>OW052182.1:170412434-173338684 GCA_932526625.1 Rhingia campestris
TGGTGGTGTATTGTAGTAGGTACAATGTCTGTCAATTAGTGAATTTGGGTACGTGGCATTGTGTGTGAGCAAGATCAAATTATGAAACTAATCGGTGAGTCCAGGAACGCAATATTATTCGTTGTAATCAAACGTCAGTTGCTAGATATATGGATGAGACATTTGGTAAGTGGTAACATGTTCTTAAAAAGATCCTGTTCTCGGGGAGTTTTGAGGGTAGGTGGCTTAAATGTTGATCTGTTTTTCTCTGAATGTTGAAATGACAGCTGATCGATGGTCTGTCATATTGAAATTAGAGAGTCTTTCCGAAAGGTGGAGCATGTAGCTTTGGTTGGATTTTGTGAGTTGTCTAGGTACAATGAAGAGCGCATATATTCACACTGGAGTTCTTGCAGAAGCGTCTAATGGCGATATATGAATGATTGTTTTTTTTTGGTGTGAAACTTCTTTTGGAACGGTGTGAATTGGATTTTATGAAACGAAAAATGGTAACGATAAAGTGATATATCAAGATAGAAATACCAACACCATGAAAAGGGTTTCATTTATACAATTTGTTCTGCCAGCATAATCCATCTCGTGCGCACTTGGAGTATGGTATGAAACCGGTTTTATGGTAATTGAACTCATCTCTTGTGCGGACGCCGAATGAGATGAATACACTGTGGGGTTGCGGTTGGTAAACAAAGATAGAGAGAGAGAAATAAAACAGAATAGGTATAGTTTCACTTCTACCGCGTATGAACTGGCAATCGATTTTTTTTTAATGTCCCACCTCATGAATACAAAACTATCATGAGATGGTACTCATATTTACGATTCGAAATCGTCGTTAAACTGTAGGTACCATTGTAAGAGCCAAAAATTGTGAAATTAATTGTCCAACGCTCTAACCACTAGGCCCACAAATTTTGTCTCTCTATTAATACCATACCACCAGTATGAACTCATCTCGTATGCGGAGGCCCATTCTCTTACAAATTAACCAACAACACTCGGTGTTCACCATTAAAATACTAACCGCGACGGACGTTGCTTGATTTTTTGATCAGACGAGAACTGATCATTCTGGCTGAAACACAATCATGGTTGAAATACAATCACGCTATGGCGAGTTGCTTTAGTAAGACTGATGCACCTAGTTCAACCATATGAAATCAATGTTACATAATATCATAATGTGGCTTTGCCTGGCGTTCAGCTTCAACCTCAAAATGAAACGTAAAATGTTAACGTAACGTTGTTGTAAATGTTTGATGTGTTCTGGGTTATTCTCTAACAGGGTTGTGGAATGCAATCTTTCTAGCGGAGGTTTTTATCATTTCTCCCACTTTGTAGCAGAAATTGAAACCGCTCAGCAAGTTAATATGTCAAAGCGTACGCAAAGCAGTTGGGCTCCAAAGCGTGATTGGGTTTTCGTCATTAGATTCGATATCTTACTCGAACATACCCTCAAGATAAAAACATGATATAACGGGTGATTTCTTTAGAGTTAAGTTTTCCAGGTTGGCAGCACTGGTTAGTAATGGCGTCCAAACGTCATCTGTCAAAGTGAAACGTTTTCAGTATACTCTGCCATTTAATCATGGAAAGTCTTACAAACGACCAACGATTGCAAATTATTGAAATTTATTATCAAAATTCATGCTCTGTGAAAAATGAAAATCCGCTGTTTTATCAAAAAAAATTGTGTTCAGCAATTTCTGGCTCAACGGATACGTAAATTAGCAAAACTGTCGCATCTTGAGTGATGAACAGCTACATGCCATACAAGAATTACCGATGCATCCCGAAAAAAGACAGTTTGGTGTGGTTTATGGGCTGGTGGCATCATCGGTCCATTTTTCTTCAAAGACGACCGTGAAAGAAACGTTACCGTCAACGGCGAACGATATCGAGCCATGAAACCCGACTTTTTTTTGCCCAGTTGGCTAAGTTGAACTTGGTTGACATGTAGTTTCATCAAGACGATGCCACATGCCACACAGCTCGTGAAAAAATTGAAATGTTGAAGGATGAATTTGGTAAGCAGCTTATCTCTCGAAATGGCCCTGTGAGTTCGCCGCCAAGATCATGCGATTTGACGCCTCTTGATTATTTCTTGTGGGGTTATGTAAAGTCGTTAGACTATGTGGACAATCCGAACACGATTGAAGCCTTACAGGATAACATAACACGCGTAATTATACAGGGCGAAATGCTCGAAAAAGTGACCTTCCGAATGGACCATTTGAAACGGAGCCGCGGACAACATTTACATGGAGGTTTTTTTAAAACGTAAATGGCAAAGGCCTTTTTATCGATTACAATACAAATTTGGAATATTTGATCCAAATTTGAAAGTTTTATTCGATTTTTAAAAAAATTACGCTTAAAAAATCACCCGTTATTTGTAGAACGTATCCGTCTTGCCATCTGTTTAAATTTCACAATTGTCACATTCGTACGCGTACGGCTTTGTAAAGCTTCAGATTAAAGTTTATTAAAATTTACTCTTTTATCCCTACGTCTGCTATTTGTTCTGCTGATTTGACATGTTTTTCTTGCTGATGTGTTTAGGTCTATATAACATAACCGCAGATTTATGACTAGCGAATAGCACTTTGACTGTCAATCCTTATAGCTGTTGGATTGTTGTCTTTATAGTAAACGTCCTTTAGCAGTTGTTTCAACCATACGGCTTCTTGATGGCGTGAAAAGTCAGCCGCTATCACCAAAAACAATAGGAGATTCCTAGTCACCAATCGGCTTTGCACTTAAATGCCAAACTTTAATATTTCGTATACCCTCGAATGTTCATCTGTTTAATCACATTACCCGCTTCACTCTATCTGTGTACATGTGGCATATGCACTTCCTAATATATTCATAGATACATATGAGCCACATACACCCTAGCATACGCATAA
The DNA here is from genome assembly GCA_932526625.1 of Rhingia campestris. Lineage (NCBI taxonomy): Eukaryota > Metazoa > Arthropoda > Insecta > Diptera > Syrphidae > Rhingia > Rhingia campestris. The sequence continues at coordinate 170,415,344 of OW052182.1, forward strand.
CTCCAGCAATACCAAATCCTTTGTTAATGCTAATTTATATTAATGTTCCCTAAATTAATCTGCAAATGCCTCCGCACTCGACGATATGCATTGTTCTCCACCGACACACACAAAGGGGATTATATCCTCGTTCAGATGGAATTATTCGTAAGTAATTTACCCAACTCTTCCAGCGATTAATTTGGCTCTTTAAGCATCAAGGCTGTCTGGATGCAGTCGTATAGTGGCTGCGCCACATCAAATATCAAGCAATTAGAGGCAAGAGTTAGGCCAGCTGAAAAACGCTCCAAAAGATTAATTGAATTTATTTTCCAAAGTTATCCTTGACTCATCTTTGTGCATACTTTTCGCACTGTTCGTGAACGAATTTTTATTTTCACACCAATTTTCCGCCTTTAAATGGTTTTTATATCCTTATTCCCATATAATGCTCATTTTCTATGCCGGTGCATTCGAATGGCGGGCGCGAGTGGGATCCCACAGAAAAAGTTCACACCCCGTTTAATAGAGAGATCTAATATGCTAATTACAGGAGCTAAGTGGAGCAATGGAGGGGATGGTTGCAATAACCCTGCACCTAATGACAGCCATTACGAGCGCGGTGGAATACGCGCGTGTGGTTAAGTACACACGCAGATATACTAGCTAGGAAATTGAATCTACACTTTTTTTTTAAAAAAAAAAAAAAAAAAAGTTTGTTCATTTCATTTCATGGTCCCTTCCCGATAGATCCTTTTGTACTGATGTGTGTGTGCGTTTGTGTGTATTCCCTAGAGGGAGATTTGGCTTGTTACCTGAATGTGTAGAACGAACTTGTTGCGATTTGAAATTTATTTTAATGGAATTTTCAAATTGAATTATGCGCTGTGGAAGTGTGCTCAGTTTGTTCTACGAGTGACTGCCTAATTTATAATTTAAATCGAATTTATTGAAACTAATGTTGTAATGCTCTTAGGAAGCTAATTTGCTAGGATGCAGAGTATGAGCTTAATGGTAATATTGGTAGCTTGGGAAATTATCAGAAAATAATTAATCGTTTTTGAGAGTTTTTTGAGTGTGCAATTTACTGACCATATTTAAAAAAACGAAATAAGTTTTTTTTATAATTTAACAGAGCCATGATGGATAATATTTAGGTCCGGTTTTTCAGTGCGAGATCATTCTAGTTTCGGGACTAAAATCGAATCAAATCGAAAAACTTGATTTTATCAAATGTTTCGACACATGACACATAATTCTAATTCTGGTCTCAACCCCTGAATTATGTCTTGGCGGCAGCAGAGACAGAGTGTATCTCAATCATGCACATATTTCATTTCCAGGCTGCAAAGGAACTCCTAAGATGGAGTCAACGGTGGCATCTACATTCTACAGTCCCAGTTAGAATGGGCAAAGTAAATAACCTAAATGAGCTGCTTCGACATACTCGGACAACAGGTCATCTAGAAATTTCAAGGGTAAGCCAGGCCCCTTGAACAGAGATAGTGCGAGCCGGAGAGCGTCGCTCAATAAAGTAGTGGATACTGATGGCCCCATTTCCTAGGGGTATCCAATAAATTTGAACTGGCCTTCCAGGTTTTGGATTGTGCTTTTACATAACTACTAACCTACAGAAAAAAAAAACTCTTGTTACGAAGCAACCAAGAGTCTCGGAAAAAATTGATTTTATTGTTGACAATCATACTAAATGGAACAGGACAACGAGGTTCGTATTTGCACCTAGAATGTGAGAACATTAAACAGGAGAGGTACAGACGGACAACCAGCGGAAGCCCTAAGTTGCTACAAAGAGGAAATTACTACTATCCTGACTAACTGAGCCAACTACAGAGGCATAAGTCTTCCTAACATCTCCTATAAAATCCTTTTGCCCTTATATGTGAACCCCTGAACCGTTCACCAATAACCTGATCGGACCTACACCCTTTGCTGAGGAAATTTTAATTTTCTGATGTTTGCTTTTAATTATTTTGTTCGTTCGCCAGGAACAGTGTTTTCGTAATCGAAATTTTTGGCGCAACAGGTTCGTCAGTACTTGTTGCACGATGGCGGGTACTTTCTGTTTTATGTCGAATCCGAACGGTTAGTTGAGATAAGCTTTTCTTGACAATTGATAGATATTACTGGGGAAATTTGTTAGATCATCATGAGAACAAAAAGAACAAAATAAAGAAACTCTTTTCGATTGCTAAAGCAAACATAAATCTCTTGAATATCTTTGTCTAATGCATTCCTAAGCCATCGATATCCAATGTTTTGACGTTGTTTAGAAATTACATGAAATATTTTTAAATGAAACAAACATATGTTGAAAAATCAGTAGGTGCCATAAGACTGCCAAAATTACTTTTTTGAGAAAAGCCTCTCCAATTAGCCCGGTCCTTAGCTAACTGCCTCCAGTAGCACACTCCAACTTGGTTGAGCTCGGTTTCAACTTGTGCGCGCCACTTAAGGCGAGGTCTTCCTCTACGGGCTCTGACGTCTGGCCCGGAATCGAAGACTCTGCGAGGCGGAGTATTGGTGTCCATTCGTTCTACATGTCTTAGCCACCTTAAACGTCCAATGCGGAGTTTTTTGACCATGGTTATGTCTCTTACAGCTCGTTTAGTTCGTGGTTTAATCTTCGTTTCCATAGCCTGTCAACGCAAACGGGACAGAATATTTTTACTCGAATCGACTAAGGATTTCTTCACACGCTTTTGATACGGTCCATGCTATTCAGCGCCGTAGAGCAGGACTGGGATGATCAGGGTTTTATACAGGATCTCCTTAGTAGTTCGCGTGAGGGCTTTACTACTAAATTGCCTTCTTAGCCCGAAGAAACAGCGGTTGGCAAGAGTAATTCTTCGTTAGATTTCCCTATGGTTTGATTTCTGATGAGATGGTGTGTCGCGAAAGGAATTCCACATGCAAGCGAAGCAGAATCAAAAGCTAAACTGCAACACAAACTGGAACGCGCTCATCAAATCATTTCCACACAAAACGAAAGAGAAGACCTGAGTGACAGGCAATCGGACTCTTCTAACTACAGAAGAAATAAAAACGAATTTTTTCCGCGCGATTGCAGTTGGCGCCAGTCGGATTTTCTTGCGTTAGCTGAGCAGTTCACCCCAAGTTAAGTCCCAAAGAATTATACCCTTGCCCTTTAATTAAGTTTCCCTATAAGTAATTAAGGATAAATAAATTTTAACGTTTAAAGTGCATAATTGGTTTTGATTCGGGTACTGGGGTGTGGCTACGTACTAAGGCAAAATCAGTGGGTACTTCATACCCAAATTGGTGACCCCGACGTGATCAGCGTGCGCAGCAACCAGGAGTTGCAAGAGACTGTCACAGCCACAGGGCCAAGTTTGCAGCATCGTCGTCCTCCAACATCAGTGGCACCAGCAAACCACGCCACCGAACATCAAAGGCTCAACTTTGTCTGGATTTTTGGTTTTGTTTTTGGGAAACAATTCATCATACACCAGACATACACCAAACACTACCGCAACAACTATTAAGTGCGCAACAGGTGCATTTTCCTCGCACCTGTGCAAACGTGCAACAATTTACAAACAACGGCGTTTGCAGGAAAACGAAAATATCCCGTTCAGCAGGAATCAAGAAGCACCGTTTTGCAGGAATCAAGAAGTGCCGTTTTGCAGGAATCAAGAAGTACCGTTCAACTCTCTGGGTACAACAACGCAGCGTCAAACGGTTCATCAATCAACAGTATCTCATGTAATTCCAGCGCTTCTCGCTTGCGTTTGTAATAAAATAAAAATTGTTTTCTCGCGCATTATCTTAGATTATATTGTGTAGTAGATATATATATTTATTTTTTTTATTACCTATATTGTCAAAAGCATTATCTCTAATTCTTCAATTTAATTTCGTTGACAGGGGAACTACTGCCAACGCAAGAACATCAGAATGCCTGACTCACCAGAGCGAACATCAAATCCAGAACAAAGTGCTGTGGAAAACCGGAGCTCATCAAGCCCTGCCAGTCTTATAGGAAGCAACACGGAATCGTCAAATGTACAAGTAAGCGCTTTATCTGTCAAAAATTTGCCCTTTTGGCCTGACAATCCGGACGTGTGGTTCAAGGTATTAGAAGGGCAGTTCGCTGTAGCCCAAATTAGAGCGGATAATACTAAATATTTTACGGCTCTCGGTCTCCTTGACACGCGTACGGTTAACTTGTGTAGGGACATAATTTTAAATCCGCCCGGAAGCGGCTTATACGATAATCTCAAATCGATAGTCTTGTCGCGCCTCGTTGAATCTGAAGACGTTCGGTTGAAAAAACTTTTACACGATACAGCATTGGGGGATAAAAAACCCAGTGAGCTTTTAAGAGAAATGCGTGCACTAGCCGGTAATCAATTTCAAGAGTCAATTTTAAAAAGTTTATGGTTGCAACGTCTGCCTCAAACCGCTCAAGCCATCTTAACGTGTACGACAGGCAATTTAGACACCCTCGCGCAAACAGCTGATAGAATCATAAGCTTAGTGATGAATTCCAATGAGGTATTTACAGTAGCTAACAACATTCGGGAACCAAATCAATCCTCCGAAGCCACGAGAAACACTATCTCACCACTCGAGGAATTGCAAGTGGAGGTCGCAGCCTTACGACGGCAATTAAACCAACGTCCTAGACGAGTTAGGTCAACGTCTCCGCACCCCACTTTTAGTCCTCGTGATCGATTAAGCCAGCAGTTTTGTTGGTATCATCGGCGATTTGGCGAGCGAGCTCGTAAGTGCGAACCACCGTGCAATTTCCGAAGTCAAAATCGAAATTTTTCGGAAAACTAAAGGCCCAATCGTTGGCGACTTGCGATTCGGGCTCACTCTCTGCAAACTGCCGCCTATTTATTCAAGATCTAACAAACAAACTCAATTTCTTGATCGACTCAGGAGCAGACGTCTCAGTCTTACCCGCGACTGCGGCTTTGAAAAAACGCGGTCCCAAATCAGATCAACTGTTTGCTGCCAATGGCTCCTCCGTCTCAACTTTCGGTCGCATACGACTTGTCTTAGATTTAGGGCTACGTCGAAAGTTTTCTTGGGTTTTTGTGTATGCGAACGTTAATAAACCTATTTTGGGTGCCGATTTTCTTCGGAATTTTGGACTTCTGGTGGATTTAAAAAACAGTCGTCTTGTAGATCCACACTCCAACTCCCTTTCAACAGGCAAAATTAAGCAAGGGTCAACACATAAGCTTTCTGTTTTAGCCGAAGGCTCAGTTGATGGAAACGTTCATCGATTGATCAAAGATTACAACATCGTTTCTAAAAAAAATGTTTTTATTCGCCCCATACAACATGACGTTAAACACGCTATCCTCACTGGGTCTACACGACCAATCAATAACAAGCCACGTCGTCTTCCGCCAGACAAATTGAAGGCCGCTAAAAAAGAATTTGATTTCTTGTTACAACAGGGTATTTGCCGACCAAGCAGCAGTCCCTGGGCCACACCTTTACATCTAGTTCTAAAGAAGAATGGTGAGTGGAGACCCTGCGGGGACTATCGATTGCTCAACGCGGCTACACAACCCGACAGCTATCCGATTTCGCACATTCAAGATTTCGGACATCAATTGCATGGCCAGACTGTCTTTTCCACAATCGATCTTGTGCGCGCATACCATCAAATACCCATTGAAAAATCTGACATTCCCAAAACAGCCATAACAACTCCCTTTGGGCTTTTCGAATTCACCAGGATGACGTTTGGTTTAAGAAACGCATCCCAAACGTTTCAACGGTTTATGCACTCCATCCTTCGAGATCTTCCGTTCTGCTTCGCATACATTGACGACATTCTGGTGGCATCGAAGAACAAAGACGAACATATGCGTCACCTCAAGGTTCTTTTTGAGCGTTTAGAGAAGTTCGGTCTAGTTATAAACATCGAAAAATGCAATTTCGCCAAAAGCAATGTCACATTCTTGGGACATCATATTTCGAAGGAAGGGGTTAAGCCATCTCCTAGTAGAGTAGAAGCCATCGCTAAGGCCAAGCTTCCCCAAAATGTTTCTGAATTAAGGCGGTTTTTGGGAATGCTTAATTTCTATAGACGTTTCATTCCGAAGGCAGCTTTTACGCAGTTTCCCTTGACTGAGCTTCTCAAAGGCAAAAAGAAAAAGAATGATAAAACCGCCATTGAATGGTCTTCAGAAACAACGACCGCTTTTCAACGTTGCAAGGAAAAGCTCTGTCAATCCGCTTTGTTAGCATTTCCAATTCCAGACGCCAAACTTTCGCTGTGCGTCGACGCGTCAGATTTTGCGATCGGAGGAGTCTTGCAACAATGGAATAAAGGGGCTTGGGAACCAATTGCGTTCTACTCGGCCAAACTCAACCATGCCCAGTGCAACTACAGCACATATGATAGGGAGCTGCTGTCAATTTACCTCACCATTAAGCACTTCCGCCATTTTCTGGAAGCGCAATCGTTTACCATTTTCACGGACCATAAGCCTTTAACGTTTGCATTTCGGCAAAAGCCATCCAAAGCTTCGCCTCGTCAACTTCGCTACCTTGATTTAATTGGACAATTTTCGACAGACATTCAACACATTCCTGGTACCGAAAACATAGTCGCAGATACACTTTCGCGACTTAACGAAATCACAATGCCAACACAAATCGACTTTCAAGGTTTAGCCAATGCCCAAACCAATGACCAAGAGCTGCGAGTTTGCGCTCTTCTGAAACAGCTTTACGCTTCGAATCACTCAATATTCCTGGTACAACGGACTCAATCTTATGCGATACGTCAAGCAATGTTGCACGCCCTTATGTGCCCAAGCTATTCCGTAAATCCGTTTTCGAAACCATTCATGGCTTGGCCCATCAAGGGGTACGAGCTTCCGTCAAAGCAGTTACCAAACAATTCATCTGGCCAGGAATCAATAAAGATTGTCGCATTTGGGCCAAGTCTTGCATAGCCTGCCAAAAGTCAAAGATTTCAAAACATGTCCGAAGCCCAATCGGAAATTTCCCTGCGGTGTCCAAACGATTTGACGAAATCCATATCGACCTTGTAGGACCCCTTTCACCTTCAGAAGGTTTTCGATATTTACTTACGGTTATCGATAGATTCACAAGGTGGCCTGAGGCGATCCCAATTTCCGACATAACAGCGGAAACAGTGGCGAACGCCCTGTTTACAAATTGGTTCTCTCGTTACGGAATACCTTCAATCATCGTTACCGACCAAGGTTCACAATTCGAATCAGGTTTATGCAATGAACTTTGCAAACGACTTGGAATCGAACATCACCGCACAACTGCCTACAATCCTAAAGCAAATGGATTTCTCGAACGCTGGCATCGCACCCTAAAAGCATCACTCAAATGTCACAACGACATTCAATGGTCTAGGAAACTGCCGCACGTTTTAATGGGACTTAGAGCAACTTATCGCGAAGAATTCAAAGCTAGTGCAGCGGAATTAGTGTTCGGACAAAATATTCGCTTACCGTCGGATTTTTTAACAGCAAACGACAAAACTGTTCCCCAATCGGAGTTCGTTAAAGAACTATATCGGCATTTTGATACAGTTCGTCCATCCGCACCTACACGTCATTGCAAGTATAAACCATTCGTATTTAAAGAACTTAAGAAATGCCCTCGCGTTTTCGTTAGAGTCGACTCGGTACGCAGACCTCTGCAACAACCATACGAAGGGCCATTTATCGTGCTTAACCGCGGCGAAAAAACGTTCAAAATCTGTATGAACGGCAAAGAATCAGTCATCGGAATTGACCGCTTAAAACCATGCTTCACGGAGACCGACAGTAAAGATACAGTTGAACAAATTAAATCGAAACCTATTATAATCAAGAAGGTTTCGTTTACTAAGAACCACACGTCTGTAGAACCCGGTCAAAAGACGCGAACAGGGCGCACTATTCTACGCCCAAGTCGGTATCATTGAATACAGCCTCCTACATTCAACTGGCGGGGGAGTGATGTGGCGAAAGGAATTCCACATGCAAGCGAAGCAGAATCAAAAGCTAAACTGCAACACAAACTGGAACGCGCTCATCAAATCATTTCCACACAAAACGAAAGAGAAGACCTGAGTGACAGGCAATCGGACTCTTCTAACTACAGAAGAAATAAAAACGAATTTTTTCCGCGCGATTGCAGTTGGCGCCAGTCGGATTTTCTTGCGTTAGCTGAGCAGTTCACCCCAAGTTAAGTCCCAAAGAATTATACCCTTGCCCTTTAATTAAGTTTCCCTATAAGTAATTAAGGATAAATAAATTTTAACGTTTAAAGTGCATAATTGGTTTTGATTCGGGTACTGGGGTGTGGCTACGTACTAAGGCAAAATCAGTGGGTACTTCATACCCAAAGGTGTTGTCAGAGTTAATAGCAGAGCCGAGGTAAAGATAAAGTTCCGTACTACCTCAAAGTTACATCTGTCCATGGTGACGTCCTGTCCAATTCGTCGATGTTGTGTGTCATTTCGTGTTGACAGCATCTACTAAGTCTTACCATCATTTTCTGTTAAACCCATTTTTGTCTCTTCCATTTCTATACTAGCAAACGTGGCTATTACATCACGTTGAGTCCAGCCAATGATGTCAATATCGTCGGCGTATGCTAATAGTTGCACCGATTTTTGGAAAATGGAGCGTCTGGTGTTGGCTCGGGAGTTTTGCACAATCCTCTCAAGAATCAGATTAATTAAGTCACATGACAGCGCATCGTCTTGCCTAAATCCTTTTTTTGTATCGAATGTGTCGGTGAGGTCGTTTCCGACCCTGATGGAGCAGCGAGAATTCTCCATCGTCATCCTACACAAACGGATGAGTTTGGGCGTATACCAAAACTAGACATGGCTCTGTATAGTTCGTCTCTATAATTGCTGTCGTATGCTGCTTTGAAATCGATAAATAGGTGGTGGGTATCGATTTGGACTTCTTGTGTTTTTTCCAGGATCTGCCGAAATGTGAAAATTTGATCGGCAGTGGACTTTCCTGGTCTAAAACCACACTGTTCTCGCTGCCGTTGCCAATATTAAATGGTTCGTTCTGCCTGACAGCGGAATGTTGTTCGTCATCGCCGTTTAACAGTCTTCAGAAGTGGTTCTTCTATATACTCTTCATCAACTGTGTCTCAACTACGATATTTCCTTGTTCATCTCGACAGGATTCTGTTCGACCCTTGTATCCTTGGCTTTGACGTTTTACACTTTGGTGAAATTTGCGAACATCGTCCCTGGAGTGGCACCTCTCTATATCCTCGATCGCGCGCTTTTTTTTGCTATTTTTTCTTCTTTTTGAAAAGCCGGTGTTCTTCTTTGCCTATAGAGCTTAATGGCAGCTCTCGTCTTCACTTGCAGCTAAACCTTATAGGCCTCGTTCTTGGCTGCGAGCATCTGTCGGCATTCCTCATCAAACCAGGGGTTTCTTGCTGGTGACCGCGAGAAACCTAGCAAAGAAACATGAGCTTGATCTAATATTCTGGTTACAACATGCTTTTGTAAACTTTCATCGCAACTGAATTCTTTACATTCCATATTCCATGCGGTTTCAGTTGATTCGGTTTGGAAAGGGATTAATAATAAAAATTCAATATCATCATCGCAGTTATTTAACGCCCAACGGTGTAAAAGTCATAAGGTTAGGTGAACGAATTTTCGACACGATAACATGAAATTCATATAGGTACGGAGGAAATTTTATTATTGCCACTCTTTAGGCGCCTCTCCCACTGAACCAATAAGCAATAAGCAAATTTTTTTTATAACCTATTCTCAAATTGAAGTAACATTGTTGCCAGAAATCTCTAGATGTTATGTCATATTTTTTTCCATATTTCTACCAACTTTGTATTGTATTTGGATCGTCCGACAAGTTTCCCAAATTAAATAAAACGTTGAAAGCGCGAAAGCCTCTAGGGACCTGTCGCTACCTGAAAATATTCAGCAATAATATTGCCGCAATCAGCAACATTTTTCGTTTGACCGATATTAAGTTGCTTTAATGCTCGCTTTAATGTGAGACCATTTATTTGATTCGATGTAAAATAATTGTTAGCGATAATCTGACCTATCGCGAATAAATGTTTCTCTTGTCAGCAATGTAAATCAGATTGCTGAATGGGAACAGTTTCCCGGGAAAAAATTTTTCGCAATGGGCCTGTATATCGCATGTTACCTATTGCCAGTTGCTTGTTGCCTTAGTGGGAGAGCAGCCTTATGATACGTGTAACAGAAATCATATGTTCTAAGACGCGTCTTTGTGAATTCTCTTAGTAAGTAAGTAATCTGAAAAATTTGGGCTAAAAGCTTCCAAGTTATAATATGTGTTGTGCAAGAAATACACAAGCATGCATAAACGGTTGTGAGAAGAAGCTAGGCCATTAATACTAACTATCCTATTACCGTGTGTCCATGAGCTGCTACTGCGTGTCTTGTAGGTTGTTGAGAACCAACAAGTCTAGGGATGATTTCTCTAGGCACTACCGAACATCTGTCATTTTAATTCCCGTGATAAAGGGTCAGATCTACAAGTCTTCGCTGAGCCAAGGGTTGCAGATTTGAAGGTAGGCAAAAATTCGTCTATAAGGCGGCTGCACGTCTTTGGAAAGGGTGCAGTAAGTTCATGGTATATTTAGGAACCGAATTTGAAATATGAGAACTGGTCGTACTTCGCCTTTATACGGAAGAAAAACTTAGGCTGGCAAGTGCATGGATTCTTCTGATTTTATGACTGTATTCTGTTGATGGAACTTATCTTTTCTCTTAATTTGGATCTACGTGCCATTGTCTAAACGCTTTCTGTTTTGTTGCTACAACTTGCTCGTATCGAAGAAGACATGTATTGCGATCAGTGATGGGACTTCTACCACTTAAGTGGTATATCTACCACTTTTTACAATGTTGGAAATCCTACCAACCTCAATTCTAAATGTACCACCTTTATATTTACCATCGTTTATAATGTTCCCTTCATTGTGTTTCACACACACTTTCATCAATATTTTGTTTTGGATGAATATTTTCTGGACCCAATACACCAATACATTAGTTCGATTGTGTGTGTGTGCAACTGTGCACTGTTGTGTTTGTTTATACCCTATCCCATAGGAGTATATTAGTTTTTAAGTTTGTAACATAGAGAAATAATTTCGATACATATACCTCAAAGTATATGGATCGATTCAGAATCGCTAGCTGAGTCGCCATGACTGTCTGTCCGTCCGTCTGTGTGTCACCGATTTTTGGGCCTTAAATTTTGAGGTAGAGTGTTGAAATTTGGTATATAGACTCTCTGGCCGACGAAGCAGAAGTGTAAATTTTGAAATCCGCCCACTACTACGCCCCTTTTTTAGGAAAACGTAGTTTGTAGCCAAACTGTAAGGAATTTTAAAAAAGTGTCTGAGCAGCATATTTAGACAATCCTAATATCTATATTTCATCCATACAAAGTTTTTTGCCACGCCCACTTTTTGGGGGCGTTTTTAGGAAAAAAACGCTTTTTGTCCAAATTTTCAAAAGTTCAAAAAAAACTTTTGATGCAAATACTTCCGTAATGATAAAATAAACATTTGTCTATAGATCACTTTTTGGGGGCGTTTTCTCACAAAAACATTTGTAAACCCCATCCCAAGGCATAAGCAATAGCAATACGTTGTTTTTTTCGAACCACAAAAGGTTTGATAAACTGTCTGAACAATATGTTGCGAAAATGTAATTTTTTTGTATTTCATGGCCATAAGACCTACAGGTTGAGGATATTAATTTTAAGGATGGGATGGGATAGGGTATTCAACGATCCGCAGAGCGGATTGTAACCTTCTCATATGTTCTTGTCCTGAGATGGACTGATTTTAGTTTATTTACATTTTTGTTTTGAAAAAAATTGTATGTTACTTCTTTTTTAAGTTATTCTTGCTTATTTTGTTGAAATAAATTATTAAATTAACATGAAACATTTTTTTTTCATCTACCACTTTTCTACAAACTTTTTTTTTGGCTTTATACCACTAATCTGCATTTCCCAAGTCCCATCACTGATTGCGATGCATTCCATCTCATTATTGCGGTATGTGCGGAAGCGCGACGATAAAAGACGATACTTATGGCGTTTTCCATTGGGAAAAAAAATCAATTTTTTTTTTGATCTGAGACCGATTTTGACAGTTGTTGTGTTCCATTGGGCGCAAAAGTTGATTTTTTTTTGATCAGAGATCAATTTTGCAAATCTGAATTTTTCGGCAGATTTACCAATACCAATACAAATGATAGCTGTCAGTTTGACAAGAGTGATTTTCATTTTGATTTTTTACTTCGGTTGTGATGTAATGGATATAGACACAGAAAAGAAAGTTATACGTGAACTATTAAATTGATTGAATGAATTAAATGAAGATAATTTCTGTATTTTCAAATGTTTGTTATGTTTTTAATGTTGGCAGCTACACCGACGCTAACTTCACAGACACGAAATGACACCAATACAATGACAAAAAAAAATCTGAATCGTGTTCCATTGACACTGAAAAAGATCAAATTTCAGATCAAAATCAAGATTTCCCAATGGAAAACGCCATTAGTCTCAATACAAAAAATCCGTTAACAATCGGTACAAACCGCGTCTGGTGCAAAAATTAAATTTGCAGAAAGTGACAAGCAAAACGCGTATATAAAGTCGAAAATAAATGTGCAGCCTTTTGCACGCAGCGAAATTGAATAGCACAGATTCTTATGCTATTTTAAACTCAAAAATAGGGCCTTCTTGTTTTTCTGTATTTGTTTTTGCCGATAGATCAGTGTAACACTGCTGAGTTGTGTATCTTATGGCGTTTTCCATTGGGAAAAAAATCAATTTTTTTTTGATCTGGAGACCGATTTTGACAGTTGTTGTGTTCCATTGGGCGAAAAAATTGATTTTTTTTTTGATCAGAGATCAATTTTGCAAATCTGAATTTTTCGGCAGATTTACCAATACCAATACAAATGATAGCTGTCAGTTTGACAAGAGTGATTTTCATTTTGATTTTTTACTTCAGTTGTGAAAAACAAGAGTGCTTTGGGTTTAGATATTAATAGTGGATATAGACACAGAAAAGAAAGTTATACGTGAACTATTAAATTGATTGAAAAAAAATGTTTGTTATGTTTTTAATGTTGGCAGCTACACCGACGCTAACTTCACATACACGAAATGACACCAATACAAAAAAATAAATCTGAATCGTGTTCCATTGACAATCAAAAAGATCAAATTTCAGATCAAAATCAAGATTTCCCAATGGAAAACGCCATTATATGAACGAAGGATATGTATGGATTTACTTTTTGAACACAACCCAAAGTAGCATACCATTTATAACGTAGCAGCGCCCTCTACAAACGAATAGCCAAAATGTAACCAACAAACTGTCAAAAGTCAACATAAATTCTAGAATTTGTTTGGTCCGGCAACATTTATTCGCTCAAATTTTAATCGCGAAGCATAACATGAAATAATCTTACGTTATGGTTAATGTTATGAAAGGAGTTCTTGTTGAATGGTGAGTTTTATTTTTATTTTATTCAACCAAATAGTCCAAATCATCAGGAATACCAAAACCTTTATTCAACTCGCTGTCTTCCTTGCCGAACTTTCTCTTGCACCAGGATTTTATGTAGAAAATGTTGTCCGTCCAACGGTTAGCAGCCTCAAAGAGTTTCTATAATTTACTAAATGTAGATGCGTTCAAATGTTAACCAATGCCTTACCTTAATCTCTTCTTCCTTAGCGGCCAGAACTTCTGGGTTATTGTCACCAAATGCGGCCAATTCCTTTTCCAATTCGACCTTTTCCACTTTGAGAAGTGTCACCTCGTTTTGTAGTTTTGTTATCTCATCAATATTCTCTAAAGATTCGGTGGCCTGGTGAAGGGATTCCTCAAGTTGTTTGATTTGTTGGTTTGTGTTTTCGTCCGTAGATTCAAGTTCTCGCAGTTTTTTCCTCGAATCGGTGATGGATTTCCTAACCAAACGGAACCGTCAGGGGTGTCTATAGAATTTATTTTCTACAACTCACTTTGGAAAAGCCCAGTAGAACACACTGTTACCTATCTTCCCCGTGTCGATAAGTCCGTCATCTGCCAGCGAAAGGACAACTCCTTTTACTGATTGCTGGACAATCCCCTTCTCTTTTGGGGCGATTTTCTCCAAGTCTTTCAATTGAAACACATCCTGCGACTCATGAAACAGCTCAATCATCTTTGTCCTCTTTTCATCTGCCGACAGCGCTTTCTTCTTTGACATGACAAATAATTTGCTCTCCTTCCAGCGATCCTGCTATGAAACAATTCCTTCTGCACTTGGACGAGAAACTAGCGCTAGGAAGAAAGTTCATCATTCAAGATTTGGACGAAGGACATCTCTTTATTTCGACAGACATTGTGGAAACCCTACAGCAACGTGTTGACGATTTGATGGACAAAATCAGTTTTCCACTACACGAGAAGGATCCATAAGTTTATAGAGTTTGTTTATACTAGGTAAGCATGACGGGAAGGGAGTCGAATAGAATTAAGGATGCGGATAAGAAACGTGTACTGGATGAGGCTGCTAGACAGCGACGTGCTAGAAAGGCTCTAGAGGCGCTCGAACAAGACAACTTCCATGAAGATCCACATGCCGATCTGGTAATGTCAAAGAAGTTGCCCAAGTTTCAGGACAGTCTCAAGGGCCCCAAGGAGAAAAAAACAAAGCGGAAGGCTATCGAGTCGAAGGCCAAATATAGAAAATCCCTGCAACAAATGTTGGAGGAGGAGAAGCAAATTCGCCCAGATGAACCGAACTGGTTTACGGCTTTGGCCCCGCCGTCTAAATTTCCACCGCGACACTTTTGTGCGGTTTGCGGGAATTTCTCCAAATACAATTGTACAGCTTGTGGCACAAGGTACTGTTGCATTCGGTGCTTGCATACTCATCAGGATACACGCTGTCTTAAGTGGACTGCGTAGATGTAAACATTTAGCTTAAAATTTAATAAAGATTGTGGAATGTCTGAGGAATAAGGTTGTTTTTGCGTTTTTCCCTTTGTTTAACGGAGCCCACACCGGGGTAGTGGGTGAAAATAGCGATTGGGCAGTTATTTTTCAAAGGTCGACGGTTTCAATCAAATCGAACAAAGGGAAATAATTAAAATGAAATCCATCGTGGGTAGCTCAAGTTGGTCCAACGTCAAGATTGATTGCGGAAGCTTCTTTATTCCTTTGATAGTTATTACAGTTCAAGAATCAGAAGCTAGGTGCAATAATGCCGAACACCAAAGTGGATGACGTGTTACTCTTTGAAAACGATTGAGCTACAGCCGCCATGATCAAAGTTCCTTCTATCGGCAACTGGTGTATGGACAGTAGCAGTTTGAAGTGGAAGTGGTTAACGCATCTGTCTAAAAAAGTCGAGAGTACCTGACTGACAATTTCCGATTTTGCAAGAATATAATTCAAATGTAACGACCTTCCTTAAAGGGGAGAAGTTCCCCTTTTTGGGATAACAAAATCTATCATCGCAAGGTAAAATTAAAACTCTGAACCCCCGTCGCTCATATACAAACCCGGGCCAACAGGGCAGAGTTTATGGAGAACAATCTCAGCACCGATCTTGTACCTCAATAGATCGTGAAAATAATCAACAAGTCCAAAGCGATACCCACCATACATTTAGGAACATAGGAACGCTTCACTAGAGATTATCAAAAGAGATCTATCCTTGGCTTCAATATCCCGCACATATCATACCTCTGCGGAGGATGCCCTAACGATTAGACAGTGAACAACCTCAACAAAGCATTCCATAACAAAAAAAACTGAGATATGACGCGTTGTAATCGATAATTCTTCAACTTTGTACTTGGGACGATTGCGACACCTACAGAGCACACCCTGATGTCGATATCAATTGCCGAAGATGAAAACATCACGTTTGCGGATATAGTTGAAGAATCGGCTAAAATAAGTTTCACAGTCAAAACTATGCACATGCTGTTAACAAGAAGGGGCATACAAATGCGAGACAATGGACGTGTATTACTTCGTCTACCTCAGCTCTGCTGTCAATCCTGTTTTGCCAGAAATCAAACGAAGAATAGTCACTATACAATCGCCGTTTTTTCGGGCTAAGAAGGCAGGTGCGTAATAAAGATCTTACTCGTGCTATGAAGGAGATCCTGTATTCCATCCTGTTCATCCTATTCGGAGCTTAAGCATTTAGCTTAATTAAGGCAGATAGAGAAAGGTTTGCCTCCTCAATCCCAAATCATTCTATTTATTTGCGTTGGCGAGCTTCGAAAATTTAACGACGAACTCTCTGAGTTGTACAGCGACATAAACCTGTTACAAGAAACCTCAAATTAGGCATGCCAAGTCTTCGCAGTGGCAGAATATATTTATAAAGCTAACAGGCATGGCACATAGGCAAACGAAAAATACAAATTGATAGTGCAACAGGTTCGTTAAGGCCTAGGGTCTAGCTTTTTCTTACAACCATTCATGTTTGCGTGGATATTTATTGCATGATGGTGGGACTTTCTCAGCTTTATGGAAAATCCTGCAAAACATTACTGCCATACAGGATATACTATCAGATGAGAGGATGTAAAATTGTGTCATCTACTACGGATCGTGTTATAGTGAGCAGAAGAAGCGACTATTCGGGTGCGTATTTGTTGTAAGTGCTATACTTAGCCTTTTATGCGCTTGCGCTCCGACGGAGGATTTTCACGCAAAGGTAGGAAACGAGGATATCTTTAGCAGTATTGTCGGAAAACATAGCCTACACGACAACACGT
Organism: Rhingia campestris; assembly: GCA_932526625.1. Classification (NCBI taxonomy): domain Eukaryota; kingdom Metazoa; phylum Arthropoda; class Insecta; order Diptera; family Syrphidae; genus Rhingia; species Rhingia campestris. Next base: position 170,432,149 of record OW052182.1, read on the forward strand.
CTGGCAACGGATTTAAGCTAATTGACTTCGCTGCGAAACCAAAGCCCATTATAGACAGCACAAGGTTTCTTCACATAGCTATCCATATGGGGGGGTCTTTAGATCACCGAACGGTCAATCAAATTGATCACATTGTGATAAATATCCAAACATTCCTTAAGGCTAACATCGACTCGCACCACTACCTTGTTGCAGCCAAGGTAGCAATGCGGATATCCACCACTACACAATCAGTGCCACAATCTTTCATAAATCAGTGCAACTACTAGCATACCACTACGATATTGACATCATTGGCAAGGCTCAACGTCCGATGGCGCAGCCACATCTGCTAGTATAGAGAAGGAAACGACAAAATGCGTTTAGCAGTAAAAGAGGGTAAGACCAAGTATTTTCTGCCAACATGAAAGGCCACACAACATCAACAAATTGGACAGAATGTCACCATTGATAGATATAACTTTGAGGTAGTGCGGACTTTGTCTACCTCAGCTCCGCTATTAACTCTGACAACATCTCGTCAGAAACTAAACGAAGAACTACTTTCCGCTGTTTCTTCGGGCTAAGAAGGCAATTTAGTAGTAAAGCCCTCACTCGAACTACTAAGGAGATCCTATATAAGATCCTGATCAGCCCTGAGCCCAGTTCTGCTCTACGGCGCTGAAGCACGGACCGTGTTAAATGTGGATGAAGGTATCCTTGGTCGCTTCGGTCACATTTGCGTTGACGGGCTGTGGAGACGAAGATTCAACCAAGCTGTACAGCGACATGCCCCTGGTCAAAAGGCTCCAATATGGACACCAATACTCCGGCTCAGTCTTCGATTCCCAGCCAGACGTCGGATGCAGAAGAGGAAGACCTCGCCTTAAGTGGCTCGCACAAGTTAGCTAATGAACGGACTAATTGGAGAGGCATTTTGGTTGAGGCCCAGGTTTATACCGGACTGTGGTGCCACTTAAGTAATTTTGGCCAGAGTAGATGAAAACTTTTTCGCAACAAGCGGAGAAATTTCATGTGGAGCTGAAGCTTTATGATATTTGAGATCTTTCAGGATTCGAGTTTCTACTATCCAACCAACATATTGGGCATAAAGAACCGGATTCAACAAAGGCGGTAAGGTGCTTTCACTTGTAAGTCCGTGCTCATTGAAGACAAGCCATGTAACAGTAGATAGGGCTTATACTTCTTTAGCAACAGACCAAGAACTGGTTTTCTCTTTAGGACATTGCAGTGTGTTTTGCCTCGACTCTGGGTCAAATAAGAATATAGAGACTACGAATTTTCTCAGAAAAATGTCTTTCCTCCTACAAAGGTCCTACAATGGTTTGTTTGTGGAATACGACCACATACCAAGCAAGTGCAGTAAGACGCTGGTAAGTGCAAGAATTAACTTTGATAGTCTATTCCGAAAAGACCTTCGGCAGCATTTGTGAGTGCGTTGTCTGCTGCTCACAACGAAGGATCTCAAAGTGCATTTATCCAGACAACTTGGAAATGGTTATCTGTTAGCTTTCCAAATGAGTCTCTTCTTAAGAATCAGAGGTGGAGCATGAGCTTTCATCTTAAAGTCGGAGGTAAAGTAACTCTTAACAGGGATACCATCAGCGCTTTTCACAATAATCGACAGCACGGAACCCGTAACAAATCGGGACCATTAGCGTGGTATCCATAATGAGGGCACCTAGTACTGAGCCAAAAGCGAGAGAAGAAAACTTTCGTAAGAAGTAGAAAGATCACGTACTCAGGAAAGTCTCGCGAGTAGCTATAAGAAAATATCCTCCATTGAAGCAACTAGCAGCTACAACCCAATGTTTGCAAGCAGGATTACCCGCATGGGATACTGAGAAAGGAGATGAGGACACGCCCTCTTTTAACCGCCGGCCGGTTCTTGTAAACTACCAGTAAACTTCTTCAAATGTGATGTCTTGTAATTTAGCATGGACTAATCCATCAACCAACTTTGAGTGGATGGAGGGAACCCCGACAATTGGAACATCATCAGCTCAATTTGTCTCATCTATATTGAGTGAACGTCTGAACCCATTCTATTTACAAGACACTTGTCGGCATGTCAGATAATCCCCGAAAATACCAACAGAATACAAGTTGAGACTTGCAAACGATCAACTAGGGACTTGCTGAGCTATGGACAACCATCCTAACATAGACACGTCTGAAGATCGTTAAAAATTCTGTTTAACTCCTGGAATACGCAGACGATATCGACATTATTGGCATTTACAGCGATTGATGAACAGGCGATATGCGTGAATCTTTCAGTTAAGGAGAAGATAACGGAAGTAAACGTTGCCAACAAAGCATTGCCGACCAAAAACCGTGGGCAAAAAAAAAATCAATGTTCACTGTAACTGATGAGCATCTACTCGCAGTTGGGTGGGAGACCCCAACAGTGTCAGCACTGTGCCAAAAGAGCACACCCAAACAGGAAGAACGCGAAACTGCCCAATGTTCTCATGTCAGCATCTTTGATCGTCTTAATAAGAAGGCTGAATAAGATAAAAGCTAAGTGGAAAAGGAATCGTTCAGTTGGCCAATTGAAAAAAAAACATCTATACTCCTGCCCCAAATACGATCACCCAATCCAGTGTGAAACCAATAGGGTTGCTAAAACGCCATCTTCTGCCATTCGCCGACCTGAGAGGCGCAGGTCCCTTGACGGTGTAACTAACACCTAAAGAAGCCAAAGAATCCGCCAATTTCCTCTTAACCTTCTCTGTGTCGTTAAAAGAAAGTTTAGTGTTCGGAGTTCAATTTAATCAAATCGGCAGTAAAGGTCGTCTGGGCTAACGCCAAGTTCCGTTCAAGAATCCACAGCCTGGAATAACAAGAAACTCGTTGACGATCTTCATAAGGTTAAGATCTCAGACGGTATAAGGGACGAAGCCCATGAAGAGAGCATTATCGCGATCAAATTGAGTTGAAATACCGATTTGGCATTCTCGAGAAAATTCGACAAAATTCGCTGAACATCAGTGGAGAACATCAGTGGAGAGCGAATGGCGGTATGATCATCTAGCTTTGCAGCCACTGTTCCTAAGCGACTCAAATAGTTTTTAAAGTAATGCTCTTGATCCTTATGAGTCGCCCTCGTTAACACTCTGCGGACTCGGAAAATATATCGCCATTTCGATAGAAGCTATCCACAGCGTGGAATAACAAGAAACTCGTTGACGATCTTCATAAGGTTAAGATCTCAGACGGTATAAGGGACGAAGCCCATGAAGAGAGCATTATCGCGATCAAATTGAGTTGAAATACCGATTTGGCATTCTCGAGAAAATTCGACAAAATTCGCTGAACATCAGTGGAGAGCGTTGGGATGAGAATGGCGGTATGATCATCTAGATTTGCAGCCACTGTTCCTAAGCGACTCAAATAGTTTTTAAAGTAATGCTCTTGATCCTTACGAGTAGCCCTCGTTAACACTCTGCGGACTCGGAAAATATATCGCCATTTGGATAGAAGCTATTTGTGGGGTTCAGTATCATAGCTAAAACCCGTATAGGACCTCGAATTTTGCCACGAGAGCCCCTATTTTAAATTTGAATCCGAACATAATGGCAAGTTAGTGAAGTTTCAGAAGACAGTGTTCAGTATTCAGATGAGGTGGGCATGACTGTATCAGATCATCGCGACAGGAAGGCCTGTGAAAAATCATTAAAATGCGGGGATCGAGCCGACTTTCTGCGCGGCAGTTCATCGCACTTACCATCGCGCCACTAAGCCCGTCAGCGACATAGACTTGGATAAAAACAAAACTCGGCAATTGACTTTTAAGATGGCTAGGGCATGTATAGCGAATGGACATTAATACTTCGGCTCGCAGAGCTTCGATTCCCAGCCAGACGTAGGACGCAGTGGTAGGAAGACCTTTCAGGTAGTAACCGACATCAACCAACTCGAAGCGCGCAACTGGAGGCAAATAGCTAATGACCGGACTAATTGGAGAGGTATGTTGGTTAAGGCCAAGTTAATTGCGGACTGTATCTCCACATAAGTAATAACGTTTGTGAATTGCTCTCAAAGCTATCGTCTTTCCAAATCGAATGTTGAACGAACATTTGGAGGAAACAGAACAAGAGAAGAATTCTTTTAAAAGGAAGTGGCCGTGGATTGGCAACACTCCAGAAAATCCATATAATTCCTTACCTAAGTATGCAACGTATTGGAATATCTGGTGTCAAAAGTTGGGTTTGCCGGAAAACAACATGGTACAGAATAGTGGTGTCTCTACAATTGTGAAAGAGTTGCAGACACCTAAGGCGCATCGACACTTACACAGACATTGCGCTTTGGCATAGTTTCTCTAGAAGAATGTTGAGAATAATAAAAGCAAACTGAAATGATGAAATTTTTTCGGTCAGCGTAGTTATGCTCTTCAACACTCGCCAACTCCGTTTTATTAATTCCACCGACTACGGGAATGTTGACCAAATACTCTACCCCTTAACGTCAATGGAATATGTAGAAGTAAATCCCTCCAATAAATGGAATTATATTAAATTCAAAAAAAAATCTTCCAAACTGTGAGACTGCGACAGATTAGAAGAATCGGTTACACATTAAACGATGACAAAGTGCTACTTCTGCGAAAGGATGCACACGGAAGAGATACATAATATTGAACATCCTTTTTTTAGTAAACTAATAATAATAATTCTATTTCTGTAAATCAAAAATAACAAAAACAAGTAAAAGTACCTCTCAAATTTAAATGTTCTCACAGCCAAAAGTGACGTTTGTCAATACCTCTCTAATACAGGCAGCGCCACCACATGCACCCCCTATTACTACAAACAGCAAATGGTTCGTGTATTCAATCAACTTCAAATTAATTTTAAAAATAATCCAAAAACGACGTAAAAATACTATTTATATCCTCAATTTGTACAGTTGTGTAATTTCCTTGAATATTCTCCCCATCAACAACTAAAAATAACTCAATCTACCCCCAACAACGTCACAATCGACCAAAAACTCATCCTATCTACCGCTAGATGTCCCCAAAATCATATAAAATCTCACTCCCAGTCTACCGATGAAGGTTGTATAATCAGCACAAAAAGTGCCATTTTCTCACGAACAAAATATCTCACTCCACTCAGAATAAAAAATCTTCCAGCTGAGAAGGCTGAAGATTTCGTGCGGTGTCGCTTGAATTGTTGAAAATTTCCGATTAAATTCGAATAAAACTATCCCGAGCTCCTAGGCTCACAAGAGTGTTGTGATTTTAAACCAAAGGATTTTTTTTTCATTCGAAAGGAGAATCAATCTACAAGGATGGCTGCTTCTATGAGAATATTGCAGAGCCAGGTAAGTGTGTTATTCAACGAAAATTTTCCTCACCCATTTGTTGTGTAAAATCTGCGAAAAATATTCATTCAACTCCAGAACGTATGTGCATTGTGTAGTTCGAAATTAATTTTTGCAAACACAAGACTTTGTGGGAGTTTTGCAAAAAAAAAGTGGAAAATTCGCAGATCACATAACCTTACTATTTGCATATATATGGGGGCCTGTTATCTAACCATGAACGTCCTTCTAGTAAAAAAATTTTCATCGTCTTCGTGTGTCTCTTTTGGTATTTTCTCGTCTCTTCTTTGCCGCGACTGCAGAAAACTGTCAATGTGGGGGGGATGTGTGATGTTGTGCACTTGCCAAACGAACAGAAAAAAAAATGCCGGGTCGGTGAACTTGTATTTCGGATTTTCGGGGTCACTTTCGATTTCCCAGTCCTTTTAGCCACTCTTAACGGCAACTAAGTTGAGCTATCGCTTGTCCTAATCACATGCCCCGTTTAATCAGCGATTTATTTTTATTGCCATCGTGGGGAATTTCGCCATAAACGTAGCAGAATTTGGTCGTCTTATCAGTGGTGTTGTCTGCTGACGTCGAGTCTTAACCACATGGCCACTTCAAGATATCTCTGCGGCGGGGCTGTGGGATTTACGACTTGATTGCCGTCTTCGCGAATTCGAGTCATGGTATAAGACGTAGTTTGGTAAAGGTTATCGCTAGGTTCGATATTAGGTGTTGTCTTCCCTACTATCGTCATGTAATCGCATAGGAAAATGCATCTAAGGTCGTCAATAGTCACAGATAAGCACGAGAGTTTAATTGTTTGTTTACAGTCGTCGTTGAGAGGCATTCAGACTCTGTATGCGCTTCTACAGTGTTCTAATGGGATAATTGATGAGCACTGCATATTTTTCACTCGAGCGTTATGCAACTGCTTGTTTGTTCCAATGGGCTATATCTGGCGTAGGTATATTTCTTGTGTTTCCGAAGGAACGACGATGCTCTCAATACATAATTGTTGATGCAAATCTTAAAATAATTTATGTGCTTACGTCAGGGGACATTTTTTTTCAACGGAGTTCAAGATCAAAATTTAACCGGTTTGGAGGTCCAATTATTGCGTGGATTGTATCGAAGGAGCAGAGATTTACATACCTGCTTTACAGGTTGTTGCCGGTTGTGGTTGATTTTGAAAAATATTTTGGCAAGTCGGCGTGCAATATCTTATCTCTTCGAGAAGAATGATGGTTGCAATGCGCAATCCAAGCACATGTGCTTTGGTCACATTAAGCGGTTAAATGCCGATGGCAAGTCACATTCTTGACAGTTCATTACCCACGCATTTAAACCCAACTCTGGATACTCTTCTGTGGTAAATTAAAGAGAGGGCTCTAGACTACGATAAATCTTTTACACTGGTTTGACTATTCACAGCTTGCTCAACTAAAGAAGTGTAGGCTGGGTTAGGTAAGGTTGGTGGGTTGATGAGGCAGACGGTGTGCGTCTTCCCTCATCGCACTCAGGTCAATATAGACCATGTGATGCCCATCATTGTCCAGTTACTGTCCATTGTTGTTAGCCACTTTCCAGCCATCCTGATGTTGTTGCGAATCTGGAAAGATTAGGGAGAGGGATTTCGGATAGATCCGTGAGGTCATGGAAAAAGTATTTTCCTAAGGTTCTCGTTCTTAATTGGCTGAGGCCTGGGCAGTGGCACAGAAAGTGGAGCGTATTCTCATGTAGGTCATGATCTATAAAATGCATTTTCAGTTTGTGGCTTTTAAGTAAGTTGTGTCCAGTAAGAATCCCAACTAAAGTCGAGACAGATTTCCTGTTTCTACGAAGTAGTTAATGGGTTCTGGCTTTGTCATACTCAGGCCACATCCTTTTGGAAGTTTCACGGGTGGGAAGGGAGTTCCACCTGTTTTTGGCAGTAATCACTGTTTTTTGTCGGACCCGAGATTTGAGGTCACTGAGTGGTGGTTTGACAGACTGGTCTGCTTGGTCAATGCTGGAGGCAGATCCTTTTCTCGCCAGTTTGTCAGCAATTTCATTGCCCTGTATGCCTCTGTGTCCGGGGACCCAGCAGAGCTTAACATTATGTTGGGCGCCAAGAACCCTTAGCTCTTCACGACAACGTTTCACAAGCCGAGATTTTATTTCGACAGCAGAGATAGTATTTATTGCAGCCTGACTGTCAATAAAGATGGTGATATCATCTGGTCTCGCCAGCATTGACGTCGCTTTGGCTGCCTCTGCTACTGCCAATATTTCGGCTTGGAAGACACTGTTGTGCTCAGGGAGACGAAAGGTGCTGTTTAGCTTAAGTGTTTCTGAAAACACTCCAGCTCCAACGCCTACATCCCTTTTTGAACCATCAGTGTAGATGGATATGGTTTTGGTGCCCAATTCGTTCCTCTCCCACTCCTCTCTGCTTAGAAAGATACAGGAGAATGGTCTTTGAAAGTCATGGTGAGGCAGCATGTAGTCAGAGGATACAGCTGAGCCCAGATATCTGTGTAGAATTTGGGCATGTCCTCCTGAGTTCGATTTCCAGCAGTTGAGCTGGCTGATTCTTAGAGCACTTTTGGCTGCAGATTCTTGCATGTAAAGGTCTAGCGGTAGCAGGTAAAGGATGGTTTCCAGTCCCGCTGTTGGTGTGGTTCTCATTGCGCCAGTAGCGCCCACACATGCTATCCTTTGTACCTTTGTTATGTTTTTCAGATGGGTGACTTTATTTGTGGATTGTCACCAGACAAGCCCCTATATGTTAATATAGGTCTTACAATGGCCGTGTACATCCATAGGATGATGTTGGGGTTCGGACCCCAGTTTTTTCCGAATATTCGGTTACACGTATAGAAGGCGACTGTGGCTTTTTTAATGCGCTCGCGCACATTTAGGTTCCAGTTGAGTTTTCTATAAAGAATGACACCCAGATATTTTGCACTATCGGCTAGTTTGAGGGTAGTCCCATCGATAGCCGGTAGGTCGAATATTGGTATCTTCCTCTTATTCGTAAAGAGAACGAGTTCCGTTTTCTGGGGGTTGAAAGGTTAAGAAGTGTAACTTGGATGATCTACTATGAAGAGTTCTTACAGTTCCTTCTGTAGCTTCCAAGTAGCTTCTCTTGGGGATAAGTCGATATCGTGCCAGTCGAGTTACAGCATATATTGAATATTATCCAACCATGCTATCACTAAAGGCTATCACGAGCTGTTTTAAACCCCAAAGGCCAATGAGGTCCTGACTCCAATGAGCTTTTCACCAATCCTTGCAAAAACATTAGCAATATATATCTATGGATCTTATTAATGGAATTGGTGATAGCTTATCGTTCCAATAGCATTGTATACCAAGTCATATCAAAGCCGCTCTACACACACGAGAAGGCACAATTGGAATACGCGTTGTGCTGATAGAAATATAGCGTTTGTAGACATAAATAAATTCAGCAGCGATCATTACTACACTCATTAAAATCCGCAATTTAACAAGAAGTAAGGCTTCCCTTCTCGTTTCCGTTTGGAATCGAAGATTCTCTGAGCTAGAGCGTTACTGTTTATTTGTTCAATGTGGATAGATTCACTGATTGGTACTTCTCACAAAGCTTGTGGTTCTATCTACTCCTCCCCTTCCTCGCATACAGGACCAACAATTCGACGAAGAATTTTTCGTTCGAAAGAGCCTAATATTTGCTCCGTTTTTCAGTACATGGTAAAGTAGAGTCCGGTAGAACAAACATTTGGACTTTCGGGCTTAGAGTCTTGATTCCTTTTGTTTCGCTTAACTGAAGAAGCATCGATCTTCTAGGGTCACTTCTCGTGGTATATCCACTCTAGCGTCATTTGTAAAGTTTATGTTGACTACATTGACAGTTGAGATACATTTTGTCTTAAGATTGTGCGTCGACAGTGTATTGTTTGCTGATAGTCTTGTCAAGTCCCCGTAAACCACAATACCAATAGGTTTCGCCTGTTAATCAATTGCCATAAATGATTCTCCAATAATGTCGATATCATCTACACATCCCAGTACCTGGACGGCTTTGTTAAATATATTGCCTTCCGTATTTATAACTTGGTCTACATACTATCTGTTCCAGCACGATATGGACGAAATCGCATGATAGCGGGTCTCCATGTTGAAATCCGGTACATGTTCGGAAAAGTTCAGATGAGCTGTTTCGAAATTGAATGTCATGTCGTGTTCTCCAGTGTTAGCGACATAGTTGCATCAATTTGGAAGAAATTCCGAATTCCCCCATTGCTCTACAGAGCTCCAGACGCGATGAATTCTATCATGCCTTAAAGTCGATGAAAAGATGATGTGTCTCGACTTGGAATTGGTACAGGATTTGCCTTTTTTTGGTCTATGGTCTAGCTGAAAATCATAAAGGCTGCAGACAGCATGTTGGTTATGATCTTATAGAGGGTCTTTCATAAAGGACTTGACAACTTCTTTTTTTTAAACAAAGGCAAAGACAAACTAAAAAAAATGTATTGGCTTGAAATACTATCAAAAAATGTATGAATGGAATTCGACTTCGTTCATATGTATGTCACCACGGGAACGTATTTTTTCGATGACTCGGCCGCTATTTCTCGTTCAATATTGGCTCTGAGCTCCTCTAATGCCGTCGGCTTGTTGGCATAGATTAATGGTTTAATGTAGCCTATAGACGTTAAATCACACGATTTCGGGAGCCAATCGACCGGTCCGTTTCTCGAGAAAACACGTTCACCGAACTGAGACTTCAAAAACTCGATTGTTGCACCCGTTGTGTGGCTTGTGGCACCGTCTTGTTGGAACCACATATCACTGATGTCCAATTCATGCAATTGCTCAAAGAAATAACGTTCCAACATAGCGAATACCATTTATCGTAACGTGACGGTCATTTTCATCGACGGAAAAAACGGCCTACGGCACCGGCATGAAAACCGCACCAAATAGTGACTTTTTGCGGATAAAGTGCTATGTCATCAAGCACCTGTCCAGTAACGCAAAATTTGCTTATTGACGACGCCGTTAATCAAAAATGCGCTTAATCGCAGGAGATGATTTTGCGATGAAACTCTTCATTTTCTTCCATTATGTCCAGAGCCCAATTCGAGAACTACGTTCATGAGAGTCCGCTTGATCTTGTAAGGGTGTAGGCCAAGATCCTTAGGCAAAATTCCCCATAATGTGGTCTGATAGAGGTCAAATTCATGAGAACACATAATTTACTGATTTGGATCGTTTGCGATGGACACCTCTACGTTGTTGTCAAGTCGCTAATGACTTTTATCATGAATATGTCTCAGTAGTTTGTGCATTTGCATTGTTCCGCCTTGTCGCCCTTTTCTGGAACTTGAAAATATTGTCATTCTTTGGGCACGGTGTTGGTTGGTAGCCTTTAATGGATTCTGTTATTCTTAATTGATATAGCGATACCGTACCCACTGGGTATTTATAATGGTGGACGGTGAAAATATATCTCGTATCGATTGGTATTCTCCAAAAAACCGACAATTGCGAAATGTGGTTCAGTAAATAAAAATTTTAGGTATGTTTAGGATCCCTCGCACTAGCCATAAAAAGCTGGATTTGAGCAGATCCAAGGGACTGATTTCGCTTGATAGATCGTACACTAGTGCAACTATATGTGAACTTCGAGCTTACTACTTTCAAAATCTCAGTGATTTGACAAAAGCTTAAAGTCTCCTCCGTTTCATTAAAAGCTTAGAGTGGTTTTCTCATGACAAGATCTACGTGGTATCACAATGAACCAAAAATAGTTTAAGTGTGCTGGCGAACTCGCGGGCAGCCACTCTAACCAAACCTATCCACTTAGTCTCTACATCCACACAGAAGATCTCTAGAAAACTATTAATCTTAAGATTCGAAGAAATGGAAAATGTTCTATTCGGCATCCGATGAAATTATCAAGAGAAGGGTCAATGAAAAAATACTTATCTGGAAGTTGAACTCAGATCTCTTGTCACAGATCTGAGCGCATTTACCACTGCACTATTGAAGTAAAAACATTTTATTTAGAAATTGCGCAATATAACTAGATAAACAGCACTGGTTCGGACCTCAATGTGTAATATGATCACGCCTGAATGCTATCGCTTAATACGCCTGCTAGATCATTAATTGCAAGAGAACATTAATTATATTGTAAATAAGTGCTTGATATTCGTGGAACTGTTGCCAGGTATTAATGTGTACCCTTTCTCTAATGCGAGCTCAGTTTCGGTCATGTTCGTAAGTCAATAATGTCGCGATTATGAATGTTACGGAAATCTTACTTTGATCCCTTTCTAGCAGAATGGATGTTCATGGAAACAAGATCAGTGATTTTGTGCAGTTTCGTAAAGTCAAAGAAATTTAAATTTTCTTAAAGAATTTTTCTTAATTTTGACATATTTTCTGGTTACATTCGTTTTTATTTTATTTTGTATGCGAGGGGATTCCGACTGTCCTTTGAGATCACGTTATTATAGTTTTACATACGATTCTACCAGTTCAAGATTGAAGTCAGATCCTTCCTTGCTGGTTAAGCAGGAGTTTTATTATCAGGTATGCTTCGTTCCCAGTTACCAAACAAAGCTATATATATCGATAATTGCTAAGAACCATCAGCTCTTTACAATTGCGTTGCACATTCTTAGACTTTGTTTAGTCAGTAGAAATTGATTATCTATCAATAAATGAATGATTGCGATATCATCGACATTTCCAACTGAACATCTTTCAAAGGCACTGCTTAACATAACCTAAAAAAAATCGTATTACAAAGCCTACGTCTATTTTTGAAACCAAAAAAAAAAACGCATTCCAACTGTAAAAAAAGTCATTGTACTTTTGACATTTTTTTTGGTTCTGACTAGATATTGTAACCTAGTAACCTAGTGGCAGTCTTCTTTATCGGGGAAGTCATTTTGTAGTTGACTGTTATTTGAGTTTCAGCCAAACTCAGCGTTCTGGAATGTGAAATTGTATAGCGGAATGTATAGCATTTCGGCTGATATGACGTATTTCGCTAAAATGACGCATTTCGAGTCGGTGGAAACGTACTATAAATTCAGCTGCAAATTCATTCTGGAGTCAAAGGCGATGTCTTACTTATCTACATCACTCGATCTTCACATATGCTACTCTAAAACTGTTGCTTTATTAACTTTCTGCTGTGATTTCTGGAGATGATAGATTATTTTGAGCACTGTTTAGATTCAGACGAACACCTTAACAATTTCTTGCTAAATCAGTTTTCTTTTAATTCCGATGTGACATTATTAACTCAGGACTGTGCAATCACTTTAGGAAGATCTAATGTTTTCGAAAAATCCATTCTAGGCGGTTTTCTATTCCCAAATTTCCGTAGCTTGCAATTTTTACATAAGGATAATTTATTGCAGAAATTTCAGTTCGTTGAAATAAGTAAACTTGCTTTGTCATGGGTTTGATGTCATTTTTTTTAAAACAAATGAATCGAATAATTAAAATCTCACCCATTTCTGAGTTGCACACATACTACATATAAAACATTCCTATGGTCATATTTTATCTTCAGAAATCTAATTTTAAAAGCAACTAAGTTTTAGCGTCATAAAAGAATTTACACGTTTTCAACTAACTGGTTGCTATAACCGACAAACGCAGATACAATCATTATAAGTGGGCAAACGTGGAAATCACCGTAAATATCGTATAAATGAAACAATTATAAATATAAAGATTAGATTTATTGATGATTACAAATCATTTCATTCATGACTAGTGTTATCGTTATTTGATGAAGATTGGTGTGAGATATTTTGTTAGCCAAGAAACTTACAATCAGTGAATACGTGACATGTTCGATTACCAACAATGATCGGATAGCAAAATAAATGCATTTGATATGCTACTAGAAGATCCTCATTTATCATTTAAGCACGTTATACCGCTCAGTGCCTTACTCAATCAAATTCTTTGAAAATATCGTTATAAATCTCTATTCCCATTGATTTTTCAATATCTCTCAGTAAGGGTCCAGTTTATTATTTTTTTCGAACGTATTGTGGATCAAATATTTTTCTGCTACTTTCATGGAAATGAACAATTTCGATGCTGGCCAATTTTTCCATGTCTTCTGTAGTTTTGTGTAAGCCGTTTAAAATCGAAAAACTGTTCAACTTGTAGAAAATTACTTGCAAAGAAAATGTCCTAGTTTTGAGTGCACGCTTCTTAAAACCAATAACCTTCGTGTTCTACAGCCCAATTGTTCAGTATGGTTCTTATTGTCAATGTTCGAAATTCTGAGTTTACGTGCTGTATAGCAAAAGGTGCCAATTGTTGCTATTTTTTTGCGGAATTTTCGGCAAATATTCTGCCGAATAGGTCGGCTTTTTTTCTGTTTTAGGGAATGAAGATTGCCTAAAACTTTTAAGAACTACTGCTGCCATTGACTGAGATCCCGAGAACCTCCAGGTCAATCCAAATGAATATTAGTTACTCTTTCGCTGTGTGTTTTTGTGGTATCTGGCAACACTATAATCAGATATGAAAATGTTTTTCAAAATCATATTAGAACTGTTCCCGTACCTATATTTGCGGTAAAAATTACTTAATTCTTACATTCCTTTGAGTGAAGGTATTCAATCGGATAGAGGGACAAATGTATGACACATTTATGAAGAAGGATAATGTGTTTATGCAAAAATTAGTCATATTATTCATTTTGTACGCCTTAAACAAATGATATAAATGATATAGAGGGGATCTCTGCATTTCTCTGAATAACTTTAGTTTCATGGATTTTGTCACCACATTATTTCTCACGTGAACTGCAAATACCAAGAGTAATACCTTTTCAGTCTATGAAACACTAAGCTCGAACATACCTTGTACACGTAAAATTTGCAAATTGCAAGTTAACTCTTCAATAAGAAAGCGGCAGCTACTATAACCTCCCTTCTCATGCATTCTGTGCTCATCGAAATGGGCCCCAAATTGGCTCGCTCTGGACGCACTTCTTGTAAACTGAAATTGAACATAATGCCTGCAGATACCAAGACTAGGTTAAGGATACTGACGTCATTTTCTAAAATACTATTAAGTAGACGACTTCGGAACAGTTGCATGCCAAGCTGACTTAAAAAAATAGGTGTCATTTGTGCATCTTCTATGTCACTCGTAAGTGCCTAACTTGGGTCACTCCCGGTTAAATTTTTGACGCGGTGGTTATGCACATGTCATTTTTTGTTCCAAAACGGATGACTGGTTCAATTGGTCATCTGAATGACAGTTCTGATGGTTAAGGGGTGACAGTAGGTTATAGATCTGATGAACACTTTAGAGTTGACCAAAATCAGTCGAGGGCGAAAATCGATCATCTGTACAAAATCGATTGCAGTGTCATTTCGTTTCGATTAGCATATCGAACAGATCTTCCGACGAAATGGAACGCACATGATCGTGTGTTATAGTTTTGCAATAAGTCAACAATTATTACAGCTATGCATTGAATTTCTTCCGAAGTTGTCCGCGATAGGGGTGAATCTGCTGATTCCATTTATCTCCATAGTCCACATTTCTCTCGTTTTGGTGCAGCTACATTAGTTTTGGACACTCATTAGGCCCGTTCTCGTACTCATGTTTAAGCGTGTGAATTTTAATACACTTTAATATGGAACTTCGCAAAACCGTTCGCGTGCTGAGAACGTTGTAAAAAAGATGAGCAAATGAATGTAGGTTTGTAAATTTGTTCGACGACTGGAAAGCTTATCTGGTGGTTATCTTTGAACCCACTTGTGTTGCTTTCCTAAGAAGAAGAAGAATTAAGAAGTTAATATAAGGTACTCTTTTCCATCTCATTATTTATTTTCAGTTCATTTAATTCTCTTAAATTTTAAATACAGAATTTAGCTTGTTATACAAATTATATATGTTCTCAGTTGGGCCCAAAAAAACGAATCATTCAGTCGTCAATTTTCTTCACGCAGAATTTCGGATGATGAGAAAATATGTGTATTCCACTTACGGATCCCTACGATTTCTTCGTAAGTCGAAAACATTGGCAAAGCACAGATTTTCTGCAATATCCTGGGACTTATTTTTGTTTTTGGATTCGTCTCCTTCTATTCGTGGGTATAGTGGGCAAGTGGTTAGAGCGTTGGACTACTAAGCGCGTGGTCCCTCGTTCAAATCCCGAAAGTGAAACCAATAATTTTTTTACTGCTCCACCTCATGCAAAAGTCCAAGAGTAAGCTTATCAAATATGTCGTTCAGATTCGGCGTTAAGTAGGAGGTCCTCTTCTTTTTTTGGCAAAATTAATAACTTCGCATACAAAAATGAAGGGAGAAGCTAGGTTTGAGGCCTTATATGGGCGGTAACCGCCAGATATATCATTTCTCATCACGAATTCTGCTAAAAGAGTACAACAAGATATTTTGTATGCTACATCCATCGTCATTAAAAGATGTCAAGTAAGGAAACCGTCTTTATAAAATGTTGTTCGACTGCAGCAGAAAAAAATCTCTCAGTGACCCGTAAGTGAAAACTACATGGATGACAGCCAATGAGTTTGACAGAAACCAACAAAATTATTTATTATTTTATTCACAACTAGCAAGAGCAACCCGGCCCAACTTTGGCCGGGTACAATTTTAATGACGAAAAATGTGATTTCTGCCACTTAGACATCGAATGCTCTTCACTCAGCTCCTGTAAGTGACAGTGAAAACCACATCGAAATCCGTTCAGCAGTTCTCGAGATTAGCGCATTCATACACGTTTTGGGACTTTATTTCATACTATGTACAGATAGATATATGTACTCGGAAATGTGTTTGTTTTTTAAATTTATTTTAGTATTTCATTTCTAAAAAAAAAATCGTAAAATGTTTGGTAAAACATTAAAGAGAAGTGATAATTTTTGTTTGTCGTGTTATTCAAAATATTTGAAAGATTGACATTTTTAATGTTTCTTCGCGTACTCTTTTGAAATCAGAGAATTCTCTCCAATATTGGAGATTTGGCACTTTTCATTTTTAGTCAAACAAAACTACCCGAACGTGAGTATTTTTTGGTTGGATAACATTTGCACTTGTACTATCCATTTCATGGCATAAATCTGAATACTTTGTACGTCTATTAAAATATTTATAAACCCATTGCTATCAGTGACAGTTTAACTTATCGCATACTCGTGACAAACAAAATCACGTAACTAGCCCAAAGATTACCGTTGGCATTAACTTTTCCCATTATGGAAGCGCTCAATTGCATACCAAATCCGTGATATGAAGAATATAACTGATGACAACCTCAATGAAATTGTTGTCTTCGAATAAGATGAATATTTGTCATGGTAACCACTGGAATAATGTTCATCTAGATATCTCAACAACTTTCGTATTTTCAATGTGTTTCATATTTTTACGTAACTTTCCACCTAAAAAAATCTATTATCACCTTTATGCAGATATTTTCATTTTAAATGAATTTTCAAAAAATTAGTTTACCGTCATATAATTAAAAATAAATTTCTTTGGCAAACAAACATTTTGTGTGTCCGGATTATTTGCGTTTCCCATTATCACTGTCAAGTCCGTCGGTGGCACTCACGTGAGCTGGTGGGAATTTTTATTATAAATAGATACATTTATCGCTTTTCTTACGGTTTCTTCAGGTCTATTCAACGTCTTGCTGCGTAGATTTTCCTATCTTAATTGAGACATATGTGTTACAGAAGAATGGAATTTTTTTTGTTTTCATTTCGCAATGTTATTTAGATTGGAATAGCAGTGTGCTGCAATGCAGCAGCAGAACAATAGGAAATTTGTTTTTTCTCAGATTGTATGGAAGCAGTTTTTTTATTACATAACTCTAACCTAGGTACAGAATTTTCGTCGGCGTGTGTCCGATAAGGGGAATTAGCTAAATAGGCTTTATCTTATCGGTCATGATTCAACAATCTAAGATCACAGTTCGATTGGGCTTTGATCGACATAAAGATGTTTTTTTTTGGAGTTTCTGACCTTGGTTAAGTCCTCTGTTATTGTACTCTCTCATCACTTATCACACAAAAGTTTGCTGAGCATTTTATTTTTTTTTATTTTAAGGCTTCCTTGCTAGTTGGACTGTTTTTAGTGAACTGTTCTTGGTAGTTATTAGAACTGGTGTCATATTTTTATGCCTCATATCCTTCAGAAAAGGGGTGGATCAAAATCTGACAAGCGACATTGCCATCCTGAATGTTATTAACGTTGTCCACAATTGAAATTAAATGAACAATAGCTGGTTTTTTTTTAAGGCTTAACACTGTAATTATAAAGGGCAACTTGACAACTTCAAACGTTCAGTGTGAACGCATTCTTAAACCGATTACCGAACTGTCAATGTCAAAATATTCAGTAAAATCAACATTTTCATCATGGTAAAATATATGAGGGAACAACGTTTACAAAAAATTAAAATTTACTACCGAAATTCCAAGTCTGTGTTCGCAACTTCAAGAGCGTTAACACCAATTTTTAACCGTAATTCTTTTCGCAGTAGACAAGCAATTCATAGTCCAGTTGCCGTGCCATTGAGACTACGTTTTACCCGAAACGTGAAGAATATTGCTGCCGTAGAGCTGTCTGTCGCAAACGATCCAAATTAGTCAATTTACTGCGTTCTCAAGAATTGGGCCTCTCACAGACCACATTATGTCGAATTTTGCTTGAAGATATTGGCCTACACCCTGAAAAGATCGAGCTGACTCATGCACTAAAGCCACTTGATCATAAGAAGCTACTTACGTTGTCTTGACATGATGGAAGAAAATTAAGAATTTCATCGCAAAATCATCTTCAGCGATGAAGCGTATTTTGGGTTAAACGGTTTCGTCCATATGCAAAATATGCGTTATTGGACAGGTGAGAAACTGAGACCCCTCATGTGCTCATGAAACAGCACTTCATACGCAAAAAGTCACTTTTTGGTGCGGTTTTCATGCCGGTAACGTCACTAGGTCGTTTTTTTCGTCGATGAAAATGAACGTCACGTTACGGTAAATGGTTTTCATTACAGAGACATGTCGGAACGTTAATTCTTTGAGCAATTTCATAAATTGGACATCAGTGATGCAATAATCGAGTTATTGAAGTCTCAGTTCGGTGAACGTCTTATCTCGAGAAACGGATCCGTCGATTGGCCTCCGAGATCGTGTGATTTTATGCTTCTAGACTTGTTTCTTATGGCTACATTAAATCATTGATCTATGCCAACAAGCCGACGACGTTAGAGGAGCTCTGAGCCAATATTGAACGAAAAAAGCGGCCGTGTATCGGTCGAAATATGAGGCCGAGTCATCAAAAATTGGAGTCAACGTATGGACTGCTGCATGCGTTCCCGTGGTGGACATATGAACGAAGTCGAAGTATATTCACAAATTTTATGATAGTAATTCAAGTCAAAATATCTCCTTTCTTACCTTGTTTTATCGCTATTTTAACAACCAATGCTCAAATGAAATAGCCAGTTGCATTCTTCCAATTTAAACAATTCAGCCGCAACACTCACTATGATGTGAATACAAATTAGTTTATCCTTAAGCCTTTCTTCGGACGTACGATGAAGTATAGAGTTTCTTACATAAACCGAACTACACAAATGTGTTGTAGCTTATAGCTTACAGTTGTTTTAAACCAATGTGCATCGGTACCTCCTTTCTTCTTATCCCTAATTCCCTTAACGCCCACACTGTGCTATTACGTATAAAACGTATTCATTACCCTTTTGAGTGCCCGCAAATTATAAAACAAGTGAATCTTCCTGCTCGCATTAACATGACAGAATAAGTTCCGCAAATAGAAATCAGAAGAACCATGCATCTTCTAGGCATCAACATGGCGCTGCCCAATCTGCAGCGTCCAAACTAAGTTACCTTTTTAAAGCTAGGAGATATTGTACACCAGTCCAGCTTCTTCTTCTGTATAAAGCCCAAGTACACTAGGTCTTGAATATTGTTCTCATGTGTGAAGTTCGGCCCGAAATATACACTGAACTTACTGGAACTTACTATTTAAAGACTATCCATCGAAGACTTGTTGAAGATCCGTGTTTTTATTACAGAAATCAAAACGGCAGATGTCGGAAGAGCACTCGTTGCATTTCATCGAGAAAAGTTTATAAAAAATACGACTGCATGGGGACATAGCAATACCATTAAAAATTATTTTAGTACCTCCAACTTAAGTTAAGGGATGAGTTTTTTAGAGGTTTATTTTTAAACTGGGAACACTGTTTCTACAGATAGTCAATTTAGAAGTTGAAAGTCGATTTGTTGTTAGTACGTCTTGCCATTTTACGATGAACAGATTGACACCACAACAATGCAAATTGTGCAAACATATTTGGAAAACCATGGTTCGATTCCTCAAACTTATCGTCGACGTGGATTTTAAGGTCGACATAATCGTCCATCTCAGCAAGTTATTCAGGACCCGATGAACCGTTTTCGCATTAGGTAGGTACACTACTGGATAAAACGCATCCCCAAAGACGACAATAGAACAAGTTATTGCCGTTGTGGAGCCCATCCAGAGTTGAAACCGCATGGCCATCATACGCGTCGCCCAATTTTGGTTGAATGCCGAATTTCGTGCGGTGAAAACCCAGAATCCTTGTCGAGACGCCCTTATGGGCTAGTGGAATCATCGGCCCATATTTTTTTTTAAAGATGATGGCGGCCAGTATGTTATCGTCAATGGAGAGCGCTTTATAAAAATGATTTCTGAAGTCTTCGTTATTCAGTTGAATGGCTTCACGTGACAGAGCTTGGGTTTCAACAAGATGGCGCAATATACCACACGGCGCGCGACCTCATATGGACCTGTGAGTTGGTCTTCACTGTGACTGTGATCTCAGTCAACAACCGCCTTGCTTCTCCCTATATTAATTGCTGTCCATCATGATATTTATTCGCGCCTGATCACTAAAAGGTCGCACGACTTTCCTAAATACCTCACGAGTGGAAAACTTTTTCCATTTCCACTTCGTGTTGAAAACGTTTCCTCACCCATCAGCTGTCGCCGACTTATCTCTTATCTGTATAAATACAAAACTATCTCCTAATTACGATATCCTTTTGCTTTCGTGTGTTCATTTCAAAGATTATTTGCTTCAATCGAAGACATGATGAGCAAATATCTGATCAAGGGGCAAGATTGGGCAATTCTATGAATTAATAGCTTTATAGGTTCTTTTGCTGTCAGACTATTGCAGCAATATACAAATCGCCTTGATCCTGCAAGATCAAAACTTTTCCTATCCCCATATGTTCAGAAATATCGATAACATCTCCCCTCAATCAATACAGCAACACTGACTCCTTTTTTTTTTTCTAGGTCCGCAAAGCCGGTCAATATAGCATTGATGTCCAGTCACGCAACTTCCACGCATCGTGCGCCGTCGCCTCCAAGGTGGCCATGTCTAAGTTCGATACTGACGTCTACCTCCCATACGAGAAGCTGGCGAAAACCTTGGACATTGTTCGCAGTCGCTTGAACCGCCCATTGACCATGTCAGAGAAAGTTCTCTACTCCCATTTGGATAACCCCAAAGAACAGGAGATTGTTCGCGGTACTTCATACCTTCGTCTGCGTCCCGATCGTGTCGCTATGCAAGACGCCACCGCCCAGATGGCCTTGTTGCAATTCATCTCGTCCGGCTTGAAGAAGGTCGCTGTTCCATCAACCGTGCACTGCGATCACTTGATTGAAGCTCAAGTTGGTGGTGAAAAGGATTTGGCACGCGCCAAGGATCTCAACAAGGAAGTCTACAAATTCTTGTCTTCCGCTTGCGCCAAGTACGGTCTGGGTTTCTGGAAACCAGGCAGTGGTATCATCCATCAAATTATCTTGGAGAACTACGCTTTCCCCGGTCTGTTGATGATCGGTACCGATTCTCACACCCCCAACGGTGGTGGTTTGGGCTGCTTATGTATCGGTGTCGGTGGTGCTGATGCTGTTGATGTAATGGCCAACATCCCATGGGAGTTGAAGTGCCCCAAGGTTATTGGTGTTCACTTGAGCGGTAAGATCAGCGGATGGACTTCACCAAAGGACGTCATCTTGAAGGTTGCCGATATCCTCACCGTCAAGGGAGGTACTGGTGCCATCATCGAATACCACGGCAAGGGTGTTGATTCGATTTCCTGCACTGGTATGGCCACCATTTGCAACATGGGTGCTGAAATTGGAGCCACCACATCGTTGTTCCCCTTCAACAACCGCATGGCTGATTACTTGAAGTCAACTGGCCGTTCATCAATCGCCGGCGAAGCCCAAAAGTTCAAGGAGAAATTGTTGTCTGCCGACAAGAGCTGCGAATACGATGAGGTGATTGAAATCAACTTGGACACCTTGGAACCACATGTGAATGGTCCATTCACTCCAGATTTGGCTCATCCAATCAGTAAATTGGGCGCCAACGCCAAGAAGAATGGCTACCCAATTGACATCAAGGTCGGTCTGATTGGCTCCTGCACCAACTCGTCATACGAAGACATGGGTCGTTGCGCCAGTATTGCTAAGAACGCCCTCAAGCATGGTCTGAAGTCGAAGATTCCATTCAACGTGACCCCCGGATCTGAGCAAGTTCGTGCCACCATTGAACGTGATGGTATCTCTGCTACTTTTGCTGAGTTCGGTGGTACCGTCCTGGCTAACGCTTGCGGTCCATGCATTGGTCAATGGGATCGTAGGGATATCAAGAAGGGCGACAAGAACACCATTGTCACATCCTACAACCGTAACTTCACCGGACGTAATGACGCCAACCCCGCCACCCATGCTTTTGTCACAAGGTGAGTAATGACGCGTTTAAGTTTTGTCGGAATTTGTCTTAAGAAGGAGCGAAACCAAGTCGCAGTTGTGTCATAAGATCAGGCCTTTGGGGAAGGTTTTGAAGATGAATTTGACTTCTATCTTTTATATTCAACATGGATAGACCTTTCCTTTTTGGTTCTATGTCGCAGTCGTTCTTGACAATTCGATTTATCAGAATTCTTCAGCACATAGCTACCTGAAGGCCTTGAACGAACAATCACTTTGTTTGAATAAAATAAAAATGGACTTAACGTGCTTACCGAGCAAATGACAAAGTTCAAGATGATTTCTTTGCCAATTTAATAGGATTGCACAAACTCCTCCAAAAATACCTGACGGTCGAAAGGTTAACAATACACGATTCGAATGCGCCTTCCGAACATATACGTGCAATCGAGAAGTTCTTAAAATAATCAACATGAGGGTTTTTTGGTTTGCAAGGTACAATTTTAGAACGCCATTCAATCGGCCTAGCTCTTCTGGGTAAAGTGCACATGTGTTATCAATGCAGAACAGCTTTGTTGCCAAGATCGAAAATTGTATCTCTCACATGAACCACTTTATGCATGCCTGGGAGTTTGTCAGAGAAATTCGCACATGTCAGAACTGCATGACGGGATATTATGGTACACATAAATCGTTACATAAACTCACGGACCCTGCGCTTTTATTAAAGAACCGCTTCATGACAATATTTGGCTTTGCATTCCGCTGCATTAACTATGACTCTGATATAAGACCCACAAGGCTCATTTTGTTTTAATTGAAGAGCATCTCCTTATTGCTTTGTTTTTTCCTCATTTCCAGTCCCGAAATGGTGACAGCACTTTCTATTGCCGGTCGTCTGGATTTCAACCCATTGACAGACAGTCTTAAGGGCGCTGACGGTAAGGAATTCAAATTGGATGCTCCATTCGGTGATGAATTGCCCTCCAAGGGATTCGATCCCGGCATGAACACATACGATGCTCCACCAGCCGTAAGTCATCATCACCATCACCTATCTCTAAATGTTATTTATTTGCATATGTCTTTCAGAGTGGCGATAGCGTTCAGGTCGACGTTGATCCCAAAAGCCAGCGTCTTCAACTCCTCGAACCATTCGACACATGGAACGGCCAAGATTTAACCGAAATGACCGTTCTTATCAAGGTAAAGGGCAAGTGCACAACCGATCACATCTCCGCTGCCGGTCCATGGTTGAAGTATCGTGGTCACTTGGACAATATTTCCAACAACATGTTCATTGGTGCTACCAACTCGGAAAACAACGAAATGAACAAAATCAAGAACCAGCGTTCAGGTCAATGGGGTGCCGTACCCGATGTAGCCCGTGACTACAAGGCCAACAACATCAAGTGGGTTGCCGTTGGTGATGAGAACTACGGTGAGGGTTCGTCTCGCGAGCATGCCGCTTTGGAACCACGTCACTTGGGTGGCCGTGCCATCATTGTCAAGTCGTTCGCTCGTATCCACGAGACCAACTTGAAAAAGCAAGGTCTGCTCCCACTTACATTCGCCAACCCAGCTGATTACGACAAGGTATGTCACCTCAGGAACTCTTTCGTGTGCCCCTTTTCACAGTTATTCTCTTTTTTATTTGTAGATCACACCAACCGACAAAATCTCCCTGCTCGGCTTGAAGAACTTGGCACCTGGCAAACCAGTCGACTGTGAAGTCAAACACTCCGACGGCAAGGTTGACAAAATCAAGCTCAACCACACATTGAATGACCAACAAATCGAATGGTTCAAGGCTGGCAGTGCTCTCAACCGCATGAAGCAGATATCTGGCAACTAAATGCCCCCACCCTTCAGCCCAACCTCAGGTTCCCAAACAAACAATACAACAACAACAAAGAAACTCCTACTTCTCTAGTGTTAGATAAAACGAACTTCTCTATAATAATTGATACTTAATTGGAGCACCGGGACACCATTCCGCTGGTCCTTCTTATGATATTTGTTTGAATGTAAATTTGGTGTCTTATTCTTACATCAGCTATACTGTTACAATTTATTTTATTGTTTGTTGAAACAGTTACACTACATTGTTATTCATCTACGAAATCTATGATTATGCAAGCAAGTTTTATATTAATACAAAAGCTAACGAGTTATATATAGAGAATTAGCGGCTGACGTGCGATATTTAGGATTTAAAAAAAAGTTAAAAAAAAATTACGAACGTTTTACGTTAGCCAAAGGCATCATTTTATTTAAATTTTTATGAAATAGTATTAATAATAAAAAAAAAACAAAAAATTATAAAAAAAAATCATGTTTTACTATTTTTTAATTAACAGAACAGGTCCGGCTGAGAAAGGCGAGAACGATTGCATCATAAAATGCTATTTATACGAGTTATTCGACCACCCATTTTCGGAATACGACATTCAAGTCATCCTGCATGACAATAACAATCATCATCCATCACTAGTTCAGACGTGGGTCGTCTGGGCATAATTGAATGATTTAAAGAATCGAGACATTGGTACTCGAGTGATCTGTATAATCGAATAAACATTCGAGATACAAAAAACTCTTAATACTAACAGGAAAAACAAAATATTCCATTACTAAAATCGCCGCAAACGTAGCAAAGAAAAACCGATAACCCAAAAATTTTATATTGTAAAACTCCAACACACACAGTAATTGCATTACGATTACAACTACAATGCACATGGCAAATTAGAAAAGTTAACACATGACCCGTAGTCCAGTAGTTACCTGCCACACCAATATCCTCCTACAGTTCTGGGGATCTATTTCAGAAAACGAAACGAACGGCAAGTAAACGATAAAGAAGTAAACAATAGTCACGATAAGTGCGATCGTGTAAAACGAAAAAGGCGTAAGAAAAGTGCTGCCAAATAAAACGAAAAAAAAACATATATTTTTGAAGCGCAACCAACTTCAATCCTATTTGGGACTGTCAAAAATTGAATAACGTAAACAAAAAGTCGTGAAATCGGGAATAATTAAATTCTGTAAAAATGTTTTTTCATTGCGATTAATTTTTGGATAGTGATGATTGCTTGGCTATTTGGCAAATAATTTTTGGCGAGATCTGGATTGAGTTCCATGAACGCAGTGAGGAAATCCATTTGCTTTGCTTGTGTTGGTGGCCTATTAAATTTATAAATTATACAATTTTTTTTCTATTTTCTTTTTGTTTTTGCTTAAAGCCCAGTACGCAGCTCGCGCTAAATTTTATCTCCCATACAAAAATCTCTACAGAGATAAAATTTAGCGAGCAAATTTATCAGTGCAGTACGCAGCTCGCGAGATAAATTCTTAACTCCATATAATGAAGTTAATCATATAATCTTAAAAATATAATTTAAATAAAACACTTTCTTTGTCTTCTAATTTCTTTATTACAAAATATCAACAACACTTGCCAAACTCTGGCTTAAGACTAAACACCAATTTTCTTATGGCTTACATAATATATGCTTCCATCATTCTCTTCGTGAGAAGAGAAAGATAGAGCCGTTACACATGTCTGTGATATGTCTCCACACACCAGTCTTCAGGCGGGTGTGGGGAAAAAGCGACCATTAGTTACATAACAATGTGACATCTCCCCCCTTTAAATTTTTTGGTCCACCAAAAACATAATAACATAGTTAGATACATAATGAAATTCAAATAACTATAATTTTTTTTTTTTTGTTGACAATGTTAAATCTAATTCTTTGATTGATATTTAAATTTTCTTTTTCTTTGTTTTTTACAATATCTGGTAAGTCTTCGATTGCTTGTATCCACAACATAATTTCCTTCATGTTCAAATTTATTTAACTTCTTATACTTAGGTTTACATTTTGCAATATCTCTATTAACTACAATATTTTCGCATAAACTGTGTTGTACGTTTTTGTTTTTATTTAGTTTATTAGTTCGTTTAATTTTCTGTGCTTTTAATTCATTTGACAGATGTTGTATTTGATTTTTATCATAATTCTTATTTATGAAATCAATTGGTCTTAAATGTGTGGTTGAATGTATAGTTACGTTATAAATTAAAATTATTTTAAATATTCTATCTTCTAAATCATCTAAATCGTAATTATCTTTGTCAGCTTCAATTAGTCTCAAATGCTCATTAAGGGTTCCATGCAATCTCTCGACATCGGAATTACCTGTTTTGTTATAAGCAGTTGTTTGGTGGAATGTTATACCATTGTCTTTTAAAAATTGTTCAACAGCGCTGTGAATGATACACTTTTCGCCATCTGAAACTAATTTTCTCATCTTACCTAAATAAATTAATCTTTCTTTGATTGCTTTTAAAATGGATACCCAAGTTCTATCCCTAAGCTTATGGATGGTAGCGTGTTTTGAAAATTTGTCTATCATTGTAATGTACATAATGTTTCTACGAGGGTACCAAATGTCCATATGTACAATATCGTTAAAATTCGTGGGTGATTCAGTGTGTTCGAAAGGTAAGTCTGGGGGGTGTCTGTCGTATTTTCCTATGTTGCATATATCACAATTGTTAATGAATTTATGTATTAATTTAAGCATGTTTGGATAGTAGTACAATAGCTTGAGCTCTAAAAATACTTCGGAAATTCCTCTATGGTTATTTTTTAGGTGTTCGTTTTTAATTATTGTAAGCATTTCATTTTTGTCGATTATATCAGTCAATTTAGTACTAGATTTAAGCATTTTTAAGTTCTTATTGTTATTGGAAAAATATCTAACGTACAAATCTTGGAACAGTAGAAACAATTGAATGTCATCGCAATAAATGCACATAAGGCCTTTGTTAATAATGAATCGTTTCATTATCTCCAATAAGTTACTATCTTTTGTAACGCATACAAAGTTTTTGCATTTTTTATTAATGATTTTTGTAAACAATTTTTCTTTGTTACCAATTTCTAAAAATATTTGGTTTTTGTAAATATTGACCGCTTTCTCGGTTATATGTATGTAATGTGAGTCGTCTTCGCCTGCACTATGTATTGTAGCATCAGTGGACATGATCTCGTTGTCAATGCCACTGACACCTTCATTATTATTTATTTCGTAATTGTCAGAGTCATTTAAAATTTGCGTTAATCGTCTTTCATTTTCATTGCCTTTTTGATTTAAGTCATTATTAGGTTCGATATAAAAAAGTCGACTGAGTCCATCTGCCACAAAGTTATCCTTGCCTTTTATATAATTTACTGTGAAATCGTATTCATTTAGCTGCGTTTTCCAGCGTTGTAATTTCATATTTGGGTACTGCAAGCTATTAAGCCAAATAAGTGGTCTATGATCAGTTTGGACTGTAAATGATCTGCCATAAAGATAAGTGTGGAAATATTTCACAGCCCAAACTATTGCCAATAGTTCTTTTTCTATAGTTGAATAGCGAATTTCATGGTCATTAAGCGTGCGAGATGCATAACAAACTGGTCGATTACTTTGACTTAAAACTGCACCCAATGCGAAGTTTGATGCGTCGGTTGTTAAGGTAAATGCTTTATTGAAGTCAGGATTTTGAAGAATCGGCTCAGATATAAGTAATTTTTTAAGTTTGCTAAACGATTCAATGTATTCAATGTCGTTTTTCTTAATACTGTTATTTTTTTTTAAATATTTAACCATAGGATACGCCACTTTGGCATAGTCTTTAACAAACTTCCGGTAATAACCGGTTATACCAAGAAAAGACTTAATTTCTTTTTGATTTCGTGGAAGGGTTAGTTTTTGAATAGCAGTTATTTTTGATGGATCTGGTTTGATTCCACCTTCTGTAATTATATGACCTAAAAATTTTGTAGATTTTTCAGCAAAGTTGCATTTATTTATTTGTATTTTTAGATTCGACTCACGCAAACACTGAAAAATTTTCTTTATTGAACACATGTGTTCATCCAACGAAGTGGAGAAAATCAAAATATCGTCTAGGTATACGACGCATATTTTATAAATGAAATTTTTCAGGATATTATTCATAAGCCGTTGAAATGTTGAAGGGGAATTCTTCAAACCAAATGGCATACGTGTAAATTCAAAATGGCCATTAGCGGTTGAAAAAGCTGTCTTGCATCTATCATCTGGGTGGACTTCAATCTGATGAAACCCTTTCGCCAGATCGATTGTGCTGAAATATTGACACCTGCCCAATTTATCGAAAAGATCTTCAATATTGGGGAGAGGGAATTTATCGTCAATCGTAATATCGTTCAACTTACGATAGTCTACGACGATCCTCCACTGTTGCTTATTAGAATTGTCCAACTTTTTCGGAATAACCCATATTGGAGCATTATATGGAGAATAGCTATCAACAATAATGCCTTGCTCAAGCATTTCTTGTATCTGGCGATCAACTTCTTCTCGGTGAACTTCAGGGTACCGATAGCTCTTTGTGTAGATGGGTAAATTATTTTTAGTTATTATTCTATGTTTAATATTACTGGTAAATGTTAAATTATCTTTTTCATTATAAAATATGTCTTTAAAGGAATTCAACAGATATTTTATTCTTGAAAGATCTCTGTCTTTTAAGTGAGAAGCAAACCGAATCTTTTCAATGTTTGACATTTCGAATTCATTGCTAAATATATTTAACGAGTCATCAACAAAACTGTTATGAAAATAAAATTGTTCATATTCGTTAAGAAAAAAAGGTATTTGTGCATTCCTTGTAATCAAAAATCGTTCTTTGTAACTAATTATTGAGCAGAGTGGTACCAAAATGTTATTACCAATAATACCATCAAAATAATTATGGAATTTGTACTCTAAAAACTCAACAAAATAGTTTTGCAAATTGAATTCATCGAACAAGGGAAACCTGCACATAATACTACAATTTAGATATTTGTCGAATACTTTTAATTTTTTAGGTTCTATGTTCATTTTCCACTTTGGTTGGCAAAGATTTGTGTTCATTATGCTGAATTCGGCTCCGGTATCTATTATAAACTTTAGTAATTTTGTTTTTGTCTGGATTGTTATATATGGTAGTTGTCTAAATGTCCCTGTTGAAAATTTTGAGTGTTATGGTTGTTTTGATTATAAGAAATTTCCATGGGTTCTGCATTACTAATTTGGTTGTAATTATTGTATTGCAGATTTTGCCTACTTTGTCTGGTATTTCCTTGGTAATTGTTAGAGCTATTTCTGTTATTATTTAATCTATTTGGTTGCCTACTTTGGACGCTATAATCCATGGGTTGACTATTGTTATTATTGTTTTGTCTTGGTATAGTGGAATTGTTTTGAATAAAGTGATTTGTATTGCTATTTCTATTATTTAAAGTTGGGTGATATATCTGTCTGTTAGGGTTTTGAAATTGTCTTTGATCGGTGTACTCATGTCGGTAGTTAAAATTGTTTCCTGGTCGAATGTTTCTGAAATCTTCGGTTCTTTGGTAGATATTGTTTGGAATTTGTGGTGTATACGAATGCATGTACTTTGAATAACCGTTCATTACAATGATGTTATAGGCTTCATCCATTGTAGGAGGGTTCCGTCCAATTATAATTCCTTTTACAGGTTCTGGTAGGTTCGATTTAAAACAATCTAGCACAATTCTTCTATTTGTCGTTGTCTGTTCGTTCGTCAGTTGTTCGGTAAGTGAATAAGCATTGTTTAATCTAATCAGTAGGTCATTAAGTTGGTTATAAAACTGTTCTACAGTTCCGTTACAACGGCATAAAACTAAGCTGTCAAGTAGCGAATTAATTGGAGTAGTTTCGCCATGTGCCTTTTTTAAAATTGCTTTCAGCTCGTTCCATGATTCCACGTGACCATGTTTAAGAATGGTATCTCTTGCCCTATCTGTAAGTCTGTCTTGTATATAACCTAGAATAATGCGTTTTAAATGTATGTCCAATGTTTCAATTAATGGAACAAAGGCGTCTATTCTGTGTATAAAATTCATGAGGTTTTTTATATTGCCATCGAATGGTTGAATACTGGCTATAGATTTAATAAGAACTTCGAAGACCTCCATTACAATAAAAAATATATACGTTCTTAACTCTAACAAAAAATTTAAAAATAACTGTAAATATTTTGAACAAATTAATGTAACGCACCGGCCCCAGCTTCCGCTTTTAAGTATGTAGGTTGTAGATTATTGATGAGATGATGAAAATAAATGCTGTTATTGTTGTTGTATTGAATGAATATGAATGCTGAATAGTTATGTGGTGAATGTGTGTGTAGGTATGTTGAAGGTGAAAAATGTATTGGAACTGTTAGTTTACGTGTACGGTTTTTTTTTTTTTTTATTTCAAATTGTAGCGTCACTTTTCTTTGTTATATTATATTATTGTTGCATCACTTTTCTTTGTTATTGTTCCTTTTTAGTCTTTATCAAACATATTTTTTTTTCACACTTTATAGGTAATATCCGTTTTTTTTTTTACTATTATTTTGTATTTAATTAGATTTTTTATAGGTATTTACTATTTAATTATTTCCACTAAAAAAAAAACACGTGTTCGAAGCGTTTGAGAGCAAAACCGCACAAGACTACTGTGTGAGTCTTTAAAAGCGAGGAAAAAAATGAATATTCTTATCTTTAAGTTTTTTTTTTTCTTTTTCCGACTGCGCCAATGAAGTTAATCATATAATCTTAAAAATATAATTTAAATAAAACACTTTCTTTGTCTTCTAATTTCTTTATTACAAAATATCAACAACACTTGCCAAACTCTGGCTTAAGACTAAACACCAATTTTCTTATGGCTTACATAATATATGCTTCCATCATTCTCTTCGTGAGAAGAGAAAGATAGAGCCGTTACACATGTCTGTGATATGTCTCCACACACCAGTCTTCAGGCGGGTGTGGGGAAAAAGCGACCATTAGTTACATAACAATGTGACAATATAGATGGGGCACACAAAATGTAGGTAGGGTATAACAATATAATGTGTTGTACGAAAAGTGTTATACTCGGCCGATGAAAGGTCTCCACTTATTTATCTCGCGAAATTAATGTGCGAGGCATTTAAATCGGCGAAATTTTAATAAAAAATAAAAACAAAATAAAAGAAAATGAAGAAGAATATTTGATGGAAGAATTTCTAGAGGAAGACGACATCTTTATTAACAAAGGAAATATTAATATTACTGACATCTACGAATGTATGACATTTCCCTGACTCATCTATACGCTGTGTACGAATTTAGCGAACATTTATCTTTGGATTGGAGAAAACAAGTGGAGAGTAGTAAAGATAATATTTAGCGCGAGCTGCGTACTAAGCTTTACATTTTAACAGCTGAGGACAATCAAAAATACAAATTTTTGGGGCAACAGGCTCGTTAGTACCCAGGGCCTAGCTTTCTCACAACCATACATGTGTGCGTGTGTACTTCTTGCACGATGGCGGGACCTCCTGTTTTATGCCGACTCCGAACGGCTAAGTTGAGATAAGCTATTCTTGACAATTGATACTACTCGGATGATTTGTCAGATCATCACGAGGCTGAGGACAATCACTTGCAGACAAAACAATACGAAAACGAAAGCTATACGACTGCCAAATGTCAGTCGTAAGAAATACTCGTTATTTCTTACGATTATAAATTCTATACAGATGACGCAGTCCATATAAGAAAAATTGTTCTATGGCGGGTCGTGCTGGCACAGCCCGCCATATGTTTTTGTTCTTTTTTTCCATGTGTTTTCATGCACACCGCCCAAAGTTTCTGTTTTTTGTTCTCAATGCGTCATCTGTATAGAATTTATAATCTTTGGTTAGATTAAAGTACGCGAGTAGCTTAACGTCGAGCAGCTGCTTCTACTTCTTTACTAATCCGAATAAGCGGTTCTTCCATATTCTCAGCACCAACTGTGACTCAATTGGGACTTTTCCTAGTTTCTAGTTTCTCTTAACGTTTTTTTTTCTTATGTGTAAATAAGCCTGTATAGATTTAAAAAAAAACACGCCTAATATATGCGTATTTTGGTGAGACTTCGCTACTAAGTGAAGTAATATTTCACACGGTGTACAAATACAACAAATGAATTGGTATTACTTTAGCTTTCTATGTAAATTAAGATTAAATTGGCATAAACTGTGCATCCAAGTCAACATCAGGGGGCACTGAAAACAAACTTTTCATTTTCAGAGTTTGGTTGGACTTCCAAAGTTTGATATTTCTTGTGTTTCGTTGAAGGATAATGGACGACCACAGTGGACCAACTTTTTAAAATCCTTTGCAAAAATTATATTTCGCGCGTGTGCTTAGGGTCCAAAAATATTTAATTGGATTAGGAAATATTGGAAATTTTATAAATAAATTTTAAAATCAGTCGAAAGATTCGGCTGATATAGGTAGTCAAAGTTTCCATATTTTTATAATCAAAGAAAAATTGTTTATTTTATGAACATTTTTAGAGTTTCGGAGTAAAAATCTAGAAACCCAGTTTACATTTTTTTTATTTGAGCTATAAACAAACCAGTTTTTAATGCATTCTTGATTAAAACTTAAATATTTGAATAAAAAACATTCTTTAAGTTGATCTTTTCTTTTTTGCTACCAATATTCTTGCAGTTTTTTGATAAATCTTTGTATATTTTATTCGTTAACTTTTCTCACACTGTTAAATCTGTGTCAAAATTAGCTTCTTTAACGGTAATGCAACTAAAAAAAGTGTTATAAACATTTAATATAATGAAAATACAAACAATTGGTTTTTCACATTTTGAATCATATTTTTGTTTTAGGCTTGTGCCAAACCATTGATTTCTTTTAAATCACTAGGGGTATTCATGCAACGTCAGAAAGTCGTCGTAATCGTTGCAAACGTGATAAAATTACGACGTGATAAAAGAACTGTCAAAATTTGTATGGGAAATCTTTTCCAACAATATCGGAATTTCTTCACAGGAATAGGGTGCGTAAACTGAGATGGTAAAAGTTCTAAACCTTGAAAAGCTATATTTCCATTTAATCAGTCACTTTTACACCTCAAACGTTTGCGCTAAACTGAAAAAAATTATCGAAAACGGAAGGAGAACAACAGGAACAAAATTCTATCAATAAATAAATTACTAAAATGAAATTGAATTCAGTGGGTTATCGCGTTATTTAGTGGTGCAGTTTTAGGGTCGTTCATGAAACGTCGTCGTAAAAATACAATCTTTCGCCTAAAATAAAATTACGACGTTGCATGAATACCCTTACTACTTTTGTGTCATTTTAAAACATTCAAAAATATCGCGACTTTTTTCATTGCAAATAACAAACAAAACTACAATTGATAAAAAGACGTATTTCAACACAAGATTTTGAAACGTCCTGTGTAACTACCAATTTTTTATTTTAAAAAACTCACGAAATATTGGTAGCTGTAGGTTTAACCGTAATTAAAAAAAAAAACTAAATATCTCAACTCGGTTATAAGTTATGATTTTAAAACAACTAACGTCAACTGACTGTGAGTAGGCGCACCAATCTTCAAATATTAAAAAAAGCTTATAAGCAGATTAAGTTTGGATCGTTTTGTTGAGAATCTTTTACTTTACTTTGCTTAATTCTCAACAAAACACGCCTTATTAAATTACCAGAGTTTTTTTAACAACATTTTTTTAAAATAAGTGGGCGCGTGGCTGTGAGGAGATTTGAAAATTTGTATACTTGTTCTGTTGGGAGCCACCAAGATTTTTTTTTTAAACGTTTATTTATTCACAATTTCTTTCATACTAATTAATAGCCCAAATAAACTTAAAGACTAGACATTTTTAACTTTTGCCAAAGACCATTATGGTTCGCATTACATGTTTACTTCAATTTGTTTGTTTAATTCAATTTTAAAATTTTTGTGAATTTTTGTATTATTGTTATGTACTATATTTTTTTGAAAATAGGAAAATGTGAATCAAAACCTGTTAGAAGACAGTCGCAACTTTTTTTTATATAAAACTAAAACTTACAAGACTAACTTAACTTATCTAAACCTATCTATGCCCTGTCATGTGATCTCTATTCCATCGACTAACAAGTCATCGTTAGATCAGTTATCACATGTAAGGGCCTAGTTTTACTTAACCTAAGTATCGGCTTCAGCCCAGTCTAGCCACCAGTATCGGTCTCTATTTAACCTGTTAATGTTACTTTTATGGCTTTCAGGTATGCTAATGCAGTATCTAATTTGATCAGTATTCCTGTCCCCCGAATCAAAAGACTCGTAAAGGATCATTTTATCTGTTGCTCTCCTAGCATCATGGTATATTATTGTAACGTTCGTTGAATTCGATAGGTAGCCATATGCATCTAGAAACAGAAATGCTTCTGGCGGAATGTGATTCCTTACAAGATCTAGAATGACATTGTCAATTCTGGACACACCGGAAGCATCCAGAAGTCTTTTGTTTGAAACGTAATGTCTATAATCGGAATGTGCACTCCTATACATCGGTGTGCAGGCTCTGTGACATTTGCGCTCGAACACTCGAAGCTTTTCCATATACGAAACATACGGAACATTAACCCGTTCCACCACACTGGACTCGCATAAGTCAGAATTGGACGAACGAATGCTTGGTAACAAATGATCTTCACATCGGATCTAAGATAGTTGGTATAAAACAGGCTTTTTAGCGACATGAATGCCGCTCTTGCCTTGTCTAATTGAATATTTATGTGCTCATTGTTATACAGAAACTTGTCCAAATGAACACCTAAATATTTTACCACGGTCCTCGACTCGATCCGAAGCCCATTTGAGTGAGTGTACCAAATTTCACAGAAATACAGGATTCCTTCCTCATCAACAGAACAAAATAAACTAAAGTAGTGATGAGTATTGAATACATGAGGCAATACAAATGTCGCATACACCGCTCTGAAATGTCCCATCACCTCAACTCAAAGCAAACAAATATTTAGCTTCACACTGGCCGTATTCCCGGTTTTAGAGTTCCCAAGTTAACTTTGCCGATGCACTGTTCTCATTTGTCAATCGACCATGTCACGTGACTAAAAATGCTCGATTGACCAATGAGACTAGTGCATCGGCAAAGTTAACTTCGTAAAACTAAATCCAGAACACGGCCATTCACAGCACACCTCATCAAAAGCAACACACACAATGACACAAAAAATATATTTCGTCTCCACTACAAAAAAAAAAAAAAAACGCACAAAACATGCTTTGGCCGTAAAATCCGTACATTCACTACAGATAGCTCTATGTTGTTGTTCGTCGCACTTCGCACATTTGTTCTGTCCGCGCTTCCCTTTCAATTTTCTGATCTGCAATGTGCTTTGTATTCACTGTAATTGCTGAAACAAAAGTGTTTCATGCCCACGGTTGGCGCACCACACCACGCTAGCCTTCCCTTAACCTTGACCTTTCGAGTCTTAAATCTAAATTTCGATTTATGTGAGTTTGGATTTACTCCGATGAACCCAAAGAGTTATATTATTAATTAAAAAAAATTGCTAAAATGGGATTAAATTTAGTGGCTTATGACATAATTTAGTGGTGCAGTTTTAGGGACGTTACCTAATTTTTCATACGTCACATGAATATCCTTATAGGGAGTTGGAAGTTGGTATTTATTTAATATTTTAAAACATGTTTATATAAAATTATTTCAATTTCGAATTTGAATTTAACTCTTTAACAAGTGACAAATTGGAACAACGGAGGCCCAGGTTCATCCCGGACTGTAGCGCCACTTAAGTAAGTAAGTAAGTTAGATTGGAACAACGAAGACGTGAACACAAATCGTTGGAACACGTGTGTTTAAATTGTGTGGAATGACAAACATATTATTTCCAAAAAATAAATCTTATCATATGATTGAAAAACAAAAGGTGTTTTCTGCGAAAAACTAAATAAAACATATACGAAGGCTGTAGCCTTCCGTTGTGCGGATCGTTAAATACATTATCACATCTTTAAAACTTAACTCCCAAAAAAGTGGGCGTGGCTTAAAACTATAAATATAGAATATGGCCTTGTCACAACAAATTGTTCTGACAGTTTAAAAAATCTTTCATGGTGCGACTAAAACCGTTTTTTATTGCATAATCCATGCGTTCTAGGGGAGGGTATACAAATAGTGTTTTGTAGAAAAATGCAAATAAAAAACGTTACATGAACGAAATATTGATATTTTTAACAGGTTGGCCAAAAATAACGCTTTTCGAACGGATTTTGTTTTTTTTGTACACTTGTTCTCTTGGCATGGAGAAGGATCCTATATACCAAATTGCATTATCCTAGCTCAAAATGTAAGGCCTAATAATCGGTTACATATAGACAGACGAACAGACATTGCCAGGCATTGCTAAATCGACTCAGCTAGCGATTCTGACTCTATCCATATATTTTTATACCCTATCCCATAGGGGTATATTAGTTTTGATACATAGTTTGTAACATAGAGAAATAATTTAGCTACATATACCTCAAAGTATATGGATCGACTCAGAATCGATAGCTGAGTCGATTTAGCCATGCCTGTCCGTCCGTCCGTCCGTACGTCACCAGTTTTTGGGCCTTAAATTTTGAGCTAGAAGGATGAAATTTGGTACACGTGCTCTTTGTTGCTCCCAGCAGAACAAGTGTAAAAATTTTTGAAATCCGCCCACTGCCACGCCCCCTTTTAGAAAAACGTGTTTTTTGGCTAAACCATAAGGAATTTTAAAAAAGTGTCTGAGAAACGTAGTTAGAGAATCGTAATATCTATATTTCGTTCATATAAAGTTTTTTGCCACGCCCACTTTTTGGGGGCGTTTTTAATAAAAAACGTTTTACGTTCAAATTTTAAAATTTTCGAAAAAAATTTTGATGCAGAATAGTTAGTAATATTAATATAAACATTTCGTCCATAGATCATTTTAGCCCACGACCACTCTTTGAGGGCGTTTTCTTACAAAAACCGTTTGTATACCCTACCCCATAGCATAGCATATGCAGGAGGAAAACGATGTGTTTTGTCAAACAACAAAAGATTCTGCTAAACTGTTTGAACAATGTGTTGTGACAATGTCATTTTCTATATTATAGGCTAATAAAGCCCACTTTTTGGAGATATTAATTTTAAGGATGGGGTGGGATAGGGTATTAAACGATCCGCACAGGGGATTGTACTCTTCTCATATGTTTTATGACTCAAATAATTGTTAAAGAGCGTGTTGTTTACTAGTACCTCCTCTTTTTCATTTACTCAAAAAAAAAAAAAAAACATATGAGCAGGCTAAAATTCGCTGTGCGAATTGTTGAATACCCTATCCCATCCCATCCTTAAAAACAATATCCCCAAAAAGTGGACTTTATAGGGATATAATATAGAAAATGAAAATGAATCTTTTGTTGTTTGACAAAAACAACTTCGTTTTTCTAAAAAGGCGGCGTGGCAGTAAGCGGATTTCAACATTTTTAACTTTCTCTTACAAAGAGAAAGATATTGTTTTCGTGAAAATTTTCGACCTCGAGATTTTAATTCATTCTAACATTACGATGATAGCGGAGCCTAAAAAAGTGTTTTTTGGAATTCCGTCCGTCGGTCCGTCTGTCCGTAATGGTCTCCCCAGCCTAAACGGCTTGACCGATTTTCTTCAAACTTCGTATCCAAGATTGTTTTGGTATTAATTCTAGGCCATTTTTGTTTGTTTGTTTTTAGCCATGTTAAGAACGGTACCTGCCATATAAAAAGTACACATAACCTCACTTTTCTCGAAAACGGATCTAACGATTTTTATTAAACTTTATATATGCTATAACCATATTAGTTTTAACAAAACTGCATACCCAGTTTTTTTTTCGAGAAAATCCATATAACGGATTTGGTCATTTAGGCCATATAAAGAAAATTGTTAATTTCTCGCAAACTATTATGTCAAATTCAATGAAATTTAATATATATACTACTATTACAGCTTGAAGCAATTCCACATAATAAGTTTTAGCCCAACTATCAACAAACGGAATTTTCAGTTTTGGCCAATAACGGAAAATCATTATTACTCACATTGACATCGATTCCTTCAAATTTCGGAGTTACCATTCGTATAAATACATTTCGACATTATTTAAATCATTTTAGCATTAATAAGCAAAATGCTTATGATTTGATCTATCGCCCAACTTGCTGTGAAAGAGAAAGTTGCGTACGACCTAGTCGTGCACCCACCACTCGTTTTACACTAGTTTTGCTGCACTGCACAAGAATCCTATGTACCAAATTTCATTCTCCTTGCTTAAAATTTAAGGCCTAAAAATCGGTGACATACAGACGGACGGACGGACGGACAGACAGACATGGCTTAATCGACTCAGCTAGTGATTCTGAGTCGATCCAAATACTTTGAGGTATATGTAGCTAAATTATTTCTCTATGTTACAAACTATGTATCAAAACTAATATACCCCTATAGGATAGGGTATAAACATATGAAAAGGCTACAATTCGCTGTGCGAATAAATTAGTAGTATATTTTGCTTAAATTTTGTCTGAATGTTAATTTAGTCGAAAACGGCTTTAACGATTTAGATTTTGAAGCTAAGATGGTGTAGATGTTTGTAATAACGCTGCCTTCTAAGAATATAGAATTTTAACTAAATTTGTGAATTGCTTATTGGGGTTTAGAGAAAGATGTCTGCATATTAGTGCAGAAAATTATTACTTGGAGCTATGTTATTATATTTACTAGGATTGAAGCAATACTAACCGTACACCAGTTCTTGGTCAACATTTTTGAAAAAAAATATTTTCTTAAAAACGGCTCAAATGATTTTTTTTTAAATTTCATACCAAAGCTAGTGTAAATGAATTTAATAAATCTATATACTTAAATTTGTTCCAGATTGTTGCTTTAAAATATGTTTACACTCTATACCAAGGGTTTACATTGATTTTCAGTAAAAATATGTTCTTATAATATTCTTACCAAATTTTCCTGAATACCTTTTCCGAACTCAATTTTATACATAAATCAATCAGAATCAGTAAACAAATAATTTTAACATAAACAGAGCTAAGTAGTTTTGCACATCTCAATACTAATTACGATCATCTACAATATGACGTCAATAGCAATGACAACATACCTCTCGATGTTATGTTACAATAGCCAAGTTTTATAAAAAAAATGAAACAGTTATTAACTTGACATTTCACTAAACACGAGTGTATACTTTTTGTTCGTTTCGTCTTAAAATAATTAAATAAATAAAATAAGCAATGGAAATCGATGGCTCTGGGCTACATGCAATCAAGCTCCTCGGTGAGGGTACATTCGGGAAGGTATTCCTAGCAAAATCCCCCCTATATCAACATCCTGTTTGTGTTAAGCAAATTGTGATGAAAAATCCCCTGGCCGAGTTGCAAATGATCCGTGAGGAAGTTTATATCATCTCCCAACTAAAACACCCTCGAATCATTAAGTTCCTCCAGTCATTTGTGCAAGAAGACACCGTCAACATAATCATGGAATACGCACCCGGTGGCACAATGCGAAATGTCATTGATAATCACCGACAAAAGCCGCTTACGCAGCAACAGCTTCGCGCGTATTTTTGTGACATGCTCATCGGACTGGAGTACTTACACATTCGACACGTCATTCACCGGGATCTCAAGCCGGAAAACATCTTGCTGGACAGCAATAATCGTATCAAAATAGCTGATTTTGGAATCGCCCTGATTCACTCAAGTCATGCAACTGAAATGGATTCCTTTGGAACGCCTTACTACTTGGCACCGGAAATATTGAAAGGTTTTACATGTGATTTCAAAGCGGATATTTGGTCACTTGGGTGTATTCTTTTTGAAATGTGTTCCGGAATGAGTCCATTCCGATGTGCTGGGACTATGGCTGAACTGAAAGCAATTGTGCTACACAACACTGCTCAGTTTTACAATTGCAGAAATCTAAAGGTGCTTTACGGAAGAATGTGGTCCAAGCTTTGTGAAGGAATGTTGACATTCGATCATCAGACAAGGATCTCACTGCCGGACATTGTGAAGTCTCATCCATCGATAACACTGTATTATTATCATTTGTACTTTGACTATGCTTATGCATTTTGATTAATTTTATTTTTATTTAAATGTTTATGTGTTTATTTTTATAACTTAACTTTGTGATTTGTTTTTTTTTTTAGTGTTGTGTAATGTTATTGTGGAAATAAAAAGTGGAAGAACGAAAATAGACTCTTGTCCTTTTAATCTTGGTGGCAAATGTCCGTTAACCGTTGGAAAATAATAACCGTCACATTGTTATAGACAGGTGCTATAAATTAAGATTGTTATACGTGAAGCTTTTAGATGGGATAAGAACCATTTCGTATAACTCGACGAAAACATAGCTCGGTTCGGTTTGAAGCTTAATTTAGAATAATAATTATCCTGCATCCTTTAATCAACGGTAACTATAATTTAGAAAACGAAACTATAAAGTAAGTGTTGGGACATTTATGGTAGTTTACCATAAATGAAAAAAGAAAGTACATATAATTTATTTATAATTTACTCCAATAAGAGTTGCTACTTTTTCAGTGAGCGGGTAGAGTACTACTCTAGTCTTGTAACTAAGGGTCTTTCATTAAGCGCTTCTTATCTTTATAATTTAAATAAAACAAAGTGTGCGTGAGATATCATCGAAATTTATTTGTTTGAAAGGCTTATCGATGCCATTATATATGGAATCCCCGAGGCTTCTCTGGGTAGTGCGCATTCGAAATGTCCAATTTTCCATGACTCCGGCGCATACATCAAGCTGAATTTGACCGATGGCATGGGTTATAACGGCTTCGAGGGCCGCTTTGGTTTGTGGCTTACTTGAATACACATGCGACTTCAAAAAACCCCACGATAAAAGCCTGAGGGGGTCAAATCGAACGATCTCGGTGGCTACTTCACATCACCTCAACGTGAGATAACCATGCCCAAGTTCGTTTATAGATTCCAAAGTGGCGTGAGCTATGTGGCACGTAGCGCCGACTTGTTGAAACTACATGCCTTGGTATCCATATCATCAAATACACGCCAAAATTTATTTATTTATTTATTTATTTATTTATTTCATCAATTAGAATACAATCTATTAGACTAAGAATAAATACATAATATAACTGCTGGTGGGTACCTATATGCATTCATATACTACATTAAAAAATAAATATATGTTACATTGATTTTCATTAAATTAAATATAATTAAGCACTATTAGAACATAATGTTGAAATATTATTTAATACCATAGATTTAAAGATATCTCTAGAAATATTCGAATAAAAATCAACTGAATTACAAATTAAATTTTCTTCTCTGATGCAACGGGATATAGTCTCGTTTCGTCCATAATTGCTACGATGAAACTGTTCATAAATTAAAAATCGACAACGTGTAGTCCTTGATGGTGCATTGCCTTCACTCACTAAGGCTAGCAACGGGGGACACTTTATATGATATGTTATAATATCTCTTATAAACATTACGGAAAAGTATACCCTGCGATTTTTTAAGAGATTGCATTCCAAATAAGAGACACCTACTGTTATAGGATGGCCTTGGAATTCTCCAATTTAACTTGAAGAACGCATATCTGGTAAATTTTCTTTGTACTTTCTCAATTCTTTCCATTGAATTATTGTAGTAAGGATTCTAAACTATGCTACAATACTCCAGAACTGATCTTACTAGAGAAATATATAATGACTTTAGAGTATAAGGATCCGAGAATTCTCTGGTGTTTCTTTTAATAAAACCAAGCATTTGGTTAGCTTTATTAATAATATAGTCGTAGTGTGGTAAGAATGACAGCGTTGTGTCTAATATAACCCCTAAATCTTTCTTCATTCTTACTCGCTCAAGATTAATGTTATTGATATTATAATCAAACAAAATTGGATTTTGATTCCTGAAACATGACAAAACTTGACATTTTGAAATGTTAAGAAGAAGCAGATTCCGTTTGCACCAATGATCAAGTCTCGTCAGATCTTTTAAGAGAAGACAACAATCCGATTCACATCGTATCTTACGATAGAGTTTGAGATCATCGGCAAATAGAAGGCAAGTCGAATCAATAAACATACATGGTATGTCATTGACAAATAACAAAAATAATAATGGTCCTAGATGACTTCCTTGTGGGACCCCTGACGGAACTGAAATGTTATTTGAGAGCGAATTGTCAATTTTTACTATTTGGAATCTACCCGTCAAATATGATTCCAACCACTTTAGTAAAGGAGAATGGATACCAAAAGAGAATAATTTACTAAGTAGAACTTTATGATTTATTCTGTCAAATGCTTTCGCAAAATCAGTAAAAATAATATCAGTTTGCCACTCTTTTTCCATGTTTGATAAGATGGCGTTAGTCATTAACGCTTGGTTTGTTGACGTTGATTTGCCTGACATAAAACCATGTTGAGACACTGATATGTAGTTCTGAACCAATTGTGATAATTTATTACAAACTATTTTCTCAAATATTTTTGGTAGAGCTGAAATCTTACATATTGGCCTGTAGTTTGTTATTTCGTGCTTTGACCCGGATTTAAAAATGGGAGACAAAAACGAAATTTTCCAACCATCCAAAAATTTGCCTTCTACAAGAGAAAGGTTAAAAATTATTTAAAGTGGCTCAACTATCGCAATTGCACAGTTCTTCAAAAGAACAGCAGGAATTCCGTCGGGTCCTACTCCTTTACTAGCATCCAATGCTGATAAAGCCTCTTCTATATCCAGTGGACTGAGAACAATCGAACCGATGTCGACAACTCTACTAACAGAGGGCATTTCTTGTATGGAGGCTCGTCCAATGAATACACCGATTGGAAATAGTTTGCGAATAAGTTGCAGATTTGTGGCACCTCACTAGTCGTTGAGTCAAGGTACTTCATGCAACTTGGTATTCCATTTGACTTACGCTTTGAGTTTATGAAATTCCAAAAATGTTTACTGTGTGATTTTAAATCACTCTCAATTGATAGCAAATAATTTCGATACATAAATTTATTCAAAACATCGAACTCACGTTGGCGATTTAAGTAATATATGCGCAGAACTAGATTCTCTTTATCAATTTTATAAAGTTTGAATGCTTTATTTTCTTGTTTTTGAGATTATTCAACCTTTTGTTAAACCAGGCCGGACTATTGTTATTTTTTAAACGTTTAACAGGTACATATAATTCAATTGCACCTTTTAAAATGCTAGAGAAAACGGAGTAAGTGTTTTTCAAGCCCAAAGAACTCAGAATATTTTGCCA
The DNA here is from genome assembly GCA_932526625.1 of Rhingia campestris. Taxonomy (NCBI): domain Eukaryota; kingdom Metazoa; phylum Arthropoda; class Insecta; order Diptera; family Syrphidae; genus Rhingia; species Rhingia campestris. Next base: position 170,475,534 of record OW052182.1, read on the forward strand.
CGAAAAAGTCAACAAATAATCAACCATTGCATCATAGTCAGCTTTTCGAAAATCATATATAGTCTTGTGATTGGATATTAATTTCTTTATATAATGAGTATAATTGAGTTTTTAATGACCGGGAAGTTGGACTTATCAAGACAAATGTTATACTCAATGTCCACAAAAATCAGATCAAGTATCCGGTTAAGATTATTGCGTAGAGAATTTACTTGAATTAAATTATATTGACCCAAAAAATCTATAACAAAGGATTCTATTTCCGTTGAAACATTAAAAGGAACCAAACACCTGTCTTCCAAGTCCAACGTCCATTCAATGTTACAAAGATTGAAGTCACCCGCCAATAGATTATGTTGCAAGCTTTTCAGATTATCTAATATTGACTTTAAATTATTTAAATGAGCGCTATACAAATTTAAATTACTCCTAGGTGGAATATAACTAGCAGAAACAAATAATTCTGATTGACCTATTTTAACATATACTATAAGTTGGTTGATGTCTATGTCCGAGTTAGAAGAGTTTGATTCCAAGCCAATTAAACTACATGCCAGTGAAGCACGAATTGCAACCAATACTCTTCCACCTTTTTCCATCCCTGTCATTTGTGTAGATCTGTCTTTTCTAAAAACAGTGTAATAATTGGGAAAACATTCAACACTTGAATGATTATCTGGTAACCAAGTTTCAGTTAGGATAATAATATCATACGTATATGAAGAAAACGAGACATAAATATGATCTAATCTGGTCCTTAGCCCACCAACATTTTGATAATAGAAAGATACATTTTCAAAACTACTTGATGATGCCTTCGGCAATCCAGCAGGAACATTTTGTAGATCGGGATTTCCATCTATATCGTCAGCAAATGATGTTATGTAAGATTGACTGATTTGGGAGCTCTGTCGTTTTTTGGATGATTTATAAATGGCTTTACTTTAACACCCCAAGGCCATAACGAAGCATCACTCATACGTTGGTCATAACAATCTGATGGAACACTTAATTTGAAATTAATGAATTTGATATCGGATGGGGAAATGTCTTTTTTTAATAATTTGAAACACTTAAAGGCATTAAAGGGTATATTAGATCGGGCTGATATGTGATCGATTATATCATCCGGCAGAGTATTCACCTTAAACTTCGTAACATGCAGCCATTTAGAAGGAGTTAATGCATTGAGAGAGCTACAACCTGTCCCAACCAGTTCCTGATTTTGTTTTCTCTGGACCTTTTCCCACTTGCTACTATTGTTTACCTTTGCAGCATGTTTATTTATCTCTACATTTAGTTCTGTTTCCGAGATAACAATGGGAAGCTTGATTGGTTCGTCACTCAATACTACGATGCGTTGTTTGTCTACGTCATCACCTTCACTCATGTTGACACTGCTTTCTGTGATAGTTCGCAGTTTATAAGAATCGTCATCTGCAATATTTGTTTTTGCATTTTGTTCTTTATCACCATTGCGTTCTGTCATTGACTCATCATATGTTGTAATCACTGACATATAGCGATAGTAGTACACGGTGATGACATGGAAAACGTAGTCCTCAAAGAAATATGGAACGATGACGCCGCCAGCTTAAAATCCACACCAAAAAGTGACTTTTGAAGAATTTATTGGACAACGCCGACGGTCATTCCAATTTGGTGTGACAATTTTGTTTGTTGACGTAGCCATTCATCCTGAAAAGGGGCACATCGCTGAAGATGATTTTCGATGAAAATCCCAGTGGTGAAGTTTTCGGCAGATTTTGCGTTTCCTCGACATACGGGTGTTTTTATACCCTATCCCATAGGGGTATATTAGTTTTGATACATAGTTTGTAACATAGAGAAATAATTTTGCTACATATACCTCAAAGTATATGGATCGACTCAAAATCGATAGCTGAGTCGATTTAGCCATGTCTGTCCGTCCGTCCGTCCGTACGTCACCAGTTTTTGGGCCTTAAATTTTGAGCTAGAAGGATGAAATTTGGTACACGTGCTCTTTGTTGCTCCCAGCAGAACAAGTGTAAAAATTTTTGAAATCCGCCCACTGCCACGCCCCTTTTTTAGAAAAACGTATTTTTTGGCCAAACCATAAGGAATTTTGAAAAACTTTCTGAACAACATGTTTAGACAATCTGAATATCTGTATTTCGTTCATATAAAGTTTTTTGCCACGCCCACTTTTTGGGGGCGTTTTAAATAAAAAACGTTTTTCGGTCAAATTTTAAAATTTTCTAAAAAAATTTTGATGCAGAATCATTAGTAATATAAATATGAACATTTCGTCAATAGACCATTTTAACCCACGCCCACTTTTTGGGGGCGTTTTTATATAAAAACCATTTTTATACCCTACCCCATAACATATGCAGGAGAAAACCTTGTCTTTTGTAGAACCGTAAAAGTTTTTTATAAGCAGTCTGAAGAATTTGTTGTCACCATGTCATATTCTTAATTTTATCCGCATCGTGTTTTTAGCCATGTCCACTTTTTGGGGATTTTAGTTTTACAGATAGGATGGGATAGGGTATTCAACGATCCGCACAGTGGATTGTAGCCTTCTCATATGTTTTTATCATTTACTTAACCAGTGGGCTCAAACTTATCCACCAAGTCTTTTCGGTAGGACGATTATGGCGGAATGGTCGAAGCGCGCAGAACGTTGTCAAAACAGAACAAAGACAATTTTATCTGTTCCGGGTTTCAGTTTTAGTAAGATATCTTGATGAAGCTCTGTTCTCATTGGTCAATCAACCATTATAATCATGTGACATTGGAGGGGAAATGACCGGCGAATGACCGAAACAAGTTAAAAATTTACATGGGCACTGAGTTATCAGTGAAACAGCTGACTTTGCTTCGACCTGTCATGAAATGTTTTTAATATGTTTTATTTCGTGATAATTTTTTTTTTTACAAAGCCTGTGACCGCACGTTTTACAATTCAGAGATTTGACAAGTATTATCTTACTTCTGAGATATTATCTTACATTTCAAAATGATTTACAAGCAATTACAAATTTAATTTAAAGGAAAAATACGAATAAACCTTTATTTGAGTAAAAAAAAGAAAAAAAAAGAAGGAATATCTAATATACATAATTTAGAATTTTATGAATATTCAAGGAATGCTTTTTATATTAATAAATATAAGTTCATAAAATATAATCAGATAATAAAAAATAAATTATATAATAAATAAATAAATAATAAACAAGCAAATAAATAAGTTAATAAATAAATAAATAAATAAATAAATACCAATGATACAAAAAATAAAAAAAAAATATATAAATAAATAAATATAAATAAATAAATAAAAATAAATAAATAATAATCAAATAATAAATTATAACCAAATAAATAAATAAATAAACAAATAAAGAAACAAATAATTAAATAAATGAATTAATAAATTAATAAATAGATAAAAAATAAATATATAATACAAAAATTAGTTAATAATGTGTTAGTAGACGAAAACATGGGTGAGTATAATTATAATATTTGTTTAATAAATAACAATTTAACATAAAAACGAATAAGATAAATTAACATAGAATAAACAGTATTACAAACCTTAGTAAACAAATGATAAATAAACAAATAATAACAAATGATTACAAAATTAATAAATTATAAAGAAACGCAGACGAAATATAATATTCGACATTTTTGAATATATTTGAATATATTTTAAGTTAACCCAGATAAATGAAGTTGGTTTATGAGGGGATTTTCAGCAATATCACATTTATTATTAAAATTGTTCGTGAGTTTCCGAATCCTTTCAGAAATCAATTCAACATCCGCTATTTTGTGCAGATCAAAAGTGGAATGATGCCAAGGAAGATTGAGCATCATTTTTAACACTTTATTTTGTGAAATTTGTAATTTTTTTATATGACATTTCGCAGCACTTCCCCATACTGGACAACCATATAATAAAATTGACTGAAAAATCACTTTATGTATTATTATTTTATTGTTATTTGAAAGTGAAGATTTTCTGTTTATGAACGGATAAAGCATCTTAATTGCTATACTCATTTTCTTAAGAGTATTATTAATATGTGGGCTAAAGGTTAGTTTCGTGTCAAGATGAACTCCTAGATATTTAACGGACTGTTCCCATGCAATGGTGTTTCCGTTAAATTGAAGCTGACTACTGGGAAGATAGCAAGCCTTTCTTTTTCGCGAGAAAAAAATAGCTTGCAACTTTCCAGTATTCAACTTAATCTTCCATTTGTGATAATATTTTTCCAAAATTTCGATTGCATTTTTAAGATTATTCTCAATATTGAGAGCAAACTCATGCGACGAAAAAATGGCCGTGTCATCAGCAAAAATAGGTGAGTCACAATACGGAAGAGTTGGAAAATCTGATGTATACAGGTTGTACAAGGATGGACCCAGAACTGAACCTTGGGGGACACCAACGTCGAAACATAATAAATTAGAAACACCACAATTAACATGAACTTGGAAACATCTACCTGCCAAGAAACTCTGAACTATTTTACACAAATATAACGGGAAGCCAAATTGGATCATTTTATGCACTAATCCATTATGCCAAACAGAATCAAAAGCTTTCTCTATATCCATTAAAATCATTCCTGTTGACTGACCCTGTGCCCGATTTTGTACAACATGGTTACAGATTCTTTTTATCTGATGAGATGTGCTGTGAAAGCGTCTAAAGCCAAATTGTTCATCAGGATAAATTTTTTCAATTCCAACAAATTTTAAAATTTGTTCCTTTATAACCTTTTCATAAATTTTGCTTACGCTGCTGAGCAAACTTATAGGCCTGTAACTTGCAGACATTTCAGGTGGTTTTCCTGCTTTTAAAATGGGTACAACCTTCGCCTTTTTCCACTCGTTAGGGAAATATTGGAATTTAAGACATGCATTTATGAGAAATGTTAAGAACTTTATTCCAACTGGCGGTAGATGTTTTAAGTAAACATTTTTTATCCGGTCCAGGCCTCCTACTTTTCGATTCTGAAGGCTTTCAACAATGCTTTGGATGCTTTCTTCCACAACGAATTCATTCAATGGTGTGACTTCAGCGGTTGCATCCAAATTTTGAATTGTGTCAATCACTTGATCATTTGTTTCTCTGTCGCTTAAATTTTGTGACACTAAATGATTCATTGCGAAATTCCTACTAAGCTCGTTTGCCTTTTCGGAATCTGTAAAGAAATGTTTTTGATTTCAGTAAATTTATCCGATTTGAGTTATTTTTAACTTCCTCTTACAAAGAGAAAGATATTGTTTTCGTGAAAATTTTCGACCTCGAGATTTTGATTGATTCTAACATTACGATGATAGCGGAGCCTAAAAAAGTGGTTTTTGGAATTCCGTCCTTCGCGTCGGTCCGTCGGTCCGTGATCGTCTCCCCAGCCTAAACGGCTAGACCGATTTTCTTCAAACTTCGTATCCAAGCTTATTTTAGTCATAATTCTAGGCCATTTTTTTTGTTTGCTTTTAGCCATGTTAATAAGGGTACCTGCCATATAAAAATTACACATAACCTCAATTTTCTCGAAAACGGCTCTAACGATTTTGATTAAACTTTATATATACTTAAACTTTAATTATATACTATAACCATATTAGTTCCAACAAAACTGCATACCCAGATTTTTCGAGAAAATCCATATAACTGATATTGTCATTTAGGGCCATATAAGGAAAATTGATAATTTCTCGCAAACTATTATGTCAAATTGAATGAAATTTAATATATATACTACTATTACAGCTTGAAGCAATTCCACATAATTAGTTTTAGCCAAACTATCACTAAACGGAATTTTCAGTTTTGGCCAATAACAAAAAATCATTATTATTCCCATAGACACCGATTCCTTCAAATTTCGGAGTAAACGGTCGTACATTTCAACATTATTCATATCATTTTAAGCATTAATAATCAAAATGCTTACTATTTGATCTAACACCCAATTCGCTGTGAAAGAGAAAGTTGCGTACGACCCAGTCGTGCACCCACCACTCGTTTACTATTGTGATAAAGAAAAAATATTCTGAAAAGATTAAAGTTAATTAACATCTATTCATATAGAAAAATCAAATTGCATAGAAAAATCTAATTGCATTAGATTGACATTTACCCTACCATCAGTAAGATTTTGCGTTCCACATCACCTCACCTTATTTTGCAAATCCGGAACACGCTATGTCCGTCCAGGGTGATTTGGGAACACAGAATGAATTGACATGTCAAGCTTCAACAACGTGTTCCGGATCCTACATCACTAGATATCTTATGGCGTTCATTGGTAAACCTGGGGGGTCATTCCGTAACTTTGAAAACGATTATCACTCAGACGGTAGTCGGTAGTCGCTCAATAATCGTCTGTGATTTGACAATTATTGCTTTAAGTGAAGCAATAATCGTCAAATTTCAAGTGAGGCAAGGCTGGTGTTAAAGGGTAGTGATGCGATTACATGATAACACAAGCGTTCTCACTCTAGCCTCTCACTATCAACTCCTACTATCACCCCCCACGCTGGTTACTGGTGGGTGCCTAGTACCTCGACTGGAGATGGGGTAACAAACCCCTGTGGAAGGTCGTTGGTGGCAGGAAATGAGAGAGGGGGAGGAGTGTCCTCTCACTAAGGCACTCACTCTCAGGCGGCAGCGGAGGAATTCCCTAGATGGAGTCAACGGTGGCGCCTATAGCTCTAGTTTGATCGAACTGGTAGTGAAATCCCTATATGAGCTGCTTCAACATATTTGAACACCAGGTTTATAGGGGTTTCCAGGGTGTTGGAAAAGAGTTGGTGGCGGAGGAGCCCTCAATGGGTCAACGGCAGCGCTCATATCAAAAAATGGGCTACTGAAATCGGTATTTTTTCCGCCCCGCTGTGCTTTGGGTTAACTACCCATCCACGGAAAAAAGACTATGTTACGAAGCAGCCAATAGCCTCGGAAAGGACTGATATTATTGTTGACGACCATGCTAAACGAAAAAAGGACAACGACCTTCGTATCTGCACCTGGGATGTGAGAACATTAAACAGGAGAGGTGCAGGCGAACAACTAGCGGAAGCCCTGAACTGCTACGAAGCAGATATTACTGCCATCCAGGAAATACGATGGGATGGGCCGGGCAAAAAGAGGATGAAATACTGTGACATCTACTATGGACCGTGTTATAGTGAGTAGAAACAGCGACTATTTGGATGCGGATTTGTTATAAGTGCCAGACTTATGCTTCTTGCCTTATGTTTTCAAAACATAAGCGAACGCATTGTAACAATCCGGATCAAGGCCAAATTCGCCAACATAAGCCTTATATGCGCTCATGCTCCGACGGAGAAAAAGATGATATAACTAAGGATTGCTTCTACGAGCTCCTCGACAAAACCTATGAGCGACTACCAAAGTACGATGTTAAAATCGTGCTGGGAGATTTTAACGCAAAGGTAGGAAGAGAAGACATCTTTAGCAGTACTGTCGGAAAATATTGCTGACACGACAAGGCGTCTGGTAACGGACTTAGGCTAATTGACTTCGATACGGAACGAAATCCCACTATAGCTAGCTCACGGTTTCCTCACCTCGATATCCATAAGGGGACATGGCGGTCTCCAGATCAACAAACAGTCAACCAAATTGATCACATTGCGATAGACAAGAGGCACGCATCCAGTATTTTGGATGTCCGCACATTCCGAGTGGCTAACATCGACTCGGACCACTACCTTGTTGTAGCCAAGGTAAGGATGCGGATATCCACCACGCCACAAAAAAACAGAAAAACTGTGAAAAATTTAATGTCGAAAGACTGCAATCGCCAGAGACCGCCAAGACCTTCGCGCAACGCGTATCCCTTAACCTCTCGACTCACAACACACTACCAGCATCTAATGTCGAAGAACAATGGCAACGATGCCAACAAGCCATTAGATCAGCCGCAACTGATGTGCTAGGTTTCTCGCGGCTACCAGCAAGAGACCCTAGGTTTTATGAGGAATGCCGACAGATGCTCGCAGCCAAGAACGAGGCCTACAAGGCTAAGCTGCATATGAAGACGAGAGCTGCCATTGAGCTCTATAGGCAGAAAAGAAGGGAAGAACACCGGCTATTCAGAAGGAAGAAAAAAGAGCAAGAAAAGCGCGCGATCAAGGATATAGAGAGGTGCCACTCCAGGAAAGATGTTCGCAAGTCTTACCAAAGTGTAAAACGTCAAAGCCAAGGATACAAGACTCGAACAGAATCCTGTCGAGATGAACAAGGAAATATCGTAGATGAGACACAGTCAATGCTGAGGATATGAAAGAACCTCTTCTGCAGACTGTTAAATAGCGATGACGAACAACATTCCGCTGTCAGGCTGAATGAACCATTCAATGTTGGGAACAACAGCGAAAACTGCCAACCACCCAACCTAAGTGAAGAGAGGATAGCAATATCTAAACTCAAGCTTAATTAGGCTGCCGGAAATGACCGCCTTCCCGCTGAGCTCATAAGCCAAATCTGGTCGGATGAAAGTATGCCTGAAGAATGGAACCTCAGCATCGTTTGCCCGATCCTCAAAAAAGGAGATTCTCTGCACTGCGCCAACTAATATCTGAACGCCTGAAACCGTTTACAACCTGATCGGCCCTTATCAGTGTGGTTTTAGGCCAGGAAAAACCACAACCGAACAAATTTTAACACTTCGGCATATCCTGGATAAAACAAACGAGGTCAAAATCGGTACCCACCACCTATTTATCGATTTCAAAGCCGCATACAACAGCATTTATAGAGACGAACTATACAGGTCCATGTCTAGCTTTGGTAGGATGACGATGGAGAATTCTCGCTGCTCCATCAGGGTCGGAAACGACCTCACCGACACATTCGATACCAAAAAAGGACTTAGGCAAGGCGATGGGCTGTCATGTGACTTCTTTAAAATGATTCTTGATAGGATTGTGCAACACTCCCGAGCCAACGCCAGAGGCACAATCTTCCAAAAATCATTGCAACTACTCGCATACGCCGACGACATTGAAATCATTGGTAGGAGTCAACGTGATGTCATGTCGATTGCTAGCATAGAGAGGGAAGCGGCAAAAAATGGGTTTAGCAGTAAATGATGGTAAGTCCAAGTATATGCTTTCAACACGAAAGGACACACAACGTCGACGAATTGGACAGAACATCACCATTGACAGATATAACTTTGTCTATCTCGCCAGAAATTAAGCGAAGAGTTACTCTTGCTAACCTCTGTTTCTTCGGGATAAGAAGACAATTTAGTAGTTAAGCCCTCACTCGAACTACTAAGGAGATCCTATATAAGACCCTGATCATCCCAGTCCTGCTCTACGGTGCTGAAGCATCGACCGTATCAAAAGCGAATGAAGAAATCCTTGTTCTTTGAAAAATCTTCGGTCCCATTTGCGTTGACGTGCTATGGAGACGAAGATTCAACCAAGGACTATACGAGCTGTACAGCGACATACCCCTGATAAAAAAAAATCCGCATTGAACGGTTAAGTAGAACAAATGGATACCAATACTCCGGATCACAGAGTCTTCGAGTCCCAGCCAAAGGTAGGACGTAGTATGGGAAGACCTCGCCTTAATTGGCGCTGGAGGCAGTTAGCTAAGGACCGGGCTAATTGGAGAGGCATTTTGGTGAAGGCCCAGGTTAATTCCGGACTGTAGCGCCACTTAAGTAAGTAAGTATTGGTTGTTAAAATAGCCATAAAACAAGGTACGACAGGAGATATTTCGACTATGTTCGCTATTGCGATGTCTCCTAATAGTTTTTTTTGAAAGCATGTGAATCCTATTTAGGAGGTGCAATGTTGATTTTGGTGTTGAACTCAAGATTGGTGCGTATATACGCTTTATGTATTGTGGCAAGATCAGAGGGGGTAAAAGATTTCTTACATCGATTAAGGAAACCTAGACATTTTGCTGTGTTTTTAGCGATTTGCAATATGTGGTAACGTAAGTTGTTACTAACGCACATACCTAGAATGGAAAACGGAACGACGTGAGTTCCATTCATGGCTGTATATTTTGGTTGCGCTTTAACGACAGAAGACAGCATTGTGTTTTGGAAGCATTAAATTCTACTCTGTTGGATTTACCCCATTTGATAATGCTGTCATGGTCGGAATTCAATGAACTTAACATATTTTGTCGTTTCGAGTCCACGTTCGAAGATGAGGGACGTGGACCAAACGAATATGAGAAGCTGAGAGTACTGTCATCATCGAAGGAATGAATAAGATTAGAAATTGAAGACAGGAGATCATTATAAAAATCAGAAAGAGAGTCGGAGACAAAACTGAGCCTTGGGGGACACCAGCATTTATTTGGTGAGTTGCAGACTTGAAACCGTCCAAAACAACTTGAATTGCACGTTTCGAAAGATAATTTCTAATCCATAGAAGACGTTTTTCATTGATTGCAAATGCACGAATTTTCGACAAAAGGGCTTGATGCCAAACCCTGCCAAATGCCATTGAAATACCAAGTGCAACAACCTTGCTTTCTCCATCATGGAGGATTGAATGGTTCCACATTGTGGGGGATATACCATCTGGACCAGCGGATTTATGAATGTCAATATCAAATAAAACTCTTGCAACGAGTACGAAAATGAATTTGTCACATAGAATGACCTACGTTCTCAAGTACAGAAGGAGACTGGGCATAATCTGGCAACGTAGAACTGGCTGTGAAATGCGCAGCAAGCAGATTGGATTTGTCTAAAAACCTTGAATGAGCGTCGAAAGTGATTCTTTATATTTTTGGCAAATGGCCAAAAGTTTTTACTACCTCTGGGACATTGTAGAATTGTTTGCCTCAGCTTTTGGCAACAGAGGAATTTGACACGCTTTAGATGGGCCTCTTATTCGATGTGTCAGGGTTATCCAATACGTCGATGTTCAGCGAAACTAAATGTTGCAGTCCACATTTGGCCTTATTTTGATAATTTGTTAACCCATTCCCACAACATCTCGTTGAGCCTGACAGCCAGTAGCGTATATAAGATGTTGTTATTGCACACCTTTAAGTAAGATGGTGCCCCTGATTTCGGCTCGTGAGTTTCGCACAGTTAATTTTAAAAGAGGTTATGTCATCAGCAAAAATACAAAATACATGAATAACCTCAAGCTCATTTGCGACGTCCTTGAAACGACAGCACCACAAAAATGTTCAAAGCCCTTGTGTTTTCAAAAGCTTTAGATCCGATTAATACTTTTTTAAAACGAATTTTCTGCCACTAACAGATAAGACATATAAGACGGAAAATAATGAATCAAGTTCTGGGAATTCAACTCTTAGAAAAAAAATTAATAGCATAGGTAACGTGCTTAAATGTATAAAATATACTAAAATCATAAATTAACCATAATCTACGTTTTCAAAACAAAAACCCACAAACCGTATTGCAGTAGTAGTATCTACTCAGCTAAGTGGTGTTAAACGTCTCATTGTGGTTCAAAAAGGCAAAAGTTGTGGCTAAAATAAAACGACTTAAAATTGTATATACTTCCAATATTCAGGATATAACGGTAAATATCTAGTTTTGTATGACTGTGTTCATTATTAGGTCCCACATCACGCGTAGTATATAAGAACTCTTAATGAAAATCAGTAAAAAAAGTAGAACGCGATCGAAAATTACTATTACTTACTAAAGTGGCGCTACAGTCCGGATTGAACCTGAGCCTCAACCAACATGCCTCTACAACTAGCCCATTCCTTAGCATTAGCTAACTGCCTTCAGTTGCGCACTCCCAGGTGGTTGAGTTTTTACTTTTGCGCGCCACTTAAGGCGGAGTCTTCTCTACTGCGTACGACATATGGCTGGGAATCGAAGACTCTGCGAGCCGGAGTATTGGTTCTAAAAACATATCCCAGCCATCTTAAAATTCCAATGCGGAGTTTTTTTTTTAACTAGGGGCATGTTGCTGTACAGCTCTCAGAGTTTTTAGTTGAATCTTCGTCTCCGAATTCCGTCAACGCAAACGGGACCGACGATTTTTTGAACAATTTTCCTCTCGAATCGAACAAGGATTTCTTCATCCGTTTTTGATACGGTCCATGCATCAGCGCCGTAGAGCAAGACTGGGATAATCAGGGTCTTATATAGGATCTCCTTAGTAGTTCGGGTGAGAGTTTTACTACTGCAGTGCCTTCTTAGCCTCAAGAAACAGCGGTTGGCAATAGCAATTCTTCGTTTAAGTTCTGACGAGATGCTGTGGTCAGAGTTAATAGCGGAGCCAAATTCTCATACATAATTCTCAAAGTTATATCTAACAATGGTGACTTTCTGTCCGATTAGTCGATGTTGTGTGTCTTTTCGTGTTGACAGCTTTTATTTAGTCTTACCCTCACTCTCTATACTTGCAAACATGGCTACGACATCACGTTGAGTCCGACAAATAATGTCAATATCGTCGGCGTATGTTAGTAGTTGCACAGGTTTTTGGAAGATTGTGCCGCTGGTGTTGGCTAAGGAGTTTTGCACAATCCTAAAGGGTGATCCAAGTAGAGATACTTTTTTCAATAGCCTTTTTTGATAGATCACGTGTGAGTCGTGTCATGCTGTCATGTTATTTTTGTTTAGTATTGTTTGGCATTTCATAATGGAAAGACTTACGCGTGAACAACGTTTACAAATTGTTCAACTTTATTATGAAAATTCACGTTCTGTGAGGAATGTGTTTCGTGCACTTCGCTCAACTTATGGTCAACATAATCGGCCTACTGAGCGTACTATTCGCAACACCATCACCCATTTTGAGACCCAGCATTCATTATTGGATAATATTCGACCGAATAGACCACGTCCAGCACGCTGTGAAGAAAATATAGCGGCCGTAGCTGAGAGTGTGTAAATTATGCTGGTGCGAACGTAACCGTCAATGGCGACCGTATTCGTGCCATGATAACCGACTATTTGATGCCTGAAATTGAAGCTCGTGATCTCGGCGACATTTGGTTTCAGCAAGACGGCGCCATTTCCCACACATCGCATCAATCAATGGACTTATTGAGAGAACATTTCGGTGAGCACATAATTTCACGTTTTGGCCGGTCGATTGGCCACCAAGATCGTGTGATATCACACCGTTAGACTTTTTCCTGTGGGGATATGTAAAGTCAAAAGCTTATGCCGACAAACCCGCTTCGATTCAGGCCTTGGAGGAAAACATCACGCGTGTCATTCGCCAGTTACCAGTCGAAATGCTCGAACGAGTGATAGAAAATTGGACTCAACGGATGGACCATCTGCGACGTAACAACGGCCAACATTTGATAGACATAATCTTCAAAAAATAAATGCCAAAGAATGTTCTTTCAAATGATAATAAACATTCTCCATTGAATTTGAATGTTCTGTGTTTTTTTCTTTAAAAAAGTAGGGAACCTCGAAATGGATCACCCTTTACTTGCTTACCCAACATGCCTCTACAACGAGCCCATTCCTTAGCTAACTGCCCCCAGTTGCGCACTCCCAGGTGGTTGAGTTTTTACTTTTGCGCGCCACTTAAGGCGGAGTCTTCTCTACTGCGTACGACATATGGCTGGGAATCGAAGACTCTGCGAGCCGGAGTATTGGTGTCCATTCGTTCTATAAACATATCCTAGCCATCTTAAAAGTCCAATGCGGAATTTTTTTTAACTAGGGGCATGTTGCTGTACAGCTCTCAGAGTTTTTAGTTGAATCTTCGTCTCCGAATTCCGTCAACGCAAACGGGACCGACGATTTTTTGAGCAATTTTCCTCTCGAATCGAACAAGGATTTCTTCATCCGCTTTTGATACGGTCCATGCATCAGCGCCGTAGAGCAAGACTGGGATAATCAGGGTCTAATAGGATCTCCTTAGTAGTTCGGGTGAGGGTTTTACTACTGAAGTGCCTTCTTAGCCCCAAGAAACAGCGGTTGGCAATAGCAATTCTTCGTTTAAGTTCTGACGAGATGTTGTGGTCAGAGTTAATAGCGGAGCCAAATTCTCATACATAATTCTCAAAGTTATATCTAACAATGGTGACTTTCTGTCCGATTCGTCGATGTTGTGTGTCTTTTCGTGTTAACAGCTTTTATTTAGTCTTACCCTCACTCTCTATACTTGCAAACATGGCTACGACATCACGTTGAGTCCGACAAATAATGTCAATATTGTCGGCGTATGCTAGTAGTTGCACATGTTTTTTGGAAGATTGTGCCGCTGGTGTTGGCTAAGGAGTTTTTCACAATCCTATAAGAATCAAATTAAAGAAGTCACATGACAGTGCATCTCCTTGCATTAATCCTTTTTTGCCGAGGTATTTTGCGACCCTTATGGAGCAGCGAGAATTCTCCATCGTCAACTTGCACAGACGGGCAAGTTTGGGCGGTATACCAAAACTAGACATGGCTCTGTATAGTTCGTCTCTATAAATGCTGCCCTATGCGGCTTTGAAATCGATGAATAGGTGGTGGATATCGATTTAGACTTCTTGGGTTTTTCCCAGGATGTGCCAAAGTGTGAAGATTTGATCAGTTGTGGACTTTCCTGGCCTAAATTCACACTGATATGGGCCGATCAGGTTGTTGGTAAATGGTTTCAGGCGTTCGCACATAGGATCTTGTAGGCGATTTTAAGGAGACTTATGCCTCTGTAGTTGGCGCAGTTTCGAGGGTCTCCTCTTTTGTGGATCGGGCAAACGATGCTGAGGTTCCATTCTTCGGGCATACTTTCATCCGACCCGATTTGGCTTATGAGTTAGTTTAGCCTCGCAGCCTTGATTAGCCTGAGTTTAGATATTGCTATCCTTACTGTACTTAGGTCGGGTGGTTAATAGTTTTCGCTGTCGTCGCCAATAATGCATATGGTTCGTTCTGCCTGCGAAATATTGTTCGTCATCGTTGTAGAAGTGGTTCTGCCATATCCTCAGCATCGATTGTGTCTCAATTATGATATTTCCCTGCTTTGTGGCAGCTTAGCGCTTCCGCTAGTTTAATGTTCTCACATTTGAGATGCAGTTACGAACATCGGTGTGCTTTTGGTTGTCTTATTGGCCTACTAAACTAATATTTCGTTAAGAGACATTTAAATTAAAACGAAGTATACGACATTGTTGCAAACGACAATAGTAACTCCGACAGTCACTCGTTGAGCCCTTTCTGAGATATACTATTATTTTATTATAATATTACCAAAACCGTTATAATGGTGTATCCAAAAAGAGCTTCCTGAATTTCCTTTTAATTTAAACACAAAAAATCAAATCAATGGATTGGGAAAATATTTATTTGAGGTGTTAGTTTGATTTATGCCATTTAATGTAAAAAAAGTGAAGCGATTGATTCGTTAGTTGTTTGACATGTATCATGAATTATCGGCCACACAAATTCGTTAACCATTGCTCTATAGCGATTTCCATTGATAGTAACACGCGCTCCTTCCGCATTTTTAGAGAAACACGGTCCGATGATGCCGCCTACACACAAACCGCACCAAATAGTTAATTTCTGCGGTTGAATTGGTAGTTGTTGGATCGGCCCAAATATGGTTATTAACGTAGACATTTAACCAAAAATGACCTTAGATGCTAAAAAAAATATTCGATAACCAAATGGATCAATTTGAAGCTGTTCCAAGGCCCACATACACGTAAAATAAAGTCAGTCGGCTTTAATTCTTGAACGAGTTGTATTTTATACGCTTTTAAACCAAGATCACGCTCCACAATACGCCAAAAGGTTTCATACGAGATGTCCAAACTACTGAAGCAATATTCTCACTGTACGGGCTCTACATACTCTGGTTGTTGGATGAATGTCCAATAGTGTAAGATTGGTACAGAATTTGGTGACGGTTTTATGAACACTGAACAGTGCGTTCAGTTGGACGATTATGACGACTTAAATGTGGTCGAAGGACTCTATAACAATTTTTAACTGATCACTGATTTTGGAAATAAGTTTCCACAATCTTCGTTACCGAGGATGGCTTGAAGCAGTAACACATATCCGGCGGCATTCCACAATGATCCGCATTAGGTCCTATCTTATGGAATGATAAGATTCTAAAGCTCCTATTTGCAAAGAAGGCAAACGTCATAGGGTTTGCGGATTGCCATATCATTGTGGTTGCAAAGCACTTGGATAAAATAGAGGATATAGGAGACAAATGTATCCAAAAATAAAGAAAATGAATGACAAAAGTCCGGTTACAGCTCGCCGAAAACAAAACAGAGGAAGTACTTGTAAGCAGTCGCAAGAAAAAAGAAACAATCACCATTAAGGAAGGCGGCAATTACATAACCTTAAAACCAGCCATATGATGTGATAATCGTCGCTAGGCTGTCATACAAGGAACACATTGAACGTGTGTCTGACAAAGTACCTCGTGTAAGCAGGGCATTATGACAATTTTTTGACAGCCGAGGTAAGAAATAAGACTAATTCTGTCAAGAGTGGTACCGTCCATACTAATGTGGGCGTAACCCATATGGCCTAAATCAATGACGATTACCTAAGTCCTACCAAAGAAGCATAAAACCTGTGTGTTGCGCTTTTCGCACAGTGTCAGATGATGCTATATGTACCATAGCATGAATGCTTCCAGCGGTTATTATGACTAATGACCTACGCAGGATCTTTGACGCTAAAATCCAGACTCGAGCTTCATTTTAAGATATCAAGATAGAAGAAAAACTTTGAAAGTGACAACGTGACAAATGGATGGACCGGAAACAGGGAGAACTAGATTTTTACCTAAGCCAGTTCTTAACTTGGGGCTCAAGGAATATCCTGACGGTGTAAACTGCGGAGAAGTCCGAGAAAACGTTCTACACGTTTTTGTCCAGTTTTCATATGGAGCGAAGATAACTAGAGTCGAAAATCGGAGAAACACCAAGGCCCGAGAAGTTTGTACAACAGATGTTGACATGGAGTTTAATATGGGACAAAAATAGTGAAACAAATTTCAGCGATAATCCTATTCTTTTTTTTTTTCTTTTTTGTCCCAGATGGTAGTAAAATGTTAACACGAAATCAGCGGTATAAGCTACAGTCTTAAGCCAGCTTGAATAGAGATGGTGACGGATTCTTATGCCGCCATGTTCTAAACGAATCTGATCAACTGGAATTGCCCCTCCAGATTTGACGTTGTGCTATGGGTTAGCTACCCAACCACTTAAAAACAAGTTCTTATAAGAGTCGCGCGATCATAACAACTTCCAGAGGTTTTATAAAAAAGCCAAGCAACTGGCTGCTGGCTACAAAACCGGAACGCAGGCTCTTCGAGACAGCGAAGGAAACCTAGTCACCGAAGCGCAGGGAATAGTAGATGTGTTTAAGCAGCATTTCTAGCAGCTGCTAAATGGGCATCATGTAGAGGGAGTGATAGGTCAAGAAGAGAATACACGTACATTCAATGAAGAACTAGTTCCACCACCTAGTGTAGAAGAAGTTGAACTAGCTATAAAAAAGCTTAAGAACAACAAGACCGCCGGTTCTGATGGCTCACCAGCGGAGCTTTTTAAATACGGTGGTGATGTGTTGGTAGGGAGCATGCACCGAATCAGCAACCAAGTATGGGTGGAATAAAACATGCCCGATGACTGAACTATCAGCTCCATATGCTCCATCTACAAAAAAGGCGATCCTATGTCTTGCAAGAACTATCGAGGCATATCCCTGCTTAATGTCGCATACAAGATCCTATCCAACGTACTGTGCTGCTGCAACACACTAATCAGCACGTACCAGTGTGGCTTCCGGCCCGGTAGATCGACTATAGACCAAATTTTCGCACTGAGGCAAATCATGGAAAAGACCAACGAATTTCAAGTCGAAACTCACCACCTATTCATCGACCTCAAAGCCGCGTATAATAGCATACATCGTCAGGAAATCTATATGACGATGGCCGAATTCGGAATCCAGCAAAACTAATTCAGCTGTGTCGCGTGACGCTGGAAAAGACGCAGTGCAACTTGCAGTTTGGAAGAAGCTCCTTCGAACTATTCCAAACATGCACCGGATTTCGGCAAAGAGACGCGCTATCATGTGACTTATTCAATCTCGTAATGGAGCAGATAGTGCGTAGGGCAGGTGTTAACACGAAAGGCACCATTTTCGACAGGTCCGTCCAGCTGCTGGGCTATGCGGACGATATTGAAATCATCGGTCGCTCTCAACATGCCGTGATAAAAGCGTTCACGGCGATTGAAGAACAGGCGAAATCCGTTGGCCTTGAAGTAAATGAGAACAAGACAAACAAGCATCTGTCCAGCGCTTAGGACAAAACCTCACTATTGATAGCAGCAATTTCGAGGTAATTAAGGAGTTCACCTACCTCGGAGTTAACATAAACTCCACGAATGACACCTTAGTAGAGATCCGTCGAAGAATTGCCCTAAGAAACCGTTGCTACTTCGGTTTGGCGAAACAACTTGGTTCAAAACTTCTAACTCGAAGGAGGAAATGTGTGCTCTACGACACCCTTATCCTGCCAGTTCTGCTTTATGGTGCCGAGTGCTGGATGATAAGCAA
Source organism: Rhingia campestris (assembly GCA_932526625.1). Lineage (NCBI taxonomy): Eukaryota > Metazoa > Arthropoda > Insecta > Diptera > Syrphidae > Rhingia > Rhingia campestris. The sequence continues at coordinate 170,494,079 of OW052182.1, forward strand.
GAAGGGAGAGCTGATACTGGGCTCATGCGAAAGAAAAATACTTCGGCGGATTTTTGGTCCTGTGCACGAGAAGGGCGAATGGAGGAAAAGATACAACCGCGAACTCTGTGATCTGTATCAAGATGTGGATGTAGTCCAAAAAGCCAAAACACGTCGACTACATTGGCTCGGCCACATCGAGCGAATGGACAATAATGCTCCAGCTAAGAGGATCTTCGAATCCCAGCCCCCAGGTTCGAGAAGGCAAGGAAGACCGAACCTTCGTTTTTAAAAAGACCAAGCCATCGCGGATGCCAGAGCGCTTGGTCTATACATCGTAGAGGATGGAAGGCTGCAGAGTCTCAGGCAGAGACTCTTCACGGGTCGGGAGCCCGATAACTCAACTCAACTATGAGAAAACCAAGAGCCTCGGAAAATACTGTCTTTATTACTGATAAATATACCTTACGAATAGACAGCATCGTTCCTATTTGAACCTGAATGTAAGAACGCTTTACAGAAAAAGTTTATACGAACAACTAACGGAAGCCCTAAAATGCAACAAAGCAGACATTACTGTCATCCAGGAAATATGATAGGATGGGCTGGGTTAAAAGAACGATTAAAACTGTGACATTTACTAAAGTCCGTGTTATTGTGAGCGAAATCAGCGACTATTTGGATTTTTATTAGGCGATCAAATGCCAAATTAATATAATCCTTATATGGTCTCAAGCTCCGACGAAAGAAAAATATGACAAATTTAAACTATAAGGCTGCTTCTCTGAGATTATCGACAAAATCTATGAGCAACGCCAACGTAGGAAGAGAATGTATCTTTTGTAATATTGTCGGAAAATATTTATTGGAACGGATTTACTTTAATTGCAAGAATTTGATTGCATAAGACCACCAAGAGCATTGGCGAAGGGGTATGAGGATTGCAATAAAAAACTAAAACTGAACAAGGGTGCTAAATATAGCGCCCTTCCTACCAACCTGTGTAAAGTCGGGAGAGATGACATATAACATTTATAGGTACTAACTTATTAGCAAAATTTGTTCGGATAAAAGTATGTCCAAAGAATGGAAACTCAGTAACACTTTTCCGATCCACAAAAAACGAATCCTCTAAACTGTGCCAAATGTAGTGACGTAAGTCTCTTAAATATCTCCTACAAGATCCTATGTGGCGCAATATGCGATTGTCTAAAATTGTTGAAAACAATCAGATCGGTTTCTATCAATTTGGTTTTAAGTTTGAAAGTCCACACTTTATCAAATTTTTAGAAATCGGAAGATCCTGGGAAAAATGAACGTCCAAATCGATACCCACCACCTATCTATTCAATGGTTTTAGAGCCGAATTGAGCAAAGCTATTTCTATTTTTTGTATTAATTCCATAGTTGACAGCTGGAACTTTGTGGTAGTAATGACTTTGTATACCTCTGCTGGGCTATTAACTGTGATAACGAAATCTCGTCCGAAATCAAACAAAGATTTACACTTGCCAACCGTTGTTTCTTCATGCTGAGAAGGCAATTTAGTTATAAAGCCCTAACTCGACTACTAAGGTGATCATATATATGACTTTATCACCAGACCTGCTTGGTCAAACAATTCTTTGGGAAATCTTTGGTCCTGTTTTCGCCGTCGTGCTATGCAGATAACAATAACTTCGCAGCTGTATAGCTATTAATACCTGTTCAAAAATCTCCCTCTTGGACGATTAAGATTGTCAGAATATGTATAGCATATGGACGTCAATACTTAGGACCGTAAAGTATTTGATTCCTAGCCTTACGGTGGATTCAGTAGAGAAAGAAATGGCACGCACAAGTAGAAATTGATCTCAACCAACTTGGAGTGAACAACTGTAGGCAGTTAGCCATGGAACGGGCGAATTGGAGAGGTTCAACCCAGACTTTTTAAAAGATCCGCAAAATTTGGGACTCTCTCTTAACTTTTTTCTTAGAAATCTTATCTCATCGGATTACTTTAAACCCCCAATTTTTATTACCTATCCCATAGGGGTATATTAGTTTTGACATTAAGTTTGTAACATAGAGAAATAATTTCGATACATATACCTCAAAGTATATGGATCGATTCAGAATCGCTAGCTGAGTCGATTAATCTATGTCTGTCTGTCTGTCCGTCCGTCCGTCCGTCTGTGTGTCCTTAAATTTTGAGCTAGAGTGTTGAAATTAGGTATATAGACTCTCTGGGCCACGCCCCCTTTAAAAAAAACGTAGTTTTCAGCCAAACCGTAAGGAATTTTAAAAAAGTGTGTGAGCAGCATATTTAGAAAATCCTAATCTCTATATTTTGTCCAAACAAAGTTTTTTGCCACGCCCACTTTTTGGGGGCGTTTTTAGTAAAAAAACGCTTTTTGTCCAAATTTTAACACTTTCGAAAAAATGTTTGATGCAAATACTTCCGCAATCGTAATATAAACATTTTGCCATAAATAATTTTCAACTACGCCCACATTTTGGGGGCGTTTTCTTAAAAAACCATTTGTATACCCCATCCCAAGGCATTAGCAATAGAAATACGTTGTTTTTTGTCGAACCACAAATGATTTTGATAAACTGTCTGAGCGATATATTGTGACAATGTCATTTTCTGTATTTCATCGCCATAAAGCCTATATTTTGAAGATATTAATTTTAAGGATGGGATGGGATAGGGTATTCAACGATCCGCACAGCGGATTGTAGCCTTCTCATATGTTTTAACTACATTTAGCGACAAATTTACGATTTTTGCAACGAAACAATTCATTTTGGACCACTGTGCGTCGCGGTATAGAATATATAACAGATTTAATCAAAACCTTAATAGACTAGCAATACGTTGAAAAAAAGATAAAAGAATCAATTAATCCTTTTCGTATAATTCACAGACTGGATTTAATTATCGCAACCTCTCATTCAGAAACAACCGATGTGAGGTAATCAGGGATGATAAAAAAATGTCATACCTTTAAGCTAATAGGGGTTTTTCAATACAAAGCCACCACAACCATCCATCGCATTTAATTCTAGGATTCAATTTTCATGTTCACACGATTAAACAGATGTACGACAGGTATTTCCAAAAATAGACTGCCTTACAAAGATTTTCAAGATTATTGTACATTTATACGTTGTCGTTAAGTTAACGGAACACATCCTATGTTTTTTTTTGATGAGATTCTATTTTTCGACATTATATTATCAATCCAATGTGACCATGTTCCATGTATCCTTTAAGAAGTTCCAGCAATCGCAGAAATTAATTAGACCTATTATGAGTCATTTTTCAGAATACAATCTTGACAACAAATCAATACAATTCACTTTACACCCACAAAAGGATGTAATACCAGCCTTTCGAATAGCTTCCGAATGTATTCTCGATATCCTCCCACATGCTCCTCACTTACAATAAAAGTCCTTTTGTTTTTGTCCACTCCGTTTTGTATTCTATTATCAACTCATCTAGATTTCTTCTATTATCCATGACGAAATCAATTAATATCCTGTCAAAGGAATTCGTCCTTTGGTATTATTCACAGCACGAAATCACCAGCACTTGGCCACCCTCACAGAGAATTCGTTTTCCTTTTTCTGTTTGTTTCCTTTTTGTGAGTCCCGCAACAGCAGTTTAAAGTAATTTTCGAGTGGCTTTGAGAAATGCGAATATATCCTTTTCCGTTAACAGGATAACATTGAATTTTACTTTAATTTTGTTCCTTTTTTTTGAGTTGGTGTGTTGAAATCGCACGAGGATGTGAGCTAGAGAGAATCCTTCACCAAGTAGAATGGGTGAATACAAAAAAAAATACTTTATTGCATTCTTTTGCGTTTTCAATTTCATCGGTGTAAATGGAGGAGTTTCGGTCTGTTGCGATAGAGGTGGCATGATGGCTAGAGAGTATTCCTTTATGTGATACGTATTAAGAGACATTTCTATCTCCATCTCCGCATTTTTATCTTGCGGTTACTGGGGTTTCAAAGGAAGGACATTCCGTGTGAAATCGATAGGGGTTGTGGTTTTTTTTTAATTCGAGGAGAGATGCGGCAGTGGATTGAGTTAGGAAATCCTAAAAGTCCTTTTTTGTTTCTAAATGAAAAGAACTACATTGATATGTTTTTTTACTTGTTTGGAATTAAATCTGATCTTAAATGGAAGGGTGTATTATTTCAGAAGACTCACTGCGGGGGACTTACATCACCTGGACCCACAAAAAGAAGGAACATTTAGTTCAAAGGAGATATTAGTGTGGGCATGTTAAGATATGGAATGCTTTTACAATAATTAGTTGCGATTGTTATCGTCAAGAGGTGGCGCTAGAGTTAAACAAATTAGTTCGGAATTTGAAAATGTTTGCGGTCGTAGCTTGTGGGATTTGGGTCGATGTGTCCCTTCTTGTTAGGAGCAAATACTTTGCTTTGCTCCTTGAGAACGCTAGCAAACGTTCTCAAGCAACCTGATTTTAAGATAGGTTGGTTTTCGGGTCGGTGAAGTAGAGTGTCTTCAGTTTTGCTACACTTAGGTCTTTGTGGTTACATTGTGATACTCTTAGTAAGCTCTTACTTATTTAACACTATCTAACCATTTGATGTCAACATAGAACGAGAGAGAGATAGAGGGGATAGGGATATCTCATTACTATATCTGTCGATATAGTATTGAGATATATTTTCAACGATGGCTTACAGGTCGCCTATTCCTCAAGTTGATAGGACTCTGAAAGTGATAGAGAAATTAGGGTATGCCCCCGTTTTCGGTATATGTTTTTAGGATGTTATGACCTGTAAGACGATATATTTCTTCTATGGTTCTGAAGTTTGCTAATACGGTTCTTATCATATTTTGGCCAAAAGTTCCGTGGTATGTCACAGGTGGTTAAGGAATATTACCCTTCAATACGATCTTGTAATCCAAACCTTTTCAAACGTGGCACACCGCTGGATTGTTCGCGTAAGGGCATGGCAAGTGTGTTTTCCGAAAATACAGCTTAAGATGACACTGATAAAGTATACGAACTGAAAGAAGTAGATCTGCATGGTGCACGGTTTTCTCAGCTCCATCCAGTTTCCTGGATGTCCGTACATTCTGAGAGGTTAACATCGACTCGGACTACTACCTTGTTGCAGCCAAGGTAAGAATGCGGATGTCCACCAAGCCACAAAAAATTCGCAGAACGCGTGACAATGGCAACGGAGGCAACAAGCTATTACATTAGCCGCAACTGATGTGCTAGTTTCCTCGCGCACAACAGCCATGCATAGTGCCCAGCAATACTCAAAGCCAATAAAAAAAAAACAATGAGAGCTGCCATTTAGGTCAATAGGCAAGGGCGAAAGAAAGCACACTGGCTTTTCAGAAAGAAGCAAAAAGAGCAAGATAAGCACTCGATCGAAGTTATAGAAAGGTGCCAATTCAGGAATTATGTTCGCAAATTTGTCCAAAGTGTTAAACGTCAAAGCCAGGGATACAAGGCTTAAACAGACTCCTCTCGAGATAAACAAGGAAATATCATAGTTGAGATACAGTCGATGCTGAGGATATGGATGAACCATTTCTGCAGACTATTAAACGACGATAACGAACAACATTCCGCTGTCAGGCAGAACGAACCATTTAATATTGGCAACGACAGCAAAAACTGCCAACCACCCGACCTAAGTGAAGTAAGGACAGCAATATCTAAGCTCAAACTTTACAAGGCCGCCGGAAATGACGCCTGGAATCATTTACCAACAACCTGATCGGTTCTTATCAGTGTGGTTTCCGGACAGAATGATCTACAACTGATTAAATCTTCAAACTTCGGTAGATTTAAAAAAAAACCCAAGAAGTACAAATTGATACCCACCGCCCAAAACCGCATACGAGATAATTTATAGAGACGAACTATACAAAGTCATGTCTAGTTACGGTAGTTACCGCTCAAACTCGTCAGTGTGTGCAGGAAACGAGCTCACCGAAACATTTGCTACCAAAAAAAATCGAGTGTGAGTTCACACGCGGTAGAAGTGAAACTGGGGTCGAATTACCACATCAGTTATCGAGCTATACCGCGTGACTGAAAAATGTTGATTTGGTATGATCGCATCCCAACTTACAATTTCGCTTCGATAAAGCACTATCGAAGCTATTTCCCCTCCAGCAATATTACTTGTAGGAGGTCTTATGGAAAAACATTTGGCGCACTTTTAGGAATCTATTTACTTCTATAAGACTTCTTTAAATACTTGTAATAAGCCTTAAAGAAAAAACTTAGTTGCTTATAAAAGGCCATACAGAATCAAATTATAGGCTTCGCAAATGGTCATTCCGAAAATATTTGCAAGCCTTATCGAAGTTGAAAAATAACATTATTTTTTATTATTTTCTTATATTATTTGCTTTTATTAATTTCAATTTCAATCTCTTATAATTATTAAAAAACAATTCGTTATTATGAAAGTATGAAATTCAATGCAATCAATTATATAAAAACTCTCATCTTACTGGGATTCGAACTCGGGTTCTCTCGCACGTTAGTCCAACACGCTGTCCACTAGGCTGTACTCTCGAACATGATAGTCGAGTAAGTACAACGAAGTAGTTGAATCGTGTTGACTCATTCTGCGTCAGGTTCCCGATCTTTTCACCTATTTTTTCAATCTTTACACCTTGTCCCGATCTTTTAACTTTAGCTTTTTTTAAGGCTTAAGCTCTATACGTAAGCTCTATACGTGCCATTCTTCGGATTATCTTGTGCGAAGTTCTACCGAAACATCTTAACTTATGGTACATGTACATACAACTACGGAAGCTTAAAAACAACCTTACAGAAGTTTCGCTATCACAATTTTGGTTATGCTTGTGAATTTTACTGCATAATGCCTTAAACAAGCTTCTACCCAAACAATCGACTGCTAAAATGCTTAACCTCTGTGCACAAGTACTATACAAAGTCTATAGAAATAATTGCTTGTGAAAATTACATTTTTGTGCCTTATAGAAGAATAATTGTTAGTTGGGATACCTACGAGATTCGAGTATCGAGTATCGGATTTTTGGTATTTTGTAATCATTGATCGAGTGTATTTTCATACTCCAGTTAAAATTTAAGAATTTTTAAGTACGCCAACTTATTTTAATAACATTCACAGAAAAACAATGCATTTGACATTTTCAGCCATCAAAGATCAATGTAGTAGCATTTTTCTAGTACAATTGGTACAATTTTAAATCTGAATTAGTCATCCTACTCGAATAAGACCACATACCAATTTTCATCTTCAAATGGTAGCCTCTCTCGTCCAATCTGTCCTTTTCAAAGTACCGCAATGTGTATTAACATCCACAAACGCAAGAGGCATTCCCGATGTCTGGCATCTCGTTTTAAAAATGACTTCATATGAAAAACACTGTCCTTCCTGAAGGCAGAACTCCAATTCCAAAAACACAACTTCATTATCTGCCGAATTATCTCATCCTTTAGCTCTTGAATTGTTGCTGGCCACGTACAAAGAAAGAAGTCCAACAGTGTCAAATCACATGATCTTGGCGGACAATTGACATCGCCACCACGTGAGATAACACGGTCATTGAATTTGTCGCGCAAAAGAGCCATTGTTTCGTTAGCTGTGTGGCAAGTGGCACCGTCCCGTTGAAACCACATATCGTCCACATCCATATCTTCCAATTCGGGCCAAGTTCGTTATCATCTCATGATAGCGAACACCATTCACAGTAACTGCCTTACCGGCATCAGGTTGGAAAAAATACGGCCCGATGATGCCGCCAACCCATAAACCGCACCAAACAGTCACTCGTTGTGGGTGCATTGGTTTTTCGATAATCACTCTTGGATTATCATTCGCCCAAATGCGGCAATTTTGCTTATTGACGAATCCACTGAGGTGAAAATGTGCCTCATCACTGAAGATGATTTTCTTCGAAAATTGATCATCCACTGTTGCCATTTCTTGCCACCATTCTGACCATTGACGACGCTTGAAATGGTCAAGAGGCTTAAGTTCCTGAGTCAATTGCACTTTGTAAGCGTGTAAATGCAAGTCTTTATGCATAACGTTCATCAACGACGAGCGTAGTAAGAGGTGAAATTGTTGGGCACGACGACGAGTTGACGTTCACGGCTCTTTAGCCACACTATCGCGAACAGCAGCAATATTTTCTACAGTACGAGCTGTACGAACATGCACTGGTAATTTCACATCTCCTACAGACCCGGTTTGTTCAAATTTTGCACGATTTTCGCGATTGTACGCACATTTGGACGATTAAATTGACCGAAAAAATAGCGAAGTGCACGATAAGCATTTTGATTTGAATGCCCATTTTCATTATAAGCCTGAATAACTTAAACGCGTTGCTCGATTGTGTATCTTTCCATGGTTCCGATTGAGTTAGTCTGAAATTGAGAAATGTCAAATGAAATGCAGAAAAAAGCTTGACGTTTAGGTGTGGTTCACATTCAACATCGGCCCTTAAAATTGAACCAACCGTTACATCTAACAACGACTTGAACAGCAAAATACCAAATCTCATAACAAACATGGTCATGCTTCTATTATCTCCAGCAATTCAGGTTCAAAGTTAATTCCGATTTCTGGTCGCTTTTCGGAGTTATGGGTTTGACTAAGCTGAGAGTAGTGTATGCGAAAAAAACTTCGTCCTTCGAATATGAAGGATGAAAAATATAATAAGAAAAATGCGTATTTTATCAATGAAAAATCCTTGAACAACTCACACATAATTCATGACACGTAATCATGACAAACAGGTTACCTTTGATAGAAAATGTTGCGTATACGCCATACACACTTTGTTCACATGTAAACAACACAACCCACACAAGGCAACTTTGCCAAAGTTTATCTCGGAGACTCGTGATATATTTTACACTTCCTTTGGCAACAGTAGCTCTTGTGCTCGCATCTGCATTTTCAATTGTGACATCCACTGAATGGACTTGGCTCTGCGAATGACAACACACACCCCGCCTACAGTCGTTTACAATTTCAGCGACACTCTACAAGGGCTGTGCTAAGCGCACTGACTTTCTAGTTAGTCGTTGTGCCAATTTGTAAGCAAATTAAACTTTAACAACCTAAAAAGAGAGTGTGTGCATCGTTAAATTTTCAAGTCCGTTCACAGAACAGTAACTCACACACACGAGTCCACCCACACCAACCAACATGTATCGCATTTCGACACGTCCTTGCGACACATGCACAATAAGTACCATTGACATGTTTCCTTTTTGCTGGGAAATGAGTTTCCTGTTTTTGTCTGTGAATGAGTTTCAAGCTTTTGTTTTTGTTTTTGCACACACACACTCCTAGAAGTATGATGTGCGGGTGACGATGCATTATGTTTTATTTACAAGGATTTTTGAAGAATGCACGTCATACTAATTGGTTGGTAGGCTTACACTCGCACACTCGCACACTCGCGTGGTATTCAAATTGACGTTTATAACAACCGAGTGTATTTTGACGCCGTAGCAACAACATCCGCTGCCGTTGCAAGGATCTCCATATTGTGTGCTCCCTCTCTGAAGGCTTTTCGAATTCGGTGTTGCATGTGTTATTTAATTTGCGCGCATAACGTTTTTTTGTTTTGCGACAATAATAACACATGTCAGTGGCTTTGCACTACGGCAATTAATTTTAACTTCAATTTAATTTTGCAACTGACTGCAACCACCTCCAGGATGAAGCCGTAGGAAGGCGGTGCGGAGGCGGCAAATGAGTTACTTTTCATGGAAATTGTGAATCAGATTATGGGAACATTGTGTCACATGTTGAATTGAGCGATGACTGTGTAATTAATGGTGGCGATCAATTGAATTTCACTTCAGGTGACGTGTTAATATATCCTTGACACAAGTTGAATTGTTTATCATAAATGTGGTTCTTAACGAATGTAGATTGCCGTTGAAATTGTGAAAATAATGTTTTTGAAGTGAAACTTCTTTTGGGACGGTGTGAATTCGTTCTTATGAAACATTAAAAACATTAAAACGATGTTGGTGTTTTGATCCGGTTATTAATCTAAGTTATACCACAACCGACGCTGTTTGATGTAGGTGATCGCTTGTTGTTGGCTTACCAGGTTTCTTTGAAAACTTTATTTTGTACGGCTGTGTTGTGGCTGTTTGATTGTTTGTAAAGCTGGGTTTCCACGTGTCCTTAAACTGACAAAGTTTGATAGTTCTCGTTTATGTCAATAATTGACAATATTGCCAGTTCATTTCCACCTGTGTCAATAATTGGCAAAAAATCGTTTGTCATTTCATTGACAATGAAATTTTGACAAATGCGTTTGTCAGTTCATGGACAGCTGTTTCCATTGAATTATTGGATTGAGCTAAAAGTAAATATTGCAGGTAAATCAAGCTTAACTTGTTGTTTATCATAGTTTTTTAATTTATCTTTATCCCAGCTATCAGAAGTTCTCCTTCAGATTTGCCGCAAAAGTCCCGAACATGTTAAAACGAAAACAAATTTCTCTTGGTACGTTTGTTGTCTTCATGGGATCCGCATTGGAGCTGGAAGCAGAAGAAGAACGCAAAAAAAGAAAAAAAAAACTGATATTGTGGATATTTTGCAAAACTGTGCAACATGGAGTACAAATTTTTCAAAAGAAAAATGCTAATGACCAGATGTGATTTCGATTTTTTCTTGGAAAGGGTTAAACCATTCATAACTAAAAAGGATACATTTATGCGAATGGCAATCGGACCAGCTGAACGATTGGCAGTAACAATTCGGTATTTGGCTACGGGTGCGAGTATGCAGGTGATGTCTGATATGTTTCGCCTTTCACTCACAACAGTATTCAGGATTATTCATGAGACTTGTCCAGTCACCTATGATAGATTAGAATACGAGTTTCAAAAGGTAGGCAATGTATAAATACTATTTTATTGATTCTCTTTCTTTTCCTCTTTCAATCGAAATCGAGGTTATCATAATCAGCGTATCCACACATGAAGCAAATTCCGTAGCTTCTACCTCAAATTGAGCATTCACTGTGCCATAAGCAGCCTTTTATCGCGTAGCAAATTCCAAATTTTCGAATGACCAAGTCCTTGCGATTAAAGCAATCAAATTTCCGAAAGCGTCCCATTCATCTGTGTTCTGGCCACTCTTCATCAGCAAATCGAACGCATTTGTCATCATGTTTTTCATAGCAGTGCGTTCTAATGAGCTGTTCTGATTTTGGTCGATTCGGTGATGGAGATGGCAAAGAATCGTTGCTTTCGGGATCGATGACTTCAAACGAACTTGTTGATTGAATTGGACCTAGCGTTTGTGGCTGTAAATAGAAAATATGTTTCAACAAATATTTTATACATTATATATTATATTTTGCTCTCGCAGTTTCTGTGGGTATTCTGCTGTGTGTGTGACTTGTTGATTTTATTGGACTCGGACTGTAAATGAAGACAAAAATTATTTATATTTATAAAACCATTATATACATTATATTCAGAAATCGATTTGTTTTTGCTCCTACAGTTTCCAGGTACCTACGGTTGACCAATGGCGATTAATTGCAGACGTTTTTTTTTTAAACGATGGAACTTTCCGAACTGCATTGGAGCGCTTGACGGGAAACATATCAACATTCAAGCACCTCCGAACTGTGGATCCGATAATTTCAACTATAAAAAAATGAATAGTATTGTTCTCATGGCGATGGCCGATGCAGAATACAAATTTACGTATGTTGATGTGGGTGCATACGGACGTGATTCGGATGCCGCGCCGGTGTATTTTCGAGGTCGGTTTTATAAATAATAAATAAATATTTAGATATTATTTTTATTTTCAATTGCTCTCTTTCGGAAATACTGAAGGAAAATTCTGCAAACAGTCCACCACCTCAGCAACTTTTAAATGGACATGAACCAGTGCCATTCGTAGTAGTAGCTGACGATGCATTCCAATTAAAGCCGTACATAATGAAGCCATATACATTTCGAGATCAATTGATGCCCAATCGCGTATTTAATTATCGGTTATCAAATGCTTGAAGAATTATCGAAAATGCATTTGGAATTGCAGCCGCTCGCTTCCGTATTCTTCGACGAAATATCGATGTGTCCGTAGGCAGATCTATAAAAATAGTTCTTGCCATATGCAAATGCACGTTACACAATTTCTTGATAACAAGAAATAAAGTGACCAACATAGAGATCGATCAAGAAATCGAAGGCTGTGATGGAGAAGTTTCAGAAGGAAATTGGCGTGCTGTTCTTCGGGCACAGAACAACTAAGTGTAGAAGCAGTTGAAGTACGAGAAATTTTTAAAAATTATTTTTCACTACCAGAAGGTGAGCTTGAATAGCAATACAGAGCAGTAATGCGTGGTTCACAACCAACCCATAGCAATTAAAAAAATATGTTTACGTACCGTGTTTGATTCGCAAAGCTCAGAATCGTTTTTTTTTAAATAGGGTCCAAAAATTTCATCTCTGCGAATAGTGGATTAGTTCGCTTTGGTTTGTTTTACTTATTGATAATTGCTTACTTACTTGATAATTGCTACGAAGAGCATTCCATCGTAACATAATTTCACATTTGAAATTGTTTCCTATGAGTTGATATTTATTTCTCGATTTTTGTAAAGCTTGCTGTTGGAGTCCCAAATGTTGTCGAATTTTTCAATTTTGTGAATGAGATCAAGCGAGGACTGCACACTCCATTCCATACTTGATTTTCTCACTCGTGTTTTTCCTTCTTGTACTGCATACTGCAGATGGTTGGGTGTTGTAGAACGAAGGTAGACTCTGATTGCCGTTAATATGGCAATGCCCAGTATTGTAACTCAGACTACACATCAAATGTGCTGATTTTTACCTCCAAGTGGTAACCATCGGGTACTGGTCTCATCCAACCGGATTTGACTTGCTAAACGATAAGCGCGAGTGTTGATTACACGACGAAAAACAGCAACACTATAAACACCCTGGTGAGAATGGCACGGATGAATACCCGGCCTGCTGTCCCAGGCGAACCTAGATGAGCTGCTCTGACATATTCGGACAACAGGCCCCTTGAACAGAGATGGTGGCGGATGACCGAAAGGCCAACGGCAGCGCTCAATCCCGTAGTGGATACTGATGGCCCCGTGTCCTAGGGGTATCTAATAAATTGGAACTGGCCCTCCAGGTTGGGGGTTGTGCTTTGGGTTAACTACCCACCCACAGAAAAAAATATGGTTACGAAGCAACCAATAGCCTCGGAAAGGACTGATTTTATTGTTGACGACACTGCTCAACGAAAAAAGGACAACGACGTTCGTAACTGGAATGTGAGAACATTAAACAGGAGAGATGCAGGCGAACAACTAGCGGAAGCCCTAAACTGCTACAAAGCAGACATTACTGCCATCCAGGAAATACGATGGGATGGGCCGGGCAAAAATAGGATGAAAAACTGTGACATCTACTACGGACCGTGTTATAGTCAGCAGAAACAGCGACTATTCGGATGCGGATTTGTTATAAGTGCCAGACTTAGGCAAGAAGTCTTATGTTTCCAAGACATTAGCGAACGCATAGTAACAATCCGCATCAAGGCCAAATTCGCCAACATAAGCCTTATATGCGCTCACGCTCCGACGGAAGAAAAAGATGATATAGCTAAGGATTGCTTCTACGAGCTCCTCGACAAAACCTATGATAGCACACGGTTTCCTCACTTCGATATCCATAAGGGGACATGGCGGTCTCCAGATCAACGAACGGTCAACCAAATTGTTCACATTGCGATAGATAAGAGGCACGCATCCAGTATTTTGGATGTCCGAACATTCCGAGGAGCTAACATCGACTCGGATCACTACCTTGTAGCAGCCAAGGTAAGAATGCGGATATCCACCACGGCACAACAATCCAGAAATACTGTGAAAAAATTTAATGTCGGAAGACTGCAATCGCAAGAGACCGCCAAGACTTTCGCACAACGCGTATCCCTTAACCTCTCGATTAACACCATACCAGCAGCATTGAATGTCGAAGAGCAATGGCAACGATGCCAACAGGCCATTAGATCAGCCTACAGAGGCATAAGTCTCCTCAACATCGCCTACAAGATCCTATCTGCCGTAATATGGGAACGCCTGAAACCGTTTACCAACAACCTGATTGGCCCTCATCAGTGTGGTTTTAGGCCAGGAAAGTCCACAACCGAACAAATTTTCACACTTCGGCAGATCCTGGAAAAAACTGGAAGTCCAAATCGATATCCACCACCTATTCATCGATTTCAAAGCCGCATATGACAGCATTTATAGAGACGAACTGTACAGAGCCATGTCTAGTTTTGGTATACCGCCCAAACTCGTCCGTTTGTGTAGGATGACGATAGAGAATTCTCGCTGCTACCAAAAAAGGATTTAGGCAAGGCGATGCGCTGTCATGTGACTTCTTTAATCTGATTCTTGAGAGGATTGTGCAAAACTCCAAAGCCAACACCAGAGGCACAATTTTCCAAAAGTCGGTGCAACTACTAGCATACGCTGACGATATTGACATCATTGGTAGGACTCAACGTGATGTCATAGCCACGTTTGCTAGTATAGAGAAGGAAGCGGCGAAAATGGGTTTAGCAGTAAATGAGCGTAAGACTAAGTATATGCTGTCATCACGAAAGGACTCACAACATCGACGAATTGGACAGAACGTCACCATTGACAGATATAACTTTGAGGTAGTACGGGACTTTGTCTACCTCGGCTCCGCTATTAACTCTGACAACAATATCTCGTCAGAAATTAAACGAAGAATTACTCTTGCCAGCCGCTGTTTCTTCGGGCTAAGAAGGCAATTTAGTAGTAAAGCCCTCACTCGAACTATATAAGACCCTGATCATCCCAGTCCTGCTCTACGGCGCTGAAGCATGGATCGTATCAAAAGCGGATGAAGAAATCCTTGGTCGATTCGAGCGAAAAATTCTTCGGAGAATCGTCGGTACCGTTTGCGTTGACGGGCTTTGGAGACGAAGATTCAACCACGAACTATACGAGCTGTACAGCGACATGCCACTGGTCAAAAAACTCCGCATTGGACGTTTAAGATGGCTAGGGCATGTAGAATGAATGGACACCAATACTCCGGCTCGCAGAGTCTTCGATTCCCAGCCAGACGTCGGACGCAGTAGAGGAAGACCTCGCCTTAAGTGGCGCGCACAAGTGGTAACCAACCTCAACCAACTCGGAGTGCGCAACTGGAGGCAGTTAGCTAAGGACCGGGCTAATTGGAGAGGCATGTTGGTTGAGGCCCAGGTTCATTCCGGACTGTAGCGCCACTTAAACAACAAACAAACTGCATCATCCTCGAATGTAATCGAACGTATATTCTCCTTTTTAAAAGATTAGAAAATATAGAAAAAAAAAAAACATAACCATGTTTTCAGGTGTTTCTACATGTCACTTAAAACATCTTGACTTGAATATATCCAGTGCGTTGGAAGATGGCGGTGGTTCATCCTCTCCCGAAAAAGGGAAAAGACAACTTCGATCCGGCAAATTTCCGGTCGATAAGTCTCCTTCCGAGTATCAGCAAGGTATTCGAAAAATTCTCAATCGGGCTCTGTTCAAGTGGTCTGAGGACAACAATATCATACCAGAGAACCAGTTTGGTTTCAAGGCCGGACATGACTGTATTCATGCCGCCTCCAAACTCGTCTCTGATATACAATGGAACGAAGCCAAAAAAAACAGTGCACGGGTTGATTTGGAGAAGGCTTTCGACACCGTATGGTTAGAGGGCCTCTATCTAAAGCTGACCAGACTTGGCTTCATGACATATTGACTGGTAGAACGTTTGTTGTCAAAAGTGGCAATGTAACTTCTACCACCGAATTTTTCATTAAAAATGGTCTGCAACAGGGAGCGGTAAACTCGCCGATTCTCTTCAGCATTTACACGAGCGATATGATAGGTAGTCTGACTCAGGCAATTGCGTATGCGGACGATCTTATCGCGTACAGAACGGCACCTACTGTCGAGGTCATTCGAACTCTTTTGCAACGGGACTTCGAAAAGATCCAGAGATATTCTGATGACTGGAAGTTGAAAATCAACTTTCAGAAATCGGAAACTATCCTGTTTAGGACACCGTTGTCTAGCGCCTCTAGGGATACGAGAAAGAACTGGCGCAAGCTGGTGATCGTTGGACCAATCGGATATCCACTGGCGAGTAAAAATTTAGTGAAGTACCTTGACATCTAGCTGGATCAGTATCTATATTTCGGATGACCTGTAGATGCTGCTCTGGTGAGAGCTAGGGGAGCGTTTGCCCTAACAAGACGATTGTTTTATAGCAGCCGCCTTGACAGCAGGGTGAAGGTGATTTCCTTCATGTCTCTTATCAGGCCGATGATTGCCTATGTGTGCTCGGTGTGGTTGAACGTTGCCCCATCTCAAATGGAAAAGATACGGATGTTTGAGAGGCAGTGCTTGAAAAGCTGCCTTGGACTTCACAGAACACCAGTATCTGACTACACAAAATATTATTCCAACCTATACAACGGGGCCAATATAAACAACATAGACAATTTTCTGGTGAAACTCATTCGGTTTCACGCGGCAAGAGCGATGACCACGAGCAATAGCCTCATCTTTGGGGCCTTCTACCCCAATGATGAATATTTTGAAAGTGCGCGTTGAAGCGGCTTTATTCCGCCTTAAGCTTTCCTATTTTTGGATAGTCGAGGGCTGATACAGGATAGATCGGCGATTCCGCTAATCTACCACTTCTTCGACGAACTGTGGATAGGCGGTTCCTATACGACCGAAGACCGAGACGTCGTCGCTCAGGGCGGATAAGAGCGCCTGCGGTTCAGGAGGAGTGTGTCCGATTGGGACTGTCGGAGTAGATGGCAACAGGAGAACCTGTTTTGTTAGCTACAAGATTAGTTGAATATAGTTGACTTATAAATTGTATGAGTTGTTTAACGGTATGGATTTTAGATATTGTATGGATTTTGTGCTCACAATGAAGAGAGAACATTTTCACACTGCAGATCTTGCAAAAGGGACCTTTGGCAATTTTTGTATGATTGTCTTTTGAAAGTGAATTCGATTTAATGGAACGAAAAAGTGTAACGAAAAAGAGATCAAATAAAATGGTATAGGTGATCAGACGACCAACGATACCAAGCAGGTCGGTCGCGGTTGGTATTTAGATATGGGAACGCTTGGGAACAATTTTATGCCATTTGGCTCTTTGCATAAAACTCTCAATTAAATCCAAGAGCTTGCGAATTGTCAAAAAGTAGGGTCGACCGGGGACAAAAGTTACATTTTTGCTTGATATACGCACTTGATATGCAATGGGACAGTTGTTACAACTGTCCCCGTACCCTGAACAGTTATAACAGTGCCCGGGTTTCTCAGCTGACACTTTTGGAAAAGGTAGCAAAACTTCAGGTGATCAATTAGGAATGCCATCGGTTGGAAAATCATTGTTATTTACCTCATGGTGTGCTTTTTGGTAAATGGTCTTTTGACCCTCTATTGTTTTGTCTCTTTCTACTAAGAGGCATACCTACTTTAATATAAAAGTGATAACGGATATTAAAGTACAGCTGGGGACAGTGTTGTAAATGATCAACTGTCCCCGAACGGGAATGTTGCAACCGTTCTCGTGTGTTATTTCAACACAAAATACGACTTACCTGCTTTATTAGAAATGGACGGAGTAAAAACAACACACAAAGAGAAAGAACGATAAGCACTGAATATATATAAACAATATTGATGAATTTAAAATCAGAAAAAAAATTATTCCAAAATGTCTACCAACGAAATAATTTACTTTATATGGTAAAACATTTTTTTGTTTTAGTAATATCTACCTACCTAAACAGAAGCCGTAGAGAAACCTTCACATCAATGATGAAGAGCGTTTATTGGGCCTGTGAGAGAGGATTTGTTTGGCAAATATCGCGACTGTTACAATTGTTGTACACTGTTTTCCCCGGTCTAACCTAGCCAAGGCAATTGTCAATATGTCAGTGCAACTCATCTCGAATGTGATGAATACACTATGGAGGTTAAAAAGAGAGAGAGAGAGTGAGAGACGGAAATTAAGCACTATGGAGGCACACTATCGAGGTTATAAACTATCGAGGTTATAAACAGAGAGCCGGAAATTAAGTACTTCTCCTCGTGTGAACTCACACTCGATTTTTTTACGAAAAACGGCCTAAAAAAATTGACTTTTTCCAAGTTTGGGCGTGGCAGTGGCCGGATTTTAAAACTGTTTTAACTTGTTCTGCTTCGTCGGCCAGAGAGTCTATATTTCAAATTTCAACACTCTAGCTCAAAATTTAAGGCCCAAAAATCGGTAACATACAGACGGACGGACAGACAGACATGGCTAGATCGACTCAGCTAGCGATTCTGATTCTGATTCATATACTTTATGGTATATCTATCAATATTATTTCTCCATATTACAAACTTAATATCAAAACTACTATACCCCTATGAAATAGGGTATAAAAATGGCGCCCAACTTGAGGGTCCTGACAGTT
This sequence comes from Rhingia campestris, assembly GCA_932526625.1. Lineage (NCBI taxonomy): Eukaryota > Metazoa > Arthropoda > Insecta > Diptera > Syrphidae > Rhingia > Rhingia campestris. Next base: position 170,512,622 of record OW052182.1, read on the forward strand.
TTATTTGTAATAGCTTTTCAGCACTGATTGACTGATTCTGTACCTCGAGTTATCAATGCCAGATTTTGTTATGTAAACATTTAATAACTTTGAAATTTATCAACCGATTGACAGGCCTCAGACCATTGCCGAGCTCAAGGCAATGATTCGTGCCGAAATCATCGCTTAATTATCGCCAAATCCATGAAACCCTAATTAAAAGAAATCAAATAAAAAAAATTTCTAAAATTTCTGCAAAATCAGGCGAACTACACCCAAGATCTGTCCTATCTCACTATTTTGTTTTATATCGTTTAAACGCCTGAGATGTGTTAAAGTCCTATAAACCAATTCATCCTTAGAATTTCAAGTTGATACCGACCACCTTTTCACCGATTTCTAAGACTCATATGACTACATTTATAGAGACGAACTATACGGAGTATTTTCTGGATTTGATATATCGCCAAAACTCGTCAGTGAGTGCAGGATAACAATGGAGAGTTTCCGCACTCCGTTGGGGTCGGAAAAGACACCCCTGTAACATTCGATGCCAAGGAAGGGCTTAGACGAGGCGATGCATTGGCACGTATCTTCTTTAATCTCATTCTTGAGAGGATTATGTAAAACTCCCGAGCTTACACCATAAGCACAAACAGTGCATAATCAGTGCAACTAACCCCTAGCATACACCTGCGATATTGACATCATTGGTGGGGCTCAACGTCCGATGTCATAGCCGTATTTTCTAATATATAGAAGGAAGCGACAAAAATGGGTTTATCTGTAAGTAAGGGTAAACCAAGTTTATGTCAACACGAAAGGACACACAACATCGATGAATTGGACAGAACGTCACTATTGACAGATGTAGCTTTGATGTAAGAAACTTTGTCTATGTCAGCTGCGGCATTATCTCTGAAAACATCATATGATCAGGAATAAAAAGGCCGAAAAAACAGCGGTTGGCAATAGTAATTCCATGGGAACTAAGATCTAACCTAACATGTAAAGCGAAGGGATATGAACTCTTTGTCAAAATCTGAACTTGGAATTTTCGCGCGATCACATAACTTCCTTAACCTATACTGGCAAAGTAAAAACATATATATTGAGAACATAACAATATACATTTATCAAAGCACTTCCTCTTCCATCCGCATATTGGAGTTGCAATCCTATTCCATCCAAACCCAACTGAATCTATCAATTTCGAACGGTAAACCAATTCCGTACGTTATGTGTAAATGGAATTAATGCCGCGGAAATTTCAATGACACCTCGCATGCCATCGTGTCGCAGCTTCAAAGGTTTGGCCTAATTGCGTTGAAAACTCAACGACATGGAAGAGTGCCGGTAGAGAAGCCCATGTTGAAGTACGCTAATACCCCACCATTGGGTAAGCAACCGTCGACGTTGTTGTTCGACTAAAAGGTCAAGTTGCACAACACACTTCCATTTGTCCATAAATTGTGAACACTACTAGGCCTTAGAGCGTCCTTTGGAGCCAACCGATTTGATGATTTAATTAATTGTACCCCAGAAGCTTTTCTCGTGTGTGTGTGTGTGTGTACTCGAATGTGAGGTTCAATGTGTTGAAAATTAATCAATTCCGTTGAGAGCTCCTACTGCAGTTCACATACGAGTACGTATCTGGCTTCCATGAGATTCTGTCCTGTAAATGAATCTGGCTTTCTTAACGAACTTCCATGTCAATGGAGGGATTAGTTCACTTTTATAAAGTTATTACTCTTAGCACATGTACTAGAATTCATTGGTTCCTTGTGCAGGGTTTAGGAATTAGAGATAAGCTCTTAGGTTTTATGCCGCAAGTCGTTTTCTCCAATGGAATGTTGCAAGAGTGATATGCAAAATTTTTATCTTTTTATTTCTTAACCTGAATGAGTGGTGACTTCTTTTAATTGGCTGGAGGGATATTCGAAACCCGTCGTATATTTCTCCCAGGATATTTTTTACCCGTGCTAGGTAACACCTGTCAAGTCATTTATTCATATGACCGGGTTTTGATATAGGATCGGTTTTCATCCTTCTCTGCTCTTAGTGGCTTTGTTTTCCAACCACAGAATAGTACGGATGGGGTGACCCATGATTCTTTAGTAGAAAGCGTAATCGATATGGACTTAAGTTGAGACATGGCGACTCTTTTGTGGTTCCCGCAGCATTTAACGCTTACGTTTGATCCCTCATACATAACCATGCTTGCATGTAAGTAAGTTTCTGAAGCTTTTAGCGGTACCCATTGATACACCGATTTTTTTTTGTTAATATGAATCTGTATCTGTGATTGATTTAACTAAGACAAGCTCAAATTAACCATTGTCAGACCAATATTTAAGACGTACTAGTTTGGGTGGTATAATCAATCGAAGACTCTGCGAGCCAGATTATAGACGCCCATTCGCTCTACGTGTCCTAATAATCTTAAACGTCAAATGGGGGCTTTTGACTAGGGGTATATCGCTATACAGCTCGTATATAGTGGTTGAATCGTCGTCTACGCAAAAGAGATAGAATCGAGCAAGGATTTCTTCATCCACTTTTGATACGTTCCAAGCTTCAGCGCTGTAGAGCAGGACTCGGATGATCAGGGTTTTGTATCAGATCTCCTTATAGTAGTTCGACTGAGAGCTACTCTATTTCGTTGAGTATGTTGTTGTCAGAGTTAATAGCGGAGCTGAAGTAGACAAATTCCTGTACTATTTCAATGTTATATCTGTCGTTCTGACAAAGTCGTTGATGTTGTGTGTCCATTTGTGTTAACAGCATATAACTTGGTCTTGGTATGTTATCACGTGGAGTCCTACCGATGATGTCAATATCGGGCCTCTGGTGTTGGCTCGGGAGTTCTGTGCTATTCTTTCAAGAATGAGATTAAACAAGTCAAATGACAGTGCATCGCCCTGCCTAAATCCTTTTTTTCGGTATCGAATGATTCGGTGTCGTCGTTTCCTGCAAAGACGGAGTTTTGGCGGTATACCAACACTAATGCTGTCGGCATTGCTGTCATACGGCTTTAAAATTGATGAATAGGTGATTGGTATCAATTTAGACTTCTTGGGTTTTTTTCCAGGATCTGCGGAAGTGTGAGAATTTGATCGGTTGTGGACTTTCCTGGCCCAAAACATCATGATAAGGGCCGATCAGGTTGTTGGTAAACGGTTTCAGGCGTTCACATATTACGGCAGATAGGATCTTGTAGGCGATGTTGCCTCTGTAGTTGGCGCAGGTCAGAGTGTCTCCTGTGGATACTTTCATCCGACCAGATTTGGCTTAAGTGTTGGTGGATGTTACTTACCAAGCCATCCCCGCCAGCTTTATAAAGCTCAGCGGGAAGGCCGTCATTTCCAGCGACCTTATTAAGCTTGGGTTTAGATATTGCTGTACTTACTTCACTTACGTCGGATGGTTGGTAGTTTTTGCCGTCGTCGCCAATATTGAATGATTTGTTCTGCCTGCAGAAGTGATTCTTCCATATCCTCAGCATCGACTGTGTTTCAACTGCGATATTTCCTTGCTCATCTCGACAGGAGTCTGTTCGAGCCTTGTACCCTTGGCTTTGACGTTTTACACTTTGGTACCTATCTATATCCCCGACCACTCACTTTTCTTGCTCTTTTTTCTTCTTTCTTCTCCGCATTAATGTAATACCAAAATTGATTTGGATTAGATATCAATTTTATTGACCGATCGTGTATCTGGAGATCGCCGTATCTCCTTATGGATATCTAGATGAGAAAACCGTGTGCTGCCTGTAGTGGCATTCATTTCGTTCCGCAGCGAAGTCAATTAGTCTTAGTCCGTTAGCAGAAGTTTTGTCTGTAGGGTGTGTTTTCCGACAATCTTGCCTTATCTGCCACTTTAAACAAATCCATATCCGAATAGTCGCTATTTCTGCTCACTATAACACGATCCACAAAAAAGGAGACCCTCTGAACTGCGCCAACTACAGAGGAATAAGTCTCCTCAACATCGCCTACAAGATCCTATCTGCCGTAATATGTGAACGCCTGTCACCGTTTACCAACAACCTGATTGGCCCTTATCAGTGTGGTTTTAGGCCAGGAAAGTCCACAACCGATCAAATTTTCACACTTCGGCAGATCCTGGAAAAACTCAAGAAGTCCAAATCGATACCCACCACCTATTCATCGATTTCAAAGCCGCATATGACAGCATTTATAGAGCCGAACTGTACAGAGCCATGTCTAGTTTTGGTATACCGCCCAAACTCGTCCGTTTGTGTAGGATGACGATAGAGAATTCTCGCTGCTCCATCAGGGTCGGAAACGACCTCACCGACACATTCGATACCAAAAAAGGATTTAGGCAAGGCGATGCGCTGTCATGTGACTTCTTTAGTCCGATTCTTGAGAGGATTGTGCAAAACTCCAAAGCCAATACCAGAGGCACAATTTTCCAAAAGTCGGTGCAGCTACTAGCATACGCTGACGATATTGACATCATTGGTAGGACTCAACGTGATGTCATAGCCACGTTTGCTAGTATAGAGAAGGAAGCGGCGAAAATGGGTTTAGCAGTAAATGAGGGTAAGACTAAGTATATGCTGTCATCACGAAAGGACTCACAACATCGACGACTTGGACAGAACGTCGCCATTGACATATATAACTTTGAGGTAGTACGGGACTTTTGTCTACCTCGGCTCCGCTATTAACTCTGACAACAACATCTCGTCAGAAATTAAACGAAGAATTACTCTTGGCAATCGCTGTTTCTTCGGGCTAAGAAGGCAATTTAGTAGTAAAGCCCTCACTCGAACTACTAAGGAGATCCTATATAAGACCCTGATCATCCCAGTCCTGCTCTAAGGCGCTAAAGCATGGACCGTATCAAAAGCGGATGAAGAAATCCTTGGTAGATTCGAGAGGAAAATTCTTCGAAAAATCTTCGGTCCCGTTTGCGTTGACGGGCTATGGAGACGAAGATTCAACCAAGAACTATACGAGCTGTACAGCGACATGCCCCTGGTCAAAAAACTCCGCATTGGATGTTTAAGATGGCTAGGATATGTAGAACGAATGGACACCAATACTCCGGCTCGTAGAGTCTTCGATTCCCAGCCAGACGTCGGACGCAGTAGAGGAAGACCTCGCCTTAAGTGGCGCGCACAAGTGGAAACCGACCTCAACCAACTTGGAGTGCGCAACTGGAGGCAGTTAGCTAAGGACCAGGCTAATTGTGGAGGCATGTTGGTTGAGGCCCAGGTTCATTCCGGACTGTAGCGCCACTTAAGTAAGTTAGTATAACACGGTTCGTAGTAGATGTCACAGTTTTTCTTTCTCTTTTCGGCCGGCCCATCTCATCGTATTTCCTGAATAGCATTAATGCCCGCTTTCAAGCAGCTTTGTTTCCGCTAGTTGATCGGATGCATCCTTCCTGATTAATGTTCTCACATTCCACGTGCAGTCGTTGCAAGGAATGGGTGGTTTGAACACCCACGCTTCATATTCCATCAGAGTCGATGGTATCCAGAGTTACCATACCACACGAACATCGGAACAACATAGAGATTACGATATTCCAATTAATAAATTCCTCCTTCTAGGGTATTTATAGGCAATTCCAATCCCACTAGCTATGCCAGTTATATAAAATTCCACAACGAACAATTTTCACACACATTTCGCATGGTCGCATTAATATCAAATTCTAGGAATTAAGGCAGGGGACTAACAGAAAATATAGAGTTGTTTTATCTAAGTCTTTCATATTACAGCTACCTATAGCACACTTTTCATTTCGGAAACTTTGCTTTATCTTACAATAGAAAATTACACCAATTAAATTCATAGACATGCAGATAAATCCTGCTTTCTTGTAAAACAATAACTTTACCGGTAAACATTTCATTTTCACAAATTGCAGATTTCTCTTGGTTGCTGTTCGCTTCTGCTATTTTCATTCAGTTCAACGAACGAAACCAATTTTCATCCCACCCTGATAGTCCACTGCAAAGCCCTCAGGGAGATGAAATTGAATACCTGTACCACCTGAATTGCGGCATTCAACCAAAACTGCATGCCTGAGCAGAGTTTGCTTAAGGGCCAACCTTCACCCAACCCCCGCGTTGCCATAAATCGGCCAAAAAATACCCACTCCCCCTCCAGCTTTTTAGGCTCGCATCACACACAGATCCGCAACCATCAACAACAGGAAAAGAAGTAAATCTCTAAAAAGCGAGTGCCATTCATATTCTCAAAGCACGGCTGGCAGCGGAAGCATTTTTGCCCGTATCTCTTATCCCATCTGCTGAAAATGGGAAAACTTCAAAAATTTCCCTCACAAAAGGCAACTTGCACATGAATATATGCATCGCATACAATAGAGCGCTTCTTGTCGTCGTCGTGTGTCTCGTGGTGGTGTATATCTCGGCAAGTTGGCCAAAACAAATCCTTCTTGCACGGCGACATGTCGGATCGGATCGGATCTGTTTTAAGTTGCAGTTCTTTTTGCACCCTCTCCGGCACCGAGATGATTTCCGTAAACAAAGTGTTTACTTGTGCTACTCCTCGGGGAGGCAGCGGCAAGGATAAAAAAAACCGCACCAGGTCCATGAACACGAAGAAGACGACTGCCATTTTGCGGTGGCTTCTTGCCTGCCGCCTCGTTATGCGCTCATTTAATATATTCCCTGGGAGCATATCTTTTCATATTCCCCTATGTACATGTTCAAATCCCAAAAAAGTGTTGTGCTCTGTGTTCTGGATGTTAGCTTCAGTTATACATCAGCTGGAGCAGTTGAAAAAGGATGAGGCATGAAGGGATTCACACCTCCGGCTCCGTCTCATTCTGCCCGCTTCGGTGCTGGCAAAGTGTTGAAAATTTATTCATTCACATATTTCCGGATGTGTTAAGGATGCCTGATGAATACTCAGCTCATGCTTCCTGTGTGCGGTGGTGCAATGCAGTCAGGTGTTGCACGTACTTCCACAATCGTTATTTGTGCGCGGCGTACGAGTCCTTAATATGATTCGCATTCGCCGACGACTCAAAATTGAATTGCCGAACGAAATGTGGGTATGTGTGTGTTTGTGAGTTTGAGCCAAAAATCAGCATTCATCTATTATCACAGACGGCGTATGGTAGTAGGTCAAAACGGGTCAACACGTGGGCGATACATCACGTGGAGGAACCATTTCAGGACATTACCGTTGCGTTTAATGTATGTGGGCGCATTGATTGCAAAATTTCACGTACCCATATCGTTGGTTATCCTTTGGGGGGCAATAGCTTTTGTTGAGGAAGTTTTTGCTTCCAATAGTGCGTGGCAAGGTAATTGCCAGGAGGCCGTTTACGGTAATATCTCTTCGGAGACGCCACCGTGAGATGTGATATAAACAAAGCTTCAGTTGAACTAAGAGAATCATCACATTTTAGTATTTCGCTAAACAATATCTCACAGATAAGGATGGTATCCAATCCTCAGAAGGCTCTTTGTGTACGTGAGTTTTTTTTTGTATTTTATCAATTCTATACTTATTAACTGTTCAAGGCAGTAGTTAGTCCTCGGGGACATGAACACTTAAAAAGTTTTCCCAGTATCATTTTCATTGATTGGATTTCTGTTCGCAGCCTTGATAGAGTCCCTAAGTGAGTAAAGTGAAAAAAATTCTCCTTAGTGGTGAGGATATTTATGTTGGCTAGGATGTTTTTTGTGTAGGGAATATTTGCAAAATTGAATTTCTTAGAAAATTAGCAGGCTATATATTTTTGTGTGATTCCAGTAGTTGTGGAAATACATAGAATGGCCTTAAGATGGTCCGTAGATTGGTCTTATAGAGGCGACATTCTATAGTTTTCGGGTTTGAATTCATCTATCCAGACCTGATCGGTGATTGCATGCACAATTTCATGACATCAACTCCGTATTTATTATCCATCAGAACCTTTTTGGCCTTTAACATTTAGATGACCTCTTCTTTACTGGGAGGGCGGAGCACTCTTCTTTGATAAGAGGTGCGTGGAGTTCTTGTCCCCTCACTCTCTCGACATTTGACATTTAGCAATTGCTGAGCATGCAGGATGTTTGTCGCGAGACTCTTCGATTCCAATAAGTTGCAAGAATGCTTTTGCCTAGATACTATTTCCTGGCTCCCTGGTCTATCGGTGCAGCCCCATGTCACCCTATATCTTTTCAATAAAAAAAAACCAAAATATTTTGAATTGTCATCATTCGGGCATCTTTTGGAGGTGGCTGGTAGTTGTTAAGCAGTGGCCAAATGGTTACTACCAAGCTCAAGGTTCCTGGCACAAATCGCGAAAGTGAAAGCACCAAGGTGAAAGTCTAAGTAGCTTCTCTAAGTAGTTGTCTTAAATTTAGACTTTGGAATCAGCGTTAAAAATCAGGTCCCATTCTTTGTGGCAAAAATACAATTTCGTACACACAAATTATTGGAACAGCTAGGTTTGAGACCCCGTATGCCTGATATCAGGTAGGCTAGGGTAGATTTGGATTATTTTTTAATAATTCTGTGGTACTGCAGCTTCTACGAGTTGACTCTAATGGAGAGACTAGGAATGACTTTGACACTCCAAGCGATCAACAAGAAGTCTTTGTTTTTATATCATTCGCAGCCGCTTAGAATCATTTTTTGTCTTCGACGAACAAATGATCCGAGTCGACGTTTTCCCCTCAGCTGGTTTTGTGTCATGGAAAACCCTTGTGCTGATTATTACTTCCTCTTAAATCAGTTAAAACAAACCCACCACATTTATTTTTCCTCCAGCAGGACAGGCTCCATAGACTGGTTTAGAAATTCCCCTTTTATTAGGTACTTAGTATAGTTGGTATATAAGGTTTAATTAAAAATGATACTGGTCAAAGATCAGCTACAGGTGTAGACGAGAACTGGGATTGAGCTTCATAGGCAAAGCAGGAGCTAAGAACACCGCTTTTCAGAAGGAATAAGAACAGAGCCGGAAAAACGCGTGATCGAAGTTGTAAAGCTGTACCACCCCTGGAATGATTTACGTAAGTTTTAACAAAGTGTAAACCGTCTAAAGGATACAAGGTCTGAACGAAACACCGTCGGGATAATCAAAGGTATATTTTAGTTGAGTCACAGTCGATGCTAAAAATATAGAGGACCCACTTCAGCCGACTGACAATGTGGTATTTTGACCTTAAACTTGGCCAACAATCAATTTTGTCAACTTTCCCTCCCAGAATTAAGCCTGTGTCCCTTAACAGGTAGATAACCATGCTACCTTTTAGTGAAGTCGATCATCAGTTGCAACTAGCACTAGTTGAATAAGCCCGAGTTTGTTTGCGATTTAAAAATAAAAATATTTTCCGAGTGAGTAAAAGTTAATTTGGTGAAAAAATTTGATATGGATATCGTCAATCAAGGAATTTATAGTATTTTAAGCAAAAAAATATTTCTGTATTCAACTTAATTTATTCATATCGATGAGTTTAAGTATCCACTTAAAAAAATGCATTTTTTCGTTGTTTATACCAAAAATTAGTGTTTAACTCAAGGATAGGTTTTCCCCTAAGAAAAAACAACGCCTTTCAAAAAACCTCCTTTAAAGCTTACTTACTTACTTAAGTGGCGCTACAGTCCGGGATGAAGCTGGGCCTCAACCAACATGCCTCTCCAATAAGTCCGGTCCTTAGCTAACTGCCTCCAGTTGCGCACTCCAAGTTGGTTGAGGTCGGTTTCTACATGTGCGCGCCACATAAGGCGAGGTCTTCCTCTACTGCGTCCGACATCTGGCTGGGAATCGAAGACTCTGCGAGCCGGATTGTTGGTGTCCATTCGTTCTACATGTCCTAGCCATCATAAACGTCCAATGCAGAGTTTTTTGACCAGGGGTATGTCGCTGTACAGTTCGTATAGTTCGTGGTTGAATCTGCGTCTCCATAGCCAGTAAACGCAAACGGGACCGAAGATTATTCGAAGAATTTTTCTCTCGAATAGAACAAGGATTTCTTCATCCGCTTTACGTTCCTTTACGGTCCATGCTTCAGCGACGTAGAGCAGGACTGGGATGATCAGGGTCTTATATAGGATCTTCTGAGTCGAGTGAGGGCTATACTACTAATATGCCACAAGAAACATCGGTTGGCAAGAGTAATTCTTCGTTTAATTTCTGACGAGATGTTGTTGTCAGAGTTAATAGCGGAGCCGAGGCAGACAAAGTTATATCTGTCAATGGTGACGTTCTGTCCAATTCGTCGATGTTGTGAGTCCTTTCGTGATGACAGCATATACTTAGTCTTACCCTCATTTATTGCTAAACCAATTTTCGCCGCTTCCTTCTCTATACTAGCAAACGTGGCTATGACATCACGTTGAGTCCTACCAATGATGTCAATATCGTCAGCGTATGCTAGTAGCTGCACCGACTTTTGGAAAATTGTGCCTCTGGTATTGGCTTTGGAGTTTTGCACAATCCTCTCAAGAATCGGACTAAAGAAGTCACATGACAGCGCATCGCCTTGCCTAAATCCTTTTTTGGTATCGAATGTGTCGGTGAGGTCGATTCCGACGCTGAAGGAGCAGCGAGAATTCTCCATCGTCATCCTACACAGACGAGTTTGGGCGGTATACCAAAACTAGACATGGCTCTCTATAGCTCGTCTTTATAAATGCTGTCGTATTCAGGTGGTATGTATTGATTTGGACTTCTTGGGTTTTTTCCAGTATCTGCCGAATTGTGAAGATTTGATCAGTTGTGGGCTTTCCTGGCCTAAAACCACTCTGACAAGGGCGGATGTTGTTGTTGGATATGGTGTCAGGCGTTCACATATTACGGCAGATAGGATCTTGTAGGCGATGCAGTTGGCAAAGTTCAGAGGGTCTCCTTTTTTGTGGATCGGGCAAAGTATGCTGAGGTTCCATTCTTCAGGTGCATTTTCATACGGCCAGATTTGGCTTATGAGTGGATGTTTCTCACTAATTCATCTTTACAAAGCTCGGCGGGAAGGCCTTCATTCCAGGCGTCCTGTTAAGCTTGAGTTTAGATATTGCTATTCTCACTTCACTTAGTTCGGGTGGTTGGTAGTTTTCGCTGTCGTTGCTAATATTAAATGGTTCGTTCTGCCTGACAGCGGAATGTTGTTCGTCATCGCCGTTTAACAGTCTGCAGAAGTGGTTCTTCCATATCCTCAGCATCGACTGTATCTGAACTACGATATTTAATTGTTTATCTCGACAGGCTTTGACATTTTACACATTTGTAAAACTTGCGAACATCGCTCCTGAAGTGACACCTCCCTATATCGCACGCTTTTCTTGCTCATTTTTCTTCTTTCTGAAAAGCCGGTGTTCTTCTTTGACTATAAAGCTCAATGGCGGCTCTGGATTTCACTTGCAGCTTATAGTCTGTACCTAATCAGTTGGCCATTCTACTGCGCAGGTCTCTTAAAATTTATTTTAAAATATCTCAAATTCCTCTTAAATCCTCTCTCCTTGTAGGTCTCGTTCTTGGCTGCGAGCATGTGTCGGAAACCTAGCACATCAGTTGCGGATGATTTGATGGCTTGTTGGCATCGTTGCCATTGTTCTTCGACATTCGATGTTGGTGGAATGTTGTTAATCGAAAGATTAAGGGATATGCAGTGCGCGAAGGCCTTGCCGGCCTTTTGCGATTGCAGCCATTAAATTTGTTCACAGTATTTCTGGTTTGTTATGGCGTGGGGGATATCCGAATTCTTACCTTGGCTGCAACAAGGTAATAGCCCGAGAGTATGTTAGGCCCTAGGAATGTACGGACATCCAAAATACTGGATGAGCGCTCTTGTCTATCGCAATGCGATCAATTTGGTAGATCGCTCGATGATCTAGAGTCCTCCATTTCCGAGGTGAGGAAACCGTGTGCTAGTTATAGTTGTATTTCGTTCCGTAGCGAAATCAATTAGCCTTAGTCTGTTGCCAGACGTGTTGTCTTGTAGACAATAATGCTAAAGATGTCTTCTTTTCCTAGCTTTGCATTGAGATCTCACAGCACAAGGTCGCTCATAGGTTTTGTCAAGGAGCTAGTAGAAGCAATATTTAGCTATATAATCGTCTGGGCGTCTTGGAAACATAAAACTTCTTACCTAAGTCTGGCACTTATAACAAATCCGCATCTGAATAGTCGCTGTTTCTGCTCACTATAACACGGTCAGTAGTATGTGTCACAGTTCTTCATCCTCATCGTATTTCCTGGATGACAGTGATGTCTGATTTATAGCAGCTTATAGCTTCCGCTAGTTGTTCGCCTACACCCCTCCTGTTTAATGTTCTCATATTCCAGGTGCAGATACGAACTTCGTTGTCCTTTTTTCATTTAGCAGGGTCGTCAACAATGAAATCAGTCCTTAACGAAGCTATTGGGTGCTTCGTAACAAGTTAATTTTTTCCTTGGATGGGTAGTTAACCTAAAGCACAACCCCCAACCTGGAGGGCCAGTTCCAATTTATTTGATATCCATAGGGCACGAGGCCATCAGTATCCACTACGGGATTGAGCGCTGCCGTTGGCCTTTCGGTTTATCCGCCACCATCTCCATTCAAGGGGGCTAAGTGGCGCTTAGCCACTTGAACTGCCGCTCAGAAGGTCTTGATTCGATTCCCAGCCGTAGCAACCCTCCCTCGTGATGATCTGACAAATCATCCGAGTAGTATCAATTGTCAAGAATAGCTTATCTCAACATAGCCGTTCGGATTCGGCATAAAACCGGAAGTCCCGCACATCGTGCAAGAAGTACACACACACATGAATAGTTGTGAGAAAGCTAAGCCCTGGGAACTAACGAGCCTGTTGCGCCAAAGTCAGGTTTACAACAACTGGGCATTTCCAAGTTACAGCCAATCAGAGTCTACCCTCATCCTACAACATCCAACCGACGCATCACATGACCGCATAAATTTCAGCTCGACTGGTTTAGTTCAAACAAAAGGTTGGAACTGGGACGTATAAGTAAATCCCAATTGACTGAACGTGTGTCATATTTTTCCTTCGGCGTGCGATATCTATGTAAACTATGTTATCTGTGGTAATAGTCTTCATTCGACCCTTCCATTCCCCTTCAAGATTATACCAGACAATGTGGCTTCATTATAAGCTGCCGATTGATCCTGAGCGTGTTTTCCATTATGTCCCACAACATGCCACAATATTCGATTAAACATCATAAATAATACATCCATGACCTCAATATTCAATAACCCCACAGTCAATGTAATCGAGCAATTTTGTTCATCATGGGGCATATAAATTGTCCCATTCATTCAACGGCCATTTCATTACAACGGGACACTTATTTCGACAACTTATGCGTCTGAATACCAACACGACCTTCGACGATTACTATCGGTATTCGACAAGTATTGTGTAGGTATTTGAGGAAAAAAAAGTGTTCAGACGCGACCATTCCAAGGATCTATTATATATTGCGAATAAATTCGTCTGCCAGCCTGCTTTCAATGTATTGAAGAATCCACATTGTATACATCGTCCTTGACTTTTGTCTTCAAAATAAATTACCGATGTTAACTCCCCCACTACAACTACATAAGATAAGCCAATTGTACTGAAAATTCCATCACAAATCGAAGGAATTAAATGTATATCCCCTTCCCTCTAAAAAAAATGAGCTACATCCATCTCATCAATTCGCATTTGCGACGCAATCTCAAAATAATCCCCAGAACAAACGAATCGAATAAAATGAACCCGCTCCCTGGTATCACAATTGTTGGAGCATTATCTGCTTAAGGATTTGCAAATCCATCTCTTTTCCGTTTCGAAAATTCAAATTCCCAACGAACGAAGAACGAAAAAGGATCTAACAAGGAAAAAACAAAAACTAATTGTTTATCATTCTATTTTTGATGAGCTCCACGATTTATGCCGTACACGTGCTCTACACAAAATTGCAAAACAAAGAGCGACCATCGCATATGGGTGGCATCTGTGTGGCATTCCATTGCGGTCACCATGTCTAGAGGATACATTTCCTTATGCTTGTCGTCGAGGAAGAAATAATGGAATTTGCTTAAAATTCCCAACCAACATACGGTACACGATTTTAATACCCAACAAGGATTCATTGGTTAATTTAAATCCTTTTTCCAATGTATTTGCAAATGGCATAAAACTGCTGTACGTATGAGTATACATGGCAATAATGACGGATGGTTGGATATCCTTTAGTTCGTTATCGAATTAGTAATCATGTTGGTACATTCTAGAAAGCTCATGAGAACTTATGAAATGCAATAGTTCAGGAAGAAAATAAATTCCATTAGAGAAAGAGGTTCTTAAAATATCCTTCTTCGAGGATTTGGTACGCAAGATTATGTTTATACATCCGATTTGTTTTAATTTGGAATTTATTAAATCTTTAAAGTTTAGAACATTAATGAAACTTACTTCTGAAGAAGTGGATTATTATATTAAGGGTCGAATTCACAATGGTAGTAATTTGGTCTTCATTTATGTTTTTGCTGGTTTTTCAATGAGTTTCCATTTCTCACTGACTTCTTTTATGTCGGTATGTAAATATTGAATTATTTTATAAACAAAAGAGTTTATTTTTTTTAAGCTGGTACTTTACAATTTACTTGGACTTTTTTTTAATACAACGCCAATCAAGTGGCAGCCTATTTGCAGCCAGTCTTCATCACTTTTTCGATCATTTCGGGCGGTATAGCGATCATTTCGGCACAAATATTCGCCTTGAATTCGTCAAATGTCATACACTTTGCTTTTCGATCTGGAGATCTGAGACAGTCAATATCGTAATTTTTTGACAGGCGCCAGAGATTGCGAAGGCCCATTTCACAATCTCTGGCGCCATTAAGATTACCTTCTTGAGTGGTCCGGAATGAACCTGGGCCTCAACCAACATGCCTCTCCAATTAGCCCGGTCCTTAGCTATCTGCCTCCAGTTGCATATTCCACGTTGGGTGAGGTCGTTTTCTACTTGTGGGCGCCACTTAAGGCGAGGTCTTCCTCTACTGGGTCCGACGTCTGGCTGGGTATCGAAGAATCTGTGAGCCGGGGTATTGGTGTCCATTCGTTCTACATGTCCTAGCTATCTTAAACGTCCAATGCGGAGTTTTTTGACCAGGGATGTCGCTGTACAGCTCGTATACGTCAACGCAAACGGGACCGAAGATTTTTCGAAATTTTTTTCTCTTGAATCGACCAAGGATTTTGTAATCCGCTTTTGATACGGTCCATGCTTCAGCGCCGTAGAGCAGGACTGGGATGATCAGGGTCCTATGTAGGTTCTCCTTAGCAGTTCGAGTGAGGGCTTTACTACTAAAATGTCTTCTTAGCCTGAAGAAACAGCGGTTGGCACGAGTAATTCTTCTTTTAATTTCTGACGAGATTTTGTTGTCAAAAGTAATAGCGCGAGACAAAGTCCTCCAAGTTGTACCTGTCAATGGTGACGTTCTGTCCAATTCGTTGATGTTGTGTGTCCTTTCGTGTTGACAGCATATACTTATCCTCATTTACTGATAAACCCCATTTTTGCCGCTTCCTTCTCTACACTAGCAAACGTGGCTATGACATCACGTTGAGTTCTACCAATGATGTCAATATCGTCGACGTATGCTAGTAGTTGCACCGATTTTCGGAAAATTGTGCCTCTGGTGTTGGCTTGTGAGTTTTGCACAATCTTCTCAAATTAAAGAAGTCACATGACAGCGCATCGCCTTGCCTAAATATTTTTTGGTATCGAACGTGTCGGTGAAGGCGGTTCCGACCCTGATGGAGCAGAATTCTCCATCGTCATCCTACACAGGCGTACGAGTTTGGGCGGTATACCAAAACTAGACATGGCTTTGTATAGTTCTTCTCCATAAATGCTGTCGTATGCGGCTTTGAAATCGATAAATAGGTGGTGGATATCGATTTGGACTTCTTGGATTTTTTCCAGGATCTGCCGAAGTGCAAAGATTTGGTCAGTTGTGCACTTTATTTGCCTAAAACCACATTGATAATGACCGATCTGGTTGTTGGTTAAGGGTTTCAGGCGTTTAAATATTACAGCAGATAGGATCGTGCAAACGACGCTGAGGTTCAATTCTTCAGGCATACTTTCACCCGACCATATTTCCTTATGGCTTTAAAAAGCTCGGCGGGAATGCCTTCATTACCGGAAGCCTTGTTACGCCTTGTTAAGTTTAAATATTTCTATTCTTACATCACATAGTAGGGTGGGGGTAGTTTTCGCTGCCGTTGCCAATATTAAATATTGCGGACGGAGAGAGATTGTTCGTCTTCACCGTTTAGCAGAAGCAGTTTTTTCATTTCTTCAGCATCGACTGTATCTTACCTGCGATATTTTATTGTTCATATTGACAGGATTCTATTCGATGTTTTACACTTCGGTGAAACATGCAAACATCTTTCCTGAAGTGGCAACTCTCTATATCCTCGATAACCTTTCTTCTTTGCCTATATATGGCTCAAGTTCAGCTTTCTTCTTTATCTGCAGCTTATCCTTGTAGGACTCGGCATTCATTATCAAACAAAGGGTTTCTTGCTAGTGGGCTCGAGAAACCTAGGACATCAGTTGCAGCTGCTCTAATGTTGCCATCGTTGCCATTGCTACGCGTTCTATGAAGGACTTGGCGGTCTCTTGCGATTGCAGTCTTTCAACATAAATTCTGTTTTCAGTGGCGTGGTGGATATACGTATCCTTACCTTGGCTATAACAAGGTAGTGGTCTGAGTTGATTTTAGCCATTCGGTATGTTCGGACACTCAAAATTCTGGATACGTGCCTGTTGTCTTTCACATTGTTATCAATTTGGTTGGTTGTTCATTGATCTGGAGACCGTTATGTCCCCTTATTAATATTGAGATGAGGAAACCGTGTGCTGGCTATAGTGGCATTTCGTTCCGCAGCGAAGTCAATTAGCCAAGTCCGTTGCCAGACGTAGTGTAGGCTGCATTTCCCGACAATACTGCTGATGTCTTCTCTTCCTACCTTTGTGTTATAATCTTCCAACATGATTTTAAGATCATAGTCGTTCATAAAGCTTATGTTGGCGAATGCCTTGATGCGAATTGTTATAATGCGTTCGCTATTGTTTTCAGAGCATGAGATTTATTGATAACGTTTGGATAAAAAAACAGTTTTTCATCCTCTTTTTGCCCATCGCATAGTATTTCCTATATGGCAGACTTGTCTGCTTTTTATCAACTTAGGGTTTCCGCTAGTTGTTCTCCTGCAACTTTCCTTTTAAATATTCTCACATTCCAGGTGCAGATACGAACGTCGTTGTGCGTTTTTCGTTTAGCATGTTCATCAACAATAAAATCAGTCCTTTCCGAGGCTCTTGGTTGCTTCGTTAGAACAGGTTTTTCAGTGAGTGGGTAGTTAACCCTTGAGATTCTAAAATAACCTGTTGTCTGAATATGTCGAAGCAGCTCCAATAGATTTCTTACTTTTTCCATCCTAACTGGGACTTGGGAATTCTTCCACTGTCGTATGGTGAGGTTTTTTTTGATATGGAACCTTACCTCTAGCTAATTCTGGTCCACTAGTGGTATTTTATTTCCTACTAACCCAGTATATCTTCAGGTAAGACATCTATCCGAAACCCGAGGAGGCGTCCGATGGGAGACTATCAATTTCACAGGAATTACTTTGACATTAAGATAGGATAGTCCATCAACCATGTCAGTGAAATCGTACATTCTCCATTCTTCTTCAGCCAGGGCAGCCGGTTGATGCTAAAAGCCGGTCCAATTGTGATACTTTTGAACACCTTATTGGCTTAGTCATATTTTTGAAGCGTTTCCATCTTTCTTTTCTACTCCAGGAGTAGAATATGCCTATCCTCCTAGGTACTACTGGAATTAAATCCATAATACACAGATTAAGTCCAGACTGAAATATAACTTCTTGAGTGAGTCCATTCCACTCGTCAATTCCTAAGTTCTTAAAAATATGTTCTTCCGCATTTGACAACTAACCACCGACCGTTTATGTGAACGATTTACCCAAAGCCCCAACCATTAAACATAGCAAACAGAAACAACATCTGCTTAAAACAATACCGACATTAAGTTCCGCAGACACATTAAGACTCTACTTGGAGTGTCTATATGCAGAAGTGCCCGCCGGAACTCTGTCAACTCTAAATGCATTGTCTTCCGTAATGCATTTCTAACGAGACGGGAAACAACACAAATAATCACTAGCACATCTTTTCGCATTTGTTGTCATTTATCATGTGTGGGAACATGCTGTCGGCACATCATCTCTTCCAACTAGGAGGACACACCAACTAGGTATACACACACCTCCTGCTTGGCATTAACGCAATCACATCTTTAAATTTCTATACTTACGTAGGAAGGGCACGGCGACGAGCAATTTCAATAAGCAGAAGTTCATCGTATAAGAAGATATTAATGTTCAGTCTTGGCAAGGAAGGATGCACAGACCGTACATGGCGCACATTGCATACATATGCATGGTGCATCTTAGCAATGGTATCTTAACATTCCTATGAATTCCTTTTGAGTAATCACGTACGCGTGGTGGAATTCCTTCGTTTTACCTCTTTATGAGATTCACTCTACCCAGCGTAGATGGGTGAAGGGCTCTGGGAAGGAGCACACAAAAAAAAGGACGAAATAAGTAGGATTGAACTTTTTTTCTGCGCCAGGAAATTGTTGAATGCAAGAGTGCCAGAGACATGCAATTCATGCTAGCAATTTACGTAAACGAGGTATCTCAGTATATCTTATTGCATTCGAAACTTTTTCGGTTGACTTGAAGACCTCCCTACAAGGATGTACATACACGTTCATAGATTGTGTAGCCGCTGCAGGGCATGTAGTGAACGACGTCTTTA
Source organism: Rhingia campestris (assembly GCA_932526625.1). Classification (NCBI taxonomy): domain Eukaryota; kingdom Metazoa; phylum Arthropoda; class Insecta; order Diptera; family Syrphidae; genus Rhingia; species Rhingia campestris. Next base: position 170,531,456 of record OW052182.1, read on the forward strand.
CGACATCCTTGCAATCCACATGTGAAAGGAAAATTAAATTCGTTTGCATTTTCTCGAGGGCTAAAGAAAAGGAATTTTTCCTCATCGACTTTCGACTTTGATTGCATTACGTTTGGTATCTAGATGGATTTCTTCTGCAAAATAATGCAAATGCATCGCTTCGCTATCGAGCTCAAAATTCGAAGACAACACACGAGAGTGACATTCAAATTGGATTTATTGTGCAGCAGGTAGGTACTTTGAGATCAGAAAATCCAAATCTCATTTCGCTTTCGAAATCTTTAAAGGAATTCGAATATCCGAAAATGAATAATGCATTTATGCACAATTTGTTATGACCTCTACTTAAATCATGGTCAAGGAATAGGATGTTCAGTATTTTATATGGCACGAGGGATTGTCAAGAGATTGTTGCCTTTTGCATTACATTTATTTTGACGAATGAATGCAGTAGAAAATAAACAAAAAAATTAAGGACTCACATATCGCCTTGGAATGTTTTACACACGTGTCCTTACACTAAGCCACCCCTTCCAAAAAGTCAACCGAAGAACTCCCAAAATGCAGTCAACGTAGGCGTCTTCAGTCCCAGTAAGGATGGAAAAAGTGAATAACTTACATAAGCTGCTCCGACATATTCGGACAATAGGTCATCCAGGAATCATACATGGTTTCGGATAAGCCGAAAGTTCAATGGCAGAGCCTAATCCCGTAGTGTAGTGCCTGAGGTGGGTGTAATAAATAGGAACTGGATTTTCAGGTTGGGGTTGTGCCATCACGATGATTTCCTTAACACATTAAAAAAATGTTGAGTAAGTGAGAGGTTCGGACAAAGGAGACCACAGACAACAACTTACGAGTATGCACTTGAAACATACATATGTTGTACAAGAATTTGATTCTGCAGCGCGCAGATACTATCGCCATTCAGGAAACACACTGGACATGCGACGTTACAGCTGCCATTAAAGACTGCACATATTTGGATGTGGAGTGTGGACTCGTTTTAGAGAGCGGACTAAGTTCAAGTTCAATTGACTTTAAGCCGGATAGTGATCCCCTGGCTTTGAACCGCGTCACGGCAAGATTTTGTATTATCAACCACCAATGACTCTATTAGGGAGGAATTCTACGACCTCCAGTATGGGGCTACGGTGTCGATACTTAAAAATCTTATCAGGAAGGGACACTTATTCGCCAAATTTGTCGCAAATCTTACTTCCCACGCATCTGCAGCTTTGAATCCATAATGCAACTTGGCGATTCCCAAATGGTGTGGGCTCAGTTGCGTAACGGTTAGAGCGATGACCTTGCAGCAGGTATGGGTTCGATTCCCAGCCGTAGAAACACCAAAATGATTTTTCACAGGCGCTCCTCTCGTGATGATCTGACAAATCATCCGAGTTGTATCAATTGTCAAGAAAAAAATAACTGAACTTAGCCGTTCGTGGTCGGCATAAAACAAGAATGGTTATGAGAAAGCTAGGACCTGGGTACGAACGAGCCTGTAGCGCAAAAATTTGGTTTTTGTATTTGATTCCCAAATGTTCGAACCGCAACAACACAAATTATTCGCAAACCTGGAATTTTAAATAAGTGGTTCATGACCTTTAGATCCGAAGGGTCCGGAGAATGCAACCAAAAATAGATACAGCGAGTGATTTTTATCTCTGTGAGGTACAGACCGGGGAGACTGAAGAAACTCACAATGGAGCAAACTGACGTGCAACAGGCGGGCCACTGGAATACACCGTCGTCAAATCCCACAGACGTTGACGATGGGAGACTCACGACGGGAAGTGTCACATCGATGGGTGAGGGAGGACGATCTCTTATCTCTCCCAATACTATACGATGACGGGTGGGGGAGGACGATTGCTGGAGCCTATAACCCAATAAAGCTACCTTAAAAGACTTCAAGTTGGACGCCTTAGTGAGCCGAAGATTGTCAAAGTCTACAAACAAAAACTGAGTGAGAGACTCCCCGCTGTGCCCTCATTCTTAACCAATGTCAACATCCAGTGGATGGTGGATAGGATAAACCACCATACAGAACCAGCCATACCCGAAAAGATGTCAGTGGTATGAGATATTTGAAAGTACCAACAAGAAATGATAACAGGGGCACATATCAAGGTGCTACAATACGCAGCAAGAGTACAGAACCGGGAGAAGGGAAAAGAGATTTTGCGTAGAAAAAATAGAGAATACGTAGCCTCGTAGATCATGGAAATTGAAGGGTCTCGCGACAATAACATTTGTGAATTCTACAAGAAAGCCAAACACCTAGCAGCTGGCTCCAAAGTAGGAACGCAGGCTCTACGAAAAAAGAATGGCAACGTAGTCACTGACGTGCAGAGAATAGTAGATGTGTTCAGGCAGGATTTCCAGCAGGTGCTTAATGGACAAAATGTCGAGAGTGTGATAGGGCAAGTCAACGAAGAGGTAACGCTCCATCCCAGTATTGAAGAAGTTAGTGCTGCCAGAAAACAAAACTGAAGAACAGCAAGGCATCCGCATCCGCAGATCTCTCCAAATACGGAGGTGTTGCTTTAGAAGTGTGCATGCACTAAATAATCGAAAAATTCTGTATGGATGAGTGCATGTCCAATGAATGAAATATCAGCTACATATGTCCAATCTTCAAAAAAAAAGGCGATCCCATGTCTACCGAGGCATATCCCTGCCAAATGTCGCATAAAAGATCCTACACAATGAACTGTGTGAACTTATTAAGAATTTCTGCAACACAGTTATCGGCACGTACCAATGTAGCTTCTGGCCCGACAGATAGACCATATACAAAATTTTCATACTAAGGCACATCCTTACGAAGACCAATGACTTTCAAGTCGAAACACACCATCATTACATCGACTTCCAAGCCGTGTATTATAGCATCCATCACCTATAGCTTTTTAAAGGGGGAAATCGGTATATCAAGGGAATTCGGTATATGCGACAAGGAGATGCGCTTCCATACGATCTATCATTCAATTTCCTTCTGGAACAGATAGTGCGCAGGGCAGGCGTTATTACGGAAGGCACTAACTTCAATAAATCCGTGCAGCAGACGACATCGACATCATTGGTCGCTCCCACCTTGCAGTTGTAGAAGGATTTACGACCATTGAGGAAAAAGCGAAACGAGTTAGTCTTGTAGCTAATGAGGACAAGACAAAGTATTTATATGCTATCAAAAAACAAAGTTGATAGTAACAACACTGAGTGCCTCGAAGTCAACATCAAGTGACACGTTAGTGTCACGAAGACTATTCCTAGGAAACCGATGCTATTTCGGTGTAGTAAATCAAATGGAATCAAAACTCTTAACCCAGTCAAAACCCGGACCCTAATCCTACCAGTCCTACTTTAGGGCACCGAGTGCTCGACAATAAGCAGGAAAGCGGAGCAAATATTACGCACTTTCAAAAAAAAATCTTCGTCGAATTTTTGGTTCTGTATGCGTGGAATACGAATGGAGGAGAAGATACAACCGTGAGCTTTATGAGCTATACCAAGATATGGATGTAGTAGATAAAAAAGGTAAAAACGCGTAGACTACATTGGCTCGGCCAATTCTAGCAATTGAATAATAATACTCCAGCCTAAAGAATCATCGAATCCCAGCCTTCAGTTTCGAGGCGATAAGGAAGACCGAACATCTGGTTTCAGGATCAAGCGATCGCCGATGCCAGGGCGCTTGACGGCAACGTGACCACGTTGTTCTAGATGTTGTAGAAGGTAGACTCTGATTGGCTTTAACTTGGCAATGCCTAGTGGTTGTAAACTTTTAACTCTGACTACACATCAATTGTGCTTATTTTTACCTCCAATGGTAAACATTTTTTACCTCCTGACGGGCTCAGTGGTGCGTTGGTTAGTGGGATGAGTTGTCGCGCAGGAGTTCTGGGTTCGATTCCCAGCCGTAGCAACACATAAATGATTTTTCACTGGCCCTCCACTCGTGGTGATCTGACAAATCATCCGAGTAGTATCAATTGTCAAGAAAAAAGGAGGTCCCGCCATCGTGCAGGAATTACACACGCGCACATGAATGGTTGTGAGAAAGTTCGGCCCTAGGTACAAACGAGCCTGTTTTATTTTTTTTGGTAACCATCTGATACTGATCTCATCCAACCATATTCGACTTGCTAAACGATAAAAGCGATTGTTGATAACAAGACGAAAAACACAAACACTATAAACAGATCCGTCAGAAAGGCACGGAATACCGACTGCCGCCCCAGGCGAATCTAGATGAGTTGCTTCGACAAATTCGGAAAACAGGTTATTTAGGAATTTCAAGGGTTAGTCAGGTTCCTTGAACAGATATGGTGGCGGTTGAACCGAAATGGCAACGGCAACGCTCAATCCAGTAGTGGATACTAATGGCCCCGTGTATCTAATAAATTGGAACTGGCCCTCCATGTTGGGTGTTGTGGTTTGTGTTAATTACCCACCCATGAAAAAAACCACAGTTACGAAGCAACCAAAATGTTCAGCAACCCTGATAAACGATAAAAGGACACCGACTTTCGTATCTGCACTGGAATGCGAGAACATTAAACAGGTGAGGTGCAGGCAAAAAACTTACGGAAGCCCTAAACAGCTAATAAACGATAAAAGGACACCGACTTTCGTATCTGCACTGGAATGTGAGAACATTAAACAGGTGATGTGCAGGCGAAAAACGAACGGAAGCCCTAAACAGCTACAAAGTAGACGTTACTGCCATTATCAGCTACATTAGGATAGTAGAAGCGCTACTAACCTAAAAAGCATCTGACGGCAAGCACAATAGATCTTTAGGTCGATGTATATATTACTGCTTAGGCAGGTCAGAATTAAAAAAAAAAAAAACTGCCATTAAGCAAATATGATAGGATGGGCCGTGCAAAAAGAGGATGATAGAAAGGGACATCTACTACGGACCGTGTTATAGTGAGCAGAAACAGCAACTATTCTGATGCGAATTTGTTATAAGTGCCAGACTTATGCAAGTAGTCTAATGTTTCCAAGATATTAGCGAACGCATTGTAACAATTCCCATCAAGGCCTAATTCACCAACATAAGACTTCTACCCCGACGCACGTGGGAAAATGTTTGCTTCTACGAGCTCATTAAAAAAAAACCTATGAGCGACTACGAAGAACGATGTTAAAATCGTGCTGGGAGATTTTAAAGCAAAGACAAAAAGCGAAGACATCTTTAGCAGTATTTTCGGTAAACACTGCCTATACGACAACATATCTGGCAACGGACTTAGGCTAATTGACTTCGCTACGGAACGAAATGCCGCTATAGCCAGCACGCGGTTTCCTCACTTCGGTATCCATAATGGGAAATGGCGGTCTCCAGATCAGCTAACGGTCAACCAAATTGTTCACATCGCGATAGACAAGAGGCACGCATCCACAATTTTGGATATCCGAACATTCCGAGGGGCTAACATCGACTCGTAGCACTACCTTGTTGCAGTCAAGGTAAGAATGCGGATAAAATTTAATGTCGAAGTCTGCAGTCGCAAGAGACCGCCGAGGCCTTCCCGCAACGCGTATTTCTTAACTTCTCGATTCACATCATACCACCAGCATCGAATATCGCAGAACAATGGCAACCATGCCAACACAAGTCATTAGATCAGCCGCAACCGATGTGCTATGTTTCTCGTGCCCACCAGAAAGAAACCCTTGCTGCAAATGAAAACGAGAGCTGGCATTGTGCTCTGTAAGCAGAGAAGAAGGAAAGGAAACTGTCTTTTCAGAAAGAAGAAAAAAAGAGCAAGAAAAGCGCGCAGTCGAGGATTTAGTGTGGTGCCACTCCAGGAACGATGTTCCCAAGTTTTACCATAGTGTAAAACGTCAAAGCCAAGGAAACAAAGCTCGAACAGAGGATATGGAAGAACCACTTCTGCTGACTGTTAAACGGCGATGACGAACAACATTCCGCTGCCAGATAAAACGAACCATTTAATATTGGCGACGACAGCGAAAACTACCAACCACCCGACCTAAAGTGAGGATAGCAATATCTAAACTCAAGCTGAACAAGGCACCCGGAAATGACTTGGTAGTATCCACCAACTCAGGTCGGATGAAAGTATGCCTGAAGAATAGAACCTCAGCATCGTTTGCCCGATACATAAAAAAGGTGTCCCTCTGATCTGCTCCAACAACAAAGGACTCCTCAACATCGTCTAATAGATCCTATCTGCCGTAATAAGTGAACGCCTAAAACCGTTTACCAACAGCCTAATCGACCCGTATCTTGTGATTTTAGACCCGGAAAGTCCAAAACTGACCAATTCTTTACACTTTGGCAGATCCTCGAAAAAAAAACGCAAGAAGTCCAAATCGATACCCACCACCTATTTATCGCTTTCAAAGTCGCATACGATAGCATTTATAGAGACGAGCTATTCAGAGCCATGTCTAGTTTTGGTAAACCTCCCAAACTCGTCTGTCTTTGCAGGATGACGATGAAGAATTCTCGCTGCTACATCAATGTCGGAAACGACCTCACCGACACATTCGAAACCTTAAAGAATTTAGGCAAGGCACTGTCATATGACTTCTTTAATTTTATTCTCGAGAGGATGTTGCAGAACTCCCAAGCCAGCACCAGAGATACAGTCTTCCAAAAATCGGTGCATCTATACGGCATATGGCCGACGATATTGACATCATGGTCGGAAGGACTATTTCATTCACAACATTATATACCAACCATATTCCTTGAAAGAGCTGTTCTTCTATTCACTTATTCAATCCAACTTCTCACTTTGTAAAATGTACGCCCAATTTGTTAGTAAAACACAAAACATCTCATTAAATTCATTTCGCATTTATAATGTTTTTCTCATTTGAAAAAAAAAGTGTTGAAGATGTTTGCTCCTCGCTAATTAATGTAATTTGCCTTATGTCTCGTCCTTTTCAGCAGCAAATTCAATTTAATTCTCGTACAAATGAAAAAGCTGCCTTCAACACAAAAAAAAGTACAAGAAGCAAAACTTCATATCCCGAGACATGTCGCGTGCACCCAAGGGGTGTGCTCTTTACAAAAATCACATCAAGTTCGGTGCATATACAGGAAAAGTCTCATTAAAAACCCAGCAACGAAGGCAGTGTCAAGGAACAGTTTTATTATCATGTTCTTGAAAAGAACTTTAAAAAGGAAATATTTTCCAGCATATAGTCTTTCGGTTTTTTTTATTTTTTAACTCGACTAAGTTTTGAACTTTTGCAAATCTATATGTCATGAGCATGACGCATAGTTTAGCGAGGTTAATAAAGACATGACAGGAAGTAGACGTGCACTTTAAACATTTTATTACCTGCCAGGGTGGGAAGACAAACGTATGTATAACTTCTGGAAACTCAGTATGTGATCCGAAAAATCCCTGGTTCAGAAGGGTATCCTTAGAGATATAATGTCTTCATTGATTGCACGTCTACTTAGAAGTCATGCAATCAAATACAGACTGAGTCTGCAATTTCTCCAGAAAATTAGAGAGGGATCATATGAAACCTGATTTTCTTCAAGAAAATATTTATGCTAATAAAGCAAATGCTCATTGCGTTGTGAATGGATCAATAGATAGCTAATAGGCAATCATCGATAGAAGTCGGTAAATGGCCTTGTCTCTCATCAACGACCATAATGCATGAGGGTTAAAGATTGATAAGTAATTATTTAAATTCAATAAAAAAGGAATGTAGACTCAAGGACATCGAGTGTGGCTTATTTACTCGTGGTGGGATGGTTAATATGATAAGATATGCGGATCTAGGTCTAGTTATGGTTAAGTTTAGGTTAGGTTATAGTGGCTCCTCCTCTCCTCGTCTAGTCTTTTCCATGTAGGCCAAGAAAATGTTATGTAAGGACACCGATGATGGTAGAGATGACCTGTCGAGTATTCAGCATTACCAACTGCGGTTTGCTTTCTTGATCGCATCCAGTATGATGAATGATTTATATGTAGCGACGGGCATACTAAATATTTCTACTGGCGCACAGTGGGGCAATCCATATACCAATGTTGGCAAAAAAATTACCAAGACAAGCAAATACTGTTGTAATTCCGTTACATTACATTCAAGTGCATGATGCGGCGCAGGGACATAAGTCCCGAATTGATTTTTCAGGACTAATGTCCCATTAAAGTGGGAAATAAGGTCTTCTTAGTTTTTCTCAAGGCGTATATTTGCTAAAATATTTATGTGGGACATAAGTCCTGAATTAATTTTTCAGGACTAATGTCCCACTCAAGTGGAACATAAGTCCCGCATTGAATTCGGGACTTATGTCCCACCTTAATGGGACATTAGTCCTGAAAAATCAATTCCGGACTTATGTCTTCGGGACTGATGTCCTTGCGCCGCATGATGCGCGGCTATAATTAACTTTGTTAAATGCCCACCCGACGTTTACTCGACTCTAGACCGCGGTTCTAGCTACACGTGTGTTTTAACAAGTGATTTAAATAGTCGATTATTTGTATAACGGAAAAATTTTGATTTAACATGGAATCGACAGCTTCATGTATGTGCTTCATATTTCAAGTTCAGTTATTTTTTTTTCATATAAGTCAGGTATGTATGTTTATAAATAAAAACGGTGCGCATATTTGCGCTCAATTAAACAATTTACACTTAATATCAATGTGGGGATTTGATGGCAGTTCAGGCCACAGCTCATACAAACGAAAATCGGTTGGAATGGCTGCTGATGATTCCAGCGTGTTTATAACCTCAGTTGTACCTCTTCGATTATTTTGTGGAAACTCCGACAAAAAGGACATAATTTGGCAAAATCCCCGGCCTTTATCCACCAGATATTGTCGTCCTTTAAAAATAAACTTTACCAAGGAATCAACACAAATCTCAGTATCTGAGAAGTCAAATATAGACAAACAAATTGAAAACTTATACCATTCTGCTGTTAATATTGGAGAACAAGTTCTACAAGTGTCACATAAATTAATTTTGACAATGGTGGACGGAAAAGTTTGTAACGCTTTGAATGATACCGCCTCTACTCAGCGTTGTTACATCTGCGGTGCTAGTTCCAAGGATTTCAATTCCATCGACAAAATGTTGTCAAAACCCTTCAATGCAAGTACATTGTCTTTGGGTTTGTCTGTACTACATTGCTGGATTAGAACTTTTGAGTGCCTTTTACATGTGGGTTATAAGCTTCCAATAAGAAAATGGTAAACACGAAAAGAAGATAAAGAAATAGTAGCATCGAACAAAGCACGCATACAAAAGGAGTTTACAGAACGAATGGGACTAATAGTTGATCAACCGAAACCTGGTTTCGGAAACTCAAATGATGGTAACACTGCGAGTCGATTTTTGGCAACGCAGACGTGGCATCCGAAATCTTGCGTTTTGATAAAAATTTAATTGACATTAATATCGACAAATTTAAAGCGTTCACACTTGATACTGCAAAACATTATGTAAACCTATATCCCTGGTTTTACATGCCCCCAACTATGCACAAGTTACTGATTCATGGGCCAGATCTGATTTCAGCAGCATTGCTTTCAATTGGTCAACTGTCAGAGGAAGCTCAAAAGGCACGGAACAAAGATTTTAAGAAATACCGGGAAAACTATTCCAGAAAAATTTCTCGTGAAAAATGTAACAAGGATTCAATTTAATGCTGATAACATCAGATCCACCAATAACCAGCTACCGACAACTTCCGAAGAAGAAACTTAAACATTTTCCGAAAGAAGTCTTTGACTTAATTGTTTCACCGGTTATATCTAACAATGAGAGTTCAAATGGAGAAAGTGATGATGAAAGCTCATCGGATTCATCTGAATTTCAGTCTTAATACTTTATATAGATATGAGATTTACAATCAATAAATAAATATAAACTATTTGTTATATCCTAAATGAAAATAAAATAAAAATTGAAACACAAGGTGTGCGGCCACGGGTTAAATTTGAAATTCATGCAAGTAAAGTGTTAATTAAGCAATAAAATATGACCTAAAATATTAAAATTTTGTAAAAATATATACTATCAACTTATCTTTACACAATAAAATGAATTTAAGCATAACTAAACCTTCACATGCCCCAGTGTGTGGCGCAGCGATTGAATATCAAGGGTAGTGCCCAGTCTGCCAAGGTCACCCGCCTTGAAATTCCCTTCGATATATTTGTTACCCGGCACCCAAAAGAGGAGAATAGTTAATTGCTCTCATTAAGAGATATTCGGCATTCGTGGGCTAATTTCGATGTAAATTAGATGTATCCCAAGGATTTGACCGCTTGGTTGTTACTGAAAATGCTGATATTCTTCATGGATATTACATTACACCTCAGCCAGGACAAGATTTCTTTAATTGCCATGATTTCCGCCTGAAAAATTCTACAATGATCGAGAAGGCAAAAGGATATGCTTAAGTTAAGCATCTCGGAGAAAACTCTCCCACCCACTCCAGATTCTATATTAGACCCATCCGTGTAGATGTGAATCAAGTTGTTATATCCAATCAAATCCCACTCCAATTGGAGGTGACTGGGAATGGTTGACTAGACATCAAATCTTATTAAGGTAATGATGTAGTCGGTGTTTTCTGGAATGCTAAGGTGATTTATTATCTTTGTGTGTTTACCTTGAGAGGATCTGCTACGGAGGGGTGGTTCTTAGAGCCTCGCTAAAGGTTGCGGCTGGATACTGTTTCTAGAGCCATGTACCAAAGTAACACATCATACAAGAGTATGAGTATTATAATGGACATGTTAAAGCAGCCGTTTCACATGTGTATAAGACTACGGTGGCTTTCTTTACGCGTTCTTAAATATTGGCTTTCCAGTTCTGATTTCTATCCAAGACTATAGACATGGGTACTTGGCTGATTCTGCGAACATGAGACTAATGCCATTGAGTTTTAGAAGGTCAATCTGCGGGAGTTTTTTTTCCCCCTGCTGAAAAGGACCAATTCGGTTTTTTGAGATTAAGTGCCAAGTTCACATCTGTCGGCCCATTTGGAGAGTACAGAGAGGCCATTTTGGAAGTTCTGTGAGTGTGAGTTCTTTCCTCCTTTGGGGATGAATACAACATCTATTTCCGTCCATGCCTTTGGGATGTGCACTAACTCAGACAACTGGTTATGGTAGAAGGATATCATCATCAATGGGATTTGAATGGTGTGAAGTTTTTGACGGCCCAAAGAAGTTTTTCTTTGGTAATGATATCATTGATGAATAGATATTCTGAGCGTATCTGGTTCAGTACCCATAACGTTAGACGAGCTTCCAGGACAGTGAGTGTGCAGAAGTAGGTCAATGGTTTTCATACTGGAGGTTGTCCATTAACCGTCTGGTTTAAGTAAGTAAGGCTTTCATGGAGTAAGACAGGATTTTATGAAGGTTTTGCTATGTTACCAAAGAAGGTGCTCCAGGATGAACTCGTTTCCTTCTTCAAGAGGATTTTGTTAGTTTTGAGAGATGACTTATAGAGGTCTGTCACAGTCTAGTTTCTTTTTGAAGGTCTTGGCGTTGTTGAATAGTTGTCTTCATTTTTTACTAAGAGCATTGAAGTTTTAGTTCTACCAGTGGAAGTTTGTCCTTCCTACGAGGTTATTTGATAGGACAGGTTAATGATTTTGCATCGTTTAGGACTGGTTAGAGAGAAGTTAATTGGGTAAAAGGTCTCTATATAGTGACAAGTTGATTTTTTTTGTTGAATTCCTAAAAACCACCAGGGTGTGGGAAATTCGTCCAAAGTGAATTGGATATATCTGTGATCTGAGAAAGAGTGCTCGTTAGAGACTCTCCAATTCCTAATCAGGTTGATTATGTTATGGGAGGCAAGGTTAGCAAGGCTCCTAAGGCTGTCCTGAGGAATTGGTCCGACATGGTCATGAGCCAAGTATGCCGCGACCAGCGAATAGTTTTTGTTTTAATATTGGCTGTGACAGTATCCTGATAGCTATAATTAAAGAGTACAAATATATTTAAGGAGCTCTTAGCAATAGTACAAGATCTAGGTTTACCTTCGTTTCTTACGTAGAGCAGTCTCGAGTTCTGTGTCCGTACACCAGATTGTCGACAACCCAGAGTTCTTGGATCAGAACTAAATATATCTCTTACGTATTTTCTCAGTCGATGAAAAATGGCTTCGAAAACCGCTTTGGAGTGTTGAAAGTTCATCTGGAACAGTTGAATCATTTAAACTATTGACAGAGGGTATCACCAATGAGGTGTTGGGATCGTTCGAATCAGACGCTAAAAGATCCTCTTCAGCTAGCCTATCGATGGCACTATTCAACTAAGCTGATATTAAGTCAACCCCAAAGAGGGTAGAGTTGTGGGGTTCTGGATATATAGGGTCGACCGCGGTAGAGATAACGGAATAACTGTGTTATGGTGGAGTTGCATTTTTGATCTCAATATCCGCCAACATCTGGCTGAGTTGGTGCAGTGCTAGGGTGGGGTTGATGATGCACTTTGTCTCTCCTAAGAAAAACCTCAGAATGGAGCTCAACCCTTAGCTAATGACTCCTTCGGCAGCAACTATAAAGATGTAAGGGATTCCTTTGGATTTATCACATAAAATTTGAGTGTTTTATAAAATCTACCAAAACTAACGAAATTCATAGGAATAAATTTAAGTATTTCATCAATATTTTGGTGTGTTCGTAAATTGTACATCAGTCCGTAATCATGATGAATTTACGTTTTCTTTCATCACAATATCATTCGAAAGTACTAAGGATATTTTCATATGCTTTTCATTCAGCACAGACTTCAGCGCCGTAATGTAACAGGACAGCCATAGGCAAGCTTATTATTGTAGTGACTTTAGAATGTAAGAATTGGTGGTGAATATAGAGTGGAGAGATCGATTATAGACGATTTTGTGGCAATACCACACTGATGCAGTTCATTGGGTCTCCTTTTTTCGATTTCGTGGATTGGTTTTCCGCGCCGAAGTTATGGTTTCGATATTCTTCACTGATCTGAAAAAACGTTAGAGACAACAATATAGCCTCAACCTAGAAGTATTACCGGAGATGTGGCGTATGTCTGGCTAAACTCTGTGCTAAAGCAGCTTAATCTTTGCTAGTTATAATCTTGCACTACCATTAGAGTGAGGAGGATTGAAGGCTACACCTCCGCATACCAAAAAACACCCCATCTAATCACCAGCCTAAAAGGTATCGTGCCTTGATGGAAGTATGTTGTCGAACTAATTGCATTTATTGTGCGTTCGCATACCTTTCATGCTCTCAATGACGAAACAACAAACATATCCTTACACAGTTGAAATAATTCACATACGCTAGAAATATACAAAATTACAAATCCATCAACATGCCATCAGATCCTGTCAGGATTATAATGCATCTGCTGTTATTTCTAATCCAAAGTACACTCACTCATATTTGAATTCCTCGGAGAAACAATGTACCTCCTGCATCTTAGACGGGCTTCATCATCTTGAACATTATGCTGACAACATGCGTTGAAAATTGAAACATCACCATCACACACATCACGGTGCGATGTCGTTACCTCTCTTCAGCTAAACATATACACATACATAAATCATGTGAATTATAATATCATCAGCGAATGTTTTTGTAAACATGCGCTCCTTCCGTAATCATGATTAACGATCGCACCGTACTGATTCCATTTGTCAACGGGAATGTTCCTTCCTACATGTTAATGCAAGTGCACATCAGCGGAAGGTAGCATTAATACGTGACGTGTCAAATTGCTGTTCAATGTTAAGCCACCGATTCAGGATTGGAATGCAGTTTGGAATACGTTTGAGTTGAGAATTCAAATTTAATATCATTCGGTCCAAAAACCGCCCATTGAAGCCAAAATCTTTTAAACCGACGTCAATCGCTTTGACTAGCAGCTAATTGAAAAAGTTTGATGAAAATCCTTTCCGGGTATAACATCCCCAAACGAAAACAAACTTACCGTCATAAGAGCACACTGCCAATATAGACGCAAGATAAATCGTTTAAACTATTATCCCAAAGTTGTGTTCATACCCAAACTCCCGAAAACCCCTTTAAAATGTTCAAAGAATTGCCCTGGCCAGAATTGCAATATACATGGCACCTCTATATGATTGATGTTACAGCAAACAACAAAGCCTGACGTCCTGGCGAACGACCATAACCTACGTCACCATGTTGCCCTAAAGGCAACAAAGCTCGTTTGCCAACGTCCACGCGGAAACTCTCAACCAAACAAATACAGGCGAACATACAAAACGTTCGCTGTAGGTACGATGCACAGTTCGCTGCACACAACATTCAACACACACACATACCCGTACCCCATTGCAAATCTAAAACCCTCAAAGTAATTCCATGATGTATTATCCCTGCAGGAGTTTTCCCTGGATTTCCTCGCGCGCTTGTAGTAAGGAAACTTACACTTTGAATGCGAAATTTCCTGTTTCCTCTGCGTAACGGAGTCGCAGCTCCGTATAATGTCGTTGACATATTACGCGAGAATTGTGATTTAGTATAAATACCACCACCGTCATGAGGGATATCCTTCGCGTAAATGTCGGAGCAAGAAATGTTTCGTCGCTTATTAACCGACCTCCTGGTGGGTGAACCGCGTGAGCGGTGAATACCTTACTAAGTCTTTGCGCGCGAAATATAAGCAATCCTATCACAATCGGTTGTTATTATTTCTAATGAACTTGTGTGTGTGTGCGTTGAAGTCATAAGGATATTTTTGTACGAAATAAAATAAATTCGCTTGGATGGCGTGGGAAAGACGCATGTCGAGGATATTTACATGTCGATATGGCTTCGTTTGTTAATTTTTAAACACTCAGAAGGATTTCTTGTATGGGTTTTCTTAAAACCCCTGCCTTTGACACATGTCAAGGGGCGCTACGATACGTAATAAATGGGTTTAGCAGTAAATGACGGTAAGACGAAGTATATGCTGTCATCACGAAAGGACTCACAACATCGACGAATTGGACAGAACGTCACCATTGACAGATATAACTTTGAGGTAGTACGGGACTTTGTCTGCCTCGGCTCCGCTATTAACTCTGACAACAACATCTCGTCAGAAATCAAACGAAGAATTACTCTTGCCAATCGCTGTTTCTTCGGGCTAAGAAGGCAATTTAGTAGTAAAGACCTCACTCGAACTACTAAGGAGATCCTATATAAGACTCTGATCATCCCAGTCCTGCTCTACGGCGGTGAAGCATGGACCGTATCAAAAGCGGATGAAGAAATCCTTGGTCGATTCGAGAGAAAAATTCTTCGAAAAATCTTCGGTCCCGTTTGCGTTGACGGGCTATGGAGACGAAGATTCAACCACGAACTATACGAGCTGTACAGCGACATACCCCTAGTCAAAAAACTCCGGACGTTTAAGATGGCTACGGACGAATGGACACCAATACTCCGGCTCGCAGAGTCTTCGATTCTCAGCCAGACGTCGGACGCAGTAGAGGAAGACCTCGCCTTAAGTGGCGCGCACAAGTGGAAACCGACCTCAACCAACTTGGAGTGCGCAACTGGAGGCAGTTGGCTAAGGACCGGGCTAATTGGAGAGGCATGTTGGTTGAGGCCCAGGTTCATTCCGGACTGTAGCGCCACTTAAGTAAGTAAAGGATCAATTAAAGATTTTAGACACTCTGGATGTATTGCTGACAGTCGAAGAACATCAATTCGACACAGTAGTCAAGAATTGGGCACTTCGAGAAGCTCTCTACAGCGAATTCTCACGAAAGACTTGAAACTTACATACTTTCAAAGTTCAATTGACTCAAGAACTGAAGACTACTGACCATGAAGCCAGAAGAAAGTTCATTGAATGGATTTTGGAACAAAAATGAATGGTAAGATGTATCGTCTAAATTGTTTAAAAAAAATATAAAAAATGATTTAAATCGAATACTTGATCTCGTATTTATAACAAATGATTATAAATTTTATGTAGATAGAGACGATTTTTCATTATTACGCAATTCAATTCATCATAAAGCTATAATTATTTACCTGAAGTCCTATGAATATATAAATGTAAATAATAATTGCAATATACCCGTATTAAATTTTAAAAGAGCTAATTTTGAAGGCTTAAATAATGCTTTAAATTCAATTAACTGGCATAATCGCTTTTTAAACTTAAATCTAGGCGAAATGTACAATCATTTTCTCAAAATTCTCTTTGATACGCTAAAGATATTTGTACCTATAGTAAAAAAGAAAGCAACTCCCAAACTGCCATGGTTTAACGCGCGTCTCAAAAATTTAAAAAATATTAAATCTAAATCATTTAAAAAAATGAAAAAATCAAATTCTACTAGTGACAGACAGAATTTTCTTCGTTTAAGGAAAGAGTTTGATTTTTTAAACAGATTTCTATACCGCAGTTATATAATATCTATTGAATCAACAATTAAAAGTAACAGTAAATATTTCTGGTCCTTTTACAATTCAAAACGTAAGGTATCTGGGTATCCAAGTGCAATGGAATATCAGACAGAAGCATCTCAGGGTGGTAAGTCCACTTGTGAACTTTTTGCCAAATATTTTTCAGAAAACTTTCTGACGTCTAGTATTTCAAACCCACCGAATTTCTGTAATGTTAACCAAATCACTGATATTGGACATTTAGAAATATCGGAAAACGATATTTTGGAGGCATTGTTAAATGTTGACGCTAGTAAAAGCCCAGGTTTAGACACCTTACATCCGATCGTACACAAAAAATGTGCTAAGTCGTTAGTTGTTCCTATAACAAAAATATTCAACACTTCCTTATCAACTGGAATATTCTTAGATCAATGGAAAATCGCATATATTTCACCCAATCATAAAAAAGGCGCAAGGCATCTGATTGAAAATTACAGGCCCATTCCAAAACTTTCATGTATTCCTAAACTTTTTGAAAAAATAGTAAAAGAAATAATTTATAATGATATTAAGCAGCATATATCACCAATGCAGCATGGTTTTGTTAAAGGTAGATCAACAACCACAAATTTAACAATTTTTACGAAATTTTGCCTGGATACAATCGAAAGTGGTGCACAAGTTGATGTTTTGTACACTGATTTTTCAAAGGCTTTTGACAGAATTAACCATGATATCTTAAAACGAAAATTGGCAAAACTTGGTTTTCATTCTAAAATACTTCAGTGGTTAAACTCATATCTAGCAGATAGGAAATTGTTGGTTAAAGTTGACAACTTCTACTCAGAAGTATTTACTGCGACTTCTGGAGTACCACAGGGTAGTCATCTAGGACCGTTGTTGTTTACTTCGTTTTTTAATTCCGTCACTTCTATCAATCAGTAAATGTCTTTTATACGCAGATGATATTAAGATATTTATGAAGATATCTAATAATAGGGATTGTATTCTTTTTCAAAATGAAATATCTATTCTCGAGCGCTGGTGTAAGGCAAATCAATTACAACTTAACCTGCCCAAATGTAATGTATTATCAGTATATAGATCGCGAACCCCTTTACAATACCAATACACTGCGAATCATGTTATTTTTACACGTGTAACAGAAGTTAAAGATTTAGGAATACTGCTCGATAATCAACTGAGTTTTAAACTGCACATTGATTACATTATTTGCAAGTCTTAGGTTAGGTTAGGTGGGCTGTTGACGCTCGGGCGAGTCGTCAAACACGCATAGGCCTACGTGGGCCCATAGCGATACCCTTCGAAGAAAAATGTCCTGAAAAAAAGAGAAAGAGGATACCTGGTTAAGTTCGCTTGTGATACTTATGCAGTGCTGGTCTGTGTTGCTCCTTCAGCCTCAAAGAGGTAGTTGCTCCATCCTGATTTGCAACAAAAACGGACTATCAGCGTTATTGGGATAGTCCTTAGGTCACTTAGGTCATTGAAGTAAAAGTTGCCTAAAATTTTAAATCGACTGTCACTGATCGCCGGGCAGTGGCATAGCAGGTGTGGGACATCTTCCTCGACGTCAGGGTCGCTGCATTTCCTGCAGAGTTGGTTTGCACCAGTCAGTCTCATCTTATTAGAGTGCTTACCCAACAGATTGTGACCTGTTATCACTCTCACCGCTATGGAAATGGAAGTTCTATTCAAAGCTAATAGCTTGTTTGATTTGCTGCCACTTAATTCTGGCCAGAGAGATTTAGTGTGTGTACAAGTTATTGTATTTAGCCATCTTGTTATGGTTGCTTTTTGAGTGTGCTTAGTTAATTCAAGTTTTTTAGATGCTAGCGGGGGATTGACTCTTTTATCAGCTAGGGAAATGCAACTGGACGATCCTAATCTGGCTAGTTCGTCTGCTTTCTCATTTCCTAAAATGTCATTATGTCCTGGCACCCAGATAATTTGGACTTTGTTCTGGTTACAAAGAGCCTTCAGCTCTTCGCGGCAGCGTCCAACTACCCGTGATTTTACTATATTGGATGCCAGAGCTTTTATGGCCGCTTGACTATCCACGTAGATGGAGATATCCTCATGTGATATGTCCAATACCCTAGCCGATTCGGCAGCTTCGAGTATGGCCAGGATCTCAGCTTGGAAAACACTACACGAGTTTGCTAATCTTAAGGATGTAGCTAGCCCGATTTTTTCAGAGTAGACACCAGAGCCCACTCCGACTTCCATTTTGGATCCGTCGGTGTAGATTGCTATTTCTGTGTTAGATAACACATTGTTTGAAGACCATTCGTCTCTACTTGGTAATCTGATGGAGTAATCAATATCAAAGTCGTGATATGGGATCATGTAGTCACATGCTACATCCTCATATGCCATTGAGCTTAATATTGAGCTGTGGCCAAAAGGCTTCGTAAGTAGATTGCCCGTTTCTTTGAGTCTTGCTGCGCTTTTTGCTGCTGTGTCATTGATTTGTAAGTCAATTGGTGTTATGTTTAGTATTGTTTCTAACCCTACTGTGGGGCTAGTGCGCATGGCTCCTGTCGTGAGTATGCATGCTGTTCTTTGAACTTTCGTAAGCTTGGTCGTATGTTTTGCTTTTT
Source organism: Rhingia campestris (assembly GCA_932526625.1). Taxonomy (NCBI): domain Eukaryota; kingdom Metazoa; phylum Arthropoda; class Insecta; order Diptera; family Syrphidae; genus Rhingia; species Rhingia campestris. The sequence goes on from OW052182.1 coordinate 170,550,467, forward strand.
TCATAGCATTCCACCAGACCAAGCAGCCGTATGTTAGGATTGGTCTGACAATGGCTGTGTATAGCCATTTTGTGACCTTCGGGGATGGGCCCCATTTTTTGCCGCAGATTCTGTTGCAGCTATAGAGGGCAATGTTTGCTTTCTTTGCTCTTTCTTCAATGTTTAGATTCCAGTTCAGTTTACTATCGAGTATCACTCCCAGATATTTCGCGCTTGCTGACAATGAGAGAGTCGAATCTTCCAAAGACGGTACCGGAAATGCTGGGATCGATCTCCTGTTAGTAAAGAGAACCAGTTCTGTTTTGTTTGGATTTACACCCAGCCCGCAGGACTTTGCCCACTTGCTGAGTATATTGAGACTACCTTGCATAATTTCGCTCAGTGTCGATGGGAATTTACCGCAAGCCATGAGGACTACGTCATCAGCGTATGCCACTGTTTTTATTGCAGTGATATCTAGCTTCTTGAGTACCTCGTTGACTACTAATAGCCAGAGGAGTGGGGATAGTACGCCTCCCTGGGGGGTACCTCTTGACGTTGTGATCCTTTTGGTATAATCGCCTAGTGTTGACGAAATGATCCGGTTATTGAGCATGGTTAAAATCCAATTGCTAGAAACCGTACCTATTCCAGCTTTGGTAAGTGCCTCAGCAATTGCTTCTGTTGTGACGTTGTTGAAGGCTCCTTCTATATCTAGAAAGGCTGCTAGCGTATAATCTTTGTAGTGCAGTGAGTTTTCTACTGTGTGAACCACTTCGTGTAGAGCCGTTTCCACAGATTTACCCTTTGTATAGGCATGTTGGCTTACAGATAGGTAACCTGGATTCAGGTTGCTGCGTATATGGATGTCGAGTAATCGTTCCATCGTTTTCAGTAGGAAGGAGGACAGGCTTATGGGTCTGAAATCCTTCGCTACGGTGTGGCTGCATTTACCTGCCTTCGGTATGAATATGACGTTAACTTCACGCCACGCTTGTGGTATGTGGTTTAGTTTTAAACATGCACGGAAGATAGTGAGTAGTGTTGGCATTATTAGCTTAGCAGTTTTTTGTAGCATGATAGGGGTTATACCGTCAGGGCCGGCTGATTTGTGGGGCTTGAATGAATTAATGGCCCATGCAATTTTTTCCTTGCACACTATCGTATTAATGAGAGAGAGAGAGTTGTCACTCATGTTGTCCGCTGTGTGGTCTGTACTTATATTTACGATGACACTTTCCTCTGCCGTTTTGCAGTTCCGAAAGTGTGTGTTTAAAAGAAGGTTTAGGGTATCAGTGGTTGATTCCGTCCATTCATTTGCTGAATTTTTGAGAAAACCTGGGCTGCTTGCTTCTTTCGATAGTATCTTTCTCAATTTGCAAGTCTTACTCAATGTTGGCGTTCATCAAACGAAATACCACAGATTTTCAAGATCCTTATACTCTAAAAACACTTTATTGTTCTTTAGTTCATTCTTTAGTGGAATATTGTTGTGTAATTTGGGATCCTGCTTACGATGTTCACTCTAACAGAATCGAGAGAATACAAAAATCGTTCACTCGTTTTGCTTTACGAAGGTTTAACAGAAATGATGAGTTACCACCATATAGATCTCGTTGCTTACTAATGAATCTCCAAACTCTTTTTGTTCGAAGAAAAATGCTATCATTAGTATTCCTTAGTGATGTGGTTAATAACCACGTAAATTGTGAAGAGTTGCTTTCTTCGTTACCTTTTAATGCTCCTTTGAGGTATCTAAGAGAACCAAGTTTATTCATCTCACCTTTACATAGGACAAACTATGGATCAGCTGAAACCATTACGCGTTGCGTTAATTTATACAATTCGGTAGTAACAATTGACCTAGATTTAACTTTAAATCGCGATTGCTTAAAACAAATTGCACTTGAAATTTTAAAAGCCAAATATTCTTAAATTAATATTGAATTTTGTTGAATTTTTTTTTATCATATTAATGCATGAATGTAATATTATATACTAAGTATAATTAAGTTATTAAACCAATCTGTAAAGGTTTTACCTGGTAGATAAATAAATAAATAAATAAATAAATAAATAAATAAACAAATGTCAACTACTACCCTATCCAATCCCATCATTCTCCGATATGAAGGCAACATTTTTATTGATAAAACATATGAGAAACACAATCCGCTGTGCGAATAGTTGAATACTATCCCATTCCATCCTTAAAATTCTGACGGACAGCCAGATATGGCTTAATCGACTCAGCTAGCGATTCTGAGTAGATCCATATACTTTGAGGTATATGGTAGGTAAATTATTTCTCTATGTTACAAACTATGTATCAAAACCAATATACCCCTATAGGATAGGGTATAAAAACAACTCATCGAATGACACACATACAGCCTACCATTATCTAAATAACCTACACAATGCAAAGTCATGCTATGTCCTGTATACCAACTAAGAACAATAAACATAACCGCAATCCATACACCATCCAGATACATAAAATACTTGATCAGATACAATTGCCTTACAAGCAAACCTATTTCATATGTCTTCCATAATCTCCTGTGATGTATAACTTTTCGAAAACTAATTTTCAATCTATCAAACGAACCACCAGCACTCGACTTTTCCCATCAAAAAATAGATAATTCGAGCAGCGAAAGTTTTATATCCCACTGCCCCAACCCCTAAATCCCCATCACACTTTAGTAGTTTGAAGCCAATAAAGAAGTCTTACCGTCAAACGGCAGTGCGGTATACTGCACTACTAAACTTCATCCAGAAGAGTAAAAAATAAAGAGATTGGGCTCACAGAAAAAAACTTCACTTTTCTCGAACGAACAAATTAAGATTCTTTTGCAAGTTAAGAGATACAAGTTGCGAATAAACATCAATAAACAAATTCCTACTACTTCGAGTAGGTCCTCCCGGTGACGGTTATACTGGTAGTTTCAGCCGGCAAGACAAAAAAAAACTTCAACAATATTCAAAGTTCTGAAAAAAGGAGGTACTTACCTGTGTGCATCTACAACCAGCAGGGCTATCGTCCGCAATAGATGCTTAGTAGGTTCTACCTACAAAGGAAACTTGTTGTATATTGAACTTTGAAATTTATTTTAGAACCTTGAAAGTTGGACGCATTACAATGCCTAACTTCGTGTAAGTAGCTTCGGAGTGGCACTACTACTTCTGAGGTGAATGACTTTTTTTATAATGAAGGTCCTGCAAAAGTTAGGCATTCAAGTTGGGCGACTTTCAATAACTGAGAGAATAAATTTTGGAGACAATCGGTCTAATATGGTCGTAAATTCTTAAGAAATTTCTTTAATCCCATGAACACTCCTTATATTCAATTTCAAGTAACTTGTTTGGGGGTGGTGGTTAAAATTTGTTTGGTTAATTTGAATTCTTTGGTGTCTGGGGCGTAAATTGAAATATTTTTATAGGTTTAAGAAAAACAGAAGGTTTATATATGTGTTGGCCAATATTTGCAAGTTAATTGAAATCAATTGGGATCGGTTAAATATATCAATCATGCAGAAAAGCGGATCTAGACAGACAGTAGTAAAAGAAGGAGTGGTTCTTTCGCAGTAATTTTATTTGGAACAGGATATATAGAGAATATATGATGACGGTGTGATAACCCCTTTATTGCAATGGTATGTAAAGGGAAGCAACCAAGAGGAAGACTGATTATATTTTTGACATGCTGAACCATGTTCGTGAGACCATTCAACAGGAGAAGTGAAGTCGAAAAACTAGTGGCAGCCCTAAGCTGGTACAAAACAGACATTACTGACATTCAGGAAATACGATGGGATCGGTGGAAAGAGGATGGAAAACTGTGATATATACTACGGACCGCGTTTTAGTGAGCAAGTACAGATGTGGATTTGTTATAAGTGCCAGACTTGGGCAAGACATAAGACATTAGCGAACGCATTGAAACAATCCGCATCACGTCAAATTCACCACATTAAGCCTCATGTGCGCTCACGCTACACGAGCTCCTTGACAAAATTTATGAGCGACTAACGTTATACGAAGTTAAAATAGTTCTGGGATATTTTACGCAAAGGATTTTAAGCAATGTTTTCTGAAAACACAGCCTACACGACAACACTTCTGGCAACGGACTTAAGCTGATTGACTTAGCAGAGGAATGAAAAGCCACTATAGACAGCACACGGTTCCCTCACCTCGATATCTCGAGGACTTGGTGGTCTCCAGATCAACGAATAAAAACAAACAAATTTTTGGTGGCAACAGTACACACGCACAACCATTCAACTGTGCGTGTGTACTTCTTGCACGGTAGCGGGACCTCCTGTTTTATGCCGATTCCGAACGGCTAAGTTGAGATAAGCTATTCTTGACAATTAATACTACTCGGATGATTTGTTAGATCAGCACGAGAGGAGGACTAGTGAAAAATGATTTAGGTGCTGCTACGCCTGGAAATCGAGCCAAGACCTTCAGCGCGGCAGTTCATCGCACTAACCATCGCTCCACTGAGCTCAGATCAAGAAATGGTCAATCAAATTGATCACATTGCGATAGACAAGTGGCACGCATCCAGAATTTTGAATGTCCGTACACTGCGAGGGGCTAACATCGACTCGGACCACTACCTTATTGCAGCAAAGGAAAGAATGCGGATGTCAACCACGCCACAGAAAATCAGAAATACTGTACAAAAAAATTAATGTAGAAAGACTGCAATCGCAAGAGACCGCCAAGGTCTTCGCTATAGGCTTGACGTTGGTAAAACTTGCAAACAGCATTCCTCCATCTTTGCCTATAGAGCTGCTGATGATGGAGGGAAGAACTCCGGCTTTTCAGAAAGAAGAAAAAAGAGCATGAAAAGCGTGCGATCGACGGTGTAGAGAGATGTCACTCCAGGAATATTGTTTGCAAGTTTTACCAAATTTTAAAGCGTCAAGCCAGTGATAAAAGGCTTGAACAAAATCCTGTCGAGATGAACAAGAAAATATCGTAGTTGAGACACAGTCGATATTAAGGATATGGAAGAACCACTTCTGCAGAACGTTTAACCGCGATGACGACCAACATTCCGCCGTCAGGCAGAACGAACCATTCAATATTGGCGACGACAGCGAAAACTATCAACCACCCACCACAAGGCTGGCGGAAATGGCAACCTTCCCGCCAAGCTTTATAAAGCAGGCAGAAATGACTTGGTAAGTAACATCCAACAACTCATAAGCCAAATCTGGTCGGATGAAAGTATGCCTGAAGAATGGAGCTTCAGCATCGTTGGCCCACTCCAAAAAAATGAGACCCTCTGAACTGCGCCAACAGAGGCATAAATCTCCTCAACATCGCCTACACAATCCTATCTGTCCTAATATGTGAACTCCTGCAACCATTTAACAACAACCTGATCGGCCCTTATCAGTCTGGTTTTAGGCCAGGAACGTCCACAACTGATCAATTCTTCACACTTTAGTAGATCCTGGTATAAACCAAAGACCTGCTCTACGGCGTTAAAGCATGAACCGTATCAAAAGTGTGTGAAGAAATCCTTGGTCCTTTTAAGAGAAATAATCTTCGAAAAATCTTCAGTTCCGTTTGCGTTGACGGGCTATGTAGAAGAAGATTCAACCAAGAACTATATACGAGTAGCACAGCAACATCCCCCTGGTCAAATAACTCCTAATTCGACGTTTAAGATGACGAGGACATGTAGAGCGAATGGACAACAATACTACGGCTCGCAGAGTTTTTGGTTCCCAGCCAGACGACGGGAGCAGTAGAGGAAGATCTCGCTCTCCTTAAGTTGCGCGAACAAGTAGAAATCGACCTCAACCAACTTGAAGTGCGCAACTGGAGGCTGATGCCCAGATTCATTCCGGACTTTAGCTCCACTTAAGTAAGTAAGCAAATATGTAAAGCGTGATTCAGTTAGAGTAGCTCCATTCCAATTCCTGAATTGCATCCGGATTTTCCATGGAGACTTTAGACTTTATGTTGTTGTCGCTTCACAACATTTATGTGGAAATCCGTTTATTTATATTTTTGTATCAACTTTTGTCAGGTGTGGCGGACCTATAATGATCTAGGGGCGTTTTGAGATGATACTTGGAGATGTTTGTTGACTCTGCTCTTGAATTGTTGCAGATTGTATATTGGTGGAAATTCGTCTTTTGAAAATTCGTTCCATTGTTGGCTTTTTCTGTAATAAGAATAAAGTGGTATTGCGTTGTTCGTGTCGTTGTAAGAAGGACTGGACAGTGTGTCCGTGAGCTTAAACTGCGTGTCTTGTCGGTCGTTGAAATGTCTAAGAATCTCCTAATGTCTAATCTCCTGCTGGTTTAATCACCGCCTATCGTGGTATTCGTTTGGAACTATTTCCAGAGTAATATCCAATCGGAACTCAATATGCTTTCGAGGTATCAGTTGCGCAACAAAATAAAAATGCATACAGTGGCATTCGATTGATTCCACAGAAAATCTTCATCATACAACTTCAGAAGAATTTAACGCATAGCTGTCGCGCCGATGCGCGATCATGTGGGTTAAATTTCTTCGGATGATCAGTTCGAAATGCTAATTGAAACGGATACCTCGGTAGAAAATTATTTCTTCCGAACCAATACCTAGGGGTGAATATCTGAAGAGACAGATCTCCTAAAAGGTTTTCTCTGTGCTCAATGATGAAGCTTTGAAGTATGGGAAGAATCTTCTAGAGGGCGGATTGCTCATCTTTGGATAGAGTCCAGTAAGTTTGGAGCTGAACTTCAAACGTGAGAGCAGTATTCAAGACATGATCGTACTTGGGGTTTTCAAAAGTGTAAAATAGATGTAAAATATCTCTTAGCTCTGAAAAGGTAACATAGTTTGTACGCTGCTTATTTCGCAATAGAGGCTTAATGTTGTTGCTATGATAGGTTAGGGTTAGGTTATAGTGGCTGCACATGTTGCGAGTGAACTCTTAAGCAAGAAACGTGGTTCCACGTAAATCGGTTGACTTTTCCTAATATTCGTAAAACATTCCGAGCTAACTATAAAGCGGAGAAGGTTTCTGACATGTCTAGTCAGCTTACCTAGACTTTCAAAGAAGAAGTCTCCTAGGTATCGTTTTCTTTTGTTGGAGAGAGCTGGACAAGAGCAGAGAAGGTGCGGAATACACTCCCCCCTCCTTGTTCAAGCAACTTCTGCAGAAGTCATTGCTAAAGACGACTAGCCCTCTAGCAGTATCCTGTTAGGACGCCGATGATATGACTGATGTTGGATCTGTTCAGCATTATCCAGCAGAGGGAGTCTTTCTGGTTGAATTTAGCCAGAGTTGCCAGGATCCATTATGCGGTTTGCTTTGTTGATCGCATCCAGCTTGATTAATGGGGTAGCAAGGAGCATACCTAACATTTCTACTGGTGATATAATATCAAGGGTAGTGCCAGATTAGGTTCAGCCGCCTCTCAGTTCCCTGAGATATCTTTGTGACATTGTGAGAAATAACTCCTTCAGTGGTGTTCAAACAAACTTTTCAGGTGCAGTTGTTCTTTCTTTTATTCGCTAATTTTTGTTGAAACTTTTCGAAAGCTAAAGAAAGCTGAGGTGCTATCTAAGAGGCGAAAATCTATTCTTCCAAATTAAAGTACATAACCTTAGCCGATATACGCGGAAATTCTATGCCAATGCACAGAAAATAAATAAACGAAAACCTTGAAAAATCGCTTGATTCGTGACAGTTACTAAATATCACAATACGTAGAAATTTTTAAATAAAAAAATAAATAAACGTCGCTAGCAAAGTTATAAAAAATCAAATTACCACCAATTCCAGGAATACCCTCATGGCTACATCAACCAAATTGGATAATCCAATGCCATATGTAGGCACTAGGCAGCACTTTTTCATTCTAGCTTTCATGTCATCCAAAATGAAAAGTATCTCCAGCGTTTGAAACGCTTTATCTTTTCTCCCACGTGTTTTAAGAAATATCACAAAAAACAACCGAAAAAAAATATTACCTACTGTGATTTCTATGAACCCTCCCCAGGATCTAGCATATTGGCAGGCGCATTTCTATGGAAATATTCCCAGCAATTTCTATATCCCGGTAAATCCACATAAATCTCCCTCCACCAAGGACCGTAAAAATGTTCTTTCTGCTCAAGTGAAAATCGCTTCCCCAATCCGTACCAACGATGAACGAAAATTGAAAATAGTGCGGATATACGGAATCGAATCCAACTCTCCCTTTGTATGGCAGAGAAGTGGCTGCGTTGCCACTGTGTAGGTCACCACCATATCCCGGAGGGACGCCATCAATGCGACATGTCATCCAATTTTGATGACTGAATTTGTGGATGTTTCGCAAAAATTTGGCTTTTATGATTTAGCAGAGCATAAATCGGTTGTTCCGCGTGGCTGGACTGGGCTTCTGAGTTCTGAAGGAAAATATTTTCCAATGAACGTTTCCAACTTAATTCAGCGACTGTGTGCGTGAATGAATATGGGGGTGATGTTTTTCTGTGTATTTTTCTTTCTTTTTGTTTACGTCACTTGTCCTGTCATCATATAAGGTTTATTATCGTTTTGTGTCCTCGTGGATTTGCACAGACGGGGCTTTATTAAATTTAGAACATTACGGTATCAAACTGAATGAATGAAAGAACCACCATGGGAATGTGTGTATCTAAAGTATCTCTGGCAATATTTTGTTCGGTATAGAGGGTAGGTATGTGTGCTGCGATGTCATGAAAAGTGATAAATTAAAAAGGACTGTCGCACTTTTTCAGGACATAAAATGCGATTCGGGGAGAGTTGACCGGAAAATTACAAAACGCATTCGTTTATGTGGAAATAGGATGAACAAAAAGGAAATGAAAATGTAAGAGCAGCAAAGTGCATTTATACAAAACCCCAAGGTTTATGTCAGCGCATGCATTACGATGAGATTTATCGGTGGGACAAGTTGCAAGCAATGAAAACGTTTTACGTCTTGTGCTCCTCTGCGGTGAAGCATACAGATTGCAGGTAAGAATGTTCGTTTTGACAGGACCTTAATGGGAATGAAGATAATCCAAATGTTGGGGTTGATATTTCGGGGATTATCAAAACATTGGAATTTTTTTATGCAACATAAAGGAAATACAGTTTTTTTTAAAGCAGATAATCTATAACAATTTTTTTTTATAAAGGGTGATCCATTTTGAGGTTCCCTACTTTTTTAAAGAAAAAAACACAGAAAATTCAAATTTAATGGAGAATGTTTATTATCATTTGAAAGAACATTCTTTGGCATTTATTTTTTTGAAGATTATGTCTATCAAATGTTGGCCGTTGCTACGTCGCAGATGGTCCATCCGTTGAGTCCAATTTTCAATCACTCGTTCGAGCATTTCGACTGGTAACTGGCGAATGACACGCGTGATGTTTTCCTCCAAGGCCTGAATCGAAGCGGGTTTGTCGGTATAAGCTTTTGACTTTACATATCCCCACAGGAAAAAAGTCTAACGGTGTGATATCACACGATCTTGGTGGCCAATCGGCCGGCCCAAAACGTGAAATTATGTGCTTACCGAAATGTTCTCTCAATAAGTCCATTGATTGATGCGATGTGTGGGAAGTGGCGCCGTCTTGCTGAAACCAAATGTCGCCGAGATCACGAGCTTCAATTTCAGGCATCAAATAGTCGGTTATCATGGCACGATAACGGTCGCCATTGACGGTTACGTTCGCCGAATCGACTCTCTACGGTCTTCGTGTACACTCTCAGCTACAACATTTTTTTTTTTTACAAATTTTTGGCGCAACAGGCTCGTTAGTACCCAGGGCCTAGCTTTCTCACAACCATTCATGTGTGCGTGTGTACTTTTCTTGCACGATGGCGGGACCCCCTGTTTTATGCCGACTACGAACGGCTATGTTGAGATAAGCTATTCTTGACAATTGATACTACTCGGATGATTTGTCAGTTCATCACGAGAGGAGGGCCAGTGAAAAATCATTTAGGTGTTGCTACGGCTGGGAATCGAACCCAGACCTTCTGCGCGGCAGTTCATCGCACTAACCATCGCGCCACTGAACCCTCACACTCTCAGCTACGGCCGCTATATTTTCTTCACAGCATGCTGGACGTAGTCTATTCGGTCGAATATTATCCAATAATGAATGCTGGGTCTCAAAATGGGTGATGGTGTTGCGAATAGTACGCTCAGTAGGCCGATTATGTTGACCATAAGTTGAGCGAAGTGCACGAAACACATTCCTCACAGAACGTTAATTTTCATAATAAAGTTGAACAATTTGTAAACGTTGTTCACGTGTAAGTCTTTCCATTATGAAATGCCAAACAATACTAAACAAAAATAACATGACAGCATGACACGACTCACACGTGATCTGTCAAAAAAGGTTATTGAAAAAAGTATCTCTACTTGGATCACCCGTTATGTATATATAGACACATATGAGAAGGCTACAATCCGCTATGCGGATCGTTTAATACCCTATCCCATCCCATCCTTAAAGTTAATATCCCCAAAATGTGGGCTTTATGACGATAAATTATAGATATTGATGTTGTCACAACATATTGTTCAGACAGTTTAACAATTTGTTTTACGGTTCGCTAAAAAACAACGTTTTTCTATTGCATATGCCTTGGGGTAGGTTATACAAATGGTTTTTGTAGGAAAACGTCCCCAAAAAGTTGGCGTGGGTTAAAATGATCTAAAAACGAAATGTTTATATTATCATAAATGATCCTGCATCAAAAATTTTCGAGCCAAAGCGACCTCAATGCTGGCGATAATATCACCATCTTCATTGACATTCAGGCTGCAATAACTACAATCACGGATGTTGAAATAAAATCTAAGCTTTTGAAGCGTTGTCGTGAAGAGCTAAAGGTTCTTGACGTCCAACATAATGTAAAGCTCTGCTGTGTCCCTGCACACAAAGGTGTATATGGCAATGAAATTGCTGATGAACTGGCGAGATAAAGATCTGGAACCAGCATTGGCCACTATGTGACCTGAAATCACGGGCAGAAGACACTGAATATTGCCAAAAACAGGTGGAACTCCCTCCCCACCTGTAAAACTTCCAAAAGGATGTGGTCTGAGTATGACAAAGCCAGAACCCACAAACTACTTCTAAGAAACAGGAAATCTCTTTCGACAATAGTAGGGATTCTAACTGGAATCCACAAAGAAAAAATTAACCATATATATGATGACCTTTGTAGAGGCTGCGGTGATGAAGAAATACAAGACTATACCCTCCACTTTCTGAATTTTCGAATATAATATATATTTATATATATATATATATATATATATATATATAAATTATAATATATATTTATTTATATATATAAACAGTTTCCATAAAATGTTTTTTTTACTGCAAAAGGCCCCCAAGAAGTGGGCGTGGCAAAAAACTTTATACTGACGAAATATAGTTATACAGAATATGTTGCTCAAATACATTTTTAAAATTTCTTACGGTTTGGACAAAAACTACGTTTTTCTAAAATTGTGGCGAGGCAGTGGGTGGATTTGAAAAATGTTCTGCTGGGAGCAACAAAGAGCACGTGTACCAAATTTCATCATTCTAGCTCAAAATTTAAGGCCCAAAAACTGGTGACGTACGGACGGACAGACGGACGTACAGGCATGGCTTAATCGACTCAGCTAGTGATTCTGAGTCGATCCATATACATTAAGGTATATGTAGCTATATAATTTCTCTATGTTACAAACAATGTATCAAAACTGATATACCCCTATGGGATAGGGTATAAAAAGTATATGGATCGGTTCAGAATCGATAGCTGAGTCGATCTAGCCATGTCTGTCCGCCCGTCCGTCCCTCTGTCCGTCACCGATTTTTGAGCCTTAAATTTTGAGCTAGAGTGTTGAAATTTGGTACATAGACTCTCTGGTCGACGAAGCAGAACAAGTGTAAACATTTTTGAGATCCGCCTATTTACACACTCTTTTTTTTGAAAAACATAGCTCTTGGCAAAATCGAAAGGAGTTTTAAAAAATTGTCTGAGAAACATATTAAAAGAGTCTCAATATCTATATTTCGTCTATACAAAGTTTTTTGCCACGACAACTTTTTGGGGGCGTTTTTAGTATAAAATTTAAAGAGTTCAAAAAAAGGTTTTAGTGCAAATACTTCATCAATGGTAACATAAACATTTGGTTCATAGATCATTTTGACTTATGCACACTTTTGGAGGCGTTTTCCTACAAAAAAAAAATTCGTATACTCTACCCCAAGACATATGCAATAGAAAAACGTTGTGTTTTGTCGAGCCACAAAAGATTTTGATAAACCGTGTGAACAATATGTTGTGGCAACGTCATTTTCAACATTTTATCGCCATAAAGCCCACTGTTATGCTGTTATGCGTACTCTATGTAGTTCTATAACCTTTGCTAGTATGCATCTACATTTTATCAGAAATTGCAACCCAGGGTACCTACTTATTCCGTAACTTTTGAAATGATTATCGTTGACGATAATGTACGAGACTTGTAAGATACCTAGAATGAAATTTGTATATTGTGTGTGTACCAATATAAAAATTACAAGCACGTACCCAGAAAGTCTCCTTCACTATAGTCAACGATTCTCATTTGAAAGGTTACGGAATGAGTACCCCTGTACAGCACACAAAAATTATAACACAGTACACCACATTTTCATTCGAAAATAATCTTTTTCTCGTTGCTCGCTAGGAGGCGTGTGTGTATGCGTATGTAACTATAAGCTGGAGACAGACAGCGTAATCATTCCGTAATTTTAAAAATGATAATCGTTGACGATAGTGAAGGGGACTTTATGGGTTCCTACCGTGTGCACACACAAAATATACAAATTACACTCTACGTACCTAGCAAGTCTCCTACACTATCGTCAACGATAATCATTCTAAAAGTAAGGGAATGAGTACCCTGGAGATCATGTGAATAAGTTATTTTTATACCCTATCCCATAGGGGTATATTAGTTTTGATACTTAGTTTGTAACATAGAGAAATAATTTAGCTACATATACCTCAAAGTATATGGATCGACTCAGAATCGCTAGCTGAGTCGATTAAGCCATGTCTGTCTGTCCGTCCGTCCGTCCGTCTGTCTCTTCGTCACCGATTTTTGGGCCTTAAATTTTGAGCTACGATAATGAAATTTGGTATACAGGATCCTTGTCCGTGCCACCAGAACAAGGGTCAAAATTTTTGAAATCAATCCTTTTTAGGAAAACGTATTTTTTGGCCAAACCGTAAAGAATTTTAAAAAAGTGTCTGAGAAGCATTTTTAGAGAATCGTAATATCTTTATTTCGTCAATATAAAGTTTTTTGCCACGCCCACTTTTTGGGGACGTTTTTTTTATAAAAAATATTTTTTGGTCAAATTTTAAAATTTTCGAAAAAAAAATTTGATGCACAATCATTGGCAGTATTAATACCAACATTTCGTCAATAGACCATTTTAACCCACGCCCAAAAAACGTTTTTCAGTACAATTTTGTATATTTCTCGTATAAAGAGAACATTTAAGACCTCGAGATTTTGATCGGTCCATTTGTCCGTAATGGTCTCCCAACGGCCTAAACGGCTTGACACTTAGCCATTATATTAACGTTATATTAAAAACATATCGAAATTATTTCTCTATGTTACAAACTTAATGTCAAAACTAAAATACCCCTATGGGATAGGGTATAATTACAGATAACGTAAACGAAAACTGCTCTAACGATTTTGATTAAACTTAACATATACTATAAATACAGTAGTTCCAACAAAACTGCATAACGCATTTTTCAGTTTTGACCAATAACGGAAAATTATTAAAATTACATGGACACCGATTCCTTTAAATTCCGGAATAAAAGTTCTTATTACCACAGTTCCAAATTAGTTTTATATTTTTGACATCAATAACCAAAATGAATGTTAGTGTGCATTTTAGCGAAACTTTGTAAATAGTCAAAGTCTCGCATGGTTGGTATTTAATCTTACGCCTATCTTACAGTGGAAGAGAAAGTTGCATACACCCACCAATCGTTTTTATACTTTTTCAATAAACATTTTCGTTTCATAAAATCCAATCCACACCGTTCCTTTCTTTGTGACGAAGGCGAAAATCTCGATAGACCCTATGGGAGTAGTGTGGAACTCGAACACCACTAAAAACACCTCCCTTATCAATCTACGTGAGAACGACAAGTTCTTAATTTTATTACTACAACTAGGCTAGGCCCATCGAGTAGTTTTTCTTCAATAGAATATACGCGTGTGGCAGGCAACCTCCCAATGGAGGCACCTGCTAAAAAGTGTAAGAATACGGCGGTTGTTATTTAGTGGCTTAGTGCACCAGATGGAACGGTTTGGTTCTTTGTAGTCTACGCACCAAGTCTCTATCATCCAGATTTCGAAGTATAGCTGTTTTTTTTTTTTTAATTCATTTTTATTTTTCTTCAACTGAGAACTAACTTATATGCTAGACAAATATTACTGAAAAAACTAGCCTACTTATCTACTAACTTAACTAACTTACTTGTCCTCTGCGGATACCCTAAATTAAATAATAACAACTTAAAAACTAATGCCTTTCGGCCTAAAATCTAATTAAATTATTTATTGTAAATTTATTTTTTTGTTTACCAAGAAACATTTATAAAAACTTGGTTTCATATTTTTTTTTATTTTTATTTAAACTTACTTACTAATTAAAACTACTTATGAACTAACTAAAACTACTTAGAAACTGATAAAAACTACCTAAAAATATCTTAAAAACTAGAACAGCCACAGTAAGCATTTTGGATTTTTTTTTGTGCCGCGTGGTGGCACAAACTGTTTTTACTAACTTAACCTTAATTCAAACCTTAGATATATGTAAGTCGGCCATACTTCAAAATAAAAGTCAACTATCTATAACTAGTCTTGCAGCCACCACAACAGGTTCTCCTGTTGCAACCTACTCCGACGGTCCCAATCGGACACACTCTTGCTGAACCGCAGGCGCTCTCCTCCGCCCTGAGCGACTACGTCTCGGTCGTACAGGAGCCGCCTATCCACAGTTCGTCGGAAGACGTGGTAGATTAGCGGAACCGCCGATCTGTCCTGTATCAGCCCTCGACTATCCAAAAATAGGAAAGCTTCAGGCGGAATAAAGCCGCTTAAACGCGCACTTTCAAAATATTCATCATTGGGGTAGAAGGCCCCAATGATACATGTCTGATAAGAGACATGTAGCAAATCACCTTCACCCTGCTGTCAAGACGGCTGCTATTAAACAATCGTCTTGTCAGGGCAAATGCTCCCCTAGCTCTCTCCAGAGCAGCATCTACATGTCTTCCGAAATATAGATACTGATCCAGCCAGATGCCAAGGTACTTTACTACACCTTTACTCGCCAGTGGATGTCCGTTTGGTCCAACGATCACCAGCTTGTGCCAGTTCTTTCTTGTATCCCTAGAGGCCTTAGACAACGGTGTCCAAAACAGGATAGTTTCCGATTTCTGAAAGTTAATTTTCAACTTCCAGTCATCACAATATCTCTGGATCTTATCGAAGTCCCGCTGCAAAAGAGTTCGGATGACCTCGACAGTAGGTGCTGTTCTGTACGCGATAAGATCGTCCGCATACGCAATTGCCTGAGTAAGACTACCTATCATATCGCTGGTGTAAATGCTGAAGAGAATCGGCGAGTTCACCGCTCCCTGTTGCAGACCATTTTTAATGAAAAATTCGGTGGTAGAAGTTACATTGCCACTTTTGACAACAAACGTTCTACCAGTCAACATGTCATGAAGCATATATAGTAGTGGTTTACTTATGCCAAGTCTGGTTAGCTTTAGATAGAGGCCCTCTAACCATACGGTGTCGAAAGCCTTCTTCAAATCAACCAGACATGCACCCGTGCACTGTTTTTTGGCTTTGTTCCATTGTATATCAGAGACGAGTTTGGAGGTGGCATGAATACAGTCATGTCCTGCCTTGAAACCAAATTGGTTCTCTGGTATAATATTGTTGTCCTCAGACCACTTGAACAGAGCCCGATTGAGAATCTTTTCGAATACCTTGCTGATACTCGGAAGGAGACTTATCGACCTGAAATTTGCCGGATTGGAGTTGTCCTTTCCCTTTTTCGGGAGAGGATGAACCACCGCCGTCTTCCAACGCACTGGATAATATGCATTATTCAGCGCGTTGTTGAACAGCGTGGCGTAAATGTCCACAGCTTCAGGGGGTAAGTGTCGCAGTACAATGTTGGGTATACCATCGACTCCCGCTGACTTCTTTTTCTTTATGGAATCGAAGATGGTCTGGAGTTCCACCTTCGAAATTAACAGGGGACTAGACCCACTTCGCTCGGCGACTATGGCGTTTGCCAAGTTTTCGTCATCGAACCGCGTGAAACCGCGGTTCTCAGATCGCCATTGCGTTATGTCATTTCTGAGGTAGAAGTGATGGAGCAGGGCATTGTTTTCCAGGACGTGGTTCGGGCGAATGCTATCATTCACCTTATACACCTCCTGAAAGACAGCCCCCACTGCCTCCACTTTCTCCTGAGGATATTCAATAACATAGAAATCGTCGTTGAAGACGGCTTCCCCTGCATCGATTCCTGCTGTCAAAAGTATGTTTGTAGTGTCAGTTGTTCTTTGGAGCTTAATACCCGGAAGGTCGTTATGACCTTTCCTCCTAAAGATCTTATTAATTTGTGGAAACATACTCGGGTCGCTGGAATTTACGGCCCGAATTCTGTTATTCCAAAACAAATTAATGGACAACCGATAGTTCTCCTTGATCAATTGGTTGATGTTTTTGATCGACGCCTGCAGTGTTCTAATCTCCGGGTCACGTGGGTTTGTCAGTCGTCTGTACAAGTTTTTTTAGTCTTGTCAGAAGTCCGCTTTTTTGTCTGTGCAGTGCGTCAATGGTCGCGTTTCAGTACGATGACGTTATGTCACGTTCTTTGTATTTTGGAATCGTCCTGTTCATTGTCATTTGGATCGATTCGTCCATTTGTTGTAAGTAGTTGTCGATTTCGTTGTTTGTCAGATTTCGGTTGTTTGGTGGTAGTATGTCCCTCGAACGTAGTTCTCTTGATGGGGCGTTGGTAAAGCGTGGCCAGCGCATCTTACCGTAGTTGTAAGAATGCACAGGCACATACTCCTCCAACGCCACAAGCTCGTTCGGAAGCTGTATTACGGCGGCGAGTCCGCAGTGGTCACTGTCGTACTCGATCGTCTGTAAACAGTTTCGCGGGTGTTGACCTACTTTGTCAGTAACAGTAAGTCTTGTGTCTCGCAGTAAAAGATCCAGAAAAGCACCGCTTCTCGGAAACGATGGCCTATCTGTGGCGAGAATGTCGATCCTATATTCAACATTGTAGTGGACCATCCAATTGTATAGATGGTTACCCCGAGGAATTTGTATTTGATTTCCCCAATCTTCGTGTTTGGCATTTAAATCTCCAGCCAAAAGATAAAAGTTCTCCACTGAGTTCAGTCTCAGAGATTCGAAAAGTTTTCCGAGCTCTGTTGTGAAAAGTGTAGGCTGAGGTGCTTCCGGTGCGTAGGCCGCTATCAAATACAATCGCTTCCCTGAAGTATAGCTGTGTTGCAATGAATATGAACACGAATATAATTTTTGCGAGCGAAATTTCTTATTTCGTCATCGAGGGTGGCTATACCTTAGTCTCTGTGGATATCATCGTTTCTAATATACCACGGTGCATGTCCTTAGTACATTATTTTGAAAAGTTTGTAAGATATTGCTATTACTGGTTTTTGTACAAACCCATAGTTGTATACCATACGTCCATACAGGCTTAAGAACTTGCTTATATAGAAGCAGCTTGTTTTGTATACTCAGCTTGGAATATCATCCAATAAGCCAGTATTTGTCTGAATTAATTTTAAAGCTCGTCATTTTTTCTTTTTTACGTGCTATTTCCATTTGAGTTTCGCATCTAGCGTCATTCCCAAATACTTCGCCTCTTTCGCATTTGGAATAATTACAGAGTCGATGAAAATAGGTGGATTTTTAACTTTTCGATACGTAAAGTTGACATGTGTTGATTCGGTCTCATTGAGACCTATGCGCCAGAGTTTAGTTCCATTCTGAGATTTTATTAATAGCTTGTTGGACTTTTATGGTTGCTGGTTCTACAGTGCGACTCGTTGCTAATATAGCCGTATCGTCTGCAAAAGTTGCTATCATATAGTGTCTTCCTCTTGCGGTATATCGCGAGTATATAAAAGGAATAGTATTCGACCAAGGACGCTTCCTTGAGGAACCCCAGCCTTTATGTCTTTAAACGTT
Source organism: Rhingia campestris (assembly GCA_932526625.1). Classification (NCBI taxonomy): domain Eukaryota; kingdom Metazoa; phylum Arthropoda; class Insecta; order Diptera; family Syrphidae; genus Rhingia; species Rhingia campestris. Next base: position 170,568,776 of record OW052182.1, read on the forward strand.
GAATATTCATTTCCGTGTTTAACACGAAAGAGTCTGTCCTCGAGATAGAATTCTAAAATAGTGCAAAGCTGTTCCGGAATAACTTTTCTTAGTTTAAATATAAATCCTTTATGCCAAACTTTGCCAAAGGCTTGAGATACGTCAAGGAAGACGGTGGAACACACCTTTTTTTCTTCTAAAGCTTTTTCAATTTCATTGGTTATTCTATAAACCTGGTCAATTGTTGAATGCTTATTTCTAAAGCCGAATTGGTGATCAGGAATTAAGCGTCTTTGTTCTATCACCGGCTGTAAGCACTTTAGAAAGATTGTTTCAAAAACCTTCGAAATTATGGGGAGAAATGATATTGGTCTATAACATTTTTTATCGTTTGGAGGTTTACCTGGCTTTGGAACCATAATGACTTGTGCGACTTTCCACTGGCGTGGTACAAACAATAGTCTTAGCGAAGCATTTATAAGACGTAGTAATTTATCTAAGGCTTTTTTCAGTAGTTCTTTAAGGACATGTTCGGTAATTAAATCATACCCAGGAGCCTTATTTTTCTTAAGGTTTTTAATAACCTGGGGAAGTTCAGTTAAAGACAAGCTTTTTATTCGTATGTTATCAGGATTTGTACGTAATCCACCATACTCCTCTGGTAACACGTTGTCATTCAGCGGTTGAAAAGTTTGTTCTAAGTGCTCGGCGAATAGTTCCGCCTTCTCAATATCTTTTTAGCCCATTCACCATTGCTTTTTTTTATTGGCGGTGCATGTATCTGAGGCTTTTATATGCCTTTTATAGCTTAGTCCTTCGAGAAATGTAGTTTCACGACTCTCAAAGTCTCGGATGAGATGTTTGAGCTTGCCTGTGAAATTGTTAAAATAGGTTTTGTGTTGTGGTGCCCGAGATTGTTGCGTGCTCGGCGTTTCTCTATTACCAACTGCTTTATTTCTAGGGTATACTTAGACTCGGGTTTTGGCGCCAATTGTCTCTTATGGGGAGTATTTTTCCATGCGGCACTCTTCACGACTTCAATATACCTTTCAATTTCCTCTGCAAGTTCGTTAGGCGTTTGAAGGGACGAACTTAAAGTAATATTTTGCTCGCAATCCCTTTTAAAGGCATTCCAGTCAGTTTTTTAGCTTGTAAGTCTTGGCGGAACTTCTTTTCTTATTAAGCTATCACTTACTGACAGTATTACCGGCGAGTGGTCTGACGAGAGGTCAAAACATTCCTCGATGTGCATAGAGTTTCAATTCACCCCTTTTGCTATGAAAAAATCGATAAGACCTGGAGTTTTTGCTGTATCCGTTAGCATCCTCTATAATTGGCTGGGTACTTGCCGTTGCAGTTTGTACAAGTCGGTGGTGCTTGCTTACTTAAGTTACACGCTTCCGACAGGTGTTTTCCTGAGCATTTAACACACCTCAGTTCTTTTTGGCAATAGCCTTGCGTAGGGTTATAACCTTGGCAGCGTTTGCACTGTGGGATGGTTTCTCTGTTTTTACGCAGAGGCTCAATTTTAACAACCACGTTGACAATAGTTCTAATTTTTTAAATTTCTTCTGTATTCGCAGTATTATCGAAGCTTAGCATGAATAGGGGAAGGCAGCGCTTAGCTACGATTTGCTCGTTCTAATCATTATGCGTTGTCTTTCTTTATGATGTTGGCGGCATCAATAATTTTAAAGCCTCTACTTTTCAACTCATTAACAATGTCTTTAAGACATGAGGAGTGTAGCCCTCTAACTACAACGCGTTGAGGTCTCTCTAGCTTGTTTTCGTAGGTAAACCATTGTATTTCCTCGCTATTTAATTTCTTTGAAATTAAGCGGTATTATTGCTTAGAGTTACAACTTTAAATTTAGATGCATTCGCTTCTTTAAGGAGACGATGCAGTCTATTATAATCTGCAATTCCAACAAAATTTATTGGCTGTGGTGGGCGTTCTCTATTTCGGGGCTTCTTTTTTTGCGATTCTTCTCGAATAGCCTCTGTTCGTTGTACTTCCGGATGAAGAACCGGCTTTCCGCTTTTTTTGAAAGCTTGATCTGTTTCTCGTGCTAGTTCCTACTCATCTGTAGAATATTCTCGACTAGCTGGTTGCGGTGAGCGGCGTACCAGGTTATTCTCTGGCTGGGTTTCTTTTACGGCCGTTTTTTCCGTTTTGAGTAACTCAATCTCTTTTTTTAGCTCCATGTAGAGAAGTTTTATATTGGTGAGCTCGGTGCGTATCTCACTGTTTTCCTTCTTCAGGTTTTGGTATTTAGCTGAGTTCTGGATTGCACTCCCTTCTGGGGTTGCAGAACTCTTTTTGTTGATTATTTTTTCAGTTGATCTAGATAGTGGTGATCTGTTAACCCTTATACTTTTTTGAAATGGGTTACATAATTAAAATAACTGGCTATTCCCAGAATCCGTAGAGCCGACCTCCGAAGAGTGTGGATTTTCCAGTGAATCTGGTCTGCCACCAGGGGTAATTGTATCTTTTGTTTTGTTCATTGCATGAGAGTTGTTTTTTTTTGTATACGCATACGCGGTATACGGGGGTGGATTTTAGTCACCTCCTACGACAGGCTTGCCTATCTCGGGTAAATTCTGACCCCTACCCGAAGGGTTAACATCTTGGCAATAAATACATTTAATATTGGATCTAAAAAAAAACGTTATTTTGCGGCTAAATTACTTTGAATTGCCACCATTAGGGGCTGCTAGGCGTTAGAGGAGACCAATCCAACGATACGCAATTTATGGGGTTTACTTTTGGACCATGAAAAATAGCTGTGGGCTCTTAGACTATATCGATTGATTAAATTAAATTAGCAACAGACAAGGGATATGAGGTGATTGCACAGAAGTGTTTGCTCTTTATTAATTGGAAGATATATACCCATCAATGGTACTTACGTCGCATCATCCAAACCTTCAAATGACTATAAGTTACAGGATGATAGGAACCATAAGCCCGCGAGTTTTCGAATTTAAATTATTTTTCTTAATGGATAGAATATTGTTTTTGATATAGAGTGCCAGCTCTTGATACTCCAGCCATGTACCCATTAAAATCAATCTAATAGCTTCTCAGACATACATATACAGCCCGGCAGGCATTCATGATTTCTCAATTGAAGCACCCACTCATTTGAAAATCAAATATTTAAAATACAGATTCGAACGAGCATCGATAAGTCTCTCTTCATAGTTTTTATCCATCGATAGTTCTCCCATCACAGCTTCTATCCATTGTGTACGGCATCCTTGGTCGTACGGCACAATCGCAAAACAATGGTCGTTACTTATCATTTGGTTTATTGTGTATGAAATTATACTCCGGTACACTATTCAATCGAAATTTAATTACGCTCCCTAAACATACCAGAATAGCAAATCTCATCTCCCCCGTAGACGTATTGCCATCAGCATCCTAAGGATAACACTTCACCAGGCGATGCACCGCTCATTGTTAAAATAAATCAAATTCCTTCGGTTGTTTACCTCGATATCATGTTGTTTGTATAACCTGTTCAAATTCCAAGGTACATGGTACCAGCTACCAGGTGAGTTTCTACATTATTTAACCCGACGAGTGAACCCATTCTCTGCTCGACATGACGTTGGTTCGGGCGGGTAGATTACCGCCAACACGGTGTGTCGAGGTAGACGCCGCGTCGTCTTTATCGATATCATCTCATCTTACCATGGAAATACCGTCTGATTGATATTAATTGGAAAGATGTACGCATTCCGATTGCCATGCGAAACTGTTGGAACATGCAATGTCGGGTTATTGTTTAGGCACGATCAGATCTGATCCGCCCAGCATGCTGCCATTAGCAATGCATAGGTACAAGCAACATGCGATTGTTAGTCTGAATTATCATTTCAGAATGATGCTCAAAGATACGTAATTCACATGATGTCTGATGGCTTTAGATACATATTGTGTGGGATTTTGTTGGTGAGGATATGCATATGACTGACCCTTTCTATGATGGACATGAACTACAAAATATTGTCCAAGGGCGATATTATGCATGCAAAACTGATGCAGGTGTAGTCATTTTTGGTACCCATGTTTAATAGGAGAGGTGAATTTAATACGGTCCTTGCATTGAATTTTACATTACACTGCCAATGATTAGGTTAGACCTTGCAAACGTCTCAAGTCAGTTCTTCAATTACACGAAATCCATTCATCAGAGAGTTCTATTTTGGGACTTTTCAGTGTGGGCTCAGGACGTTTGTATTCATTTGTATTGCGGTATTGTTTGCATGCAATACATTCCTAATTTAGAACTGACAATGAATTGTCAATTAGTCTCAACACACAATTGGGGTTTTTCTTGGAAATGCCTGAAGATAGAAAGTATTAATACAGCAGTGGTATTCAGTGGCTGGAAATGGGACTTGTACGGGTTCGCACTAATGACTGATTCTTAAAGTTTCTCCACAAAACTTGTAAACGTTTATAGGGGTATAAAGGTAGCAATCAGCTTATTTCATAGCGTATATGTTACTCCTCAATTTGTTGGTTACTCCTTAATAGTAAAATATCCTGTTAATTCCCTTTGACTATACAATTTATTTAATTGTCAGTGTGAGCACAATTAATGCAAATCGTGCCTAATAATGCAATACTGGCCGTTGAACTGACACAGACGATGCAAAACATTGCTAGTGTTCCATCAGATGGATCCTTATCGAAGTCCTCAGGTTAAAAAGCGGAACTCTCGTAAATATGTTTCATGGGTTACTCAAGCCCTTTGAATACAGATACCAGCGGACCAGCTGAAAATCAAAATGATACTGATGGCCCTTATCGAAGTCCTCAGGTTAAAAAGCGGAACTCTCGTAAATATGTTTCATGGGTTACTCAAGCCCATTGAATGCAGATACTAGCGGATCAGCTGAAAATCAAAAGGATACTGATGGCCCCATGTTTAAGGGTCATCTGATAAATTGAAACTGGACTTTTGAATTAGACATTGAATAACATTGCATTGTATGATTGCATAATCACGTAAACAAAAACTTTAATACGAAGCAGTCTCGGAAAGGACTGTATTTGACCACCAAATTTACTTAAGTAGAGCTACAGTCCGGAATGAACCTAGGCCTTAACCAAAAAGCCTCTCCAATTAGCTCGTTTCTTAGCTAACTGTCTCCAATTGCGCACGTTGGTTGAGGTCAGCTTCTTGCAGCAAGACGTCTGACGCAGTAACGGAAGATCTCGCCTTAAGTGGCACGCACTAGTAGAAATCAACCTCAACCAAGCACCGAGAATTCTAAATCATCCTGCACAGATGGACGTGCTTGGGCGGTATACTTCAACTAGTCATGGCTCTGTATAGTTCGTCTCTATAAATGCTTTGAAATCGATAAATAGGTGGTGGGTCTCAATTTGGACTTCGTGGGTTTTTTGTTGCAGTATCTGCGGAAGTGTGATGATTTAATCAGATACGGAATTTCCTGTCCTAAAACCACACTGATAAGGACCGATAAAATTGTTGCTTAACGGTTTTAGGCGATAAAATCTTGTAGACGATGTTTAGGAGACTTATGGCTCTGTAGTTGGCGGAGTTCAGAGGGTCAGCTTTTTTTGGATTCGGCAAACGATGCTGAGGTTCCATTCTTTAGGTATACTTTCATCCGAGTTGGGTAATGTTATTTACCAAGTCATCTCCGCCGGCTTTATAAATCATCATTTGCAGCTAACCAAATGGCTCGTTGGAATCGTTGCCATCGTTCTTAGACATTATATGCCGGTGGTATGGTGTTAATTGAGAGAATAACGGATACGCGTTCCGCGAAGGCCTTGGCGGTCTCTTGTGATTGCAGTCTTTTAATATTAAATATGTTAGTAGTATTTCTGGTTTGTTGTAGCGTGATGAATATCAGCATACTTACCTCGGCTACAACAAGGTTGTGGCCCTAGTCGATGTGTACCTCTCGAAATGTTCGGACATCCAAAATACTGAATGCGTGCCTCTTGTCTATCGCAATATGACGTTGCCAGACGTGTTGTCGTGTAGGCTGTGTTTTTTGACAATACTTTTAAAGTAAAGATGCTCGCAGCCAAGAACGAGGCCTACAAGGCTAAGCTGCAGGAGAAAACGAGAGCTGCCTTTGAGCTTAATAGGCAAAGAAGAAGGAAGAACATCAGCTTTTCAGAAAGAAGAAAAGAGAGCAAGAAAAGTGCGCGATCGAGAAATAGAGAGGAGCCACTCCAGGAACGATGTTCGCAAGTTTTACCAAAGTGTAAAACGTCAAAGCCAAGGATACAAGGCTCGAACAGAATCGTGATGAACAAGGAAATATCGTAGTTGAGACACAGTCGATGCTGAGGACATGGAAGAACAACTTCTGCAGACTGTTAAACGGCGATGACGAACAACATTCCGCTGTCAGGCAGAACGAATCATTTAATATTGGCAAAGAAAGAAAAAACGGCCAACCACCTGACCTAATTGAAGTGAGGATAGCAATATCTAAACTCAAGCTTAATAAGGCCGCCGGAAACGACGGCCTTCCCGCTGAGCTTTATAAAGCTGGCGGAGATGACTTGGTAAGTAACATCAACCAACCCATGAGCCAAATCTGGTCGGATGAAAGTATGCCTGAAGAATGGAACCTCAGCATCGTATTTCCGATCCACAAAAAAGGAGACCCTCTGAACTGCGCCAAGTACAGAGGCATAAGTCTGCTCAACATCGCCTACAAGATCCTATCTGCCGTAATATGTGAACGCCTGAAACCGTTTAACAACAACCTGATCGGCCTTATCAGTGTGGTTTTAGGCCAGAAAAGTCCACAATCGATCGAATTTCCACACTTCGGCAGATCCTGGAAAAAACCCAAGAAGTCCAAATCAATACCCACCACCTATTTATCGATTTCAAAGCCGCATACGACAGCATTTATAGAGACGAACTTTACAGAGCCATGTCTAGTTTTGGTATACCGCCCAAACTCGTCCGCTTGTGTAAGATGACGATGGACAATTCTCGCTAAACCATCAGGGCCGGAAACGACCTCACCGACACATTCGATACCAAATAGGATTTAGGCAAGGCGAGCGCTGTCATGTGACTTCTTCAATTTGATTCTTGGGAGGATTGTGCATAACTCCCGAGCCAACACCAGAGGCACAATTTTCCAAAAATCGGTGCAACTACTAGCATACATCATTGGTAGGACTCAACGTGATGTCATAGCCACGTTTGCTAGTATAGAGAAGGAAGCGGCAAAAATGGGCTTAGAAGTAAATGAGGGTAAGACTAAGGATATGCTGTCAACACGAAAGGACACACATCATCGACGAATTGGCCAGAACTGCACCATTGACATATATAACTTTGAAGTAGTACGGGACTTTGTCTACCTAGGCTCCGCTATTAATTCTGACAACAACATCTCGTCAGAAATCAAACGAAGAATTACTCTTGCCAACCGCTGTTTCTTCGGGCTAAGAAGACAATTTAGTAGAAAAGCCCTCACTCGAACTACTAAGAAGATCTTATATAAGACCCTGATCACATCAGTCCTGCTCTACGGCGCTGAAGCATGGACCGTATCGAAAGCGGACGAAGAAATCCTAGGTCGTTTCGAGAGAAAAATTCTTCGAAAAATCTTCGGTCCCGTTTGCGTTGACCAAGAACTATACGAGCTGTACAGCGACATACCCCTGGTCCAAAAACTCCGCATTGGACGTTTAAGATGGCTAGGACATGTAGAATGAATGGACACCAATAATCCGGCTCGCAGAGTCTTCGATTCCCAGCCAGACGTAGGACGCAGTAGAGGAAGACCTCGCATTAAGTGGCGCGCACAATTAGAAACCGACCTCAACCAACTTGGAGTGCGCAACTGGAGGCAGTTAGCTAAGGAACGGGGTAATTGGAGAGGCATGTTGGTTAAGGACCAGGTTCATCCCGGACTGTGGCGCCATTTAAGTGAGCAAGTAAGTTGTTCTTTAAAGGCAATTCGCCAGGGCTTTGTCCATACTTTGCATATTTTATTGAGAGCCCGTTGAAGTTTTCCGTTGATGATTCGACTGACTCATCCAATGCGAGGATAGCCCTATCGTCAGCGAACATTTGTACGATGGCCCGTTCATCTTGTGGTATATCTCTTGTGTAGAACAGGTATAGGATTGGATCAAGAACGCTTTCTTTTGGAACACCAGCATTGATTTCTCTGAATTCTGAGTATTCAGTATCATGTCTAACACGAAAGAGTTTGTTTTCAAGGTAGGATTCCATTTTTTTTTTTTCAGTAGGATGTCCTAAGCTAATACCTTGGACATTCATGTCATATCTTGCCGAAAGGTTGCGATACGTCGAGAAAAGTAGTAGAGCAAACCTTTAACCATTCTAAAGCTTTTTCAATTTTATTCGTTATTCGATACACTTGGTCGATTGTGCAATGTTTCACCCGGAATCCAAATTCATGATCCGGGATCAATCGTCGTTCTTCAATTACTGGTTGTAATCGTTTTAGCCTTTGTTTCTCGAAAAGCTTAGATATTATCGGCAGACATGAAATGGGTCTATATGATTTATTATCTTTTGTACTTTTCCCAGGTTTCGGAACCATAATGTCTTCAGAGACTTTCCATTACCTTAGAACATATTAAAGTGACAGAGAAGCATTTATAATGTGGAGAAACCTATCTATAGCCTTCTGATGATAAATCATATCCTGTAGCATTGTTATTTTTCAACTTCCTCAATGTCATTCTAATTTCTGACAGTCGGGTTGTCGGGTGCGGTATTAGCATTTGGTCCTTCGTTAAAAGGTTGTCCATGGGACGACTGGAACGTTTCTTCTAGATGCTCGGCAAATAAATCCACTTTCTCTTTGTCTCCTTTTCACTATTTTCCGTTAGCTTTTCTTATTGGTGGTGAGGTCATTTTAGTTTTTTTAATGGACTTCATGATTTTCCACTATGAGTAGCTCGAACTCTTATCAGCAATGGCATTGAGAAGTTTGTTTGCAAAACCTTCTTCTGGCATATATTCCTTTGAAATTCAACGCTTACCTTAGCGTGGGTTTTGACAGTCAACCTGCAGAACGAATCTGAGAACGAATTTATCGTTAATCTCGGTGTATGTAGATCTTTTCCAAAAACCCCTTTGTTGTGCTCAGAAACACCTAGAATACAAGTAAATTCGTCTGGTGGTTTGGTCTTCAAGTCCAAAAAACAGATTACAGACTTGACACAAATCTGAAACTTGAACATTGATCAATATTTTCCAAAACAAGAAATATCCAAGCATTTACTGCAACATTTGAGACAAACGCTTGCAACATGGTCTAAACAATAAAAAGCAGATGGCTTCTGCTTCAAGGTTTCGTACCCAACCGAACCCTAAAACCCCAGCTGTGTAAGTATTCTACGGACATGTAGGTACTTCCACGCTGATTTAAAAGTCTACCCCCAACTGACCTTGTTCGTAGCGCTCCAAATTGAATTTAAATAACTTCACTCGCCCGAAAATGTCCCACAAAAATGCAAACATTTCAAATTGCAAATGATACCCTCCCATTCAGCCCTGACAACCAAGAGCAAACGTCCTTTTATGCATACAAAGGGGCGTCTGCAAGGGCCACATGACTTGTGTTGTTGTTGTATAATAAGCAGCTGATTATGAAAGGTTTCGTTCTCGAAAGCAGTCCCAGATTTTACATGCGTTCTGTATGAATTGAAGGATAAATAAAAGTTCAAGGTTTCCCGTTGTGTATGTGAATATGCCAAAACATCAAGCAGACATTTCACAGCTGAGACACGCAAAAAGGTGTCAAATAAACAATGGAATGGATTCATTTGAGATTTAGAACGAGGGAAACGTGAAGCCATACATGAAAGGATACGCGAACAAGTACGCACATTCATCATGAAATGTGACGGTAGGTGGCTCGTCTGAAAGACATATGTTTTCGTTAACCCCTTTATGGACCTGTTGGCTGCTGACAATAAAGAAAAAGCCTCTTAAGATGATAATACAATTCTTTTGTTGAAATGAAAATCCGTAATGGCAGGCGGCCTTTTCGTCTCAAGATATTTCATCTTTAAGCCAATAAAACTTTGCTTTATTAGACGAGATATCTACACCTATTTTACGTGTTAAATTGTTTTTTATGTGTGTAGAGGGCAATCTTTTACGCGACGCTATTAGGAGCTAATACCTCTACTTTCATCTATACGTTTGTTTTTTATATCTCAACTTAGTCTGCACAATAAACCAACCTCCAAGTGATAACCATCTTATACTGAAAGGCCAACGGCAGTGCTCAATCCAGTACTGGATGGTGATGGAACAATGTCCTAGGTCTATAAAAATAATTGGAACTGGGTCTCAAAGTTGGAGAAAGGAAAAATTTATTGTTACGAAGCAACCAATAGCCTCGGAAAGGAATGATTTTATTGTTGACGACCCTGCTAAACCAAAAAAAAAAAGAAAACGATGTCCTTATTTGTGCCTGGAATGTGAGAACATTAAAAAGGAGAGGTGATGGCGAAAAACTAGCGGAAGCCTTAAGCTACTACAAAGCAGACATTACTGCCATCAAGAAAATACGAAATGCCACTATTGCCAGCACACGGTTTCCTCACTTCAATATCCATAATCCAGATCAACGAACGGTCAATCAAATTGATCACAAGAGGCACGCATCAAGTAGATTGGATGTCCGAGGGACTAACATCGATTTGGAACACAACCTTGTTGCAGCTAAGATTGCGAAAATCCACCACGACACAACAAATCAGAAATACTGTGAACAAAATAATGTCGAAACACTGCAATCGCAAGATACCGCCAAGACCTTAGCGGATCGCGCATCCCTTAACCTCTCGATTAACTCAGAACCACCATCATCTAATTTCGAAGAATAGTGGCAAAGATGCCAACAAGTCATAAGATCAGCCGAAACTGACGTGCTAGGCACCAGCAAGAAACACTAGGTTGGATGAGGAATGCCGACAGATGCTCGCAGCCAAGAACGAAGCCTACAAGACTAAGCTGCAGGTGAAGTTGAAGCTGCCATTGAGCTCTATAGGTAAAGAAGAAGAGAAGAAAATCGGCTTTTCAGAAAGAAAAAAAAGAGCAAAAGAAGCGCGCGATCGAGGATATAGAGATTTACCACTACAGGAACGATGTTCGCAAGTTTTACCAAAGTGTAAAACGTCAAAGCCAAGGATACAAGGCTCGAACAGATTCCTGTCGAAATGAACAAGAAAGTATCGTAGTTGAGACACAGTCGATGCTAAGAATATGGAAAAACCACTTCTGCAGACTGTTAAACGGCAATGACGAACAACATTCCGTTGTCAGGCAGAACGAACCATTCAATATTGGCAACACAGCGAAAACTGCCAACCACCCGACCTTAGTGAAGTGAGGATAGCAATATCTAAACTCAAACTTAATAAGGCCGCCGGAAATGATGGCCTTCCCGCTGAGCTTTATAAAGCTGGCGGAGATGACTTAGTAAGTAACATTCACCAACTCATAAGCCAAATCTGGTCGGATGAAAGTATGCCTGAAGAATGGAACGTCAGCATCGTTTGCCCGATCCACAAAAAAGGAGACCCTCTGAACTGCGCGAACTACAGACACATTAGTCTCCTCCACATATGGTCTACAAGATCATATCTGCCGTAATATATGAACGCCTGCAACCGTTCACCAACAACTTTATCGGGCCTTATCAGTGTGGATTTAGGCCAGGAAAGTCTACAACTGATCAAATATTCACACTTCGACAGATCCTGGAAAAATCCCAAGAAGTCCAAATCGATACCCACCACCTTATAGATTTCAAAGCCGTATACGACAGCATTTATAGAAAAAAACTGTACAAAGCCATGCCTAGTTATGGTATACCGCCTAAACGGTTAGCAGGATGACGGTGGAGAATTTTCGGTGCTCCATAAGGGTAAGGACACATTCGATGCAAAAAAAAAGGGATTTAGGCAAGGCGATGCACTTTCAAGTGACTTCTTTAATCTGTTTTTTGAAATGAGGCACAATCTTCCATAAATCGGAGCAACTTCATACTAGCATACGCATTGGAGTTTTAAGATGTCTATGACATGTAGAACGAATCGACACCAATACTCCGGGTCGCAGAGTCTTCGATTCCCAGCCAGACGTCGGACGCAGTTGAGGAAGACCTCACTTTAAGTGGCGCGCACAAGTAGAAACCGACCTCGACCAACTTGAAGCGCGCAACTGGAGGTAGTTAGCTAAGGACCTCACAAAATTAAAAAGGCTGCAAAGAACAGCCAATGTAGGCACCACGGGCGCACTGTGGTCTGCGCCAACGCCACAGTGTGACGAATCGCTGATTTAGCGGGATTAAATTAATAGCGCTCACAAATAAACGTTTTTGTTAAATTATTTTGGTTTATATTTCTTGAAATTGTACACAGAATGGAATATAGTAAATAATTTTTACATATGAGCACGAATTTCGAGACAAAATAACAAATAAAAACAGGCAAATTTGAATTTTGTTACTCATTTGGTACATCTAAAAGTTGCAAGACTTCATGTTCAATAAACTGTTTTTTTTTCTTTTCGGAATACATCTTAAACTTGCTAGAAATGGATCTGAAGTTATTAGCAATCGATTTAGAAGGTCAGCATTCGTATGTAGACGCGACATTCTCCTGGTAAACAATTCCCTAAACTTTCTATTTTCCTTGTTTCTTGCTTCTTGGGCTTCTTCTGAAAGTAGTCCGATTGGAAAAATTCAAGATAAAATTATTTGTTTTCCATGAAATTATTAAGGTACAGTTCCCTTGTTTCTCTTGCATAACTCTCAAAAGCGTCTGTATCGATTGGGAATCCAGACCCAAGAGCTTCTAAGATGATATGAAACTTTTTGATTAATTCTTTATCTATCCCTGTAATTTGGGCAGTTTTTTCTTCATTTCTAAAGAATATTCTAGCCGTGTTTCCGTCATTAGTATTACCAGACTGTTGAGTTGGCATATCAATCACCTCAAACCTCAAACTTGATCAGTTCAGTTGTTTCCTTAGCAAAATTTAATTTAATAGGTCGACAGTATCTAGTTGATGATGGGGCTGGGTTTTGCCAAAGTACTCTTTTAGTTTCATCCTTTAAGAAGTACATATGGATGGGAACCATTGAAATGCAAAAAAGATTTTCATCGGAATGATCACCAGGTGAAAATTTTTGTTTGTATGATTTCTGTTGAGCACCATCACAACCCCATTTTATAATCAGGGATTGTTCTTTTAGACCCGTTTTGAAATCAGCAACAGAATTTAAAACATCTTTTTGTGCTAAACATAAACACTCAACGCTGTGGTTTAGTAAACTTTGTAATTGACATTCTGCAGAAGATTCGCTAACAGTTTTATCTTTTGGGTAGCATTTCGTCTTAGCTTCTTTAATTTTGTAGTACGATAGTAGTAAATTAGGAACAGTTTTGTTAATTTGTTGACGTAATATTTCGTACTGATGAGTGGAAAGCTGTATGTCCGTGATCAATGCTAGTGTGGTGTTTCTAGGTGTTTCTAGTGTTTTCCTCACAATTGAACCTTAATAAGAAAAATTAAAAAAAATATATATACCTCGATTTGGAGAGCTTTTAAATAATTGTTTGACTGCGATAGCAGTTTTTCTTTTTCCGTCTTTTCTAAGATTTATTTCATGAGCCATTGCAATTTCTTCAGCGCTAAAAGAATCTAAGAATCTAAAATGATTTGTACTTTTCTCTTTTTGCTTTTTTCACAGCAATCATCAAAGCTTTTTCTCGGTCTTCCTACTATAGTTGAATGAGATGAAGAAGGTATTTCATCTAAAATATGTTGTGGCAATGTTAGGGTTTCATTTAGCCAAGTGGAATATGTGTTTTCGAAGCGCTCTCTATGCCGACCACTTTTTCTTAGGGTTGACTTGATTGACTTTACTGCTGCCTCGGAAAATGAAACATAAATAAAGAAACCCTTAAGAAAAAAAAAACAGCTTCTAAGCGCTTAATTTTGACTTTAGAAATCCAAATATCAAAAATTTGTTTTTTCGTAACTTCGAATGTCATCCTAAAAAACGAAAAAAATTAGTATGGGTGTCGCACCTGTGCGCAAGATGTTAAAGCACATTTCATCTATACATATACAAGGCTTTATAACAAACACGGTCTCTAACTTGAACAACACTGAACAACTATACTTTTCGTCTAATGAATACAAAAAAACACATTTTTTATCTCCAATTTTTCGTTTCTTTCCCTCTAATATTTACAAAAAACACTTAATATATCAAAACAACTTACTTTTATATTCACTAATAGTTTACAAATTCAAAAAAATATAAAACTTTAAAAAAAAATGTTCGCGAACCACTTAAAAAAAATAATAAACACTTGCTTTTCAAACTGACCTTCTACCAAAAAATTACATACAATTTGAACTTTGGCATCATTTTTTTTGTTGTTGCACTTGCTAAAACGAAAAAAAAATTTCACAGTCATTACGTAGGAGGTTTACGCTGTGAGAGAATCCGGTTTTTGTTTACTTTTGTGCATGCAATTTTTTTAATTAAATCCCGCTAAATCAGCGATTCGCCACACTGAACGGTGCTTAGTTGTAATGGTTTGTCTACCAGATTAGCTCGATGATTCTTTAGTGGAATTTACGCTATTGATGGAAGTAAAGTTGTTCGGTCTAACAAGAAAAGACATACGATCATTAGCTTTTCAACTTGCTATTAAAATCAATATACCGAATCCTTTTTCACTTCAACAAGAAGCTGCAGGTAGAGTTTGGCTTCGTCTATTCCTTAAACGCCATCCATCACTTTCATTCCGTCAACCGACTGGAACGTCTATAGCTCGTGCAAAAGGATTTTCCAAGGAAAACGTGGCTATTTTCTTCGATTCTATAGAAACAGATATGAAAATGTACAACTTTTCTCTAAACAACATATATAATGTCGATGAAACGGGGATCTGAGTTTGGCCAGCAAAAATGCCAAAAGTCTTAGCTATGAAAGGTCGAAAGCAGATAGGAGCACTCACTTCAGCTGAAAGAGGATCTTTAATAACTTCAATTTTATGTATGAGCGCAGGAGGATCGTTTGTGCCACCGATGTTTATCTTCCCTAGAAAGAGAGATAATCCTCTTCTTATGAAGGTGCCCCGCCTGGATCAATTCATGCCAATCATCCCTCTGGATGGGGTCAAACCAATTTGTTTACAAGATGGTTCAAACACTTTCTTACAACTGTGAAACCTTCTGAGTCGTCTCCTCTCTTGCTCATAATGGACCGACATGCCAGCCACACAAGGAATATCGAACTCATAGAATTGGCTAGAAATAATCATGTTCGTATTCTTTCCATCCCCTCGCACTATAGACATAAAATCCAACCTCTCGACAAAACATTTATTGGACCGTTAAAAAAATATTTGCCAGAGGAAATCAGGCGATGGGTCATAAACATAATCAAAAGCCTTGACACATTTTGACATAACTGAGTTATTTGGAGGAGCATATTTGAAAACTCAGCAGTTAAATGGTTTGCATCGACTCGAATTTCTACTTTTGATAGGAATATCTTCAAGGATCACGATTTCCTTGCAGCATAGGAGGTTGATGAAGCTTTATGTTCTTTTGATGCAATTATTGATCCAACTGATGAGCCTATGATACTGCAACTAAATCCAGTTAACCCCCAACTGAACTTCTCAGAACCTTGCTCTTCTCCTAATATAAATGTGATTTCTGAGACAAACCAAATGGAAGCAAACTCATATGAAACAGAAGCTCACATCTCAGAACCTTCGACTTCTACTGGTATAAGATCATCTTCGTATACATTTCCTCATGAAATTTCTCCTGTTCCTGTTCGAGTTAAAAAGATTTCAAATCGAGGAAGAAAACCAGGAAAGGCAGAACTCATTTCATCATCACCATACAAACAGGTTCTCGAAGAATCGTTAAAAAATAAACAAGAACGAGAACTGAAGAAACAAACTACTGGACATAAGCAAGGAAAAGAAGTCAGCAAAGTAGGAAAAAAGGTAGATAGGTTTTAAAATGTAAATACTTTATAATTGTTAATTATTCTATAAGGTACTCAAGAACTTACATTTTGGGGACGTAAAGCGAAGCAACATTCCCCATGAAAAGAAAAACCAACGTACACAAGAATCTACTTCATCAGAAAGTGAAAACGATTTTATTCCGGACGATATATCTGATGAAAGCCCTGATCGAACTAATCAAGAAGATGCTAAATGCATTTATTGCTCTAATCTGTTCTCTGAAGACGAGGCAGGGGAAAAATGGGTTCAATGTGTTGTCTGTACCATGTGGGCACATGAAGATTGTTCAGGCAATGAAGAAAAATACTTTATCTGCGAATTTTGCTCTGCATAGCCTGCAGTCCCAGGCGAACCTAGATGAGCTGCTCTGACATATTCGGACAACAGGTTGTCTAGTTATTTCAAGGGTTAGTGAGGCCCCTTGAACAGAGATGGTGGCGGATGAACCGAAAGGCCAACGGCAGCGCTCAATCCCGTAGTGGATACTGATGGCCCCGTGTCCTAGGGGTATCTAATAAATTGGAACTGGCCCTCCAGGTTGGGGGTTGTGCTTTGGGTTAACTACCCACCCACAGAAAAAAAATATTGTTACGAAGCAACCAATAGCCTCGGAAAGGACTGATTTTATTGTTGACGACCCTGCTAAACGAAAAAAGGACAACGACGTTCGTATCTGCACCTGGAATGTGAGAACATTAAACAGGAGAGGTTTAATATCGTTTGCCCGATCCACAAAAAAGGAGACCCTCTGAACTGCGCCAACTACAGAGGCATAAGTCTGCTCAAGATCGCCTACAAGATCCTATCTGCCGTAATATGTGAACGCCTGAAACCGTTTAACAACAACCTGATCGGCCTTATCAGTGTGGTTTTAGGCCAGAAAAGTCCACAATCGATCAAATTTTCACACTTCGGCAGATCCTGGAAAAAAACCAAGAAGTCCAAATCGATACCCACCACCTATTTATCGATTTCAAAGCCGCATACGACAGCATTTATAGAGACGAACTTTACAGAGCCATGTCTAGTTTTGGTATACCGCCCAAACTCGTCCGTTTGTGTAGGATGACGATGGAGAATTCTCGTTCAACCATCAGGGCCGAAAACGACCTCACCGACACATTCGATACCAAATAGGATTTAGGCAAGGCGAGCGCTGTCATGTGACTTCTTCAATTTGATTCTTGAGAGGATTGTGCAAAACTCCCGAGCCAACACCAGAGGCACAACCTATCTGCCGTCATATGTGAACGCCTGAAACCGTTTACCAACAACCTGATCGGTTTACCAACAACCATTGTGGTTTTAGGTCAGGAAAGTCCACAATCGATAAAATTTTCACACTTCGGCAGATCCTGTTTGTGTAGGATGACGATGGAGAATTCTCGCTGCACCATCAGGGTCGGAAACGACCTCACCGCCACATTCGATACCAAAAAAGGATTTAGGCAAGGCGATGCACTGTCATGTGGCTTTTTCAATTTGATTCTTGAGAGGATTGTACAAAACTCTCGAGCCAACACCAGAGGCACAATTCTCCAAAAAAAATTGGTGCAACTACTAGCATACGCCGACGATATTGACATATTTGGTAGGACTCAACGTGATGTCATAGCCACGTTTGCTAGTATAGAGAAGGAAGCGGCGAAAATGGGTTTAGCAGTAAATGAGGGAAAGACTAAGTATATGCTGTCATACGAAAGGACTCACAACATCGACGAATTGGACAGAACGTCACCATTGACAGATATAACTCTGAGGTAGTACGGGACTTTGTCTACCTCGGCTCCGCTATTAACTCTAAAAACAACATCTCGTCAGGAATCAAACTAAGAATTACTCTTGCCAATCGCTGTTTCTTCAGGCTAAGAAGGCAATTTAGTAGTAAAGCCCTCACTCGAACTACTAAGGAGATCCTATATAAGACCCTGATCATCCCAGTCCTGCTCTACGGCGCTGACGCATGGACCGTATCAAAAGCGGATGAAGAAATCCTTGGTAGATTCGAGAGGAAAATTCTTTGAAAAATCTTCGGTCCCGTTTGCGTTGACGGGCTATGGAGACAAAGATTCAACCAAAAACTATACGAGCTGTACAGCGACAAGCCCCTGGTCAAAAAACTCCGCATTGGACGTTTAAGATGGCTAGGACATGTAGAACGAATGGACACCAATACTCCGGCTCGCAGAGTCTTCGATTCCTAGCCAGACGTCGGACGCAGTAGAGGAAGACCTCGCCTTAAGTGGCGCGCACAAGTAGAAACCGACCTCAACCAAATTGAAATGCGCAACTGGAGGCAGTTAGCTAAGGACCGGGCTAATTGGAGAGGCATGTTGGTTGAGGCCCAGGTTCATTCCGGACTGTAGCGCCACTTAAGTAAGTAAGTATTATGTTTAATTATTTTTTTCAGAATTAAACAATTTTTTAGTACTAATTCAAAAATAAATAAATAACTAAATGAATTACATCGATAGTTCATGGCACTGGTCAATTGGATACCATGCGGCCAAACTAGGAGTACCATACAACCCCCCATGCGGCAGTTGCTGGAACGCAAATGAAAGAGAAAACCTCTTTCATTTCATCCGCAAATGTCCGCCCATTAGACCAACCATTCTTCGACATCTCGAGTAAAAGGATACAATATCTTGTCCGTTTTCCAAAGCTCATATGCTGGATCATAATACCGCTTGTATTACATCCAATAACCATCATAAAGGTCACACGAGTCGTGGTAACAAAAAGGCACATCAGAGCTACTTGGGTTCAATGCTGAACCACCACCTCTACCTACCAAATTTTAAAAATGTCCAAACTTTGCTCGTTGGTGAGCTTTACCAAGATTAAAATGAAGGCCTTGACTAAAATCTTGCCTTTGACAAATCATTAAACAAGTTGGAGGGTGGATTTGTATTAAAATGCAAAATTGTTAAATTCGAATTGAAAATCCAGAAAGAAATTCATCCCCTGTCAAGTGGTAAGGAAAAATTACTTCGTGAAAACACATTATCTACCCCCTTTCCCCGCTCCGATTTTTCACAGCTCAAACTAATCTTGCCTGACACCAGCATGGAAGTGAGAATGGGAGTTAATAGCTTGAGGTTGAGTAAAAATGCAAGTACCCTATAACCACATACCGGCTTTTTTGAACCAACAATTTCTAAGACGCATTATCTGTAGGTGGGGTATTGACATTTCTCCGCGTATCTATACCAGACATCTAAGCCGAAGCAATCGTAATTACAAAAATCAGAAGTTATGACGCGAATTTTTCCCGCTACAAACTTCTTTATGTTTATCTTATCTGCCTACTTATAACTTTCGTTTTGGTACTTCTTCTAAACTCGCCAAGATTTCGCTAATTGCTCCAAAGTGCTTTCCATCATGAAAGCATTACATTCATAAATCCTTCATTTCTTACTTTGTTTTAATGGGTAGATGCAGTAAGCTAGTGTGGTTGGTGTGCTGGCCTTCTAAGCGCCGGAATCCCTGGTTAAAATCCCAAAAGCAACAACACCTTAGTTTTATTCACTACCCCACCCCTAACGAAAGTCTGAAAATCAAGCGAGCATAGAAAACTATCATGAGAAGCTTTTTAAACTGGAGTTCCAAAATGTTCGTGCTTCTCACATGAATTGAGAAGCTAGGTTTGAGGCTCTAAATGACCCAGTAATTCCAGATATTTAATTTATTTTTCTCAACTTATCTGCCACACGTTAAATGGTATTGTCTAAGGTCAATACATACGAATCCAAACATCCTTCTGATAAACTTTGAATTCCAAAAACCACACCAACTAGGTGTGCTTTTCCTTAGCAGAGCTTCCCTGTCAACATACGGTTAACAGCAAACCAACCCCTCAAGTCACTGCCTCAACACTTCACCATGGGGTACTGGGAACAGTCTCATCCCCAACCAACAAGCACAATTCATACAAAAGCTCAAGCTTTCCGAATAGACTTTCCATTTTAAAGGATGGGATCCATCTGTCGGAATTGTGGATGCTTGCAACAGTTCTTCCTTAGCAGCTTCGGTATAACGTTCGCGCGGTTCACGTTCTACCATCGAGTAAAAATTAAGCTCCCAACTGAGAACCTCTGACAAAATAAGAAAAAAAATCACGTGCAAGTATTTACATGTGTACATGGAAAATGTTAATTTAATCTAAAATCGAATTTGCTTCCCAAAAAAAAAAAAATTCGATTGGAAATTTTTGATTTGCATGCGCCGGCTTTAACTATGCCAAGTGAATGTATCGCGAAGATAAGCAAATGCAATTCGGTGCAAAATAGAAATTTCAAATATCTCTGGATTACCGAAATATGTTGATACGGCCTGGATACATTGGATAATACTATCTGCTGGATGCCAGTGAAATATCTAACGAGTGCGTGTGTTTCAAATGGATTCACCTCGTTGCTGTTTATTCTCACTGCATTCAATGTTGTGCTCGGTAAGTGTCAGATACTTTTAAGCTTTACTGGTGGACATGGACATCTGTGTTATGTCGAGGCTTTCAGTTTCAGCATTATTGTCAAACTTAACACAATTAAGTGGTTGCGGTCAATGACTTTTTGTCACATTAAGGTTGGTTAAAGTGTCCAGCTTTCATGCACTTTGTTGTACCACTTGTTCTGAAGTTCGTTGAAGGTTGTCGTTGAAATTTATTGAACAAGGTCAGTTCAAGTAGCTTGTGCTTTACTTTGTGTTAAGTGTCATGGATAAGAAGTTCCGAAAGGAGTTTTAATTAAATGTGTCCTTGACAATAATTTCAAACTTTTTATTCATTTTTGGTCACAGAAAATGTTGATTTTTATTTTTTTTTAATTTTAAATGTTGTATTTGTTTTTAAATGTGTGTGGTGGTAATTATAATAAAATAGACGATCTGACTTATTACCTAACATTTAAGGAAATTTATTTTTATTCCTGGAACTTCACTGGAACAAGGAACATAATAATTGTGCATGTGAAAAGCTGGCTTGTATAGTACTGCGGTATTGTCCTCGAACTTATCACTTTTATGTGAATGCAATTTTACAATTTTGGAGGCCTTATAATTGTTTTGTAAAAAAACATGATATAGCGTTTATTTAGGAACTCAGTTAAGATGGTGGACTTTGTCTTTACCTTCAATAATATTGCTCACGGACGGACTCAGGGCTGATAAATATTTATGCAGAAGGTCTGTCTTCGAATAGTTTTAGCAACAGCAAAATGTTTTCCATGTGATGAGAAACATACCCGTTTGGATCCAGCATCCCGCATAGTGCAACAAGTAGGTAAATCCTTTGTTATCAGTCTGCACTATCTGATGACTCTGTAGAAGCGTCGAACCTTTTTGGGTAAAACTTCAATCACAGTGCTCTAAGCGAAAAATGTAGGCAACTAGCGAACAAAGCTAAAAAAGGCAAAGAGACATCGTACTGGTACCGATATAAGTTATCTCTCATAACAAGTAATATACCACTGAGGAAAGAAAAAACAACACATCCAGGCGTACCTTTCTTGATAACATAGAAAGGGGCCTCCCAGACTCTACAATATCCTCTCCACAAATTCACCTATATCTAGTTATCTACTAAAACCAGAATATTACTAAGGACTCACGCATGTCTGTGCGAATTTGACTTTTAAGCCGAGCGCCAAAAACACATTAAACCTAAAACCAGATTGTCAATGGATAACTTCAAGCATAGAAACATATATTTTCAAACTGGACACTCACTTTTCTGGTAGCTTCACTTTGACAGCCATGCTGTTCTGACAATTAGGGTCGCCACAGGGCAATTTTTGTCCACATTAGTACCTAGAAATCAGTTCCCACTTTAATACTCACAAAAATTATCCTAGGGCCATGTAAGTAAGACCAAAATATTCAACAGAGGCCACACAATCCAAACCCCATACAAAATCCCACACACTGTCACATCTGACATGGCCTGAGCTGACAGTCTATGTGTCGAACGAAAATATGCGACATGGCCCCAGGTGAAATATGGTGTCGAAAAATTGTGACATGGCAGTCAGAGTGGGAATCCTATAGGGAGTAAACTAAATACTGTCAAAACTTACTTACTTAATTGGCGCTACAGTCCGGGATGAACCTGGGCCTCAACCAACATGCCTCTCCAATTAGCCCGGTCCTTAGCTAACTGCCTCCAGTTGCGCACATCAAGTTGGTCGAGGTCGGTTTCAACTTTCAGACGCCACTAAAGGCGAGGTCTTCCTCTACTGCGACCCACGTCTGGTTGGGAATCGAAGACTCTGTGAGCCGAATAGACACCACATTCGTTATTATATGTTCTAGCCACCTTAAACGTCCAATGCGGAGTTTTCTTTGACTAGGTGTATGTCTCTGTACAGTTCATATAATTCTTGCCTGAATCTTCGTCTATATAACCCGTCACTCTAAACCGGGACCGAAGATTTTTCGAAGAAGTAATCTCTAAAAAGGATAAAGGATTTCTTCATTCACTTTGGATATGGCCCATGCTACAGCACCGTTTAGTAGGACTGGGATGATCAGGGTATTACATAGGATCTCCATAGTTCTTCGAGTGAGGGCTTTACTACTAAATTGCCTTTTAAGCCCGACGAAACTTCGGTTGGCAAGAGTAATTCTTCTTTTAATTTCTGTGGAGATGTTGTTGTCAGAGTTAGTAGTGGCTCCGTACTACCTCAAAGTTATATCTGTCAATGGTGACGTTCTGTCCAATTCGTCGATGTTGTTTGACCTTTCGTGTCGACAGCATATACTTAGTCTCACACTCATTTACTTTTAAACCCCTTTTTGACGATTTCAATATCGTCGGCGTATGCTAGTAGTTGTACCGATTTTTGGGACATTTTTTTGCACAATCCACTCAAGAATCATCACCATCATCATCATCCTTTTCAGATAGGATCTTGTAGGCGATGATAAGAATACTTATGCCTCGCTTTGTATGGGAGTCGGATGCGAATCGAATCCGAAATCTCAATTTACATCTATACGGATGGGTCTACAACAGCATCTAGAGTGGTTGGAGGTGTTTTTTCCGAGATGCTTAACCTTAGCATATCCTTTCGCCATCCCGATCACTGTAGAGTTTTCCAGGCAGAAATCATGGCAATCATGGAAGCAATCTCATTCAACTCGAAATCAGCCCACGAATGCCGACTGTCTCTTAACGAGATGGCGGAGCATTTTAATATTAACATATTTTTGGTGTCGGGCCACAGAGACATACCAGGGCATTGCAAGGCAGATGAGTATACTAGACGGGGCACTACAATTGACATTCTACCGCCAAGTAGATATGTTAGGTATGCCCCTTGCTACATGCAAATTACTGATCAAACAGGATGCGATCAAGAAAGCAAACCGCAGATGGATAAACGGCAGAACGTGCCAAATATCCAAGCAACTCTGACTTAGCTTTAACCAGAAGTGCTTCGTCTGCTTAACAATTCTGAACAGATCAAACATCAGCACCATAATCGCTGTACTCACAGGACACTGTCCTATAGGTCTACATGCATAAAGACTAGGCCTTTTCAGCAATGACATCTCTAGTATTATTCGCCTTCTATGCTATCGTTCAGCTCTCTCAGAAAAAAGGAAACTTCATCTGGGAGACTACTTCTTCGGTTATCTAGGTGAGCTGGCTATAATCAATGTCAGAAACCTCTTACGCTAGATAGTTAGCTCCGAATGGTTCAATTAGGAATACGAATATAGGAAAGTCGATGGATCCTATATTCGCATCGCGTGCAGCCACTACAACCTAACCTAACCTATGCCTCTGCAGTTGGCGCAGTTCAGAGGGTCTCCAAATTATGCTCATGACTTGGTGAATGTTAATTTCCAAATCATCTCCACTGGTATTATACAGCGCGGCGGGAAGGCCGTTATTTCTAGAAGCCCTGTTAAGCTTAAGTTTAGATATTGCTGTCCTCACTTTACTTCGGTCATTGACTGTGGATCAACTTCGATATTTCATTGCTTAAATCGACAGGATTCTGTTCGATCCTTTTACCCCTGGCTTTCACGTTTTACACTTTGGTAAAGCTTGCGAACATCATTCGTCGGTAGAGCGCTTTTCTTCCTCTTTTATCTTTTTTCTGAAAATGCGGTGTTCTTACCTCCTTTTTAGCATATAGAGCTCGAGGCAGCTCTTGTCTTCACCTGTAGCTTAGCTTTGCAGGCCTCGTTCTTGATTCCGAGCACCTGTCGGCATTCTTCATCAAATCAATGGTGTTCGCGAGAAACATAGAAAATCAGTTGTGGGTGGTGTACTGGCTTGTAAACGTCGTTGCCACATTAGATGCTGGTGGTATGGTGTAAATAAGTATTTTTGATTTATTGTGGCGTGGGGGATACTCCCATTTCTGCCTTGGAAGCAACAAGGTTGTGGTCTGAGACGATGTTAGAACCTCGGTATGTTCAGAAATCCAAAATACTGGATGCGCGCTGTTTCATTAGTTCCATTTCATTAAAATTCACTCATGAGATTACAAAATGAATGAAACAGTTATTTCTCATTAACTCAACAAAATTGATGAAAAAAAATCCCCCTTTTAAAAGCCCATTTGAATGACAGCTATTTAAATCGTTGGTAAAGGTCTGGAAATTAAATGTCATGAATTCGTTTCCGCCCATTGGAATCTAATTCATCATTAAAAAATATCTTTTACTGATTTCAATTGCGGGTCCTGTGGTCTGGGTTTCTTATTACGTTGACGAAAAACAATTTACAGGGACTACACCTTCTGATATCGATAAAGTTGACGAATGACATTCACTGTTTCATTTTCAAATGATTCGGAGAATTCCATGACGATTGCATAATCAAATGTCAAATCAAATGATTATTCGCAAATTAATAAATGAAATAGAACGGTTTAACGCATTTAAATTCGTTTTGTATTAAACGAGAAACTTGGCAGCACCAATAATGTAAAGGTAGTGTATGGTGATCTTTGAACACTCCCATTTGCATTTGACATTTTCTGCTGCGTTGACTTCCTGTTGACAAAAAACTGTAAAGCGAAATAAAATCGATTGGAAATATAGTTACAGTATTAAATTTATTATTTACGTACTCCAAATGAAAATGCATTTTTAATTCAATTTATAAGAGAGCAGTACTATGTTCAATGGTTTTGAATGGGTATTTACTATTCCTTTTGAATCTGCAAAATGCTGATATTTTTTTCGTCCTGTTAAATAAATGCCATTCCACACATTTGTTGATTTAGTGTTTATTTATTTTTGGTGGTGATTTCTCATGTGGGGCTAAGCAAACAAATAAATACCACACACATGTGCCTGTGAATAAAATGTATGACAGCATAGTGCGTCGAACGTTTAGAGGTTTATTCATCAACTGTGGTGGGTTAGCTGCTAGGAAGGTTTGGGAATTGAGTCATTTCATAAAAATTTTGGTCCGGGATAATGATTTTAGTGAGGGACTTTAGAAAAATGGGGGGAAAAATGACTGCTATTGTCATTTATGGTCACAAATCTAAAAATTTCATCTTTCAAGGTTCAAGACAAGTTTTGAAAGAGTAAATCGTCTTTGTTAAGAATATGCTTACTTACATGTTTGCCGGACTCCTGACCTGTTGAGACAATAGAAAAAGTAGCCTTCCATCCTCTTCGAACCTGGGCACATTGCTGCCAATTATTCAGTCCAAGAGATCCAACATCCGCCATCTCTTGATCCTTAAACCGGAGGTTTGGTCCTCCTAGTCTCCTCAAACCTGAAGGTTGGGGTTCAACGATTCTTTTGGCTGACACTATTGTACATCCGCTCGATGTGGCCGAGCCAATGTATAGTCTTCGTGTTTTTACTTTTTGTGCTACATCAACATCTAAGTACTGCCAAAGATTATTAATTCTATACAGATGACGCACTCCATACAAGAAATATTGTTCTATGGCGGGTCGTGCTGGCACAGCCCGCCATACGTTTTTGTTCTTGTTTTTCATGTGTTTTCATGCACACCGCCCGCCCGTACCATGAAGCTACTGAGCAAAAGTTTCTGTTTTTTGTTCTCAATGCGTCATCTGTATAGAATCCATAATCTTTGGTACAGCTAATTAAGTTAGCGGTTGGATCTTTTCCTCCATTCGCTTTCCTCGCATACAGGACCAAAAATGTTACGAAGACTTTTTCTTTCGAAGAATTATAATATTTGCTCCACTTGTGCAGCACTCGGCGCCGTAATGTATAGGACTGGTAAGATTAGGGTCCGGTAGAGCAAAAATTTTGATATTCTGGTTAAGAGTTCTGATCTCATTTGTTTTGCTTAACCTATACCCTAGGAATATTCTTCGTCGTATCACTACTAAGGTTTCATTCGTGGGGTTGATGTTGACTCAGAGGTTAATGAACATTTACCTACCTCAAAATTGCTGCTATTAACAGTGCCAATGTGTACAAGGTTGTGCGTCGACAGTACTTTATTTGTTAATAGCATATACTTTGTCTTGTTCTTATTAGCTACAAGACAAACGCGTTTCATCTCTTCCTCAATGGCCGTAGGTTAGGTTAGGTAAGGTGGTTGCACGCGGAACGTGCACAGTTAGAACAAGAAGGTCCGTTGTGTAACCACATGGATCAAACATCTTTTCCTACGAATCGTCTGCCTAGTTGAACCAATCCGAGCTACAAATAAAACGGCGGAGGTTCCTGATGTCAATGCTGATCAGGCCACCTAGGTTGTCGAAGAAGTAGTCTCCTAGGTGGAGTCTTCTATTGTTGGAGAGCAATGAACATGAACAAAGAAGATGAGTGATACTTTCCTCCTCCTCCTCGTCCATGCAGCTTCTGCAGAATCTGTTGCTATAAAGGCCAAGTTTTTTAGCATTTAGGCCTATGGGGCAGTGTCCTGTAAGGCCGTAAATCCTTCTATAACTGTGAGCTGGGTGTGATCAATGGTGTCGATGTGCTCTGCGTACCTCAGTATCTGGAAGGTTTGTTGAAAAAGTGCCTTCCGTATTAACCTAAGCAATTTCTTTTCCAGCACGAGATTGAAGAAATCGCATAATATCGGAGTCTCCTTTTCGAAATCCGATACGCAATCTTGGAAAACTTCAAGTGAGCTGTTTGCAAACTGACCGCTGCATCGCGTGTCCTCTAATGTTAGGCGACACAGCTGTATTTGTTTTGATGGTATCCCGAATCCATTTCTTTATTAAGCTCTAGGCATTGGATGCTATAATATGCGGCCTTGAAATTTACAAAAGATGGTGTGTTTCGACTTTTCCAGGATTTGCCTTAGTGTGCAAATTTGGTCTATAGTCGATTTGCCGGGCCAAAACTGGTACGTGCCAATACGTGTGTTGCAGAAATTCTTAAGACATTTACACAGTACGTTGGATGGTATCTTATTCTTTGTGGAGCATTGATATGTGTTGCTTCTGTCATCTCATGTTGGTACTTGCAAATATAGTCATACCCCGGACATCTGTCAGGGGTGGCTGGTAGCCTATGATTGTTTCAGCTATTTGCGATACTGGGTCCTGGGTACACTGGGTATTGGCATTGTTGGTGGGTAAGGGCACAGCGGGAAGAATGTTTTCCTTACCGATTTTGGCATTGAAATCCGCTAGTATGATTTTCACATCATAATCTGGACAAGCTTCGTAGATCCGTCCAGGATGTCCTTAAATACCATACCAACTTACAATTTCGCTTCGATAAAGCACTATCGAAGCTATTTCCCCACCAGCAATATTACTTGTAGGAAGTCTTATGGAAAAACATTTGGCGCACTTTTAGGAAGCTATTTACTAGGAAGCTATTAACTAAAATAAGACTTCTTTAAATATTTTTAATAAGCCTTAAAGAAATTACTTTGTTTACTTATAAAGGCCATATAGAAGCAAATTATAGGCTTCGCAAAAAGTCATTCCATAAATATTTGCAAGCCTTATCGAAGTTGAAAAATACATTATGTTTTATTATTTTCTTTTGTTTTTATTAATTTCAATTTCAATCTCTTATAATTATTAAAACCCAAATAATTATGCAATTATTTATATAAATAACTCTCATCTTACTGGGATTCGAACTCGCGTTCACTCGCACGGTAGTCCAACACGCTATCCACACGCTATACAACGTAGTACTTGAATCGTGTTGACTCATTCTCCGGTAGGTTCCAGAACTTTTCATCTTTTTTTCCAATCTTTACACCTTGTCCCGATCTTTTCACCCTTTTCCCGATCTTTTAACCTTAGCTTTTTTATGGTACATGTACACACATCTCCGGAAGCTTAAAAACAGTCTTACAGAAGTGACGCCATTATAATTTCTGTTATGCTTGTGAATTTTCCTGCAAAATGTTTTAAACAAGCTTCTACCCAAACAATCGACTGCCAAAATGCTCAACCTCCGCCCACAAGTACTATATAAGGCCTATCGAAATAATTGGTTATGGGAATTAAATATTTGTACCTTATGGAAGAATAATTGTTAGTTGGGATCTTGATATGATTTTCAGTCTCATCGGTAGTTTCGCGTGCAGGCATAAGCTGATGTTGCAAAACGTTGTTCTGATGCGGATTACTGCTAGGCGGTCACTTACCGGCTTAAAGTAGATAACTCTTGACTGCATTCAGCTTCTCACAACGAATCCGCTTTCACATATGTGCATCCATGGGTAGCAGCTGTAATAAATGTGACATGTATTTCAAAATTTTCTGAATCGCGATAATGTCTGCCCTGTACACACGAGGATAGATTCAAGTTTTTGAGTAGCATCCAGGATGTACAGCCAGCGTGCATACTCGTTAGTTATCTGGTTGACATTTGCGGCTAGTTATGAGAGGGACAACAGCCTCGGACAACAGAGGCTGTTGTCCCTCTCATAACTAGCTATTTTATACGTGGTAAGACAGTTAACCTGATGACATAACCCCCAACCTGGAGGGCCAGTTCCATTTAATAGATACCCTTAGGCCCAGAGCCTTCAGTATCCACTACGGGATTGAGCGCTGCCGATGGCCTTTCGGCTCAAAGGAGGCCTTGACATTTCGCATCGTTTTTAGCGATTACGAATATGCTGTCGTTTCTACAAGGGTCATTACTAACACATATATCAACCGAGAATAGAAAGATTTTTGGTTTATTCGGTGTGAGTGCCATTTTGGGATAATGGTTGTAGATTTTGGTTTCGCTTTAATGACAGACACCCAGCACACCACACTATTTAATAATGCTGTCAAGGTCGATATTGAATTAGCTTAACATATTTTGTAGTCTTACGTCCACGGCCCCAGTTCAGGGACGTGAACCTGAAAATGATTATTTATAGGTTAGAGGAATATCAAAACCTTGTATCAGGTGTCCCATAACTCACACAAAATTTAAATTTTGCGCCATTTAAACAAAATAACAAGGTGACATCTGACAGTTTGCGGTTAGTAAAAATGGAGCGCTATACGAAAAAACAACGCATTTTCATTGTTGAGCAAAACTTAAAAAATAATGAAGGCTTTTCAGCTACAGTCCGCAAATTTCGTACAAAATATGGCCGTCATAGTGATTATTTCAACTGTGATGAGAATAATTGAAAAATATAGGGAGACTGGATCAATTAGTGATCTTATGGTGTTTTCCATTAGTAAAAAAATCAATATATTTATTTATCTAGATTTTCAAAAGACCGATTTTGACAGTTGTGTGTTCTATTGGGAAAATATATTGATTTCTTTTTTTGATCTTAGATCAATTTTGCAGATCTTTATTTTCCGGCAAGATTTGAATATTTCGAGTAGCACTCTACAGCAAATTCTCATGACAGACTTGACATGCTAACAAAGTTCAATTGACTCCAGAATTGAAGACTACTGACCATGCAGCACTACGATAAATCTTTGAATGGATTTTGGAACAATAACAAGTGGATGCTGATTTTTGGAACAAAATCATTTTCAGTGATGAAGCTTGTTTTCAGGTTGATGGGATCGTTATTCGTCAAAATTGTCGTATTTGGGGTTCAGAAAACTCACGAGTAATTGTTGTGAAACAAATGCATCCACAACCCGTGACTGTTTGTTGCGGATTTTGGGCTTGAGGCGTTATCTGACCATTCTTCTTCGAAAATGCGGCTGGACAGGCAGTAACAGTTTATGGTGTTCGTTATCGTGACGAGATAACCCAGTTGTTAGTGCCTAAATTACAAGACATGGATGGGACCAACATGTGGTTTCAACAAGACAGTGCCACATACCATACAGCCAGAAAAACAATTCAACTACTGCATGAGTCATTTCCTAATCGTGTAATCGGCCGTTTTTGCGATCAGGATAGGATACCCAGATCCTGCGATTCAACGCCATTGGACTTTTTTATTTTGGGTTTTTGGAAGTCAAAGGTCTATGCAAAAAAACAAGCCCACTACCACTAACGTCTTCAAAGAGGAAATTATGCTGTGTATTAATAAAATTCAAGTTTATTTTTAAAAATGGAATAAAATGGACAAAATTAAATTTTGTCCATGTATTATGGCTTCATTAGTAAGAGCAAACATTCCGACTAATTATGGAACACAAGTGGATGCCTCGGCTGGCTTCGCAGTACCACATTATTTTACTCCATTGATTGTTTTGGAGTGTAGCTTACGGATTGCTTGAATGATATCGGCCTTAAGTGCTTGAATCCTTTACAGATTGTTGGCATAAGATCGGTCCTTCTTGGTTCCCCAAAAAACAAAGTCCAAAGGGGTTAAATCGCAGTTCCGAGGTGGCCAATTGAAATCGCCAAGACGGCTGATAACACGGTTTGGGAATTTTGTGATCAAAAGATCGATTGGTGGTGGCCCATCCTGCATGAACCACAGGGTGTCCAATTTTATGTCTTCCATTTCGGTAAAAAAAAAGTCGGTTAAGGTGGCTCTAAAACGTCCACCGTTGACCGAAACGCTGAAAAATCCGTGATCTTCGTGCATAATTCTCCTCAGGCTAGAGTTCGTTAAATTTTGAGTTGTTGAGATCGATGGCGAGTTGTTGTTCGTTAATTGAGTCGCGCACTCCCGGGTTTTGTCCACTAGCATACCAGTCTCACGCACTTTTTGCCCAAAGTTGCGTACAGCAGGTTGCACGGTGGGTTGAAAGGGGGGGATACATCTGGCTATTTCGGTAGAACATTTGTTGTTGTAATAGCGGTAAAAGAGTGTAAGGCAGGAGGCATTCCTACGATGTTCGAGCCAATTTATGGAGTTCGTTATGGTTGGATCTCCTATCTAGTAGTTGCAATGAATGTTTGGCTGCACCTGACCATATAAGGGCGTTGAACTCAAGTTTGGGGCGTATGCACGCTTTATACAAGGTGGCGCAAAAGTAATCCTCCTATCAGAAAATGCTTTAAATTTTGCGATTGGCCCCTAATGTCAGTTCTGTTTTGACATTTATGTAGTAAACACATGCGAAATACACGTTAATAAACCATGTTACACTACACTGCTCCAAAACGCGGAATATTGGTGACTATTTATTTGAGCAATAATCGGTCGGTGACTTTGGCACAACGTGAATTTCGTCGCAGATTTCCTAGCCGTCCAACGCCTACTGGTGAAACACTGCGACGTTTAGCCGCTCGCCTCGAAGAGACTGGCACAACACGAGATGCTGCCAGGCGTGGCAGACCCCGGAGTAGCCGTTCTGCAGAGAATATTGCTGCTGTAGCCGAAGATGTCATGGAAGCGCCGTCGACATCGACCAGACGACGTGCCACGCAAATGGGTATCAGTCGACGGTCTTTACAGCGAATTTTCGTACGTGATTTGAAGATGTTTCCGTACAAAGTCCAGACGGTGCATCAACTGTTAGCTGCTGACCGCCAATCGCGTCTAAAGGAAGATGATTTTTCATCAAAAATAATCATGAGTGATGAGGCCCATTTCCATCTTAGCGGGTACGTAAATAAGAAAAATGTACGCTTCTGGGGCACTAAAAATCCGCGTGTACCCCACGAAGAGCCATTACACCCGCTCAAAGTCACTGTATGGTGTGCTGTTTTCGCTGGAGGAGTCATCGGACCTTTTTTCTTCGAAGACGTCGCGGGCCAAACGGTTACTGTGAATGGTGAGCGCTACAGAGCAATGATCAACGAGTTCTTTTTGCCGCAACTTGATGAAT
Organism: Rhingia campestris; assembly: GCA_932526625.1. Taxonomy (NCBI): domain Eukaryota; kingdom Metazoa; phylum Arthropoda; class Insecta; order Diptera; family Syrphidae; genus Rhingia; species Rhingia campestris. Next base: position 170,600,973 of record OW052182.1, read on the forward strand.
TGGGATTGGGAAACATGTGGTTCCAACAGGACGGTGCAACGGCACACACTGCACGTGCCACAACCGATATGCTGAAGGAAGCATTTCCCAGGCGCCTAATTTGGCGATTTGCACTGGCCAGCAAGATCGCCTGATTTGACCGCTCCAGACTTCTTTTTGTGAGGCTTTTTGAAGTCGCGGGTTTATGTCAACAAGCCTCAGACTTTTGCAGCTCGTAAAGACAATATCCGTCAAGAATGTGAGGACCTATCGCCGGAAGTTTTGGCCAAAGTGATGGAAAATGCCATAAAAAGGGCTCAAATGACAATCAACTGTGGCGGCGGCCATTTACATGACATCATATTCTCGACTTGATGTAAAAAACAATTAAAAGACCAAATAAAAAAAATCCACAAGAAGAATCAAAGTTTTTCATTTTTTTTTAAATTACAGCCAAAAAATATCGGAAGATTATTTTTGCGCCACCTTGTATATTGAGGCCAGATCAGAAGGGGTGCAATATTTTTTGCATCGATTAAGGAAACCTTGACATTTCGCTGCATTTTTAGCGATTTCAAATATTTGGTCGTTCCAACGAAGGTCGTTACTAACACACATACCGAGCATGGAAAGTTTTTCGGTTTCCGAAGTGCCATTCGTGGATAAGAGCTGTAAATTTTAGTTTCGCTTTAGTGACAGAAGACAGCATTGCGTTTTGGAAGCAATAAATTTCACTCTATTAGATTGACCCCATTTAATTATGCTGTCGAGGTCGGAATTTAATGAACTCAACATATTTTGTCGTTTTTGTTCCACGTGAATTCGTTTTTTTTGTGAATTCGAGTACGAATATGAAATGCTAAGGGTACTGTCCTCAGCGAAGAAATGGATTGGATTAGAAGTTTCAGACAAGAGGACATTAATAAATATGAGAAAGAGTGTCGGAGATAAAATGGAGCTTTGGGGACCACCAGAATTTATTTGGTGAGTAGCAGACTTGAAACCGTCCAACACTACTTGAATTGAACGATTCGAGAGGTAGTTACTAATCCATTGAATAAGAGTATTATCGATAACAAAAGCACGTATTTTCGACAAAAAGGGCTTGATGCCTAATCCTGTCAAATGCCTTTAAAATATCGAGTATAACGATATTATTTTCGCCAGCAATTTGGATTGATTAGTTCGACTTTTCGATAAGAAATGACATGAAATCACCAGTGGACCTGTTGCTACTAGAACCGTATTGTCGATCATTGAGGAGTTTTCGTGATCCAAGATATTTTATAAGCTGACGGTTTATCAGCATTTCCATGACCTTCGAAAGAAGGGAGGTAAGTGTAATTGGTTGGTAGTTGGAGAGAGAAGATTCGCCTTTTTGGGGGACGGTCTGGACAAATGCAGTTTTCCATCGACTCCGAAAGAGTCCTGATGGAAAAGCTTACGCAGTGGTTTTGCCAGCATTGAAGAACACCTCTTCAGAATTATGGGGGAGGTTCCATCTGGACCAGCCGATTTGTGTATGTCTTGATCGATTAATACCTACCCTTGTGACTGTACGAGTACGGAAGTGGATTGATCCCATAAAATGTTCTACGTTCTCTAGCACAGGGGGAGACTGGGCACAATCTCGCAGCGTGGAGCTCACATTTTGGCACTAACTTTGAAAATATGTTTTCAACATTTCCCAAGGTTGCTCTAGCCCAATGCGACTCTTTTTGTTCCGCGGAAGTATGATACTGACTTTCTGTCAAGATATCGAGCGACGAACAACTGTCAGTGTCAAAATAACCTATGATTTAAAAACTAGATGGCCCACCGTATAACTCTATGGATCAACAAACAAATTTAGCTTTCCAATTAAAAATCTGTATTTTCAAATTAAAATTTGCTTGAATTATTACTACTCACCCATCAGGGGTCACAACTTGGAGGGTGACAATCAGAGCTGGTTGGTTTGTGTTTTTATATATTCGCATTATCATCCATTTGACCAGCTCACCTTTCAGCTAAACTGGTGTTTTTGACCTTAAAGTTTAAAATAATTTGGTATATTTTTTACCGCTTTGTGTGGATAGTCAAACATTTTCAAATCTTTTTCAAAAAATCTCCATAGTGCCGATCCTTGCCTAGGATTATCAACGTGCTTGACTAAATCTGAAATAAAAAAATCGTACCGTCAACATTTTTATTCCTGCACGGGAAATTTTAACTCGCCGTATTAAGTGTCCATCGACATTCCTCTTTTTAATTCGTGAAAAATATTTTTTTTTAGGTTATGCTACAAATCATTAACCACTATATCGTAACCAAAGACATCCTTATGTGAACATTAATAATAAAAATCCACGTATACACACAAAATTCATGTAAATTAAAATGTTCCTCATTTTTTAGTGTACACGTTAATAATTTATTGTTATTAAATCCTGTGGCTTTTAAATTAGATGTATTATTATGTGGGGTTCTAAAGTGCCCTTTTTTCAGAGATTGTACGCTATAAATATTGTCCATACTCACAACACAGAGTCGGCATGATGTCACGAGTCCTCCGAATTTTATGTTCTATTAATATTTATGGTTTTTTATTAATGTAAATAATTCATGGCTTGTAGCGAAGGGAGGTTAATAAATTATTTGTAACGTGCTTAGGAAATTAATCAATATCCGCACGGTTATGAAATTTAGGATCGAAGTCAATTACTGAAAATAGATGTGAACATATTTTGGTATTTTGATAGAAGGATGAACATTTTTAATAATATAATTTTGAATTTTATCGAGTGGTATAAAAAATCAACCATCTAGCGACTTAAAAAGCTGCTGAATAGCCTTGGGAGTGGACATGATTTAAATTTTAATGTACTCTAATATATCTGGTATTAACGGCCCATACATGTCCTAAAACATAGCTTCTCCCTTCATTTGTTTATGCGAAGTTATTATTTTTACCACAAAGAAGAGGATCTCATGTTTATCGCTGAATCCGAACGAAAATTTGAGAAGCTTCTCATATGACAATGTTACTCTTGGATGTTTGTCAGACTTTCGGAAGAGGTGGAGCAGTTGTTTTCACTTCCAGGATTTGAACCAAGGAACCCACTCTTAGTAGTCCAACGCATTAACCACTAGGCCACTGCACGAGTATGAGGGTGGACAGTTACAATTAAATAAAGGGTCCGCCAAATAACTTTTTGTTTTGTAAAATGCTATAAAAAAACTACTGAATATTTTTTCAAATTTCTTTTTTTATTTGAAAGTACAATCATTCCGATTAATAATGGAAAATAATTTTATTCAAATGGCCGCCTCGGCTGGCCATGCAGTAGCCTACACGATCGGTCCAATTTTTAAGCACATTATCGATTGTGTACAGCTGTATTTCACCAATGGCTTCACGAATATTGTCCTTTAAATCGTCAATTGTCTCTCGCTTGTCGGCGTAACACTTATCTTTTACGGCACCCCACAAATAATAGTCCAACGATGTCAAATCGCAGCTCCGAGTTGGCCAAACGACATCAGCTCTGCGGCTGATAATGCGATCTTCCAAAACAGGGCGCAAAACATCGAGTGTAGCTTCGGCTGTGTGGCACGTAGCTCCGTCCTGTTGAAACCAAATGTTGCCAATATACTCCTCTTCAATTTTTGTGAACAAAAATTCGTTCAACATGGCCCGATAACGGTTGCCATTGACTGTAACGGCCACTCCTTGCTCATTTTAGAAGAAAAATGGCCCAATTATGGCTCTGGACCAAAATCCGCACCAAACAGTGACTCGTTTTGGGTGTATCGGCTTTTCAATGTATGCGTGCGGGTTTTCTGTGATCCAAATGCGACAATTTTGCTTGTTTACATACCCGCCAAGATCAAAATGAGCTTCATCTGAAAAGATGATTTTTTTGGCAAAATCGGCATCTTCTCTAAGTCGATCGCAGGCCCACTTAGCGAAGCGAAAACGCATTGGATGGTCAGTTGGCTTCAACTCCTGAACCAATTGGACTTCATGGCGTCATACCAAGGTCTTTATGCAAAATTCGTCTCAATTATGTCTCCGAAATGTTCAATTGTTGAGAACGGCGGTGAATTGATGTTGATGGCGCTTCACGCACACTTTCTGTCACAGCAGCAATATTCTCGGGTGTACGCACTGTTTTTTTGGCTTTTCACGCTTTGGTTTATCGATGAGGATGCCACTTTTTTCACAAGATAACGAACATACGGAGCTGACGGTGCTTCTCTTCTTCCAAAATCCGTACGCAATTTTCGCACACATTCTGCAACATTACCATGATTTTCAAAGTAATGTCGCAATATTTCCAAGCGTTCTTCAAGCATATACACAACCATATTCGTTCAGCGGAAGGATAAAACTAATTATCTGTCAAATCAGACATGAGCTAAGTGCTACCATTCACGAAATAAGCACTAGTTGAAAAAAAAAACGTTAGATGGCAGACCCGTTACTACGTAGAAGTATGAAAATTAGATACAAGGTCGGCCAAAAGAAGTCATCCGATGTTGTTTGGCTCTGATTTTTTTTTCTTAATGGCTCGATCAGTGTGTGCCGTTGCGCAGTCCTGTTGGAACCACATGTCCTCCAGTCCTAATTCGTCCAACTGCGGCAGAAAAAACTCGGTTAACATGGCTCTATAGCGCGCACCGTCCACTGTTGTCGTTTGACCAGCGGCGCTCTCGAAAAATATAGTCCGATGACTCCTCCAGCGTGAACAGTGCACAATGCAGTAACTTTGAGCGGGTGTAATGGCTCCTCGTGCATTACTCGTGGATTTTCGGCGCCCCAGAACCGATAGTTTTGCTTGTTCAGGTACCCGCTGAGGTGGAAACGAGGCTCATCGCTCATTATGATTTTGGTCGAAAATCTTCCACTTCGTCCTCGAGATTGAGGATGGCTTGGGCGTTTGGCAGCAGCTGAGGTACGGACTGGACTTTGTACGGGAACATGACTAAGCCTTTGACCAAAATTCGCCTTAGGGACGACCGGCTGATGGCTAATTGCGAGGCACGGCGTCTGGTCGATGTTTCCGGCGACAGTTCGACATCCTCAGCAACAGCGGCGATATTCTCGGCACAACGTGCGCTTCAGGGCCGGCCATTCTTTGCAACGTCTCGCGTTGTCCCATACTCTTCAAGGTTGGTGTCCAAACGGCGCAGTGTTTGCCCAGTCGGTTTCGGATGGCCGGAGAATCGGCGACGGTATTCGCGCTGCGCCAACACTACAGACGAATTGATACGCAAAAAAATAGACACGATTATTCCGCGTTCTTTTGGCCCACCTTGTATTTGTTCAGTGGGGTACAAGCCCAGCCTATATGTCCTTTCGATAAGCCTAGTTACATCGGACCGTATTGGTTCTTAGCTAACTGACTCTACTGCGTCCGACGTCTGTCTGGGAATCGAAGACTCTGTGAGCGGAGTGGACTCCACTATGTCCTAGTCATTTTAAACTTGCAATGCGGAGTTTTTGAATAGGGGTATGTCGCTGTACAGCTCGTATAATTCTTGATTGATAGCCCGTAAACGGGACTGACAATTTTTCAAAGAATTTTTCTCTAAAATCGACCAAGGATTTCTTCATCCACTTTTGATACGGTCCATGCTTTAGAGCCGTAGAGCAGAACTGGGATGATCGGAGTCTTATATAGGATCTCCTTGCTATAGTTCGAGTGAGGTCTTTACTTAGTAGTAAGACCTTGCCTTCTTAGTCCAAAGCGATTAGCAAGAGTAATTCTTCGTTTAATTTCTAACGAGATGTTGTTGTCAGGGTTAATAATCGACCATGGATTTCTTCATCCACCTTGGATTCGGTCCATGCTTCAGCGCCGTCGATTCGTATAATTCGTCGATGTTGTGTGCTTTCGTGTTGACAGCATATACTTAGTCTTATCCTCATTTATTGCTAAACCCATTTTTGCCGCTTCCTTCTCTATACTAGCAAACATGGCTATGACTTTACTTTGAGTACTACCGATAATGTCAATATCGTCGGCGTTTCCTAGTAAATAGTGGCACCGATTTTTGGAAGATTGTGCCCTTGGTGTTGGCTCATGGGTTTTGCACTATCCTTTCTAGAATAAGATTAAAGAATTCACATGACAGTGCGCCGCCTTGCATTAATCCTTTTTTCGTATCGAAAGTGTCCGTCAAGTCGTTTCCTAACCTGATGGAGCAGCGAGAATCGTAATCCTGCACAGACAGACGAGTTTGGGTTGTATACCAAATCTAGATATGGCTCTGTATAGCTCGTCTCTATAAATGCTGTCATATGTGGCTTTGATGGGAATCGATTTGGACTTCTTGGACTTTTTACCAGGATCTGCTGAAGTGTGAAGATTTGATCAGATGTGGATTTTACTGGCTTAAGACCACACTGATAAGGGCTGATCAGGTTGTTGTTTTGGTAAACGGTTTGAGGCGTTTACATTATACGGTAGATAGGATCTTGTAGGCGATGTTGAGAAGACTTTTGCCTCTGTAGTTGGCGTAGTTCAGAGGGTCTCTTTTATGGAGCTGGCAAACAAGGCAAAGGTTCCATTATTCAGGCATACCAACCCAACCAAATTGTTTCATGAGTGAATGTTTATTAATAAATAAGCTACGGCTGCATTTTAGGGCTCGGCTGGGAGGACGTCATTTTCGGCAGCGCTGGTAAGTTTAGATATTGCTGTCCTCACTTCACTTATATTGGGTGGTTGGTAGTTTTCGCTGTTGTCGCCAATATTAAATGGTTCGTTCTGCCTGACAACAGTTTAACAGTCTGTAGAAGTGTTTCTTCAAAACTCTCAGCATCGACTACTTTCTTGTTATCTCACCTGGATTCTATTTGCGCTTGTATCCCAGGCTTTGACGTTTTGCATTTTGGTAAAACTTGCATTCATGGAGTGGCACCTTTGTATATCCTGTATAGCGCGCTTTTCTTGCTCATTTTACTTCTTTCAGAAAATTTTATGTTGTTCCTTCCTTCCTATAGAGCTCAATGGCAGCTCTCGTCTTCACCTGCTGCTTGGCCTTGAAGGCCTCGTTCTATCAGTTCTTATGGATACCTTTGGGTCAAAATCTCGCAGCACGATTTTAGCATCGTACTTCGTAGTCGCTCATAGGTTTTGTCAAGGAGCTCGTAGAAGCAGTCTACGTCCTAACGCCTCCGTCGGAGAGTGAGCGCATATGTTGGCGAATTTGGTCTTGATGCTGACTGTTACAATGTGTTCGCTAATGTCTTGGAAAGATGAGACTTCTTGCATAAATCTTTTACTTACAACAAATCCACATCTGAATGATTCCTGTTGCTACTCCCTACAATACGGTCTTTATTAGATGTCACAGTTGTTCATCCTCTGTTTGCTCGGTCCATCCCATTATATTTTCTGAATTTCAGTAATGTCTGCTTTTAAACAGCTTAGCTTCCGCTAGTTGCTCGGATGCACCTGTTATTCTGTCTCACATTTTAGGTGCAGATACGAACGTGGTTTTCCTTTTTAACTTTCTCTTACATAAAGAAAGATATTGTTTTCGTGAAAATTTTCGACCTCGAGATTTGGATTGATTCTAACATTACGATGATAGCGGAGCCTAAAAAAGTGGTTTTTGGAATTCCGTCCGTCGGTCCGTCGGTCCGTCTGTCCGTAATGGTCTCCCCAGCCTAAACGGCTTAGCCGATTTTCTTCAAACTTCGTATCCAAGCTTGTTTTGGTCATAATTCTAGGCCATTTTTTTTGTTTGCTTTTAGCCATGTTAATAACGGTACCTGCCATATAAAAATTACACATAACCTCAATTTTCTCGAAAACGGCTCTAACGATTTTGATTAAACTTTATGTATACAATAAAGATATTTGTTCCAACAAAACTTCATACCCAGTTTTTTCGAAAAAATCCATATAACGGATTTTGTCATTTAGGCCATATAATGAAAAGTGTTAATTTCTCGCAAACTATTATGTCAAATTGAATGAAATTTAATATAAATACTACTATTACAGCTTGAAGCAATTCCACATATGTAATTAGTTTTAGCCCAACTATCACTAAACGGAATTTTCAGTTTTGGGCAATAACGGAAAATCATTATTATTCACATTGACATCGATTCCTTCAAATTTCGGAGTGAACAGTCATATAAATACATTTCGACATTATTTATATCATTTTAGGATCAATAATCAAATTGATTGATTGAGCTCGCAAAGGGTCTGACTTCCCCTTGAGATTCCAAGATGTCCTGTTGTCCGAATCTGTCAAAGCAGTTCAAGTAGGTTATATACTTTCTCCATCCTTACCGGGACTGTAGACGCCACCGTTGACACCATCTTGGGATTTTACCTCCGCCACCTGAAAATTGTATGAGTACACGTCTTCCCCACCGCTCTCATCTGCTGCCGCCAAGACTTTACACAGGCGTTGAGACCCGTATCTACGGTCAAAGTACTAAGCACTCAGAGGTAGTCTCATGAAGGCTGATTTTTCTCATGCGGTCAATGTATGGATTTCCATAAAACTTGTTCGACAGTCTAACTTGGAACTTATAATTTGCCTGGATCTTATTTCCCTTCTCTTACTGACCTCTTTAGACAATCGCTGGCTTAGGTTAGACTATGCAACTACATTCTAATCCCGTCCCTACGAGAGTACCCCATTTTCACACACAGTCTAACCCAAAACCTAATATCTTTATCGCCATCCACCTACCCCACTTTTTAAAGTGGTCCTGTCCCAATAAACAATTTCCCAACAACGCCACCATTATCAGTAATCCGCAACTATAACCGATGTTGATGCTTTTTGTGTTGCTCTCCATTATCCATGGTATCTCTTGAGGACATGTACTGCACTGATGATATCGCCCCAACTCCCCTAAAACTGTGTCACACAACAAATTCAGTGACATTGTGTCCTATCGCCTAGGGGCCACATGCCATGAAAAACTCATATTGTTAAGTAGTGTTGCCATGGCCCTTCTTGACTGGAAGGTGAACTGCATTTCCCGATTAAAAAAAATTCCCAAACCCGGAGGAACATCAAGTTCAGTAATTTATCGAAAGACATAAGGTCGGTAATTCGTCCTTTTGTTTTTGTTATTTTTAATTTTCGCTTCCTCTTTGTTCTGTTTGCACCGTCAAAGCAGCATCCATTCAATTATCTCTCAACAATAATTACAGAAAGTGCAACAGAAATTCCAGGACGTTTTCACTCATACAGGCTTAGTGTGGCTGACATCCCCCTTAATGGTGTAAGCTACAGTAAACGCTATACACACTTTTTTTGACTTTGTTCTGGTTTTCCTCGAAAGAGAAAAAAAAAAACGAATCTGTTCAAGTGAAAAACGGACAGCAAGGATAAGCATACCTTGCTTATATTCTACAAGGGTCGACTCTGACCAACTCCAACCCAACGTGGCAGGAGGAAGCCATTAATGGGGTCATCTGTCTTGGAGTTTATACCGTGCATTTTAAATGAGAGACAAGAGGTGGTACTGGTATTGGCAGTAAGTCTTCCTTCGACTTGGTTACCCCAGTGAACTCTTGAGAACCGCAATATTGATGATGGCCCTACATGCGGTAGGGAGTGCACACGCCCCAACTCAATATCTGAACGCGGGATATTGGCCAAAAACGAGACTTTAATACCGACCACAGCGCACACATGTGAATCACTGAAACTGTTATTTTATTATGATGTATAAGGGGCATTAAGCTCGAATAACAGTAACAGCAGTTTGCATCGTACATTGAGCTATGCATTTGGGTTTGGAATTTCAAATCCAGTAGCTGTGGAGTTGATTTTTTGTAGCCTTTTAGTGTTTATCGGTTTTCAGTTGAAAGGGTGTGTTGGGGTGACGTCTTAACCGGGAAGGAGTTGAGTCGAAAGGAATTTGTGGTTGACTTTAGGGTGGGGGAAAAGCAGTTTATTGTGTACCTCTCTATTACAAGTACTTTGGTATCAGACATATAAATACAGTTAGTTTGTGCTTGAAAAAGTTTGTGAGGATAAATTTCGAAACTTCACATCAAATTTTGTAGAAATTTGCAAGAAACTTTTGAAAGTGATTGAGGTCGTTTCTGGGGTAACGTGTTATTTCAATTATTGTTTTCATTCAGGAGGAAGGAGTGCTGATAGGGAAAGCCCCCCGAGATTCAAAAGCTAGTTACCACTCTAATCAAAGCTAGTCCTGCTAGAGTGTAACTGCCGCATTTAAGGAGTTCAAATTTAATGCTTTGTCATAGTTTTGTTTATCCGTAAGGGTCTCTATATGATTGCGTGGTCCCTGATTCAAAACCCCAATATGACAACACCTGGGTTCTTTTAACTGTTCCACCTCTTGTGAAAGTCTGACAAATATACCAAGAGCAACACTGTCATTAGAAGCTTCTCAAATTTGCAGTTTGGATTCGGCGTTTGGTGCAAAAATAACAACTTCGCACACACAAATGAAGGAAGAAGCTAGGTTTGAGGACTTGCGGACGTGCTTTATATGTCAGATCTTAATTTTTTTTCATTAGAAGCTGTTCTTCAGAATTTGGAATTTTCTTCATGTCCATAAGAAAGGCAGCAATAATTTTCCATTTCCATACTGCAAAGACGGAAGAATTTGGACGATTCCCAGCCGTAGCAATACCTAAATTTCACTGGTCCTCCCCTCGTGATGATCTGACAAATCATCAGAGTAGAATCAATTCCCAATAAAAGCTTATCTGAACTCGAATTCGGTATAAAACAGTATGTCCCGCCTTCGTGCATGAAGTACACACATACACATAAATGGTTGTGGGAAAACCTATAGGCCCTGGGTACTATTGAGCCGGTTGCGCCAAAAAATTGTAAAGCGTGGTTAAATTTTAGGGGCCGATGTTGATTTTGAATAAAACACAAATTATTTGGGAAATTATTGTCATTTCGTTTTATTGTGATAATATTGGTATGGTTCAATTATGAATGGAACAAACATTAGCCAAAGTGCCAGCGCGACTTCGGCGGCACACCTCCATCCGATCGTCCAAATTTTCGATGACTATGATGCATAATTGCGGTTCTATGCCGTTAATGTGCCGAATTATCTCATCCTTTAGTTCTTGAATTGTTGCTGGCTTATCGACGTACACCTTTTCTTTCAAATATCCCCAAAGAAAGAAGTCCAACGGTGTCAAATCACATGATCTTGGCTGCCAAATGAGATAACACGGTCATTGAATTTGTCGCGCGAAAGAGCCATTGTTTCGTTAGCTGTGTGGCAAGTGGCACCGTCCTGTTGAAACCACATATCGTCCACATCCATATCCTCCAATTTGGGCCATAAAAAGTTCGTTATCATCTCACGATAGCGAACATCATTCACAGTAACTACCTGACAGGTCTCATTTTGGAAAAAATACGGCGCGATGATGCCGCCAGCCCATAAACCGCACCAAACAATCACTCTTTGTGGGTGCATTGGTTTTTCGACAATCTTGGATTTTCATTCGCCCAAATGCGGCAATTCTGCTTATTGACGAATCCACTGAGGTCAAAATGTGCCTCATCACTGAAGATGATTTTCTTCGAAAATTGATCATCCACTGTTGCCATTTTTTGACACCATCCTGACCATTGACGACACTTAAAATTGGCAAGAGGCTTTAGATCTTGAGTCAATTGCACCTTGTATGCGTGTAAATGCAAGTCTTTATGCATAATGTTCATCAACGACGAGCATGAGAGGTGTAATTGTTGGGCACGACGACGAGTTGAAGTGGGCGACTCTTCAGCCACACTATCGCGAAGGCGAATCACGAAGGGCACGATATGCAGTTTGATTTGAATGCCCATTTTCATAATTAGCCTGAATAACTTTAACGCGTTGCTCGATTGTGTATCTTTCATGATTCAAATTGAGTAAGTCTCAAATTGGGAAATGTCAAATGAAATGCAGAAAAAAACTTGACGTTAAGGTGTGGTTCACATTCAACTCAGCAAAAGATGCTGAGGTTCTATTCTTTAGAAGGCGCATTCTGGTATTGCACTGCATGCCGTAAATTGTCCATCTCGAGCCTAGCTTTCAAAATGTCGGCATTTAAAGCCGATATTGTTATGCTCTCAAAAGGTTTCAAAGACCTTTTCGAGTCTTTTAATCATGCAGTATCCACTGTGTCTGCATTCTCTGACCCTTGTCTGTCCGTTGACGCTTCCACATCTACTGAGCCTTTGCCAAGATTAGAGCAAGATATTTCCATAGGAGAACACAAAACCCAGAAGTATACTGATACAGATTTAATACAATCTGCTCCGACTCATGTAGCCAATGATAAAGTTGTCGCTATTAAAGGAAAGCGAAAGCGTGATGCGAACTCATCATCGGCTAATCCAAGAGCTTAACGCTCTAACCTTAGAAGTCAGATTCTAAACAAACCCAATTCGAATCCAAATTTGTCGGTAGGATCGTCACCGACTGAGACTTCTTTTACTTCTCGCATTATTTTAAGGAATTCTCTGCGATGTGAAATAGTTTATATAATGGCTATATAGCCAATATGGAGAACGCTCTTAAAAGTGACCCAAAACGCTTTTGGAGTTTTGTCAATTCGAAGAGAAAAACGGATGGATATCCAGTCAACTTCTCTTACAATAATTCAAAAATATCGAGCTCTATTATTTTATCTAACTTATTCGCAGAGAATTTCAGTAAATCATTTATTGATACCCCTCTTGTCTTAGACGAACAATATTTCAGTTATCTCAATGACTGTTCTCAAGTTAGTTTCAGCAACGTCACATTTGACGATGAGACAATAATTAAATATATCGCTTTATTAAATAATGATTATTCTGCTGGGCCCGATGGAATCCCACCAATAGTCATAAAGCAATGCAAAGATGCTCTTTTGCCATACCTTAAGTATATGTTTGAAAGCTCCCTTAAAACAAAAGTATTCCCAACTCAATGGAAAAATGCATTTATTACACCTGTTTTCAAAAAAGGTGAACGAGGAGACATTTCTAATTACAGACCTATTTCAAAACTCTCTTGCATTCCTAAGTTATTTGAACATATTATTTGTGATAAATTGGTATTCCTGTGTGGAAACATTATCTGTAAAGAGCAGCATGGCTTTGTAAAAAATCGATCCACTGTCACAAATCTCTTAACTTTTATGCATCATTGTTCCAATAGGTTGGAAAATAAAAAAGAGGTCGATTGTAACGGGTGATTTTTTAGCTGGTTTGGTTTTGGCAACACTGGTTTTGACAGCTGACGTGTGTTTAGTACCTTGTGTCATTGTCAAACAGCTTCAGTTTGGTTTGCAATTTAACCATGGATCGTCTTACAAATGAACAACGCTTGCAAATTATTGAATTTTACTATCAAAATTCGTGCTCGGTTCGAAATGTTCATCGCGCGCTGCTTCCATTTTATGATCGGCATTCTCGACCTTCTGAGCAGTCTATTCGGAAGATTGTGACCAAATTTCGCACCAAATTTACTTTGTTGGACATTAAACCACCAACACGTTTACGTACTGTGCGTAGTGAAGAAAATATTGCGGCCGTATCAGCTAGTGTGACAGAAGACCGCGAAATGTCGATTCGGCGCCGTTCCCAGCAGTTAGGCCTTTGTTACAGCACTACGTGGAAAATTTTGCGGAAGGATTTGGGCGTAAAACCTTTTAAGATACAGCTGGTGCAAGAACTAAAGCCAGCCGATCTACCACAACGCCGAATTTTTGGTGAATGGGCTCTTGGAAAGCTGGCCGAGGATCCGCTTTTTTATCGAAAAATTGTGTTCGGCGATGAGGCTCATTTTTGGTTGAATGGGTACGTAAATAAGCAAAATTGCCGCATTTGGAGTGAAGATCAGCCAGAAGCATTGCAACAGCTACCAATGCATCCCGAAAAAGCCACTGTTTGGTGCGGTTTATGGGCCGGCGGCATTATTGGGCCATATTTCTTCAAAGATGATGCGAATCGCAGCGTTATGTCAATGGTGAACGCTACCGAGCGATGATAACAAACTTTTTTTTGCCCGAAATGGAAGTTCTTGACTTGCATGATATGTGGTTTCAACAAGACGGTGCAAAATTGCCGCATTTGGAGTGAAGATCAACCAGAAGCATTGCAACAGCTACCAATGCATCCCGAAAAAGCCACTGTTTGGTGCGGTTTATGGGCCGGCGGCATTATTGGGCCATATTTCTTCAAAGATGATGCGAATCGCAGCGTTACTGTCAATGGTGAACGCTACCGAGCGATGATAACAAACTTTTTTTTGCCCGAAATGGAAGTTCTTGACTTGCATGATATGTGGTTTCAACAAGACGGTGCCACATGCCACACAGCACGCGAAACAATGGCGCAATTGCGAGGCGAGTTTGGTGAACAGTTAATTTCACGTTTCGGGCCGGTCAATTGGCCGCCTAGATCGTGCGATTTGACACCATTAGATTATTTTTTGTGGTTGTATGTCAAGGCTAATGTCTATAGGGACAACCCCGCTTCGATTGACGCACTGGAAGCCAACATCCATGCATTCATTCGTGAGATACTGGCCGATATGTGTGAAAGAGTATGCCAAAATTGGACTCAGCGGATGGGCTACCTGAGACGCAGCCGCGGTCAACATTTGCATGAAATTATCTTTAAACATTAAATTGCAAGGTTCAAACTATCGATTCAAATAAATATTTCATTCATTTTTTCGAATTTTTAACGATGCAAAAGCTTGTATTCGAGAGAGCAAAATACTGATATATGCTGATGACATGAAAATTTTCAAATGTGTGGGAGATCTAAGCGATTCGCTTTCACTTCAAACTGATTTAAATAGCTTTACAACATGGTGTTTTAAAAACGGTTTGAATCTGAACCCCACTAAGTGCCAGCATATGTCATTTTCACGAAAACTTATTCCGTCCAATTTTAGTTATACTCTGTCGGGGCACACTCTCTGTCGTATAGACGGTTTTAAAGATCTTGTTGTTTATTTTGATCCTAAATTGGAGTTTAATAAACACATAAACGTTATTGTGAATAAATCCAACTCTATGTTGGGATTTATAAAAAGGTGGTCAAAAGAGTTTAATGATCCTTATGTCACCCTTTCGTTATATAATTGTCTAGTACGCCCTCACTTGGAGTATGCCTCACAGGTGTGGACACCCTTCTATGTCGTTCATTCAAATAGAATTGAGGCAGTCCAACGTAAATTTATAAGATTTGCTTTGAGAGGACTTCCATGGGATGATGTACAAAATTTGCCTCCGTATAGGTGTCGAATTAAACTGCTACAGTTGTTGCCTTTGTCTCAACGTAGACTTAACAATGACATGGTCTTCTTACACCAAATATTATCAGGACAAATAGATGCTCCAGATCTTTTAAGTGCTATTGGTTTAAATACCCGTGGAGGTTCCTATAACCTTCGTAGACTAAATATTTTACATTTACCTAATCATAAATACAACTATGGTATGCATGAGGCTATAAGTCGCATGAGTAGAGTTTACAATAAAAATAGCGATGTGGTTGAACTGCATGTTAGTAAAAGTAGTTAAAAAAACACTTTGCGTAATTGTATTCTAGAGTCGTAATAAGTGTATGTTTATTTTTTTTTTTGTTAATAATACAAAAATAATGTTTAATTTCATCGTTTATTGATTTTGTTAGTGACGTCAAACTAACTTCAGTGTTTTGTTATGTCCCACTTACAAATGCACTAAATGATGATCCTGTGGATGCATTTTATGTGCTGTGGCAAATCTCTGCTCGTAGATGCGCTTGTATTAAGCTCGCTACGACACAGATCTGATAGTGTTAAAAAAAAAAAAAAAAAGAACTTCCATCCGACCAAATTTTGCCTATAAGCCTTAGTTGGTCTGTTAGTTAATAAATCATGTGCTCAGTATTTTGTATTCGTTGTTGCTGCAACAAGGATGTGGTCCGAATCAGTGTTAACCTATCAGAATGTTCAGACATAATACTGAATGTATGCCCCTTGTCTATCACAACGTTATCAATTTGATTGAATGTTTATTGTTCTGAAGACCACCATGTCCCCTCCTTCGTATTGGAGGAAACCGTATGCTGGCTATAGTGGCATTTCGTTCTACAGCGAAGGCCTAAGTGAAGGCTGTGTTTTCCGACAATACTGCTTAAGAAGTCCTCTACCACTTCAGTAGTCGTTCATAAGATTTGTCAAGGAGCTCATAGGAGCAGTCTTCTGCTATATCACAATAAGTGCATATAAGGCTTATGTTGCGAATTTGGCCTTGGTGTGGATTATTAAAATGTGATCGCTAGTGTCATCAAAGCTACTTACCTTGTATGTCACTTATATCAAATCCATATCAGAATAGTAGCTACTCACAATTACACGGAGAGTTTTTAATACTCTTTTTGCCAGGCCCATCAGATCGTATTTCATGAATGGCAGTAATGTATCGATTTAGGGCCTCCACTAGTTATTCGACTGCGCTCCTTTTATTTAATGTTAGCAGATTTCATGTTGAAAATATAAAATATACAAACGTTGTTATCCTGTTTTTGTTCAGCATGGTCGTCAACAGTAAAAGCAGTCCTTTCCGAGGCTGTAAGTTATTCGTTACAACTATTTCTCCCATGAGTGGGTAGAGTGGAAGAGACCAGTATCCCATGGTTAAAGCACAATGATGTGTGGTCAAAGTTACAACTACTGGACGTTGCCAAGTACGCTCTCGTTCTACAACATCCAACCACCCAATTACGTGATAATAATCAATAAATTCATGAGGTTCAGAGATAAATTAAAATAAATAAAAAATTACAACCTGACCACCAAAGTAGTATTGAAATGAAATTTATGTTGTTTACCAGCACCATCCACTTGTCATGTATCACTTCACGTTTTATAATAAAAGCCAACCAATAACCACATATGTATAGTCAAACTTCCTTAATAAAAAAACACACACACTAGAGCAGCGCATACCAACCCTTCCACCTAATAGGTATAATCACGCGTTAAATACCCTCAAACAATCAAAGTACCTATGGGAACCCTATATTACCAATTTAATTCTTACATTCCAACCGCGGTAATGGTTTAATTATGCGCTGTTGGGCATAAAAGTGTGTGTTCGGCACCACCCCCACCCTCTAATCACTTACACTACATTCAATAGCAATTAATCTTTAAACACAATTCATTCGCATCGAAAGGATGTGTGATTATCATCCTTTTTCTTTGGTTCACCCCCTATTTCAATATAACGAAAGAAATTCATTGTTTTACAAATTTAGCTATCCCCCATATATAATCGCAGAACACCTCTTCCAGCATGCATACCCAACCCCCATAAATATTCCACACCGCAATGGCATTCTAATCCTGCAAACGTATATACTGTGTGGGTGCACCTTCCTATCCTCCTTGCCACTGCTGCAAGGAGTGCTAGGGCAAAGTTTTCTTTATTTTATGGGAAAAGTATCGTGTTTTTGCACAATATCCTGCCATGCGTTTATTTTCTAAGATATATCCTTTGGGTGAAAGATGTGGGCGAACCACAAATGTTATAACCTTACAACGTTTCAGTGTGAATGCTTGTGGTCAAATTAAAAATATTATGAGGGGGAGAGGTATTTTTTCGGTGGTTCAGGACTCTGTGATGCATTCAGAGTTTGTTGTTCTAAAAAATAAAATAAAAAAGGGTTTTCTTCACCTGGTTAAGTGTGTTCATAAATGTCCTTGTTTGTTTCACAAATAATCAGATGAAAGGAGTTCTTCAAGCAGAAGGTCCTCAAGGATATGTTGAATTGTTTAAATTCGAGTCTAATTGGTTTTGGGACTCGGGTTAGTTAACCAAAAAAAAATTCGTACGACTATGTAGGTCTCAAATGGAAACGTAAAGACATAAACACATACACAGTGTTAGGAGAGATGATGGTGAAAAACTTCAAATGGTTCGGTGGGGTTGTTGAAAGCGAAAAGTGAGTAAGCCGACTTGATTACTTATTTAAGTGGAATGAACTAAAGCCTCAACCAACTTGCCTCTCCAATAACCCCGGCCAATAGCAGTCACATCATAGGCAATGCGTTTATATGAAAACACAAGCGTTTCACCTAGCTGATGCCAATAAAATCCAACTCGAAGCCTTCTAGTGGCAAGTGGTATGTCTTATACAACGACCGTTAATAGATTTAAAATCCCTGTATAAAGTCTTGGTGACAGCAGATAATAGCGCGGGGAGGAACGTGTCATCTCACACTAATGCACCTCTACATTTTCCAAGACGGCAGCAGAAGCATTCCTAGGATGGAGTCTTCGTTGTTGTGTACAGTCCCAGTTAGGAAAAACAAAGTGAATAATTTACATCAGCTGCTTTGACATATTCGGACAACAGGCCGTCTAGAAATCTCAAGCGTTAGTCAGGATCCTTCAACAGAGAGGGTGCCGGATAAGCCGGCAGGCCATCTGCAGGGCCCAATTTCGTAGCTGATGACCGTTGTCCTTGGCGTAGGGGCTTGTGACGTCAGAGTAACTTCCTTAGTAGGTATAAAATAGCCGATTATATGAGAGACAACAACCTCGCATTAGCGAAACCCTCAAATAGCTACTACACCTGGAACGCAACTTTCGTACGCTGTACACTATCTATCTTCTCTCTGTACAGGACAGACATTACCGTGATTTAGAAAGTAAGATGGATAAGATCAGGAATACAAAAAAGTAGAACTCGCTACATGCGGCTTTTCTGGGTGGTGTGCATCCGAAATGTCCAATTTCCATGACCCACATGCGTTATGTTGGCTTTGAGGGCCGCTGTGATTTATGGCTTATTCGCATAGACCTGCGACTTCAGAAAACCCCACAAGAAAAAATCTAACGGGGTCAAATCGCATGATCTCGGTGGCCAGTTTACATCACCTCCACGTGAGATGACGATGGATTGTGCAGTATTTCCATTGTGACACAAGTTGTGTGGCACGTAGCCGTCCTGTTAAGACCAGATATCGTTGGTGTCCAAATCATCTACTTCGGGACCAAAGAAGTTGGTAATCATCGACCTATAGCGCTCGCCATTGACGGATAATGGCTGGCCAACCCCGTTCTTAAAAAAAATATGGCCGCCAGCCTAAAATCCACACCAAACAGTGACTTTTTCGGGATGCATTGGACGATCTTGGATCACATGTGGTTTGGTATTGTCCCGAATTCGACAATTTTGTTTGTTGACGTACGCATTCATCTAGAAATGGGCCTCATCGCTAAAGATGATTTATCGATGAAAATTAGGGTCAGTTTCCAACTGCTCCAGAGCCCATTCAGTGAACACACATCTTTCTCTATGGTTGTTTACCTTCAGCTTCTGGATCCGTTCTCACGATGCAAAATTCGCCAAGTTCTGGTCTGCGAAAAGCCAAGTTCTTGTGAGGGACGCGAAATTGACTGCATCGGAATCTCGTGCATACTCAAAAGGACAGCGGCGATGTTTTCGCCAGTTTATCGTTCACTGAACCAGTGGACTCAAATATATCTACCATACTGCGAATAGCTCTCTTGGTAGGAAGATTATGGCGACCGTAAAATTTGCGAAGCGTGCGAAACGTTGCCAGAACTTAGAACAGCCATCTTGATAAAACAATTTTATTATTTGCACATGTTGTTGAACGCTATGTGCGTCCATGGTGATTTGGCAGAATAAATGACAGCCAAGTTGACAGATGTAGCTTGAACAATATGGCCGCTGTCTGTCAACGTTTGGTTAAATAAAAGCTTCGAAACTCTTCCGATTGGTCTCTGCAAAAGTTTTAAGAAAATTTTGAGTTTAACCGAAAAATCATTTTCAATGATGAATTTTAGCTCAATATCTTTGTTTGAAAGTTAGGTTAGTTCAGGTTAAAGTGGATGCACATAGTGCGCTCACAACTGACGCAGGCATCGGAGTCCTCTTCCTTTAAAAAAACCTATCAGTTGTTCTAGCCAGATATAGGTCTGTCGACATGGTGTACCAAAAGGAAGTAGCATCATGGAATTCTTATCTTGCACCTGGCCTGGATACTGCGATCTTGTATACCAGCCTTACCAAAGTATCCGTTCGGATTAATATTTCCCCGATTTTTCCGATATCAGTGAATTTTCTACGGAAGTATCCATTTCGATTACCATTTTGAACGCGTAGCGGAGCGGCGTTTTAATTTAAGTCAAGCATTTTTTGACAGCTACCCGTTGAAATTATTTCGATGTTGTCCAACGAAGAATTGTTCCGAAATTTAACGAACTCGATTTGAAGCTGCATTCCGCAATGAACCCCGTGAAAGCAATCAAAGTTCCGATTGGAACTGACTGTCGTTTCGGCAAATCTTCCAAACGGATACCTAGTTAAGACTTTAGATCTTTGCATCGTTGACCAGCACAACCAATCTGCTTAGTATGACCCTGATGGAGCTCTGGAATATTGCAGATGGACTCAGAACCCGGATGGTAACAGAAGATTCAGAGAAATTCGGTTGGCAGCATAACTACAAGGTGGGCCAAAAGAAGCCATCCGATGTTGTTTGGCCCTTCAGAATATCGGTTGTGGCTCAAGCAGTGTGTGCCGCTGCTCCGTCCTGTTGGAACCACATGTAATCCAGTCCTATTTCGTCCAATTGCTGCAGAAAAAACTTGGTTGACATGGCCCTATAGTGCGCACCGTCCACTGTTGTCGTTTGACCAGCGGCGTTCTCGAAAAAATGGCCCGATGACTCCTCCAGCGTGAACAGCGAACCATGCAGTAACTTTGAGCGGCTATAATGGCTCCTCGTGCATTATTCGTGGATTTTCGGTTCCCCAGAAGAGATAGTTTTGCTTGTTCACGTACCCGCTGAGGTGGAAATGAGCCTCATTGCTCATTATGATTTTGGTATAAAAATGGTCCAACTCGTCCTCGAGATTGAGGATGGCTTGCCCGTAGGTACATACGTTGGCGGTCGACAGGCAGCAGCTGATGCACGGACGCGACAATGCGCAAGTCTTTGACCAAAATTCGCCTTAGGTACGACCGGCTGATGGCTAATTGCGAGACACTTTGTCTAATCAATGTTTCCTCGGCGGTAATCTAGGCACAACGGGCGGGCCACTCTTGGCAAGGTTGGTGGCCAAACGGCGCAGTCGGTGTCGGACGGCCGGGGAATCAGCGACGGAACTCGCGCTGCGCCAACACTACAGACGAATTGTTACACGATTATTCCGCCTTCTTGGGGAGTGTATCGCTCCATGGCTTGTTCACTTGTATTCTACATCTGTCTAGTCCACAAATGTCAAAACAGATTTGACATTGGCGGCCATTTGCAAAAATAAAAGCATCTTCCAATAGGGTGCTTTCTTTTCTCAGTAGTTATGCTGACATTCTCAATCGGTCTAGGCAATCACCGCGATTTTCCATGCGCTTTTTTCAGTGTATGGCTGAATGTCAGTAAGTAAAGTATAATTTATGTGGCATCAGCAAAACCACATGTAATTCAAGAGACTCTGTTGCTTCTACAGAAATTGGACGTGTGGTGTTGATTTCGTGCCGGAGATGGGATTGGACATTAATGATCGGTATGTTACGGTTAATAGCGTTCGCTATCGTGCCATGTTGGAAGAATATTTTTTGCCAGAATTGATGGACACGAATGGTTATAATATTATCTCGAGAAAATGACTGTTCAAATGGTCACCTTGATCATGTGATTTAACGGGGACGGATGTCTTTTGATTGGGTTAATATAAGTCTTCAGTTAATCCTAATAAGCAAACAAGGTTAGCAAAGCCATTGAACCCCAAAATTTAACCCATTGCGCACGAAATGTTTGAAATAGTGGTGGAAAATTTACTTTAAAGAACGGATAGCTATATAAATATCCTGACAGTGATTATGTCAACGATATCGAATTCTATTTTTAAATGTACTAAACCTGGAATAAATTTCAGGCCAATATTTCAATTATTTAAATACAAAATTGATTGTCTTTATTGAAAAACTCTGGTTACTTTTTTTACAATCGGTATATACCTTTCAGCCATTTATATCTAAATAATTATGGAATTTCCTACCCTAAGATGTAATAAAAAATTTAATCATAAACTCTCCAACACTGACTCAATAAAAAAAACACACATTTGCTTATCATTCAAGAGAGGCAACAAGAACTACAATAAATAGCAAACCTAATTAGAATCTTTCTTTGAAATATCGTTTCGCAGAGTTTTCTCCTTAAAATGATATAATACACTGCTAGTAATCTCAATGTATAGCCGATATCCTGAATTATTCCAAAGAAAATATATAAATCAAAAATTTCCTTTGAAATGTTCACCTTGACCTTCATTATCTCATACCTACACAGAGATATAAATAAAGAAAGCAAAACATATTTTAGATGTTATCTCTGCAGCCTCGGGATGTCATTTGAATACATAAATAACGGAAAAATGAAAAGGAGCAAAGTCAACACGAATTTTGACTGCTAATAGCATAAATCATGTCCGTTGGAGGACAACTTGCTGGAAGTATTATTAAACATTAGGAACAGACAACACTCTTCTTAGGCAGTAAATATATTGCGAAGATACAGTAAATAGTAAGTAGTCCTTGTAAAGTAATGTGCAAAATATTGACAAACGTATTTTTTTTCTATTTCATTGAAATTGTAACGTAGTTTTGTATTGTTATTTCTTAAAAAACACATATCTACAACATGAGCTCAAATATCGCCATTTTATTGTCATCGTGTAATCAACATAATCGTAACCATTCTCTATTAACCACCTGCACAGTGGGCCAGATCTACATTTTTGATTGCAAAAATCATAACTTTTGAACGAGTTGAGATATTTTGATATTTTTTTTTAAATAAAAGTAAAACTCACAGCAACCAATTTTATGAGTTTTTAAAAAAACTGGTTTACAGATACAGTGTGTTTCAGAATCTTTTGTTGAAATGCGACTTTTTAGACCCTATCCCATACCCCTATGGGATAGGGGTAAACAAAAATTAGTTTTGGTACATAGTTTTTAACATGGGAAATAATTAAGGTAGATATACTTTAAAGCATATTGATTGACTGAGAATCGCTAGCTGAGTCGATTAAGCCATGTCTGCCAGTCCGTCCGTCCGTCCGAACGTCACTGATTTTTAGGCCTTAAATTTTAAGCTATGATAATGAAATTTGGTATATAGGATTGCATGACTACAGAACAATTGAAAAAGCCAACTTTTCGGAAAACGTTTTTGGCCAAACGGGAGAAATTTATGGAAAAGTGTCTGAACAACATATATACTTATACTTTGTCTATACAAAGTTTTTTGATGCACCCACTTTTTGTTGGCGTTTTCATTAAAAAAAACATTTTCATTCAAATTTCAAAATATTAGAAACAACTTTTGATGCAAAATCATTGGTAATATTAACAGGAATATTTCGTCCATAGATCATTTTATCCCATGCCCACTTTTTGGGGCGTTTTCTGAAACGCGTTTTTATTTGATAACCCCGAATCCGGGTATGGTATGTTTCGCCTAAAATGTTTGGCAATTTAACATTTGGCGTAGGTTCATTTCGCAGTTTTTCTTCACGCGATTTGTTTATTTAGCATTTTGTTGTTTCGCATTCCACATTTTGCAATTTACGTTTCGTTTTTTAATTGATATGACAAATAATCATTTCGCATTTTTTATTTTGCAATTTTCATCTAGTTTTTTGATTGCTTAGCTTTTTGAAGTTTGGCAATTTTTTATTTGGCATTGTGTTTTGCATTATTTTACTAAGCATTTCTTCGTTTCGCTTTTTTTCACTTGGCATTTTGTTCTTTTGCAATTTTTTGTTTGGCAAATTATTGTTAAGCTTTTTTTTTATTTGGCATTCAATTATTTTGCCATTTTTTCGCTTCATTAAATTACATGCCTTAAAATTTCGCGCGAAATTTTAAGGCATGTAATTTAATGAAGCGAAAAAATGGCAAAATAATTGAATGCCAAATAAAAAAAAAGCTTAACAATAATTTGCCAAACAAAAAGAATGTAATGACCAGAACTTGTTGCTAAAAATGTGTTTTACAAGGCTAAAATTTGAAAATTCTCTTTATATATACTTACCGAAATACCATGAACGAAAAAAGGAAAGGGGAAAATATATGAGAAAAATAAAGATGTTATATAATTTTATTTTTATTTCCAAAGATTAGTATTTACAAAAAAGGACATATTTATAAAATAAAATAATATCTACTTCTAAAAAATCATAATTTTTAATTCAAGTTTTTTTTCAGTTTAAATTATTATTAATACAATTTAATGTTAAATGCTAGTGCTTTTAACAAACCAATATCTGAGTAATCCTTTTCTTTTTGTAAAATAGATGCTATCCGTGATTCTTTATCCTGGGTTTTTTTCTTTTTTGGTGGTACGGGATAACCTCTAGAAACTTTTTCTATGGCTACCTGAACATTTTTTACTTCTTTTTTAATTTCATTCACTAGCTTTAAAACGCCAATGTGTAAATTACCTATTATACAGTTAATATGCCGATGAAAAGCTTCTGCAAAGTTTTGCGTTGTAGGTATATTCAAGTCAATTTGTTGACGAATACTCCAAAAAGCAGGTGCATACACAGAAGGTTTTCCATTTTTGCCATTTACATAATACTCGTTAAACCAATCCATCAATGGCTTCGCCTCTTCTGGCATTGTTTCCTTTAATTTGTTGAATGCTGATGGTATCCGCTCAGGTTGTAAGAATGAAAGTGCTCCTATCTGTCGTACTTTTAAGGAAAACTCTGGATCGGTTCCATACTTGGTTTGTAGACCACACCTTTGAACTTGGCGATAAATTATTTGGAACAGGTGGAAATTGCAGCCTTTTGGAAGACAACCATCATAGGAGTGTCGTAGGCTATTAATTGCTGCTTTTTCAAAATCTAAGATGCAATATTTTGGGTTCAGAGGTATTTCCTGTTCTAAAGCATATTCATTTAAATAAAAAAACATAGCATCATAGAGTTTAGTACTCTTCCCCGACATCAAAACATAGACCATTGGATAGGCTTTGAGGGAATCGTCGACGTCACAATGCATTATATACATCTGGTAAAATACTGTAGGTACAATTTTGAAGGTTCCATCCATCATCCAATATTTGCTTTTTTGCATAAACTTCAGTGATTCTTTCGATGTCATAATAATAAGTCTGTCTTTTTCAATTTTTACGTCTTTAACGATAAAAAGTTCATCTTCCACGTACTTGACAGAGTCCGGTATCTCGAAATCAAGGGTTGCTGGTTCTACCAAGAAATTTGTTTGTTTCTGCCTTACCCGTTTTATTCGCTGCTTCAGGGCTGCTTTGGAAGGAAGACTAGCTCCAACTTCTGAAGAACAGCTTGAAGTGATATTTTGAATAATACGGCTATTTTTATCAGCAGACGTTTTTGCCGAGTTCTTAAGATCGAACAGAGCATCTGCCACGCGTTTTCTTACCGCATTTGGTTCGTGATTATGTTCCCCTCTTACAGATTTTATTGAGTGAGTTTCATCACTATTTTTTTCTGTATTTACTCGAACTTTACAGTTATAATTAACATTTTTGCGAAACTCACAACACCAAACAAGAGAATCATCGCGAATTTTAGTTTCAAAATCGAACGAAAATCCATCTATACTCAGTTTATCTTTACCCCTATTGGACTTAAAAGTCTCATAGGTTTTGTCAAAATTTTCCATTATTAAAACTTAGCAAAATCAGAACTTAAATCCCGAAGCAGTGATTACAGCGAAAATTGCAAAACAACTAAATAATATGACAAATTACACAACATTCACGCAAGAATGAATCGAGCAAAAAAAACGGTAAATCTAAAAATTGCTGATGACAGCAATGGTCGAAAGAGCAAATCAATTTAACCGCGAAACGATCTGTCAGCGAAACGGTTATTCAGCAAAATAATAGAACGGCGTAGCGCTATTTTGCAAAATAACGAAACGGCGAAACTTTATTTGTCAAAACAACTCTTGGCCAAATATCAAACAATTTAATAAAAAAATGCAAAACAACAAAATGCAAAATGAATTTTGCGAAATGATTGAAAAGGGTTTTGAAAAAAGTCGTAATATAAAACCGCCGAATGTTAATTGCGAAATAATTAGAAAACATAATGAAAAAAAAGCAAAACGTAAATTGCCAAACAAGGATTGCGAATTACACGAAATATTTAACGACTAAAGCGAAACAAAGGAATGCCAAATGAATTTTGCCAAACAATGGTGACCCCCCGAATCCTCCTGAACATTAATTTTTCGAATTTTTCCAAAAAAATTTGGGTGTGCTTTTATTAAAGGAAAGAAATATATTAGACAAGGCAAGAGCGGCATTCATGTCGCTAAAAAGCCTGTTTTATTCCAACTATCTTAGATCTGATGTGAAGATCATTTGTTACCAAGCATTCGTTCGTCCAATTCTGACTTATGCGAGTCCAGTGTGGTGGAACATTAACCCATCGTATATGGAAAAACTTCGAGTGTTCGAGCGCAAATACCTTAGAGCCTGCACACAAATGTATATTTATTTATTTATTTCATCTAAAAGTACATTTTACTTTCTTAGACTAGAATGATATAGTAATATTATATATAAAATTAAGTAATACATAATCTTTATTATTTAATTGCTTCGAAAATCTTAATCTTAAAAGCATTTCTGCTCAAATTAAGGTCGATTGCATTTGCATATTGGTTAAAATAAAGACATGCGTTTGTGACAGGTTCATTACGACCATAATTTGTTTCATGGGTTGGTATGGCAAAATAACACTGCAGCCTAGGTCTAAGTGGACGTGCTGGAACATAAACATTAAACAAAGATAGTAAGGGGATGCAATCAATATGACCCGTAACAACATCCCTTGCAAGTGAAATAAAGAAGAATTTCCTTCTTGTATAAAGAGGTTGTAATTTTATAAGAGCGCATCTATTTACATAAGGTGGCAAAGGCAGAGACCAATTTAACTTACGAAGAACAAACCGAGTAAATCTTTTTTGAATTTTTTCAATACGAATCATTCTATTATTATAGCATGGACACCAAACTACGCAGCAATACTCGAGTATAGGTCTAACAAAACTAATAAAAAACGATGTCAATGTGTATGGGCAGCGAAGATCATTTGAATTTCGAAAAAGGAACCCAAGCATAGAATTTCCTTTGGAAATAATGTAATCAAAATGGATTTTAAAAACTAGTTTTGAATCTAAAATTACTCCTAAATCTGTTTGATTAAAAACTCTTTTAAGAGCAGTGTTTGAGATCGTGTAATCAGATATAATAGGACAATGACACCTTGTGAACGTAAGGACAGAACACTTAGATATATTAAATGGCAATTTGTTTATATCACACCAATTTGATAAGTAACTAATATCTTTTTGTAGGGCGATACAATCCGACAAGGAACTTACCATTTTATATATTTTAACATCGTCGGCAAACATTAGACACTTTGAAGAAGTTATTTGTGAGGGTAAGTCATTTATAAAAAGAAGAAGTGTACCTCAAGGTCCCAGGTGGCTACCTTGAGCTACACCGAAAAATTAAATATTTTTCTAGATTTGCTTGAACCAATTTTAACAAACTGAACTCTATTTGTTAAGTAACATTCAATCCACTTTAATAAATTAGAATGAAAACCTAGCATTTTAAGTTTTTGAACTAAAATTGAGTGGTTTACTCTGTCAAAAGCTTTTGAAAAATCCGTAAATATAACATCTACTTGTTTCCTATTTTCCATGCTATTAGTGCAAAAATTTGTCAACACGGATAGATTTGTGGAAGTGGATCTTCCACTCATAAACCCATGCTGAAATATTGAAATGTGATTTCGAACCATAATATATAATCTTTTTTTTACAAGTGATTCAAAAACCTTTGGGATCAATTGTAGTTTGGCAATGGGTCTGTAGTTTTCTATACATTGCTTGGATCCTGACTTATGTATGGGCGTTATGAATGAAAACTTCCAACAATCTGAAAATATTCCAGAATCTAGAGACGCATTAAAAATTTGTTCAAAAGGTTTAAATACATTAAACCTACACATCTTTACGAACATTGCTGGAATGTTATCCGGTGAAATGCTAAGATTGGTATCTAAGTTACCTAGTTCATTGACAATTTCATCTTTTGTTAATCTTATTGAACCAATGTCAACAATTTTAGAGACATTCAATGCATTTATCGACTCTAAAGAATCCAAAGTAAAGTTTCATTGAAAGAACGATGCAAACATGTTACATATATTAGAAAGATCGCTACTAACCTTAGTTTTATACGACATATTAGCAGGAATCCCAAATGATTTCCTTTTAACATTTATATGCTGCCAAAAGGCCTTTGCATCATTTTTAGTTCTAGATTCCAATGACCATAGATATTGCTTATGCGTAAAGTTTTTTAAATATACATATTCTTTTCGTAAACGACAATATTCACTACGATAAGTTGAATCAACCTTGCTCTTACCACCTAATCTGGTCATTGCAGTTTTTAAGCGCGATAGACTTTTGGTGAACCAAACTGGTTTGTTATTTTGCTTTACCCGCTTTAAAGGAACAAATTTTGAAAATATGTCTCCTATTTTGCTTTTAAATGAACAATAATTTGATAATAAATCGGAATGACTTAAAAGTACATCCCAATCTATTGAGCATAAATAGTTATTGATGAAATTGTAATCGGGTTAATAAAATCATAACTATACTTCACAAAAGAACAATTACTATTAATTATATTAAACATATTACAATTAATTAATATACCTAATGCTTTATGATGTATGCTATTACTTAAAAGTGGGAATTCTTCTTCCGATATAACCACATCTAAATCTTCATTTACAAAAACCAAATTTAATATTCTACCAATTGAGTTTACTACATTATTCTGTTGTATTAAATTTAGTGCCGACATAGTGTCCAATACAATCATTTCATTATCTTAAGCAACATTGAATGGAAGTAATTTTTTATCATCCTCAGATTATAGGCATTTCGTCTCAAACAAAAGACTTCTGGATGCTTCCGGTGTGTCCAGAATTGACAATGTCATTCTAGATCTTGTAAGAAATCAGGAGTGCACATTCCGATTATAGGCATTTCGGCTCAAACAAAAGACTTCTGGATGCTTCCGGTGTGTCCAGAATTGACAATGTCATTCTAGATCTTGTAAGGAATCACTTTGTTCGTTCGGCAAGAGTTAGAGAAAACGAATTAATCTCTGGATTATTTTATCCGAATCCTGGGTATTTCAGAAATGCCTTGGAAAGTGGATACATTCCGCCAGAAACATTTCTGTTTCTGGATGCATATGGCTACCTATCGGATTCAACGAACGTTCCAATAATATACCATGCTGCAAGGAGAGCAACAGATAAAAGGATCCTTTATGAGCCTTTTGAGTCGGGGGACGGGAATACTGATCAAATTAGATACTGCATTAGCATACCTGAAAGCGACAAAAGTAACACCAACAGGTTATATAGAGACCGATACTAGTGGCTAGGCTGGGCTGAAGCCGATACTTAGGTTAAGTAAAACTAGGCCCTGACATGTGATCTCTGATCTAACGATGACTTGTTAGTCGATGGAATAGAGATCACATGATAGGCCGGTTAGTCGATGGAATAGAGAGCACATGACAGGGCCTAGATAGGTTTAGATAGGTTAAGTTAGTCTTGTAGTTTTTAGTTTTATATAAAAAAAAAAAGTTGCGACTGTCTTCTAATAGGTTTTGATTCACATCTTCCTATTTTCAAAAAAAAAAAAAAAAAAAAATAGTACATAACAATAATACAAAAATTCAAGAAAAATATAAAAATTGAATTAAACAAACAAATTACATATCATGTAATGCGAACCATAATAATCATTTACTTTGGCAAAAGTTAAAAATGTCTAGTCTTTAAGTTTATTTAGGCTAATAATTAATATTAAAGAAATTGTGAATAAATAAATGTTAAAAAAATATATATATAATCATCAATAGATTTTTTATAGAGGTCCTTGTTTTGTCTACATGTCCTGTTGCCGTATGGCAACGCCAAGAGCGATAGTGTGCATTTTTAATTCCGTTTATAAAATTTATGTTTGTCAACCTTTTATATAAAATAAAAGCTTATTTTGTAAAACGGAAAGAATTTATGTTGTTTTTTTTTTAAAATAATTTATTGATTTATTTGGTTTTAAAAGTTGGGTTTGTGAAATTACAAATCTGCAGTATGATAAAGCTTGAATCATCTCAAGCAAATTAATTTATCACACTTTGAACATGCAGTTCGAATAATCGAACTTCACAGGTCTCCGGCACAACGTCTTTTTTTTCCAAAAGAACGACCAGGTGATTTCTTTGGTCGTTGCGAAGTGTAGCTTCTAATGTACCAGTTTCCGAACGACGTTTTTGACTTGTAATACTGGTGTGTGATTTTGGCGGATCACCGAAATGTTTGCAGTAATAAATTGCGTTGTCACGTTTGAATCGGAGTTGGGACATACCCGGATCAACATGCCAATGAAGTTGCCATGCATTTTGGACGCATGCATTGATTAGCCATGTAAAAATGCAGATCCACTACTTTTTTCAACGATATGCTATACGGTACGTAGAAATATTCTGGTCGAATCGATCTACACCACTCATATACTCCCACTTTCTTCCGAGCTTCTCTGGAATAGCGCGATGCAAAGGATGTTGGTGTCGAGTCGAAAGCTGTAGATGCAGACAACGGAAATATCAATCCATTTTGTAAAGCGAATAACAGTCTCATTCATTTTGATCGATTCGTAATAACCGCGTTTCTTTGTTTTCAATGCTTTTTTATGAGGGATCGGACAATTTTTCGGTATTCGATTCTCACGGATTGTACCGGTTCCATTGTATCCACGATTTGTCCAAGTAAAATGAAAACGGCAATTGTTGAATATTGTCAGAAAAATCGTCGATTATATTCACTAAAGGATCAGCGCATTTTCCAAATCTTTCTTTTTACAATGAGTTTGATCGCGGATTCTTCCCTTGATACACTTCGAAATTTATCATGTACACGGTGGGAGTACAGAAGGACCATACCTTGAACCTTTATGAACTGCTTACATCCGTGCTTTCCAAAATAAGCGATCATACTTTCGTCGAACGATAAATGTTGCTCAGAGTGAAAATGTTGCAACATTTTGAATTTTACATGATCAAGTATGCGTCGTAACTTCCATAGCTTATCATTCACATTTTGTGGCGCATGCATTTTCGGCTCGAAGTGCAGATACCTCAAAATATCCTCAATTCAGTTTCGACTCATGCTGTTATATACCATATCAAAAGCTCTGGAACAAAAATAAGTTCTTAGCTGCATTTTAGAGACAAAAACACGTAAACACACACCTTTAACGGTATCTTCGGAATCTTCTTTTCCCGGTAAGTGGCATCAAAGAGTATAGAACTACAAAGAGTACGCATCACAGCTAAAAATTGTGTTTTCAGACGCGGGCGGTAAGTGCGAAGTGGATTTTTTGTCGTTCGTATGCGTCGACTATGCTCGTGTCTGATGCTGTGGTACCAATGTGTATCATTGCGCAAGATTCGTCTTCTGACCAAGTGAACGTAATATTCTTAGTCCATGCTGGTAAAGGACAGCTAAAGGAAGATTGCTGAACACGACGCAACCTGAAGAAAGTTGGCTCATTAGAAGCGCCAACAGCTAGTGAACAAGCCGATAAATTCAAAGGTGACTTATCCAGAACATCCACTGAAACACTATCTGCGTGATCTTCATCCAAATTCCCTACAAAATCATCAAGACGTAGGTCATTTTCAAACGCAATTTCACAACCCGACCTCAACTGCGCTGGGCAAACATTGTCTGGAATACCACTTCCTTGTTCATCAGCATCATCTTCTCCACTCAACTCACCGTCATTCTCTGGTGGTTGAATATACAAGGCATGGAGGTTGCTTGAAAGACCATTTTCATCATCTGAACACAGTTCTTCCAAGTAATTCAGAACTTCTTGAAGGGTCAGTTTTCTGCAAATCCATTTAAATTAAAAAATAATGAAATAACACATTTTCCTACAAAAAGAATTATGTTTCAGCAAAAAACACCAATAGTAAAAACTTGTGCCCTATCGCGCCTGGTGTTGCCGTATGGACACGCTGGCAACAATTTTGAAAAAAAAAAAACACAAAAATATTTTTTTCTTCGCTGTCACTTATTTTACACTTTATACATACAAAATACTAGTCATACTGCAATCCTGCTCTTACTTATTTTTGTGCGCCCATTATACACTTTTTTCAACTTTTTTATTTACGACCGAATTCGCGATGTTCTCACTATGAAATGCTACGCCTTCTGTTAAAATTGACTCCCTAATATGCAACGGGGATGCCTTAGGCTATGAAACAAAATGGAACATTTAGAAACATGTTTAATAGTTACCGTTACAGAGGCGCCAAATATAATGCACATTTTTGGTCGCCGTATGGCAACACCAGGAGGATTCGGGTTACTTTAAAAAAAATAAATTTTGACAGATTTTGTTTTTTTTAACAGTGTGAAAAAAAGTTAACGAACCAAAAAATTAAAAGGTGATTTCTTGAGAGGTATAAAATTTCCAAAATGGATAATTCTCAAACTAGCTGTCATATTTATGAAGTGTGTTTGACTTTTGTCAGTATAATTCTTCAAATCACCATGAAAAGACTTACTCCAGAATACGGTTTAAAAATAGTGGAAATTTATTTCTAAAATTCGGGCTCTATTTGCCAAACTTATTGAGTACTTGGTCAAGTTTACGGTGCGCATAATCATTCAACTGAACAGCTAATACACAATACTATGGATATATTCATGAACTCTAAAAGAGTAATTAATAATATTCACCCAAGTCGAGCCCGTACCATGCGTACAGAAGAATCCTGAAGAAGCCCCACTGTAGATTTCGATTTCATTGAAAACCAAATGTCTTCTTTGAATGAAACTGTGATAAATCATATTATCGGGAGAATTTCTGTAAAGCATACAATGCTTCTCACTATGATTGACGGAAAGATCTGCAATGCCATAACTGACACTTCTTCCATTCAAAGATGTTATCTTTGTGGTCTAAAATCAAAAGATTTCAACAAAATAGGTTTAGTATTGAACAAGCAAGTTCAAGACAAGTCAATGCAAAATGGGTTATCCTCCTTGGATGCGTGGATACGATATTTTGAATGTTTACTCCATGTCTCCTTTAAACTGCCTATAAAACAATGGCGAGCTTGTGGTGAAGTAAATAAAAGGAAAATCGAAAAAACAAGAAAAGAATTCAAGAAGGATTTAGAAGCCGAATGGGACTGTTAATTGACAAACCAAAAACGGAAGAGTAATCTATTACTCTTCATCGGATATAACCAACATAGATAAAAACATCATATGCCGATTTCGTGTTGTTTTATCACCAATATCCAGTGGATATCCAATACAAATCGGTTGATTTAAGGAGTATTGTACTGATACCGCAAATTTTGTTTGTGCAACTGAATCCATGATATAATAAACCCACAACTGTATATACAATTTTAGTACACAGCCTTCCCATTGGGCAGTTCGGCGAAGAGCCCAAGGAATCACGAAACAAAGACATAAAGCGTTTTCGAGAATGTTTTTCACTAAAATGTTCAAGGCAGCAAAATATGGAAGATGTGTTTCACAACTTTTGGTTCCTTCTGACCCATTGATAAGTGGTTTGAGAAAAAAAACCCTAAACCAAAAAATACGTTTCCATCTGAAGTACTTCATTTCCTAATAGAACTAGAGGTCAAGCAAGGTATTTAAACAAATCTTTGAGTGATGTACATACACATTTTTACCTATTAACGTTTATTTATAATTTGCATTAAGTGGCGCCACAGTCCGCAATGAACCTGGGCCTCAGCCAACATGCCTCTCCAATTAGCCCGGTCCTTAGCAATAGTTGCGCACTCCAAGTTGGTTGAGGTCGGTTTCTACTTATGCGCGCCACTTAAGGCGAGGTCTTCCTCTACTACGTCCGACGTCTAGCTGGAAATCGAAGACTCAGAGAGCCGGAGTGCTAGTGTCCGTTCGTTCTACTTGTCCTAGCCATCTTAAACGTCCAATGCGGAGTTTTTTGACTAGGGGTATGTCGCTGTATAGTTCGTATAGTTCGTGGTTGAATCTTCGTCTCCATATCCCGTCAACGCAAATGGGACCGGAGATTTTTCGAAGAATTTTTCCCTCGAATCGACCAAGGATTTCTTCATCCGCTTTTGATACGGTCCATGCTTCAGCGCCGTAGAGCAGGACTTGGATGATCAGGGTCTTATATAGTATCTCCTTAGTTTTTCGAGTGAGGGCTTTACTACTAAATTGCCTTCTTAGCCCGAAGAAACAGCGGTTGGCAAGAGTAATGCTTCGTTTAATTTCTGACGAGATGTTGTTGGCAGAGCTAAAAGCGGAGCCGAGGTAGACAAAGTCCCGTAATACCACAAAGTTATATCTGTCAATGTTGACGTTCTGTCCAATTCGTCAATGTTGTGTGTCCTTTAGTATTGACAGCATATACTTAGTCTTACCCTCATTAACTACGAAACACATTTTTGCCGCTTCCTTCTCTATTTAAGCAAACGCGGCTATGACATAACGTTGAGTCCTACTAATGATGTCAATATCGCGCGGCGTATGCTAGTAGTTGCACCGATTTTTGGAAATTTGTGCCTCTGGTGTTGGCTCGAGAGTTTTCCACAATCCTCTCAAGAATCAAATTGAAGAAGTAACATGACAGCGCATCGCCTTGCCTAAATCCTTTTTTGGTATTGAATGTGTCGGTGAGGTCTTTTCCGACCCTGATACACAAACGGACGAGTTTGGGTGGTATATCAAAACTAAACATGGCTCTGTATAGTTCGTCTCTATAAATGCTGTCGTATGCGGCTTTGAAATCGGTGAATAGGTTGTGGGTATCGATTTGGAATTCTTGGGTGTTAGCCAGGATCTGTCGAAGTGTGAAAATTTGATCAGTTGTGGACTTTCCTGGCCTAAAACCACACTGATAAGGGCGGATCATGTTGTTGGTAAACGGTTTCAGGCGTTCACATATTACGGCAGATAGGATCTTGTAGGCGATGTTGATGTTGTAGTTGGAGCAGTTCAGAGTGTCTTCTTTTTTGTGGATCGACCATATGATGCTGAGGTTCCATTCTTCAAGCATACTTTCATCCGACCTGATTTGGCTTATGAATTGGTGGATGTTATTTACCAAATCTTCGTCAAGCTTTATGAACCTTAGCGGGAAGGCTGTCATTTCCGGCGACCTTATTGAGCTTGAGTTTAGATATTGCTATCCTTACTTCACTTAGGTCGGGTGATTGGCAGTTTTCGCTGTCGTTGCCAATATTAAATGGTTCGTTCTGCCTGACAGCGGAATGTTGTTCGTCATCGCCGTTTAACAGTCTGCAGAAGTGGTTCTTCCATATACTTAGCATCGACTGTGTCTCAACAACGATATTTCCTTGTTCATCTCGGCAAGATTCTTTTCGGGACTTGTTTCCTTGGATTTGTCGTTTTACACTTTGGTAAAACTTGCGAACATCGTTTCTGGAGTGGAGTGTCTTGCCCCTTTTTCTGCTTTCTTGAAAGCCAGTGTTCCTCCCTTCTTGTCTGCCTATAGAGCTCAATAGCAGCTCTCGTCTTCACCTACAGCTTAGGCTTGTAGGCCTCGTTCTTGGCTGCGAGCATACTAAAGAAGTCCTCTCCTTCCTTCCTGTGCTTTAAAATCTCACAGCACGATTTTATCATCGTTGTCGCTCAGAAGTTTTGTCAAGGAGCTCGTAGAAGCAGTCTCTCCCTATATCATCTCTTTCCTCCGTCGGAGTGTGAGCGGAGTGTGTTGACGAATTTGGCCTTATTGCAGGTTGTTACAATGCGGTTGCTAATGTCTTGAAAACATACAAATTCTTGCCCACTTATAACAGAACATAAAAGTCAGCGGCAACCCAGGCGTAATATTATTCAGACACTTCTGCATTCTCATACTTAAACTGAACACGTTTTCTGAATTAAATCAATAACGAGAATATTTCCGGTAGGGTGTCCTATATGCATACACCTAGGCCGCCGGGCACGTCACATATGTCTGGCTATTGACCTTTTCTTGTTTTAATATCCCGTGCATTGCCCCCCCCCCCCCCCCCCCCCCCTCTCACTTGCAAATGCAAATTAATGATTCAAGACTTTCCCTACACAACAAGGACAATTAAGCAGAATTCTCGAATAAATGAATTTATTTTAATTAATTGGAAGACACTACAGACAGCCGAAGAACAAAGGCATCTCATTGGAATGTTCTGTTCCCAGTCTCTACATCCCTGACCCGGTTCGACTGTGCCTGTGTTTCTGCTTCTTTGTCTCAAAAAGTAATTTCTTTCCAAATGGAGAAAGGGATGTAAAAGAGAAACGGACAAAAAAAATCATCTAATCAGCCAAAGTGGAATATACCCTGCTCCATTGCCTCTGTAATCCAATACATTTCGTCCTGGACAATGTTTCTCTTATGAATAAAAATATTACCTCCACAACCAACCGCAAAAAAAAAAATTTTTCGTATCTACAGATACTTGGTTTGTCGAGAAATAAATGGCAGTCTTTTAATGCAGATCATGAGATTCTTCCGAGTTGAGCTATTAATCCTCCACCATACTAAGGTAGCTGTAGTCACCTTATTGAAGGCATCTCAAAGTAACCAGTAATACGCTTAAGTTTTGCAAGCTCATGCTTCTTCCATGAGCTTGACGATGATTGATTTTGAAAATTCATATATTCATCCTGCGGAAAGGGGTGTGTGTGTGTTTGTTTGGCCTTGTTTCGATAAATCCGCATCGAACAAGGCGTACCGGGTCAATTGTGTTTTCCCAATGAGTTTCTGTATTTACACAAGCAGTAGGTGTAGAAAGTCTTCATTTGCATATTAACACCTTGGAGCTGTTTTTGGACTTGTATAGGTGTATATTTCCCAGAAAGGATATTTTAAGGAACTCGACAACCTGAATTTCTCTAGCACTGTCAAGTGGTGTAGCTTAATGGAAATTAAATTGGGAAAGTCCTGAATGGGGAGGATGGGGTGTACCACGCCGCAGATGAATAATTTCCACAAATGTGTCTCGAACGATTTTCGTTATGGATGCGGCATAAGCGTAGGCGGATTATTATAATTTGGAAATTTCCAAAACTTGTTGATGATTGGTTTTGTATGCAGATGGTGAGGTGAATTTATCGGATGGATGCTGACTAGTGTAGGTGAAGGGGAATTTGAAGACGATGTAGAGTGGGAACCTTTGTTTGAATACCAATTTGTTTTGAATGGTGTTGATTTGTGTGAGGGTGTTTATTTTTAAAACACTTAAGGGATATAGTATCGTTCTCTTGTTCAATTTTTAATATTTTACTACAAATATTCATGAGTTTTGTAAGAAGACTATGGGCAACTTGCATCAACTTATTTATTGGTGCCATCCGATCATTATGATCATTGATGCCAGTTCTATGCATTTGTTTGCCTATCATCAGTATTGTTTGCCAATTTTACAGGGAAGGATGCCCTCTTTTATGTATAACACACAAAACCTTCCGCTTGTACAGAATGGCGTTATGGAATTCTTGCTGGACCATCAGGTTTGACAACGACCCACAGAAATATTCGATACCAGAAATAGATTAATCCAAGATGACGCATTGTCATGTGACTTCTATAACAACATTCTTGAGAGGATTTTGCTAAATTCCCGATACAATATCAGAGGGTAAGTTTTGCAATTTAGACATCAAGAAGTCAGCCGTGAAAGAATAGTGGGATACAAGTGGAGGTGCCATGAAATGATTGAAGTTGTTCCATGTAGTTGAACAACATTAAGCATTTCATGGGCATTTCCACTTGTATCCCACTATTCTTTCACGTGTTGTTTTGTAGTGTTGAGGTCTCCTTGATTGATTTTATTTTATCCCTCATGGAGCTAATGGGAAACGATTTTAAAACCAAAAAATCGACGGATTTTAATCCTAGTTGATATTTCGGAAGTTATAATCGCAGTCCCAACTTTCTGAATCTGATGTCATCGAAGTGTGGCGGTACTGCATTAATGTCGCGAAGTATATTTTCCTGAAGTCTAGTCACACAATACGATTTGTGTAGCTCACTAGGATTATTCGATTGGAACTAGTACACCCTGCTGCGTCAGACTATTTAGTTATGTTTCAATCCTTTCTCATAGAGCGAGTGGCATGAGCAGTGTTATTGGAGCCACGTTCGCGTCGATTTCCAATTGAATTGGAGGGCCAGTATGGCAACCTAGGTTTTCGACGAATTAATCATACGATATCTTCAATAAGTGCATCGTTGCATTCTTTATTATACCCAATATGCTTGTCGCGTTTTCATATGGTGCCGTGACATTGTGCCAAGCGTCATTATGCCAATTTTTAATATTTGCCATAAAAACAGCTGCAAAACAATCGACGGATAGGGTACCGGTGTTATCTCCAACATACTTTTTTCTAGTCATTCTGAAAATTTCAGCGTGTTACAGGCCGAACTCAGAAACCACAGCTAATATATTTCCTATATTGCAGCATATTTCTTCAAAATGCCCTAGCAGTTTAACAATCAGCTTGCTGAATACCTGGGCATATGAATATTCCAGGGAATTTTAAGGTTGACCACTCGTTCTTACTTACTTACTAAAGTGGAGCTACAGTCCGCAATGAAATTGTACCTCAAGCACATACCTCTCAAATAAGTCCTTCGCTAGATGCCTCCAGTTATGCACTCCAAGTTGGTTGAGGTTGGTTTCTTCCTGTGCGCCCCACTTAAGGCGAGGTCTTCCTCTAGTGCGTCCGACTGGCTGGGGATCGAAGACTCTGCGAGCCGAAGTATTGGTCTCTATTCGTTCTACATGTCCTGTTATACGGTTTTGTTATGAAGCAAGCAATAGCCTCGAAAAGAATGATTTAATTCTTGACGACCCTGCTAAACGAAAAGAGGAAAACGATGGGATGTGCGGGCAAAAGGATTACGAAAAACTGTGACATCTACTACGGACCGTGTTATAGTGAGCAGAAACAGCGACTATTCGGATGCGAATTTGTTATAAGTGCCAGACTTAAGCAAGTAGTCTTATGTTTCCAAGACAATAGCGAACGGATTGTTACAATTCGCATCAAGGCCAAATTCGCCAATATAAGCCTTATGTGCGCTCACGCCCGACGGAGGAAAAGATGATAATAGCGAAAGATTGCTTCTACGAGCTCCTTGACAAAACCTATGAGCGACTACCGAAGTACGATGTTAAAATTGTGCTAAACATCTTAAGCAGTACTGTCGGAAAACACAGCCGGTGCCCAATTCGTTGCTCTCCCTCTTCTCTCTGCTTGAAAAGATACAGGAGAATGGTCTTTAAAAGTCATGGTGAGGCAGCATGTAGCCAGAGGATACAGCTGATCCCAGATGTCTGTGTAGAATTTGGGCATGTCCTCCTGAGTTGTGAAGAACACCGGCTTTTCAGAAAGAAGAAAAAAGAGCAAGAAAAGTGCGCGATCGAGGATATAGAGAGGTGCCACTCCAGGAACTATGTTCGCAAGTTTTACCAAAGTGTAAAACGTCAGAGCCAATGATTCAAGAATAAGGGAATATCGTAGTTGAGACACAGTCGATGCTGAGGATATGAAAAACCACTTCTGAAGACTATTAAACGGTGATGACGAATAACATTCGAAATCTGCCAACCACCCGACCTAAGTGAAGTGAGGATAGCTATGTCTAAACTCAAGCTTAATAAGGCCGCCGGAAATGACGGCCTTCCCGCTGAGCTTTATAAAGCCGGCTGAGATGACTTGGCAAATAACATCCACCAACATATAAGCCAAATCTGGTCGGATGAAAGTATGCCTGGAGAATGGAACCTCAGCATCATTTTGCCCATCCACAAAAAGGGACACCCTCTGAATGCTCAAACAGAAGAGTCATAAGTCTCCTCAACATCGCCTACAAGATCCTATCTGACGTAATATGTGAACGGCTGAAACCGTTTACCTACAACCTGAACCGCCCTTGTCAGTGTCGTTTAGGCCAGGAAAGTCCACAACTGATCAAATCTTCAAACTTCAGCAGATCCTGGAAAAAAACCAAGTCGTCCAAATCTATACCCACCACCTATTTATCGATTTCAAAGCAGTATACGACAGCATTTATAGAGACGAACTATACAGAGCCATGTCTAGTTTTGGTATACCGCCCAAACTCGTCCGTTTGTGTAGGATGATGATGGAGAATTCTCGCTGCACCATCAGGGTCGGAAACGACCTCACCGACACATTCGATAGATATAACTTTGAGGTAGTACGGGACTTTGTCTACCTCGGCTCTGCTATTAACTCTGACAACCACTCGTACTTGAGTGGGATACTTAGGTGTTGAGTCTGATACATTCAAACTTATTCTAGTGCAACATGGTAGGTAGTTTGAGACTGCCAGATATTTAATTTTTCTTGGTATTGGCTGGTGAAATCTTAGTTGGAGTACCGTCATCATATACTAGATCACTTGAGCCGAACCTGAATATGAAAAGGTCTAACAACATCATCTCGCTTGATATGCCACATAAATCAGCGCCGCCATGAGTGTGATCACTGGACACAAGCTCACTTTCATGTAAATGGGTTCTTCAGGAGCTGCATGGTGAAAACTAAGGAAGACAAAACTATTCATATTCTTTGTACTTCCTGGCCCCTTAAAAAAGTTACAACAGTACAATACATCATTTATTTTCACTGACCCACATCTTGAAAAATTCTGACAAACATCCAAGGATATAAAACTGCCATGAAAAGTCTCTTAAATTTGACGTTCATAGTCGGAGTTAAGAAAAGGGTCCAATTTTTTTGGCAAAAAATAAACTATGCACACATAGACGAATGTTCCTTTTCACACAAAAGTTCGATTGAAAAATCTACTCTCTAAAGCAAAATTTATTTGTTCATTATACAGCAGCTGTGGCATCCGTTAACGTCTCCGATTCCTCATTCTCATTTGCTGGCGAAGCCGCCCTTGTTTGTGGCTTTTGCATTTTCGCAGAATTCTTCTTATCCCCCGGCTTGGAAATCAATATTTTATACTCATTTGGAAGTTTATCCTCCGGATATAACTGGTCGGTGAAATAAATTCGACGAATTCGTACATTTGCGTGAATTTGTACCCGAACTGTTTCCATGTAACTAGTTCCAAACGCTCGCCTAGTAAAGTCGGCCAAATTCAAATGAATTTGATTCCATCCTGGTAATAGAGCCATCGGCATGAACATGCAAAATGTATTGACTCGTGACTTGCTTTCAAAGTTGGATATTCGAAAGCGGCGTAGAAACTTCTGATCATCTAAAATCTAAACGAGAAGAAAAGATACATAGATTAGAAATTCCATGTTTACAATGGCAACCAACTTCAACTTCGAATGTGAAGACTTTTCTCATGTTTTTCAAGAGTAGAACCAAGAATGGCAGTTTAATACCAAGCGACATTTTTGGATTTTTGGGCGCAGCTATAAACATTGTCGCCACATTTGTTCCCATCAGTTCAAGGGCCATTGAATTGATATCCTCATCCATAATCTTTTTCATGTGGCCATTTTGTACCTAGAGAACATGTTGTTAGGACTGAACCCGGTCAGAAATGACGTGCTTACTCTTTGTCGCCAAATTGCAAGGGGTTTACTTCCGACGCTGTAGAATATCGTCAGAAACCCTTGCTGGTAGGTATTTCTGAACATTTTTTTGATTGCCTTTAAAAAATATATTTTTAAAAAAAAAGTTTTTAATTAATATGACAGAAGGGATGTAAAGTCCTTGTTTTTGTAGAATGCTAGAAGTAGTTTTAGGGAAATGAGATTGTGCACATCAGAATAAGAATGTAGTCGTTGAAAGTAAATAACATGAAAAGGACATCATGTGTAGTGCATGAAGGACCAGGATAATGGCGGAATGACATTTTTTTTCAAACGGACGTGCTTTCCAAGAAATGTCATTTGCACGCTTACGCCTGGTAAGTATGAATGTGTGTCAGGCAATTTGCCAGATTAGAAAATCACATTTATTAATGTAAATGGATATGCAGTACATTTTTTTTAATGCGTTGTAGGGATAATACGAAACATGTACACACATCACTATGAAGCAGTCCATAAGGAATTATTCACATTCAGCAATCTTATTTACTCTAAATATCTTTCAAGATATTTTCTTCATCAGAAAATTAGTTTGCTTATTGTGAATGCTCTAGTTACCAAAGAAATCCTTTCCTTGAAAAATCAGAGAACGTGTTGACTAAGATTTGTTTTTTATAATAAAGGGTGGATTTTAAGGGCCGATGTTGAATGTGAACCACACCTAAACGTCAAGTTTTTTTCTGCATTTCATTTGACATTTCTCATTGTCAGACTTAACTCAATTTGAACCATGGAAAGATACACAATCAAGCAACTCGTTAAAGTTGTTCAGGCTAATTATGAAAATGGGCGTTCAAATCAAAAAGCATATCGTGCACTTCGTGATTTTTCGGTCAATTTAACCGCCCAAATGTGCGTACAAACGGAAAAACCGTGCAAAAATTTGAGCGAACCGGGTCTGTAGGAGATGTAAAAACACGAGTGCATGCTCCTTAAGCTCGTAGTGCAAAAAATATTGCTGCTGTTCGGATAGTGTGGCTGTCCACCTCAACTCGTCGTCGTGCTCAACAATTGCACATCTCAAGCTCGTCGTTGATAATCATTATGCATAAAGACTTGCATTTACACGCTTACAAGGTGCAATCAACTCAAGAACTTAAGCCTCTTGACCATTTTAAGCGTCGTCAATGGTCAGAATGGTGGCCAGAAATGGCAACGGTGGATGATCAATTTTCGAAGAAAATCATCTTCAAAATCACCTCAGTGGATTCGTCAATAAGCAGAATTGCCGCATTTACTTTGTTGCGGTTATTACTAATTTGAAATAAATTGTAATACTATTTTTAATAATTTATTAATTATAATTTGAATTAAGAACAATTTGTTTGCACCCTTAAAAAACTAGTACATTCTTTGTAATCACTAATTCAACAACAAATTATGACATTACAAAATGTCATTTTAATGTCAAAAACAAATGTGTCAATAATTCAATTCTCGATTAAAACTTTTATAACGTGGATCGACAAATACTGTTTTATTAAAAAATACGGAACATTAAAAATTACGGAGTTAATCAACTACGGTAAAAACACGAACAAAGGGTTTTGTGAGAAAAAAGAGGTAACCAAAAAAACCCATACGTTACTTATGCACGTAACATTTGATCCATTCGAGCCAATTTACCAATTTGCCAGTGACAGTGTGTGTTTTGATTCTGGAAAAGACAATTAAAGTGATTTAAAACTAAATTATAACAATAAAGAACACTACGTACAGTGATAAAATTATAATTAAAGACATTTTCTTGTGAGTTTTTGTGTAAACCAGTTTCCCGCGTCGTGTAAATTGATAGCTGCACAAGCTTAATAAGTTTCTCGCGCCGCGAAATTATTTATTTTCAAAAGACTGCAAGCAGAATAATAAAGGTGAGTGAGTAAGCCAATTTAGCCCATTTTATATATATTTTGCCATATTTATTTGCCAAATTGTCAATATGAGTACACCAAAGGAGCTCAAACTTTTAAAAAATACGCTTGCAATCCTCAAACTCGATTATAAGAGTTTTTCTGCGACTGCCGAAGTTAAGCGTACGAAAAATAGCGTCAGTAGTCGTTTGTCTATTATGGAAGAGGCATTCCAACAAAGCAGGAGCATAATTGACAAACTAATTACATCATTGGATGACGAAAACGATCGTTCGCTTTTTGAGGGAATCATAGAGAGTATTCGCGAAGTTTACTTCGAATATAAGGCAGAATTGTTGGACTGCTTGGATAAGCTTGGGGAGTCGTCTACCAAAAGGCAAACGGCAAGCAGTTCAAATCAGCAGGTTATTCGACTTCCAGAAATGTCTCTTCCTTTGTTTTCGGGACAGTACGAAAAATGGAGGCAATTCAAAAGCAAATTCGAATCAATGATTCACAACAATTCTGGATTAACAGAAATCCAAAAACTTCACTATTTGAAGTCAGGTTTGTCCGGAGAAGCTGATCGCTTATTGCACCATTTGGAAATTGACGAGGGAAATTATAAAACGGCATGGTCGATTTTGTGTTCTCGGTATGACAACAAGCGTTTACTAGTTAATACGCATCTAAAATTGTTTGTTAACCAGCCGACTATTTCAACTGAGAATGCACTCGCGCTCAAAAGATTACTCGATACTTCCACAGAATGTCTGCATTCGCTTACAAATCTTGAGGTTCCTGTTAAGCAATGGGATTTAATCACAATTTATATAATGTTGCATAAATTACCATCTTCAACACAGCAGCTATGGGAAGAAAGACTTGGGGCAAGGAAGGAATTACCAACGTTCGCAGAGTTTTCTGAGTTCTTGGAAACTAGGTTCCGAACGTTGGAAATAGTCGACCAGGATAGACCAAAACCTGCAAAAGGATTTAACGGCGGTTCTATTCAACGACAACCCACAACGAAGAATGCATTCCACTTGCAACAGAAGTCAAAGGACAAATATAGCTGTAAGGTATGTGGTAAAGGGCAACACTCGCTTACCAAATGCAACCAATTTGGAAAAATGAGTCCATTTGAACGATGCAACATAGTCGGTCAAATTGGTGTTTGTAGTAACTGCTTGGCCTATAGTCACACAATCCAACAATGCGTTAGTCAGGGACGTTGCCACCAATGCCAACAAAAACACCATACACTGTTGCATTGCGTGTCAGGTCAAAATCACACAAGCAATCAATGTTTACCAAACCCACAGTCACAATA
Source organism: Rhingia campestris (assembly GCA_932526625.1). Lineage (NCBI taxonomy): Eukaryota > Metazoa > Arthropoda > Insecta > Diptera > Syrphidae > Rhingia > Rhingia campestris. Next base: position 170,645,920 of record OW052182.1, read on the forward strand.
CCCATACAACCCCACACAAAATACAATCACCAATACACAATCCTTTCAAACCTCTACAAATTCTCCTCCACTCCATAACCAACCTAGTACAAATGTTCATCCAGTAGGCCAACATATGCAAACTGCGTACCCCGATGGTATAGATCGACCGAGCACTAGTTCAGCAGTTCACAACTACCATGCTCAACAATGCACGAACTCTCAAGTTCTGCTAGCTACTGCGGTAGTAAAGGTTAGATCTTCTAGAGGGAAGTTTTTCAACTTGAGAGCCTTGATTGATCCAGGATCTGAAGCCAGCTTTGTAACGGAAGCAGCGGTACAAATTCTCAACCTGAGGACTCGGAGTACGTTAGTTGAAGTGTCAGGGTTGGGAAAGGTCAGCAGCGGAGCATGTCACAAGTGTGTTGACATAACGTTTGCGTCTCTGCGCACCACCTTTGAGACCAGCACACGAGCCTTTGTATTTAAGTCCCTGACTGGGCTTCTCCCGGCCAAACAGCTGACATTCAACAACTGGAAACACCTCAACGGCTTGGACTTAGCGGACCCTATGTTTTACAAGCCGGCTACAGTGGATCTGCTACTAGGAAGTGACGTATTTCCGGACTTCATCCTTCCGGAGATTATTCGCGGCGAAAATACCATGTCACCTATAGCGCAAAAAACGGAGTTAGGATGGATTTTGTTAGGTAAAGTACCCATAGAGACACAAAAGTTCTCAACAAATTGTTTCTTGCAGGTCTTTGATATCGACACCCAATTACGAAAGTTTTGGGAAATCGAAGAAGCACCCTACGTCGATACGGAGACAGACGAGAACATTGCTTGTGAAAAGCATTTCGAAGAGACGACCATTCGTCTACCCGATGGAAGATACGAAGTATCTCTTCCTTTTACGGATGGATGTAAACCCGCGCTTGGACCCTCGAAGCAAGGTGCCTTGCGTAGGTTTCATCAGTTGGAGAAACGGTTCGAGAATAACCCAACACTTTACAGGGAATATTCGACATGCATAAAAGAATACCTGGAGCTCGGACAGATGTCAGAAGTTGATGGCTTCAATGATGTCGTTCTTCATACACCATATCATTACTACGTTCCACACCACGCTGTCCTGAAGGAGTCTAGCACGACAACTAAACTGCGAGTCGTCTTTGATGCTGCTGCAAAGACACTGGATGGCACATCCCTCAATGAGCACTTATTGGTTGGACCTAAAACTCAAAACAACATTAATGATATAGTGTTAGTATGGAGAACGCATCAATTTACCTTCACTGCGGACATTGAAAAAATGTTTAGGCAGATACGAATGAGGCAAGATGAGTCGTACTACCAGCTGATCCTTTGGCGTGACAACCCTACTCAACCGATACGGACTTATCGTTTGCAGACAGTGACCTTTGGAACTGCTAGCGCACCGTATCTGGCCAATCGCACAATCCAAAGAGTTGCTGCTGACGAGGAGCATCGTTACCCTATTGGTGCAAAGGTCATACGTAAGGGAATGTACGTTGACGATCTGATTGCTGGAGCCGATACACCGGAAGAGGCGCGACGAATACGCGATGAAGCAAGACATTTGCTGGCATCTGCTGGCTTCAATCTGCGGAAGTGGACTACTAACCACGACACACTGTTGGACGGTATTCCGGAGGACCAAAGAGAGTTGGTATTTTCTTTGCCTTTTGAGCAGTCTGCTAATACGCAAATAAAGACGCTAGGTATACGATGGTGCCCCTCTGATGATTCCTTTTCTTTCCAGAATGTCTCGGTGGACTCTAAAGGTCCAACAAAAAGAACGATGCTGTCTACTATCGCCAAACTCTTCGATCCTCTTGGGTGGATTTCGCCGTGCATCATTTTGGCAAAAATCTTGATGCAACATTTATGGTGTCGTGGATTAGCTTGGGATGACCCGATCCCAACGGATCTTCAACGTCATTGGGAAGATTTTCGACGGGAGCTGCCGGCTATTGAGACCATCAAGATACCACGGTGGATTCATCTGGGAGACAATCGAAGAGACCTGGAAATACACGGGTTTAGTGACGCATCAGAAAAGGCATATGGCGCAGTAATTTACTTACGTGTTTTGGATGACGACGGCAACATTCACGTTCACCTCCTGATGTCAAAGACTAGAGTGGCTCCGTTGAAGACCGTAACCCTTCCCAGGCTTGAGCTTTGCGGAGCGGTCATGTTAGCGACACTCTTGGACTACACAGCAAGGACTTTAAAGTTGGAAGATGTCAGGACGTACGCTTGGTCAGACTCGATGATAACGTTGGCGTGGATAATGGCACCTCCAGCTCGGTGGAAGACGTTCGTCAACAATCGCGTTGCGGAGATCCAGCGTTTAACAAACAGCAGCATCTGGCGATACATTCCAACGCAACAAAATCCTGCTGATCTGGCATCTCGTGGTCTTTCGGCATCGGAGCTGAACAATAACACACTTTGGTGGAATGGACCAGAGTTCCTAAAGTCCAATTGGGACTTCGAAACACCAACTCAACCGTCTATTGGGACAACGGATGAAGAGACGCGGAATGTCCAAACACATTGCGTCAACACAGCAACAAACGAAATAGATCTGCTTATACATCGCCACTCGAATCTCAGGAAACTGCTGAGAATTTTGGCATATTCTCTTCGCTTTATAGCCAAGACCCGCCGGAAAAGTACGCATACTTCGACCTTGACACCGATGGAAATGGATGCAGCATTGAAGACCGCCTTAAGGACTGCTCAAAGGAACATGTTCTTCGTCGACGATAAGGAAACACAACCTAATACAAAGGGGTTAAAAACGTTACAACCTTTTATCGATGATGTTGGGATCCTGAGAGTAGGAGGTAGATTGCAAAACGCCGATCTAAATTATGAACAACGACACCCCATTATAATGAAACCCAGTCATCACCTCAGCAAACTGATTGTTAAGGATGCGCATGCTACAACGTACCATGGAGGAAACCAACAGATGATCGCCCAAATTCGTCAAAGGTTCTGGGTGCTAAATCTAAAAAACACCGTGAAGAAAACGATTCATGGCTGCAACGTTTGTTTTAGGCAAAAGGCAAAATCAACTTGCCAGCTGATGGGCAATTTGCCAGCTTCACGAGTAAGGATGTCTCGTCCCTTTACCAACACAGGTGTTGACTATGCTGGCCCTATCGAGGTTAAGGCATGGAAGGGTCGAGGGTCGAAAACATTTAAAGCATATTTTGCGGTGTTCGTTTGTCTGGCTACCAAGGCTCTACATTTAGAACTAGTCAGCGACATGACGACTCAGGCTTTCATCGCGGCCTTTAGAAGATTCTCGGCGAGGCGAGGAGCCTGCAAAGAAATGTTTAGCGACTGCGGAAAGAATTTCGTGGGTGCTGCTAAAGAGTTAGAGAAACTTCGAAAGGCAGCCAACTTCAGTCAAAACCAGGTATCGGAAACTCTACTCCTAAGCGGTACAAAATGGAGCTTCATCCCACCAGCATCGCCACACTTCGGTGGATTATGGGAAGCAGGTGTTAAATCGGTAAAGTACCATTTAAAAAGAGTTGCTGGTAACTCTACTCTCACCTTTGAAGAGTTGTCAACCCTCTTGACACAAATAGAAGGTTGCCTCAACTCAAGGCCTCTGTGTCCACTCACCAGCAACCCGGACGACTTCACCGCTTTAACCCCAGCACACTTCCTAATAGGCGAACCAATACTAAGCGTACCTGAACCAGACACCACAGAAGAAAAATTATGCTGCAACGATCGTTGGAAAAGGATACAACAGATGTACCAAACCTTTTGGAAACAGTGGAGCTCCGAGTATCTTTCACGTCTCCAGCAGCGACCAAAATGGCTGAAGACCGAGGAGCAACCGCAGTTAGGGGACCTGGTTTTAGTGAAGGACGAGAGGATTCCACCGTCTAAATGGATAATGGCCCGTATCATCACACTTCACCCAGGAACAGACAACTTGGTTCGCGTCGTGAACCTGAAAACACAAAACGGGGAACTAAAAAGACCTATTACCAAAATATGTTTGCTTCCAAGCAACAAAATAGCAACCGATCAATCCTATATATAAATCTTTAAAAAACTCACCCTACACATACATACCCTATTTACCTCACACATACATACCCTATTTACCTCACACATACATACCCTATTAACTCTGCAATAAATCAAAGCATACATTTACACACTAAATCATCACACAACATCCAAAACACCCTATACCCGAAATAGCAAACCCGCGCTAAAATACCCTATAACCACACACTCTAAAATACACACTAAAATTTTCATCCCACACACATTTCTCACAAGTAAAATAAAAAAAAAAAAAAAAAAAAAAAAAAAAAAATAATATATTACTTATATATACCCAACTCACCCTAATTAAAATTAAATACGTATGAATATTTATTAAAAACAAAACCATAAAATACCCTTAAAAAATAAACACCCAAAATTTAAAATGAACTTAACAATACACAAAAATTATATTTGGGAAATTTCCCACGTGAATTTCCCTTCCCGCACTCAACACTACACATCATACGACACTATTAACATCCATACAGTCCACTCAATGAAGAACATACACACACACACACACACACGTACTCATCAACTCATTCATTCATTCAATTCAATAACTAATAAAAACAAAAAAAAACTTACCTACACGATACCAGGAATAATTCACCACTAATTTAATTCGCAATTTGCATTAGATTGCACATCACACACACGCGAGAGATCCGAACTTTTTTTCGCGAATTGTAAAAACAATAAAAACTCGATTACAACACGACACGAGACAACGCACGCCTAGCAAGCCAACTGATAAGCATGTCGATACCACAAGATGATTGCTGTTGCGGTACAGCGGAAAAGAGAGCGGCTTACGCATGGCAAAGGCAAAAGGGCAAAATATTAGCAGTGTGCTGCACTCAGTGCTACACATGCTTAGGCTACTCACTTCACTGTTGTTCACGTAGGGTGTTTGTTTATGTGCATTTTGTTTGTATTTACATGTGTCCCTTTCTGTTACACTAATAGTCTCTTTAACAGATTACAAGCCAAGAAGAAAAAACTATTGCAGTGATAATGAAGGCGAATTCAGAAGACAAAACAAACTGAGTTGCCATATTGCAGTTTCGGGACCAGAAGATTGTTGCGAACAGAGTTCACGGCGGGGGTGAATGTTGCGGTTATTACTAATTTGAAATAAATTGTAATACTATTTTTAATAATTTATTAATTATAATTTGAATTAAGAACAATTTGTTTGCACCCTTAAAAAACTAGTACATTCTTTGTAATCACTAATTCAACAACAAATTATGACATTACAAAATGTCATTTTAATGTCAAAAACAAATGTGTCAATAATTCAATTCTCGATTAAAACTTTTATAACGTGGATCGACAAATACTGTTTTATTAAAAAATACGGAACATTAAAAATTACGGAGTTAATCAACTACGGTAAAAACACGAACAAAGGGTTTTGTGAGAAAAAAGAGGTAACCAAAAAAACCCATACGTTACTTATGCACGTAACAACTTACTTACTTACTTATGTGGCGCTACAGTCCGATATGAACCTGGGCCTCAACCAATATGCCTCTCCAATTAGCCCGGTCCTTAGCTAACTACCTCCAGTTGCGCACTCCAAGTTGGTTGAGGTCGGTTGCTACTTAAGGCGAGGTCTTCCTCTACTGCTTCCGACGTCTGGCTGGGAATCGAAGACTCTGCGAACCGGAGTATTGGTGTCCATTCGTTCTACATGTCCTAGACATCTTAAACGTCCAATGCGGAGTTTTTTGACCAGGGGTATGTCGCTGCTCGTATAGGTCGTGATTGAATTTTCGTCTCCATAGCGCGTTAACGCAAACGGGACAGACGATTTTTCGAAGAATCTTTCTCTCGAATCGACCAAGGATTCCTTCATCCGCCTTTGATACAGTCCATGCTTCAGCAACGTAGAGTAGGACTGGGATGATCAGGGTCTTATATAGGATCTCCTTAGTAGTTCGAGTGAGGGCTTTACTACTAAATTGCCTTCTTAGCCCGAAGAAACAGCGATTGGCCAGAGTAATTCTTCGTTTGATTTCTGACGAGATGTTGTTGTCAGAGTAAATAGCGGAGCCGAGGTAGACAAAGTCCCGTACTACCTCAAAGTCATATTTGTCAATGGTGACGTTCTGTCCAATTCGTCGATGTTGTGTGTCCTTTCGTGTTGGCAGCATATACTTTGTCTTACCCTCATTTACTGCTTAACCCATTTTTGCCGCTTCCTTCTCTATACTAGCAAACGTGGTTATGACATCACGTTGAGCCCTACCAATGATGTCAATATCGTCGGCGTATGCTAGTAGTTGCACCGATTTCTGGAAAATTGTGCTTCTGGTGTTAGCTCTGGAGTTTTGCACAATCCTCTCAGAATCAAATTAAAGAAGTCACATGGCAGCGCATCGCATTGCCTAAATCCTTTTTTGGTATCGAAAGTGTCGATGAGGTCGTTTCCGACCCTGATGGAGCAGTGAGAATTCTCCGTCGTCATCCAACACGAACGGACGAGTTTGGGCGGTATACCAAAACTAGACCTGGCTCTGTATAGTTTGTCTCTATAAATGCTGTTGTATGCGGCTTTGAAATCGATAAATAGGTGGTGGGTATCGATTTTGACTTCTTGGGTTTTTTTCCAGGATCGGCCAAAGTGTGAAAGTTTGATCAGTTGTGGACTTTCCTGGCCTAAAACCACACTGATAACGGCCGATCAGATTGTTGGTAAACGGTTTCAGGCGTTCACATATTACGGCAGATAGGATCTTGTAGGCGATGTTGAGGAGACTTATGAATCTGTAGTTGGCGCAGTTCAGTGGGTCTCCTTTTTTGTGGATCGGGCAAACGATGCTAAGGTTCCATTCTTCAGGCATACTTTCATCCGACCAGATTTGGCTTATGGGTTTGGTGGATGCTACTTTCTAAGTCATCTCCGCCAGCTTTATAAAGCTCAGCGGGAAGTACGTCATATCCGGCAGACTTTTTAAGTTTGAGTTTAGATATTGCTATTCTCACTTCACATAGGTCGGGTACTTGGCAGTTCTCGCTGCTGTTGCCAATATTAAATGGTTCGTTCTGCCTGACAGCGGAATGTCATCGCCGTTTAGTAGTCTACAGAAGTGGTTCTTCATTATCCTCAACATCGACTGTGTCTCAACTACAATATTTCCTTCTTAATATCGACAGGATTCTGTTCGAGCCTTGTATCATTGGCTTTGACACTTTACACTTTCGTAAAATTTGCGAACATCGTTCCTGGAGTGGCTTTCCTCTATATTCTCGATCGCGGACTTTTCTTGCTCTTTTTTCTTCTTTCTGAAAAGCCGGTGTTCTTAACTTCTTCTCTGCCTATAGAGCTCAATGGCTGATCTCGTCTTCAGAATTTTAGCCTAAACGGCATGATGGTTGACCTTACATTCCTTTTTCTTAAATTCCAGGTTATAGAATTTGTTTAAAACGTTTGCAAAGAAATGTTTTTTTTTAAGAAAGCGTTTTACAAAAGTAGGCGTAACTCAAGCTGTGGATTGTCTGAATATGAACCTAAATATTATGTCGTTCAAATCCTATTTTATTTTCTCACGGTTTATTCTTAAAATCTTTTTTTTTTGTATGAACGATTGTCGTGGCAGTGAGCAAAGTAAAAATGTATGCATAAACAGGGTGGACCAAAAGTCATTTTCCTACGTATATCTTGAATAACTTTTGAACGAAACGATCACAACTATTGAAAAGTTTATTTCATAATTTTTTTGTTACATTATATAGATATGGAAAAACACATCTTTGTCCACCAGTAGAATGCATGCACTCATGAGATCATTCCATGGCACTTTCCATGACTTCTTGATAAATGTGAAATTAAAATCGTCAGCTTGGAATCGCATTCAACCAAGTTACTCAATGTGCGCGTTGAAGATATCGACGCTGACGATGCAGAAATTACAGTCTTGGTTTCAGAATATATCTCAAAGCATGATCTGATGTATCTAGCATACGATTTTAATCTTATATCTGCAGTTAGAACATATCAATATCGAGATTTTAAAAATATTAACTTCTCTTCACTGGAAGAACATGTACAAAATAATACCTGGGAAACGGTATACTACTAGACTTCATCTAATGCTAAGCTTGATTTCTTTAACGAAAAGATTCAATCGCTATATAACGATCATGTACCACTGAAAACTAAAGTTATTCGTCATCAAAATCAGCAATGGTTCACTTCACATATCCGAACACTTATGTTGCAACGTGATCAAGCATACAACCATTGGAAGCGTTTTCGTCTGAACGAGTTGCGTAGATTTTATTGTTCCATTCGAAACAAGGTTACTGTGGAAATTCATAAAGCCAAATCGCAAGTCAATTCCAGTCGTTTAAATCCGTCACTTAGTGGTCGTCTACTGTGGAATAATCTCCGCAGTATAGGCATAGGAAAATCCAATGTCGATTGTAATGACCTTAATAAGAAGTTTGTGGAAACAACAACACTGCCACATATTCTTATTAACTCCTGCACAACTACCAGTCGAATTTTGTCTTCTTTAACATCAGCTCTTGCTTTGAGTTTAGAACAGTGAACAGTACTGAGGTGGTCGAAAGCTTGCTTTCAATCAAGTCATCAGCCGTGGGACAGGATGGTATTAATCCGCGTTTCTTGAAAATAGTTTATTTTTAACTCAATCTTGACTATCGGAGAATACCCATATCAATGGAAAATGGCTAAGATTGTTCCGATACCCAAAGACTCTAAGGGAGATGAGTTCAGGCAGATATCAATTCTACCATTTCTTTCAAAGGTTTTTGAAAAAATACTGCAGGTGCAAATGAGTTTATACCTTAATAATAGCAACATGTTAACTATAAAGCAATCCGGTTTTCGAAAGAACCATAGTTGTACCACTGCCTTGATAAAAGTCACCGAGGATATGCGAGAAGCGATCGACGAAAATAAGGTGACCTTCTTAGTTCTGCTCGACTTTTCAAAAGCTTTCGACACTGTTGTCCATAGTGTTTTATGCGATAAGTTGCTCAAGTTTTTCAAATTTTCAGACGGTGCAGTTAAAAAAATCTTGGTGTGACATTTAACTGCACTCTGACTTGGGACAACCATATAAATGCTGCAGTAGGAAGAACTCATAGAGTGCTTCGAACGCTGTGGGCAACTCTATCGTTTACTCCCCTAAAAACGCGCCTCATGCTGGCACGATCGTTGGTTTTACCTATTCTTTTGTATGGGTGTGAACTTTTTGGAAATTGTAGCTATGCTAGTAAAAGGAGACTCCTTTAACAATGCTACTAGATTAGTTTTTGGATTACGAAGTTACGGCTTCGTTTCTAGATTCTCTAGACAGCTATTGAATATGTCATTAGATAGTTTCATAAAGTTTCGCACAGTTTTATTACTTTCAAGCATAATACTTTCAAGCATAATACGGCAACCTCGGTATTTATGTGATAAACTAGTTGTAGCCTCCTCAAATAGAACGAGTCAGTTATTCACCCACGCTATTCTTGTCTTACCTCCGAGCGTCAGTTTTTTTATAAACGCTATCCGACAATGGAATTCATTGCCTCGATATATAAGAATAATAGAAAACACAACAATGTTTAAAAATATATAAAAGAATTATCTATCTCAAATTTTTAATTAACAATATTAATAATATTGTATTATAACTATTAAAACTAATTTATCACTTGGTTAATTTTATTTAATTCATGAAATAATGTTATAAATATAATGAAGCTTTAACTGCAGTTTCTAGCTTAACACTGATTTATAAAATAGCTTAGCTTAATGTGTTTAGGCATTACAATTTTACTTAAATAAATAAATAAAAATAAATGAAAATAAATAAATAACCTCGTGCCTGTTTACTCTGGAAACAGAAATGCTCATTGTGCGTGCAGTTCCTATTGACTGGATCAATAAAGTTCACTATCAGTTCCATTTGGTGCCGGAATCATTCCACATGTGTCTAGCAATAATCGACCGATATCTATAAGCGTGCAAGAATACTGTCCGCCTGCACTTGCAGTTGTTCGACGTAACTGCGTTGTTCATCGCCTCCAAGTACGCCTGCTATCGGTGATTTTGTATACATTACCGATGATTCATATACCAAGGAGCAGGTTTTGGAAATGAAAGTAAAAATCATGAAAGCCCTCAACTTCAATCTCCCCCGTCCGTTGCCGATTCATATCTTACGTCTTTTCTCGAAGGCCGGCAGTGCTGAGGACTCGCATCACGCCATGTCCAAATACTTTTTGGAATTGGTCACAACCGAATACTCCATGGCTGGCTACCGCCCCTCCGAGATTGCCGCAGCTTCATTGAACCTCTCACTACAGCTAATAAATCCACAAAAAGACACCAAAGGAGTTGATCTGGAGCCCAAAATTCGAATTTTACTCACGGTACACCGCCGATCATCTCGAACCCATCACACGGCAGATTGCCACCATTGTCCGAAATTCGTCAGCCCCGAAACTAAAGGCCGTATACTCGAAATACCAAACCTTCCAGCTTGGCAAGATCTCATCTGTATGCCTTAAAACCTGCAATTTTGCTTGTTAACAAACATCATAAAATTTTCCAGTTCCGCAGTTTTTCTGAGTCACCAGGATTCAAATTGAGCTGTTCGACCAACTGGATATGGTAAGGGTATAGCTGCAGATCTTTATTCAAAATCGTGCTACCCGTATGCCTAACTCTGTTGAAGGTTGGCGTGTCGATGTTAGGATACCTAACGACTTGGCTGTTTTGATCGATCGTCCAAAACGAGGCCTACCCAAATGCCTCACATCTCCATCGTTCCCATGCTGCTCAAATTGTAACACTAGAGCACGAATAGTTGGTGCTGTTGGAACATTTCGAACGCCATAAAATTGAAGGTAGTCACGTTGAGATTTATTTACTCAAAGAGACTTTTAGGCCATCCTGTACAAGGTGGCGCAAAAGTTGTCTTCGATATTATTCAATTAAGTTCAAAAAATAATATTGGCTAGGATACTGTCGCTAGAATTAATGACCATTAGGGTCCAATTTCTGAAGTTTTTCATTATTCATGCCAGAACTTCCGGCGATAGGTCCTCTCATTGCTGACGGATATTCTCTTTGAATGCGTTATAAGTCGGAAGCTTGTTGGCAAAGACTCATGACTTCAAAAAAACCACACAAAAAGACGTCTGGAATGGTTCAATCAGAGTACCAACTATCAACACGACAGGTTATGTGACACAGAAATGCAGATCTCCTTATTTCGGTTATTACACGTGCAGTATGCGCCGTTGCTCCATCCTGTTGGAACCACATGTTCTGCAGTCACAATTCATTCCATTGAGGTAGGAGAAAGTTATTGAGAATGGCTCTGTGGCACTTGCACTCAACAGTAATCGTTTGGCACGCGGAGTTTTCGAAAAAAAATAAGGCCAATGACGCCTGCAGCGTAAACAGCTCACCATGGAGTATCATTGCGTGGGTGTATAGCCATTACATGGGTTATACACGGACTTTCAGTGATTCAGAAGCCAACATTTTTGCTTATTCACAAATCCACAGAGATGCAACTAGGGCTCGTCGCTCATGATGATTTTTGATTAAATGTTGTCTCCCTCGTAGTCGAGATTTAGGATGGCTTGAGCGTAATTTACACGTGCTTGGCGGTCAACTGCCAACAGGTAATGCACTGTCGCACTTTGTAAGGGTACATATTTCAGTCTTTCATCAAAATTTGCGATTGATGTTTAACTACGTGGCACGTCATCTGCTCGATACTCCGAGTCCTCTGTTACAACTTCAACCATATTTTTCGTAGTTTTTGCCGCGTTGGTATCGGACGACTGGGAAATATGCGCCGAAATTCGCGCTACGCCAACAGGGTTTAGCAGTAAATGAGGGCAAGACCGTAAGTATATGCTATTATCTCAAAAAGACATGATATCAATGAATTCGACAAAATGTCACTTTCGGCAGATATAACTTTGAGGTAGTACCGGACTGTATCATCTCGTCAGAAATTAAACGAAGAATTACTCTTGTCAACCGCTGTTTCTTCGGGATAAGAATGACTTTCAGTAGTAAAGCCCTAACGCGAACTACTATGGATATCCAAGAGAAGACAATGATCATCCCAGTCTTGATCTACGGCGCTGAAGCATGGGCCATATTGAAATGGGATAAAGACATTTTCGGTCCCGTTTACATTGAAGTGCTATGGAGACGAGGATTCAACCAAGATCTATACGAGCTGTTCAGCGACATACCCCTAGTCAATAAACTCCGCATTCGATGATTGGGATGACTACAGGAAGTCCTCGCCTTAAGTAGAAACCAACCATAATCAACTTGAAGTGCTCAACTGGAGGCAGTAAGGTAAGCACCGAGCTAATTGGAGAGGCATGGTGGACGGGATCCAGGTTCATTCTGATCTATAGAGCTACTTAAGTAAGTCATTAAGCATAAAAGATAATCTTATGCAGACGGCTCTGACAGAAATTACGGACACCAGTATGGCGATTATCTTTAAAGTTCCCTAGCATTTCGTAATACAATCGTATCAGGCTTCGGCCAAAGGTTATTAACAAACGAAGTTCAGCTTCGGCGAAAATCGAGTTGTATTCAATAAATTGTAGGCTAAGAATTTCTCAGACATTTTCACTTTTCAAGTAAGGAAACTAGGTCCTCGAATTTTTTGTATATCTCGGGGGATTCCGCGAGTGAAATCATCTAATAATTTCTTGTTGAGCTCCGAATTGCTTCGCATTATATTTTGTATGTTGACATGTAAAGCTGGTAAAGTCAATCCTAACCATGACTGACAATCAGGAGATCTAGGCCATTTGTTATACCAGTTACATAAAAATTATGGTCTGTAGCTTAATAATTCCGAAACGCTAATAAAGCCAGAATAACCTGTTCGCTAGGTAGTTTTTCCTAACTGAATTTGTAGGTGCTACCCTTGATTTCTGCTAGCAATAGTTCGCTACTACATACGCACTGAATATTGCTCTTGTTGGAACATTATTTTGTTAAAAGGTTACCAATTTAAAGAATTTTAATTCTCAGAGTTGTCAGCATCGAATGGTCCGAAATTATCTAAAATTCTTATTTGACATTGGACATAAAAAAAGGATCAAGAGGAAGGGTATATATATCCAGCCCAGCCATAACATCGCGCTATTAATAAGAAGAAATAAGAAGAAACCCTTACATCAATGGAAATCCTTACGCTTCTAATACCTTTAACCATTTCTCAATATTCGGCAAAATTAACTTTCATCACACGAGTCACCTGCAATATGTCTTTTGCCGAAAATATGGCAAAGTGAAAGGATTCTTATCCCCTCACACTGAAAACAAGCATTCTGGATACTTTCCAAAATTATTCTCACCCACACAGCTCAGACTTGTGGCTCTCCCTTCCGCTTTCACTAAACATTTTGCCGCCTAATGCAATGACAATTTTCCCAGCTAATGTCTTAACATTTTAACAGCCCACCAGAGTACCAAACACATCTTTCAAGCTACAGTGTATATTCCAATGCGTCATATTATAATTTCATTCGTCTACTCTAGGGTGTGTCCTTTTAACTGAAATTCAGAAAAACTCCTCACGAACCACTTGCAGCTGCGGAATATTAAATCGAAAAGGGTACATCATCGTGTCGGAGGACCTTTAACTTTTAGCCTCTCCTCTCGAATTAATCATTCTATGCGGAACACATTTAAAAATCCGGAAGATACAAGCAACGTAAACTCCGCACATCCTTTCGCCATGCCGTAGGCTGTCATGTGACGCACATCTCCAGCATCAGTTAAAAATAAGAGGATTCAAGACCACACCGAAGCTGGCAGTAGGGCATGCAGGATGAGGAAATATGAAACGACGCTTGGAAGGACATTGCATAGATTGAAACATCTAGTCGCATGATGAAAAGGACAACGCGCGTTATGTATCAAAGTACTTTGTTGGGCTTCTTCTGCCCAGAGGGCCTTTTGTCAGACTTCAATCAAAAACGTGCACGTTGATTAAACAGTCAACGTGCGGTTTTTGTTGTCACACACAATATACGTGTGTGTATGTATTACTTACTTACTTGCAAGTGCAAGTTAGATGCAAATTTTCATCAAAAATATCCCTGATGTCTCATAACCATGAGCGGTCATGTTATGAGAATGACAACGACTTCGGGCGAGCACATTTTGTGCACACACCCGCAGGACGAACAAAAAAAATATATAAACCTTACCCAGCTAATATTATCTCTTCGTGCCTGTGGCATAGTGGCGGCGACATACCCTCCTTCACTTGATGCTTGAAACTTTTATAACTGTCCTTGCATGCGGACTTTGACTAGGTCCTCTGATTATTGGCTTCGGGTTGATGTATTGACGCATTCTGTGAACCCCGCGTTTGTTAATTAATACTAAGGTCGATGTGGTTGTCAACTATCATTGGGTTGTGTTAACAAATATTATCTGATTGCAAATTCTCATTTTAAGGATGCGCATACATATAACATACATGTTCGGGAGTATGTGAATTTATCTTCCTTCCTATTGGCCATGCGGTCTCCCCTTGGTATAATCAGGACTATTTCATTGTTTGGTGACAAATTTTCACAAACATTCCTTTGGACTTGAGCACGAGGAAAGGGACTTGAAAATTATCTAAGTGACTCATTAATCAGAATCCTGATGCAACCAAATTAGGATTTCATTTGAGTTACGATACCTTGACTGTACGGGAGGTGTATACCTTTTACTGTGGAGTTTAGTAATGTTGTGCAGTGCTAGGAAGTGGTATCAACCCAACGCTCTTTTCTCTCGATTCCATTGCTGGGGGCCACTTACATGTGGTTTTGCCACTGCAGTCGGGTGCATTTGGAGTTAATTACCTTCAACAGAAGAGGTATTTTCCAACTAGTTTCCCTAGCGACAAATTAGCAACGTTACTGGCAGACTCTGCAGTACTTAATGTGGATCCTTTTGTTTTATTTTAAAGGAGTGAACACATTTTATATGCAGTAGGGGTCATAAGTGCACATAAGCTATATGTTTTCTCATAAACCAACATATCCTTCTGGATTTATCTATGTGCGTGTGTTTTATTGTGGAATGACGGCGATGGGAAAAGGAATGCAATGGAATGGGTGATTTGTGTCCTTAATCCAGCATTAACTTCAAATCATCTATATAGGGATGCAGCCTGAAGATTTGCAATGCAATAGCATCTTTGAACTCCTGAAGTAATTCTTCTGTTCAATAGCATATTTGAACTTCTGAAGTAATTCTCCTGTTCTGAATATGAAACTAAATGTTGCAAACATTATACTTAAGAATTAAGATGGTTGAGTTTTGTAAAATTCATTCCCTATTCGGTCAGGTCCTGGATCTTTTTTTTGTGTTTAGTAATAGCAGACTTATCTTGAGCTCACACAAGGCTAAACACTCCTGGATCCCATGAATGCAACAAGACCAGTATTTGATTTGACGAATAGATCCGAAATTAAGGGCTCTGTTGGCACATATCCATCTCAAACCAGATATCCCTATATAATTGTTGATTTGCTATACAGAATAGAAAACCAGGAAAACGATCGAACTAAAAGGTGGCCCATAATTCAGGCAAAATGTAATTTTAATAGAAATACGGATTTTTAAATAAAAAGCTAATATTTTTTTATTGATTCATTGAGTCTACTGATTGGGTTATGTATAAATGGGATAAATGGCCGCCACAGCTTTGCTGGCGAGAACATAGTCTTTTATTGAAATTTTCTACTGCCTACGGCCAGCCAAATTTATAGAAACATTTGGCTGAAAATCATTAATACACCGCCCAATTTCCTCTTTCAAGGCATTGCTGGTCGTGGGCTTGTTTGCATAGACCTTTGACTTCTAAAAACCACAAAGAAAAAAGTCCAATGGCGTTAAATCGCAAGATCTGGATAGACAATTCTGATCGCGAAAACGGCCGATTACACGATTAGGAAACGACTCATGCAGTAATTGAATTGTTTCTCTGGCTGTATAGCATGTGGCACCGTTTTGTTGAAGCCAATATTGCTGCTGTAGCCGAAGATGTCATGGAAGCGCCGTCGACATCGACCAGACGACGTGCCACGCAAATGGGTATCAGTCGACGGTCTTTACAGCGAATTTTGGTACGTGATTTGAAGATGTTTCCGAACAAAGTCCAGACGGTGCATCAGCTGTTAGCTGCTGATCGCCAATCGCGTTTAACATACGCTCAAGCCATCCTTAATCATAACCACATGCTGGTCACATCTATATCTTGTAATTTAGGCACTAAAAACTTGGTTACTGCCTGACTAACCGCATTTTTGATGATGAATGGTCATACTCACACATTGTGGATGCATTTGTTTCTCAATAATTACTAATGGGTTTTCTGAAACCCAAATGTGACAATTTTGACGATTAACGAAGCTGTCAAGATGTATATGGGCTTCCATAATGACAAAGATTTTGTTCGAAAAATCAGCATCCACTTGTTTTTGTTCCAAAATCCATTCAACGAACTCTCTCTCTCTCTCTGATTTCTGTTGAACGATTTGTCACAGGACACCCAGATTGTCTAAGATCAGTAATTGATCCAAATACAAAAAATACAAAATTTTGGCGCAACAGGCTCGTTAGTACCCAGGCCTAGCTTTCTCACAACCATTCATGTGTGCGTGTGTACTTCTTGCACGATGGCGGGACCTCCTGTTTTATGCCGACTCAGAACGGCTAAGTTGAGATAAGCTATTCTTGACAATTGATACTACTCGGATGATTTGTCAGATCATCACGAGAGGAGGGCCAGTGAAAAATCATTTAGGCTGGGAATCGAACCCAGTCTCCCTGAATTTTTCAATTATTTTCTTCACAGTTGATGATTTTAATCGCTATGACGTCTATATGATGATATCCGACAAACCTTCTTTTTTATTTAACAATGAAAATTCTTTATTCTTTCAGATATCGCCCAATTTTTACTGTCAGCTGTCACATTGTTATCATTTTTCCCGTTGTCAAGACAGCACTACTAAATGGCTCAAAAATAAAATTTAGCTTGAATGGCACCCCCTTATATAGAATCGCCAGCGATTGAATATTCGAGTTTTTTTGTAATATCTAGCTGACCAGACAAACGTTGTTTTACCTTCAAATTTTAAAACGTATTTTTGGAATATCGTTTGTAGATATTTATAGAGGTTTGGGGTATGTTTTATTTGCATTTGCTAATGCAATCAATCTTAAGGTGTTTTATTTATATTTTGATTGATAAATTTATATTCATAGAACCAATCTATATAAATAAAAATTAAAATAAATAAATACTTTTTTTGGGTTGCTTGGCTGTATCAAAAATTATAATATTTTTGGATAATAGTGTTTTAAAATTCATAAGCTTTGCTTTGACACTACCTCGCCAATGATTGCATTTTTAAAGAGTCGTAAAAAGTTAATAAAAATTTCAAATGAGGCTTTAGAATGATAGCTATAACTGGACCCTTATGTCGCAAACACGCAATGACTGCCCTTGAGATTTGTTAATGCAAGCCGTACCGAAACTGCAAGCGTTTAAAATGGAATTGCAAGTCAGTCGGAACCATTGGGAGTGCGCCAAATTGGCAAAATGTGTTTTTTATTTTTTCAGATGAAAAAAAAATGTAACTTGGATAGCCCTGATGGTTACAACCAATTTCGCGCACTTCCAAGCTGGGCATCCCACGTCATGTGAACGCGGGCGAATTCCAACTGCTGTACTCTTCTAACGGCGTTTAGTAGGGGCTTTTTTATGGTTTTTTTTAATTTAAGGATTTCAGCACTCAAAATAGCTCTTCGAACAGCTGATTTGCTGGCAGTTATCCCCGCTTTTTCTTTCATTTTGTTGGTGCAGAGAGGTGAATTTATTGCGGTTCTAAGAAATTTTCTCCTGTCTTGAGGTGTTAAAGCAGCAGGAGGAATCTCCCTTGTAATTTTTAACTTTCTCTTACAAAGAGAAAGATATTGTTTTCGTGAAAATTTTCGACCTCGAGATTTTGATTGATTCTAACATTACGATGATAGCGGAGCCTAAAAAAGTGGTTTTTGGAATTCCGTCCGTCGGTCCGTCTGTCCGTAATGGTCTCCCCAGCCTAAACGGCTTGGCCGATTTTCTTCAAACTTCGTATCCAAGCTTATTTTGGTCATAATTCTAGGCCATTTTTTTTGTTTGCTTTTAGCCATGTTATTAACGGTACCTGCCATATAAAAATTACACATAACCTCAATTTTCTCGAAAACGGCTCTAACGACTTTGATTAAACTTTATATATACTATAAGCATATTAGTTCCAACAAAACTGCATACCCAGTTTTTGCGAGAAAATCCATATAACGGATTTTGTCATATAGGCCATATAAAGAAAATTGTTAATTTCTCGCAAACTACTATGTCAAATTGAATGAAATTTAATATATATACTACCATAATAGTTTTAAACAATTCCACATAATTAGTTCTAGCCCAACTATCACTTAACGGAATTTTCAGTTTTGGCCAATAACGAAAATTAATTATTTTTCATATAGACACCGATTCCTTCAAATTTCGGAGTAAACGTTCGTAAATTCACATTTCGACATTTTATATAATTTTTAGCATTAATAATCAAAATGCGCACTATTTGATCTAACACCCAACTCGCTGTGAAAGAGAAAGTTGCGTACGACCCAGTCGTGCACCCACCACTCGTTTCCTTATAAAGCAGTGGCGCAAATTTATAGTCAATCGATGTTTAAGGGTTAAACTCCACACTACTTATAAGGTACTTTAAATTAAAAGCTTGCTTTAACATATTTTCAATAATAGACACTTTTTTAACCTGGCGCTAAATAGTGTATGCTAATGGACATTCCTCTAAGGCCTCTAAATCAAACTCCCCTACAAAGTGACATAACGCTAACTCTTTATTAAATATTTAAAGTGATGTTTCTGTCGCTTTAACTTTAATGCAGAGTGACAACGCTAAAGTACACTTTTTGAAGATTATAATTACCAAAACGCGTTAGTACGCGATTAAATAATTTTAAAGTGTCTTTAATATAATTTCTCACAATATGGTCACTTCGTATCATTTTTTTGGAAATACTTCTCATGGAAAACCCTTCGGAATGCAACGTCAATTTCCCCCCTTTTCTATCCCTGCTTAAATATTTTTCCCCATTTTGAATAAAAATCAGTGGCAAATACTCCTTACTTCTTAAACTTTCTAAATGAATCAAATTCACGTAACAGATCACGACCAACTAACTAATTTTACAGGTGCGTTGATTCAAGTGAAGAAAAACGAGTGGTGGATGCACCACTGGGTCGTACCAAAGATTATGAATTCTATACAGATGACGCGCTCCATACAAGAAAAATTGTTGTATGGCGGGTCGTGATGGCATTTCATTTCAATTCAATTTGACATACAAGGTGGCGCAAAAGTAATCCTCCTATCAGAAAATGCTATAAATTTTGCGATTGGCCCCTAATGTCAGTTCTGTTTTGACATTTGTGTAGTAAACACATTCGAAACACACTTTAATAAACAATGTTACGCTACACTACTCCAGAACGCGGAATATTGGTGACTATTTATTTGAGCAATAATCGGTCGGTGACTTTGGCACAACGTGAATTTCGTCGCAGATTTCCTAGCCGTCCAACGCTTACTGGTGAAACACTGCGACGTTTAGCCGCTCGCCTCGAAGAGACTGGCACAACACGAGATGCTGCCAGGCGTGGCAGACCCCGGAGTAGCCGTTCTGCAGAGAATATTGCTGCTGTAGCCGAAGATGCCATGGAAGCGCCGTCGACATCGACCAGACGACGTGCCGCGCAAATGGGTATCAGTCGACGGTGTTTACAGCGAATTTTGGTACAGGATTTGAGGATGTTTCCGTACAAAGTCCAGACGGTGCATCAGCTGTTAGCTGCTGACCGCCAATCACGTCTAACATACGTTCAAGCCATCCTTAATCACCACCAAGAGAAAGATGATTTTTCATCAAAAAAAATCATGAGTGATGAGGCCCATTTCCATCTTAGCGGGTACGTAAATAAGCAAAATTTACGCTTCTGGGGCACTGAAAATCCGCGTGTAACCCACGAAGAGCCATTACACCCGCTCAAAGTCACTGTATGGTGTGCTGTTTTCGCTGGAGGAGTCATCGGACCTTTTTTCTTCGAAGACGTCGCGGGCCAAACGGTTACTGTGAATGGTGAGCGCTACAGAGCAATGATCAACGAGTTCTTTTTGCCGCAACTTGATGAATTGGGATTGGAAAACATGTGGTTCCAACAGGACGGTGCAACGGCACATACTGCACGTGCCACAACCGATATGCTGAAGGATGCATTTCCCGGGCGCCTAATCTCCCCTTTTGGCGATTTGCACTGGCCAGCAAGATCGCCTGATTTGACCGCTCCAGACTTCTTTTTGTGGGGCTTTTTGAAGTCGCGGGTTTATGTCAACAAGCCTCAGAATCTTGCAGCTCTTAAAGACAATATCCGTCAAGAATGTGAGGACCTATCGCAGGAAGTTTTGGCCAAAGTGATGGAAAATGCCATAAAAAGGGCTCAAATCACAATCAACTGTGGCGGCGGCCATTTACATGACATCATATTCTCGACTTAATGTAAAAACGAGTGGTGGGTGCACGACTGGGTCGTACGCAACTTTCTCTTTCACAGCGAGTTAGGCGTTAGATCAAATAGTACGCATTTTGATTAATGATATAAATAATGTCGAAATGAGTTTATACGAACGTTTACTCCGATATATGAAGAAATCGATGTCAATGTGAATAATAATGATTTTCCGTTATTGGCCAAAACTGAAAATTCCGTTTAGTGATAGTTGGGCTAAAACTAATTATGTGGAATTGCTTCAAGCTGTAATAGTAGTATATATATTGAATTTCATTCAATTTGACATAATAGTTTGCGAGAAATTATCAATTTTCCTTATATGGCCTTAATGACAAAATCCGTTATATGGATTTTCTCGAAAAAACTGGGTATGCAGTTTTGTTGAAGCTAATATGGTTATAGTATATATAAAGTTTAATCAAAATCGTTAGAGCCGTTTTCGAGAAAATTGAGGTTATGTGTAATTTTTGTATGGCAGGTACCATTATTAACATGGCTAAAAGCAAACAAAAAAAATGGCCTAGAATTATGACTAAAACTAGCTTGTATACGAAGTTTGAAGAAAATCGGTCTAGCCGTTTAGGCTGGGGAGACGATCACGGACAGACGGACCGACGGACCGACGGACCGACGGACGGAATTCCAAAAACCACTTTTTTAGGCTCCGCTATCATCGTAATGTTAGAATCAATCAAAATCTCGAGGTCGAAAATTTTCACGAAAACAATATCTTTCTCTTTGTAAGAGAAAGTTAAAAATTAAAAGACCAAATAAAAATAATCCTCAAGAAGAATCAAAGTTTTTCATCTTTTTTTTAAATTACAGCCAAAAAACATCGGAAGGTTATTTTTGCGCCACCTTGTAGTAGTTTGCGAGAAATTAACAATTTTCTTTATAAGGCCTAAATGAAAAAAATCCGTTATATGGATTTTCTCGAAAAAACCGGGTATGCAGTTTTGTTGAAACTAATATGCTTATAATATATATCGGGTTTTTCAATAAGAGCGCTACAAAAGTTTTTTTTAATAAAACAAAAACGGTTTTGGATATCAATGAAATTCTTTATTCCTGTGAAAGTACGTTCGATGCCATTATGTATGGAACTCGATTTCTTTTGCATGGCCACCACGGGCACGCTTGCAGAAGTCCAGACGCTGAACCCAATTTTCGACGGTTTTCAAGCATTAATCGGCCGATACTGCTATAATTTCACGTTCGATAGTCGTACGAAGTTCATCAATAGTCGCTGGCTTCTTGGCATAGACCATAGACTTGACGTAGCCCCACAGGAAATAGTCTAACGGCGTCAAATCGCACGACGACCGAGGCGGCCAAGCGACTCGACCATTTCGTAAGATAACACGTTTCCAAACTTGGTTTCCAATAAATTGATTGTGACATTCGCTGTGTGGCTTGTGGCGCCGTCCTGTTGGAACCACATGTCGTCCAAGTCCATATCATCCAATTTGGGGCCAAAAATATTCGGTTATCATTGAACGGTATCGATTCCCATTCACATTAACGTGCCGTTCTTGATCATCACGGAAGAAGTACGGCCCAATGACGCCGCCGGCCCATAAACAACACCAAACCGTAATTTTTTCGGGATGCAATGATGACTCATGGAGTACGTGTGGATTTCTGCCTGACCAATACCGCATATTTTGTTTATTGACGAAGCCATTCAGCCAGAAATGAGCCTCATCGCTGAAGATGGTTTTTCGATGAAAATCCGAATCATTTTCAAGTTGTTGCTCAGCCCAATTCACGAATATACGACGCTTCTGGTGGTCAAGCGGCTTCAGTTCTTGCGTTAATTTAATCTTGTAAGGATGTAGGCCAACGCTTGAGAACGACGTGTGGGAGACACATTTGGGCTTTCTTTAACTGAAGCCTCAGCGGCAGCAATATTCTCGACACTACGGGCACTTCTTTGTCTCACTGGCACGGGAACATTTTGTACTTGTACTGTGCCTGTGGATTCAAATTTTTCCACTAGACGCTCAATTGTTGATCTGCTAGGACGATTATGACTACCATAAATTGGACGTAGCGCTCTTAACGTTGACTCCGAATTTCGGTAGTAAATTTAAATAATTTCGACTCGTTGTTGGCTCGTATATCTTCCCATCATGAAATGGCAAACCTTACTGAAGAGAAATGTCAAAAGAGCGGCAAGAAATATGGCGTCGTTTGCTGTCCCTGTCGCTCTACTTTTGTAGCGTCCATGTTGAAAAACCCTTTATAAAGTTTAATCAAAGTCGTTAGAGCCGTTTTCGAGAAATTTGAGGTTATGTATAATTTTTATATGGCAGGTAGAATTATGACCAAAAGGAACTTGGATACGAAATTTGAAAACAATCGTTCAAGCCGTTTAGGCTGGGGAGACCATTACGGACAGATGGACCGACGAACCTTCGAACCGACCGACGGACGGTATTCCAAAAACCACGTTTTTTGGGTTCTGCTATCATCGTAATGTTAGAATCAATCAAAATCTCTAGGTCGAAAATTTTCACGAAGGCAATATCTTTCTCTTTGTAAAGTTAAAAATTAAATTTGTGTAATCAAGTGAAGAGCACTGTATATGCTTGTAGTCAGTTTGAGTTTCTTGAAGTGTTTCTTCAAAACCGACGACTTTAAACATGCATTAAGTTCATCGGCTGGCGTTGACCGTGAAACCGCACTGGCAATGACTTTGTCGAAAATCATCTGCCAACAACATTATCGTACCACCAAACCGTTTAGGATTGTTTCGTAACTTTTGTCGTAACTTTTTATGCGCCATTGTACACTCATCCCAAACGATCAGAGTTTGCTTTACTGTAAAAGGTTGGTCATCGCACTGCTCTTGGAAATGTTACACGTTGGATTTTCATTGATTTTCATATTCAATAGTAACTTGAGTGCTGAATGAGCAGTTCGACCGCCTTCCAACAATGTAGATGCAATTTTTGATGTTCAGTGCAATATCATTCTGCGCGAGCGTGTCTTTGCCAAAATCAAATCGATCAAAAAAGTTTTTCCAGTTCCACCCGGAGCATCCAAAAAAAGCATCCATCCAATTCCCTCGCTCACAAGTTCATAAACGTGTAGTACGCATATTGTTGTTGTCGATTCAACAGTGGAACGTTCGTTCGAAATGATTCCCTCAAAGCATCGCAATCATATTATTTTTCGAATCGCAATTCTTGATTAAATGAGTCGTTCATCGGACGGTTGTTAGCTGTCTTGTTAGTCAGATAATGAGCCTTATCGAGGTATCCGTCGGAGCAGACATTCGAGGTATCGGAGAAAAATACTGCGGCTTAACTTCACTAAATTCGAAAAATTCCGCGAAGAATTTGTGTCGAAGGAAATGGCACTTAGCTGTCAAAAATTGCACGAATAATCCATCTGAACTCACTTCAACCCAATTCGCCGGGATGCGCTACACAATGTCGGAGAAATATTCCGAACAGCTTTTCGAAACAACATGTCGAAGCAAAAATCCTCCGAATCGTACAAAATTGGAGAATTTTCGGATACCTGGCTAGGGCTGAATACCTTGTTCGACATACGACATCATCAAACACATTACCTCATTAATATAAAAGCCGCGGTGTTAATTTCATCGCTTATTTGTAAATTTGGGTGTAATGTTGAAATACGCATCTGATGCAAAATATCTCACACATGGCCTCTTTGTAGATGGTTGGGTGTTGTAGAACGAAGGTAGACTCTGATTGGCGTTAACTTGGCAATGATCAGTGTTGTAACTCTTACTACACATCAAATGTGCTTATCTTTACCTCCAAGTGGTAACCATCGGGTACTGGTCTCATCCAACCGGATTTGACTTGCTAAACGATAAGTGCGAGTGTTGATAATACGACGAAAAACAGCAACACTATAAACACCCTGGTGAGAATGGCACGGATGAATACCCGGCCTGCTGTCCCAGGCGAACCTAGATGAGCTGCTCTGACATATTCGGACAATAGGTTGTCTAGGAATTTCAAGGGTTAGTCAGGCCCCTTGAACAGAGATGGTGGCGGATGAACCGAAAGGCCAACGGCAGCGCTCAATCCCGTAGTGGATACTGATGGCCCCGTGTCCTAGGGGTATCTAATAAATTGGAACTGGCCCTCCAGGTTGGGGGTTGTGCTTTGGGTTAACCACCCACCCACAGACAAAAATATGGTTACGAAGCAACCAATAGCCTCGGAAAGGACTGATTTTATTGTTGACGACCCTGCTAAACGAAAAAAGGACAACGACGTTCGTATCTGCACCTGGAATGTGAGAACATTAAACAGGAGAGGTGCAGGCGAACAACTAGCGGAAGCCCTAAACTGCTACAAAGCAGACATTACTGCCATCCAGGAAATACGATGGGATGGGCCGGGCAAAAAGAGGATGAAAAACTGTGACATCTACTATGTTTCATCTTATTTACATCTTATGTTTCCAAGACATTAGCGAAGGCATAGTAACAATCCGCATCAAGGCCAAATTCGCCAACATAAGCCTTATATGCGCTCACGCTCCGACGGAAGAAAAAGATGATATAGCTAAGGATTGCTTCTACGAGCTCCTTGGCAAAACCTATGAGCGACTACCGAAGTATGTACGATGTTAAAATCGTGCTGGGAGATTTTAACGCAAAGGTAGGAAGAGAAGACATCTTTAGAAGTATTGTCGGAAAACATAGCCTACACGACAACACGTCTGGTAACGGACTTAGGCTAATTGATTTCGCTACGGAACGAAATGCCACTATAGCCAGCACACGGTTTCCTCACCTCGATATCCATAAGGGGACATGGCTGTCTCCAGATCAACGAACGGTTAACCAAATTGATCACATTGCGATAGATAAGAGGCACGCATCCAGTATTTTGGATGTCCGAACATTCCGAGGAGCTAACATCGACTCGGATCACTACCTTGTAGCAGCCAAGGTAAGAATGCGGATATCCACCACGCCACAACAATCTAGAAATACTGTGAAAAAATTTAATGTCGGAAGACTGCAATCGCAAGAGACCGCCAAGACCTTCGCACAACGCGTATCCCCTAAGCTCTCGATTAACACCACACCACCAGCATCGAATGTCGAAGAGCAATAGCAACGATGCCAACAGGCCATTAGATCAGCCGCAACTGATTTGCTCGGTTTCTCGCGCCCACCAGCAAGAAACCCCTGGTTTGATGAGGAATGCCGACAGATGCTCGCAGCCAAGAACGAGGCCTACAAGGCTAAGCTGCAGGTGAAGACGAGAGCTGCCATTGAGCTCTATAGGCTTTTCAGCAAGAAGAAAAAAGAGCAAGAAACGATGTTCGCAAGTTTTACCAAAGTGTAAAACGTCAAAGCCAAGGATACAAGGCTCGAACAGAATCCTGTCGAGATGAACAAGGAAATATTGTAGTTGAGACACAGTCGATGCTGAGGATATGGAAGAACCATTTCTGCAGACTGTGAAACGGCGATGACGAACAACATTCCGCTGTCAGGCAGAACGAACCATTCAATACGACAGCGAAAACTGCCAACCACCCGACCTGAGTGAAGTGAGGATAGCAATATCTAAACTCAAGCTTAATAAGGCTGCCGGAAATGACGGCCTTCCCGCTGAGCTCTATAAGGCCGGCGGAGATGACTTGGTAAGTAACATCCACCAACTCATAAGCCAAATCTGAAGAATGGAACCTCAGCACCGTTTGCCCGATCCACAAAAAAGGAGACCCTCTGAACTGCGCCAACTACAGAGGCATAAGTCTCATCAACATCGCCTACAAGATCCTATCTGCCGTTATATGTGAACGCCTGAAACCGTTTACCAACAACCTGATTGGCCCTTATCAGTGTGGTTTTAGGCCAGGAAAGTCCACAACCGATCAAATTTTCACACTTCGGCAGATCCTGGAAAAAACTCAAGAAGTCCAAATCGATGCCCACCACCTTTTCATCGATTTCAAAGCCGCATATGACAGCATTTATAGAGACGAACTGTACAGAGCCATGTCTAGTTTTGGTATACCGCCCAAACTCGTCCGTTTGTGTAGGATGACGATAGAGAATTCTCGCTGCTCCATCAGGGTCGGAAACGACCTCACCGACACATTCGATACCAAAAAAGGATTTAGGCAAGGCGATGCGCTGTCATGTCACTTCTTTAATCTGATTCTTGAGAGGATTGTGCAAAACTCCAAAGCCAACACCAGAGGCACAATTTTCCAAAAGTCGGTGCAACTACTAACATACGCTGACGATATTGACATCATTGGGAGGACTCAACGTGATGTCATAGCCACGTTTGCTAGTATAGAGAAGGAAGCGGCGAAAATGGGTTTAGCAGTAAATGAGGGTAAGACTAAGTATATGCTGTCATCACGAAAGGACTCACAACATCGACGAATTGGACAGAACGTCACCATTGACAGATATAACTTTGAGGTAGTACGGGACTTTGTCTACCTCGGCTCCGCTATTAGCTCTGACAACAACATCTCGTCAGAAATTAAACGAAGAATTACTCTTGCCAACCGCTGTTTCTTCGGGCTAAGAAGGCAATTTAGTATTAAAGCCCTCACTCGAACTACTAAGGATAAGGAGATCCTATATAAGACCCTGATCATCCCAGTCCTGCTCTACGGCGCTGAAGCATGGACCGTATCAAAAGCGGATGAAGAAATCCTTGGTAGATTCGAGAGGAAAATTCTTCGAAAAATCTTCGGTCCCGTTTGCGTTGACGGGCTATGGAGACGAAGATTCAACCAAGAACTATACGAGCTGTACAGCGACATGCCCCTGGTCAAAAAACTCCGCATTGGACGTTTAAGATGGCTAGGACATGTAGAACGAATGGACACCAATACTCCGGCTCGCAGAGTCTTCGATTCCCAGCCAGACGTCGGACGCAGTAGAGGAAGACCTCGCCTTAAGTGGCGCGCACAAGTGGAAACCGACCTCAACCAACTTGGAGTGCCCAACTGGAGGCAGTTAGCTAAGGACCGGGCTAATTGGAGAGGCATGTTGGTTGAGGCCCAGGTTCATTCCGGACTGTAGCGCCACTTAAGTAAGTAAGTAAGGCCTCTTTGTATTTGCTCCACAAATTAGTAGGTTTAGATGAGAAGCACATTGAGATAATTATCAAAAACAATTGGAATGATGTTGGGCCACGAAGATTGACTAAAAGTAAACGCAAAGAAGCACTCGCCGTTTCTTGTATACTATTACAAGGAGTGAATCGTTTTTAGGTATCTCAAAAAAGTAGACGTATACATGGGCGTGGATTACTACGAATATTTAAAAAAAGGTTAGACAAATCGGTGCAGCCGTTCTACGATTATAGTTAAATCAAAAAAAGTGGGCGTGGTTAATTTTTCTTTTCGTAAAAACCAAATCGGTGCAGCCGTTCTCAAGTAATTTTTGATTTTGATAGGTAACACATATTTTTCATTTTTTGATTTAATTTTAAAGATAATAAAATAAATTTGTTTTTTTTTAACTTCTCCTCTCTTAATTGAATAGGACCCACAAAGGTAAGCAAAAATTAGGCAGTCAGACACATCTTAAATATTCATTTATTCAGCTTTTTAAAATCTTTTTTTTTTCTGCGTATTAAAACGATAACATTTCCAAGAAAAAATCCTTATTTCTCAAAAGCCCACTAACTGATGTAAGCTCGATTTAAATATACATATACGGCCCCATTCTCTGACATAAATATATTCCATAAACTTGGCATCAAAAAGACCACCCCAATGCTATATAGCAAAATCGAAATTCAGTATTCTCTTACACACACGTGAGTGCTTCGCTTTGTAACACAATCTAGCCAACAATGAGTCCTTAAATCTAACCCAATTCATTGATTCAAAGCAGTGTCTACTCCTGTCTGTTAAACTAAGACCAGCTACCCTTGAACCATTTCCACGGATCACCACTCACGTTTTCTGTGAAATGAAATTCAATTTATTTACGAGTACATGTTTGGTGGCACTTCACAAAAGGACGTTACCACCCTGTAACGGTTTGGCGCATAAGTAGTCAACGTTACCGCCATTCTAGTTTGCAATTTCATCTAAATTATTCGCTTTCAATCAATAAAGGACATTTTCATCTAAAGTTCTGTATCTCTCTATATGTTTTGCAGTGTTTGGCGAAAAGGATCTAGCATTCTCAAGCGATTACGATTCAGAGAATCTAGACACTCCAACCGCACAACAGCCGGTGTTTGACTTTGGTATGCCCCGGAACATTTCGGCGAGAACGGGACAAGCGGCTTTAATTAAATGCCATGTGGATAACCTTGGCGACAAGTCGGTAAGGAACTTATTACACACAACAAGTACGAGTAGAGATTTAAGGATGCGCCGTGCTTTGGTGTGGGATTTTTTTTTATCTAATTGCAGATTTCTTGGATACGAAAGCGGGACTTGCACATACTAACCGTTGGTACCTCAACGTACACCTCGGATGAACGCTTTCAGGTATGCAATGCAATTCGTTTACGTAACGCAATACAAGAACACATACAAATAATTTGAGTATCCTTTTATGCTTCGAGAGTGCGGATACTCGTAATTTTAATTCGCCTCCGGAAGTGTGCTAGGGCACGAAGAAAAACAATTTCACCTTCTGTTTGCTGCCGGAAATATTTCGTTTATGTTGTGCTTACCGTTATTTTTTGTTGGTACTCCTTTTTTTGTTCTTTTCGAATTATACGGCAAAGTTGCATGCAATAATATGGATTTTCACATTATGCAGGTCACCCAGACGGATGACTCCAAGGAATGGACGCTGCAGGTGAAATTCCCCCAGCCACGAGATAGCGGCATCTACGAGTGCCAAGTTAATACAGAGCCAAAGATTTCCATGGCTTTCCAACTGAGTGTTGTAGGTAAGTGGACCATTGGGGGGTGTATTTCCGTTATGTTTCGCAATTTGTTTGGATGAGTGAAGGTGTCCTTACCTACTTTTCTGACTCATTTGTAGTTATGTAGGGAATATATTTTTCATTGCACTTTTCCGAAATGTGCAAGGATCTTCACGTACCCATGGTAATGATGGGAGTTGTCGTAATTAGAATCTTGTGAATGAATGGTTACACAAGGGAAATGTAGTGGAGGGTCCTTTTTTTGGGGGTTGGATAGGAAATTCATTATTACTTCGTGGTCTTACTGTAGAGTTGTTTTGTCAGTTTTTTTTTTTTTGTTTTCCTGTGAAGTTGGTTATATTTGTAAATGCAAATTTAGTACGAAATGGAGATAATATTTATTCCCGACTGGTGGGTCTGATATTTCTGAATTATAATTGGTGGTCTGTACATGTGGATGGAGTATATATTATTTCCAATGAAGCTTGCGAAAGGTATTCTTTTTCAGTGCAAAGATGGAAGGAGCCAGAAATTCTTTCGAAACGAGTCCTTTTCGTGGGTGTATCGATATTTTATTTCCTAGAAATTTAATTAAATTTCCTATCCACATACTGGTATTGGTTAAAAATATCCAATTAAAAAAATTGAGAGGGTGAGTTGGTATCAATTCTTTAAATCAGAGAGGTTTTGGAGATTTAAAAAAATTACATGTCGACTAATTTCGAATTTTAATTGGGTATTTATTACTTTCACAGTTTTAGCTGTGCTTTGCAATTGGAGGAATAATAATTGGGATCCTCATAGTAAGCCACACTTGCATATATATTTGGCAATTAATGTATTGCGGAAGCTCAGAGCATATTGACAGGAAATATCAAACGGCTATATCAGAACACATGAAAACATATAAAAATATAGTCCTAACCTTCCAAGTTGAGGATCGTGCTTTTATTTGACTATGCCACTATAGCCAGCATACGGTCCCCTCAAAAAATAAATCTTATTATAAAGTGTGGTGGAAGAAGTCTGTGGTTCATCCTCTCCTGCAAAAGAGAAAATACAACTCCAATCCGGCGAATCTCCAGTCGATAAGTCTTCCACCGAATATCAGCAAGGTATTCAAAAAGATTCTCAATCAAGGTCTGTTCAAGTGTGCTGACATTATAACAGATAATACCAGAAATCCAAAATACAGTGCAAGGGTTGATTTATAGAATGTTTTCGTCACCACACCATATGGTTAGAAGGCCTTTATTTATGGCAGTTATAAGTAAACCACTGCTATATATGCTTCATGACATGTTGACTGGTAGAACGTTTGTTGTTAAAAGTAGCAATATAACTTCTACAGAATTTTTCATTTAAAAATGGTCTGCAATAGGGAGCGGTAAACTGTCGATTCTCTTCAGCATTTACACCAGCGATATGAAAGGTAGTTTTAGTCCGCATACACGGACGAACTTATAACGTAAAGAACAGATCCTACGGTCGAGTCATTCGAACACTTTTAAAGCGGGACTTTGATAAAATCCAGAGATTTTGTTATACAGTTGTGATAGAAGTTGGAAATCAACTTTCAGAAATCTGAAAATAGGACAGCGTTGTCTAGAGCCTCAAGGGATACGAGAAAAAACTGGCGCAATCTGGTGAATGTGGGGCCAAACGGACAGCCACTGGCTGGATCATACTGCTACTGTAGATACTGCTCTGGAGAGAGCTTGGTGGACCTTTTGGCCTGAGAAGACAATTATTCCACAGTCTTCTTGACAACAGGGTGAAGGTGATTTGCTACATGACCCTTTTTACGCCTATGATTGCATACAAGTGCTTGGTGTGGTTCATCATTACCCCATCTTAAATGGAAACGATTCGGGTGCTTGAGAGGCATGGTCTAAGAAGTTGCCTTGGAGTACACAGAACACCAGAGTCGGTATTCCAACCGCAGGTCCTATACAACGGGGCCAACATAAAGAGAATAGAATCTATCTAGTACAACTCACTCGGGGTAACACGAGGAGCGCCTGAGGTTAAGCAGGAGTGTGTCCAATTGGGACTGTCGGACTACACCAGGAGGACCTAGTATAGTGGTAATGTTAATAAAATAGAGTTGACATTAAAAATTGTAAGACATCCGAACCTGCAATTAAGCTTCGGTTAACACATTCGACATATTCTTGAAGGATTACACAACTCAAAAGCTTGTTATTAAAATTTAATTAAAATAATAGATGGGGAAGCTATTTGTGATTCTTTCAAAGGCCTCTTTGGTAAAAAGGAAACGAGAATACTAAGATTTAAGGTTCAGGTTAGGTACAACCATCGTGGTGGCATAAAAAACAACAAAAGAACTTTATACAAAAAAATCGAGTTGTTGAGTTGAATGTAGGTTTGATATGATCGCATACGAGATTCGAGTATCGGATTTTTGATATTCTGTAATCAGTGATCGAGTGTAGTTTCATACTCCATTTAAAATTTTTGAATTTTTAAGTAAACCAATTTATTTTATTAACATTCACAGAAAAACAATACATTCGACATTGTCAGCCATCAAAGTTCAATGTAGCAGCATTTTGCTAGTACAATTGGCACAATTTTAAATGTGCATTCGATATGTGACCTTGCTGCATTTGCTGCTTTCTTAACTCTTTCATTGACATTAAGTTTCCAATTGAGCTTCCTGTCTAGAATTATTCCCAGATATTTCGCACTTTCAGCTATTTTAAGGGGTATTCCTTCTATAGCTGGTGGTTCGAAGTGTGGTATTGATCTTCTATTTGTGAACAGCACAAGCTCGGTTTTTTGGGGGTTGACCCCAAGGCCGCATTGCTTTGCCCACGTGTTGAGTGTCCGGAGCGAGTTTTCTAACAGCTCACTTATGGTTGGTAAGAATTTGCCTGTCGCAAGCAATACTACATCGTCTGCGTACGCAATTACTTTAACCCCCCTGTTTTTGAATTTCATTAGTATTTCATTAACGACAAGAACCCAAAGTAGAGGGGAGATGACTCCTCCTTGTGGTGTGCCCCTTGAGGCGTTTACTTTTAGTTCAGTGTCGCCCAGTTTTGCCTTGATATTCCTTTCTTTGAGCAGACTTACAATCACGTTAGTGAGTGCCTGGTCAACGTTGGAATTCTGCAATGCCCTTTCCACTGCGCATGGAATGCTGCGAGTGTGTATTCTTTGTCTTTTAGAGACTTTTCTATAGCACTAACAACGTCGTGCAGTGCTGTTTCAACCCCTTTGCCCTTTGTATAAGCATGTTGGGAGATATCATTGTAATTAAGTTTTTCACGAATGTATATGTTCATTAGTTTTTCAAAAGTCTTCAGAATGACGGACGTAAGACTTATAGGCCTAAAAGCTTTTGCAGTTGTATGGCTAGATTTACCTGCTTTGGGAATGAAGACGACCTTTACTTCTCGCCAAGCCCTTGGAATGTAGCCACACATTATACTGCTTTTGAACAGTCGTGTGAGGACTGGTATGATCAGGGTTTTTGTCTTTTGAAGCATAATTGTAAATATTCCATCGCTTCCTGGGGATTTGAAGGGAGAGAATGTATCAATTGCCCAGTTTATTTTTCCTTCAGTTAAGACTTCTTCTGGAGCTTTGAGAGTCGTTGAAGGGTTAAGGGTCACCTGATTACTGTCTCGACTCTGGGTACATCCCTGAAGATGGGTTTTTAGTAGGAGGTTGAGTGTGTCCGTACAGGATTGTGTCCAGTTGCCATCACTATCTTTAAGATACGTTGGAACTGTAGATACTTTAGTTAAGATTTTCCTGAGTCTGGCTGATTCTGTGGTGTTTTCTATGTCACTGCAGAACGTGTGCCAGGCAGTGCGTTTAGCTCTCGTGATTGCACTTTTGAACTTGCGCTGGCTGGATTTATATAGATCCCAGTCAGTTTGTAAGTTTGTTACTTTGGCTA
Source organism: Rhingia campestris (assembly GCA_932526625.1). Classification (NCBI taxonomy): domain Eukaryota; kingdom Metazoa; phylum Arthropoda; class Insecta; order Diptera; family Syrphidae; genus Rhingia; species Rhingia campestris. The sequence goes on from OW052182.1 coordinate 170,679,489, forward strand.
CAAGTCCATACATCAATAACAAGCGATCATTGACATCAAGCAGCGTCTGCTGTGGTTAGTAACGGGTGATCCAAGTAGAGATACTTTTTTCAATAGCCTTTTTTGACAGATCACGTGTGAGTCGTGTCATGCTGTCATGTTATTATACCCTATCCCATAGGGGGGTATATTAGTTTTGATACATAGTTTGTAACATAGAGAAATAATTTTGCTACATATACCTCAAAGTATATGGATCGACTCAGAATCGCTAGCTGAGTCGAATTAGCCATGTCTGTCTGTCCGTCCGTCCGTGTGTCCGTCCGTCCGTCTGTCTGTTCGTCACCGATTTTTGGGCCTTAAATTTTGAGCTAGGATAATGAAATTTGGTATATAGGATCCTTGTCCGAGTCACCAGAACACGTGTAAAAAATTGAAATCCGCCCACTGCCACGCCCCCTTTTTAGAAAAACGTAATTTTTGGCAAAACCGTAAGGAATTTTAAAAAAGTGTCTGAACAGCATATTTAGAGAATCGTAATATCTATATTTCGTTCATATAATGTTTTTTGCCACGCCCACTTTTCGGGGACGTTTTTATATAAAAACCATTTTTATACACTACCCCATAACATATGAAGGAGAAAACCTAGTCCTTTGTAGAACCGTAAAAGTGTTTTGTAAGCAGTCTGAAGATTTAGTTGTCACTATATCATTTTTTCTTTTTTATCCACATCGTATTTTTAGCCATGCCCACTTTTTTTTGGGATTTTAGTTTTATGGATAGGATGGGATAGGGTATTCAACGATCCGCACAGTGGATTGTAGCCTTCTCATATGTTTTTTGTTTAGTATTGTTTGGCATTTCATAATGGAAAGACTTACGCGTGAACAACGTTTACAAATTGTTCAACTTTATTATGAAAATTCACGTTCTGTGAGGAATGTGTTTCGTGCACTTCGCTCAACTTATGGTCAACATAATCGGCCTACTGAGCGTACTATTCGCAACACCATCACCCATTTTGAGACCCAGCATTCATTATTGGATAATATTCGACCGAATAGACCACGTCCAGCACGCTGTCAAGAAAATATAGCGGCCGTAGCTGAGAGTGTACACGAAGACCGTGGAGAGTCGATTCGGCGCCGTTCCCAGCAACTCGGACCATGATAACCGACTATTTGCTATTTGATGCCTGAAATTGAAGCTCGTGATCTCGGCAACATTTGGTTTCAGCAAGACGGCGCCACTTCCCACACATCGCATCAATCAATGGACTTATTGAGAGAACATTTCGGTGAGCACATAATTTCACGTTTTGGGCCGGTCGATTGGCCACCAAGATCGTGTGATATCACACCGTTAGACTTTTTCCTGTGCCGACAAACCCGCTTCGATTCAGGCCTTGAAGGAAAACATCACGCGTGTCATTCGCCAGTTACCAGTCGAAATGCTCGAACGAGTGATCGAAAATTGGACTCAACGGATGGACCATCTGCGACGTAGCAACGGCCAACATTTGATAGACATAATCTTCAAAAAATATATGCCAAAGAATGTTCTTTCAAATGATAATAAACATTCTCCATTAAATTTGAATTTTCTGTGTTTTTTTTTTTCTTTAAAAAAGTAGGGAACCTCGAAATGGATCACCCTTTACTTAGATGAAGAACCGGATCAAAACAACCGTCATCGTGCAGTTTTTATGTTTCATAAGATTCACACCGTCCCAAAAGAAGTTTCACTTCAAAAAAAAAAATTGAAAACTCAGAATCGTTTGACCGATCCTGTGTCAATGAATATCTATCTGCTATAATACGTGAAATCCTTAAAGCTATCAGTAACAACCTTGATCATTGTGGTCTTAAACCAGACAAGTCCACAGCTGATCAATTCAGCACATTTTGGCAGATCCTCGAAAAAATCCTTTACTTTACGTTAATATTAAATACTTATGAATTATCATACTCCCAGAATGACTATTACTTCTCGACTTATGCCACAGAAAATTTGGCGATCGTACTTGTCTGGATCTCAAGTCAAACCAAAAATGGCATTCTGACCTAATTATAGATTTTCAAGTACATGGCTGTGTATGGCAGCCCGACTTTGCAGTGAACTGGCCTAGTGTTGAGTGCGTTGATCTACTAAGCGCGGTGACAATACATCTGACAACCATCCAAGAGTAACACTGTTCGTAGTCGGCGTTAAACAGAAGGTTCTCTTCTTTGTGGCAAAAATTAATAACTTTGTCCACCCAAAGGAAGGCAGAATCTAGGCCCTGTATGGGACATTAATGTCAGATAATTATTTTTCACTCTAAAAGCATGTTTGATATTATGTTTCATTGTTCTCCAACAGAAATAATTTTGTTATTGAGTAGAGTCCTTTGTGTCCTTGTTAGCCGTACGAATCTCACACAATAAAGGATGTTATTTTTAGGTTCATCTAAATTCTTACTGCAACCACTTCCCATTATAATCCGCCATAATTCAAAATCGCTAGTTTCTAGTTTCTCATTTATCATGAATCATTCAGTGTACGATGTAGGGTCCAATTTTGAGCGCCAAATATTTATACAAAGAAACCTTTAATGAACTATTATTGTTGCTGCCGTTACAGATTTTGAAGATATGTTTTTCGAGTGTCCTGCTTTAGCAACATTTACTTATGACTGTTGACATCCCCCCTATATCTGTTATGAATATCACATTTTGTCCCTTGCGTTATCTGTACATGTTGCAAACAATGATTTGTTATGTGGCAAGGGAGTTTTTTGTCTGGCCGTCCGTCTAAATTTCAACAGGTCCGTCCAGCTGCTAGACTATGTGGACGATATTGACATCATCGGTCGCTCCCAACATGCCGTGATAAAAGCATTCACGGAGATTGAAGAACAGGCGAAATCCGTTGGCCTTGAAGGAAATGAGGACAAGACTAAGTACATGCTATCAACAAACAAGCATCTGTCCACCGCCTAGGACAAAACGTCACTATTGATAGCAGCAATTTATCCATGAATGACACCCTAGTGGAGATCCGTCGAAGAATTACCAGAGGAAACCGTTGCTACTTCGATTTGGCGAAACAACTGGGTTCAAAACTCATTGGCCACATCGAGCGAATGCTCCACATAAGAGGATCTTCGAATCCCTGCCCCCAGGTTCAAGAAGGCAAGGAAGACCGAACCTTCGTTTCAAAGACCAAGCCATCGCGGATGCCAGAGTGCTTGGTCTAGACTACTGGAAGCAGCGAGCCCAGGATCGTAGAGGATGGAAGGCTGCAGTATCTCAGGCAGAGACTCTTCACAGGTCGGTGGCCCGTTAAGGAAGGATAGTCCGTCTAAATTCTTCATCGGTTGTACTTCGCTCCTCACTGCACCGTACTATTTTTTTTAATGGTTTAATGCTTTATGGGACCACTACTGACATGTATTTGGTTTTATTGTTTATATAGTGGCGAGGGTATTTATTTCTAGCACTACGCTTGGTTGTTCCTCGCTCCTAATTGAATCTTTATATGGCTACTTTGTGGTTGCCATCACTCTTCCTAGGCCTATACCAAACTGGTACCAAATTAAGAGAACCTCTGTGGACATGTCCCGACGTAATATGACGTAATTTATAGTATTTTACTCCATCAGCTGCGACTCATCAAGGAGGTTAATGGGAGTCGTCGATTTAAATCATGAAACCTTAGGTACATAAAATCTTTGTATGCTTGGAATTAACATAAGATGAGATTCGTATAAGTTATCTCAGTTCAGCCATTCGGATTTAGCATAAATCAGTAGCTCTGGCTATCCTGCGAGATGTACGATAGATGTAACGATCCTGTTATGTCAACAATTTTAGTTGTGGGCCCGCTTCTACAAGGAATATTCAAAAATTCTTCAACCACGATATAAATAGCTGGCTGATATTGTGCGGATTAAGGTTGACCTTATGGATACCTAACGATAGCCACTGGAAAGAATTTCTGAAGTTTTACCAGATTCTGAAAGTGGTTGGTCGAGTTTTTAGGGTCAGAATCCAACATAGAATACCACAACATGAGGCTTAAGACATGTTCCATTTTTATGCCTAGGCCCTCACTCCGTAAAGTGATTATCGTTGACGGTACATCTTGCATCACGTAAGATCAATAGTCGTTTTTGTTGTAGGCGAAATCACTTTATTTGCTTCACTTAAAACAATAATTGTCAAATGGGGAAATTACCCCCTGTTAATTTTATTTTCTTACATACTTCCCAATCTAGAATTTAGATCTTCTTGGTCTGGAAGAAGTGTCAACTGCCAAGAAAATCTTATGTTGTGAGCTGCCAAACTTTGTTTTATACACTTTTCAATATATGAGACATTTCCCTTCCGTTGTTCATTCCTAACTTCCAAAGGAGCATGAAGCAAAATTTTGAATTTGAATAGAAATAACATATTTGATTTCTTTGTTTTTCGAAAAGCACCTGTTGGGTGTAATTAATCGTATTTTGGCGAGGCTGGATATGTCCGGCCCTCCTTCAAAATGATTGAACAGTTGCATCGCCGTCACTTTTCATGTTGAGTGAGTGAGTTTTTTATTCTTCCTAGTACCGCACCAAATAGAGTTTGAATATCTCTTCTTGAGTTTTTACTTTAAGCATCACCTTTTGTCTCTAAAGAGAGGAACAGATGATTGATGGTCCCCTGCTTGTAGACCCTCTGTCGACTTGTCACGTGTTTCTTTAGAACATCACCTTTTGTCACTAAGGTTTAGTATACGTGTTGGGTGTAAATATTTGTTTTGTGGCGAGTATGTTTATGTCTGGCCGTCGAACTTTTATGTTGCTACTTTGTAAGTCCCTCCACACTCCATGAAATTAAGTTTGACGACCATCTGTTAGAGTGAACTTCTCTCTTAGATTGCAATTTTTGTCTCTGAAACTAGTGGGACAGTGGCGGGTTGATCCAAGCTGGATAACCACTTACTCAAGATTAGATTCTTGGTTGCGGCCAAAAATAAAAGTGGATTGAACCCATGTAATGGTAAGAGCATGATTTTTCTTGCAATGAAATTCACAAAAACATGATTTCACAAGCATCAGTTTGTGAAGCTATCAATGGGTTTAAAGAGCAATAAAGTAAGTAGAAAACCTGAAAATGTTGACACAACCAATGGGGCTTATTCTGAGGACTTAGTACTTAAAGTTCATGTCGAATCACTCTCATTTAACATTCAAATTCAAATTTAATTAACTTCATGCGTCAGAGAACATGTTAACTAAGCGGGACGAAAATCACACAAATATGCTATTTCCATACCAAGGGTGCAGTATTTCCAATTACCTGTCCACAAACCCACTCGGGAACTATGCAATTTATTATTTTAATAGTTTTCGAAAATCAGCACCGTTTCCAATTTACCGCAGAAATTCCATCAACCAGTGGTAGTGGTATTTCTCTTGATTAGTAGCATATTCCCCAGTTCACGTCTGTTGAGTATATATTTTAAATCAACTAAGGTACATGTTTGCCATGATGAAGCCATGTAACCTCATTACACGTTGCAATACGTGCAGACGAGCGGGAATTAAAAGCCATTTGAAATCTTACACCGTATCACGTACGAATAGCGATTCTGTTTATACACGTCGCTTTCGTTTACTCACGTTTGACAGTGAATCCTTCGAAAATCCCCATACAATCCTACTGGATTTTTTTTTTGTCCTTGATGTTAAGTACCTCTCTCAATTGAAGCTTCATAATTCATGTCTTTAGTGTGGGTTACTCTTCAAATTAGATTTCATTCATATTCATAATCAAAGGATACCTCCCTAAGGACCCCTTAGACAGTCATACATAAGTACTTTTGAATATGACGTTTATATTTTTAACTTTTCCAGTGACACCACCAAATGCGAAGGCGGTCATTGCCGGCCCGGCGGACTTACACTTTAAAGTCGGCAGCTCCATCATTCTCACTTGCGTTGTGAAGCAACCATTAATCTCAACGAAATTGATTGGACAAATCCACTGGTACCGAGGCGAAGAGGTGATAACACCATTCCACCTCCATCCGAATGAAGCGGCCACGGATTTATCGAAGCGAATCTCAATGGAGTCACAATTAGGCGATACACTCAAGTCAAGGTTAGTCGTATTCTGCACCGCCAATTAATTATAAATAACTTATTACTCGATGCCATTTTAGATTAAGGATATCAAATGCTCAGACATTAGATACCGGGAATTATACATGCTTGCCAACAACGGCGAGCAGTGCCAGCGTAATGGTCCATGTGATTAATGGTAAATTCTGCGTGAGATTACTTTTGCAGACTTTTGCTCTGCATCATAGGATGCTGTAATCCTTCTAAGATGCTACTCTCTTGTCTTTTTTTTAGATGAAAAACCTGCGGCAATGCAAAAGAGTCAAGCCAGTGGCCTTGGGCAACGTCATTGGTGGTGCGTGGCCAATGTCGTAAATCTCATCATGCTCATTATTCATCTGATGTTGTATACCTGAACCTTGTAAAAATTTAATTAACAAAACAAAAAAAAAAGATAAACACAAGTGGTCAAAATAAAAATAAAAAAAATATTGTAGAGGTAAATTTAGTTTAAAAAAAAATTCTAAGGATTTGTACAAATAAAAATAAATGAATACAACAAACGAAATATATATATTGCTGGTTTTATTGTAATTTTACCCTATCCCATAGGTTCATACAGCGGTGTATTAATTGAAACATTGATTATTTAAACTCAATCAAATAAGAAAATGGAGTCGAACTAACCCTTTCTGTCTGTCCCGCAAATTGAATTTTTGCAATAAAAATGGATTGTGGGGCTCAAAAATGCGTTGAAACAAAAAACTCCAATAACACTATTTTTGCCTGTTAGGGACCATGTGGAAAAATGTTTCATGCGAAATGCGTTTGATCGACTAACGCATTTATGGATAAAATAAACGCAACTAAAGGCGCTTTCTGGTATTGCACTGCGTGTCGTAAGTTATCCATATCAAGTCTTGCTTTTAAGATGTCAGCTTTGAAAGCTGACATTGTTAAGCTGTCGAAAGGCTTTAAGGACTTGTTAGACAATTTTAATCATGCAGTATCCACAGTGTCTGCATTTTCAGACCCATGTCTTACCGTTGACGCTTCCACGTCTACAGAGCCTTTGCAAACATTTGACGATAACACTTCCAAAGAAGAAGCTCGGTCCGCACCGTCCGTACAATCTGTCGCGTCCCATGCAGCCAGTGATAAAGTTGTCACCATTAAAGGAAAGCGTAAGCGTGACACCAACTCACAACGGCTCATCCGACAGCTAAACGCTCTAATCTCAGAAGTCAGGGTCAAATCAAAAATAATTTGGTTCCAAATCTGTCAGTTGGGTCGCCTCCAACCAATACTTCTCCTACTGCCCCATCATCTTGTGTAGTTCCAACAGTGACTGCATCTGCTTCATCAATTGAATCGATACCAAAACCTAAATCGATCTTTATATCACGCCTGAAACCAAGCACTTCCTCCATAGACGTGATTAGTCACTTATTTTCAAAAAATTTAGTCCCTACAGGTACTTCTATTAAATGTACAAAAATTAGTAAACAGGATAGTTTCGTTTCATCGTTTAAAATAGTAGTACCTCCAAATGTATTTGATAAAGTATGCGACACTGACTCATGGCCTTTAAACACTATTGTCAATGAGTTTAGGCCACGTAGAGCTAAACGCGGAGTTAACTCAGCATCAAAAAACTCTACCGACTGTCCCTCGACTACCAAAATGTAAGACGGCTCCGATAGGGCTCTATGATAAGCGCTTTTCTTGTTTTTTTTTCTTCTCTCTGAAAAGCCGGTCTGATCTAATGGCTTTATGGCATCGATTCCATTTATCTTCGACATTTCGGATGTTCTGCGAAGGCTTTGGCGGTCTCTTGCGATTGCAGTCTTTCGACATTAACTTTTTCACAGTATTTCTGATTTGTTGTGGCGTGGTGGATATCGGTATTCTTGCCTTAGCCGCAACAAGGTAGTGTTACGAGTCGATGTTAGCACCTCGTAATGTACGGACATCCAAAATACTGGGTGCGTGCCTCTTGTCTTTCCCAATGTGCTCAATTTGATTGACCGTTCGTTGATCTGGAGACCGCCTTGTCCCCTTATGGATATCGAGGTTAGGAAACCGTGTGCTGGCTATAGTGGCATTTCGTTCCGTAACGAAGTCAATTAGCCTAAGTCTGTTGCTAGACCTGTTGTCGTGTAGGCTGTTTTCCAACAAGACTGCTTAAGATGTCTTCTCTTCTTACTTTTGCTGGGAGAGCACGATTTGTACTTCGGTGGTCGGTCATATGTTTTGTTAGGGAGCTCGTAGAAGCAATCTATCGCTATACCATATTTTTACTTCGTCGGAGAGTGAGCGCATATAAGGCTTATATTGGTGAATTTGGCCTTGATGCGGATTGTTACAATGCCTAAGTCTGGCACTTAAAATAAATCCACATCCGATTAGTCGTTGTTTTTTCTCACTATAACAGTATAACACGGTCCGTATTATATGTCATTGGTTTTTATATCCTTTTTGGCCGGCCCATCCCATTGTGATTCCTGGAAGGCAGTAATGTCTGCTTTGTCAGCTTCCGCTAGTTGTTCACGTTATTGTTCGAGTTTCTTTTTTTTCGTTTAGCGTGTACGGCAACACTAAAGTCAGTCCTTTCAGACGCTCTTGGTTGCTCCGTAAAAACATTATTTTCCGTTAGTGGGTAGTTAACCCAATGCACAACCCCCAACATGGAGAGCCAGCTCCAAATTTATTAGGTACCCTTAGGACACGGGGCCATCAGTATCCACTAAGCGATTGATAAATGTCGCTTTAGTCTGCAGAGATCTCTTATTAGCCCGGTCCCTAGCTATAACAGCCAGCACTTGGTCACTTCAAGTTTGTTGCGCGCCACTTTAGGCGAGGTAGTGATACACAACGCTCTGAATCTGTAACTGCACATCTCAATTCATCTTCAAAAAAGAAGGGGCTGGGAATTTTCACTTTTAGGTGAGCCGACTTAGGTCAAGAATAATCGACTGCAGCGGCCAGTTAGTGACCGCCTGGCTGTGATTTACAGCAACGAAAAATTTTCCAACATCAGCCATAGGCTCCTACCGATGATACATACTGCATACTTTATCAAGGAGGAATTTTAAACCTTCTTGACGAAGCCTACTAGTGTATTCGGGTTGTTGTCACCCTTAACATTTTCACCGCCGAAAAAAGTAGGGAGTTTGGTTTTTTGTTTTGTGCTTGATCACGTACGCCAAAAATGAAAAGGTACCATTTAAGAAGCGGATCCAAGAAAAATCAATCCTCAGATGATGAATTAGATGTGACAATAATAGAAAACGTAGACAAAAACCCACCGTCGCAATCCTTTGACAGGGATTTAATATATGTGTTAGTGTCGAGTATTGATGCTCTGAAAGTATCTGTTCAAGAACTGCGCAATAACACAGCAGAGAGTCAAAAGGAGATTAAGAACCTTCGAAGCCAAGTGGAGTGCATGCCAAGTGGATTCAATGATTCAAGTATTGAAGGACGACCAATGTCAGTGTTAGGACCAGCGTCGACACCAGGACAGATGCCAATGTCTGTGCTAGGACCAGCGTCAGCACATTGACAAATGCCGTCGTCAGCGCCTCATGCATCAACGTCAGTATTAGGACCAGCGTCCACACCAGGACAGATGCCAATATCAGTTTTAGGGCCAGACCAAGCTCATGGACAAATGCATTCGCCAATAGCTCAAGTGTCAGCGTCAATGTACGAGTCAATACCAACCCCAGGGCAGATTACAGCTTCAGCACCAGGGTATGTACAACCATGTTTAGTTTCATCTTCTTTGCCAGTACAATTTTCAATTCCGGGGCCATCTAATCATATATCCAATGCCACAATGGTTTCGCAAAATGAGTCAAGGTTGTATGATCTACCTATCTTTTCGGGAAAAACAGAAGAATGGCCGTTGTTTCTCGCAAGTTTTAGAGATACAACTGACGCCTTTAAGTACAACAACAGGCATAACCTAATGCGACTACAGAGATGTTTAGTTGGTCCGGCCAAAGATTCAGTCGAGTCGATGTTAATCTATCCAGATGACATTCCTAAGGCCATGGAAGAACTGGAGTTTCGCTTTGGCAGACCAGATCTACTCGTCAGGTGCCAATTGAGTAAGATTCAACAATTCCCATCCATCAGTGAAGCCAAAGTGGAGCAAATAATTCTATTCTCGACGAAGGTACGCAATGTAGTTGCATTTCTTACATCTGCGAACTGCCAAAAACATTTATCAAACCCGTCGCTTTTGGAACAGCTTGTTTTGAAACTGCCAGCAAATAGACAGTTCGAATGGGTAAGACATGCTGCTGCCATAAAACCATTTCCAACTGTTCCTGATTTTTCAATCTGGTTGAGTGACCTTGCCAGAGTTGTTGGGTTAATGCCATTGTCAAGTCAAGGCATAATAAGAGCCAGTTCACAACCACAACAGATACGTCGAGTAATGCATGCAGATGAAAATAGTCCAAAAAAGGAACTGATATGCTATCAGTGTGGAGGAGACCACAAACTGGGTAACTGTAAAGATTTTCATCAGTCGATTTCCATCCAGGAACGATGGGAAAAAGTCAAAAGCCAACAACTATGTTTTTCTTGCCTTAGTAAAGGACATAATTCGATGAATTGTCGAACTAAGAAACCTTGTGGTGTTGATGGTTGTCGGCGATACCATCATCCATGCCTTCATGAGGAATCTTCAAATAGAGACAGTGCCAGACGTTTGCACAGTTGCAAACTGTGCAGTTGGGTGTTCTAGCCAGTTATTTAAAATATTGCCAGTCATATTATTTGGTCCAAATCGAAAAGCTGAGGTATTTGTAATGTTTGATGAAGAATCTGCAGTATCACTCTTAGAAGAACGTACAGCTAACAAACTCGGACTTAAGGGACCATCTCAGCGTTTGTCTTTACAGTGGTACGGTCAGAAAATAACATCAGAGCAGTCTTCAAAGGTCAATCTGGAGATCGAGGGACATGAAAAAGAACACCGTTTCGCCCTCAAGAATATTAGAACAATCCGCAACCTAGATCTACCTATTCAGTCATTACAAAAATTGGATTTTGGTCACCTGAAAACAGTTCCCATTATCGACTATAAAAACGCCAAACCTGTCATGTTGCTGGGATTATATTATGTTCATCTCGGAGCGTCATCTACAATTGTCCAGTCCGATGCATCATTGTCGATTGCCGCTATGACGAAGTTGGGTTGGGTGGCATATGGGCCAACGCCAGCATCTGCCTCCCCGAGTTCTTTTAGTTTCCATATTCGAGAGCATCGTTCACTGAATGAGTTAAATCAGATTGTAGCGGAGTATTTCTCAACTGATAACTTTGGAGTTAATGCTATATCGACGATACAGAAAAATATTGGAGACGACTAGGCGAAGACTTGATGATGGCAAGAACTTCGAAACAGGACTTCTTTGGAAGAAAGAGGTGACTGAACTTCCAGACAGTTATTGTATGACCCAGAAACGTCTTGTCAACATTGAAAGGAGGATGCAACGTGATCCCGATTTTGCCGAGCGGTACCAAAGGGAAATGAAGAAATATTTTGAAAAGCCGTATGCAAGACGTCTATTGCCAGGTGAGTTAATTACCACAGAGCCAGTATGGTATTTGCCACATTTCGCCATTCAAAGTCCACATAAGCCGGACAAACTTCGAATAGTGTTTGATGCTGCCGCCACTGACAATCATGTCTCTCTGAACTCCATGCTTCTTAAGGGTCCGAAACAAGCAAAACCGTTGATTAATATTCTTCTTCAGTTTAGACAAGGAATCATAGGTGTAGCTGCCGATATATGTGAAATGTTTTCAAATAAAGATACGTGTCGCCGATTAACACGCGCAACGATTCCTTTGGAGAGACGGTGATTGCAGGCAGCCCATTCAGCAATATGTGATGACCTCGACGATTTTTGGAGCCGTGTGCTCGCCTTGCAGTGCGGAATAGGTTAAGAATCGAAATGCTGAAGTTTCCTGAAGCCGCTGTTAAGGAAAAACATTATGTTGACAACTTTGTAGTAAGATTTTCATCAGAACAAGAAGCCGAGAGAATGTGCCGTGAAGCTGGGTTCAATTTAAGGAGTTTCATATCTAATTCAAACTTCTTAGAAACAACTTTAAATGGTTCCAGTCGCCACAAAAGTATTTGCATTACTATGGAACGACAAGCATCAGCAGATAAAGTCCTGGGAATGTTCTGGGATACTTGGACAGACACCTTTCGATTCCAGACCAAGTTCCACCGGATTACACAAGAAGTATTGCAAGAAGTTCGAGCTCCAACAAAGCGTGAATTACTTGGAATAGTAATGGCTGTCTTCGATCCATATGGCCTGCTAACTGATTTCTTGGTATTTACAAAAATTTTAGTGCAACTTACATGGAAGTACAACCTTGAGTGGGACGATCCCATTCCATCCGAATTGCATTCGAAGTGGATTTCTTGGTGGACAGAGTTCCAGAATGCAAAAGAGTTCTTGATAAATCGCTGTTACTCGCCGAATTTATTGGTCGCCGTCAAACTGGATCTACATATATTCGTTGATGCATGTCAAGTTGCCTTTTCCGCAGTTGGATATTTTCGGATCGAATTTTCAAACGGAGTAGATGTTGCCTTCGTCATGGGAAAAACACTTACAGCCCCACAAAAGCTGATGTCATTGCCTAGATTAGAGCTTCAAGCTGCCGTACTTGGGGTACGTCTTCAAAAAATGATTTTCCGAAACCACAAAGTGAAGGTGGATCGTGTTTTTCTTTGGAGTGATGCACGAACGGTGCTTCACTGGATCCACTCAACTGGAAGGAAGTATAAACTAATTTTTGGACATCGCGTAGCTAAGATAATAACGAGTACCAGTCCCAGTCAGTGGCGATGGGTTCCCACTAGCCAAAACACTGCCGATGCTGCAACTCGTCCCAAAATACCACCTAAGTTTGAAACAAGCAGAAGAACTAGAAGAGGAAATTAAAACTTGCGCGCTATTCAATCTTAAGGCCAGTAATGATTTCATTGATTTTAATCGATTTTCTTCATATTTAAAGCTCAAACGAAGGACTGCCTGGGTATTACGATTTCGAAGCCTGGCGAATAAGCAACTTAGCAGTAATATAAATCCAAAGGGTCCACTTACTGCCAAGGACCTTGATGACGCTGAAAAATTCCTATGTCAAATTGTCCAAAATGAAGTCTTTCACGAGGAAATAGATGCCCTAAAAAGATTGATAAGAGTTTTGAAAGGTAGTTCGATCTATTCTCTTTCGCCATATCTGGATGAAGAAGGCCTTCTGAGAGTTCATGGTCGAATGGACGAAGCTTTCTTCTTACCTTTTGTAGCCAGGCGTCCTATAGTTTTGCCACAGCGACACAGAATTACGGAGCTGATAGTCCTCTATTTTCACGTAAAATGTCACCATCAAAATACGGCTGTGACAATAAACGAGACAAGACAGAAATTCTGGATTCCACACATCAAAGCAGTATTGAAATCCGTGCGCCATAACTGTCAACATTATCAAATCGATAGAGCCAAGCCTATTCCACCTTTTATGGGATAATTACCTGAAGACCGAGTGACTCCTTACGTTCGCCCTTTCACGTACACAGGTGTTGACTTTTATGGCCCATTTAATGTTTCCATCGGTCGGCGACGAAAGAAGAGATGGGCCGTAATCTTTACTTGCTTGACAATAAGAGCTGCGCATTTGGAGCTAGCAGAAAACTTGTCAACCGATGCCTTTATTATTTGCCTTCGAAATTTTATTAATTGACGTGGAACTCCAAAGCGAATTCGTAGTGACAACGGCACGAATTTTATCGGGGCCCAGAGAGAACTTAAACAGTCCGCACGTCTATTAGATACTGATCAACGATGAAGTGACGAAGCACAACATCGAATGGGTTTTCAATTGCCCACTGAATCCTAGCTCGGGCGGATGTGGGGAACGCCTAATACAAATTGTTAAACGCCTGCTTTCCAAGACTTTACATGAAACATCGCCGAGAGTTGAGACGCTTAGGAGCGTATTGATTGAAGAACATATTCCCCTATCGACTGAAGAAGATGAGCCAATCACTCCTAACCACTTTTTGTTAGGCTGTGTTAATTCTACGCAGATTCCACAACTACCTGGCATAGAAATCTGCCTCAAAAAACAATGGCGAATTGCTCAAAATCTAAAGGATCGTCTATGGAAAAGATGGGTTATTGAGTATCTGCCTCAACTCCTTCAGCGACCTAAATGGCACGACAAGACCACTCCGCTTCAAGTCAACGATTTAGTGATCATATGTGATCCCAGCCTACCTAGAAGCCAGTGAAAAAGGGACGAATTATAAAAGTTTTTCCTGCAAAGATGGTCACGTCCGTGTGGCCGAAGTGAAGACAACTCAGGGATCAATACGTCGACCGGTCACGAAACTAGCCGTTTTGTCAGTAGAAGGTGAATCCCGAGTTGATTCACGGGGGGAGGAATGTTGGCACCCTTAACATTTTCACCCACCCTTACTTAATTAATATCGATGACATCCAGGTGGCGAGGAGCAAAACAAAAAAGTATCTCAGTCAGCTGACAGACGGGAAAAGATACTATAAGAAAACGACCGCGACAACGATTACGAACGTCTATATTTTATACTTGAGATTGTTTAAATGAATTCTTAGCCTTCTGCCCTTTGAGATTTTGTTACGATAAATAGTTTTTTTTTTCATTCAAAAAAATTATTTAATAAATACAGAATTAATAAATTTGTGTTATTTGCCGTCGACTTTACAAGGATCCTTCAATTTGAAACTCGGTATGGAAAACATCCAGTCGGAGACTGAATTTACGTTCATAGTACCCGTTTTCCGAATGTTCATCAACGCACTCATTTGACATTTGTCCGATGCAACCTTCTCTTGGTGAAATTATGAGCTACGTGGGGTTTCTCAAGTATCAACTCAACCAACCGCTCATTTTGTTTGATGCTTGAATTTTCATTAGAATTTTCATCAAAAAATCAAAAAAAAAACTTGAATAAAATACATGTGTTGCTTATATACATAGGAGCGAAATTGGCAGTTGGCTGTCGAAAACAGATGCAAAAAATGCAACCCATCCCAATGGAAGAAATGTTTCAAACAACTGATCGGAACGATTACCAAGAAGAAAAATTCTGCGTTTCGTTCAAAATCGAATTTACAAAGCTCATAGATGCGGGACACCCATATACAAAATCCTGAATGTACACACATTCAGATGGACAAACGTCAACTCTGAATATTTCATCCGTCAGTTGTAAAATCACAACGCTTCTCATGTTTCTGCAAAAGTGCACAAGTAAACCTATTAATGACCTACCTAGCTGTTAAAACCGACAAAACTACCGTAACGACAAAATTTACGTCAGTTGTGTAGGTTTCACTAGCTCCATCTTTAGGTCTTTTTTAGGTTTAAATGTTCAATTTACCAGAAACATGAGAGGTGTCGTGATTTCATCCTTCAAGACCGAATAACAATTCCCTCTCATTATGAATATCCAGTAACAGTGATTAATACCATTAATTATCCCTTAACACCTCAACAGAGTAGTATATTACCGCTCTTAAAGGTATACCGATCGAATTACGACACAGTTGTGATTACATTTCACAGATTTATCATACCGAACCACCTACTGCACTTTATGATGTCAGTCTGCATCTGAAATCTACCAAATCGTGAACCTGCATTCACACAACTATAACTGTGTTGTGAGGTTCTGATTATAAATGCCATGCAATGAGACAATTAATTAAAAGTGAATTTGATTCCAATCACTCATTGTTACATGTATCGACTATGCCTAGGATGCTATAGCGAAGGTCTACATAAAGTTGGCT
Organism: Rhingia campestris; assembly: GCA_932526625.1. Taxonomy (NCBI): domain Eukaryota; kingdom Metazoa; phylum Arthropoda; class Insecta; order Diptera; family Syrphidae; genus Rhingia; species Rhingia campestris. Next base: position 170,695,431 of record OW052182.1, read on the forward strand.
ATCGGCAAAATAGTAATTACATTCCAGTGATCGTAAAAACCGTTTTTCATGCAATTTTCCAGCTCAATCACACTGACACCTATGGATTGCACTGATTGAATGAGATAAACATAAAATTGCCAATTGAATTGCAATTAATTTCGCAGAGAGATGGGGAATCCATCACACCGGACCGCCAAGGGCAAAGTTGTCGAACAAAGTTTTATCGTCATGTGAACTATCCAATTGTTCATGTTAATCGAATGCTAATTATAATTTGCAATTCGGCTTATTGCTTGAACCATTTTTGGGATACAAGCTGGTAGACGGAAAAGTTACTTTCGCAAATTGAAAACAGAGGTTAATTTTTTTGCAGAGAAATCCAACAATAGATTGAATTGTTATAATTATAATAAAAATAAATTATAATTATAATTTAATTTGCTGAACAAAAACCGCCAGGCTTAAATTTTTCAAATTTCGACGTCAGCGATGACGACTTGGCAATCTACGACGGTTCTTACATCTTGGCTTTTCGTATGCAATAATTCGCGAAAGCTTTGTTTTAAAAGCACACAAAATTCGAATCTTCAATGAATTGATACTGGCAACCCTTCCGAATCGTTGCCGCTTAAGCATTTAACCTCTTGTAAGAGGTTTGAAGAGAATCCACTGTTTTCGATAAAAGTAGTATTTTTGTAGTCAAACTTCTTTTGGGACGGCGTGAATTGGAACTTATGAAACATAAAAACATCACGATGACGGTATCGATCCGGTTTACAATCGAAGAACTAACCACAACTGACTTTCCTTGATGTCGGTGATCGCTTTGAAATGAGACTTATTTTTGGACGGCTGTTGTTGTGGCTGTTTGATCGTGTATATGGAACAGATTTATGGACGAGTATCTCAGGCAACACGTACGTTGGTGTGCAAAAAAAGGGAAGGTTTCTTCTTGGCATGTTGGTTGGAGAAAGGACGTTGGACGTTGCACCAAGAAATTGTGTTGTCTGTCATTAAGTAAATATGGGTACGTGGGATTGCGTGTGAGCAAAATCAAATTATGAAACCCATCGGTGAGTCCAGGAAAGCAATATCCTTTGTTGTAAGAAATCAAACGAAAGTTGCTACATATATGGATGTAACATTTGGTAACATGTAGGTGGCAAAAATGGTTATTTCCCTCTGAATGTTGAAATGACAGCTGATTTGAGTGTCATAAATGTGTTTTAGCGAAGGTGTGTGTCTGACGTCTGGAGTTTATAAATGAAGCTTGAATCCAAACAGGTAGATTTGATTGAGTTTTAGATGTGTATGTGATTAGTGATACTGAAGATGTATTTTTGGAATTGGAGTGTTTCCTTCAGGAAGGATGGTGTTTTTCATATGCCGACATTTTTAAAACGAGATGCTAGACATCGAGAACGGCTCTTGCGTTTGTGGGTGTAAATACACATTGCGATAACTACTTTGAAAAGGACAGATTGGACGACAGAGGCTGCAATTTGAAGATGAAAATTGGTATGTGGTCTGATTTGGGTGGAATCACTTATTCAGACTTGATTTATGAGTTGTAAAGGGTGATCCATTTCGAGGTTCCCTACTTTTTTAAAGAAAAAACACAGAAAATTCAAATTTAATGGAGAATGTTTATTTTCATTTGAAAGAACATTCTTTGGCATTTATTTTTTGAAGAGTATGTCTATCAAATGTTGGCCGTTGCTACGTCGCAGATGGTCCATCCGTTGAGTCCAATTTTCGATCACTCGTTCGAGCATTTCAACTGGTAACTGGCGAATGACACGCGTGATGTTTTCCTCCAAGGCCTGAATCGAAGCGGGTTTGTCGGCATAAGCTTTTGACTTTACATATCCCCACAGGAAAAAGTCTAACGGTGTGATATCACACGATCTTGGTGGCCAATCGACCGGCCCAAAACGTGAAATTATGTGCTCACCGAAATGTTCTCTCAATAAGTCCATTGATTGATGCGGTGTGTGGGAAGTGGCGCCGTCTTGCTGAAACCAAATGTCGCCGAGATCACGAGCTTCAATTTCAGGCATCAAATAGTCGGTTATCATGGCACGATAACGGTCGCCATTGACGGTTACGTTCGCACCGGCATAATTTACACACTCCCAGCTACGGCCGCTATATTTTCTTCACAGCGTACTGGACGTGGTCTATTCGGTCGAATATTATCCAATAATGAATGCTGGGTCTCAAAATGGGTGATGGTGTTGCGAATAATACGCTCAGTAGGCCGATTATGTTGACCATAAGTTGAGCGAAGTGCACGAAACACATTCCTCACAGAACGTGAATTTTCATAATAAAGTTGAACAATTTGTAAACGTTGTTCACGCGTAAGTCTTTCCATTATGAAATGCCATACAATACTAAACAAAAATAACATGACAGCATGACACGACTCACACGTGATCTGTCAAAAAAGGCTATTGAAAAAAGTATCTCTACTTGGATCACCCGTTATAACGGTATCTACTTTTGAATAAGATTGCCTTTTGAATGTTTGATGGTTTAATCGATATTTGAAAGTCTTCCCGAAAGGTGGAGCGTTGGATTTTGGATGGAGTGCTATACACTATGGAGGTGGTTAACAAAAAGAAAGAGTGAGAGAGAGAAATTAAGCAGATTACAGGGGTCGAATTACCACATCAGTTATCGAGTGAGTGAATGATGGTGTAACTACATTTTGAAAAGGTCCATGGTACAGCGCCGTAGAGCAGGACTGGGATGATCAGGGTCTTGTATAGGATCTCCCTTGTAGTTCAAGTTTTTTAACTTTCTCTTACAAAGAGAAAGATATTGTTTTCGTGAAAATTTTCGACCTCGAGATTTTGATTGATTCTAACATTACGATGATAGCGGAGCCTAAAAAAGTGGTTTTTGGAATTCCGTCCGTCGGTCCGTCGGTCCGTCTGTCCGTAATGGTCTCCCCAGCCTAAACGGCTTGGCCGATTTTCTTTAAACTTCGTATCCAAGCTTGTTTTGGTCATAATTCTAGGCCATTTTTTTGTTTGCTTTTAGCCATGTTATTAACGGTACCTGCCATATAAAAATTACACATAACCTCAATTTTCTCGAAAACGGCTCTAACGATTTTGATTAAACTTTATATATACTATAAGCATATTAATTCCAACAAAACTGCATACCCAGTTTTTGCGAGAAAATCCATATAACGGATTTTGTCATTTAGGCCATATAAAGAAAATTGTTAATTTCTCGCAAACTACTATGTCAAATTGAATGAAATTTAATATATATACTACTATAATAGTTTTAAACAATTCCACATAATTAGTTCTAGCCCAACTATCACTTAACGGAATTTTCAGTTTTGGCCAATAACGAAAATTAATTATTTTTCATATAGATACCGATTCCTTCAAATTTCGGAGGAAACGTTCGTATAATCACATTTCGACATTTTATAAAATTCTTAGCATTAATAATCAAAATGCGCACTATTTGATCTAACACCCAACTCGCTGTGAAAGAGAAAGTTGCGTACGACCCAGTCGTGCACCCACCACTCGTTTTGTTTTATAATTAGAACGCGGACAGCGAGGGCATTAACGAAATTGAGGGGAAGAAAAGCAGAAATACCTATGATGATGATAATGATTAAATGTTTGAAGGGGCGGAATGCAGCTGGCTATATAATTTTCTGTTATAATATTGATAATACGATAATACGATGTTCAAACGATATTATAGGGTTCGCTATGGTTAACTCTCCTATCAGTTTTATCGCACGCTTTGGTATTCCATTCAGTAGGTGCAATTATGATTTTGCTGCAACTGACCAGATGTGGGCGTTAAACTCAATTTTGGGGCGTATATACGCTATAGAACGGGTCAAATATTGTTTACATTGATTGAGGAAACCTTAATATTTTGCTGTATTTTTGGCGATTTCAAATATGTGGTCGTTCCAACGAAGGTCGTTACTAACACACATACCGAGCATGGAAAGTTTTCCGGTTTTGATGATGCAAGTGCCATTCATGGATAATGGCTGTTAATTATGGTTTTGCTTAGATGACTGTAGACAGCATTGCGTTTTGGGAGCATTAAATTCCACTCTATTAGATTTATCCCTGTCGAGGTCGGAATTTAATGAAATTAATATATTTTGTCGTTTTTGCTCCACAAATCATCAGTGGACCTGTTGCAACGAAAACCGAATTTTCGGTCATTTAGGAGTTTTCGTGATTAAAGATATTTAATAAGCTGACGGTTTACCAGTGTTTCCATGACCTTATAAAGAAGGGACATAAGTGCAATTGGTCTGTAGTTAGAGAGGGAAGTAGATTCGCCTTTTTTAGGGACGGCCAGGACAAATACTGTTTTCCATCTACTCGGGAAGAGTCCTCAGGAAAAGGACAGAAAGAAAAGCACGCCTGAAACCGTTTACCAACAACCTGATCGGCCCTTATCAGTGTGGTCCACAACCAGGAAAGTCCACAACCGATCCACACTTCGGCAGATCCTGGAAAAAACCCAAGAAGTCCAAATCAATACCCACCACCTATTTATCGATTTCAAAGCCGCATACGACAGCATTTATAGAGACGAACTATTCGGAGCCATGTCTAGCTTTGGTATACCGCCCAAAACTCGTCCATTTGTGTAGGATGACAGTGGAGAATACTCGCTGCTCCATCAGGGTTGGAAACGGCCTCACCGACACATTCGATACCAAAAAAAAGGATTAAGTCAAGCCCAAGCGCTGTCATGTGACTTCTTTAATTTGTCCCGTGCCAGGACCAGAGGCACAATTTTCCAAAAATCGGTGCAACAACTAGCATACGCCGACGATATTGACATCATTGGTGGGACTCAACGTGATGTTGATAGCATAGAGAGGGAAACGGCAAAAATGTGGTTAGCAGTAAATGAGGGTAAGACTAAGTAAATGCTGTCAAGACGAAAGGACACACAACATCGACGAATTAGACAGAACGTAACCATTGACAGATATAACTTTGAGGTAGTACGGGACTTTGTCTACCTCGGCTCCGCTTTTAACTCTGACAACAACATCTCGTCAGAAATCAAACGAAGAACAACTCTTGCTGTTTCTTCGTGCTAAGAAACCAATTTAGTAGTAAAGCCCTCACTCGAACTACTAAGAAGATCCTATATAAGACCCTGATCACCCCAGTCCTGCTCTACGGCACCGAAGCATGGACTGTATCAAAATCCTTGGTCGATTCGAGAGAAAAAATTCTTCGAAAAATCTTCGGTCCTATTCTTCGCGCTATGGAGACGAAGATTCAACCACGAACTATATGAGCTGTACAGCGACATACCCCTGGTCAAAAAAAAACTCCGCATTGGACGTTTAAGAGAGCTAGGACATGTAGAACGAATTCCCAACCAGACGTCGGACGCAGTACAGGAAGAGCTCGCCTTAAGTGGCGCACACATGTAGAAACCGACCTCAACTAAGGACCGGGCTAATTGGAAAGGCATTTTGGTTGAAGCCCAGGTTCATCCCGGACTGTAGCAAAACTTACCTGGCACGTCTACATGTCACGCACATCCAATACGTCTCTGTCACGGATTTGTGAAATTTTCCCTGGTAAACTGATCTCTGTTAGAGGTGACCGGGACATACATTTGCATTCATGCTGTTCCGATTTTACTCTTATGGGCTTTTGGAGGGGTTATCTCAAATCTTAAGTTTACGCGAATAAACCGACGATTGTTTGACTAAATTAGTTTTGCAAAAGAGAGGGTTTGCATTTGGAAAATATATTTTTAAAATAAATATTTAGATATTTATCTTGTACAAATTATGGTCACTACCCTAAACAGGGACACGTAAACCACCGAAATCAATATCCTGAAAATTGCACGTCCTCACTGTGTATTAGCACTAAGTGTTCCACAATAATAAGTGACATCCGTGCAGTTGTGTATTTACTCCCAAGCCGGGCAAACACTTAGGCTGAAGCACATTTATGCCAGAATTGTAAAGCCTTGATGTAAATTTATTTGAAAACCTTTATTTTCTTAGGAATCTTCTAGAACTGAATAGCTTAAGAATGCCATGTAAGTGCTTTGCTTTAGGCTAACAGAAAGGGGACTAAAGAAGAGATTACACGTTATAAGACTCTCTTAGTAGTAACCTTTATGCTTTATATTCTTAAACCTTTTTATAAAGTGCCATAGCCTAGCCATAGGGATAGAGTAATAGTTAAGCGGCCATCAAAGGTCTAATATTACATGTATTCAAATCATATATTGTGCGAATCTCCTGCACAGACATAAAGGCACTATCGGACTCGGAATATTCAAATAACCCCCGTTCCAGGACATAGTGGCATTATACGAAACGAAAATCATGAGACCTACCTAGAATTTCAAAACCATAAATCAAATTCATATAAATAACCTGTTGTCTGAATATGAAAAAGCAGTTCATGTAGAGGGTTCAAGCTGGACAGCTTAATTGAAGCTGGAGATACTTCATTTTAAAAATTCTTCTGCTATCATCTAAAAAAAGGAAGAGAAACTTTAATGAATGACCAAGGTGGCAAGACTTATGACGATCAAATCACTGGCTTCTGCACATGATCCGGTTGAAGCGACTTCCTTTTTCAGACACCCAGACCTCAAACCATTCCAAAAATATATACCTAAATATATTTTGCTGTCGATGTATATTCACATCACCGTGTCAATGTGTTTCATGCATTCTGTCTAGATTATACCCTCGTCGATAAGGAAGCATCTGAATCATGCCGAACAACCTATCAGATAATGATATATGGATGAGTCGGTAAGTGAGTGTATGTTTGAATTAGAAAGTGAGTTTAATAGGCGACTAATTTATTTATTTTTGTATATAACAAAATACATTTTCTTTAACTCTTCGTAACCTCAAATTTATATAAAAGTCTTCATTAGAGCGATATACGATCCAGTTGTACTGAGAATCTGCAAACAAATTTAAAAACATCAAATGAATATATAAAGTGTCAAAAAACATAATCAACACCGTTAACTTACTGACATAAATGCCGGCAGTGATGGGGAAAAAAATGGCACTTTCACATTCTTTGGCTTTTGTGCTCGTATCATGATCATGATAATCATTCTCCTTGTCTCTGGGTCACATTTATACCACTCATCCAAGTACACAGCATCACATATTTCCAAGCTCTGAAAGTAAAAAGTTGTCCATTTCCAAGCACCAAGTGTCACTGCAACAGAAACTCACGCTGTCATTGACATAACTGCCCCCGATGCAATACAAAAATAATTGCGTAAGTGCTGCTATACTATAGCACACATAAAGGACCAGCCCAATGCCCGTGTTCTGCAATAAATTAATCATTTTTGTTTTTCTTTTTAATTAATTTAATTAAAATTGAAATGTTTTTTTTTTAAATGTCCTTACAAATAAAAGATTGATGACACTGACGCACAGGACTAGTGCTGCCGACAGGAAATGTCCCAGAATGATGGTTGTGAAAATTTCAGTAAACTCATTGCACAGCTCGATGACTTCATTGTGTCGTCGTATAATTACCTTTAATTCCTGGCGAATGATATCATTATCCTGCACGTGAGCCTTGTCCCCTATGTGTCGGATTCATGGGAGCAACAATATGTACAAGTTGATTGAATTAATTTTCACGCCTGCATCAGGACATACACGGTGATACTACTTACGTCCTTTCAAATGGACAAATACTTTTCGGATGTCCCATTGAATCATTTTGAATAGCGCACTGATGTAGAAGCACAGTCCAACGAAACAGCCATCAACACCGCTGAACGTGAACACCGTCATGAGGCCAGAATAGAACATACACAGGTATGTGAGCGGATATATTGGATAGTGGGTCAATATGTCCGGGAGTCTAAAATTGCGGGTGGATGATTTTAAATTAAGCATTGATTAAGGAATGGGGGTGTTCAAACTGCAAATCAGATATAAAATGGTTATGGCCTACGTCCATAATATCCTGTGTATCGTGTGTAACTATAATACATAACGGGTCAGCCATCTAACGTTTTTATTTTCAACTAGTGCTTATTTCGTGAATGGTAACACTAAGCTCATGTCTGATTTGACAGATAATTAGTTTTCTCCTTCCGCTGAACGAATATGGTTGTGTATATGCTTGAACAACTCTGGGAAATATTGCGACATTACTTTGAAAATCATGGTAACGTTCCAGAATGTGTGCGAAAATTGCGTACGGATTTTGGAAGAAGAGAAGCACCGTCAGCCCCGTATGTTCGTTATCTTGCGAAAAAGTGAAAGAAACTGGCATCCTCATCGATAAACCAAAGCGTGAAAAGCCAAAAACAGTGCGTACACCCGAGAAAATTGCTGCCGTGGCAGAAAGTGTGCGTGAAGCGCCATCAACATCAATTCACCGTCGTTCTCAACAATTGAACATTTCGGAGACATCATTGAGACGAATTTTGCATAAAGACCTTGGTATGACGCCATACAAAGTCCAATTTTTTCAAGAGTTGAAGCCAACTGACCATCCAATACGTTTTCGCTTCGCTAAGTGGGCCTGCGATCGACTTAGAGAAGATGCCGATTTTGCCAAAAAAATCATCTTTTCAGATGAAGCTCATTTTGATCTTTGCGGGTATGTAAACAAGCAAAATTGTCGCATTTGGGGCACAGAAAACCCGCACGCATACATTGAAAAGCCGATGCACCCAAAACGAGTCACTTTTTGGTGCGGATTTTGGTCCAGAGGCATAATTGGGCCATTTTTCTTCGAAAATGAGCAAGGAGTGGCCGTTACAGTCAATGACGATCGTTATGGGGCCATGTTGAACGTATATGTGTTCACAAAAATTGAAGAGGAGGATATTGGCAACATTTGATTTCAACAGGAGGGCGCTACGTGCCACACAGCCGAAGCTACACTCGATGTTTTGCGCTCTGTTTTTGAAGATCGCATTATCAGCCGCAGAGCTGATGTCGTTTGGCCACCTAGGAGCTGCGATTTGACACCGTTGGACTATTATTTGTGGGGTGCCGTAAAAGATAAGTGTTACGCCGACAAGCCAGAGACAATTGAAGCTTTAAAGGACAATATTCGTGAAGCCATTGGTGAAATACAGCATACAATCGATAATGGCTACTGCATGGCCATTATTATTATATTTTCCATTATTAACCGGAAGGATTGTACTTTCAAATAAAAAAAAAAAAATTGCGAAAATATTCAGTAGTACTTTTTTATAGCATTTTCAAAAAAAAAAGTTATTTGGCGGAACCTTTACTTAGACGACTCATATGTGTTGAAGTGCGACATCATTCAATTAAACGATAATCGTCAAAACAATAAGAGAATAGCGTACGTCTATTATGAATTTTTATTCTGTTTCGGCAGGACACAATAGACGTACGGTATTCTCTTATAAAAGCGACTACTATCGTTTTGACGATTATCGTTTTATTAATTAAGCAATGAAAGGTAAAGTTGCGCATATATAGGGTGCACCATCATTAATGTCGGTATGTACACATTGAATATCTTTGACATTTATCAACCGATTAACTTTAGTAGCCATTTTGTGGAAACGTTAATTGAGTACAATTTCAAAACTATGAAACACAGAAACAACTCGCTGAAATACTGACGCTGTACATTTAATATAGTCGTTGAATGTTGTGCATATCGTCGAAAATATCCAACGAATACCATCCGGCAATACTCTTCGTCGTTTATTGATTTTTGTTGAGCACAGGACAGTGGAATGTCGTCGACATTCCGTTTGTCAACGCGCTTTTAATGAATTGGTTGAAGCGGTCAGATACAGTGTTACCGAGAACCCACAAGTGCCTTATCATCATCTTGCTCAACATTAGGATTTAGTAAAACCACCTTGTAGCGCGTTATGAAGATAATTTGCATTTGTTTCCATATAAAGTGCAATTCACTCAAAAATCATTTCCAAACAGACGTTCAAATGGTTGACACTGAACCTGATTTGTTGGAAAAATGTTGGTAACCAACGAGGCTCATTTTACACTCTCTGGCACTATTTACATACAAATTCGCTAGGTTTAGGGGACGGAAAATCCATGAAACAACATTACTTGACCAAAAAATGACTGTTTTGGGCCGACGCGAAGTATGCGCCGAAACTACCATTGGGTGCACAGTAGATGGTACAAATGTGTGAAAAAGGTCGGGACGGACACTGGTTTTACTAATACAGTGGGCAATGTCACGCTGCAAATCAAACGGAGCACTTTCTACAATGAAAATTCACTATCTTCAGATCTTCAGATTTGATCCCTCTAGACTTGATTTTGTTACGTTATTTAAAAAAAACAAAGTGTACACCAGCAAGTCTTAGAGCACTGAGTTTCTTAAGGCAAACATTCGTGGACCGCAATATAACCTGAAATATGCGAAAAAGTGATAGCAAAAAAGGTTCATTTTTTTGCTGCCTCTAGTAGCGCATTTAAATTTGGTCCATGTCGGTTTTTGACCACGGAACATGCCACTATACAGCACGATTTCTTGATGTTCTTTTGATACAGTCCAAGCTTACGCTCCACATAGCAGAACTGTGATGATCAGGGTTTTATATAGAAAGAACATCCCACAAAGCAATTCAACTAAAGGCATTAAAAACATCCTTAAAATTAATATCCTCAAAATATAGGCCTTATGGCAATGAAATAAGAAAATGACATTGTCACAATATATTGCTCAGACAGTTTATCAAAATCTTTTGTGGTTCGACAAAAAACAACGTATTTCTATTGCTAATGCCTTGGGATGGGGTATACAAATGGTTTTTGTAAGAAAACGCCCCCAAAATGTAGGCGTAGGTGAAAATGATCTATAAACAAAATGTTTACATTACCATTACGGAAGTATTTGCATCAAAATTTTTTTCGAAAGTTTTAAAATTTGGACAAAAAGCGTTTTTTACTAAAAACGCCCCCAAAAAGTGGGCGTGGCAAAGAACTTTGTATGGACGAAATATAGATACTAGGATTGTCTAAATATGCTGATCAGACAGTTTTTCGAAATTCCTTACGGTTTGGCTTAAAACTACGTTTTTCTAAAAGGGGGCGTGGCAGTGGGCGGATTTCAAAAATGTTTACAATTGTTCTGCTTCGTCGGCCAGAGAGTCCATATACCAAATTTCAACACTCTAGCTCAAAATTTAAGGCCCAAAAATCGGTGACACACAGACGGACGGACGGACAGACAGACATGGCTTAATCGACTCAGCTAGCGATTCTGAATCGATCCATATACTTTGAGGTATATGTATCGAAATTATTTCTCTATGTTACAAACTTAAGGTCAAAACTAATGTACCCCCCTATGGGATAGGGTATAAACATATGAGAAGGCTACAATCCACTGTGCGGATCGTTGAATACCCTATCCCATCCCATCTGTAAAACTAATATCCCCAAAAAGTGGACATGGCTTAAAACACGATGGGGATTTAAATATAGTAAATGACATTGTCAGAACAAATTTTACGGTTCCACAAAAGACAAGGTTTTTCTCCTGCATATGTTATGGGGTAGCGTATAAAAATGGTTTTTATATAAAAACGCCCCCAAAATGTGGGCATGGGTTAAAATGGTCTATAGACGAAATGTTCATATTAACAATACTTATGATCCTGCATAAACATTTTTTTCGAAAATTTTAAAATTTGGCCGAAAAACGTTTTTTTAATAAAACGCCCCCAAAAAGTGGGCGTGGCAAAAAACTTTATATTGACGAAATATAGATAATTCGATTCTCTAAATATGCAGTTCGGACACTTTTTTTAAAATTCTTTACGGTTTGGCCAAAAAAAAAACGTTTTCCTAAAAAAGGAGCATGGCAGTGGGCGGATTTTAAAAATGTTTACACTTGTTCTGGTGACTCGGACAAGGATCCTATATACCAAATTTCATTATTCTAGCTCGAAATTCAAGGCCCAAAAATCGGTGACGAACAGACAGACGGACGGACAGACAGACATGGCTAATTCTACTCTGCTAGCGATTTTGAGTCGATCCATATACTTTGAGGTATATGTAGCAAAATTATTTCTCTATGCTACAAACTATGTATCAAAACTAATATACCCCTATGGGATAGGGTATAAACAGTGGTTGTCAAAAGTAAGCCTTCGTTGTCGAGCAGTCTGTCCTGATATTGGTTCGTAGTTTTACTTAATACTCCCAAGTATTAACTTCATGATATCACATGACTTCCTGTCATTTTGTCGAAATTCATTTTTTTATACCAAATATCTCGATGTCTCTTGAAATGACGGGACATTTTTGGATGTACACAAGTCCGAAATGTCCTCTTATTAAAGTTAAGATCTAGTAGCCTAGATTTAAATAATGGTGTTCCTTTGATTATTTAATCAGTCTTTATCTTCAGGTATTTTCCTTGATGAGTGGAAAATTTCAATTATAAATCCCATTTTTAAATCTGGGAAAAAAGATCACATTGCGAACTATAGGCCAATATCAAAATTATCCACTATACCCAAGATGTTGGATTGTCTAGTAAAAGACCTCTTTCTCGATTTATTAAAAGGGCACGTAAGTGATTTTCAACATGGATTTTGGAAAGGAAGGTCAACGGTATCAAATCTGGTTGACTTACAAATTTTTCAATAAATGGAGAAAAATAGGCAAATTCATGTAGTTTATACCGATTTTACTAAGGCATTTAGCAGAGTTAACCTTAAAATTCTTCTGAAAAAAACTTGAATGCTATGGAATTTCTTACCCTCTATTGGGTTGGTTTAAATCTTATTTGTTTGGTCGCAAACAAATGGTAATTGTTGATGATGTATGCTCTAAGCAAATATTTGTTACCTCAGGAGTTCCTGAAGGGAGTCATTTGGGCCCCCCTATTTTCCTATTTCATGTAAATGATATACCTGAAATGTTGAAATTTTGAAAATGTCTCATATTTGCAGATGATATCAAGTTCTTTGCAGTCATTTTAAATTCCGCTGATTGTTTGCTTATGCAAAACGATCTTAATTCGTTTGTTAACTGGTATAAACTGAATGGTTTAAAGCTTAATCTCCAAAAATGCACCAGTATGTGAGACAATGTTAATTTAAAAATTGTCCATGAAGTTCAAGACCTCGGTGTGATATTTGATAAAAAACGCACTTTTCGTTTTCATATTAATTCCAAAATTTCAAAAACTAATTCTCTGTTGGGATTCTGGAAAAGGAATTCTTCTGAATTCTCTGATCCTTACACTTTAAAATCACTATATTATAGCATTGTAAGACCTTCTTTGGAATACGCTTCTGTTGTCTGGAATCCATCAACTCAAAGTGATAAAATTAAGATTGAAAGAGTTCAGAAAAACTTTTTGGGGTTTGCTTAGAGGAAATTTTTACTGTTCATTTTTCTTATCGTTCAAAATGCATTTTTTTAGGAATGCAATCTCTTGAATCGCGAAGAGAAATGTTCGGGATTTTTTGTGTAGCTATATTGATTGCTCTAGCTTGCTTTTTAATATAAATGTTTATGCTCAGTGGCGCGATGGTTAGTGCGATGAACTGCCGCGCAGAAGGTCTGGGTTCGATTCCCAGCCATAGCAACACCTAAATGATTTTTCACTGGCCCTCCTCTCGTGATGATCTGACAAATCGTCCGAGTAGTATCAATTGTCAAGAATAGCTTATCTCAACTTAGCCGTTCGGAGTCGGCATAAAACAGGAGGTCCCGCCATCGTGCAAGAAGTACACACGCACACATGAATGGTTGTGAGAAAACTAGGCCCTGGGTACTAACGAGCCTGTTGCGCCAAAAATTTGTATTTTTTTTGTTTATGCTTCTTCTCGAGGTTTAAGACCGAGGCCTTTATTATTTGAAGTTTCACATAGAACTAGTTATGGTTTACGAGAACCTTTAACTTACTTACTTACTTAAGTGGCGCTACAGTCCGGAATGAACCTGGGCCTCAACCAACATGCCTCTTCAATTAGCCCGGTCCTTAACTAACTGCCTCCAGTTGCGCACTCCAAGTTGGTTGAGGTCGGTTTCCACTTGTGCGCGCCACTTAAGGCGAGGTCTTCCTCTACTGCGTCCGACGTCTGGCTGGGAATCGAAGACTCTGCGAGCCGGAGTATTAGTGTCCATTCGTTCTATATGTCCTAGCCATCTTAAACGTCCAATGCGGAGTTTTTTGACCAGCGGCATGTCGCTAGTATAGTTCTTAGTTGAATCTTCGTCTCCATAGCCCGTCAACGCAAACGGGACCGAAGATTTTTCGAAGAATTTTCCTCTCGAATCTACCAAGGATTTCTTCATCCGCTTTTAATACGGCCCATGCTTCAGCGCCGTAGAGCAGGACTGGGATGATCAGGGTCTTATATAGGATCTCCTTAGTAGTTCGAATGAGGGCTTTACTAGTAAATTGCCTTCTGAGCCCGAAGAAACAGCGGTTGGCAAGAGTTATTCTTCGTTTAATTTCTGACGAGATGTTGTTGTCAGAGTTAATAGCGGAGCCGAGGTAGACAAAGTCCCGTACTACCTCAAAGTTATATCTGTCAATGGTGACATTCTGTCCAATTCGTCGATGTTGTGAGTCCTTTCGTGATGACAGCATATACTTAGTCTTACCCTCATTTACTGCTAAACCCTTTTTCGCCGCTTCCTTCTCTATACTAGCACACGTGGCTATGACATCACGTTGAGTCCTACCAATGATGTCAATATCGTCAGCGTATGCTAGTAGTTGCACCGACTTTTGGAAAATTGTGCCTCTGGTTTTGGCTTTGGAGTTTTGCACAATCCTCTCAAGAATCAGATTAAAGAAGTCACATGACAGCGCATCGCCTTGCCTAAATCCTTTTTTGGTATCGAATGTGTCGGTGAGGTCGTTTCCGACCCAGATAGAGCAGCGAGAATTCTCTATCGTCATCCTACACAAACGGACGAGTTTGGGCGGTATACCAAAACTAGACATGGCTCTGTACAGTTCGTCTCTATAAATGCTGTCATATGCGGCTTTGAAATCGATGAATAGGTGGTGGGTATTGATTTGGACTTCTTGAGTTTTTGCACGGATCTGCAGAAGTGTGAAAATTTGGTTGTGGGCTTTCCTGGCCTAAAACCACACTGATAAGGGCCAATCAGGTTGTTGGTAAACGGTTTCAGGCGTTCACATATTACGGCAGATAGGATCTTGTAGGCGATGTTGAAGAGACTTATGCCTCTGTAGTTATCGCTGTTCAGAGGGTCTCCTTTTTTGTGGATCGGGCAAACGATGCTGAGGTTCCATTCTTCAGGCATATTTTCATCCGACCAGATTTGGCTTATGAGTTGGTGAATGTTACTTACCAAGTCATCTCCGCCGGCCTTATAGAGCTCAGCGGGAAGGCCGTCATTTCCGACAGCCTTATTAAGCTTGAGTTTAGATATTGCTATCCTCACTTCACTCAGGTCGGGTGGTGGCTCGGTGGCGCGATGGTTAGTGCGATGAACTGCCGCGCAGGAGGTCTGGGTGCGATTCCCAGCCGTAGCAACACCTAAATGATTTTTCACTGGCCCTCCTCTCGTGATGATCTGACAAATCATCCGAGTAGTATCAATTGTCAAGAATAGCTTATCTCAACTTAGCCGTTCGGAGTCGGCATAAAACAGGAGGTCCCGCCATCGTGCAAGAAGTACACACGCACACATGAATGGTTGTGAGAAAGCTAGGCCCTGGGTACTTACGAGCCTGTTGCGCCAAAAATTTGTATTTGTATTTGTAGATTTGACTAATGAGTTGGTGGATGTTACTTACCAAGTCATCTCCGCCGTCCTTATAGAGCCGGCCGGTCATTTCTGGCAGCTTTATTAAGCTTGAGTTTAGATATTGCTATCCTCACTTCACTCAGGTCGGGTAGTTGGCAGTTTTCGCTGTCGTTGCCAGTATTGAAAGGTTCGTTCTGTCTGACAGCGGAATGTTGTTCGTCATCGCCGTTTAACAGTCTGCAGAAGTGGTTTTTCCATATCCTCAGCATCGACTGTACCTCAACTACAATATTTCCTTGTTCATCTCGACAGGATTCTGTTCGAGCCTTGAATCCTTGGCTTTGACGTTTTACACTTTGGTAAAACTTGCGAACATCGTTCCTGGAGTGGCACCTCTCTATATCCTCGATCGCGCGCTTTTCTTGCTCTTTTTTCTTCTTGCTGAAAAGCCGATGTTCTTCCCTTCTCCTTTGCCTATAGAGCTCAATGGCAGCTGTCGTCTTCACCTGCAGCTTAGCCTTGTAGGCCTCGTTCTTGGCTGCGAGCATCTGTCGGCATTCCTCATCAAACCAGGGGTTTCTTGCTGGTGGGCGCGAGGAACCTAGCTCATCAGTTGCGGCTGATCTAATGGCCTGTTGCCATCGTTGCGATTGCTCTTCGATATTCGATGCTGGTGGTATGGTGTTAATCGAGAGGTTAAGGGATACGCGTTGTGCGAAGGTCTTGGCGGTCTCTTGCGATTGCAGTCTTCCGACATTAAATTTTTTCACAGTATTTCTGGATTGTTGTGGCGTGGTGGATATCCGCATTCTTACCTTGGCTGCTACAAGCTAGTGATCCGAGTCGATGTAAGCTGCTCGGAATGGTCGGACATCCAAAATACTTGATGCGTGCCTCTTATCTATCGCAATGTGATCAATTTTGTTGACCGTTCGTTGATCTGGAGACCGCCATGTACTGGCTATAGTGGCATTTCGTTGCTTAGCGAAATCAATTAGCCTAAGTCCGTTACCAGACGTGTTGTCGTGTAGGCTATGTTTTCCGACAATACTTCTAAAGATGTCTACTCTTCCTACCTTTGCGTTAAAATCTCCCAGCACGATTTTAACATCGTACTTCGGTAGTCGCTCATAGGTTTTGTCAAGCAATCCTTAGCTATATCATCTTTTTCTTCCGTCGGAGCGTGAGCGCATATAAGGCTTATGTTGGCGAATTTGGCCTTGATGCGGATTGTTACTATGCGTTTGCTAATGTCTTGGAAACATAAGACTTCTTGCCTAAGTCTGGCACTTATAACAAATCCGCATCCGAATAGTCGTTGTTTCTGCTCACTATAACACGGTCCGTAGTATATGTCACAGTTTTTCATCCTCTTTTTGCCCGGCCCATCCCATCGTATTTCCTGGATGGCAGTAATGTCTGCTTTGTAGCAGTTTAGGGCTTCCGCTAGTTGTTCGCCTGCACCTCTCCTGTTTAATGTTCTCACATTCCAGGTGCAGATACGAACGTTGTTGTCCTTTTTTCGTTTAGCAGGGTCGTCAACAATAAAATCAGTCCTTTCCGAGGCTATTGGTTGCTTCGTAACAATATTTTTTTTCTGTGGGTGGATAGTTAACCCAAAGCACAACCCCCAACCTGGAGGGCCAGTTCCAATTTATTAGATACCTCTAGGACACGGGGCCATCAGTATCCACTACGGGATTGAGCGCTGCCGTTGGCCTTTCGGTTCATCCGCCACCATCTCTGTTCAAGCGGCCTGACTAACCCTTGAAATTCCTAGACAACCTGTTGTCCGAATATGTCAGAGCAGCTCATCTAGGTTCGCCTGAGACAGCAGGCCGGGTATTCATCCGTGCCATTCTCACCAGGGTGTTTATAGTGTTGCTGTTTTTCGTCGTGTTATCAACACTCGCACTTATCGTTTAGCAAGTCAAATCCGGTTGGATGAGACCAGTACCCGATGGTTACCACTTGGATGTAAAAATAAGCACATTTGATGTGTAGTCAGACTTACAACACTGGGCATTGCTAATCAGAGTCTACCTTCGTTCTACAGCACCCAACCACCAGTCAGTCACCTTTAGGTCATTTCAGTAAATTATTTAATGAAGTATACTATTGTCTTGATATAAGCATGGAAAGAAATAAAAATTTATTGTTAGCATATTTAATGCATAAATTTAATACTAATAAAAACTAACGATATTATAAATATAAAGTATCACAGTTTTATAAATTATTTTCAAATCTGTTGATGTAAATCGTAGAGAAATAAATAAATAAATAAATAACCGTAGGCCAGCTTAAGTAGCATTTGTCTTTTTTTTTGACTTGCAGCCTCATTCATTAGAATTCGCTTAAGCACAGCTGAATAATTGTAGTTATAAAGGGTGTTTTGTTTTTTAGAAAGATGATTTTTTTATATTGACATGAAATTTACTTTATTCGAAAGATAATCTTCTGGTATTATAATTTATATATGATTTCTTGCATATGACCGCCACTGCTGGCTCGGACGTAGTCAAATCTGGAGTTCCAATTTTCGATGACTATTTCCAACATTTGTGGCCGTATATAGGCAATAACATGGCGAATGTTGTCCTCCAAGTGATCAATCATTTCGGTCTTATCGGCGTAGACTAACGACTCCACATTTCCCCACAGAAAATAGACAAGCGGCGTTAGATCGCACGATCTTGGAGCCAACTCACAGGAACAAAACGCGAAATTATGCGCTCACCGAACGTTTCCTTCAACAAATCAATTGTGGCACAAGCTGTGTGACATTTGCGCTGTCTTGTTGAAACCACAGCTCCTGCACATCATGGTTGTTCAATTGAAGAACGAAAAAGTCAGTAATCATGGCTCTATAGCGGTCACCATTGATTGTATCGTTCTGACCAGATAGTTTTTAATGAAGTACGGACCAATAAAGCACAACAAACATTAGTTTTTGTGTCTCAACTTGAGGATTATCATCACTCCAAATACGGCAGTTTTGGTTATTGACGTATCCATTCAAAAAAAAAACTTATGAGAGGCTACAATCCACTGTGCGGATCGTTGAAAACCCTATCCCATCCCATCCTTAAAATTTGTATCCCCAAATTGTGGGTTTTATGGTAATGAAATATAGAAAATGACGTTGTCACAAAATATTTTTCATACAGTTTATAAAAATCTTTTATTGTTCGACAGAGAACAACGTTTTCTATTGCATACACAATGGGGTTGGGTACACAAAAAGTGGGCGTGGGTTAAAATGGTCTATTGACGAAATGGTTATATTAATAGTACCAATGATTCTGCATCAATTTTTTTCGAAAATTTTAAAATTTGACCAGAAAAACGCCCCCAAAAAGTGGGTGTGACAAAAAACTTTATATTACGATTTTTTTTAATTTTTTTACTGTTTGGGCAAAAAATACGTTTTTTCTAAAAAGGGGCGTGGCAGTAAGCGGATTTCAAAAATGTTTACACTTGTTCTGCTGGGAGCAACAAAGAGCACGTGTACCAAATTTCATCCTTCTAGCTCAAAATTTAAGGCCCAAAAACTGGTGAAGTACGGACGGACGGACGGTTCGTTGGACTACTAAGCGCGGGTACTTGGTTCAAATTCGTATTCGATTTTCTGCGGCCAAGAACGGTTGCCGCGTCTTTAAACCGTATTTTCATACTTCACGAATTTAACTAGCCAACTTACAAAAAGTTTAGCACCAACATGGCAAACATTTGCACTCGCCTAAACACAACTCTCGCGCCGGCAAGTAGACTTTTGGGAAATGCTGTTAACATTACCTCGAATCGAAATACCTCATGGTGGTCTGATGTTAAAATGGGTCCTCCCGATGCAATTTTGGGAGTGACAGAAGCATTTAAACGTGATCAAAATCCAAAGAAGATTAACGTTGGTGTTGGAGCTTATCGCGATGATAACGGCAAACCTTTTGTCCTGCCAAGTGTTCGCACGGCAGAGGAACGTATTCTAGCTAAGAAGATGGACCATGAATATGCACCAATTGTGGGTGTACCAGAATTTTGGGGTCGTGCTATAGAATTAGCGTTGGGAGAGAACTCACAAAGTTTGAGAGCAAAGCACAATGCTACTGTTCAGGCAATCAGTGGCACAGGAGCCCTACGCATTGGAGCAGCTTTCTTGAGCAAATTCTGGAGCGGAAACCGTGAAGTTTATATGCCAAACCCTGGGGCAACCATATCCCAATCTTCGAACACTCTGGCCTTAAAGTCAACAAATACCGCTACTATGATCCAAAGACCTGTGGACTCGACTTCAAGGGCTGCTTGGAAGATATTCGCAAAATCCCAGAAAAGTCAATCATTCTCCTTCATGCGTGCGCTCACAATCCAACCGGTGTCGACCCATCACCAGATCAATGGCTCGAACTGTGTAAAATTATCAAAGAGAAGAAATTATATCCCTTCCTCGATATGGCCTACCAAGGTTTCGCCAGCGGCAATGTCGACGGAGACGCAATTGCTGTTCGCCTATTCGAAAAGGAGGGTCTGGAATTCTGTCTTGCGCAGAGTTTCGCCAAAAACATGGGTCTGTATGGGCAACGTACTGGTGTGTTTTCCATTGTCGCAGCAAGTTCTGCAGAAGCCGAGCGTGTTCTTTCCCAAATCAAAATTCTCATCCGTCCCATGTACTCGAATCCACCTGTGCATGGTGCACGTATTGTAGCTGAAATTCTAAACGACGAAGCTCTGCGTGCAATGTGGCTGCAAGATGTCAAGGGTATGGCTGATCATTGATGTTCGGGCTCAATTGAAGGACAACCTGGTTAAGTTGGGGTCATCTCGCTCGTGGGATCACATCACAAACCAAATCGGCATGTTCTGTTTCACCGGAATGACTCCGGAGAATTGCGATCGTATTACTGAGGAGTTTAGCATTTATTTGACCAAGGATGGTCGCATTTCTATGGCTGGTGTGACCAGCAAAATTGTTGAATACCTGGCTCATGCTATGCACGAAGTCACCAAGTAGATATCGCGATTTCTTTCAAAATTTAATAAATTATTGTCAATGTGTGAAAACGTGTTTCAAAAACAAGTAGAGTTGTAATGCAATTAAAACAAATTTAAGATCACAGTGTCCATTGTTGGATCATTTAATTAAGCATTTTTGTGAGTGCATTTACTTGAGTAAAATAAAATATTTTTCAAATAAAACAAAAAAAAAAAAAATTCCGAAAGTAACAACACTTAGGTTTTTCTGATTTCTCCACTTCTTATGAAAGTCTGACAAACATCCAAGAGTAACACTCTCATGAAAACCTTCTCAAATTTACAGGATATCCTCTTCTTTGTGGAAAAACACACACATATGACGAAAGAAGCTAGTTTTGAGGCGTGCCGTATATTCGAAATATTTCATTTTGTGTTCTTCAGTAACGTAATCTCTAGGTCGGATCTGTTCAGCCGTCTGAGCCTCGAGAGCAGTGTACTTTTGAGTTTGTTGTGCGCATCTGTTATTAGCGTTGGACCAAGTCATTAGACCAGGAAGTGTCTTTGATATGATAGTTCCTACCAGCTTGACGAACAGATTTTTTTGGATTTTGAATTATAACACACATAAACCAAGTGATAAACAACATTTAGATTCGGCTTCCCCTTATAAAATATTCACTTCACGTCACTTTAGTGGAGCCACTGTTGTCATAAGCTAAGGCGTTACTATAGAAAATATATCCCGCATTATGATTACAAATACAAGTATTGTATGCGAAAAAAAGCATGCAAACAAAAATACTTAAACATCACACTCATACAACTAAAGACAATACCTTCCTTAAAGTAGCTCAAACGTTTTCTTATAGGTATTTCAGCATATCTGTAGTACTTTGAGAAGGAAGTCCTGTGTATCTTATGAAATTCCCTTTTTGTCTCCACTATATACTACAGTTATGTTTTTTAAACTAAAAATTGTTAACCTTTTCAGGGCACTTCCTTAAGGCAGATTAAAAAAATTCTTCAATTCTCCCAACGTACTGCCCATTGTCCTTTGTCAACAGTCACTGGGCAAACAAAAATTCTCATATATATGTATACTAAATACTTACATCATTTTAAATGGCAAATCACGTGTGGCATTCTGACCACTCCACACAAGTATCGCATTATTCACCAGCGGCCTAGTATTGAAGAATACATTCGTCGAATTCCCACTTACAAAGAGCATCGCCGTCAACACCGATGCAGTCACAGAAAATGCTAGTGCAATTCTCCGCTTCTCCATGTTTCGATCTGAAATGACACCTCAAGCAACCAAAAAAATCATGAAATACTATTCATTCCACGAATTGGCCACAACAATGAACACAAAAGGATAAAAAGTCCGTCACCTTCCGTCAGGAGTTTCTCAATCCGATCGATTAATGAAAATAACTTCTCGCGGTTCACAAACATTATCCACATTTTGAAAAGTGAAATCTGCTTCGTTATCCCTGGACACCAGGCTTCCATCGATTCGAGGATACGATCGAGTGTTAGTATACCGCAAATGCATTCTCCAAATCCTCCGAATGCCACTACAAACATACTCAGTGCAAATTGCAGGATTCTGGCAAAAGTTGGCGGATACTTTTGGGGCCAGCACCCAACTAAATTCAACGCGAATTTCGGTATCACGAAGTAAGTTTTTTCTATCGGTGTTTCACGGGAGAAAATGTGAAGTCCCATTATTTTCGAGTGAGTAAACTTCGAAAACAAAACTGAAATGTGTCAATGTTGACGGCGATAGACGTGCTCTGCATTGGAGTTACGTTACGTGGTTTGACAGGCTTTTATAATTATAGGATCTACGTAAGTTTTTTTTTAATTTTCTATTTTTGATTTTTTTTAATTTTTATAAAGTTTTTCAATCTTTTTGAGAGGCGTTATCAAAACATTCAACAACATGTAGATACTCATGTCAATTCGTGGGCGTGACCAGGGTTTGGAAAGTTTTTTTTTAGTTTTTAATTGCTGTTTGTCCGTTTAATTACATATGGCGTACAGAAGTTGTATATAAGGGACGACGTGCGTTTTTAAAATCTGAATAGCTAATCGGAGTTGCTTAATGATGTGTTCAGAGGATATAAACTATATTTTCGAATAGTTGATGTAAACAAACTCGATGGTGGTGACATTTCAGACTGGTAGCTGGAGGTCAGAAAAAGGTTAATTTTTATTTCAATTTTTACTGCTTTTGAAATAACGCAATAACGCTGATGGGTTGTTTAAAAGTAGTCAGAGCGATTACATGAATCTACTAGGACGGATTTGTACATTACCATTCATTAGGTACCCAATCTCTTTGTAAATAAGTTTTACACAGATGCGTTTCAAAATGCTAGTGGAAATGTAAAAGATGAATGGAGAGTGGTTGATGATACTTACTTACTTACTTAAGTGGAGCTAAAGTCCGGAATGAACCTGGGCCTCAACCAACATGCCTCTCCAATTAGCTCGGTCCTTAGCTAACTGCCTCCAGTTGCGCACTCCAAGTTGGTTGAGGTCGGTTTCCACTTGTGCGCGCCACTTAAGGCGAGGTCTTCCTCTACTGCGTCCGACGTCTGGCTGGGAATCGGAGACTCTGCGAGCCGGAGTATTGGTGTCCATTCGTTCTACATGTCCTAGCCATCTTAAACGTCCAATGCGGAGTTTTTTGACCACGGGCATGTCGCTGTACAGCTCGTATAGTTCTTGGTTGAATCTTCGTCTCCATAGCCCGTCAACGCAAACGGGACCGAAGATTTTTCGAAGAATTTTCCTCTCGAATCTACCAAGGATTTCTTCATCCGCTTTTGATACGGTCCATGCTTCAGCGCCGTAGAGCAGGACTGGGATGATCAGGGTCTTATATAGGATCTCCTTAGTAGTTCGAGTGAGGGCTTTACTACTAAATTGCATTCTTAGCCCGAAGAAACAGCGGTTGGCAAGAGTAATTCTTCGTTTAATTTCTGACGAGATGTTGTTGTCAGAGTTAATAGCGGAGCCGAGGTAGACAAAGTCCCGTACTACCTCAAAGTTATATCTGTCAATGGTGACGTTCTGTCCAATTCGTCGATGTTGTGTGTCCTTTCGTGTTGACAGCATATACTTAGTCTTACCCTCATTTACTGCTAAACCCATTTAGCAGTAAATGAGGGTTGATGATATACCAGATAAAAGCAAACAGTTTGTGGAAATTTATAGCTTGGAAATCGATGGGATTAGTTTTAATGATCAAGACAACATTGCACACAAATTTAGTGAATATTTTACCGAACTTTCAGAAAGACTAAAGCCAACTCTTGAGCCTTCTACAGACTGCAATTGCTCCAAATCTATGTATTCTTCACCAAATACGCAGAAAATAGCTTTCTTTTAAATTCTTTTGAGTCATTTGAGATCTATAAAGCTACAAGCTGGCCCGTCAAACGTAGTTTTGCCATTATCAAATAGAATGACCGCCTACAGCCCCACCGCTTTTTTTTTTTTTTTTTTTCCTAAACCTTCGCGGAGCAATTACGAACAAATCCGCAAAAGGAAGTATCCAATTTGGTCCAGTCGTTTTCGAGTTTTAAGCATCCGAACAAACCAAGATCCATTTTTATATATATAGAGATATTATTTAAATTTATCGAGCACCTTTTTGAATAAAACTGGCTGAACAAAATTGGCTCACATTCCAGATGCAGATACAAACTTCGTTGTCCTTTTTTCGTTTAGCAGGGTCGTCAACAATAATATCAGTCCTTTCCGAGGCTGCAGGTGAGACGAGAGCTTCCATTGAACACCGGTTTCTCAGAAAGAAGAAAAAAGAGCAAGAAAAGCGCGCGTTCTAGGTTATAGAGAGGTGCCACTAGAGGAACAATGTTCGCAAGTTTTACCAAAGTGTAAACGTCAAAGCCAAGGATACAAGTCTCGAACAGAATTCTGTCGAGATGAACAAGGAAATATTGTAGTTGAGACCCAGTCGATGTTGAGGATATGGAAGAACCACTTCTGCAGACTGTTAAACGGCAATGACGAACAGCATTCCGCTCTTAGGCAGAACAAATCATTCAATATTGGCGACGACAGCAAAAACTACTACCATCCAACCTAAGTGAAGTAAGGATATCAATATCTAAACTCAATAGCTTAATAAGGCCGCCGGAAATGACCTTCGCCGACTATAGAGGCATATGTCTCCTCAACATCAACTACAAGATCATATCTGGCGTAATATGTGAAAGCCTGAAACCGTTAACCAACAACCTGATCGCCCTTACCAGTGTGCTTTTAGGCCAGGAAAGTCCATAACCGATCAAATTTTCACACTTTGCATATCCTGGAAAAAAACCCAAGAAGTCAGAATCGATACCCACCACCTATTTATTGATTTCAAAGCCGCATACGACGGTATTTATAGAGACGAACTATACAGAGCCATGTCTCGATTGAGAATTCTCGCTGCTCCATCCGGATCGGAAACGACCTCACCGACATCGAAAAAAGGATTTAGGCAAGGCGATGCGTTATTATGTGACATCTTCAATTTGATTCTTGAGACGATTGTGCAAAACTCCCGAGCCAACACCAGAGGCACAATTTTCCAAAATTCGGTGCAACTACTAGCACACGCCGATGATATTGACATCATTGGTAGGACTCAGCGTGATGTCATAGCCACGTTTGCTAGTATAGAGAAGGAAGTGGCAAAGATGGGTTTAGCAGTAAATGAGGGTAAGACGAAGTATATGCTGTCAACACGAAAGGACACACAACATCGACGAATTGGACAGAACGTCACCATTGACAGATATAACTTTGAGGTAGTACAGGATTTTGTCTACCTCGGCTCCGCTATTAGCTCTGACAACAACATCTCGTCAGCGAAGAATAACTCTTGCCAATCGCTGTTTCTTCGGGCTAAGAAGACAATTTAGTAGTAAAGCCCTCACTCGAACTACAATCGAACTACTAAGAAGATCCTATATAAAACCTGATCATCCCAGTCCTGCTCTACGACGCTGAAGCGTGGACCGTATCAAAAGCGGATGAAGAAATCCTAAGTCGATTCGAAAGAAAAATTCTTCGAAAAATCTGAGTTGACGGGCTATGGAGACGAAGATTCGACCACCAACTATACGAGCTGTACAGCGACATACCCCTGGTCAAAAAAAAACTCCGCATTGGACGTTTAAGATGGCTAGGACGAGTAGAACGAATAGACACCAATACTCCGGCTCGCAGAGTCTTCGATTCCCAGCCAGACGTCGGACGCAGTAGGAGAGGACCTCGTCGTTAGTGGCGCGCAGAAGTAAAAACCGACCTCAATCATTTTGGAGTGCGCAACTGGAGGTAGTTAGCTAAGGACCGGGCTAAT
This sequence comes from Rhingia campestris, assembly GCA_932526625.1. Lineage (NCBI taxonomy): Eukaryota > Metazoa > Arthropoda > Insecta > Diptera > Syrphidae > Rhingia > Rhingia campestris. Next base: position 170,721,533 of record OW052182.1, read on the forward strand.
TGGAGAGGCATGTTGGTTGAGGCCCAGGTTCATCCCGGACTGTAGCGCCACTTAAGTAGGTAAGAATAAAATTGGCTGACGTAGCTGACGTTTTAAGTTATTTGTTAAACTTAAGTGTACACCTCGGTGTACACAGTGGTTGTTTCCCCATCAGGCATCAAGACCTCTATTCAAGAAGGGTAGTAGAAAGATTATTTCTAACTACAGACTAATTTTCTTGCTGCCAACCAATTTAAAGATTTTCGAAAAACTGATTAAAATACGAATTGTGGTGTTTTAAGATAAAAACAAATTTCTTAGCTGTTATCAATTTGGATTCAGAAGTGGAATATCAACAGATTATGCAATTCTTAGAATATGGAGTCAGTTATATGATGAACAGCATGAACAGCAGGAAATCTTCGATGGCACTCTTTGTTGACATGATAAAAGCTTTTGACATGGTTGATCATGACTTATTATTAAAAAAAATTATATGACGCCATTTTCAATGGTCACATACACGATTGGTTCAAATCTTACCTAAAATTCAGACCTCAAAGAGTAACTATTAATGGTGAATTTATCGAATACTATTCATTTTTATGAAATGACGTTCCGCAGGGATCGGTTCTTGGTCCTTTATTCTTTTTAATCTATATAAACTCCTTATTTGATTGGAATTTAAACGGATCTCCCACTGCCCTCGCGGATGATATTGCATTTACTTATCAATGTAATTCAATTTTTGATTTTGTTATTGGCCGTTGCTACGTCGCAGATGGTCCATCCGTTGAGTCCAATTTTCGATCACTCGTTCGAGCATTTCGACTGGTAACTGGCGAATGACACGCGTGATGTTTTCCTCCAAGGCCTGAATCGAAGCGGGTTTGTCGGCATAAGCTTTTGACTTTACATATCCCCACAGGAAAAAGTCTAACGGTGTGATATCACACGATCTTGGTGGCCAATCGACCGGCCCAAAACGTGAAATTATGTGCTCACCGAAATGTTCTCTCAATAAGTCCATTGATTGATGCGATGTGTGAGAAGTGGCGCCGTCTTGCTGAAACCAAATGTCGCCGAGATCACGAGCTTCAATTTCAGGCATCAAATAGTCGGTTATCATGGCACGATAACGGGCGCCATTGACGGTTACGTTCGCACCGGCATAATTTTTAAAGAAATATGGACCGATGATTCCACCGGCCCACAAACCACACCAAACCGTTGTTTTTTCTGGATGAAGTGGCAGCTGGACGTGGTCTATTCGGTCGAATATTATCCAATAATGAATGCTGGGTCTCAAAATGGGTGATGGTATTGCGAATAGCACGCTCAGTAGGCCGATTATGTTGACCATAAGTTGAGCGAAGTGCACGAAACACATTCCTCACAGAACGTGAATTTTCATAATAAAGTTGAACAATTTGTAAACGTTGTTCACGCGTAAGTCTTTCCATTATGAAATGCCAAACAATACTAAACAAAAATAACTTGACAGCATGACACGACTCACACGTGATCTGTCAAAAAAGGCTATTGAAAAAAGTATCTCTACTTGGATCACCCGTTACTTTAAAATTGAATCAATGGAGAATTATAAATACCTTGGAGTATTGATTCACTACAACTTGAATTGGAAAGATCATAATCAAACGAAACAATCCCATATGTTGTTGGTGACGCGTAAAATGTACCTTAGCAAACCATTCAGTTCCAAGAAACTTTTGATAACAATCAACTACGGTCTTTCTCAATCTAAGTTTCAGTACGGTATCGCAAGTTGGCAACATGGTCTTTATTTGCGCATCTTACCAGTAAGACAACTTTGCATTTTTAAATTACTAAAAGAATTTTTTAAGCGAAGCATAAATATTCCCAGCAGAAATTCCCAAATTTATAATCTTCGTGTTAATAATTTGCATTATGTACGCTAGGCTATCCCTTATTTTCCAACTTAAAAGCACAAATCATCATTTTTTTAAGCTAAAACCGTTACAAAAAATGGCGTTATTTGAATTTCATTTACTTTACCCAAAATGTCACATGCTCCAACTCCAACTCCAACTAATTGGTTTTGGTCAGTATATTATCATTTTTCGTCTTGAAACCCTGTAGTTTAGAGTTTTCACATTATTAAAGATGTCATTGCAAAGTAGAAGAAGTGCAAACGGTGTTTTTTTAGTCGGAAATATTAATCATCAAATCAGGTGCAAAACTGCCATCAGAGCGTAAAGTTTTAGCAGTTTTATTTTTTAATATTCGCGAGGTTAAATTAACTGTTAGGGAAAGTGGGAACCTGGTTATTCGTGAATGCTTAATATTTTGGGAGAAAGTAAGAATACCCACAAAGGCTGTTCTTCATTGTGTGAAAAAAAAACTTGTGAAGCTCTATAAGGTTTGGAAAGATCTGCAAAAAAGAAATCCAAAAAACACAAGCTATATTCAAGCAACAAGAAGTGGTTTTTTAAAACGATTTAAATGACCTTTTTGATTTAGCGCATGCTGATGCCTTACTTAATATTAAAATAGAGGAGGATAGAATATTTTTGCTGCGTCAACGGGAACTAGGTAGACCGGGCTGCCTGGCAGGAGTGGATAAGAAGGTAATGGAAAAGGAAAAAAGGGTAAGACAGATGATGATAGAAGAAGAGAAGAGGTTGCTCAAATGGACACAACCATCTAGTTCTTCTGCATCCACTGAGTGTCTACTGCACTAAGAACTTGATGAAAGCGATGAAAGCAGGGAAGAGGATTTGCCAGAAACATCGGAAGCAGTACAATCTAATACAGCTCTAAAAAAACGAGGAAGAAATGAATTCGTTACTTCAAAACTAGTATCGGCTAGTATCGGACAGATGTCGGTTAAGTATAAGAGACTCAGTTTACATTCTTCAGGAAACAGTCGAATCGATGGGATTCAATGTTGATGAATTCCCAATCAATAAGTCATCGATTCAACGTATTCGAACACAGGTAAGGAGAAAGGAAAACTTTTACCGGGTCTAACAGTAAGGAAATCAAAGGAGCAACGACTTCCTATTGTCGTAACGTTTGGCAATAGCGAACAGCTTCATTCTGTACCTAAACTCGATCCGGTAAAGAACAGTCTGCGGCAGTTTTTTGGCGGTTAAGGCTCCCTGTCATGATTTGAACTTTATAAGAACGTTAAAAGACTACGAACTTGTGGATTCATCAATTTCTAAGGCAGCTTTAAATAAATTTTGTCAGCATTTATAATAAAGGGTGATCCATTTCGAGGTTTCCTACTTTTTTAAAGAAAAAAACACAGAAAATTCAAATTTAATGGAGAATGTTTATTATCATTTGAAAGAACATTCTTTGGCATTTATTTTTTGAAGATAATGTCTATCAAATGTTGGCCGTTGCTACGTCGCAGATGGTCCATCCGTTGAGTCCAATTTTCGATCACTCGTTCGAGCATTTCGACTGGTAACTGGCGAATGACACGCGTGATGTTTTCCTCCAAGGCCTGAATCGAAGCGGGTTTGTCGGCATAAGCTTTTGACTTTACATATCCCCACAGGAAAAAGTCTAACCGTGTGATATCACACGATCTTGGTGGCCAATCGACCGGCCCAAAATGTGAAATTATGTGCTCACCGAAATGTTCTCTCAATAAGTCCATTGATTGATGCGATGTGTGGGAAGTGGCGCCGTCTTGCTGAAACCAAATGTCGCCGAGATCACGAGCTTCAATTTCAGGCATCAAATAGTCGGTTATCATGGTCCGAGTTAATACGAACGGCGCCGAATCGACTCTCCACGGTCTTCGTGTACACTCTCAGCTACGGCCGCTATATTTTCTTCACAGCGTGCTGGACGTGGTCTATTCGGTCGAATATTATCCAATACTGAATGCTGGGTCTCATGGGTGATGGTGTTGCGAATAGTACGCTCAGTAGGCCGATTATGTTGAACATAAGTTGAGCGAAGTGCACGAAACACATTCCTCACAGAACGTGAATTTTCATAATAAAGTTGAACAATTTGTAAACTTTGTTCACGCGTAAGTCTTTCCATTATGAAATGCCAAACAATACTAAACAAAAATAACATGACAGCATGACACGATTCACACGTGATCTGTCAAAAAAGGCTATTGAAAAAAGTATCTCTACTTGGATCACCCGTTACTTAATTGAGGAAGCCGTAATTTTATGCGTTTTCTATGATATTGTTGACATTCAAACAAAAACAAAGATGCTAAACAATCTGACATGGGACAGTCAATTTGACAGCTCTAAGCGACATGTTCCTTCACAGGATGAAATGCAGCACTCATTATACGATAAGTTATTTTAAACTTTTATATTTACATAGTCCGAGAACATGCTAAAAATTTCAGAAATATCATTGACGATGCACATAATCGGCACCAAAAGACTATCGTTGAGTCGAGTTTTGGTAAAAGATGTGAAGACGGTTCTTATAAAGTGCCAACCACTTTACCAATTGCTGACGAATAACTTAATTGGTGCTCAAGCAATATGCCCCTCAAATTAGCCCGGTCCTTAGCTAACTGCTCAGTTGAGCGCTTCAAGTTGGTTTAGGTTTCCCCTTGTGTGTGCCACTTAAAGCGAGGTCTTCATCTACTGCGTCCGACGTTCGGCTGGAGTATTGGTTCTTCTACTAAGTTCTTCGACTAAGGGTATGTCCCTGTTCAGCTCGTATAGTTCTTGGTTGAATCTTCGTCTCCGGAGACTTCTCATTCACTTTTAAAAAGGTCCATGTTTCAGCACCGTAGAGCAGGACTTGGACGATTTGGGTCTTGTAGAGGATCTACTTAGTAGTTTGAGTAAAAGATTTACTAAATTGCCTTCTTAGCCCGAAGAAACAGTGGTTGGAAAGAGTAATTCTTCGTTAAATTTATTAGGAGATGTTGTTGTCTAAGTTAATAGCGGAGCAGAGGTAAACAAAGTCCCGCAGTTATATATGTCAATGGTGACGTTCTGTTGAATTCGTCGATGTTGTGTGTCCTTTGGAGTTTACAGCATATTGCATATACTTAGAGTTACCCTTATTTATAGCTAAACCCATTTTTGGCGCTTCCTTCTCTATACTAGCAAACATGGCTATGACAACACGTTGAGTCCGACCACTGATGTTAATATCGTCTGCTTGTACTAGTAGTTGCATTTATGATTTATGGAAGATTGTGCTTCTGGTGTTGGCTCGGGAGTTTTGCACAAAATTCTCAAGAATGCTTTTAAAGAAGTTACATGACAGTGCGTCGACTTTTCTAAATCCTTTTTTGCTATCTTAACTATTCGTGGTCGTTTTCGACGCTGATGGAGCAGCGAGAAATCTACATCGTCATTGTGCAGACAGAGTTTGGACGGTATACCAAAACTAGACCTGGCCTTGTATAGTTCGTCTCTATAAAATCGATCGTATGTGGCTTTGAAATCGATTAATGGGTGCTGGGTACTAATTTAGACTTTTTGGTTTTTTCCCAGGATCTGCCGTGAAGATTTGGTCATAAGTGGGCTTTTTTGGCATAAAACTAAACTGATTTTTTTTTTTAAATTCTGACCTGCCTAAGCAGTAATATACACATCGACCTAAAAGATCTATTGTGCTTGCCGTCAGATGCTTTTTAGGTTAGTAGCGCTTCTACTTTTCTAATGTAGCTGATAACACTTTCAGCCGAAGATTTCCTCAATTCTTCGGGACTTAAGAATTCCCTGAAGAAAGATTCTCTTCTCATACCGTAAAGGGCCGGGCATTCACATATGATATGCTCGGCTGTTTCGTCTTCTTCTAGACATAGTCTGCACTGCGGTGAGTCGACTAGACGCATTTTGTTTAGGTGATATCGCAGACCGTGATGACCAGTTAGGTAGCCTACTAAGTTTTTGATATCGTGCCTGCGAAGATTTAGTATCTTGTTGGCATCTGATTTGAAGGGCTGAATAGCTCTTTTGGCCTGTCTTAGGCCTGGGATGTTTCCCCAGTATGAAACATATCTGTTTTGTTCCCAGTTTTTTATGACTAGATTTATGGCTGATTTGGGGATTGCACAGAATGGTTCAGGTCCAATGAAGGGGGTTTCCGAACCTTTTCTGGCTAGTTCATCAGCTTTTTCGTTACCTTCAACTCCCTTATGTCCGGGGACCCACCATAGTTTGGTTTTGTTCCTGGAACTGAGTGTTTGGAGGGAGTTGAAGCAGTGTAGTACTGATTTGGAGTCAATGATGTGTGAGCTAAGGGCTTTTATAGCTGCTTGACTGTCCGTGAATATATGGATGTTTGCGCCTTTAATACCTGAGTTGTGTATTAGGTTTGCGCATTCGTTTATGGCATGGAGCTCAGCTTGGAATACACTAGGGTTTTTTCCCATAGGTATTGAGATGTTTTTATATTTGGTCCATGTATGCCAGCTCCTACCCCTGAGTCCATTTTAGAACTATCCGTATACCACTTTAGGCCGTTTAGGCAGTTTGGAGGGTTGTTGCTACACCATGCTTCTCTGGTTGTGATCTCCGTTGAGAATCTTTTGTCGAAGCATAGTGTCTTTGGTAAGCGGTCTGTAACCGCACAGATCATGTCAAGTTCTGGAAGTTCGGATAGAAGTTCAATTAGTTTTAGATGTTCACTAATGTTTAATTCTTCCGCTTGTGTCAAACTTGCTGAGCTGCGAATTGCCACTTATTTTATATAAATGTGGAGAGGTGTTAGTCCTATTAAGGCTTCCATAGCCGCCGTGGGACAGGTACACATAGCTCCGGTAATGCCCAGACAGGCAAGCCGTCGTACCTTGTTTAATTTATTTATAGTTGTTTTTTGGGTGACTTTGTTCCACCATACTATTGAAGCGTGTGTTATAATGGGCCTGACCATGATCGTGTAGATCCAGTGTGTGGTCTTTGGAGAGATTCCCCAGGTTTAAACTGATATGTACCGATCAGGTAGCTATAGGTAATGTTGATTAGCTTATCCCTCTGTAATTGACACAGTTCAGAGGGCCACATTTTGTGCGGTTCAGTCACACGAGACAGTCTCTAGGCATACTTTCATCCGACAAAATTTAGCATATGTGTTGGTGAATGTTACTTACCAAATCATCTCCACTGGCTTCATAAAACAAGGTGAGAATGCTGTCATTTCCAGCAGCCTTGTTAAGATTCAGTTTAGATACTGCTATCCTCACTTCACTTAGGTCGGGTGGTAGGTAGTTTTCGCTGTCATCGCCAATATTGTATGGTCGTTCTGCCTTACGGCGGAAGATTGTTTGTCATTGCCGTTTAACAGTCTGCAGAAGTGGTTCTTCCATATCAACATCGACTGTGTCTCAACTACGATATTTCCGTGCTTATCTTGACAGGATTCTTTTCTAGCGTTGAATCCCTGGCTTTGACGTTTTACACTTTGGTAAAACTTGCGAACATAATTTCTGTATTGGCACCTTTCTAAATAGCGCGCTTTTCCTGCTTTTTGCTCTTCTTTATGAGAAGCCGGTGTTCTTTCCTCCTTCTTTGCTTATAAAGCTCAATGGCAGATATAAAATTAACCTGCAGCTTAGCGTTGTTATTGGCTGCGAGCCTCTGACGGCGAGAAACCACGCAGATCAGTTGCTGCTGATAAAATAGCTTTTACACCGTTGCCATTGTTCGTCTAAATAAGATGCGGATGGTATGCTATTAATATAGAGGTTGCAGTGTTAGACATAAGAATTTAAATAAAGCCTTCAAGTCAGTAATACACCTTAAATTATTTAAAACTTAAAACGTGATTTCTTGTAAATTGACTTAGAAATGGAACAGCATATTAAATTCATATTTTGGTTCAAATTGTTAATGATTTTTTATTAAAATAATTTAGGTAACATTTAATACATTTATGTGCCCATACTGGGTTAAAGGTTTTAATTAGAATATATACCGCTATATCTAGGACCTTAAGCCATGTGCAATTGCTCAAACATCAGATTACAGACTAAAAATGTCTGTCTGTAGTGCCTACTAGTGTTGATCTTACTAAACTATCAAAAAGCTATGAAGTCTTAACTTCTAGACTTTATGAAAAGAATGACAAAGGGTAACTTTAAAGCTAGTAGAACAGTAGACCAGCTTAGTAATAAAAATATTTTATACATTACAGAAATGCTTTCAAAACTGTAATATAAGAGCCAGATGCCCTGAGGATCTAAATATTCCAACAAAGAAAAAACATGTAATTTTATTTTCTCTGTAACTACAAAGTGATGCATCTAAATACTTACAGCTCCAAATAATGGAATAGATGGCCTGAAAAAGGGCGCTTCCAATTGACATCCACGTTGTGAGTTGATCATAACCAACAAAATAAGTTTTCGCGTTCTTATATCGCATCGATAACATTCGCAAAAGTATAATGTTTCCGATAGCTTCAAATACTAAATAAAATTAAACAAATTTTGTATTCCTAGTAAAAGGACATTTTAACATGATATGTTATAAACTTTTTTTGTTTTATGTGTTAGTGATCTATTTGCAATTGTGTACTTACACAATCATTCAATTCCTCCGCTACATAACAGTAGGAATACAGCTGACAGACAATTCCGAGGAAATAAAACACATAGATGATTTTTGATATCCCTGGAGTCTAAGAAAAAAAGTATATTATTGTAGTCCTTCGAATACATGTCTGAAGCTCACCAGAAGGAGATTAACTAGGACAATACCCAACACTATCGAAGTAACCAGAAACTGGCCAAAAATCATAAGCTTGTACAGTCCATTAAAGCGCTGGAATAATTTATTTATATTCTGTTGACGGTTAACCAGCCTGGATAGTTCGCGGTAGAGAAGGTCTCCTCCCTTTTTCTGGTAAGCTAAAGCAGATAAGCCGTTATGCTTTTTCTTTAAAAATATATTTTTGGTGTGGTTATCAAAATCAAAAACAAAAACAAAATTTGTTCAAAATTGGTCACCTGCTCCCAACTAACAATTTTTCTTCTATAAGGCACAAACATTTTATTTCCACAAGCAATTATTTCTATAGGCCTTATATAAAGGGTGATCCATTTCGAGGTTCCCTACTTTTTTAAAGAAAAAAACACAGAAAATTCAAATTTAATGGAGAATGTTTATTATCATTTGAAAGAACATTCTTTGGCATTTATTTTTTGAAGATTATGTCTATCAAATGTTGGCCGTTGCTACGTCGCAGATGGTCCATCCGTTGAGTCCAATTTTCGATCACTCGTTCGAGCATTTCGACTGGTAACTAGCGAATGACACGCGTGATGTTTTCCTCCAAGGCCTGAATCGAAGCGGGTTTGTCGGCATAAGCTTTTGACTTTACATATCCCCACAGGAAAAAGTCTAACGGTGTGATATCACACGATCTTGGTGGCCAATCGACCGGCCCAAAACGTGAAATTATGTGCTCACCGAAATGTTCTCTCAATAAGTCCATTGATTGATGCGATGTGTGGGAAATGGCGCCGTCTTGCTGAAACCAAATGTCGCCGAGATCACGAGCTTCAATTTCAGGCATCAAATAGTCGGTTATCATGGTCCGAGTTAATGCGAACGGCGCCGAATCGACTCTCCACGGTCTTCGTGTACATTCTCAGCTACGGCCGCTATATTTTCTTCACAGCGTGCTGGACGTGGTCTATTCGGTCGAATGTTATCCAATAATGAATGCTGGGTCTCAAAATGGGTGATGGTGTTGCGAATAGTACGCTCAGTAGGCCGATGATGTTGGCCGATGAGTTGAGCGAAGTGCACGAAACACATTCCTCACAGAACGTGAATTTTCATAATAAAGTTGAACAATTTGTAAACGTTGTTCACGCGTAAGTTCTTCCATTATGAAATGCCAAGCAATACTAAATAAAAATAACATGACAGCATGACACGACTCACACGTGATCTGTCAAAAAAGGCTATTGAAAAAAGTATCTCTACTTGGATCACCCTTTAGTAATTGTGCGCGGAGGTTGAGCATTTTGGCAAGCATTACTGAAATTATGATGGCGTAACTTCTGTAAGGTTGTTTTTAAGCTTCTGTAGATGTGTATACATGTACGTTCAGATGTTTCGGTAGAACTTCGCACGAAGTTAATCCGAAGCATATCATGTATAGAGCTTACGAATGAAGGCTTAAAAAAGCTAAGGTTAACAGATCGGGAAAAAGGTGGAAAGATCGGGAACCTATCGGAGAATGAGTCACCACGATTCAAGTACTTCGTTGTTTTTACTTTTCCAGGGTACAGCCTAGTGGATAGCGTGTTAGACCTGTCGACAATGCTCCGGAGCTCCTCCGCTTTAGCACTTCGGTATCGGATCGCGATAGGACCGATGCTGAAAGGCAGAGTACGGAATTTTGGTGGCTACATGAGGGAAGTGATTCTGCACTTCCTCAGGACTTTGAGGACTTTTAGTCCACTCCTTAATTGTAAGACAAATAAAATTTAGAAACGAGGTCTGGGGCGGGGCATGTGCACCATATCGGCGTACAATATGGTGGAATACATGCAGCCTGGGGGCCAAAAGTCTCGATAGGGATGGCGACCCCTCGGGGCATTTGCAACGAGTGCTCGCCACCCCGATTATAATTAAGTTAGGTGTAAGTAGTATTAAGTAGTTTTAAGTAGTCTTAAGTAGTATTAAGTAGTCTTAAGTTAGTTTTAATCTAGTTTAAGCTTTTTTATATAAAACAAAAAAATGTTACTGATCAAAGTTTTTTAAATTTTCTTTGAACAAAAAAATGATCTACATAATAAAATAAAATAAAAACGACTAAAGCTGAAAAGCAAATAAAAAAGTTAATTTAAGCTTAGAGCGCCCGCTAAGGACCGATAAGTTAGTTTAAGAAAAAATGTTAATTATAAGTTAGATTTAATCATTTTTGTCTAGTTTTAAGTTAGTATTTTAAGATAATAAAAAACGAATTTAAAAGTATAGCGTGTTAGACCACCGAGGGAGAGAATGCGAGTTCGAATCCCAGTAAGATAAGAGTTTTTATATAATTAATTGCATTGAACCATAATAGCGATGGTTGGGTGTTGTAGAACGAGGGTAGACTCTGATTGGCGTTAACTTGGCAATGCCCAGTGTTGCAACTCTGACTACACATCAAATGTGCTTATCTTTACCTCCAAGTGGTAACCATCGGGTACTGGTCTCATCCAACCGGATTTGACTTGCTAAACGATAAGTGCGAGTGTTGATAACACGACGAAAAACAGCAACACTATAAACACCCTGGTGAGAATCGCACGGATGAATACCCGGCCTGCTGTCCCAGGCGAACCTAGATGAGCTGCTCTGACATATTCGGACATCAGGTTGTCTAGGAATTTCAAGGGTTAGTCAGGCCCCTTGAACAGAGATGGTGGCGGATGAACCGAAAGGCCAACGGCAGCGCTCAATCCCGTAGTGGATACTGATGGCCCCGTGTCCTAGGGGTATCTAATAAATTGGAACTGGCCCTCCAGGTTGGGGGTTGTGCTTTGGGTTAACTACCCACCCACAGAAAAAAAAACATGGTTACGAAGCAACCAATAGCCTCGGAAAGGACTGATTTTATTGTTGACGACCCTGCTAAACGAAAAAAGGACAACGACATTCGTATCTGCACCTGGAATGTGAGAACATAAAACAGGAGAGGTGCAGGCGAACAACTAGCGGAAGCCCTAAACTGCTACAAAGCAGACATTACTGCCATCCAGGAAATACGATGGGATGGGCCGGGCAAAAAGAGGATGAAAAACTGTGACATATACTACGGACCGTGTTATAGTGAGCAGAAACAGCGACTTTTCGGATGCGGATTTGTTATAAGTGCCAGACTTAGGCAAGAAGTCTTATGTTTCCAAGACATTAGCGAACGCATAGTAACAATCCGCATCAAGGCCAAATTCGCCAACATAAGCCTTATATGCGCTCACGCTCCGACGGAAGAAAAAGATGATATAGCTAAGGATTGCTTCTACGAGCTCGTCGACAAAACCTATGAGCGACTACCGAAGTACGATGTTAAAATCGTGCTGGGAGATTTTAACGCAAAGGTAGGAAGAGAAGACATCTTTAGAAGTATTGTCGGAAAACATAGCCTACACGACAACACGTGTGCTAACGGACTTAGGCTAATTGATTTCGCTACGGAACGAAATGTCACTATAGCCAGCACACGGTTTCCTCACCTCGATATCCATAAGGGGACATGGCGGTCTCCAGATCAACGAACGGTCAACCAAATTGATCACATTGCGATAGATAAGAGGCACGCATCCAGTATTTTGGATGTCCGAACATTCCGAGGAGCTAACATCGACTCGGATCACTACCTTGTAGCAGCCAAGGTAAGAATGCGGATATCCACCACGCCACAACAATCCAGAAATACTGTGAAAAAATTTAATGTCGGAAGACTGCAATCGCAAGAGACCGCCAAGACCTTCGCACAACGCGTATCCCTTAACCTCTCGATTAACACCATACCACCAGCATCGAATGTCGAAGAGCAATGGCAACGATGCCAACAGGCCATTAGATCAGCCGCAACTGATGTGCTAGGTTTCTCGCGGCCACCAGCAAGAAACCCCTCGTTTGATGAGGAATGCCGACAGATGCTCGCAGCCAAGAACGAGGCCTACAAGGCTAAGCTGCAGGTGAAGACGAGAGCTGCCATTGAGCTCTATAGGCAAAGAAGAAGGGAAGAACATCGGCTTTTCAGAAAGAAGAAAAAAGAGCAAGAAAAGCGTGCGATCGAGGATATAGAGAGGTGCCACTCCAGGAACGATGTTCGCAAGTTTTACCAAAGTGTAAAACGTCAAAGCCAAGGATACAAGGCTCGAACAGAATCCTGTCGAGATGAACAAGGAAATATTGTAGTTGAGACACAGTCGATGCTGAGGATATGGAAGAACCACTTCTGCAGACTGTTAAACGGCGATGACGAACAACATTCCGCTGTCAGGCAGAACGAACCATTCAATATTGGCAACGACAGCGAAAACTGCCAACCACACGACCTGAGTGAAGTGAGGATAGCAATATCTAAACTCAAGCTTAATAAGGCTGCCGGAAATGACGGCCTTCCCGCTGAGCTCTATAAGGCCGGCGGAGATGACTTGGTAAGTAACATCCACCAACTCATAAGCCAAATCTGGTCGGATGAAAATATGCCTGTAGAATGGAACCTCAGCATCGTTTGCCCGATCCACAAAAAAGGAGACCCTCTGAACTGCGCCAACTACAGAGGCATAAGTCTCCTCAACATCGCCTACAAGATCCTATCTGCCGTAATATGTGAACGCCTGAAACCGTTTACCAACAACCTGATTGGCCCTTATCAGTGTGGTTTTAGGCCAGGAAAGTCCACAACCGATCAAATTTTCACACTTCGGCAGATCCTGGAAAAAACTCAAGAAGTCCAAATCGATACCCACCACCTATTCATCGATTTCAAAGCCGCATATGACAGCATTTATAGAGACGAACTGTACAGAGCCATGTCTAGTTTTGATATACCGCCCAAACTCGTCCGTTTGTGTAGGATGACGATAGAGAATTCTCGCTGCTCCATCAGGGTCGGAAACGACCTCACCGACACATTCGATACCAAAAAAGGATTTAGGCAAGGCGATGCGCTGTCATGTGACTTCTTTAATCTGATTCTTGAGAGAATTGCGCAAAACTCCAAGGCCAACACCAGAGGCACAATTTTCCAAAAGTCGGTGCAACTACTGGCATACGCTGACGATATTGACATCATTGGTAGGACTCAACGTGATGTCATAGCCACGTTTGCTAGTATAGAGAAGGAAGCGGCGAAAATGGGTTTAGCAGTAAATGAGGGTAAGACTAAGTATATGCTGTCAACACGAAAGGACACACAACATCGACGAATTGGACCAAACGTCACCATTGACAGATATAATTTTGAGGTAGTACGGGACTTTGTCTACCTCGGCTCCGCTATTAGCTCTGACAACAACATCTCGTCAGAAATTAAACGAAGAATTACTCTTGCCAATCGCTGTTTCTTCGGGCTAAGAAGGCAATTTAGTAGTAAAGCCCTCACTCGAACTACTAAGGAGACCCTATATAAGACCCTGATCATTCCAGTCCTGCTCTACGGCGCTGAAGCATGGACCGTATCAAAAGCGGATGAAGAAATCCTTGGTAGATTCGAGAGGAAAATTCTTCGAAAAATCTTCGGTCCCGTTTGCGTTGACGGGCTATGGAGACGAAGATTCAACCAAGAACTATACGAGCTGTACAGCGACATGACCCTGGTCAAAAAACTCCGCATTGGACGTTTAAGATGGCTAGGACATGTAGAACGAATTGACACCAATACTCCGGCTCGCAGAGTCTTCGATTCCCAGCCAGACGTCGGACGCAGTAGAGGAAGACCTCGCCTTAAGTGGCGCGCACAAGTGGAAACCGACCTCAACCAACTTGGAGTGCGCAACTGGAGGCAGTTAGCTAAGGACCGGGCTAATTGGAGAGGCATGTTGGTTGAGGCCCAGGTTCATTCCGGACTGTAGCGCCACTTAGGTAAGTAAGTAAGAACCATAATAACGAATTGGGTTTTAATAAATAATAATAGGAGATTGAAATTGAAATTAATAAATGTATATAATATAAGAAAATATAAAAACAAAAAGAAGAAAATAATAAAAAATATTTATTTTTCAACTTCGAGAAGGCTTGCAAATATTTTCGGAAAGACTTTCTGCGAAACAAACAAAGTTTTCTCTGTAAGGCTTATTAGATGTGCTTTATCGAAGCGAAATTGTTAGTTGGGCTGTCTGTAGGGTAAAGTCGGTTTTTCACTTGCAGGACAAATACTTGTCAGATTTATTTGACAATTGTCATGATGTTTTCTTTCTTCGTCACATGTAAACACTGGTAATGAAAAATAAACCATATAAACGAAAATTGCACTTCGAATGTGCTGGGAAAAAATAAACATTGATATTTTCATCTCTCTCACAAAGAGAAAGCGGAATTAAGCTGCCAGCTACTGCCCAACATAATAGGACATAGCCCCAATTATTGTATACTCGTCCGTCCGGAAATGTTGAGATATAATAAAGACTAAGATGGACTAGAAAAAGGCTAGCATTTATAATTTAAATCAAAGTACAGGTTCTGTGGAAGATGTTAGGTAGTCGTGCGCCAACTAAAGAGGAATAAGTCTCCTCAACATCGTTAACATGATCTTATATGCCGCAATATGCATAAACCTCAAAACGTTTATCAACGACGAAAGTCCAAAAAAAAATACAAATTTTTGGCGAAACAGGCTCGTTAGTACCCAGGGCCTAGCTTTCTCACAACCATTCATGTGTGCGTGTGTACTTCTTGCACGATAACGGGACCTCCTGTTTTATGCCGACTCCGAACGGCTAAGTTGAGATAAGCTATTCTTGACGATTGATACAACTCGGATGATTTGTCAGATCATCACGAGAGGAGGGCCAGCGAAAAATCATTTAGGTGTTGCTACGGCTGGGAATCGAACCCAGACCTCCTGCGCGGCAGTTCATCGCACTAACCATCGCGCTACTGAGCCCTCTAAAGTCCACATATGATCAAATCTTCACACTTCGGCAGATCCTGGGAAAAAATCCAAGAATTCCATATCGATAATCACAACATCTACCCCGATTTCAAAGCCGCATACGGCTACATTTAAAGATACGAACTATGTGCAGCCATGTCTAGTTTTGGTATACCAACCAAACTCGTCCGTCTGGGCAGGATGCCGATGGAGAATTCTCGCTACTCCATGAGGGTCGGAAGCGATCCCTCCAAAACATTCGATACCAAAATATGATTTAGAGAGGATTGAGCAAAACTCCGGAGCCAGCATTTAAGTCATAATCATCATCATCATCATTGGTCGACCCTCAAAGCCTGTTTGCTATAGTATGGAGAATGAAGCAGCAAACATTTGTGTAGCAGTAAATAAGTAAATAAGAGGCAGTTAGCTGACTACCACGCTGTTGATTGAGGCTCAGGTAGCTGAAGCTCCACTTAAGAAGATTGACTGAAGAGATATACTAAAGGGTGTTTTTTTAAAGGTATAGAACTTCGAATTGAAATAAAACACAAGAAAATCGTTTTAATGTCCATCAACTTGGCTTTATTGGAAGGAGAAATTATGCCATTCATGTTTAAATATGATTTCGGGCATGTGGCCGCCGTGACTGTTTCGAATAAAGCCAAGTCTAAAGGTCCAATTTTTAAAACACTTTTTCGAGCATTTGGGGCCGTATGTCGGCAATAACACGAATGTTGGCGTCCAAGTCCCCTAACGTTTCTGGTTTGTTGGCGTAGACCAGCGACTTCACATATCCCCAAAGAAAATAATCCAATGGTGTCAAATCACACGATCTTGGTGGCCAATTGGCAGGTCCATTCCGCGAAATTATGCGCTCACCGAATGTTTCCTTCAATGAATTGATTGTGACGTGCGCTGTGTGGCACGTTGCCCCATCCTGTTGAAACCACATCTTATATACACATTCATGCCATCCAATTCGGGAACAAAATAGTCGGTTATCATGGCTCTATACCGGTCTCTATTAACAGTAACTGACTATCCAGCATAATTTCGAAAGAAGTATGGCCCGATGACTCCACCAGCCCATAGAGCACACCAAACAGTCAGGTTTTGTGGATGTAATGGCGTCTCAAGGGTCTCATTTGTATTCTCTTCACTCCAAATGCGGCAATTTTGCTGGTTGACGTAGCCATTCAATCAAAAATGAGCCTCATCACTGAACTAAATTTTGCGATGAAAATCAGCATCTAGATCAATCTAATTTTCGGCCCATACACCAAAATTACAACGCATTGCATGGTCTCGCGGCTTTAATTCTTGCGTCCAGGCTGGATCTTGTAAGGTCGTTAGCCAAGATCTTCCATAAAGTTGATGGACAAAGCTCCAATTGCTGTGCACGGTGGCTAATCGATTCATTCGGGTCCTTTTTAACACTTTTCTCTGCAGCGGCAATTGTTTCTTCGGTGCGCACTGTTCGACGTCTTTGCGGATGCGTTATATCACATAGAGTAAACGTAGTGCGAAAACGATCCTTTGTTAACCGAATTAATTGCTATGATGGACGATTATGTCGACCATAAAATGGACGAAGCTTGCGGTAAACTTCGCGAACTGAACCATTTTTTTCGAAATAAATTTGCACGATTTGCATGATTTGATGAAATGGCAAACCAAACTGAACAAACATGTCATTAGAGTTGCTCGATTTGACCACAAAATGTCAGTTTTATCTCTATTCGAAAAACCACCCTCTAAAAAAACACCCGTTATAAAGTTATAAACTATTTTATCAACTTTATTGTCAAGGGATGTTCGGAATCAGTATTATACCACTTTTTTATCCAAAGTTCACTAACTCAATTATCTAGTATAGTACATCATTGACATCTGAGATGTTGTGCATTTCACATTACGCTAATTCATCAAGTTTACAATGTGCATGTCGGAAATGAATTTAGTAGACTATAAGCAGCTACAAGATTTTCAGAATTTAATTTTTCATGCAACTTACCACTATTAATGTGCCTCTTAAAAGCTTCTTTGAAATCTACCTGCAAACACTGATGGCAAACATAAATGTAAAAGCAAAAGCACAAGAATGCACCGTCGATACCCGAAAATCCGAAAGTTGTCACACTTCCTGAGTGTGCCAACAAACAAAAAACTAATGTGTACAGTGGCTTATTCTCCAATTGTGTCATATCCTTGTAAGGTAAACTGGGAAAGAAAACGGACACTTTAATAAGATGGCATTTTTCAAAAGTGTTAACCTACGCAACTTGAAAGGGTAAAATGACCCGACCGCTCTTGTCTACTCCAAAAAAACGCTGATACGTCCATATAATGAGCGGGATTAAAAAATATAAACAATTCGTAGTCACAGCAAAACACCATAGGCAGAACGACCAGATGTTGGTAACAAATGAAGTCCTGTTAATTTTTGCATTCTTTGTAGAGTCTTTAGTGTCTGAAGATATAACATTCCAAACAAAGCTATGGTACACACACAACGCAAATGCCACTTACCTGCAACAAGATGCAACTGAAGGTCCTTCAACAATAAAGTAAACTCCTGTCGATGAACCAAAAAATATGTCAATTTCATCAAAGTCACAACTTTTGTAAGGCATGGGCAAATAGCTACTAACGCCTCTAAAAGCTCCTCTCTTATGAGCCATGCGAATCGAATCTCACCAATGATTGCCATTAATAGGACAATGAAATTGAACCCGATTAAAATTACTTTCAGTTTTGTTATAGGATCCAATGTCCATAGTCCGAGAAACCTCAATATCCACCTAGGCATTTGGAAATACTCGGTTTCAAAATGACCCGATCGAGAAAAAACTAATAGGGCCATCTTAGCTATTAGATGTTTCCGCACAGAAATCCTTCCTTAAAGTGACTCGTTTAATGGTTGCAAAATTATGGACTACCCGCATGTTTAGAGTCCTTGTGAAAAATTTGCAACCATAGAGGAACATATACCATGCTGGGAGTGGAGTTTTACAGACACTCCCACAGAATATCATGCTTAAATTATTTTTTTCAGACATAGAAGGGATCCTTAAGTTAGTTAAAGGAAATAAATCGATTCTTGATAGCAGTTACTCTACCTGCATCTAAATACTATCATTTGACATAATTGCACATACACAAACAGTATAAAGTCTATAAGTATGTAATTTTTACCGGCAAAGGTAGGTCTCTATTTACCTACGGTAACCTATACTTGCTATTGAAAAGTTTAGTAAAGTCACATGAAAAATGGAACTATAAAAGAGTGTATTACTTCTTATGTCGACACAGATGTGCATTTTCAAAAGTTTCCAGAAAAGTTTGAGATTGAAAAAAAATGAAATAAATTAATAAAAGTATTCCCACGTTATGATAGGTTATTCAATCTTTTCAGTTAATAATTTGCCAGGTCAAATATGACGTAACATAGTGGAAAGAAGTCGACCATTTTAAAAGCTAAGGAGTCAAACATCAAAATTGACAAACCAAACATTAAAGTAGCAAAGGCTATTGTTAACCTCGGTATAAAGAGCGTAAAGTGTATACACAAAATGCAATGAATAAAGCAAGACTTAATGCCCCAGGATGCAATCCTAGGTTTACTGGAAAATTCACCCTCTTTGCAGGCCGACTAAAAATATTCTGGGGAAAGGCAACCAACCCATTGACCCATATTTACAAAAACTTTAAGGACAGCCCTTAAAGCCCTTAAGGGACTTAGTGAAAGAGAGAAGTTTTGAGTAAGAAAACAAAGCAGTCCGAATCAAGCTTAACAAAATGGATCCTCTCTATCCACATATCAAAAAATTAAAAGATCTGTCAAAAAAAGAAAACAAGGTTTTGAGAAATACATACTTGCATACAAAATGCGAGAGTACTACAGCACGTTTAGCTAGCCAGGAATACCACACCGACGAAGAGGAGCTAGCAAGCGAAACAAATCTGGTCCATAAGAAACGGAGAACCAGATCTTTGCACGAAGTGGAGCCTCTGAATAAAGAAAACCAAAAAGAACCACAAAAACCTGTATAATGGATTTTATTAAGTGGCAAAGCCTCCTCAAAGGAATGATATCATCGACATTTAAGGTTACGCCTTTGTGGAATAATACGTGGAAAGTAAAAAGAGAAGCTAAACACCGATAATATACAAGTATACTAAAGGGTGATCCATTACGAGGTTCCCTACTTTTTTAAAGATAAAACACAGAAAATTCAAATTTAATGGAGAATGTTTATTATCATTTGAAAGAACATTCTTTGGCATTTATTTTTTGAAGATTATATCTATCAAATGTTGGCCGTTGCTACGTCGCAGATGGTCCATCCGTTGAGTCCAATTTTCGATCACTCCTTCGAGCATTTCGACTGGTAACTGGCGAATGACACGCGTGATGTTTTCCTCCAAGGCCTGAATCGAAGCGGGTTTGTCGGCATAAGCTTTTGACTTTACATATCCCCACAGGAAAAAGTCTAACGGTGTGATATCACACGATCTTGGTGGCCAATCGACCGGCCCAAACCGTGAAATTATGTGCTCACCGAAATGTTCTCTCAATAAGTCCATTGATTGATGCGATGTGTGGGAAGTGGCGCCGTCTTGCTGAATCCAAATGTCGCCGAGATCACGAGCTTCAATTTCAGGCATCAAATAGTCGGTTATCATGGCACGATAACGGTCGCCATTGACGGTTACGTTCGCACCGGCATAATTTTTAAAGAAATATGGACCGATGATTCCACCGGCCCACAAACCACACCAAACCGTTGTTTTTTCTGGATGGTGTGGCAGTTCTTCAATCTCTTCAGGTTGCTCTTCGTCCCAAATGCGGCAATTTTGTTTGTTTACATACCCATTGAGCCAGAAATGGGCCTCATCGCTAAACAAAATTTGCCTCGAAAACGTCGGATCTTCTTGGAACTTTTCAAGAGCCCATAGAGCGAAGCGATGTCGCTTGGAAGGTCGAGCGGCTTCAGTTGTTTCACAAGCTGTATTTTGTACGCTTTCAATTTAAGATCTTGAAGTAAAATGCGCCAAGTCGTTCCATACGTCAGTCCGAGTTGCTGCGAACGGCGCCGAATCGACTCTCTACGGTCTTCGTGAACACTCTCAGCTACGGCCGCTATATTTTCTTCACAGCGTGCTGGACGTGGTCTATTCGGTCGAATATTATCCAATAATGAATGCTGGGTCTCAAAATGGGTGATGGTGTTGCGAATAGTACGCTCAATAGGCCGATTAGGTTGACCATAAGTTGAGCGAAGTGCACGAAACACATTCCTCACAGAACGTGAATTTTCATAATAAAGTTGAACAATTTGTAAACGTTGTTCACGCGTAAGTCTTTCCATTATGAAATGCCAAACAATACTAAACAAAAATAACATGACAGCATGACACGATTCACACGTGATCTGTCAAAAAAGGATATTGAAAAAAGTATCTCTACTTGGATCACCCGTTACTTACTTACTTACTTAAGTGGCGCTACAGTCCGGAATGAACCTGGGTTGGAATCGGCTAAGGTGATAGTTGATTGTCGCTTTGTTGATTGTCGTTTTTGATTATCAACTCTTCTTTGCTCTGCGTAAAGCGATCACAAAAAAATGATTTGGAACGTCACTTCCTTGCCGACGCTGTCATTCCGAGCAGCTGATAGGTACAATTTTATTCGGTGTTTATATTGTGAAAAATGTAAGTCAAATCAGCATACTAAAATGTTAACAAAATACAATAAATTTGCATTTTTTTAATGACTGCAGCAGTATTTTCAGCCACCGTACTTTGACCCATTGGTGCAGTCCAATCAGCCCCAACTTGTTGAAGTTTCAAGACTTTTGCTTTATTCCTCAGGTTTCTTCTTATCAGTTGGAAATCTTTGTAATTATTTTCTTCATTTTCCTCTATGTTTGAGTAGAAAAGTTCCAATAAAGTAAACATTGCACTTCACGAATTTTCACTTTCACTTAAAGTTTTTTATTTTAATTTATTCAATATTTTCTTTTATCACTAAATTATTTCATTTATTTGGTGTAGAAGATTTCCCTGCAGCTTCTACCTATGAAAATGACACATATGTATGAAAGCGACACCTAAATAGCTGTCGCATGAAATTGATAGCAAAAAAGCGATTGTCAATTTGATAATCACCTTACGTGGAGGTAAAGCGATGATTTTGATTGTCAACTATCAACTATCACCTTAGCCGATACCGCCCCTGTTCCTCAAACAACATGCCTCTCCAATTAGCCTGGTCCTTAGCTAACTGCCTCCAGTTGCGCACTCCAAGTCGGTTGAGGTCGGTTTCCACTTGTGCGCGCCACTTAAGGCGAGGCCTTCCTCTACTGCGTCCGACGTCTGGCTGGGAATCGAAGACTCTGCGAGCCGGAGTATTGGTGTCCATTCTTTGTACATGTCCTAGCCAGTTTTTTGACTAGGTGTATGTCGCTGTACAGCTCGTATAGTTCGTGGTTGAATCTTCGTCTCCATAGCCCGTCAACGCAAACGGGACCGAAGATTTTCCGAAGAATTTTTCTCTCGAATCGACCAAGGATTTCTTCATCCGCTTTCGATACGGTCCATGCTTCAGCGCCGTAGAGCAGGACTGGAAGACCAGGGTCTTATATAGGATCTCCTTAGTAGTTCGAGTGAGGGCTTTACTATTAAATTGCCTTCTTAGCCCGAAGAAACAGCGATTGGCAAGAGTAATTCTTCGTTTGATTTCTGACGAGATGTTGTTGTCAGAGTTAATAGCGGAGCCGAGGTAAACAAAGTCCCGTACTACCTCAAAGTTATATCTGCCAATGGTGACGTTCTGTCTAATTCGTCGATGTTGTGAGTCCTTTCGTGTTGACAGCATATACTATGTCTTACCCTCATTTACTGCTAAACCCATTTTTGCCGCTTCCTTCTCTATACTAGCAAACGTGGCTATGACATCACGTTGAGTCCTACCAATGATGTCAATATCGTCGGCGTATGCTGGTAGTTGCACCGATTTTTGGAAAATTGTGCCTCTGGTGTTGGCTCGGGAGTTTTGCACAATCCTCTCAAGAATCAAATTGAAGAAGTCACATGACAGCGCATCGCCTTGCCTAAATCCTTTATTGGTATCGAATGTGTCGTTGGGGTCGTTTCCGACCCTGATGGAGAGAATTCTTCATCGTCATCCTACACAAACGGACGAGTTTGGGCGGTATACCAAAACTAGACATGGCTCTGTATAGTTCGTCTCTATAAATACTGTCGTATGCGGCATTGAAATCGATAAATAGGTGGTGGGTATCGATTTGGACTTCTTGGGTTTTTTCCAGGATCTGCCGAAGTGTGAAAATTTGATCGATTGTGGACTTTCCTGGCTTAAAACCACACTAATAAGGGCCGATCAGGTTGTTGGTAAACGGTTTTCATGTTGAGTAGACTTATGCCTCTGTAATTGGCACAGTTCAGAGGGCCTCCTTTTTTGTAGATTGGGCAAACGATGCTGAGGTTCCATTCTTCAGGCATGCTTTCAACCGACCAGATTTGGCTTATGAGTTGGTGGATGTTACTTACCAAGTCATCTCCGCCAGCTTTATAAAGCTCAGCGGGAAGGCCGTTATTTCCGGCGGCCTTATTAAGATAGAGTTTAGATATAGCTATCCTCACTTCACTTAGGTCGGGTGGTTGGCAGTTTTCGCTGTCGTTGCCAATATTGAATGGATCTTTCTGCCTGACAGCGGAATGTTGTTCGTCATCGCCGTTTGACAGTCTGCAGAAGTGGTTCTTCCATATCCTCAGCATAGACTGTGTCGTAACTGCGATATTTTCTTGTTCATCTCGACAGGATTCTATTCGAGCCTTGTATCCTTGGCTTTGACGTGTTACAAATACAAAAATACAAATTTTTGGCGCAACAGGCTCGTTAGTACCCAGGGCCTAGCTTTCTCACAACCATTCATGTGTGCGTGTGTACTTCTTGCACGATGGCGGGACCTCCTGTTTTATGCCGACTCCGAACGGCTAAGTTGAGATAAGCTATTCTTGACAATTGATACTACTCGGATGATTTGTCAGATCATCACGAGACGTGTTACACTTTGGTAAAACGTGCGAACATTGTTCCTGGATTGGTACCTCTCTATATCCTCGATCGCGCGCTTTTCTTTGTCTTTTTTCTTCTTTCTGAAAAGCCGATGATCTTCCCTTCTTCTTTGCCTATAAAACTCAATGGCAGCTCTTCACCTGCAGCTTAGCCTTGTAGGCCTTGTTCTTGGCTGCGGGCATCTGTCGGCATTCCTCATCAAACCAGGGGTTTCTTGCTGGTGTCCGCGAGGAACCTAGCACATCAGTTGCGGCTGATCTAATGGCTTGTTGGCATCGTTGCCATTGTTCTTCGACATTAGATGTTGGTGGTGTGTTGTGAGTCGAGAGGTTAAGGGATACGCGTTGCGCGAAGGTCTTGGCGGTCTCTGGCGATTGCAGTCTTTCGACATTAATTTTTATTTACAGTATTTCTGATTTTTTTTTTGTGGCGTGGTGGATATCCGCATCCTTACCTTGGCTACAACAAGGCAGTGGTCCGAGTCGATGTTAGCCCCTCGGAATTTTCCGACAATACTGCTAAAGATGTCTTCTCTTCCTACCTTTGCATTAAAATCTCCCAGCACGATTTTAACATCGTACTTTGGTAGTCGCTCATAGGTTTTGTCAAGGAGCTCGTAGAATCAATCCTTAATTATATCATCTTATGTTGGCGAATTTGGTTGCTTCGTAACATAATCTTTTTTCCGTGAATGGGTAGTTAACCCAAAGCACAACCCCCAACCTGGAGGGCCAGGCCCTTGTTTTGACCCTAGGACAGCGGGCCGGAAAAATACCGATGTCAATAGCCCATTTTGGGATGTGAGCGCTGCAGTTGACCCATTGAGGGTTCTTCCGCCACCAACTCTTTTCCAATACCCTGGCTCAGTATTGGAAATCCCTATAGACCTGGTGTTCAAATATGTCGAAGCAGCTCATATAGGGATTTAACTACCAGTTCGATCAATCTGGAGCTGTAGGCGCCACCGTTGACAGTCGAGGTACTAGGCACCCACCAGTCACCAGCGTGGAGGTGAGAGTAGGAGTTGATAGTGAGAGGCTACAGTGAGAACGCTTGTGTCCTCATATAATCGCATCACTATCCTTACTACAGGCACTTACAAAAAAAAAAACATCAAGGAGAGTGCTCGATTCTGCCGGAAAATGTTTTGCAATATTAGTATTGACTGGGAACAGATTAAGTGTCCTCATACCCTCATTTCAACCCTCTCAACTCAAAGGTTGCTGTTTAAGTCAGATAAATTATTGATATTGATTCCAAAAGAGTAAAAATGGGAGTGAAATCAATGTTCTTCCTAGGCCTTTAGACAGATCCTATAAGAATATCACCTGTTCCTGATTTAAGTGCCACATAAACAAAGTCAATTTCACTTCCCAGGACAGACTAACATTTCGGACAACATTTCAGGCCGTTTTTCACGTGTATTGCCGCACTACCACCAACTCTTCCGATTCTGCACGAAAAAGTTTAAAACCATCAACTTTGTACTCTTCATCGATACTACTCCATCGATAAACCACGTTTCAGAATCATCTAATCGACGCGACAATCAAAACCGAAACTTCGATTTAGAGATCATGCGATCGCGGATGAAAGAGCGCTCGGACTGAATAACTGGCAGCAATCGAAGAGGATGAAAGGCTCATCCTCTTCATCCTCTCAAAGTGTGGACATTTTAAATTCGTTCAACGAGGACATCGACCAGATCACATATGAAAATGTTATAAAAAAGTTTGATACACACTTTGTCCCTAAAACAAACATTTCCATGGAACGGCATTCATTTTTTACACGACGTCAACTAGCTGATGAATCCATAGAGGATTTTATAAAAGCCCTAAAAATCTTAAGTGTAAACTGCGAATTTAAAAATCTAAAGGATGAACTAGTAAAAGACATTTTTATATGCGGGCTGCATGAATCTTTTAGTTACATTAAAGAGCGGCTCCTTAGTGAAGGAAACATTAAATTGGAGAAGGCAATCGAAATTTCTAAATTACTTGAAATTTCAAGGTCACAAACCAAACAATTGGAAAGCTGCTCCAACTCTTCAAATTTTGTTGGTGCGCTACACACTAGCACAAATAACATAAACCGGAAATCAAACGGAAAAGCAAAATACATGGAAAACCAACACTAAGAAAACAGACACATGCGGACGATGCGGTCAACGTCATCGATTCAAATGTCCCGCATTGGGAGCTATATGTCACAAATGTAAAAAGCCAAACCATTTCGCGCAGATGTGTAAGGCATCCAAGAAGGTATATGGCATTGCATTACAAAAAGACAACCAGGAGAGTGAAAATACGTCATCAAATGAAGATCTCTATATCGGTACATTGCTAACGGAGACGGAAGACAACAAGGCGCATGATCGTAGTAGTTGGTATTGTAGTGTAGAAATTAATCATAGAAATGTCAAAGCGCAGAAATGTCAGGCGCACAAACAAATATAAGGTCTGTTCCCGTACAAAATAATATTTACTGATTCTTACTTATTCTTACTGATTTTTACTGATTTTTACTTATTGCCGTTCCCGTACGCAAAAATAAGTAAAAGAGACAGCTCACGAGAGAGCAAAAAACTTCCCCTCCATAAAAATCTGTAAAAAAATTTACTGCAGAAATTTCTGTTGGTAAAAATCAGTAAACTGTCAGTTGGTATCTAAAAGTGACAACTCGCTTGTGTTGACAGGTGATTTATGTCATTTGTTCTTTAAAAGGCATACAAAATATATAATTTTACTGATTTTTACTTACACGCGTTCCCGTACTTTTTGGTAATTTTGTCTCTTTCTGAGACAATTTACCCCCACTCCAAGAAATTTGAGAATTTACTAATTTTTACTGAAAAAGTACGGGAACAGACCTATAATGTCACTAGAAACATTTAAAAAACTTGGACTTAACATAAATACTTTACAAATTTCTAATACAAACGTGTTAACTTTTAGTGGTGAAAAACTAATAGTGAGAGGAGTGAGTTACATTTCCTGCGTAATAAAAAAAACGAGTGGTGGGTGCACGACTGGGTCGTACGCAACTTTCTCTTTCACAGCGAGTTGGGTGTTAGATCAAATAGTACGCATTTTGATTATTAATGCTTAAGATGATATAAATAATGTCGAAATGTGATTATACGAACGTTTACTACAAAATTTGAAGGAATCGGTGTCTATGGGAATAATAATGATTTTTCGTTATTGGCCAAAACTAAAAATTCCGTTTAGTGATAGTTGGGCTAAAACTAATTATGTGGAATTGCTTCAAGCTGTAATAGTAGTATATATATTAAATTTAATTAAATTTGACATAATAGTTTGCGAGAAATTATCAATTTTCCTTTTATGGCCTAAATGACAAAATCCGCTATATGGATTTTCTCGAAAAAACTGGGAATGCAGTTTTGTTGGAGCTAATATGGTTATAGTATATATAAAGTTTAATCAAAATCGTTAGAGCTGTTTTTGAGAAAATTGAGGTTATGTGTAATTTTTATATGGCAGGTACCGTTATTAACATGGCTAAAAGCAAACAAAAAAATGGCCTAGAATTATGACTAAAATAAGCTTGGATAAGAAGTTTGAAGAAAACCGGTCTAGCCGTTTAGGCTGGGGAGACCATTACGGACAGACGGACCGACGGACCGACGGACGGAATTCCAAAAACCACTTTTTTAGGCTCCGCTATCATCGTAATGTTAGAATCAATCAAAATCTCGAGGTCGAAAATTTTCACGAAAACAATATCTTTCTCTTTGTAAGAGAAAGTTAAAAATTCATTCAATACCATTTCATATTATTGATTTGAATTGTCAAACAGTGTTTGGTCTGCGCACCTGTATCCAACTTAATTTAGTTAAACAAATAAACTCATTATTTAGTTTTAGTGAAATTAATAAGCACAACCAAATTGTTAATGAATTTTCTGATGTGTTTCAAGGAATTGGATGTCTTAATGTCAAATGTAGTTTTCGTTTAAAACCCGAGGTGATGCCTGCGATCGAATATGCCCGACGTGTCCCATTTAAACTGCATGCGCTGTATAAGCAAGAATTGGAAAAGTTAGTCAAACTTAATATTATTGTGCCGGTATATGAGCCCTCAGAGTGGGTCAATCCGATAGTTATAGTAACTAAGCCTAATGGTGAATTAAGATTGTGCCTTGATCCAAAACAATTAAACAAAGCAATTTATAGACCGCATTTTCAATTTCCTACCGTGGAAGATATTAAATCTAAGTTATTGCATGCAAAACATTTTTCTACCCTTGACGCGAAATCTGGATTCTGGGCGGTTCCCTTGTCTGAAGAATCGTCGATGTTATGTACTTTTATTACCCCATTCGGGCGGTATATTGGCCACAAATCAGAAATGATATACGCAATGTAGTTTCAAATTGCGAGGCATGTATTCACAACAGGCCATCTAATCAGAAGCTTCCTCTAATGCCTAATGAAAAGATAGACTTGCCATGGAATAAAGTAGGAGCAGATCTATTTTATTTTCAAAAAAATAGTTACCTAATAATAGTAGATTACTATTCCAAATATATCGAGGTTGCTCCACTTTTCAGTAACTCGTCTTCCCAACAAGTTATAATAGCCTTTAAATCGACATTTGCTCGAGATGGCATACCGGAAAAACTTGTCACAGACAATGGTCCTCCGTTTAATGCACATGCGTTTAGTAAATTTTGCGAAGAATGGGGAATTGAGCACCAAACATCTAGCCCATATCTTTCACGGTCAAACGGCCTAGCGGAAAGGTCTATTAAAACTATAAAGTCACTGTTAACTAAATGCGCTGAAGCAAAGTCGGATCCATACATAGCTTTGTTGCAAAAACGCTCCACCCCCAAAGCCAATTTTAATTCACCATCAGAACTCTTAATGTCGCGGAGATTACGAACCAAATTGCCAAACACAAAAAACGTTCTATTTCCGATAAAAATCAATAAAAAGAAGCATCAGTTGAATATGCGAAATTATAATTTAAAAATGAAACAACATTATGATAAAAACTCCAAAGATCTATTGCCCGTCAATTCTAAAGAAAAAGTCTATTATAAAAAAGATCCTAATTCGTGTTGGATGCTACACGGCTACAATTCTTAGCAAATGTAAAGAACCGCGATCTTTTATTATAAAAGATACCTCGGGCAATATTTATCGTAGAAGTAAGGAACATATTTTAAAAATGCCAAATTCACAGTGTTATCCAGAACGAATCAGGAAGACACAGTTGGTAACTCATCGTCGTCTTTGGATTTGAAGAAGGAGATCCAACAAAACGATGATGATAGCGCGTTAACTAGTGATACATCGTCATCAGTTCGTACTAAATCGGGTAGAATAGTTAAACCTCCAGAAAGATATTCGCCATCAGATTATTCTGTAAGACAGGACATAAATCCGAAATAACATTTCTCTTAATAAACTATATTCGTATGTACCTTGTAACGGGTGATTTTTTAAGAGGCTTAGAACTTTTTTTAAAAAAAAAACACAAAAAATTCGAAAAAATGAATGAAATATTTATTTGAATCTTGCAATTTGAACCTTGCAATTTAATGGTTAAAGATAATTTCATGCAAATGTTGACCGCGGCTGCGTCTCAGGTAGCCCATCCGCTGAGTCCAATTTTGGCATACTCTTTCACACATATCGGCCGGTATCTCACGAATGAATGCATGGATGTTGGCTTCCAGTGCGTCAATCGAAGCGGGCTTGTCCCTATAGACATTAGCCTTGACATACCCCCACAAAAAATAATCTAATGGTGTCAAATCGCACGATCTAGGCGGCCAATTGACCGGCCCGAAACGTGAAATTAACTGTTCACCAAACTCGCCTCGCAATTGCGCCATTGTTTCGCGTGCTGTGTGGCATGTGGCACCGTCTTGTTGAAACCACATATCATGCAAGTCAAGAACTTCCATTTCGGGCAAAAAAAAGTTTGTTATCATCGCTCGGTAGCGTTCACCATTGACAGTAACGCTGCGATTCGCATCATCTTTGAAGAAATATGGCCCAATAATGCCGCCGGCCCATAAACCGCACCAAACAGTGGCTTTTTCGGGATGCATTGGTAGCTGTTGCAATGCTTCTGGCTGATCTTCACTCCAAATGCGGCAATTTTGCTTATTTACGTACCCATTCAACCAAAAATGAGCCTCATCGCTGAACACAATTTTTCGATAAAAAAGCGGATCCTCGGCCAGCTTTCCAAGAGCCCATTCACCAAAAATTCGGCGTTGTGGTAGGTCGGCTGGCTTTAGTTCTTGCACCAGCTGTATCTTAAAAGGCTTTACGCCCAAATCCTTCCGCAAAATTTTCCACGTAGTGCTGTAACAAAGGCCTAACTGCTGGGAACGGCGCCGAATCGACATTTCGCGGTCTTCTGTCACACTAGCTGATACGGCCGCAATATTTTCTTCACTACGCACAGTACGTAAACGTGTTGGTGGTTTAATGTCCAACAAAGTAAATTTGGTGCGAAATTTGGTCACAATCTTCCGAATAGACTGCTCAGAAGGTCGAGAATGCCGATCATAAAATGGAAGCAGCGCGCGATGAACATTTCGAACCGAGCACGAATTTTGATAGTAAAATTCAATAATTTGTAAGCGTTGTTCATTTGTAAGACGATCCATGGTTAAATTGCAAACCAAACTGAAGCTGTTTGACAGTAACACAAGGTACTAAACACACGTCAGCTGTCAAAACCAGTATTGCCAAAACCAAACCAGCTAAAAAATCACCCGTTATATGAATTTTGAACCATTGAATTAGAATAAAGATTAAGGATAAGAATCAATTAAAACATTTTTCTAATATCATGAAATACACACATACTTATAATAAAATCAATTAAGAATTTTAATAAAAAGAAAAAGATGTTGTAATTGTACATATAAGTGTTATATTACTTACATGTATTAGGTTAAGTGTTACAATGTATTAGGCTATGTGTTACAATGTATTAGGTTAAGTACTACAATGTAGTGTGACGGATATATCAGTCAGTCGTTGAATTAAAGTCATGAACTAAACACACAAAGTCGTCAGATTCTTACAAGTCTTCACAAGTACAAGAGTAAATGAAATAATAATAATAATTGTTCTATTACTTACTTACTTACTTAAGTGGCGCTACAGTCCGGAATGAACCTGGGCCTCAACCAACATGCCTCTCCAATTAGCCCGGTCCTTAGCTAACTGCCTCCAGTTGCGCACTCCAAGTTGGTTGAGGTCGGTTTCCACTTGTGCGCGCCACTTAAGGCGAGGTCTTCCTCTTCAGCGCCGTAGAGCAGGACTGGGATGATCAGGGTCTTATATAGGGTCTCCTTAGTAGTTCGAGTGAGGGCTTTACTACTAAATTGCCTTCTTAGCCCGAAGAAACAGCGGTTGGCAAGAGTAATTCTTCGTTTAATTTCTGACGAGATGTTGTTGTCAGAGCTAATAGCGGAGCCGAGGTAGACAAAGTCCCGTACTACCTCAAAGTTATATCTGTCAATGGTGACGTTCTGTCCAATTCGTCGATGTTGTGAGTCCTTTCGTGATGACAGCATATACTTAGTCTTACCCTCATTTACTGCTAAACCCATTTTCGCCGCTTCCTTCTCTATACTAGCAAACGTGGCTATGACATCACGTTGAGTCCTACCAATGATGTCAATATCGTCAGCGTATGCTAGAAGTTGCACCGACTTTTGGAAAATTGTGCCTCTGGTGTTGGCTTTGGAGTTTTGCACAATTCTCTCAAGAATCAGATTAAAGAAGTCACATGACAGCGCATCGCCTTGCCTAAATCCTTTTTTGGTATCGAATGTGTCGGTGAGGTCGTTTCCGACCCTGATGGAGCAGCGAGAATTCTCTATCGTCATCCTACACAAACGGACGAGTTTGGGCGGTATACCAAAACTAGACATGGCTCTGTACAGTTCGTCTCTATAAATGCTGTCATATGCGGCTTTGAAATCGATGAATAGGTGGTGGGTATCGATTTGGACTTCTTGAGTTTTTTCCAGGATCTGCCGAAGTGTGAAAATTTGATCGGTTGTGGACTTTCCTGGCCTAAAACCACACTGATAAGGGCCAATCAGGTTGTTGGTAAACGGTTTCAGGCGTTCACATATTACGGCAGATAGGATCTTGTAGGCGATGTTGAGGAGACTTATGCCTCTGTAGTTGGCGCAGTTCAGAGGGTCTCCTTTTTTGTGGATCGGGCAAACGATGCTGAGGTTCCATTCTTCAGGCATATTTTCATCCGACCAGATTTGGCTTATGAGTTGGTGGATGTTACTTACCAAGTCATCTCCGCCGGCCTTATAGAGCTCAGCGGGAAGGCCGTCATTTCCGGCAGCCTTATTAAGCTTGAGTTTAGATATTGCTATCCTCACTTCACTCAGGTCGGGTGGTTGGCAGTTTTCGCTGTCGTTGCCAATATTGAATGGTTCGTTCTGCCTGACAGCGGAATGTTGTTCGTCATCGCCGTTTAACAGTCTGCAGAAGTGGTTCTTCCATATCCTCAGCATCGACTGTGTCTCAACTACAATATTTCCTTGTTCATCTCGACAGGATTCTGTTCGAGCCTTGTATCCTTGGCTTTGACGTTTTACACTTTGGTAAAACTTGCGAACATCGTTCTTGCTGGTGGGCGCGAGAAACCTAGCACATCAGTTGCGGCTGATCTAATGGCCTGTTGGCATCGTTGCCATTGCTCTTCGACATTCGATGCTGGTGGT
Organism: Rhingia campestris; assembly: GCA_932526625.1. Classification (NCBI taxonomy): domain Eukaryota; kingdom Metazoa; phylum Arthropoda; class Insecta; order Diptera; family Syrphidae; genus Rhingia; species Rhingia campestris. The sequence continues at coordinate 170,753,907 of OW052182.1, forward strand.
ATGGTGTTAATCGAGAGGTTAAGGGATACGCGTTGTGCGAAGGTCTTGGCGGTCTCTTGCGATTGCAGTCTTCCGACATTAATTTTTTTCACAGTATTTCTGGATTGTTGTGGCGTGGTGGATATCCGCATTCTTATCTTGGCTGCTACAAGGTAGTGATCCGAGTCGATGTTAGCTTCTCGGAATGTTCGGACATCCAAAATACTGGATGCGTGCCTCTTATCTATCGCAATGTGATCAATTTGGTTGACCGTTCGTTGATTGTTCTATTAAAAATCGAATTAAACAAACAGCTGTTGAGAATTAAGAACAAGTTTAAGTTCTTAATTCTCAACAGTTTGTTTGTAAACATGAATTAACAATTTCAATTACAGTAACCTAATAGAAGTTTCAGTTTTCATGACTTTACTGAATTTTTGAACATATAATAGAGACATGCATGATTGGCCTTGATAGTAGAAATTGCAACTTTAGAATGACAATTATTTTTAATGATAGTACTTTCAAGCAAGTATAGAGCACCTGCAATCAATTAATTTTGTTCAACCAACAAAAACTTTTGAAGTATCCCCATTTTGTTTACTCTAGCCCCCAACTTTACGCATTAAAATGTAATAAGCTGCTATTTCGTTGCAAATTTTGCAAATATAACTGCTCAGGAAGCCTACCCACAAAGAGACTCACTTTAACAGAGATTCCTGCGAGGAAACCACGCTTTGCTTCAGACATGGGCGTTATAATTTTTCTTCGGCCGGTTCATTTTGAAATCGCTTTTTTCCGAATGGTTAGATGGATATTAGGATTTCTTAGACTTTGGCCATTGGATCCTATAACTAAAACTGCAGCAATGGTGATTGCAATCAATTTAATTGCCCTTATAGTTGTTATCATCGGTGAGATTCGTTTTACGTGGCTCATCAGGAGGGAGCTGGTAGAGGCGTTAGCTGCTATTTGTCCATGCCTTACGTCAGCTGTAACTTTGATGAAAATGGTGTATTTTTTGGTTCATCGAAAAGATTTTGCTTTTCTGTTGAATGACCTTCAAGGACATCTTGTTGCAGGTAAGTGGCGATTACATTTCATAAAATATCATTGAGGGTAATTGTATGCCTATAGACATTAAGGATGCCAAAAAGAATGGAATGATTAAGAGGATTTCATTTTTAACTAACACCTGGTCGTTGTGGCTATATTTTACTGCAATGTCTACAACTACTTTCTATACATTAGTGCCGTTGGTAACTTGGACGTATAAGCGATTGTTGGGAGGAGTTGATAATAGCAGTTGGGTCGGCTTACCTATTTCAGCTGCGTAAGTCTTGTGCATTAGTGTTAGGCGAACGGGTAAAAAGCTGTCATCAGAAGATTTTCAATTTTCCTTTCGAAATTTTATGTCAAAATGGGAATTTCGCTCACGCAAATGATGGTAGACTGTAGATTTAAGGACATGCCATCAACTTTTTATGTGTAAAACACTTTTTTAACATGACAAGTATCCATTTCCAGTTTGCCTTATGAAGATATGACTCAATTGGAAAATAAAGCGCTGTACGCTCTCGTTTTTTGTTTATTGGCGCATATTGGTAATGTCACAGCTTTTGGATTTTCCGGTATCGATGGTGCATTCATGTCCTTTTGTATGTACTTATCCGTGTCGCAGCGGTGTTTGCAGAAAGACTTTATGGAAGCTTTTAAAAAGCACGGTGATAGTGGTAAGTTGGAAGCTAGGATTAAATTCAGTTAAGCTTGGGGATCGTTTTTTTTAGGTCAACAAAAGCAAGATGACGATCTTCTCTACAAAGAACTCTCTAGACTTGTGAAGCGTCAGCAGAATATATTTCAAATGTTCAAGCGATTTAATGGACTGTACAAGCTTATAATTTTGGGGCATTTTCTCCTTGCTGCTATCGTGTTGGGAATAGCCCTAGTAAATCTCCTTCTGGTAAGACGCATGTATTCCCATGATTTCATTTCTATTTTATGTTTTATTTTGTAAGTCTCCAGGAATATCAAAAATCATCTACGTGGCGTATGTGTTGGGAGTAAGTAGTCAGCTATATACCTACTGTTATGGGGCCGAGAAATTAGACGAAAGCGTAAGTGGTGTCAAAATCTTTTGGCGTGCAATACCAATTGTTTCTAATATTACAGATCAGTCCTTAATCAGACTTTTTTTTTCATTAAAATAATTAGTGCATCAAGCTATCGGAAACCTTGTACTTTTGCGATTGGTATCGATGCGATAAAAAAGCACAAAAGCTAATTTTGTTCGTCATGATAAAGTCACAATCTGGGTGTCTATTAGATGCGCCATTTTTCAGCCCATCTATACCATTATTTGGAGCTGTAAGTTAATACTGAATACAATTACATAGATGATACTATTTTTAATGATTTTTTTTTTAATTTTTTAGATCATAAAGACAGCTTGTTCTTATATTACAGTACTAAAAGCATTTTTGTAGAAATGCTGTAGCATGAGCTATGATATTCACATTATATTGAAACATCCGCTTTTACATTTTGTAACTTATAATGGATTTATTTAGCTGATATGTAATATTTAGACGGCTTTAATTAGGTCGGTAAGTCCTGTCATTTGGTGTAAAGAGTTGCCAGAATGTCAAACATCAACACTGAAGACATTAACTACAACCTATCAATGAAGAATATAAAACGGCTTAACTATTGAGTAATGAAGACCCATCTATTTTAGCTTAGCTTAATAGTTTAGGTTAACTCTAACACTCTAACACTCTATTAAATTTCTACTTCAACTTCAGCACAACTCTGTAATGTTTTTATTATTAAATCTAAAACAAACTATAATCACCCTGGTCAGAATGGCACGGAATAAATACCCGGTCTGCCGTCCCAGGCGAACATAGATAAGCTGCTTCGATATAATCGGACAACGGGTTACTTAGGAATTTCAAGGGTAAGTCAGGCCCCTTGAACAGAGATGGTGGCGGATGAACCGAAAGGTCAACGGCAGCGCTTAATATCATAGTGGATACTGATGGCCCCGTGTCCTAGTGGTATCTAATAAATTGGAACTGTCCCTTGAGGTTGGGGGTTGAGCTTTGGGTTAACTACCCACCCATGGAAAAAACCTATGTTACCAAGCAACCAATAGCTTTGGAAAAAACTGATCTTATTGTTGTCGAAAGGAGACAACGAATCAGGAGAGGTGCAGGCGAACAACTGGAAGTGTGTATAGGGGCATTATCTTGTTGGAAAATCCAAGACATGACTCCGAAAATGTTTTTCACTTTTGGAAATGACCGTTCCAGTATACATTTGTAATTGTTTTCTTTCATTGTTGCGGACAAAAACTCCAACTCGATTGTGCGATAATAGGTAGTAGCTTCCCACACCATTACACCTACGGCTGTGATGTCTTGCCAAAATAAGCTCCTCCTTTCCTTGGTCATGGATATAGAAGTTGTAACCATCGGGGCCGTCAAGATTAAACTCTTTTTCGTCCGAAAAGACAACGCGTTTTCATTCACTGTCAATGCTTCTTGTATACTTGCTTCGAAACAGGTTTCATTTTGAGTTTTCTTTTCTGTATACTACCACTTTTTCGTATTATCTTTCGACCATTGCTTGCTGATACACCACTGTTGGCCCTTATTTTAGTCGCTGGTAGAGACTTTTAAACGGCGATGACGAACAACATTCCGCTGTCAGGCAGAACGAACCATTCAATATTGGCAACGACAGCGAAAACTGCCAACCACCCGACCTGAGTGAAGTGAGGATAGCAATATCTAAACTCAAGCTTAATAAGGCTGCCGGAAATGACGGCCTTCCCGCTGAGCTTTATAAGGCCGGCGGAGATGACTTGGTAACATCCACCAACTCATAAGCCAAATCTGGTCAGATGAAAGCATGCCTGAAGAATGGAACCTCAGCATCGTTTGCCAGATCCACAAAAAAGGAGACCCTCTGAGCTGCGCCAACTACAGAGGCATAAGTCTCCTAAACATCGCCTACAAGATCCTATCTGCCGTAATATGTGAACGCCTGAAACCGTTTACCAACAACCTGATTGGCCCTTATCAGTGTGGTTTTAGGCCAGGAAAGTCCACAACCGATCAAATTTTCACACTTCGGCAGATCCTGGAAAAAACTCAAGAAGTCCAAATCGATACCCACCACCTATTCATCGATTTCAAAGCCGCATATGACAGCATTTATAGAGACGAACTGTACAGAGCCATGTCTAGTTTTGGTATACCGCCCAAACTCGTCCGTTTGTGTAGGATGACGATAGAGAATTCTCGCTGCTCCATCAGGGTCGGAAACGACCTCACCGACACATTCGATACCAAAAAAGGATTTAGGCAAGGCGATGCGCTGTCATGTGACTTCTTTAATCTGAACGTTTAAGATGGCTAAGACATGTAGAACGAATGGACACCAATACTTCGGCTCACAGAGTCTTCGATTCCCAGCCAGACGTGTCGCAGTAGAGGAAGACCTCGCCTTTAGTGGCGCGCACAAGTGGAAACCGACCTCAACCAACTTGGAGTGCGCAACTGGAGCCAGTTAGCTAAAGACCGGGCTAATTGGAGAGGCATGTTGGTTGAAGCCCAGGTTCATTCCGGACTGTAGCGCCACTTAATTAAGTAAGTAAGGTAGAGTAGAATTTGAGGCATGCAGTAGAATTAATGTTGTTGCTTCTGTATGTCGCTGTGAAAGTATTTCCGGAACCCATTTTTTTTAACTAATCAGAAACAGTTTTCAACGCTTTTTTAAATATTCTTAACAAAACTTTGAAATAAATACAATCCGCTGTGCGAATCGTTGAACACCCTATCCCATCCTATCCTTCAAATGAATTTATCCAAAAAGTGGGTTGTGATAAAAACTGAATGTGCGATTGCCTAAATATGCTATTAAGACATTTTTTCAAAATGCTTGACCGTTTGGCGTGAAAGTGGGTGGATCTCAAAAATGTTTACACTTGTTCTGCTCCGTCGGACAGAGAGCCGGTATACCAAATTTTATCACTTTAACTCAAAATTTTAGGCCCAAAACTCTGTGACATGCAAACAGACGGATATAGCTTGATCAGCTAGCGATTCTGAGTCGATCCGTATACTTTAAGGTATATCTTTCCAACATTTTTTTCTATGTTACAAATTTAACTTATATCTGTCGAAATAATTTTTCTATGTTACAAATTTAATGTTAAAACTAATATACCCCTATGGGATAGGGTATAATCAATCTGAGATCATGTTCCATTGGCACCAAAAAATATCAAATTTCCGATCAAAATCCAGATTTACCAATGGAAAACGCCATAACATAGTACCTAGTTCGCCAATAGAGTGCTACATGACAGCGGGAGATTGCTCGTCATCACCGTTTATTAGTCTGCAGGTGTGGTTCCTCCTCAGCATAGGCTGTGTATCAACTTTTATATTTTCCTCTTCATCTCGACCGGATAAAGTTCGAGCCTCGTATCCCTAGCTTTGACGTTTTTCACTTTAGTAAAACTTACAAACATCTATACTTAAGCAGCACCTCTCTATGTCTTTGATATAGCGAGCTTTTCTAGCTGTTTATTCTTTTGTGTTCCTTCCTTGCCTATAAAGATATATGATAACTCTAGTCTCTTCACCTGCAGCTTTGCCTTGTAGAGCTCGTTCTTGGTTGCAAGCAACTGTTGAAACCTTTTATTAAAGCAAAGCTTTCTTCCTGGTAAGCACGAGAAAGCTAGCACATTGGTCGTGGTAGTTCTAATGGCATTGTTCTTCGAAAGAAGTCCAGAATTATCAAATTTGGTGATCTTGCGGAACTGTGCATACTGCATGTCTCCAAAACGCGATATTTGGTGACCGAAAACGCCTGCTTTAAAATGTTTAATGTAGCTCGTGGAAATATACCTTTGGAACTTACTACTGGACCAGGAATTCCTTCCATCCATTTTATCATGGCTCTGTAGCGCTGACGCCAAGAGGGGACCCTGCCCTCCATAAAATCGGATATTAAATATACGTTGCAGACAAATTGTTTTTCAAAAACATCGCATTCTTAAGGAGCACAGGTTTACATTTCTTATTGACAAAAGTTGTAGTTCTCTTTCTAAAACAAATGGCGTGCATTTTGTGCCTCCTGGTTTTAACTTAATGGATTCTGTAGAAATGTATTAAACATTGCAATATTTTTCGTATCCGACTTACAAATGACAAAAATATCTGTAAAGCACTACATGTATAGTTGAAACAAGCATGTTCTTCCTCCAATATCGATCATTAATGTCCGACATTGCACCATACCCATCCCTCCCACTTGACATTTATCCACGGCTTATCCACTTGGAAACCCTCCACCGCTTGATCATTAATTACCACCTGTTTGAGATTAGAAATCGCTATAGTTAATTTGTTTAAATTCATTTCATTATCTAAAATATTATTATTTTGTATAAATAATTACTTTGACTCACTGTATATTCACACATAAGTTCTAACAACAAAACCTATGCATTTAACACTTCAATAACACTTTGAATGTTAACCGCACGCACTGCGTTATAGTACAACAACAATTCGCCAGCACATAATGTTGGTCGCGTTATGATACAGCAACAATTTATGCGTGCACTGTTTTTTTATGTTGAACTGCAACAACAAATGCATTTATGCTATGCACAACCTTTGATTTTGTTGTACCAGCTTGTGGGTGATTTGTGCGTTTCTCGTCCACTTAGTTTTTGACCGCAGCAGACATCACATCCAAGTTGGTAAAGTAACAAGTGTTGGTAAAAGGTATCTCAATAAATAATTATAACGTTTTTTAAGAAATTCCAATTTGGTTTTACTTTGTCTTTCACTTTGAATTATCTTCTTCAACTCATATTTGAACCGAATCCAAATCATTAACTGGTCCTTCGAGCCGGATATAATATTGATTAATATTCCAATAAATGACTATTTCCCTTTTATACGAAGAACTTGAAAATTATATGAAAAGTGAACAATTCATAGGCAAGTGTTTTAATACAATTCGAATAGTGCTGTGGTCTGAATAGTGTGCCTGTACATTAAAGAACAATTCGCATTAGGCATTCATTTCTTGATATTATTATCTTCTTTTCAACTCGTGTTCGTGAGAAATGAATTCGCTTAAAGTGAAACGTGGAAACGCTAAAGGTCGGTTAACGCGCGCGACAACCTTTACAAGCACGATAGATGCAAATACACCGATAGAAATGCTTGAAGTTCGATTACGGAAATTAGATGATGCGTGGACAGATTTTTCTTCGCTGCATAATCAACTTTTGGAGGAAGTGGATGGGAATGAAATAGAGGCCCTTGAAGAAGAGTTTAGTGAGTACGAGAATCGATATTTTTCCGCAAATTCAACTTTTACGCGAGCAATTCGTGAGAAACAACCACCGCGTGGTGCAGTGAATGTTGAGAACATTTCAATGGTTGAAAGGCTGGCAACACAACAGTCGTCGTTTTTAGAGAAATTAAACTCTAACTCTGCAAATTCCTCCGCAGTGAATCTTCCCAAAATAAATATACCATTCTTTTCGGGCGAGTATAAAGATTGGCCCGCATTTCGAGATCTTTTCACTGGTTCGGTTGACAGCAATCCGCATCTCACATCTACACAAAAGTTTCGTTATCTTATTTCATTTTTGCGTGATGGTCCTGCAACTTTGGTGCAAAATATGCGCATATCAGACGCGAATTATATCGAAGCGTGGGAACGCTTAGAAAATAGATATGATCGCAGTAATCTAATTGTGCAATCTTACATACAAACTTTCTTGTCGCTTCCGTCGGTTAATACGACTAATGTACAGATTTTGAGAAAGATAACCGATGGTGCGGATGAAGTTATTCGTGGACTTCATGCCGCTGAGCAAATCGGTCGCGATCCGTGGGTTATACACATATTGCTCAACAAATTAGATAGTGATACAAAGCAAGCTTGGGCAGAGAAAGTGGGTGCTCGCGATGATTGCCGCATTGATGAACTTTTATCATTTTTAGAAGCAAGATGCGATGCTCTTGAATCGTGTCAATCACTGAACCGTTCAATTTCTTCGCGTGGCAAACCTCATGGACAAATTAAAGCTCATTTCGCGGAATCGAATCGTAAAATTCAATGCCCTAAGTGTGAGAAGGATCATATTCTTTCACAGTGCTCAGAATTTGTCGCACTAGATATCACTTCGCGTAGAAACTTCGTAAAAACCAAATCGCTTTGCTTTAATTGTTTAAGAATCGGGCATTCATCGAATAAATGCCGATCCACGTTTCGCTGTCGGGTGTGTAAATCTCACCACCATTCGTTAGTTCATCCGGCGGAACATGATGCTGCACAAACATCAGCATCTGGTGACTTACCTTCCTCATCCCCGCAACAATCAAATTCGTCGTCGAACAACTCATCCCAACAGATCGTTAATAATCATTCGATTGAGCTTGGTCATCGCAAACAAACTGTTCTTCCAACTATACTAGCCAAGATACAAACAAATCAGGGAAATTTTGTGAATTGTAGAGTTTTACTTGATTCGGGGTCACAAGTTTCATTCATCGTTGAATCGTTTGCACAAAAGCTCGGTATCATTCGCAAACACGCTCGTATTCCAATTCTCGGTTTATCGTCAACTGAAGCAGGTTATACAAGGGGTTATGTTCCAATACATATGTTTTCGCTTCATAGTTCAGCTGTTCTTTCGTTCGATGCATTCATTCTTCCTAAGCTGACTTCAAAACTACCCTCTCAGTCCGTCGATGTTTCTTCATTGTCGCAGATTATGAAGTTAAATTTAGCAGATCCATTTTTCAATATACCAGGCCCTGTAGATATCCTTTTAGGAGCAGACAAGCTGTGGGATATTTTAGAAGGAGGACAAATTCGAGGTTCGTTAGGAGTTCCAGTCGCCCAAAACACGACATTCGGTTGGGTTATATCCGGTGAAGTTTTCGAACCCAACGCATCTCACTCTAGTTCATTGTCGGCGTTCCACTCTTCTATCGATATTGATGTCCTCTTGCAGAGATTTTGGGAGTTAGAAGATGTGTCCCCCCTAACGGATCTAACGGCCATTAATGATCCAGCTGAAATTCATTTCAAAAAAACTTTTACTCGCTCGGCGGATGGAAGATATATTGTTCAACTTCCATTCAACGACCCATCTCCGATATTTGGGAATTCTCTTTCATCTGCGATTTCGCGTTTACGGTCAATGGAACGTCGCTTTTTTTCGAATCCAGAGTTACATCAGGCCTACACAAAGTTTATGCAGGAGTATAAATCATTGGGCCACATGACTCAAATACCTTCAGAACACTTGAACACAGCTTCGGGTAAATGTTTTTATTTACCACATCATGCGGTTTTTAAGCCCGATAGTTGTTCTACAAAATTGCGAGTTGTCTTCGATGGTTCTGTGAAAGATTCTTCAGGAAACTCGCTCAATTCTAAATTACTCATCGGTCCACCTATACAGCGCGATCTAATGGGAGTTTGTTTACGGTTTCGCCAGCATAGATACGTCTTTACCGCCGATATAGTGAAGATGTTCCGACAGATCTGGATAGCTGATCAAGATACAGACTTTCAACGCATTGTATGGCGTGATAGTTTTACCGATGAGATCCAACACTATCGTTTGCGTACCGTAACATATGGTACTGCCTCTGCTCCTTTCTTGTCAGTTCGCGTGTTAAAACAACTTGCCGAGGATTACCAGATTCATTATCCAATTGCTTCTCGAGTGCTGTTACATGATGTATACGTAGATGATATCATGACGGGCACTAATTCTGTTGAAACACTTATAGCTCTAAAGTGTGAGCTCGTTGAGCTACTGTCGAAAGCTAAATTCGAGCTGCGCAAATGGACTTCAAACTGTTGGCCGTTGATATCGCAGCTACCAAGAGATGATTGTGAAATGTCCTGGCTTAATCCGGAACAATCCGAATCGTCCATAAAAGTTCTTGGAATGTTTTGGAGTCCTGTAAGTGATCAATTTTCCTTTCGAATGGGCAAGTCATTTGAACATGTTTTGCCAACCAGACGAATTTTGTTATCTGAAATTGCACAAATCTTTGATCCTCTAGGCTTTTTGGCTCCATCAGTTGTTCTTTTTAAAACTTTATTCCAAGAACTTTGGTCTACCGACTTGAAGCTGAACTGGGATGATCCGCTACCTTCTCACATAGCTCAAAAATGGTTAACATATCGCCAAGAATTACACCATTTTCAAGAAATACGTGTACCAAGATATATCGCATCTTTGGAATCTGATGGTATAGAACTTCATGGTTTTTGTGATGCTTCATCTGTTGCTTATGGAGCTGTTATATACGCCCGTTGTCGTAATTCGGATGATAATTTTAAAACAACAATGATTGCCGCGAAAACGAAGGTTGCTCCGCTGAAACCCGTGTCGATCCCGCGACTGGAGCTATGTGGAGCTCTGTTATTATCCAGACTTTTCACTCTCGTAAAATCTTCACTTCCGATAAATATTACAAAAATCTTTGCGTGGTGTGACTCGGAGATTGTGTTGCATTGGCTTTCTTCGCCACCACGGCGTTGGAACACATTTGTTGCTAACCGTACAGCTGCTATACTCGAATCAATTCCACGACATTCTTGGGACTATATCGCGTCGGAATTAAACCCAGCAGACTGTGCGTCGCGAGGTATACTGCCATCCAAACTGTTACAGCATAACCTTTGGTGGAATGGACCATATTTTTTGATGTCACCCGAACAGCAGTGGCCCAAATCCCAATTCGTTAGACGACAATCGACAGGAGAAACTGCTGCCATCGAAGAAAGACGTATTTCTGGTCTCAGTTTAACTGATCTTCGTTCAGCACAAATACTTATCATCAAACATGTTCAACATAGAACATTTAGAAACGAGATTCGTCATTTGGTTGACCACCAAACATTACCTGCTAAGTCACAGCTACTAAAATACTCACCATTCATCGACAAAGACGGACTTCTTCGTGTTGGAGGAAGATTAAAACATGCGAATATCGCCTATAATATAAAACATCCTATCATTTTAACAAATAATAATCATGTTTCGTTTATTATAGTCACAGGTATCCATATAAACTATCTTCACACAGGAGTATCTGAGACGTTCGTAATTCTTCGACAACAGTACTGGATATTGGGTAGCAGAAACTTGATTCGAAAGATTGTACATTCCTGCAAGGTGTGCTTTATGCAAAGAAAGCATACAAGTACTCAGCTGATGGGTGACCTACCATTGCAGCGGATACAACCGAGTCGACCGTTTACAAATACTGGATGCGATTATGCTGGCCCACTTACCATCAAATTGTCTCGTGGTCGCAATCCTAAATTCTCCAAGGCATACATCGCTCTGTTTGTGTGTATGTCAACAAAGGCTATGCACCTAGAATTGGTAAGTGATCTGACCACTGATGCGTTTTTGGCTGCCTTGCGTCGATTTGTTTCTCGTCGTGGAAAATGCACTAACATTTATAGTGATAATGGAACAAATTTCCAAGGCGCTCGTCGTTGCCTAGATGAAATGTATCAGGTGGTAATGTCTCAGATCCATAACGATGAAGTCGCTGCAGCTCTGGCAAAAGATGGAATCTCGTGGCACTTTATTCCACCATCCGCACCACATTTCGGTGGATTGTGGGAGTCTGGAGTACGTTCCGTTAAATTGCACTTGCGACGTGTTGTTGGAAATTCTATTCTAACGTTCGAGGAGTTGTACACCATATTAACTCAAATAGAATCAATACTAAACTCTCGTCCTTTATGTGTTTTATCTGACGATGATACAAATCCATTAACCCCTGCACATTTTCTTATAGGTGAGCCTTTAACCGCTGTTCCAGAGCCCAGTCTACTCGATGCATCCCCAAATCGTTTGGCGCACTGGAATCACATCCAGAGCATGGTCCAGGGGTTTTGGAAAAGATGGAGGATGGAATACATCACATCACTTCAGGAGCGTCCTAAGTGGCAGCAGGCAACTGTAAACTTTAACCCAGGTGATGTGGTGGTGATCAAGGAGCCCAAGTTACCACCAACCAAATGGCTTCTTGGGAAAATCAAAGACGTTACTGCTGGCCAAGACGGACGTGTACGTGTTGCTACCATCACTACCAGCAGAGGCATATTTGTTCGACCTATTGCTAAATTAGCGGCTCTCCCCATTTCCTGAAACTTGTTCCAGGGGGGCCGGGATGTTTGAGATTAGAAATCGCTATAGTTAATTTGTTTAAATTCATTTCATTATCTAAAATATTATTATTTTGTATAAATAATTACTTTGACTCACTGTATATTCACACATAAGTTCTAACAACAAAACCTATGCATTTAACACTTCAATAACACTTTGAATGTTAACCGCACGCACTGCGTTATAGTACAACAACAATTCGCCAGCACATAATGTTGGTCGCGTTATGATACAGCAACAATTTATGCGTGCACTGTTTTTTTATGTTGAACTGCAACAACAAATGCATTTATGCTATGCACAACCTTTGATTTTGTTGTACCAGCTTGTGGGTGATTTGTGCGTTTCTCGTCCACTTAGTTTTTGACCGCAGCAGACATCACATCCAAGTTGGTAAAGTAACAAGTGTTGGTAAAAGGTATCTCAATAAATAATTATAACGTTTTTTAAGAAATTCCAATTTGGTTTTACTTTGTCTTTCACTTTGAATTATCTTCTTCAACTCATATTTGAACCGAATCCAAATCACCACCCATACCCCATACGTATATCTTGGCAAAGCTCTCCACTGCTGCTTGGTAGTTGATTATGATCTTTGCCGATGGAACATTTTTAAGATGATTCGATATTGCTTAGCTTAAAGACAACCCAGGGATGTGGGTGATAACGCAAATGAATTGTCAATAAAGTTATTATAACCACTTTCAGTGAAATAAAGTCCTTTGGACCAGATTCCCTCCTTTTAACGGTCCTTTCAGCGCATTTACAGCCTATAAGGAGTTGCTATGCAAAAATCATGTTTTTTTATCTTAGCAACATCCATTGCAATACCCTATCTACCACAGAAAACTGGTCATTTTACGACAAGGTCGCAACACACTCTTTTCGGACAAGTGTCAGACAAGGTAGGTAAATTGTACAATGGCACACATCCCAAATGAGTTGTTCTTGCTCAACGATTATCTTTCAAAATACCAACAGATCTGCGAACGAGACATGCATATGAATTAGCAGGAAAGTATGTCGAAAAATCAGGACCGACAAACTTAATCGTAATCAGGGCAACCCGTAAAAGTTACATGCGACACATAATTCGCCGACCAAACGCACCAAAACCTCGCGAAAGGATGTTTACAACTTCGGTTAACCAATTTCGACAATCAACTTCATGGAACCAGTACACCAGCAGTATACCCCACCCTCCATTGTGGGGCAATTTTAATGGATTATCTGTGTCTGTTTGCAATTGGACAGAGAAAACTCCTCCACATTCAGTGCTAATGGCTGTGGTCGGTGCTCAAGTTATAAATCCTTCATATTTTTAGGGCGCAGATTTGTTAACCGCGAGGCTATGTTCATTCGGTTTCTGTAACTAATGCCATTGTCGTCGTCGTGAAAATGCCTTGCTTTTCATGTTACAAAAACTGGCAGGGGGTCGCCACTATAGAAAATGTTTTATTGTTGGCTTTTCGTCGACTCTGCGATGGTGTCGCAGATGTGAAATACACGGAATAATAGCAGTATAGCCACAATCCTTAAATTGGAGGGCTCCTGGGATATTCCAATTCAAATGTGAGGTGGTAGTTAAACAATTTACCGTGCTTTTATTATTTTTTTCTGTCTTGGAATATTTTTAATCTATATATAATAATATTTGGGGAAAAACTTTCTTCAGCTTCAAAATCGTTAAATCCAATTTATATAGAATAGAAAAAAAAACATTCAACAAAATGGTTATTCTTAATCAACTGTTTTTTTTTAAAAAAATCTGTGTATCCAGTAATATTCAGAATATCCATATTTAATAACATTATAATTTTCATTTAAATCTATGCTTGAGTTCTTGAGAAATTATTATTTTTCTAAAGTGTCATTATGTGCCTTCTTTACAAGCTATTGGTTTCCTTAAAAATTGTCGACCTCGACATTTTGATTGATTTTAACATAACCAAGATAAGGATAGTGATGCGATTACATGAGGGCACAAGCGTTCTCACTCTAGCCTCTGACTATCAACTCCTAATCTCACCTCCACGCTGGTGACTGGTGGGTGCCTAGTACCTCGACTGGAGATGGGGTATTAAACCCCTGTGGAAGGTCGTTGGAGGCAGCAAACGAGAGAGGGGGGAGGAGTGTCCTCTCACTAAGGCACTCACTCTCAGGCGGCAGCGGAGGAATTCCCTAGATGGAGTCAACGGTGGCGCCTACAGCTCCAGTTTGATCGAACTGGTAGTGAAATCCCTATATGAGCTGCTTCGACATATTTGAACACGAGGTCTATAGGTGTTTCCAATACTGAGCCAGGGTATTGGAAAAGAGTTGGTGGCGGAAGAGCCCTCAATGGGTCGAATGCAGCGCTCACATCCCAAAATGGGCTATTGACATCGGTATTTTTTCCGGGCCTTGCCCTCCAGGTTGGGGGTTGTGCTTTGGGTTAACTACCCATCCACGGAAAAAAGATTATGTTACGAAGCAACCAATAGCCTCGGAAAGGACTGATATTATTGTTGACGACCATGCTAAACGAAAAAAGGACAACGACGTTCGTATCTGCACCTGAATTGTGAGAACAATAAACAGGAGAGGCAGGCGAACAACTAGCGGAAGCCCTAAACTGCTAAAACAGACATTACTGCCAACCAGGAAATACGATGGGATGGGCCGGGCAAAAAGAGGATGAAAAACTGGGACATCTACTATGGACCGTGTTATAGTGAGCAGAAACAGCGACTATTTGGACGCGGATTTGTTATAAGTGCCAGACTTAGGCAAGAAGTCTTATGTTTCCAAGACATTAGCGACCACATTGTAACAATCCGCATCAAGGCCAAATTCGCCAACATAAGATGATATAATTAAGGATTGATTCTACGAGCTCCTCGACAAAACCTATGAGCGACTACCAAAGTACGATGTTAAAATCGTGCAGGGATATTTTAACGCAAAGGTAGGAAGAGAAGACATCTTTAGCAGTATTGTCGGAAAACACAGCCTACACGACAACACGTCTGGCAACGGACTAAGGCTAATTGACTTCGCTACGGAATGAAATGCCACTATAACCAGCACACGGTTTCCTCACCTCGATATCCATAAGGGGACATGGCGGTCTCCAGATCAACGAACAGTCAACCAAATTGATCACATTGCGATAGACAAGAGGCACGCATCCAGTATTTTGGATGTCCGAACATTCCGAGGGGCTAACATCGACTCGGACCACTACATTGTTGTAGCCAAGGTAAGGATGCGGATATCCACCACACCACAAAAAAAAAAGAAATACTGTGGAAAAATTTAATGTCGAAAGACTGCAATCGCCAGAGACCGCCAAGACCTTCGCGCCACGCGTATCCCTTAACCTCTCGACTCACAACACACCACCAGCATCTAATGTCGAAGAACAATGGCAACGATGCCAACAAGCCATTAGATCAGCCGCAACTGATGTGCTAGGTTTCTCGCGGCCACCAGCAAGAAACCCCTGGTTTGATGAGGAATGCCGACAGATGCTCGCAGCCAAGAACGAGGCCTACAAGGCTAAGCTGCAGGTGAAGACGAGAGCTGCCATTGCGCTCTATAGGCAAAGAAGAAGGGAAGAACATCGGTTTTTTCAGGAAGAAGAAAAAAGAACAAGAAAAGCGCGCGATCGAGGATATAGAGAGGTGCCACTCCTGGAACGATGTTCGCAAGTTTTACCAAAGTGTAAAACGTCAAAGCCAAGGATACAAGGCTCGAACAAAATCCTGTCGAGATGAACAAGGAAATATTGTAGTTGAGACACAGAAGATGCTGAGGATATGGAAGAACCACTTCTGCAGACTGTTAAACGGCGATGACGAACAACATTCCGCTGTCAGGCAGAACGAACCATTCAATATTGGCAACGACAGCGAAGACTGCCAACTACCCGACCTGAGTGAAGTGAGGATAGCAATATCTAAACTCAAGCTGAATAAGGCTGCCGGAAATGCCGGCCTTCCCGCTGAGCTCTATAAGGCCGGCGGAGATGACTTGGTAAGTAACATCCACCAACTCATAAGCCAAATCTGGTCGGATGAAAGCATGCCTGAAGAATGGAACCTCAGCATCGTTTGCCCGATCTACAAAAAAGGAGACCCTCTGAACTGCGCCAACTACAGAGGCATAAGTCTGCTCAACATCGCCTGTAAGATCCTATCTGCCGTAATATGTGAACGCCTGAAACCGTTTACCAACAACCTGATCGGCCCTTATCAGTGTTGTTTTAGGCCAGGAAAGTCCACAACCGATAAAATTTTCACACTTCGGCAGATCCTGGAAAAAACCCAAGAAGTCCAAATCGATACCCACCACCTATTTATCGATTTCAACGCCGCATACGACAGCATTTATAGAGACGAACTATATAGAGATATGTCTAGCTTTGGTATACCGCTTAAACTCGTCCGTTTGTGTAGGATGACGATGGAGAATTCTCGCTGCACCATCAGGGTCGGAAACTACCTCACCGATACATTCGATACTAAAAAAGGATTTATGCAAGGCGATGCGCTGTCATGTGACTTTTTCAATTTGATTCTTGAGAGGATTGTGCAAAACTCCCGAGCCAACACAGCTGTACAGCGACATACCCCTAGTCAAACTCCGCATTGGACGTTTAAGATGGCTAGGACATGTAGAACGAATGGACACCAATACTCCGGCTCGCAGAGTCTTCGATTCGCAGCCAGACGTCGGACGCAGTAGAGGAAGACCTCGCCTTAAGTGGCACGCACAAGTAGAAACCGACCTCAACCAACAGGGAGTGCGCAACTGGAGGCAGTTAGCTAAGGACCGGGCTAATTGGAGAGGCATGTTGGTTGAGGCCCAGGTTCATCCCGGACTGTAGCGCCACTTAAGTAAGTAAGAAAGTAAGTAAGGGAATCCAAAAAAGAGTTTTCCCAATTCCGTCCGTCGCACAGTGGACCATTTTTTAAAATTAGTTGCAAAAATCATATTTCGTCCAAAACTAATTTATTTGCTGGATTAGGAAATATTAAAAGCTTCAAAAGCAGAATGAAATTTTAAAATCGGTCAACGGAAACGACTGATACATGAAGTCAAAGTTTTTTTTTTTTAAAAATAAATGAAAAATTGTTTATTTTCATAAAAATATTCTGTAGTGGAAACTACTGTAGCGAATTTAAATAAATATTATAATATAGTAGGTGTCATGGAGATGTCAAACAATATTATATATGCATGAGAAAATTATTAATGCATAAATAAAGATAATATACCCCTATCCCATGTCTTTTGTAAAACCATAAAAGTGTTTTATAAACTGTCTGTACAATTTGTTGTGACAATAAGGGTATTCATGCAACGTTGTAATTTTATTACGTGCGAAAGATTGTAATTTTACGACGACGTTTCATGAACGACCCTAAAACTGCACCACTTAGTAATGCGGTAACCTACTGAATTTAATCTCATTTTATTAATTTATTTATTGATGATAGAATATTGTTCCTTTTGTTCTATTTCCGCTTCCGATAATATTTTTCAGTTTAGCGAATACGTTTGATGTGTGAAAGTGACTGATTAAGAGTCAAAATAGCATTTCAAAAGTTTTCAACGTTTACCATCTCAGTTTACGCAACTAATTCCTTTGAGAAAATTCCGATGTTGTTGGAAAAGATTTCTTATACAAATTTTGACAGTTCATTTATCACGTAGTAATTTTATCACGTTTACAATGTTTACGACGACTTTCCGACGTTACATGAATGCCCCTAACGTCATTTTCTTTATTAAATCCCCATCGTGTTCGATGAAGAATCTGTTACTGATAGAAAATTTGATAGACATCAATACAATCAATACAATCAATAATACCAAGTTTATCACAATAGATGTAAAATCGTATTAAATTCACAGATCATCAAAAATATTGATAATTGATAACTATGATACTGATGAATTAATTTCGTTGATAGGTATATCAACACGATATTTGATAGCTATAATAAAACTGTTAAAACGATTATCGTTGACGATAGGATATTTGCTAGGTACCTAGCGTGTTATTTTTTTATTGTGTGTGTGCACATCTATACAAATTACACTGTACGTACCCAGAAAGTCTTCTTCACTATCTTCGACGATTATAGTTCTGAAAGTTACGGAATGAGTACCCTGGTGTGAATGAAGTATATGCATCGAAAGTTTACCGAAACCGAAAATTAAAAAACTGAAAACACTTATTCTGTTGGGACCAACATGTACTAAATTCCATCATCTAGATTAAAATTTAAGGCATAAAAACTGGTGACGGGCGGGCGGATCCATATACTTTACAACATGTCCATTAAATGTCGATCGAAATTATTTCTCTATGTTATAATAATGACCACCCTTTTTCATAATGACCACCCTTTTTCATAATGACCACCCTATTTCATATGCAGACTCTATTATGCGCAATTATCCATCGCCGATGACCATACACGAATATAAACTTTTTAACAAACTTAATTGGCGGTTTAAATTATAGATAGCGTCAGTTTTCAGTAAACTTTTATTGAAAACCTATCCGCCATTTAGTATGCCTAAGTACTTTTAACAGTTAACGCTCCTAAGCAGCAATACATTGGCTTCGAGATGCGCATTTTAAATTTCTCTTCGACCGATCCTTTCGAAGTTGCATTCTTTCGGGTGACGATGTTGATATTACGGTTTCTGAAGCTTTGGCCGTTGGATCCTATCACCAGATCCACAGCCATAATGATTGGAATCAATTTAAGTGTCCTTCTAACGGCTATCATTGGTGAGATTCGTTTTACTTGGCTTATAAGAAGGGAACCTGAAAAGGCATTAGTTGCGATTTGTCCATGCCTGACAAAGATAGTCACCTGGATAAAATTGGCATCCTTTGTGATTTATCGCAAGGAGTTTGCAAAATTGTTGAAGGATCTACAGCAGCATCTTCGTGGAGGTAGAGGTTCGTTTTTGGTCGTTTTCAAAAATTAAAACTTGTCCTTTTTAAGACACTCATGTTCCTCGAAAGATTGCAATAATTGGTGGAGTCTCGTTTTTCACAAATCTCTGGTCGATGTGGTTAATTTTCTTTGGCCTGTCGTCAAATGGTTTCTATACTACAAAGCCGATTATATTTTGGGCTTATCAACGTTATATGGGGGACAACAGTAGCTGGATTGGTCTACCTTTTGAAGCAGCGTTAGTTTGTATGGAAGAAAAAAAAATTCATAATTCTATGACTTTGCTTTGCAGTTTACCTTATAGAGACATGACACAGGTGCAGAACAAGTACTTGTATTCCTTTGTGTATTGTTTCTTAGCATATTCTGGAAATGTCACCATATTTGGATTTCCCGCATGTGATGGAGCATTCATGTGTTTTTGTATGTACATATCCGCCTCGCAACAATGCTTACACGATGATTTCCAACAAACTTTGAAGAGGTTCGCTGCAAGTGGTAAGTTCTGAGGAATGCTTGAATTCAGTTGTAGTGAACGTTATATAATTAAGGTATACAAAGGAATGTGGACGACCGTATTTATAATGAACTATCCCGCCTGGTTATGCGTCAGCAGAACATATTACTCATATTCAAGCGCTTCAATGGGCTTTACAAGTTCATGATTTTTGGACATTTTTTCTTTGCAGCCATAGTATTGGGAATAGTCCTGGTAAATTTTCTATTGGTAAGATTTTTACTTTTATTAGGTATTCAGTCACTTATTTTGAATTCCCTTTAATTAGACCAGTGGAATTTCAAAAACCATCTACGTGTTGTATTGTATGGGAGCTTGCAGCCAGCTATATACCTATTGTTATGGAGCTGAACATTTGAATGAACAAGTAAGTACACTCCATATTTTAGAGAAACACAGGTTATGTTTAATTGGCTTCCAGAATTGTTTTTATTATCCTTGGACCAAATTTTTTCCATTCCCTTAATCTACTTTATTTAAAACCATGAAGCACCTTGAATAAAAGGGGGTACCATTTTCACTTTTATGTCAGACAAATCTCAGAGACTTTCAAAGTAGTTAGCTCCAAGAAGAAGCTTTCTGTTGTTTGATTGGGACGAGCAGGTATCAAGAATATGTAATGTTTTGTCTTCCATGTCCATCATAACCTATTTTACTTACTTACTAGTAGCTCCACTCTACATTCCAGAATGAACCTGTGCCTCAATCAATCTCCTATTAGCCCGGTCCTTAGCTAACTGCCTCAAGTTGCGCACTTCAAGTTGGTTGAGGTTGGTTATTATTTTTTTTTATTTTTTTAAAACGTTATAAATTGTGTAAGAAAACCATGTCGCTGTTAAGTCTACGTTGAGACAAAGGCAACATATAAAGTAGTTTAATTCGACACCTATATGGAGGCAAATTGTGTAGATCATCCCATGGTAGTCCTTCAATTCTATTCGAATGAACTGCTTAGAAGGGCGTCCAAACTTGTGAGGCATACTAAAAGTGAGGGCGAACTAGACAATTATAAAGGGAGAGAGTGAGTTTGGACGCCCATCTATGCAGGATCATTAAACTCTTTTGACCACCTTTTTATAAATCCTAACATGGAGTTTGATTTATTGATGATAACGTGTTTACCCTTAAATGCCCAAGGTGACCGATTTTGGTGGAAAAAATATATTATGTGTAAATTGGTGAAAAAATCACAACTACATTTTTAGATTTTTGAAAAAATAAATGTTTATAGATTTTATTTGAAAAAAAGTGGTTGTGTCTTAAAAGATACACCAGGCATTCACCCACTGCTTAAATTCCTAAGGAAATATGCCAAAATAAAAGATGTTGTTTGCAAATATTTTTTATAAATTCATATTTTTAAGTTTAATATATTTAAACTTTATTATATTTATTAATATATTTTTATTTAAATTTATTTATATCATATAAGTTATTTAAAATACATTAAAAATTAAGTAGAAATATAAATATAATAAAAATAATACATATAGATTTTGTAAATTCATTCGTATAATAGAAAATAATATAAAAAGTTCCTTTACTTATTGTGGTAGTTATAAAAACAATTTTTTTCTGCAGTTAAACACAAATTCACTTTGCATTTAGTACAAAACATCCTTGTCTGTCCTGAGCAGTTCGGAAATTTGCATCTACTCTTCTTATCAATCGTTGTCCAATGATCAATTCTGTCCAATCTGGTGTCCTTCGGTGGTGGTATATGAGCGTTAGTTTTTTTACGTTTTTCTTGAATATGTGATTCAATACGTGGACGTCCGCGAGCAGGAGGTTGTGTCGATTTGAAAGAGAATAAGGTATCAGCTATCTCTAATTTAAAATCAATGAATCGCATGGCCTTGAACCCAGGCCGATTTTTATTTATTCTTTGGTACAACAGCCAGGAATTAACAACTGTTATATCCAAAAGGTGATAGAACACTCTATTTGTCCACTTTCGGCTTTTCATATCGACACCACCCATATGCCGATTATAATCTTTTATAATTTGAGGACATGGAATCATTTTGACAGTTTTGTCCTTTTTGTCAAATCTCTTTATGGTAATTGGTTGTACCGTTTCGGCTTTACTCCGACATAGGTTGATAGTAGATTTTCAATTTTATTGTCTTTCCAAGACAGTGAAGCTACATCTATTCCATGAATATTACATACAAACTCTTGACTGGTACCGCGCTCGAACTTTTGCAATACTTTTTCCTCGGGAAGCTTACAGTTTTTGATTCTATTACGTCGAATGGTACCAACTGAAAGTATACCTAATGTTCGCAAATATACTACTAATGGCACCGTTGTGTAATAGTTGTCAAAATATATTATGTGATTTTGGAATCTTGGTACTTCTCTAAGCAGCCGGACCACTACATTGGCCGAAGGTTGAAGATCAGGTTCGCCTTGAGCTGGTGTTTCCGGTGCTCCATTATATATTTCAAATTTGTATGCATATCCCGTTGTATCGCACATAACAAAAAGCTTGAAGCCCTATTTTTTCGGTTTGTTGGGCAAATACTGCTTCATGTAGCTTCCAATTTTGGTAGAACACATTTGCTCGTCAACACACAGTCTATCTAATTTTGGCACGCTTCCAAATGTGGTATTGAGGATGTCAATAACAGGTCTAACTAAATAAAGGTGGTCTCGACTAGGAGCATCAGTGGGTGGCTGAGTACTTTTATCATTAAAATGAATGTATTCCCTTATTTTTTCGAAACGCCGAACATTCATTTGACTTTTCACCACATTTACGGAATGATTATTTTTATCAGACCAATAATCTCTAACGTTTGGAAGTTTATGATATGTCATGTAAAAAAGTATTCCAATTCCAAAATGTATCGAAACGAAATGTCTCGTCAAGTTCAGCATATCTTATGGTTTCGTCAACTATATGTTGCTCCAAAACTTCAGGAAACAGATAGCTCCAAACTTGATATGGTGTTTCCAAGTCAATTATATTTTGTGGTAAACTGCTGTCACCTCTAAATCTAACTTGAAAACTGTATATTACCTTTTTTCCAGATAACCTTTTCAAATTCAGAAGACTTACCAATTATTTCTATATTGCGAAATTCTGACGGGAATTCATTCCAAGAATTTGTTAACCTTGTAAATGGGACATTACGGGATGAAGTAGATGGCTCAGAATCAAGCAGTCCGAAATTACTTGATTCCAATTCAATCAAATCTTCCTGATCAGTATCATCATTGATCATATTGAGAAAGAAATCTTGAACAGATGTATTGAGGTCAATCGCATTCGGATTCATATGCTCATCTTCATCAACAATCATCTCCATATTTCCCACCCTCTGAGATTCACCCCCCATCCCTTTTCCCCCCTCATCATTTAATTCATCGCTGTCGTCATCAATGTTATCGACGCTATCGTCACATACATCTTCACTATTACAAAGTAATTCGCAGACGTCATCATCAGTCATTTTAACACTTCCATCTCGAATATAACCCGCCATGACTTATATTTAATCAAAGTATCTCTAAGAATTAATTTTATTTAAATATTGTATTTAAAACAATAAATAATCATCTAATAATTCAAAAGCTCCGAGAAAGTAAACTTGCTCTCGCAAAGAATAGAACACGAATGAAAATGTAGTGCAAACGCTGTGCGTCACGGAAATAAGAAAAATGCAGGGAGTGCACACTGTATCTTTAAAGATACAACCAATAAAAGATTCCCTGTGAAGGGTCCAATGCCTGGAATTGTTTGAACCATTTTATATCACTAAAGGATATATTTTAAATGCAGCCGGTATTTTTTTTTTACTCAAAAACATTTACCCGTTATTAGAAATTACACTGAGAAAAATCACATTTATTTAATTTTAACAAAAAACAGTTTTTTGACTTTTTTTATAATTTATTTCTTAACTATTGCAGATAAAAGTAAAAAATAATGTTGTATGTATAAATATAATATTATTAATTACATAGATCCAATTTATAAAAAAAAATATCTGTATCCATGACCACAGGAATTTTTTGAGTGGTTGTATCTTCAAAGATACAAGGGGCATTTAAGGGTTAAACTCCATTTTAGGATCAAAATAAACACCTGTTCACACAACAGAGAGTGTGTCCGGGCAGATTAAAACCCAAATTGGATGGAGCACGTTTTCGTAAAAATGCCATATGCTGACACTTCGTAGGGTTCAAATTCAAACCGTTTTTAAGAAACCATATGGTTAAACTATTTAAATCGGTTTGTAGTTGAAGCGCATCGTTTAGATCTCCTACACATTTGAAAAATTTCATATCATCAGCATATATCAATATTTTGCTATCTCGATTTTTTTTCTCTTCGAATTGACAAATCCCCAAAAGCGTTTAGGGTCATTAATCATTATTAAGAGCGTTCTCCATATTGAATATATAGTCATTATATAAACTATTAGACATCACCGAGAATATATATACTTATCATGGTCATTATACGATTCTGGGTTTTTACAAAATTATTCTAGGCCGGTTACGTCTATTTCGAAGAGATTTTAGCTATTTCGTGTACCAAGGATGCTGGATTTGAGCATTTTTAGTGTGCCTTACTGGGATAGTTCTATCCATGCAATCTCATATTAGAAGATAAATGTTTAACAGCTTCTTCTAAATTTGAGAAGCTGTCAATATTTACATTTGAAAGAATAATTTCTTCGGATAGCCTTTTAAAGCTCGCTTTCCGAAAGTCAAAAGAGTACGAACGATCATACGAGTCGGAATTTTCATACAGATGTCCGCCTATGTCAATGAAAATATCCAGTGGAGGATGATTTTTGTCTATGTTAGTAATGGTGGTACTAGATTCCAGTACTGCAGTACTAACAGAGTCAGAAGAAAAAAACTAAATAGAGAATTCGATTATTATGATTATACCCTATCCCATGAGAAGGCTACAATCCGCTGTGCGGATCGTTGAATACCCTATCCCATCCCATCTGTAAATCTAATATCCCCAATAAGTGGACATGGCTTAAAACACGATGGGGATTTAATATAGAAAATGATATTGTCACAACATATTGTCCGCCAACCTGCTTCTCGCATTCAAGTAGCTCAATTGAATAAAATAATAAATAAACAAATTCAAGATAGTCGAAATAAAGAATGGAATAATAAGCTTAGCACACTTGATAAAGCTTCCAAGCCCTTTTGGAATATAATGAAAATTGTTAAAAATAAATCCAAGGAATTACCTTGCATTAGAAGTGGTACAGAAACCTTCTTTACTGATACGGAAAAGGCGAAGGCGTTAGCTCTAAACTTCGCGCATAATCACATTGTCGCTCAAAATTTAGGAGATCCAAATACAAACATTCTCGTTGAACATGTTCTTCATACCTTTAATTTAGCTATTTACGAAACTCCGCCAAATGAATTAATCACGGAATCAGACACAGAATATTTCGTAAACAATTTACTTGTTAAAAAAACAGGCGGAATCGATCAAATTAAAAATATTTATCTTAAAAAATTACCCAAAGAAGGGATAACATTTCTTACCCTCATCATTAATGCATGCTTAAAAATGCAATATTTTCCTGATAAATGGAAAGTAGCAAAGGTTATTCCCATCCCAAAAGCAGGGAAGCCTCTTGATAAAACCGAAGGCTATAGACCAATAAATTTACTAAGTGCTTTAAGCAAAATCTACGAAAAAATTTTAAAAGAAAAAATTGTTCAAATCATTGAAGAAAACCGAATATATCCAAACGAACAGTTCGGATTTAGGCGAAATCACGGGACCTCACATCAAGTTCTTAGGATATGTAATATCATAAAAACTAACCGTGCAATAGGTAGATCCACAGGCATGATTCTCCTCGACATCGAAAAAGCTTTTGATACAGTGTGGCATAATGGGCTTACGTATAAAATGATCTAAACTTTCCTCCATTTCTTTGTAAAATTGTCCAAAGTTTTGTTTCGAATCGTTGTTTCAAAGTACATGTTAATAGTAGTGTGTCCGACATCGTACATTTTCATGCTGGTGTACCCCAAGGCTCAGTCCTTGGACCAGTTTTATATAACTTATATACGTCAGATTTCCCGACTCTTCTAGAATGTGAAGCAGCCATATATGCTGATGACACGGCAATACTTTCATCGCATGAATTTGGTCTCAATATTGAGACGAATTTAAAAAATGCGACTAAAATATTGCAAGAATATTACTTAAAGTGGAGAATAAAGCTTAACGCCGAAAAGATCCAAGCAATCTTTTTTACAAGAAAAAGAAAACCTTGCTTCATTCCAGCAAACCAGCTAATTATTAACGGATACCCAATTAGATGGGAACCTTCTGTTAAATATCTCGGAATACATCTTGACATAAAACTGACTTTTAAAGAACATAATATGAGAACACTTAAAAAAACGAATATTGCTACCAAAATGTTATATCCGTTTATAAATAGAAATTCACTACTTTCAAAAGAAAATAAGATTATAATTTACAAAACCATCTTTCAATCAATTCTCTTGTATGGGTGCCAGGTGTGGGGTAAATGTGCTAAATGTCATATAAGAAAATTACAAATATCTCAAAACAAACTATTAAAAATGATGTTCAATCTGCCCTGGCATCATTCTACTTCAGATCTGCATATTAGAACAAATGTTGAGTTGATCTCCAATAGAATTCTAAAGCTCAATGACTCCTTTAGAATCAGATGCGACATCCCTAACAATCCTCTTATTAATCAATTAAATATAGAATAGCTTAGTTAAACATGGCAATGTCAAATTTTTTTTTTTTTATATTTATTTATTTATTTTTTTTTTTACTTATTTATTAATTTATAATCTATTTATTTATTTATTTATTTATTTATTTATTTATTTATTTATTTATTTATTTATTTATTTATTTATTTATTTATTTATTTATTTATTTATTTATTTATTTATTTATTTATTTATTTATTTATTTATTTATTTATTTATTTATTTGTTTATTTGTTTGTTTGTTTATTTGTTTATTTGTTTATTTGTTTATTTGTTTATTTATTTATTTATTTGTTTTTTTTTTATATTTGTTTATTTATTTATTTATTATTTATTTATTTGCTTATTTATTTATTTATTTATTTATTTATTTATTTATTTCTTTATTTATTATTTATTTATTCATTATTTTTTCAATTTATCTAGTCATTTTATGTTATTTATTTAATATTATTTACTTTGTTTAAATATTCATTCTAGTCATATCTGTAGAGTTAGCCATTTATTTATTCCTTATATACACTTATTTATTATATTTTTTTTTTCTTCTTTGTTCTTTCAAATTGAGGTTTTTTTTCGTTGTTTCCTCAGGTTTTTTTTTGTAAATTTATATCATCACTTAAATATAAAAATAATTTTTCAGTAGAAAGATATACATTTGTAAATCATATCTCTGTGCGAATAATGTAAATTGTGCGATAGCAAACTGTACTTTATTAACGAAAATAAATATATCTATCTATCTATATTGTTCAGACAGTTTATCAAAACCTTTTGTAGTTCGACAAAAAACAACGTATTTCTATAGCTAATGGCTTACAAATGGTATTTGTAGAAAAACGCCCCCAAAAAGTGGGCGTAGATGAAAATGATCCGTGGACAAAATGTTTATATTACCTTTACTGAAGTATTTGCATCAAAAGTTTTTTTTCGAAAGATCAAAAATTTGGACAAAAATCGTTTTTTACTAAAAGCGCCCACAAAAAGGGGGCGAGGCAAAAAACTTTATGTATACGAAATATAGATATTCACATTGCCTTAATATATTGTAAAGAAAGTTTTTCAAAATTCTTAGCCGTTTAACCAAAAAAAACATTTTTCAAACAAGTGGTCGTGGCAGTGGGCGGATTTTGAAAATTGTTACACTTGTTTTATAGCCAAATTTCATTATCCAATCTCAAAATTTTAGGCCTAAAAATCGGTGACATACAGACAGATGGACGGACGGACAGACAGACATGGCTTAATCGACTCAGCTAGTGATTCTGAGTCGATCCATATACAAACTATGTATCAAAACTAATATACCCCTATGGGATAGGGTATAAATAGAGAAATAATTTCGATAGATATACCTGAAAGTGTATGGATCGATTCAGAATCGCTAGCTGAGTCGATCGAGCTAGAAAGTTGAAATTTGGAATATAGACTCTCTGGTCGACGAAGCAGAACAAGTGTAAACATTTTTGAAATCCGCCCACAGCCAAGCCCCCATTTTAGAAAAACGTAGTTTTTAGCCAAACCGGAAGAAATTTTAAAAAAGTGTCCGAGAAACATATTTAGAGAATCTTAATATCTATATTTCGTCCATACAAAGTTTTTTGCCACGCCCACTTTTTTGGGGGTGTTCTCTATAAAAAAAAAAAAACATTTTTTTGGTAAATTTTTTTAAATATTTAAATATGAATATTTCGTCCTTAGACCATTTTACCCACGCCCACTTTTTGGTGGCGTTTTCCTACAAAAACCATTTGTATGCCCTACCCCAAGGCATATGCAATACAAAAATGTTGTTTTTTGTCGAACCACAAAAGGTTTTGATAAATTGTCGGAACAATATATTGTGACAATGTCATTTTCTGTATTTCATCGCCATAAAGCCTACATTTTGAGGATATTAATTTTAAGGATGGGATGGGATAAGGTATTCAAAGATCTGCACAGCGGATTGTAACCTTCTCATATGTTTTTTTATACAACTTGTAAGCTGTAAGTCAAATGATAAAATGTTGTCAAGTAAAAATAGCTCTTGTTGTGCAGATACTTCAGATGGTATAAAATGAGGTTCTCTTCGGAAGGCACCCAGTCTATGTGTGGCAAATTAAAATCGCCCAGCAACAAAATAGTGCTGTCACAACAAGTTAAGTCAAAGATGTATTCTAAGGCCTTTGATAGCTCAGAATACAGAGTGGAATGACGATATGAAGGGATGTACGCGTTAACAACATAAGGATATTTTTTTTCAAGAGTTATCTTAACACGGATTATTTCAATGCTAAGGGGGAATGGGAATTCTATTTTCTTGGAATTGAGATGACTGCGAACTGCAGTAAGAACACCTCCACCAAGAGCTTTTAAGTCATTTTCATGACGATCATACTTATATACCGAGAACTCGTGATTAAAGAGTTCCGTGTCAATTATACTGGCGTTAAGCCATGTTTCTGTTAAGGAAATAATGTCATGAGAAAGTGCTTTTGGTTAACTTGACGGGGCTTGAATTCATTAACAATAGTATTAAAGGATCATGTGTTAATACCGTATCAAAGAGACGAGTAGGGACAAGTATTCTAAATGATGAAACAAAGCTATCAGGTTTACTGATTTTGGTACATTTAATTGAGGGCACTCTGGGAACGAGATTAGTAAATAAAACTGATGGTGTCGCGAACGGGGTTGATAAATTTATAGATAGACTTCACTAAAAGGTAGCCTATTTATCTAACTGTTATGAGACACAGTCTTAATATTGGGATGGCAAGTTGACAAAATTGATTTTTGGCCACGTTTTAGATCAAAATACCACACTGGCAGCGTTATAATCCACCAACAAATAGGAGTTGCACATACAATCACAAAATTAACAACATGATGAAAATTCCGGTAGTATATAACGTTAATAAAGACCCCAGGTCAACACACTTGTATTAAATAAATGCAACAACGTCAGCATTTGAGGGCTCAGTGGCGCGATGGATAGTGCGATGAACTTCCGCGCAGAATGTCCGGTTTCCAGCCGTAGCAACATCAAAATGATTTTTTACTGGCCCTCGCCTCGTAGTATCAATTGTCAAGAAAAGCTTATCTCAACTTAGCCGTTCGGTGCCGGTATAAAACAGGAGGTTCCGCCACGTGCAAGAAGAACAATGTAAACGTCGTCCGCGGCTCTGTTTCAAATGGTCCATTCAGAAGGTCCAATTTTGAGCCACTTCTACGGTTCATATTTTTCACAAAGCACGAATTTTGATAATAAATTTCAATAATTTGCAATCGTTGCCCGTTTGTAAGTCTTTCCATGATTATATGGCAGAGTATACTGAAAACTTTTCACTTTGACAGATGACGTTTGAACACCATTACTAACCAGTGATGCCAACCTGAAAAACTGAACTCTTAAAAAATCACCCGTTATCTATATCACTTTTCGTTAACTCATGGTGTTTTCAATTGGTAATTTAAGACTTTGATTTTTTTTGCCAATGAAACGCGATTTCAGATTGATTTTGTTTTGTCTTTGTATGATGTAATTTCGTGTCAGTGAAGTTGGTTTTCAGATAATTATCTTAATATTTTTTAATATGATAGAAGGATCGATGACAGTGTGAAACAAAATATCGGCCAAATGCTCGACACGACTTCGGTGGCATACCTCTAGGCGATGGACCATATTTTTAATGACTTTGAGACATAATTAAGGTTCAATGTCGTTATCTCATCCTTTAGCTCTTGAATTGTTTTTGGCTTATTGACGTTCACTTTTTCTTTTAAATATCCCCAAAGAAAGAAGTCCAACGGTGTCAAATCACATGATCGTGGCGGCCAATAAACATCGCCACGACGCGACGTGTGATAACACGGCCATTGAATTTCTTGCTCAAAAGAGGCATTGTTTCGTTCGCTGTGTGGAAAGTGGCACCATCCTGTTGGAAGCACATACCGTCCAGGTCCATATCTTAAATTACTGGTCACAAGAAGTCCGTTATCATCTAGCGATAGCGAACACCATTTAATTCACTGTAACTGCTTGGTCGACCTCATTTTCGAAGAAGTACGGCCCGATGACGCCGCCTGCCATTAACTGCTGCAAACAGTCACTCTTTGTGGATGCTTGTTAACGAATCCACTGAGGTGAAAGTGTACCTCGTCGCTCAAAATTATTTTCTTTGCAAAGTCACCATTCACTTCTGTCTGTTCAACTAACCATTCGGCGTATTGAAGACGCTTAAAATGGCCAGTACGCTTCAGCTCTTGAGTCAATTGAATCATGTAATCGTGTAAGCAATTATTCAATACAATAAAAAATTAAACCAATCAAATTTTTTTTACCATGACGTTCGGCCTGCATATGGAATGTGAGAACAATTAGCGGAAGCCCTAAACTGCTACAAAGCAGACATTACTGCCATCCAGGAAACACGATGGGATGGACCGGGCAAAAAGAGGATGAAAAACTGTGACATCTACTATGGACCGTGTTATAGTGAGCAGAAACAGCGGCTATTCGGATGCGAATTTGTTATAAGTGCCAAACTTAGGCAAGAAGTCTTATATTTCCATGACATTAGCGAACGCATTGTAACAACCCGCATCAAGACCAAATTCGCCAACATAAGCCTTATATGCACCCGAGGGGCTAACATCGACTCGGACCACTACCTTGTTGTAGCCAAGGTAAGGATGCGGATATCCCCAACGCCACAAAAAACCAGAAATACTGTGAAAAAATGTAGTGTCGAAAGACTGCAATCGCCAGAGACCGTCAAGACCTTCGCGCAACGCGTATCCCTTAACCTCTCGACTCACAACACACCACCAGCATCGAATGTCGAAGAACAAAGGCAACGATGCCAACATGCCGCGGCCACCAGCAAGAACCAACAACATGATCCGCCCTTATCAGTGTGGTTTTAGGCCAGGAAAGTCCACAACCGATCAAATTTTCACACTTCGGCAGATCCTGGAAAAAACCCAAGAAGTCCAAATCGATACCCACCACCTATTTATCGATTTCAAAGCCGCATACGACATCATTTAGAGAGACGAACTATATAGAGCCATGTCTAGCGGTATACCGGCCAAACTCGTCCGTTTGTGTAGGATGACGATGGAGAATTCTCGCTGCTCCTTCAGGGTCGGAAGCGACCTCACCGACACATTCGTTACAAAAAAAAAAGGATTTAGGCAAGGCGATTCGCTGTCATGTGACTTCTTCAATTTGATTCTTGAGAGGATTGTGCAAAACTCCCGAGCCAACACCAGAGGCACAATTTTCCAAAAATTGGTGCAACTACTAGCATACGTCGACGATATTGACATCATTGGTAGGACCCAACGTAATGTGATAGCCACGTTTGCTAGTATAGAGGAGGATGCGGCAAAAATGGGTTTAGCAGAAAATGAGGGTAAGACTATGTATATGCTGTCAATACGAAAGGACACAAAACATCGACTAATTGTACAGAACGTCACCATTGACAGATATAACTAAGGGAGTACCGGACTTTGTCTACCTCGGCTCCGCTTTTAACTCTGACAACAACATCTCGTCAGAAATCAAACGAAGAATTACTCTTGCCAATCGCTGTTTCTTCGTGCTAAGAAGGCAATTTAGTACTAAAGCTCGAACTACTAAGGAGATCCTATATAAGACCCTGATCATCCCAGTCCTGCTCTACGACGCTGAAGCATGGACCGTATCAAAAGCGGATGAAGAAATCCTTGGGCGATTCGAGAGAAAAATTCTTCGAAAAATCTTCGGTCCCGTTTGCGTTGACGGGCTATTGAGACGAAGATTCAACCACGAACTAGCAGCAACCCCTGGTCAAAAAACCACACTATCGCAATTTTTCGTTCACTTGTATCAATGTCGCATCGATTAGCTTCGGAAAATGATTGAATAATTGAAAAAATATGCTGGTGCAAGTCGCCCATAATATTATGGGCTGTAGAGAGACCACCCATAACCACATATATGATGGTTGTTTTCATGTTCAATGTGGTTAAAGCAAATTATTTATTCATTCTAAATGAACTGCTATTTTTGTTAATAAATACATTATGGTAATATAGTTCATATTCAATTAACCAATTTGTTTACTTCCCCTGTATACGTAGTATTGACAAGTTTTGTGATGGAGCTACATTTAGAAGTTAGGATTTTTGAGGCATACCGAATGCAAATAATTTTTGTTTGTCTGTTATTGAAACTTGAAACGTTCCGAGCGCTTCGCCCATTTTACGGTCGCCGTAGTCGTCCTACCGATAGGAATATTTGCAGGGTAGTGGATAAATTTGAGTCCACTATTTCAGTAAACAATAAATCAACGTAAAACTAAACATAAACCCAAGATCTGCCGAGAACATCGTGTGCAAGAGAATCCTAAGCAATCGATTTCGCGTCGCTCGCAAGAACTCGGCCTTTCGCAGACCATAACTTGTCGACTTGAGCCTGCACCTGTACAAAATTCACTTGGCTCAGGAGCTGAACGTAAACGAACACAAACTCTAGAGCAGTTGGAAACTGACCCTGATTTTCATCAGTGATGAGGCAAAAAAAAACAAAACTGTCGAATTCGGGACGATACTAATCCACATGAGACCCAAGAGAGTCCAATGCATTCCGAAATAGTGACTGTTTGGTGTGGATTTTGGGCTGGCGGCCATATTCCTTTGAAAAAGTCTTTGGCTAAGTCTTCTTCGTCAAGGGCGAGTGCTAACATATTTTGATTTGAATTGGATGATATGGACACCAACGATATGTGATTTCAACTGGACGGTGCTACGTGCCACACGGCCCACACCACATTGGAAATTCTGCATGAGCGTTTTGAGGGCATGGTCATCTCACGTAGTGGTGGTGTGAAATAATGTGCCAGAGTTATGGAAAATTGCGGACATTTCGGTTGCGCGCCACCCAGAGAAGTACTTACATACTTACTTAAGTGGCGCTACAGTCCGGATTCGTTCGTTCGCCGTTTAACAGTCTGCAGAAGTGGTTCTTCCATATCCTCAGCATCGACTGTGTCTCAACTACGATATTCCCTTGTTCATCTCGACAGCAATCTGTTCGAGCCTTGTATCCTTGGCTTTGACGTTTTACACTTTGGTAAAACTTGCGAACATCGTTCCTGGAGTCGCACCTCTCTATATCCTCGATCGCGCGCTTTTCTTGCTCTTTTTTCTTCTTGCTGAAAAGCTGATGTTCTTCCCTTCTTCTTTGCCTATAGAGCTCAATGGCAGCTCTCGTCTTCACCTGCAGCTTATGCTTATAGGCCTCGTTCTTTGCTGCGAGCATCTGTCGGCTTTCCTCATCAAACCAGGGGTTTCTTGCTGGTGGGCGTGAGAAACCTAGCACATCAGTTGCGGCTGATCTAATGGCCTGTTGGTATCGTTGCCATTGCTCTTCGACATTCGATGCTGGTGGTATGGTGTTAATCGAGAGGTTAAGGGATACGCGTTGTGCGAAGGTCTTGGCGGTCTCTTGCGATTGCAGTCTTCCGACATTAAATTTTTTCACAGTATTTCTGAATTGTTGTGGCGTGGTGGATATCCGCATTCTTACCTTGGCTGCTACAAGGTAGTGATCCGAGTCGATGTTAGCTCCTCGGAATGTTCGGACATCCAAAATACTGGATGCGTGCCTCTTATCTATCACAATGTGATCAATTTGGTTGACTGTTAGTTGATCTGGAGACCGCCATGTCCCCTTATGGATATCGAGGTGAGGAAACCGTGTGCTGGCTATAGTGGCATTTCGTTCCGTAGCGAAATCAATTAGCCTAAGTCCGTTACCGGGCGTGTTGTCGTGTAGGCTATATTTTCCGAAAATACTGCTAAAGATGCCTTCTCTTCCTACCTTTGCGTTAAAATCTCCCAGCACGATTTTAACATCGTACTTTGGTAGGCGCTCATAGGTTTTGTCAAGGAGCTCGTAGAAGCAAACCTTAGTTATATCATCTTTTTCTTCCGTCGGAGCGTGAGCGCATATAAGGCTTATGTTGGCGAATTTGGCCTTGATGCGGATTATTACTTTGCGTTCGCTAATGTCTTGGAAACATAAGACTTCTTGCCTAAGTCTGGCACTTATATCAAATCCGCATCCGAATAGTCGCTGTTTCTGCTCACTATAACACGGTCCGTAGTAGATGTCACAGTTTTTCATCCTCTTTTTGCCCGGCCCATCCCATCGTATATCCTGGATGGCAGTAATGTCTGCTTTGTAGCAGTTTAGGGCTTCCGCTGGTTGTTCGCCTGCACCACTCCTGTTTAATGTTCTCACATTCCAGATGCAGATACGCAGATACCCAGAGAAGTAGCGGCGGATATTTAAATGATGAGTGATTCCATACATAATGTTATCGATAGGTCTTTCAAATGAACAAAACACAAACACACAAACAATTTTACTTAAGACCCTTTGTAAATTGTTTAACCTACCTTGGAACTGTTAAAATTTTGAACCAGCGTCTAATTTTTTACTTTTAGGATACCTAGTTTCTAAATACAGTAGTCAGGATATTGTCACAGCCAATATTGAAACAAAAGACAGCAACTATGGGATTGTCTCGGCATACTTGGATCACGACCATGTGGTACCAATACCTCAGGGAAACCTAAGAATCCTGAATAAGCAGAGAGATGCCTACATTAATAAACAGAACTAGTCAAGGAGTGCTGGACATTGCGGTTGTTTCCCATAACATAATCAACCTGATTAGGAACCGGAGAGAGACCACAGAATCCATGCATATCCAATGCACTTTGGAAACCACTTCCACAGACACAAAGGTTTTTAGGAATCCTAAGAAATCTAAGTGCTCACTAGAGACATTTAAGTCTTTAAGCTTTACTCAGATACCTTAGAACAACTGAGTAAAAATACAGAACTGGACATCCTCCTATGGCAACCCTCTCACGAGCACTCAACGATGGAAGGTCATCAAGCTGTCCTATCACATGGCTTCGTGGGAAGGCCAAGGCTTTTTAATGGAACTCCAACTTCGGCACTCTTAGGAAAAAATGTGAGCAACTATTTAAGAAACCCAAGAGCTCCAAAGAGACACTAGACTTGGACCATTTTCAAAACCTACAAAATCGTGTTAAATAAAGAAAGGAGAGGATCCTGGCGCACCTTCTGTGGTAACATAGAAGAAACCTCAGAGGCTTCTTAACTCCGCAAAATCCTATCCACCTACCTACTACAAATACCTAGCTACTCACTTAAACCAGACTGTCTATGGACAAACTCCAGTATGGAAAGCATTGACCTGCTTCTGGATACCAACTTAACTGGTAGCTGAATCAGAGATGCTCAGAACATCCATTCTATATAACTAATAATGATATCATCACCAGAGAAAAACTTCTTTGGGCCGTCAAAAGCTTCAAAAAAGTCAAATCTCCAGGACAGATGGTATCATATCTGCGGAGCTTAAATACAACCGTGATACCTTGCTACCATAGATACTAAATGACAAGTTGTCTACTGTTGGTACACATCTCAAAGACATGGACGGAAATAGATGTTGTATTCATCCCCAAAGCAGGAAAGACCTCACACATTAATCCGAAGGATCTCCGTTCAATCAGTCTTTTCTCTTTCCATCATGTCCAGAGCCACATTCGAGAACGTCCGTCGTAAGGGTGTAGGTCAAGATCTTTACGAAAACTATGCCTTAATATGGTCTGGAAGAGCCCAATTCTTGAGAACGCCGTGAAATTGACTAATTTGGCTGGTTTGGGACGGACGCCTCTATGGCAGCAATATTCTCCACACTTCTTTGGACAAAACAAAGTCTCACTGGCACGGCAACATCAAGCAGGGAATATTCTGAATCATTTTTTTCCCTAGGCTATGAATTACGGCCGAAAATTGGGATGAACGCTCTTACAGTTGCCACCACCGACTCGGAATTCCGGCAGTAAATTTTAATTATTTGTAAACGTTGTTCCTTCGTGTACTTCACCATGATGGAAATGTTGATTTTACTGAATATTTTGACATTGACAGTTCGGTAATCGGTTTATGGGTGCCTTCACACTGAAATTTTGAAGCTATATCAAGTCGCTAATGAAAGACTGTGAAACGACTGTGATCTCCAACTCCCAACATGCATACTGCAAGGGGAAGACGGTTGAGACACTTCACTCGACTCGTCCGCATCATCGAAAACTCACTAAGAGCAAAACTATGGTTGCTTTTCTTGATATAGATAGAGCGTTTAACAATGCCAAAGCAGAAGCAATCACTAATGCACCTTCGGATTTGAATGTTGATGACGCGTTGGGAGTGCTAATAAATCAGCAACTCACAGCCAGAATTATTAACATAAATCTTGGCGTCTCATCAGCACGTAGATCTGTGGCACCCCTACACCCCCTTTCTCTGTAATCTAGTGATCAACGAGCCGAAATCTAAAAAGAGAAGGACTCAAAGTCCTCCAAAACTGTCTCAACTTTGTAGAATCAGCTAAGTACCTGGGTCTCGGTTCATTATCATTAAAAAAAAATCCACCGTAGCCTTATAACAAGTAAAAAGGCAATCGGAAGGATATGGAGAACGCAACTCAAAGATCAGCTTGCGTATGCATTTGCGGAGCTCTAAGAACCACCCCTCCTTAGCCCAAGAATGTGATCCTACATCTAGAGCCTTTAGATATTTACGGCAAACAGACCACAGCTTGTGCAGCTACCCCTTCAAAAAACACCGACCACATGACTACCCAACTCCGTTTTGAGCATAACTTCAAGTCAACCCCTACCAGTCGCCTCGATTGGGAGTCGTATCTAATTGAAGACTCGATTCACATTTACACGGATGAATCTGGAATCTGGAGTGGGTGGAAGAGTTTTCTCTGAAATACTTACCTTAAGCATATCCTTTCGCCTTCCCTAACATGGAAACTTTATAACGCCGCAAGAAGCTCGAATTCAAAAGCGCGGTTAAGAGTGCTAAACGCACCTCTTAGCGTATCATCTGTCCTTTTCTTTCAGCCAGGCTTAGAAAAATAATCGCCATTTTATAAGATGTGATTCTTACTCTGGTATAGTTATCTAGACACAACCGATCTGTTGGGTAAGCACTCCCAATGAATCAGACTAGCTGACTCACACCAACTATGCCGGAAATGCTTAGATCCAGAACGTAGATGAGGATATCACCCACCTACAGCAACAGCAACAGCCGTAATAAGCTCCTTGGCAACTTTTAATACCAGGACTTGACAGAGCTAGCAAAGATCCATATAGCTTGTTCGGTTCTGCTGCAAATCGGGATGGAGCAGTTAACTTTTAAAGGTAGATGGACACAAGTATCATACTCTAATCAAATATAACATTTAAGAAAGGGGTATCGTTATGGGCCCACGTAGGCGAGCTTGACTGCTCACCTGAACATCAACAGCCCATCAACCCTTACCTTACCTAATATATTGACTTGTCTTGTCTGGTGGCAAAATAAAGCAACCCATCTGAAAAACATGGCAAAGGTACAAAGGATAGCATGTGTGGGCACTACTAGTGTAATGAGAACCACACCAACAGCGGGATTGAAAACCATCTCCAATCGCCAATCCCAGCTCAACTGCTCGAAAATTAAATCAGGAAGACACGCTCAAATTCTAAACAGATACATGGGCTCAGTTATATCCTCTGAATACATGCTGCCTCACCTTAACTTTCAAAGACCATTCTCTTGCATAAGTAGAGATGAGTGGGAGAGGAACCACCGAAACCATATCCATCTAGACTGATGGTTCGAAAATGGACGTAGTTGAAGAGCGCTTTTTGTCTCCCTGCATACAGCTGTATTTTCCAGGCTGAGATATTGGTAGTAGCAGAAGCAACCAAGCGACTTCAGTGCTGGCGATACCACGAGATGATATCACCATCTTTATTGATAGACAGGCTGCAATATAAGTAACCTCTGATATCGAAATAAAGCTTGTGAAGCGTTGTCGTAAAGAGCAAAAGGTTCTTGTTGTCAAACATAAGGTTTAGCTAACAGACGCATATAGGGCAATGAAATTGCTGACGAACTGGCGAAGAAAGGATATTTTGCCAGCATTGATCAAGCAGACTAGTCTGTCAAACCGCCACTATATGACCTCTAATCACGGGTAGGACAGAAAACACTGAATATCGCCAAAAACAGGTGGAACTCCCTCCCCACTTGTGAAACATCCAAGAGGATGTGGCCTAAGTATGGCAAAGCAAGAATCCACAAACTACTTCAAATAAACAGGAAATCTGTTTCGAAACTAGTCGGGACTCTTACTGGACGTAACTTCCTTAAAAGCCACAAACTGAAAGTTCATCTTATATATGATGACATTTATTAAGGCTGCGGTGATTAAGAAATATACGAGGATACTCTCCACTTTCTGTGCCACTGTCCAGGCCTCAGTCAACTAAGAATAAGAACACCAAAGGCGACTATCTCTCGGAATAGCACATTATCATGCAATTCTTCTGGGTACCGCTTCACAGAAATATTTACCAGGAAACTGTAAGGCGGATGAGCTTTCTAGACAGAGCATATGTCCTTCACTACATGTAAATCACTAATCAAACTGGATGCAATCAATGAAGTAAACCGTAGATGGATAAACGGCACTAGATGTCTAATATCAAGGTAAATCTGGCCAAACTATAACCAGAAGCGTAACAATGACCTCTTGGACGAGGAAGCGGAGGAGTATATTCCTCACCTTCCTGCTCTTGTCTGGCTCTCTCCAAAAAAGAAAACTCCATCTTGAAGACTACTGCTGTGACAATCTAGGCGAGCTGGCTCGGGGTGGTTCAAATAGGCAAACGAATATCTTAAAAAGTCGACAGACCCACCTGGTACTTCAAAGGACCTTTTCTCTTTTAAGTGTGCACCCGCATCGCGTGCAGCCACGATTACCCTTTCGTCACTTAAACCTAACCTGTACCTACTATCAGCTATTTACTTATCACCCAATTGTCCCCGTATTAAGGAAGGAACATGGCTACTAACCATCATGACCAGTTGTCATGGACGGAAGTAGAAGTTGTATTTATTGCCAATGCAGGAAAGAGCTCTCACATTAATCCGATGGATCTCCGTCCGATCAGTCTATCTTCTTTTCTGCTTAAAACTCTGGAACAACCAGGAACAAACATGCATATTGCAAGGGTAATTCGTTTGAAGCAGAGCTTCACTCACTTGTACGCATCGTTGAAAACTCACTTTACTGAGTAAAGGAGTATACTATGAATGCCTTTCTTGACATAGAAGGAGCTTTTAATAAATGGGCAGTGACAGAGGAAGTGAGGTGTATCCTCGTGTGCCTCCTCATCGCCGCAGCCTCTTCAGATATCGTCATCCTTGAGATTTAATTTCATTGTATGGGTTCTGAGAAAGTTGTGACCAGTTAGAGCCCCTACCAGTTTAGATAAGGAGCTCCTGTCGTACCGCAAAAGTTTTTTGGTTCGGTTTCCGTTGTATTCTGGCCAGAGCTTCCGAGATATTTCGCAGGTAGTCAATGACTTCCACCTGGTATTGGCGTTCATTCGGGTTTTGTATTCCACTCTTTCTCTGAGGTTACAGAGTGGTGGTTCGACCGTTTGTAGTGCCTGATCATGATCTGTAGCAGATCCATTTCTTGCCAGTTCGTCGGCCATCTCGTTGCCGTCTATGTCCCTGTGACCAGGAACCCAGCAGAGATCAGCATTATGCTGTGAGCAGAGAACCTTGAGCTCTTCGCGACAGCGGCGAACTAGCTTTGATTTAATTTCGATAGCAGATACTGCTTTTATAGCCGCTTGGCTGTCAATGAATATGGTGATATCACTGTGTGGTATTTCCATTATTGACACCAAATAGGGAGATAGATAGTCAGAGTTTACTACGCTCCCTACATATTTCTTTAGGACCTGCGCCTGCCCAGCGAGGCTCGGGATCCAGCTGTTTGTTTGGCTGATCCTCGAGGAGCTTTTGGCAGCTGATTCCTGCATGTATAGATCCAAGGGCAGTAGATTCAGAATCACCTCCAATCCAGAGGTTGGGGTTGTGCTCATCGCACTGGTTGTCCCTATACACGCTAGTCTTTGTATTTTTGTCATTTGCTTCAAGTTGGTTGCTCTGTCTGTGGCTTGCCACCAGACTATACTGCCATATGTGAGTATTGGTCGCACGATAGCCGTATACATCCACAGGATTATTTTGGGGCTAGGTCCCCACTTTCTGCCGAATATTCGGTTACATGCGTAGAAAGCATTTGCAGCTTTCTTAACTCTTTCATTGACATTAAGTTTCCAATTGAGCTTCCTGTCTAGAATTATTCCCAGAAATTTCTCACTTTCAGCTATTTTAAGGGGTATTCCTTCTATAGCTGGTGGTTCGAAGTGTGGTATTGATCTTCTATTTGTGAACAGCACAAGCTCGGTTTTTTGGGGGTTGACCCCAAGGCCGCATTGCTTTGCCCACGTGTTGAGTGTCCGGAGCGAGTTTTCTAACAGCTCACTTATGGTTGGTAAGAATTTGCCTGTCGCAAGCAATACTACATCGTCTGCGTAGGCAATTACTTTAACCCCCCTGTTTTTGAATTTCATTAGTATTTCATTAACGACAAGAACCCATAGTAGAGGGGAGATGACTCCTCCTTGTGGTGTGCCCCTTGAGGCGTTTACTTTTAGTTCAGTGTCGCCCAGTTTTGCCTTGATATTCCTTTCTTTGAGAAGACTTACAATCACGTTAGTGAGTGCCTGGTCAACGTTGGAATTCTATAATGCCCTTTCCACTGCGCATGTTTTGACATTGTTGGAAGCTCCTTCAATATCTAGGAATGCTGCGAGTGTGTATTCTTTGTCTTTTAGAGACTTTTCTATAGCACTAACAACGTCGTGCAGTGCTGTTTCAATCCCTTTGCCCTTTGTATAAGCATGTTGGGCTGGGGAGATATCATTGTAATTAAGTTTTTCACGAATGTATATGTTCATTAGTTTTTCAAAAGTCTTCAGAATGAAGGACGTAAGACTTATAGGCCTAAAATCGTTTGCAGTTGTATGGCTAGATTTACCTGCTTTGGGAATGAAGACGACCTTTACTTCTCGCCAAGCCCTTGGAATATATCCACACATTATACTGCTTTTGAACAGTCGTGTGAGGACTGGTATGATCAGGGTTTTTGTATTTGGAGCATAATTGGAAATATTCCATCGCTTCCTGGGGATTTGAAGGGAGAGAATGTATCAATTGCCCAGTTTATTTTTCCTTCAGTTATGACTTCTTCTGGAGCTGTGAGAGTCGTTGAAGGGTTAAGGGTCACCTGATTACTGTCTCGACTCTGGGTACATCCCGGAAAATGGGTTTTTAGTAGGAGGTTGAGTGTGTCCGTACAGGATTGTGTCCAGCTGCCATCACTATCTTTAAGATACGTTGGAACTGTAGATTCTTTAGTTAAGATTTTCCTGAGTCTGGCTGATTCTGTGGTGTTTTCTATGTCACTGCAGAACGTGTGCCAGGCAGTGCGTTTAGCTCTCGTGATTGCACTTTTGAACTTTCGCTGGCTGGATTTATATAGATCCCAGTCAGTTTGTAAGTTTGTTACTTTGGCTGCGTTAAAGAGCGCTCTAGTCTTTCTCCTGATTTCGAGGAGCTCTTTCGTCCACCATGGTTGAGATTTCTTGCTCTTTGGGGTCCGTAGAGGACAAGCTTTTTCGTACGCATTG
Organism: Rhingia campestris; assembly: GCA_932526625.1. NCBI lineage: Eukaryota > Metazoa > Arthropoda > Insecta > Diptera > Syrphidae > Rhingia > Rhingia campestris. The sequence continues at coordinate 170,796,070 of OW052182.1, forward strand.
TTCAGAATCTTGTTTAGGGTTTCTGTGGTTGCGTCGATCTCCTCTGGGGTATCTAGCGTATTTTGTTGCAGTTTTTGTTTATTCTTCCTGACTTCGGTGAAGAATATTTCCCAGTTTGTTATTCGGGGGTTCCTGCATTTGCTTATTATTTCAACATTAGCTTCAATTAGGAATTCAATAATCCTGTGGTCTGAAAATGATGCTTCTTGGGAAACAGTCCATTCTCGCACAGTAAGACTTTGTGAGTTGTTGTAGAGTGTTACGTCTAAGACCTCACGCCTGTTCCTAACTATGAAGGTTGGTTCGTTACCTTTATTGGCAATCAACAAATTGTTTTCAATAATGAATTCAAAAAGAGACTCACCTCTGGTGTTGGTGTCTGTACTGCCCCATTGGGTGTGATGGGCGTTGGCATCGCAACTTAGAATAAGGTCCCATCTTTCCCTTTCTGCTTTCTTTGTAAGAGAGCACGTCAGCTCGGACGGTGGACCGTCTGGAGAGTCAAACGGCATGTACACTGCTGCTAGTATCAGCGGACACTTCCCTTTCCTCTCCCATTTTACCACTGTTTGGTCTGTATTGCTGTAGCTAGATAAGAGAAATAGGTTAATCTGTTTTCTAGCAACAATACATGTGCGAATCTTACTGGTATTTGGTATATTGGTGTTATAGACCACCAGGTCCTTTGACTGCAGCCCTTTTATTTCCCCCCGAATAGTCCAGGGTTCCTGGATAAGGGCGACGTCAGTATTTGTTTTTGTCATGTGGAGAGCAAGATTGGCACTGGCCGCCTTACTGTGATGAAGATTTATCTGCATTATCTTCATGACGGCCATGCTTTCCATCTTGTAGTCAGTTTTGAGCATAACTTCAGGACAACCATTTCCAGTCGGCTTGAATGGGAGTCGGATTCGATCGGAACTAATAACTCGATATACAAATCTACACGGATGGGTCTAGAACAGAATCTGGAGTGGGTGGAGATGTTTTCTCCAAGATGCTTAACCTAAGCATATCCTTTCGCCTTCCCGATCATTGTAGCGTTTTAAGCTGAAAATCATGGCAATTTCCATAGAAATCCTGATTTTTTTTTAAATCCTTATAACTCGTAAACCGTTTAATAGATTAAAATGAAATTTGGCAAATTAAAAGATTGAAAACTGTTCTTGAAACTTTTTACTCAATTCTTCAATTCCTTGTCATCAAATCCTATCATCAAACAGAATATGTACTCATTAATCGGGGGAAGTTTGTTTGAGTCGTGTCGAACCTATTTGTTTTTAAATAATAAAAACCTTGGCTCACCTAGCCACAATATAACCTTTGTTTGTGGTGAGTATCACGAATTCTAAAAAAAAAATCAATTGACAGTTTGAATTTTTTATAGCTTGTTGGTTCGAAGGTTATCGCAAATCTCCTCCACCGAATGGTTTGCGTAGTCACTGTTGGTAGAATTAACTGCAAGTCAACAACTGACATTAGCTTCGAAATGGGCATTTTATTTTTCTCTCCGTCGGATCCTTTCAAAGTGGGGTTCTTTCGAATGCCAAAGTTATTATTACGGTTTCTTGGGATTTGGCCTCTAGATGGCATAAATAAATTTACAGCAATCCTGATTGGTATCAATTTAATTGTTTTACTAACGGCTATCATTGGTGAAATTCGTTTTACATGGCTCATTCGAAAGGAGCCCATCGTGGCGTTTGTTGCAGTTTGTCCATGTCTAACAAAGGTGGTGACTTGTTTCAAATTGATGTCCTATCTGAATTATCGCAAGAAGTTTACTATATTATTGAAACAGCTCCAGACACATCTTTTTGAAGGTAGGTGTCTTGTTTTCTTTTTTTAATTATTTTCACCTAAACAATATTTGTCTCTTGTACTGTTGTAAGACTCTAATGACTCGCGAAAGAATTCATTGATTGCCAGGATTTCGTTTTTAACCGCAATTTGGTCATTGTGGTTACTCTTCATTGGTCTATCGGCAAATGGTTTCTATACAACAAAGCCGATTATATTTTGGAGTTATCAGCGTTATATGGGAGACAACAGCTCTTGGATCAGTTTACCATTTCAAGCAGCGTACGTTTGGACCTAAATATGTAGATTTTTGAAAATTGACAAAACTGCTTTCAAGGTTACCATACATGGATATGACACGGGTGCAGAATAAGGGCGTGTATGCTTTAGTGTTCTGCTTCCTGGCATATTCTGGAAATGTCAACATATTTGGATTTCCCGCTGTTGACGGAGCATTCATGTGCTTTTGTATGTACATATCCGTGTCACAGCAATGTTTGCATGAAGATTACAAACGAGCTTTTAAAGGCCACGGTGTTGGTAGTGGTAAGTTGGAGGAAAGAATTGGACACGGTAATAAAGGAATTCTTACGTTTTAAGGGGACCAACGAAGGTCAGGTGACACTCTCTATAAAGAAATATCCCGACTTGTAAAACGACATCAGAACATATTGCTGATGTTCGAGCGGTTAAATGGGCTGTACAAGTTCATGATTTTTGGACATTTTTTCTTTGCGGCAATAGTATTGGGAGTGGTTTTGTTAAATGTACTATTGGTAAGTGTTTTGTTTTTCAATTTGTTTCGGCATTTGTTAATAATTTGCTTTTACTAGTCAAGTGGAATATCAAAAACCGTGTATGTGTTTTATGCTATTGGAGCTAGTAGCCAGCTTTATACCTATTGTTATGGTGCGGAGATGTTGAATGAAAATGTAAGTTATGAACTCAACAGTAGTGCACGAATTATTAATAATTACATCAAGCAAAATTTACTAATCGAAATCCCTAATAAACCAACATGCCACTCCAATTTTCCCGGTCCTTAGCTAACTGCTTAAAGTTGCGCACTCCAAGGTAGTTGAGGTCGGTTTCTACTTGTGCGCGCCACTTAATGCGAGCTCTTCCTCTACTGCGTCCGAAGCACGTATGGCTGTGAATTGAATACTCTGCGAGCCGGAGTATTGGAGTCCAATGCGGAGTTTTATGTCTAGGGGCATGTCGCTGTACATCTCTTATAGATCGGGACCGAAGATTTTTCGAAGAATTTTGCTCTTCGCCTACTTTTGATACGGTCCACGCTCTAGCGCTATTCTATGGACTGGGATGATCAGGGTCTTATATAGGATCTCCTTATTATTTCGAGTGAGGGCTTTACAACTGAATTACCTTCTTAGCCCGAAGAAACAGCGAGAGATGTTGTTGTCAAAGTTCGGTACTACCTCAAAGTTCTGTCCAATTCGTCGATATGGTGTATCCTTTCTTGTTGACAACATATAGTCTTACCCTCATTTACATCCTAAACAATTTTTGCCGCTTCCTTCTCTATACTAGCTAACGTGGCTATGACATCACGTTCAGTCTTACCAATGATCTCAATATCGTCGGCCTATGCTATTAGTTGCACCGATTGCCGACCATGATGATGCAGCGAGAATTCTCCATCGTCATCCTGCACAGACGGACGAGTTGTGGTGGTATACTAGACATGGCTGTGCAGTGCATAGTTAGTATCTATAAATGCTGTCATATGCGGATTTGAAATCGGGAAATATGTTGTATGTATCAATATGGAACTCTTGGATTTTTTCCAGGATCTTCCTAAGAGTGAAGATTCAGTTGTGGACTTTCCTGTCCTAAACGACAATGATAATGATCGATCAGGTTGTTGGTAAACGGTTTCAGGCGTTCTCATATTCCGACAGATAGGATCTTGTAGGCAATGTTAAGGAGACTTATACCTCTGTAGTCAGCGCAGTTCAGAGTGTCTCTGTTTTCGTGAATTCGGCCAACCATGGTGAGGTTCCATTCTTCAGACATACTTTCCTCCGACCAGATTTGACTTATGAGTTGGTGGATGTTACTTATCATCTCCGCATTTCCGCCAGTCTTATTGAGTTTGAATATTGCTACCCTCATTTCACTTAGGTCGGGTTGTTCTGCTCAGCGGAATGATATTCATCATCGCCGTTTAATATTCTACAGAAGTGGTTTTTCCATATCCTCAGCATGGACTGTGTCTCAAATGCGATATTTTCTTGTTCATCTCTACAGGATTCTGTTGGGCGAATATAGTTCCTGGAGTGTCACCTCTCTATATCCTCGATCGCGCGCTTTTCTTGCTCTTGTTTCTTCTTTTTATGAGCCGGTGTTCTTCCCTTCTTCTCTGCCAATCAATGGCAGCTCTTGTCTTCACCTGCAGCTTAGTCTTATAGGCCTCGTTCTTGATTGCGAACATCTGTCGGCTTTTAAAGAGTTTAAACATTTAAATATTTTTTTTTAATTTTTCCATTTTTCCGCCAAAATCAGTCTAGTGCCTTGTGATTCGAATTCTGTTAAACAAGCATTCCGCCATGCATTTTGGATTCACATATATAACTGCATTTTGGTAATCTCGAAACTATTGGCCTGCATTTGGCGATCCTTTTGAATGAATCGTTGGAGTCCCTTCGCACAATGTAGCTGAATCAATGTTATTGACTGGTCGGACTACCTGGTTTAGGTTGTAGAGTTGTAGAGTTTTCGATAAAAATGGGTGTTTGAAGTCTGTCCGTCTATCGGTCTGTGCACGTATCTGGATGCTAAAACGTTTGATGGATTTTATTGAAATTTGTAATACGGTGCTTAGGTAATACCCAGAGGATTTTTTTTAAATGTGGACTAATAGGCCCATAAACTGAACCACACATAACACGTGGTTATGAACCCTATTATTATTGTTGACATAAGAAATAAAGTTTTCCCAAAAAAACTCGAAAAACTGATTTTTGTTTTTAATTATGTCAAATTTCAAAAATTATCAAATCCTCGTGAACTATATATCTATGCATTGACTACTTAGACGAAAGTGGATATCTGAGTTACTTTACTATTGATATATATAACAATCTCTCTTACTTGGTTTTCTTACTTTTTTTCCGTCTTTATAAAGTATTTTGTCAGAACACTTTTGGGGGCTTTTCAGTAAATAACGGTTTTCGGTAAAACTTCAATGTAATACGAAAAAACGATTAATTAAAATACTTGATAACATTGTTACAAACATTTCGTCTTCAAATTGTTTTAACCCACGCCCTCTTTTTAAGGGCGTTTTTAAGCATATGCCATAGCTTATAAGTTCTGACATACGTAGGCATAGGAGTATATTGGTCAGTCCGAAAATGTGGAGCTAGGATAACAAAATTCAGTTTAATAACTGTTTGTTTACCCACGGCCAACAACCACTTTTAAAAAAAACGTCGATTTTGGGAAAATGAATAGGAATTTGGATAAAGTGTCTGATCAAGATAAAAGCCTATAGTTTCCCCCATTGTTGTACCAACTGCTAGTACAGCAGTATCGTTATCGATATCGCAAATAGGAGATACAAGAGTGGTCCATGAACTCCGAATATTCGTTTCCAAGTTTCACACGGAAGAGTCTATGCTCTGGTCAAGATGCGACACGAGGATTTTATATAATTCAGGCAGAACTTGTCTTAATTTGTATTTAAGGCCTTTATACCACACCTTGTGGAAAGGGCCTGCAAGATCCGATGTAATTTCTTATAGCCGCCGTATTTGTGTGAATTTAGATTTATCTATTATTATTTTTTTTTTATAATTTGCGCGCACTCAAGGGGTTATGAATACCCTTTATATGTTTTAACACAGTGCGGGCGTTAAGGAAATTCGGAATAAGAAGAAAGGAGATACCGATGCACATTGGTTTTAAATGTTTGTAAGTTATAATGGAAAGGAAAAAGAGAGTTTGGTAGAGCATTCCACATTCGTGTTGTTCGTTTTTTTGTAGGAATCTCTGCATTTCAGCGTTCATCCAAAGATAGGCTTGAGGGTAAACTGATTTGCATTCATAGCGTAACGAGTATTGCGGCTGAATTATTGAATGGGAAGAAAACAGCTGGCTATTTCATTTGAACATTGGTTGTTAAAATATCGATAAAACAAGGTAAGGCAGGAGATTTTCGAGCGAAACTAAGGAGTTCGCTATTCTTATGTCTCCTATAGGTTTTTTTTTCGCACGCATTTGAATCCTATCTAGTAGGTGCAATGTTGATTTTGGTGCACCTGACCAGACGTGGTCGTTGAGTTCAAGTTTAGGGCGTATAAACGCTTTATATATTGTGGCCAGATTAGAGGGGGTGAAATATTTCTTACATCGATTAAGGAAACCTAGACATTTCGTTGCGTTTTTACCGACTTCGAATATGTAGTCGTTCTAACGTAAGTCGTTACTAACACATACCTAGCATGGAAAGCTTTTCGGTTTCGCTTTAATGACAGAAGTAAGCATTGTGTTTTTGAAGCATTGAGCTCCAATCTGTTGGATTAACTCCGTTTGATAATGCTGTCAAGGTCAGAATTCAATGAGCTTAACATATTTTGACGTTTTGAGTCCACGTTCGAAGGTGAGGGACGAACACCTGAAAACGGATATGAGAAGCTAAGGGTACTGTCATCAGCGAAGGAATGAATTGGATTAGAAATTGCAGACAGGAGATTATTTATAAAAATGAGAAAGAGAGTCGGAAACAACACTGAGCCTTGGGGGACACCAGCATTTATTTAGTGAGTTGCAGACTTGAAACCGCCCAAAACTTGAATACTCCTCAACAAAGCAAAATAATGAGATTTGGTGAGACAAAACTGAAAAGCTCGTAAGAGATGGCAACAAACACGTGCTCCCCAAGACAAGACATTTTTAAATCGGTTGAGTAACTTGCTATCAAATTCGATTAAACATTTTAAAACCCATGCAGTAGAAACTTATCTGCAAAGCCTAACCGCTGGAAAGGAATCAACTTATTCGCTCTGGAAAGCAATTAGAGTCATAAAACGGCCAACAAACGCTGTGCCGCTAATTAGGGTAACTCAACGTTTGGGAAAAGCGATAAGGAAAAAGCTGACGTTTTTGCCTCACATCTTGCGGAAACATTTAAGCCATTTGATGGTCCAGCGCAAAATGAAAACATTAATATATTCAAGAGTACAACCGATAATAATATATTAAGATATGCAAGTGTTGCCGAGCTTAAACGTGAAATACAGAAACTAAAGCCTAAGCTCCGGGTTATGATCTGATTACAGGAGAACTTCTTAAACTGTTGCCTCGGAAAGCATTAACTAAGCTTCTTTGTATTATAAATGCGCCAATCAGATTAGAATACATACCAAGACAGTGGAAAGTCGGGGAAGTGGTTATGGTCCTTAAGCCAGGAAAATCACCGAATGAAATAAAATCTTACAGGCCTATTTCACTTCTTCCAATAATTTCAAAAGTTTTTGAACGGATATTACTCGGTCGCTTACACCCCATAATTGACCAGAAACGTCTTTTACCTGACCATCAATTTGGGTTTAGAAGTAAACATTCGACGGTGGACCAAATACATCGAATTACAGATGTAATTGAGAAAGCTTTCGAAGAAAAGAAAATTTGCTCAGCCGTATTCCTTGGCGTGTTGCAAGCTTTTGACAAGGTGTGGCCTTGAATATAAACTAAGTCTAGTTCTGCCAGAACATTTATATAAAATCCTCGTGTCGTATCTTGAGCATAGAGCCTTCCGTGTGAAACTTGGAAACGAATATTCAGAGTTCAAAGAAATAATGACAGGTGTGCCGCAAGGAAGCGTCCTTGGACCAATCCTGTACCTCCTATTCACTCGTGATATCCCACAAACAAACGATACAACAGTTGCAACGTTTGCTAACGATACTGCTATACTAGAATTTGTCACAACAATAGAGGAAACAAATAACAAATTACAAAACGCTCTTAACAAGGTTAATGAATGGACTAAATCCTGGCGGATTAATGAGAGCAAATCGATCCATATAGATTTTTCGTATAAACGGACAAACAATTTGCCTGTATTTATAAATACGGTTCGTGTCCCGTTTGCAAATGAAGCGAAATATCTCGGTATGATACTCGATGCAAAATTATATGGAAGTCGCATGTAAAAAAGAAATGCGAAGAACTTAAAAATAAATACAGAGAGCTATACTGGTTGCTCGGAATATATTCAAAGCTTAACCTTGATAACAAGTTGTATTAGTTGCAATAGAAATACAAAATGGGTGGTGGTTTTAGTGAGTAAAAATCTCACACTACTTTGGGCACGTGCTCATTCGTGTCTATGAAGATTTCCACCAGCCCACGGAAAAAAAAATTGAACGTTTCGAACGATAATTTCTAATCCATAGAAGAAGTTTTTCATCGATTTCAAATGCACGCATTTTCGACAAAAGGGCTTGATGCCAAACCCTGTCAAATGCCTTTGAAATATCAAGTGCAACAATTTTGCTTTCTCCACCATGGTGGATTGATTGGTTCCACTTTTCGGTGAGATATGTCATCAAATCACCAGTAGACCTGTTGCTGCGAAAACCATACTGCCGGTCATTGAGAAGTTTTCGTGTTTCGAGATATTTCATAAGCTGACGAATTATCAGCGCTTCCATGAACTTGGAAGAGGGGACGTAAGTGCAATTGGTTGGTAGTTGGAGAGAGACGAAGAATCGCCTTTTTTTGGTACAGGCTGGACAAATGCTGTTTTCCATCTACTCGGAAAGAGTCCTGATGAGTAGGATAGATAGAAAAGCTTACACAATGGTTTTGCTAGCGTAGAAGAATACTTCTTCAGAATAATGGGGGATATACCATCTGGACCAGCGGATTTGTTAATGTCAAGATCAAATAAAACTCTTGCAACGATACGAGTACGAAAGTGAATTTGTCCCATAGAATTTGCTGTGAAATGCACAGCAAGCAGATTAGCTTTGTCTAAAGAGCTTACAGCTGGAATGTCTTTGTGAATGAGCGTCGGAACTGATGATGAGGCCGATTTTTTTTATATTTTTAACAAATGACCATAAGTTTTTACTACCTCTGGGATATTGTAGAATTGTGCATCAAATTCGTTAAGAGTTGTATTACTGTCAAGGTTTGGGCATGGAACTTCAGCCATATAAAATTGGAAGATTGGAACATTGGCCGTATTGAGGTTGAATTTAGTAGGCTACGTCACTACGTATATATATATGGCGAGACCGCGCTGAAAAAGGAATAATGGCACTAAATTATATCCAGGTAGGGTTAATTCTGATAAGTCAGAATTCACCCCCACCTGTGCTTCACTTAGTGCCAAAACAGCTGGTTTATATTTACAAATGTGGACGTATGCAGAAAAAAGATTTGACTTCAACCCACGAACATTGCAAATGTCCACTCTAAATGTCCTTTCCATTGAAACACATACATTAAAAAACACAATACCGACGACAGACTAAGCTTGGCTGAGAAGTGAATGTTCACGTTGATTGTCTAAAACAACTTATCACAGGTGTATGACAATTTAAATTGTACGCCCGATTATAGCATACTTTGGCTTCGAAATATGTTTAGGCAGAATTTTAGGCTTTCGCTTATTTAAATGTATTTTCTGTGATATAAAATATAATGCTCGTAAATTTCTTCAGTCATTTTTGCAACTCTTCAGCTACTTCGCAAATACAAATATTTGGCGTAACAGTCTCCTTAGTACCCAGGGCTTAGCTTTTTGTCACAGCCATTAACCTGTGTGTGTATGTACTTTTTGCACGATGGCGGGACCTATTTTCTTTTTTTATGGGTTGTTTTTTAGAATCTAAAAAATTAGCTCTTCTTCATCCGTATAGTATTCGGAATAAACTGAACAGTTTATACTCGGTTTTGGCTGATTTTTTTAATAAACTCTTTAGGGTCATGTTTTTATAATTAAGGTGAAGAATTTCTATACAAAGCTTTTTGCAGAACAGTTCAACATTGTTAAGCCTTGTTCGAAGAATTTCGTTATCATCTTTCAGGCTCTTATTTTTTTATTGAGTCTCGGTTATGTAGTTGACCTCGTTAGCCTTGAACTTTTGGCGAAAAGGTTACACAATTGCAATAATTGACTCTTCCCAGAATCCATTGAACCTACCTCCGATAATTGTGGATTTTCCATAATTACTGAATTGCCACCACGGGTATTCAATATTTTTGTTTGTTGTATACACTTTACACTCGGTATAGAGGCAGTGGATATTAGTGGCCTCCTATGACAGGCGTGCCTTACCTCAGCTATATTACTATATTCTGACCACTACCCCGAATGGTTTGTCCAGTTCTCTGTTTTTTTTTTTTTTTTTAATTGATTTTTTTGACAATGTTTTAATAAACAAATATGCGGCAGGATGTTGTGATGTTTGTCCAGTTCTCTGCTTTTTTTAAAAATTGATTTTTTTGACCATGTTTTAATAAACAAATATGCGGCAGGAAGTTGTGACTTAAAATTCAGTTAATAAACTTTTAGACTAAAACTGATTATAAGGCATTTCTAAAAAAACAGTGGTATCATTATTTTTTTAGGTTTGTTCACCTAGGAAATATATTTCACGAGTAATTGATCATTTTTCAAATTTGGTCTAAATACAAAAATTCATTATTTGAGTTTTTAGGGAAAATAAGGTATGCAATTATTTTTATATAATTAACGTTAAAAAATGTCAAAATTTGTATATCTTCTTTTCAAAGATTTCGGTTTTAACCGAATACGTATATATGTAGGTTATATTGTAGGTACCTACCGGATGCCCATTCCAAAAACTTCTCTTGGTATTTGCTTAATTTATCAAATCGTTATTAAATATGTCTAACTGCTAAGCCTTCATCTGCGATCCCACACCTACAGACAGACAGAATTTCCGAACCCACTTTTTTGTACTTCTTCATCATCGGACGGGCTCAATGGCGCTATGGTTAGTGCGATGAACTGCCGCGTTGAAGGTCTGGGTTCGATTCCCAGGCGAAGCAACACCTAAATGATTTTTATTGGTCCTCCTCTCGTGATGATCTGACAAATCATAGGAGTAGTATTTATTGTCAAGAATAGCTTATCTAAAAAAAAAAAAATTTTTTTCATCATCGTTATGTTAGGTTTGATTAAAATCTCGAATTTATCCCTTTTTATTCCCTTTTTTCAAGCTACACAAGTCAATATTCTCTTTTGATCAAATTTTAGACGTAATTTCCGCACGCCATTGTAACCCTGCTGGGGATACATTTTTTTATCAATTTATTTAATAAATATCAAATGCTTTATCTCTCTTTCTATTACATCTATATTAGTGTATAAAGATATCCGATACAATATACTTTTGCCCATGGTATGAATGCGACAAAAAAGTTCAAAAGCTTATTTTATTTGTTATGATTAAGTCACAGCGCGGATGTTTGTTACAGGCGCCATTTTTCACGCCATCTATACCGCTATTTGGAGCTGTGAGTAAATATTTTTATTCATAAATACACTGTTTAATAAGAGTTATATTTTCTTTTCAGATCATGAAAACATCTGCATCATATATTACTTTACTAAATTCGTTTTTGTAAAATACTATTAAGTTACTATGAAAGTCACTTTGTAGGTTTTTTGGAGAAGCTATTTGGAGTGCTAGATTTTTTGTGCACTTTTCTGCGCATGCGCACTTAGTTATATTTCGAGTTTAAGCAGCATGTTTCAACTTGTCATAGTTTTAAGTAGTTATGAGAGTTTTAGATTTCAACACAATCACGATTTCAGAATGTTTCACACAAACGTATTTTTTTGTGAAAAATTTCTAAGTATAATTAAAAAATAAACGTTGTTATTGAAAAACAAACATATTGCCTTAATTTAATCTTAAACTTTGCTGAAATATTCTAAAATTTTTCGAATCCCTCTATAAGGATTCAGTATTTCATCAAAATTTTAATAATATATTTGTCAGCAGGAAAACCATATCTGTCCGACATCGACATTATCGTCAACATTAAAATTTGGATTTTGTATGTTTGACTTCCCTGTGGTGACCGAATCGGGAAGTGGTTTCTTCCATCTTAAATGAAAATATGGACAACGGCGTTCGTATCTATAATGTTGGAATACTCAACACGAGAGTTCTAGGAGAGTAACTGGCAGGCCATAAGCTATTACAAAGCAGCCATAACTGTCATCCAGGAATATCGACTGCATAATAGAAGGATAACATCTTAATGACTAAAGTATCGCTACAGTCCGGATTGAACCTGATCCCCAAACAATATGGCTCTCCAATTAGGCCGTCACTTGGCTAACTGCCTCTAGTTGTGCACTTCGAGATGGTTGAGATCGGTATCTACTTGTGCGTGCCGCTTAAGGCGTGGACTTCCTCTACTGCTTCCGAAGTCTGGCTGAGAATCGAAGACTCTGCGAGCCGGAGTTTTGGTGTCCATTCACTCTACATGTCCTAGCCATCTTAAACGTCCAATGCGAAACTTGTTGAACTTTTTCCTAGTCAAAAAGTTCGGCAGTAAAAGGGACCCAAGATTTTTCGAAGAATATTTCTCTCAAAACAACTAAGTAAAGAATGATCGATCAAGGGGTATTTTTTTAAAATGAGAAATAACACAAAAAATTAAAATAAATCGTAAAATCTTTAATATTAATCTAAAGAACTATTCATGCCATTAACTTTGTTAAGATAATCCCTTTCAATTTTCGATGACGCGTTCGAGGTTTTCCGACTATATCTCGCGAATGACTTCCAATGCTTCAATCGTAGCTGACTTATCCAAAAAATCCTTAGACTTTACGTATCCCCTAAGGAAAAAATCTAACGGTGTGATATCGCATGATCTTGCTGGCCAATTCACTGGTCCGAAGCGTGACTGTTCATCGTTATTGTTCATCAAAGCGGTTCCTCAATATGTCCATTGTTTCACGGGCTGTGTGGCAAGTCTTTTGGAACAAAATGTTGTCAAGATCTCAGGCTTCAATTTTAGCACGATAACGAGCCCCATTTACAGTAACGCTGGAGCCAGCCACATTTTTGAAGCAATTCGGATCGATGTTTCACCGGCCGATAAACGACACCACACGGTTATTTTGAGTGGATGTATTTATAAGGAGACATGGCGGTCTCCAGATCAAGCAACGGTCAATCAAATTGATCACATTGCTATAGATAAGAGGCACGCATCCAGTATTTTTGATCTTCGAACATTCTGAGTGATTAATTTCGACTCGGACCCACTACCTCGTTGCAAAAAAGGTAAAAATGCGGATATCCAGCATGAACGAATGGAGAATGCCAACAGATGCTCAGAGCCAAGAACAAGGACTGCAAGGCTAAGCTTGAAGACGATAGCTGCCATTAAGAACTACAGACCAAGAAGGAGCGAAGAACACCAGCTTTTCAGAAAAAAGAAAATAGGGCAAGAAAAGCGCGTTGTCGTGGATTTTGAGAGGTGTCACTTCAAGAATGATGTTCGCATGTTTTACCAATGCGTAAAACGTCAAAGCCAGGGATACAAGGTGCGAACAGAATCCTGTGCAGACGAACAAAGAAATATCGCTGTTGAGACACAGTCGATGCTGAGGATATGGAAGAACTGTTTATGCAGTCTCTTAACGGCGACGACGAACAACCTTTTGCTTTCAGGCAGAACGAACCATTCAATATTGGCGACAACAGCAAAAACTATCAACTAATCGACTTAAGTGATGTGAGGATAGCAATATCCATACTTTAGCTTAAGAAGGCTGCCGAAATGACGGCCTCCCTGCCGAGCTTTATAAAGCAGTTGAAAATAATTTGGTAAGTAACATTCACCAACTCATAACCAAAATTTGGTCAGATGAAAGTATGCCTGAAGAATGGAACTTAAGCATCCCCGATCCACAAAAAAAGAGACTGAACTGCGCCAACATCGGAGTTTAGCAGTAAGTGACGTAAAGGCCAGGTATTTGATATCAACATTAAAAGACACACTATACACAACATATACGAATCGGACAAAACATCACCATTGACAGGTAGTACATCTAATCAGAAATTAAACGAGGAATTACCCTTACCAACCGCTGTTTCTTCGGGCTTAGTAGGCAATTTAATAGAAAAACCCTCACTAATTTTTAGGATCCATTGACCAAAGCCCAAGAAATCTGTGTTCAGCTAACCAAATGAAATGACCCCACCCAGACCCATGGCAGCAGCAATTAGTTGTTACTTCGCAGTAATCGCAGCTTAAAGTTTTTTTTTAAACGCAATATAAGGGAAGTCTAGAAGTTCCCTTTAAAAAAATGTTGAACAATGTAGAAACATATAAAATATTAATATCCGTTGATGGGGTGAATTAAAAAAAAAATTATTCCCAGAGCAGAAAAATAATTTTTCTTTTCCTTGAAAACTTGTTAGTTGAAATCAAGTTAATCGTTGATTAAGGGTCTACCTGCTCATAAGTACTGTGATTTGACAAAATTGCCCCACACAAATAAATTAAAATGCATAGGGCTGTAATTTGTACTGGTTAACGGATGCCTTTATTTACCCACGGTAGCTCATACTTGTTGTACGAAAAGTTAATCGAACTCTTAAACTTATATGGGTTGCATAAATTATGGGACTCTGAAGGCTGCGTAAATACTATGTCGCCAATTAGAGGTGTTTCGCCGAATTTTAATGTTATTAAGGCTACAATTTGAATATGACTATTCTTTTTCCGTGGGCTGGTGGAAATCTTCATAGACACGATAAACACGTGCCCACAGTAGTGTGAGATTTTTATTCCCTTAAACAACCACCCATTTTGTATTTCTATTGCAACTAAGTATTCGACTTATCTAGCAATTTTTTTATCACGAGTATATAAAGGGTGATCCATTTCGAGGTTCCCTACTTTTTTAAAGAAAAAAACACAGAAAATTCAAATTTAATGGAGAATGTTTATTATCATTTGAAAGAACATTCTTTGGCATTTATTTTTTGAAGATAATGTCTATCAAATGTTGGCCGGTGCTACGTCGCAGATGGTCCATCCGTTGAATCCAATTTTCGATCACTCCTTCGAGCATTTCGACTGGTAACTGGCGAATGACACGCGTGATGTTTTCCTCCAAGGCCTGAATCGAAGCGGGTTTGTCGGCATAAGCTTTTGACTTTACATATCCCCACAGGAAAAAGTCTAACGGTGTGATATCACACGATCTTGGTGGCCAATCGACCGGCCCAAAACGTGAAATTATGTGCTCACCGAAATGTTCTCTCAATAAGTCCATTGATTGATGCGATGTGTGGGAAGTGGCGCCGTCTTGCTGAAACCAAATGTCGCCGAGATCACGAGCTTCAATTTCAGGCATCAAATAGTCGGTTATCATGGCACGATAACGGTCGCCATTGACGGTTACGTTCGCACCGGCATAATTTTTTAAAGAAATATGGACCGATGATTCCACCGGCCCACAAACCACACCAAACCGTTGTTTTTTCTGGATGAAGTGGCAGTTCTTCAATCTCTTCAGGTTGCTCTTCGTCCCAAATGCGGCAATTTTGTTTGTTTACATACCCATTGAGCCAGAAATGGGCCTCATTGCTAAACAAAATTTGCCTCGAAAACGTCGGATCTTCTTGGAACTTTTCAAGAGCCCATAGAGCGAAGCGATGTCGCTTGGAAGGTCGAGCGGCTTCAGTTGTTGCACAAGCTGTATTTTGTACGCTTTCAATTTAAGATCTTGAAGTAAAATGCGCCAAGTCGTTCCATACGTCAGTCCGAGTTGCTGCGAACGGCGCCGAATCGACTCTCCACGGTCTTCGTGTACACTCTCAGCTACGGCCGCTATATTTTCTTCACAGCGTGCTGGACGTGGTCTATTCGGTCGAATATTATCCAATAATGAATGCTGGGTCTCAAAATGGGTGATGGTGTTGCGAATAGTACGCTCAGTAGGCCGATTATGTTGACCATAAGTTGAGCGAAGTGCACGAAACACATTCCTCACAGAACGTGAATTTTCATAATAAAGTTGAACAATTTGTAAACGTTCTTCACGCGTAAGTCTTTCCATTATGAAATGCCAAACAATACTAAACAAAAATAACACGACAGCATGACACGACTCACACGTGATTTGTCAAAAAAGGCTATTGAAAAAAGTATCTCTACTTGGATCACCCGTTAATATGTTTGACAGGTAACTTTACTTTCAGAGTTCCTGCTTTTTCCGCAATTTATGGCGCGGTTTGTTATTATCGGGCTAAATCAAAGGGCTTAGTTCTTTGAAGACACCGCAATAAATTTGTATCGTCAAGAAGGACTGTTGTGTTAACGTGTTTCAATAAACGTTTTTTATGTTTTCGTGCCAAATTTTTTCGTTTCATCTTTTTTTGCAAGAATAGAAAGATCTCTGCGTAGATCTTCGTTTCTTATGTACCATGGCGAAAAAGTTCTTCAAAAAAAATAGATTTTCTAAATTTCAGAATAAATCTGAATCGAAATCAAAAAGAATTACTGAAATCGGACTTATAGTTATAGCTTTGTGAAGGGATTATGGACTACTTACTTACTAAAGTGGCGCTACAGTCCGGGATGAACCTAGCCCGACCTTAGCTAACTGCCTCCAGTTAGCTGGGATGATCAGGGTCTTATATAGGTTCTCCTTAGTAGTACGAGTGAGGGCTTTGAGTAATTCTTCGTTTGATTTCTGACGAGATGTTGTTGTCAGCGGAGCCGAGGTAGACAAAGTCCGGTACTACCTCAAAGTTATAGCTGCCGATGGTGACATTCTGTCCAATTCTCCGATTTTGTGTGTCCTTTCGTGTTGACAGCATATACTTAGTCTTACACTCATGTACTGGTAAACCCATGTTTGCCGCTTCCTTCTCTATACTAGCCAATGTGGCTATGACATCACGTTGAGTCCTACCAATGATGTTAATATCCACGGCGTATGCTAGTAGTTGCCCCCAAAATTGTGCCTCCGGTGTTGGCTCGGGAGTTTTGCACAATCCTTTCAAGAATCAAATTGAAGAAGTCACATGGCAGCGCATCGACTTGCCTAAATCCTTTTTTGGTATCGAATGTGTCGGTGAAGTCGTTTCCGACCATGATGGAGCAACGAGAATTCTCCATCGTCATCCTACACAAACGTACGAGTTTGTCAGTTTGGCAATTATAACAAATCCACATCTGAATAGTCGCTGTTTCTGATCACTATAACACGGTCCGTAGTACATATCACAGTTTTCCATCCTCTTTTTTCCCGGACCATCACATCGTATTTCCTGGATGTCAGTAATGTCTGCTTTGTAGCAGTTTAGCGCTTCCGCTAGTTGTTCGCCTGCACCTCTCCTGTTTAATGTTCTCACATTGCAGGTGCAGATACGAACGCCGTTGTCCTTTTTTCGTTTAGCAGGGTCGTCAACAATAATATCAGTCCTTTCCGAGGCTATTGGTTGCTTCGTAACAAAGGCTTTTTTATATGGATGGGTAATTAACCCAAAGCACAACCCCCTAACCTTGAGGGCCAGGCCATTGTTTTGACCTTAGGACAGCGGGCCGGGTTTCCACATTATTTCTTTTACATAGCGTTGTACTGGAGTACTGCGAGCGAGGTCGTTTGTTCAAATCCCGAAAGTGACAGTTTGGGCACTGCTCCACCTCTTGCGAATGTCTGACAAATACCAACGAGTAAAAAAAAGAGTAAAACTGTCATGAAAAAGTTTTTAAATTTGCGGTTGGACTCGGCGTTAAACAGGAAGTCCTCTTTTTTGTGGCAAAAATAATAACTTCGCACGCACAAATGAAGGGAGAAGTTGTATGAGTTGTAAATGCCAGATAAGTCATTTTTAAGAAGAAAATAAGCACAATTGATTATGATTATGAAATTTATTGATGATAACCATATCTTTCCAGATGAGCAGTTCGGTTTTAGACGCTACCACAACACTGCCTTTCAAGTACAAAGAATTTATAATCATGTTAAAAGTAACCGGTCGATAGGGAAATCGACTGGCATGATTTTACTTGATATTGAAAAGGCCTTTGACTGTGTTTGGCATAATGGATTGATATATAAAATGATAAATCTACACTTCCCTCCATATCTGTGCAATATTATCTTAAGTTTTCTGTCTGATCGTCGTTTTCAAGTGCATGTCAATAGTGGTGTATCTAATGTAATTAACTTGAAGTCTGGAGTACCTCAAGGTTCCGTATTGGGGCCCATTCTCTATAATTTATATACCTCAGACCTTCCAGATCTGCCTGAATGTGGATTAGCTGTTTTTGCTGATGACACAGCTGTATTTTCATCCCATGATTTTGCTCTTAATATTGAGATCAATCTAAAATATGCGATGGAAATACTAGAAACGTATATAAATAAATGGAAGATCCAATTAAACAAGGACAAACTACAAGCTATCTTTTTCACTAGAAAAAGAAAAGCTTGTTTTTTGCCTTCCTCTAACTTACAGATTAATGGAACAAATGTAAAGTTTCAGAATTCTGTAAAATATCTAGGTATACATCTTGATTCCAAATTAACATTCCAGGAACACATCTCACAGACAGTGAATAAGGTTAATATAGCAACGAGAGTCCTTTACCCATTTATCAATAGGAGATCATTACTTTCTCTGTCAAACAAAATAATAATATTTAAAGTTATATTTCAAGCTATTCTTCTTTATGGCTGTCCAGTATGGGGAAACTCCGCCCTTTGCCATATAAAAAAACTACAAGTAGCTCAGAATAGAGTTCTAAAGTTAATGTTAAATCTACCATGGGATTATCCTACTCTACACATTCATAAAAGAGCGGGTGTTGAATTAGTATCTGAAAGAATATCCAAAATCACTAAAAAGTTTGTGAATTCTTGCGCTTTTGCTGACAATCCCTTAGTTAATAATCTGTTTGCAACAACTAGTCAAAATATATGATTTATTTATTTATTTATTAACTTGTTTGTTTATTTATTTATTTTTTGTTGTTTCTCTTTAATTATTTATATAATTGTTTACTTACTTATTTGTTTATTTATTTATATATTCATTTAGCTATTTATTTATTTGATTGTATTTATTTATTTGTATATATTTATTTATGTTTGAATATTTATTTATTTATTTATTTATTTACTTTGTTTTTTTTTTATGTATTTGTATTTATTTATTTATTAACTTTCTGTTTTGACTTATATTGAAGGTTTTTGTCGTGTTTCCTTCAAAACTCCTATTCTTCTCTAGTTAATATTTTTATTTTTTCAATTTTGTAATTTTGTAAAGATATATTCTGAACATATCAAATCTCTGTAATTAATATTATATTGTGCAATAACAAAGCCATTGTAAAATTATAACGAAATAAAGCTATCTATCTATCTGATGTGTAGTCAAAGTTACAACTACGGAACCGCCAGCTGACTTAAGAGCCCTGCAGATAAGTTATATGCTTCGCAGGTAGCCAAATCAATTTATAACGTTTTGAAAAAATAAATAAATAAAAAATAAAAAAAATAAAGCTGAACCGACGATTGACGATTTGTTCGATTCGTTGGTTAAACAGGCTTTTTAAATGGTCAACTTCTTTCTACTATATTATGTCATCTTGACAATTTGTAAACTTAAAAGCTTCCATACCATAACGTGGGAATACTTTTATTAGTTAATTTAATTTTTTTTTTTCAATTTTAAACTTTTCTGGAAAATTTTAATAATTCACATGTGTGCCGAAGCAATAAAGTCTTTTTAAAGTAACCCTAGCCAAAGTTCCAATTTTCATGTGAATTAACTAAACTTTTACTTTACTTTTACTGATAACAAGTATAGGTTACCGTAGGTAAATAAAAACCTGCCATCGCCAGTAAAAATTACATACTTACAGACTTTATACTGTTTGTGTATGTGCAATTATGTCAAATGATAGTATTTAGGTGCAGGTGCAGGTATTTCCTTTAACTTACTAAAGGATCCCTTCTATCTCTAAAAAAAAAATTAATTTTAGCATGATATTCTGTGGGAGTGTCTGCAAAACTCCACTCCCAGCACGGTATATGTTCCTCTATGGTTGCAAATTTTTCACAAGGACTCTGCTAAACATGCGGGTAGTCCATAATTTTGCAACCATTAAACGAATCACTTTAAGGAAGGATTTCTGTGCGGAAACATCTAATAGCTAAGATGGGCCTACTAGTTTTTTCTCGATCGGGTCATTTTGAAACCGAGTATTTCCAAATGGCTAGGTGGATATTGAGGTTTCTCGGACTCTGGGCATTGGATCCTATAACAAAACTGAAATTAATGTTAATCGGATTCAATTTCATTGTCCTATTTATGACAATCATTGGTGAGATTCGATTTGCATGGCTCATAAGAGAAGAGCTTTTACAGGCGTTAGTAGCTATTTGCCCATGCCTTACAAAAGTTGTAACTTTGATGAAATTGGCATATTTTTTGGTTTATCGTGAGGAGTTTGCTTTGTTGTTGAAGGACCTTCAGTTGCATCTTGTTGCAGGTAAGTGGCATTTGCGTTGTGTAACATATAACTTTGTTTGGAATCTTATCTCTTCAGAAACTAAAGACTCTACAAAGAATGCAGAAATTAAGAGAACTTCATTTGTTACCAACATCTGGCCGTTCTGCCTATGGTTTTGTGCTGTGACTACGAATTTTTTGTATTTTTTAACCCCGATCGTTTCGTGGACGTATCAGCGTTTTTTTGAAGCAGACAAGAGCAGTTGGGTCACCTTGCCCTTTCAAGCTGCGTAGGTTAACAATTTTGAAAAATATGCCGTCTTATTAAAGTGTCCGTTTTTTCTTCCAGTTTACCTTACAAGGATATGACACAATTGAAGAATAAGCCACTGTACACATTGGTTTATTGTTTGTTGACACATTCTGGAAGTGTGACAACTTTCGGATTTTCGGGTATCGACGGTACATTCTACTGCTTTTGCTTGTACATATCAGTATCCCATCAGTGTTTGCAAGAAGATTTCAAAGAAGCTTTTAAGAGGCACGTTGATAGTGGTAAGTTGCATGGGAAATTAGATTCTAAAACTATTTACAGCCTACAGTCCGGGGCTGTTTACAGTTTACTGAATCAACTTTTGATATGCAAGTAGTAAATGGTGAATCAAACACTTCATGTTGGTTGATGAAGGACTTGCCTGTTTCTTATGATTCCAGTCTTTCGATATTATTTTTTCACAGAATTTCTGATTTGTTGTGGCAAAGATATTCGCATTTTTACCTTGGCTGCAACAAGGTAGTGAGTGGTCCGAGTCGATTTTAGCCTTTCGAAATGTTCGGACATCCAAAATACAGGATGCGTGCTACTTTTCTATAGCAATGTGATCAATTTGATTGACAATTTGATTGACCGTTATATTGACGCTTATGGATACATAGATAAGGAAATAAGTCAATTTGACTAAGTCCGACGTGTTGTCGTGTAGGCTGTGCTTTCCGATAGTACTGCTTAAGATGTCTTCTCTTCCTACCTTGGCGTTAAAATCTGCCATCACGATTTTACCATCGTACTTCTACGCGCTCCTTGACAAAACTCATGAGCGACTATAAATTTGTCAAGGAGCTCGAAGTAGCATTCTAACGTTATATCATTTTTTTCGTCCGTTGGAGCGTGATCGCATATAAGGTTTATATTGGCGACTTTGGCCTTGATGCGGATTGTTACAATGCATTCGCTGGTCTCTTGAAAACATTAAAGTTCTTGCATAAGTCTGGCACTTATAACAAATCCACATCCGAATAGTCACTGTTTCTGTTCATTATAACAGTGTCTTTATCCTCTTTTTGCCGGGCCATCTCATCGAATTTCCTCGATGGCAGTAATGTCTACTTTGTAGCATAGGGCGTCGGGTAGTTGTTCGCCTGCATCTCCTCTGTTTAATGTTCTCACATTCTATGTACCTACAGATACGAAAGTCGTTGTCCTTTTTTCCCTTAGCATGGGCATCAGAACGAGGGGTGTTGTAGAACGAGGGTAGACTCTGATTGGCGTTAACTTGGCAATGCCCAGTGTTGCAACTCTGACTACACATCAAATGTGCTTATCTTTACCTCCAAGTGGTAACCATCGGGTACTGGTCTCATCCAACCGGATTTGACTTGCTAAACGATAAGTGCGAGTGTTGATAACACGACGAAAAACAGCAACACTATAAACACCCTGGTGAGAATGGCACGGATGAATACCCGGCCTGCTGTCCCAGGCGAACCTAGATGAGCTGCTCTGACATATTCGGACAACAGGTTGTCTAGGAATTTCAAGGGTTAGTCAGGCCCCTTGAACAGAGATGGTGGCGGATGAACCGAAAGGCCAACGGCAGCGCTCAATCCCGTAGTGGATACTGATGGCCCCGTATCCTAGGGGTATCTAATAAATTGGAACTGGCCCTCCAGGTTGGGGGTTGTGCTTTGGGTTAACTACCCACCCACAGAAAAAAAACATGGTTACGAAGCAACCAATAGCCTCGGAAAGGACTGATTTTATTGTTGACGACCCTGCTAAACGAAAAAAGGACAACGACGTTCGTATCTGCACCTGGAATGTGAGAACATTAAACAGGAGAGGTGCAGGCGAACAACTAGCGGAAGCCCTAAACTGCTACAAAGCAGACATTACTGCCATCCAGGAAATACGATGGGATGGGCCGCGCAAAAAGAGGATGAAAAACTGTGACATATACTACGGACCGTGTTATAGTGAGCAGAAACAGCGACTATTCGGATGCGGATTTGTTATAAGTGCCAGACTTAGGCAAGAAGTCTTATGTTTCCAAGACATTAGCGAACGCATAGTAACAATCCGCATCAAGGCCAAATTCGCCAACATAAGCCTTATATGCGCTCACGCTCCGACGGAAGAAAAAGATGATATAGCTAAGGATTGCTTCTACGAGCTCCTCGACAAAACCTATGAGCGACTACCGAAGTACGATGTAAAAATCGTGCTGGGAGATTTTAACGCAAAGGTAGGAAGAGAAGACATCTTTAGAAGTATTGTCGGAAAACATAGCCTACACGACAACACGTCTGCTAACGGACATAGGCTAATTGATTTCGCTACGGAACGAAATGCCACTATAGCCAGCACACGGTTTCCTCACCTCGATATCCATAAGGGGACATGGCGGTCTCCAGATCAACGAACGGTCAACCAAATTGATCACATTGCGATAGATAAGAGGCACGCATCCAGTATTTTGGATGTCCGAACATTCCGAGGAGCTAACATCGACTCGGATCACTACCTTGTAGCAGCCAAGGTAAGAATGCGGATATCCACCACGCCACAACAATCCAGAAATACTGTGAAAAAATTTAATGTCGGAAGACTGCAATCGCAAGAGACCGCCAAGACCTTCGCACAACGCGTATCCCTTAACCTCTCGATTAACACCATACCACCAGCATCGAATGTCGAAGAGCAATGGCAACGATGCCAACAGGCCATTAGATCAGCCGCAACTGATGTGCTAGGTTTCTCGCGCCCACCAGCAAGAAACCCCTGGTTTGATGAGGAATGCCGACAGATGCTCGCAGCCAAGAACGAGGCCTACAAGGCTAAGCTGCAGGTGAAGACGAGAGCTGCCATTGAGCTCTATAGGCAAAGAAGAAGGGAAGAACATCGGCTTTTCAGCAAGAAGAAAAAAGAGCAAGAAAAGCGCGCGATCGAGGATATAGAGAGGTGCCACTCCAGGAACGATGTTCGCAAGTTTTACCAAAGTGTAAAACGTCAAAGCCAAGGATACAAGGCCCGAACAGAATCCTGTCGAGATGAACAAGGAAATATTGTAGTTGAGACACAGTCGGTGCTAAGGATATGGAAGAACCACTTCTGCAGACTGTTAAACGGCGATGACGAACAACATTCCGCTGTCAGGCAGAACGAACCATTCAATATTGGCAACGACAGCGAAAACTGCCAACCACCCGACCTGAGTGAAGTGAGGATAGCAATATCTAAACTCAAGCTTAATAAGGCTGCCGGAAATGACGGCCTCCCCGCTGAGCGCTATAAGGCCGGCGGAGATGACTTGGTAAGTAACATCCACCAACTCATAAGCCAAATCTGGTCGGATGAAAATATGCCTGAAGAATGGAACCTCAGCATCGTTTGCCCGATCCACAAAAAAGGAGACCCTCTGAACTGCGCCAACTACAGAGGCATAAGTCTCCTCAACATCGCCTACAAGATCCTATCTGCCGTAATATGTGAACGCCTGAAACCGTTTACCAACAACCTGATTGGCCCTTATCAGTGTGGTTTTAGGCCAGGAAAGTCCACAACCGATCAAATTTTCACACTTCGGCAGATCCTGGAAAAAACTCAAGAAGTCCAAATCGATACCCACCACCTATTCATCGATTTCAAAGCCGCATATGACAGCACTTATAGAGACGAACTGTACAGAGCCATGTCTAGTTTTGGTATACCGCCCAAAATCGTCCGTTTGTGTAGGATGACGATAGAGAATTCTCGCTGCTCCATCAGGGTCGGAAACGACCTCACCGACACATTCGATACCAAAAAAGGATTTAGGCAAGGCGATGCGCTGTCATGTGACTTCTTTAATCTGATTCTTGAGAGAATTGTGCAAAACTCCAAAGCCAACACCAGTGGCACAATTTTCCAAAAGTCGGTGCAACTACTAGCATACGCTGACGATATTGACATCATTGGTAGGACTCAACGTGATGTCATAGCCACGTTTGCTAGTATAGAGAAGGAAGCGGCGAAAATGGGTTTAGCAGTAAATGAGGGTAAGACTAAGTATATGCTGTCAACACGAAAGGACACACAACATCGACGAATTGGACCAAACGTCACCATTGACAGATATAATTTTGAGGTAGTACGGGACTTTGTCTACCTCGGCTCCGCTATTAGCTCTGACAGCAACATCTCGTCAGAAATTAAACGAAGAATTACTCTTGCCAACCGCTGTTTCTTCGGGCTCAGAAGGCAATTTAGTAGTAAAGCCCCCACTCGAACTACTAAGGAGACCCTATATAAGACACTGATCACCCCAGTCCTGCTCTACGGCGCTGAAGCATGGACCGTATCAAAAGCGGATGAAGAAATCCTTGGTAGATTCGAGAGGAAAATTCTTCGAAAAATCTTCGGTCCCGTTTGCGTTGACGGGCTATGGAGACGAAGATTCAACCAAGAACTATACGAGCTGTACAGCGACATGCCCCTGGTCAAAAAACTCCGCATTGGACGTTTAAGATGGCTAGGACATGTAGAACGAATGGACACCAATACTCCGGCTCGCAGAGTCTTCGATTCCCAGCCAGACGTCGGACGCAGTAGAGGAAGACCTCGCCTTAAGTGGCGCGCACAAGTGGAAACCGACCTCAACCAACTTGGAGTGCGCAACTGGAGGCAGTTAGCTAAGGACCGGGCTAATTGGAGAGGCATGTTGGTTGAGGCCCAGGTTCATTCCGGACTGTAGCGCCACTTAAGTAAGTAAGTATGGGCATCAAGAATAAAATAAGTCCCTTCCGAAGCTATTGGTTGCTTTATAACAATAGTTTTTTCCTTGGTTAGGGAGAACCCCCAACCGGGATCGCAAGTTCCAAGTTATTAGATACCCCAATGACATGAGCTAAACAGTATCCCTTACGTGATTGAACGCTGCCATTTTTATTCGGCTCATCCGCTGTCCAAGGGCCCTGACTTACCCTTAAGATTCCTAATTTACCTGTTTTCGGAATATGTCGAAGCAGCTCATCTTAGTTATGCACTTTGTCCATCCTAACTGGAACTGTAGACATATTAGGAGTTCTTCTTGAGACCCTATCTACGGCCAAGGTAAAAGGCACTCAGCGGTCACCATGTGAAGGCGTTGGTAGGCAGGTTAAAACTCAAGGTTTCAAATAATCGCATTGACTACCATTTAACCACCATTTGACAAATACACCACTTAAAAAATATTTTTTTACTAAAGAAAATGCATAACTGCTAATCCGCTTTAGCTTACCAGAAAAAGGAAGGAGACCTTCTCTACCGTGAACTATCCAGGCTGGTTAACCGTCAACAGAATATAAATCAAATATTCCAGCGCTTTAATGGACTATACAAGCTTATGATTTTTGGCCAGTTTCTGGTTGCTTCGATCGTGTTGGGTATTGCCTTGCTTAATTTCCTTCTGGTGAGCTTCAGACATCTATTCCAAGGACTATAATAATATTTATACTTTTTGCTTAGACTCCAGGGATGTCAAAACTCATCTATGTGTTTTATTTTGTGGGAATTTTCTGTCAGCTTTTTTGCTACTGTTATGTAGCGGAGGAATTGAATGAGCGTGTAAGTACACAATTGCAAATAGTTCACTAACACATAAAACAAAAAATGTTTGTCGCATATCATGTTAAAATGTCCTTTTACTAGGAATAAATTATTTTTTTTTTAATTATATTTAGTATTCGAAGCTATCGGAAACTTTATACTTTTGCGAATGGTATCGATGCGATATAAGAACGCGAAAACTTATTTTGTTGGTTATGATCAATTCACAACGTGGATGTCAATTGGAAGCTCCATTTTTCAGGCCATCTATACAATTATTTGGAGCTGTAAGTAGATTCATCGATTTGTAATGGGAGAGAAAAAAAATACAATTAAATGTTTTTTTTAAAGATCTCCAGGACGTCTGTATCTTATATTACAGTTCTGAAAGCATTTCTGTAAAGCTAATAAAATATTTTTATTTTTTAAATGTTCTACTTTTATGAACACTGCTATACTTATGTGAATTAATATTATTTGATTTAAAGTTGGAGTCTGGGAGTTATGACTTCATAAATTGTTATAAAATATATAAAAAAATATATAAAAAATCGATGTTGATTGGCAGCGGTTTTGTCAATTGAGAAGAGAATATGATTTTTTAAACAAATATTTATACAAACAATATATTTTGAACATACAGTCTCGCATAACGCTCATACCCCGAAAATGGGCTACTGACATCGGTATTTTTTCCGGCCCGCTGTCCTAGGGTCAAAACAAGGGCCTGGCGGTCCAGGTTGGGGGTTGTGCTTTGGGTTAACGGAAAGAAAATATTGTTACGAAGCAACCAATAGCCTCGGAAAGGACTGATATTATTGTTGACGACCATGCTAAACGAAAAAAGGACAACGACGTTCGTATCTGCTCCTGGAATGTGAGAACATTAAACAGGAGAGGTGCAGGCGAACAACTAGCGGAAGCCCTAAACTGCTACAAAGCAGACATTACTGCCATTAAGGAAATACGATGGGATGGGCCGGGCAAAAAGAGGATGAAAAACTGTGACATCTACTATGGACCGTGTTATAGTGAGCAGAAACAGCGACTATTTGGATGCGGATTTGTTATAGGTGCCAGACTTAGGCAAGAAGTCTTATGTTTTCAAGACATAAGCGAACGCATTACAATCCGCATCAAGGCCAAATTCGCCAACATAAGCCTTATATGCGCTCATGCTCCGACGGAGGAAAAGGATGATATAACTAAGGATTGCTTCTACGAGCTCCTCGTGCTGGGAGATTTTAACAGTCAACAAAATTGATCATATTGAACCACTACCTTATTGTAGCCAAAGTAAGGATGCGGATATCCACCACGCCACAAAAAAACAGAAATACTGTGAAAAAATTTAATGTCGAAAGACTGCAATCGCCAGAGACCGCCAAGACCTTCGCGCAACGCGTATCCCTTAACCTCTCGACTCACAACATACCACCAGCATCTAATGTCGAAGAACAATGGCAACGATGCCAACAAGCCATTAGATCAGCCGCAACTGATGTGCTAGGTTTCTCGCGGCCACCAGCAAGAAACCCCTGGTTTGATGATGAATGCCGACAGATGCTCGCAGCCAAGAACGAGGCCTACAAGGCTAAGCAGCAGGTGATGACGAGAGCTGCCATTGAGCTCTATAGGCAAAGAAGAAGGGAAGAACATCGGCTTTTCAGAAAGAAGAAACAAGAGCAAGAAAAGCGCGTGATCGAGGATATAGAGAGGTGCCACTCCAGGAACGATGTTCGCAAGTTTTACCAAAGTGTAAAACGTCAAAGCGAAGGCTACAAGGTTCGAACAGAATCCTGTCGAGATAAACAAGGAAATATCGTAGTTGAGACACAGTCGATGCTGAGGATATGGAAGAACCACTTCTGCAGACTGTTAATCGGCGATGACGAACAACATTCCGCTGTCAGGCAGAACGATCCATTCAATATTGGCAACGACAGCGAAAACTGCCAACCACCCGACCTGTGAAGTGAAGTGAGGATAGATATATCTAAACTCTATCTTAATAAGGCCGCCGGAAATGACGGCCTTCCCGCTGAGCTTTATAAAGCTGCCGGAGATGACTTGGTAAGCAACATCCACCAACTCATAAGCCAAATCTGGTCGGATGAAAATATGCCTGAAGAATGGAACCTCAGCATCGTTTGCCCGATCCACAAAAAAGGAGACCCTCTGAACTGCGCCAACTACAGAGGCATAAGTCTACTCAACATCGCTTACAAGATCCTATCTGCCGTAATACGTGAACGCTTGAAACCGTTTACCAACAACCTGATCGGCCCTTATCAGTGTGGTTTTAGGCCAGGAAAGTCCACAAAAGATCAAATTTTCAAACTTCGGCAGACCCTGGAAAAAACCCAAGAAGTCCAAATCGATACCCACCACCTATTCATCGATTTCAAAGCCGCATATGACAGCATTTATAGAGACGAACTATACAGAGCCATGTCTAGTTTTGGTATACCGCCCAAACTCGTCCGTTTGTGTAGGATGACGATAGAGAATTCTCGCTGCACCATCAGGGTCGGAAACGACCTCACCGACACATTCGATACCAAAAAAGGATTTAGGCAAGGCGATGCGCTGTCAAGTGACTTCTTCAATTTGATTCTTGAGAGGATTGTGCAAAACTCCCGAGCCAACACCAGAGGCACAATTTTCCAAAAATCGGTGCAACTACAAGCATACGCCGACGATATTGACATCATTGGTAGGACTCAACGTGATGTCATAGCCACGTTTGCTAGTATGGAGAAGGAAGCGGCAAAAATGGGCTTAGCAGTAAATGAGGGTAAGACAAAGTATATGCTGTCAACACGAAAGGACACACAACATCGACGAATTGGACAGAACGTCACCATTGACAGATATAACTTTGGGGTAGAACGAGACTTTGTCTACCTCGGCTCCGCTATTAACTCTGACCACAACATCTCGTTAGAAATCAAACGAAGAATTACTCTTGCCAATCGCTGTTTCTTCGGGCTAAGAAGGCATTTTGTAGTAAAGCCCCCACTTGAACTACTAAGGAGATCGTATATAAGACCCTGATCATCCCAGTCCTGCTCTACGGCGCTGAAGCATGGATCGTATCAAAAGCGGATGAAGAAATCCTTAGTCGATTCGAGCGAAAAATTCTTCGGAAAATCGTCGGTCCCGTTTGTGTTGACGGGCTATGGAGACGAAGATTCAACCGCGAACTATACGAGCTGTACAGCGACATACCCCTAGTCAAAAAACTCCGCATTGGACGTTTAAGATGGCTAGGACATGTAGAACGAATGGATACCAATACTCCGGCTCGCAGAGTCTTCGATTCCCAGCCAGACGTTGGACGCAGTAGAGGAAGACCTCGCCTTAAGTGCGCGCACAAGTGGAAACCGACCTCAACCAACTTGGAGTGCGCAACTGGAGGCAGTTAGCTAAGGACCGGGCTAATTGGAGAGGCATTGGAGCGCCAACTTAAGTAAGTAAGTAAGTCTCGCATAACAAATGATACGAAATCATTTTGGTTATTTCTAAATGGCAAAAGGAAATCGGTTTCTCTTCAGGAATGCATTGAGTATAATGGGCAATCATCAATTGATCTTGAAAACACATGTGAACTTTTCGCAACATTTTTCGATTCAGTGTATGTCAATCATACGTCGTTACTCCCTCGTACGTTGCACATTCAAATATTGGTCATACTAATATAAGCTCTATTTTAATATCTGAAATGGAGATCATAAAAGGTATAACAAAATTGAATTGTTCTATGAATCCTGGCCCCAATGGAATTCCATCATTTTTCTTAAAACAATGTAAATTTGCTTTGGCCGTTCCCCTTAAAATAATTTTTTAATTTATCATTGTCTTCAGGGATTTTCTTGGATGATGGAAGCTTTCGTTTATAACACCAATACACAAGGCTGGTCCGAAGAGTAATATTGAAAATTATCGTGGAATATCAAAGCTATCTGCAATCCCAAAACTCTTTGATTTAATCGTCTCTGATAATCTTACCTTTTTTTTAAAGAGCATATTTGTATTGAACAGCATGGGTTTGTATCTGGTAAATCCACTTCAACCAACCTTATACTGCTTTCGAAATATGTCATAGAAGCATTTGAATCTGGTTATCAAGTCGATGTATTATACACAGATTTTATAAAAGCTTTTGATACTGTCTGTCATAACTCATTGATTTCCAAAATTGAATCATTTGGTATACATGGGATGCTTTTAAATTGGATCCAAAGTTACCTCAAATGTAGGAAACAATGCGTTAAAATTAGCAATATTTTATAAAGGTACGTAAATGTATCGTCGGGTGTTACACAGGGTAGCCATCTTGGCCCTCTTTTTTTTAATATATTCATAAATGAAATCCAGCCTTTGTTGAAATATACTAAATGTTTATTGTATGCAGATGATATAAAGCTATTTTGTAGAGTGAAAAACCTTTCTGGCTGTACTAAAATTCAAGTTGATCTTAATGTAGTCGTAAATTGGTGTAAAAATAAGGGTCTGAAATTGAATACAAATAAGTGTTATGTCTTTACTGCAAACCGTCTTTTAACTCCAACAATTTTTGTCTATAATATTGCAGATATAATTTTAGAACGAAAAAATGATGTTAAGGACCTTGGAATAATTTTTGACACCAAATCTACATTTTCTATTCATATGGACTATATTATAGCAAAAGCTAATTCTATGTTTGGTTTTGTAAAACGTAATTGTTCTGATTTAAATCTGTTTATATGTCTCTGGTACGTTCTTTATTTGAATATTGTTCTATTATATGGTACCCCTCCCATTATAATGCTATAACTCGAATAAAAAAAGTTCAAAAATCATTTACTCGTTTTGTTATAAGAAAACTAAGCCCTAATATTGAAAAAAATGCCTTCATATTTAGAAAGATGCTTCATTATAGGGTTTGAAACTTTAGAAATGAGACGGTGTGTTCAATGTATAATGTTTGAACATGATGTATTCTCGAATCGTGTGAAATTTCCAGTTATCCTTGAGTTATTTGATATATATATGTACCCGAAATGAATTTGCGTCAGCGTCATTTTTTGAAAGCTCAGAGGCATAAATATAATTATGGATGCAACGAACCGATATCAAGATGTATTAAACTTTTTAATGAATTACCTTTGCTAATTCCAAATGAAATAGATTTAACACTAAATAGAATGAATTTTAAATACTAAAGGTTTAGTACTAAATACTATACTAATCAATTTTAAACACAATGTCATAAATGTCAATAAACATAGAATTTGAGTGTATACTGTTGAAAGTGATTATACGAAACCGAAGTGTTTCCTTATACACCTTTCTTTGTTTTCGTGTAAAATCTAAAACTACGCTGTCGATCACTAGGATGAGGGCCATACTTTTTGCAACGACCGTAGGAATTTCCCAAGATCAAACAATGATATCGAGAGAATGACAGGATGTCTCACCTACAATATCGTAAGTACACTAGAGTCCAAAATTATCGCACCATATAATGACAAACGAGTTAAATGAAATAAAATATATAAATTTTAAAAATCTCCAATCTCAAGATGAGGCGTGCTTATATATAAAAAAAATAATAACAGTGGATTTTTCTGTATATCCCTTAATGTGAGGTCCATGAGAAAATATTGGGATGCTTTTATGTTATATGTCGATGGTTTTTTGTCGAATATTGATGTAATTATGCTTTATGAAATAAATATAACTAAGGAGGAAAATCATTTGCGGTTGATTGAAGGGTATAATAGCGATCTTTTTAACCGAAGCAAATCAGGAGGAGGAGTAGCTATATATCTAAAACATTTGAGAAGGCTACAAACTGCTGTGCGGATCGTTTAATACCCTACCCTATTCTAACTCAAAAGTTAAGGCCCAAAAACTGGTGGGTGACGTACGGACGGACAGACAAAAGAATTTTTCGCTCGAATCGACCAAGGATTTGTTCATCCACTTTTGATACGGTCCATGCTTCAGCGACGTAGGATCTCCTTAGTAGTTCGAGTGAGGGCTTTACTACTAAATTGCCTTCTTAGCCCGAAGAAATAGCGGTTGGCAAGAGTAATTCTTCGTTTGATTTCTGACGAGATGTTGTTGTCAGAGTTAATAGCGGAGCCGAGGTAGACAAAGTCTCGTATTACCTCAAAATAATATCTGTCAATGGTGACGTTCTGTCCAATTCGTCGATGTTGTGTGTCCTTTCGTGTTGACAGCATATTCTTAGTTTTACCCTCATTTACTGCTTAACCCATTTTTGCTGCTTCCTTCTCTGTACTAGCAAACGTGGCTATGACATCACGTTTAGTCCTACCAATGATGTCAATATCGTCGGCGTGGCTCTGTATAGTTAATATAGTCGATAAATAGGTGGTGGGTATCGATTTGGCTTGAGTTTAGATATTGCTATTCTCACTTCGCTTAGGTCGGGTGGTTGGCAGTTTTCGCTGCCATTGCCAATATTAAATGGTTCGTTCTGCCTGATGGCGGAATGTTGTTCGTCATCGCCGTTTAATAGTCTGCAGAATTGGTTCTTGCATATCCTCAGCATCGACGGTGTCTCAACTATGATAATTCCTTGTTCATCTCGACAGGATTCTGTTCGATCTTTCTATCCCTGGCTTTGAAGTTTTACACTTTGGTGAAACTTGCGAACATCTTTCCTAGAGTGGCACATCTCTATATACTCAATCGCGCGCTTTTATTGCTTTTCTTGCTCTTATTTCTTCTCTTTGAAAAATAAGTGTTCTTCCTTCAATGGCAGCTCTCGTATTCAACTGAAGCTTAGCCTTGTAGGTCTCGTTCTTGGCCACAACCATATGTCGGCATTCTTCACCACTATAATACGGTCAGTAGTAGATGTCACAGTTTTTCATTCTCTTTTTGCCCCGCCCATCCCGGACCATTGCTAATCAGTTGGTGAGACTCAGATTGTTCGCCATCGCTGTTTAACAGTCTGCAGAAGTGGATCTTTCATATCCTCTTTCATACCTTTGCTGCAACAAAGTAGTGGTCCGAATGCGTGCCTCTTGTCTATCGCAATGTGATCAATTTGGTTGACTATTCATTGATATGGAGACCGCGGTGTCCCTTATGGATATCGAGGTGAGGAAACCATGTGCTGGCTATAGTGGCATTTCTTTCCGAAGCGAAGTCAATTAGCCTAAGTCCGTTACCAGACGTGTTGTCGTGTAGGCTATATTTTCCGACAATACTGCTAAAGATGTTTTCTCTTCCTACTTTTGCGTTAAAATCTCCCAGAACGATTTTAACATCGTTCTTTGGTAGTCGCTCATAGGTTTTGTCGAGGAGCTCGTAGAAGCAATCCTTAGTTATATCATATTTTTCCTGTATCTGAGCTTGAGCGCATATAAGGCTTATGTGGCGAATTTGACCTTCATACGGATTGTTACAATGCGTTCGCTAATGTCTTGGAAACATAAGACTTCTTGCTTAGTCTGGCACTTATAACAAATCCGCATCTGAATAGTCGCTCTTTCTGATCACTATAACACGGTCCATAGTAGATATCACAGTTTTTCATACTCTTTTCAGTAATGTCTGTTTTGTAGCAGTTTAAGGCTTCCGCTAGTTGTCCGCCTGCACCTCTCCTGTTTAATTTTCTCAATTTCCAGGTGTAGATACGAACGTCGTTGTCCGTTTTTCGTTTAGCCGGATCGTCAACAATAATATCAGTCCTTTCCGAATCGGGCTTTGTTTTAGCTCGGTCTTTTTTCGAAAGCTCGATCTATTCTCCTCATAATACAATATCTTTCCCATCCTTATAGTATTCTCGATAACCTGGTTGCGGTGAACGGCGTACCGGATTATTCTGAATTTCTATTATGCCATTTTTTTTCACGTTGAGTAACTCAAGTTCCATGATTGTTTTATATTGGCGAGCACGGTGCGAAGCTCACAGTTTTCTTCTCAAGATTTTGGCATTTCACTCAGTCCTGTGTTTCGCGCTCTTCTGGGATACCATAACTCTTTTTGTAGTTTTTGTTAATTATGTAGATCTAGATGGTGGGGTTCTGTTTACTCTAATAGCTTGTTACTTAACTGCAATAATTGGCTCACCCAGAATCCGAAGAGCCGACTTCCCGTTGGAATCGGTTTTTCCAGTGAACCTGGTCTGCCACTTGAGGTGCTTGCATATATTGTTTTGTTTGTTGTATGAGTTTGTTTGTTTGTTTGTTATATGGGGTTGGATTTTAATCGCTTCCTACGACAGGCATGCATGCTGACCCCTTCCACAAGGGGTTCTTAATGAACATGAATATTATTTAAAAAGATATCTGAAATGTTACTATTTCCATTTCGAGCTGTTGAACATATAGCATAAATTAAATTAAAATGAAACATGTTCCGAATATTTATCTTCAAGATAAGAATTTATTAAAATATTAACCTGATCGACTCTTTTGAAGAAATAGGTATTTCTGACACTTATACAAGTTTGTCATAACGAAGCACTGACCTGATTTAGTTTTAAAATCCCCACAAGGAGGAACCAATTTAAAATATAAATCTGAAACAAACCAATTTCCTGCTGAAATCCCCATCCCAATTCCCAACTTCATTTCGATAATTTGCTTATTCCTCCTTCAAGCACTCACGCCATCCATCATTGGAGGTGTATCATCCGCGGGAAAATATTTTTTTTGTTTTCATAGAAACCATCCAGCACTAGACTAGCAACAACCAAGAGAAAGCGAAAGGACCACTGTTGCATAAAACTTTAATAAGACATCTCAGGATATATCCACCATCTTCCCATTTTGACTCGATTCAGCCACAACAGCAGTCAGTAATATTTAAATCCCCCTGTTTTTTTTTCGTGGTTTTTGGCGGTATTTTGATTGTGAGAAAATGTTCAGAGGACACCCGGCAGCTGTTGATGAATTTCTAATTTGAAATTCATAAGTGCGGGGAGTTTAGCGATGTCCTTGGGGAGTCAGTAAGTATACGACATGCTATGCTTTTGTACGCCGCCGCCCCAACCTATTCGTTGTCCGCTATGTCCTGTGACGAAAGGTCCCATTAGTGTTCAGAATATTTATTGCCAGCGTAGTTGTCTCAAGCCAAAAGCTGTGCAAGAAGCATACGCCTCACGAATCCTAATTGGATAATTTATTACACAGGTATATTTACATGTAGGTTCTCGGTGAACGGTGCGCCTTTTTTTAAGCTTTTTACGCGGCTAACAGTGGTTATGGGAAGTCACCGAAAGAATCCACAAGAGGCACGGAGCGTGTACTATTTCGAGCGACAGGTGGTAAGGGCGAATGATCGTTATTATGGCAAACAAATGATTTATGATAACAGCTGATTAATTTTTAAAGCACCACAGAATTGGCTGGGACAGTGTGTCGGTTTAAAAGAAAAAAATCTCAACGTTAATTGGATAGCAATGAGGTTGAGTGGGGATGGCCCTGGGGCTTAAGTGGTACATATGCATAGGCTGTAGTTTTACGAAACCGAAACTGAGCTAATTTTGATTATAAATCGTAGGTGTCGTTATACACATGGGAGGCGCATATCCTTGAAGCACTGCGGTTATCAGAGACAATGGGCTTCAATGTAATTTAGACGAACGTGACGTAGAAACATGCAGCACACAGACAGAATTTAAGGTCCTTAATGTTAAGCCTTTTGTTAGTTTTCGTAATTTCGGATCAGAAAAAAAATCTTCTGGATGTTTACCATTTTCGAATAATATCGTAAAAAACCTCGAATGCTGACAGTTACGCTCCACAGTCCACACCCCTGCCGACCGGTGAAGTACAACAAGCATGCGGCTATTTATCCTGATGACGTGGCAATAGCTGTATTAGTACCCAATTATCTTTGAGTATCTACAGGTACTCTCCAAATGCCTAGTGTTCGCATCATTAGAGTCATACTTTGGTACAGGGTGGCTCACGAAATAGCTTCGGCTCACGAAATAGTTCCTTGCCTAGTGTTCGCATCATTAGAGTCCTACTTTGGTGCTATCGGCTCACGAACCGAAACCTTCCTCTGCAGCCCTTGATGTTATCCTACTTCTAGTGCCCCATTGGGAAAAAGGCCACAGCTTGTGCAGCTATGAGACGGAGACCCTGATCACAATGGAAACCCTCTTAGGTTGGCCAAAAAATTATCTTACATCACCAAAACATAACAGAAAACATTTTTAGACGGAAATCTTACTTTACTACTTAAGTTGCGGTACAATCCGCCGTAAACCTGGGCTTCAAGCAATTTCCATTTTGAATTTGCACGGTGCTAAGAAAAACTCCCTCCAGTTGCACAATACCATTTGTATAGTCGTGTCTGGTACATACATGGTGAAATGTATGGAAATTTCTGAAATGTAACTGTGCCAGGCGGTCAAATATTTAGTAGGCAATGCGATTATATGAAACCTTGAGTTTTCATCAAGCTGAAGCCTACCAACTCCAACTCTCAGATTTCCCGTGGTGACCGCTGAGTGCCTAGTATGTATCTAGGCCATAGTTAGGGTCTTGGCCGCAGCAGATGATGCATATTTCATTCCAGGAGGCATCGGAAGAACTCCCAAAATGGATTCAACGGTGTTGTCTATACAGTCCCAGTTTGAATGGATAAGTGAATAACCTAACAGGTCATCTAGGAATATCAAGGGTAATTAAGGCCCTCGAACAGGGATGGTGGCGGATGAGCCGAAAGGAAGAATTTGACGACCTCCTGGACGGAGTCTACAAAGTCTGTTAAGATGTGTGAAAATCGGTAAGAAAAAAATATTTGGTGGGTTACCAGCAGCACTAGTTTCCCACGACTTCGAATTCTCATTAAACCTGGCGATGCGAGGCACGCATCCAACATGATGGATGTGCACACATTCAGTGGGGTAGCACATTAAGCAGCGACTGAAAATACTACCTGAATACATCTACAATTCCCTGTCCGTTGGTGACTAGGTTGCCTTTTTTATTTCGTAGAGCCTGCGTTCCTACTTTGAAGCCAGCTGCCAGTTGTTTAGCTTTCCTGTAAAATTGACGGATGTTCCTCTTGTCGTGAGACTCTTCTATTTTCCTGAGCTTCGAGGCCCCTCTGAATGTGTGTACATCCAAGATGTTGATAGGGTCTTAGTCTCATTGGTAAGCGCGCGTCCACATATAAGGCTGATGTTGCAAAACATTACTCTGATGCTGATTACAGCCAGGCGATCACTAACCAGCTTCAAGTCGATTATTCTTGACCTAAGTCGGCTCCCCACAAAGCATCCGCATCCTAATACGTGCAGCCTTGGGTGGCAGTTGTAATAATTGATGCATGTTTTTCGAGGACAGAGTTAGGTTTTTAAGTAGCACTCGGGGAGTACAGCGTGCGTACCTTTCAGGAGCCCTACTCTGTATTTCGTTCCGAAAGTCAATTCTATTCTAAATTGTTTTTCGTTTTTTTTTGCTCGTCAAAACCTTTCTTTTTGAGACCACAAAGAGGACTTGTAATCGGAGAATAGAGGCAATTTCTTGGAATTGGTAAAACTTATATCCAAACATGGCAAAGTTTTAAAGGATCATTTGTTGAGAATCGAGCATTCAATAGGTGATAAGGTACGAGTCAGCTCGTATTTGTCGAAGAATATTCAAATGAATTTATAAGCCTTTTGGGAAAGAAATGAGAGGACAAAAATTGTGAAAGACGTCCAATAGTCAAAGTACCTTGGATTATATTCGATAGCACACTCGATGAATCATATATTTACCAAATGATCGAGGTCATTAGATACGTTCACATCCACGACGGCAAAGTTGAGGTGAAGGAATCCTTTCTAGGGTTTTTTTTACATCTGGAAAGACCGCCAAAGAACTTGCCGACGATATCTTAAATCAACTCAATGAAGGTAGTCTTGACATTATCCTTTGGCTAGCTGAGGGATATGATAATGCTACGACTATGGTTGGTATTCATGGGGGAGTTCAAAAATATATTCGGCAAATTAACCCAAAAGCTTTGTTGGTGAAAACCATTCCTTAAACCTTTGTGGGGTTTACTCTTTGGGAAGCAATCCTTCACGTAAAACGTTTTTTTGGACATATTCTCATAAAAAATGTAGGTGTGAGATTCAAGAGACTTGTAGACAATAGATGGAGCGCTATCACGAAGCTGTTAAGTACTTACTTACTTACTTACTTAAGTGGCGCTACAGTCCGCGATGAACCTGGGCCTCAATCAACATACCTCTCCAATTAGCCCGGTACTTAGCTAACTGCCTCCAGTTGCGCACTCCAAGTTGGTTGAGGTCGGTTTCTACTTGTGCGCGCCACTTAAGGCAAGGTCTTCCTCTACTGCGTCCGACGTCTGGCTGGTAATCGAAGACTCTGCGAGCCGGAGTATTGGTGGCCATTCGTTCTACATGTTCTAGCCATCTTAAACGTCCAATGCGGATTTTTTTTGACAAGGGGTAAGTCGCTGTAAAGCTCGTATAGTTCGTGGTTGAATCTTCGTCTCCATAGCCCGTCAACGCAAGCCGGACCGAAGATTTTTCGAAGAATTTTTCTCTCGATTCAACCAAGGATTTCTTCATCCGCTTTTGATACGGTCCATGCTTCAGCTCCGTAGAGCAGGACTAGGATGATCAGGGTCTTATATAAGATCTCCTTAGTAGTTGGAGTGAGAGCTTTACTACTGAGTTGCCTTCTTAGCCCGAAGAAAAAGCGGTTGACAAGAGTAATTCTTCATTTAATTTCTGACGAGATGTTGTCATAGTTAATAACGGAGCCGAGGTAGACAAAATCCCGTACTACCTCAAAGTTATATCTGTCAATGGTGACGCATTGTCAATTCGTCGATGTTGTGTGTCCTTTCGTGTTGACAGCATATACTCAGTCTTACTGCTGAACCCATTTTTGCCGCTCCCTTCTCTATACAATCAAATGTGGCTATCACATCACATGAGTCCTACCAATGATGTCAATATCGTCGGCGTAAGCTAGTAGTTGCACCGATTTTTGGAAAATTGTGCCTCTGGTGTTGGATC
Organism: Rhingia campestris; assembly: GCA_932526625.1. Lineage (NCBI taxonomy): Eukaryota > Metazoa > Arthropoda > Insecta > Diptera > Syrphidae > Rhingia > Rhingia campestris. Next base: position 170,835,245 of record OW052182.1, read on the forward strand.
AGGAGTTTTGCACAATCCTCTCAAGAATCAAATTGAAGGAGTCACATGACAGCGCATCGCCTTGCCTAAATCCTTTTTTTGGTATCAAATGTGTCGGTGAGGTCGTTTCCGACCATGATGGAGCAGCTAGAATTCTCCATCGTTATCCTACACAAACGGACGAGTTTGAGCGGTATACCAAAACTAGACATGGCTCTGTATAGTTCGTCTCTATAAATGCTGTCGGCTTTGAAATCTATAAATAGGAGGTGGGTATCGATTTGGACTTCTTGGGTTTTTTCCAGGATCTGCCGAAGTGTGAAAATTAGATCAGTTGTGGACTTTCCTGGTCTAAAACCGTACTGATAAGGGCCGACAAGGTCCTTATCAGTTTCCATTCATCAGGCATACTTTCATCATACATTTGAGATTCCTAGATAACCTGTTGTCCGAATATGTCGATCTAGGTTCATTCATTCCGCACATATCGTTTAGCAAGTCAAATCCGGTTGGATGCAACCAGTACCCGATGGTTTACACTTGGAGGTAAATAATAAGCACATTTGATGTGTATTCAGAGTTGCAACCACTGGGCACTACCTTCGTTCACCTTTCAATAAAAACTTTGATCGTGTTTTTTTCCTAAAATTTGGTGTAAGCCTCGGGCGCCACTGCGTTGAAACCCCAACCTGGAGTGGCATTTCTAATTTATTAGATAGAGTCGATGTTAGCTTTTCAGAATGTTTGGGTTTCCGAAATACTGGAAGCGTACTACTACAAGCGATATGCAAGTCGCTTGATGATCCGGACTGCCATGTTCTCCTATGAATGTTAAGATAAGGGTACCGTGCGCTGTCTATAGTGGCATTTTGTTTAACCGCGAAGCCAGTTACCCCTTTTCCGTTCCAGAATGTAAAATTGTCATCTGAGTTCTGACGTAATGAAAAGATTGATTGTCCAATTTATTGTAGAAAACACTTTATTAACTATGCAATGAACTTATTGGCAAAACATTTAAGCTACTGTGAAGCAGTAATACTATCTGATCTGTACAATTTATATTTAAATCTTAAATATAAGTAACGTGCAACTTAAACTAATAAAAGAATGCGCTTTTGAATTATAATTATGTGTAGACTTTGTACTGTACAGGGAGAGCATCTCTCAATTTCAAATATTCCTAGGGTGACTTGCACCGACTGAGTTATTCAACCATCTTGCAAATGGTGTGGGTGACCCTTAATGAAGTAAAAGATACTCCAAGGTATCAATTGATTTTCGTTGGCGTTTACTTGTGGACGGCATATCATCAGCATCGTCATCGACTTCATTGTTAATAAATGATAGTTCATCGTCTTCGTCTTCGTCTTCGGCGGGTGCGGATGTCGTTTCGCTTTCATTTGTTTTTTTACTGGCGTTGCCCGGACGTGATCTTTTCATTGGCGTCGATGTTACCTTACCCTCACGGTATTTGCTCCAGAACTCAGGTGGTTGGGCGAACTCAACAAGTTGCGGAAACCGCGTGGACAAGGCCTTAGCGAGATCATCTATTGCTCTTTGGACGCCTTCATCTTGACCGCCAATGTTTTCGGCGATCGTTGTTATAAAGACTATGGACTTTTCCAATGTAGACATCTAAAATATTAACATTTTATTTAATTGACAATCGAGAGGATAAATATAATGTCTTACAGCATCTGCCATTGTTGGCGCATCTCTTCGGCGTCCTTTTCGTGCAGATGATGCAGTTGCTATTGCCGCAGCAGCAGCACTACTTGTTGATGGCAGTGGCTCTTCCGCAGTAGTATTATTAGGTGTTTCCGAAGGTTCGTCGTCATTATTGGGATTCTCAGTTTGACTTTCGGGTTCTCTTCTCTCCCTTTGACAAATTCGCTTGACTATGAAGAGGATATCCTTTATCAATGCAATTCCTTCAGACGATTTAATGTGAGGATCATTCTGGGTTTTTTCTGAAACAAAAATATGAATCATCGTTCTAATAGGACACCCGAATACTAATTTACCTGCAATAAGTTTTAAATTCCCAAAATACAGCAACAAGTTCACATCACTGATGTCTTCCATCATGTGGTTATACAGCTTGTGTCTCAATTTACGCTTTTCATTGCCCTTCAATGGAGACTTGATCATATTCTCCGTAAAAGTGTCCAATCCTTCAAAGTTCTGTTTAGAAAAGTAATTGGAAATTTCTAAACTTGTTTACTCCAGTCAACCACTTACCATATACTCGTTCAAAACAAAAGGACACTCGACTAAACACTTGTGAAACAAGGCCGGATTCTTCTTCGATAAGTATTCGGCAAAGAAGGCATTCGCCTGAGCAGACAGCTTCTCGTTGTCGTCGAAAATCTTAGCGAGCAACGCCAACAGCAATGACCCGCGCAATTTAAGCTGATCTTGCAGAACCAAGCTGGTGAAATTCCTAAACGTCTCCAAGCGATTTATTAAATATTTCGACGATAGCTTTTCCAAAATCATATCCAATATGGTCTCGACGATTTGTGTGTGCTTCTTGCAAAGATCCGATAAAGCAACAAGAATCGTGTTAACTATCGGCGGACGATCGATCGTTGACAAGATTTTACCATAGATCATGATAGTGTTGCTTGCCACGGCATCGTCACGAATCGAAAATCTTGCTGCGATCAATATCATCGAATTGAAGATGCGATCGTTGTCTAGTTCCAGTTCGGATTCGGGTAGATCTACACACGCTATCATGTAATTGTGTATAAAGTGGATGATCGTTTCGTGAGGGTGTTGTTTGATTTCTAAATTCGCCTCGGAGTAGGAGAACATGTATGACATGTATGTGGAGTGATTTTCCGGAAAATTCGGCATTTCTTCGAGAAGTTTGTCTTCAAGGTACTTGTGAAGGTCGAGAATCCAGTCTTGCATGGTCGGATCAGCTGACTGATCCACTGATGTACTTGATGTGGATCGGATTTGATTTTCCTTTGAGTGATGGTCGACTGTTGAGAGAAAATCAAAGGCTTTGCCAATAACTTGAGGGAGTATCTTGCCATCTTTGATGGATTTCAGTAGATGTTTGAAGACGTTATTAAGGGCAGAGAAGCTAAAGTCTTTGACACAGGCCGTCAGTACTTCCAGGGCTATCAGGAGATTCTGTTCATTGTTCCATTGAAGTGACTAGAAGAAGAGCTGTTGTTATTCGACAAAGGCCATTGGTTTGATATTGTCTTACCGAGTGGTATGAGACGAAGCAGTGAATAAGGGAATCGGGTTCTTTACTTTTTATTTTGCCGCAAATGAAGTTCAATAGGATCCAAGCTTCTGTGGAGTTGGACGCGAGTATGTGAGATTCTATGGTGCTGATTATTTGTTGGCTAAAAAAATAGAAAATTACATCAAATCAGGGTATTAATCGATGAACGATTTTTTGGTCAACGATGATCACGATCATTTAATCGCAATCGGTTAGGCACTTTGATAATCCGACTAAGGCTTTATAAAACTTACAGAACTGGGCACCACAGTCGCATATCGTCGTCCAGACAATTATAACAGGGTGGTCAATAGTTTATCCTACGACTAGGCTGGACAGTTGTGCATGTTATATGGAGCGCTTCTTAGAATAAGGCATTGAAGACTCCCACTAATTTTTTTTCAAGTGCAACAGGGGGTAAGGTAAATAGATGTGAACAATCTTTCTTCTGGTGGAAGTAAACGACAAGCTGACACCGCTGTAGTACCATTGGACATCTAACACGATCCGAGTCATAGTGAGAAGAAACAGAGATTATTCAGATGTAGATTTGTCAAAAGTGCCAGACTCAGGCAGGAAGTCTTATTCTTAGAAGACATAAGCAATCGCATTATATTAATTCGGACTAAGGCCAAATTCGACAATATAAGCCTAACACGCGCTCACTCCCCGACGGAGGAAAAAGATGACATTGCTAATGATTGTTTCTACAAGCTCCAGGATAAAACTAATGAGAAACTACCGAAATACGATGTTAAATTCGTGATGGGAGATTTTAACGCAAAGGCAGGAAGAGAGGACATCTTCAGCAGTATTGTCGGAAAACACAGCTTTTACGATTCGGGCAAGATCCACTTCTGCAGACTGTTAAACAGCGGTGGCTGTTAAGTCTCACCAACTGATAAGCAATGGGCCGGGATGGGCGGGGCAAAAAGAGGATGAAAAACTGTGACATCTACTACGGACCGTGTTATAGTGGTGAAGAATGCCGACAGATAGACGTGGCCAAGAACGAGACCTACAAGGCTAAGCTGCAGATGAATACGAGAGCTGCCATTGAGCTCTATAGGCAAGGAAGGAGGGAAGAACACCGACTTTTCAGAGAGAAGAAATAAAAGCAAGAAAAGCGCGCGATTGAGGATATAGAGTGGAGCCTCTCTAAGAAAGATGTTTGCAAGTTTTACCAAAGTGTTAAACGCCTAATCCAGGGATACAAGGCATAAACAGAATGAACAATGAACGATCGTAGTTGAGACACAGTCGATACAGGGGATACGGAGGGACCACTCCTGACGTTCAACGGCGTTAACGGACGAACACTCTCCTGCTGTCAGGCAGAGCGAACCATTCATTATTAGCGACGTCAGCGAAAACTACTAACCACCCGAGCTAAGTGAAGTGATGATAGCAATATCTAAACTCAAGCTGGATATGACGGCCTTCCTTCCGAGCTTTATAAAGCAAGCAGCGATGACTTGGTAAGTAACATTCACCAACTAATAAGCAAAATTTGGTCGGATGAAAGCATGCCTGAAGAATGGAACCTCAGCACCGTTTACTCAATCCACCAAAAATGAGAGCCTCTGAACTACGCCTACTACAGAGCAATACGTCTCCTCAACATCGCCTACAAGATATCAGCTGCCGTAATGAAACCGTTTACCAACAACCTGATCAGTGTGGTTTTAGGCCAAACTCCACAACTGATCAAATCTTTACACTTCGACAGATCTTGGGAAAAAAAAACCCAAGAAGTCCAAACCGACACCCACCAACTATTCATCGATTCGCATTCGACAGCATGCATAGAGAAGAGCCATGTCTAGTTTTGGTACATCGCTTAAACTCTTTCGTCATCAGGGTTAGTAACGCTTACTGAAATATTCGATACCAAAAAAGGATTTCGGGACGCACTGTTATGTGACTTCTGTAACAATATTTAAAACCCCCGAGCCAACACCTTTTTTTACGCCTCAACTGAGAATGGACACTAACGCTACGGCCCGCAGAATCTTCAGTTCTCAGATGGTCAACGCTGAAGAGGAAGATTTTGTCTTCAAAGCGGTTCACAAGGAGGAAACGAACTGAACCAACTTGAAGTGCGTAGCTAGAAGCAGGAAGCTACGGAACGAGCTAACTGGAGAGGTATGTTGGTTGAAGAATAGCTCAATTTGACATTATACCTTTAATCACATCTTCTGGGCGATCCTTGTTGCTAAGTTGGAAAACCTTTTGTTGAAAATTGATACCACTCGGATGATTTGTCAGATCATCACGAGAGAGCCAGTAAAAAAATCATTTATGTGCTGCTACGGCTGGGAACCGAACTCAGACCACTCAGCTCGCGATGTAAGCGAAGAAAACCCCTCACATCAATGGTCTGGGTGGTCTTTTGCAATTACAGCCTTTTCCAATTTTCCAAAGTATTTATTCGCTGTTCTCGCAGTCCAACCTTGGCTGCTACAAGAAGTGAATCTGGTTATGCCTGGGAGTTCAGATGTACAATATATTGGCAACTCAAATGTATGCAAAAAAACCCCTAAATATACGATGTAAACCATCTAAAATTGAGATTCTCTCACAGACTTGATGAACTACCCTAATGACATTAATGGGGCTGCAATCCTTCTACTTCTTCCACTAAAATTTAATGAAACATAAATCAAAACTTACTTAATCATCTGGATCTTGAGGGACTTGTGAAAGCTTATTTGCAGGTACAACCTGGAATGTGTCATCAGCAACGTCCGAATTATAACCCACGGCATGAAATGCTCCGCTTGATTGGTCTGATCGATCCCTTTGATATTCAGCAGAACTCTCGTCCTAAAACACTACAAAAGATCTCGCAATCATATATCGATCTCACTTTCATAAAGAACACACAAACCTCCATTGCAAGGTCCACATTTTTCGGTTCAGAGTCTTGCATCATTGGCGCAATTATTTTGCACCACACATAAATTACCGGATGGCAATTGGGAAAGGTTGCCAAGATGGAGTCAACCATGATCAACGTCTGCTTCCGGACCAACGCTGTTGGCTCATTGACCAAGCTACATGTTTCCTAGAAAATACATTTCAATTGAAATATGACCCACCGTTAAGAATCACTGACTGAGGATGACAAACCGTTACAAACTCCGTGCTGAATATTATTAACGGATTGATTTTGACGATGGTCTCGAGCAGTATAATAGCCGCCCGACGCAAATGCATTATCGGATTCGAAAACAACAGATAGATGTTCTTGGGCAGGTAGAGGAAGCTTAAAATTACTATCTCGGAGCCATTGAAAGTGTATGCCGGTTCGATAGTAGCCGGCTTACCGAAACGTATTTCATTCTTCAAAACTTTCGGTTCCTTAGGCAGTTTTACGCTGCCGTCATTATATTGTGCAAATTTAAGTCCTTCCAAGAGAATCTTTTGCGTATTGGGAGATCCTCTAGCGAAGCCTTGTTGAATCCCCTGCAAGGCTTTGGTTTTAATGTTGTTGTTCGTGTCACGGATACTGTCTATCAGCTCCTTTATGATGTACACTTCACGGGGTATTTCCGAAATTTCATGACGAAACATTGCCCAATCGACATTCGACTCGAGGAGGATCATTTTCGAAAATAGATCTACAGATCGAGAACGAATGCCAACTTCATCGGCGTATATGGCTTCGGAAAGGAAATCCACAATTGATGCATTGCAGCGGGTAAACAAGGCAGCGTCGTATTTTGCGGCATACTCCAGAGCTCGTTGCGTTTGCTCCGTTTTCCACTGAAAGTGTTACGATTAGGAGTGTGTTAAAATGTTGCAACATTTTCCGCTTACCGTTCTTTCCGGATTTGTGACAATGCATTGAATGTATAACTCCAGAACCTCAGACACCAGTCTCGGGAACTTGTTAATCATTTTGATGAACCAATCGGAAATATGTTCACAGTCTAGCGTTTGAGCGTTGGCCGCACTGCCCTTTGGCTTTGGCGCGTATGCATGCAAGAAAATTGTCATGTTCAAGATTTTCAGGAGAGTCTCCTTGGGATCACCATTGTGAGCGCTCACCACTTCATCGAGAATTTCGAAGTATTTACCATACAAATTGACCGCATCTAGAATCGACAAACATTATTTACACCACGTCCCATAAAGACGACTACCTTACGTACAAGAATTACAGAATCCCTTCTCATAAGTCAAGTACTGCATCTCAATCAGCTTCTTAACGATGGCATTCCTGACTGATTTGTACTCCTCGAAGTGGACAAACCGAAAAATCAGCTTAATGTCGTCACAAAACGATGTGAAGTTGACCCACATCTCGATGGATTCATGTTGCGGCATACCATTCGCTATGTCGGGCTTCTGAATCTTCTCAAGCAAACTGAAGACCTGTAATGCCACCGATATGACTTCCTCTTCAAAAATGTGAAATCCCTTCGCTCCGGGAATGGTTAAAGAAAGAAAGTACGCACTGGAGGCAGCCATTGAAATTTGTCTAAACTTACGACACTTGGGATCAAAATTTCCCAAGCTGACAAGAGTATAAATACATGCTAAGAACCCATCTCTAGGTGATACTTTAATCACCTGATCCCAACAGTCGAAGGTGTTGTCATAACTCTGAGTGGATTCGCGTAGAGTACGAATTGTTGTCGAGACTTCTAGCAGAGCGGACAGAAGTGATGGATCATTTAGAGCTGTCATGACGATTGGAATATTATCAACCTGTGAGGTTTCTGTGGGTAAACCATCATCGTCTTCAACTCCACTAGAATCGGATGACGCGGATTCATTTCGGCGCCGACGTTTGGCAGGTTCAGATTGTTTTGACGGCAATTCCTTGGCTTGTTGAGCGCTTTTCTCTTGTTCAGCGAGGAATATACTTTCCACGTCTTCCCACAGCAGATTTGTTGGATAAAATTCACTGAGTTTTCTAAAAACACCAAGTAATTCGCACATTGTTTGTTGTTATAAAAACATTTTAACTTTTAATGTTGAGTATTATTGGCCGAACACATTTTTTTTTTGCGTGCGAAACCCAAACAGAGAGGGTACAACTACAAACGTCAACGGTCAACATCACAGAGAAGAGACAGCTGTCAAACGATTTTTTAAGAGAAATACAGGTTTGTTCGTTTTTGGTGTTTATTTAAGTACACGTTACACTGTGAATTATTTTCAGCACCATACTTACCATACCTATCAATAAAGTCTGAAAGCTGAAACACACGTGCAGAATTCTCCTTAGATATAAGATGGATCACACAGTTTTGAATGGGTTCACATGTAAAATAGGCATGCGTTGCAGTTCTGCAAGTTGTTTCTATTTCTAAATCCACTGCAAAACTGAAGGCCACCACAACATAAACGAAAAAAACGTAATTTTAAGATATTTAGCATCACCAAAACAAAGACAAAGGTATCAAAAATATGTAAGAGACTTAAATCAAGCATACGTTTGACTCTGAGACGAAATTTCTTACGACTGTCCCTATTACGAACCACAATACGCTAACATATAAAAATACAGAGACATATTCAATGATAGCCATTGTTTGTGTTAAATGTTAAAAAAAAAACCAAGCCACTGCACTGCATCCATATGTCGAACGAAAATTCTGCTCATGTCTCTTGCTTGCTTTACTGCATCCATGAAGGTTCGTGAAGATACCACTAATTCATTATTCATAAACTTCTTATTAATAATTTATAATCATAATTTACGCGTCGGATGAGTCGGATAAGGGTGTTTAACGCTTTTTGTATCTGGTTGTGACAAACCGGTTGAGCTTCAGGGTTACCAAAGACACAATTTTAAGGTCTTAAAACAAAAATCGTCCAGAAGTAGAGGAGGGCATTTTTGTTTCTTCGTTTAATGTATTGTTTGGCCGTGTTCTTCTTTATATACAGACTCCTCATTGTGAACGATGTTGTTGAGTCAACATAAGCACCAAAATGTTAGAAAAGTGTAGAAAACAAGATCGTCGCCATGAGTTACGAAACCATAAAAATTAGATGTTGAAAACTGCTGCGATGTGAAACAGATATATGAAAAGAATACATATACTGGTTTACAATTTAATTTACAACTTTAAGCTTAGTACGCAGCTCTCGCTAAATTTTATCTTTACTACTCTCCACTTGTTCTCTCCAATCCAAAGATAAATGCTCGCTAAATTCGAACACAGCGTATAGATGAGTCAGGGAAATGTCATGCATTCGCAGATGTCAGTAATATTAATATTTTCTTTGTTAATAAAGATGTCGTCTTCCTCGAAAAATTCGTCCATAAAATATTCTTCTTCATTTTCTTCCATTTTGTTTTTATTTTTTATTAAAATTTCGCCGATTTAAATGCCTCGCACATTAATTTCGCGAGATAAATAAGTGTAGACCTTGCATCCGCTGAGTATAACCGTTTTCGTATAACACTTAATATTGTTATACCCTACCTACATTTTGTTTGTCCCATCTTTATGAAGTTAAGAATTTATCTCGCGAGCTGCATACTGCACTGATAAATTTGCTCGCTAAATTTTATCTCTGTAGAGATTTTTGTATGGGAGATAAAATTTAGCGCGAGCTGCGTACTGGGCTTTAGAATACTGGAAGCAAAGCGAACTTCCACAAGGAAACCGACCGTTCCGTTCCGTGACAATTTTATTTTCTACGTTTTTATAACATATTGATGACTTATGTTGACTCAATAACATCGTTTACAATGTTGAGTCTGTAGGTAAAGGAGAATTGCCATTTGAACAAATTAAACAGTGAAACACAACTGCTAAAATACAAAAATACCCTGGATGATTTTTTTCATCTTACAATTAAACCTTTGGTAACCCTGATGCTAAGCCGTCTGTGTATACAGAAATAAAAAAAAATTATATATCCTTATACAGGCACTATTCAACCATCAGACGCGTTTAGGATGTGCAGCTCTATTCAACGTTGTATAAGTTTTATGAATAAGGTTTTTGCGTTTAGAGGCATTTTAAGGAGTGCACAACTTTATACACTCCTTATAATGAATTTATGAATAAGGCTGTATATTTTTAGGCGATAAAATATAGGATCGTCTAATTGTCAGCCGCCTGAAATGTCCGATTTTCCATGACTCTGATGACTAAGTCAGGCTGAATTTGACCGGTGGCATGGGATAGGTTGGCTTTGAGGGTCGCTGTGGATTGTGTCTAAACCAGCGACTTCAGAAAACCCCACAAGTAAAATTCGAACTGGGTCAAATTGGACGATCTCGTGGCTAGTTCACATCATCTCCACGTGAGATGACCTCAATGTGGCATGGGCCGTATGGTACGTAGCGCCGTCCTGTTGAAACCACATGTTGTTGGAGTCGCTATCATCCAATTCAGGCCAAAAGAAATTGGTAATCGTCGACCTAAAGCGCTCTTCGTTGAAGATGATTTTTTAATGAAAATTAGGGTCAGTTTCCAACTCCTCCAGATCCCATTCAGCGAACACAGGTCCTAGTCTATGGTCGTTTACCATAGATCAAGTAAGGATCTTTATCTTTACCTGATCTCTAGTCGTTTACCTTCAGCTCCTGGTTACGTTAAATTTTCTACGGGTACATGCACGACGCAAAATTCGTCATGTTGTGATCTACACAAGGGTTTTGTTTTCTGCTGGGGTAAACAAAATTTGTCTTTTTGCTGTGTCAGTTGGATTAAATGGGATATTATTTATATACTATTTTCAGTAATTTCCTAAAAGAGCTGGAACAAATTTCTTTTTTATATATTTTCTTGTAATAATAAAAATACGGAATAGACTTTTCAGATATCATACAAAAAAACTTAATTAATTATTATTGACCTTAAAGGCCTGATCAGAATGCATATCTGCAGCTGGTATCTTGCATCGCTGTCAAAAGGGAGATACATTTCTTGCATGAAGTTGCCCTCTTTTCAACTCAAGCTACAGATTTACATTGTGTAAGCGCTTACGGGTTGCCTTGTTTTTAACTTTTCACTCAGCTACAGATACCAGCTACAGATACGTATTCTGAGCAGGCCTTAAAACATAATTGTTGTACAATTTGTGCTCATGATTAAGGATATCCATTTTTTCGTTCAAGTTAAACATATTTCACATACAAAATATACCGGAACAAATGTAGTCAAAACATTTTTGTAACCATCTTTTTCCACTTTAGTTTATGTTACAACTTTGTTTACATTTTCTGATATGAAAAAAAACATTCTTTGTTTTTTATTTAATAATCTGAACGATGTGCTATTTTCCTACACATTTGAACGCACTGGTGTGCCTTCCATCACTCTCACTCCCCAGTAGGTATCGAAAATGTCAAAAATTAACAGCCGGCTAAAATTTTAACGCAATTGGCGGAACAAATTTACTTTATCAAAAACGCACTTTTTTCACTTTTTTTTTATTCCACTCGCTGATAATTTAGCAATTTTTTAAAATCGTCGCTCTCAATTAGTTTAAAAGTTATTCTACAACCAAAATTCGAAAATTCCCCATAGAAATCAACCACTTTTTGACATTTCACACATAGCTGAATGATAGATACGAAGGAACCTTTCAATGCAGCATTGCCTGATAAAAAAATTAAAGTTTAAAAAAAATGTAAAAATATATATCTGAGTATGTGAAGTTGTCTGGCAGGCGCCTTAGTCAACAGTTTTTTTGTTAATAGTACCCTGGGTGGCGCGCTTCGCGGGAAAAAAGGATTTTAACTCTCTTTCTGGGGACACTCCACGCTCACGCAACTTCGTTGCTCCGCTCAGGGTATGTAAAGTCGTCAGGCAGGCGCCTTACTCAACATTTTTTAAGTTATAATATTTTTATTTTATATGTTTTTTTTTAACATGGCAGTGCCGCCCTAACCACTGAAGTAAAAAAAAACAGAAATGTCAAACAAAGAACAATTTGTATGGAAATATAACCCAAAAAGTGAAATTTTGTCATAAGCATAACCCCCAAGGCAATCTCGACGCAACGGACGGTATCGACGCAGACGGTTTCGCGTTGAAATGTCAAAAACTCATCGAGCTTATGGGAACATGTATAAGTGGGCAATCTGAACGCCGACGCGACGCAATGGACGTTAGCTACACAGAAAAGTTGATTCAACTTCAACTTTCTTGCGCATCGACGCATTGGAATGTCAGTTTGAAAGCTGTCAGATGGTATGTTTGTGAGAATCTTGAGATTACTTTCATAGGTTATAAATAAACAAAATAAATTAAAAGTACTGAATTAATAATTGTGTTGTGTGACTAACAACTAATTAAATTTTCTTCTGTAAGAATTGAAAAACAAACAAAATCTTCGACGGCTAATGGTGAACTGTCAATCAAGTGACATCGCATCGCGTCGCGTCGTGAGCGTCGAGATTGCCACCACCACTCAAATCCTCACCATTTTTGACACTTCAATGCGAAACCGTCTGCGTCGCGTTCGTCGCGTGCGTCGAGATTGCCACCACCATAACTCTTAAACTAAATGTGAACGACGATTTTTAAAAACGGATAAATGATCAGCACGTAAAGGCGAATCGTTTAGATTAGATTTAGATTATATTAGATTTATTATGATAAATATTATTATATAATTCAATTAAATTTACAAACTATAATTAGTAAAAAAAAAAAAAAAGAATGAAAGAAAATGAAAAGAAAAAGGAAAAAGGAAAAGGTCCGTCAATGCACTAAAACGTCTCTGCGAAGTATTGAAAAATATTTTTAGCGAATGTGTTGGTACTATATGTTCGCCTAATATTGAGGGGCAAGGAATTCCAAAGCTGAGCAGCATATACAAAAAATTGTCGTGATGTTATCAAATATTTATGACTTGGTGGTATTAATTGTAACACTCTTTGGGTTCTACCCATTCTAATTTTGTCATATAAATATTCTGGCGTTCTGGTCGTAATTATTTTATGTAGATATAGAATGGTTCGGTATTTTAGAAGGGCTGTAAGGGAACAGCCCATAATCTGTTTGGCATAGCCGGATATATGATCGTGTCTGTTTATACCAAAAATATATCCAGCGCAACTGTTGTAAGCTACATTTAGCTTTTGTTTTGATTCAGAATCCATATTAGAAAAAAATCTCGCATCCATACAAAACGATAGGCAGAATATTAGTGCTTACACACCGAATCATAAGCTGAGTTTTTGGCAAAAAGTTTACGTAAACCACTGGATGCTTTCACACCGACTCTGACCAGGTTTTGTTTGACATTTCAATCAGCTGTGAATTGTGATACTAGCTGCAAAATTTGTTTCTGAAAATATTGTAATTGAATAATAAATGAGTTCTAATATAATCAAACTAATAATAGCATTTGAATTTCAAAATTAAACAAATCTAAAGATTTTGACAACAGTTTTTGACTCTCAAGCCCGCCGCTTGTTTTGTTTTTATTTCATCTGGTGTGTAAATTTCTGAAAAAAAACATTTGTTTTGACAGCGAGTTCATCAGCTGTTTTGTGGGACGTGTGGAACACGTGCAGAATGTATGAAAAGGTGTGTTCTTTCCAACAACCTGCAACGTGATGACGTCTGCGAAGTGGTTATGAGAAGGTTACGTCGTAACCTACTAGGTTTTGAGAACTGACAATGTATGGGAAAACTCGGTTTTTGATGAAGTTTTCTGGTGTTTTTTCGAAAACTCAGTTTATGATTCGGTGTGTAAGCACTATAAAGGTCTTTACTAGTTTAAGTTTTACATCTGTCGGAAGATATTTTCTAGTTGGACTAAGACCACGGAGCGCTCCATAGACCTTTGCTACTACCTTATTTATATGGAATTTCCATGTGAGGTTTTGGGTAATATGAACTCCTAAATTTTTTATATTGTCAACGCACTCAATTGGTGAGTTGTTGAGGTATAATTTGATGCATATCAGAAATTTGATTGGTTCTGCTTCTGTTCGACATGTTGGACGTATGTTGACCACTTTTGGTCCATCTGCGCAATTTGCTGCATAACACTATCACGCAGATTAGATATATCAGCTGAGATCTTTTTCATTATCGTTGAAGTATGTTTATTCAGCCTCTCTTCTAAATCAATGATGGATAGAGTGAGCCAAAAGGAGTATATCTTGATGATAGAGTGCTGTTTTGTTTTTGTGTTGGTGTTGAAATCGATGAAAATGAAAGTGCAGTTGGTCCTCTCTTTGAACGGGTGTTCATTGCATTGGTGTTAGATTCAAGAGACATGCAACCGGTTTGCATTTTGTGTGACACGAACAGTGATTTAAATCGAGATCACGAAAAAAGCAAGAATGTTGAAATATAAACATGAATCAACCAGCGCTCTGGCAACATTTACTTTTCTCTTTGTATGGCAATGTCGTTGCCCTTTTGAATTATAACGATTGTATCTGTCAGAGTGTCAACGTGCTTAAAACATATGTATCTAATTTTTCTTTACTTCTCTTTTTCAATAAACAATATTTCATTTGTTTTCTTATAAAAGGACTTTTAATTAAATATAATTCAAGAGGTTATGGGCCCAGTCCATAACAAATAGTGGAAGTTGGAAAAAGAGACATTTTAATATAAAACTCCTGAGCTGTGAATTAAGCTGCATGATGTCGATGCACACGAATACGATCAGGCCGCTTACAAGCGAAAATTACGATACATGGGTAATGCAAATTGAAGCGGTGATGACCAAGTGTGGGACATGGAAGCACGTGAGCGGAGGATCTCAGAGACCAGTACTGAAGGACGAAAATGAAGAGTCGAAGAGGGAACTGGAGAAGTGGCTGGAAGATGATGCAAAGGCAAAGTCAGATTTAATAATCGCTATCGATCCGAGTCTGTTGCGCCTGGTGAAAGGACTCAACACGGCTAAGAGTGTCTGGGAGCGACTCAAGTCCGAATTCGCTTCCACAGGACCTGTTAAGAAGGCGACACTGCTCAAACGTGTGGCGACTTACAAAATGCAGGAAGGCGACGATCTGCGCAAGAATTTAATGGAATTTTTCGATGCAGTAACACAGCTGAAGTGTATGGATGTTGATATACACGAAGAATTGCTGTCGATACTTCTGCTGAATGGACTGCCACCTAGCTTCGAATTATTCAGATGTGCCATGGAATCACACGACAACTTGCCAAAACCCGATGTTCTAAGAGAAAAAATTCTTGAGAAGAACGAAGCGCAAAACCAACGTAAGTCTGATAGTGATACAGAGGCGATGTTTGTCCGCCGAGGTGCATGTCAAAGCAAGTCAAAGTTTGAACGAGGTGCACCGCACAGAAAAAACTATGATAATGCAAAAGAAGGAAATAGAGCGTTCAAGTACAAGTGCTACAAATGTCACCAAGTAGGCCACAAGGCGTCTGATTGTTCGGAAAATAAGAAACCGCGGAACCACTCTAAGGGTGAATTTTCTTCAAAAGCAGAAAGTACTTTCCACACAGAGGAACATAATGATCAAGCTTTGGGGATACTAAAGAGTGCAGATCGAGGACGATGGTGTCTGGACAGTGGCTGTACGTCGCATATGTGCAATGACGAACGTTTGTTTTTATCATCTCCTTCGATGGTGCAAGGAAAGCTTATGTTGGCGAATGATGCTTGCGCGACAGTTGATGCAAAGGGAACAGCGGAGATTGTCACCACAGACGGGATGTCTGAAAGGTCAGTAAAACTCCAAAATACGTTATTAGTGAAAAATTTGAGGACGAATCTTCTTTCTGTTGCAAGGATAACGGACCACGAAAACACCATAACATTCGACAAGGAGAAAGCAATTGTTCGTGGAAATGATGGCGAAATTAAGGTGATTGCGAATCGAGTTGGAAATTTGTACTACGTTGAAGAAAGTATTCCAAAAGCATGTGTGGTAAATGAAAAAACCTCAAATCTGGAGTTATGGCACTGCAGGCTTGGTCACCTTAACAGACGAGATTTGTTACATTTGTCTCGAAACAAATTGGCGACTGGAATAGACATCAGCAATGACAGAATGCCCAAGCCATGCGACGTATGTCTTCGTGGGAAAATGACGGCATTGCCTTTTCCTAAAAAGTCAACGAGGTGCACAAAGCTGTTGGATCTAGTTCACACTGATGTCTGGGGACCTTCCAGAACAGAGTCGTTGGGCCAATCGAGGTATTTCATAACATTTATCGATGACAGCAGTCGATGGTGCGAAGTTTTCTTTCTGAAACAAAAGAGCGACGTTTTTCGTGCTTTCAAGGAGTACAAAGCTCACGTAGAGACACAAACTGGTCGAAAAATAAAATGTTTGATGTCAGATAATGGGCGAGAATTCCGTAACGATGAATTTGACGAGTTTCTAAGAAAGAATGGGATAAAGCGGCGACTTACAGTTCCGCATACGCCACAGCAAAATGGGGTGGCGGAACGCAAGAATCGAACACTCGTCGAAATGGCACGATGCATGCTTATTCATTCGGGCGTTGGAAATGAGTTTTGGGCCGAAGCTGTAGCAGCGTCAAATTATCTGCGAAATAGGTGTCCTACGGTCACCTTGAATGGCGGCACACCGTTTGAACGTTGGAACAAAAGAATTCCGGACCTAAGTCATCTAAAGGTGTTTGGAGCAAAAGCATTTGTGCTCAATAAAGCTCCTGGCAAAGGAAAGTTCGAGGCACGTTCAAGTGAAGGTATCATGGTCGGATACTCTGAAGCGTCCAAGGGCTACCGAGTGTGGGTTTCTGAAAAACAAAAAGTAGTTATTGCGAGGGATGTTAAATTCATCGAACACGATTTGGTTGACATGAAGCATCAAGAAAAATATTTTGTGATTCCTGATGAAAAATCTGAAAGCGAACACGAACCAACTTCAATGCAGACGCCGATGCAGCAACCAGAAGAAGGTGAAGGGCATGAGGTCAGGATGGTGCCAGTGGATTGTCAGCACGTTTCAAAAGTTGGTTCTGAGTACCAGGAGCATAATAAAGGGAATCGAAGAATATATCAAACAAGATCCGTATCGCGAATGAATAATGGAATCGAATTCGAACAACATAACCTAGATGACGAAAAGGAAGAGGAAACAGATGAGGATGTTTATTTCGATCCGCTGGATGGGGTCGGAACTGCTGAAATGGCGAACATCGGGGAGCTGTCACTCAAGGATGCGATGTCTGGAACAGAGGCACAAGGATGGCTGGAGGCGATTAAAGAAGAGATTCGAGGACTTCTCAAGAACAATACTTGGGAATTGGTCGAGCGCCCACCGAATAGAGCTGTTGTCAGCAGTAAAGTTGTTTTGCGAAATAAATTGAAACCAGATGGATCTTTGGATCGGAAGAAAGCCCGTATTGTAGCCAGAGGATTTTCGCAACGCCAAGGTATAGACTTCGAGGAAACCTTTGCACCTGTGGCTCGTCTTGAATCTATAAGGCTTCTAATGGCACTGGCTGTTCGTAAAAATTTGGCCGTTTATCAGATGGACGTAGTTGCGGCATATTTGAACGGCGACCTAGATGAGGAGATCTACATGGAACCTCCGGAATACTTCCAGCAGGCATTGCAGATGCTAGTAAAGGAAGATGAAGTAGGAAGAAAGGCCAAACAAATGATCCAGAAGCTCAGAGAAGGTAACAATGTGTGTAGGCTGAAAAAGGCGCTTTATGGGCTTCGACAAGCAGGTCGTCAGTGGCATAAAAAGCTGGACAAAGCACTACGTGGTCTAGGCCTGAAACCGGCCACAAATGACACATGTCTTTACTATGGATCAAGCAAAGAAGCGTTCACAGTCGTGGCAGTGTATGTCGATGATATTTTATATGCATCACGCAGTCAAAAGGTATTGGACGGTATCAGGAAAGGACTTGCTGCAGTTTTCGAAGTCAAAGATCTCGGATTGGCGCGGTACTGTTTGGGCGTCGAAATAATTCAAGGAGATGGTGAAATAAGACTGAAGCAGCAAACATACGTTAAGGAGCTGTTAAACAAATTCAAGATGGATGAGTCGAAACCGGTTAGCACACCGAGCGATGCTAAAGCGAAGTTGCCGAGCGGAGGACGTCATTCTGAAGGACATCAAGTCGAAAAACCATATCGGCAGCTTATAGGGTCGCTTATGTACTTGGCGATAGCGACCAGGCCGGACATCGCTTTTACTGTAAATCGATTGGCTCAGTTCAACGATAGTTATCAAGATGTGCATTGGTCAGCTGCGAAGCGTGTTCTACGCTACTTGCGATGTACAGAAAATTATGGATTGGTGTACACAAGGGACACACTCGGCCTTCGAGGATTTTCTGATGCTGATCATGCGAATGACGAGATAGATAGAGTATCGTATACAGGATACGTTTTCACACTAAGTGGAGCAGCAATCACCTGGCGTTCTCAAAAGCAAAAATCAGTAGCTATTTCAACAACGGAAGCAGAATATGTTGCACTATCCGAATCATCTAGAGAAGCAACATATCTTCGAAATCTGATGACCGAAATGAGTTTGCCGGAGTTAGCTGCGATAACTGTTGGGACTGATAATCGAGGAGCAAAACACATAGCCGAAAATGCAGTTTGTCATTCAAGAACAAAACACATTGCCACCAGATATCACTTTGTGCGTCAGCTGTTAAAGGATGGAAAAATGGCTGTCGCTTACACACCAACTGATAGAATGCCAGCGGATGTATTTACCAAACCACTCCCTGGACCAGCACACTATCGATGTATGAAGGACATCGGGATGACAGCATGTTAATGAGCACTGTTTGAGGAAGGCGTGTTGAAATATAAACATGAATCAACCAGCGCTCTGGCAACATTTACTTTTCTCTTTGTATGGCAATGTCGTTGCCCTTTTGAATTATAACGATTGTATCTGTCAGAGTGTCAACGTGCTTAAAACATATGTATCTAATTTTTCTTTACTTCTCTTTTTCAATAAACAATATTTCATTTGTTTTCTTATAAAAGGACTTTTAATTAAATATAATTCAAGAAAGAATTCAGAAGTGTAATTTAAATAAATGTTTTTGTAAAATATGCTTAGTTGTCTTGTTTTAGCACTTCAAAAACAACTGATCACGATATATACGTCGATTTTACGCACTGATACAATGATTATGTTATAGATTATATTTGTTTATTTATGTTTTACCGGACGAGAAGTAAAAACACGTCTATTCACTATTCATTGTCTATTAATACGTTTAAGCCAAAAAAGTGAAAAAAAATGAGTTTTTGCTAAAGTAAATTTATGTCCAATTGGCACACGGCCTTATATGTTAAATTTAAAAAGTAAGAAGAAAATCTATTTAGCCCTGTCGAATTGTAAAAGGAATTTTTTTGTATTGAATTTAAATTTACTCATAATTTCCATTCTTACTGTAACAAATTTGCCCTCCTTTTGACAACCGAAATCCACCCAGCGCCATCTGATTATCAAAATTCCAACTAACTAGTGAAAAGTCAAAATCCAAGAAGCCATTGTAGTTGTGGAAAAAGTGAAAATCTCCGATTTTTATCAAAAAAAGTTGATTTATCTTTGCCAAAAGTTAATAAAAAGTGTTTTAAATTGTTTCCAAACATTTGGAGCCTTCCCCAAATACAAGTAACACAATCTGAATTTCAAAATTACGCAGTTTATTGCGTCTTTAAAAATGTTGTCACGGTGAGACTTTGACGTAAGTGCTCCGCAGCCAAATCAACTAACTTGCAACAAAAATATGAAGAAAAAAAGAATCGAACATTGATATTCCTGTTTTCTTCTAATTGGATTGCTAAAACAATAATACTGTTATATTTTTCTGTGTGCGTTTTCCTTAAACGAATCTTTCGCAGGTTCTTCCAAACTATAAAAATAATTTTCGTCGTGTTTGCAGATTAGATTACTAAATTTGTTATTAAAAAAAAATGATCCCACTTTGCTGATTAGCACAGCAGTTAAAGCTTTCGCAACTATGAATCACTTGTTATCATCACAGAAAACCCAATAAGAACAGAAATAAATCTGCATAATACGCGATATTCCCTTAGTCAGAAGATTTATTTAATTGACGTACTTTTCCAATTTTTGTTTTTATTTTCTCGTGTGAAGGCATCGCTGAGATCGCACGACTTGACGCCGGAGACAAAGCAACATATATATTCGCCAACTGATAAGGCGACAAAACATCGAATTGAAATAGATTTCGTTTGCCAAAAGAAACACCAAGGCCCAGACATCAGCAATGGCAGAGTCGGCTTCTGGTTCGACTGATGCTGGCTTAAGCGCTCTCAATAATCAGGGATATCATCAGCTGAGCATTACAAGTAAGTACACATGGGACAGGACGACTGTCGTGGGGGGTTGATTTTTTTGTTGTTGTATGTGCGTGATGGTGTTGGAAAAGAATTTCATTTGCAACCACAAATGAGGGGCAGCGGGTGTACCCCAGAGCCGAAAATGTCAAGGAAAGTGAAAGTCATTGTTTGTTCGGGCATGGTGGTGGCGGGTCTGTGTCGTGATGGAATTTCTGCCGAAAGTTGGTGTAATCAATTGTTTCAACTGCAGCAGTGGGACATTCAAATGTTTGTCTACATGCCATATCCACTCCTTGAATGAAACTACACCCATTGTAACTGCAGTACATTGTGTTTGACTGTTGTTGTTGTCATGTTTCTGAAGAAAACTGCCCGATTGACCTTCATTTGAATGCGTAGGTGATTTGTCTATATAAACAGCGAGGATGGCGTGTTTGGACAAATTTTCTAGTGGAACACATATGCAAGTACTAACACCAGCATGAGGGCGTTACCTACTAGTAACTAAAACAGTTATTTCTGTACTTAGTATACGCATTTGAAATATAAGTGCTAGGTATTATTTCCACTGTTCTAGGTATGCTGGTAATATCAGCTTTAAACTGCTGGCGTTATCGTTATCACTAATTCATGCAGATGTGTTCAAATTGTGTGCCACCTTTTATAATCTACATATGGCTTTGTTGGCTTTCGGTGGTCTTTCGTAACAACTTCAACACGTAACTCTTATCTGGTCCGAAAAATACGGTTAAGACGTGTGTAGATAGATACGTCTTGGCCGTCATACAGCTATTCCGAGAAGCTGCATACGTTGCATTCTAAATTGAATTCTCATTCATACGATCAGAGAATTGATTGTGTTGTCAAACACGTGAGAACAAATGTGAATCAGAGTTAAAGCTTAACAACAATAACTTTTCCAAGAATATTCGTATCTCTCTTCTTTATTGTTCTATGGACGAGGTCATAAAATCGATATAAGGGATCATGAGACTCCAATTTTGCTGAATCGCAACTGCTCTCTCTGTGGGCTTTTGAGATGTCTAAATGTTTAGGGGAGATAATGTTTACAGGTCGGTGAATTAGAATGCCACCCACTCTCTATATTTGATCCTTGTGGTACTTATATGACCACTCTGGTAGCAATCTCCAAACAAAGTACAAATTATACATTTGCGAGATTTTGGCGCAACAGATTTATTAGGACCCAAGGGGGGCTCCTAACCTTTTCATACAAACATCCATGTGTGCGTCTGCACTCTTTAAAAGATGAAGAGACCCCTAGTTTTGTACCGAATCCGAACGGCTGAGGTAAAACAAGCTTTTCGTGACAACTCATATTACTCGCATGATTTGTCTGAACCCAGATCTTTTTCTCGGCCTTCTCCCCACACTAATCATCGTGTCTCTGAGCTCGACAGATAAAATAATCCACCATTATCGCAGTAGTGTCTCCCAGGCATAGATATCAGTAGCAAAGGAAGCCATAGCGACCACAATGTTGACGATACCACGAGATGATATTGTCACTTGCATCCGATGAAGGCTGCATTTGAAGCAATATCTGCTGTCGAAATAAAATGTAAACTAGTGAAACGCTGCGCTGTTGCAATGTTAAGGCTTTATTTTTAAATGGCGAATAAAAGTTGTCCTCAACCAACATGCCTCTATAAATAGCCCGGTCCTTAGCTAACTGGCTAACTTGCGCACTTCAATTTGGTTGAGGTCAGTTTCTATTTGTGCGCGCCACTTAAGTCTAAGTCCGTCCAACGTCTGGCTGGGAATCGAAGACTGCGAGCCGAAGTATCGGTGTCCATTCGCTCTATATGTCCAATGCGGAGTTTATTTTAACTAGGGGTATGTCTTGGTTGACTTAGTATGGTTGAATCATCGTTTCCATAAGCCCGTTAAAGCAAACGACACCGAAGATCGCCGTAGAGCAGAACTATGATGATCAGGGTCTTATATAGGATCTCCTTAGTACAAGGTGGGTCAAAAGAGATCACCCTATTGGAAGATGGTCTTATTTTTGCAAGTGGCCGTCAATGTCAAATCTGTTTTGACATTTGTGGACTAGACAGCCATTGAGCGATACACTCCCCAAGAACGCGTGTAATCTACGCCCAAACCATCCGCAATCTCGAGGACGAAGTGGACGATTTTTCGACCAAAATCATAATGAGTGATTAAGCTCATTGCCACCTCAGCGGGTACGTGAACAAGCAAAACTATCGCTTCTGGGGAACCGAAAATCCACGAGTAATGCACGAGGAACCATTACGCCCGCTCAAAGTTACTGCATGGTGCGCTGTTCACGCTGAAGGAGTCATCAGGCCATTTTTTCGAGAACGCCGATGGTCAAACGACAACAGTGGACCGTGTTAACCGAGTTTTTTCTGCCGCAATTGGACGAATTAGGACTGGAGGACATGTGGTTCCAACCAAACAACATCGGATGACTTCTTTTGGCCCACCTTGTAGTTCGAGTGGAAAAGCTGCCGTTTTAGGCCGAAGAAACAGCGGCTGGAAAGAGTTATTCTTTGTTTAGTTTCTGACGAGATATTGTTGTCAGAGTTAATAGCGGAGCCGATGTAGATAAAGTCCCGTACTACCTTAAGGTTATATCTGTCAATGGTGACGTTCTGTCCAATTCGTCGATGTTATGTGTTCTTTCGAGCTAAAAGCATATATTTGGTCTTACCCTCATTTACAGCTAAACCCTCTATACTAGGTAACGTGGCTATGAGATCACGTCGAGTCCTGCCAATATGTCAATATCGTCGGCGTATGCTCGCAGTTACACAGATCTATGAAAGCTTGTGTGCTGGTGTTGTTTTTTTTACACTTTTTTGGTATCGAATATTTCGGTGTGGTCGTTTCGGACCCTGTTGGAGCAGCGAGAATTATCAAACGTCATCATGCACAGACGGACGAGTTTTGGGCGGTATACCAAAACTAGACATGGCTATGTATCGTTCGTATCTATAAATGCTGTTGTATGCGGCTTTGAAATTGATGATTAGGCCAGGAAAGTCCAAAATTGATACAATCTTCGTGCAGATCGTGCCAAAAACCCAAGAAGTCCAAATCCATACTCACTCCCTATTCAGCGATTTCAAATCCGCATATGACAGCATGTGTAGAGAAGTCTGTGTCATCCGACCAAATTTAGCCGTTTAACAGTCTGCAGTAGTGGTTCTTCCATATCTTCAGCAACGACTGTGTCTCAACTACGTTATTTCCTTGTTCATCTCGACAGGATTCTGATCGAGGCGTGTATCCCTGCCTTTGCCGTTTTACACTTTGGTAAAACTTATTTAAAGGCCTAAATCAACTACATAAAGAGGGAACTACACACACACGAGAACCACAATCACAATAGATCTACATCGACATAAGTGCAATGAAGAAGGACGTTCATCATTTACTAAACTCACCAATCTAACCTAGGACTTTGTGGTCTCATGGTGATATGCTTCAAAAGTAGGTCAGATGTATGCGAGGGCTCGTGTTCTTTATTTTCCCATTGGTCTATATATCTAATATAAGCTATTTGCGGTCCCTAGAAACCTGTCAAGAGAAGGCAATGTATCTCTTCTTTCCTCATTGGGCCATATAGCCAGTTACCTCGTTATCCTCAGCAACCTGTAAATAGATAATATTGGAATTTTAGAACGTTCATGAATGTCATTAAAGTTATAGCTTCCAAGTGTTCTAAGAAAGTAAAGTATTCTCGTATAGACATGGTCACCATTGATATTTAGTTTTATTGCGTCGTTTCTTAGCTGGTTATGACGAGTTAGTGCCACTAAAAACTTAGACAGTGCGGTTCCATCACACCATAAAATTGTTCATATTCTGGGCAGCGCTTGTGTGATATATCACATTGGTTAGTGACTTTCGCCAGTTATTGGCACAACTTGAAAAGACTAAATGCACCAGCGTGTCCTTTAGGCTGCGCACAGTTTTCCCTATGTTCATCATGAACGTGGAAAGATATGCGTAATGTCGATCTTGCCACATCTTGAGAATCTACCGGCGAACGCTTTACTGGTAAGGTATATACAGTGTCTGGATTAAAGTAAACTTTTTTTCATTTCAAAGACTGATAAGTGTTGGACAAACGGCTAAAGCCTAAGTTTAAAATCGAGGGTAGTGGCAATTCCCTATTTAAGACCCCAGTAGATTACTTCTTTCAGGACTTTTCGGTAACCCCGTGTATAGTTCAAAGTCTGTAGCTCACAGATTGCATCGCAACGGATCTACATTCGCTCTCCATCAATCCAGGTTGTCTCTATTTTTTAGAAGAGTTACCTCATAAACGACAAGTGGTGTCATCTTCTATTGAAAACGCTCTGCGTGATTGAAAATTAACGATGTGGTCCTCCTCTCTCCCTCCATCCTTTTTGCCGAAATAATTGCTAATTTGGCCTAATGAAAATATCTGGCAATTACGCCCATATAGGGCCTCAAACGTGACCCCTTCATTTGTGTGTGCGAAGGTAATACTTTTGCCACAAAGAAGAGGACCTCCTGCTTAACGCAGATTCCAAACTGCAAATTTGAGAAACATCTCATGACAGTGCTACTCGTATGTTTTACAGACTTTCGTAAGAGGTGGAGCAGTGGAAAAAATAGGTGTTATCACTTTCGGGATTTGAAGCAGTCACCCTGCATTCAGAAGTCCTATGCACTGACCACCACAAATGTTCACCTATAATGGTCTATGATCTATAATGCTGCAGATACGTGATCTAATAAGCACAACTAGACTTCTGGAGCCTCCTCTCTGGTTGAATTTGATTCAGATTTGCCTGCGCCGTTTTCTTATATAGAATTAGGAGCAGTCCAGAATGTTGCGCTTATAGAGTGTTAAGGTTGGGCTCAAACTGGAATATTTCTATGTCACGTAAGAGCTTGCAGCTTGTCAGTTACAGAACATTCCTCGATATAATAACATTACACCGTAGTTAGGACAAGGATTATGCTCAGTTGAACTACTCGATTCAAAATATTGAACAATGTGACGAGCCTCCTAGTTACAAAGCTGAACAGGGTGTGATTTTTTTTACCAAAATGTTCAAGAACATTAGAGATGCACGGGGTTTTAAAAAAATTGCTCGTTAATGCGTGTGTTGACCTTAATCTATTCCCTGAAGGATGTTATGTTGCCCCTTTTTGTAGGTTAAGCTACGATAAGCCTTTTTCAAGATCAGTTTCTTGACCTATACGAAATCAAAGCGTGTGTTGATGAGCCAGTCAATGTTCGTCATTGCCCTTAGGTCCTATCCAATTTCTGCTTGGGAAGATGCAGAAGAATGGTCTTTGATTGCATGGGTGAGGCAGCATTTAGTGAGAAAATTTATCTGAGCCCAATCATATATTTGAGCGAGTCTTCTTGAATCTTATTTTCAGTAGTTAAACACTATCTGATCCACTTCCGCTTTTGGCGTGGTTTTCATTGACAAGCAATATCCCATGTACCCATATTTCAGATGGGTTACTTTAAAAACGAATCACCACCAGACAAGTCCACCATACCTTAATATAGGTATTACGGTAGTCGTATACATCCTTACAATTATCTTGGAGGTTGCCACGCTATAAATGTCAGAGTGACACCATTTAACTTTGAAGGATTTTATATTTTCTGCTCAAGAGAACCAGTTCGGTTTGTTGAGGATTTTGCGCCGAGTAGACAGCGAGCGGTGAATTTGGAGAGCAAGACAGGGACCGTCTCTCCTTTCAAACGGCCACTACCTGTGAATACCTGATTCGTTAACATACCTAGTCCAGTATTGACTTAAAGCATAGTTGAAGGGTTCTCCTACATACGTATGAGTTTCCACACAAAAGTGCTCACTATACCTAGGTTATATTTACTTCTCATCCGAAAGGAGTCTACTACCATTGGATTAATCCCGCTTCCTTGGAGAACCGGATGGTCTGTAGGCAGATTTGTAGTCTGTCTCAGTTTTGCGCCTCGTTTACCGATTTCGAGAAGCCCAACTGAACCCATACATCATGACAATGATCACATTCTAATGCGACCACGATCCTTTCTTCCATTTGTTTACAGTTTATGCTCTTTCATTACAAGAACATCTCAAACTATATCAAACCGTAGGAAGATATTCTCATGGTCGAACAGACTGAATATTGGTTTAGTTAAGCTGCCAAGGGTTGCCCAGTACAAGGAAGCACTGACAGGTTATCATAACTTTTGACTGCAAAAATGCTGGCATTTGGGAAGTAATTCAAAGATTCAAGTGATCAATTGTTGATAAGGGATTTCTGCCTTAATTAAGTTTCAGCAGTGTTTACCAAAGACATTCCGTAACGAACTAAACAAACAAACTACCCGAACAAAACGTTGTGCTCACTAACAATAAACTGCTTGATGGCAAAACACCATCTATTCTACGACGACATTTCGTGGTGTGTACCCTCTGTCCTCTTCCGCCGATAACGAATCCATGACACTCATGTTCTCAATCAACTTACAGTGATTGCAAATAATTATATTCAATCAGTTGCCGCTATCAGTGATTCAACAATAATCTCACACACAAGTTCACGATCAATTTATCACGATTATTCGTAGACGCTAATTGTCCAATTGTTTCATGCGCATGTACGTTCCCCCCTTCATCCGATCACACACGCCTTATTTATATAGTCGACGTATGTCGTGCTAAACCATTTTTTTTTCACTTGACAACTTTCAGTTGAAGAAGCCTCCCTCCGCAACAATGGATTCCTCAAGCCGAATCCTTACGTGGAGCTCCTCATCGACAACAAGAGCAAGCGTAAGACCGACGTAATGAAGAATACGCACTTGCCGAAATGGAACGAAGAGTTTACAGTTTTGGTAAGACCAGCGACACAATGAGCGTGCATACGAATTTCAGTTATTTAATGGCTCTCTATTGTAGATCACCCCGAAT
Source organism: Rhingia campestris (assembly GCA_932526625.1). Lineage (NCBI taxonomy): Eukaryota > Metazoa > Arthropoda > Insecta > Diptera > Syrphidae > Rhingia > Rhingia campestris. Next base: position 170,862,656 of record OW052182.1, read on the forward strand.
TCGACTTTGCACTTTAAAGTACTGGATCATTCGAGCTTTCGCAAGGATGCCATGCTCGGCGAACGTTCGGTCAACTTAAATCAAATTCTTCAGCACTACAACGGACGACTGGAGTTCCTGGAGCTCAGCATGGACCTATCGATTACGTCAAAGTCGGACAATCGCCAAACTAAAAGCGGCGAACTGGTGGCAATACTCACGGGTCTGCGATTGGACATGTCAAAGTTGGTTGTAACGAATGGAAATGGTGCTGTGACAACACAACAGGGAAATGTGTTGTGTATTGATGGAGCGTCGTCTTCGTCGGTAAATCCAAATCTTGTACAGAACAGTATACTGAACGGTGGGGTGAGGGCGCGAATGCGATTGCGCTGTAGCAACGGTTCCGATAACGCTCTCAATGCTGGTGCTATGGTCGCAGTGCCGAATGGTCGTGCGACGTCAATGCAGTCGACTAATGCGGTTGTGGCAACGAACGGCGGACTAAGTAACGGTGCTGGGTGTAGTAGTAACAATATTAGTTCGAGTGGAGTCGTAGTAGCACCTTCATCGTCTGGTGCAATACGCAGGCAACCGCCTAACACAACTACATTTGCCGTCTGGGAGCAGCAACAGCAACAAATGAGTGGACCACCGGAGCAAATGGCTCCTCAGGTGCCTCAGGCGCAGCAGAGAATACCAATTCAAAGTGTGAACGGAACTGGACAGCGTGTGATGCAAGTCTACACAGCCCCGATACCGGCGGCAGTTGCTGGAGCTCCAGCACCATATACACCAGCGGATGGAGTTGTGCCGATGGAAGTTTCACAGGGAAATGCAAATCCCGCGCCAGTGTCGAATGTGGGCGATCAACAGCTGCAAGCAGCACAAGCAGACGATGAACCACTGCCGGCTGGGTGGGAGATTCGTTTCGATCAGTACGGTCGGAGGTACTATGTGGACCATAATACGCGGTCTACATACTGGGAGAAGCCAACCCCACTACCACCGGGCTGGGAGATACGCAAGGACCCTCGAGGACGAGTGTACTATGTGGATCACAATACACGCACGACCACCTGGCAGAGGCCCAACAGCGAACGCCTGATGCATTTCCAGCACTGGCAAGGACAACGCGCTCACGTCGTCGCCCAAGGTAACCAACGATTTTTGTACGGACAGCAGCAGCAACAGCCCACAGCAGTGACTGCACCTTTGAGTCAGGATGATGAGGAGCAATTGGGCCCCCTACCCGATGGATGGGAGAAGAAATTGCAGTCGGACAACCGAGTGTACTTTGTCAATCACAAGAATCGCACAACACAATGGGAGGACCCGCGAACGCAAGGTCAGGAGGTCAATCTCATCAACGAAGGACCCCTGCCACCAGGCTGGGAGATCCGCTACACCGCTGCTGGTGAACGATTCTTTGTTGACCACAATACTCGTCGCACTACCTTCGATGATCCCCGTCCCGGTGCGCCCAAGGGAGTCAAAGGTGTCTATGGTGTACCCCGCGCTTATGAAAGATCCTTCCGCTGGAAACTCAGTCAATTCCGCTACCTATGCCAGAGCAATGCCCTCCCCTCGCATATCAAGATCACAGTCACTCGTCAGACTCTCTTCGAGGATTCCTACCACCAGATTATGCGATTGCCAGCGTACGAGCTGCGACGACGCCTCTACATCATATTCCGAGGTGAAGAGGGCCTCGATTATGGTGGCGTTTCTCGTGAATGGTTCTTCCTCCTATCCCACGAGGTACTCAATCCTATGTACTGTCTTTTCGAATATGCCAACAAGAACAACTACAGCCTTCAGATTAATCCGGCGAGTTATGTGAATCCAGACCATCTGCAGTACTTTAAGTTTATCGGACGCTTCATTGCGATGGCATTGTACCATGGTCGGTTCATTTACTCCGGCTTTACCATGCCCTTCTACAAGCGAATGTTAAATAAGAAGCTTACAATCAAGGACATCGAAACAATCGATCCGGAGTTCTACAACTCGCTCATTTGGGTGCGTGACAATAACATTGACGAGTGCGGACTCGAGTTGTGGTTCAGTGTGGACTTTGAAGTCTTGGGCCAGATTATCCATCACGAGCTTAAGGAAAACGGCGAGAAGGAGAAGGTGTCCGAGGAGAACAAAGAAGAGTACATAACACTTATGACTGAATGGCGAATGACTAGGTGAGTAAGAAAGGGGACTTACTAGATATTTGTGTGCACTTTGAAATTGATTGATTGAGGGGAATTTCAAATGTGTTTTCCCCGATAACAGAGGTGAGATTAAAATGTTGTTTGTTCGATCTAGAGGAACCAGAAACAAAGAACCATTTTTTTGTCGATTTGGCAATCTAAAAGGTGGAACTTGATTTGATTGGAACTGCTTTATCTTTAGTGGCAGTTATCATTACTTTTCTTTGTCGCACTTTAAATTTGCTTTCCTTTATCATTGATGAATTGGATAATGAAATTAACTAATCAGCGGGCCTAGCTCATAGAATCGCAGTTGACTGTTGGGCATGCTTATGTGCGCTGAGTTATAGTTCTCGTTATTTTGAGCTGAACCAGCGAATGATTTTTCGTTATTAATCTGGTCGCGCTGCTTATCTCTAGATCCATTCATTGTTACACCTGCATGTCGGTGTGTCTAAATTCCTTTTCAGTGTAGTCTGTGAAGTGATTGACTCCAAAGTAGGACTAATTGCTGGAGCCATCAAAAACGAGGAACAGGGGTCTCTGCAATTACTCTGAGAGGGACAGCGGTGAGGCAGCGCTTAACCGGTAGTTAGTAACGGGTGATTTTTTAGCTGGTTTGGTTTTGGCAACACTGGTTTTGACAGCTGACGTGTGTTTAGTACCTTGTGTCACTGTCAAACAGCTTCAGTTTGGTTTGCAATTTAACCATGGATCGTCTTACAAATGAACAACGCTTGCAAATTATTGAATTTACTATCAAAATTCGTGCTCGGTTCGAAATGTTCATCGCGCGCTGCTTCCATTTTATGATCGGCATTCTCGACCTTCTGAGCAGTCTATTCGGAAGATTGTGACCAAATTTCGCACCAAATTTACTTTGTTGGACATTAAACCACCAACACGTTTACGTACTGTGCGTAGTGAAGAAAATATTGCGGCCGTATCAGCTAGTGTGACAGAAGACCGCGAAATGTCGATTCGGCGCCGTTCCCAGCAGTTAGGCCTTTGTTACAGCACTACGTGGAAAATTTTGCGGAAGGATTTGGGCGTAAAGCCTTTTAAGATACAGCTGGTGCAAGAACTAAAGCCAGCCGACCTACCACAACGCCGAATTTTTGGTGAATGGGCTCTTGGAAAGCTGGCCGAGGATCCGCTTTTTTATCGAAAAATTGTGTTCAGCGATGAGGCTCATTTTTGGTTGAATGGGTACGTAAATAAGCAAAATTGCCGCATTTGGAGTGAAGATCAGCCAGAAGCATTGCAACAGCTACCAATGCATCCCGAAAAAGCCACTGTTTGGTGCGGTTTATGGGCCGGCGGAATTATTGGGCCATATTTCTTCAAAGATGATGCGAATCGCAGCGTTACTGTCAATGGTGAACGCTACCGAGCGATGATAACAAACTTTTTTTTGCCCGAAATGGAAGTTCTTGACTTGCATGATATGTGGTTTCAACAAGACGGTGCCACATGTTGCTACACGTGGCTACCTGAGACGCAGCCGCGGTCAACATTTGCATGAAATTATCTTTAAACATTTAATTGCAAGGTTCAAACTATCGATTCAAATAAATATTTCATTAATTTTTTCGAATTTTTTGTGTTTTTTTTTTTAAAAAAAAGTTCTAAACCTCTTAAAAAATCACCCGTTAAAAACGTGTCTCTATGAAGTCCGTTCTATTATTTACTTGTTCCATAACAAACTTCCAATATTGCGCCATTTGTGTTGTTTTTAGTTAGACAGCATGTGCTGTAGTAGAACTTTACTTAACAGGCTCCAGATCCGCCAATGGTCTTAACATCACAAAATACAGCCTTCCATCCTCATTAATCCGCGCATGCTGGCTACAGACATTCAGTCTAAGCGTTGCGTTGCCGTTGCGAACCTGAGACTGGAATTTGAGATTCTTTTGGCTGGATCATCACTGTACATTCGCTGAATGTTGGCGCACCATTTTAGTCGACATGTTTAGCATCTTTCTACAGTTCACAAAGTTCGTGGGCTCATATCTTCTTCTCCATTCGCCCTCCTCGTATTTAGGACCAAATATTCACGAAAGAATTCTTCGTTCGAAAGGACCTTGTATTTGTTCCGATTTGCTGCTTTTTTTCCAGCTCTTTTGACCGTAAAGGAGGACTGCTAGGGTAAAATCCAGTTCAGCAAGCATTTTGTCTTTCGAGTTAGGAAGTTTTGATCTCATTAGCTTAACCAAAGTCGGTTTCCTAGGGATAGTCTCCGTCGTATCTCCATTATGTTGTCATTCGTGGGGTTGATGTTGACTGCGAGGTAGACGAACGATTTAAATATCACAAAGTTGTTGCTATCCACCGTTCAAGGTCATTGGTCGACCATGCTTTGTTTATGGATAGCATGTACGTTGTCTTGTCCTCGTTAAATACACGACTAATGCGTTTTGCTTGTTTCGATTGCAGTTGCACAGATTTGCTAAAGTGCCTTCCTTGTTTGCACCTGCCAAATCGCATGCTAACGCATCTCATTGTTAGAATCAGGTACATGTTTACATAGTACAGGTGTGCTTCTTCCAAACTGAACGTGGCATCCCGTGATTTCCAGTGTTAGGCGATACAAATGTATCAACATTGATGGAATCGCTCAACGTCATCGCTCTATAGAGCTCCGGCTGGTGGATGCTATCATACGCGGGCTTGAAGTCGATAAAATGATCATGTGGCTCGACCCCAAATCCGTTGGTATTTTCCTAGATTTGCCTTAGTGTGAAAAATTGGTCTATAATTTGATGGTTTAATTTGAAGCCAGTTACCAGTGGTTTCTAGTTTTTTTTTTTGAGAATTTGCGGATGTTTTTCTTGTCGCAAGACTGCGATATCCCTAAGCATGTCGTCTTATTTTTATTATTGATATTTGAACTCCTTTCACCCCTTTTCGGTACTTGCGAACATCATCACCACGATTATCTGGTCGTGGCTGGTAACCTGCATCGTTGACGTTGGTTGAGGGCAAAGACAGTGGGGAGTCTGTCATTTAACTGTATAGTTGAATGATAACCAGATATAGTCTGGCTATATACGGTTCTCTAATGGTGACCAATGTGAATGTTATTTGTCTGTACCATCCGTAGGCTTTTCTCGTTAAGAAAATTGTCAGAGTCGAAGTTTGCCCTCTGAATGGATGTACATCCAGGATGTTGGATGCATGCATGCAAGCACATGGTCGATCAAGTTGAACCATCAACACACCATTTTGAGATCGCCAGATAGCTTTGTGGATTCTAAGTAGTGGAAACTTCACACGCTGCTACTTATTCGGAAGGCATTATTTTTTGTCGTTTCGTGGATGCTGTGCTTTCTAACATACCCACCGAAGATTTTTTCCCCCGATTCTCGCATTGAATTCCCCAAGTGCGACCATTTACCGGCTTAAAGTCAATTACTTCTGACCTAAGTCGGCTTCCCACAACGAATCCGCATTCAAAAATGTCGATCGTATTTCCTGAATCGCAGTAACATTCACACACATTCATGTTGTGGTTTACATCTTTCGTACGTTCAAGATGCATTGTCCTAGGTGGTCGTTCCGGGTCCGGTTGGTATTTAAGGGCATCCGTTGTCCGAGGCTTTCGTCTCAAATAATGGTTTCAAGTCATAATGAGTTATCCTGATAACACAGACTTAAAACTAGGGGCTAGAAATAATTTGTTCCCCCTAGCACCGGTGACCGTCACGATGGCATTATTCGCATTAAAGCTCATTCGTCGCCATCTATGTTCAAAGTGGCCTGACTACTTGACTAGTGTTTGATATTCCTAAATGAGTTAAATGTGGAAATATGGCAGAGAAGCTTATGTTGGTTGTTAACTTCGTCAAGCCTAACTGGGACTGTAAACGCCACCGTTGAGTCCTTCTTGAAAATTCTTCCACCGCTGTGTGAGGAAAGTAAGCGTTGCCAAGCCTTAGGCACTTTACTCATATTAGGTCTCATTTGGCGCCGATAAGTGCATGAGAACGAGACGAGAATAAGTACCTGATTAATCGGTTTCATTTGTTTCAAAGTTACGCTTTCAAGACGTGGATTAGGGTCTAAAGCACACACAATGCACCAGTACATGGCGAGTACTGAGCGGCAAACTACAGTTCTGATGTGAACCAAGTGCTTATGAAGGGGTTCACATGAACCGAATACGATCCTTCGTTAAAGGGCACTATCTGCTATCATTTCACTATCTAAGCTTCATGGTGTATCACCCTGTTTATTTGGCGCATGGAAGCGTCTTTTTGTGAGGAGTGGTTTAGATTTTGCTTTGAATGATAGGTTAAGAGAAACATTTCTTCGGCAACTCCTCTCATGTTGTTACAAGGGCAATCTTTAATGTTAGCATTCCGACATCTTCTTTGCCAGTTTGTATTAATTCAACGGAATCCCTATTTGTTTATTTTCGTCTTTGCCTTTTCTGTATAAAAAAACGGAGAAGAGGGAGAAGCTGGGCTACAAAGTGATTGTCGTGAGGTTTTAACCCGAGGTTTTATGTTATTGTATGTTAAACGCTAGTCACTCTATTTATACACAGCTGTGTGTATCTAGATTGGCGTTTTCATCATAACCTTGCCTCGTTCGAAATAGAACACCCACGGATTTGCACAAGTACTAGTGGGTTAGTTAAATGTATGCTAGGCTCATCTGAATGTCAGAATTCATACCCTTGGTCACCTATTACGACAACGCTATTTGCTATCGTGGCAGCAGTGATATTTAAAATCCTTCCCTATTCGCCTCAATTCATCATGTGCTAGATTTTCCTTTTCGTTTCTGTATCCTTACCTTTAACCTCAATTTTAATATTTCCAGAGGAATCGAACAACAGACAAAAACATTCCTTGAAGGCTTCAATGAGGTGGTGCCCCTCGAATGGCTGAAATACTTTGACGAACGTGAACTAGAACTGATCCTGTGCGGCATGCAAGATGTCGACGTTGACGACTGGCAAAGGAATACCATCTACAGACACTACAATCGCAATAGCAAGCAAGTCGTATGGTTCTGGCAGGTAAGTAATACCCCCATCTTCGATTAAAGTAATCCCAACACTCTACATTTTCACAGTTTGTTCGTGATACCGACAACGAAAAACGCGCTCGTCTCCTTCAATTCGTCACCGGCACTTGCCGTGTTCCTGTTGGCGGTTTCGCCGAACTAATGGGCTCCAATGGGCCGCAACGATTCTGCATCGAAAAGGTCGGCAAGGAGACCTGGCTGCCACGATCACACACATGCTTTAACCGGTTAGATCTACCACCGTACAAGAGTTACGACCAACTTGTTGAGAAACTTACATTTGCAATCGAAGAGACTGAAGGCTTCTGTCAGGAATAGGGAACGTGGAGGACTAGAATGGAATTACGCCGTAACTTAATAAAGATTATTTCAAGTACTTTTGTAAGTTCGTAGTCGAGTCGGTTATCGAGGATGAAAAGACCTGACATACAAATTCGGGGAGCAGGCAACACTCTGGACGTGGCCTAGACTTGTTTATATATTTCGTTTGTTTTCTTCTAGCTCAGAGACTCGCTTGCCAATTTGCAGCGTCTAACTTTTATTTATTGATCTACGACTCACTTCGTATATTAAATTATTGTGTTGTTGCCTTTATCACGTAGCGCAGTAGATAGATACTGTTGTTCGGAGCGCATATTCCACTATAATAACCAAAAAGTGCGCTCACAAGACGTTGTTTCACAAAAGGCACATACTTCTCGGCTATAGTTACATGGTGTCGATATATAAACACTTTATTTGTTATTTGCATACTCTATTGTTGTTATTATTGTTTTCTGATAAACAAAAAACAAACCAGAAAAAAGAAACACTATCACTATTCTCACAATTTATTTATATTTATCGTATCGCATAAGAAAATTTGTATTGTTCTCTGAAAGGCGTGTATAAAGAAGATGGAACAACATAAACACACAAATACATTGTTTTCTATTATTTTTACACAATATTTTCTTTTTATTTAAATTTTTTTTAATCACATGTACATTAGAGCGAAATATTTGTATCATTGTAAATATTTATTCGTCAGATCAACTGGGGGGGAAAACATTTTTTATTTTATTTTTCAAACTTATTTCGTTACAAGAAGACATTTAAATTTAAATAAACAAAAAAATATATTTAAAAAGAAAAACACATATATTTATGGAAATTAAATCAAGCATAGTAAAATAATAAAATTGTAAGAACAAAAACGCGCGAAAGTTTATGGAAGACAATTCTACACCGGCATATTTGATTAAGAATATTATATATATATAAATTATAGAAATATTAAACAGTAATAAACAAGAAACAATGCTATATTATTAAATTACGTATGATTGTTATGTATGTACAGATAGAAGAAGCAAGATATGGACGACTATTGTTTGAAAATACAGATACATTTTAAATTACAAAATAATCATGTTGATGTTGGTTTTATTCACATTTGCTAATTAAATGACGTTATATGCGTTCGATCATTGCAGTACTGCGGTGAATTTACATTTATGAACTCAGCCAAAGTCAGTATCATACCTCCGCGGAACGAAATAAGTTGCTTTACGCTTGAACAATGTTGTGAAATATGAAAAACTTATTTCCAAAATGAGTGCTGTGAAGCCCAAACAGTGCGTTATTTGAAAAGAAGTTTTGGCCGAAATAAAGCACCCACCGCGTCTGCTGTACACAAGTTTGTGCAAAAAGTTCGTGAGACTGGTATGTTAGTTGACAACACTCATGGTCCCCGTCGTCGTACAGTGAGACTAGAATGTGATTGCTGTTGCAGAGAGAGTGAGTCTCAATTCACGAACATAAACTCCCCATCGCTCTCAACAGCTCAACATTTTACGCCTGAGGAGAATTCTGCACAAAGATCTCGGATTATTCGCTAAAAAGATCCAATTGACTCAGGGGCTCTATTACATAAAAAGAAACGAACGACAAGTAATGGCTGGAACACAATCACGCTTTGGTGCGTTACGTTTGGCAGACGCACCTAGTTCAACCATTATGAAATCAATTTTATATATCACAATGTATCTTTGCCTGGCGTTGAGCTTCAACCACAAAATGAAATACGTAAAATCTTAACGTAAAGTTGCTGCAAAGCGCCGTGGGTCAAAGTGAAGGTTGGAAAAAATGTGTATTGTCAAAAAAATTGTTGTTGTTTTCTGGGATTTTCTCTGAAAGGGTTGTGGAGTACAAGTAAATATTTCAAAGCTTGCGTAAAGCACGTCGGCAAAGCGAAGCTTCAAAGTGTGATTGTGGTTTAGCCATAAACGATAAAGAAGTCAACGATAGTCACGACAAAGTGCGATCGTATAAAACGAGAAAGGCGTAAGAATAGTGTTGCCAAATGAAAACGAAAAAAAAAAACATATATTTTTTAAAGCTCAACCAAGGAGTAGTAGTAGTAGATTTATTGAGACTTCAAGATTTTTACAATAAATATTTTTGTCTTACATAAATTATTATTTATAAAGCCGACTTGGACTTGGTCTGGCTGTCACAGAGAGATTTCAAATTTGACATGGTTTGACGATAAAGATAGGTAATAAAACTAGACAAGTTTCAATGAAGTTAAACATGTTCGCTCAATAGAAACATGACAGATCGTATGGGACTTAGAACTTAGAACTAGGTAACAATATAACAGAGAGAAAAGAAAAAAAAAAAATAAATAATCTGTGCACCAGTCATACCAAACTGCATGAAAGGTGAAACAGAAGATGTTTTAAAGAACTAATGCTTAATGAAAATAATAAATCAATTAATAAATAATTTTGCAAATGCTATTGGATAGTTATTATTTATAGAGGTGATAAAAGAAAATATTAGGAATCCATTTACAATGTAGGGGTATGCGTATGGATAGTATTATATATGCTTTAAAAAAAATATAACAAAAAAAAATAAAATACATTTCTGGATTATGACAATTATTTAAAAAGATATAAAATTTTATGATAAGCTTACATTACTAAATAATTTAAATGTATTTAATATCTTTTACTCTTGTTTACATTATTTATATAAAAGTTAGTTTAAATTAGGTTATTGGTTTGGGTGTTATTTAAATGTGATCTTAAACCTTTTAGTTATCCTTTTGCGAAATTAGGGTCTCATCCTCTATAGGTTAGGACACTACTTTTCTTGTAGAAGTTGGGTAAGAAATGACGGTCATCATCCATCTCGAAGAGAGGTGTGGACCGTTCATTGAGGATGCTAATCGGGGAAATATAGTATCTGTCAAGTATCGAAAAACGAATGCTATCATTATAGATATCTTGGATAATGTTATTATTGTGATGTCTAAGGTTGGGAAGTCTTGATTTTGCTAAGTTTGTAAGGTAGGATAATAGTGGTACAACACCAGAGTTCTCATATCCACTATATTAATCGCCGACCCAATTTCTTTCAGAACATATTTACCCTATTTAATGAAGTAAAATTGAATTTTTTTTTTACCAAATTGAAGCGTACAGCTCATAGATCGGTCGAAAAGAATTATAATTTCAAAAAAGTTATTGCAAAATAGGTAAAATAATGTTTTTAAATTACCTTGGTTACAACAACAACATTGTAAACATACAAAGAAAGATAGCTTTATAGCTTAGTTATCTGTGCGGCGAGTGTCATGTCACGTTTGAATGATGGGAGTTAAGCAAAGAAAGAGAGAAAAGTATATGCGCAGGGGTGGGTATGGGTAATTGGATAAGTCACATTTTTCTTTCGCTCAGTCGAAGTCCTGTGACTGTCTCCTTCTATTGTATGAATCAGAAATTAAAAACATATGAGAGGCTACAATCCGCTATGCGGATCGTTGAATACCCTATCCCATCCCATCCTTTAAATTAATATCCTCAAAATATAGGCCTTATGGCGATGAAATACAGAAAATGACATTGTCACAATATATTGCTCAGACAGTTTCTCAAAATCTTGTGTGGTTCGACAAAAAACAACGTATTTCTATTGCTAATGCCTTGGGATGGGGTATACAAATGGTTTTTGTAAGAAAACGCCCCCAAAATGTGGGCGTAGGTGAAAATGATCTATGGACAAAATGTTTATATTACCATTGCGGAAGTATTTGCATCAAAATTTTTTTCGAAAGTTTTAAAATTTGGACAAAAAGCGTTTTTTACTAAAAACGCCCCCAAAAAGTGGGCGTGGCAAAAAACTTTGTATGAACGAAATATAGATATTAGGATTGTCTAAATATGTTGCAAAGACACTTTTTTGAAATTCCTTACGGTTTGGCCAAAAAATAAGTTTTTCTAAAAAGGGGGCGTGGCAGTGGGCGGATTTCAAAAATTTTTACACTTGTTCTGCTTCGTCGGCCAGAGAGTCTATATACCAAATTTCAACACTCTAGCTCAAAATTTAAGGCCCAAAAATCGGTGACACACAGACGGACGGACGGACGGACGGACGGACGGACGGACGGACGGACGGACGGACGGACAGACAGACATGGCTTAATCGACTCAGCTAGCGATTCTGAATCGATCCATATACTTTGAGGTATATGTATCGAAATTATTTCTCTATGTTACAAACTTAATGTCAAAACTAATATACCCCCCTATGGGATAGGGTATAAAAAGAGAATCATACACAGAGAACGTTTCTATATGCGTATGCGTATAACTCTAATGGAGCTGTAACATAGTGAGGGGTGAATGGTGTGCGTTAAGCGAATTAAGAAGAGAAGGGAATATGCGCACGCGTATTGGTGATTGGATTGGATATCGCTTCACTTCAAATCAAACAGAGCTACACCAATTTTATTTATCTATATAGTAATGATATAAAAAAAATGTGTGGTCGATTTTCGAGCACTGGGCGAACCTAGTATGACCTTATTTCTAAACCATTTGCCAGAAGGTCTTCTAAATTTCATCATGCATTTTCTCAGTATGGATCTTTCAAAACGTTGTAACTCATGGGCTACTGTTGGGGAAATTTGAAACCATAAAGCAAAGCCATAGACGAGTATTGGGCGGATGAGTGTTTTAAACATCAGAAGTTTAGTTTTAGATTCAACCTCAAAGGAATTCAGGAGAACTTTTAATTTTGCACTGGCTGCCTTACTCCTGTTCAGGACCTTCCTGGCATGGGGATTCATTTTCCATCTTTCATGTAAGAAAATACCGAGGTATTTTATGAGAGGTTTTATAATTAGTATGTTTCCCTCCAAGGTAAGAGTGAGTTGCTTGCTTTCTCTGACAGCGAGATGATGCCCTCTCGGAGAAGTATTTCTGAAACAGATAAGTTCACATTTGGTGGCATTAATCTTGATGCCCCAAGTTTTATAGTAAGGGAGTATTACCTCGAGGTGTTTTTTAATGCCATTAAGTGCCATATGTGGTCTTTCATGTGAGTCGAAGATTATGGTGTCGTCTGCATATAGGATTGAGTTTGAGGATTGAAATTCTGAAGGGAAGTCATGGAGAAAAATATTAAAGAGGAGAGGACCAAGTATAGAACCTTGGGGAACTCTTGAAGCTACTGGAACTGGTGAGGAAATATTGTCATCAAGATAAGACTACGGTCAGCAAGAAAGCTAAACATCGATTTGGTAAAAAAATTAGGAAAATTTAAAGAAATTAATTTTGAAAGCAGACCATCATGCCAAACAAGATCGAAAGCTTTTGTGAGGTCTAAAGCGCAGGCTACAGTGCATCTCTTATGTCTAAGGTTGTTAAGTACAGTGTTTTGTAAGTGCAGTGTTTTTTTTTTTAAACCATATTGTGTTATTGGAATAATTCTTTGTTCAGAAATAAAGTCCTCAATTTTAATGTAGAGTACTCTCTCCAGGATTTTTCCCAAATTCGAAAGCATGGAGATGGGTCTAAAGTTTCCAATATCGCTAGAGTTATCCTTTTTCTTAATAGGAATGAGCTTAGCTTTCTTCCAGGTAATGGCAAAGAATCCATTATTAATGCAATTGTTGATAATTGGAGTTAAAAACTTAGGAATAATAGATAAGCATTTTCTAATCACGAAGTTTGAAATAAAATCTGGCCCTGAAGACTTTTTGTTATTGAGGTTATAAATGATGGATTCTATTAACTCTGCTGAAGCAAATTCTTCCTCAGATGTGGAGAATGAACTATTGTTATGAGTGAATTGAGTTATCACTGATAAAGAGTTCCAGGCAAGAAAGGCGTTATTACGTGTCAAGACCTCTAGAGGAAGTTCGGGATTAAATCGGGGGATGGTTCGCGAATAAAGATTAGTGTAGAATCTTTCAAAGGCATTTAATTTTTCTTGAGTTGAATAGTATGGTGTGTTTTCGTTAATAATATGGGCTGAGGATTGTTCGATTGCTCGTTTACGTCCAGTGATTCGTCAATTTCTTTAAAGACCGTAGGTGATGGTTTAAGTTGTTGTAGTCTATTTCTAAATTGCTTATTCAAGTGCGCTGTAATCTGCTCCTTAATCAATTTGCTTAAACAGTTGATACGGGAAGAGAGTGACTTGTAAGCTTGATTAATTCTATTACCATCTCTATGAAAAATTCGTTTAAGTTGGATTTTCCAAATCTTCCTTAGCTTAAGGAGTTTCAGAATTTCGATGCTTAAGTTTTTGTAAGAACTTTTAAATTTAATTTCCTTTGAATGATAGTCCATGCAATCTTTTAAAAAAACTAGAAAAAAGCTCTACAAAGTGCTCTATTTCTTCATTGGAAAGGTTTCTATCAATTGGAATATTGAGAGATTCAAGTTTTGAGAGATTAGTTTCCCTAAATGAGATTTTAGAAGGAGGATCTGTCAGAATAGGGGAGATGTTAATTAATTAATTAATTAAGCTCAACCAACTTCAATCCTATTTAGGAGTGTCAAAAATTGAATAACGTAAACAAAAAGTCGTGAAATCGGAAATTATTATGATTAATTGTAAAAATGTTTTTTCATTGCGATTTGTTTTTGGATAATGAAGATGATTCCGAAGAGGAGGAAGAATTAAACTCAAGGAGATCGATTAGGGATAACTTAGACCCAATGAGCATTCCCAATTCAGCGTAAGCAATCATTTACCCATACGTCCATACTTGATGTACTTATAAATTTGTTTTAGATTATAAAAACTATTTCGAGTTAACAAAGAAGTGTTTATGATCAACATACATTCTGGAGGTCCCCTTGCATTAAGTTGTTCTGCCAAGTTATTTGGCAAATAATTTTTGGCGAGATCTGGATTGATTTCCATAAACGCAATAAATAGAGAGTTCCGGAATTTATCAGTTGATAGCGGCTACATGTGTCAAATCGGACGGACGGACAAAGCGTCCAACAACATGCAAATAATGAAATTGTTTAATCAATATGAGTTTTCTGTTCAGGCAACGTTCCGCGCGGTTCGCCTAATTTACGTTCGTCACTGGTTCAGTAAACGATAAATTAACACCCATAAATCGATGAAACGCAAGATCTGCCGAAAACATAGACGCTGTCAGTGGGAGTGTGCCGAGAATCTGAGCCACCCGATTTCGCGTAGCTCACAAGAACTCGGCCTTTCACAGACCACAACTTGGCGAATTTTGCGTCGTGACTTTAGCCTGCATCCGTGCAAAATCTAGCTGACCCAGGAGCTAAAGGTAAATGACCATTAGACAAAGACGTGTGTTCGCTGAATGGGATTTGGAGCAGTTGGAAAGTGCCCTCATTTTATAGAAAAATCAATCTCAGCGATGAGGTCCATTTCTGGATGAATGGGTACGTCACCAAACAAAATTGTAGAATTGGGACGATACCAATCCACATGAGATCCAAGATCGTATAATGCATCACAAAAAAATCACTGTTTGGTCTCTATTATTTCTCCATATTCATATTTCCATATTTCTTATGTCAACGACGAGCGCTATGGGTTGATGATCACCAACTTCTTTTTGCCTGAATTGCATGATATGAACACCAACGAGATGTGCTTTCAAAACGACGTCGATACGTGTCACACAGCTGACGCCACATTGGAAATGTTGCACGAGCGATTCGAGGTCATGATCATCTCACGTGTAGGTGATGTGAACTGCGGCAAACAAAATCATGCGCATTGACCCCTAATGACTTTTTCTTGTTGGTTTTTCTTAAGTGGCAGATCTATGTGAATAAGCCATAAACCACAGCGAACCTCAAAGCCAACGCAACCCATGCCATCGGTCAAATCCACCCTGATTTATGCGCCTGATTCATGGAAAATGGAAAGATTTCGGATGAGTATGATGTTCATTATATTCAGCTGAGCCTCATCATATAGGACTATGTTGCGATAATTTTTTCATATTCTGAAGTATTTTGGGTGGCTGAATATTCCGAGGGGCTAACATCGACTTACATTGTTGCAGCCAAGGTAAATACGCGGATATCCACCAAGCATTAACAATTCAAAAATACTATGAAAACGAAAGCTGCCATGAAGCTTCCTTTTAAGAAGGGAAGAACGCCGGCATTTCGTAAAAAAGAAAAAATAACAAAGAAAGCGCGCTGTCACACACCAGAAATGATGTTTGAAAATTTTAACAAAGTGTAAAACGTCAAAGCCAGGGATACAAGGGGTGAACAGAATCCTGTTGAAATGAACAAGGAAAGATCATAGTTGAGACACAAAGACTGTTTAACGGCGATGATGAACAACCTCCCGCTGTCAGGAAGAACGAACTATTCAATATTGGCGACGACAGCGAAAACTACCAATATAAACTGAAGCTTAACAGGGCTACCGAAAATGATGGCCTTTTGCCGAACTTTATTTTAAACCATTGAAGATGATTTGGTAAGCAACATTCGTTAACTCATAAGTTAAATTTAGTCGGATAAAAGTATGCATGAACATGAAGAATGGAACCTCAGCATCGTTTACCTGATCCACAAAAACGTTGACTCTCTGAACTGCGCCAACTACAGAAGAATAAAAGCCTGCCCAGAATCCATATCTGTAGCTTGCATCGCTGTAAAAAGAGAGATACATTTCTTGCATGAAGTTGCCCTCTAATCAACTTCAAGCTACAGATTCACTAAGATACATTGTTTAAGCTTACGGGTTGTGTTGTTTTTATGTTTTTACTCAGCTACAAGCATTAGTTACAGATACACATTCTGGGCGTCTTTTCTAAGTCTTTTCAAAATCGCCGTAATATGTGAATACCTGAAACCGTTTACCAGCAACCCGATCGACCCTTATCAGTGTGGTTTTAAGCTAGGAAAGTCCACAACGGATCAAATCTTCACACTTCACCAGATCCTGAAAAAAACCCAAAAGTTAAAATCGCTACTCACTGCATATTTATCGATTTCAACGCCGCATACGACTACATTTATAGAGACGAATATTACAGAGCCATGTCTAGTTTTACTATACCGCCCAAACTCGTCTATTCGGAATGATGATGGATAGTTCTCAACGCTAAATCAGAGTCGCTGCTATCCTCCATCTAGTGTTCCTAGATATTCATGGCAAATAGCAGCTTATGCTGCTGTGAGACTAAGAGTCTCGTTACAATAGACACCCACTCAAGGTGAACACACAAAGATAATAAATCAACTTAATATTACAGAAAATACCGATCACATCACTATCCAACTCAGTTTTTAGGATAACTTCAAATCAACCATTCCCAGTTGTATCGAATGGAAATCGGATTTGATTGGAGATAACAACTCGATTCACAACTACACGGATGATTCTAAATCAGAATTTGGACTGGGTGAAAGTATTCCTTCCCGATCGTTGTAGCGTTTTCCAGGCGAAAATCATGGCAATTAAAGCATTCTTATCCTGACTGAGGTGTAATGTAATATCTACGAAAAATAAAAGCATCTTCAGTCACAGCCAAACGGCAATCAAATCCCTGGGGTCCATCTCATTTACATCGAAATAAGCCCACGAATGTCGACTATCTCTTAATCAGATGGCAGAGCACTTTACCATTATCCTCTTTTTGGTGCTGGTTACAGAAATATCTCAGGGTATTGTAAGGTGAATGAGCTTGCAAGATTGGGCCCATTCCTATGATATTCAACCGCCAATAGATTTATTATGCCCCTCGCTACATGTCACACCTGACGAAAGCAAACCGCAGATGGATAAACGGCACAACCTTATTAATTTTCAGGCAACCCTGGACAAATTATAACCCGCAATGCGCTCTCTCTGTTTGATAAACATCAGTGCAATCATCGGTGTCCTTATAAGACACTGCCCCATGCATAAAGAATACCTTTGCAAATGACTTCTTGGACTACGTGGAGGAGGAGTATATTCCTCACCTTGTCTGCTCTTGTCCAGCTCTCTCTCCAAACAAAAGAAAACTCCATCTATCATCCAATTCGTCAAACCACAACTTAACACAACTTATATTTAATATTTGTTGATTGGTTTAATAATTTTGTATGCCATCATCCTAGAAGGCGGCTGAATTCTAAAACATCAAAAAATGCGATTTGTGAATGGAAACTAATTTACTGATGAGAGGTTATTGATACTTCTGGACTGCTTTGCAGTCCTACTACTACTACAGTAAGGTATTGGATATTCCAATAGAGCTATTGGAGCATTTGAATGCCTATCTTCAAATGAATTCCAAATCCGCAAAGTTGCAATGAAATTAAAAGAAGAAAAGAAGTTACATTCAGTACAATCGTTTAATGGCACAGTGACCATCAAAATAAAACCTTCCGATCACTACATCAAAATCAATTGTCTTCAAGATTTAACCGGTTTGCCCGTTGCTCCGAGCGCAAGTACTTTAAAAAGGGAACCACAGAAACAACACAACAGCTCATCATATTTAAATTTCAATTAATTATATTAAACTATTTTGTTTTATTTTCAATATCATCTTAAATGTATACATATATATATTCGTAAATTATTAATTATTGTAGTGAAAATGCATATCTTGTCCTATCTGTTTGTGGTTTTTATTGAGTTCAGTTTGTTTTTGTTTTTTTTTAATAAATTTATTCTATGATCAGTCGTAATAGTTTTTTTTTAATGGTACAGGTGAAGTCGATTATAGTAATGCATTGTTGAATATTTTCGCGTCTCGTTCTAAAGGATTAAAGATATGTCACATGAATGTACGTAGTTTGTTCCCTAAAATTGACGAATTGAGATTCATGTTTCAATCTGTAACAACAGATATTATTTGTTTATCAGAAACATGGTTAAATAATAGTATTGATAATTCGATGATAAAGATAGATGGCTATCGTAATATTTCGATTAGATGGGAATGGTCGGTCTTGCGGTGTAATCATTTATGTACGCACGGGTATACCCGCAGCCGCACGTTGTTTAAATTTTTTGAAGCATAATGATATGCAATGTTTGCTAATTGAGATCTCTTTTCCATGCGAACAAATATTACTTAATGTGGTTTATAGACATCCTGGTAGATTTCCTCATGTTGAATTCGAAACATTTTTATTGAAGCACAGTGCATTTAATGAAAACATTGTAATGTGTGGTGATTTTAATATTGATGTTTGTCGTTCTACTGGTTTATCTAAATATCTTAAAAACGTTTTGGATTCTCATAGTTTACAAATCGTAAGTTTCGCTCCTACACATTTTACAGGTCATAGTGCCACAACAATTGATTTGTTTGTAGTTTCAAATAAAAATAACGTTTCTTTTTTCAATCAAATGCATGGGATTGCTGACCATGACTTAACATATTTGATTTTAAATGTAGAAGTTGAATGTGTAAACCATGATAATTTTTGTTTCTATCGGGATTATAAAAATATAAACTCTGATGATCTTTTTAGTGAATTATCTAATATGGACTGGCAGTTTTTAAAAAATCATAATTCAATTGATTTTAAAGTCGATTGTTTAAACAATATGATAAAATATTTATTTGATAAGTATGTCCCTTTAAAGAGATATATCCCTCAAAATAGATGTCGATGGCTAACTAAAAGCATAGCGGATCTAATAAGTGGACGAAAATTTTAATATATTGTCTACAAATCCCATAGGAATTTATGTAACTGGGAACGTTATAAAACGTGTAGAAATAAGGTGGTTAAGGCCATAAAAAATGCCAAAAAAACATTTTACTCTAATCAATTAGATGCTTCCAAGAACTCAACAAAAATTCTTTGGAACAATTTAAAAAAATAGGCACGTATGGCAAATCAAATATTGCTAAAATCGATGACTTGGATTTTGCCAACAAATTGAATAGATATTTCAGCTTTTCAAATGCAAATGAGTTTATATGTGCAGATTCATTTAATAACACAAATGGTAATTTTTCATTTAGTTGCGTAACGATGAACGAATGCTTTATTTCTCTAAGCTCTATACAATCAAATGCAATAGCTCTAGACAACATATCAACCAAATTTATCAAACAAATACTTCCTGGCTCCTGCAATAATCCCAATTGTTGCATACATTTATAACGAATGCTTAACAAAATCCGTATTTCCTAGTACGTGGAAAATAGCAAAAATTTTACCATTTCAGAAAAATATGTCAAATAAAAACGATTTTTCGAACTACCGACCGATTAGCATTTTACCTTTTCTATCCAAGGGTTTGGAAAAATTAATGCTTAATCAGGTAAGTTACTATTTGGAAACATATAATTACTTATCACAACTCCAATCAGGTTTTCGTAAAAAACACATCTGTGTATCTGCAGTCCTAAAAGTTCATGATGATATCCGTATAGCAATAGATGAAGATAAAGTCACGATTTTGAATCTTCTTGATTTTACTAATGCTTTCAGTTCAGTTGATCATACAATTTTGCTTAGAAAATTGGAACACAAATTTGATTTTCTTCATCTGCACTGAAACTAATTCATGGCTTTCTAAATAACCGAAAGCAAGCTATTGTATCTGATGTCATTACTTCTGATTTTGTTGATTTAAAAAGCGGAGTTGCACAGGGATCAATATTAGGTACGATACTATTCAGTATGTTTATTAACGACATTGTTGATGTCATCAAATACTCCTCATATCATCTCTACGCAGATGATTTGCAGATTTATTTCTCTTTCCCATTAGGTCTTGTTGAGGATGGAGTTTATAGAATAAACGAAGATTTACAATGTATAAATGAATGGGCAACAAATAACAAGTTAAACGTAAAACCTAAACATATGAGAGGCTACAATCCGCTGTGCGGATCGTTGGATACCCTATCCCATCACATCGTTATTATAAATATCCTCAAAATATAGGCCTTATGGCGATGAAATACAGAAAATGACATTGTCACAATATATTGCTCAGACAGTTTATCAAAATCTTTTGTGGTTCGCCAAAAAAACAACGTATTTCTACTGCTAATGCCTTGGGATTGGGTATACAAATGGTTTTTGTAAGAAAACGCCCCCAAAATGTGGGCGTAGGTGAAAATGATCTATGGACCAAATATTTATATTACCATTGCGGAAGTATTTGCATCAAAAATTTTTTCGAAAGTTTTAAAACTTGGACAAAAAGCGTTTTTTACTAAAAACGCCCCCAAAAAGTGGGCGTGGCAAAAAACTTTGTATGAACGAAATATAGATATTAGAGTTGTCTAAATATCCTGCTCAGACACTTTTTTGAAATTCTTTACGGTTTGGCCAAAAAATGAGTTTTTCTAAAAAGGGGGCGTGGCAGTGGGCGGATTTCAAAAATTTTTACACTTGTTCTGGTGGCACGGACGAGGATCCTATATACCAAATTTCATTATCCTAGCTCAAAATTTAAGGCCCAAAAATCGGTGACGAACAGACAGACGGACGGACGGACGGACGGACGGACGGACGGACGGACGGACGGACGGACGGACGGACAGACAGACATGGCTAATTCGACTCAGCTAGCGATTCTGAGTCGATCCATATACTTTGAGGTATATGTAGCAAAATTATTTCTCTATGTTACAAACTAAGTATCAAAACTAATATACCCCCCTATGGGATAGGGTATAAAAAATCTCAAAGTATAATAATATACAAAAACTCTTTGGAAGAATCATATTTCCCAGAAGTTATTTTAGATAATCATGTCATTCCATATAAATCTAAAGTTAAAAATTTAGGTTTCATATTAAATAAAGCATTAACATGGAATGACCATGTGAATAAAATAATTAATGGACTTTATGGTGGTCTTAGGCATCTATGGAGAATTTCAAATTATATACCAAAACCAACACGACTAACCCTGGTTAAAACATTGTTAGTACCAATCATAACATACGGAGCCCCTTTGTATGCTGGAATGGACTCGATAAGCAAACAAAAATTAAACGTAGCATATAATTCATGTATTCGCTTTATTCATTCTTTAAGAAAATTCGATCATGTACCGTATTTATCTAACTGCATTTTTGATGTATCGATAATATCACAGTTTGTTATCGAAATGTGTAAATGTATGTATGCACTGTTACATTGTCGAACCCCTTCCTATCTATATGAAAAAATTCAATTTTCTTCGCTCTTTAAAAAACCACCTTCAGAATCCCGATGTAGCTATGCGTTTTCACTCCGTTTTCATTAATTAAAATGTACATTTTAACGAATTTTTTATTTGTTTGTTTTATTTTTTTTTTTATAATTTTGTATAAACAAAATAATAATTTTCTGAAATTAAATTTGAATAATAATGTATTGTACTAAATTTTTAATTTGACATGTACTTTTATATAGAATATAAAATGTTTAATCAAATTGTAAATTTTAATAGCCATAAATGAGATTACAATCTCAAGGCTTTTGTTGAATAAAAATTGAAATTGAAATTGAAATATGCAAAAAAATCTCAAAATCAATTGTCAAAGTTGTTTGAATTCATAATAATAATTTTGTATTCACAATAATCAAGATCTCTGCCGATTTTCTTACAATCTCCTATCTTAAGATACCGTGTTGGGAAATAGCAACATGAGAGGCATTATCTTTAACAGTTCCATCCAAATGTGCTAAACTATAAGCACAAATTATGTTTTCATAAAATTATCCTTCAATCTTGCCATACCTAATTAGTTATTTATACAACCGCGAACTTTATGGGTGATCTTAACATTAAGCGAATGAACCATAATCCTTCAACAAAGGAAATCGTTAAATCCTAGCCTCCAGGCTCGAAACGATAAGAAAGTCCGAATCTTCTATTTAAGGATTCCACAGCGTGCCCAGAATCGAAAAAGATGAATGGTTTGTCTCAAGCGAATACCCTCTCTATTTAAGTTATTATTAATATACTCAGGCGTATACGTAACCATTTTCCTTATATCATTGTGTCATTTGGCTAGGGTGTAGATTCCTACATGGTTACACCAAATATTTTACTTAGTCAGACACAGTACTAGCCTCATTTTTTCCATTCAAACGGTAACAATAATAAACTTAGTCTCATTTAATGTCAGCTCTTACCAATAACTACATACTACATGTCTTCCATTGACCTTAATAAAATCAAAATCATTCTAAGAACACAGTCTTGCATCATAACTACTTATAATCAGCTCAATTTTCAACAAACTTGTCATTAATATTTAAAAATGAAAACGACCAACAAACACGTTCGGAACGGTGCAAAATATCTAAACAGACTTAGTAACACCGTCCAACCACCGCCTTCCACCGCATGCTGCATTATAAAATCAATGGAACACAAAACGACTCTAATTGGATTAAAGTTCTAAAACGAAATGGAATCGACAAAACAATTGCAAATTTGTTAAATTACCAAATGAGGTCGCATTTAGTGCGTTACTAGTTCTCGCGTGGAACACCCCGTGTCGCGCTTCCATAATGAATAGCGAATACCTAGCACAGCTCACAGACGACCAGAACAACTCCTGCGACAGTGACTACGAGTTTGTTAACAATAGCTCCTCGCACGAAAACAGTGACTCTGAGTTGGAAGGATACAAGAAATTCCATAGCATAACCGACGTACCTGTCAACGTGGCACCAAATCGTAGAGTCGGCAAACACTTCGATTTGAATCAAGGTGAAAAACTAAAGTTATGCCTTTCGCCGGAGAAAATTTCCCTTCTCGCCAATTCGCCTAAGCACATTGCTCAGCGAGAGTTTTACAGCGAGAATCTTCCACAAAAAGGCGTCAAGAACCATTCTATACCGTCATTTACAATAGTGCCGATTAATTTGTGTAGGGACGAGCCGAACGGTAGAAATGAGTGCAAGATCAATTTGCCCGAAATTGTTCTGACCTCCTTTGATGTAGCCAGTAAAATGAGGGCTGCATCATTAGCTGACAAGAGTGTGCCATCGGGAATAGAACACAAGGCAGGAATGGAAGTAAAAACGTCATCATCATCAGTTGTTCCAACACCTATACCGGCTGTAGTCGCAGTAAACCGGCCTTTTCCATCAGATGACCAATCACCCTCTCCTGAGTCATACCTAGATACCCAGCTGAGTGGAGCATCATCGCTTTCCAATCGTAGCAGCGATAATTCCAGTGACACAGCGAACTTTGCGGCGAAACGTTTGAACTGCACTTCAGAGGCGGCTTTGCCAAGCAACGTCGTTATCGATTCCCAGCAGTCAAGGTCAGTTTTGTTGGTTGGAAGTGGAGTGGATTAGCTCACGGTTTAGCGTATTCAATATTTAGTACTTTTTCACCCCGTACTTTCACCCCTTTAAAACAGTTGTTATGGTTCGGTAATTTATTTATTTTTTCAACAGCGTGGTGCCAATGGCAGTTAATATTGCACCGGTTCCGGAGGAACTGCAGTGTGGCATATGCCACGAAGGCTACAAGGATCCGAGGACATTGTTCTGCTTGCATTCATTCTGTTTCCAGTGTCTGGTCGATGAGAATTTCAAACAAGATTCGAGTATTCCGTTTTGGTCGCAACCGAATCAGAAGGAATATGATTGGAAATGTAAGTATTTTGAAAAAAAATAAAAAAGTGTGAACAATGAAAATAATTGGTGGGTGCACAACTGGGTCGTACGTAACTTTCAATTTCCAATAATTTGACGATTTTCATAGTTTGGCAAAACTATGGAAAACCTTTAAATTAACTTTGGTTATTGATGTTAATAATCAAAAGATAAAAATGTTGAAGAACTATTTCGGAATTTGAAGAAAATTGGTGTTCATGTGAATTATAATGATTTCCCGTTATTGGATAAAGCTGAAAAAACCCGTTAAAAAATATTTGGGCCAAAACTATGTGAAATTGTTACAAACAGTAATAGTAACCTATACAGTAAATTTCATAAAATTTGACCAAATAACTAGTTTGTGAGAAATTGGCAATTTTCCTTACATGGCCTAAATCCAAAAATCCGTTATATGAATTTTTTTGAAAAATCGGCATATGCAGTTTTGTTAATATTCATAGTATATGTTAAGTTTAATCAAAATCGTAAGACCCGTTTTATAAAAATATTTAGTTATGTGCAATTTTTATATGGAAGGAACCGTAAATAAAATGGGAAAGTTTAAAAAAATGGCCTTGCATTGTGACTAAAAGAACAGTGTTTAGAATTTTGTAAAAAAAAACCGGTCAAGCTGTTAAGGCTGAAAAATATTTTTTCCTTGGAAGAGAATCATTACCCATCTTGAACGTGCGGAGTTTTGTTTTACTAGGGGTATGTCGCTGTCCAGCTCGTTCAGTTATAGGTTGAATCTTCGTCTTCGTCTTCGCCCGTCAACGCAAACGGGACCGAAGGTTTTTCGAAGATATGTTTCTCTCAAAACGACAAAAGATCTCTTCATCCGCTTATGATACGGTCCATGCTTCAGTGCGGTAGAGCAGGACTGGATGAGCAGGGTCTTGTAAAGGATCTACTTGGTAGATCAAGTGAGGGCTTTACTACAAAAATTGCCTTCTTAGCCTGAAGAAAAAGTGGTTGACAAGAGTAATTCTTCATTTAATTTCTGGCAAGATGTTGTTGTCAGAGTCATTAGCGGAGGTGATGTTGAAAAACTCCCTTACTACCTAACAGTTGTGTCTGTCATTGACGTTCTCCAATTTCCCAAGTTTGTAATCTTCTGTTAAACCCATTTTTGCCGCCTCCTTCTCCATACTAGAAATCTTGGCGTTGAGTCCGACCATTGATGTCAATACTGTCGGCGAATGGTAGTAGTAGCACCGATTTATGGCAGATAATTGACTGTTGGCTCGGGAGTTTTATACAGGGGGATCAACGACTATTGATCTTACGTGATGCAAGATGTACCGTCGAAATGTTATCGTCAAACGATAATCACTTTACGGAATGAGAGCCCTTCATCTAAAGAATGAGATTAAAGAAGTAACATGACAGTGCATCGCCTTTCCTAAATCCTTTTTTTGGTATCGAATGATGGAAGAGTGGGCATTCTCCATCGTCATCCTGCACAGACGGACTAGTTTGGGAGGTATATACCAATACAAAATATGGCTCTGTAGTCTGTATAGTTCGTCTCTATAAATGTTGTCGTATGCGGCTTAGAAATCGATAAATATGAGGTGAATATAAATTTGGACTTCTTGAAGATTTGATTATGAAGATTTGATCAGTTGTGAACTGATCTGGTCTAAAACCACACTGATAAGAGCCGATTATGTTATTGGCAAACGGTTTCAGGCGTTCACATATTACGGCAGATATGATCATGTTGGCAATGTTGGGGAGACTTATGTCTCTGGAATACCGATTGGTTTGTTCTGCATGACAGTGGAACATTTTTCGTATTCGCCATTTAACAGTCTGCAAAAGTGGTTCTGCAAGCATCAACCTTGTCTTAACTACGATATCTCCTTGTTCATTTTGACAGGATTCTGTCACCTTGTATCCCTGGCTTGCGAACATCATTCCTTCTTCTGGAAGTTCGTTCCATTGTTCGCTTGTTCTCTAGCAGAACGAATTTTGGTACTTCGTTTTTTTTGAAGTGAAACTTCTTTGGGCTCGTCGGGGTAAATACAAACACACATGTAACGACTCGAAAAGTCTTGGGTAGGGGAAAGCTAACTTGGTGGGAAAACGGCAGGCAAACGACAAGCAAGAGCGTAAGGATGAGAGAGCACTCTGTAGTGAAGTGTGACTCTGTGAAGCCAAAGGCCAAAGCACAATACACATCAGAAAATTAAATGAGAAAGGTGGGGGCAAGCGCGGCGGAACAACAACAACAACATG
Organism: Rhingia campestris; assembly: GCA_932526625.1. Lineage (NCBI taxonomy): Eukaryota > Metazoa > Arthropoda > Insecta > Diptera > Syrphidae > Rhingia > Rhingia campestris. The sequence continues at coordinate 170,888,991 of OW052182.1, forward strand.
TGAGAGCGCAAGCGTAAGAGATCGCTCTGTTGTGAATTTTGTTGGTTTAGTCATAGTGTGGATAAGGGATGAAAATTGGCTTTTCATCATTGTATTGAAAGTTAAAAAAATTGTATTGAAATTGTACTGGTTGATTTTGATCATTGTTTGGTGTTTATCTAGCTATTTATTTTATACAATTATAATATCGTCAGTTCAAAGGTTTAAGTAGGTACAAAATTGATGAAAATATAAAAATCATTAAGTGCAGGCATTTAATTTCTCTTAAAAGAAAAAAATCTCTATCTCACTTAGTTTTGTTTTTCAATGCACATAATGGCCGTAACGGTCACTACTTATGATCATTTTTTCCTTTTATCGCCACTCTTTTGTCAGCTTTTAGTCATAATGATCATTTAACGGAAATAAAAATTCATTATTTTTGCGAAATCGTGTAATATTTCTGTTTTGAGTAAACTCTCTTGATAGCTTGCCAGGATCAGTATTAAAATCGTTGCTTACTGCAGTCATCAAGATTAAAGATGGCTACAAAATTCCTTGTCTTAAAATTTAGTCGTTAAAATTTGAAAAAGACTTTTAAGGCCCAGTTTTCAGTGCGAGATCATCCTAGTTTCGGGATTAAATTCGAGTTAACTCGAGAAAGCAGTTTTTTAGTCGATTTATATCTAGAGCTAACCCCGGGATTTAATGATCAGATGTTTTTTTATTTTGATCAGACAAACATTTTTTTTATTTCCATTTATGTGGAAATTTTATTTAATTTTGAGAAACTAAATGCAGATCTTAGCGACTTGAAATTGTATGATATATTGAGTTTAACTGTTTTAAGAAAATAAAGACTTGCAAGTTTGCGAAGATAAATACCTATTAAAATAGCTGCAGCACAAATTGTATCGAATTTTATATAAAGTGTATTTGTGTACTGAAGCAATGTCGATTGTATCGAAAAATGTACAATTGCGTCGACTATTGCAACCCTGGTGTGGATTGTGGTTGTGGTCTGTGGATACGAAAAACGAAATATGTGTTTTGTGTCATTGTGTGTGTTACTTTGGACATTTCATAGTGGTGCATGCGATATTTCATTTAAAAAAATTTATTTTATGCTACATCAAAATGCCAAAATCAAATGCACAGAGGTGCAGAGAATATCGAGCTCGACTTCGTTCTAAAAACAAAACAAAAACAAGTAAAGAACGTGTCCGGAAACATAGGGAAAGGAAGAGGGCTGTCATCTTCCAAGAATTTCCGAACGCTTCACTGGCAATGGAAGTCGAACAAGCCGATAAATCCTTCAATGATTTTAATGTATCGGCGACCCTGAATATTCCATGTGTCGCTAAAGACATCCCAGGACCGTCAATAAGGGGAAATGACATCCCAGAATTTACAGTTAGCACTATCCTACCATACAAACACTTCATTCGATTTGAGAATAAAAAATTTAAGAATAACTCTTTTGGATTTCCTTGCTCTATTTGTGATCGATTGTGGTTTAAAGAGGATTTAAGAGTTCCGGCGACTCAGCATGATGACATTTTGAACACAATTGCACCGACTATGAATAGAGAACAAATGAAAGTTTGCAATACTTGCTTCCGATCATTCAACACCGCCTCTGTCCCAACATTGTCAATGTTTAATGGGTTCTTTTATCCACAAATACCCCATCATCTGCTCCACCTAGACTTGGTATCAGAAAGACTTATATCACCAAGAATTCTATTCATGAAAATACGACGATTACGGCATGGACATGGACAATATGGAATATATGGCCAGATCATCAACGTTCCAGTTGAAGTAAATACAATGGTGAAAAAACTTCCAAGACATCTAGATGACGATCATTGCATCAATGTTCACATTAAGAAGAAGAAAATTCACAAGTCCAGTTATTTGAGCGGTCTGGTCAATAAAAGAACCTTTAAGGCTTGGCTGCAGTATTTAATAACGACAACACTATATAAACTGTATGACATCACAATAGATGAGTCTACCAAATTTAATTATCCTAGCTCAAAATTTAAGTCCTAAAAATCGGTGACATACAGACGGACGGACGGACAGACACACATGGCTTAATCGACTCAGCTAGCGATTCTGAGTCAATTCATATACTTTGAGGTATATGTAGCTAAATTATTTCTCTATGTTACAAACTATGTTTAAAAATTAATATACCTCTATAAGATAGGGTATAAGAAGTCAATAATTTGATAAGGAAAGACTAGTGTTATTTGAGAAACTTCGATACAGTTTCACTTCAAACTCGTAGCACTTCTACGGTCTAATTTTTCCCATTGTTAGATTGACAGTGTGTTTATGAACTGAAACTGTGTGTCTTTTTGGTCTTTGAAATGCAACGAGTCTAGGCATGATTCTTTTCCTCCGAACATCTGCCGTTATAATATCTGTAATAAAGAGACAGATCTCTAACAAGTCTTTGCTGTGAGAAAAGTTGCAGCTTTGAACTAAGGGAAGTTTCGTCTATAAGGCGGATAGCTCGTCTTTGGATACAGTCAAGTAAGTTCAGTCTATGTTTCAACGCCAAACTCCAAACATGAGAACAGGGCCCTCATTCCGTAAAGTGATTATCGTTTGACGATAAAATTTCGACGGCACATTTTGCATCACTTAAGGTCAATAGTCGTTTTTGCTGTCGACGATATCACTTTATTTGCTTCACCAATAATCATCGAATCACAGACGATTATTGAGCGATTGCTCATGAGGAGTCGACTACCGTCTGATTGATAATCGTTTTTTAAGTTACGGAATTACCCCCCAGTATTCGAGACCTGGTCGTGTTTGGGTTTTGCATATAGCTGGGCTGGTGTAAAATATCTATTAGCGCAGAAAAGGTAACTTAGTTTGGATGCTGCTGATTTGGCAACCCAAGTTTAATGTTGTTATCATGATACATCTGACCCATTGTATGCCTAGCAGATGCATGAATTCTTCTGATTTGACAACTGTATTATTCTCCATTTCAATTTGCGATACAATGGACTTGTTGTAATTATTGTATACTGCGTTTTTTTTGATTTGAACTAAACTAGGTTTTCCTGTCCCGATTTTATAATCTTTTGAAGGCAATCATTTATAGAGCAGATGTTCGAATCTCTGCTGGTGTGCAGCTATTGTGATAACTGATAATAATCGTTTCGTTTGAGTTAGAAGCTATAAGAGTACTATAATCTTCAAAATTAAAAATGCGATTATTAGTTGTACTTAAAAGATCAATAAAGTACAGCAGGAATAGAATGGATGAGAGAATTGATACTTGAGGTACACCAACGTTTATAGAGAATCTATCTGAGAAAACGCTATCCACCACTACTTTCAAAGTTTTGTCTTTAAGAATGTTTTCCATAAAGTCGCACATTGTTGATGAAGTCCGTATGCTGTCAATTTGGCTAGACATGTGTCTAAATCGAAACATGCATTCACTTCCTTATTTTGGGAATCGGCTGTATTAGAGCAATCTTCCAGCAACTGCGGAAGACCTGTTGATCATATGACATAAATAATCTTTAAAGAACTGGTGCAAGTTCGGGTGTGCATTTTTTAAATAAAGGGTGATCCATTTCGAGGTTCCCTACTTTTTTTAAAGAAAAAAACACAGAAAATTCAAATTTAATGGAGAATGTTTATTATCATTTGAAAGAACATTCTTTGGCATTTATTTTTTGAAGATTATGTCTATCAAATGTTGGCCGTTGCTACGTCGCAGATGGTCCATCCGTTGAGTCCAATTTTCGATCACTCGTTTGAGCATTTCGACTGGTAACTGGCGAATGACACGCGTGATGTTTTCCTCCAAGGCCTGAATCGAAGCGGGTTTGTCGGCATAAGCTTTTGACTTTACATATCCACACAGGAAAAAGTCTAACGGTGTGATATCACACGATCTTGGTGGCCAATCGACCGGCCCAAAACGTGAAATTATGTGCTCACCGAAATTTTCTCTCAATAAGTCCATTGATTGCGATGTGTGGGAAGTGGCGCCGTCTTGCTGAAACCAAATGTCGCCGAGATCACGAGCTTCAATTTCAGGCATCAAATAGTCCAAACCGTTGTTTTTTCTGGATGAAGTGGCAGTTCTTCAATCTCTTCAGGTTGCTCTTCGTCCCAAATGCGGCAATTTTGTTTGTTTACATACCCATTGAGCCAGAAATGGGCCTCATCGCTAAACAAAATTTGCCTCGAAAACGTCGGATCTTCTTGGAACTTTTTAAGAGCCCATAGAGCGAAGCGATGTCGCTTGGGAAGGTCGAGCGGCTTCAGTTGTTGCACAAGCTGTATTTTGTATGCTTTCAATTTAAGATCTTGACGTAAAATGCGCCAAGTCGTTCCATATGTCAGTCCGAGTTGCTGCGAACGGCGCCGAATCGACTCTCTACGGTCTTCGTGTTCACTCTCAGCTACGGCCGCTATATTTTCTTCACAGCGTGCTGGACGTGGATTATTCGGTCGAATATTATCCAATAATGAATGCTGGGTCTCAAAATGGGTGATGGTGTTGCGAATAGTACGCTCCGTAGGCCGATTATGTTGACCATAAGCTGAGCGAAGTGCACGAAACACATTCCTCACAGAACGTGAATTTTCATAATAAAGTTGAACAATTTGTAAACGTTGTTCACCCGTAAGTCTTTCCATTATGAAATGCCAAACAATACTAAACAAAAATAACATGACAGCATGATACGACTCACACGTGATCTGTCAAAAAAGGCTATTGAAAAAAGTATCTCTACTTGGATCACCCGTTACAATAGTTGGAATTCGTCAGGTCCAGCGGCTTTTTAAAAGTCCAAATTATTAAGGTCGAAATTTTAATTCAACTATCCTCGAGGGTACGTGCTCTGTTGTTCGTGGCACCTCTTGCTCAGAGTTTAATGTTCAAATTTCTGAAAACATTCTAACTTATTAGTCGCTCTTTTCCTTTTGAGTTGTAGCTAGAAATCCATCCGTTCTGATTTAGGGGTGGAACAAAGAGCCAAAAGTTTGTTACTTACTCTTTTGTTGTAGGCATTCTTTAAGGCTTCTATTGTTTGGTTGGCTATGTTTCGCCAGTTAATGGAAGCTTATTTTTTTCATTTCAGTTGGATCTGGGCGTTATTTTGCAAACGCTTTCTTTATTGCTGCTACAATTTGCTGGTATGTCTTCTTGATCCGTGGTTTGTTGGATCCTGCCTTTTACAGAATCAGTATCGAATATTTCCATACCCAAAAAATGAACTCTGTTACCGCCTCTGCAAAAGAATTGAAATCAATTTGCATTAAAAAGATCTTCCTAAGAAAGAGAATCGCAAAAGTCACGCAGATTATCCCAAATGTCAAAGACAAAATGTAAGAGGTAAAATCCTTCTCCGATACCTGGAGTCGAGTTGTGTCGCAAACTCCCCTCTAAATGTAATTCTTAATGTAATTGAACACCAACTATGAATGGAGCAATCACAAATACTTGACAAGTACTAAAAGTACGCTCCTATTGTTTATAGTAAGGGCGTTTTAATAAGTACTCCTGATTAACTTACCGTATTTTTCAGATCGAGATTATCCTCGTTTCGGCTTTAAAATTTAGCTTACACGAGGAACATGAGTTAAATCAGAATTAACTAAGCAACTTTAGTGAGTTAACTCTAGATTAAAATAACTGGCTTAACTAACAGCTAACTCAGCACTAAATAAACAAAGCAGGGCCTACAGCTTTTTCCTATGAAGAATAAGTTAAAGAAAACAATGAAATTTAAAATATAGTATATATCTTATTATTTAGTAGTTAAAATAGCTATTTCCTAATTATTGTAATAGAATATAATTAATTAACAGTAACGGAGTTTCAAAAGAGATTTTTTTTTTTGGATAGAATCATTTTCTACTGGAATGTTTTTTTTTTTAAATGGATGAATGTATATAAGATGTGTATAAAGATTTAACAAATTGTATTATTTAATAATTCATAGCAACTTGATTGTGATTGTTTTTTAGATTTTAAAAAGTTCCCAACCCAATGTGCAGTCAGTTCTAAGTATTTTCTCGGCGAACCTGGATTATAGTCGAGAAAACCACTTCTGGGAAGAACCTCTTCAATTTGGCTTCCATCCTGCCAATTATTATAGCTGGCAATGTTGATAAACCCAACGTGGTTAATGATTGCAGTTCGCCAGGCTACACCGTAGTACTAGAAGATACAAAATGAAATGGCTTAAGTTTAGATATTGAAATTATTTAATGCGATTATAGCTTACCCGCCCATTGCTGCGATGTCTTTGAATGTCCCCGTGGCGGGGGAATTTATTTCGTTCCGCAAAACCCGGACCGACAGTTGGCACAAAGAGCATTTTATATGTCAACGCAAATGACTTAAGATATGACCAATTCTTCCACGTACTGGCAAATGTTGCACCATTACTGGGCATCTTACTGTAGAACCCATCGAAACAAAGTCGACGCATTGTCTCTGCGTGACTTTTTAACCTGAAAATATAATAAGGGGTTTATCTTAGTTGGTCGCAGATTAAGTCTTGAAAATACCTTGGACCATAAAAGTATTACTAACAATTATATGACTTTATGTGATATTATTCCTATCCTATTGTTTAAAGGTTCAGTGAGAAATCCTATACTTCGTTTAGATGACTGGGTAAAGGAGCCAAGTGATCATTGACTAATCATGTTTTCGTAACACCTGCGTTTACTTAATGCTCTCCAATTGAAGGTTGGATGCAGATGTGTGGAGCCACCTAATGTGTTTTGTAAATAGGTATAGAAATTCAATATGAAATAAAACCCTGGAAGCTAGTGTTAATGTCTATGATTTATTTAATAGATAATTTTATCCCCTTATTTCGGCAATATGCGCGCCACGGCAAGCTCGAAGGAAGCGCAATCGTAAAGTCCAATTTTTGACAACTTAATCGAGCAACTGTGTCCGTATATCGGTACACGGCAAATGTTGACTTCCAAATCATCAAACGTCTCTGATTTATCTGTATAGGCTATTAACATCACATACCCCCAAAGAAAGTAAACTAAAGGTGTGAGATCACACTATCACAGGATCGTAGAGCGCTCAACAAGTATTTATTTCACAAAATAAATCGATGGTGACGCGACCCGCTGTGTCATTTTTAAACCAAAGCTCTGTCACGTCAATGTCATTCAACTGAGGAACGAAAAAGTCAGAAATCATTTTTCTATAGTGCTCTCCATTGACGGTAACATTATGGCCGGGATCGTCCTTAAAGAAATATGGGCAGATAACCCACCAGCCCATAAAGCACAAAAACAGTGAATTTTAATGGTTGTAAGGGCGTCTCGACAAAGGCTTCTTAGTTTTCTCCAATCTAAATTCGGCAATTTTGCTTGTTTACATCATTAACCCAAAAATGGGCCTCATCGGAGAACAATATTTTGCTTTGAATATGAGGATCATGTTTTCGGTGTATTCACCGAATCTTCGCCTTTTAGATATAATGGTCACGCGGATTTGATTTTTGCACAAGCTGGGTCTTAAAGGCTTTTAAGCCAAGATCTTTCTATAAAATCTTTCAGAAAGTGCATGGGCATAGCTCCAACTGCTGTGCATGATGAAATCGACTCATTCGGATTATTCCCAACACTGTTCGCCACAACGGCAACGACTCCCCGAAGTTAGTTCGGACACCACCCATGAATTAAATCTCCACTACATCCAACATCTTTCCCATCACTCTCATTCTTCCCCTTCTCAAACGCCGCACTCTGGTAAGACATTTAAAGGGTATTCATAACCCCTTGAGTGGGCGCAAATTAAAGAACAAAACATTTGTCGAAACCATTGTACTAGAATGAACTGCAATGACCATCGCGAATAAACGCGTCCTTTTTAGCTAGATTAGCTGTTACATAAATGTAAATTCCAGACATTAAATCTATCCATGCTTTAGCTGTGCAATATTCCATTAGAGGGTACGCGGTATAATCATTTCGAAGGAACTACGTGGCAGTACCTTTTCACTTTCAGCGACTATTTATATTTAATAAGCGTGTTCCGTTACAAATCCCTCCGAGCTCTCCGTAAGTCGAACACGATTCCTCACTTGGCAAACAGGAGATTTTCTACAATATGCTGAGTCTACATTTTTTTGGAATCGTATCCTCACCTTTCTACTAAAAGAGTACTGCTGGTTATTTTGTATGTACCTAAACCTATCATGTAGGGAATTCATCATTAATATAAGCTGCTAAGTAAGGAAGCCGTTTTTGAGGAAGAAAAAGTTCCGTTCTGCTGAGAATGTTGTGTATCTCAGCACAGGAAAATCTTCAAAGTGATCCTGGCAGAAGCGATTCATTCAGCAGAACTACAAATACAAGTTTGTAAGGAAATAGCGAAGAAGGAAAATAAAAAATTAATATAGAGCACGAATCAAACGGAAATTCGACTCAGAAATCTAGTCTGACGAAATAGATTACTCTTTCTTCTTTTCTCACTAAGTGAAACTAGCATGAATATTGAAGGCCAAAAGATATTTGCGACTCCATATAGAAAAATCCTTACTCGGATATGTAAAAAACGCGACAAATTAGCATGGATCTAGCTTTATCACCTTTCTTTGCCGTTTTTAGTGCTAAGAAGAAAGGCGCATTCGAAGCTTTATCGGTGTATCCCTCATAGAGATGGAAAAGCTCTCCTCTAATTGCCGTTCTAAAATTCAATACACCTCATAGGATAGGAACTTGGCTATCAACGACCTGAACAAAACAAACTCTGCTTATTTTGAAAAGGATTAACAATTCAAGAGTGCTAAATCTTTCATTCTATCATAGTGTCGGAAAATGAGCCATCTATTTGATATACATACACCAAGCGGACCCGCTGTTATTAAACAAAAATTAGTTCCATTCAATTTTTGTTTGTGTATTATTCCCCCTGATTTTCATCTCTAAACCCTCATTGCTCTTGTTTGCAATATATATGCGTAATGTGTGGAGTAAACCCTAGACTTGTCCACTAAATCTGAATCTAATACCCGCCCGACTATCACCCACTATAGACTATTCATATCTGACATCCTTTTATATTATTGCCGTCCATCCTTCTAGTTCGCATCACTTTCCTACCCACCAAAAGTCTTCCCAAATCGAAACACTTCTCCCACTTTCCTTTCAGATGTACTTACTTATCCAATTGCTAAGATTTCTACCTCACCGACCCTTCTCCGTAGCCAACCTCTTTCCACACGTGATTTTCATCCTGTGCTTTGTGGTCTTAAAACTCTTGGAAGCTAGAATACAAAAATTGCAACAACACTAGAATGTCATTTGTCTCAGTGATAAAGTGAAATCTGAATTCGGAAGGAATGCAGAAAAGTTGGAGGGATTTGATAATGATCCAATTAAAAAAAAAAACAAATAAAAATTTTTGGCGCAACAGGCTCGTTAGTTTAGTACCCCGGGCCTAGCTTTCTGTGTGCGTGTGTACTTCTTGCACGATGGCGGGACCTCCTGTCTTATGCCGTATCCCAACGGCTAAGTTGAGATTAGCTTTTCTTGACAATTGATACTACCAGGATTATTTGTCACATCATCACGACAGGAGGGCCATTGAAAAGTCATTTAGGTGTTGCTACGGCTGGGAATCGAACCCTGACTTCTGCGCGCCATCGCACTAACAGTGAGCCCGTATGATCCACTCCATCTCGATTATAACCGCGCTTATATAAAAGAGGAAGATCGGCAATTTATTGTTTGATGACATAAGGACGGGGATTATAAAATTTGGCATGAGTTTTTTTTTTGATAAATCTCTTGTTAAATTGGTCGAAAAGAAATGTTGTTTTATAGATTTTTTATAGATTTCCTTTCCAAAAAAACTTCAAAGTCTTACACATCAATGTTCTGTTTTTTTAATAGTAGGTAGGACACCTCTTAATCTATATTCCACCAGCTGCCATGGCAAGTAAGATGTCTTACAAAATCCTTATTTTTAGATGAGCCAAATATTAAAACTGAATCATGTGAATGAATCCACCAACAATTTTCGGACTTTGAGTAAAGTGAGTTATGTGCAACACGCCTATTACACTTACAGATCCGGAAAAGATCTCTCTAAAGAAAATCCGTAAGCGAAACATGATTTCTCACTTGAAAAAGCGAAGATTTTCTGCTATATGCTGAAATTAAATTTATTCATCCCTTTTGCTAAACGAGTACAGCTGGGTATCTTTTGTGTCAGGGAAATAATCATTTTTATAACCTGGGAAGTAATTAAACTCGTGTTTGACAGACAAAGTCCCCCTATGTGTTGTTCCATTCATTCAAAAAATCTCGGAGAAAAGTCTGTGTCGGATTCTTATTGGAACAAGCCTAATATGAAAATAACGGATAACCTAACTACTGCACAATATATTTTCTAACCGAACATGCAAATATTTGACAAAAAATTGCTCACCTTATATGACCTATAAATAGTGCCTCCAGTACATCTCGGACATTATCTGATTGACCGGCACAAAACACCTTCTCCACCTCGTTCAATTTGTACGCATTACTTACGTATATCAAAGGCACATAAGAGTTCTTCGCAATCGATAGAACCCTGTAAAAGGCTTCAGAAGTTGAGTACCTCCGAATCATCTCCAGTTGACTCCGCAAAAAGTCCACACTCTGATTATTGGCCAGACCCACTTCAAATGTCACTGTCAAATTGAAGCTCGGCGCCGTATCCAATATCATTTGGACTAAATCCTCACTCAGTTTGGTGCTCAGCGATAGAATGAGCACCCCAATGCCAGCGTTCTTGATATTTTCAAACTGCTTCCGCAACACACCGGCGGTTGGCTTGTATAATCCCAGTGCGGGATAAAAGGCGGTATTCAGTACCTTTGGTGTCTTTTGTGGCATCACAATGGTGTCATTCTCATCGATGGTCTCCTTGACCAACTTATGTGGTTTACCCTTCTTATACCATGCCACCGGAGCTGTATAGAAGATGTGAACATTCGTCGTGACTGTGTCCAGCTTCGTGTACTCCTCATGCTCGTTGTCACTGTCTCGATTTTGAGTTAGGTACTTTATTTTGTCCTTGATAAGGCGAGTCTTCACTTTGTGTTCATTGTATTTTTCTGGCACAATGACAGGACGTTCCTGGTGTGCCTCGGGCTTTGTATCGAACGCATCGATGAAACCAGCATCGATTATTTTCTCATTTTCGTTGCTCGTATTTAGCAGGACAATTGTGGCAACGATAAGCGCGATAACGGTCACAAGCAGGAGAATCTTTAATTTTCTACGATTTTTCACATATTTCTTTAAAAACATTGTTAACGGGACGCGAACGCGATGCGACTTCAATGTTTGACATATCGACTGAAGGACTGCTGTGTGTTGTTGCGTAAGTGCGCATGGTCATAAAAGTGTGGAAAAAAATATACAAAATCCCTGTACAATGTACATATCCTTTTAAATGCATCCACAGGGGCGGGAAGGTGGATGAAAAACTACACATAAAAAGGCATATAGGAATTTGTGTGTTTGCTTAGACATATAGGGTTTGTAATGATGTGCTCCATGGCTATGAATGATGAGGATGATGAGGTACCATAACAATCAATGGACAGAATGTGTGGAATTCCTTTGCATTATTAATCGGATGTCTATTGAAGAGTGAAAAACATTTTACGGTACCTTGCTCGGAAGCCTTTGTGCGAGTTGTTGTGCAGCAAAGGATGCTTATCGGGTTCTATTTTCAGGTTGCGAGTCCATTGAACACAGAATAGGCTTTAAGGGCTGGCTTTGGTACAAATTGAGGTAGACACTGAGCGTGTGGAGAGCATTTATGCAAACTAATTCCGAAAAAAATGTTTCATTTCACTTCGATAAGAATGGTGCATGTGGTGCGGGTACTGATGTATTTCCCGCGTTTTTTTAGTTTTCCATTTTCATAAAGATGTCACTAGGTGATATGAACTTATTTCTTTGGTGTCATCGATTATTGTTAAGGTGTTTGTTATTATTAAAAACAATGTGCGTTCTAAAAAACTTCATAACTAAACGAAAGTATATATTATGTAGCTGGAAACTTTATGTATGATGTTATGTTGTCATAAAGTTTGGTTACACAATGCAATAAAGGAAGGACACTACCTGAATTGGATGGCGGCCAATATAATGTTTGATAAAAATTAAAAAAAAACGCAAGGATATCGCGTAACCGAAAAAAAGGATTATATACATTAGATATGTGATTGTACAGAACCTTGGATTGTTTCCAAAATATATCTCAAATTCAAATGGTTCATCGACATGAAGGTAAATGGTGTTAGACATTAGACTTTGAGAATAAGGCAAAAGAGTTCTGGTGTATAAGTATACAAGGATGGCCTTAAAACTGCTGCGAGAATATTTAAATGCGTATTTTAAGTAAGACATAAAATACGCATTTAAATATTCTCGCAGCTGCAAGTCTTTAGTAAAAATTCTTTGAACTGATATAGATAAATAATGTTTTTAGCACTAGATTTGTGCTTCTTTATAGTGAGAGGAACCTATAGCTCGGAGTTATGCTGATATTTGTTGTTTATTACAAACTTGACATTTCAGAACCTGGAAACATTGTGTAAAAGTAGAGGAAATCAGGAAAAACAGTCGGAATAGCTTTAATTTTATCTCTAATTTTTGAAAAACGGAGTCTATATGACACGCTAATTCACTTCGCTGTGGAACGAAATGCCACTTTAGCCAGTCCACGGTTTCCGCTCAACAAAAAGAGGCATGCATCAAGTATTTTAGACGTTAGACGGAAGAAACCCCTGGTTGGATAAAGAATGCCCACAGATACTCGCATCCAAATTCCAAACACGAGGTAAAATGGCAAAGCTGCAAGGTGAAGACGAGGGCTAAAGAGAGATAAACTCACTTACTTACTTAAGTGGCGCTACAGTCCGGGATGAACCTGGGCCTCAACCAACATGCCTCTCCAATTAGCCCGGTCCCTAGCTAACTGCCTCCAGTTGCGCACTCCAAGTTGGTTGAGGTCGGTTTCTACTTGTGCGCGCCACTTAAGGCGAGGTATTCCTCTACTGCGTCCGACGTCTGGCTGTCCTAGCCATCTTAAACGTCCAATGCGGAGTTTTTTGACTAGGGGTATGTCGCTGTACAGCTGTACATAGCCCGTCAACGCAAACGGGACCGATGAAGAATTTTTCTCTCGAATCGACCAAGGATATCTTCATCCGCTTTTGATACGGTCCATGTGGACTTTCCTGGCCTAAAACCACACTGATAAGGGCCGCTCAGGTTTTTGGTAAACGGTTTCAGGCGTTGTTGAGGAGACTTATGCCTCTGTAGTTGGCGCAGTTCAGAGGGTTTTCTTTTTTGTGGATCGGGCAAACGATGCTGAGGTTCCATTCTTCAGGCATGCTTCCAACCGACCAGATTTGGCTTATGAGTTGGTGGATGTTGCTTACCAAGTCATCTCCACCAGCTTTATAAAGCTCAGCGTGAAGGCCGTCATTTCCGGCTTGAGTTTAGAAATAGCTATCCTCACTTCAATTAGGTCGACAGTTTTCGCTGTCGTTGCGAATATTAAATGGTTCGTTCTGCCTGACAGCGGAACGTTGTTCGTCATCGCGTTAACCAGTCTGCAGAAGTGGTTCTTCCATATCCTCAGCATCGACTGTGTCTCAACTACGATATTTCCTTGTTCATCTCGACAGGATTCTGTTCGAGCCTTGTAGCCTTGGCTTTGACGTTTTACACTTTGGTAAAACTTGCGAACATCGTTCCTGGAGTGGCACCTCTCTATATCCTCGATCGCGCGCTTTTCTTGCTCTTTTTTCTTCTTTCTGAAAAGCTGATGTTCTTCCCTTCTTCTTTGCCTATAGAGCTCAATGGCAGCTCTCGTCTTCACCTGCAGCTTAGCCTTGTAGGCCTCGTTCTTGGCTGCGAGCATCTGTCGGCATTCCTCATCAAACCAGGGGTTTATTGCTGGTGGCCGCGAGAAACCTAGCACATCAGTTGCGGCTGATCTAATGGCTTGTTGGCATCGTTGCCATTGTTCTTCGACATTAGATGCTGGTGGTATGTTGTGAGTCGAGAGTTTAAGGGATAAGCGTTTCGCGAAGGTCTTGGCGGTCTCTGGCGATTGCAGTCTTTCGACATTAAATTTGTTCACAGTATTTTTGTTTTTTTTGTGGCGTGGTGGATATCCGCATCCTTACCTTGGCTACAACAAGGTAGTGGTCCGAGTCGATGTAAGCCACTTGGAATGTTCGGACATCCAAAATACTGGATGCGTGCCTCTTGTCTATCGCAATGTGATCAATTTGGTTGACTGTTCGATGATCTGGAGACCGCCATGTCCCCTTGTGGATATCGAGGTGAGGAAACCGTGTGCTGGCTATAGTGGCATTTCGTTCCATAGCGATGTCAATTAGCCTAAGTCCGTTACCAGACGTGTTGTCATGTAGGCTATATTTTCCGACAGTACTGCTAAAGATGTCTTCTCTTCCTACCTTTGCGTTAAAATCTCCCAGCACGATTTTAACATCGTACTTTGGTAGTCGCTCATAGGTTTTGTCGAGGAGCTCGTAGAGGCAATCCTTAGTTATATCATCTTTTTCATCCGTCGGAGCATGAGCGCATATAAGGCTTATGTTGGCGAATTTGGCCTTGATGAGGATTGTTACAATGCGTTCGCTAATGTCTTGAAAACATAAGACTTCTTGCCTAAGTCTGGCACCTATAACAAATCCGCATCCAAATAGTCGCTGTTTCTGCTCACTATAACACGGTCCATAGTAGATATCACAGTTTTTCATCCTCTTTTTGCCCGGCCATCCCATCGTATTTCCTGGATGGCAGTAATGTCTGCTTTTTAGCAGTTTAAGGCTTCCGCCAGTTGTTCGCCTGCACCTCTCCTGTTTAATGTTCTCACATTCCAGGTGCAGATACGAACGTCGTTGTCCTTTTTTCGTTTAGCATGGTCGTCAACAATAATATCAGTCCTTTCCGAGGCTATTGGTTGCTTCGTAACAATTGTTTTTTTCCGTGGATGGGTAGTTAACCCAAAGCACAACCCCCAACCTGGAGGGCCAGGCCCTTGTTTTGACCCTAGGACAGCGGGCCGGAAAAAATACCGATGTCAGTTTGGGGTCATTTTGGGGTATGACCGCTGCCGTTGACCCATTGAGGGCTCCTCCGCCACCAACTCTTTTCCAATACCCTGGCTCAGTATTGGAAATCCCTATAGACCTGATGTTCAAATATGTCGAAGCAGCTCATATAGGGATTTCACTACCAGTTCGATCAAACTGGAACTGTAGGCGCCACCGTTGACTTCATCTAGGGAATTCCTCCGCTGCCACCTGAGAGTGAGTGCCTTAGTGAGAGGACACTCCTCCCCCTATCTCGTTTGCTGCCACCAACGACCTTCCACAGGGGTTTAATACCCCATCTCCAGCCGAGGTACTAGGCACCCACCAGTCACCAGCGTGGAGGTGAGAGTAGGAGTTGATAGTGAGAGGCTAGAGTGAGAACGCTTGTGTCCTCATATAATCGCATCACTATCCTTAAGCACCGGCAAAGAGAGATAAAGCTGACAATATTCATAGGCAATGAAGAAGGGAAGAACACTGGTTGTTCAGAAAGAAGGAAAAAAGAGCGAGATCGAAGACATAAATAGATGCCAATCCAAGAAATATGTCTTTAAGTTTTACCAAAGTGTAAAACGACAACGGCTGGTATACAGGGCGCGAGCAGAAGCCGGTCTAAATGAACAAGGAAAGAGACAGACTTGAGATACAGTCAGTGCTGAGGATTTTAAAGAACCACTTCTGCAGACCGTTACGAACAATCTTCCACTGGCAGTTGGAACGAACCATTAAATATTGACGACGACAGTTAGCACTACCAGCCACCAGACCTAAATAAAGTGAGGATAGCAATATCTAAACTTAGGGTAACAAGGCTGCTGGAAATCATGACCTTTCTGCCGAGATATATATATTTAGCAAAATTTGGTCGGAAAGAAGAATGCCCGAATGGATTCTAGCCTTAATTGATTGATTAATCGATCAACAAAAAGGAGACCCTCTGAACTCATAAAAATTGCCTACAGATCCCTTATAGGTGTGGATTTAAGCCAGGAAAGTCTACAACTGACCAAATCTTCACACTTTGGCAGATCATTAAAAAAACCCAAAAAGTCCACCACCTATTCATCGATGTCAAAGCGGCATAAGAAAACATTTATAAAGACGAACTATACAAAGCCATGCATAGTTTTGGTATACCACTCGTCTGTCTATGGAGCATGACGATGTAGCAAGCTCGCTGCTATATCAGTGTCAGTACGGCCT
The DNA here is from genome assembly GCA_932526625.1 of Rhingia campestris. Taxonomy (NCBI): domain Eukaryota; kingdom Metazoa; phylum Arthropoda; class Insecta; order Diptera; family Syrphidae; genus Rhingia; species Rhingia campestris. The sequence continues at coordinate 170,905,343 of OW052182.1, forward strand.
CGGCAAAACCAAAAAAGATTATATGTGACTCCTTTAACACTCGACGCAACACATAGGCACAATATACAATAAACCTGTTTAACCTCTAGTATGTACATATATATGTATATCCCGATGACTTTGACATAATTGTTCGGACTTAACGTGATGTCTAAGTTTGGTATTGGTAGTATTGAAAACTAAATGACAAAAAATGGGTTTGGCGGTAAATGAGCGCAAGCCCAAATATATACCTTCAATAAGAAAAGTCACACAACATCAATGAATTAGACAGAATGCCACCATCGATAGATACAACCTAAGAGCAGTAAGGGATTTTGTCTACCTTGGCTCCGCTATTAATTTTGACAACGATATATCTTCAGAAATCAAACAAAGAAGCAGAAATTGACTCCAACCAACTTGAGGTTAAGGTTCATTCTGGACTTAAATGCCACGGACGCTCGACATTTGTTAGGCAAAAGTTAATATGAACTGGTTCATAATGGCGATGGTTAGTTAGATGAACAACCGCGTTTAATTTGTGCTTAATTAAGGCCGAAACGGCATCTAAACGATTCTTCATTGGCACTCCTCTCGGCGGTGATCTGACAGATCATCCGAGTAATATGAATTTCAAGAATTGCTTATATTTACTCAGCAGTTCGAAAACTATAGGATCTGAGTACTAAAGAGCCTGTTGCGCCAAAAAGTTGAATTTTGTTTTGTTTAGTATTACATGACAAATTATCATGGAGGCTTATAGCGTAAGATATCGTGTGCATATTCCAGTCGAGTAACCTTGCGCTCAATATACCTTTCTGTTGAGTTCTGCATTTGGTGACCAAACCCAGTTCATTACATAATCAGCCAACGTCACAAAAATGCATCTTTGATGTGCGTGGGGGTCTTAAAAATCAGGTTTTGCATAGACCTATTTGTTCGTCCACCTGTCACCTGAGGCGGTCTATATCTCTTCGTTCACAAGAGCCTGGCTCTTCTGCAAATTGGCGAATATTTCGTCTGGAGTTGGACCCATATAAAACCCAATAGACCCAGGATCTTAAGGTAATCGATTATAGAAAAAAACATGTGTTTGCTGGTTTGGTTCTGGAGTAGTTGAACGTTGACTTAAATTTCATTTTTCTTTTGCATTAAAAAACTAGGCGAAGTTTATGTCAAAAGAAGTAGTAGAATTTACAAATCTAGTATAAAACATATGAGAAGGCTACAATCCGCTGTGCGGATCGTTGAATACCCTATCCCATCCTATCTGTAAAACTAAAATCCCCACAAAGTGCACATGGCTAAAAACACGATGTGGATAAAATAAGGAAAATGACATGGTGACAACAAATTCTTCAGACTGCTTACAAAAAACTTTTACGGTTCTACAAAAGACAAGGTTTTCTCCTGCATATGTTATGGGGTAGTGTATAAAAATGGTTTTTATATAAAAACGCCCCCAAAAAGTGGGGGTGGGTTAAAATGGTCTATGGACGAAATGTTCATATTTATATTACTAATGATTCTGCATCAAAAGTTTTTTCGAAAATTTTAAAATTTGACCGAAAAACGTTTTTAATTAAAAACGCCCCCAAAAAGTGGGCGTGGCAAAAAACTTTGTATGAACGAAATACAGATATTCAGATTGTCTAAATGTGTTGTTCAGAAAGTTTTTCAAAATTCCTTATGGTTTGGCCAAAAAATACGTTTTTCTAAAAAGGGGGCGTGGCAGTGGGCGGATTTCAATAATTTTTACACTTGTTCTGCTGGGAGCAACAAAGAGTACGTGTACCAAATTTCATCTTTCTAGCTCAAAATTTAAGGCCCAAAAACTGGTGACGTACGGACGGACGGACGGACGGACGGACGGACGGACAGACATGGCTAAATCGACTCAGCTATCGATTCTGAGTCGATCCATATACTTTGAGGTATATGTAGCTAAATTATTTCTCTATGTTACAAACTATGTATCAAAACTAATATACCCCTATGGGATAGGGTATAAAAAGATGTCGAATTTTGAACGACACAAATCCATATCAAACCCATCAGTAGCAAATTAATCCCGAAAAAGGCACTTTTTGGTACGGGTTATTCTAGCCGAATCATCGATTCTTGCGATTCGAGCGATAAAAATCGATGATAAGCAACTGTCTGTAGTCTATACTGGATAATATGCACACCAATGGCATATAGCACATCAATGACATATTTTCCTTTGGACGATCTTAATTATTAGTTTTTGCATAGACCTGATATTTAAGACTGCAAACGCCAATTAATGAATTCTAGATTTATGCGACAAAGTTATGGAGAATGGAACCTCCCGAATACGTGTCAATTTTTTCAGTATACCTCCAATGCAAAAATGTTTGTTAAATAGAGATAGACATACAGCTGTATCACCTGTCAACAATCACCTGCATTTGTTTTCTTTACATTATTGGGTCGAATGATGGAATTTGGAACATGAAATCTTTGTGTTAATAAATTTATAAACCTGTCGTCGATCACGCCCACATTCGGATTAAATGTCGTGAGGGAAAGATAAAGATATGGAGCCGTGAAAAAACAACACCAACGTTTTTTCACGGCTCCATATTTTGGGACTTGAATCAAGGATACCGCGCTTAGTAGTGCCACATCAGAAGCTTTTTAAACATCAATAGATTAAAAGGTTTATTATCTTCTGTATGCTAGGCTAACAGGAAGCGACTAATCGTCTTCCGATAACTTGTGTTATCTATCATATAACTTGTACTGCGGGTGACCACCGGTTCCGTTGTGTTTTAGTTTTAGATTTCTCGAAAAAGCATTGACGCTCTTGTTTTTTTTTTCACCCATCCCAAGGTCGTGATCACCACCGTTTCTCAATTAATTTTAAATTCTAAATCGACTTATTGTTCTGTTTTTCAGCGTCACCAAAATCAACCTATAGCCTCAAATCAATGTCAGTTGAGTCCTCGCCGGAGATGTCATATCGCAATGGATCATCCGGTTCAACTCGACCAGAAAGTCGTTCCTCGTTTACCAGTTTTCGGAGCAAAAAATCGAAAGAAAAAGCTGTACGTTTGTATATTCTTTAATACTTACATCATAGCTAATCTTTTAATTTTTTAGAGTAAAAATGGTGAGGTACCTTCGCCACCAAATGAAAGATCCCGTATAATTGTATGCAAAGAATGTCAACAAACTACAGAAGTTCCAATCGGTGGCATACGTCAATTGCCCCAGAATTTTGTTCTTCAACGGAAAATAGAGACAATCAAGTTGCAAATTGGAAACGATGTCATTTCGAAAGTCTGGTGCAGTTTATGCTATGTGGAAACCAATGTATGTTTATTTTATGAATCTGGCAGTACTGATATTAAAGAGTAGTATGACATGAGTTATTTTAAGAAAAGTCTTCAAACTACATGTCGTACTAGTATATTTTTCTCTGAACATATCGGTTTAAATATCACGACAGGTTTTTATCAATTAGCCGTTTAAAATTTAATAAAATTGCAGGCGTTGCCAGATGAAACAAATAAATTTTCTTTTACAGGCAACCTACCACTGTATTACTTGCACTATCAATCTCTGTACATTTTGTAAAGAAGCCCATGAACGCCAGAGGCACACGGCAAACCATAAAATTAAAAATATCCTAGAACTCCGAAAGGCTCGCAACATTAAGAGGGGGTTTATCAATGACACAAAGTTCTCAATAAAATGCTCAATGCATCCTGGATTCGAAATGAAATCATTTTGCAGCTCCTGCTTACAGGTCACTTAAAAAGTCTTTAATCAGTAGCTGTAACGTTAGCATTTTTATACCTACAGGTTGCATGTCCAGATTGTTTAGTTCTTCTTCATAAGGGACATAAACACGAGTCCATTACCAAGGCTTTTGGAAATTACCAGAAACTCATAAGAGAGTCGACAGATCAGGCTAAGCCGCTTTGTGATTATGCTCATCATTCCATAAGTCGACTCAACGAGATCGCAAAGCGTATCAATAAGAAATGCGACAATGTTCAAGCTGATGTTGAGTCTTTTATGACGGCTTACACGGAAGCAGTAGAACTTCACGGGAGAACTTTAATCAATCAAATCGGACGGGCCAGAGAGTCGAAGATTCAAATGATTGTTGAACAGCAATTGGATATGGGTATGAAAGTTACAAATTCGTTGGGCTCGAAAAAATGTTCTTATTAATTTATTTGTAAAGAAAAAAGGTCAGCAGAAGCTTTGAGCGCAATAAGATTCAGTGAAGATCTCATCGAAAGTGGGACTGAGGTTGAAGTTTTAGCATTTGTAAATATTCTCCTAAAACGGTTCGAGTACTGTCAAACGTTTAAGCCTCCAATTGATAATAGGGTAACATTTTTCATGTTTCGAAAGCAATCAAAATTTACTAAAACAATTTAATAGATCTCCGATACGCTACATTTTCTACCTGAAGTTCGGGCGCCTGCGTCAAAAAATCAACGAAATATTCCAATTTTTGGGATTATTACAACACAGACTGTGGAGCCTACCTTATGTACATTGGAAACCGAAGGTATGTTCAGCTTCGGAATGTTAAATTTAAATAAAATGTCATCTCATTATAGGATATATCCAATTGCGAGTACATCGCAAGGTTGAGATGGTGATTCTAAGTCGAGATGCTGATGGTATGCCGCTTTGTCATGGAGGATTGAAGATAGTCGCTCAGCTCAAGTACAAAGAGTCTTCTTCGAAGTCTTTACCAATTGAAGTATGACATCGATCAGAATGAAATCATATTATTTCGACATTTCTTTTCACAGGTTAATGACAGACGCGATGGAACTTATGGTGTGGCGTTTGTACCAGATTCTCAGGGAACGATGATATTGACAATAACTATCAACGATAAGCATATTAAGGTATTATCGGCCCTGATCATCCTTTGGATCTGTTTATTTGTTTAATTTGTTTAGGGAAGTCCATATACGTTTGCGGCAAGAACAGTGCGACCTCACAGTGGCATGTTTCATTGTTGTGCGTTTTGTTCTAGTAAAGGTTCAAAATTGGCTACGTGCTCCTGTGATGGACGAATGCCTGGGTTTAATGGTTGTGGGCATGGACATAATGGACATCCTGGAAGGAGGCATTGGTCGTGTTGTGGGAATGTTTTGGAGAACTCTGAGTGTACAGCGGCAAACAAGCTATTGAATCCTTAAATAAACAATTAGTTACTTGAGTTGTTTGACAATAAAGAGAAAAGTGAAAAATAAATTAGGTACCTATATTTATTATAAAATAGGAACATTTTCATCTATATGATCATCCTTGTGAAGTTGGTCTCTTTTGTGCCTCATTGTGATAATTTGGCTTAGTTATCGAAAGTTTAAACGTTCGGTCAGTATCTTGGGAAAATTTAATAAGATCTTTTGTCAATGCTTTTAAAATAACGCTTCCTTCGTAACCTGTCTATCTTTTGAGTGGGACTAACCGGAGATAGTTAGGTTTTGTACAATGCGTTTTATTTTTTGGTACAAGATGCGAACTGAATTTTGTCTAAGAAAACAGAGAAATACAGTTGATGCTGAGAATATGGAAGATCCAATCATGCAGAATGTAAAAATGCGATGACGAACAATCTTTCACTGCTTGGCAAAATGAACTGAGCTATATAAAATTGGTAATGGATCCTCAGCACTGCGCCAACTACAGAGGCGTAAGTCTCCTCAACATCACTACAAAATTCTATCTGGCTTAGTCTGAAACCGTTTACTGACAACATGATTGGCCCCAAGGATAGTCCAGAACTATTCAAATCTTTACTCTTCGGCAGGTACTTGAAAAGAAGTCCAAATCGATACTCACCAGCAATTCATCGATGCCGCTTACGAAAGAACTATACAAGAGCAATGTTTATTTTTGATACATCGACCAACCGCGTCCATCTGGATGATTATGCAGAATTCTCGCTGCTCTACCAGGCTTAAGGCAACAAGATGCACTCTCCTTTGACTTCTTTCACATAATTCTTGAGAAGATTTCGCAAAACTCCCTAGCCAACACCAGAGGCTCAATCTTCTATAAATCGGTTCGACTACTAGCATACTCCGACGTTATTCAATGTGCTGTAATATTTACGGTTTATTGTATGGAGAAGGAGGCAGCAAAAATGGGATTAACAAAAAATTAAGGCAAGACGAAGTATATGCTTCCAACAAGAAGGGACATACAACATGGGCGAATTGGAGAGTACGTAATGTTTGTCTACCTCAGCTCCGCTATTTACTCCGACATCAATATTTCGTCAGAAATAATTGGACGTTTAAGATGAGTAGAACATGTAGAGCGAATGAACACCAACACACCGGTTCGAAGATTCTTAGATTCCCAGCCAGACGTAGGAAGCAGCAGAGGAAGACCTTGCCTCAAGTGACGTGCACAAGAAACCGACCTGAACCAACTTGACGTGATCAACCAACAGTTTGGCACTAAATGTTAAAAAAAGGAGCACCACCAAGATGGTCCTAGAATGAATCTTCTCCCGAAATTTTTTAAACAAATTTCAAATTTGTATTTTAAAAGATTCCGTTGTCCAGAATCGATCCCGTTTCCAATTCATAGGCTTCCATTCACCCTTGGTCCTCTCGACTCATAAGCCTACTGCGACTTCTCACTACTTTCTTCCTTTGACCGGAAAGTGCATTCGGGCTTACACTCTTTGATATGCCAGCGTTCACACGTGGCAGGTCGTACTGTGCATTGATATGAGATATTTTCCCGACGCGACGTGTGCTATCGTAGCCTTACATCTCACACTCACTCATACCAATTGGATTTCCACGATCACACCGGTTTTCCTCTAGGTACTTGTTACAGTGCCTCCAGGAAAACCCCGGTTTAATCACGTAAGATCAATAGTAGTTTTTGCTGTCGGCGTTATCACTTTATTTTCTTCACTTAAAACAATTATCGTCAAATCACAGACGACTATTGAGCGATTGCTCATGAGGTATCGACTACCGTGAGTGATAATCGCTTTCAAAGTTACTGAATGATCCCCCAGGACAAATATTTTCGGTCAATCAAACATTTGCCCGGATGCCTTTGATCCTGACCAATCTAAAAACAACCGAACTGCACAAACTAAAATAGGAGAAGAGCACACCGCACTTTCTTAGAAACAGTTAGCTTTGAGAAAGAAGTATAAGATGACATTTCAGATACAATTTTCCGCGAATTATGTTGTTGGTTTTGCGTGCATATTTGCACGCACTACAGTCACAATCTTTCATAAATCCATGCAACTACTAGCATACGCCGACGATATTGACATCATTGGTCGGACTCAACGTGATATCATAGCTACATTTGCTGCTAAAAAGAAGTAATTGGCAAAAATGGGTTTAGCAGTTAATAAGGGTAAGACTAAGTATATGCTGTCAACACGAAAGGACACACAACATCGACGAATGAGACAGAACGTCACCATTGAAAGATACAACTTTGTATCTATCTGCTATTAACTCTGAAAACAACATCTCGTCAGAAATTAAACGAAGAATCACTCTTGCCAACCGCTGTTTCTTCGGCCTGAAGGCAATTCAGTAGTAAAGCCCTCACTCGAACTACTAAGAATATTCTATATAAGACCCTCAACACCCCAGTCCTGCTCTAGAGAGCTAAAGCATGGACCGTACCAAAAGTGGATCAAGAATTCATTGGTCAATTTGAGAGAAAAATTGTTAAAAAAATCCTCGGTCCATTTGCGTTGACGGGCTATGGAGACGAAGATTCAACCAAGAACTATACGTGCTTTACAGCGACTCCGCATTGAACGTTTAAGATGGCTAGAACATGTAGAACGAATGGACACCAATACTTTGGTTCGCAGTCTTCGATTCCCAGCGAGAAGTCGAAGGCAGTAAAGGAAGACCTTTGAATGGCGCACACAAGTAGAAACCGACCTAAACCAACTTGCAGTGCGCAACTGAAGGTAGTTACTTAAGGACCAAGCTAATTGGGAAAGTATGTTGGTTGAGGCCAAGGTTCATTCCGGGCTGCAGTGTCACTTAAGTAACCATCTGAATCTTACCAAATAACGTTATCATAACGTGTAATTGTGCGTAAAAGGTTAAACACTTTATCTATTTTGTCACATGTCATATCAGGCTTAGTTGATGTAAATCCTACAATTAACTTTCTACTGGAATATTTACGGTGAATATTTACTCTTTCGAAGGATGACTGTTTGGAACCTGGTCAAAACTAGTCTACTACTCCAACCCACATGATCCTTGATTTCCAGCCCTGACGTGTTAGATGGAACATATTTTCAGCTGTGTTGAATTTATATTTCTATCATACCTAAGTCTTTGAAGATATGGTTCACGTATCATCACAGTGTCGGTCGTTCTCCAATAAATTCAGATCTTGACATGCACTGCGGAAAGTGTAACGCCTTCGAAAATTCTCCATTGCTCATAAAGTGATAAGGATTTGACTACAACGGGACCTACGAGTCCAAAACTATACTATCTCCAAGCTCGAACCATATAAATACATTCACAAAATTACATTAAAATCAGTAGGTAAGTGACAGTGACACAAGGTATTTAATAAATAAATTATTTGCTTTAGAACAATTGAGTTGATCTTCTTCGTTATTACCATTTACTTAATATTTTATTTAAATTCGCTTTATTAATTTCTTTACTCAAAAGGTAAAGTGGCTTATGTCGATTTTTCACAATTTTCAGGAGAGCTGTTTTAAATTTAAAAAAATATTCCAACAAAACTGTTTCGAGTAGAAGGCTGGAATTTTATTCATATATCAATAAAAATAAAACCTTTTCCAATCTTATTCCTTTTTTTTAAATCTTATAGAATTTAGTATTTTATTTTAAAAAAACTGACATAAGCCGTTTTGACTTTTATCTATATATAATTAAAATTGACTTAAGTCACTTAAGCCGTTTTTACACTTTTTTGTCTATGTTTAGCTTTGTCTTATGTACATATAAACCACTTTTCCTTAAATTAAATGATAACATATCATGACATAGTTCTCTTTTCTTTCTTTATTAACAAAACGAATTCAATATTAGTAGTAATATGGTACATAGTTTTTCTTTTTTGTTTATAAGTAGATAACATAAAAAATAATAATTTTTTTAAATAGGTACAAGATACTGACATATAATGCCTCCTAAAGAGCTTCTTCTTCAGCATCTTCAGTTAAATCAGGATGAAAATCTGGCTTAGATTCTGTGCAAAGGGCCCTGTAAAAGTCGTGGAACTGCTCATCAATCAAAGGAAGTAAATTAATCAAGTCCTGTTTTTTTGCTTCACTTATTTTATTCGGTCCATCATAAAGCAACTCAAGACAATCTTCAGTTACTTTGTTGCATCCTCTTTTTTGAATATTAATATTTTTGAACGGTTCTTTGTCGTCCAATGTATTCTTATAATAAATAATAAATGGAGTTTCTCTTGAAAATCGGAGCCACCTTATATTTATCCAATTGACTTTATTATTTTCGTCATCAACTTTACGAAAAATAAATTTGTTTTTTACAGTTGACCCATAGTTCATGAAAGTTGTTCGAGACATCTCTTTTACTAAGAAGTTTTTTTTGGATCCAACTCCCCTTACGAATTGGTACCAATCTCTTGGGTGGTGAATTTTGAATGCAGATTTTTTTTTCTTCCTCTCAATAATAGAATGGTCAATGTCGCATTCCATATGTGTGTGACCGGGAACGAGAAACTTGTGGTCTATGTGCTTCAGGGCGTTGTTTTCGCTACACACCCGCATTAGCATCATCACTGCAACCATCTTGTTTTTGTTTTGCCCGAAACAATTGTCGCTGTAAAAAACGACATGCTCAGTAGTGGGCGATAACGCTGATAATGAATGAAGGTGTTCGCTTAAGCAAGATGCAACTTCATTGCCTCCTCTATTTCCTACACCTTCATGCCACATATAACAATGTGGGGTTCCTTCGACACAATCATGTACTGTTAAGTTGAATGTATACAACTGTCTTTTATAAAAAGAAATAGATGATTGGAGATAGGGTGTAGGTAGGCACTGCTGGAGATCAAATGTAAATACCTTTAAAGTTGGTAGATTTTTCGCAGACTCAATATCTTTCTTCTTTGAATCATACGCCGAATCTGATTCTTCATGGTGTTGTTTCTGCTCCATTTGAATGGTAAGTAAGTCAATTCCTGTGGCTACTGATTTTTTTATGGCAAGTGTATCACATTTTGTGCAGGTATCAAGCTTTGGCTTTTTAAATTTAATATTTAAGCCCTTAAAAATTTCACTATATTTCGTAATGGAAATTGGATTTTCAGTTTTTTCAGTGTACAATTTATACAACAGGGATAAGCTAAGGCTGGTATCAAAATATTTTTGAGAGGAGTACTTACGAGTGTAATGGCTCTCGTATGCTGGAATACTGTTAATATGCTCTATAACTTCAGTTCTTTTTGTAACTGGTATTTTGTTGGTCGGAGTTGACTTTCCGCGCATATCTTGCATTATAACTGTTCCTGGAGATTCGATCTTCTTTGCAATTACAGTTTTTAAAAAGCGGTCAGTTTCACCTAAAGTCATTTTAAAGCATTTCTGACAAACTTGCATTCGGATACCTTTTAGCTGAAGAAAATAATTATATGTAAAATTGCGATTTCGAGTTGCTTTAGCAGTCTTTTTTGTGCGTGTTGTTTTCTTTTCCTCTATAGAAATCTGTCCAGATACGAAAGCCAACTTCAGATTGTAATTTCCCAGCTCCCAATACTGTCTGAAAATGGTTTCCTGCTCCACTACTGAGAGTTTTTCCTTGCATTTACGTTTGCAATCAATAAGGGGCTTCATTGTTCTTGCGGCGATTTCTTTTCCGGTTTTAGTTCGGTATTCTTTACCCAAATTTCTTTTTTGGGTCCTTCCTTTTCGTGTTTCTTTTGGAATGCTTTCTGAATTAATAGAAATCGTTTCTTCGTTCTTTCTTTCTGAAGAAATATTTTGCTCTACCTGCATGGCCAATTCTTCAATTTCAGATTCAGAAAAGATGTCTGGGGACCCGTCATGCATTTTAAAATCTGGGTCTTTAACGCTATCATCGCTATCTTCATAGAAATATTCGTCCGACATAATACTAAATTCTGCTGCGTTCTTCAGGCTACAGACGTTTATATCAGAAAAACCATTTCCAAAGCTTGAAGATGTTTCGTTAGCAACAACCGGCATAAAGATGTCATTTCCTAAATCTGTTAATATTTTAATTTGTAATATAATTTTATAAATTTATATAAATTTTTGTATTTTACCAACAAACTCCTTGTATAGGGTAGTCTTGATTCTATCTGTGGAGCAACTCGCAGTTGAGATACTTTCATCATCTGGTGTATAATTTTCTTAGCTTATTATAACATAACTCCGTGTTTTACCAAACCTGACACCGACATGCTTTTTGATTATTAGCAATAATCATATTTTTAGAAAATATTATTAAACTTTATATAAATATGTTATAAAATTAGCATTCTATGTCACGAAATGGTAAATTACAGAGATACAAGAATTGTACGTAAAAAATATTATACATACCTGTAACTTTCTCATTTTTCTGATCGGGAACATCATTTACACTTTTCAACAGTGCAAGTTTCAGCATTTGCCTTGCTCTGTTCATACTGTTATTTTATTTTATGAAACTAAAAAATTATTGTTTTCAACTTTTATTGATTTCTACACAAGTATTTTTGAGTAATTTTTTACTTACTAATTAATTAAAACAAACACCAAAGTTCCAAGATATTCGTATTTAATTCTTTCAACTAATTTTCTCCTTGTTTTCTGGATAGACCGTCTCGTAAACTTTCACAACTCAAATGATTTTATGAATAATACTGGGGCTTAAATCGACTTAAGCCGTTTTCTATTTTTTTTAATTTTTATAAAAAATATAATTTTTGCACAGGGTAAAAAGGCTTATTCTTACTCAACACTGAATTGGTTTCGAAAAGCCGTTTGGTATAGTGGCTTATGTCCACTAAGCCTATATCCAAAAATAGATACAACCCATATTATTATTTTTTTAGTTTGGAATAATGGCTTATGTCGAAATAATCAAAAATAAAGGAAATATTTTAGTTTGGAGAAATGGCTTAAGTCAATTTAATAAAAACGTTATTATGGAAAAACGGCTTAAGTCGAAATAAAATTTAATTCTATAGAAAAATGTATTTTGGAAAAGTGACCTAATTCAACTTAGCTCTTTTTTAGTTTTCAAGAAATTGTGTTTCTAAAAAAAACAAAAATGGCTTAAGTAGACTTAAGATATAAATGAAATGTACTGCAATAATACTTGAGTGTTAAGACGTTATTCCAAATGCAATGTTTTCACTTTCATTGAGTTAAGCCATTGTAACAGGAGAAAAAACAGTTTTCCAAGGTAGGTAGAAACAAGGTGATTACACCAAAATGTAGCTAATTTTTTTCTCATTTCAAATATTTAAAAAAAAGTTTTTGGCTTAAATCGACTTAAGCCATTTTACCTTTTGAGTAAAGATTTAATGCACGCAAACAACCGCTTATCATATTCAAATATGTGCGATTTTATTGCCCAGATTTGCTCAAATTGTACGCGTTCCTATCACAACCATAAGCACAATATGAACTGTCAATGGGAGAGCAAATTTATTCAATTTTTGTGATACTACCAGGAACGCTCCACGAAGCAGCTGTTAGAAGTGACGTTTAAGGGTTGAGTTTGACGTTTATCGATGACATTCCATAGAAAAATATTTTACAAACATTTTATTGCTCGTAGTTAGTTAACAAAACTTCACAAAAACATGGTAAATAAGTAAAATTAATAAATAAAACTTTTATTTTAATGTTAATAATAAATTTCCACAGCATGGTAGACTCAAAGTACGCACATCGGCCGAGGAGGCTGCTCGCAAGAAGAAAGAACAAGAGCTGAAGGTAAAAGCCTACCGCGCTGGAATGACGAAAATCTTTGCAAAACGAGCAAATAATGAATTGGATAGCGAAATGATGACCATTACTGGACAGATTCTATCTAGAAATCCGGACGTGTATACTCTGTGGAATATTCGTAAGGAGTGTATTCTCAAATTAAGTGAAAACATGGAAACTGAGTGAGTCATTCAACTTGGAATGAGTTGTTATTTTCCCTAACTACAGACTTTTAACTATCTCCAGGGCTAAGCAGGAGGTGTTCGATAAAGATTTAGGCTTCGCAGAACACTGCCTAATGACAAATCCAAAGTCATATGGTGCATGGCATCATCGTTGCTGGATTTTGGAAAATTGTCCAAAACCGAACATGGCCAGAGAGGTTGCCTTGTGTGATAAGTACTTAAAGTTGGACGAGAGAAATTGTGAGTATTGATTGGGCGTTTGGGGTTCGTTAGTTGAATCTATGTTTTTCTATAGTTCATACTTGGGACTATCGTCGCTTTGTCGTAGCAAAAGCAGGCGTCGAACCAGCCAAGGAACTGAACTTTTGCACGGAGAAGATTCGCAACAACTTCTCGAACTACTCCTCGTGGCATTATCGCAGCAAACTTCTTCCCATCCTTCATCCTCATGAAACCGATCTGTTGCGACCGATTTCTGAAAAGAAACTCCAAGAGGAACTCGAAATGGTCCTTACAGCTGCATTTACCGACCCGAATGACAGCAGCGCATGGTTCTATCAACGTTGGCTCTTGGGTAAGTAATAATACCAAACCACCTTTAACCAATTAGACGTTACGATTATCTTTAGGTTACTCGCGTCCGGAACTGGGTATTGCTGCTTTTCGTATCAAGAAGAACCTAGCTGTGATCGCCTTTACCAAACCTATCATATCCAGTGATTTTTCCGTAGAACTTTTACCACATCTCGATGTGTCCTTCGAATGGAAATCTGCTAATCGCAGCCCATCAGATAGCACTTGGTTTGTGAAAGGGGATTTTCCAATCAAAGCCGCTGTGATTCAGTCAATAAAATGTGTCCTGGAGGGAAAGGAGCACTTGTTGGCTTTAAAGGCTACGTCTGACGGTTTTTACGCCTTGAAATGTCCCCGTTTCGAGTACGAGTTTGGCGCCTCTATTCTCGATGAACTTAACAATCAATTAGACTCTTGCAATCAGCTATTAGAACTAGAACCAGATAGCAAGTGTAAGTTAGTAATCTTTATTTTCGAAATTTATATTTTAAGCGACTTTTTCCTAGGGACCCTATTAACATCAGCTCTGCTAATGCGAGCTGTTGACCGCACAAAATACCACCAACAATCTATCGAGTACTTGCAAAAGCTGCAAACCATCGACTCCCTGCGCAAGGGTTACTACGAAGATCTCGCATCCAAATGGACCATCGAAAAGTGCCTGGAAGAATGGGACCGTTCACCGAAAATTCCACAAGAGATATCTTTGGCAAATCTAAATCTAACATCCATATGCCATGACCAATATTTGAGTATAGCTGATGAAATCAATTTGACTGAAAATGCCTTAACCGACCGTTGCATTCCCAGATTGACTGCTTTTCAGTTTGCTAACGTGAGTTGGGTTTAATTTTATAGCACGCAGTGTCCTCAATTTCCTTTTTTTTTTTTAGAAAATACAATTGGATGGCAACATGCTCTCGTCGATCGAGGACATTCCTATTTTGAAGAATTTAAGAGAAACGTCTCTAAAGGATAATCAGTAGTTGCATTTAACTTGGCACCACAGACAAACCATATTTATTTTATCGACAATTTTTGATGTTTGGTTGGGCCTTAATGGAATATTTCACGTATACAAGTAATAATTGATTAAATGGAATTTTGCAATACATATCCGTTTTTATTATTGATTGGCATCGTTTGGCATCCCAAGTCGTCCTGCTTCCAGGATTCTTCCTTCACTTAAAATCTAAAATGGACTTAAAAGTAATTGTGACGAATAACCCACTCGGAGAACAAAAAAACTGATATTTGACGATCATACTAAGTGGAAGAAAAACAACGAAGTTCACATCTGCAAGTGGAGTATAAGAACCATAAACTGAAAGTTAGCAGGAATTAAAAAACTAACAAATAACCTTTAACAACATCAAAGCAGACCAACATTAGCCTTATATCACGGCCCGACGAGCTTGTGCACTCCTATTTTAAACGCCTCGAGTAGTACTTACTTACTTAAGTGGCGCTACAGTCCGGAATGAACCTGGGCCTCAATCAATATGCTTCTCCAATTAGCCCGGACCTTAGCTAACTGCCTCCAGTTGCGCACTCCAAGTTTGTGGAGGAAGGTTTCTACTTGTGCGCGCCCCTTAAGGCGAGGTCTTCCTCTACTGCGTCCGACGCACGTCTCGCTGGGAATCGAAGACTCTGTGAGCCGAAGTATTGGTGTCCATTCGTTCTACATGTCCTAGCACGTCCAGTGCGGATGTTTTTGACTAGGGTCATGTCGCTGTACAGCTCGTATAGTTCTTGGTTCAATCTTCGTCTCCATAGCACGTCAACGCAAACGGGACCGAAGAATTTTCCTCTCGAATCGACCAAGGATTTCTTCATCCACTTTTGGTACGATCCATGCTTCAGCGCCGTAGACCAAAACTGGGATGATCAGGGTCTTATAAAATTGGAGTGAGAGCTTTACTACTGAATTGCCTTCTTAGCCCGAAGAAACAGCGGTTGGCAAGAGTAATTCTTCGTTTAGTTTCTGACAAGATGTCAGAGTTAATAGCGGAGAAGAAATAGACAAAGTCCAGTACTACCTTAAAGATATATCTGTCAAGGGTGACGCTCATTACCCTCATTTACTGCTCAATCCATTTTTGCCGCTTCCTTCTCTATACAAGCATAGTCCTACAAATGATGTCAATATCGTCGGCGTGTGCTAGTAGATAGATAGATAGATTCTTTATATTTTTTTTCATTTTAAGTAGTATGTACAATGTTTTTGCTTAAGAATACGGACATGACAATTCTGCCGTCTGCCGGATTTGACATTTCGTTAAAAGAACATGAAAAAGAAAATGATATAAACAAATTATAGTTATACGAGTAAGATAATATTATAATAACTTGCAGAACTGAAAGTATTTTCTAAAAGCTATTACGATAGCTCAGTGCATGTTTGACAAATTTAAACAAGGTGGACCAACAGCGAGCTCCATCTAAAATTTCATAGAGACTATTTAAAGACAGAAAACTTTCTTGGAAATATAAACGTCGGATTTCTTGTAGAATTGGGCACACCGCAATGAAATGGTAAGTATTTTCTACTTCTCGTCTATTGCAAAGATTGCAAATTTGCTGTTGGTTGGATCTATGAGGAATATAGTTCAAGTTCAATATTTCAACCCTGGTTCTGAAAATGGTGCTTATAACTTCAGGCTTGAATTTGGTATTGAAGTAGCTTTCTGCAGTTAACAATTGGTGGTTTAAGTTTTTGTAAATTAATCTGGATGCTGATGATGATGCTCTCCTTAGGTGCTGGTCATAAATGATGTCATCAACGTTAGCTATGATCAAAGCAAATATATCCTGCCATTCGCTTACTTTATTTGCAGATAGAGATACCGAAAGATTTTGTGTTGACGCCATCTGATTCCATTCCCTGAATGGAGAAGCATTGGTCTGTATTAATTGAGCTAAAATTGATTTGTTGAGACTGTTTCCACTTCTCTTCATCACTCTTATCAAATAGTCCGAATGAGCTTTCAGATTTCGGATGTAAATAGGTGGAGGCCCCGACTCCACTTGTATGGCATAGGTTGGTGTTGAGTTCGGTAATCGTAGTAATCGCTTGAAGAAATATCTCTGGACAGCTTCAAAACCATCAAAGGAGCTAACTCCAAAGACCTGTACACCGTAGCACAAGCAAGTGTTGACAGTCGCGTTAAACACCTGATATTTTGATGATAGATCAACCTCTTGATTCGCGAAAAATTGAGGCCACATCAAGTTAAGAGCCAACTTAGCTTCACTACATTTTTCTTTCACGTGTTTGCCGAAGTTTAAGTTATATGTGAACAACACTTGAATTCACGTACTACATCAATCCGCTCGTTGTTCAGTCGCCACGATTCCTCACGCAGTCTTCTCCTTTGGCGGCTCTCAAAGATCATTATCTTCGTTTTTAGGACGTTGATATGGAGATCCCATTTCTCACAGTACGATTGAAGTCTGTTAATTTGGAGTTGAAGCGTAGAGGGGTTCTCAGTCAACAGTACCAAGTCGTCAGCGTAAAGAAGGACCTTAATGAGGATTCCGGCAAAGCATACGCCTCCAGGGAGAATATTACATATATCATCAATGAACAGAGCGAAAAGAATAGGGCTCAAAATGCAACCCTGAGGAACACCTGCAGATGTATCAAACCAATCTGACAACTTAGTACCATCCGATACAGTTGCACTTGATGAAGACAGAAATTTAAGATATAAAGTTAAGAACTTAGTAGATACTCCGAGCAACGCCAGTTTATGAATCAAGGCCTGCCTGTTGACTGTATCAAACGCTGCTTTGAAATCAACAAAACACACATACAACTTCTTGTTCTTTTCAATATATCTTCTGGCAATACTAGTCAGTGCGAAAATTTGATCCATGGTTGAAAATCCCGAGCGAAAACCAGCTTGAAATATGCTGAGGCGATTGGTGTCTTCCATCTAATTGGAGCGTCTTTTGTGTAGTATTGTAGCGAAGATCTTTCTGAGTGAATTTAAAATAGAAATTCCCCTGTAATTATCCGCCAATCTTGCATCACCTTTTTTAAATATAGCACGAATAAGGGCTTTTGTAAAACTAGAAGGCACACAGGCATTATTGTAAATCAGGTTGAAGAATTTCACTATATAATCCTTGGGCTGTTCAGTTCCATATTTATAAAATTCTACTGGAATACCATCACTACCCGCAGCTTTGTTGTTCTTCATAGTTAGCAAAGATGCTTCCAGTTCTCTTGTAGTTATTTGAATATCGAGTTCCAACATAGTAACGTTTTGTAATGCGTAACTAAAAGTATTAAGATTCTCCTCCGCTGTCAATAGAGTTTTAAAATGAGCAGCTAGAGTTTCAGCATCGAGAGCAATCTTAATACTTTGGCAACGCCCTCTGAGTTCACGTACATTACACCAGAAGTCCTTCGAGTTTTTAGAGTAGTAATTTGGTTGCCAGACTTTTTAGATACTGTATTTTTTTGACGGAACATAACTGCTTAAATTCTTTGTTGGCACGTACGTACATATTTTTGAAAGCATTAGCGTTTGTCGATCTGAATAGTTTCAAATATGTGAATGAGAGCTTACGGAGATTTCTACAATCTTTGTCAAACCATTTATTTTTGGGCATGAACGAGACGTTGTAAGTCACAGGTGGAGCGGACGCGAAAATGACTCTGGTAATACCTTCCTCAATTTGATGAACATAGGACAATTCCAGAGACGGAAGAAGACTAAAGAAGACGATCCAGAAGCGTTTTATAACTTTGTTCTCAATCCACCTTAGTTTACGGAAATTGTTTGAATTTTTTTCCTGTACAGCCTCATTGAAATGCGATACAACTGATATTGGCAAGTGCGCTGAATAATTTGCCATCAACACCTGGAAGTCCTCTACAAAGTTGTACCATTCTCCACTTATTGCACAAAAATCGATTACTGATTGGCCTTGCCAATCGTGTGCTAGTAGTTGCACCGATTTTTGGAAAATTGTGCCTCTGGTGTTGGCTCGGGAGTTTTGCACAATCCTCTCAAGAATCAAGTTGAAGAATTCACATGACAGCGCATCGCCTTGCCTAAATCTTTTTATTGGTATCGAATGTGTCGCTGAGGTCGTTTCCGACCCTGATAGAGCGGCGAGAATTATCCATCGTCATCCTACGCAAGCGGACGAGGTTGGGTGGTATACCAAAACTAGACATCGCTCTGTATAGTTCGCCTCTATAAATGCTGTTGTATGTGGTTTTGAAATCGATAAATAGGTGTTGGGTATCGATTTGGAGTTCTTGGGTTTTTTTCACGGGATCTGTCGAATTGTGAAAATTTGATCAGTTGTGGACTTTTTTGGCCTAAGACCGCACTGATAAGGGCCGATCAGGTTGTTTGTAAACGATTTCAGGGGTTCACATATTACAGCAGATAGGATCATGTAGGCGATCTTGAGGAGACATATGCCTCTGTAGTTGACTCAGTTCAGGGGGTCTCATTTTTTGTGGATCGATCAAACAATGCTGAGGTTCCATTCTTCAGGCATACTTTCATCATACATTTGAGATTCCTAGATAACCTCTTTTCCGAATATGTCGAAGCAGCCCATCTAGGTTCGCCTAGCAGACCGTGTATTGCGTGCCAGTCTTACCAGGCTGTTTGTAGTGTTGCTGTTTTTCGTCTTGTTATCAACACTCACACTTATCGTTTAGCAAGTCAAATCCGGTTGTATGAGACCAGTACCCGATTGTTACTTCATGGAGGTAAAAATAAGCACATTTGATATGTAGTCAGAGTTAGAACCATTGGGCATTGCCATGTTAAAGCCAATCAGAGTCCACCCTCGTTCTACAACACCCAACGTCTCACCTCGAGAAGACCGAGGAATATATGTCTGCTTTTGAACTGTTGTACAAGTGTATCAAAAGAAAGTGTATAAAGTTTTGGGGTACAGTGGTATTTCCATCTGTAGCCTAGGGAATCTAGTCACTAAGGAGCGTTTCCAATGAGAGGACTGCTCGTTGTGCGTGCAATAATTTATCAAAAACGGTGATTTGCCAACTTTAGTAGGTCGAAGATTCTGCAATATTCGAGCTTTTTCGCCACTCAAATGATGCGAAAGCGTACCACTCATTCGAAAATGGGTTAACAAGTTGTAAGAGACTGGTATAACACTGGAAAACCAAAATCTGAGCATCCAATATCATCAAGAGTGTTAATCAGCCGAATCCGAACGGCAAATTTGAGAAGCTTCTCATGACAGTAGATTCATTTGGTGCAAGAATTAAAGCTCCAGGATGACAGCCTTAGGATTGACTTCACTTACTTCTTATTTTTGGAAGAAGCTCAGTTTCATCTTAATGGACACATTATTAAGCTGAACTGACGCTACTGGAGTGCAATGAATCACAAACGCTAGCATCAGAAACCACTTCATTCGCCTAAAGTGACTGTATGGCTAGGTATTATCGACCTTTATTTTTTTGTAGATGAAAGGATATGTTTAGTTAAAGTAAATTCAGAGCGTTATTTGGGGATGCTAGACGACTCCTTGCTGTCTGAATTTCAAAACTTAACTGGCGATAACCAACGAACACACGTGCAATACCTCTCTGTCACGAGTTCTTAAAATGTTTCCTGCCAAATTGATCTCCAGGAGAGGTGATATAAATTAGCCTCCACGTAGTCCTGATTTAACTCATATGGACTTTTTGTGTGGTGATTTTCCGCGTCCTCGGATAGAGGTATCTTTTGCAGATATGCGGAGTAGTTGCAAAAAATACCACTAGTGAACCAAAAAAAACCTGCTCAGACGGTAGTGGAAGAATTCCCAAGATGGAGTCAACGGTGGCGTCTACAGTCTGAGTTATGATGGACAAAGTAAACAACGTATTTGAGCGGCTCCG
Organism: Rhingia campestris; assembly: GCA_932526625.1. Classification (NCBI taxonomy): domain Eukaryota; kingdom Metazoa; phylum Arthropoda; class Insecta; order Diptera; family Syrphidae; genus Rhingia; species Rhingia campestris. The sequence goes on from OW052182.1 coordinate 170,925,936, forward strand.
ACATATTCGGACATCTAGCAATCCCCTTGAACAGAGATGTTGGCGGTAGAGCTGAGAGGCCAACGGCAGCATTAAATCCCGTAGTAAATATTGATGGCCCCGTGTCCTAGGGGTATCTTATAAATTGGAACTGGATCTCACCGTTAGGGGTTGTGCTTTGGGTTAACTACCCACCCACTTAACCAATTATTGTTACGAAGCAACCAAGAGCCTTGGAAAGGACTGATTTATTGCTGACGATCATGCTAAACGAAAACGGACAACGAAGTCTGTATCTGCACTTGAAATGTGAGAACATTAAAAAAGAGAGGTTTAAGGCCGACAACTAGCGGAAGCCTTTAGCTGTTTTAAAGCAGACATTACTGCCATCCAGGAATAACGATGGGATAGGGCGCACAAAAAGAAGATGAAAAACCTTGATATCTACTAAGGCCCGTGTTGAAGTGAGGAGAAACAGCAACTATTCGGTTGTGGATATGTTATAAGTGCCAGACTTAGGCAAGAAGTTTTATGCTTTCAAGACATTAGCGAACGCATTTTAACAATCGGCATCAAGGCCAAATTACTGCAGAAATATATTTCCATACATAAACTGTATATGTGAACGGTTTTAAGTAAAGATAAACTCTCCGACCAAAACGTCTCCCAACACAATAGGATACGGGGCCATCTGTATCCACTACGGGATTGAGCGTTCTCGTTGGCTTTTCGGTTCATTACCCATCATCTCTGTTTAAGGCGCCTGACTTACCCTTGAGATTCCTAAATAACCTGTCGTCCTAATATGTCGAAGCAGCTCATCTAAGTTCGCCTGGGGGCAGCACACCGGATATTCTGTGCCAGGCATTCCGATATTTATAGTGTTGCTGATTTTCTTATTATCAACACTCGCACTTACTTAGTATAGCAAGCCAAATCCGGTTGAATGAGACCAGTATCCGGTGATTATCACCTAGAGGTAAAAATAAGCACGATTGATGTGCAGTCAGAGCTACAACAACTGGACATTGTCAAGTTCAAACCAATCAGAGTCTACCCTTGTTCTAGAACATCCAACCATCACGTTTATTCTTCGCCAGACGTTATTTCATTCCTCCACACGACCATGACCATAACTCGAATGTGGGTATTTTTTTTCTAAACCGTATGCAGAAATTCATTTCATTGCCTCATTGCGCTTGAAATACTTAAGTGGCGCTAGAGTCGGGAATGAACATGGTTCTCAATGAACACGCCCCTGCAATTAGCCCGGTTCTTAGCTAACTGCCTCCGAAGTGCCCAATTCAATTTAGTTTCTACTTCTGAGCGCCACATAAGGCGGAGTCTTCCTCTACTGCATTGGTGTTCATTCGCTCTACATATTCATCTTAAACAAGGATGAGGTCGCTTGCCTCAATGTTGTAGCTATCGATGTTTAAGTTCTGGGCAATTCATCCTTTCTAGTTAAGCATATTCTTGAGCTTTTACCCTTATTTACTGCCAATCCCTTGTTTATATCTGAAGTGTGGCTGTAACATCTCATTTAGGTTTGACTGCCTGACCAATGATGTCAATATCGTAGGCGTACGCTAGTAGGTACAAAGGTTTATTGAAGATTTTGGCTCTGGTGTTAGCTGGAGATTTGTTTCACAATCCAAGAATACTGTACAGTTCGTATGTCTTTGCGAATCCGTTTGAAACGCAAACGTCTGAGAGATCATCTTGCCTGTCTTTAACGGATTTTCTCAGCTCATCCTACTCCTACTCATATGGCCGACCTATACAGTATCAGGGACTTCGTTTTGGGTGCCTTTCCAATGATCGATCATGAAGTCGAAGCCTTCGCTCTTAAGACTACATCTGGCCAAACGTCCAAACAGATCTTGTTGAGTCATCAACCACTTCAGACTTCCATGATCTGTGATGATAGTGAAAGGTAGTCCCTCAACATATGCTTTGATTTTTTTTTCAGAAAGAATGGCAGCAGAGCACTCATGCTTCGTTACACAAGTCCATATATCCTGACACTTCAAAATCTAAAAAATAGACAACAATATGATGCACAAATGCCGTAGGCCATTAAAATAACCCCATCCAGTCATTAACGTCAACAGAAAACTACTGACACAAGAGACAGGATATGATTTTAATAAATTCAAAAAGGGAAACCCACCCACAACGTTCATAATCACAACATTAAGGGCCTTTGAATGAACACACACTCAACTTAAAGTCGAATTTATTTTCCAGATTTTCTTTTACGGTGGATTTTCATCGCTTTCGAAATAATATCCAAAAATGTGCTAATTGTTCCGAAATAAGTTTTTGACTTTATTTCAGTCATTATGGAGCGGTGAAAACAAACTCCGATAAGAATATGAATACAGCTATTCGCCTGTTGAGGATACTGGGATCTGGGATACTCTTCTGCTCGTGCCAGTCGTGTATAGGTCGTCGACTTAGTTTTGAAGTACCTCTACGAAGAAAGTCCTCGAGGAAATTAAATGTTAAATTGCAGAAATGGCAAAAAGGTATAGGGGTGGGCCCTCTAAATGCATTTAAACGAATAATTTTTTTTTGCATATAAAATGAAATTCTCAATTTTCATAGAACCTAGGTACTTAAATGAAGGCATGAATGCCGTTTAGTGTTGAAGTACGTATTTAACTTTATGAAAGTGTAAGTATTTCATAGGAAGGTACCTACAATAAATTTATTGGATAAAAGTGGATCAAACAGCATAAAATGGTTGACAAAATAAGTGTTGAAACTTGGCCATAGTATTATGATTAGATGAGAATATTGAAATTGGGTACGATTCTGCTTGAGAACGGATCATTTAAAGTTAAAGAACATTTAGTGCTTTAGTCTGGTGTCTGGTTTTGTCAGCTTTTTTTGCTTCTAACTGCAATATTAAAGATAATTGTACTCGATACTTTAATAATTACAACTAGATTTGATAAACCGTGCATCTAAAAAGCAGCGTTGTCAAGTCTGTCTCCGATAGCAGCAAAAGGTAAACCGTTGGTAAACTAAGATTTTCATGCAAAAGTACCTTCTACTAGCTCTGTATTCCTAATTGTAGTACCTATCTACCGCATCGGAGCCGTAAGACAGGATTGGAAAGATTAGATCTCGGTAAGCAAGCAGATATTCGTCTACCATTCAGCGAGTAAGAAATTTTGACTCCATTTGTTTCGACAGGCTAGATCAGTGTCGTTTTTCAAGTCATTCTTTGTAATTTGATGGTCAAATTACTACCGCGGTTAAAGACTAATTTAGCAATAATGGAACTTAGACAGAAAGCTGCAACCATTTTCAATTAAATTTAATTTGGCTGTCGTTAGCTTACGGAGACGAATACATATATACTTAAGTAAATAGTGCTCAACCAACATGGCTCGCCAATTAGCCCCTTCCTAGATTTCTAACTTTAGTTGGGCACTTCAAGTTGGTTGAAGTCAGTTTCTACTAGTACGAGCCACTTAAGGCGAAGTGTTCCTTGCTGCATCCGACGTTTAGCTGGGAATCAAAGACACCTTGAGAATTGATGTGCATTTGCTCTAAATGTTTTATCCATCTTAAACGTCCAATTCGGAAGTATTTGACCAGGCCTATGTCCGTGTATAGCTCGTAAAATTCTTGGTTAAATCTTCGTATCCATAGCCTGTCAACACGAAACGGGACCAAAGAGTTTCCGAAGACTTTTTCGTTCAAAACGACCCAGGTTTTCTTCATCCATTTTTGATATGGTACATGATTTGGGGCGGTAGAGGAAAACTGGGATAATAAAGGTCTTATGTAGGGCTCAGTGGCGCGATGGTTAGTGCGATGAACTGCCGCGCAGGAGGTCTGGGTTCGATTCCCAGCCGTAGCAACACCTAAATGATTTTTCACTGGCCCTCCTCTCGCGATGATCTGACAAATCATCCGAGTAGTATCAACTGTCAAGAATAGATCTCAAGTTAGCCGTTCGGAGTCGGCATAAAACAGGAGGTCCCACCATCGTGCAAGAAGTACACACGCACACATGAATGGTTGTGAGAGAGCTAGGCCCTGGGTACTAACGAGCCTGTTGCGCCAAAAATTTGTATTTGTTTTTTATGTAGGATCTCCTTAGTTGGTTGAGCGAAGGCGTTTTTAATAAATAGCCTTGTTAGTCCGAAGATGCAGCCGTTGCCAAGTGTAATTTTTTGTTTTATTTTTAAAGAGATTTCGAGATCTCAGTATGGATTTCGACTTCTTTGGGTTTTTTTAGGATCTGATGAAGTGTGAAGATTTGATCAGTTGTCCTGAAACCACACTGATTAGGGCCGATGCGTTATTGGTAGACGGTTTTAGACGGTTTAAACTTAACATATTAAGTTGGATATGATCTTGTAGACGATGTTGAGGAGACTTATACCTCTGTTGTCGCAGTATAGAGGGTCTTCTTTTTTTTTGGGTGAGGCAAACGGTTCCAATTTTCAGGCATACTTTCATCCGACCAAATTTAGCTAATGAGTTGGTGAATGTTTCTTACCAAATTATCTTTATGAAGGATGGAGAAGTGAGGATATCAATATCTTAACTTAAGCCTAACGAGGCTACCGGTCCCTCGTTAGGCTTAAGTTTAGATATTGCTATGCTAACTTCACTTAGCTCGGGTGGTTGGTAGTTTACGCTGTCGTCGTCAATATTGAATGGTTCGCTCTATTTTACAGCAGGAGATTGTTCGTCATCGTTGGTTAATAGTCTGAGAAATGGTTTTTGCATATCCTGATCATCAAGTGTGTCTCAACTACGATATTTCCTTGTTCATTTGACAGAATTCTGGTCGAACCTTATATTACTGGCTTTGACGTTTCAGAGTTTGGTAAAACTTGCGAACATCATTCCTGGAGTGGCACCTCTCTATATCCTCGATCATGCGCTTTTCTTGCTCGTTTTTCTTTTTTCTGAAAAGCCAGTGTTTTTCCCTCCTTCTCTGCCTATAGAGCTGAATGCCAGCTCTTTTCTTCACCTGCAGCTTAGCTCATAAGTTTTGTCAAGCAACTCGTAGAAGCATTCTTTTGTTATATCATCATTTTCCTTTGCCGGAGCGTGAGCGCATATAAGTTTTATCTTGGCGAATTTGGCCTCAATCCGGATTCGATGCTATGCTAATGTCTTGAAAACATAAGATTTCTTGCTTAAGTCTGGCACTTTCTGCTCACTTTAACACGGTCCATAGTAGATGTCACAGTTTTTCATCCTCTTTTTGCCCGCCCCATAGCATCGTATTTCCTGAATGGAAGTAGTCTTTGCTTTGTAACAGCTTGGGGCTTCCGCTAGTTGTTTGCATGCAATATTCCTGTGTAATGTTCTCACATCTCAGGTGCAGGTACGAACGTCGTTGTCCTTTATCGTTTAGCATTGGTCGCCAGCAATAAAATCAGGCCTTTCCGAGGCTCCTGGTTGCTTCGTAACAATAATTTGTTAAGTGGATGGGTAGTGAACCCAAAGAACAACTCCTAAAGTGGAGGGCCAGTTCCAATTTATTACCCCTAGGACCCGGGGCCACCAGTATCCACTACGGGATTGAGCGCTGCTGTTGGCCTTTCGGCTCATACGCTACCGTGCTATATACGCTATCTCTGTTCAAATGGCCTGACTTACCATTGAGATTCTTAGATAACCTGTTGTCCAAATATGTCGAAGCAGCTCATTTAGGTTATTCACTTTTTCCATATCCCAACTGGGACTGTAGTTTTCAAACTCACTGATTGTTATAGATGGATTTAGTTACTTTAATTAAAAGCACATTCATCGCGAATGACCGTTTATTTGACAAAAAAAAAACACATTTGCCGATTACTGTAATTACCACTGCCCCCTGATGGTGGTGTTGCTATTTTATAAAGTGATCCCGTTTCCTTGGTTGCTCCACCCATAACAACATCTCCTGCCTCCACTTCGCTATATCCTAATTTGATAAAAACCCTACAGACAGGACCAAAACAGTAAGCATTCCTAAGACTACAACTTTATCCTCTACATTAACTAGGTATTCCAATTAGTGTCTATAATCCAATCTATACACCTGACCTAACTAAATGTGCATCCCTCGCTAATTTACATAAAACTTCAATTCAATTGCACCAGCTAAATGTCGTTCAAAGGCATTCTACTGAAGGCATTCTCCAGACTTTGTCTGCACATTTAAATGTCTGCATACAAATTAATTTTCTTTTTATAATAGAATTAGCGTGCACTCCTTGAGTGTCGCATTTCTCTTATTGTTCCTGACATTCTCCTTGAAATAGCATTTTCACGTGAAGGGTGGTGGGTGTTCTATTTTCCTAAAGAGGTCATCAAACATAGTAATGAATCCAATCTACGCGAAATTTTCCCACATAAAGGATACGAGCGAGCGTCTTATCCATCTAATTACCATTTGTTACGATGCACTTTGGATCTACCATCTGTGCGGTATATCCTTGTGCAGAATAGATGACCCCTTTTACCCCCAAAAACAAACAGAACAGAAAAACACGTTATGTCTGGCAAATTACCGATGATGAAAGTTATCCAGCGGTTGGCACGGTCTCTGAACGTAAACACTTTGCTGAAAAAACGCTAAAGGCCATTCGACCACAAGCTGCCTGCCACGTATATCAACCGGACATAGTCGCGCAATAAAAATAAAAATAAACTTGGGAGGACGAGCAACAACAAGGAAAAAAAATAAAAATGATTTTATGCTCCATGCTCAGAAACCAAAATAACAGAATAAAAACCGCCAAAGGATATTGAAAATCCACCATGCAAAGAGGAAGAAAAATACATTTCCTGTTTCGGTAGGGATTCGTGTTTGTGGTAAAACAGCACTGTGCGTGGGTTAAAATGTCCACCGACGACCACATAGGAATGACTAAATGCACAGCAATAATATGGTGTCCTTTTGGTGAACATAACTCACCGCGTATCGGGACAGCTGAGTGTAAAAGTGTGAAGCATTTAAAGGGATTTCTCCGAATTTGAATTCGCCCGATGAACTCGACTTGGGGATGAAAGTTCGAAAATACATTCCACACGTGGTTCGGTTGGGTGTTTGCGTGTCAAAGCTTTCGGACTTAGAGGTGAAGTTGTGCGGACTTTTCGGATTGCAAAAGTAATGCGGGTTATTTGTGCAGACACTCGTCGACGTCGTAGAAAGGACAACGAGAAGCATATGCTGTAGTATCCGCTTAGATGTTGATAAAAGGTGATTTGAATGCATGATAAGTCTTTTATAACTGATTTGATAGATGTGCTTAGTCGTAGTAGGTTAGGTCAGGTTAGAGTGACTGCCAGCGATACGCCAGCACACTTAGACCAGTTCTTGGGCCATTGTAATACCACGTGGATCTTGTGCTTTCTCCTTGCACCAATCTGTCCTATTAATGAAACGGAGGAGACTTCTCACTTCCGTGTTTGACGAATCGTAGAGATTATGAAAAAAGTAAGCTCCAAGATGAAGCTACCTTTTGTTTAATATCGCAGGAGAGTTACAAAAAAAATTAAATATTGTTTCTTCTTCCTCTTCGTCCATGCAGCTCCTGCAGAAGTCGTTTGATATAAGGCCTAGCCTTTCTGCGCTTTTACCTAATAGACACTTTCCAGTGGTGACAGCTATGGTGTCTTCACAAATCCAGCTTTGACCAGATTTGTTTGGTTATTTGGCATGTTGTGCCAAGACTCCATCTGATATTTGTTAACGTGCTAGTAGGCTTTTGCATGTAGACATAGGAAAACCGTGTCGGGTACGACTGGTAATTTAGTTCCATGTCTAGCGAGTTCATCAGCCTTACAATTGCCTGGAATATCACTATGCTCAGGCACCCAGCATAGGTGAATGTTAAACTGATCTGAAATCTTTTAAAGAGATCAGCTACAGTCTAGAATGGTCTTTGGATTTGTTGGGCCTGCTTTCAGGGATTTGATGGCAACATGACTGTCCGAGAAAATGCTAATATCCTTAATAATAAGGCATCTTTGATCGCCATGAGTTCCGCCTGGAACTCGCTGGAATGATCCGCGTGAAACCGCGGTTCTCAGATCGCCATTGCGTTATGTCATTTCGGAGGTAGAAGTGATGGAGTAGGGCATTGTTTTCCAGGACGCGGTTCGGGCGAATACTATCATTCACCTTATAAGCTTCCTGAAAAAACCGCCCCCACTGCCTCCACTTTCCCTCATCGGTGAGTCCAGGAAAGCAATATCCTTTGCTGTTAGAAACCAAACGAAAGTTGCTACATACATATATGGATGCGATATTTGGTAACATGTTGAAATGACAGCTGATTTTGATGTCATAAATGTACGTTAGCGAAGGTGTGTGGAGTTTGTAATTGAAGCTTGAATCCAAACAGGTAGTTTTGATTGAGGTTTAGATATGTTTACGTTTGTGGGTGTAAATACAAATTGCGGTACATTGAAAAGGACAGATTGGAGGAGAGTTTCTGCAAGATGAAGATGAAAATTGGTATGTGGTCTGATTCGGCCATTCGGGTGGGATGACGTATTCAGATTTGATGTATGAGTTGTATGTTTGACGGTTTTATCGATAGTTGGGAGTCTTCCCGAATAGTGGAGCATTGGATTTTGGCTGGATATCTTCACACTGGAGATCTTGCAGAAGGGACTAATGACGATATTTGTATGACTGTGTTTTTGATGTGAAACTTCTTTTGGGACGTTGGTAATTCGATTTAATGAAACGAAAAAGGGTAACGAAAAAAAAAGATCTAACAAAATATCGGTTGTCGTCTGATCACCGAAACCAAGTTGAAATTCTTCAACCGAGTTTGTGCGGTAGAACAAGGTTGAAAACTAATAATAACACATTTTTCACCAATTAAGTCAATTAATTGTCAATTTTTCAGTTCAACTCATTTCGTATGAAATGAATACACTATCGTGGTAAACAGAGAGGCAGAGAGAGAGTGGAAGAGTAAGTGAGTGATGGTGTTACTAAATTAGGATGATCACATACGAATGGTCACGTATCGAATGCACATTTAAAATTGTACCAATTGCAGGTACTAGCAAAATGCTGTTACATTGATGTTTGATGGCTGAAAGTGTCAAATGTATTGTTTTTCTGTGAATGCTATCAAAATAAATTGGTGTACTAGAAAATTTTAAAATTTTAAATGGAGTATGAAAATTAACTCGATCAATGAATACAGAATACCAATACTCGATACTTGAATCTCGTATGTGATCATACCAAATCAACAACCCAGTAATGGTTAAATGCAACCTCTATGTCAAATGTTAAACACAATCTAAAAAGTCAATTGTAAAATTTTAGCAATTCAATATGTCAAAAATGATATATATATATATAGGTAATGTTATAGAACGTGTGTAGATAGTAGACACTTAACGGCGTTAACTTATGCAATCTCCAGCCGTTGTAAGCAACAAAATTAGAAAGACCATAACAAATAGCCTTATAAGAGTGGCGCGGAATATCCAGTTTGCAGTCCTCAGATGAAATAAGTACCTGGCCCTCTACGTTGGAATTTTTCATTCATGAAAGAAACTTTGTTTAGAAGCAATGAGGAGCGAGGAACCGTGGGAAGCACTGATTTTATTGCTGACGGCCTAAAAACGACATTCGTAAAGTGTCTTCCATTAAGTGCTTCTCATCTTCAAATTTAAATACATAAAACAAAGTGTGTCTGCGATATATCATCGACATTTTTTATTCATTTAAAAGGCCTATCGATGCCATAAGGTATGGAATGTAACATTGTTCGCGCATCAGAAATATCCATTTTTTCTCTCTAGCGCATAAATCAGACTGAATTTAACCGATGGCATGGTTTATGTTGGCTATGAGGGCCGCGATCACGATCCATTCAATATTGGCTACGTCAGCGAAAACTGCCAACCACCCGACCTAAGTGAAGTGAGGATAGCTATATCTAAACTCAAGCTTAATAAGGCCGCCGGAAATGACGGCCTTCCCGCTGAGCTTTATAAAGCTGGCGGAGATGACTTGGTAAGCAACATCCACCAACTCCTAAGCCAAATCTGGTCGGTTGAAAGCATGCCTGAAGAATGGAACCTCAGCATCGTTTGCCCGATCCACAAAAAAGGAGACCCTCTGAACTGCGCCAACTACAGAGGCATACGTCTACTCAACATCGCTTACAAGATCCTATCTGCCGTAATATGTGAACGCTTGAAACCGTTTACCAACAACCTGATCCGCCCTTATCAGTGTGGTTTTAGGCCAGGAAAGTCCACAATCGATCAAATTTTCACACTTCGGCAGATTCTGGAAAAAACCCAAGAAGTCCAAACGATACCCACCACCTATTTATCGATTTCAATGCCGCATACGACAGCATTTATAGAGATGAACTATACAGAGCCGTGTCTAGTTTTGGTATACCGCCCAAACTCGTCCGTTTGTGTAGGATGACGATGGAGAATTCTCGCTTCACCATCAGGGTCGGAAACGACCTCACCGACACATTCGATACCAAAAAAGGAATTAGGCAAGGCGATGCGCTGTCATGTGACTTCCTCAATTTGATTCTTGAGAGGATTGTGCAAAACTCCATAGCCAACACCAGAGGCACAATTTTCAAAAAATCGGTGCAACTACTAGCATACGCCGACGAAATTGACATTTGTAGGACTCAACGTGATGTCATAGCCACGTTTGCTAGTATAGAGAAGGAAGCGGCAAAAATGGGTTTAACAGTAAATGAGGGTAAGACTAAGTATATGCTGTCAACACGAAAGGACACACAACATCGACGAATTGAACAGAACGTCATCATTGACAGATATAACTTTGAGGTAGTACGGGACTCTGTCTACCTCGGCTCCGCTTTAAACTCTGACAACAACATCTCTTCAGAAATCAAACGAAGAATTACGCTTGCCAATCGCTGTTTCTTCGGGCTAAGAAGGCAATTTAGTAGTAAAGCCCTCACTCGAACTACTAAGGAGATCCTAAATAAGACCCTGATCATCCCAGTCCTGCTCTACGGCGCTGAAGCATGGACCGTATCAAAAGCGGATGAAGAAATCCTTGGTCGATTCGAGAGAAAAATTCTTCGGAAAATCTTCGGTCCCGTTTGCGTTGACGGGCTATGGAGACGAAGATTCAACCACGAACTATACGAGCTGTACAGCGGCATACCCCTAGTCAAAAAACTCCGCATTGGACGTTTAAGATGGCTAGGACATGTAGAAAGAATGGACACCAATACTCCGGCTCGCAGAGTCTTCGATTCCCAGCCAGACGTCGGACGCAGTAGAGGAAGACCTCGCCTTAAGTGGCGCGCACAAGTAGAAACCGACCTCAACCAACTTGGAGTGCGCAACTGGAGGCAGTTAGCTAAGGACCGGGCTAATTGGAGAGGCATGTTGGGTGAGGCCCAGGTTCATCTCGGACTGTAGCGCCACCTAAGTAAGTAAGCAAGTATGAGGGCCACTGTGGTTTGTGGCTTATTCCCATAGTCCTGCAACTTCAAAAAACCTCACAATCTGATTTCGCAAGACTGAATAAATGGCAGCCAATTTGACAGATGGCCATATGGCAGCTATCACATCTCAATGTTCGTAAGTCCCAACTGAAACACCCTTTATCTGCACCTAGAATGATAGAGCACTTAGCAGAAAAGTTGCAGCCGAAAAACTAGCGGACGCACTAAGCTGATACAAAGCAGACCCCCAAAAGGAGGAGAAACAACTGTGCAGTTGCCTTTTATAGTAAGCAAATTCAGCTAAGTATGCGAAGTTGTCATAGGAGGCGGACTTAGACAATAAGTCCTGTGCTTTGAAGGCATTAGCGAATGTATTATCATAATCTGCATTAAGGTCGAGTTCGCCAATAAAATGGTACAAGATTGTGTGTCCTTTCGTGCGGACAGCATACATGTGGCATTACCCTAATTTACATTTAAACCCCAATGTTTGTCGCTTCCCCCTCTATACCAAAAAAACGTGGCTGTATCATCACATTGAGTCCGACTAGTGATGTCCATATCGTTGGCGTATGTTAGTAGTTGCACCGATATATGGAAGATTGTACCTCTGCTGTTGGCTCGGGAGTTTTGCACAGTTTCTGAAGAATGAGATTAAAGAAGTCACACGACAGTGCGTCGTTTTTGCCTAAATTTTTTGTTGGTATCGAATGTGTCGGTATGGTCGTTTCAGACATTGATGGAGCATCGAGAACTCTCCATCGTCATCCTGCACAAACGGATGAGTTTGGGCGGACTCTGTATAGTTTATCTCTATAAATTCTGTCGTATGCGGCTTTGAAATCGATGAATAGGTGTTGGGTAACGATATGGACTTCTAGGGTATTTTCTATGATCTTCCTAAGTGTAAAGATTTTATCAGTTGTTGACTTTTTTGGCCACAATGATAAGGGCCGATCAGGTTGTTGTTCAACGGTTTCAGGTGTTCAGATATTACGCTAGATAGGATCTTGAAGGCGGTGTTCAGGAGACTTATGCCTCTGTAGTTTGCGCTGTTTAGAGGGTCTCCTTTTTTTGGATCGAGCAAAGAATGCTAAGGTTCCATTCTTTAGGCATACTTTCATCGCACCAAATTCGGCTCATAAGTTGTTAAATGTTACTTACCAAATCATCTCCATCGGTTTTATGTAGCTCGGCAAAATATTGCTAAGTCGTTTGTCGTTTGGTTGGTTCGTCATTACCCTTTAACAGTCTGCAGAAGTGGTTCTTCCATATCTTCAGCATACACTGTGTCTCAACTACGATCTTTCCTTGTTCATTCCAACAGGATTCTGTTCTCGCCTTGTATTCCTACCTTTGACGTTTTACACTTTGGAAAAACTTTCGAAATTATTTAGTGGCACCTCTCCTTTTCTTCTTTCTGAAAAACCGGTGTTCTTCTAACCTTCTTCGCCTATGGCAGCTTTCGTCTTCATCTTCAGCATAGCCTTGTGTCAATAGATGCTGCGAGCATCTTGCGATTGGATTCTTTCGACATTCAATTTTTTCACTGTATTTCTCATTTGCCGTGGAGTGGTGCATTCTTACCTTGGCTGTAACAAGGCAGTGGTCTGTGTCAACTGGACTGAGTCTTAAAACAAATCCACATCCGAATAGTCGCTGTTTCTGTTAACTTTAACATGGACCGCTGTAGATGTCACAGTTTTTCATCCTCATTTTGGCCGGCCCATCCCATAAGTGGTATTCATTACTAAAATTGCCACATTATCTGTTGGCTCACCAGATCCTTGCTGAACTATAAACCTCTCTACCCCTAGTGCACTTTGCGTGTGCATCAACCGAATAAATTAATCACCAATAGATGTTCGTATTATGCATTATTAAATGCACCATTAAATCCTTAGATGACGTTTTGGTATACAAAATCGAATCATATCCTTCCAATACCAGCATAAGTAGCTTCTGCACTTCAATACTAAGTTCGTTGATGTAAAATCATATTATGTACCTATGTGTTCGATAATGCAACAAAAGATGAATATTCCCTTATGGAATGCGTTATCATTAAAGCTCTTTCGAATGCACGTTGTATAGTTGCACAAGCATCCTTCACAAAGTCCATTATATATTCCCAAGCAACAGAATTCACATCCAGGTCAAAGAACATCAACTAGTGGTTGCGATGCTATTCAGAGATCGATTTTATGGATAAAAGCCGAACATACCCCTTTAATTAATACAGGCAGGCATACAGCTCCAAGGACTGCAGCAGGTAGAACGATTTTTTATTCCGTTTGTATGAGTGCAGACTAAACAATCCAGCAAACTGTTATTGATAGTAGGTATCTATATCATCAATAGATGAACAATCCTATTCAGAAATTAATTAATTTTAGCAGATAATTTTGTTTTCGTATTTCACTTCAAAGTGGCAGCAGGATTTCATGCAACAAAGCTATTCATTAACCCAAATCTGATTCGTGCCAGGGATGACGGCTGCTGGTGTCTAATGGCTGTTTAAATATTTGCCCGTCTGGGGACTTTACTACCAGGACAGTTGGATCCATAAACCCGTCTGCACTCGGACTAATTATCACGTTCAACCATTGACAAATTGACAACGTCCAAAAGCCATTTGTGCGCAAATCATAGAAGCACTGCATGTTCATATAATTGAAACAAAAGAACTTCCGCAGGGAACAAAAACTAATACTCGACAAACTGCGCACAAAAAAGGACATTCTCTAGGTCTCCCTTGCAAGGGTAAATTTACCACCTTTCACATATACTCCATACCACCACTCATTAAGGATGCTGCTGCAAGTATTTTTTTCCGTTGAACGAGTTCCGTTTGCCATGCCGCACAATGAGGTCATATAAACATTTACCAGCAAACACACAAAAAAAAATGGAAACACCTTTTCTGATAGGATTACGTAGAAAGTTTACCGAACGGTGACAATGTGGTAGGTATATATGAACATGGATTATAAGCCGGTCCCGGTAGTTGTGTTTATCGCCACAATGTGAACTATAATTTTACTTTAATAATTTAATTGTGTTTTAAATGCATCCTTAAGTGAATGTTCAAGGGAATGTTGAAGGGGGGTTGGAGTAGGGGTGGAACTGCACCCATTGCATAGTATTTATAATCGATACAAAATCTTGCGCAGTTTGAACATTTTCAGGGTTTTGCAACATCTGAGCTTAAAAGACTATCAAATGAGCGGTGTACGGTACAAATTCGATTAGCCGTTCTCTCGTTGTATAAGTCAGACGGAGTCAACACTATACGCTCGCAATCTTCTATCGGATATGTTGATGGAGCTAAGCAGTTTTAACATTTCTGTTGGAGACTAATGGCGGGCAAAATCGCATCGTCATCTCCACACGGTGCCCGCTGGGCAACCGAAGGGTCAACTAACGGCGAGTGTTGGATCCATCGGACCCATGGGTTGTAGATACCTGAGTAACTTTGTCAGGATCTAGGAGCAGAACAAAACATACGCTCTAAAGACCCAACCCAACACGATCTACTTACGTCTTCCACAGGCCTCACAAGCCGGTCATGAAAGGGAAACATAATTGTAATGAAAAATGCAAAATTTGCCTCGGATGAACAAACCAAAAATGTTGACGACCCCCTCCCCCCCCTCTGCAAACGAAAAACGAATCCTTTACATTAAACATGCAGCGCATAGCTGAACAGCTAGCCG
The DNA here is from genome assembly GCA_932526625.1 of Rhingia campestris. NCBI lineage: Eukaryota > Metazoa > Arthropoda > Insecta > Diptera > Syrphidae > Rhingia > Rhingia campestris. Next base: position 170,941,084 of record OW052182.1, read on the forward strand.
AGACCCTCGCCACTTTTAAAGCTGATGTAACAGCCCTCCAGGAGTTGCGATGGGATGGAGGTCGGGTTGTTTGTTTGCGGATTTTCTGTTAGAGGAAGACTTGGACAAATCATCTTAAGTTTTTGCAAAGTAAGCGAGAGAGTGACGACGATCCGTATAAACGTCAAATTTCAGCAATTTAGCCTTATAAGCGCACATGCCCCTACAGAAGATAAAGACGACGTTATCAAGGAAATTTTCTATGAGATCCTCGCCAAAATATATGAGAAATGCCCCAAATACGACATTAAAGTTCTCTTGGGAGACTTTAACGCCGAAATTGGGAGAGAGGAAATCTTTGGTAGGGCGATCGGGAGGCATAGGCTACACGAGACCACCTCCGGCAACGGATTCAGACTCATTGATTTTGTAGCGGGGAAAAAACATGATGCTAAGCAGCACTCGTCTTGACATCCATAAAGGCACATGGCCGTCACCAGATGGTCATGCACCAAATCGATCATGTCGCGGTTGACGGAAGACACTCCTCTAGTCCGTACATACCGAGGAGACATCTACTCGGATAACTATCTAGTTGGTGCGAAAGGGAAGCTCTTAGACGAACAACAGCCACGAAGAGGAAATTCAATGTTGGACGACTTCAATCGGAAGAGACCGCTGGCGACCGCGTATCCCTAGAGCTTGCGAGAAATCCCACGATTGTTGATATGAACCCTGAAGAGCAATGGCAGCTATGTCAAGAAGCCATTAGAAACGTCAAGTGTTGGGCTTCTCAAAAGCACCCACGAGAAACCTCTGGTTTGACTCCGTATGTGCTCAGATAAACAAAGCCAAAACGGAAGCATACAGGTCGTGGCTCCGGAAGAGAACTAAAGCGTCCCATAATCTCTACGTTGAGGTAATGATGGATGAGAATCACTTGCTCAGGAGGTGCAAAACTTCTAAATAAAAGTGAACCTATCAACTTCAGGATTCATAACCCGCCCTGGGCCCTGCAAAGATGTGATAGGAAGAACAAAGCGAGCAGTAACTGTTGCTTTCACTGAAATGGAGTCAGCAGCAAGCAGTATGGGGCTGGTTATAAATGAGGACATGACGAGGTATATGCTTTTATCAACAAAGGTCTAATCCCATAACCGACTTGGTCAGAACGTGACAATTGGTAGGTATAACTTTGAGGTAGTTAGTAAATTTGTCTACTTGGGCACGTAGACGTAGAATAACTCTTGCTAATCGCTGTTTCTTTGGGCTAAGTAAGAAACTGAGGAATAAAGCCCTATCGAGAAGAGCCAAGGAGACGCTATACAAAACACTCATCATCCCGGTGCTGCTATATGGTGCAGAAGCATGAACTCTCACCCAGTCGGATGGAAGCTGTATTCTAGAGAAAAGTCCTACGAACGATGTATGGTCCCGTTTGCGTTAACCAAGAAAATAATGTTTGATATACCAACGAGTAATACGTGCTGTACACTGACATAAGCTTATAGTTAAAAAAATCCGTATCCAGCGGTTAAGATGGCTGGGCTATATAGAGCGGATGAACATTGAGGCGCGTAAAATCTTCGACGCCATACGAGAGGAAGGAGACACATAGGAAGACCTCATCTCCGATGGAGCGACCAGGTAGAAGGAGACCTCCTTGGAGTGTGAAATTGGAGACGGCAGGCTAGGGATCGAGCCGGCTAGGGGGCATATAAGATAAGGCCCAGGAGGCCCACGCTTTGTAACGTCATCTAAAGTAAAGTAAACTTTGATACTAATCTTGCTTTTCCACAAAACTCCATAAGGCATTGTGCCAACCCTTGGGTGGCATCCCAGCTTGGAGAGATATCCGTCATGATACAACTACATGACGGTCCACATAAAATCGACCTATCTCTTTGGAGATGACTTTCATTCCAATGAACGTGTAGCCAGGCACTCTATCATGGATAACCATGCAATCTTTATATGACTACAGATTGAGCTATGAGTTGGGACCCAGCAAACATGAATATCAAACAACGCAAACAGAAATTCGGAGAAATAAATTGAGGATAAAGAAATCATCCCTTCGACTCGAGTTCGATGCTGTGGTCACCTATTTCCAAACGCAGTTGTCATTATTAAAAATGGCGACAGTCGCATCAAATCCGAGTCAATTCAATTTTCAGCACTAAGGTAAACAAATAAGAAGTTTGGTAGACATTTTAAACGCTCCATCCAGGCAGTAAGGAGTGTTCCACTTAAGAATCCCTCAGAGATTTTTCTCCGCACCCATAGCTGCGATTTTTTAATTCAGTATAACAGCATTCTTAGCAATGGGAAACTTGTTCCCTTGAATTTCCTTCATGACCTACTGTTCCTTTTTTCCAGGAAATGTGATGAGACTAAACCAAGACATTTTAGACTACGGTTATTGCAGAAATTCGCCGCTTTGCCAAGTGAGAAATCTTGTTCCAATTAGAGATAACTTTTGCCTTTTGCAAGCATCACTTTCAGCGATTTAGAAGCATGATGAAATGGCGAATTAGTTAAAACCCTCACCAGGCTAAAATCAGTACACGAGTCCAAGAGGAGGCAGACAGTAGATAGTAAGACATTTCTAAACCAAAAGGAAAACGTTACGTTAACGTTTAATAGGCATGACGTGGAAATCGCAGCTACACGCAAAAAACGGCGACATGAGGATTAAAAACAAGAAATAGGCAAAGGTCCTCTTAAATAAGTAAAAGGTAAAATTAAAGAAGCTGCCAACCTAAAGAAGACGCGGCTGACACGAAACCCCCAGAAATAAGGAAACGAGTCCCGACGCCAACGTCTCCAAGCGAAGGAAGCCTTCTTTTTTCCGCAGATACAGCGTAAGGTTAAGAAGGATCCCAAACTAGAAGTAGGAAAAGAATTAAATGTACCCAAATAGAAACAACTTAATGGATCAGGACACAGAAAAACGAAGTTTAAAACTATTAATTGATCCATTTCGAGGTTCCCTACTTTTTTAAAGAAAAAAACAGAGAAAATTCAAATTTAATGGAGAATGTTTATTATCATTTGAACGACATTCTTTGTCATTTATTTTTTGAAGATTATGTCAATCAAATGTTGGCCGTTGCTACGTCGCAGATGGTCCATCCGTTGAGTCCAATTTTCGATCACTTGTTAGAGCATTTCGACTGGTAACTGGCGAATGACACGCGTGATGTTTTCCCCCAAGGCCTGAATCGAAGCGGGTTTGTCGGCATAAGATTTTGACTTTACATATCCCCACAGGAAAAAGTCTAACGGTGTGATATCACACGATCTTGGTGGCAAATCGACCGGCCCAAAACGTGAAATTATGTGCTCACCGAAATGTTCTCTCAATAAGTCCATTGATTGATTCGATGTGTGGGAAGTGGCGCCGGCGCCGTCTTGCTGAAACCAAATGTCGCCGAGATCACGAGCTTCAATTTCAGGCATCAAATAGTCGGTTATCATGGCACGATAATGGTCGCCATTGACGGTTACGTTCGCACCGGCATAATTTTTAAAGAAATATGGACCGATGATTCCAACGGCCCACGAACCTTACCAAACCGTTGTTTTTTCTGGATGAAGTGGCAGTTCTTCAATCACTTCAGGTTGCTCTTCGTCCCAAATGCGGCAATTTTGTTTGTTTACATACCCATTGAGCCAGAAATGGGCCTCATCGCTAAACAAAATTTGCCTCGAAAACGTCGGATCTTCTTGGAACTTTTCAAGAGCCCATAGGGCGAAGCGATGTCGCTTGGGAAGGTCGAGCGGCTTCAGTTGTTGCACAAGCTGTATTTTGTACGCTTTCAATTTAAGATCTTGACGTAAAATGCGCCAAGTCGTTCCATACGTCAGTCCGAGTTGCTGCGAACGGCGCCGAATCGACTCTCTACGGTCTTCGTGTACACTCTCAGCTACGGCCGCTATATTTTCTTCACAGCGTGCTGGACGAGGTCTATTCGGTCGAATATTATCCAATAATGAATGCTGGGTCTCAAAATGGGTGATGGTGTTGCGAATAGTACGCTCAGTAGGCCGATTATGTTGACCATAAGTTGAGCGAAGTGCACGAAACACATTCCTCACAGAACGTGAATTTTCATAATAAAGTTGAACAATTTGTAAACGTTGTTCACGCGTAAGTCTTTCCATTATGAAATGCCAAACAATACTAAACAAAAATAACATGACAGCATGACACGACTCACACGTGATCTGTCAAAAAAGGCTATTGAAAAAAGTATCTCTACTTGGATCACCCGTTATAAGTGAAGACAAGCAATATGGATGAAGTTACGACAAAGGAAGACATCTGCAAGACAATTAAAGCCAGGTTTATTGACAATTGAGGCCCAGGTTTAGTCGGGACTGTAGCGCCACTAAGTAAGTAAGTAAGGATAAAGTAGAGCAAGCAAAAATGGAGAAATTGATGAAACATGGCCGTAACTTTTGAATTTCTGGGTACGTACCATGTGTAGTGTATATATACAAAATATATAAATTTCACAGCAGAAACTAGAAAGCCGCATTTGCAAGTCTCACCTCGGGGTGGTCTTAGTGTGTTATTTGAATTTACTTGTTTAGTTCAACATTAAGCAACCTCAGAAGAATCGGATGGAACAGGAAAAGATTTGAGTAATTTACAACTAATTCCTCCATGCCAATCCTGCCTTTTTTTAAATTCATTTTTGGTTTATCTTTTATCTAACTTACATGCTAGACACAAATGAATGAAAACTAGCCTACTTATCTACTCACTTCACTAACTTACTGGTCCTCTGCGGGCGCCCTAAATTAAACAATAATAACTTAAATCTAATGCCTTTCGGCTTATAATGCCAATCCTGCCTCTTTCAGTTCTGATTCGCTAAAGAACAAACAGAGGAACAAAACGGTACCGAGTGCTTCCTATTGCACTATGGTTAGGTTAGGTTAGATGGGCTGTTGACACTCGAGTGAGTCGTCAAGCTCGCATAGGCCTTCGTGGGCCCATAGCGATACCCTTCGAAGAAAGTAACCTGAATTAGAGAAAGAGGATACCTGGTTAAGTTCGATAGTGATACTTATGCGGTGCTGGTCTGTGTTGCTCCTTCAGCCTCAAAGAGGTAGTTGCTCCATACTGATCTGCTACAAAAGCGGACTATCTGCGCTATTGGGGTAGTCGTAATGTCAAAGTATAGGCTGCCTAGTATTTTCAAACGGCTGCTACTGATCGCAGGGCAGGGACATAGTAGGTGTGAGACCTCTTCTTCGACGTCTGGGTCGCTGCATTTCCTGCAAAGTTGGTTCGCACCAGTCAGTTTTATCTTATTGGTGTGCTTACCCAACAGGTTGAGACCTGTTATCACTCTCACCGCTGTAGAAATGGATGCTCTGTTTAAAGCTATTAGCTTGTACGATTTGCTGCCGCTTAACTCCAGCCAGAGAGATTGTATTTTGCCATCTTGTTATGGTTGCTTTTTGAGTGTGATTGGTTATTTCATGTTTTTTAGATGCTAGCGGGCGATTGACCCTTTTATCAACTGGACGATCCTAGTCTAGCTAGCTCGTCTGCTTTCCCATTTCCTATTATGTCATTATGTCCTGGCACCCAGATAATTTGGACTTTGTTCTGGTTACAAAGAGCCTTTAGCTCTTCGCTGTCCTTTGAACTTTCGTTAGTTTGGTCATATGTTTTGCTTTTTTCATAGCATTCCAGACCAAGCAACCTTATGTAAGGATTGGCCTGACAATAGCTATGTATAGCCATTTTGTGACCTTCGGGGATGGGCCCCATTTTTTGCCGCAGATTCTGTTGCAGCTATATTTGCTTTCTTTATTCTTTCTTCAACGTTTAGATTCCAGTTCAGTTTACTTTCAAGTACCACCCCCAGATATTTCGCGCTGGCTGACATTAAGAGGGTTGAATCTTCCAAAGACGGTGCCGGAAATGTTGGGATCGATCTCCTGTTACTAAAGAGAACCAGTTCTGTTTTGTTTGGATTTACACCCAGCCCTCAAGACTTTGCCCACTTGCTGAGTATATTGAGACTTCTTTGCATAATTTCACTCAGTGTCGATGGGAATTTTCCGCACGCCATGAAGACTACGTCATCAGCGTATGCCACTGTTTTTACTGCAGTGATATCCAGCATTCGTATCTGCACCTGGAATGTGAGAACATTAAATAGGAGAGATGCAGGCGAACAATTAGCGGAAGCCCTAAACTGCTACAAAGCAGACATTACTGCCATCAAGGAAATACGATGGGATGGGCCGGGCAAAAGGAGGATGAAAAACTGTGACATCTACTATGGACCGTGTTATAGTGTATAAGTGCCAGACTTAGGCAAGAAGTCTTATGTTTCCAAGACATTAGCGAACGCATAGTAACAATCCGCATCAAGGCCAAATTCGCCAACATAAGCCTTATATGCGCTCATGCTCCGACGGAGGAAAAGGATGATATAACTAAGGATTCCTTCTACGAGCTCCTCGACAAAACCAATGAGCGACTACCAAAGTACGATGTTAAAATCGTGCTGGGAGATTTTAACGCAAAGGTAGGAAGAGAAGACATCATTAGCAGTACTGCCGGAAAATATAGCCTACACGACAACACGTCTGGTAACGGACTTAGGCTAATTGACTTCGCTACGGAACGAAATGCCACTTCAGCCAGCACACGGTTTCCTCACCTCGATATCCTAAGGGGACATGGCGGTCTCCAGATCAACGAACAGTCAACCAAATTTATCACATTGCGATAGACAAGAGGCACACATCCAGTATTTTGGATGTCCGAACATTCCGAGGGGCTAACATCGACTCGGACCACTACCTTGTTGTAGCCAAAGTAAGGATGCGGATATCCACCACGCCACAAAAAAAACAGAAATACTGTGAAAAAATTTCATGTCGAAAGACTGCAATCGCCAGAGACCGCCAAGACCTTCACGCAACGCGTATCCCTTAACCTCTCGACTCACAACATACCACCAGCATCTAATGTCGAAGAACAATGGCAACGATGCCAACAAGCCATTAGATCAGCCGCAACTGATGTGCTAGGTTTCTAGCGGCCACCAGCAAGAATGAGGAATGCCGACAGATGCTCGCAGCCAAGAACGAGGCCCACAAGGCTAAGCTGCAGGTGAAGACGAGAGCTGCCATTGAGCTCTATAGGCAAAGAAGAAGGGAAGAACATCGGCTTTTCAGAAAGAAGAAAAAAAAGCAAGAAAAGCGCGCGATCGAGGATATAGAGAGGTGCCACTCCAGGAACGATGTTCGCAAGTTTTACCAAAGTGTAAAACGTCAAAGCCAAGGCTACAAGGCTCGAACAGAATCCTGTCGAGATGAACAAGGAAATATCGTAGTTGAGACACAGTCGATGCTGAGGATATGGAAGAACCACTTCTGCAGACTGTTAAACGGCGATGACGAACAACATTCCGCTGTCAGGCAGAACGATCCATTCAATATTGGCAACGGCAGCGAAAACTGCCAACCACCCGACCTAAGTGAAGTGAGGATAGCTATATCTAAACTCATGCTTAATAATGCCGCCGGAAATGATGGTCTTCCCGCTGAGCTTTATAAAGCTGGCGGAGATGACATGGTAAGCAACATCCACCAACTCATAAGCCAAATCTGGTCGGTTGAAAGCATGCCTGAAGAATGGAACCTCAGCATCGCTTGCACAAAAAAGGAGACCCTCTGAACTGCGCCAACTACAGATGCATAAGTCTACTCAACGTCGCTTAGAAGATCCTATCTGCCTTAATATGTGAACGCTTGAAACCGTTTAGCAACAACCTGATTGGCCCTTATTAGTGTGGTTTTAGGCCAGGAAAGTCCACAATCGATCAAATTTTCACACTTCGGCAGATCCTGGAAAAAAACCCAAGAAGTCCAAATCGATACCCACCACCTATTCATCGATTTCAAAGCCGCATACGACAGCATTTATAGAGACGAACTATACAGAGCCATGTCTAGTTTTGGTATACCGCCCAAACTCGTCCGTTTGTGTAGGATGACGATAGAGAATTCTCGCTGCACCATCAGGGTCGGAAACGACCTCACCGACACATTCGATACCAAAAAAGGATTTAGGCAAGGCGATGCGCTGTCATGTGACTTCTTCAATTTGATTTTTGTGAGGATTGTGCAAAACTCCCGAGCCAACACCAGAGGCACAATTTTCCAAAAATCGGTGCAACTACTAGCATACGCCGACGATATTGACATCATTGGTAGGACTCAACGTGATGTCATAGCCACGTTTGCTAGTATAGAGAAGGAAGCGGCAAAAATGGGTTAAGCAGTAAATGAGGGTAAGACTAAGTTTATGCTGTCAACACGAAAGGACACACAACATAGACGAATTGGACAGAACGTCACCATTGACAGATATAACTTTGAAGTAGTACGGGACTTTGTCTACCTCGGCTCTGCTATTAACTCTGACAACAACATCTCGTCAGAAATCAAACGAAGAATTACTCTTGCCAATCGCTGTTTCTTCGGGCTAAGAAGGCAATTTAGTAGTACAGCCCTCACTCGAACTACTAAGGAGATCCTATATAAGACCCTGATCATCCCAGTCCTGCTCTACGGCGCTAAAGCATTGACCGTATTAAAAGCGGATGAAGAAATCCTTGGTCGATTCGAGCGGAAAATTCTTCGGAAAATCTTCGGTCCCGTTTGCGTTGACGGGCTATGGAGACGAAGATTCAACCACGAACTATACGAGCTGTACAGCGACGTACCCCTAGTCAAAAAAACTCCGCATTGGACGTTTAAGATGGCTAGGACATGTAGAAAGAATGGACACCAATACTCCGGCTTGCAGAGTCTTCGATTCCCAGTTAGACGTCGGACGCAGTAGAGGAAGACCTCGCCTTAAGTGGCGCGCACAAGTAGAAACCGACCTCAACCAACTTGGAGTGCGCAACTGGAGGCAGTTAGCTAAGGACCGGGCTAATTGGAGAGGCATGTTGGTTGAGGCCCAGGTTCGTCCCGGACTGTAGCGCCACTTAAGTAAGTAAGTAGATATCCAGCTTCTTAAGTGCTTCGTTGACTACTAGTAGCCAGAGGAGTGGGAATAGTACGCCTCTCTGATGGGTACCTCTTGACGTTGTGATCCTTTTGGTACAATCGCCTAGTGTTGACGAAATGATCCGGTTATTGAGCATGGTTAAGATCCAATTGCTAGAAACCGTTTCTATTTCAGCTTTGGCAAGTGCCTCAGCAATTGCTTCAGTTTTAACGTTGTTGAAGGTTCCTTCTATATCTAGAAAGGCTGCTATCGTATATTCTTTGTAATGCAGTGAATTTTCTACTGTGCGAACTACTTCGTTTAAAGCCGTTTTCACCGATTTGCCCTTTATATAGGCGTGTTGGCTTTCAGATAGGTAACCTGGATTCAGGTTGCTACGTATTTGGATGTCGAGTAATCGTTTCATCGTTTTCAGTAGGAAGGAAGACAGGCTTATGGGTCTGAAATCTTTCGCTACCGTGTGGCTGCATTTACCTGCTTTCGGTATGAATATAACTTCGCGCCACGCTTGTGGTATGTGGTTTAGTTTTAGACATCCACGGAAGATGGTTAGCAGTGTTGGCATTATGTGATTAGCAGTTTTTTGTCAGTCAGGGCCCGCTGATTTATGGGGCTTGAATGAATTAATGGCCCATGCAATTTTTTCCTTGCCCACTATCGTATTAATGAGGGAGTTGTCACCCATGTTGTCCGATGTGTGGTCTGTTTTTGTGCTTGCGATGACATTTTCCTTTACAGTTTTACAGTTCGGAAAGTGTGTGCTTAAAAGAAGGTTCAGGTTTTCAGCGGTTGATTCTGTCCATTCATTTGCTGAAGTTTTGAGAAAACCTGGGCTGCTTGCTTCTTTTGATAGAAACTTCCTCAATCTGGCAGCTTCATTGTTTTCCTCGATACTGCTGCAGAATTCTTTCAAAGCTTTTCTTATGGCTGATCTGATCTCTTTTTTTTGAATTTGCAGAGGCTGGTTCTGTACTATACCGTGAAGCAATCTTCTCGTGTCCCCTAACGCAGATGATGGATAATAAAGGTGGTTCTTTAAGTAATACCAGTGCCTGAAGATCGAGCTTCTTAGAAAATGGCTGCTTAGATAAAAGAGATGTTAGGATCATCTTTCAAGCTTACAGATATGGGAATGCGGAGTAATTTAGCTGATTTCAAAAGTGCTTCCGTTCGTAGAAAGAAGTCTTTAGCTGGCGTAGTTGATACCACAACAAAATCTGAGTTCGTGGTTTGTTCTTATTGAGAAATTTATATTTAAGAAATTTCAAAAAAAATATCGCCCCCGGGTGGACTCGAACCACCAACCTTTCGGTTAACAGCCGAACGCGCTAACCAATTGCGCCACGGAGGCTATATGAAAACAATTCTTAATACATTTCATTTGAAATGTAATAGATTTAGAACACCATTGTAAATTTGATGATAGAATCTTGAAAACATTGATAATTAAAATTACTTATTTAGCACTAGATACTGTTAAATTAAAAGAAATTCATCTGGTCATTCCAGTTCGCCGAACATTTGTTTTCCTATAAATAATTGTAATATTGAGATAAATAAAGATAAGGTAAATAATTTAAATAGACATAGGTACCTAGAGTAATGTATAGGGGTCGTCTCAGCATCGATCTCGGCTGTCTGTAAGTCACCTTCAAGATTGGCCTTCAATTTTGAATTGTTAGTAAGTAGTCTCAAATTGTCGTCGAGATCATGGGATTCAATTTCAGGGTTCAAAATTAATACTCTGTTAGAATGGAGGCATTAGACAAGTAAAACACGCCTAATGATAATCTAGACATCTTTATGGAATAGTTTCTTGTAAATTCTGCTATCCAAATGTTCGTTTAGTTTTGTAGGTTTTCGTCTTAGATAAAATTATGCAACGTCCTATAAATCCCATAAAGATTATTGTACTTGATTATCATATACGCAAACCACGATGAGGAAACGCAAACTGTTATAATATTTTAAAATCAAATTCAAACCGCAAATACATATCGAACTTGGAGGAACAGAGGAACTTTAGTTTTGAATTTTAAATGTTAACAGCCGTATTTATAAAAACATTTTAGAGGTTGCCTAACTTTAGGCAACCTTTAAGTACTGCCTAAGTGCCAAATCGGTATTTATTATCGATTTTCACATTTAGGCAACGTTGCCTAAAGGCCGCCTAACTTAAGCGGGAGCGAACCCTGCCTAGAGGCTGCCTAAGGAATTTTCATTTCATTTTCATTTTGACGTTTAAGAGAATTTCAATGTGGAAATTTATTTTGAGATTTTGTGTGGTGGTTTGCAGTAAAGTGAAAATATTTGAATAAGAATGGACTCAAGCTACATTTCATTTGTGAATGATTTAAGTGTAGTGAATATTATAAATTCATACATGCCAACTAGTAGGAGACCAAAAATATACAAAACGCTTACTCGGTGATGGGGGCTATGCCTGCTCCAACATTCTTTTCACTCCACTGTTGAATCCTCAAACTAATTCCGAACAGCAATATAACATTGCCCATATAGCTCCATGTTCTTCCTTTAAGATATTCGTTTACAAATAACATATGCTGTCAAACCCAAAAAAAAGAAAATCTGATGTAAACAAAGTACAAGAATCTTATGGCGTTTTCCATTGGGAAATCTAGATTTTGATCTGAAATTTGATCTTTTTGATTGTCAATGGAGCACGATTCAGATTTTTTTTGTTGTATTGGTGTCATTTCGTGTCTGTGAAGTTAGCGTTGGTGTAGCTGCCAACATTAAAAACATAACAAACATTTGAAAATACAGAAATTATCTTCATATTTTTCCGAAGACGAACTAGATGAATTTAATAGTTCACGTATAACTTTTTTTTCTGTGTCTATATCCATTATTAAAATCTAAACCCAAAGCACTCTTGTTTTTCACAACCAAAGTAAAGAATCAAAATGAAAATCACTCTTGTCAAACTGACAGCTATCATTTGTATTGGTATTGGTAAATCTGCCGAAAAATTCAGATTTGCAAAATTGATCTCTGATCAAAAAAAAATCAATTTTTTCGCCCAATGGAACACAACAACTTTCAAAATCGGTCTTCAGATCAAAAAAAAATTGATTTTTTTCCCAATGGAAAACGCCATTAATTTTTTATACTAGATTTGTAAATTCTACTACTTCTTTTGACATAAACTTCGCCTAGTTAGGCAGCAATGGAAAATCGATTATAGATAAGAATTTAAGCAACGTTGCCTAGAGGCAACTTAAATATTTAGGCATGCCTAACTAGGCAACCTCTGAGACCCCGCCTAAGGAAATCTAATAAATACGGCTGTAAGGAAATGAAAATGTTAGACTTACCCGATTTAGATTCTAGTCTAAGCTATGAAGGTAACTGAAGTACCGTGTGAACTCTTTTTTTTTGGACATTTCCATGCTTCATCACATCAGCAACCCAAGTTGCTGATTGGGCCTTGCTGTTAAACAAAATATACACCCTTATAGTGCTTACACACCGAATCATAAACTGAGTTTTTGGCAAAAAGTTTACGTAAACCACTGGATGCTTTCACACCGACTCTGACCAGGTTTCGTTTGATATTTCAATCAGCTGTGAAGTGTGAATTGTGATACTAGTTGCAACATTTGTGTGTGAAAATATTGTAATTGAATAATAAAATGAATTCTAATATAATCAAACTAATATTAGCATTTGAAGTTCAAAATAAAACAAATCTAAAGATTTTGACAACAGTTTTTGACTCCCAATCCCGCCGGTTGTTTTGTTTTTATTTCATCTGGTGTGTAAATTTCTGAAAAAAAAATTTGTTTTGACAGCGAGTTCATCAGCTGTATTGTGGGACGTGTGGAACACGTGTAGAATGTATGAAAAGGTGTGTTCTTTCCAACAACTTGCAACGAGATGACGTCTGCGAAGTGATTATGAGAAGGTTACGTTGTAACCTACAAGGTTTTGAGAACTGACAACGTATGGGAAAACTCGGTTTTCGATGAAGGTTTCAGGTGTTTTTGCGAAAAATCAGTTTTTGGTTCGGTGTGAATGCACTATTATACACAAACTTATTCATAAACTCATTATATGAAGTGTACTCCTTAAAATAACTCCAAACGCAAAAACGTTATTGCTATCATCCTCTTGTCCATACTTAAACTTAATTTAGAGGGAAACAAAAATCTCCATGGTGGTCTGAAAATTTAGGAAAGCTTCGTCAGAAGTGTAAAAAAAACTTTTCAATAAATCTATCATCTTGATCGAATCTTCTAACTGGAACTTCTACAAAAAGACCCTATCAATTAGCGTTGTCAGACGTCCCGGTTTGCCCGTGACGTCCCGGCTTTAAGACATATTTTCGGTTGTCCCGGGTAGCGACTGAGTCACAAAAAAAGAAAACTAGAGCAATCATCTTTTATTGTTTACAACTGCACTGACTGCGTTGTAATTTCACCTTAACAAATTCTCGTTAAAATTTTAAGTCAATCCCACCTAGCACATTAGAATTAGGGTTTTCGGTCCCGGTTTCCCGGGAATGAAAGCGTTTTCATTCCCGGGAATAATTTGTCATAATACCCGGGTACCCGGTTACATTCAAAATTAATAATTTTCTTTGTAAAAACAATATTTAAAATATATACATATATAAAAATCTTAGTAGCCAAGACGTTTAAATGCCATACAAAGTTTCGTCACCAGTGAATCTATGTTGTTCAAGTTCAAAGTTTGTTAAAAGTTTTAGTTCTTGTTTTTGTGTTGGCGTTCATTAGATCTGGTAAGTACATTTTTAATATATCATTGATTGCTATTGCTATTCTCGTACATTTAAATGGCAAGTCTTATGAGATTCTTGTAAGTTATAAAATATAGCTTTTTTTATAATGCATTGAAAATTCGTTACATTATGTTTTGGTTATTGTTACTTTGTAGTGCATCATGCATAAGCAAACATCCAAAGTCTGGAATTACTTAAAAAAAAACAAAAAATAAGGAGTTGGCTCAGTGTTCACTTTGTCCAAAAATGTTGTCTTGCAAAGGCTCGTCGACAAGTGGTTTAGTGAAACACATAGAAAAAGTACATAAGCTAAGAATATCACAGTTAGAAGCCGAAAAAAATAATCCACGACCAAGCGCTTCTATTATAGACACTGACAATGTTTCTACGGTTACCAAAAATGCGTGGCAAGCAAAACGACCTGAAACTGAGCAGCAAAATGTCAGTGGTTTTTTCCAGCCTACTCGTTATATTTCCGAAGTTATAGCTCGTTTGGCTGTACAAGACGGCATATCAATCCACGCTATCACACGCAGTGAATTCATTCCTGAATCTTTTACGCAAAAAAAAACTAGATTTACCGAAAAGCGAAGGCAAGGTTATGGAACTCATTATAGAGTTGTACGATAAAATAAAAACTGACATAAAATTACAACTGCAAAGTTTAATAAGTATTGAAGAACGGCTCAGTATAACGTTTGATGAATGGACCAGCTTAAGAAATAGGCGTTATCTGAACATCAACCTACACTCTACTGATGGAAGGGTATTTGCCTTAGGACTGGTGTTTATTCTTGGTAAATGTGATGCAACTTAACGAATTCAATTTGAATATCTAAAACCACATTGTAGCTACAACATCTGATGGGGCATCTGTAATGAAGAAGTTTGGGAGAGAAAGTCGGTCAGAAACGTTGCTTTGCATCAATCACACCGTGCTTTTAGCACAAGCCTGCAAAAATACAATTCAAAATGAAAATGAATCAGACGCGGAGAACAACGATTTCGACACTGAAGACTACGAGCGTTCATCTCATATTATTGACGATGAAGACGACCTTGAAGTTGCCATTCTTCCAAATTTATTCCATTTGCTAAACGAGGTCCGAAAAATCGTAAAAATGTTTCGAAAAAGTCCAGTAAAAAATACTCTACATCAACAATTAAATAAACAAGAAAAAGGACAAGAAATGCAGTTACTGTTAGATGTAAAAACTCGCTGGAATAGTTTAGTTACTATGGTAGCAAGATTCTTGTTGGTAAAAAATAGTATTGAGAAAGCTCTCGTCGATTTTAACTACAACTGCAACTTGAATGAAAAAAATGAAGAAGAGTTGCAGAATTTGGTACAACTATTGAATTCTGTTAAATTAGCGGTGGAAGCACTGAGCAGAAAAGACCCAACCATTCTTACATGCGATGCTATTATTTCAGTTCTACTGAATGCAATCCGAAGACTTCAAACTCCCTTTTTTAGAGGAGTTTTATTCAGCACTAGAAGAAAAAAATTTAGAAAGGAGAGATGTCTGTCTTTTCGGCCTTTGCAAATATTTACACAATCCTGACACTTATACATCAAATAACTTGCCAAATGCTTCGAAAACAAGCCTTTTAAGATATGCAGAAAACATATTTATGCGCTTGTTTTCTAGCAAAATTGAATCAATTGAAGAAGATACTCTCACGTCGCAGTTGAATGAAGCTATCAACAACGCCGCCAGACTTGTTCCAGCATCTTCCGATACAAGATACATTAAACTAAAAAAAGGAATTCCAGGTACACATAACATATTATTTTACATACTATTTATTTAACTATAAATATTATTCAAAAATTATGTTCTATTTTGTTTTTGCTATCTATATGGTAATGGATATTATACCTTTTCATTCCTTGTCTTTTTTCTGCTAATTTTTCTTACAGATATACGAGGCCACAAAAAACGTACACCCAATTTGGATCTGCTATACAAATCCCTCTTAACAGTGAAACCAACATCTACAGAAAGCGAGAGAGTGTTTTCAATCGCTGGAAACTTTGTGACCAAAGCAAGAAACAGGCTGTCCGATAGGTCCTTGAATGCTTTGGTATTCTTATAGTCTTATTTCTCCGGCAACCAGACTCATACATTTTTATAATAAAAAGAAAATATTGAAAAACTAGAGCCGGGAACGCGAAAACCCTAATTAGAATGTCATTTTTGACAAATCATGTTTCCAAGGTATTAGCGGAAACTTTATAAAAAGTGGGCTTTCAATAGCTATTTTCTGCTGATAACAAAAAATGTGAACTTGGACAAAAACTATTCCATTTACAAAATTTTAGCTGCGAACAACGATAAAATAATTATAGCAGGCTACCCAGTTCACATATTGCATAATGCTGCAAAATTTTCCACAAATATATTAGAATACGCACGGTAGTCCAAAACGCTATCCACTGGACTGTACTCTGGAACATGAACGACGAGTAAGTACAACGAAGTACTTGAATCGTGTTGACTCATTCTCCGGTAGGCTCCGGATCTATTAACCTTTATTTTTTAAGCCTTCATTCGTAAGCTCTATACATGTTATGCTTCGGATTAACTTCGTGCGAAGTTTTATAGAAACATCTTAAGGTATGGTTCATGTACACACATCTCCGGAAGCTTAAAAATCACCTTACAGAGGTTATACCATCATAACTTCGGTAATGCTTGTGAATTTTCCTGCACAATATCTTAAACAGGCTTCTATCCAAACAATCGACTGCAAATATTCTCAACCTTCGCGCACAAGTACTATATAAGGCTTACAGAAATAAATGCTTGTGCCTTATAGAGGAATTATTGTTAGTTGGAATATGCATTTACTTCAGCAGATCGGCTTGAATAAGATCCGATTTGCAAGAACAGTTTGAAGGTTAAGAACTGGAGTGGGAAGAACTTATAAAACACGTAACTTTTATATGCTTATCTTTAGGGGCAGCAGTTCAGAGAATACTTCAAATATATCCTGCAGTCACATTTTCAAGAATCTGATAAGGAATGCCAAGTCTTATAGAGAAATATTGCAACAAAACACGAAGAACAAAAAAACACGATATGTTTATATTTAAATAAAAAAATATATTATGAGTTTTAATTTTGTCCCGGGAGAAATTTGGAAATCCCAGTTTTTCTTCCATATTTTTGCCAAATGTCCCGTCAAGCTGGGAACAAAATCTGGCAACATTACTATCAATATACGAAAAGAAACTGAGGAAGTCCAAGCGCAAATCCTGGAGACTCTTTTGTGATAATATAGAAGAGACTTCTGAGGCGTCTAGACTCCGAAAAATCCTATCCACTAGTCATGATGTTAAAAGCTATCTCAAAAAACAGATGGCACTTGCACGAATTCAAGCAAAGAATCCTTAGAGCTACTAATGGACACCCATTTCGCAGGTACTCACAGGAAGCTTTCGAAGACGACATTAATAGAACCAATATATTGACCGGCAACTTCCAAGATTTTATCACAAAAGAAAAAATACTTTGGGCAGTACACAGCTTCAAATCGGCGAGACCTGATGGCATTTTATCAGCCGACCTACCAACCATGGTAGAATGAGATCCAAAGAGTGTTTTTTTTTTCTGAAAACCATGGAAAGATTGATTGATATTCATCTCTGCAGCAGTTTTGATGTTAATCAGCTATCTGTATCCCAACATGCGTACTGCAAGGACAAATATGTAGAAACAGCCCTACACACATTGGTACGTACATTATTGAAAAGTCGTTATGCTGCAAAGAGAATACTATCGTTGCATTCCTGGACATTGAAGGTGTTTTAACAACGTTAATTCGAGGGCGATCATTAAAGCGCTATATTACATTAAGTGGCGCTACAGTCCGAGATGAACCTGGGCCTCAACTAACATGCCTATCCAATTAGCCCGGGCCTTAGCTCCAGTTGCGCACTCCAAGTTGGTTGAGGTCGGTTTCTACTCGTGCGCGCCAGTTTATACGTGGTCTTCCTCTACTGCGTCCAACGTCTGGCTGCGAAATGAAGACTCTACGAGCCGGAGTATTAGTGTCCATTCGTTCTACATGTCCTAGCCATCTTAAACGTCCAATGCGGAGTTTGACCAGGGGTATGTCGCTGTACAGCTCGTATAGCACGTGGTTGAATTTTCGTCTCCATAGCCCGTCAATGCAAACGGGACCGAAGATTTTTTCTCTCGAATCTTCACCCGCTTTTGATACGGTCCATGCTACAGTGCCGGAGAGCAGGACTGGGATGATCAGGGTATTATATAGGATCTCCTTAGTACTTCGAGTGAGGGCTTTACTACTAAATTGCCTTCTTAGCCCGAAAAAACAGCGATTGGCAAGAGTAATTCTTCGTTTGATTTCTGACGAGATGTTGTTGTCAGAGTTAATAGCGGAGCCGAGGAAGACAAAGTCCCGTACTAGCTCAAAGTTATATCTGTCAAAACCCATTTTTTCCGTTTCCTTCTCTATACTAGCAAACGTGGCTATGACATCACGTTGGGTCCTTCCAATGATGTCAATATCGTCGGCGTATGTTAGTAGTTTTTTGGTATCGAATGTATCGGTGAGATCGGAGCATCGTCATCCTATACAAACGGACGAGTTTGGGCGGTATACCAAAACTAGAGATGGCTCTGTATAGTTCGTCTCTGTCAATGCTATCGTATGCGGCTTTGAAATCGATAAATAGGTGGTGGGTATCGATTTGGACTTCTTGGGTTTTTTCCAGGATCTGCCGAAGACTGAAAATTTGATCGGTTGTATACTTTCCTGGCCTAAAACCAAACTGATAAGGGCCGATCAGGTTGTTGGTAAACGGTTTCAGGCGTTCACATATTACGGCAGATAGGATCTTGTAGGGTCTCCTTTTTTGTGGATCGGTCAAAAGATCCTGAGGTTCCATTCTTCAGACATATTTTCATGTTGTGTTGTCGTGTAGGCTATATTTTCCGAAAATACTGCTAAAGATGTCTTCTCTTCCTACCATTGCGTTAAAATCTCCCAGCACGATTTTAACATCGTCCTTTGGTAGTCGCTCATAGGTTTTGTCAAGGAGTTCGTAGAAGCAAACCTTAGTTATATCATCTTTTTCCTCCGTCGGACCATGAGCGTATATAAGGCTTATGTTGGCGAATTTGGCCTTGATGCGGATTGTTACAATGCGTTCGCTAATGTCTTGGAAACATAAGACTTCTTGTCTAAGTCTGGCACTTGTAACAAATCCGCATCGGAATAGTCGCTGTTTCTGCTCACTATAACACGGTCTATAGTAGATGTCACAGTTTTTCATCCCCCTTTTGTCCGGTCCATCGCATCGTATTTCCTGAATGGCGGTAATGTCTGCTTTGGAGCAGCTTATTCCTTCCGCTAGTTGTTCGCTTGCACCTCTCCTAACATTCCAGGTGCAGATAAGAACGTCGTTGTCCTTTTTTCGTTTAGCAGGGTCGTCAACAATAATATCAGTCCTTTCCGAGCCCATTGGTTGCTTCGTAACAATGATTTTTTCCATGGGTGTGTAGTTAACTCAAAGCACAACCCCCAACCTGGAGGGCCAGTTCCAATTTATTAGATACCCCTAGGACACGGGGCCATCTATCCACTACGGGACTGAGCACTGCCGTTGACCTTTCCGTTCATCCGCCACCATTTCTCATCAAGGGGCCTGACTTACCCTTGAAATTTCTAGATAACCTGTTGTCCAAATATGTCGAAGCAGCTTATAGCAGTGATTTGACCAAAACGGAAGTGAAAAGCCTCCTCCGTTTCACTAAAAGCTCAGAATGGTTTTCGTACAAATAGCAAGGAGAATGGACAGGATCCATATGGTACCACAATGGACCAAAAATGGTCTAAGTGCGCTGGCAAACACTCTAACCTAACCTAACCTATACAACGATGAATAGAGGTTGCATAGCCTAAACACGTCTGATGGTTGAATCCTGTATAAGGCTGTTTTATTTATTTTGTCACTATTTTTCATAAATGGCTGAGCTTCAGGGTTACCAATGAAGTCGCAAAAAAATCGTCTAGGAGTAAAAGAGGGTCTTTTTGTATTTTTGGGCGAAGGAATGTGAGATCGGCTCACTATATTCACAAGATAGATCCGATCAAGGAGCTACTAACCTCGAGATTCGGGTATTGCAAGCAACCTAAAGCTCCTACGCGCGTGACGGGCTAAAGTAAATTCTGCTACTGACTATGAAAGGAACTCGGAGACAGGACACATTGCGAGCTTAAGCTCATTATGTGATTTAAATGGGATACCTCTCACCAGGAAGGTAAGGCCAACAATGGTACTGAAACAGCGGCACGTAACACTTATCCTCGATGATCATGAGGAAATTGAGAAATATGATCCACATGGACCAAATAAAAATCGAATGAAGAAATCTTTGGTCATTTAGAGCGAAAAAATCTTCGGCCCCGTTTGCCTTGAAGGGATATGGAGACGATGATTCAGTCAAATGCTATACGAGCTGTACACAACATAAATTAAATTAATTAATTAAATTTCCAAAAGCTATCCTGTTTGGACATATTGTCGATTTATCTGCATCCCCCCAAACCAACCCCCCAACTACAAACCCCCTTTATAAACGTGCCTGCCAAAGAATCCGGAATACTTCTTTTAGTGCTTCGAATGAAACATTTTCTAAATCCATACCTCAAAGCATTCTCCTAATCAGACGCGCACTTCTCTTCAAAAAAAAATCCTCCTGCTCCCCATGCCCAAACCCAGCACAGACGATGATCGCACCACAAATAGGCGTTCGTACATAGAATTTGGTGACATAAAGCATTGCTAGACTGTCGCGACAGTGTATGCGGTCCGCTGCGCGTTCTAAAATGCACACACATTCCATTGAATAGTTTTGGCGGGCCTGCCATGCATTTTTCTTTTACAATTTTTCTCGTCGAGTTGTTGTTGTAATGGACCGCTGTCGTATTGTTGGACCAGATGTCTGGGACCAATTTGGCCTCGGCTGGCATTCGGCTCAATTCAGTTGAACTGATGCGCGTATCTCAATCGCGAATATAATGGTGCTCAGTGCCCCGCTCATCTAAGCACACTTGGCCCCTCCCCGCACCTCAACTAGTGGTCTGTCGCCTGACAGTTGGCAAGTGATCTCGGTCGTGCTATCGGTGCAGTGGCAAATTTGCACCGCATCCAAGCACACCAGATACCAAAAAATGCACAAAAAGTATTGCAGTTGCGTAAATGTGCAGCGCTCTGCGGTGCAGTAGCCGTGTGTGGATGCCACTCTGGGTGTAGATACTAGGAGGTTTTTGAATGAATCGTTTGTGGGTCTTCTGGTGAATGAACGTTGTCGCCGTGGTCGGTGTAGTGGTGCATCGGAATGCACGGGGGCGGAAGAGGGTGGGTGCAGAAATGCATAAATGTGGTGCGCAATTAGGATCCGATCAAGTTGGGTGGTTGTGTGGCTGAATGGATGTATATGTGTGTGCATTGGAAAATGATTATTATTTTTGAGAAATATCGCTGAACAAAAAAAAATTATTTTCGATGCATTTCGGTGGGTTAATGAGGTTAGGCGTTGATAGGCATTTAGCGGATTATCGTTGGCTGGCGGTGAAATGACCAACTGCCAGATTATTTACTCGAACATCGAAACGATGACCGTTTTATTTTTTTGATTTCGTTTTTGGGGGAATTTTACCAGATGTGCATGGACTTAGCTCATCCATGAGAATAAAATTTGGGATTTGTGTGTTTTGAGGTTTAAATATACGATTTGGTGGGTAGGTGTATGTTTTGAGATTTTTATTAGTGGGTTAGTTTTTGTGTGTTTGCGATTTGGCAAAACACGAATTTACATTTCGATGACTTGGGGATTTTTGACGTTGGAAGGCGGTACAAATTGGGGCGTCTTTTAATTTTACATACGGGTAAAGGTTGTATTGAATGACAGTCTGAAAAGTTAATGTTGATTTTTAGAGTTTTCACGTCTCGAAAGACACGACACCATTAAACGAAGTATTTCCTTGCATTTCCCAGTTTTCGAAAGCATTTCCTTATTTTACGATTTTACCATCGAATCGAAAATTGAGTTTTCGCATTAAAATCCAAAACCTTAAACGAAAACTAAAGTTTTGCCATACATTTTTTGTTTTCGAAAACTTGTTAGTCACGAAACGACCGTCTTAAAACCGCTTCGCAGCGAACATACTTTTTGATAGTTCCGCCTTGTAAATGTTTAAAAATGTTTCTATAAAAAGGTCTTCCTGAGTTCTTTTATGAATATATATTGCGGCCTAAAAAAGGAGTTAAATAAATGTAATATAAATAATAAAAAGCTTATCGTCCTTCGGATGGTTGGATTTTGTAGAACCAGCGCAAACTTTGATTGGCGCAAACTTGGCCAGTCGTTGTAACGTTGACCAGACATTAATTGTGCCTATTTAGCTCCAAGTATTAACCATTGGATACTGGTATCATCCAACTGGATTCGAGTTGCTAAACTTGTGAGTGCGAGCCTTATATACGATCACACTCCGACGCACGTAGGGACAAGTCGATATAGTGAAAGACTGCTTCTACGAGCTACTTGATGAAAATTATGAGAGACTACCGAAGTATGATGTTATCTTTAGTCATTAGATCAGCCCCCGCTGATGTGCTAGGTTTCTCGTGCCAACCAGCAAGAAACCCTTGGTCTGAAGAGGAATGCCGACAGATGCTCGCAGAACGTGCCCTACAGGGTTAAACTGCAGGTGAAGACGAGAGTTGTCGTTGAGCTCTATAGGCAAAGAAGAAGGAAAGAACACCGACTGTTCAGAAAAAAAGGAAAGATCGTAGTTGAGACACTGTCGATCCTGAGAATATGGAAGAACCACTTCTGCAGTCTTTTAAACTGTGATGACAAACAATCTTCTGCTGTCAGGCCGAACCATTTCGCGATGACAGCAAAAATTAGCAATTACCGAGCTAAGTGAAGTAAGGATAGCAATATATAAACTTAAGCTTAACAAGGCTGCCGGATATGGCCGCCTACCTGCCGAGCTTTATAAAGCCGGTGGAGTTGATTTAGGGCCGTTTTATTCACTCGAAGTTGAACACAACTCGGGGATTTTTATCATCAACTTCAGGAATTGCTTTTATTCACTCAAAGTTGACTCTCTCAACTTATGATATCCAAAAGTTGAGAAAACGTGTTGAATTCAACAAATGGGACAACATCGACTTTTTCAATCGTTTTCGTCTCTCAAAACGGACGGCAATGATGATTCTTGAATTCATAAAGGATTCGTTGCCGTACGACAAGAGACGGTAGTGTACATTGTGGATTGGATCGAATTAATTATTTTTAATAGATTCATGTTGTTTTACTTTTTGCTAGATCGCGTGAACCTACGGGGTTAGCATTACAACAGTGCACTATGTACGTAAAAGAGTAAGAAAACTTTTCAATAAAGCCAAACGCACCGGTAAGTGGGACCAATATTAATCTCTACTTACCCAATACAACATAGAGTTGCGAAAATCAAAAAGAGTGTCCTGGCGCAAATACTGTGAGGAACTCGAAGAGCTTCCGGCGGTGGAGCGTCTCCAGAGGGCACTCTCGAAAGATAAAACAAACTGCATGGGATTACTAGTCAAATCTGACGGTAAAATCACATGCGACCGGGAAGAAACGTTGACCACACTTCTTCAGGTACACTTTCCCGGCTCTATAATCACAAGTGAGTTTCATGAACACATGATAGATGACTCACCCCCTATAAACCTGAAAAGGATTAATAGTTCATCCGGCAAACTTTTCACTTCGGATAAGGTCAAATGGGCGATCAACTCATTTAAACCATACAAGGCACCAGGGACAGACGGAATCTTTCCTGCTTTTATACAAAAGGGCTTGGACTTTTTCCTACCCACTATGGTAGCCTTATTTAGGTTTAATTTCAATTGGGGCTACATACCACAAACCTGGTAAGCTTAACGTACACATTAGAGAGTGCTTAAATGAAAGCACTCCTCTGCACCCATGCCAATTCGCCTACCAAAAAGGTAAATCCACGGAGCACTTCTAAGTTTAACATCACAAATAAAAAGTGCATACGAAAACAAAGAAGTAGCTTTATGTGCCTTCCTAGACATAGAGGGCGCTTTTGACAACACTGGATATGACTCCATATCAAATGCTTTGACTCATAGGAGAATAGATCATCCCACCACCAAATGGATCAAAGCGATGCTTGAAAGTCGGAAAATAACTGCTTCATCAGCACAGACCTCAGTATCAGTAACAGCCGTTAAAGGCTGCCCTCAGGGAGGCACACTCCCACCCCTACTATGGTCTCTGGTTATCGATAACCTACTTCAAGACCTAAGTAATGCAGGTTTCAATATAATTGGATACGCCGATGACCTAGTCATCATAATAAAGGGCAAAGAACCAAACGAAGTTACAACACGTTTGCAAAACGCCCTTAAGATAGTCATAGACTGGTGTAATAAAGAAAGTCTCTCTATAAACCCCAGCAAGGCTATCATCGTCCCTTTTACAAAAAGGAGGAAATTAAATCTTACCCAAATTTCAATTAATGGTACATACATTGAGTATTCCAACGAAGTAAAATATCTTGGAGTGATCCTCGATAAAAAAAACTAAGCTGGAACTCCCACATCAACAACAAAATTCAAAAAGCAACCAAAGCTTTCTGGGCTTGCCGAAGCATGTATGGTAAAACCTGGGGAATCTCTCCAAAGACCACACACTGGATCTACACATTATAACATACGCTTCAATAGTATGGTGGAACAAAGTCACCCAAAAAACAACTATAAATAAATTAAACAAGGTACAACGGCTTGCCTGTCTGGGCATTACCGGAGCTATGCGTACCTGTCCCACGGCGGCTATGGAAGCCTTAATAGGAGTAACACCCCTGCACATTTATATAAAAAAAGTGGCAATTCGCAGCTCAGCAAGTTTGACACAAGCGGAAGAATTAAACATTAGTGAACATCTAAAACTAATTGAACTTCTATCCGAACTCTCAGAACTTGACATGATCTGTGCGGTTACAGACCGCTTACCAAAGACACTATGCTTCGACAAAAGATTCTCAACGGAGATCACAACCAGAGTAGCATGGTGTAGCAACAACCCTCCAAACTGCCTAAACGGCCTAAAGTGGTATACGGATGGTTCTAAAATGGACTCAGGGGTAGGAGCTGGCATACATGGACCAAATAAAAACATCTCAATACCTATGGGAAAAAACCCAAGTGTATTCCAAGCTGAGCTCCATGCCATAAAAGAATGCGCAAACCTAATACACAACTCAGGTATTAAAGGCGCAAACATCCATATATTCACGGACAGTCAAGCAGCTATAAAAGCCCTTAGCTCACACATCATTGACTCCAAATCAGTACTACACTGCTTCAACTCCCTCCAAACACTCAGTTCCAGGAACAAAACCAAACTATGGTGGGTCCCCGGACATAAGGGAGTTGAAGGTAACGAAAAAGCTGATGAACTAGCCAGAAAAGGTTCCGAAACCCCCTTCATTGGACCTGAACCCTTCTGTGCAATCCCCAAATCAGCCATAAATCTAGTCATAAAAAACTGGGAACAAAACAAATGTGTTTCATACTGGGGAAACATCCCACGCCTAAGACAGGCCAAAAGAGCTATTCAGCCCTTCAAATCAGATGCCAACAAGATACTAAATCTTCGCAGGCACGATATCAAAAACTTAGTAGGCTACCTAACTGGTAATCACGGTCTGCGATATCACCTAAACAAAATGCGTCCAGTCGACTCACCGGAGTGCAGACTATGTCTAGAAGAAGACGAAACAGCCGAGCATATCATATGTGAATGCCCGGCTCTTTACGGTATGAGAAGAGAATCTTTCTTCAGGGAATTCTTAAGTCCCGAAGAATTGAGGAAATCTTCGGCTGAAAGTATTATCAGCTACATTAGGAAAGTAGAAGCGCTACTAACCTAAAAAGCATCTGACGGCAAGCACAATAGATCTTTTAGGTCGATGTGTATATTACTGCTTAGGAAGGTCAGTATTTAAAAAAAAAAATGTATTAAAACATATGTCTAGAGCTATTACCAATCTTGCACCATGATTCATTCATATGACGGAAAGGCAAAGTGAACGATTGATGGCAGCAGCTTTTCGCTAAAGCCAAACTCCCTCGAATAATTGGCACGATAAATTGCACCCATATCCGCATTCAGTCGCCAGGTGGAACTGATCCAGACATTTTCAGAAATGGTTTTCCCTAAAAGTTCACACGGTGTTTCGCGCGAATTCAATTCAAATCAAGTTATATTGTGTCCTTCTTTAAGATGGATCCACGCATGATCAGCGCAATTTTAATAGTCATGCTTAAAAATACGATTCGAAGAAGGCGAGTTCGTTAGTGTTGGCCACTGGTGCAGAGTTGAAACTGTGTAATCAATCATCATCGCTTGTGTCGTCCTCCATAACATAGCTATCTATAGATGAAAATGAATTCCAACCACCACTGGAAATGCCGGGTTCGCTGATGTGCTAGCCGCCGCAAATGTTCCGTCCGCTCTCGAGTTGAAATGAACTTGGAAGTTAGCCAACTTGGGAGTTAGTGAATAAAATGGCCCTTATTAAGTAACATCCACCAACTCATGAGCAAAATTTGGTCGAATGAAAGTATGCCTCAAGAATGGAACCTCAGCATCGCTTACCCGATCCACAAAAAAGGAGACCCTCTGAACTGGGTCAACTACAGAAGCATGAGTTTCCTCAACACCACCTACAAGATCATATCTGTGAATGCCTGAAACAACCTGATCGGCCCTTATCAGTGCTTTTAGGCCACGAAAGTCTACAGCTGATCAAATTTTCACTCGTCCGTTTGTTCAGGATGACGACGGCTTATGACGATGGCTTATTGACGTACCAAATAAGAATTTTGACAAGCCGACGCACTGTGTTGTGACTTTTGGCTTCTTTAATCTCATTCTTGAGAGGATTGTGCAAAACTCCCGAGCCAGAGGCAAAACCTTCCATATATCGGTGGAACTATTAGCCTATGTCGACCATATTGAAATCATTGGTCAGACCAAAGATTATGAATTCTATACAGATGACGCACTCCATATAAGAAAAATTGTTCTATGTGTTTTCATGTGCTTTCATGCACACCGCCCGCCCGTACCATGAAGCTACTGAGCAAAAGTTTCTGTTTTTTGTTCCCAATGCGTCATCTGTATACAATTCATAATCTTTGGTCAGACTCAACGTGAAGTCATAGCCACGGTTGCTTGTAGAGATGAGCTTAGTCGTGATTTTTAATTCACAGGTATAACTGTGATTGTGATTTCCAATTCACTGTGATTTTAATCTGTGACCGTGAATTGTGATTTCTTCCAAAATTACTACAGGAAACACTAAAAATAAAAGTAAATTTCGGTTCATTTCGTATTAGGTTATTGCGTATGTATGAAACCATTGTTAGATGAAACTGGGTTTTTATAATTATAAAAGAAAATCTTATGTGATGATACGTAAAAAAAAAATCAAGAAACATTTGTTTAACATTAATGGTCTCACATTTTATTTAAAAGGCAAAACAATAAACATTACATTTAAACTAACGTGAACATGAAATACATATGACAATCCATCCATCTTCAAATTTAAACTGCTTGTTGTGTTCTTAAGTTTTTTTTTTTGCAAATATTGGACTTGGCAATTTTTTCGTCTACTACAGCAAACAAAATCCACAAAAAATTATCTTTTTTTGGCACAAAAAACAAACATACACAATATTCAAAAATTTAAACGCCCAAAACAATCACACTTTAACGAAAACACAAAAAATTAAAACTAGCGCCAATTAACCACCAAATCAAACAGCACGCAAAACGTATCAACTTAGCCCAATTACAAAAAAATAATGAATTACAAAGGAGAAAGAACAAAACACCCTTACAAAGCAAAACCAAAAGAAACAGATTACACAGATACACACCACACGCACCCGTGACTCACTGCTTCATTACTCTTCACGTTCAATTTCAATTTTCAACCCTTCAGCATCAACATCGCAAGGAAGAAGAGTGTGAATGTGAACTGTGAAAAGAGCAAAGAGCAACGGAATTGATCTTAATCACGATTTGGGAATACACAGTCTATTTGAAACTCATTCACAGATCGTGATTGAATGAGCGAGTGAGAATGAAACTGTGAAAAGAGCTAAAGAGCATACACAGTTTATTTGCAACTCGTTCACAGGTCGTGATTGTGATTTTTTCTTCACAGCTGATATTTCACAGGTCGTTCTTTTTTGCTCTTCTCTAGTTGCTTGTATAGAAAAGGAAGCGGCAAAAAAGGGTTAGGAGGGTAAGACCAAGTATATGCCGTAAATACGAGAGGATCCACATCATCTAAGGATTAGACAGAATGTCACCATTGACAGATATAACTTTGAGGTAGTACGGGACTTTTCTACATCGGCTCCGCTATTAACTCTGACAACAACATCTCGTCAGAAACTAAACGAAGAATTACTCTTGCCAACCGCTGTTTCTTCGTGCTAAGAAGGAAATTTAGTAGTAAAGCTCTTACTGGAACTACTAAGGACATTCTACACAAGAACCTGATCATCCCAGTCCAGCTCAACAGCGCCAAAGCATAGACCATATCAAAATCGGATGAAGGAAACCTTGGTCGTTTGAGAGAAAAACTTTTCAAAAAATCTTCGGTCCTGTTTGGGTTGACGGGATGTGGAGACGAAGATTCAACCATGAGCTATACGAGTTACGTACAGCGACATGCCCATAGTTCCAAAATCCCGAATCATGTAGAGTGTATAACAACTATTCTCCGTCCTTAAGTGGCGCGTACAATTAAAACCCAACATCAACCAACTTGAAGTGCCAAACTGGACGCAGTCAAAGAACCGGTCTGATTGGGAAGACATGTTGGTTGAGGGCCATGCTCATTCAGGGGTGAAGCGCCACTTAAGAAAGTAAGGTTATTTACCTCAGCGAAGATCTCAACATTCTTGCCTTCGGGTGTTGTCTGCCCAGAATGTTGACGATTTCATGCAAGGATGCAGGCATACAATTCTGGAGATGAAGTCTGACAGCGTATCGAATTCGTTAAAAGTTCAATTCCTGTCATGGTTTGGGCTTCTATAAATAAAAAGGTAGTGCGTGCAGAAATGGTATTTCAGCCATATCAAATTTATTTGCATATTTGTGATGTGATATGCAATAGATCGTCGTCTTCATTTTTTGTAGGCTACAATCTACATAGACTCAAAATGAACACGATTCGTCAACTAATGGTTTTCTCTTCCCTACCCTTTAACCTTCATGAACTAAGTCCTAAGTGTTGATGAATATTTTAGAACAAATCAAATCTGACAGTTGTCTGTCAGACCCAACTGGTGACTCTTGGGCCTTAAGTTTTAAGCTAGATTGATACATTTTTGTGCATGAACTTCGTATTGAATGCGGATTGTTACAATACGTTCGCTGATGTCTTTGAAGCATAAGACTTCTTGGTCCATCCCATTGTAAAGGGTTGATTTTGTTGATTTTGAATAAAACAAAAATTATTTAAGAAATTATTGTAATTTATTTTTATTATTATAATATTGGTATGCTTCAATTATTTATGGAACAAAATATCGGCAAAATGGCCGCCGCGACCTCGACGGCACACCTCCATCCGATGGTCCAAATTTTCAATGACACTGACGCATAATTGAGGTTCTATGCCGTTAATGTGCCAAATTATGTCATCCTTTAGCTCTTGAATTGTTGCTGGCTTATCAACGTACACCTTTTCTTTCAAATAACCCCAAATAAAGAAGTCCAACGGTGTCAAATCAAATGATCTTGGCGGTCGATTAATATCGCCACCACGTTAGATAACACGGCCATTGAATTTGTCGAGCAAAAGAGCCATTGTTTCGAGAGCTGTGCGGAAAGTGGCACCGTCCTGTTGAAGCCACATATCGTCCATATCCATATCATCCAATTCGGGATATAAAAAGTTCGTTATCATCTCACGATAGCGAACACCATTCACAGTAACTGCCTGACCGGCATCATTTTGGAAAAATTACGGCCCGATGATGCCGCCAGCCCATAAACCGCACCAAACAGTCACTTTTTGTGGGTGCATTGGTTTTTCGACAATCACTCTTGGATTATCATTCGCCCAAATGCGGCAATTCTGCTTATTGACGAATCCGCTGAGGTGAAAATGTGCCTCATCACTGTAAGTCTTTATGCATAATTTTCATCAGAGACGAGTGTGAGAGGGGCAACTGTTGGGCACGACGACGAGTTGAGGTGGACGGCTCTTCAGCCACACTATCGCGAACAGCAGCAATATTTTCTGCAGTACGAGTTGTACGAGCATGCACTGGTGTTTTCACATCTCCTACAGACCCGGTGTGCTCAAATTTTTGCACGCTTTTTCCGATTGTACGCACAATTGGACGATTAAATTGACCGAACAAATCACGAAGTGCACGATATGCATTTTGATTTGAACGACCATTTTCATAATAAGCCTAAATAACTTTAACGCGTTGCTCGATTGTGTATCTTTCCATGGTTCAAATTGAGTTATTCTCAAATTAAGAAATGTCAAATGAAATGCAGAAAAAACTTAACGTTTAGGTTTGGTTCACATTCAACATCGGCCCTTAAAATTTAACCACCCGTTATATCCTTGTTGGCAGTAATGACTGCTTTGTAGCAGATCAGCTAGTTGTTTTGGTGCACCTTTTCCATTAAGGTTTCTAACTTTTTGGGTGCAAAAACAAACGTCCTTGTCCTATTTTCTTTAAGCTTTGTCATTAAGATTAAAATCCTTGATTTCCATCATTACAATAACAAAGTACTGTGAGCACAAAGAACATTCGCCACCTTCTCTTTACAAGGGGCCTAAATAACCCTACGTAGCTTGTTGTTTAAATATATCAGAACAGCCCACTTTATACAGCCTAATTGATACTGTAGCCGCCACCGTTGACACCATCTTAGGAATTCTTGCATCTTGAAAAAAGAAAAAGAGAAACAGCGACGGTTATAGAATTCAGCCCTGTGGCACTCCTTTTCAGAAGTAAGCCTCTGGCAGTTTAATTTATGTACCTTCGCTGTCATGACTCATAACATAATTAACGTTTCTCGAAGGATGCTTCCTTATTCTATCCGGTGTTTGTAACTGAAATGAAGTAAGCTGAAGTCCTCTAAGTGGAAATAAGTCAATACTAAGTCCCCATTAAGAGCTAATAAATTCCTAAATTGGTCAAACAAACTGCAAAAATTCACTGAAACATTCGCATCCCTGATTTAAACGGAAAACTAAATCGCTCATCACCTGCATCCGCATTTCTGCATGATTCTATCATCGCCCACTTAATCGGTGTCTTGGTAGCATTTTTTAAATACTCCCTTCCCAAAATGACAATCAGGCGCATTTCAACTCTATCATCCACTTGGCATCCGCATGCTTCCGTTGCATGATAACCAAATGCTAATCGCCTTTTGTCATCATCCATTTCCGAACCAGATACCAAGCATATTTCTGACCAATTGTCATTGATCATATATAAGACTAAGTGTCCAATGTACCGCCTTCGCTTCAAACTGAGAAGAGGAAATGTCAAGCATACCGCCATTCACCATCATCAAACAGCCAAAGGGCGACGTTCACAAAAAAAAAATGCAAAGCAAAACAAAATCCGCAACTTTGCATCTTCACCGCCCTCAGATGTTCGCTCAGAGATTGCCATTAGATCGTACTACTTGTGTGCCAGAGCAGCGTATCTCGAATGCTGCGAACTGCATTCCACCAAGGATCACCTAACCGACCGAGCGAGAGATGTGATTATGCAGCTGGTCGCAGCCGAAAACCGAGATACATCGGAGGACCGACCGAGCATCAAAATCCGAGGAGTCGAATCCGAAAATTTTTCGTTGACATGCGTCCAAAAATTAGCTCGTAAGAGTGCAACGCCTCTTCATCTTCATCGTCGTCGTTGTCTTTTACAGTGATCTGCTGCACGCTTTTGGACGCGATATCTAGACATCGGTGGGGCAGGGCGATCGTAATTTGGCGCCGATGATCATGATGATTCTTTTAATCAAGAGCTCATTTGGATTGTTGTGCCGCCGCCGCAGCCGCGATTTTGCATACAGATACAGATGCACCGTCTCACACGATCATGCGGCACATGCAGTAATGCAGTGCAGCCAGCCAGCCAGCGGCGAGTTATGCCGGGAATGATAGTGCACTCTATCGAGAAGCGATTGCATGTGCAGATCTGTGGCACTTGCATTGGGTTGGTTTAGATCGGGGAGAGGGGCGACACGTTCGTTGTTCGTGTGCGCCTGTGTGCGCCAATGAAATGAAAAGTTTAACCGCGCAATGGACTTTGGATGCAGTGTGACTTTCAGTATGCACGGTCCTCGGGATAGTGCGATGGTATTTAGCACTCTTGGCGGGAAGAATAGCAAAGTTCGTCCATCAAATTGAATTGAGGGGCGCTTGCCAGAAGATGGATGCTTTTTTTTTTTCTCATTCGCATTCTGTTTTAGTTTTATTGTCGTTTGTTGGGTGTCGGCTGTCTGATGTTTCGTGTTCAATTAAATTGTTTGGCTTTTACTCTTTTGAAAATGAGATTGAGGAAAAGGAAGGTGCCGAATGATTTATAGTATCGGGTTGGCTTCTGCTGAATCTGTTTGAAATTTGTCAAAACAATGTATTTGGGTGGAGATAGACGACGTGTGAGCTGGCTTGAGGTATTCTCACACAGCCGGATGTGAGTGGGTGTCATTAATTAAGAGGAGACGTTTTGAACGTTATTTTTTATTTGGATTGAATTTAAGAACCTAAGCGATTAGCAGATTTGAGAAATCTAAATAAATGTAAAGACTTATAGGTGCCTGACTTATATATTTTAAGTGTAACGGATGCCCAAATGAATAAATTTTGAAGGCAAGTAGGATGTAGAAGTAATTCTACATCAGAGTAGATGTTGCCATGATTGTCTGATTGGTCATTACATTACTTTCCGATGATGGTTTTATTGCTTTTTTAGAGCTCCCTTTTTTGGAGATCAAACCAAGGTTGTGGACAGTGACAAACGCCATTATTGTGTGGTGAAGTGCCATCCCATAATGCTATAATGATGTGGTGGCACCTCGCTGTGAAGTAAATGTCAGGTATTATTCATCAAAGATTTATAGATGGGCTGGTGAACCTAACCTTTCTCCTTTATACCCAGAGGATTTAGCTTATTTACTTACTTAAGTGGGGCTACAGTCCGGAATGAACCTGGGCCTCAACCAACATGCCTCTCCAATTAGCCCGGTCCTTAGCTAAGTGCCTCCAGTTGCGCACTCCAAGTTGGTTGAGGTCGGTTTCCACGTGTGCGCGCCACTTAAGGCGAGGTCTTCCTCTACTGCGTCCGACGTCTGGCTGGGAATCGAAGACTCTGCGAGCCGGAGTATTGTTGTCCTTTCGTTCTACATGTCCTAGCCATCTTAAACGTCCAATGCGGAGTTTTTTGACCAGGGGCATGTCGCTGTACATCTCGTATAGTTCTTGGTTGAATCTTCGTCTCCATAGCCCGTCATTGCAAACGGGACCGAAGATTTTTCGAAGAATTTTTCTCTCGAATCTATCAAGGATTTCTTCATCCGCTTTTGATACGGTCCATGCTTCAGCACCGTAGAGCAGGACTGGGATGATCAGGGTCTTATATAGGATCTCCTTAGTAGTTCGAGTGAGGGCTTTACTACTAAATTGCCTTCTTAGCCCGAAGAAACAGCGGTTGGCAAGAGTAATTCTTCGTTTAATTTCTGACGAGATGTTGTTGTAAGAGTTATAGCGGAGCCGAGGTAGACAAAGTCCCGTACTACCTCAAAGTTATATCTGTCAATGGTGACGTTCTGTCCAATTCGTCGATGTTGTGAGTCCTTTCGTGATGACAGCATATACTTAGTCTTACCCTCATTTACTGCTAAACCCATTTTCGCCGCTTCCTTCTCTATACTAGCAAACGTGGCTATGACATCACGTTGAGTCCTACCAATGATGTCAATATCGTCAGCGTATGCTAGTAGTTGCACCGACTTTTGGAAAATTGTGCCTCTGGTGTTGGCTTTTGAGTTTTGCACAATTCTCTCAAGAATCAGATTAAAGAAGTCACATGACAGCGCATCGCCTTGCCTAAATCCTTTTTTTGGTATCGAATGTGTCGGTGAGGTCGTTTCCGACCCTGATGGAGCAGCGAGAATTCTCTATCGTCATCCTACACAAACGGACGAGTTTGGGCGGTATACCAAAACTAGACATGGCTCTATACAGTTCGTCTCTATAAATGCTGTCATAAGCGACTTTGAAATCGATAAATAGGTGGTGGGTATCGATTTGGACTTCTTGGGTTTTTTCCAGAATCTGCCGAAGTGTGAAAATTTGATCGGTTGTGGACTTTCCTGGCCTAAAACCACACTGATAAGGGCCAATCAGGTTGTTGGTAAACGGTTTCAGGCGTTCACATATTACGGCAGATAGGATCTTGTAGGCGATGTTGAGGAGACTTATGCCTCTGTAGTTGGCGCAGTTCAGAGGGTCTCCTTTTTTGTGGATCGGGCAAACGATGCTGAGGTTCCATTCTATAGGCATATTTTCATCCGACCGGATTTGGCTTATGAGTTGGTGGATGTTACTTACCATGTCATCTCCGCCGGCCTTATAGAGCTCAGCGGGAAGGCCGTCATTTCCGGCGGCCTTGTTAAGCTTGAGTTTAGATATTGCTATCCTCACTTCACTCAGGTCGGGTGGTTGGTAGTTTTCGCTGTCGTTGCCAATATTGAATGGTTCGTTCTGCCTGACAGCGGAATGTTGTTCGTCATCGCCGTTTAACAGTCTGCAGAAGTGGTTCTTCCATATCCTCAGCATCGACTGTGTCTCTCTACAATATTTCCTTGTTCATCTCGACAGGCTTCTGTTCGAGCCTTGTATCCTTGGTTTTGACGTTTTACACTTTGGTAAAACTTGCGAACATCGTTCCTGGAGTGGCACCTCTCTATATCCTCGATCGCGCGCTTTTCTTGCTCTTTTTTCTTCTTGCTGAAAAGCCGATGTTCTTCCCTTCTTCTTTGCCTATAGAGCTCAATGGCACCTCTCGTCTGCACCTGCAGCTTAGCCTTCTAGGCCTCGTTCTTGGCTGCGAGCATCTGTCGGCATTCCTCATCAAACCAGGGGTTTCTTGCTGGTGGGCGCGAGAAACCTAGCACATCAGTTGCGGCTGATCTAATGGCCTGCTGGCATCGTTGCCATTGCTCTTCGACATTCGATGCTGGTGGTATGGTGTTAATCGAGAGGTTAAGGGATACGCGTTTTGCGAAGGTCTTGGCGGTCTCTTGCGATTGCAGTCTTCCGACATTAAATTTTTTCACAGTATTTCTGGATTGTTGTGGCGTGGTGGATATCCGCATTCTTACCTTGGCTGCTACAAGGTAGTGATCCGAGTCGATGTTAGCTCCTCGGAATGTTCGGACATCCAAAATACTGGATGCGTGCCTCTTATCTATCGCAATGTGATCAATTTGGTTGACCGTTCGTTGATCTGGAGACCGCCATGTCCCCTTATGGATATCGAGGTGAGGAAACCGTGTGCTGGCTATAGTGGCATTTCGTTCCGTAGCGAAATCAATTAGCCTAAGTCCGTTACCAGACGTGTTGTCGTGTAGGCTATGTTTTCCGACAATACTTCTAAAGATGTCTTCTCTTCCTACCTTTGCGTTAAAATCTCCCAGCACGATTTTAACATCGTACTTCGGTAGTCGCTCATAGGTTTTGTCAAGGAGCTCGTAGAAGCAATCCTTAGCTATATCATCTTTTTCTTCCGTCGGAGCGTGAGCGCATATAAGGCTTATGTTGGCGAATTTGGCCTTGATGCGGATTGTTACTATGCATTCGCTAATGTCTTGGAAACATAAGACTTCTTGCCTAAGTCTGGCACTTATAACAAATCCGCATCCGAATAGTCGCTGTTTCTGCTCACTATAACACGGTCCGTAGTATATGTCACAGTTTTTCATCCTCTGTAGCTGTAAATTCATATTTATTTGTATATTGAACAACATCTAGAATGAAATCGAATCCTAGGCTAAAGTCTGGTTTCCTCAGTTTTGGTTTAATTTGTTCTAGCAACCAATATTTTTTATGGCCCTATAGGGCCATTGTCTTTATATGTGGGAGAAGACGAGATACACCGAAAAATTACAATAACTTCTCCCAGATAGAAAAAAGCCCTATAGGGCAACGCTGTGGGAGAAGACGAGATACGCAGAAAATGTCCCCGTTTATAGTTTGTACAGAAAAGATAAGTGAAAAGCAATGGATTTATCAAAGAAGAGAGAACAAAATAACGTTTGACCAAAGATAAGCAGATATGTAAATCCATTCAGAAGTTTTGCCAAGCCATTGAACATCATACCACCACTTTTTTTAATTGTAAACGATGTTGGCTAGAAATCCCCTGCTATCAATCAGAACGAACGAACGCGAAAACTGCTATCCAAGTGACCTAAATAAACAAAGATAACTTAAATTAGCTGAACAAAGGTACCAAAAATGACCACCTTCCTGCCATGCTATATAAAGCTATTGGCCATGAGTTGTTAAGGATCATACACCTTCTCTTTAGAAAAATTTGGTCTGATAACTTGTAGAATGAATCCTAAGAGTCGTTTTCCAAACATACCAAGAGAAAACCTCCAATTGCAGAGTCATAAATTTGCTCCTGAAACTTGGGTTTACCAGCAATCTGATCGGTCTCCCTCAATGCGGTCAGAAAAGTCCATAAATGATAAAATCCTCCAGGACGCAAATTCCGGAAATGTTTGAAAATCTCAAAATGGACTGTTAGTTGAACAACTAAGGCGATCCAAAATACATTTTTGATCACCCAAGCTCTGCCTTACTCCATCATGGACCATATCAAAAGCAGGTGACGAATTTCTTGATTGTTTCGAGCCAAAAATTCTTTCAATTGCAAAATTGCAATTGTTCGTCATCGCACTGGTTAAGTCTGATACACTCAATAAATTCACACCCAAATAGTCGCTGTTTCTGCTTACTACAAGGTGGACCAAAAGAAGTCATCCGAAGTTGTTTGGCCCTTCTGAATATCGGTTGTGGCTCGCGCAGTGTGTGCCATTGCTCCGTCCTGTTAGAACCATATGTCCTCCAGCCCCAAATCGTTCAATTGCGGCAGAAAAAACTCGGTTAACATGGCCCTATAGCGCGCACCGTCCACTGTTGTCGGCGTTCTCGAAAAAAAATGTCCCGATGACTACTCCAGCGTGAACAGCAGACCAAGCAGTCATTTTGAGCGGGTGTAATGGCTCCTCGTGCATTACTCGTGGATTTTCGGTGCCCCAGAAGCGATAGTTTTGCTTGTTCACGTACCCGCTGAGGTGGAAATGAGCCTCATCTTTCATTATGATATTGGTCGAAAAATCATCCACCCTCGAGATTGAGGATGGCTTGGGCGTAGGTTACACGTGTTTGGCGGTCGACAGGCAGCAGCTGATGCACGGACTGGACTTTGCATGGGAACATGCGCAAGTCTTTAACCAAAATTCGCCTTAGGGACGACCGGCTGAGGGGTAATTGCGAGGCACGGCGTCTGGGCGATGTTTTCGCGACAGCTCGACATCCTTGGCAACAGCGGCGATATTCTAGGCACAACGGGCGAACCGGGGCCGGCCACTCTTGGCAACGTCTCTTGTGGTCTCATACTCTTCAATGTTGGTGGCTAAATGGCGCAGTATTTGCGCAGTCGGCGTCGGACGGCCAGGGATTCGTCGAAGGAATTCGCGCTGCGCCAACACTACAGACGAATTGTTACGCAAATAAATAGACACGATAATTCCGCGTTCTTGGGGAGTGTATCGCTTCATGGCTTGTTCACTTGTATTCTATATCTGTCTAGTCCACAAATGCCAAAACAGATTTGACATTGGTGGCCATTTGCAAAATTAAGAGCATCTTCCAACAGGGTGATCTCTTTTGGCCCACCTTGGATAAGACGGTCCGTAGTAGATGTCACAATTTTTCATTCTCTTTTTGTCCCGATGGCAATCCATCCATCATATTTCCATCCATCCATCCATCCATCGGACCCCGATCATTTAATGAGTGGCGACATGAATAAAATGCCATACGAATGGAAACAACTGATGTGATGGGTTTCTACCATCCACCGGCAAGAAACCCAAGGTTTGACGAAGAATAGTGCTCGCAGTCAAGTATTAGACTGTACTGCAGGCGAAGATGAGAGCTGAAGCTTTTAATATTAGCAACTACAACAAAAACTAGCAAAACAAACCGACTTATATGAAGTGCATGAAAGAAGTATCTAGACTTTAACTTAACAAAGCTGCCGAACATGTCGACCTTATTGCTAAGCTATATAAAACTGGGGAAGATGATTTTTTAAGAACAAGACATAGACAAAGCATCGATCGTCTCATCGATCGTCGTCAACTTCAGCCAGGACTGTTAAGCCACTCAATCAAGTATGTCCATATCGATCAAACGAACAGTAACACTCAAGGCAAAGATATCGTTTGATTACAATTAAACCCTCCCAGCCGGAGGAGAGCTGCAGTGTTAATCTGTACACCCCTTCACGTGATGATCTTAATCATTTTGTAACGATGTAACAGCTACGAATATTCCAATACATCAATTCTTTACATTGTACTTGAATCCTTGCATACATTTTGTCATTCCTATTCCAATCAATTCGCTTGGATCTGCGTCCCAAGTCCATCCACCTCGCCGATCCACCCGTGGGAATTTATAATAAAAATCCACCATTCCGTGCACAATTAGCAATTCGAAAATGTCGTGTCCCCGCGTGTCCAGAGTCAAGTGCATTAAATGGCGCCCTTCTCATTTAAAATGTTGCCGTCGATTTTCGCATTTCCTGCTGCGGTCCACACTCCAACTCGGTGGTAATTGATGCAATGATATGTATCGTCCAATCAGTCCATTCCCGCGCAGACCATAACCCAGAACTGTTCTGTTTATTTTTTCCGCTGATTCATAGCCAGAGCGAGGTCCACTCGCTGCTGCCCATATGCCATACCTAATTACACATTAATTATTGCAAGTCGAAAAAAAGTCCAAAAAACGGGTCCACAATTTATTGCGCTCTCCCTGCATGCTATCACTGCAGTCAATCTATGGTTTCAGCCAACAACAAAAAAAATCCTAAAAAGAACACTCCTTATTCTTGCTGTCCTGTCAACCACGCTCTGGTATTCGATCGAATTTGGTCCACCAGCGGGTTTTTGGGAGCCCAACTCGTCATTATCATCGTCGTCATCACCAGCACGTCGTCGGTCGTGCCATCGTTGTCAATTCCCACCGTAGAGGTATGGTGCCTCAACACCCCACCATCTCCACAATACCACCTCCACCACCACCGCCATCATCATCATCATTGCCACCATCAGCATCAACATCAGCACCGCTAACAGGAGTATCAACGAGAATAGCCACAACAATTGGGAATCCGGCAGCTTATTAGAATTTTAAGCGCATTCCCGAAATGCAATCACTTCCAGGGAAGGCTCATTCGCGGAGCCCATACCGTGGGTATATTGTGAACCATCACCATCACTATCAGCGTCACCGCGCGCCCAGCAAAACACAGTTCAGCGTGCAGACGACCGTCTATAGAATTTTAAAATGCTGTTCCTCGCGAAACCGATCATCGGAGGAACACACAAAACACGACCAACTCACACACTTTGGGGCACACACAGTGTGCCTCCAAAAGGTAGGTATCCCAGGGAAGAATCAAAACACGAGCACACCAAAAAAAAAAGAGCGTCCTTTTATTGAAATCTCGCTCCAAATTTATTTCGCATTAAAAAAATAAGGGAAACAGCGGCAGGGCGGACACTTGGACAGTACAAGAGTGACCGGCTGCGGCTGCGGCAGTTACAGCAGCCGATACACGAAAAAGGCGCTAAGAGTATTTTCTGCGAAAATGTTGTTCGTTGTCGTTGTCCACCGCTGCCGTTGGCATATTTTGAATTGTGTCGGTGAGGTGTGCGCGGTTTTGGGATTTTTTTTTATCAGTCAGTGTGTTTGCTTGTATCCTTTTTAGAGGACATTGTGTTTTTCCTTTGGTAGTTCGGCACCCCGTGACTTTGAGATGGTGTCCACTTTGTTTAGTTTGTGGGCCAGTAGAGTTGCGATGGCCTTTGAGGTGTTACCAGTTTGAATTTGAATAAAACGGTGGAGCGCTGGAATAGTTTGAAATTGGAATTTTGTCGTCGACATTGTTAAAGGACGATGCATCAGATTTACCGAACCAGAAATGTAACACAATGGTCGCCTTATTTTTAAACTTTGAAAATTTCCTTCTCCAAACCAGTTAATCGGTTCTTACTCATGGAAAAAAAATTCTCAAAAAAAATTATCCAAATTGGGTAACATTTGGGTTTGAAAATACTCAAAATCAGTCAAAAGCTGTTTTTTTTATAAAAATTCAAGAAAAAGCTTTTTTTTAATATAAAATTCCCGCTGACATAAAATAAAGCTCCAATGTAACAACGAAATGATTTGTGGTAAAGTGAAATAAGGCCAAATGAAATAGAGCCAAATTAAAAAAAAAAATAGTTTGACTTTATTCCGTTTAGGTAATGAAATAAAGCCAATTTGGCATTATTTCGATATGAATATATAAATACAAAGAAATTCAGCGTGCAACCAACCTCGCGCCAACAACCCTAACTTTAAATAACTTAAAAGATCCCCAACATGTTATCGTACTTGGGGACTTTAACCTACCAAATATCATTTGGTCATTTGATTCAAATATTTCTAGTTTTTTTTCCATTTAATGTTAATTATGATTATGAGCGTGAAGTTGTTGATACTCTTGCTCAGCTTGATCTTCGACAAATTAATTATTTGCTCAACGATTTTAATAACGTCCTAGATTTGGTATTTGTTGATTCTGAGCTTAGCACTAATATCACTCACTCCATGACACCGCTTGTCAGTAATTCCATTTTTCAAATACAAGCCTGAAATCGAGGACCTCATACGAGAAAAAAGGAGAGCGCGCAAGAGATGGCAACATTCCTGCGCACCCACTGATAAAACTTATCTGAACTATCTCTGTAACAAACTCAAGAATGAGCTACAGGATTTAAGAAATCGCGAGACTTCTACATACCTCTAGGGCTTGACTGCTGATAAGACTTCAAACTACTCACTATGGAAAGCTTTGAATTCCATAAGGAAACCCAAAATACACTCGTCACCAATAAGAAATACTAACGGCGAATGGGGAAAAGGAGACAAAGAGAAAGCGGATTTATTTGCCGAGCATCTAGAAGAAACTTTCAAGCCGTTCGATGGAAGACCCCTGAACGGAGAACTGAATGCTAATATGTCCCCCGACAACTATAAAGTTAAAGCCGTATCCATGTCCGAGCTTCGAATGACAATAAGAAAGTTAAAAAATAACAAAGCTCCAGGATATGATTTAATCACCGGCGAAATCCTGAAGGAGCTACCGAAAAAAGCATTAGTTAAGTTGCTCTACATAATAAATGCTTCTCTGAGACTTTTATATGTTCCAAGGCAATGGAAAGTCGCTAAAGTCATTATGGTCCCGAAACCGGGGAAAAGTCCAAAGATAAGAAATCTTATAGACCCATTTCGCTCCTGCCGATCATATCTCGAGAAAATTATGCTAAAACGATTACAACCAGTAATTGAAGAAAGACGCTTGATCCCAGATCATCAATTCGGCTTCCGGGTCAAACATTCCACAATCGATAAGGTTTATCGAATAACTAATGAAATTGAAAATGCTCTAGAATGGAAAAAGATCTGCCCTGCCGCTTTTCTTGACGTATCACAAGCTTTCGACAAGGTATGGCAAGAAGGTCTAGGGTATAAATTAAGGACAATCCTACCGCCATAATTATACAGACTACTGAAATTCTACCTTGAAAACAGACTGTTTCGTATTAGACATGAGACTGAATACTCAGAATTCAAAGAAATCCACGCTGGTGTTCCGCAGGGAAGTGTTCTCGGACCAATCCTATTCTTGCTCTGCACAAGAGCAACAACTGCCTCTGTAGTTGGCGCAGTTCAGAGGGTCTCCT
Organism: Rhingia campestris; assembly: GCA_932526625.1. NCBI lineage: Eukaryota > Metazoa > Arthropoda > Insecta > Diptera > Syrphidae > Rhingia > Rhingia campestris. Next base: position 170,983,109 of record OW052182.1, read on the forward strand.
TTTTTGTGGATCGGGCAAACGATGCTGAGGTTCCATTCTATAGGCATATTTTCATCCGACCAGATTTGGCTTATGAGTTGGTAGATGTTGCTTACCAAGTCATCTCCGCCAGCTTTATAAAGCTCAGCGGGAAGGCCGTCATTTCCGGCGGCCTTATTAAGCTTGAGTTTAGATATAGCTATCCTCACTTCACTTAGATCGGGTGGTTGGCAGTTTTCGCTGTCGTTGCCAATATTAAATGGTTTGTTCTGCCTGACAGCGGAATGTTGTTCGTCATCGCCGTTTAACAGTCTGCAGAAGTGGTCCTTCCATATCCTCAGCATCGACTGTGTCTCAACTACGATATTTCCTTGTTCATCTCGACAGGATTCTGTTCGAGCCTTGTAGCCTTGTAGCCTTGGCTTTGACGTTTTACACTTTGGTAAAACTTGCGAACATCGTTCCTGGAGTGGCACCTCTCTATATCCTCGATCGCGCGCTTTTCTTGCTCTTTTTCTTCTTTCTGAAAAGCCGATGTTCGTCCCTTCTTCTTTGCCTATAGAGCTCAATGGAAGCTCTATTAACTCTGACAACAACATCTCGTCAGAAATCAAACGAAGAATTACTCTTGCCAATCGCCTTTTCTTCGGGCTAAGAAGGCAATTTAGTAGTAAAGCCCTCACATAAGACCCTGATCATCCCAGTCCTGCTCTACGGCGCTGAAGCATGGACCGTATCAAAAGCGGATGAAGAAAACCATGCTAAACGAAAAGAGGAAGCCCTAAACTGCTACAAAGCAGACATTACTGCCATCCAAGAAATACGATGTAATGGGCCGGGCAAAAAGAGGATGAAAAACTGTGACATCTACTATGGCCCGTGTTATAGTGAGCAGAAACAGCTACTATTCGGATGCGGATTTGTTATAAGTGACTTCTTAGGCAAGAAGTCTTATGTTTCCAAGACATAAGCGAACGCATTGTAACAATCCACACAAGGCCAAATTCGCCAACATAAGCCTTATATGCGCTCATGCTCCGACGGAGGAAAAGGATGATATAACTAAGGATTGCTTCTACGAGTTCCTCGACAAAACCTACGAGGGATTACCAAAGTACGATGTTAAAATCGAGCTAGGAGATTTTAACGCAAAGGTAGGAAGAGAAGACATCTTTAGAAGTATTGTCGGAAAACATAGCCTACACGACAACACTTCTGGTAACGGACTTTGGCTAATTGATTTCGCTACGGAACGAAATGCCACTATAGCCAGCACACGGTTTCCTCACCTCGATATCCATAAGGGGACATGGCGGTCTCCATTGTGATAGACGCATCCAGTATTTTGGATGTCCGAACATTCCGAGAAGCTAACATCGACTCGGATCACTACCTTGTAGCAGCCAAGGTAAGAATGCGGATATCCACCACGACACAACAATCCAGAAATACTGTGAAAAATTTTAATGTCGGAAGACTGCAATCGCAAGAGACCGCCAAGACCTTCACACAACGCGTATCCCTCAACCTCTCGATTAACACCATACCACTAGCATCGAATGTCGAAGAGCAATGGCAACGATGCCAACAGGCCATTAGATCAGCCGCAACTGATGTGCTAGGTTTCTCGCGCCCACCAGCAAGAAAAACCCTGGTTTGATGAGGAATGCCTACAGATGCTCGCAGCCAAGAACGAGGCCTACAAGGCTAAGCTGCAGGTGAAGACGAGAGCTGCCATTGAGATCTATAGGCAAAGAAGAAGGGAAGAACATCGGCTTTTCAGCAAGAAGAAAAAAGAGCTATGTAGGCTATGTTTTCCGACAATACTTCTAAAGATGTCTTCTCTTCCTACCTTTGCGTTAAAATCTCCCAGCACGATTTTAACATCGTACTTCGGTAGTCACTCATAGGTTTTGTCAAGGAGCTCGTAGAAGCAATCCTTAGCTATATCATCTTTTTCTACCGTCGGAGCGTGAGCGCATATAAGGCTTATGTTGGCGAATTTGGCCTTGATGCGTTCGCTAATGTCTTGGAAACATAAGACTTCTTGCCTTAGTCTGGCACTTATAACAAATCCGCATCCGAATAGTCGCTGTTTCTGCTCACTATAACACGGTCCGTAGAAGATGTCACAGTTTTTCATCCTCTTTTTGCCCGGCCCATCCCATCGTATTTCCTGGATGGCAGTAATGTCTGCTTTGTAGCAGTTTAGGGCTTCCCCTAGTTGTTCGCCTGCACCTCTCCTGTTTAATGTTCTCACATTCCAGGTGCAGATACGAACGTCGTTGTCCTTTTTTCGTTTAGCAGGGTCGTCAACAATAAAATCAGTCCTTTCCGAGGCTATTGGTTGCTTCGTAACCATGTTTTTTTTTCTGTGGTTGGGTAGTTAACCCAAAGCACAACCCCCAACCTGGAGGGCCAGTTCCAATTTATTAGATACCCCTAGGACACGGGGCCATCAGTATCCACTACGGGATTGAGCGCTGCCGTTTGCCTTTCGGTTCATCCGCCACCATCTCTGTTCAAGGGGCCTGACTAACCCTTGAAATTCCTAGACAACCTGTTGTCCGAATATGTCGGAGCAGCTCATCTAGGTTCGCCTGGGACAGCAGGCCGGGTATTCATCCGTGCCATTCTCACCAGGGTGTTTATAGTGTTGCTGTTTTTCGTCGTGTTATCAACACTCGCACTTATCGTTTAGCAAGTCAAATCCGGTTGGATGAGACCAGTACCCGATGGTTACCACTTGGAGGTAAAGATAAGCACATTTGATGTGTAGTCAGAGTTGCAACACTGGGCATTGCCAAGTTAACGCCAATCAGAGTCTACCCTCGTTCTACAACACCCAACCATCAATTAAAAAAATTATTGCCAACCGTTTTTTTGGAATTTTAGACATCCCTAGCGGATTTTATAACCAAGCTAAGTGAAAACATTTGTGTGCTCATGTAATCTCATCGCCTTACATTTGACAACCCAGCGATAGACACACGAATGATGCTACAATACACCCCCGAACTTCCATCCATTCCTATTGATCTGTATAGATGGATCATAGGCTGAGAAATCGCTCTGGAATGCTATGCTATAATTTTGCCCAATCGTTTGTTTTATAAGTCATCGTGCATCTCCAGATTACTCAATTTTACGCTCTGGCAACATTCTTGCATCGGACCATCTGAGTCACAATCCAATTTCAATCAGATAAACCCACAAAGGGCAACAAAAAACCAAAAAAAAAACGGATCTACACCACTTATAGCCGATATGTGTCGCAGCTGAAGCTCCGCGCCTGCGCGCCACAGCTCGATGTGCCACGAATCATTCGATAAACAATCGAGATGCTGATGGCAGTTTTACCCATTTTGTCCGTTCTTCTCGTTGACGGTTTCGTTTATTTTTTTTCCTCCTGTCTTATGCTGAAAAGCTGACAGAAAATTAAGCGTCGATTTTGGCGAAAAAGCGAAAACAGAGCAACACGCCGCCAATAAATCGAACCTACGCGCTGCGGACGCACAGACACCGAATCTGGCCGATCAATCCGCACTTTGTTACAGATTATTTGTGTACGGTGGATGGAGTCCAGTGTTCGGAGCCCGGGTGCGGTGCCGGTGCTCTCTCATTTTCCACCTTATTATACCGTATGCGCGATCGTCCTCGCGATCGGTTTTTCACTTACCGCTTCTCGTGGTTTTGGTGGACCCTAAATTGACTTCTGTGCGTTGTGTCGCCTGTTCACGAGTCAGCCTGTGTATTGTTGTCACACAGAGACAGAGTGATCAGGTTGGGGGGCTAGACTGAGGTTCTTGTTCTTGAGGATCGAATCGATTGGTGTTTTTCGTTTTTTTTTTTTTGCCAGAACCGCGTAATTGATCTGGACATACTTCGGACTTCAAAGGAAACTATGGGATTGTTGGTATTTTGTCCGGTGATATATATGGGGCTACCGCGAGTGGAACACCTTTATGGTGAAGGTTACCACCGCTCTGTGGGTACACGAACGTCCATTGCAAACGAGTCACATTCCATTGACCATTCACGTATCAAATTCAGGAATATTGATAAGTTGAGCTATATGCTGCGGTTGGCGGCTGCGCACAAGAGACGCGTCTACACAAGTTGCGAATGTTGCTGGGATTGTGCGAAAAATGGACTACATACATGTATGCATCTGAGATGTGAGATGAGACGCTGAGGCTGAGTAGTCGATGTCCTGAAGTGTCTGCAAACACGATGATGACGACAGTTCGACATGGGGCCGAGATCTATAGAGCTGAGCTGTGCGCATATTGTGATGGCAATTAATTTCGGTGTCGGCTTTTATTTGAGGGCCAGGAAGGCGGCGACATCAGTTTTGCTCTGCGATGGTATAGTGCTACAAGTTTGGTTTTACATGAGATCGCAATTATTGGCTACGTGAACTGTGTACGAAAGTTGAGGTGAATTGGACAGATTTCTGACAAAGGAATGCACTCTCGGGTTGAACGAAATTCTTCAATTGATACAATGAGATGTTGGGCATTTTCTGTGGAGTTGAATGTATTCTCGTAGATTGGCTGAAGCAGTTGTTGGAATCGAACAAAAAGTAAAGGAATCTGCGTCTGTCAAAACTTTAAGAGTAGGTATATCTTAATTATGTAGGCGACATCTTTGGTGATCCCTTAAATTGTAATTAGTTTTTCGAGAGGTATTAAGGTTAACGCAACGGGGGAAGTGCTTGATACATTTGGAGGTTCGGGTTACTCTGAGGATCGAGGAAGTCGATAGAAATGTCCAATTTGAACTAAAATATGCATCGACGGATATGCGACGAACATTTTATCGACTGGCAAATTACTCCGATGGTATACACCTTGCTGTAAGGTAGTAAAAAAGGGCAGCTATATCCAAAATACAACAACGCTGATGGCCGGACGTTTTTAGATTCGATGGAAATGAATTCATATGGTGCATGTGCAAACGTCTTTCCTAACTCATTTCAGGTAGGAAAACAAGCCTTCTACACATAGCCTGTTAAAAGACATCATTAGAATGTCTAAAATCCTTCTCTACCTGGTGAGTGGTGGTAAATATGGCCACATTATCATGTGCATTGGTTTATACAACCACATCATGAATTAAGATTGATGAGCCGGTTCAATAGTGGCAAGGAAGGCATCAGTTATGATTGCACATCCTGATTACAAATTCCGGAGATAAAGAAGTTCGCCATTGGAAATTCGATGCGGGACTTTTCATGGTAAACAAAACGCAAAAGCAATCCAAAACCATTATCACCAATTACAACAGCATGTCAACATCAACTGAGTGCATACACGTCTCGAAAAAGAAAGACCACATATTCTAGCCCTCACGGAAACATAAACCAATTCAACGACAAATCGAAGGTGGACTCAGATCTCTTCGTGTGCCTTTCTGCTCCGACATCTCCTCCTCCCATTTTGAAAGCACTGCCCTTTCCAACTGGTCTTCACATCTGCCACTCGAACTTTTCCATTGTGACCCTGGATGACTTTGGTTATCCATCCCACTTGTCATTTTGGTGGTGGGATATTGTCCTAGTTAACGTTGACGGTTTAACCCTGAACATCTCCTCCAGAAGTGCGCCTTCACGGATTTATTCTGCGCCACCGCTATATAATGCTGATGTCTGGAACTTCTGTTGCTAGCTCTGGAATAGCTTTCAGAGATGATCTAATGAGTGTATGACTTGCGGTTAGTGACTCGAAATCGTTAGGGTCATGTCATCTGCGTGATGGGCCTTGAGTTCATCATCGCCTCGATTTCAACAAGTGCAGTTGACAACTCTTCATATAAACATGGAATCTTGTAACCTCATTGTTAGTTAGGTTAGGAAACATACAAATCCATTATTATTGGGCACTGGATAATAATAATCCCATGAGCACCCGTATTCCTCTTTTATTAAAAGAGACTAGAAACTTGGATGTTTTGTTATCAATGTTAGTTCATAGATTTAATATTAACCACTATAATGTTTATACCTTTTCACATAGGGGTATATTAAAGGGTATTTTTTTTAGAGGTATAGAAGGTATAGGTATATGATGTGTGCTGTGTGGCATGTAGCGCCGTCTTGTTGGAACCACATCTCTTCCACATTCATGCCATCCAATTCGGGAACAAAATAGTCGGTTATCATGGCTCTATACCGATCTCTATTAACGGCAACTGACTCTCCAGCATCATTTCGGAAGAAGTACAGCCCAATGACTCCACCAACCCACAGAGCACACCAAACAGTCAGTTTTTGTGGATGAAATGGCGTCTCAAATGCGGCAATTTTGCATGTTGACGTAGCCATTCAACAAAAAATGAGCCTCATCACTGAACAAAATTTTGCGATGAAAATCAGCATCGAGATCAATCTCATTTTCGGCCCATACACCAAAATCACGATGAATTGCATGGTCTCGCGGCTTTAATTCTTGCACAAGCTGGATCTTGTAAGGTCGTAAGCCAAGATCTTTGCGCTAAATCGTCCATAAAGTTGATGGACAAAGCTCCAATTGCTGTGCACGGTGGCGAATCGATTCATTCGGGTCCTCTTCAACAATTTGCTTTACAGCGGCAATTGTTTCTTCACTGTTTGACGTCTCTGCCGATGCGTATTATCACATAGAGTAAACGTAGTATGAAAACGATCCATGGTTAGCCGAATTAATTGCTCTGATGGACGATTATGTGGATCATAAAATAGACGGAGCTTGCGGTAGACTTCGCGAACTAAACCATTATTTTCGAAATAAATTTGCACGATTTGCAAAAGTTTGTCAACCTGTTCATGATGAAATGGCAAACCGAACTGAACATAAATGACATTAGAGTTGCCCTATCTGACCAAAAATGTCAGTTTTATCTCTATTCAGAAAACCAACCTCTAAAAAAAACACCATTGAGTTTTGATACATAGTTTGTAACATAGAGAAATAATTTAGCTAGAGCCTTAAAGTATATGGATCGACACAGAATCGATAGGTGAGTCGATTTAGCCATGTCGGTAAACGGGGAGAAATCTCTAATTACAGACCTATTTCAAAGCTCTCTTGCATTCCTAAGTTATTCGAACATATTATTTGTGATAAATTGGTCTTCCTTTGTCGAAACATTATCTGTAAAGAACAGCATGGTTTTGTAAAAAATCGATCCACATCACTGACTTTTCCAAAGCTGTTGACCAGTTATCACATAACATCATAATTTTTAAACTTATTGTTTCCCTCCAGGTTTCATAAATTGGGTTCAATCATATCTTTCATTAAGAACTAATCGGGTAAAATTTAGAGGCTCTAAATTTAACCTTTTTGTTGCGCAATCTGGAGTACCCCAAGGTAGTCATTTAGGCCATATCTTATTTAGTCTTGCTATTAACGATGCAATAGCTTGTATTCGAGAGAGCAAAATACTGATATATGCTGATGACATGAAAATTTTCAAATATGTAGGATATCTAAGATATTCGCTTTTATTACAAACTGATTTAAATAGCTTTACAATATGGTGTTTTAAAAACGGTTTGAATCTGAACCCCACTAAGTGCCGCATATGTCATTTTCACGACAACGTACTCCATCCAATTTTAATTATACTCTGTCGGGGCACACTCTCTGTCGTGTACACTGTACACAGTTTTAAAGATATTGGTGTTTATTTTGATCCTAATTGGGAGTTTAATAAACACATAAACGTTATTGTGAATAAATCCAACTCTATGTTGGGATTTATAAAAAGGTGGTCAAAAGAGTTTTATAACCCTTATGACATCCTTTCGTTATATAGTTGTATAATTCGCCCTCACTTAGAGTATGGGTCACAAGTGTGGACACCCTTCTATGTAGTTCATGCAAATAGAATGTAGGGAGTCCAACGTAAATTTATAAGATTTGCTTTGAGAGGACTTCCATGGGATGATGTACACAATTTGCCTCCGTATAGGTGGCAACTGCAGTTGTTGCCTTTGTCCCAAAGTAGAATTAAAAATGACATGGTCTTCTTACACCAAATATTATCAAGACAAATAGATGCTCCTGATCCTTTAAGTGATTTTGGTTTTAATACCCGTGGAGGTTCGTAGACTAAATATTTTACATATACCAAATCTTAAATACGACTATGGTATGCATGAGGCAATAAGTCGCATGAGTAGAGTTTACAATAAAAATAGCGATGTAGTTGAACTGCATGTGAATAAAAGTAGTTTAAAAAATACTCTGCGGAATTGTATTCTAGAGTCGTAATAAGTGTATGTATATATTTTTTTTGTTTTGTTAATAATACAAAAATAAAGTTAAATTTAATCGTTTATTGATTTTTTAGTTATGTCAAAATAACTTATGTGTTCAGTAATGTCCCACTGACAAATGCACTAAATGCTGTGGCAAATCTCTGCTATAGTAGATGCGCTTGTATTAAGCTCGCTACGACAAATCCGTCACGTCAGTCCGTCCGTCTGTGTATTGGTCACCGGTTTTTAGGACTTAAATTTTGAGCTATGGTAATTTAATTTGGTATATGCGATCCTTGTAGGTGCTGTTCGAACAAGTGTAAAAATTTTCAAAATCCACCCACACACGCCTACTTTTTAGGAGCGTTTTTTATAAATGTCAATATACACATTTCGTTTTTAGATCATTTTAACCTATGCCCACGTTTTGGAGGCGTTTTCTTACAAAATCTATAGTAGGGAATACAAACCTTCCCCATTGCATATGACATAGAAAATCGTTATTTTTGCCGAACCAAAAAACATTTAGATACTATCTGAACAAGATGTGGTGACAATGTAATTTCCTTTCTTGTATTCCCATTCAGTTTTTAGTTACGCCCAATTTTTGGGGATATCAATTTAAAGGATGGGATCGAATAGGGTATTCAACGATCGGCACAGCGAATTGTAGCCTTCTCATATTTTTTTTAGTGAATCTTATAGTAAAGGTTTTTTTTTACTACGACGCGTCAAAAAACGAGGCCTACAAGGCTAAGCTGCATGTGAAGACGAGAGCTTTCAATTGAGCTCCATAGACAAAGAAGGACGAACAACGGCTTTTCAAGAAAAAATGAGCAAGAAAAGCAAGTTAGCGAGAATAAAGTGAGGTGCCACTGCAGGAATGATGTTCGCAAGTTTTACAGAATCCTGTCAAGATGAACAATAAAATATCGTAGTTGAGACACATTCGATGCTGAGGATATGGAAGAACTACTTCTGCATATTGTTAAACGGCGATGACGAACAATCTCCCACTGTCAGGCAGAACGAACCATTCAATATTGGCGACGACAGCGAAAACTACAAACCACCCGACCTAAGAGAAGTTAGAATAGAAATGTCTAAACTTATGCTTCATAAAGTCGGCGGAGACAACTTGGTAATTAACAGTGAAGAATGAAACTTTTGGATCGTTTGCCCGGTCCAGAAAAAAGGAGACCCTCTGAACAGCGTCATTTACAAAGGCATAAGTCTCCTCAACATCACCTTTAAGATCCTATCTGCTTTAATATGTGAATTCCAGAAAACATTTACTAACAAACTGATCGGCCCTTATCTTCGGCAGATCCTGGAAAAAACCGAAGAAGTCCAAATTGATACCCACCACCTATTCCACGATTTCAAAGCCGCATACGACAGCATTTATAGAGACAAACTAGACAGATCCATGTCTAGTTTTGGTTTACCACCCAACTTCGACCGTCTGTGCAGGATGACGATGCAGATTTACCGCTGTTCTCCATCAGGGTCGGAAATACACTCACCGACACATTCGACTCCAAAAAACGATTTAGGCAAGGCGATGCACTATCATGTGATTTTTTTGATCCAATTCTTGAGAGTATTGTGCAAAACTCCCCAACCAACACCAGTAGTACAATCTTACATAAATCGGTGCAACTAAATAACGGATGTTTTTTTTATAGGTTGGTTTTTCGAATAAAGATAAAACTGACATTTTGTGGTCAAATCGGGCAACTCTAATGTCATTTATGTTCAGTTCGGTTTGCCATTTCATCATATTCAACATATTGACAAACAACTTTTGCAAATCGTGCAAATTTATTTCGAAAATAATGGTTCAGTTCGGGAAGTTTACCGCAAGCTCCGTCCATTTTATGGTCGACATAATCGTCCATCAGAGCAATTATTTCGGTTAACCATGGATCGTTTTTGTACTACGATTACTCTATGTGATAATACGTATCCGCAGAGACGTCGAACAGTGCGCACCGAAGAAACAATTGCCGCTCTAGAGCAAAGTGTTGAAGAGGACCCGAATGAATCGATTCGCCACCGTGCACAGCAATTGGGGCTTTGTCCATCAACTTTATGGAAGATTTTGCGCAAAGATCTTGGCTTACGACCTTACAAGATCCAGCTTGTGCAAGAACTAAAGCCGCGAGACCATGCAATGCGTCGTGATTTTGGTGTTCAGTGATCAGGCTCATTTTTGGTTGAATGGCTACGTCAACAAGCAAAATTTCCGCATATGGAGTGAAGAGAATCCACATGAGGCCCTTGAGACGCCATTACATCCACAAAAACTGACAGTTTGGTGTGCTCTATGGGCTGGTGGAGTCATTGGGCCATACTTCTTCCGAAATGATGCTGGAAAGTCAGTTACCGTTAAAGGAGACCGGTATATAGCTAAGATAACCGACTATTTTGTTCCCGAATTGGATGGCATGAATGTGGATGAGATGTGGTTTCAACAAGACGGCGCTACATGCCACACAGCGCACGTCACAATCGATTTATTGAAGGAAACATTCGATGAGCGCATAATTCCGCGGAATGGACCTGTCAATTGGCCACCAAGATCGTGTGATTTGACACCATTGGATTATGTTCTTTGGGGATATGTGAAGTCGCTCGTCTACGCCAACAAACCAGAAACGTTAGAGGACTTATTTCAATTCCAAGTTTTATATTTACTCGAACTACTAAGGAGATCCTACTTAAGACCCTGATAATCCCCTTTTGCGTTGACGAAATGGAGAGCTATGGAAACGAAAATTCAACCATGCAGTATACATTGGACGTTTAAGATGGCTTGGACATGTTGAGTGAATGGACACCAATACTCCGGCTCAGAGTGTCTTCGACTCCCAGCCAGATGTTGGACGCAGTAGAGGAAGACCTCGACTTTAGTCAGGGACCTCAAACAAATTGAAGTGTGTTACTGAAGACGGTTGGCTAAGTGCCGGGCTAATTGGAGAGTCATGTTGGTTGAGGCCCATGTTCATACCCTGACTGGAAGGGCGTTACCAACGACGACTTAGAATTTCCGTTGCAATTTTTAATTATTTCCGTTCTTGAACTTTACCGTGATAAAAATTAAAACCTTAAGCCGACGTATTGACACATACAGGTCATACAAAATGTTAAAAGCTGCCATTGTACTAAACACAAAATTATTATGTCCATATTCAAAATCCCGTTAGCTCGCCTGTGGATGCTACGATGTTTCTCAGAATTTGATGGCATACAGCAAAAGTCTCATCCTTCTTCCAGATCCATATACCATTAATTCCTTTATGCCACAAACTACGAACCTATTATAAGTCCAATGGCATAGGGTTTGAAACAAAGATCCATTCACTTGAAAATAACCTCCTCACATCATCACAAATACTGACTGACTCCGGGTGGCCATTCCTAGCTAAATATATTCGTGATCTACGTACAAGTAGCTCATGGTGAATGAAGATAGCATAACCGCTGGTATAGGTCGTTGTTATGACACGCGATGACGTACGTTATTAGTATGCTTGTTGCGGGCGCTACAAAAACTTCATCATAAGTGATGCATACCACAATGAATCTGCGTAATGGCTGTGTAATTTGAAGATACTACACACAAACACACACACACACTCGTTGATAGATCATATTATAGTGTGTGTAAAAATAGCAAAGCAGATTCCGAATGGTTTTACTATGTGTGGTGTATGCCGATGCATCTGTCATTTCAAGCTACACAGTATGTGAAGGGTAACTTAAAGTGCGCACTTATGCATCCAACGTCTTAGATGGAAATGTGAAATGTTTTCATCTACGTCACTAACGTATGATGTAAGCCACCGATTTATAGATTATAAGTTCAAAGGATTTCAGTTCATTGTCATTGACGTAAATCAAGTTCTTTATAAGGAGTCGACTCTTGTGACAATAACCCCCATTGGGAAAGCATTGTCATGGCGAGGTTTCTCATGGGGCTGTTATAGTGATACATTGACCTTTTCTTCTTTTTCCAGAAGATATTGACAGGTCGAGGTTACCAACTACCAACGCATTATTTGATGAACACCTTAGTTAGAGGGCAGTCTCTTAGTTCTTATTTCCATATAAAGGGTCCCTGGTAAGCATTTCAAAGTATCACCATCCGAAACACCGCCACACTCATGGTTCCCTTGTGATACCCTTTAGAGGAGGTTTATCATTAACCCTCGGGTAATTACAGCGCAAATATACCCACGTGTTTCTCTTCAGTGGCGCGATGGTTAGTGCGATGAACTGCCGCGCAGGAGGTCTGGGTTCGATTCCCAGCCGTAGCAACACCTAAATGATTTTTCACTGGCCCTCCTCTCGTGATGATCTGACAAATCATCCGAGTAGTATCAATTGTCAAGAATAGCTTATCTCAACTTAGCCGTTCGGAGTCGGCATAAAACAGGAGGTCCCGCCATCGTGCAAGAAGTACACACGCACACATGAATGGTTGTGAGAAAGCTAGGCCCTGGGTACTAACGAGCCTGTTGCGCCAAAAATCTGTATTTTGTATTTGTTTCTCTTCATCACTTCAGTATCTACAGATGTTGGCATTCTTGACATTTAGTTTCTTTATGGCCAGTTAGTGCGCCTATCAACTTAGACAGGGATGTCTCTTCTTACTGTACAAGTTTATTCGGTCGGTTTTTGTCGTATTCTGACCAAAGCTTCCGTGATGTATCGCAGGTAGTAATAGACTTCATCTGAGAATACAGGGCGTTGGATGTAGCCTTCGAAGTGACTGGTCGTTATCTCCTACATAACAATTTTTTTGCCAATTCTGTGCTACTCTCGTTTCTGGCTGTAAGTTCTCGTGGGTTTATCATTTTCACATTGTATTTGCTTAATTAAAAAATTCATAGCTGACTAGACATTCTGACATTAATATAAGCCAGCTTAACAGATTATCAAAGAAGTCTCCTATAGATGGAAATCGCTTATATTGTAGAGAGCTGGACAAGTGCAGAAAAGGTGAGCCATACATTTCTCCTCTTCTTCGTCCAGCTTCCACAGAAGTCTTTGCTAAAGAGGACTAGTCTTTTTTGGATGTAGGCCTAGAGGGCAGAGTCTTCTAAAAACAACGATGATGGTACTGATGTTTTATCTGTCATCATCAAGCAGACAGAGCGTTTCTGGATATAGTTTGGTCAGAGTTGCCAGAATATTTGATACGCTGTGCTGTTTATCCATCTGCATGTAGCGAGAGGCATACCTAATATATGTACTGGCTGTAGAATATCATGGGTAGTGCCCTATCTTGCAAGCTCATAGGCCTTGTATGTTGAATGGTGAAGTTCTCTGCAATCTCATTAAGAGATAGTCGGCGTTCGTGGGCTGATTTTGATTTGAACGAGATGGATTCCAGGGATTTGATAGCTGCTTTTCTGTCACTAAAGATGTTTATATACTTCGTGGATATTACATTCCTTTTCAGCCAGAACAAGGCTACAATGATCGGGAAGGTGAAAGCATATGCTTAAGTTAAGCTTTCTCCTAGATACCACTCCAGATTCTATTTTAGAACCATCCGTGTAGATGTGAATCAAGTTATTGCGTCCAATCATAGCCGACTCCCATACGAGCAGACTGGGAATGATTGACTTGAAGTTTTGCTCAAAGCTGAGTTTGGTACCGATGTGGTCGGTGTTTTCTGTAATGTTAAGGTGATTTAGTATCTATGTATGTTTACCTTGACTGGGGTTCCTTTTTGTCGAGGCTCTCAGTCTCACAGCTGCACAAGCTGTTTGTAGTAAATATCTAGGGGCACTAGATGTGGGATAGCATCTAAGGCTACGAAGGGTGTAGTTCTTAGAGCTCCACAAATCTTTGAACAAGGGAAAGTTCAATGATTTGTTGAAGGTTGCGGTTGGAGGCTATTTCAAGAGCTGTCCGCCAGTTTAGAACACCATACCACGGGTCTAATGATGGACACGTAAAGTGATAGTGACAGTGAGTGATGACTTTTACATTTGTATATAAGGCTACTGTGGCTTTCTTTACGTGTTCTTGAATATTGGAGTCCAGTTTCTTATCCAAAATCAGACCCAGGTATTTGGCTGATTCTGTGAACTTGAGACTGACGCCATTAGATTTAGGAGGGTCGATGTGCGAGAGTTTTTATTTCCTGCTAAAAAGGACAAATTCGGTTTTTTTGTTCGCGCCGAGTCCACATCTGGCGGCCCTTTTAGAGAGTACAGAGAGATCATTTTGTAACAGCTCTTCAGGGGTATTAAGGTACTTCCCTGATACAGATTTTGCCTTTACCTTGCATCTAGGTTTCAGAGGAGACAGGACGCCCCCTTGTGGGGTGCCACAGCTTAAAGATCTACGTGCGGATGAGACTCCAAGATAACCGTAATATTCTCTTATGCTCTTAGTGAGTTTTTCGCGAGTTGAAGCGCTGTATCAACGGACTTCCCTTGCAGTATGAATGTTGAGAGTTGTATATCACAGTCGGTTCTTTACTAGTACGTGTGAGCTCTTTCCTACTAGTTAGTAGTATTGGTAGCAGGATACGGTTGATAAGCATCCCAAAGACGTAGACAGAAAGAGAAGTTGTATTCATCCCCAACACAAGAAAGGGCTCACACGTACTAGTATAGAAGCTCCGCTAAGGGAAGTTAAAGAGATACCAAACTTCTACCTCTCTCACCCTGAATCCCCGCAAGAGTTGGTTGTTTTTGTTGTAATCCACCACCAATGCACTCCTGTCTGTGAATACATGTATTTCCGACTGAAAGAATTCAGCAGACGAAAAATTTTGGGTTTGGACATTTTCATTAACAGCTGTTTAGTAGTGTGGTGGATTTTTTTTTTGTTTTGACATTTCAATTGGCATAATATATTTTTGCAATTGTGGAAATTTTAAAATCACACAGAAAAATGGTGGTAGCGGTGGAGGCGAAAAAAAAAACAAAAAGGAACAAAACAGAAAGATTGAATCGAATAGTTAGTCTTATAGTTAATACATCTTCCAGTCATAACACAGTGACACGTTTAGAAATAATTTTAGATGGATTCACAAAATAAACAAAAGTAAAAATGTTTGTTTACATTCAAATAGAAAGTGACAGATTCAGAATTTGGTGAATATAAACAAATGGTTATGAACGTATTCAGTAAAGTAAAAATTTTTTTTCAAATAAAATAAATTGAATGTATTCAACTCTTCGGTTAGAACGTAAAACAACCTACGGGTATTTGTAGACCATTAATACATGTTGCGTAATTTTATACGAAAGATTCTGAGGATAATATATTAACTTTTGGTAGCCTAACTTAAGCAAAACACACTTTTAATATAATAGAAAAAGGTTTTAATAAGAGTGAAAATAATACATGTGGTTTGTTCGCAATACAAAAAGGAAGTGTATGAAAAATCTGAAGTTGTAAACACATAGTGCTTTTAATTGACCATTTAGATGAGCTTATATTTCAACATAATATATTCTCAAGTCAGATTTTATGAGTAGGGTAATTTGATATTAAAGAATCTAAGGAATAAAATATAATTGTTGGCCAGCGGCTAGCTGGAAAATACCCTCTCCAAAATAAATATCCAAAATGGATTTAAAAAATGATTCAAAATGATTGATTTTATTTTCTAAAAACAAAAATGTTCATAATACATAAAAGAAATATTATTCATTCTTACATTGGTAGGAAAATTGGGAATCCTGCTACGGTCAACGTAGTAATGTGCGTATCGAAAACAAAATGGTGCAAAAAGAATTTAACATTTCGAATTCGAACTGTACCCACGTCGTTACCAGCTCCTCAAAAAAAAAAACCCAATTAGGAAATTCATGAATGCATATATATTTTTTAAAAATAGATTTGCTCGATGAAAATAATTTACAAAGCAAATAATGAAATTTATGGATAATTTTTCATGAGCTATATGAGAATTCCTACTGGTGGCTTGTCAGCTATTTTAAATACAAATTCTTTGTTGTTGTGTATCTTAACACTTCCTCAAATACCTCTAAAAAAAACCTTATAAAACTTATACAATGAATATTAGAGGCTGCATATGTTTTAGGGAATTCTAATGAATAAGGGTGTAATTGTATAAAGGTGTTTTGTACCAAATTAATTATAATTTATTTTTTATTTTTTAACATAAAATCTACTAATTCACGGAAGTAGGTGAATTAACTAGGAATTAAATTGAAATTTGGCGAAAAGATGATGTCAATTGGAATTTTAGTTTTGTTTTTTTTTGTTAAGTAGAGTATAGGTAGGTAAACAAGTATAAATGAGACTTTTAAGGCACACAGTTCCAGCAATGAATTCTATGAGAAGTTTTATTTATTTACTATCTTAATTTTTGGAAACTATTTTGCACATACTTTCCCACATTGTGTCCAATTTTCGGTTGTTCAACAGATTGGATAACTTGTGAATTAGAGGATTATAAGATTTTTTTTTAAACCGTTTAAATCAGTTTCAACGGTTTAATTTGTATTTATTTATGTTTTTTTTTACAATAATTAAAATAATAAAATAATTGTAAAAATATCGAATATAAACACCGGAGAATAATGATTTCTCTTTTATTATTTTTGGTTGCAATTTATTCAAGAATTTCCTCTAATTTTTCCGAATGTAAAAAAATTTAATATTGGTTGAAGGTTTTAACGATTCTCTACAGATGCGAAGTGTTTGCTGAACGAGTTTCTGAGTTCATTATATTTTTGTCGGATGCACTCACTTGCGCATGCGCACTGCGCAGTTCGAAAACCGTAACTTTGTGGTGGAAAACCATAACTTTGTGATGACACAACAAATTTCCCCTATTTTGGCTGAAGTTTTTAGGAAAGGTCGGTGAAGAGCAGGTGGAAAACTGGAGAAAATTGGTGAATACCATAACTCACGCACACATGTTTGAGTTATGGTTTTTTGGTGAGTTCAAGCTTGTAGGCAAATCCAGAAGTTTGGTATCTCTTTAACTTCCCTTATCTCTGTATGATACCATCTAGTCTACGATATTTGAATGGCTTGAAGCCAAAGAAGTTTTTCTTTGGTGATAATATCATTGATATATGGAATGGATGTTCCGAGCATCTCTGGTTCAGCGAACATAGGGTAAGAGGAGCTACCAGGAAAGTGGGTGTCCAAAAGTAGGGCGGTGATTTTAATACTGGAGGTTGTCCATTGGCGTCTGGTTTAAGTAGGTAGCTAGATATTGGTGGATTGGTGGAGAGGATTTTACGGAGTCTAGAAACCTTTAAGGTTTTTTCTATGTTGCCACAGAAGGTGTTGCTGGATGTTCGTTTTTACATCCTGACGACTTTTATTGGTCTCAGTCTAGTGTCTCTTTGGAGCTCTTGGCTTTGTTAAAAAATTGCCAACCCGTTTCGAACGTTAATCAATTCCCAGTGCAAAAATAAAGAAATTACATGATAGCGCATCTCCTTGTCGGAATCCGGTACATGTTTCGAAAAGTTCAGATGACCTGTTTCCAACTGAACGTTGCATCGCGTGTGTAGTATTTATTAGTTTGATGGAATCCCCAACATCGACGATGGGTGCTACCATACGTGGCCTTAAGGTGTGATGGTGTGTCTTCACTCCCGAATTCGTTGGTCTTTTGCAGGATTTTCCTTAGTTTGCAAATTTGGTCTATGTTCGAGCTGCCGGTCAGGATGCCACACTGGTAAGTGCCGATATGTACGTTGCAGAAATGTTTCAGACTTTCACTTAAAACGTTGGATTAGCTGGGATATACCTCGGTATTTGGAAAAAGTAACAGAAGTCTGGTGTTTTTCTATGTAGCTCGCCAAGATTGAATGAGTAACACCGACTTTTCTCCGAGAGGAACTCACCTACTTCTACCAACTGAACGCTCTGTGCTTCGATAATTTTGTCATGTAATGCTCATTCACCCAGAGTGACTTCCATAACATGTCTTCTTCTTCTTCTTTCATTGGATAGGTGTATATGGCTGAAAAATGTTCATGATCCACTCCCTTCTCTTCTAGGAATAGTATTTGATGCTTCAGATACAAAAATTACAATTTTTTTTGCGCAATAGGCTCTAGTTACGGCTGGGAATCGTTGCAACGTTGAATCGATCGGATACCTTCTAGGTGGTAGGGCAGTTCATCGGACTAACCATCGCGGCCCTGAGTCCGAAGCAATGGGGGAAATCAAAATGTGTTAATTGCTCCTGAGCACCCTACCCCTTGCGTTCCTGTTAATAAGTAAATTAAAAAACCTTTGGATCTTGAAAGGTCGTAATCAGAGACCTAGAAATAACTATCTTAACATGTAAATGGTGTCTCGTTTGTAGTGCCCCTATATATGTACTTTCCCAACCGGTCTGTAATTCGATTCCAAAATGCCCCAAACCCCCTAAAACCATTCAAAATCCATAAATTCCAATTAAGATAAATATATATGTCACCTCGCATACGATTCCAAATTAATAATTGTTCTCCCTCGTTATCAGCAAACATCTCACCTGCGCGCTAAGCCAATTAAAAGCCCATATCCATGCCCCATTTAAGGACAACTGCGTGCGCGTAAAATCGCCAATAATGTGACTGGTGTTGCAAAATTATGAAATTAATAACCACCACCTCGCCATGCCGAAGGAGAAAAATATTTTTTGGCCACACAATCATCAAATACTCTGGCACTGGCCTGGTCATGATAGCTCAATACACCCCAGCTGGTACCTTACCATATACCTCTGGCAAGTCAATCGTGTGGCTCGTTATGCTGTCGCGCCGCTGCAACATCTTAATTGCACAGGTTTCATATTTCTGCCAAATTAA
This sequence comes from Rhingia campestris, assembly GCA_932526625.1. Lineage (NCBI taxonomy): Eukaryota > Metazoa > Arthropoda > Insecta > Diptera > Syrphidae > Rhingia > Rhingia campestris. Next base: position 171,002,150 of record OW052182.1, read on the forward strand.
TTATGAATTTCTGATGATTTACGACACCGGTCACATCACGTCATCATCATCACCAGCCTCGGCTGTGTGCGTATAGCCAAGGGGCCAAGTTATTGATATGTTAACGTTTCTGGGCGAAATTGTCACATGACATGGACCGATGCAATGTCAGCCATACACGCACCACGTGCACGCCAGTGGTGTCCCGGGGCGGAAGATGGAAATTCCTTATTAATTATTGCGTCATCCGAGATGCGAGACAAAGATACGTCCAAAAGTAATAATTAATTTTCGGTTGCGAATTAATTAGCGCACACACATGGAATGTCTGTGTCCAGAGAGCTTGATGGGAATAAGGATCCTTGGTTTCCTTTGCGCCAAATGACGAAAAAATAATTCATTAATGTTTGGCTGCGGAATTCGTCAAAACCACAAATCATCTGTCGAGTCAAAACGATGAAAGGCGCTGCCAATTCAATTCATTGCTCGTCGACTAACATGTCTCCATCATCTTGGTCGGCGGACGTGGATGTTAATGCGGTTGCCGCTTCTGTGTTGTGCTGTTCAGATGAGATGACATCCTTCGATGCAAACATGACAAACATTCAACAGAACCTCTGTTGACGAGTATCATTGTATGGTGCTGGCGCGTATCCTTCGCGGCTGTACCGCGCTCAGACCGGTCACGTCATTAACATCGTGCACATAGCTAGCATGCTTACGAATCGAATATTAAAAATTATAATCGATTATGCCGAGTGGTCGGAGGACCGGCAAGAAAATTATGAAGAAACATTTATGTCGACATGTGTTTGCAATCATGAAGTCCATTGTATCCAATGGGCGCAGAGCAGCGGGGGAGAACAAAAAACCGACCATGCTCAGCGTCTTTAAGGGTACCGCGCGGTGCGGCTGAAACGTCCCATCGCCCATCGGAGAGGCGCGCAGCCTTATGACAGCCAACGCAGAACATGGAATCGTACAAATGTTTTCATGCACAATGCCATGTCCTTTTTGCCGTGATACGCGAATTATTATTTTTTTTACAATTCCCTTATTATTTATGAGTCTTGAGTTCATAACAATCGAACGGGCTATTCCGCTCTTATCATCCCATATGATGGTGGTATGGCATGGTATATGGCTTCGGATGTTTAGTTTGATGGAAGCGACAAGACGGTTGCTGGACATGAGCAAATGAATGTACTAGTGGTTAGTGCGAGTGGATAACTATCAGTGGGCAAGTATTTTCGTGCGCAAAGATGAAATAATTGAAATAAATTCCTGCGCTCGGTCTGGGGACTGGGGGCTTGGGAGTTTTTTTGAACGGCTTAACGTGTTAAGATCGCTTGTAAGGGCGAAGATTTTATCCATGTCGCTCGAGGGACCTGTTTTGCCAGCGTAACGATTCTTTAGGGCTGGAGCGATGAAACATTTGATAAAATTGTTCGACAACTTTATTTTGCCAACGATTTTTGGTCAAAAAGTGGAAAAAATATCTTTAAATTGTATCCCTGTATCTTCATGCTGAAATCTTTATTGCGGCGATTTCAATCTAGAAAATTGTGAGTGGCTTCGAAGTCCTTGACAGTCACCAACCGAAGGAAGGTATACCGAGATGTTTGCCGAGGTAAACCGCCAAATCTAGCTTAAATGAACTGACAAGAATGATGTAAATTCAAAAAAACACTTAGGACTTACCTCACATTTATAAATCCACTACAAATGAATTATCGACGCATAGGCTCGTCCGACACCTTTAAGGTAGTATGGGACTTTGTCTACCTCGTCTCTGTTTCTAACAACAAAATCTCGCCAGAGATCTAACCAAGAATTACTCTTGCTAACCGATTTTTCTTTGGGCTAAGAAGACAATGGTTGTAGAACGAGGGAAAACTCTGATTGGCATTAACTTGCCGATGCACAGTTTAGTTCCAAATGGTAACCATCTGCTACTGGTCTCATCCAACCGGATTTGACCTGCTAAGCTTATAAGTGCGAGTGCTATTAGGACTCTTGTCTTCTTATCAACTAGACGAAAAACAGGAATACAGAAAGGTCAGAAAGATTGGCACGGAATACCCGGCCTTCTATCCTCAGGTAAACACATGGGCTCGGCCCTCCAGGGCGTAAAAAAATTGTGTCGAACTATGAGCCCCAGCAAAAAGTGATTTTTTTTCGAAAAATGGAACACGACGTTCTTATCTGCACCTGGAATGTGAGAATATTAAACAGGAGAGGTGCCGGCGTAAATGCAGACATTACTGTAATACAGGAAATAGAGCGGACCATGTTACTGTGGGCAGAAACAGCGAATATTCGGATCTGGATTTGTTATAAGTGTCAGACTCAGGCAAGAAGTCTTATGTTTCCAAAACATTAGCGAATAATACATTCGCCAACATAAGCCTTATATGCGATCAGAGAAAAGGGTGCGAAAGTCGGTTTTATTTGATACTTAGCAAAGGGTTTATGAATTCCCTTAATGTGTTTGAGCACAGCGCGGGCATTAAAGAAATTGAGGAGAATAAAAGAGGAGATACCGATGTATGTGTTGTAGCTATATGCACCTGGAGCAACGCAACAAAAAAAAATGTTTTTACAGAGCTCGGGACACTTTTTCGTTGCCTGCAGCTTCAATCGGCTGAAAATTACTAGACTGGATTCTCGAACTTTACTTCTTCTCAAAGATATGCCGAATATCCCTTAAAATCACTCCATATACATATCATACATGTTCTCCTACTCCGAGGCGAATTTCGAACAACTTCCTCACGAAACGACCATCAAATTTATACACAATTACATGAAGATCTACCCGAATCCGGAATAGAACTAGACAACGATCGTATCTTCAATTCGATGATTTTAATCGCAGCAAGATTTTCGATCCGCGATGATACCATGGCAAGCAACAATATAATGATCCACGGGGAGATCTTGACAACGATCGATCGTCTGGGGATCTTGTTGCTTTTCGGATCTTTGCTAGAAGCACACACAATTCGTCGAGACTATATTGGATATGACTTTGGAGCCATCGTCGAAGTATTTAATTAATCGCTCGGAGACTTTTAGGCATTTCACCAGGCAAAAGAAGCTATCAGGTTGAGAGAGACAAACTTTCGGTTCTACAAGATGAACCCATTTAAAGCGTGTCAAATTCCTCTATGACCAAAAGTTGTGGCGAAAAAATTCTACAATGTCCCAGAGGTAGTAAAAACTTTTGGTCATTTGTTAAAAATATAAAAAAATTCGGCCTCATCATAGTTCCGACGCTCATTCACAATGACATTCCAGCTGTCAGCTCTTTAGATAGAGCCAATTTGCTTGCTGCGCATTTCACAGCAAATTCTACATTGCCAGATTGTGCCCAGTCTCCTCCTGTACTTGAGAACGTAGATCATTCTATGGTACAAATTCACTTTCGTACTTTTGCAGTTGCAAGAGTTTTATTTGATCTTGGCATTCACAAATCCGCTGATCCAGATGGTATATCCCCCATTATTCTGAAGAGGTGTTCTTCTACGCTAGCAGGACCACTGCGTAAGCTTTTCTATCTATCCTACTCATCAGGACTCTTCCCGAGTAGATGGAAAACAGCATTTGTCCAGCATGTACCAAAAAATGGCGAATCTTCTTCTCTCTCCAACTACCGACCAATTGCACTTACGTCTCTTCTCTCCAAGGTCATGGAAACGCTGATAAATCGTCAGCTTATGAAATATCTCGAAACACGAAAGCTTCTTAATGCCCGGCAGTATGGTTTTCGCAGCAACAGGTCTACTGGTGATTTGATGACATATCTCACCGAAAAGTGGAACCAATGAATCCACCATGGCCATGGTGGAGAAAACAAATTTGTTGCACTTGATATATCAAAGGCATTTGACAGGGTTTGGCATCAAGCCCTTTTGTCGAAAATGCGTGCTTTTGGAATCGATGAAACTCTTCTTCTATGGATTAGAAACTATCTCCCGAAACGTTCAATTCAAGTTGTTTTGGACGGTTTCAAGTCTGCTATTCACGAAATAAATGCTGGTTTTCCCCAAGGCTCCGTTCTGTCTTCGACACTCTTTTTCATTTTTATAAATGATCTCTTGTCTGAAACTTCTAATCCAATCCATTCCTTGGCTGCTGACAGCACTCTCAGCTTTTCCTATTCGTTCTCTAATCCACGCCCTTCATCTTCGGACGTGGAACAGAAACGGCAAAATATGTTAAGCTCCGATTTTGACTGCAGAATTTAATGGGGTAAATTTAATAGAGTGGAATTTAATGTTTCCAAAACACAATGCTGTCTTCTGTCATCTAAGCGAAATCCAAATTTACAGCCATTATCCATGATGGAAAGTTTTTCGGTTTCAGCGATGCAAGGAAAAACTTTCCATGCTCGGTATGTGTGTTAGTAACGACCTTCGTTGGAACGACCATGTATTCGAAATCGCTAAAAAAAAAGCAGCGAAATTTCTAGGTTTCCTTAATCGATGTAAGAAATATTCACCCCCTCTGATCTGGCCTCAATATATAAAGCGTTTATACGCCCTAAACTTGAATTCAACGCCTACGTCTGGTAAGGTGCACCAAAATCAACATTGCACCTACTAAATAGGATTCAAACGCGTGCGAAAAAACTTATAGGAGACATAAGAATAGCGAACTCCTTGGTTTCGCTCGAACACCGTCGAAATATCTCCTGCCTTACCCTGTTTTATCGCTATTTTAACAACCAATGTTGAAATGAAATAGCCAGCTGCGTTCCTCCCATTCAACAATTCCCATCCCATCCTTAAAATTAATATCCCCAAAATATGGTCTTTATGGTCATAAAGTATTGAAAATGACGTTGTCACAACATATTGTTCCGAAGGTTTATAAAATTCTTTTATGGTTCGACAATAAAAAACGTTTTTCTTTGCATATGCCTTGGGGTAGGGCATACAAATGGTTTTTGTAAGAAAACGCCTCCAAAAAGTGGGCGTGGGTTAAAATGGTCTATTGACAAAATGTTGGTATTTAGGTTAGGTTGGTGGGTTGTTGAGGCAGACGGTGTGTGTCTTCCCTCATCGCACTCAGGTCAATATAGACCCATTGTGATGCCCGTTGAGGGTCCACTTGTGTGGTTGGTTCATTCATTGTCCCATTACTGTCCATTGTTGTTAGCCACTTTCCAGCCATCCAGATGTTGATGCAAACCTGAAAAGATTAGGGAGAGGGATTTCGGATAGATCCGTGAGGTCATGGAAAAAGTATTTTCCAAAGTTTCTCATTCTTAATTGGCTGAGGCCTGGGCAGTGGCACAGAAAGTGGAGGGTGTCCTCGTGTATTTCTTCATCACCGCAGCCTCTACAGAGGTCATTATCTATGAGATGCATTTTCAGTTTGTGGCTTTTTAGTAAGTTGTGCCCAGTAAGAATCCCAACTAAAGTAGAGACAGATTTCCTGTTTCTACGAAGTAGTTTATGGGTTCTGGCTTTGTCATACTCAGGCCACATCCTTTTGGAAGTTTCACAGGTGGGAAGGGAGTTCCACCTGTTTTTGGCAGTGATCAGTATTTTCTGTCCCACCCGAGATTTGAGGTCACATAGTGGTGGTTTGACAGACTGGGCTGCTTGGTCAATGCTGGAGGCAGATCCTTTTCTTGCCAGTTCGTCAGCAATTTCATTGCCCTGTATGCCTCTGTGTCCGGGGACCCAGCAGAGCTTAACATTTTGTTGGACGCCAAGAACCTTTAGCTCTTCACGACAACGTTTCACAAGCCGAGATTTTATTTCGACAGCAGAGATAGCTTTTATTGCAGCCTGATGGTGATATCATCAGGTGGTATCGCCAGCATTGATGTCGCTTTGGCTGCCTCTGCTACTGCCAATATTTCGGCTTGGAAGACACTGCTGTGCTCAGGGAGACGAAAGGTGCTGTTTAGCTTATGTGTTTCTGAAAACACTCCAGCTCCAACGCCTACATCCATTTTTGAACCATCAGTGTAGATGGATATGGTTTCGGGGCCCAATTCGTTCCTCTCCCACTCCTCTCTGCTTGGGAGGATGCATGAGAATGGTCTTTGAAAGTCATGGTGAGGCATCATGTAGTCAGAGGATACAGCTGAGCCCAGATATCTGTGTAGAATTTGGGCATGTCCTCCTGAGTTCGATTTCCAGCAGTTGAGCTGGCTGATTCTTAGAGCACTTTTGGCTGCAGATTCTTGCATGTAAAGGTCTAGCGGTAGCAGGTTAAGGATGGTTTCCAGTCCCGCTGTTGGAGTGGTTCTCATTGCGCCAGTAGCGCCCACACATGCTATCCTTTGTACCTTTGTCATATTTTTCAGATGGGTGACTTTATTTGTGGATTGCCACCACACAAGCCCCCCATATGTTAATATAGGTCTCACAATGGCCGTGTACATCCATAGGATGATCTTGGGGTTCGGACCCCAGTTTTTTCCGAATATTCGGTTACACGTATAGAAAGCGACTGTGGCCTTTTTAATGCGCTCGCGCACGTTTAGGTTCCAGTTGAGTTTTCTATCAAGAATGACACCCAGAAACTTTGCACTATCGGCTAGTTTGAGGGTAGTCCCATCGATAGCCGGTAGGTCGAATATTGGTATCTTCCTCTTGTTCCTAAAGAGAACGAGTTCCGTTTTCTGGGGGTTGATGCCAAGCCCACATTGTTTTGTCCACTCGTTGAGAGTTTTCAATGCCCGCTCGAGTAGTTCACTAATAGTGGGTAGGAATTTCCCTTTAACTAGTATCGCTACGTCTGCGTAGGCTATGACTTTTACCCCATTTCGCTGTAGCTTTATGACTATCTCATTGATGTTCCACAACAGAGGTGAGATAACGCCTCCTTGTGGTGTGCCTCTTGATGCTATTACTTTGAGATGAGTGTCTCCCAGATTCGCATTTATACTTCTGTGGTTGAGCATACTTCCAATAATATGTATTAGAGGTTGGTCCACGTTGTTCTTCGCGAGGTTTCTCTCGACTGCGTTTGTGTTCACATTATTGAAGGCTCCTTCAATGTCGAGAAATGCAGCGAGTGTATATTCCTTCTCGTGAAGAGGTTTTTCTATTGTACTAACGATATCATGTAGGGCAGTTTCGACTCCCTTACCTTTCGTGTAGGCATGCTGTGCCGAGGATATGTATTGGGGGTCGAGTTTGTTTGTCGAGTTTGGTATTAATACTGCCAATGATTGTGCATCAAAATTTTTTTCGAAAATTTTAGAATTTGACCAAAAAACATTTTTTATAAAAAGTGGGCGTGGCAAAAAACTTTATATTGACAAAATATAGATATTACGATTCTCTAAATATGCTGCTCAGACACTTTTTTAAAATTCTTTACGGTTCGGCCAAAAAATACGTTTTCCTAAAAAGGGGGCGTGGCAGTGGGCGGATTTCAAAATTTTTTACACTTGTTCTGGTGGCACGGACATGGATCCTATGTATCAAATTTTATTTTCCTAGCTCAAAATTTAAATCGGTGACGAACAGACAGACGGACGGACGGACGGACGGACAGACATACATGGCTTAATCGACACAGCTAGCGATTCTGAGTCGATCCATATTCTTTGAGGTATATGTACATAAATTATTTCTCTATATTACAAACTAAGTATCAAAACTAATATACCCCTATGGGATAGGGTTTAAAAAAGTTTGGTTCTGCAGCATCAGCTTAATTGGGCGGGTAATATTTGCTATTGGCATCTGCTCTGGCGAATCCACCAGAATCCGGCGTTATTTCACATGTGTGTCATGGAGTGTCCTTTTGTTTTAAACAAGTATATAGTGTGTGGTTAACTGGGGAAGAAAATGCAATTCCAGTTCTCATTATCTAATCCGTCCAAATGCATGAATCTATTATTTAAAAAAAACGCCCTTTGCGCAAACTTTCCAATGTTTGATGCTGAATTTAACAGCCCAAACCTAGAGGTTACCACCATTTCTCAGTTACAAATTAATTTTCGGATAGCAACCCAAAATCTTTCATCCACTCCAAACCTTCTCATTATCTATTTTAACAATCCAAACGATTTATGGCTTGTCGCAGCTGAAACTACCTCCATATTCAAAGATGAACTAGCTTCACTTACATAAGCCGCCTCATTGGACATGTCACTCACGTTCGTGCTTTGAAATTTATGTCGCTTGGTCTTTTGCAAAAGCATATTATACACCCTCCCACCCCTTGAATTCATTAATAGATTTGAAAGGTATTTACCTCTTCCCGAACATATATCCAATGAATTCATAACTCCAAGCCCGCTCCCCTTTTCCAAAATCGATATTCGAATTTCATGATGCACCGCCACCGGCTGCCCCGCCGACATCTCGCCATCGCATAACGATGTTATCTTCTGGTTAACATCATTGGAACACAAGATCGATTGACAAGAAGCCATACGAACAGGATGCGCGATCGCTACCGTGATGGTAGCTTTTGTTTTTTACCGCATCATAAACCATTCCGCCCAACCGCACCATCAACCAATCTTTCAGACGAAATCAATGAGAGTTACCCAAAACCCGGGACACCAGAGAGATGCCTATCCATCGATCGATCGGCGATCGATCATCGATCCTCTTTAGATGCGCGAGCGATCTGGATCTCGAATCGATCGTCATGCGTGCCATGCCTGCCTGATCCGTGCGCTGCAGCGCATATGACAACAATAATAATAACAATAAATATTAATTGGTGGAGCACGGCAGCACAGCTCTGCGGCTACGTCTGGAGCCATAGGGGGACAGTCCATTTTTCGGGCTCCCGCACATCATACTCCATTTTTGGAACCAGCAGCCGGGTACAAGTGGTGGGCGCATGTACGATCCGATGTTGAGCACACATATTTTTATTGCGTACACATGTTTATGAATTTCAAGCAGCTAGCGTCCGTCCACGTCCTCCTCGGCGGTATACAGGGAGGCGTGCTCATAGTACATTGTACTCGTATGCGCGGTGTATGATCGAGCGAGCGGCGAGTTATGAAATGTTTGCTTGTTCTCTGAATTAATCTCGCGTAATGCTACGCATTCGGATTTCTACCTGTCACTTGAAATATTTTTCATCATCTTAGGGCTGACGCGATGGTGGCGGCACGGTGGAGGCACGGTGGGGACACTGTGGGAGAATGCGTGCTTATACGCGAAATTTATGTACGGAAAGTCCAAATGAACTTATGGTTGGCCTGGTCGCTTCGTAATAACACAGCCATCATTCAAGTTCGTCATAACCATCATCATCGTCCGCGTTCTCATCGTCATCAACGTCCAAGTGGCTTGTCATTGTGGTCTGTCGTCGTCATTGTGGATATCTGCTACCAATGGCATGTATCTACTGGCCGGTGCGAGCAAGCTGGTAGGAGCAGCCACAGCCCATTAGGGATTTTCGACTTAAAGTCATCACGCGTTCTTGATGGACTTCTAATGAGCTTGTCTTTATGGAATTATTAGCGCCATTTATTTATTTTTTTTGCTCCTGCTTCTTTTGCACAGAGCACCCCTTTTATGTGGGTACCTACATACACATTCATATCGAATAAATAATAAATTATATTGTTGTCAATCAATTGCCAGTTGCCGATGATGGGAGGCTTTTTGTACTAACCACCTTTTGGAAGCGTAATTTTGTTCTGGTTTTTATGATGGGCTTGAGTGAGGGGGGGTTTTGAATGGAATCGCGTCGAACTTGGACGCCGGTTTGATAAGTGATGGGATATTCTGTGTAAGGTGGCCTAATGGGGTGCGTTTGTTGGGTTTTTGTAGGAGTTGATAAGGGTTGGGGTGTTTGTTGTTAACACCGAGAAGAAGGGTTTTTTTGCAGGCATGGGTTGGGTTGAATTTGTAGGTAAGACTACTAAGATAGTGACCTAGTTGTTGGTGCGATGGACTAATAAACGCGTGGTTCAAATCCCTAAAGAAAAACACAGTTCGTTTTTTTCACTGTCCTCCCTCTTGCGAAAATCTGACAAGCCTCCAAGAGCATTAAGCTGTCATGAGAAGCTTCCCAATTTTGCCGCCCGGAATCGGCGGTACACAAGAGATTCTTTTCAAAACAAAAACAACTTCGCACACACAAACGAAGGGAAAAGCAAGGTTTGATGCCCTGTATAGGCTGTTGATGTCAGATTTTTTGAAGAAAAGTAACCCTCCTAACCCTAGTGGTATCACAATGCTTTTGTTTTAACAACGGCCGCTTCAAACAAACCAATTTTTTGTAATCCGTATTACTTACTTAAGTGGAGCTATAGTACGGAATGAACCTGGGCCTCAACCACCCAGCCTCTACAATTACCCAGGCTTAACTAACTGCCTAAAGTTGTGTATTTCAAGTTGCTTTCTACTAGTGAGCGCCTTAGACTTATATCGAAATCTTCTTTTACTGCGTCCGACGTCTGACTGGGAATTGAAGACTCTGCGAGCCGAAGTATTGGTGTCCCTTCGCTCTATATGTCGTAGCCATCTTTAACGTCCAATGAATGGTTGTTTGACTGGGTTAAGGCGGTATACCAAAATTAGACAAGGTTCTGTATAGTTCGTATGCGGCTTTGAAATCGATGAATAGGTAGTGGGATCGATTTGGACTTTTTTTTTTTAGATTCTGACGATGTGTGAGATTTGAACAGTTGTGGAGTTTTATGGCAAACGGTGCTGAGGTTTCATTCTTCAGGCATACTTTTATCCGACCAAATTCAGCTTATAAGTTGGTGAGTGCTTTTGACCAAATCATCTCCTCCGGCTTAATTATACAGCTCGGCGGAAGGCCGTAATTTTCATTTCTTTGTTCATTTCGACAGGATTCTGTTCGAGTTTTTCATCCCTGGCGTTGACGTTTTATACTTTAGAAAACCTCGCGCACATCATTTCTGGATAGCGCCTCTATATTCTCGATAGCGCACTTTTCTTTATTTTTTTTATTTTTTTCTGAAAAGCCGTTGTTCTTCCCTCCTTTTTTGCCTGTAGAGCTCAATGGCAGCTTTTGTCTTCACCTGTGTCTTTGCATTGTAGGCCTCGTTCTTCGCTACGAGCATCTGTCGGTATTACCCATCAGATCAAGGGCTTCTTGCTGGTGGGCGCACATCAGTTGCGGCTTATCTAATGGCTTGTTGACATCGTTGCCATTGTTCTTCGACATTAGATGCTGACAGTGTGATGATAATGGAGAGATTAGGAGATACACGTTCTATGAAAGCTGTCTTCTCTTTGCGTTATAATCTCCTACCACGATTTTAACATCGTACTTCGTTAGTCGCTCATAAGATTTTTCAAGGAACTCATAGAAGCAGTCTTTTGCTTTTCTTTTTTCTTTTCCCCGTCGGAGCGTGAGCCCTTATAAGGTTTATGTTGGCGAATTTGACCTTGATGCGAATTGTTACAGTACGTCCGCTAAGTCTGGAAAACATAAAAATTCTTGCCCAAGTCTTGCATTTATAACATATCCACATCCGAATAGTCGCTGTTTCTGCTCACTTTAACACGGTCCGTGGTAGATGTCACAGTTTTCATCGTCTTTTTGGCCGGCCCATCCCATGGTATTTCCTAGATGGTAGTAATGTCTGCTTTATAGCAGCTTAGGGCTTCCGTAAGTACCTTTCGGTTTAATGTTCTCACATTCCAGTTGCAGATACGAACGTTGTTGCTTTTTGTCCATTTATCATGTTCGTCGACACTAAAATCAATCGACTGACCGAGGCTCTTAGTTGCTGCGTAATAAGAGTTTTTTTTTCTTGTTCTCAGAATTATCTGCATTAAAAGATCTTCCTCCTTCTTTTTACAGACCTGATCTAATAACTATAAACATTCGGGACCTATATCTTCTAAGCTTCAGACTGGGTACTTTTCAAAACAATGCACCCTATTCAAAAGCGTCTACATTTCTACTTTGAAGTAAGAAATCAAAAAAACTTGGAAACAATAAATTACTGTGAACAAATAGATTTCAAATATGTCACCCTCCTCGTGACTTGAATTTCTCATACCTTCCCAAAATACAATTCCCCATTTGACAGCCGTTGAAATATGACCCACAACGACTCTGCCACCTCAACAATTACAATCTCAATTTAGCCCGTCAACTACCTATTCTATTCGAAACCGCCTTGCAATAAATCACCAAATCATCTAGCCACCGACCTTCTCTCGCAAACACCCCACGCATGAGAGATAACTCCACGCCCATTAACCATTAAGGAAGCCATTAAAATACACGTTCGACATTTAAGTTGGATCGCGCCACACCTGTTGCCAACGATCTTGAAAATCGATATATCAAAGACAAGATCAATGCACCATGTCACAACTCATTAATCTTCAACATCAACAATGTTGCACCGACACACCGCATGCACTCTGTATCTGTATCTATTCCAGCCGAACCATGCAACATTTATGACATTCGTGGCGTGCAAAATGATCTTGCACGCCTTCGACCGCCCGACACTTAAACTAATCATGAGGCGAGATATGAAACATACTTCTCAATTAATTTGCAAATCATTTTACCGTTTGTGTCACTTCCAAGTTCTAGTAAGCAAACATTTTGCGGGATCTCCCTCGAAGTGATGTAATCGCGATCACTTGTTGCAGTATGAACTCGTTTTGAATTTTTTTCTTGCCCGATCTACAGGAAAACGTAAACAACCTCACACAAGCCCACTAACCCTCGATAAATGGCGATGTTTACACAGCAAATCCGAATGCTAATCGATTCACAGGAATTGATTGATCTAGGGTGCAAACGGCGCACATACCCTACGATGCGTTAAAGTCTACCAACACACACCCTACCTACACACACCCTACGAACAGTAAGATCACTCACATACAAGTACTCAACTGTCCCAGGTGTCTTCAGGACAGCCGAGCTATTTTGGGAAAGCTCAAGGCGCTCAAGTAAGTAAGGCGCCTGTCATGGGTATTCCGCAAACAATCAAGGGCTCATTGTAATTGTAAAGCGTACAAGCTTCCGGTGAGCGCGTGTTTAATTAAGGGTCACGGTGTGCCACCCTACTTAGCACGACTCGAAGGCGCTACATTTCGCTGACCTCTGCCGGGCTTACACAACGGATCGCAGATAATCCGAGTAGCTAGTGGACGGAACCTATCACTCGGCTAATGAATGAACAGCACGGAATAAACGGAGATGAGTGCGACGAGGGCTTGATTAGGCTATAGTGGCATGTGTTTGGAATTTTATTTCTAATTAGACTTTGCTTCCTCCTTCGAGCCGAGATGGGTGGTGGACGGCGGCGGAGTCTGTGCGCGCCTTCTGGCACTTGAACGCGGCTGGTCGGTGGCGGCGCGCGGGGCGTTTGCATCGCGCAGTTGATTGTGCAAATGCAAATTAATTGCAAATTGCAATGACTTTTGATTTCATTTACATCTGATGTAATTAGTCGGAATAATTGCGTCTGGCTTTCCAGCTGCTGGCACTTATGGCGATACTGTCGGATCGGTGTGGTTTTGCATGGGGTTTTAGTTTTAGTTGGCGAGGAAACGAGACTGCTTTCGTTAAACGCTCCGGCTGGGGAGAAGGTGAATATCTGCATAATCATCGCGAGTAAATCATTTGTGTGTGGGGAATTATTGTGCTGACAACGGCGATAAATGTGGGGAGAGCGGTGGTAATGTATGCATGCAATTGACCCAATGTGGCACAATGATGAGGTCAGCTGGAGGAGTTATCAGCACGTCTAGACATCTGGATTGTATTGTTGTGCATTCAGAAAATGTGTATCAAACATAGTGAAGGTTTTGTGGAGAATATAAGGTAGGGTTTATATTATGCGTCTCAACAGCGTAGTTTTGGAAACGATTATCGTCGAGGATTAAGTTGGTTTGTCGAAATTATATACAGAGTGCGCCACCGGTATGAAAACATGGAATAACTGTGACATTTATTAACTGATTGAGTTGAACAGACATGTTTTTGGACGTCCATTCAGTAGAAATTTAATAACTATTTAAAAAATAGTCGTTAAGTTGCATATTGTCGAAAATATCGTAGCCATCAAGCACCGTCTTATAATATAGCCTCTGGTTGACACTACGACACTACTCTTCGTTTAGTGTCGAATTTTGATGAGCACCCCAAGATGTTCCATCTTGCAAGAATTACACACGTGCACATGTATGGTTGTGAGAAGCTAGGCCTTGGGTACTACGAGCTTGTTGCGCCGAAAAAAAATGTTATTGTAAATTTATTCAATTTTTACATGTCGACATAAAACATGGCGCACCCTATATTTGAAATGAATAAACGCAACGAATCCGAAGAACGCGAAATTTTGGCTATCAGTACACTAGTTGTAGTAGAGCATTCAGTGGAGCGTTCCTCGGAAGCGGACAGCGGATTTTCGATTCGTCGAAATACGACTTACTTACTTACTGAAGTGGCGCTACAGTCCGGAATGAACCTGGGCCTCTACCTACATGCCTCTCCAATTATCGCGGTCCTTAGCTAACTGCCTCTAGTTGCACTCTCCAAGTTGATTTAGGTCGGTTTCTACTTGTGCGCGCCACTTAAGGCGAGGTCTTCCTCTACTGCGTCCAACGTCTGGCTGGGAATCGAAGACTCTGCGAGCCGGAGTATTGGTGTCCATTCGTTCTACATGTCCTAGCCATCTTAAACGTCCAATGCGGAGTTTTTTTTTGACTGGGGGTATGTCGCTGTACAGCTCGTATAGTTCGTGGTTGAATCTTCGTCTCCATAGCCCGTCAACGCAAACGGGACCGAAGATTTTCCGAACAATTTTTCTCTCGAATCGACCAAGGATTTCTTCATCCGCTTTTGATACGGATACGGCGGTGGGTAACGATTTCGACTTCTTGGATTTTTTCCAGAATCTGCCGAAGTGTGAAAATTTGATCGATTGTGGACTTTCCTATGTAGTTGGCGCAGTTCAGAGGGTCTCCTTTTTTTTGATCGGGCAAACTATGCTGTGGTTCCATTCTTCAGGCATATTTCCATCCCACCAGATTTGGTTTATAAGTTGGTGGATGTTACTTCCCAAGTCATCTCCACCAGCTTTATAAAGCTAAGCGGGAAGGCCGTCATTTCCGGCGGCCTTATTAAGCTTGAGTTTAGATATTGCTATCCTCACTTCACTTAGGTCGGGTGGCTGTCAGTTTTCGCTGCCAATGCTAATATTAAATGGTTCCTTCGGCTTGACAGCGGAATGTTGTTCGTCATCGCCGTTTAACAGTCTGCAGAAGTGGTTCTTCCATATCCTCAGCATCGACTGTTTATCAACTACGATATTTCCTTATTCATCTCGACACGATTCTGTTCGAGCTTTGTATCCTTTTCGTTGACACTTTGGTTAAACTTGCGAACATCGCGCGCTTTTCTTCTTTCTGAAATGCCGGTGCTCCTCCCTTCTTCTCTGCCTATAGAGCTCAATTGAAGCTGCAGCTTAGCCTTGTAGGCCTCGTTCTTGGCTGCGAGCATCTGTCCGCATTCCTCAGGACGCAAGAAACCAAGACAACAGTTGCGGCTGATCTAATGGCTTGTTGGCATCGTTCCCATTGTTCTTCGATATTAGATGCTGGTGGTATGGTGTGAAGCGAGAGGTTAAAGGATACGCGTTGCGCGAAGGCCTTGACGGTATCTTGCGATTGCAGTCTTTCGACATTAAATTTTTTCACAGTATTTCAGGGTTGTTGTGGCGTAGTGGATATCCGCATCCTTACATTGGCTGCAACAAGTTATTGGTCCGAGTCGATGTTAGCCTCTCGGAATGTTCAGATATCCAAAATACTGGATGCGTGCCTCTTGTCTATAGCAATGTGATCAATTTGGTTGACTGTTCGTTGATCTGGAGACCGCCATGTCCCCTTATGGATATCGAGGTGAGGAAACCGTGTGCTGGCTATAGTGGCATATCGTTCCGTAGCAAAGTCAATTAGCCTAAGTCCGTTACCAGACGTGTTGTCGTGTAGGCTATATTTTCCGACAGAACTGCTTAAGATGTCTTCTCTTCCTACCTTTGCGTTAAAATCTCCCAGCACGATTTTAACATCGTACTTTGGTACGCTCATAGGTTTTGTCAAGGAGCTCGTAGAAGCAATCCTTAGTTGTATCATCTTTTTCCTCCGCCGGAGCGTGAGCGCATATAAGGCTTATATTGGTTGTTTCGGCCTTGATGCGGATTGTTACAATGAGTTCACTAATGTCTTGGAAACATAAGACTTCTTGCCTTAGTCTGGCACTTATAACAAATCCGCATCCGAATAGTCGCTGTTTCTGCTCACTTTAACAAGGTCCATATGAGATGTCACAGTTTTCCATTCTCTTTTTGCCCGGCCCATCCCATCGTATTTCCTGGATGGCAGTGAAGTCTGCTTTGAAGCAGTTTAGGGCTTTCGCTAGTCATTCGTCTGCACCTCTCCTGTTTATTTTCTCACATTCCAGGTGCAGATAATAACGTCGTTGTCCTTTTTTCGTTAGCAGGGTCGTCAACAATAATGGTCCTTTCCGAGGCTTTTTCCAGGCTATTGGTTGCTTCGTAACAAATAGTTTTTTCAGTAGTCTGAGTTGCGAGCACTGGGCACTGCCAAGTTAAAGCAAATAAGAGTCTATACCTTCGTTCTACAATACCCAACCATCCTGTAGCCCGAAATACCGTTAGTAAATAATAAGAGTCATAAAATTAAGCATAAAACATCCCATTTTCTCTTTTAGCTTATTTTGAGATGAAAATTACCCACGAACTGTCATCACTGGGATTAATGCGGCAATTCTTATGAAAGACAATCGTGTACTTTCATCAGCCAATTCACTTACAATCCCCCAGCTATATTTAGCTCTTGTTTGTTTTTTTCCGGTTATGGTGGCTTTCAATTTTTTCTCACTTGTATCAAGCCGGAAAAAAGTCCTTTGGACTCAATTTCATTCAGCATCAGCACACGCCCTAACATCTGTTAAACGTTAAGAGCTCGAAACGATTAACTTAATCATAATTCGACCACTAACTCGCAATATGATTGAACAAATTTGACATTTATTTGGTAGCACTCAATGCGTTCTTAAAACACGTCGCGCCATTGTCTCGCCTGTGGTAGCGTCTTAAAAAAAGAAGATAAACACTTTGTCAACGAACCCAAACACAAAACAAACCCAGTTGGCAACAATTTCTGTTGATACCGACAGTTAAGGAACCGATAACAGGCCATTAACGTCTCATCATTCCGGCCGGCGGGGCCCGGCGGCGTCTGACCGATAACGTGAACCTCTCACGCTCGTGATCTGGTCAATAAATTTCGCCAACGATACAACGAAATACTCCCAAAAAGAAGGCGATCACTCATCCCGTGGCATCTGCTTTGTTGTAGTATTCAATATGAAACGATGACAAGCTGTCAACCAACACCATCAGGACCGCCACTGATAAGAAAATTACTCCATAGGTTCAAGGAAATCTTGCAAAAAAGAGAAGTATCACCAGAGCAAATATTTGACTTTTCCTCTTTATTTTTCGGATGAAGCCATTCCCATTATCCGCGTGACAACTACTGTCAACTGTCAACTGCAGATGTTCGACTTTCATCAGTTCCCTCTGGTAATTCATCGCTCAGCAGATCATCTATACGGACCCCAAAAGTCAGCTCAGTCGAAAGAGTCAAGCTGAAACGCTGAATTCTTATCAGCGCCCGTGTTTGCCATCTGACGTTTTGTTTGAACAGCGATCTGTGACCCTCAGTGACTCTCTGCCTCGTATGCAAATTTTTCATTGACGAACACTGTGCCCGCTTTGTATCTCTATGGGACCGGCCATATGGTGGGATCTTTCCAAATCCAGGTGCGATAAGAGATGTCGCGTTCCCCGGAACTAGTTTTGTGAGCATGTCTTTATGTTGACAAACTTCAATCTGTTTCGCAAGATAGTGACACCGAACCATGGGTAGATAACGAGTCAAAACGAGGCCTGATAGAGGAACAAATAAGCAAACAGAATGAGGTTTTGGGTTTATTTTTCGACATGCACTCTGACGGACCTGAGTGTAGGACTTTCGCGCAACCGGGCAAATGAAATGCCAATAAATTGTTGGTTCTCAGTTAATTTGTATGCGGAACGTGTGCGATCCGATATTAAAGATTTACGATGCGTACACGTTGAAAAGGGAATGAGGATCGAACTGATCACCGCAGAGTCTGCTGGGACATGTGTGGGTCCTTAGCAAATTCCACCGAAAATGGGTATCGTGGAAAAAAAAAATTCGCGTTTTCAATGGAAAAACGGACACGAAAGGAGAGCAGCTAAATCACAAATTGCTATTGTCTTCGGCGAATAATTTTTGTATGCGAATTGAATTCAATTGAATTGACTTTTAGGGGGTCGTCTTTCGCATTTTCGGATTTTCGCATAATGCTTTCTAATTTATTTTTTTGATTTGAGAAGGTTTGTAGTTGCATATACTATATACTGCCGGAATAAAGTTAATCCGTTGCCATTTGATTGGTTTGGTAAAGATTTGAAAGTTTACTGGGAAAATCAAACACCTTATGTGAAAATGAAATAAAAAATGTTATTAACGACCTATATATCTATAACTATGTTATGGAGGAGGGCTCAAGCGATGATGATTGATTGCATAGTTTCCACTCTGCTCCTTAAGATAGTGTTCAATACTGGAAACCGCCTCTTCTAACGGGTGATTTTTTAGCTGGTTTGGTTTTGGCAACACTGGTTTTGACAGCTGACGTGTGTTTAGTACCTTGTGTCACTGTCAAACAGCTTCAGTTTGGTTTGCAATTTAACAATGGATCATCTTACAAATGAACAACGCTTGCAAATTATTGAATTTTACTATCAAAATTCGTGCTCGGTTCGAAATGTTCATCGCGCGCTGCTTCCATTTTATGATCGGCATTCTCGACCTTCTGAGCAGTCTATTCGGAAGATTGTGACCAAATTTCGCACCAAATTTACTTTGTTGGACATTAAACCACCAACACGTTTACGTACTGTGCGTAGTGAAGAAAATATTGCGGCCGTATCAGCTAGTGTGACAGAAGACCGCGAAATGTCGATTCGGCGCCCTTCCCAGCAGTTAGGCCTTTGTTACAGCACTACGTGGAAAATTTTGCGGAAGGATTTGGGCGTAAAGCCTTTTAAGATACAGCTGGTGCAAGAACTAAAGCCAGCCGACAACGCCGAATTTTTGGTGAATGGGTTCTTGGAAAGCTGGCCGAGGATCCGCTTTTTTATCGAAAAATTGTGTTCAGCGATGAGGCTCATTTTTGGTTGAATGGGTACGTAAATAAGCAAAATTGCCGCATTTGGAGTGAAGATCAGCCAGAAGCATTGCAACAGCTACCAATGCATCCCGAAAAAGCCACTGTTTGGTGCGGTTTATGGGCCGGCGGCATTATTGGGCCATATTTCTTCAAAGATGATGCGAATCGCAGCGTTACTGTCAATGGTAAACGCTACCGAGCGATGATAACAAACTTTTTTTTGCCCGAAATGGAAGTTCTTGACTTGCATGATATGTGGTTTCATCAAGACGGTGCCACATGCCACACAGCACGCGAAACAATGGCACAATTGCGAGGCGAGTTTGGTGAACAGTTAATTTCACGTTTCGGGCCGGTCAATTGGCCGCCTAGATCGTGCGATTTGACACCATTAGATTATTTTTTGTGGGGGTATGTCAAGGCTAATGTCTATAGGGACAAGCCCGCTTCGATTGACGCACTGGAAGCCAACATCCATGCATTCATTCGTGAGATACCGGCCGATATGTGTGAAAGAGTATGCCAAAATTGGACTCAGCGGATGGGCTACCTGAGACGCAGCCGCGGTCAATATTTGCATGAAATTATCTTTAAACATTAAATTGCAAGGTTCAAACTATCGATTCAAATAAATATTTCATTCATTTTTTCGAACTTTTTGTGTTTTTTTCTTAAAAAAAGTTCTAAACCTCTTAAAAAATCACCCGTTATATGCGGTACGAACGTTTGACGCAGTTTCAAATCCGAATCTGCGATTTGTTGAATAGATTTTCAACAGCGTTTGTGACATTCAGGAAATATGTTGCAAGGTAGCTCTTATATGTGTAGCCGGAATAAGAATAAAATACCTGAACCTGAGCCCGACCTATTGAAAATGCGCTGATCATGCGTGGAAATTCTTTAATGGAAGGAAAAATTAACGTTTAGGGAGAAGTATCCCTTACGATTTCTGAAAATTTTCGGATCAGCTCCACCTGGCGACTGAATGCGGATATTTGTGCAATTATAAAATTTATTACTAATTTTGTATGTAATCGATTAATACAAGTTGTATTAGATGGGTCAACATCCACCCGCTTTCCAACAATAAACACCGGAGTACCCCAAGGCTCAGTCCTCTCACCTACTCTGTTTTTAATTTTCTCTCTGACTTGTAATCCAATCCATTCATTCGCGGATGACAGCACTCTTGACTTCATTTATTCATTAACGGCTCCACGACAAGAGCCCTAAGTTGTAGAGTCACAGCGCCAGCGAATGTGATCTGAACTCAATTCCGGCATTGATTCAATTATCAAATGGAGTACCAACTACCGTGTGGAGTTCAATGCATCAAAAACCCAGTACTGATTCCTTTCTCTGAAGCGGGATACATATGTAGTTAAACTTAAAATGGAAGGAAGGAGTTGAAATTGAGGATTCAAACGGCTTGTCTTTGCTCGGCATGTATGTTAGCCCAGACCTTCGTTGACAGCAAATTATAGATGCTGCAAAAGGAGTCTACTTGATCGAGTCCAGCGTCATGCTATCAAACTTATCGACCACCAGGAAATTTGTAGTCAAATACCTTCGCTCGAACACCTGCGGAAAGTTGGATGCCTTACGCTCTTATACCGATACTTCCACCATATATGTTCTGATAAAATATATAGTTGTATCCCGCCTGTCCGTCAGTTTAATCGTAATACTCGTGCAACTTCTTCCGCACATCCATATTGTGTAAAGCCTGTTGTCGGGCGCACAGTATAAGGAATGGCTTGCCTTCTTCAATATTTCCAGATGATTAGAATCTACAGAGGTTTAAAAATAAAGCGCACTTCACTCTTTTCCCACCTACTCACAATCTCTAACAATCCTACAAACCCTTTTCATTTTCTTCATCACTGGGTTTCAGAACCTTAAGGGACTAAGTTCTAAGTGCTGAAAAAAAAAATTTATCGTGCCAATTGTTCAAGCGAATTTGGCTTTAGCGAAAAAGTCACCTGCTGCCAGCAATCGTTCCCTTTGCAATTCCGGAAATAGCTGTAAATAGCTCTAGTCACACGTTTTAACACATATTGCACTGTTGTTAGGTTATAGGTTAGGTTTACGGGTTGGTGGAGTAGAGGATTCTCTATTCCGCCACACCTAGTTCCATGAGGACCCATTGTGATACCCTTGGTAGGATTACGTCCTTCCTTATTGTTACTTTTGGGTTACTCCACTCTATCCAGCCATCCTGATGTTCGTAGGAACCTGTAAAGATAGGGTAATGGAATATTGGAAAGTTCTTGGATGTCTTGAAAGTAGTAGCTTCCAAGTGTTCTTTTCCTCAGGTGACAGAGACTCGGGCAGTGACAGAGGAAATGAGGTGTATCCTCGTGTGTTTCTTCATCACCACAGCCTCTAGAGATGTCGTCATCCTTGAGATTTAGTTTCATTGTGTGGGTTCTGAGAAAGAAAGCGAGAGCCCCTACCAGTTTAGACAAGGAGATTCTGTCGAACCGCAAACGTTTTTTGGTCCGGTTCCAGTTATATTCTGGCCAGAGCTTCCGAGATATGTCGCAGGTGGTCAATGACTTCCACCTGATATTGGCTTTCATTCGGGTCTTGTGTTCCACTCGTTCTCTGAGGTTGCAGGAGCGGTGGTTCGATAGTTTGTAGTGCCTGGTCATGATTCCATTTCTTGCCAGTTCGTCGGCCATCTATGTCTCTGTGACCAGAAAAGCAGCAGAGATCATCATTATGCTGTGAGCAGAGAACCTTGAACTCTTCGCGACAGCGGCGAACTAGCTTTGATTTAATTTCGATAGCAGATACTGCTTTTATAGCCGCTTGGCTGTCAATGAATATGGTGATATCACTGTGTGGTATTGCCATTATTGACACCAAATGAGCCGCTTCATCGATTGCTAGTACCTCAGCCTGGAACATACTACTATGATCAGGAAGCCTGATTGATTCCTCTGAGAATATGCCAGCACCTGTTCCACAGTCCATCTTTGATACATCAGTGAAGATGAATATTGATTTCCTTTTTGTGGGTTCATTCTTGTCCCATTCGTCTCTGCTCGGAAACGAGCAGGAGAAGGGTCGATCAAAGTCTAGATAGGGAGATAAATAGTCAGAGTTTACTGCGTTCCCTATGTATTTCTTTAGGACCTGTGCGTGCCCAGCGAGGCTCGGGATCCATCTGTTCGTTTGGCTGATCCTCGAGAAGCTTTTGGCAGCTGATTCCTGCATGTATCTAAGGACAACAGATTCAGAATCACCTCCAATCCAGAGGTTAGGGTCGTTCTTATCGCACTGGTTGTCCCTAACATGCTAGTTTTTGCCTTTTTGTCATTTGCTTCAAGTTGGTTGCTCTGTCTGTGTCTTGCCACCAGACTATACTGCCATACGTGAGTATTGGTCACACGATAGCCGTATACATCCACAGGATTATTTTGGGGTTAGGTCCCCACTTTCTGCCGAAGATTCGGTTGCATGCGTAGAAAGCATTCGCTGCTTTCTTAACTCTTTCATTGACATTTAGTTTCCAGTTGAGCTTTCTGTCTAGAATTATTCCCAGATATTTCGCACTTTCAGCTATTTCTATAGCTGGTGGTTCGAAGTGTGGAATTGTTCTTATATTTGTGAACAACACAGCCGCATTGCTCTGTCCACGTGTTAAGTGTTCGGAGCGAGTTTTCTAACAACTCGCTTATGGTTGGTAAGACTTTGCCTGCCGCAAGCAATACTACATCGTCTGCGTACGCAATTACTTTAACCCCCCTGTTTTTGAATTACATTAGTATTTCATTAACGACAAGAACCCATAGTAGAGGAGAGATGACTTATCTTTGTGGTGTGCCCCTTGAGGCATTTACTTTTAACTCGGTGTCACCCAGTTTGGCCTTGATTTCCTTTCTTTGAGAAGACTTGCAATCACGTTAGTGAGTGCCTGGTCAACGTTGGAATTCCGCAATGTTTGACATTGTTGAAAGCTCCTTCAATATCGAGAAAAGCTGCGAGTGTATATTTTTTGCCTTTTAGAGACCTTTCTATAGCACTAACAACGTCATGCAGTGCTGTTTCAACCCCTTTGACCTTTGTATAAGCATCTTGGGCTGGGGTGATATCATTGTAGTTAAGTTTTTCACGAATGTAAAGGGTCCGCCACATAACTTTTTTTTTGTAGAAAATGCTATAAAAAAAAATACTGAATATATTCTCAACTTTCTTTTTTTATTTGAAATTACAATCCTTTCGGTTAATAATGGAAAATAATTTCATTCAAATGGCTGCCTCGGCTGGCCATTCAGTAGCCTATACGAACGGTCCAATTTTTAAGCACATTATCGATTGTGTGCAGCTGTATTTCACCAATGGCTTCACGAATATTGTCCTTTAAAGCGTCAATTGTCTCTGGCTTGTCGGCGTAACACTTATCTTTTACGGCACCCCACAAATAATAGTCCAACGGTGTTAAATCGCAGCTCCGAGGTGTCCAAACGACATCAGATCTGCGGCTGATAATGCGATCTTCAAAAACAGGACGCAAAACATCGAGTGTAGCTTCGGCTGTGTGGCACGTAGCGCCGTCCTGTGGAAACCAAATGTTGCCAATATCTTCCTCTTCAATTTTTGTGAACAAAAATTTGTTAGACATGGCCCGATAACGATCACCATTGACTGTAACGGCCACTTCTTGCTCATTTTCGACGAAAAATGGACCAATTATGCCTCTGAGCCAAAATCCGCACCAAACAGTGACTCGTTTTGGGTGTATCGGCTTTTCAATGTATGCGTGCGGGTTTTCTGTGTCCCAAATGCGACAATTTTGCTTGTTTACATACCCGCCAAGATCAAAATGAGCTTCATCTGAAAAGATGATTTTTTTGGCAAAATCGGCATCTTCTCTAAGTCGATCGCAGGCCCACTTAGCGAAGCGAAAACGCATTGGATAGTCAGTTGGCTTCAACTCCTGAACCAATTGGACTTTGTATGGCGTCATACCAAGGTCTTTATGCAAAATTCGTCTCAATGATGTCTCCGAATTGTTCAATTGTTGAGAACGACGTTGAATTGATGTTGATGGCGCTTCACGCACACTTTCTGCCACAGCAGCAATATTCTCGGGTGTACGCACTGTTTTTGGGTTTTTACGTTTATCGATGAGTATGCCAGTTTCCTTCACTTTTTTCAAAAGATAACGAACATACGGAGCTGACGGTGCTTCTCTTCTTCCGAAATCCGTACGCACAATGATTTTCAAAGTAATGTCGTAATATTTCCCAGCGTTGTTCAAGGGTATACAGAACCATATTCAGCGGAAGGATAAAACTAATTATCTGTCAAATTAGACATGAGCTAAGTGTTACCATTCACGAAATAAGCACTAGTTGAAAAAAAAACGTTAGATGGCGGACCCGTTATAACGGGTGATTTTTTAGCTGGTTTGGTTTTGGCAACACTGGTTTTGACATCTGACGTGTGTTTAGTACCTCGTGTCACTGTCAAACAGCTTCAGTTTAGTTTGCAATTTAACCATGGATCGTCTTACAAATGAACAACGCTTGCAAATTATTGAATTTTACTATCAAAATTCGTGCTCGGTTCGAAATGTTCATCGCGCGCTGCTTCCATTTTATGATCGGCATTCTCGACCTTCTGAGCAGTCTATTCGGAAGATTGTGACCAAATTTCGCACCAAATTTACTTTGTTGGACATTAAACCACCAACACGTTTACGTACTGTGCGTAGTGAAGAAAATATTGCGGCTGTATCAGCAAGTGTGACAGAAGACCGCAAAATGTCGATTCGGCGCCGTTCCCAGCAGTTAGGCCTTTGTTACAGCACTACGTGGAAAATTTTGCGGAAGGATTTGGGCGTAAAGCCTTTTAAGATACAGCTGGTGCAAGAACTAAAGCCAGCCGACCTACCACAACGCCGAATTTTTGGTGAACGGGCTCTTGGAAAGCTGGCCGAGGATCCGCTTTTTTATCGAAAAATTGTGTTCAGCGATGAGGCTCATTTTTGGTTGAATGGGTACGTAAATAAGCAAAATTGCCGCATTTGGAGTGAAGATCAGCCAGAAGCATTGCAACAGCTACCAATGCATCCCGAAAAAGCCACTGTTTGGTGCGGTTTATGAGCCGGCGGGATTATTGGGCCATATTTCTTCAAAGATGATGCGAATCGCAGCGTTACTGTCAATGGTAAACGCTACCGAGCGATGATAACAAATTTTTTTTTGCCCGAAATGGAAGTTCTTGACTTGCATGATATGTGGTTTCAACAAGACGGTGCCACATGCCACACAGCACGCGAAACAATGGCGCAATTGCGAGGCGAGTTTGGTGAACAGTTAATTTCACGTTTCGGGCCGGTCAATTGGCCGCCTAGATCGTGCGATTTGACACCATTAGATTATTTTTTGTGGGGGTATGTCAAGGCTAATGTCTATAGGGACAAGCCCGCTTCGATTGACGCACTGGAAGCCAACATCCATGCATTCATTCGTGAGATACCGGCCGATATGTGTGAAAGAGTATGCCAAAATTGGACTCAGCGGATGGGCTACCTGAGATGCAGCCGCGGTCAACATTTGCATGAAATTATCTTTAAACATTAAATTGCAAGGTTCAAACTATCGATTCAAATAAAAATTTTTATTCATTTTTTCGAATTTTTTGTGTGTTTTTTTTTTTAAAAAAGTTCTAAACCTCTTAAAAATACACCCGTTATATTCATTAGTTTTTCAGACGTTTTCAGAATGAAGGACATCAGACTTATAGGCCTAAAATCTTTTGCAGTTGTATGGCTAGATTTGCCTGCTTTGGGAATGAAGACGACCTTTACTTCTCGCCTAACCCTTAGAATGTAGCACACATTATACTGCTTTTAAATAGCCGTGTGTAGGACTGGTATGATTAGGGTTTTTTCCTTCTGGAGTATAATTGGAAATATTCCATCGCTTCCTGGGGATTTGAAGGTAGAGAATGTTTCTAATGCCCAGATTCCTTCAGTTATAACTTCTTCTGAAGCTGTGAAGAGAGTCCGTTGAAGGGTTAAGAGTCACCTGATTACTGTCTTGACTCGGGGTACATCCCGGAAAATGGGTTTTTAGTAGGAGGTTAAGTGTATCCGTACAGGATTGAGTCCAGTTGCCATCACTATCTTTGGAACTGTAGATTTCTTATTTAGTATTTTCCTGAGTCTGGCTGGTTCTGTGGTGTTTTCTATGACACTGCAGAACGTGCGCCAGGCAGTGCGTTTAGCACTTGTGATTGCACTTTTGAACTTGCGCTGGCTGGATTTATATAGATCCCAGTCAGTTTGTAAGTTTGTTGATTTGGCTGCGTCAACCCTTAAATGCCCAAGGAAACCGATTTTGATGAAAAAAATATATTGCATGTAGACGGAAAGAAAAAAACAAATCCGCTATTAAAAAATAATTTTTTTTGACTAAGTTATTAACAAAAAAGTGGTTGCATCTTTAAAGATACACTGGGCATTAACCCCCCACAACTATTCGGAAAGAAAATTATATCGAATGTATAGGATTTAGTTTTAGTTTATTAGTTATACGAGTAATTGTACACAAAACATATGAGAAGGCTACAATCCACTGTGCGGATCGTTGAATACCCTATCCCATACTATCTGTAAAACTAAAATCCCCAAAAAGTGGACATGGCTAAAAACACGATGTGGATAAAAATAAAGAAAATGGAATGGTTACAACAAATTCTTCAGACTGCTTATAAAAAACTTTTACGGTTCTACAAAAGACAAGGTTTTCTACTGCATATGTTATGGGGTGGTGTATAAAAATGGTTTTTATATAAAAACGCCCCCAAAAAGTGGGCGTGGGTTAAAATGATCTATAGACGAAATGTTCATATTTATATTGCTAATGATTCTGCATCAAAAGTTTTTTCGAAAATTTTTAAATTTGACCGAAAAACGTTTTTTATTAAAAACGCCCCCAAAAAGTGGGCGTGGCAAAAAACTTTATATGAACGAAATACAGATATTCAGATTGTCTAAATATGTTGTTCAGAAAGTTTTTCAAAATTCCTTATGGTTTGGCCGAAAAATACGTTTTCCTAAAAAGGGGGCGTGGCAGTGGGCGGATTTCAAAAATTTTTACACTTGTTCTGTAGGCAGAGACGAGGATCCTATATACCAAATTTCATTATCCTAGCTCAAAATTTAAGGCCTAAAAATCGGTGACGTACAGACGGACGGACGGACGGACGGACGGACAGTCAGACATGGCTTAATCGACTCAGCTAGCGATTCTGAGTCGATCCATATACTTTGAGGTATATGTAGCAAAATTATTTCTCTATGTTACAAACTAAGTATCAAAACTAATATACCCCTATGGGATAGGGTATAAAAAGGTAGTATTGCACCGTTTTTTGTTAATTGAAATGTTGGTTAATATACACAAAATAATATTAAAATACTGTTTAGGTTATTATTTAGTACCTAAACAAAATTATGAAATATATAAACATTAGCAAACGAGATGATCTTGAGTAAATATAATCGTTTTGTAAATGAAGATATAGCTGTGATTAAAAAGCAATATTAGTAGAAAGTATAAATTATTACATAGGTATTTATTTAGTTATTTTAAAAATCATGTAAATGGGAATTTATGTAAAACACAAACCAAAAAAGTTATTTATAGCATAAATTATGAGTTATGATAGCTATAAACACAATTTCTTCTGCCGTTAAACATAAGTTTACCTACATATAGAACAGTACCATTTTTGTCTGTCCCGAACAGTTAGGTAACTTCCACCTTCCCTTTTTTTCGACAATTGTCCAGTGGTCTGTCTTATCTAGCCGTATGTCTTTCGGGGGATGAATTGGGCTTGGAACGTTTGGTTTGAATAGGTGATTCCAAAGATGTCGGCCGTCCACGTTTGTTAGGTTCCACAGAGCCGTAACTAAACAAAACACCTGTAACTTCCAACTTAAAATTTGTTTGTATTCACGGCGGCCTTTGTTGATCCTTTTATGCAACATCTTTGCATTTACTGCAGTCATATCTAGTGTATTAAAAAAAACCGGTCCATTTTCGGCTTTTCATGCCTATTTTATGGCATCCCATGAATCTATATATCAGATCCACTCCTTCCATGTGCTGATTATAGTCTTAATAATTTGACACGGTATTATTTTTACAGACTTCTCTTCTCTATCGAACCTCCTTACACTTAGACCCGTTTGACTATCAGAAGAAGGAGGTTTTATTCCGAAATATGTTGAACGAGATTTACTACACGGTTGTCCTTCCAAGATATGGACGTCCATGTCGTGAATAGAAGCAACAAATTCCTGGCTTGTTCCACGTTTGCACTTCATCATCGTCTTTTCTTCCGGTAGCTTACAGTTTTTTATTCTGTTTCGACGTATAGTACCAACTGTAAGTATATGCCTTGAGTCCGAAGATATGTCTCCAAAGGCAGGGTTGTGTAGTAGTTTTCCCAGTATATAATTTAATTTTTACATTTACAAATTTCCCGCAGCAATCTTACAACAATATTTGCCGATGGTTGCAGATCTGGTTCGTCTTGAGACTGCCCTTCAGGGGATCCGCTGTAAATTTCAAACTTATAAGCGAATCCGCTTGTGTCGCATAAAACAAATAGCTTGAATTCCCACTTGTGAGGCTTGTTTGATAAATATTGCTTCATATCCTTCCAAAAGTTTTGTTCAGATATTCATCTGTACTACCGTCATTAGTATCGTCAGTTATATTCAAACTAGTTTAACTGCACCGATACACAACTATGGTTGGGTGTTGTAGAACGAAGGTAGACTCTGATTGGCGTTAACTTGGCAATGCCCAGTGTTGTAACTCTGACTACACATCAAATGTGCTTATTTTTACCTCCAAGTGGTAACCATCGGGTACTGGTCTCATCCAACCGGATTTGACTTGCTAAACGATAAGCGCGAGTGTTGATAACACGACGAAAAACAGCAACACTATAAAAACCCTGGTGAGAATGGCACGGATGAATACCCGGCCTGCTGTCCCAGGCGAACCTAGATGAGCTGCTCTGACATATTCGGACAACAGGTTGTCTAGAAATTTCAAGGGTAGGTCAGGCCCCTTGAACAGAGATGGTGGCGGATGAACCGAAAGGCCAACGGCAGCGCTCGATCCCGTAGTGGATACTGATGGCCCCGTGTCCTAGGGGTATCTAATAAATTGGAACTGGCCCTCCAGGTTGGGGGTTGTGCTTTGGGTTAACTACCCACCCAGAGAAAAAAAATATCCAGAAATATTGTGAAAAAATTTAATGTCGGAAGACTGCAATCGCAAGAGACCGCCAAGACCTTCGCACAACGCGTATACCTTAACCTCTCGATTAACACCATACCACCAGCATCGAATGTCGAAGAGCAATGGCAACGATGCCAACAGGCCATTAGATCAGCCGCAACTGATGTGCTAGGTTTCTCGCGCTCACCAGTAAGAAACCCCTGGTTTGATGAGGAATGCCGACAGATACTCGCAGCCAACAACGAGGCCTACTAGGCTAAGCTGCAGGTGAAGACGAGAGCTGCCATTGAGCTCTATAGGCCAAAGAAGAAGGGAAGAAAATCGGCTTTTCAGGAAGAAGAAAAAAGAACAAGAAAAGCGCGCGATCGAGGATATAGAGAGGTGCCACTCCAGGAACGATGTTCGCAAGTTTTACCAAAGGAAATATTGTAGTTGAGACACAGTCGATGCTGAGGATATGGAAGAACCACTTCTGCAGACTTTTAAACGGCAATGATGAACAACATTCCGCTGTCAGGCAGAACGAACCATTTAATATTGGCAACGACAGCGAAAACTGCCAACCACCCGACCTAAGTGAAGTGAGGATAGCAATATCTAAACTCAAGCTCAATAAGGCCTTTCCGCTGTGCTTTATAAAGCTGGCGGAGATGACTTGGTAAATAGAAACATCCACCAACTCATAAGTCAAATCTGGTCGGATGAAAGTATGCCTGAAGAATGAAACCTCAGCATCGTTTGTCCGTTCCACAAAAAAGGAGACCCTCTGAACTGCGCCAACTACAGAGGCATAAATCTGCTCAACATCGCCTACAAGATCCTATCTGCCTTAATATGTGAAGGCCAGGAAAATCCACAATCGATCAAATTTTCACACTTCGGCAGATCCTGGAAAAAAACCCAAGAAGTCCAAAACGATACCCACCACCTATTTATCGATTTCAAAGCCGCATACGACAGCATTTATAGAGACGAACTATACAGAGCCATTTCTAGTTTTGGTATACCGCCGAAACTCGTCCGTTTGTGTAGGATGACGGTGGAGAGTTCTCGCTGCACCATCAGGGTCAGAAACGACCTCACCGACACATTCGATACCAAAAAAGGATTTAGGCAAGGCGATGCGCTGTTATGCGACTTTTTCAATTTGATTCTTGAGAGGATTGTACAAAACTCCCGAGCCAACACCAGAGGCACAATTTTCCAAAAATCGGTGCAACTATACTAGCATACGCCGACGATATTGACATTATTGGTAGGACTCAACTTTATGTCATAGCCACGTTTGCTAGTATAGAGAAGGATGCGACAAAAATGGGTTTAGCAGTAAGTGAGGGTAAGACTAAGTATATGCTGTCAACCCGAAAGGACACACAACATCGACGAATTGAACAGAACGTCACCATTGACAGATATAACTTTGAGGTAGTACGGGACTTTGTCTACCTCGGCTCCGCTATTAACTCTGACAACAACATCTCGTCAGAAATCAAACGAAGAATTACTCTTGCCAACCGCTGTTTCTTCGGGCTAAGAAGGCAATTTAGTAGTAAAGCCCTCACTCGAACTACTAAAGAGATCCGATATAAGACCCATCCCAGTCCTGCACTTCGGCGCTGAAGCATGGACCTTCTTCGAAAAATCTTTGGTCCCGTTTGCGTTGACGGGCTAGGGAGACGAAGATTCAACCACGAGCTATACGAGCTGTACAGCGATATAAGATTTCATACAGGTAATGTTGCTGGAGGGGAAATAGCTTCGAAAGTGCTTTATCGAAGCGAAATTGTTAGTTAGACATGCTTTTATACGACCAAATTTTGCTTACAAGGTGATGAATGTTATAGTCCGTACCAAATCAGTTGGCCAACGGTCGATTGCGCAGAGAGAGGATTTAAGGGAAATTTCAGATATTTTACAATAAATTTTAAGAGACCTGCGCAGTAGATTGGCCAACTGATTTGGTACGGACTATACTTACCAAATCACCTCCGCCGGATTTGTAACTTCACTTAAGACGGGTGGTTGGTAGTTTTTGCTGTCCTGACATGTGACTTGTCGAAACTATTCTGTTGGTTTCGTATGTTTCGGTAAGATCGTTAACCCTTTAAGACTCAATGTTGTGAGCGTTTATCCGCAACAGTCTTTATGTATGGTATTATTCGAGAAATTAAGGTATCTGCTAACTATCTGGGAGGTCTCTTGCGATTTTAGTTCTTCTATATTAAATCTCCTCATAATATTTCGGAGTTGTTGTGTATAATCGATTGCCTATATTTGAAACTGCTGCCATTTCTACAGCTATTCCCACACCTACTCTAAACCTAAAACACGTACCACCAATGATTTGTTTTGTCTCCACCACATGCCCTTGTTTTCTTAACACATTTCCATACAACTTCCTTCATTTTTCTAAGTCGGAAAATGATTAAATCAAAATTAAAACAATTAGCACACAATATAAAAAAAAAACTTTCCACAAGGCATTGACGCTAAAATTAAATTCTTTTTTTTTTAAACATACTAATTAATTTGTCAAAAAAAGAGAAACACGCAATTATTAAAGTTTACCCAACCCTCTGGTTTGTATAACGCAAATCCAAGTGTTTAGTGACACGATTTTAATTTGGTATTTAGCGTGTTCTTACAAAAAATAAACAATTAATCGCACAAGCCTCAACTCACACTTCAAAAGAAACCAAACAACAATAAACCCCGTCACCTGTCAGGGGCAGAAAAAAGTATCTGACAGTGGTTCCCGCGAATCAAATATCTAATGCGCGGCTGCCGCTAATTAACCGATCGTCGATCATGTGGATTTGTAGTATGGCACGCTAATAAGAACCTTCCTCACCCCACCTTTCAACGCAATTCACTTGGTATGTCTATTATGTGTGTGTGTGTGCGTTTTTTATTTAGCTTCTGACATGACACCCGGTTTAGATTTAATGCCCAATAAATTGGAATGCGAAATAGATTGTTCGCATATTCACGCTTAATCTGGCAGCATGCAGTTGGAGAGGTATGGAAGCGCTTTTGTATTCCATAGACTGATTGTGATGTACCCTATTGTGGCGATTGGAGGAGCAGCCATATTAAGAACACGATAAAATGGGACTGTGTGGGGATTACTTACTTACTTAAGTGGCGCTACAGTCCGGAATGAACCTGGGCCTCAACCAACATGCCTCTCCAATTAGCCCGGTCCTTAGCTAACTGCCTCCAGTTGCGCACTCCAAGTTGGTTGAGGTCGGTTTCCACTTGTGCGCGCCACGTAAGGCGAGGTCTTCCTCTACTGCGTCCGACGTCTGGCTGGGAATCGAAGACTCTGCGAGCCAGAGTATTGGTGTCCATTCGTTCTACATGTCCTAGCCATCTTAAACGTCCAATGCGGAGTTTTTTTACCAGGGGCATGTCGCTGTACAGCTCGTATAGTTCTTGGTTGAATCTTCGTCTCCATAGCCCGTCAACGCAAACGGGGCCGAAGAATTTTCCTCTCGAATCTACCAAGGATTTCTTCATCCGCTTTTGATACGGTCCATGCTTCAGCGCCGTAGAGCAGGACTGGGATGATCAGGGTCTTATATAGGATCTCCTTAGTAGTTCGAGTGAGGACTTTACTACTAAATTGCCTTCTTAGCCCGAAGAAACAGCGGTTGGCAAGAGTAATTCTTCGTTTAATTTCTGACGAGATGTTGTTGTCAGAGTTAATAGCGGAGCCGAGGTAGACAAAGTCCCGTACTACCTCAAAGTTATATCTGTCAATGGTGACGTTCTGTCCAATTCGTCGATGTTGTGAGTCCTTTCGTGATGACAGCATATACTTAGTCTTACCCTCATTTACTGCTAAACCCATTTTCGCCGCTTCCTTCTCTATACTAGCAAACGTGGCTATGACATCACGTTGAGTCCTACCAATGATGTCAATATCGTCAGCGTATGCTACTAGTTGCACCGACTTTTGGAAAATTGTGCCTCCGGTGTTGGCTTTGGAGTTTTGCACAATCCTCTCAAGAATCAGATTAAAGAAGTCACATGACAGCGCATCGCCTTGCCTAAATCCTTTTTTGGTATCGAATGTGTCGGTGAGGTTGTTTCCGACCCTGATGGAGCAGCGAGAATTCTCTATCGTCATCCTACACAAACGGACGAGTTTGAGCGGTATACCAAAACTAGACATGGCTCTGTACAGTTCGTCTCTATAAATGCTGTCATATGCGGCTTTGAAATCGATGAATAGGTGGTGGGTATCTATTTCGACTTCTTGGGTTTTTTTTTAGGATCTGACGAAGTGTGAAAATTTGATCGGTTGTGGACTTTCCTGGCCTAAAACCACACTGATAAGGGCCAATCAGGTTGTTGGTAAACGGTTTCAGGCGTTCACATATTACGGCAGATAGGATCTTGTAGGCGATGTTGAGTAGACTTATG
Source organism: Rhingia campestris (assembly GCA_932526625.1). Classification (NCBI taxonomy): domain Eukaryota; kingdom Metazoa; phylum Arthropoda; class Insecta; order Diptera; family Syrphidae; genus Rhingia; species Rhingia campestris. The sequence goes on from OW052182.1 coordinate 171,036,079, forward strand.
CCTCTGTAGTTGGCGCAGTTCAGAGGGTATCCTTTTTTGTGGATCGGGCAAACGATGCTGAGGTTCCATTCATCAGGCATATTTTCATCCGACCAGATTTGGCTTATGAGTTGGTGGATGCTACTTACCAAGTCATCTCCGCCGGCCTTATAAAGCTCAGCGGGAAGGCCGTCATTTCCGGCAGCCTTATTAAGGTTGAGTATAGATATTGCTATCCTCACTTCACTCAGGTCGGGTGGTTGGCAGTTTTCGCTGTCGTTGCCAATATTGATTGGTTCGTTCTGCCTGACAGCGGAATGTTGTTAGTCATCGCCGTTTAACAGTCTGCAGAAGTGGTTCTTCCATATCCTCAGCATCGACTGTGTCTCAACTACAATATTTCCTTGTTCATCTCGACAGGCTTCTGTTCGAGCCTTGTATCCATGGCTTTGACGTTTTACACTTTGGTAAAACTTGCGAACATCGTTCCTGGAGAGGCACCTCTCTACATCCTCGATCGCGCACTTTTCTTGCTCTTTTTTCTTCTTTCTGAAAAGCCGATGTTCTTCCCTTCTTCTTTGCCTATAGAGCTCAATGGCAGCTCTCGTCTTCACCTGCAGCTTAGCCTTGTAGGGCTCGTTCTTGGCTGCGAGCATCTGTCAGCATTCCTCATCAAACCAGGGGTTTCTTGCTGGTGGGCGCGAGAAACCTAGTACATAAGTTGCGGCTGATCTAATGGCCTGTTGGCATCGTTGCCATTGCTCTTCGACATTCGATGCTGGTGGTATGGTGTTAATCGAGAGGTTAAGTGATACGCGTTGTGCGAAGGTCTTGGCGGTCTCTTGCTATTGCAGTCTTCCGACATTAAATTTTTTCACAGTATTTCTGGATTGTTGTGGCGTGGTGGATATCCGCATTCTTACCTTGGCTGCTACAAGGTAGTGATCCGAGTCGATGTTAGCTCCTCGGAATGTTCGGACATCCAAAATACTGGATGCGTGCTTCTTATCTATCGCAATGTGATCAATTTGGTTGACCGTTCGTTGATCTGGAGACCGCCATGTCCCCTTATGGATATCGAGGTGAGGAAACCGTGTGCTGGCTATAGTGGCATTTCGTTCCGTAGCGAAATCAATTAGCCTAAGTCCGTTACCAGACGTGTTGTCGTGTAGGCTATGTTTTCCGACAGTACCGCTTAAGATGTCTTCTCTTCCTACCTATGCGTTAAAATCTCCCATCACGATTTTAACATCGTACTTCGGTAGTCGCTCATAGGTTTTGTCGAGGAGCTCGTTGAAGCAATCCTTAGCTATATCATCTTTTTCTTCCGTCGGAGCGTGAGCGCATATAAGGCTTATGTTGGCGAATTTGGCCTTGAAGCGGATTGTTACTATGCGTTCGCTAATGTCTTGGAAACATAAGACTTCTTGCGCTTATAACAAATCCGCATCCGAATAGTCGCTGTTTCTGCTCACTATAACACGGTCCGTAGTAGATGTCACAGTTTTTCATCCTCTTTTTGCCCGGCCCATCCCATCGTATTTCCTGGATGGCAGTAATGTCTGCTTTGTAGCAGTTTAGGGCTTCCGCTAGTTATTCGCCAGCACCTCTCCTGTTTAATGTTCTCACATTCCAGGTGCAGATACGAACGTCGTTGTCCTTTTTTCGTTTAGCAGGGTCGTCAACAATAAAATCAGTCCTTTCCGAGGATATTGGTTGCTTCGTAACCATATTTTTTTTCTGTGGGTGGGTAGTTAACCCAAAGCACAACCCCCAACCTGGAGGGCCAGTTCCAATTTATTAGATACCCCTAGTACACGGGGCCATCAGTATCCACTACGGGATTGAGCGCTGCCGTTGGCCTTTCGGTTCATCCGCCACCATCTCTGTTCAAGGGGCCTGACTTACCCTTGACTAACCCTTCATCCGTGCCATTCTCACCAGGGTGTTTATAGTGTTGCTGTTTTTCGTCGTGTTATCAACACTCGCGCTTATCGTTTAGCAAGTCAAATCCGGTTGGATGAGACCAGTACCCGATGGTTACCACTTGAAGGTAAAAATAAGCACATTTGAAGTGTAGTCAGAGTTACAACACTGGGCATTGCCAAGTTAACGCCAATCAGAGTCTACCTTCGTTCTACAACACCCAACCATCTGTGTGGGGATTACAAAGCTTAAAATAAGGAGTTATACGCATATGACACTTCTTCATCTGGAACTACTGAGTCTACCATTTTGTGACGTAATGTCTGACGTTCAATTCCATAAGTTAGAGTTTTATAGGGTGCTAACAAATGAACCTTCTCAAAAACTGATGAAGTTTTATGAACATTTCGAGTTTAAAAAATTTTTAAACGAATATTACGAGCTGTTAAGCTAAACACCTTTTCATAAACCTTAAGCATTGAACGACTTAGATGGTTTTTAATTCACTTAATTGCTAGTTTAAGTCAGATGGTTGTTTGGTCAATGAACACGTCAATTTGGGAATTCCAAACACAACTTGAGTCAAATGATTCCCTCCGCCTGATCGGACTAAAATTGTTCCACCCAAGGTTAGAATGCGGATATCCATCACGGTACAACAAGTGAAAAACACTGTGACCAAAATTAGTATCGATAGTTTGCATTCGCAAGCATAACACCATACCGCACCTCCGGTGGAACAACGACGTAAGTGCAAAAAAGTCGGTTCTTCAGAAAACGCGACTTAAATTTTTAAAACCTTTTTTATTAAAAAAAACATAGAAAACATATTTTTTTTAATGAAACAAACAATTTTTAAAAAGGGAATAAAGCATAGTTTTTGGCAGTTCAGTTATTTTTTTGTGCTTCAAGCAGTATTAATAATTATTAATACTAACATTAGTATGAATAAAAGTAACAGTCATTTTATATTAAAGAAAAATGTTAGTAAAAAAAGGTTCATAGTAGCTTGGAATGAGATTATTTTTGAGCAGGCTTAATATATCTGTTTTTTTCCTTGGTGCCAATGGTATTTTGGATGAGTATGCTGGCTTTAAATTGATACTTTGTAACTCCTTTGCCGCAGAAGAGCGCCTTTTAACCGTTTTAAGCTGTACTTGTTGCCATGTTATCTCCTTATAACTTGTTTTGTAAATGTACACATTGCTGCTTTTTTCAAAGTGTAACAGTTTCATCTCTGATGTTTTAATTGGGTCTCCGTTTATGTTTTTTGAGTTATTTAAACAGATTTTCTCAGAAAGCAACTTTAAATCAAAGAAATCCTTAAAGGTTAATTCTTTTACTATAAACGCATTTCACGACGAAAAACAGCAACACTATAAACACCCTGGTGAGAATGGCACGGATGAATACCCGGCCTGCTGTCCCAGGCGAACCTAGATGAGCTGCTCTTACATATTCAGACAACAGGTTGTCTGTTTCAAGGGTTAGTCAGGCCCCTTGAACAGAGATGGTGGCGGATGAACCGAAAGGCCAACGGCAGCGCTCAATCCCGTAGTGGATACTGATGGCCCCGTGTCCTAGGGGTATCTAATAAATTGGAACTTGCCCTCCAGGTTGGGGGTTATACTACGGACCGTGTTATAGTGAGCAGAAACAACGACTATTCGGATGCAGCGACTATTCGGATGTGCCAGAATAAGGCAAGAAGTCTTATGTTTGCAAGACATTAGCGAACGCATAGTAGCAATCCGCATCAAGGCCAAATTCGCCAACATAAGCCTTATATGCGCTCACGCTCCGACGGAAGAAAAAGATGATATAGCTAGGGACTATATCATCTACGAGCTCCTCGACAAAACCTATGAGCGACTACCGAAGTACGATGTTAAAATCGTGCTGGGAGATTTTAATGCAAAGGTAGGAAGAGAAGACATCATTAGAAGTATTGTCGGAAAACAAAGCCTACACGACAACACGTCTGGTAACGGACTTAGGCTAATTGATTTCGCTACGGAACGAAACGGCACTATAGCCAGCACACGGTTTCCTCACCTCGATATCCATAAGGGGACATGGCGGTCTCCAGATCAACGAACGGTCAACCAAATTGATCACATTGCGATAGATAAGAGGCACGCATCCAATATTTTGGATGTCCGAACATTCCGACGAGCTAACATCGACTCGGATCACTACCTTGTAGCAGCCAAGGTAAGAATGCGGATATCCACCACGCCACAACAATCCAAAAATACTGTGAAAAAATTTAATGTCGGAAGACTGCAATCGCAAGAGACCGCCAAGACCTTCGCACAACGCGTATCCCTTAACCTCTCGATTAACACCATACCACCAGCATCGAATGTCGAGGAGCAATGGCAACGATGCCAACAGGCCATTAGATCAGCCGCAACTGATGTGCTAGGTTTCTCGCGACCACCAGCAAGAAACCCCTGGTTTGATGAGGAATGCCGACAGATGCTCGCAGCCAAGAACGAGGCCTACAAGGCTAAGCTGCAGGTGAAGACGAGAGCTGCCATTGAGCTCTATAGGCAAAGAAGAAGGGAAGAACATCGGCTTTTCAGCAAGAAGAAAAAAGAGCAAGAAAAGCGCGCGATCGAGGATATAGAGAGGTGCCACTCCAGGAACGATGTTCGCAAGTTTTACCAAAGTGTAAAACGTCAATGCCAATGATACAAGGCTCGAAGAGAATCCTGTCGAGATGAACAAGGAAATATTGTAGTTGAGACACAGTCGATGCTGAGGATATGGAAGAACCACTTCTGCAGACTGTTAAACGGCGATGACGAACAACATTCCGCTGTCAGGCAGAACGAACCATTCAATATTGGCAACGACAGCGAAAACTGCCAACCACCCGACCTGAGTGAAGTGAGGATAGCAATATCTAAACTCAAGCTTAATAAGGCTGCCGGAAATGACGGCCTTCCCGCTGAGCTCTATAAGGCTGGCGGAGATGTAAGATGTAACATCCACCAACTCATAAGCCAAATCCGGTCGGATGAAAATATGCCTGTAGAATGGAACCTCAGCATCGTTTGCCCGATCCACAAAAAAGGAGACCCTCTGAACTGCGCCAACTACAGAGGCATAAGTCTCCTCAACATCGCCTACAAGATCCTATCTGCCGTAATATGTGAACGCCTGAAACCGTTTACCAACAACCTTTACCAGCCCTTATCAGTGTGGTCTTAGGCCAGGAAAGTCCACAACCGATCAAATTTTCACACTTCGGCAGATCCTGGAAAAAACTCAAGAAGTCCAAATCGATACCCACCACCTATTCATCGATTTCAAAGCCGCATATGACAGCATTTATAGAGACGAACTGTACAGAGCCATGTCTAGTTTTGGTATACCGCTCAAACTCGTCCGTTTGTGTAGGATGACAATAGAGAATTCTCGCTGCTCCATCAGGGTCGGAAACAACCTCATCGACACATTCGATACCAAAAAAGGATTTAGGCAAGGCGATGCGCTGTCATGTGACTTCTTTAATCTGATTCTTGAGAGGATTGTGCAAAACTCCAAAGCCAACACCAGAGGCACAATTTTCCAAAAGTCGGTGCAACTAATAGCATACGCTGACGATATTGACATCATTTGTAGGACTCAACGTGATGTCATAGCCACGTTTGATAGTATAGAGAAGGAAACGGCGAAAATGGGTTAAGCAGTAAATGAGGGTAAGACTAAGTATATGCTGTCAACCCGAAAGGACACACAACATCGACGAATTGAACAGAACGTCACCATTGACAGATATAACTTTGAGGTTGTACGGGACTTTGTCTACCTCGGCTCCGCTATTAACTCTGACAACAACATCTCGTCAGAAATCAAACGAAGAATTTCTCTTGCCAACCGCTGTTTCTTCGGGCTAAGAAGGCAATTTAGTAGTAAAGCCCTCACTCGAACTACTAAGGAGATCCTATATAAGACCCTGATCATCCCAGTCCTGCTCTACGGTGCTGAAGCATGAACCGTATCAAAAGCGGATGAAGAAATCCTTGGTAGATTCGAGAGGAAAATTCTTCGAAAAATCTTCGGTCCCGTTTGCGTTGCCGAGCTATGGAGACGAAGATTCAACCAAGTACAGCGATATGCCCCTGGTCAAAAAACTCCGCATTGGACGTTTAAGATGGCTAGGACATGTAGAACGAATGGACACCAATACTATGGCTCCCAGAGTCTTCGATTCCCAGCCAAACGTCGGACGCAGTAGAGGAAGACCTCGCCTTAAGTGGCGCGCACAAGTGGAAACCGACCTCAACCAACTTGGGGCGCGCAACTGGAGGCAGTTAGCTAAGGACCGGGCTAATTGGAGAGGCATGTTGGTTGAGGCCCAGGTTCATTCCGGAATTCATGTTTGATATTGAATGGTATTTAGTCACCATCACATACCTCCAAGTGATATCACCAATATTGAAGTCGCCCATCAAAGTAGTTGAGTGGGTTCAAGACGAGTAACTACACTATTAATGTTACTAATGTGTTTTTTTTTTAATGTCGAATAACACCATACCATCAGCATCTAATATCGAAGCCCGCTACTGATGCGCTATGGTTTTTACTTTCACCAGGAAGAGACCCTTGGTTTGATAAAGAAAGCCGACAGATACTCGATACTCAGCACTGAGTCACAATCGATGCTGAGAATATGAAAGAATCACTTCTGGGGACTGCAAAACGGCGTTGACGAACCATTCAATAAAGGCGATGAAAGCGAAAACTTTAAGCAGACCTAAGTGAAGGGAGGATAGGCATATATAAATTTAAGCATTACATGCCTGTAGGTATGTATCACAATGGACCAAGTGTTCTGGAACCGCTGTTAGCCACGTTAACCTAAGGCTTCATAAAATGACGGCCTTCCAGCGGACCTTTATAAAGCCGGCGGGGATGAATTGGTAAGTAACATTCACCAACTTATAAGCTAAATTTGGTCGGATGAAATATGCCTGAAGCATCGTTTGACCGATCCACAAAAATCAGACATTCTGAACTAGGCCGACTATACAGAGGCATAAGCCTTTTCAACGTCAACATCACACCTGAAACCGTTTATCAACAACCTTATTAGTGTGGTTTTAGGCCAGAAAAGTCCAGAACCAAATAAATCTTCACATTTCGATGATCCTAGACGAAGAACCCCAAATCGATATCGACCACCTCTTAATCGATTTAGAAGCCGCATACGACAGCATTTATGGAGAAGAACTAGACAGAGCCATGTCCAAAATTAATTTGGTATGTTCGAGTCGTTGTAAAATGGACTGCGTGTATATGAGTTGCGACTGTATTTCGCTTCCTATATTCAACTTTCGTTTGAAAGTCTATCGGTGCTATTTTGTATGGAATATAGCTTCGTTTATATGTCCGCCGTGGCTTCTCTGAGTGGTCAAATTTTCTATGACTTTGGCGCATAAATCAGGCTGAATTTGACCGATGGCTTGGATTATGTTGTTTTTGAGGACCGCAGTGGTTTGTGGCTACCTGCGACTTCAGAAAATCCTACAAGAAAACGTCTAACGGTGTGAAATCGCACAATCTCGGTGGCCAGTTGACCTCCATGTGAGACGATCATGCCCTTGAATCGCTTGTGCAGAATTTCCAATGCGACGTGAGCTGTGTGGCACTTAGCGCAGACCTGTTGAAACCACATGTCGTTGGTGTCCATATAATCCAATTCAGGTCAAAAGCAGTTGTTAATCATCGACCTATAGCGCTCGCCGTTGACGGTCATAGCCTGCCCAACGTCGTTCTCAAAGAAATATGGAACAATGACACCGCCAGCCAAAAATCCACACCAAATAGTGACTTTTTTCGGGATCCATTGGAAGGTCTCATATGGATTGGTATCGTTCCAAATTCGACAATTTTGTTTGTTTCCATTGTACCCATTCATCTAGAAATGGGCCTCATCGCTGAAGACGATTTTTTTATGAAAATTAGGGTCAGTTTCCAACTGCTCCAGAGCCCAATCAGCGAACACACGTCACGTTGTTGTCCATTGCCATTTACCTTCAGATCCTGGGTCAGTTGAATTTGTACGAGTACAGGCTCAAGTCATGACGCGAAATTCGCCAAGTTGTTGTCTGCGAAAGGTCGAGTTCTTGTAAGCGACGCAAAATCGGCTGCCTCGGATATTCCTGCACATTCTCACGCACAGCGGCGATATTTTCGACAGATCTTGTGTTTCATCGACGCGACGTACGGGTGTTTGTTTATATTGTTTACTGAACCAGTGGACTCAAATTTATCCACCACACTAGGACGATTATGGCGACCGTAAAATGGGCGAAGATTGCGGAACATTGTCCAAACAGAACAACCATTTTGATAACAATGTTATCATTTGCACGTGTTGTTGAATGCTATGTCCGTCCTCGGTGATTTGGCAAAGCAGATTGAATAAATGACAAAAAAAAATTGACAAATGTAGTTTTAACAATATGGCCGCTCACAACTGCCAAAGTTCGGAAGTCCGTATTGGAAGACCCTTTATAACAAGCCTATGGATGATTACTCTAAGCTCCTCTGACAAGCTGTCATTATAACGGGTGATTTTTTAGCTGGTTTGGTTTTGGCAACACTGGTTTTGACAGCTGACGTGTGTTTAGTACCTTGTGTCACTGTCAAACAGCTTCAGTTTGGCTTGCAATTTAACCATGGATCGTCTTACAAATGAACAACGCTTGCAAATTATTGAATTTTACTATCAAAATTCGTGCTCGGTTCGAAATGTTCATCGCGCGCTTCTTCCATTTTATGATCGGCATTCTCGACCTTCTGAGAAGTCTATTCGGAAGATTGTAACCAAATTTCGCACCAAATTTACTTTGTTGGACATTAAACCACCAACACGTTTACGTACTGTGCGTAGTGAAGAAAATATTGCGGCCGTATCAGCTAGTGTGACAGAAGACCGCGAAATGTCGATTCGGCGCCGTTCCCAGCAGTTAGGCCTTTGTTACAGCACTACGTGGAAAATTTTGCGGAAGGATTTGGGCGTAAAGCCTTTTAAGATACAGCTGGTGCAAGAACTAAAGCCAGCCGACCTACCACAACGCCGAATTTTTGGTGAATGGGCTCTTGGAAAGCTGGCCGAGGATCCGCTTTTTTATCGAAAAATTGTGTTCAGCGATGAGGCTCATTTTTGGTTGAATGGGTACGTAAATAAGCAAAATTGCCGCATTTGGAGTGAAGATCAGCCAGAAGCATTGCAACAGCTACCAATGCATCCCGAAAAAGCCACTGTTTGGTGCGGTTTATGGGCCGGCGGCTTTATTGGGCCATATTTCTTCAAAGATGATGCGAATCGCAGCGTTACTGTCAATGGTGAACGCTACCGAGCGATGAGCCCGAAATGGAAGTTCTTGACTTGCATGATATGTGGTTTCAACAAGACGGTGCCACATGCCACACAGCACGCGAAACAATGGCGCAATTGCGAGGCGAGTTTGGTGAACAGTTAATTTCACGTTTCGGGCCGGTCAATTGGCCGCCTAGATCGTGCGATTTGACACCATTAGATTATTTTTGTGGGGGTATGTCAAGGCTAATGTCTATAGGGACAAGCCCGCTTCGATTGACGCACTGGAAGCCAACATCCATGCATTCATTCGTGAGATACCGGCCGATATGTGGGAAAGAGTATGCCAAAATTGGACTCAGCGGATGGGCTACCTGAGACGCAGCCGCGGTCAACATTTGCATGAAATTATCTTTAAACATTAAATTGCAAGGTTCAAACTATCGATTCAAATAAATATTTCATTCATTTTTTCGAATTTTTTGTGTTTTTTTTTAAAAAAAGTTCTAAACCTCTTAAAAAATCACCCGTTAGGTACAAACAATTCAAAACCGGAATTGATTTTTTCTAAAAATTTTTTATAATTATCTTCCAATTTGGACGATATTAATAACAAATCTCAACTAATATTATTTAAATAACTCTCGAGTGCAACAAAATTGGTTTTTGCGAAATTATATGTTACTGCAGAATTAATTTTATTAGAACGAGCAAAATTTATAAAATTTAATTGTAAAAGTAAAGCTTTATGATGAATACTATTTGAATCAATAGCATCCAATGCTTCCATAATGTTAAAATTAACTTGATTATTTAAAAAGATCAAATCCAGAATTCTATTTAAGCTATTCCGAATATTGTTTATTTGAAATAAATCTACCGATAGAAGTCCATCAATGACTACATGCTCGAATTCATGTTTGATATTGAATGGTATTAAGTCACCATCACATACCTCCAAGTGATATCACCAATATTGAAGTCGCCCATCAAAGTAGTTGAGTGGGTTCAAGACGAGTAACTACACTATTAATGTTACTAATGTGTTTTTTTTTTAATGTCGAATAACACCATACCATCAGCATCTAATATCGAAGCCCGCTACTGATGCGCTATGGTTTTTACTTTCACCAGGAAGAGACCCTTGGTTTGATAAAGAAAGCCGACAGATACTCGATACTCAGCACTGAGTCACAATCGATGCTGAGAATATGAAAGAATCACTTCTGGGGACTGCAAAACGGCGTTGACGAACCATTCAATAAAGGCGATGAAAGCGAAAACTTTAAGCAGACCTAAGTGAAGGGAGGATAGGCATATATAAATTTAAGCATTACATGCCTGTAGGTATGTATCACAATGGACCAAGTGTTCTGGAACCGCTGTTAGCCACGTTAACCTAAGGCTTCATAAAATGACGGCCTTCCAGCGGACCTTTATAAAGCCGGCGGGGATGAATTGGTAAGTAACATTCACCAACTTATAAGCTAAATTTGGTCGGATGAAATATGCCTGAAGCATCGTTTGACCGATCCACAAAAATCAGACATTCTGAACTAGGCCGACTATACAGAGGCATAAGCCTTTTCAACGTCAACATCACACCTGAAACCGTTTATCAACAACCTTATTAGTGTGGTTTTAGGCCAGAAAAGTCCAGAACCAAATAAATCTTCACATTTCGATGATCCTAGACGAAGAACCCCAAATCGATATCGACCACCTCTTAATCGATTTAGAAGCCGCATACGACAGCATTTATGGAGAAGAACTAGACAGAGCCATGTCCAAAATTAATTTGGTATGTTCGAGTCGTTGTAAAATGGACTGCGTGTATATGAGTTGCGACTGTATTTCGCTTCCTATATTCAACTTTCGTTTGAAAGTCTATCGGTGCTATTTTGTATGGAATATAGCTTCGTTTATATGTCCGCCGTGGCTTCTCTGAGTGGTCAAATTTTCTATGACTTTGGCGCATAAATCAGGCTGAATTTGACCGATGGCTTGGATTATGTTGTTTTTGAGGACCGCAGTGGTTTGTGGCTACCTGCGACTTCAGAAAATCCTACAAGAAAACGTCTAACGGTGTGAAATCGCACAATCTCGGTGGCCAGTTGACCTCCATGTGAGACGATCATGCCCTTGAATCGCTTGTGCAGAATTTCCAATGCGACGTGAGCTGTGTGGCACTTAGCGCAGACCTGTTGAAACCACATGTCGTTGGTGTCCATATAATCCAATTCAGGTCAAAAGCAGTTGTTAATCATCGACCTATAGCGCTCGCCGTTGACGGTCATAGCCTGCCCAACGTCGTTCTCAAAGAAATATGGAACAATGACACCGCCAGCCAAAAATCCACACCAAATAGTGACTTTTTTCGGGATCCATTGGAAGGTCTCATATGGATTGGTATCGTTCCAAATTCGACAATTTTGTTTGTTTCCATTGTACCCATTCATCTAGAAATGGGCCTCATCGCTGAAGACGATTTTTTTATGAAAATTAGGGTCAGTTTCCAACTGCTCCAGAGCCCAATCAGCGAACACACGTCACGTTGTTGTCCATTGCCATTTACCTTCAGATCCTGGGTCAGTTGAATTTGTACGAGTACAGGCTCAAGTCATGACGCGAAATTCGCCAAGTTGTTGTCTGCGAAAGGTCGAGTTCTTGTAAGCGACGCAAAATCGGCTGCCTCGGATATTCCTGCACATTCTCACGCACAGCGGCGATATTTTCGACAGATCTTGTGTTTCATCGACGCGACGTACGGGTGTTTGTTTATATTGTTTACTGAACCAGTGGACTCAAATTTATCCACCACACTAGGACGATTATGGCGACCGTAAAATGGGCGAAGATTGCGGAACATTGTCCAAACAGAACAACCATTTTGATAACAATGTTATCATTTGCACGTGTTGTTGAATGCTATGTCCGTCCTCGGTGATTTGGCAAAGCAGATTGAATAAATGACAAAAAAAAATTGACAAATGTAGTTTTAACAATATGGCCGCTCACAACTGCCAAAGTTCGGAAGTCCGTATTGGAAGACCCTTTATAACAAGCCTATGGATGATTACTCTAAGCTCCTCTGACAAGCTGTCATTATAACGGGTGATTTTTTAGCTGGTTTGGTTTTGGCAACACTGGTTTTGACAGCTGACGTGTGTTTAGTACCTTGTGTCACTGTCAAACAGCTTCAGTTTGGCTTGCAATTTAACCATGGATCGTCTTACAAATGAACAACGCTTGCAAATTATTGAATTTTACTATCAAAATTCGTGCTCGGTTCGAAATGTTCATCGCGCGCTTCTTCCATTTTATGATCGGCATTCTCGACCTTCTGAGAAGTCTATTCGGAAGATTGTAACCAAATTTCGCACCAAATTTACTTTGTTGGACATTAAACCACCAACACGTTTACGTACTGTGCGTAGTGAAGAAAATATTGCGGCCGTATCAGCTAGTGTGACAGAAGACCGCGAAATGTCGATTCGGCGCCGTTCCCAGCAGTTAGGCCTTTGTTACAGCACTACGTGGAAAATTTTGCGGAAGGATTTGGGCGTAAAGCCTTTTAAGATACAGCTGGTGCAAGAACTAAAGCCAGCCGACCTACCACAACGCCGAATTTTTGGTGAATGGGCTCTTGGAAAGCTGGCCGAGGATCCGCTTTTTTATCGAAAAATTGTGTTCAGCGATGAGGCTCATTTTTGGTTGAATGGGTACGTAAATAAGCAAAATTGCCGCATTTGGAGTGAAGATCAGCCAGAAGCATTGCAACAGCTACCAATGCATCCCGAAAAAGCCACTGTTTGGTGCGGTTTATGGGCCGGCGGCTTTATTGGGCCATATTTCTTCAAAGATGATGCGAATCGCAGCGTTACTGTCAATGGTGAACGCTACCGAGCGATGAGCCCGAAATGGAAGTTCTTGACTTGCATGATATGTGGTTTCAACAAGACGGTGCCACATGCCACACAGCACGCGAAACAATGGCGCAATTGCGAGGCGAGTTTGGTGAACAGTTAATTTCACGTTTCGGGCCGGTCAATTGGCCGCCTAGATCGTGCGATTTGACACCATTAGATTATTTTTGTGGGGGTATGTCAAGGCTAATGTCTATAGGGACAAGCCCGCTTCGATTGACGCACTGGAAGCCAACATCCATGCATTCATTCGTGAGATACCGGCCGATATGTGGGAAAGAGTATGCCAAAATTGGACTCAGCGGATGGGCTACCTGAGACGCAGCCGCGGTCAACATTTGCATGAAATTATCTTTAAACATTAAATTGCAAGGTTCAAACTATCGATTCAAATAAATATTTCATTCATTTTTTCGAATTTTTTGTGTTTTTTTTTAAAAAAAGTTCTAAACCTCTTAAAAAATCACCCGTTAGGTACAAACAATTCAAAACCGGAATTGATTTTTTCTAAAAATTTTTTATAATTATCTTCCAATTTGGACGATATTAATAACAAATCTCAACTAATATTATTTAAATAACTCTCGAGTGCAACAAAATTGGTTTTTGCGAAATTATATGTTACTGCAGAATTAATTTTATTAGAACGAGCAAAATTTATAAAATTTAATTGTAAAAGTAAAGCTTTATGATGAATACTATTTGAATCAATAGCATCCAATGCTTCCATAATGTTAAAATTAACTTGATTATTTAAAAAGATCAAATCCAGAATTCTATTTAAGCTATTCCGAATATTGTTTATTTGAAATAAATCTACCGATAGAAGTCCATCAATGACTACATGCTCGAATTCATGTTTGATATTGAATGGTATTAAGTCACCATCACATACCTCCAAGTGATATCACCAATATTGAAGTCGCCCATCAAAGTAGTTGAGTGGGTTCAAGACGAGTAACTACACTATTAATGTTACTAATGTGTTTTTTTTTTAATGTCGAATAACACCATACCATCAGCATCTAATATCGAAGCCCGCTACTGATGCGCTATGGTTTTTACTTTCACCAGGAAGAGACCCTTGGTTTGATAAAGAAAGCCGACAGATACTCGATACTCAGCACTGAGTCACAATCGATGCTGAGAATATGAAAGAATCACTTCTGGGGACTGCAAAACGGCGTTGACGAACCATTCAATAAAGGCGATGAAAGCGAAAACTTTAAGCAGACCTAAGTGAAGGGAGGATAGGCATATATAAATTTAAGCATTACATGCCTGTAGGTATGTATCACAATGGACCAAGTGTTCTGGAACCGCTGTTAGCCACGTTAACCTAAGGCTTCATAAAATGACAGCCTTCCAGCCGACCTTTATAAAGCCGGCGGGGATTATTTGGTAAGTAACATTCACCAACTCATAAGCTAACACAAATAAATATAAATCCAAGAGCGTCTGTCACATATTGTGCGGCACACTGGTCGGCGTCTGACCCCAGAGGGGCGGCTGTATAAATACTGTGAGTAGAAGAAAGTAACTGATCTATTTACGTTAAAAAAAAAGTAACAATAATAACGATGGCAATGGAAAAAACAAAAAAATTAAATACCCCAGGTGGCAGACCAGTTAAACTGGTAAATCCACCCTCTTCGGAGGTCGGTCCTAAGGATTCTGGGGAGGACCATTTATTGCTTTTAGAAATTAATCGCGGAAGGAGTTCAAAAACATTAAGAACTCCACCAAAACAAAACATACCAGGGGTTACTACATCAAAAATCCCAACGAGTAATCTAAATGATTTAGTAGCATCATATGAAAAGATCACCAGTGCAAGTCAGCAGTGTTCCATCAATAAAATGAAGGAGAACCCTCAAGTTGCTTCAAGTAATTACTTTACAGAATGACAAAACGAAATTATAACCAGGAAACAACTGGAAGTATTAGTAAAAAGTCTTCAAGAAGATGTTAAAAAACTCAAAGAGAAAGTTATTTTGCTTGACAATAAAAGCCTAGAGTCTGTTGAGAAAACCCAAACAAATATTGAAAAAGAGTTTCAAACAGATGAAGATGAACTTTTCCTAGAAACTGAGGGAAAAAACAAAAGCGCAAATCAAAGAAAAGGAAAGCAGATGGTAGCCCTGAAACAAATAGCCATGAAAATGCATTAAGATTAGAAAATGTTAAAAAAAATTGAGCTCAACAACTGGAGGAAAAGAGATGTGACAATCCCAGTTGCACCCCAAAGAAAATTGAACAAACAAATGGCACCGCCACCGATCATGATCTCAGGATTAAAGAGGTTTGGTGAGCTCAAGAGTATCATTGATAGATGCACAAAAAAAGATTGTAAATATACGTCGTACAATAAAGACAATTGGAAAGTCAATGTCGAAGACCCCGATGCATATAGAACTATCACTGAAGAACTGAGCAAACACAAAATTCAGTGGCACTCCTATGAAAATAAAGCTACAAGGTCCATAAAAGTAGTGGCGAAAGGTCTGCATACCTCATGTGATTCCAAAGAAATTGTTGAAGACCTTGCTCAAAAAGGCTTTCAAGCTCTGGAAGCCAATAATCTTAATAAAAATGAGACAATTAAAGACCCCACTGGGGAGCCAAAGACAAAAAAGAGGGGTCTACCATTATTTATGCTGACCTTTGACAATAAAGAAAGTCTCGAAAAGATCTATAGCATTAGATCAATTTTGGGAATAGTTGTTAAAATTGAACCTTTACGAAAGCCAAACATTGTTCCACAATGTAAACGTTGTCAAGCTTTTGGTCATACACAAAAATATTGTAACCGTGACTTTGCTTGTGTTAAATGTGAAGGAAAACATGCGACTAAAAATTGTCCCATCAACAAAGAACAGGATGCAAAATGTGTGAACTGTCAGGGCAATCATCCAGCAAGCTATACAGGATGCCCAGTTGCTAAAAAGTTTCAAGACAGTAAAATTAAACACAAAACTAACATTACTGGTTGAAAGTAAACCTAAAATCGAATCGCCTAAAGTAATCGTTCAAAATAAAAGCGATGAAAATAAAAAAACGTATTCACAAATTGTGAAGAATGTGCGAAAGAATGAAGAATCATCCATAAGGGAAATGCTTGAACTTATCCTTAAAATAATGGATAATCAAGATTTAACAAAAAACGGCTAAGCGAAGAAGTCGCTCTCAAAACATAATGACAGACAAAACACTGAAAATCGCAACATGGAATGCAAACGGTCTTCTTCAGCACATATCTGAATTGAACGTATTTCTAGACACTGAACATATAGACGTCTGCCTGGTGTCCGAAACACATTTCTCAAAAGGACACAGTCTTGATAATAAAATACCAAATTATATATGTAACCACGCTCCGCATCCAGCTGACAAAGCTAGAGGAGAATCGGCTATTATCATAAGAAAGAGCTTAAAACATTATGAAGAAGCTGAGTTCACTAATGAAAATATGCAAGTAACTACAATAAGTATTGGTATAAAAAAGAAAGAGCTCAAGATATCAGCAATATATTTACCCCAAGGTGCTCTCCAACAGAAGAACAATATGCAGAACTCCTAAAACTGCTAGGACATAACTTTCTTGTTGGTGGTGACTTTAATGCCAATAAGGAGATTAAGAAGAACCAAGCCTCATGAGCTTATGGCCTAATTATATGGGAAAATATTACATTTGTAAATCTTCCCCAAAGCGATTAAAAAAAAAATAAGAAAATAAAATCTGTCGTCGATCTTTCATAGATTGGTACTGATTTTCGGATGGTTTTAGTGCGGTAAAATCCCACACTACTTGATACCGAGAACTATCAAGTGTCTTTTTAAGATTTCCACCAACAAAAAAAAAAACGAAAAAAAAATAAGCTAAATTTGGTCGGATGAAATATGCCTGAAGAATTGCACTTCAGCATCGTTTGACCGATCCACAAAAATCAGACATTCTGAACTTGGCCGACTATACAGAGGCATAACGCATAAGCCTTTTCAACGTCAACATCAAACCTAAAACCGTTTGTCAACAACCTTATTAGTGTGGTTTTAGGCCAGAAAAGTCCAGAACTAAATAAATCTTCACATTTCGATGATCCTAGACGAAGAACCCCAAATCGATATCGACCACCTCTTCATCGATTTAGAAGCCGCATACGACAGCATTTATGGGGACGAACTAGACAGAGCCATGTCCAAAATTAATTTGGTATGTTCGAGTCGTTGTAAAATGGACTGCGCGTATATGAGCTGCGACTTTATTTCGCTTCCTATATTCAACTTTCGTTTGAAAGTCTATCGGTGCTATTTTGTATGGAATATAGCTTCGTTTATATGTCCGCCGTGGCTTCTCTGAGTGGTCAAATTTTCCATGACTTTGGCGCATAAATCAGGCTGAATTTGACCGATGGCTTGGATTATGTTGTTTTTGAGGACCGCAGTGGTTTGTGGCTACCTGCGACTTCAGAAAATCCTACAAGAAAACGTCTAACGGTGTGAAATCGCACAATCTCGGTGGCCAGTTGACATCACCTCCACGTGACACGATCATGCCCTTGAATCGCTTGTGCAGAATTTCCAATGTGACGTGAGCTGTGTGGCACTTAGCGCAGACCACATGTCGTTGGTGTCCATATAATCCAATTCAGGTCAAAAGCAGTTGTTAATCATCGACCTATAGCGCTCGCCGTTGACGGTCATAGCCTGCCCAACGTCGTTCTCAAAGAAATATGGAACAATGACACCGCCAGCCAAAAATCCACACCAAATAGTGACTTTTTTCGGGATGCATTGGACGGTCTCATATGTATTGGTATCGTTCCAAACTCGACAATTTTGTTTGTTTCCATTGTACCCATTCATCTAGAAATGGGCCTCATCGCTGAAGATTTTTTTTATGAAAATTAGGGTCAGTTTCCAACTGCCCCAGAGGCCAATCAGCGAACACACGTCACGTTGTTGGCCATGGCCATTTACCTTCAGATGCTGGGTCAGTTGAATTTGTACGAGTACAGGCTCAAGTCACGACGCGAAATTCGCCAAGTTGTTGTCTGCGAAAGGTCGAGTTCTTGTAAGCGACGCAAAATCAGCTGCCTCGGATATTCCTGCACATTCTCACGCACAGCGGCGATATTTTCGACAGATCTTGTGTTTCATCGACGCGACGTACGGGTGTTTGTTTATATTGTTTACTGAACCAGTGGACTCAAATTTATCCACCACACTAGGACGATTATGGCGACCGTAAAATGGGCGAAGATTGCGGAACATTGTCCGAACAGAAAAACCATTTTGATAAAAAATGTTATCATTTGCACGTGTTGTTGAATGCTATGTCCGTCCTCGGTAATTTGGCAAAGCAGATTGAATAAATGACAAAAAAATTGATAAATGTAGTTTTAACAATATGGCCGCTCACAACTGCCAAAGTTCGGAAGTCCCTATTGGAAGACCCTATAACAAGCCTATGGATGATTACTCTAAGGTCCTCTGACAAGCTGTCATTATACTACCTGTCATAAAGATACAGATACATGTCTTGAAGTAAGAGAACAATCACCTAAAAGACGGATTTTTCATCTTTGGATAAGCTTAGGGTATATTTTGCGGAGGAACTTAAAACATGACAATAGTATTCAAGACCTGATCGTCTTGGTGTTAAAGAAATGAAAAACCTGGAAAGAATTAGGTCCCTGGATAACATATCTGTCACCTTAGTTCACCTCTACCACCTCCCTGTGTTAAATCCGATTGCTCAAAGACCACTCCACCCTATACTCCTAGGTGATAAATAAAAATTCAGTTTCGATGGCATATGCATATTTTTAAATTTCCGAAATGTCTACCAACAACAACAACAATCGAGGTGAGCAAACATGTATGTGTCGCAAATGTTCGATCTGTTTTTTTTCATTATTTTCGCCGTTCTCTGGGTAAATGCAATTAAATTGTTCGAAATTAACACTAGCGATCTAATTAATTTGGCCACAATACGGCCGCTACATTTTAGAGTGGTTTAGATGCGGCACGAACTGGATATTGGCGTAGAAAAAATTCTGAAAGATAGAGGGACGAGGAACAGCTGTTCAATTGCCGAAAACGTGTATTATGATCATGGGGTGTGCGATGATGGATGGGTGCCGATAATAGCTCGTGTTTAATTTTTTCGTCAGAAATTTAATTAGTATTTGACAGATTGATGTTAATTTTTGTTTTGGTTTAGCATTAAGTGGGAAAGATGGAGGTAAACATGTCGGGAACTGAAGTCAGCTCTAATTTAGCAAGTTGTAAAAACAAGAGCTAAAAACAGCAACTTTTACAATGTGTGAACAGTTTTGGGATTTATCATTGGCTAAGTTGATAAAGGTATCACGAATTTAGACTTTTTATGACTCTTTATGTTTATGATGATTCCTATGGCATTGTGGTGAAATAGGTGTGTACCAACTTGCCATGATATCATTTGGAGCTAACATCTGCTGAATTTTTATGATCGTTGTTTAAATCTTATCGCTGGCTTTTCTAATTTCGGTAATATTAGCAGCGATATGTAAGATTTTTTGCTTAAGAGGAATATTTTTCTTAGGAAACGATTATTACCAGGGTTGTGCTCTAGAGAGCTGCGAACCAAATAAAGGTTGGATATCTAAATTTTATCCATTTTTTAGGGGAAAATAAAAGTATTCCAACGTGAATGTAGTTCTTTGAGTTAATTAAATTAAATTGAGCTAACTGCGTATAGTTGAGCACTTCAAGTTGATTGGAGTCGGTTTTTATTTGTGCGCCCCACTTAAGGTGAGGTCGTCCTCTACTGCGTCCGTCGACGGCTGAGAATCGAAGATTCTGCGAGCCGGAGTATTGGTCTCCATTCGCTCTGCATGTCAGCTCGTATAGCTCTTGGTGGAATAATCTTCTCCATAGCCGTCAACGTACTGCAAACTGGACCGAAAATTATTCAAACAAATTTTCTCTAAAAATGCCCAAGGACGCGGATGATCAGGGTCTCGTATACAATCTCATAAGTAATTTAGAGTCAGAGCTTTACTACAAAAATGCCTTCTTAGCAAGCAGAAACAGCGGTTGGCAAGAGTAAATCTTCGTTTAATTTCTGACGAGCTGTTGTTGTCACAGTTCATAGAAAAGGTATATAAGGTCCCGTACTACATATACAAAATACAATTTTTTTGGCGCAACAGGCTCGTTAGACCCAGGGCCTTGGTTTCTCACAACCATTCATATGTGCGTGTGTACTTCTTGCACGATGGCGGGACCTCCTGTTTTATGCCGACTCCGAACGGCTAAGTTGAGATAAGCTATTCTTGACAATTGATACTGCTCGGATGATTTGTCAGATCATCACGAGAGGAGGGCCAGTGAAAAATCATTTAGGTGTTGCTACGGCTGGAAATCGAATCCAGACCTTCTGCGCTGCAGTTCATCGCACTTACCATCGCGCCACTGAGCCCACTGGGTCCAGTTCTACCTCAAAATTATATCTGTCAATAGTGACGTTCTGTCCAATTTGATGATCTTCAGTGTCCTTTCGTGTTGACAGCATATACTTAGTCTTACCCTCATTTACTGCTAACCCATTTTTGCCGCTTCCTTCTCTATACTAGCAAACGTGGCTATGATATCACGTTGAGTCCTACCAATGATGTCAATATCGTTGGCGTATGCTAGTAACGGGTGATCAAAGTAGAGATACTTTTTTCAATAGCCTTTTTTGACAGATCACATGTGAGTCGTGTCATGCTGTCATGTTATTTTTGTTTAGTATTGTTTGGCATTTCATAATGGAAAGACTTATGCGTGAACAACGTTTACAAATTTTTCAACTTTATTATGAAAATTCACGTTCTGTGAGGAATGTGTTTCGTGCACTTCGCTCAACTTATGGTCAACATAATCGGCCTACTGAGCGTACTATTCGCAACACCATCACCCATTTTGAGACCCAGCATACATTATTGGATAATATTCGACCGAATAGACCACGTCCAGCACGCTGTGAAGAAAATATAGCGGCCGTAGCTGAGAGTGTACACGAAGACCGTGGAGAGTCGATTTGACGCCGTTCGCAGCAACTCGGACCATGATAACCGACTATTTGATGCCTGAAATTGAAGCTCGTGATCTCGGCGACATTTGGTTTCAGCAAGACGGCGCCACTTCCCACACATCGCATCAATCAATGGACTTATTGAGAGAATATTTCGGTGAGCACATAATTTCACGTTTTGGGCCGGTCGATTGGCCACCAAGATCGTGTGATATCACACCGTTAGACTTTTTCCTGTGGGGATATGTAAAGTCAAAAGCTTATGCCGATAAACCCGCTTCGATTCAGGCCTTGGAGGAAAACATCACGCGTGTCATTCGCCAGTTACCAGTCGAAATGCTCGAACGAGTGATCGAAAATTGGACTCAACGGATGACCATCTGCGACGTAGCGACGGCCAACATTTGATAGACATAATCTTCAAAAAATAAATGCCAAAGAATGTTCTTTCAAATGATAATAAACATTCTCCATTAAATTTGAATTTTCTGTGTGTTTTTCTTTAAAAAAGTAGGGAACCTCGAAATGGATCACCCTTTAGTTGCACCGATTTTTGGAAAATTGTGCCTCTGGTGTTGGCTCGGGAGTTTCGCACAATCCTCTCAAGAATCAAATTGAAAAAGTCACATGACAGCGCATCGCCTTGCCTAAATCCTTTTTTGGTATCGAATGTGTCGGTGAGGTCGTTTCCGACCCTGATGGTGCAGCGAGAATTTTCCATCGTCATCCTACACAAACGGATGAGTTTGGACGGTATACCAAAACTAGACATGGCCCTGTATAGTTCGTCTTTATAAATGCTGTCGTATGCGGCTTTGAAATCGATAATTAGGTGGTGGGTATCGATTTGGACTTCTTGGGTTTTTTCCAGGATCTGCCGAAGTGTGAAAATTTGATCGATTGTGGACTTTCCTGGCCTAAGACCACACTGATAAGGGCTGGTAAAGGTTGTTGTTAAACGGTTTCAGGCGTTCACATATTACGACAGATAGGATCTTGTAGGCGATGTTGAGCAGACTTATGCCTCTGTAGTTGGTGCAGCTCAGAGGGAAGGCCGTCATTTCCGACGGCCACATTAAGCTTGAGTTTAGATATTGCTATCGTCACTTAGGTCGGGTGGTTGGCAGTTTTCGCTGTCGTTGCCAATATTAAATGGTTCGTTCAGCCTGACAGCGGAATGTTGTTCGTCATCGTCGTTTAACAGTCTGCAGAAGTGGTTCTTCCATATCCTCAGCATCGACTGTGTCTCAACTACGATATTTCCTTGTTCATCTCGATTGGATTCTGTTCGAGCATTGTATCCTTGGCTTGCGAACTTGCGAACATCGTTCCTGGAGTGGCACCTCTCTATATCCTCGATCGCGCGCTTTTTTGTCTCTTTTTTCTTCTTTCTGAAAAGCCGATGTTCTTTCCTTCTTCTGTGCCTATAGAGCTCAACGATTTTAACATCGTACTTTGGTAGTCGCTGATAGGTTTTGTCGAGGAGTTCGTAGAAGCAATCCTTAGTTATATCAATATTTCCTCCGTCGGAGCATGAGCTCATATAAGGCTTATGTTGGCGAATTTGGCCTTGATGCGGATTGTTAAAATGCGTTCGCTAATGTCTTGAAAACATAAGACTTCATGCCTAAGTCTGGCATTTATAACAAATCCGCATCCAAATATTCGCTGTTTCTGCTCACTATAACACGGTCCATAGTAGATGTCACAGTTTTTCATCCTCTTTTTGCCCGGCCCATCCCATCGTATTTCCTGGATGCAGATACGAACGTCGTTGTCCCTTTTCGTTTAGCATGGTCGTCAGCAATAATATCAGTCCTTTCCGAGGCTATTGGTTGCTTCGTAACATAAGCTTTTTTCCGTGGATGGGTAGTTAACCCAAAGCACAACCCCTAACCTGGAGGGCCAGGCCCTTGTTTTGACCCTAGGGCAGCGGGCCGGCAAAATACCGATGTCAGTAGCCCATTTTCGGATATGAGCGCTGCCGTTGACCCATTGAGGGCTCCTCCGCCACCAACTCTTTTCCAATACCCTGGCTCAGTATTGGAAATCCCTATAGACCTGGTGTTCAAATATGTCGAAGCAGCTCATATATGGATTTCACTACCAGTTCGATCAAAGTGGAGCTGTAGGCGCCACCGTTGACTCCATCTAGGGAATTCCTCCGCTGCCGCCTGAAATTGAGTGCCTTAGTGAGAAGACATTCCTCCCCCCTCTCTCGTTTGCTGCACCAACGACCTTCCACAGGGGTTGAATACCCCTTCTCCAGTCGAGGTACTAGGCATTAATAAAATAATAACAATATATATACAATTATAATTTATATAATAAATAAATAAATAAATAAAATGTTCTTAAAACTAATTTCATATGTTAATCAAGGAATAGTTTAAAAAAAACTCTAAAGACGATTAATCTGTCAATAATGGACGGCATGTGGCG
Source organism: Rhingia campestris (assembly GCA_932526625.1). Taxonomy (NCBI): domain Eukaryota; kingdom Metazoa; phylum Arthropoda; class Insecta; order Diptera; family Syrphidae; genus Rhingia; species Rhingia campestris. Next base: position 171,059,756 of record OW052182.1, read on the forward strand.
TTCTATTTTCAATAATATATAATGTTTGCCTTATTATAATGAAAATATAAATCTACATTCGACATATTATACCTATTCTACAACCCCAGTTTTTAATTGGAGTCAGTGACGCACTGTTCTCATATCTCTACATCTAATCGATACTGAAAATCTAGCCGCTTTAAAGCAAGCGAAAAAAATTTAACCGAGTTTGACCATAACAATAAATTTAGTTAATTGTATTCCAGCATTTAATGTGCCGCCACTTAATTATGGAACTTTTTAAAGAATTTACCACATTTTATGAAGATTAAATATCTACTTACAAACATCTATGAATATGCATAAGTATTTGTCTAAGTTGATTATATTGTCAAAACCATCAATAAATTTATTTGAATTGGAAAGTCGGTAGCAAATTTTTAAATGAGAATCGATTTTAAAAAAAAATCTAATTTAAATGCCATCATAGTAGACTCTAATGGTTTAATTATAGCATTCTCAGATGTATCGGGCATAAAATTATACATTTGTGGCACTACGTCAATAATTCGAAGGTGTACGATGTCGATATGCTATATTAGATGTTACCAACCTGATCTGTAAATTCTACAATTTATAGTGAAAAAATTCCATTTGAAAAAAATAGTAAACTAAGCCACCTTATAGTGGAGCGAACAAAGTTGCACAGGGTTGCAATTTTATTCGACTTTTGAGGTGTGTTTTAGAAGTGAGAGAAAATTAATTAAATTTCTGCGTGCGATAACGTCGGTAATGACATTTACAGCATTCATTTTATCAAGGAAGGTTAAGCTGAAGCTATAGCAGCAACAGCTCATTTAGAACAACCAGATTACATCCTTTATATTCAACGCAGTAGCGTCTCCGTATGTAGGACAGTTAACCGAGATAGCGATAAACCTGGGTTTGTTTACCACAGTCACAGAGTAAATAAATCAATCAGTTACGTCATAAGTCTTGATGGTCCTATCCCCCATTAAATTTTTCAACTTAGTCAACTTTTTCGGGGAGCAATTAATACAAATGGATGAACTAATAGCTGCTTGGGCAAATTTGGACAACAGGTCATTTAGGGTAGGTGGGGTGGTCATAAATGCACCAGTGGTGTAAAGTGCACCACAGCTTACTATATTGGTGTATACGTCATTTATATGTATCCGTTACAGTAACCAACTGCGTTAGACTTTAGTCTGGTCGTGTCCGTGCTTGTTGGCGCATGTGTGAAAAGTCATTTGTAAATTTTGAGTGAAAAACAAAAAAATCGAGGTGAGTTTACTTTTTTAATATTTTCTCGGAAATCTAAATTTTTTTTTGGACATTTATTTATATTTTTAAATAAGAATCTTATAGTTTAGTTATGTTTTTTTCGAAATATCTTAATTTTTATCAAAAATTTCACGGTGGTGCACAATGCTCCAAATAAGCATAGTGCTAAATGCACCATGGTGCATCGTGCACTTAAACGACTTTTTGAAGAATACAATTTTTGGAGCATACACTTTTTTTTTAAGATGCCACGAAAACCAGTCTTGCAACGTAAAAAAGGAACTCATACGAAAGACCAGATGAGAGAAGCACTTATGAAAATCGATGGCGGAATGTCTCTCCGAGGAGCTGCAAAAGAATTTGGTCTATCGTATCATACTGTTCGGCGATATTATCAAAATTATAAGAGCTGTCCAGCTTCAACAATCTCTTTAACAACAAGTTATACGCATAGAAAGCTTTTTTCTGACCAGCAGGAGGAATCTCTCAAATCCTATATAACATATTGTGCTAGTATTTTTTATGGGATAACAGCAACCGAATGCCGAATGTTGGCTTTTCAACTAGTCTCCATTAACCAGATGAAAAATATACCAGCCAACTGGAAAACTCATTTAATGGCTGGGTTAGATTGGCTTCGGGGCTTCCGGGGAAGGCACCCAGTTTTGTCGTTGAAAAAACCTGAAGCATGCAGCTTAGCTCGAGCGACATCGTTCAACAAATATTCAGTTCAAGTGTTTTTTGACAACCTATTTAATATTCTTCAGAGGCATCTTGAATTTTCCGACGGAACAAGAATTTTTAACTAAGATGAAACTGCTACAACAACAGTGCAAAAACCACAAAGGGTCCTTACGTCAAAAAATACAAAAAATGTATGCAAAGTGACTAGCGGAGAGAGGGGTGTTTTTAGTTACAACTTGCTGCATTGTCAGTGCTAGTGGCCAGGCTTTACCTCCAATTATAGTGTTCCCACGGAAGAACTTCAAAATTCATATGCTTAATGGAGCACCTACAGAATGGATGTTTACTATGTCGGTAAAATATTAGAACCCAAGAACAGCTGGAATGAGTGGTTCATTTCATTTTTGCGACTCAAATCAAAAATAATTGAGCTTTTTTGTATGCCAAAAGTATCAGACTTACTTTGGTTAAAGAAGATGATATTAAATATGTCTTGGAGGATCCTGATGTATTGGGACCAACTAAACGTCAGCAATCTTCCTACAAATTTGCCGAACATTTCGGCAATTTTAACATTCGTTGATTTTATTTAGGTTTTTAAGAATTTTTTATGTTTAAATAATTAATTTTTGTTAGATTTTTTCTTTGTGATATGGAGTCTTTTTACATTATTTATTTTTTGTTTTGTTTTCGAATAATTTATTTTTGTTAATTTTATGTTATTGTTTCAAGAATCTCATATATTTTATATTCATTCTAATACAACTGAATATATTAATTTAAATCGTGTTTTTAATTCTAAAAATCAATCCGTGGTGCAATTAACACCATCCTGGTGCATTGTGCACACACCATTGGTGCATTTAGCACATACCATAGTGCACCATGCACCATTTGGCATTTTCCAAAAAATGTCTGCTAACCTAAAAAAGACAGGTGCTATAAAAAATTTAAGTTTGTACGTATATACTTAACTAGTTCACCGAATGGATATAAAAAAACCGTGCACAAAGAATTCATTTTGAAAGAGTTATGATCGTTTGCAAAAAGGGTGGTGCATCTATGACCACGTCACCCTAAGTCAGGCCCCTTGAACAAAGATGGTGGCAGATGAGCCGAAAGGTCAACGGCAACGCTCAATCCCGTAATTGATACTGATGGCCCCATGTCCTAAGGATTTCTAATAAATTGGAGCCAGCTCTCCAGGTTTGGGGTTGTGCTTTAGATTAACTACTCACCCAATAAAAAAATCATGTTCTGAAGCAACCAAGCCTCAGAAAGGAATGATTTTATTGTTGCTAACCGAAAAACGAACAACAACCTACGTTCATCCTCGCACCCGAAATGTGACAACAACAAGAGAAATGCCGGCGAAAGGTCTATGCTGCTACAAAGCAGACATTACTGGCATCCAGGGAATACTATGGAATAGGATGAAAAACTGCCCTATCGAGGTATCCGTCGGAGCGGACAATTTTTCGGAGGTTCAAATTCCATTCGAGGTATGTATCATCGAAAATAAATACTACACAGACGCGACTGCTTCACTTCACTACAATTCGTAAATAAATTCCGCGAAGAATTTCTGGCCGAGGAAATCGGAAAAAGAATGGCACTTAGCTGTCAAAAATTGCACGATAAATGCAGCTGAACAGCTTTTCGGAAGAATACCTCGAAGAAAAAATCCTCCGAATCGTACAAAATCGGAGAATTGTCCGCTCCGACGGACACCTCGATAGGGCTGATAGTGAACAGCAACAGCTTCTACTCGGATGTGGATTTGCTATAAGTGCCAGACGCAAGGAGTCTTATGTTTCCAAGACATTAGTAACATTGTAACAATCCGCATCAAGGTCTAATTCTTCAACATAAGCCTTATATGCTCACGTTCCGATGGAAGAAGTAGATATTGCGAAAGACTGCTTCAACGAGCTCCTTAGAAGTACGCTGTTAAAATCTTGATGGGAGATTTCAACACAAAGGTAGGCAGAGAAAGCATTTTCAGCAGAGTCTTCCGCAGAACTACTTTCTTCAGTTTAAGGATCAAGCCAGAGTATGCAAGAGCGCATGGACTGAATGACTGGAAACAACGTACCCAAGGTATCCCTTAATTTATGGATTACGACCATACCGCTGGCCTATTATGTCGAAGAACAATTATGAGTGCCGACAGATGCTCGCAACAAAAAACGAGGCCTAAAAGGCAGGTGATGATGAGAGCTGCCATTGAGCTTAATAGGCAAAGAAGGAGTGAAACACAGGCCTTTGAGAAAGAAGATTGAGGATATATCTACAGGATAGATGTTCGCAATTTTTACCAAATTGTAAAACTTCAAAGCTAGGGATGCAAGGCTCGAACATAATCCTGTCGAGATGAACAAGAAAATATCGTAGATAAGACACAGGTGAAGCTGAGGATATGGAAGAACCACTTCTGCATACTGTAAATCCGTGGTTGGAAGCCATCCTTAAGGGCTACATCGAGCTGATTTACACTCTTTCTGAAAACCCTGCAAAGATTGATTGATATTCATCTCCGCAGCAGCTTTGATGTAAATCAGCTACCTGTATCCCAACATGCGTACGGAAGGGGCAAATCTGTATAAACAGCCCTTCACACATTAGTACGTATTATCAAAAAATCGTTGTGCTGCAAGGATCATACTATGGTTGCTTTCCTAAACATTGAAGGTGCGTTTAACAACGTTAATTCGGGAGCGATCATAAAGGCGTTAACATGTCTGAAAGTCGATCGCTCCCTTGGAATGTTGTATTGAAATTATCAATACAAAACTGGGTGGTGCGTCGACAAGAAAGCATGTCAGTAGAAGGACCGCTCAAGGTTGTCCCCTCTTCTTTGAAACTTAGTGGTAAACTCCTTACAACAACAGTAGACATTATTTTCCACCTACTAAACCTAGATATTTTCGGCAGGCAAATGGCAGCTTACTCAGCCATACGTCTTAAAGCCATCCAATAGTGGTCAAATATACAAGCTGGTTACTCAAAAATTCTAAATGAATGTTTCCTGAAAACATTGATTACATCCTTACCAGGTTAAACGTTGATAAGAGTTTCCAGGTTATAATCCCAGACAGATCGTCATGGGAGAGTAACGAGCAAAATGACACCGATGCGGCTCCAAAACAAATGACGCAGTGGGTGCTGATGTCTTCTCTGACAGCCTAAATCTCAGACTATCTTTCCATCTTCCTGATCATTGCAGTGTGTTCCAGGCGAAACTCATGGCGAACGAAGAAATGTCCTGGCTTAGAGAGAATGTAATATCTGCCAAAGATATAAGCATTTTCTCGGACAGCTAAGCGGCCATCAAATCCCTGGAATCCGTCTCGACAAATTCAAAGACAACCATAGATTGCCGCTCATCTCTGCAAGTGATGTCAAAGCAGTTTAACATTCAACTATGCTGGGTGCCTGGGGATAGTGACATTCCAAGTAACTTTAAGGCTACTGAACTCGCCAGACATGCGACTAAATTATCAGTTGTATCCGACAAGGGTGCATTAGATATTTCCATCGCTACATGCAAAATCTTACTAGCGCAACATGCTAACAGCAAATCAAATATCAAATCGAGTAAATAACCAAACTAATTTGGCCAAAGCTGGATTTGAGAAGATCCAAGGGACTGATTTCGCTAAATAGATCATACATTAGCGCCATCATAGGTGTCATCACTGAGCAGGGAATTGTTTAATAGACAGGGACGCAGAAAGGCTATGCATCCACTCAAACTATTCTGTAGAAGCTACATGAACGAAGACGAAGAAGAAACAATACTTCATCTGTTTTGTAACTGCCCGGTCCTATCAAACAAAATGAAGCACCATCTTGGAGCTTACTACTTTAAAAAAATCAGCGATTTGACAAAACTGGAAGCGAAAAGTCTCCTTCGTTTCATTACAAGATCAGAATGGTTTTCTCACGGATAACAAGGAGAATGGACAATATCCACTTGGTATCAAAATGGAAGTGTGCTGGGGAACTCGCTGGTAGCCACTCTAACATAATCTAAACGAAAAATGTAAAATATTCCGCTGTCAGGCAGAACGTACCATTCAATATTGTGAAGTGAAGTGAGGATCGCAATATCTAAACATAAGTTCAACAAGGTTACGGATAATTACGGCATTCCTCTGCATCATTTGCCTGATCCACAAAAAATGAGACTCTCTGAACTGTGAAAACAAGAGAGGCATAAGTCTCCTCAAGATCGCCTACCAGATCCTATCTACCGTAAAAGTGAACGCCAGAAACCATTTAGCAACAACCTGATAGGCCTTTATCAGTGTGGTTTTAGGTCTGGAAAGTCCAAAACTGATCAAATCTTAACACCTCGGCAGATCCTGGAAAAAACCCAAGAAGTCGAAATCGATACCCTCCACCATTTGTAGAGACGGACTATATAGAGCCATGGATAGGTTTGGTCTGTCTGTGCAGAATGATGATGGAGAGTTCTCACATTCGATACCAAAAATGATTTTGAACCGAGCCAGGCATAATCTTCCATAAATCGGTACAACTATTGACATAATTGGTCGGACACAATGGTATGTAAGTATGTCATAGCCACGCTTGGAAGCGACCACTCAACTACTAAGCAGATCCTACAAGACACTGTTCATTCTAGTCATGCTCTACGGCGCTGAAGCTTGGACTGTACCAAAACTGGATAAAGGAATCCTTGGTCGTTTTGAGCGAATATTTCTTCGAAAAAACTTCGGTTCCGTTAGCGTTGGAGGACATAGCCATAGCCCAGACGAAGATTCAACCACGAACTACACCCTACAGCGACATACCCCTAGGACATGTAGAACGAATGGACGCTAATACTCCAGCTCGCAGAGTCTTTGAATCCCAGCTAGACGTCGGATACAGTAGGAGAAGACCTTGCTTTAAGTGACACGCACAAGTAGAAACCGACCTCAATCAACTTGAAGTGAGCAACTGGGGCAGTTAATTATTTAGCTAGCAGATGGTTATACTGAGGGGAACTAGACGGTACAGTGCGATTATATGAAACCTTGAGTTTAAGGATTAAGCGATCACGAGCGCATAAACTGAATGAATGGAAACAACGTGTCCAAGATCGGCAAGGATGGAAGGCTGTCTTGTCTCAGGCAGAGATCCTCAACGGGTCGGGAGCCCGTAAAGTGAGTAAAAGGTGGCTTCACTGTCTTAAATAATTTTGTTTGGAATTGGCCAAAAAGAGGAAGCCAAAACGAACACTTACTTTTTCTCGTCCTGTAAACATTAGCAAGACTATCTAATTCAGACTAGCAAGACTATCTCTACAGCATTATTCTTCTGATCATCGATCATGCTGTACATATTACATGACCACCACCAACAACAAGTGTTTATGCGTAGGGGAAACTGTAACACCGAAGGCGTTATGAAACAATCAATGAAATCTCCGTCTGGTATGTCATCAGCCCTTGCTGGAAACCTGTCTGTACGGACAACTGGGTTACAAATAACTTTTATTTTTAATTTACTCCAATTGAATATTCTAATTAGATGCGATTATTCATTGTATCTAGAGTGCAATGACTGAATGCGGCTGTGTAGTGTGGCACAGCTCAACTTTCAATGTCATTAAGCCTCGAGTGGGCGCTTGAATTTGCATTAATTGATTGTGTTTGGTATTTTGTTTTCTTCTATCTGTATCTACAGCTAGTGGATAGTGACATGGTATCGTTATCTAAGACTTTTCGAGATAGTCTTGAAGTAGATAAAATAGCAAGATCGCCTTGATTAATACATTTCAGCGGAGTCATTCTTTGTAATGCGCGCATACAGTGCAAATGTACCCGAGATGTGTTTTGCGAAATCAATGCGCAAACTTATCTGTCGATAAGGTAGATTTGGCAGTGGGATAGGAGTGATATCAAGTTTTTTTTTATTGATAACATTGGAAACATTCTGAATGACGAAGTGGTAGACGTTCAAGTGTTCTGCGATGGCATATAAATAGTAAACTCTGAACAGTGATAAGGTTTGAGTGGAGATAGTGCCCGAATGCATTCCAAATTTGTGAGTTGGATGAGATTCCCGTAGGGAGATTATATACACCATTGGTGCTTCAAGTGCGGGTGTTCTTAAAGAAGATAGCAATGCCTAGATATGCTGAGTTAAGAGTTGGTGGGTTTAAGAATAATAAGTTTTAAAGTGAAGTGAAATATCAGATATTTGTGTGGGAAAAGTTATGATTTTGTTAAAAGCTTTTAGTATGACTCGGCTTAGAGAACCGTTTAAGATGAAGCGGGATTGGTTCTGGTTGGAATATTCCCATCGAAATTCATAGCGTGGCGGTCTCCAGATCAACGAACATTCAACCAAATTGATGACATTCCGATAGACAAGAGGCACGCATCCAGTATTTTGGATGTCTGAACCACAACAAATCAGAAATACTTTGAAAAATTTGAATGTCGAATGACTGCAATCGCAAGAGACCGCCAAGGCCTTCGCGCAACGCGTATCCCTTAACCTCTCAATTCACATCATACCATCAGAATCTAATTTCGAAGAACAATGGCAGCAATGCCAACAAGCCATTAGATCAGCCGCAACTGATGTGCTGGTTTCTCGCGGCCACCAGCAAGAAACCCCTGGTTTGATGAGGAATGCAGATAGATGCTCGCAGGGAAGAATGGAAGAACACTGGCTTTTCAGAAAGAAGACAAAAGAGCAAGAAAAGCACGCGATTGAGGATATAGAGAGGTGCCACTCCAAGAACGATGTTCGCAAGTTTTACCAAAGTGTAAAACGTCAAAGTCAAGGATACAAAGAAAGGAAAGAAAATATCGTAGTTGAGATGCAGTTGATGCTGAGGATATGGAGGAACTACTTCTGCAGACTGTTAAACGGCGATGACGAACAACATTCCGCTGTCAGGCAGAACGAACCATTTAATATTGGCAACGACAGCGAAAACTGCCAACCACCCGACCTAAGTTAAGTGAGGATAGCAATATGTAAACTCAAGCTCAATACGGCCGCCGGAAATGACAACCTTCCCGCTGAGCTTAATAAAGCTAGCATAGATGACTTGGTATGTAAGATCCACCAAATCATAAGCCAAATCTGGTGGGATGAAAGCATGCCTGAAAAATTTATAACCTCAGCATCGTTTGCCCGATCTACAAAAAAGAAGACCGTCTGAACTGCGCCAACTACAGAGGCATAAGTCTCTTCAACATCGCCTACATTATCCTATCTGCCGTTATATGTGAACGCCTGAAACCGTTTCACAACAACCTGATCGGCCAGTGTGGTTTTAGGGCAGGAAAGTCCACAACCGATCAAATTTTCACACTTCCGGAGATCCTAGAAAAAAAACCCAAGAAGTCGAAATCGATACCCACCACCTATTTATCGATTTCAAACCCGCATACGACAGCATTTATAGGAACGAACTATACAGAGCCATTTCTAGTTTTGGTATACCGCCCAAACTCGTCCGTTTGTGTAGGATGACGATGGAAAATTCTCGCTACTCCATCAAGGTCGGAAGCGACCTCACCAACACATTCGATACCAAAAACGGATTTAGGCAAGGCGATGCGCTGTCATGTGATTTCTTTAATTTGGATCTTGAGAGGACTGTGCAAAACTCCCGAGCCAAGACCAGAGGCACAATTTTCCAAAAATCGGTGCAACTACTAGCATATGCCGACGATATTGACATCATTGGTAGGACTCAACGTGATGTCATAGCCACGTTTGCTAGTATAGAGAAGGAAGCGACAAAAATGGGTTTAGCAGTAAATGAGGGTAAGACTAAGTATAGCTGTCAACATGAAAGGACACATAACATCGACGAATTGGACAGAACGTCACCATTGACAGATATAACTTTGAGGTAGTACGGGACTTTGTCTACCTCGACTCCTCTGTTAACTCTGACAACAACATCTCGTCAGAAATCAAACGAAGAATAACTCTTGCCAATCGCTGTTTCTTCGGGCTAAGAAGGCAATTTAGTAGTAAAGCCCTCACTCGAACTACTTAGGAGATCCTATATAAGACCCTGATCATCCCAGTCCTGCTCTACGGCGCTAAAGCATGGACCGTATCAAAAGCGGATGAAGAAATCCTTGGTCGATTCGAGAGAAAAAAACTTCGAAAAATCTTCGGTCCCGTTTGACCAGCCTGCTCCAGTTCTTTCTCGTATCCCTAAGGGCCCTAGACAACGGTGTCCTAAACAGGATAGTTTCTGATTTCTGAAAGTTGTGATGTGACTTCATCATGTGACTTCTTCAATCTCACACTTTAGCAGATAGTGCTTAGGAGAGATGTTAACACGGAAGGCTTTATTTTCAACAGGTCCGTCCAGCTGCTGAGCTATGCGGACGACATCATCGGTCGCTCCCAACATGCCGTGATAAAAGCGTTCACGGATTATCCTTATCCTGCCAGTTCTGCTTTATGGTGCCGAGTGCTGGACGATAAGCAAGAAGAGAGAGCTGATACTGGGCTCCTTCTTAAGAATAATACTTCGTAGGATTTTTGATTCTGTGCACGAGGATGGCGAATGAAGGAGAAGATACAACCGCGAACTCTATGAGCTATACCATGATGTGGATGTAGTCCAAAAAGCCAAAACACGTCGACTACATTGGCTCGGCCACATCGAGCGAATGGATAAAAATGCTCCAGCTCCAGCGTGACTAAAAACTATGTATCAAAACTAATATACCCCCATGGGATAGGATATAAAAAGCTAGGCAGCTCCTATTAGTTCACCCTTTATTTTATTTTGGCAGATATTTTTGCTGCTTATGTACTGATCCTTTGTACAATCCTTTACGAAAAGTCTGTGTTACATAAAGGAAAGTAGTACATCATATTTGTTTCTCTTCTAAGGCACTTTCTATACTTCTTATATTGTTCTTCATATATTGTTCAACATGCCAAATTTATGCATTTTTATCTATTGTTGAGTTGATATTTCTAAATTAAACTGAATACCCAAATACCCCTTATCACAAAAATAATGTCAACGATTGCCCAGGAAATCTTCGAATCCACCAATCGAAAAGAAATTCACTCACCTACAATTCACCGAGTTTGCAAGCACCTGTAGGGTCGATTAAAATTTAATCTCCTCGATGGTAAATTACTCCATGCGTATCCGATTACATAACTTATCTATGCAACTTGCACACTATCTAATCAATTAATAACATTCTGTCGATTGTTTTATTATTTCTTCGGTCGATACATTTGTCGAGGTAGCATGTTGACTCGAATTTAAGTAGTTCACTGTGGACACACAGTGTACTGAGCTGAACACCTGTTGTGAGTACATTTGTCCCTGCTAAATATTGCAAAACAGAAAAAAAGATACTCTGCCTATGACACATTAAAACGTCCGGCCGCAACAGGGGCGCTGTATACGTTTTACATCACCTCGTCGACCAAGCCATCGAGCAAAACTTTAAAATATCAAATCGATCTTCCGCAAACTACACTTAATCGTTAGATAAAAGTGAAAATGTCCTTATCGCGGTGCCTTATCGGGCAGGTTCATGGGATTAAGAGCATGTGTACCGCCGAATTGGCTTACCTGCGCACATGTTAAACGATATCACTGTCAGTCTCAATGCACTCCCGATTTTCAGTCCCAAATGGCAGGCGGTCGGATGTGTGATAGTGTGTGTAGGTACTTTGTTTTTTGTTTTGGATTGCTTATCAGGTTAGCAGCTAGAGAGTGAACTTCAAGCTGGCATACTCGTCTCGTATCTACTATTGACTCGCGCTAGTTTCGTGATAATGAATTTGTTGAACGCTTGCGTGTACCTACCTAGATCATGTGCAGCCGGTGATGAGGTTCCGTTTTTAGCACCATAGAGATACTTTGAGTAGTATTTATAGATCCAGTATATCATGTGAGAGATACGCGACTGCTATTTTGGTGCTCGATTCGTGCTTATATGGATGTTTGGCTTATGATTAGAAGCAATTATGGCTCTGGATGGTGGGATGTTTCATTGGTTTTGAGAGTGTCTGCGATAAAATATGATCTCGCGAATATGTATCTAAAGAATAATGGATACGTCTGGCGCGACTTAATGGGGTTCTAAAAACGAAATTTTGAGTTTAATCAAACAAATTGTATTTTCATGCTGGTAATAGTCGTCTAAGGCCTCGCAAATATGCTCGCAGTCGACCGAGCGCTTTAATAATGAAGAAATTGAAAGTCACGCAGAGGCTGAGATGTTGTAAGGAAAGACCGCGCGCTGATAAGAGCGAATTGCGCTTCGAATGTAGTTTCGTGACGACTGGGGAACTATTTCCGAAACGGATTAGTTTACATTGATTGTTGCGTAGACACGCTCGGATGAATGAATCTGGCCAAGGGGAGATAAGGCGTCCTCGATATAGTATATGCGCCGATTGACAAATTGTATATGCCAAGTCGGAGATTTATTCAAAATGCAACTAGTCTGGACGGATAGTGCGCACATCATTAAATTTACTGCAACACGAGCTGTTTTTGGTCTAGTAAGATAGTGTAAGGGGAAATGTGTTTTGGAAGGAGAGTTGCAAGTGGTTTTGACGTATATAACTTATACGCTTATAACCTATTTTGCCGATCATACTCACAGGATACCGCGTCATATCGCGGGTGTTCCACGACCACGAACGTATCAGGATAGTTATAATACCAGTGAACGGCTAACGAGGACTCAATCCTGATAAGGATTTCAGGACCATCAGCTTTCTTAACTTCTGTACTAACTTTCTTTATATTAAAGACGGTAAATCGCCGGTGGTGTCCGCATCACACCATTCATGACTTTTTAGTCATTTAGGTTGTTCGACAAGGAAACAACTTTTTCTATGAGGTGATAGGTCTTTTTTGAAAAATCACTTTATTACAAAGACTATGTCTTAGACACATCCGTTAATAAAAAAGAGGCTTTCAATGTCGTACTAAGAGGAAGCATTAACCGTAACTGGTGAAGATATGCATTTCTGAGTCATTATAACCATTATCAGGTCTTGATTCATTCATTCAAAACTATGGAAATTAAGACAAACTTCACTCAGAAGTCATCTTCCTTATTGCCAGATAATCTGCTACGGGTTAGATTGTAATGCGAACGACGTCTCAGAGAAGTTACTTTCTATGATCAGCTCTGAATTGTGGAGCATGTGGACTATACGCTAACCTATGTTTTAGTCCCGGCTAAACCGAATTGATGACTTTTATCTCGAAGTCCAAAATAGAAGCCAACCTAATACGACGTCCAATCCCATCCAATCCCAAATATCTAGGAAATATCTAGAAAAACAAGCCTAATTAGAAAATGGACATACACTAAAGATTCAAAAAGCATTTAATGTCTCAAGAAAAATTTAGATTTGTCCGATACGCAAAAAGTCTACCGTCAGAACAGCGTCGCTATAGAGGCATATCTACTATATGAAAAAAGTTTCAAAGATCAAACGCAGGCTCTTGAAACACACAAAAATCAAACTGTTCCCAGAAGCACAGAAATCGCTAGTCTCCCAATACAAAAAAAAAATCAGCACAGCCATCGAAAAGCTGAAGAACAACAAGACAAAAGGTTCCGATCAGCTGAAAGCTGGAAGGACAACTGATCGAAAGACTCAAAGGTTTTATCGCGAGGGAACCTTCTGCAAAAGTGAGGAAATTTAACCCGATCTAAAAAAAACCTCCCAAAGACTGACTTTTATATGTCTCCAAGGTATCGCAATAACCAGAATAATGGCGCAAAAGGCTCGTTAGTACCCAGGGCCTAGCTTTCTCACAACCATTCTTGTGTGCATGTGTACTTCTTGCACGGTGGCGGGACCTCCTGTTGTATGCCGAATCCGAACTGCTATGTTGAGATGAGCTTTTCTTGACAATTAATAACACAGATGATTTGTCAGATCATCAAGAGAGGAGGGCTGGTCAAAAATCTTTAGCGCAAACCTTCTGCGTTGGATGCCTGGGCGTGAATATACGGCAGTCTAGGAATAATTTTAAAATTGATGAGACGGATTCGAATGATTTAATAGCCGCTGTCTGAGAAGATGCTAATATTCTTGACAGAAAAAGTCGTGAACAAGGCTGGGAATCGCGCGCAGACCTTCTGCGTTGGATGCCTGGGCGTGAATATACGGCAGTCTAGGAATAATTTTAAAATTGAAGAGACGGATTCGAATGATTTAATAGCCGCTGTCTGAGAAGATGCTAATATTCTTGACAGAAAAAGTCGTGAACAAGAGGATTCAGATGCTAAATTATCGTCTGCTTTCATACTCTATCAGGACTAAGAGAAAGTAAGACCAGGCCTTGAATAGAGTTCTTATATTTGGAGTTCGAAGATGAGCAGTTCAGCATATAGACTATTTTTCTATCAATTCCAATATCCAACCACTAGCTAAGCGAATATTTCTAGAATTTTCAAAAATCATAACAAAATCATCCCAAAACTCGTGAAGTTTGAAAGATCCACACACATTTATTTGGTTTCCTGCCTTCAACATGGCTCTAGATTTTGCGTTTAAAAAACGTACTTAGACGTTTATTTAAGGTGGCAATAGAAGGATTGTTCCAAAGAGGTTTATAACGCATCACAACTAAAAATGTTGTAATCGTTTCAGACGCGGGCGGTAAGTGCGAAGGGGAATTTCCGTCGTTCGTATGCATCGACTATGCTGTTCCTTGATGCTGGCATCGCAATGTGCTCACTGGGGTATCAACTGCGCACTCTTGTAGTTGTATACTCTTTGATTGTACACACATTCAAATGAGTAAACGTCGACCATATTCTCGTCGCAACCAATTCAGAGGCCGATGTTTATTTATAGAAGCCCAAATTTTGACAGCAACTCGACTTTTAATGAGTTTGATGAGCTGTCTCACACCATCTCAAGAATTGTATCCCTGCATCCTTACACTGATATCGTCATTGCGGGCGATTTCAATGTACGCAATTCATCGTGGCTTCGACATTCTGGACAACCAACACCCGAAGGAAGGTATGTTGAAATCATTGCTGATGTAAACCACTTAACCCACCTTGTAAATGAGCCAACGCGAATTCTGGACATTCACAATCAAGCCGCTAACACTATCAATGTGCTATCACCTCTAGGCTCGTCAGACCACTGTATCGTATCGGCTAATTTCTCGTACTCCAACCACGTAGTTAAAGAAAAAATTCCAAAAAGAACCGTATGGCAATACGAGAAAGCCAATTGGGAAGCTCTTAACGGTTTCTTTAAGAATTTTTTACTACTGCCGATTCGGTAACGAATACCATTCTCCTTGGTATGAAATCCTTTACCCTCACCGGGTAAAGAGTATCAAACCTAAAGAAAACGGGTGGTATGACTCCAGCTGCAAAGAGGCTGTTAGTTTGAAAGAGTTAAGTTTTCGGTTATATAAGACAAATCCTACTGAGAAAAACCGATATAAGTTAAAACGAGCCAGAAACGATTGTAATGCCCACATCAAGCGTGTCAAATTCTCCCACGACCAAATGCTGAGGCAAAAAATTCTACCATGTCCCAAAGGTTATAAAAACTTTTGGTCGTTTGTCAAAAACATTAAGAATTCGACCTCATCTTCCATCCCAACGCTCATTAACAATGACATGGCAGCAAGCCAATCTGCTTGCTGCCCATTTTGCAGCCGGTTCCACATTACCAGATTGTGCCCAGTCTCCTCCTGTACTTGAGAACGTAGAACATTCTATGGGACTCGTAAAGTCGCAAGAGTATAATTAGATCTTAACATTCACAAATCGTCTGGTCCAGATGGTATCTCCCCCATAATTCTGAAGAGGTGTTCTTCCACGCTGGCAAAACCACTGAGTAAGCTTTTCTATCTGTCCTATTCATCAGGACTCTTCCCGAGTAGATGGAAAACAGCATTTGTCCAGCTCGTCCCTAAAAGAGGCGAACTACCTACCAATTGCACTTACGTCCCTTCTTTCTAAGGTCATGGAAATACTGATCAACCGTCAGCTTATGAAATATCTTGAATCACTAAAACTCAAAATGACCGACAGTACGGTTTTCGTTGCACCGAAAAGTGGAACCAATCTATTCACCTCGTTGGCGAAAACAAGATCGTTGCACTTGATATTTCAAAGGCATTTGACAAGGTTTGGCATCAAGCCCTTTTGTCGAAAATGCATGCTTTTGAAATCGATAAAACTCTAATTCTATGGATTAGAAACTATCTCTCGAAACGTTCATTTCAAGTTGTTTTGGACGGTTTCAAGTCTGCTACTCACGAAATAAATGCTGGTGTTCCCCAGAGCTCCGTTCTGTCTCCGACACTCTTTCTCATTTTTATAAATGATCTCTTGTCTGCAACCTAAAAACACACCGAAATGTCTAGTTTTCCTTAATCGATGAAAAAAAAATATTTCACCCCTTCTGATCTGGGTTTAATATATAAAGCGTATATACGCCCCAAATTTGAGTTCAACGCCCCAAATTTGAGTTCAACGCCCACATCTGGTCAGGTGCAGCAAAAACATCATTGCACCAACTGGATAGGTTATAGGAGATACAACCGTAGCGAACTCTATAGTCTCGCTTGAACATCGTAGGAATATCTCCTGCCTAACACTTTTTTACCGCTATTTTAACAGTAAATGCTCAATCGAAATAGCCAGCTGCATTCCGCACCTTCAAACATTCAACCGTAAAACTCGCCATGCCATGAATGCTATATAATCAATTCACCCTCAAGCCTATCTTCGGACGTACTATGAAATATAGAGATTCATTCCTAAACCGAACAACACGAATGTGAAATACTTTACCAAACTCAGTCTTTCCTCCCCATGACAATTTATAAAAATTTTAAACCAATGCAACCAATGCCCGCGCTGTGTCCAAACTCTATAAACCCTTTAGCGCGTGCTAATTATAAAAAAAAAATTGTCCAACGAGAAGAAGCTGCGAATGGTACAAAAAAAAGATACTTTACGTTGGATGCCTCAGTGAACCGGAGATGGGCAGAGTCTACAAACATAAACTGAGTGAGAGACTCTCCGCTCCCTCCCTCCCCTCATCCACCACCAATGTCAACACACAGTGGATACAGTATCTCAATATAGTCATAGAAGTAGCCGAAACCACCAAAGGCCGCCAGTCACCCCTGAAAATATGTCCGTGATAGCAACAATTTAAGTTAAAGAGTTGACCTACCTCGGAGGCAACATCAACCCCACGAATGACACCTTAGGGGAAAGTAGACGAAGACGGATCCGATTGCTGAAGAATAAGCAAACAAAATTCCTTGTCCGGTTCTGAATGCGATACAGGCGAGTGGTTGAGAAGATGCACCCTCGAATTTGATGAGCTGTTGCAAGATGTAAATGTACTACAGAAGCGAATTAACAATAAAGTCCCAACCAGGAGAATCCTCTTATCCTAGCTTTCAGATGCGTGGCGATAAGAAAGACCGAATCTCCGGTTTAAGGATCAACTGAGCACTGATGCCGGAGAGCTGGCTAACTGGAAGCAATGTGCGCTGGACCGAAAAGGATGGGAGGCTGCCTTCGCCTAGTCTTAGGCAGACTACAGCAACGACCCGGAAGTCCTTTAAGAAGAAAAAAAATTGAAAACATCACAATGACACGATGATTCTGATTTTGAAATAATGAACGTATATAGAGTGTAATAAAAGAACAGTTCAAAATCGTATCTTTAACTGGCTCCACAAAACGGCGGCATCTTTCACACCTATTAAGCCTCGGAAAAATCGAATTCGTCTCATTGAACTCCTCATAGATACGCAAAACAACGATTGCATACACAACCTACTTTATTTTATTTAAATGCGTGTTTATTCTTGAAATACGTAAATGAATCGCCAACCAACTTCCAACACGACATAGACTTGAACGTAAATAGTAAACTGAAGACCTGCATAATTATGTCATCTGATCGCGACGTCGCGACGCGACTCGTCACAGCACGATACATATCACGACGTCAATTGAGTGGAACAAATCAATTAGCTTCGGGCATTAAATCGAATGGTCATATTCGAATGCATAGCATTTGTCATTCGATATAATTACGCCCTACATATGTATCTACGTATCTGCGTACGTGCTATGTGACCTGTCCATTCACAATAATTGCACCTCTACCATCTGTGTGGCTAGCTCATTGCATATTCGAATCTATTCTAAGAATCGAGTCAATCTAAATATTTTCCTTCAACGTCTAAAGCTAACATATTAGGTGTGTACTGTAGAAATGCTTTTTTTTTTAGAGTAAACAGTACATCTGGAGCACAGTTTGACCTGAAAGAAACCTCTCAATTCCAAGAAACGTTGTACCCCCAGTTCGGCGCAATCTCTTCTCCCATTGATAAGCCTGATGCAATATCGGCGACTGATTACATGAGAGCAGGCTTGCAGATGTGATAAGCAAAATACTGACTCTCCGGGTAATTAACTTATTTGTATTCTTTTCCATAATTTATTTTTCTTTTTTTTTAAATGCAACATTGTTTTCATTTTTATCGACACAGGTTTTTGGAAGTGGGGTGGGGAAAACCCCAGCCGTCGTATAACACCTGCGCATTTGTGTAAAGTGGTACCTTTCTCGCTACAATGAAAAGCATGAAGCTGAAGAGTGACTTGCAAAGCCATTGGCCATTCATGGAAGGTGTCCTGCATGAAATGGCCAGTGTCCGTTTATCCGATTATTAACGAGCATGAAGTTAAGTTTTTATATTCAATTTTGTCGAAGATAACAGTTCCGGTCTTTTGACTTATTTCTTGTTATTCCCAAAAAGTGCAGAATCAGCTAACCCGTGATCAATTGAACTTCAGACGTCATACTTACTCTTTTGTAACCTTTATTGATCTTTATTGACGAGCTTATGATCTTCACAAACATCAACATCAACACAATCACCGATTCAAGCCTCCCGTGTTCAGATCAACTCATCACTAAGGCTATTCAAGTGCTAATTTTGTTTGTTTTTTACGATTTTAAGGCTTCCTTTGTATACCGTAAATGTATTGGCGCGTGGCTGATATTGCCTTTTTAATGTTTTCATGATCTCTCCATTGGTAATGAAACATAAAATGGAGATGAGTCCACTGACGTGAAGGTTTCATGGGCTCTTCGAACTTCGAACTTCGATCGGGGTTTGTTTAATTCTAATTTCTGTCTGATAAAGCTTTTTCATAACACTTGTTTTCTTGTATACGCTGGCCTGAGAGGATCAGTAATAAAAAATGAAACAATTTGCATGGTAGAACTACAATTACCCTTCATATGTAGACATGGTCAAACCAATAAGTCTGATCATCAAGAGGTAATTTTATGGCTTCCTAGACAAAGCTTCTGGATTTCCACTCCAAAATTCGAAAGAATAATACCCTCAGACGTTAAGTTAAAACAATAAAGCCTCCATGAAATTCAGCAGGTAATATGTTTCGACTAGCTGACTTTGTAAGAGCTTCTAATACTAAAATCAGTGTAGCACAAGGCTTACTTTAAAATTTTTTTATTAATTGCTCAGAGAAGCAATGAAGGCATACAGCATCCTGATATAGATACAATTCTGAGGAACTAATGTCGAGTATAACCATTTTCATGGCGCAATCAAATGCAGAGCAAGCTTTAAAAATAGGCTTCACGTTGGACACCGGAGTTTGCCGTACAAAATTTAACCGTTTGAAATACCCCTCACTGTAACCGCCGCCTTGATAATTTTAAAGGAAAAACTGAATCAAACTTAGGCTATAAGCTACCCCAAAAATTTGTTCTTCATGTAAATGTTGTCGGCGGCTCCGTATCAAATGGTCCATTAGGAAGGACCAATTTCGCGTCACTTTTTGGAGCATTTCGGCCTGTATTCCACGAATTACGCGTGTTATGTTATCCTGTAAGGCTTCAATCGTGTTCGGCTTGTTCACATAGACTAAAGACTTTGCATAACCCCACAAGAAATAATCAAGAGGCTTTAAATCGCACAATCTTGGCGGCCAACTCACAGGGACATTTCTAGAGATAAGCTGCATTCCATTGTTTATCACTCCAGATGCAACAGTTTTGCTTATTTACGTATCCGTTGTGCTAGAGATGAGCCTGAACACAATTTTTCGATAAAACAGCGGATTTTCATGGAGCTGTTCTAAGTCCCATTCACCAAAAATAAGACGTTGTGGTAGGTCATTCGGCTTCAATTCTTGCACAAGTTGAATTTAATAGGCTTTCAAACCCAAATCAACACGTAAGAGTTTCCAGTTGAGAAACACATGCCCAATTGCTGAGAACGGCGACGAATTGACATTGCACGATCTTCATTAACATTGGAGGCTACAACCGCAATATTCTCTTCAGTACGCACTGTAGTACGCATGCGAGTCGATGGTTTAATGTTAAACAAAGTAAATTTGGTGCGAAATTTGGTGATAACAGCACGAATTGTTGATTCACCAGGTCGATTTTTGACAGAGCACGAATTTTGAAAATAAATTTCAATAATTTGCAATCGTTGCTCGTTTGAAAGTTTTTCCATGATTAAATGGCGAGTATACTGAAAAATTTTCATTTTGACAGATGACGTTTGAACGCCATTACTAACCAGTGCTGCCAATCCGGAAAAAAACGAAACTCTTAAAAAATCACCCGTTAGGTGACCGTTTGTTGCCATTGTTCTGTTGTTATGTTTTGCGCCAAGTCCACATCTGGCTGCCCATTTAAACAGTACAGAGATACAATTTTGTAATAGTTCTTCAAGGGTATTAAGGTACTTCCCTGATACAGCTGTTGCCACGTCATCTGCGTAGGCAATCACCTTCCTTCTCTTTCTAGATTTACTAGTACCTCGTTGACCACTAGATTCCAGAGAAGAGGAGACAGGACGCCTCTTTGTGGGGTGCCACAGGTTACAGATCTACGTGCGAATGAGACGCCAAGATTTGTGTTTATAATTCTGCCTATGAGTAGCTGATTTATTAGCATTCCCAAAGAATCATCAATATATAAATCTGAAAGTGCATTTTAGTGACTGCGTCCGCTTTGACATTGTTAAATGCTCCAACTGTATCAAGGAAAGCAACCGTAGCATACTCTTTTGCTCTTAGAAAGTGTTCGATGATGCGTACGAGTGAGTGAAGCGCTGTCTCAAACCGACTTTCCCTTGCAACATGCATGTTGAGAGTAAGTGATTATAGTACGGAGGTGAAGTATGACGATCAATTAATCTTTCCAATGTTTTTAAGAGAACAGAAGATGGACTAATCTGACAGAGATCCTTCGGATTTATGTGAGAGCTCTTTCCTTCTTTGGGGATGAATACAACTTCTACTTCCGTCTATGTAATGGGGTTGTGTACTTACCGTAGGCAACTGGTTATGATAGTAACAATGAATGTTACCGGCTTTATAGCTCTTAATTGACTACCTTCCGTCAATACCGACAGCCTTGTTAACTTTAAGTTAAAAGATTGCTATCCTCAATTCACTTAGATCGCGGATGGAAGGTAGTTCTAAATAGAAATTTTCTTTTGGCGCAACAGGCTCGTTGGTGGTAAAATTTGATCGGTTGTGGACTTTCCTGGCGTAAAACAACACTGATAAGGGCCAATCAGGTTGTTGGTAAACGGTTTCAGGCGTTCACATATTACGGCAGATAGGATCTTGTAGGCGATGTTGAGGAGACTTGTGCCTCTGTAGTTGGCGCAGTTCAGAGGGTCTCCTTTTTTGTGGAACGGGCAAACGATGCTGAGGTTCCATTCTTCAGGCATATTTTCATCCGACCAGATTTGGCTTATGAGTTAGTGGATGTTACTTACCAAGTCATCTCCGACGGCCTTATAAAGCTCAGCGGGAAGGCCGTCATTTCCGGCAGCTTTACACTTTGGTAAAACTTGCGAACATCGTTCCTGGAGTGGCACATCTCTATATCCTCGATCGCGCGCTTTTGCGCTCTTTTGCTCTTTTTTCTTCTTGCTGAAAAGCCGATGTTCTTCCCTTCTTCTTTGCCTATAGAGCTCAATGGCAGCTCTCGTCTTCACCTACAGCTTAGCCTAGTAGGCCTCGTTCTTGGCTGCGAGCATCTGTCGGCATTCCTCATCAAACCAGGGGTTTCTTGCTGTTGGGCGCGAGAAACCTAGCACATCAGTTGCGGCTGATCTAATGGCCTGTTGGCATCGTTGCCATTGCTCTTCGACATTCGATGCTGGTGGTATGGTGTTTATCGAGAGGTTAAGGGATACGCGTTGTGTGAAAGTCTTGGCGGTCTCTTGCGATTGCAGTCTTCCGACATTAAATTTTTTCACAGTACTTCTGGATTGTTGTGGCGTGGTTGATATCCGCATTCTTACCTTGGCTGCTACAAGGTAGTGATCCGAGTCGATGTTAGCTCCTCGGAATGTTCGGACATCCAAAATACTGAATGCGTGCCTCTTATCTATCGCAATGTGATCAATTTGGTTGACCGTTCGTTGATCTGGAGACCGCCATGTCCCCTTATGGATATCGAGGTGAGGAAACCGTGTGCTGGCTATAGTGGCATTTCGTTCCGTAGCGAAATCAATTAGCCTAAGTCCGTTACCAGACGTGTTGTCGTGTAGGCTATGTTTTCCGACAATACTTCTAAATATGTCTTCTCTTCCTACCTTTGCGTTAAAATCTCCCAGCACGATTTTAACATCGTACTTCGGTAGTCGCTCATAGGTTTTGTCAAGGAGCTCGTAGAAGCAATCCTTAGCTATATCATCTTTTTCTTCCGTCGGAGCGTGAGCGCATATAAGGCTTATGTTGGCGAATTTGGCCTTGATGCGGATTGTTACTATGCGTTCGCTAATGTCTTGGAAACATAAGACTTCTTGCCTAAGTCTGGCACTTATAACAAATCCGCATCCGAAAAGTCGCTGTTTCTGCTCACTATAACACGGTCCGTAGTAGATGTCACAGTTTTTCATCCTCTTTTTGCCCGGCCCATCGTATCGTATTTCCTGGATGGCAGTAATGTCTGCTTTGTAGCAGTTTAGGGCTTCCGCTAGTTGTTCGCCTGCACCTCTCCTGTTTAATGTTCTCACATTCCAGGTGCAGATACGAACGTCGTTGTCCTTTTTTCGTTTAGCAGGGGCTCTATTACATAAAACGAAACGAACGGCAAGTAAACGAAACAGAAGTAAACGATAGTCACGACAAAGCGCGATTGCGTAAAACGAGAAATTTATGACAGCTCAACGAAAACGAAAGCTATACGACTGCCCAATGCCAGTCGTAAGAAATTACGAGTATCGTAAAATCAAGAACGATACTCGTTTTATGTAATCGAATTTCAACGAGAACGAAGTGATTTCAACGATATTCGTTTTATAAAATATGGCCCCAGGGTCGTCAACAATAAAATCAGTCCTTTCCGAGGCTATTGGTTGCTTCGTAACCATATTTTTTTCTGTGGGTGGGCAGTTAACCCAAAGCACAACCCCCAACCTGAAGCGCCAGTTCCAATTTATTAGATACCCCTAGGACACGGGGCCATCAGTATCCACTACGGGATTGAGCGCTGCCGTTGGCCTTTCGGTTCATCCGCCACCATCTCTGTTCAAGGGGCCTGACTAACCCTTGAAATTCCTAGACAACCTGTTGTCCGAATATGTCAGAGCAGCTCATCTAGGTTCGCCTAGGACAGCAGGCCGGGTATTCATCCGTGCCATTCTCACCAGGGTGTTTATAGTGTTGCTGTTTTCACATTCCAGGTCAAGATACGAACGTCGCGTGGTTGTCCTTTTTTTCATTTAGCATGGTCTTTAACAATAAAAACAGTCCTTTCCGATGCTCTTGGCTGCTTCGTAACAAGAGTTATATTTTTCGTGGGGTGGTACTTGTGTAGTTAACCCATAGCACAACCCCCAAACTAAAGGGCCAGTTCCAATTTAGTAGATACCCCTAAGACACGGGGCCATCAGTATCCACTACGGGTATCAGCTGGGTGCAAACTCAAGGTTGCATATAATCGCATTATTACCATTTGATCACCTAAGATATTCTCAAGCCTAGTTTTTATATCGTAGATTGTTGGACCACGATAACGCTGCAATAGTTCCGAATATGTTAGAAATTGGAAGCCTTTACAAAATAGGAGTGCATTTGGAAAGGTGTGACAATTTTTTGCGTTCTATTTCTTTTTTATTCCAATTTCAGCAGTTTCCGTATGATAGCCCCCTCTCTTAGCCAGAGGAGCCTGCAGGTTTTGTGGTTCGAACCTATTTCGCGTGGTATAAGGCTTATGAGCCCATATTCTAGTTGCGAAATCTTAATATCCCCATTAACGACAGGAGCTATTCCACTGAATCGACTTAGCTGATATTCTTAGCCCATGCCTTCATCAAACAAAGAACCATTCTCTTCAAACAAAATGGCGTCTTCAGTTCCCAACCAATAAAAATACCATTTTGTTAAATTTCATTCAATAAGAAAGCGACAATAAAATCACCGCTTTTCATATTTTTTATTTAATTCTTGTTTTCAAATATTTTTTTCTTTCAATACTTAAGAATACGATTTTTTGTTTTCATTTTTAAATATAAATTAAGTATGTATATCTATATAGTATATTTTATGGCACTTTTTTTCAAAAAAAGAAATATCATTTACAGTAAAAATATGAGATTTGTTTAATATTTTTCTTTTGTTAAAATTCTCATTTTAAAAACGAGTAAATTAAATAAATTTTTAATTTTAATATTTATGTACAGTTTTTTATCGTATTTTTTTTTTTGTTTTAAAAAAAAATCCTGTGCAATTTAATAAATAGTTTGTGTTTTTTATTTAAGTTTTCTCTTAATTTTGTTTATCATTATTATTGTCAATAATTATTACAGAATTAGCAAATAGTTTATTTTTTTACATTTCATTCTTATTGTCGTTTAAGATAGTTTTGTTTTTCTTGTAATGGTAAAGTATTGGGTTTTTATGTTAAATATTTTTTTTTCTTAAATTTCTTTGTACTATAAATATTTTTGTGACTTCGAAATTGGTTTTGTTTTGTATTTTTGCATCAAAAATTATTTTTTTTATATTAATTAATATATGTTGTCGCTATGGTGGGGTGAGGGAAATTCTGAGTTTGAAGGGTGTTTTTTTTTTATAAATATAGTTCTTGACTTGTCAGCCTGGATTTCCTCTACACCTCCACCTTACAAGATCACTGTTTTCCATAACGGTTGAGCATTTTTCTCCGAATTATAACAATATGTCTTTGAAAGGAAAAGTTAAAAATCAACAAAAATTAACTCTAGAAGACTTACAAAAAAAAAAAAATTTGCAATTTTCATGTCTTAGTTGGGCGGGTAAGCATTCTTGTCTAACCTACTCGTCTTTCTTTTTGCGAATTTTACCCTCCGTCTGTATCGTCGCTGTGACTGCTTCAATACACGATGCAATCGATGGTTCACTTTGATCTTCACTGTAGTCATGACCGGCCATTCGACTGAGAGTTAGAATATACGAACAGGCTACCCTAAGCACTGAGAGCTTGGAGAGCTTTTGACTATTTGAATAGGAAGGAACTGCTTTACGTAGAGTCTCATAGGCCGCCGAAATCGTATGAACGCGGGTTCGTTCCCTCGCATTTGCTTCGATTCTCCTCTCGCGGGTCATGTTCTTATAGTTGCGCTGTTGGGGTCGACCCTGCTGATTGTTACCGCTGATGCTACCGCCGCAGATACTATCACTCGATGATGAGTCAGACGGTGTGATGTTGTGACTATTGAGTTGCTTATGCTCGTACATGTCATCGTGGGGATGGCAATCTTCCTCCATCGATTGGGATGGCTTTTTCAGCACCAGTGCTAGAGGTTCATCTTGTACATCATCATTGTCGATCAGTGGCAGGCGATGTAGTGTTGTTACACCAGGATGTCGGACTAGCACTTCAGCTGGATTTGGCATCAATTCGTGGGGTAGATGTTGACTGGAATCCCATGCAGGACGCTGGTGGTGGTTGTTTGTCGTCTCATCGGAACCCGTTGAGTAGCGGATGCGTTTTTTCAGAGGTCCAGTTTCCTCACGATCACAAATCACTCTCGATGGTTCAGTACTTTTCCGTTTGTTTCGCAACAGTGTAATTGGGGTGACTTTAACCTCCACAGAGTCTTCAGATGCATCAGTTGGACTGCTGGGTTCGTGTCTTGAATGATCCATTGACAGATCATCGCCACCCTCCGAGCTGCCCGAACAGAAACCAGCATCACGATCATTGGATTGTGGTGATCCTGCAATGAAAAAGAGAGAGAATTGTAATTAGTAACACTTTCAGATAACTTTTTAAATAAGGAAATTGCTGACAAAATAGCTATCTTATCTCTGAACCTGTTTCGAACCTAAATTATACCTTAATGGTGGTGTGGCATGCATAAATAACACTTTCATTGCATAAAATCCTTGAATAACGAACGGTGCAAATTAAATAAAATCAAAATACAAGAAGAAGATACGAGATATTCCACTTGAATTCCGCCCACGCAACAAGCAGATAATTTTTTTTTTCTCGTTTGCTTTTGCCCACACATAACATACCTAGGTCTGGAGTGTTGTATACACGAACGAGATGTTTGTGCCAAAATACAAAAACAATAAAAAAATAACCTCCCAACCTGTTTGTCAGTCGTGTTACTGTTACCTGAATGTGACAGTTTCTCAGATTGCTGATGACGTGGGTAAAAATCAAATTTGGTCAATATTCCAACCGTCTATCAAGTTAGTTTTTTTATTTTATTAAGAAAACATATCTTCATCCATTCGAATTGGCTTGTTACGAAAGCTATGCTCGCAAACTTTCGCCAGAGGATGCTTGTCGAAGATGTCACTCAGTGGACAGGTGAAACAATGTTAAGTGTTTGAACAAACACAAGTATCTGAAGTTATCTTCGAGTAGCGGAGGTGATTTGAAGATGAAAAAAAAATGGGTCTACATCTAACCGAAAGTAGGTAGACTTAAGAGAAATGCGAATTTATACATTCGGATAGAACAAAAAAACAACATTCCAGCATGACATAACCTCACGACACATTATATCCTGTAAATCATCATATCAAGTCGTAAACATCCAAATGCGCGACTATAACACATGATTATGTAAAAATAAAACAATAAAAGCTGATTAGTGCCACGGGGGGGTGATTATCTCAAACAAAAAAATATGTCACGGATCGAATGTCAAGGAAATAAAAAGCCAAAGCTTTGACATAACAAATCTCTATTTCCTTTCACCAAACGCCATAATTTATTCCATCTCTAAATATTAATCTTAAATATGTTTTTATACTATAAACTAATTAGTCCATCCGAAATCACCTTGCGTCGTCGGCTTGATTGGCGCCCCAAATCACCCAAAGTTAATCACTTTCAATTCTTACCCGCGCGTAACACAAAAGATACTACGCATAAAATTTTCTACTATTTTATTTTTAATTTGTTTCTTTACGTAGTCAAAATCAATTTTCAGATTTAGACACCAGACAGATATGCAAATTAGTAATTTAATTGCATAGATATACGCTGAAAAAGAGTCTCCGATAAAACTTAGTCACACTGAGACGGTTGTTGAGATAGATATAGGGTTTCCTGTTGCTTTTAATGGGTATCTTCACAGGAAGAGCGTAGGAGGATTTTTGTTTCCAATTTGCATATGCTTAAAGCTGCTGAAAATTAATTACTAAACCAATTGTTTAAAACGAATCGAATTCGTTGACTTTATACGGTCAAATAGTTATTCTCGAAAAGTCGAAAGGAACCGCTAATTCATTCGCGCATGCGTTGGATAAATTTATGTGGCGCCAGTCATGAAGACCGTTCATAATGTCATTATAACTCAACATGTCGGCGTTGTTCATGTAGTGACATTAATTGCCCGACCATTTATCAGGTGTAATATTGACGACAAAATGAAGGTGAAAAACTCTCAAGGAAGTGGTCAATCAAAATGTAAGGGAAAAAGAAACGAAAATAAATAAGAATGCGGGGTATCCAGTCGAGTGTGCGCGAGGAATCAATCATGGAGCATAGGCAGAGATACATACCTATACCAACCGACTAGATGTGAGGCGGGATAAATGGTTTTCCACACTCATGGGCGGTGTATGCATGTTTAATTGTCTTGATTGGCCTTCATGCGCCTTTGGGGCCTGTTGTTATATTATTATCTAGATCAAGACAATAGTCTCCCGCGATCAGCAATCAAAAAGTGTTTACAATAGAAAATCAATTGTGCGGTTGTTGGATTAGTAAGACGTAGTTATGTGTGAAAAACTATGGAAATGTTCTTGTCAGGGTGTTGTATTTGTTAGTACAGGTGGTAAGGTTTGGTATTGTGTATGGTCCAGTATGGGGGGGTGAATTAATTTGTTTTTACATTGTGATTAGTTGGCACATGCCAGATAGTCCAGGAAGAACCTTGTTTTAAGACAGTGTAGATAATTAATTAAGATAAGGCATGTTATGGATTAATGATCTTGTATCTGTAGTAGCTGTTATGACTTAAAGTTAATCTAAATAGCTGAATAATGAGTATATGTTTTGCATGACATTTGCTAGCGAAATTTATGGACGTGTCTTGAGCTGTAAGGGTAGTGATGGACACTTTTTTAGTAAGAATTTGACATGATTGAATTCGATTTATCTTTATTTTCCTACAAGTGTTGAAAATGTTTGCAAAAGATACGTTGATTTTCGTTAGACAAATGCTTTTAGGAGTTTTTTTTTTGTTTCAAAATGACACTTTTCTGAAAGCTGATAGGTAATCTGACTGCTGCAGTTATCTCTGTTTCATTATTGTTCCCTTCAACCAACTATCACATCGGAAAGTGTATGTCTCCCTTTTTGATTTCAACTTATTTGCTTTTTTTATCTAGATGAAACCTCTGTTTCCAATTCCGGGTAGATGGCAAAATATCACATGATAATTCATCCAAAGACATCACATCTCAAGATACCTCATTATATAGAACTCGACGATGAAAAACGCCAATAGATTGAAAAATGCAATAACTTTCCTTGTATCGTATTTTTGGTAATCCACTAGCACATTTCATAAAAATCTCTCCAGTAATTTTGGTTAGATACGCGCAGTCCCAAGTAAAATTTCATGATATGAATAGATTATTCAGGAAATTGGCAGCCAAAGACTTATCCTAGTGACACATAATGCGACCCATAGGTACTCGAAGTTTCGATATAATTTTGTAAGCGATAATGTAGAACCCCTCAAAATATCCATAGACAGATTAAGTATCGATATTATTTTGTAAGCGACAATATAAAACATCTTCAAATGTCTGTAGATGCTCGATGTATCAATATAATTTTGTAAGCGGTAATAGAAAAATTCTTTAAATATATGTAGATACTCCAAGAAGCTATATTATTTTGTAAGCGATTATGATAAACTGCTCTAACTATCCATAGACACCCGAAGTATCAATATAACTTTCTAAACAATAATATCTAACAACTCCAAATATCTATGAATAGCCGAAGAACGGATATTATTTGGTAAGCGACAGCGGAAAATAGCTTAACATTTTTTTAGATGCTAGAAATGTCGATATTCTTTTGTAAGCGTTGGTATTAAACCGCTCTGAATGTCAATTTATATTCGTAGATACTCGAAGTATCGATATTGTTTTGAAAACGGTAATATAAAACAGCTCAATATATATATATAGATACTCGAAGTCTCAATATACTTTTGTAAGCGACAGAACAGCATAAAACCGCTTCAAATCTCTGTACATGTTCGAATATCAATATTCTTTTGTAAGCCGCTCTAAATATCAGTTAATATTCGTCGATACCCAAAGTATCGATATTATATTTTAAGCGATAACATAAGACCGCTTCAAATAGTTATCTGTAGATACTTGAAATATTGATATAATTTTGTAAGCGATGGTACAAAATTACTCTAAACGTCCGTAGATACTCGAAGTATCAATTAAATTTTGTAAGCGATAGTATAAAACTGCTCTAAATAAATGTTGATACTCGAAGTTTCAATATTATTTTGTAAGCAACGGTATAAAATTGCTCTAAATGTCCGTAGATATTCGAAATATCAATATTCCACTGTATGTGATACCACAAAACCATTTTGTAAGCATTTTTCCAACACGAAGTTTTCCTTAACTCAGTTTTAAATTCGATAACAAAGCTTTGCAACTCGATATAAATACCCTTTGACATCAGCAATTAAGACAATTTCCGATTTCTTTTACTTTCTCCCCCAGTACTACATTTTTCAACTTCCTACTGCCACCAGATACGAGTACCCCCTAACATACACCCATCCAATTATTTAATTACCATTTCACCCGAACTCCTTGACCATAATCAATGAAACTTCATAAAACATCCATACCCCTGAGGCTAATCGACGCAAACACTTCCCGTCCAACATACACGACACAGGTCGCCACTTTAATCCACCACAACATCGACGACGAACAACGATGACGACAACAACGATTGGCGGGCCACCTAAATACAAGACCTCAAAGTGCCGTCCGTCTATTTTTTTCATCGGCTTTTAATCGTACGCCAAGCTGTAATCATTCGATGTCGTTAATTGCTAGGGAAATCATTCTCAAAGATTTTTTTTCCATCTCCATAACGATTTCTTTAATTAAATTAAAGTGCCGTAAAAAAAGTTAATAGCAGTAACAGAGTATCTACAAGTATCTAAGCATGAATGTTGAGTATCTATAGCGAGACATCAATTTGCATAGAAATTGCTTAATCAATCAGAAGCGAGATACGTTCGTATTTCAATCGATTTGTATACGAGAATTAATTGACAAACTAAAATAATAAACTAAAAACAAAATGAGCAACACTAAGGTACGGGCGATTTGTCGTTGCAATCTAATCAATTTATAGATATGGGAAAGTGGGTTTCTTAGTTAAGGATCATATGAGCATTGAGAACACCTTCAAGGTGGGTACAACTGACCTTATTGGGGTATACGTGGTGTGTATTTTTTTTCTTTTTTTTTTTGCAGTTCAACACCTGTTTTGTGACATCGACTTGGGAAAGATACAAAATAATACCCGCTTTCGGTTGTTTGGTTATGATCTACGATCGACAGATTGATAGGTGTGGTCTTTTGGGTGTCTCCCGACAGGCGAAAATGTTATTCATGGATAATTGGTGGTTCGGTATGTGAGGTGGTAGTTAATTGGGGGAGCAGCACGATGACAGCACACTACAATATGCCGGGCGGTTCGTATGTGGCACACGTATAAGCGGGTGATGAAAATGTGATAATAGCCCGGTTTGAGTGGACAATTACCTGACAAGCGGAACTTGGCTATGGAATATGTTATTAGAGTACGCGATTATGTGTGGTTTTTGAGAGTGCAGAAGTGGAGAACCTGCTTAGATGGTAACCTAACTATCTAACATTGTAACTGTATCTTTATATAGAAACCAAATGTCATGACATCATTGCAAAAGTAACAAAAAAAAACCCACATCAAGCGAAAATCGATTATCTCCATCATCTAGCACCTGCTGCACGTTCCGTTTTGACACGTCTTTGTGCATATACAAGTATACATTTCCACGCGAGAAAATCGATATACAGACGCCAATAACAGCGTTTACCTACCACCTTCTCTAACCATCTGATTAATTGGAAATAATCTCCTAAGCTGGCAGGTGCTAATTACCGCCTTTACACACAGACGGCAAAGTGCTCGTATCTACATATCGTGCCAACTGCTAACAGCATAACACCTCACCATCTACCATGAAGTAGAGTAGCGCACACAGTAGCCATAGGTTACTGCACCATCCAAACTACTCCACAAAAACGTTAATAACTTATTTATAAGCTTCACCTCCCTCTTGCGCTTGGCGTGTTGCATTCATTTGGCCCACTAAATACCCAGCTGTCGGATAGACGACTTCCTTTCGACAAACCTCATACCCGCGATGATGGTCATTACCTATGCAAATGACAAATGACTTTTCGCATAAACGGTTGGCGTTAGAAAGTGTTACGAAAGCTTGCGATTACCTAATGCGGGAAAATCGTAAACGCAAAGATGTGCTTTGAATTTTTATTTTTTCTCCGCGTATCTTTGACACTTGGCATCTTTGATAGGTGTATCTATGAGCCATCCCCTGTTAGGTGAAACACCTGTGCAGCATTTAAACTACCACAATGGAGTTTCAATGTTGATGAATGCTTCTTTTGCTTGTTTTCCCCTTTTGAAAGAAAAAAATTGGAAGCAGATATCAAAGGACTTTATGTCATGTACCAAAGTGTGTGGGTACAACAACTCGAATGAAATGAACAGACGAAACAAAAAAAAAAGGTGAACAAGTGCTGCATCGAGGTAACACAAATAAACCTCTGTCCATCCCCAATACAAATCGCGAGATGAACAAAGAAAACAAAAATGCCCTCGACCATGATAGTGATGCTGATGATAAACCCTTGGGATTGTACCTCTATATCCCCTTAAAGAAATAACAGCCACAACCAAGAAAGGCTACAAACAACAACAAGAGGGAAGCAAAAATCACTGTCCACTGGTAGACTTTCCTTTTATAGGCCACATAAAAATAAAACCTATTGGATGGCAGCAACAATCTAAAAAAGATACTTTCCGCCGACACAAACCAGTCGAAGGGAGATGAACAAAAAAAAAATTAAATAAAAATGCGGATAAGGCATATACACGAATGCCAGAAGTCTAAGAAGCCACTCTATACTCCTGGCCCTGTGCACACACGAGATCATCAAAGGAGTCCGATTCAATGAGTTAGGTCATTTTTTTCCTTCGTCCATCGACCATGTTCATTTTGGTTGTTTTTTTTTTCTTTTGGTACCTTGTTCTTCTTTTTTTTGTCAGTCTCTGACCAGTCTAAAAATGTGGAGGAAACATGTATGCAAAGGTACACAGGTTGATTGGTGCATCTCGCTTGCTCTACCTTCAATCTTTGTCTGGTCAGTTTTGTTTCACAGGATCAGTATTTAAAAAAAAAAAAAACAAACAAAACTCAAACCCGTGGGCTTTATTTGGAGTTCTGAATGTTAACTTCTTCTACTCCATTCACCCCGTGGTACAGAATGTTAACCGCAAAATATTTTTTTTGGATAAAATCTGCTGGCAACAAAAAATTAAGGGCATCATGTGTTGGGTTTATCTATGGATCGACAGGAAGGAAATGTTTACTAATTTGTCGATGAAATGTTTGGGAAATTTTAATTAGACTAACTTGTCGGTTAAGGTTGTTCGTTTTATATGGAATAAAGGGCCTAAGTGATGAAGGATTTAAGATCGGAAGGCCATCTGAGACATTTTTTTTTTTTTTTTTCAAAAATCAGAAAACCTTAGCGAGCACAATTTGACCACATTTTGGGATATACAACATAGATTTGACCCATTTTTGGGAAAACAAATTCTGCACTTATACCGAAATTCACCATTCATTTGGTCCATATTTTATGAAATTCGATTTTGAAATGACGCCGTTATCGGGATTGCTAAAAGTGAGTTCTAATCTGAAAAATATCTTTTTCAAGTCATGATCAATGATCAAAGGGTCGTTGAAGCCTTTCATTTCGTTCGTTTATGTGCAATATTCATGTCAGTTCGATATGCATGTATTAATGGGTCGAGGTGACATTTAGATAGTCCAATTCGACGACAGTTAGGGGGTTGACTAAAGGAAAAAAGTGACAAAATGGATTATTATCATGGTACATTGTGACTCAAAAGCCTTTTTAAAATAGGAAAATGAGATCGAGCTAGTTCAACTTGATCACACTTCGAGAGCCGGAAAGAGTAGAAGTTGTAGCCGTATCACTGGGTCGAGGAGTCGATATGATAGCATGCTTAATTTGTATGATACAAGTGGTTCAAAAGCCTTTTCCTTATTTAAAAAACGTTGACATCGACCTGTTTCAACTTGACTACACTTCGACAATCGGGTAGAGTACAAGTTGTATGCATATACCTGGATTGAGGAGTTAATTGTTATAGGATACGTGGTTCAAAAGCCTCTTCCTGATTCAAAAATGATCGCATCTATCCAATTTTTGAAGTTTGTTAGGTTCGACAGTACCTCATCAAATGAATTTTATTTTGCAGCTTTTCACTGGATCATCTGAACCCAAATGGCTCTCGGAATGTATTTTTTTGTGCAGAATCCTACCTCTGTGCACATGATATCGGAATTACGGACACAATTGCATCAACAAATTTATGTACATACTTGATCTTAATCGACTTGGATAACCTTGGACTTTAAGAACTACAACGATTGAATAACGTACTGATCCTGATGGATGGCACTTGACCATACGATGTTGTAACGACTCTAGTGTTACATGTTCTTTCTGCAACAGCTAAAATTTTAACTCGATCTCATGTCGAGTCTAGGACTCAGTCATATAAACGAAGTAATAGGTCCCGACATCGTACAAGAAGTGCACATAGAACAATGGTTGTGAGAAAGCTTGGCCCTGGGTATTAACGAGCCTGTTGCGCCAAAAATTTGTATTTGTAAAAGTCTCAGATACTCGAATCCAAAGTATGTCTTCGTCGATATTTTTCGGTATACTGGGTTTCTTTGGTATAACTTGCGTGCTCTCTGGGGTTGGGGTACTTAATGACACACAATGAAAAAAAGTTTAATAAACCAAATCACCTAGTATCTTTGAACACCTCTCAACATGGAAACAATCTAAAAAGTTGCTCACATTACGCGAAACTTTAACTAGATTCATGGGGATTTTCTCTCCCAGTCTCTCCACATTCCATCATCAATCAGCCACAACGTCCAATTACCCAATCTCTATTATTATCCCCTATGAGTATATAAAAAAAAATAAATGAACGTTATAATGAATAATCTACAATCTGAATCGTATATATGCAAATTTGCTCCTAGTACACTGGAAAATTTCAAACGCGATAAATAGATACAAAACAAAGTGAATTGCATTCTAAGTAAAATCGATTAACAGATGGTTTTCCAACTGCTAGTGTTGTAATCTTGACGTGTAATGTCATCATCATCAACAACAATAACATCAGCTACGTCATTGTAAAAATCCCTCACTTCGATCGCAAAACTAGCCGTCGTCATCATCATCAGGAACTTGAAGAAACTACCACACGCACGATCGCATTGTATTTCATGTGCGATATAAAGAAATTAATTAATTATTTTAATTGGCATCGGTTAAGGACTTTTAGGTATTGCATTGGACCGTGACTGTGAATGCGTTTTGTGTGCGGTATGCATAAATTAATGCATTTTTACGCATTTTCTCATAATTTATGGACAAAATCCTCGTCTGTAGCTGAAGAGTATCTTCGTGTAATGCCAGTAGAATTATATCTACTTGCTTTTGCAATGCCACTTGGATGGATGATGATGATGATGATGCAGATGCTGATAGAGAGTCAGTCTACTGGGTGGTTATTATTATGGTGTAAACGTTCAGATATTTTCCCTTTAATGTTGGAATTTTTCAAAAGATACTTTAGTGTTGTGCATGCGTGCACGCGGATTATGGTTATGGTTTCATTTTCGGATTGGACAATTATGTGATGTTAATTAAAAATTCAGATAGGTGGATAATGAATATACATGAGCATGATGAGAGATGAGTTAATGAATGCATGCGAAAAAAAGTCTTCCGCCCAAAATTGGATTGATGTATATTTTTACCATTTATTTGGGCTGGGTGGGATTTTGTTTTTGTTTAAACAACTTTGGTGGTCGAATGGATAATGAACAAAAAGAAATCGCGTATCTACAAATTGTTTTAATGTCATATTAGATACTCATTCTTGAATTTATGTCGAAGGAGTCTCTTAGTTTATGGTACTAATATAAAAATGCTATCAAGAAAACCCACTCAACAAATTCTAATATGCAATCTGCTCCTACACGTGACTTGACCGAACATCTCTCCACAACTCACATCGTACCAATGAACTTTTGACAAATTTTATGAGAAAATATTCCACTCTGTCGGCAGACAATATGTTGATACAATATTATAATTGAATTAAATCAATTCAACATAACTTGTCAATTAATGAATACAACCGATATATCTCATTCTCTGCCGAAATGTCTCGCATCTGCGTGTGTCTGGCAATTGCCGCCGCCGCCGTGCGTCGGTCGTCGCAACTATCATTTCGTTCTGTCTGCGAATTTCCATTCTGTTTGTTTAATAACCCACTTGATTGGATTTAATGAAGACGTCTGACAGAATATTAGCCCCCAGAATGTTCTCCAACGAACGAATTCGCACAAAAGATACGCACACATACAAAATATACACCACGCATAATGGGTGAAATTGTAATTTTATTCACTGATTGTCTTTTAGATCTTTTTTTTTAATATTCATAATGATTAAGTCAAGTCAAATTTCCATTAAACACCTAAAAAGACATTTATTGTCATTTAATAGCATGTCATTAAAATGACAGCTGCATTTCTGTGGGGAATGCAAAATAACAAAATAAAAATCGTTTAAAGACAGTTGAACGCTTTTGGCGCCACCACACATCGGATGTGGATTCATCGATGATGATGATGATGATGGTATATATTAGCCCCGTCATTGCAAGTGCAATTGAATAAAATGGCCATAATTGACGCAAATCAATCAACCGGCAATAAATACACCTCCACGGATACAAGTTGTATTAAAAGAGATACTTATGACTAGCTTAGCATGCATGCCGATCTGATGATGACTGGTTACCTCTATGACAGTGTCACATTCACATGCTGAATACTAAGTGTGTGCGCGATATTTTTGTTGTTGTTGATGGTTTTTTTTTATGCAACAAATGTCTGCATGTGTACAGAAAGAGTAATGAAATTCATTTGAAATTTACTAAACACAAATATGCATGCACGCGTGTCTCCACTGTTGACTGTATATTTAGATACAAATTGGTGGTTAAATTTGCGTATTTTTTTCATAGTTGTTTTAAACGCATATCATCCTTTGTAACCCTGTCTTCCTGTCAAGAGAGAAATAAAAAAGTATCTATCCCCTTCACCTGGGCTTTCTACATATAACCACTTTGGTGTTCAACAGCGTTTTGCTTCTTCATCACCATCATCATCAATCACTTGGTTGGAGTCGAGTGTGCAGAGTCGAAGAGAAGTGCACAGACCCACAAGACCAACCATGGCGTACACCTATGCCACCACCACACATGACAAGTGAATGAATGTTTTGTGTCTGAATCAAGCCAGGTTGATTGCCGCCCGCCGCCGTCGTCTGTTTGCCTGGTTTCAAGTCTGCCTGCCTGCATAGCGCCACACATAATTAACGTTAAGAGATGGGTGGCTGTAAAAAAAAAAATTGAGAGGGGGAGCAGCAGTTTGCCGCACAGAATTCGCACTCTCTCTCTTGCGCGCGCGAGCTCGGCATTTTCATGCTTAGTGTACGGCGTACACGTACGTGTACTTAGCCGTACATCATCATCATGATTGTATCTATAATCATTGTCTGGCACTTGTTCCACAGTTGGAAATGCCACATAGTGTGGCGGCGGCGGCGGTAATGTCGTCGTAGTCATCGTCGGCGTCTATATAACAGCGTAGCACTGTCGACTCGGATGATCGTCAAACTATCTGTCAATAGCAGTTGGAGGATGATGATGATAATTAACAACTATTACTTGTGCCAATTTGCGATGCGCCGCTTGTTTGTCGTAGATGCCATGGCTGGTGTGAGATCAAATTTCGCACATAGGTGGATTTTTTTCTCAACCGCCGGCCGTCAAGTATGGCAAATTGTGGTATTTTATCCTAGGAAGGTATTTTGGTAAATGTTGTGGTGCTGTATGGTGGACATATCCTAAAATTTACAACAAATCTGATAGACATCCAAGACTGTACCCACAACTGTCATGAGAAGCTTCTTTAATTTTGCATTAACGCATAATTATACCAAAAATGGAAGTTGCCACGAAAAAATTACTGGAGAGGCATAATATTATTTTTATTACATGAAAGCTCAAACATAAGATATATCATGATATATTTTGCATGACATTTGATTTTAAACGTCAGATTTTGATAATTTAAAAGGTTAAAACCAATAATTGACATTATTCAGCGTATGTCTAGTAAACAGAAAAAAATTTTAAAGATTTTACAAAAAATCACATGATATATTTAGCATGATATCCGATTTTAAACTTCAAATTTTGAGAATTCGAAAGGAACAGTCCATTACAAGACATAATTCAGCGTGTGCTACAAAAGAAAGAAAATATTTTTTCACTGACTTAAATCGTGACAGATATATCATGAATAACATCTTTGTGTGATCAAAAAATATCATTCAGGGACTTTCACATCTGTAGGTGTCGGTATATCAGTCACTAGAAAAAAAACCGCTTTACAAAAAGGAAAGTTTATGCAAAAATCACCTGTTATACTCGACCTGACATCCGATTTGAAATGTCAAATTTTGGCAATTTGAAAGGATTAGACCATTACAAGTTATAATTCGTTTATCACTGACAGATACAACATCATGGACTTTCACATTTGTAAGTCAGTTTCGATACAACTTCGTGATGATCAGCTTTGCCAAGTGCCTTAGAAATATTTCGTTACAGTCTTGCCAGATATATCACGAAGAAATAACACTCATGTGCCTTTAAATCTCTCAAAATCAAAAGCAACTTCGTGGAGATGCCAAAGTCACTGGATATATATTGCCAAACTTAAGCCTGAGTATTTTATTATCATGAGAGATATGTTAATTATATGACAAATATCTCATGACATATGAATTGTTAAATTTAAATTCTATTAAACAAAAAATAAAAGAATATAAATTTTCGGGAGGGATATCTAATGAAAGTCGATTTGCTCATTCCTCAGAAGATGCATTTGATCCTGTTTAAGGCAAGAAGATACTCAACTAACTGAGAAATGTTTCATGATATATCCCCATTCAAAAAAAAAAAAAATAATGCGGTAATCTAATTACAATTCAAAATAGATACACCAGTATCTACAACTATCTACATGTAACACATCGATGACCACAACCGAACGGCGGCATAAAAATGTCACATTGATGAGGCAATTATTGGCGTCTATTTCAGTGCAATCTGTTTTGTTTTGTCAGTCAAGAGAAATATATCGCAAAACAAATTCTCCTGCAAAGTATAACATGTGCCCAGATGTTTTTAAAAGCATACATACTCTAAAATCTATCACAAAAGCATGAAACTACACACAGATGTCATATTTTTAGAATTTTAATTTTGTTGTTGCTGTTCTTCAAACACAAAACAGTTGTACAATGCAATCGGAGGCCAACATGAGTTCAATCATATTGTACAAATGTATCTAACGTATGTGTATGTTAATGTCTGATTAGAATGTCACGTAAATATTTGCCGCACAGCAAAAAAAAAATAAAAAAAAAAAGATTGTGACGGCGGCCGTCGTTAACGGCGGCGAATACGTAACACGAACGGAGACATTATGAAAATACTAAACACCTGTTCAATTGTTTACTACTTAGTACGTTTTTTTTGTATGTTCATTTCAGAAATATCATTCACATCGATAACAAGCGCTACTGTATGGTTTTGGTTTACATGGCACTACGGGTGGTATACCGCGAAGAGTAGAGATAGATACAAAAATGCCTTGG
Organism: Rhingia campestris; assembly: GCA_932526625.1. Lineage (NCBI taxonomy): Eukaryota > Metazoa > Arthropoda > Insecta > Diptera > Syrphidae > Rhingia > Rhingia campestris. The sequence goes on from OW052182.1 coordinate 171,099,427, forward strand.
CTATATCACATTTGAGATCTATGGATGAGTTTATACAGATGTGTGACTACACACAAAAACAAAAAAACGTGGAAATGTATGTTGTTGGCGTATACGAGTGATCGTTTTAAGGTGTTGTGACGCGTAGTTTTTTTAATGACGTTAAATCAACTTTTGAAGTGATCTTGCTAGTATGATCATTGTGATGAGTGATCATTTTACAGAATGTGATGATTACTTTGCAAATTAATGGGTTCCAGGAAATTCATTATACCTAATCTCTGTGTGGAGTATTTGCTACTATGCAAAACACTTAAAAACGTTTAATGAGATTTCATTCATTCGATAGTCCCCTTTCTAGCGTCATCTATTAAGAGAAGTCACATGTACCTTTCAAGGAATTCCTCAACTAAATAAGAAAAAAAAATCCCCCTCAAAAGACCACTTAAAAATAAATTAAAATCACATTCGAGCAGTGAAATGGTTTAACCGACAAATAGCTATGCCAAGCGCATTACTAATTCCAACCTCGTGAAAGAAACTCATCAATGAAATCGAAGCCACGGTTTGTTAATTGAATTCCATCCCACAAATAATCAATTAAAATCCCATAAAACCAAACAACATCACGTATATAATGCCACCCACTTACCGCCCAACCACCCGAAAAATACATACGTTACGTATATACCTACACCAGAGGATAGCGCAAAAATCCACCATCTCCTACGACACGACGACTCAGAACAAACCGACTATAGAGCTCAATTCGAGAAAGAACTATGGCGCCTCAATTTAATTTTCTATTTCCGATGAATGTACTTAGAAAATTGTGTGACAGAAAACTACCCCCCGCCGCCCAGCAAGTGGATCACCCCTATCTGACAGAGCCAGCGCCATAGTGACAATTTTTCTTTCTTTTTTTTCATGTTCAACATTCTCTCTGCATCTGTGAATGTTTGTAAGGTGTTGTTTTTTTTTTGCTTGTTGTATCTTCATGGCAAAATAATAAATAGCATCTAGATTGATGCCAATAAACAAACAAATAGGTCAGCCAACAGGGTTAAGATTGTAATTCAACTGTCAACAGAGGAACAGAATAAATAAAATTGGCATCCTCATAAGTTGAGACCCCCTAAACGGGTGTTTTTCGCAAATGTATATCAAGTCAATAGAAATTGAACAACAAGTTCTAATTGATAAAAGTGGACACACGATATTATGATAAACACCCGACTTCCAGGTATAGATACGTGGATACTTTTCGAGAATCTCAAAGATTCAGTATTACTTGTGAATGAGTGTGACAATACACACGAGTATGATAACAGGGATTGCATCATCTATAAGTGGTGAAGGAGTGATTATCATTTCTTACACTGGAATGGTGGGGTATGTGTGTGTTGTTTTAAACAACTTCAAGATAACCTTATTGAAAAATAACGACTGGTCAAGGGTTTTTCGTGATTTGTCAATACTGTTTTGTTAATTACACACACAGCCAGGTCGATTAAGAGGGCTTTTGATTTTATCAATCAATTAAGACTTGATGAAGATACGGCTTTAAGGCATGATTTTGATTAGTTTTACATTAAAATAGCATAGAGATAGATGTTGGACACAACTTATTTTGAAAAGATTAAATTGTGTTCATATACCCCAAAAGAATTGTTCACATATTATCTGTACTCTGTCTGACTACCCGAATGGATAGGATTTTTTTTCTTTTTGGCAATGGTTTTCCGCAAACGATTGTGTGATGGCTTGACTAGTGATCCTAGAGGCCAAATTGATAAGAATGCCATCGCTCAATGAACTTTTGAGCTGATGGGAGGTACAGTTGAATTCTTAGTCATGATTTTGACGCGTTTTACACAAATTTGTATTGTGAGATACTTTTTAGTGGGGAGAAATATTTATTTTTGATTGTGACTTTTTTTTGGAAAATTATTTAAAATTATTTTTGAATGGAATCAGTGTGAATATTGTGATAACAGATTGTCAAATGCTTGTCAAAAGGTACTCCAAGAATATGTTTCGTGTTCTGATTAAATCTTAATACAACAACCAGGGTCGATTTCTAATTTCTAAGGAAATACAGATTTGCACAAACAAACAAGCATACAATTGAAATTCGTTATGTTTCAAAGATGAATTATTGCAACAAAATAATAAATGGCTTGGAAATAGCTTGTTAGAAGCCACGATCTTCATTAATACTTAGATCTTCTATTTGTTTCTAAACGAATACGGATTTAAACATACAAACGAGCATACACATGAAATTCCTAATTTTTAAAGATCAAATTTTGCAATAGAATGATAAAAAGCTTTCCAATAGCTTGTTAATAACCACGATCATACTTTTTTTTTCAGTTCTACAAAAGCAATCTTAATTTGAACATACAAACGAGTATACAATTGGCATTCATGTTGTTCGAAAGTTCAAATACAAAAACTAGCATACAATTGGCATTCACGTTGTTCGAAAGTTCAATTACAGAAATAGTACGACAAAATCATGCCACTAACTAGTCAAAAGTTACATCACATTTTAATTCTAAAGCAATACAAATTTGAACATACAAATGAGCATACATTAGAAATTCCTAATGTTCCATAGATCAAATCGATGGCTCTGCAAATGATTTTATGCTTTTATTATGAAACGATTAAGCAACAGATACAACAGATACTTTTCACTGATCTTGCTGTGGATGGTGGTTATTTCTAGTTTAGTTCGGCTCGTATCTATTATGCCAATTTATGCAGTCGAAACCTATGACCGCTCGTTAAGATTAACCTTTCCGACGCCCTTGCATTTGCGTCACCCAAAACGCTCTTTATTTCACCAAAGCCCATCAAGCCCAATTGCCAAGATCTATCAAAAGATTTTCTTTAAATAAACTGGCGCCTCATCTCCTAACGATGCATATACACTCCTATTCCGATCGATATACCTCAATTGAATTTTATATGACAATCGACATCCAACAAATGGTTGACAATTAAATGCCCCCAGCCAGTATAGCAGCGTGGAACACCACAGTCATATATAAAAGCGCGACGGTATGCTGCAAGTACGCTTACATAAAAGCGCCACCACACTGATCACTATGTCAACGTGCACGGCTTGAAGTGTACGTCAACGTTGTAGAGTAAATAAAGTAGATACACCGCGAGCCGGCTAATTTCCCCAATAAATGGCGAGTATCCAGAGAAGACGAACACTCGTACACCACATCATCGCCAAGGGTTACTGTTTAAACAGATGTCAATTAAAATTGACTACCGTTGGCAAGGTAAAGATTGTAAGCTAGCTAACCGTCATTCTTTATGGGAGAGCGAACAACGCCTGGCATAGCGTTGTCATTTTACAGCTCATCACAGAAACCCAACTAGACCGATGCCAATACAAGTACATAGATACGTGCGGACTATGTGTGCTAGGGGAAGATAACCAATCATATGGAGTATGGTAGAACACTAAAGTCTATATGGCATAGCATGGGAAAGACGCATTAACTTTATAGGATTTCAACAGTGACTTGGTCTGACTTGACATAAACGACGGGGTAAGAGTGAAACGATATTATCTACGCCAGCAGCGGCGACGACATTCCCATAAAACTCATCTCAACTAGGTTTCCATCTATACATGCGAAATATGTGAAAATGGCGACGACGACAACGACGAAAAAGGACACCCATCCTATACCCTCTTAGCCTTGTAAAGATTCAATCCCATCCCATCCCAATCGGCATATCCCCCCTTAACCTCCACCCAGTCCATTGGTCTAACATATTTTTGGTCTACTAACTGGCTCCAGTTGTTCTGTTGTGGATGTGGGATACTGCTGCTGATGATGATGACGAAGACTCTGACGACTATGAACCCTCTGCTTCTGAAGTTATGGATTGCCGATTGAGCCCCACAGTGGGTAAGCATATAAAAACTGGAAAAAACCAAAGCAAACATCAAAATAAAAAAAAAATCGTATCTGCTCTGCTCCATGGGGAGCACAGATACAATGAGACGCAAAGACGCAGAGTCATCGCTTGTTGATGATGCAGCAGTGTATGGAGCGCAAGGAGAAGGAGGGAAGAATTTTTGCGTGAATTGGTGTCGTATTGGCATCCAAACCCGCCAGCCACGGCAACTATCATCATCATCAGGCTTAGTAGCATCAGTGGCTGTTGGCTGGCTGACTGGCTGGGCAATTGGGGAGTATGAGTTTGGCGCCATCTGTTCCATATAAAAGTCAATGGATGAAGTTTTATGTTTATTGCCCAGAAGGAGTGAGAGAGGGCGCGATCAACGTTTGTGTCCTTTTTGTTGCCTGTTCTTCTTCATCGGATTTATTCCGTTTTTTGCTTGGCTGAAGCCGTGTGTTTTCGGTTTCATTTGAGAGAGCCATGGAGTGGGATTTGTGGGGGAAAATAGAGATGTACTCGAGAGATATCGTGCGGCGCGCTAAGAACCACATAGTTGCATGGTGCTTTTTTCTGTGTGGGATGGGGATACCGCACCAGGGTAAAACCAGCTGAGAGATTGCTATTGCCACTTGGTTAAGAAGGGATTTACATAGTCTGCGCGCCATGCCAATCGAACCGACTATACACACGCACACTTGGAATGGAGAATGGATCTTCTTTATCGGCGGAAAGAGCAGCAACAACAACAGGAGAAAAAAATCCTTTTTGGTCGCCAGTTTTATTGATTTCGTGTTTTATACTTTTTGTGTGCTCTCGTCTTTCTTTTGGATTTTTATTGGCCTTTTATTTTTAATGTGTGGCACTGAGTAAATCTGTGCTCTGGGCACTTCAGACCATCACCAGATGGAGAATGGCCGTACAAGTATCACGCTATACAGACACACATACAAGTGCGATGCGTTTATCTTTTGGTACATATCTTCTGCATGCCCGACGTGCTTGACATCGAGAACATATTGGCCCACGATAATGGGTTCATGTGGCCTCTGTTTGAAATCGTACGAGTTGTATTCGTATATACTCCCTGCGCGTTGCTCCCGGATGGTTGAATAGAGATGGTGGATTGGGATGATTGTTTTTCATTTTTTTTATCAGATTTCATTCGGGGGGAAATATCCTCTTGGGAGAGTTTTATGTTTATTGACTGAGAAAACTATTCGAAGATTGGTGGTTGGGTTAATTTCGACAATTGTCGATTGTTGACATGCGATGTAATAGGGTTTTATAGTTTGATGGGGTGTAAGGGGAGCGATAACGGCTAGCGGTTTTATCAGATTTAGTTCAGACTACCATAATAGTGCATGAAATGCCGTCCGTAAATGAAGACACAAGAAATTTTGAGATAAAAATGGAGTTGGTGTGAATCGCAGACGATAAAGGGAATTTGGCAGTGCAAATATGCAAGTGGATATAATGACAGTGCAATCAAAAAAACATGTCACATCTTCAAATTGGATTAACAAATAACATGACATACTTTTTAAGCATTTTCTTAAAACGTTATGTCTACATGACTTTTTGTCCGATTTGTATCTTTGGGACTCCAAAACGTTCCTTTTAAATCCTAGATTAGTGCAATAAAAAATTTAAAGTTCTGAGTTTTTTATAAATATAAAAAGATACGTTTCCAAACTAATATTAAAATATTCGATTCAATTTTTTTTAACGTGCTGTACATACTAAATAGGCTGTCATAGCAATTTACATAGTTTTTCAACTTCCCATTCCCAAGACAAATTACACTTTTCTCACATGACTCACATAAAATGTATCTACTATCAATATCCCAAAAAATGTCCTTCATCGCAGAGTCTAATAAAGAAGATAAACCTCGTAACCCCATCCCCAATCATTGACCATGACTACCACTGTTAAATGCAATCGAGTGTACAAAAATCTATGGCGCCGATGGAAATACTACTGTTGATGTCAACTCTACTTAGACTGTTATCACTTTCTTCCAAACTTGGGCAAACAATAACGAAATTCAATTTAAGGGATGAAATGGTATGTCGGACATGTGTCACCAGAAGATACAAAAAAATTCGAGTTGTAATGCAGATTGTTCTTGCCACATGCGCCATATGATGTCATGGTGTTTCTAGTGATTTGCAAGGGGGATTTTCCATAATTTTCTACAGATTTACAAGGACTTTTGGCAAATGGGATGACACAAATCATAAAACACATGATGACGCTGTGAACGATTTAAGGAACGAAAAAATTTTTGAGAAGTAATGTACCATCAAGGACACAGTGGTAGTGGAAAAACAAGAAACCGGTTCAGTTTATAGATATCTATTAAAAGGGACCAAACACTCTATTCAGTTTATCGCTGGACTCTTTGTCTGGCATTTGATTGTCGGGTTGGGTTCATATGTCTCGAACGTGCTTCGTTGAGTTTGGGGGTATGTCAGTTTATTAGGGAGTGAGTCACTGGTTTTTTATATAGTGCCACCTGTATGGATGTTACACAAATGATGTTTCGTAAATCTGTTCTTAAATGTGAGATAAATCCACCTCATTCGATGCATAAACAAGAAGATATTTAGAGAAAGCCCCACGTTGGGCGCCATTTGTTCAAACACACTCTGAAATGTACCAAAATATATTAAATTATAAAAACCATACACAATTTCACCCCACTGTATAAAAAAAAATTATGCACGCCACTCTGTTAAAAAGAAAACAACAAAAACTTTTCTGCGGTAACAGATGTCTACACGCAGTCGGAAAAAAAACATTTTCCGTAAAAAATCGTCTATGGAGTGAGTTTGAATTGTAAAACCCATCCTCCACCCCCATCAGCTTAAGTAGACTATTTCACCCTGTTTAGTAAACACAACCCTCCCACCATCATCTCTGGAACAACATCATCCTCCAGCCAGCTGCTGATCCACCCAAATACAACCAAAAGCAAGATGGAACATAAAACATCGAATAACATTTCTATAGAACAAGCGGGTGTGCGCTCGCGAATAAACAGAAGAAAAACAACAAGATTAGCCTAGGAATAAAACGCTAAAAGCACCAAAATGTGCATACACTCTGCTCGATCGTTTGGGCCTTCACCCACCCGAATTGATGTATCTATAGCACGGTACAATATTGTCGATTCCCAAATTCACTTTACTTTCTTTGGAGGGGCCTTTGAAGTTGAATTTTTTTCCCTTGAATTCTTGCAAAACGACGAGGAGTAAAATTCGAAGAAAATTTCATCGGTAAACGTAATTTTGTTGTTTCTCTTTCCACCCATATTCCACAGACGTAGAATAGGAAAAATTAAGAAACAACAAATTGGAAAGGAATTTCCATTAGCACGTAATAAAAATCAAATGGATTAGTCATATACGATTGCTTAGATTTTCTTTGGAATGCTTTTTTTTTTTCTTCTTTGTTTCCACGGGAAATTCGTATTCTTGTTGTTGTTTGCGGGTGTAATGCGGTTGGATGACGATTTGCAGACAGGTGATGGGGTTCATCTTGAATTTTGTTTTACCATCGGATATGAATTATCTATTAATAATTGGTACATCAATTTGGTATCTAGATTATTTTTAATTTCATCTCAATGGTTGAGGTTATTTTTCTAACTTTTTCTTTTCAAAAAAACTGGTGACCAACACAATTCTGTATTATCGCAGATTATAGATACATATATGTCAAACTGATATTTTCGAGATATATCTCTTCTAATCATATTCCTTGATATTTGTTTTAGGCACAACTATATTTTCGAAAGGGCCCTTCGTTGGGCGCCACTTTTGTTTAATAGAATATACACCAGGTTGATGGTAAGTAAATGTGTGTAATTGTAGTTATGATATAATCAGTTGAAAAATCGGTATCGCAACCATTTGTATCGATCTTGTAATCGCAAATCAAGTATCTTTATCATTATTACTAGCAGTAGTGCTTATTACATGTGCAAGACGACGTTTTCAAAGTATCTAGACAGATTTTCAACGTATCTACTAGGATTTCTCAACCATGTTTTGATGCCAACGTTTATTTCCCTGATTTTTTAAAAGTATCTTTACTAAATTGGAACTCTTTAGAGTATCTACAGTTAGCTTAACTTCTGTATACGATTAATGGGGAATGCAAAACACTTTAAAATAACTAAAAAATGTCGAAATTAACTAAATATTACCGAGAAAATGTATACATACTTTTAAAAATCAGTTGAATGTCCCAATAGCAATAACAAGTATCCCATTAGTCAAACTAATTCCCAAAAATTAAAACAAATGTCTCCACCTGACACTCTTTCCCATATATTTAGTAGTTCAAAGTTCACTCTCATGTATGCCACCCAATAAATCGGTTCACACACCATACACCAGCACCAATAAAACTGCCAAATCCCCGATTAAATTACGCTAACCACTGCAAATCGATGTTTAATAAAACATTTTATTATCTATCCGATACAATTTCCATATGCGCAATATTTGCCCCTTTGTTTAGGCGAATACTCTTTAAAGCGATTTCAGCTTATTAAGTCATTTGCCGACTTGTGCGGTGTTGCTGCCCCCAGTATTGACCAATTTTTGCGCGAAACAAACACCGCACCGCCAAAGAGAATCGAGGACTTGAAGTGTGAGACTCACACTTTTGCGGTTCGCTGTGCTTCGTCAGTAACAGGTGTGTCAATAAACAATAAATTGCGAAATTTGATCCTAATTTTGTGTGAGTGTGCTCCTTTCTTTCTGTTTATCGTATATGGGTTATAATCAAATGTTGGGTCATTGTAGTCGAGTATCGATTTATGTTTCCTCTAGGATTAGCATTTTGTGTAAATTAAATGAATCAAAGAAAAAAATGTTTATTTCAAGACATTCCGTAATTTAATTCGGTGACTAAATTATTATCCACCAAACAATTCATTCCGACATTTGTGTGGATAGGTAGATAGATATTGTATTTTTTATGTTCGCTAAGGAATTCCGTAAAGTCATGCGAACTTAATGTAGGAGTTTTTCGGAATTTAGTCAGCTGCTGAATTTTTTTTTATAACACGGGAAATATGTGTAAGGCAATTTGTTATTTAGATTTAGTGAGGATGAAAATAATTATAACATTATATTAGGCTCGTGCAGAATATAGGCTAGACATGAGTGCCAGATGACAACGATATTTCAATAACAGATTTTGTTTAATAGTCTTAAGTGGGCTTCGATATTAGATTGTTTCTATAAAATCAAACTTTTTTTTCGTGTTTTTAAAAAAAAATGTGTAGTTGCAGCTGTTTGATGAGGGACATCAGTATCCTAGGGTGTTGATTTTATGGCAATTTTTAAGTACATGGTAGTGGGCAGTATGTTTGCTAATACTTTCAGTTCAGAGATATAAACAAGAATGTTGTGATGGACACGGTTTGGATATTAATATATGCTTAGCATGTTTCTTAGGAAAAGTGTTGAAATTTTTTCTAAAATCGTATTATAATTATGGTTTTCAATAGAGCTACTATACATATCTATGAGCATTCAAAAGAGAAAAAATACATCAGTCACTAACTGAATGCAGTGATTCAAATCATCAGAATTTGCGGGTTCACAAATGGTATTCAATATTTAGTCCAATTGTTGGTAATGGAGTATGTTCTGATTTCGCATTATTTATTTAAACATTGAAGACAATTTTGACACTAAAGCCTAAAAGTACTTCAAAATATAGTGAAAATCAAATAGATAGAAAGGATTTAAAATGTCCTTCATTCCAATGACATATGGATATGGAAATCGCCAGTCAGAAAAAAAAGAATAAGATCCGCCAATTTTTTTTGGATATTAAATAACTAAAAGAAATTCTGGCACTGGAGCCCAAAAATGGACGACTTCTGATTTAGTCAAATTTTAGATAGTTGAAGTATAAGAAACAAAACTGGCTCTGAAATCCAACCATGGGGGTATCAAAATTAATCCTATCATAACCAAAGTCTTTATAATCGATATTTGAAATTTGTTTTAAAAGAATTTCGGTAGCTTAACCTGGAGGGATTTAAAATTTAGTCAGATATTAATCAATCTCAGATGTCGGTATGAGCCAGAGGCATCATTGCCTTCCCCTCGGTGTGATCTAGAATTTAATGTAGACGGTATCTACTTTCCCTTTCTTCCAAATCAATCTTCTGAGCGTCGACAAAGAATTGACAGCACCGTTTGAATAATATCTGTTCCATCTCCGTTTTATAAAAAGTAGACTTTACGGTTAGTATTAGATTCACTAAATTTCGAGGATATTACATAATTTACAATAATTTTTGTACAAAAGTCAACAATTTAAAAAAATTCAAATATAGAAATGTCCCAAGCAAATTATTAAATATAGAGAATTGGAAAAGAAAAACAAACATTACTGGTCATAAAATTCAACCTTGAGGTGGGTTACTTTGATTTATATTTGAACTAAAGGTGTTGATTTGTGTAAAATTTTTAAATTTGAAACAACCGTATAAAGCCGAACCTTCAGGGACTTAACATTTTGGCAAATACTAATTTAGGATATTGGTTTAAATCCTTAAGGAGTAGATACATTTGAATGTATAAAAAGAAGAAGACGACTTTTCCATTTTCAGTCCCTCATAGATTGGATTTCAATTGTTAGATGTATTCTCAATGTGGGTTTTATATCAAATCGCCCTTTATAAAGGAAAGGGTCTACTAAAGGTTGTTGCTTTTTAAAAACCTTGCTCTGTTACTGAAACTAACAGTATTAATCATATTTATTTTCTAATTGAAGTTGCTGATATTGAACTCAAGGAAGGACTTCAGATTTAGTAGAAACCAAATGGAAATATTAGTTTTGTTTTTATGCTTGTTAATTTGAAGCAATGCTGGATCTAAAGCTTAATCCAGAGAGACTTCATACCTAGTACACATTTGTAAATTTACAACTTTGTTGTATTTTTTTTTTAATTTGAATCTTCTGTCGATCTAAGACCCAACCTTGTGACATCTCAGCATACATTCGTAGATTCAGTTCAGATTTGCCGGTGTTAAAAAGCAAAAATTAATAAAATAATAATATATAATTTAATTTACGAATTTATAATTTTTTGGCCATAATTAATAATAATTAAGAAGGGCGAATTTGAGAATTTTCTCATGACAGTTTTATACTTTTGGATGTTGGTCATACTTTTCGCAAGATGTGGAGCAGTGAAAAATTTTGGGTAATGTTACTTTCGTGATATGAACCCCGTACTTATTAGAACTTTGTACCCACTAAAAATGTTTTTTCTTGGTACAAACCGTCCATCTTGAGGGGCCTCCATTTCAATAACATTTCCTTTGCAAATTCAAGCCGCGTACAAGTGAATTTTAAATCACGTTTACCCGACGGTACATCGCCATTATTTTTTTTTAAACCCTCATCCCCAACAAGTCTATAATTAACCGCTTATTAAATGCTTTACGAAGTTTGAAAACCTACAGATCACCGGGTGTAAGCTATCTGAGATAACATTTATTGCCCTTACCTAAGCGGTTAAAAGGCCCTGCTGCACCTAATCAACTCCCATCCCCACATACCCTACTACTATTAAATGCATCTGATAAACTGATTTTTTTTTTAAATAAAAAAATTTAACATACCTTTCATCATGATAGCTGACAGTTCTGATGCGTTAAGTTGCATGCGAATGTTGTCGGTGTTTGCCATTATTCCTTTTGGTATATGTGTAAGTGTGTTGTTGTCAAATGTTAATCCAATAAATGTTGCGCAACAAAATTGTTTGTGTCGAACCAATAAGTCTCAAGTTTTAATCCACAATATTATATTATCTGGCGGTTATCCGTTTTTGAAAGATGATCGTTTTTGTTTGTCCGTTTTTTATTTTATTTTGTTTGTTAGTTGTTGTTGTTATTCAACTGATAATGAGATTTATATCACTGTTTACAACGTTTGTGTTGTTTGTTTAAGCTCTTATTTTGCACTATGCACTTGATTTATTTATTTATTCCACTCAAAAAGATATTTGTAAACATACTTCACACTAGGACGAGCAAATAGAAAAAAAAACCGCGAACTGTTTTTTTTTAGAATAATAGTATCGCGGAATGTAAAGTGTATCTGCATATATTCTCGCGCGATAGGCAGATCCGCAGATTTATTTGAATTAATTTTCAAAATTATGTTTGTTACACTATTTGTATATCCACTTTTGGCACATTGCGTGTGATTTTTTCTTGTTTTACACTGACAAGATACTTTTCGTATTTTTTTATCGTCTACCCTAGCAGAACACACGTTATACTAGAGATGTGTGTTATCAAGAGGAAAAAATATTTTTTTTTGTATTTGATTAGCACTCACGTCCGTCACCTAAGAAAGTCGCAATGTGACTGAGTGGGTACATTCTCGATGCGGTGCGAATGTATCTACACAAATGAATTCCATTTCCATCCACCACCAACAGCAGGCAATCTATTCGTATGTTCGTCGTGGTTGTTGTCTTCATCGTTAAGGTTATAAAACGAGCCTGATGAGCGCCGGCCCCTAAAACCAAATCAGACCGCGTTTGTATCTGATATTTTTTGTATTCAACCTGCTGTAGTGCGACGGAAAAGAGGGGCGCTAAACGGCTAAAGTCTCATCGGAGAGTTGCTATCGCAGTTGGCAGCGAACATGTTGGGTTCGATGAGAATGATGAATGGAGGTGTAGGGAGTTTTATCGCATGCGAGATACTATTTAATAGCGTATGCATGACTAGTTGAATATAGATGTTGATATTGAGTTTGGTGTATCTGCGACTTTTGTCTGATGTTGGATGTGTGTGTGCAAAATATGTTGTTGTTGGGGCTCAGCCTCAGATGCTGTGTGGTATTTCAATATAGTGGCGCTCTGTGAACTGTGATGATGATGATGACGATAACGTAGCGAGACGACAACGACGACGACGCCTGCTGCTTGCTATATGAATATGACATATCTCGGAAAATGTGAGCCGGCGCACTTTGCACTTCTAGATGCGAGATACACGAGAATGCATGATGTTCATAATGATTAAAATGAGTTTGGTGCGTTCTGCAGTGTTGTCGTTTTTTTTTTTGTTTATAAAAAATAAATAATTTTCCTAGAACATCCTAGGCGCTTAGACAGGTATCTGTTTGTATATCTGCATATGTTTATTACATGTGGAAGTTATTAGCAAGTTTATTGATATGGCGCAGTCATATACATATCTCCAGAGTCATAAATAATGAAATTACGGTAAATGGTTTTATGACACTGAAAGGTGAAAATATGTGAAGGTGAAAGGTTCACGGATTTAAAAAAAATGGCTGAAGTCAGCAAGGGTTTAAACAAAGATCCTTTTTTTATTGTTCACGATTCAAGTATATGGTCACTTAATAGCTAGGGTGGAACTTTGGCATCTGATCATGGTGATATTTGGAATAATATTCTGTGAATTTTTTTTAAAGCTACCATTTGGTGATGGAAAACTGCACTCTTAAAGATCATGTGCAATCAAAGAGTTTGGTGCTTTGTTGGGCATTAACGTTTTTAGAGTTCAGTTCAACGAATCATCGTACAATTCAAAGAAATCGACTTAATCCAACAGTTTCTGTTCGTCAACAATAACTCTAGGTCAAATGGGAAAATGTCGCTAGCAGGTATACGTGAGACACGAAACTTTGAAATATTTTGTCGTCATTCAGAAAATGTGGGTCTTTCCGAACCCTCAACATGGACCTTTGTTCAGTTTTGTGTTAATTTGCGTACGATCAAAGGAGCATTAGCATTATTTATCGTGTTTTTCAAAGTGCCGGCGAATAGGAAGCGAAAGATAGAGAGTAATAGGATAGATGTTGGGTGTAGTGATGTCATGATACATCATTTGTAGAGCTCGATTTATCGAGGAGTATGATCGTGGGATTGACTCAACAGCTCAAAACTGCAATAAATTACATGCTGTAATGTATATATTTTTCGCACAAGGTATGATACAGGTCCTTATTGTTAAAATGTTCTACAAATTTGATAGTTTGTTATACTTGTTAGGTTGTTATGATACAACTTATACAGATATGGCTTTGTACATTTTTTTTTTTTTTGCAGGAGCATCGATGACGTAAAAAATGCGAAGACTATATCAAAATGTAATGATACAACTAATTCATATGGCATTGCGCATGATCCATGAGCGTCTATGAGTGAACAAAAAAAAAGGCAGACGATATGTGTTTAGTGCTTTGGGTTAACTACCCATCCATGGAAAAAACTATTGTTACGAAGCAACCAATAGCCTCGGAAAGGACTGATTTTATTGTTGACGACCATGCTAAACGAAAAAGGACAACGACGTTAGTGAAATCTCCCGTGCTGGGAGATTTTAACGCAAAGGGAGGTAGAGAAGACATCTTTAGCAGTACTGTCGGAAAATATAGCCTACATAACAACACGTCTACGGAACGAAATGCCAGCACACTGTCTCCTCACCTCGATATCAACAAGGGGACATGGCGGTCTCCAGATCAACGAAAAGTCAACCAAATTGATCACATTGCGATAGACAAGAGGCACGCATCCAGTATTTTGGATGTCCGAACATTCCGAGGGGCTAACATCGACTCGGACCACTACCTTGTTGTAGCAAAAGTAAGGATGCGGATATCCACCACGCCACAAAAAAAAACAGAAATACTGTGAAAAAAATTAATGTCGAAAGACTGCAATCGCCAGAGACCGCCAAGACCTTCGCGCAACGCGTAAACCTCTCGATTCACACAACACCACCAGCATCTAATGTCGAAGAACAATGGCAACGATGCCAACAAGCCATTAGATCATCCGCAACTGATGTGCTAGGTTTCTCGCGCCCACCAGCAAGAAACCCCTGGTTTGATGAGGAATGCCGACAGATGCTCGCAGCCAAGAACGAGGCCTACAAAGCTAAGCTGCAGGTGAAGACGAGAGCTGCCATTGAGCTCTATAGGCAAAGAAGAAGGGAAGAACATCGGCTTTTCAGAAAGAAGAAAAAAGAGCAAGAAAAGCGCGCGACCGAGGATATAGAGAGGTGCCACTCCAGGAACGATGTTCGCAAGTTATACCAAAGTGTAAAACGTCAAATCCAAGGCTTCAAGGCTCGAACAGAATCCTGTCGAGATGAACAAGGAAATATCGTATTTGAGACACAGTCGATGCTGAGGATATGGAAGAACCGCAGACTGTTAAACGGCCATGACGAACAACATTCCGCTGTCAGGCAGAACGAACCTTTCAATATTGGCAACGACAGCGAAAACTGCCAACCACCCGACCTAAGTGAAGTGAGGATAGCTATATCTAAACTCAAGCTTAATAAGGCAGCCGGAAATGACGGCCTTCCTGCTGAGCTTTATAAAGCTGGCGGAGATGACTTGGTAAGCAACATCCACCAACTCATAAGCCAATTCTGGTCGGTTGAAAGCATGCCTGAAGAATGGAACCTCAGCATCGTTTGCCCGATCCACAAAAAAGGAGACCCTCCTACTCCAACTACAACTACAGAGGCATAAGTCTACTCAACATCGCTTACAAGATCCTATCTGCCGTAATATGTGAACGCTTGAAACCGTTTACCAACAACCTGATCAGCCCTTATCAGTGTGGTTTTAGGCCAGGAAAGTCCACAATCGATCAAATTTACACACTTCGGCAGATCTTGGAAAAAAACCCAAGAAGTCCAAATCGATACCCACTACCTATTTATCGATTTCAAAGCCGCATACGACAGCATTTATAGAGACGAACTATACAGAGCCATGTCTAGTTTTGGTATACCGCCCAAACTCGTCCGTTTGTGTAGGATGACGATGGAGAATTCGCGCTGCACCATCAGGGTCGGAAACGACCTCACCGACACATTCGATACCAAAAAAGGATTTAGGCAAGGCGATGCACTGTCATGTGACTTTTTCAATTTGATTCTTGAGAGGATTGTGCAAAACTCCCGAGCCAACACCAGAGGCACAATTTTCCAAAAACCGGTGCAACTACTAGCATACGCCGACGACATTGACATCATTTGTAGGACTCAATGTGATGTCATAGCCACGTTTGCTAGTATAGAGAAGGAAGCAGCAAAAATTGGTTTAGCAGTAAATGAGGGTAAGACAAAGTATATGCTGTCAACACGAAATGACACACAACATCGAAGAATTGGACAGATCGTCACCATTGACAGATATAATTTTGAGGTAGTACGGGACTTTGTCTACCTCGGCTCCGCTATAAACTCTGACAACAATCTCGCTGTCAACACGAAATGACACACAACATCGACGAATTGGACAGAACGTCACCATTGACAGATATAACTTTGAGGTAGTACGGGACTTTGTCTACCTCGGCTCCGCTATAAACTCTGACAACAACATCTCGTCGGAAATCAAACGAAGAATTACTCTTGCCAATCGCTGTTTCTTCGGGCTATGAAGGCAATTTAGTAGTAAAGCCCCCACTCGAACTACTAAGGAGATCCTATATAAGACCCTGATCATCCCAGTCCTGCTATACGGCGCTGAAGCATGGACCGTATCAAAAGCGGATGAAGAAATCCTTGGTCGATTCGAGCGAAAAATTCTTCGGAAAATCTTCGGTCCCGTTTGCGTTGACGGGCTATGGAGACGAAGATTCAACCACGAACTATACGAGCTGTATAGCGACATACCCCTAGTCAAAAAAAAATCCGCATTGGACGTTTAAGATGGCTCGCAGAGTCTTCGATTCCCAGCCAGACGTCGGACGCAGTAGAGGAAGACCTCGCCTTAAGTGGCGCGCACAAGTAGAAACCGACCTCAACCAACTTGGAGTGCGCAACTGGAGGCAGTTAGCTAAGGACCGGGATAATTGGAGAGGCATGTTGGTTGAGGCCCAGGTTCGTCCCGGACTGTAGCGCCACTTAAGTAAGTAAGTAAGTAAGATATGTTTTTAGTTGCTTCACACGTACTTAATAGGTATGTTTGGAGTTGGTAGTCTACAAGCTTTCTATCGGATGTGCACTCAACGCTCTGTAGATTTGGATGGTAAGAAAAATAAAATACCCTCCGCCGAATATAAATAACCGAGGTATAGTTCCCGTATCAAGTAAAACCTCCCAAGTGGAAATTATATAAAAATGAAAGTATCTGTGGCGTTTGCAGTCAGGCTTATGTAGGAATTTCGAGGGTAAGAATGGGATGAGTTGCAAGACTAAGATGGGGATAAATCTCTTTTGGATAATGATGACCCTATGGCCTAGGAAAAACGTTTAACACCCTATCCCACCCCATTCTGAAAACAAATATCCAGACATAAGTAGGCGTGGCAGTAAGCGAATTTTAATAATATTAACGCTTGGACTTGAAGCAAAACCGGCTATGGAGACGAAGATTCAACCACGAACTATACGAGCTGTATAGCGACATACCCCTAGTCAAAAAAAACTCCGCATTGGACGTTTAAGATGGCTAGGACATGTAGAAAGAATGGACACCAATACTCCGGCTCGCAGAGTCTTCGATTCCCAGCCAGACGTCGGACGCAGTAGAGGAAGACCTCGCCTTAAGTGGCGCGCACAAGTAGAAACCGACCTCAACCAACTTGGAGTGCGCAACTGGAGGCAGTTAGCTAAGAACCGGGATAATTGGAGAGGCATGTTGGTTGAGGCCCAGGTTCGTCCCGGACTGTAGCGCCACTTAAGTAAGTAAGTAAGTAAGATATGTTTTTAGTTGCTTCACACGTACTTAATAGGTATGTTTGCAGTTGGAAGTCTACAAGCTTTCTATCGGATGTGCACTCAACGCTCTGTAGATTTGGATGGTAAGAAAAATAAAATACCCTCCGCCGAATATAAATAACCGAGGTATAGTTCCCATATCAAGTAAAACCTCCCAAGTGGAAATTATATAAAAATGAAAGTATCTGTGGCGTTTGCAGTCAGGCTTATGTAGGAATTTCGAGGGTAAGAATGGGATGAGTTGCAAGACTAAGATGGGGATAAATCTCTTTTGGATAATGATGACCATATGGCCTAGGAAAAACGTTTAACACCCTATCCCACCCCATTCTGAAAACAAATATCCAGACATAAGTAGGCGTGGCAGTAAGCGAATTTTAATAATATTAACGCTTGGACTTGAAGCAAACCCGGACATAGATATGACATATGGTATGGAATATAGTATAAAAGAGGCATTTTTAGAAAAACGCCCCAAAAATAGTTCGTGGGTCAAAATGATGTGTGTATGTTTGTATATAACAATATTAACAAGGTTTTTTTCATCAAAAGTTTTTTTCAAGTTTCTTTCGAAGTTACCAAACATATTTTTTAACAAAACGCCTAAAAAAGTATGTAATAGGTTCGACAAAAACTATGTGTATAACGATGTGATTCTATGTCGATGTTTTAGGTTATGTCTACTTACTTTCTTATTTAAATGGCACTATAGTCCGGAATAAACATGGTCCTCAACAAACATGGCTCTCTAATTAACCTTAGTTAACTGCCTCCAGTTGCGCACTTAAGTTGTTTGAGGTAGGTTTCTACTTGTGCGTAGAGCAAAACTGGGATGATCAAGGTCTTGTTTAGGATCCCCATAGCAGTTCGAGAATAATTTTCGCAATAGTTTTTGAGAAATAAACGAAACCGATCACTTTTTAATATAAACGTTATTTTATTTACAATAAATTGTACTGCATTATTACACGATCATGATTTATGACGACGACGATCGGTAGAGATTACAAAAAAGAAGAAGACGCGATCAACCTATGTTGGTGATATTTATAGCCGACTTCTGTGCTGGAGCTTTCTGTCTGGTAAACTGGACAATCGATTGCTGCATAGCAGAGGCCATATAATATCTTTAGTGTTAGGTACCGATATTCAGAGCTTTACTTCTGAATTACCTTCTTAGCCCGAAAAAAACAGCGACAAAAACGGTGCTGAGACATTCCCCAGGCATACTTTCATTCGACCAAATTTTGCTTATGAGTTGGTGAATGTTAATTACCAAATCATCTCCACTGCCTATATAAAGATCTGCGGGAAGACCGTCATTCCCCGCTGGCTTGTTAAGCTTAAGTTTAGGTTTGCTATCTTCACTTTACTTAAGTCGGGTGGTTGGTACTTCTCATCGCCAATATTGAATCGCCGTTAAACAGTCTGCAGTTGTGTTTTTCCATAGCATATGCATCGACTGTGTCTCAATTACGACATTTCCTAGCTCATCTCAATAGGATTCTGTTCGAGCCGTGTATCCCTGGCTTTGACGTTTAACTCTTTGGTAAAACTTGTGAACATCATTTCTGGAGTAACACCCCTCTATATTCCCTATATCGCGCTTTTCTTGATTTTTTTTCTATTGTCTGAAAAGTCGGTGTTCTTTCCTCCTTTTTTGCCTTTAAAGCTCAATGGCAGCTCTAGCCTTCACCTCTTAGCATTGTAGGCCTCGTTCTTGGCTGGTTTCTTGCTGATGGGCTCGAGAAAACTAGCACTTCAGTAACGGCTGATCTAATGGCTTGTTGACTTCGTTGCCATTATTCTTCGACATTAGATGCTGGTGCTATGGAGTTTATCGAGAGGTTAAAAGATAGGAGTTTCGACATTAATTTTTTTCACAGTATTTCTGATTTGTTGTGGCTTGATGGTTATCCAAACTCTTACCTTGAGTGCAAAAAAGGAGTGCTCCGAGTCGATGTTAGCCAATCGGAATGTTCGGACATCAAAAATACTGGATGCGTGAAAATTTGGCCTTGATACGGATTGTTACAATACATTCTCTAATGTCTTGAAAATATGAGTTCTTGCCTAAGTCTGGCACTTACAACAAATTCACATCCGAATAGTCGCTGTTTCTGCTCACCATAACACGGTCCGTAGTAGATGTCACAGTTTTTCACTTCGTTTTCAGTCCCTTCCGAGGCTCTTGATTGTTTCCTTAGAAGATTTTTATTTTCAGGGGGTAGTTAACCTAAAGCAGAACCCCCAAGGATACATCTAGGATACGGGGCCATGTGTATCCACTATGGGATTGAGCGCTGCCGTGGGCCTCTCAGCTCATCCGGCAACATTTCTGTTCAAGGGACCTGACTTGCCCTTGAGATTCCTTAATGACCTGCTGTCTGAATATGTCGAAAATTATTCACTTTGTTCATTCTAACTGTTGACTCCATCTTGGGAATTCTTCCGCTGCCACCTGAAAGTTGAATACGTTCATTAGTATGAGTACACGTGTTTCTCTAGCTCTCATCTACTGGCCCAAGACTTTACACAGGGAAGGCTGAGAGTCGGAATTAGATAGCATCAGCTAGGTGAAATCGGAAGGTTATACATAATCGCATTGCTTGCATTTGACCAACAATACAGTCTTACAAATTTATGGATGATAACACCGACTACAAAAAAAAAACGAAACCTTTGGACTTGGCGAGATAAGGATTAATCGCCCTAAATTGCGTTATATGCAGGATCTTTCAATGGAAAGTAAGCTATCAAAAGTTTTAAATTCGCTATAGAAAAATTGCTTGATAGATTTATCTTAGTCGAGGTAAATAACAATTTAAATCGAAGAGAGGTATTTTTAATCAGCAAGAATCTGACACTACTCTCATGATTTGCTTAGAGGTTTGGTCTTTAAACTGGCAACACTGTTTCTAGAGATTGTCAAGTTGACAGTTTAAGGTTCATTTGTGGTACGTTTTGACATTTTACGATGAATAGATTTACGAACATAATAACGCGTGTAAATTGTGAAAACTTATTTTAAACTGATTATTTGCTGAACCATGGTAAGTTCGCAAACTTTGACATAATCGTCCATTTGAGCAAGTTATTCGAACACGATGAATCGTTTTCGCACCACGTACACTTAAGTTAGATGTACGCAAAGGACATCAAACATTGCGAACAGAAGGGGTTATTCCCGTTGTGGAGCACAGTGTTAAGGAGAATCCGAATGGGTTGATAGTGCACCGCAAATTGGAGCTATGCCCATCTACTTTATGATAAGATTTTGGCTTAAAAGCTTATGAGATCCAGCATGTGGAAAAGTTGAAACCGCGTGACCATTATACGAGTCGTAGGTTCGGTGAATGGGCCTTAAACATGATTCAGCTTGATCCTCGTTTTATAATCAAAATTTTGTTCTCCGAAAAGGCCCATTTTTAATTGAATGGAGATGTAAGCAAACAAAATTGCCGAATTTAGATTGAAAAAACACACTTACAGCCATTAAAACTCACTGTTTGGTGTGTTTTGTGGGCTGATGGTATCATCGGCCCTTATTTCTTTAACAACGATGACGGCCAGAATGTTACCATCAATGGAGAGCGCTATAGAAACATGATTTCTGACTTCTTCGTTCCTCAGTCGAATGGCAATGAAGTGATAGAGCTTTGGTTTCAACAATATGGGGAAACATGCCTTATGTTTTCAAGACATTGGCGAACGTAACTATCCGCATCAGGGCCAACTTCGGCAACATAAGCCTTATATGCGCTCACGCCCGGATGCGGGAAAAAGATGATATAGCGAAAGGCTGCTTCTAAGAGCTCCTTGACAAAACCTATGAGCGACTATCGAAGCACGATGTTAAAATCATGCTGGGAGATTTAAACGCAAAGGTAGGCAGAGAATACATCTTTGGCAGAGTCCTTCGCAGAACGCACATCCCTTCATTTCTCAATTTACACCATACAACCAGCATCTTATGTCGAAGAACAATGGCAACGATTTCAACAAGCCATTAGGTTTGATGATGAGCATCGGCAGATGCTCGCAACCACAAACGAGGCCTACAAGGCTAAGATGTAGGAGAAGAACACCGGTTTTTCACAAAGAAGATCGAAGATATTGTGTGGTGACACTCTAGGAAAGACATTCGTAAGTTTTACCAAGGTGTGCAACGTCAAAGCTAGGATACAAGGCTCGAGCTGAATCCAGTCGATATGAACAAAGAAAGATAGTAGTTGAGATACACTCGATGCTGAGGATATGGAAGAACCACTAAGCTAAATTGGGTCGGATGAAAGTATGCCTCAAGAATGGAACCTCAACATCAATTGCCGATCCACAAAAAAGGAGACCCTCTGAACTGCGTTAGCTATACATAGGCATATTTCCTCAATATCGCCTACATGATACTCAGCGGACAATTTTCCGCAACGCATACTTCGTCGGAGGTTTAACTTCCATTCGAGGTATGTGTATGTGTCATCCACAAAGAATTTGTGTAGGAGAAAATCGGAAAAAGAATTGCACTCAGCTGTCAAAAATTGAACGAAAAATGCACTTGAAGGCACTTTGACCTCCGAATCGAAGAATTTTTCGGTCTGACGTAGTAGATGTCACGGTCTGACGAATATCGGCCCTTATCAGTGTGGTTTTAGGCCAGGAAAGTCCACAGCTGCTCGAATGTTCATAATTCCGAAAATCCTGAAAAAAAACACTAGAAGAACACTACCTGTTCAGCGATTTCAAAGCCGCAAACGACAGCATTTATAGAGACACACAATACGTAGCCATGCCTAGTTTTGGTATACCGCCCAAAATCATCCGTCTATGCAGGGTGACGATTGAGAATTCTTTCTGCCCCATCAAGGCGATGGACTGTCATGTGACTTCTTTAATCAGATTCTTGAGAAGATTGTGCAAAACTCATGAGCTAACACCAGAGGCAAAATCTTCCAAAAACCGGTGCAACTACTGGCATACGCCGACTATATTTACATCATTGGTCAGACTCAACGTGATGTCATAGCCATGTTTGCTAGTATGTATAGAAAAGGAAGTGGCAAAAATGGGTTTTAGCAGTAAATGAGGATAAAACCAAGTATATGATGTCGCCTGTCAACACGTAACAACACACAACATCGACGAGTTGGACTGATAAATTTGAGGTAGTACTGGATTTTGTCTATACATCGGATCCTCTATTAACTCTGACAACAAAATCTAGTCAGAAATTAAACGAAGAATTACTCTTTTCAACCGCTTTTTCTTCGGGCTTAGAAGGCACTCGAGCTACTAAGGAGATCCTATATAGGACCTGATCATCCCAGACCTGTTCTACGACGCTGAAGCATGGACCGTATGAAGAAATCCATGGTCGATTTGAGAAAAAACAATCTTCGAAAAAATGTCTGAACCCCAGTAGAGGAAGACCTAACCTTAAGTGGCGCGCGCAAGTAGAAACCGAAATCAACCAATATGGAGTGCGCAATTGGACGTAGTTAGCTAAGGACCGGACTAATTGGAGAGGCATGTTGGTTGAGGCCCAGGTTCATTCCAGACTGTTCGGCAACTTAATTAAGTAAGTAACTCAAAACGACGATCAACATGCCTGACACAACATTTCAAGACTCCAACTTTTATAGTGTTCCCGATATATGAAATTCAGCCTTATCGAGGTATCCGTCACAAACAAGTTCATTCGTTTTGCTTTGTTCCTCAAGTTTTGAAAGAATAATCGAATATACGTTTGAAACTGGGTCAGGTGAGATATTTTTTTGGGCGTTATCGGATACTGTAGCTTGAGTATACGTTTGTACATTTGGTCTTGGATGTACAAGATCCGAACGAATATCTGATCGCCGCATAGTTTTTGAAAATTTAGGTTTTTCGATTATGGCTTTGCTTTGTCTTCGACATATTTTTAATCGAAATTTTTAGGCTTTTGCTTGTTTAAATTTAATTTCTGTGAATTTATACTACTAAATTTCGTCTTTTTGCAACTCTTTAGCTAGTTTAGCTTTTTAGTTTTCTTATCAGACATACAATCTACCGTCAGATGATTTCCGGTACATTTTACACACCGCGGTTCTTTTTGACATGATTGTATCCTTGGCAGCGCTTGCACTAGGGAACTAATTTGGAATCCTTACGCATGGCTCAATTTTTACAAAAAATATTAAGTATTGTTTTTATTTCATAAATTTTGTTCAAACTTTCTGTTCTATCGAAAGTGAGTATAAATAAAGGAAGACCGCGTTAAATCACATTTCCTTCGCCGTCTTTTTGCTTTTTGTCTCGCTTGACAATGTAAACGGCATCTATGGCTTTATATTGCCCGTTTTTTCAGATCGTTCACAATGTCAGCCTTTAAGCATGACGCATGTAAAGCTACAACGCGTAAAGGCATTTCAGATTTATTTTCAAACGAATACAAAAAAAAAATACAAATTTTTGGCGCAACAGGCTCGTTAGTACCCAGGGCCTAGCATTCTCACCACCATTCATGTGTGCGTGTGTACAAGTGCACGATGGCGGGACCTCCTGTTTTATGCCGACTCTGAACGGCTAAGTTGAGATAAGCTATTCTTGACAATTGATACTACTCGGATGATTTGTCAGATCATCACGAGAGGAGGGCCAGTGAAAAATCATTTAGGTGTTGCTACGGCTGGGAATCGAACCCAAACCTCCTGCGCGGCAGTTCATCGCACTAACCATCGCGCCACTGAGCCCATTCTATACCATTCTATTTTATCTGTATTAAGCTTGCGAGATAATAAACGATACCTTTCAGGGTCTTTAGTGCAGACTTTCCATGTATTTTTTCTTAGCGAAGTTACTTGGTAGCCCGATAATGGCAACGATTTTATCAAGGTATGCAACAACTGTTAAAGTCGTCAATACCGATCACATTAATTGGCGGTGGGGGACTTTGTTTTAGCTGTTTCGCTTTATTAATAATATCTTTGTCGCGGTTTATTATTTCAGGAGAGTCAGTCAGTTTCGCGACTGAGTTCTTCTTCATCCGTGCGGTATCCGGATTCAAGGGGCCGTTTGCACTTGGTTTTGGCTCATTAGGTATTTTAAATGAACTCTTCAGAGTCATATTTTCTTCCTTAAGGTGTAAATTTCTTTACGAAGCTCTTAGCAGAGCAGTTCGATATTGTTAAGCCTTGTTCAAAGAACGTCGTTTTCATCTTTAGGCTCTTATTTTTCATTGAGTCTCGTTTTTTGTGGGCCGACACTTCTGGTGTTGTCGAGCTCCTTGAGAAACATATATATTTTTTTAGATCCAGATGTAGGTGACCTCATTAACCTTGAACTTTTACCGAAAGGATAACATATTTGCAATAATTGGCTCTCCCCAGAATCCGAAGAGCCGACCTCCGAAGAGGGTGGATTTTCCAGTGAAACTGAAATGCCACCTGGGGTATTAAATTTTGTTGTACTCATTGCATTTTTGTTGTTTGTATACGCTTTACACTCGGTATACGGGGAGTGGATTTAAGTCGCCTTCTACGACAGACATGCCTTACTTCGGGTATATTCTGACCCCTAAGCCGAAGGGGGTTAAGATTGCATTTATATACCTCCAACAAAACACCATTTA
The DNA here is from genome assembly GCA_932526625.1 of Rhingia campestris. Lineage (NCBI taxonomy): Eukaryota > Metazoa > Arthropoda > Insecta > Diptera > Syrphidae > Rhingia > Rhingia campestris. The sequence goes on from OW052182.1 coordinate 171,124,717, forward strand.
TCTACAGGGTAGCGCACCAATTGTGCTACAATAAGAAATTCAAATAACTTTTTTTTTAATCGATGTATTTCATTTATTTTTTTTTATTGGTTAGAAAATTAAATTTTATTTTAAATAGTTAGTTGTTTTTAAAGATTATAGATCGCAAATGACCTCCACGCTCTCCCACGCATATGTGGCACCTGATCAAAAAATTATTCATTGCGGCCTGAAGAGTTGAAGTTGGGATCGCCTCAATTATTGTCGTTATGGACTGCTTTAATTCAGTTAAATTCCTGGGTTTCGTTTTATACACTTCTTGCTTGACATAACCCCATAAAAAGAAGTCTGGTGCAGTCAGGTCAGGTGACCTTGGGGGCCAGCGAAGAGTGGAGTTCCTAGAAATTAATTTGTTTGCGAATTTTTTGTTTAGCTCCGCCATAACTGGTCTGGCTATATGTGCAGTTGCTCCATCTTGCTGAAACTAAACGCTGTTGAATGGTATACGTCTTCGGCGCAGTTCTGGGTAATAAAAACTCCTTCAACATCTTTAAATAACGGTCCCCATTGACAGTAACGGTTACACCGTTTTCTTCAAAGAAGTACGGCCCGACAATACACCTTGATGAAACTGCGCACCATACAGTGACTCGTTCTGGGTGCAGTTCCGTCTCATGGAGCATTTCTGGATTAGACTCTTTCCATATACGGCAATTTTGCTTGTTTACATTGCCGTTAAGATCAAAATGGGCCTCATCAGACATGAACAAACAATTGATCAATGTGTTGTCTTCTTCGGCCATTGATATCATTTTTTGGCAAAATTCCAGGCGAACAGGCAAATCCTGAGGGTGTAACTTGCTAGTAATTTGGACTTTGTACGGAAACAAGTTTAAATCGTCATGAAGTATCCGTTGTAATGACCGTCTACTAACTCCAATTTGCCCCGATAAGTTTCGGGTCGAAACGCTCGGATTGGCCTGTATTGCAGATGCTACTGCTGCGATTGTATCCTGAACCCGAACATTGGCATCTCGATGGTACGGCCTTCGTGCGATGCTTCCAGATTCGGCAAACATGTTTACAAACCTCATAATGGTCCATCTACTCGGGGGATTACCGCCAAACTCCCGCCTAAATTCCCTTTGGACGGAAATGACGGACTGCAAAGCATGGTACAGTTGCACTATCCAAATTCTTTTCTCCGTATCCCAAGCATCCATTTTTATAAATCTAAATAGTAACCTACAAAAAAAAAAAAAAATAAGCCGATTACTCACACAGAAAAAAAGTTATTACGTTTTATTTTTGTAGCACGATTCGTGCGCCACCCTGTATTAAAGGTTTTTTACCTAGGCACACACTCGGAAAAAAAAAACGATATTTCCATCTAAATATGCCTCTATGCTATGAGCGCCCTTGTCTAATTTCATTATAACCCATTTGTAAGCGCCATTTTTCTTATAAACTAATAATCGACAACACGATTTCTCGCACCATTTGGGTCACTATCTTTTGACGTCAAGCGTTAAATTAATCCGTAAACAAGAATGGAACGATAAAAATCTGCTTGCGAACACTAGCAGATAACTAATGCAATTCTTGTTAAAAAATGTCGAGTTCAACGTTTCTTTCTTTATGGCAAAACATATTATAAAAATGAAATTAAACTTACAGAAAACTAAAAAAAAAATCCCACGCATTTCTATCTAATTACCATTCATTACCATATCTCAAAAATCGTTAACATATCTTCACTCCAACAACATATTAGCTGTCGATTATAGGAAAGCAAACAAATTAAGCTTAAAATGCACATAACTTAAGGTATTCGCAAACCTTAAGAGCATTAATCAAGCCTATCTTTTATTTATTAATTCAAATCAAATTAGTCCAGAAATCGATGTGAAAATCATTTCGTATCCTGATGAGGCTGTTGCTGTTCGTTGAAAGTCTAGCCACCAGCAACACACATGGCTATAAAGACGACACCTGGTATTTCCAGAAAATCGATAAATCCACTGTCAAAGTTCTTTTGTCAACGCCATGCCATAGAGCAGGTCTTCTCCACCTGAGACCTATGTTTGCATCTCCCAACCCGGATGATCAAGACTTGTCCCACACAAGCACATACGAGTGCCGTCAAACTAAGTTCCAATCACGTTTGGTTCTATCATCGGCGTGCTGAAAACGACGAAAGTCGAGTCGTCGCGTCGTCGCCACGGTCAAATGTATTAAACCGAGATAAATATCTGCGATAAATAAATATTAAAGTTTGCAGCTTGTAGGTGTTCCAGCTCACACCTCACAACTACCGACATTGGTCAAGCTCATGGACAGTGAGATAGCAGCATATGCGGACAACATCGACTACAACCTCAACGACGACAACGAGATGACCACGACGGATGGATGAGCCGACAGATAGTGGATCTGGTAGAATTTCTACTTGATCCACCCACCCACACAGGTTCTGGTCGGAGATACATTTCGTATATTCTGCGACTGACCAAACGGGTTCCGTTAATGATGATGAATCAATGATTCCGTTGACTAGACAAATATACTGGTGCAGCACACCATTTCGCATCAATCCTCCGCACGGTTTCTCGAGAGACTTACATACCGTGTCGACGGCGGCGGCGTCCTTCTCCGCCTCCAGCAGGCGGCATGGCATGGCAATGTCTCCTATTAATCCCGACTTTGAGAGAAGGGCGAATCTATGGCACGTAATAAATTATTAGTTCGTACGTAGGTATACAGCACATTCCACATGCCCGATGCCTGTAGGTGATGCCTTAGAGACAGTGCACCATTGTAAGCTGGGGAGGTACTGTGGGGATAGTTATCTCCTCTATAGTGGCCGATGGCTGGAGATGTTCATTGAGGTGGGTATGGTGAAGCGAAAAAGAACAATCTCTATGCCACCATCGATGCACAGTGGTGTGGTTGGATTCAGAAAGGGCTTGCGAAAGTATCTCTGATACTTATTTTCAGAGGTTAGGTTACGTGACGTCGCTTAGCAAATCCTTAGCAATACCTGATTTTTAGTTTCATTTTTAAATTATCTGCTTCGAATGACGAAGAGAATATAGTCGTTCGACGACTAAGCCTGTAGTTATTTCTAAGGAGATGCGAATTTTTAAGACGATGACGGATGGATTAGCCGACAGATAGTGGATCTGGTAGAATTGCTACTTGATCCACCTACACATTCTGGTCGGAGATACATTTTGTATTTTCTGCGACTGACCAAACGGGTTCCGTTAATGATAATGAATCAATTATAAATATCTGAGGCTCACCCCCAGAAGCAAGGAGATACCCATTGGTTTAAGATGACTGTAAACTTTAGTTGGAAGGAAAAACTGAGTGGAGTAGATCGATTCACAGTACGAATCTCTAGGCTTGTCCGAAGATAGGCTTGAGAGTAAACTCAGGCGGGTGAATTGTTGAATGTGCGGAATGCAGATAGTTTTTTCATTTGAACATTGATTTTGAAAATACGATAAAACGATGTAAGGCAGGAGATATTTCGACGATGTTCGCGTGAAACTAAAATGTTCGCTATTCCTATGTCTCCTTTACGTTTGTTCGCAGTCGTTTTAGTCCTATCCAGGAAGTGGAATGTTTTTTTTTTGGTGCACCTGAGCAGACGGGTTCAGTGGTGCGATGGTAAGTCCGATGAACTGTCGCGCAGAAAGTCATTGTTCAGCAAAAATTTGTATTTTTTTGATCTGACGCTGAAATCAGGTTTAGGTCATATAAACGCTTTATATATTGTGGCTAGATCAGAAGAGGTAAAATGTTTCTTTCATCGATTTAAAAAAAAAAACCTGAAGATTTCCCTGTGTTTTTAGTATTTAATTCCACTCTATTGAACTTACTCCATTTGATGTCATGGTCGGAATTCAAGAAGCTTAACTAATTTTGTTGAGAGTACTGTCATCAGCGAAGGAATGAATTGAATTAGAAGTTACAGTTCGGCAGACAAAAAATCCAAAACGGCTTGAATTCATCGTTTTAAGAGATATTTTCTAATCCGTAGAAGATTACAAATGCATGTATTTTGGACAAAAGGGCTTTATGGTGAATTTCCCAACAATCTTGCATACTTTACCAAGAAATTGGTTCTACTTTTCGATGAGATTGACCATCGAATCACCATCAGAGCTGTTACGTATGCCCTTGAAAAATAGGAACGTACTTACCGCCAATTTATCATTAATTAATTACTGATCATATTCGCATAGAGTTCTGATAAGTAGAACAAACTAAAGCCTACTGTCCGTTATAAAGGGTTTTTCAATAAGAGCGCTTCAAAAGTTTTTTTCGATGCCATTATGCCATTATGTATGGAACTCGATTTCTTTTGCATGGCCACCACGGGCACGCTTGCAAAAGTCCAGACGCTGATTCCAATTTTCGACGGTTTTCAAGCATAAATCGGCTGATACTGCTGCAATTTCACTTTCGATATTCGTACGAAGTTCATCAATCGTCGCTGGCTTGTTGGCATAGACCATAGACTTGACGTAGCCCCACAGGAAATAGTCTAACGGCGTCAAATCGCACGACCAAGGCGGCCAAGCGACTGGACCATTTCGTGAGATAACACGTTCATCAATCTTGGTTTCCAATAAATTGATTGTGACATTCGCTGTGTGGCTTGTGGCGCCGACCTGTTGGAACCACATGTCCTCCAAGTCCATATAATCCAATTGGGGCCAAAAATATTCGGTTATCATTCAACGGTAGCGATTCCCATTCACAGTAACGTGCCGTTCTTGATCATCACGGAAGAAGTACGGCCCAATGACGCCGCCGGCCCATAAACCACACCAAACCGTAATTTTTTCGGGATGCAATGATGACTCATGGAGTACGTGTGGATTGCTGCCTGACCAATACCGCATATTTTGTTTATTGACGAAGCCATTCAGCCAGAAATGAGCCTCATCGCTGAAGATGTTTTTTCGATCCGAATCATTTTCAAGTTGTTGCTCAGCCCAATTCACGAACATACGACGCTTCCGGTGGTCAAGCGGCTTCAGTTCTTGCGTCAATTTAATCTTGCAAGGATGTAGGTCAAGATCTTTTCGCAAAATTCGCCACAACGACGTCACAGAGATGCCCAACGATTGAAAACGACGTGTGAGAGACACATTTGGGCTTTCTTCAACTGAAGCCTCAGCGGCAGCAATATTCTCGACACTACGGGCACTTCTTTGTCTCACTGGCATGGGAACATTTTGTACTGTGCCTGTGGATTCAAATTTTTTCCACTAGACGCTCAATTGTTGATCTGCAAGGACGATTATGGCGACCACAAATTGGACGTAGCGCTCTTAACGTTGAGGCCACTGACTCCGAATTTCGGTAGTAAATTTTAATAATTTCCACTCGTTGTTGGCTCGTATATCTTTCCATCATGTAATGGCAAACCTTACTGAAGAGAAATGTCAAAAGAGCGGCAAGAAATATGGCGTCGTTTGCTGTCCCTATCGCCCTACTTTTGTAGCGTCCCTGTTGAAAAACCCCGTATATTACAGGTGGTAGGAGACTCACACCTGATATTGGCTTTCATTTGTAACGTGTACTCTATTCGTTCTCTGATTTATTCTGCTCATCAGCCTTCTGGTTGCCAGCTATATCCTTGTGATCAGAAACCCAGTAGATTCAGACAACATGATGTAAGCCAAGAGCTCTAGGCTATTCGCCAGAGTTCCATAATCACCATCATCATGCAATTACCAGCACCTTATAATCCTTGAGAATATGTCAGCCCGTTTGTTTGATATTTTATCAATCTATGCAGTCTTCTTAGCTCCTTACTTACTTAAGTGGCGCTACAGTCCGGAATGAACCTGGGCCTCAACCAACATGCCTCTCCAATTAGCCCGGTCCTTAGCTAACTGCCTCCAGTTGCGCACTCCAAGTTGGTGCGCAACTCTTTTTTGGTATCGAATGTGTCGGTGAGGTCGTTTCCGACCCTGATGGAGCAGCGAGAATTCTCTATCGTCATCTCACACAAACGGACGAGTTTGGGCGGTATACCAAAACTAGACATGGCTCTGTACAGTTCGTCTCTATAAATTCTGTCATATGCGGCTTTGAAATCGATGAATAGGTGGTGGGTATCGATTTGGACTTCTTGAGTTTTTTCCAGGATCTGCCGAAGTGTGAAAATTTGATCGGTTGTGGACTTACCTGGCCTAAAACCAAACTGATAAGGGCCAATCAGGTTGTTGGTAAACGGTTTCAGGCGTTCACATATTACGGCAGATAGGATCTTGTAGGCGATGTTGAGGAGACTTATGCCTCTGTAGTTGGCGCAGTTCAGAGGGTCTCCTTTTTTGTGGATCGGGCAAACGATGCTGAGGTTCCATTCTTCAGGCATATTTTCATCCGACCAGATTTGGCTTATGAGTTGGTGGTTGTTACTTACCAAGTCATCTTCGCCGGCCTTATAAAGCTCAGCGAGAAGGCCGTCATTTCCGGCAGCCTTATTAAGCTTGAGTTTAGATATTGCTATCCTCACTTCACTCAGGTCGGGTGGTTGGCAGTTTTCACTGTCGTTCGTCGTTCTGCCTGACAGCGGAATGTTGTTCGTCATCGCCGTTTATAAGTCTGCAGAAGTGGTTCTTCCATATCCTCAGCATCGACTGTGTCTCAACTACAATATTTCCTTGTTCATCTCGACAGGATTCTGTTCGACCCTTGTATCCTTGGCTTTGACGTTTTACACTTTGGTAAAACTTGCGAACATCGTTCCTGGAGTGGCATCTCTCTATATCCTCGATCGCGCGCTTTTCTTGCTCTTTTTTCTTCTTGCTGAAAAGCCGATGTTCTTCCCTTCTTCTTTGCCTATAGAGCTCAATGGCAGCTCTCGTCTTCACCTGCAGCTTAGCCTTGTAGGCCTCGTTCTTGGCTGCGAGCAACTGTCGGCATTCCTCATCAAACCAGTGGTTTCTTGCTGGTGGGCGCGAGAAACCTAGCACATCAGTTGCGGCTGATCTAATGGCTTGTTGGCATCGTTGCCATTGCTCTTCGACATTCGATGCTGGTGGTATGGTGTTAATCGAGAGGTTAAGGGATACGCGTTGTGCGAAGGTCTTGGCGGTCTCTTGCGATTGCAGTCTTCCGACATTAAATTTTTTCACAGTATTTCTGGATTGTTGTGGCGTGGTGGATATCCGCATTCTTAACTTGGCTGCTACAAGGTAGTGATCCTAGTCGATGTTAGCTCCTCGGAATGTTAGGACATCAAAAATACTGGATGCGTGCCTCTTATCTATCGCAATGTGATCAATTTGGTTGACCGTTCGTTGATCTGGAGACCGCCGCGCCATGTCCCCTTATGGATATCGCGGTGAGGAAACCGTGTGCTGGCTATAGTGGCGAAATCAATTAGCCTAAGTCCGTTACCAGACGTGTTGTCGTGTAGGCTTTGTTTTCCGACAATACTTCTAATGATGTCTTCTCTTCCTACCTTTGCGTTAAAATCTCCCAGCACGATTTTAACATCGTACTTCGGTATTCGCTCATAGGTTTTGTCGAGGAGCTCGTAGAAGCAGTCCTTAGCTATATCATCTTTTTCTTCCGTCGGAGCGAGAGCGCATATAAGGCTTATGTTGGCGAATTTGGCCTTGATGCGGATTGTTACTATGCGTTCGCTAATGTCTTGGAAACATAAGACTTCTTGCCTAAGTCTGGCACTTATAACAAATCCGCATCCGAATAGTCGCTGTTTCTGCTCACTATAACACGGTCCGTAGTATATGTCACAGTTTTTCATCCTCTTTTTGCCTTGCCCATCCCATCGTATTTCCTGGATGGCAGTAATGTCTGCTTTGTAGCAGTTTAGGGCTTCCGCTAGTTGTTCGCCTGCACCTCTCCTGTTTAATGTTCTCACATTCCAGGTGCAGATACGAACGTCGTTGTCCTTTTTTCGTTTAGCAGTGTCGTCAACAATAAAATCAGTGCTTTCCGAGGCTACTGGTTGCTTCGTAACCATGTTTTTTTTTTTTTTCTGTGGGTGGGTAGTTAACCCAAAGCACAACCTCCAACCTGGAGGGCCATTTAGTAATAAATAAAATAAAAAACTTTCAAAAAGTTCCTGCGAAAGACCCTGATCAGCAAATTTAAAATTCAATTTACGGCGCTAAAGCGTGAAACATATCAAAAGAGTTACAAGTTACATGATGTTACCATATATAGTTATACAGAGATAAAGACCTTGTCAAGACACTATGTATTGGACGTTTACGATGGTTAGGCCATGTTGACAAAATGGATACCGAAACTACAGTTCTTCCTCGTAGAAGAGGAAGAACGGTCCTTACGAGGCGCGTACAAATAAAACCCGATCTGAACCAACTCGATTTCTAAGGATATGGAGTGGCATGTTAGTTGAAGCATAGGTTTACTCCGTGCCTGAATCGCGTCATATCAATGCAGCAACGGGCGTTATGAAAACATGGGTCGGCTCCATCCACTTCAAAAATGCATTTAAGGAAGGTTGTTCTTATGTAGAAGATATAACCGATTTTGCCACAATAAATGTGATCTGCAGTTAACGCCGATTCATAATGTCAAATTTCCCACCACTAACAACGAGGCCACTAGACTCCCTCCTGCCTTTTGTTTGAAGAATAATTTGATGTCAAGTAGGTAAATTATGATTAATATCGAATGATCCGATCGCTAGTATCTAACACACTAAAATCTAGGGTAGTGAAAGACTGCCGAAAGTCCCTAAGCGAGATTGCCCACCAGCACAATAATTTTTTTCGGGTACACCCCAATTCTCCAGTAACTGCGTAGCTTATGAACAGGCAGGACTAATCTCTCAAAAACTGAAAATCAAACATCTTGACTAATCAAAGCGCCAGTCTCCTTTGCCAAACCAAAAGAAATTCCATTTAGCTTTGTCCACAACTAACCACAGGTGATACAACTCGACTAGACTAGACTCGACTAAGTCCCGGCTACTCTTGACACCAATACAGGGCGCTAATTTTAATTAAAGGGGGATACTGCCTTCAAATTAAGGAACATCATCACGGGATAAGTCATCCTAGGTAGGCATGCTATTCAACTAGATATTGCCTGGAACGATTTGCAGAAGCTGAAGATTCGAGGAGAACATGGAATCATTAGGGCAACTCCATTGCATTTATCCCGCTTTCTTGTAAATTCTAGATGCCAACCTAGATGAATACTTTCACAGGGACGCATTCCTTCGGAGCAACGATACTATGGCCGACATAAGCAGATCTGTTAGGAAAACAAATTAGTTTCAGGAATAGCTAAAGAAAAGTAACCCTATGACTTCTAGTGCCATGGCCTAAGGGCTACTTGAACCAACACATTCATTCAACTAAGCCGTGGCTAGCTGTCATTAAATTTCCTGATAGATAACTGAATGATTGAATAAACGCATTGCGCCAAGATAATTTCCCTAATCGATCCTTTTATTCTGTACCGTGCTCCTAATTGAATCTCCTAGACAACCTTCTCCATAATTCACTTTTAGATAGTTTGCAGTTAGGCCCCACTGCCTTTCATCTACTCTCTCGTACACAGCCGATTGTCTTTGCTTCGCACACCACAGCATATTAGCACATCGCTCCATCACCAGCATCTAGCACCCATCCGTCTGTCCTATCAAATGATCCACTGGGACGACTCCGAGGTGGAATTTATCGCTGGCGGCTGGAGATGCTGCCCATTTGCACGTGGGTTTTTTTTTCGGATTCAGCGGCTGATTCTGTTTGGCAAGCTGACAGAGAGTCCACCTCCGCACTGGCATGGCATCGGTGTTGTTGTTGTTGTCATCGCAGTAATCCCTTCCAATTGAATTTAGCAAATGAGGGACCTAACAACACAGAGAGCAAACAGCATGTACATGCACACAGTCGGTCATGCAGCAATTGCACATTCGCGGGCTAGCTAAAACAACGACCTAGAAGTGCACAGCACAGCAGCGCCAACAGCATCAGCAGATTAACTCCTTGGACCTCCATGCCACCATGATGATGACCCACTCCATGCCCCGCATCTGTGAGATAGTTTTCTGCTTCGTAAACTTGTCCCACATGCTGATGCTGAGCATGGTGCGTATTTCAATATGGAACCATCCAGCTGGGATAAGGAGTGAGAGCATGTGTGTGTGAGTGTGTGTTTTTGCGGAATCTGGACTGTTCGCGGCAGCGGTCGGTGGCGGCAATGGGCGCTGGCAATGGGTGGATGTGCTATGGTTGTGGGTAAATATGACACAACTGGCGCCTGTTGTCGTCGTTGCCGTCGTCATGCTCATCCGTACGTAGGATGTAGATGCGTCTAATATTGGCTGGGTGCCCTCGAGTGTCACAGCCGCATACCATGAGCATGAGCTGAGCATATGCGGCTAGAGAGTGGGTCCGTGGTCCAACGTCCATTGCCTCATCCTTTGGTGTAAAACCATTTTCTAGGTCCTCTCCTATCTGATGAGTGTGATCCATGTGCCAGATGTAAGTGGTGTAGTTTGGTGCGGTGGAGAAGTGGTGTGCCCTGGTGTTGGCGGTTGAACACGAATCGAACGAAGGACGATGATGGCGACGCACAAATTGTTTTTTTTTTCTTAAATTTTACTGTATGGGGATTCATTTGATGCCAATTGGCACACACAGTGTGATTGGAACTCGCATGAGAGATTGTGTGGGGATGATAACGAGGACCCGGGGTGTACTCCTTGTACATCTGTCAGATGTCGATTGTAAGAATATGTGATGTGTGGAATTGTGTTTGAGTGTGTGTGCGATGGAAATTTGCATAGAATAATGGAACTGAGTCATATAGAGGTTATGGATGTAGTTAAATGTGTGGTTATGGCTGGCTACGTGCGATTAGGAGTTAAGTGGAAAATTCCTTTGGCTATGGTAGGTAGTTACACCTTTGATTTTGTAATGGGGCTGGGATTGGCACTTTTGATTTGACTAGTTTGCAAGGTTTGTCGGTGAAGGTATCAAGTAATGTTTTTGGGAAACTTTATTTTTAAAATTTATTAAGGGGACAAATATGAGAAGTGAAGACATCCGTTTATATAGCGAGTGAACCGGCTATAGTGGGTTTTTTTTCACTAAACGAGGTAAAAACCAAGTATATGCTGTCAACAAGAAAGAACATTATATCGATGAATTTAACAAAACGTAACAATCGATAGCTATTTGGGAGAAAGGGACTTTCTCTAGCTCCCAGTCCCATCGCAATTAACTCTGACAAAGACATCTTGTAAGAAATCGAAGGAAGAATTACTCTTCCTTTTTTTTGGGCTACATATATATATATAACAGCCAAACTGCTTAGGAGATCCTATATTAGACCCTGATTATCCCATTCCTACTCTACGTCGCTGAAACCCTAGGTCATTTTGAGCAAAATATTCTTCGGAATATCTTCGCTCTTATTTGAGTTTTCCTATTTAATCCGAACGGCAAATTTGACATTTTGTTACACTTGGGTGTTTGTCAGACTTTCACAATGAAAAAACCTAGGAGTTGTCACGGCATAGAAAAAATATACAAGTTGGGCCAAAAGAGATCACCCTATTGGAAGATGTTGTTATTTTTGCAAATGGCCGAATACAAATACAAATTTTGGCGCAGCAGGCTCGTTAGTACCCAGGGCCTAGCTTTCTCATAACCATTCATGTGTGCGTGTGTACTTCTTGCACGATGGCGGGACCTCCTGTTTTATGCCTACTCCGAATGGCTATGTTAAGATAAGCTTTTCTTGACAACTGATACTACTCGGCTGATTTGTCAGATTATCACGAGAGGAGGGCCAGTGAAAAATCATTTAGGTGTTGCTACGGCTGGGAATCGAACGCAGACCTTCTGCGCGGCAGTTCATCGCACTAATCATCGCGCCACTGAGCAAAGGGCCGCCAATCTGTTTTGACATTCGTGGACTAGACAGATGTAAAATACAAGTGAACAAGCCATGGTGCGATACACTCACCAAGAACGTGGAATAATCGTGTCTATTTTTTTGCGTAACAATACATTTGTAGTGTTGGCGCAGCGCAAATTCCGTCGCCGATTCCCGGGCCGTCCAACACCGACTGCGCAAACACTGCGGCGTTTGGCCACCAACCTTGAAGAGTATGAGACCACACAAAGAACAATGGCAACGAAGCCAACAAGCCATTAGACCAGCCACTACTGATGTGCTAGGTTTCTCGCGGCCACCAGCAAGAAACCCCTGGTTTGATGAAGAATGCCGACAGATGCTCGCAGCCAAGAACGAGGCCTACAAGGCTAAGCTGCAGGAGAAGACGAGGGCTGCCATTGAGCTCTATAGGCAAAGAAGAAGGGAAGAACATCGGCTTTTCAGAAAGATGAAAAAAGAGCAAGAAAAGCGCGCGATCGAGAATATAGAGGGGTGCCACTCCAGGAACGATGTTCGCAAGTTAAACCAATGTGTAAAACGTCAAATCCAAGGAAACAAGGCTCGAACTGAATCCTGTCGAGATGAACAAGGAAATATAGTAGTTGAGACACAGTCGATCTGAGGATATGGAAGAACCACTTCTGCAGACTGTTAAACGGCGATGACGAACAACTTTCCGCTGTCAGGCAGAACGAACCATTTAATATTGGCAACGACAGCGAAAACTGCCAACCACCCGGACCCGACCTAAGTGAAGTGAGGATAGCAATATCTAATCTCAAGCTTAATAAGGCCGCCGGAAATGACGGCCTTCCCTCTGAGCTTTATAAAGCTGGCGGAGATGACTTGGTAAGTAACATCCACCAACTCATAAGCCAAATCTGGTCGGTTGAGAGCATGCCTGAAGAATGGAACTTCAGCATCGTTTGCCCGATCCACAAAAAAGGAGACCCTCTGAACTGCGTCAACTACAGAGGCATAAGTCTGCTCAACATCGCCTACAAGATCCCATCTGCCTTAATATGTGAACGCCTGAAACCGTTTACCAACAACCTGATCAGCCCTTATCAGTGTGGTTTTAGGCTAGGAAAGTCCACAATCGATCAAATTTTCACACTTCGGCAGATTCTGGAAAAAAACCCAAGAAGTCCAAATCGATACCCACCACCTACTTATCGATTTCAAAGCCGCATAGGACAGCATTTATAGAGACGAACTATACAGAGCCATGTCTAGTTTTGGTATACCGTCCAAACTCGTCCGTTTGTGTAGGATGACGATGGAGAATTCTCGCTGCACCATCAGGGTCGGAAACGACCTCACCGACACATTCGATACCAAAAAAGGATTTAGGCAAGGCGATGCGCTGTCATGTGACTTCTTTAATCTGATTCTTGAGAGAATTGTGCAAAACTCCAAAGCCAACACCAGAGGCACAATTTTCCAAAAATCGGTCGAACTACTAGCATACGCCGACGATATTGACATCATTGGTAGGACTCAACGTGATGTCATAGCCATAGAGAAGGAAGTGGCAAAAATGGGTTTAGATGTAAATGAAGGTTAGGACTAAGTTTATGCTGTCAACACGAAAGGACACACAACATCGACGAATTAGACAGAACGTCACCATTGATAGATATAACTTTGAGGTAGTACGGGACGGATATCGTACAAAGAAAGAAAAACAATGCTTCTGACCCAAGCTATCGCCGTCTTGATAACGTACAAGAACACTGAAGCGATCATTACCGGCCGACATCCACTGGGAGGGTTAAGAGTAAAATATAAAATTTCTCCATCCGAGAGTTTGCCATCGAGAAATGTTTTGTAGACCATCCCCGCATTTTTTACTTTTTTTATGTGTTTTTTTAAATTAATTGTTGTGTTTTTTTTTTTCTAATTAATGACTTTAGTATCCCAAAGTAAGGGGTGGTGTACAACGTATTTTATTACTCTTAAAATTTAGCGAACTTTTCAAACTCCCTAGCTATTACCTCAATCCCTGCAGTTGTATATTGCACATCACTATCAGGAAGCATACTTTTTCAGGTAATTTAACTCCCTATAGATATCGACTTGTGTGCAGTTATGAATTTTCAATAGGAATAGTCTATAAAACGTTTAACGTACGTTCCCACAGTTGACGCCATAAATTTCCTCCCCCCTGTCCAGGATTATAAACTCTCAATATAACGCGTAATCAAAAGAAATCACATAAAGGTACCTACCTACAAACACCCGTTTCTACCCTTCTGTCTAATAAATCTCCAGGCCTTACCTGAGACTCGTTGGCTCCGTCGACGTACAGAAGACAGAAACAAAAAAAAAAAACATCTGTCTATTGGTGTTCTCATCGAAATTGTTGCACCTGAATCGTGCAACACACCTTAACACAAATGCATGTATCTACAACATAATAACCGATCGCAAGGTTACTTTCACAACACAAAACAGGTGCCTACACGCCCCTCTTCATCCGAGAGAAAGATGCTGATCATTGAAACGCGTCTGGTTTTTCCTCTTTCTGCTCTCGGGAAATCCAGAGAATTCCTGAATTAGTTTATATGAAGGGTCCCTTGTTGCGGACTACCTTGGGGACGTGTTTGACCGCGGATCAAGTGTATTAGATTATAATTACCGTCCAGGTAGATGATTGCGTTGATGAGAGTACAACACCTGACCTTATTGACATTTAAAACAGGCTCAGGATCAGGATCAGGAAATTGATTAAGCTATTCCTGTCAGGTACACAAGGGTACATGGGTACACAGATGTGTGCTCGGATTTTAATCGATCGAATATCTTCTCACATCTGATCTTGATGAGATGGCTCTGCTGCCTGTGTTCGGCCAGTTAACACCAGATTTAGGCGATTTTGGGTAGGTGTGCGGGCGCTGTGTGTAAAAGTCGGATGGGTATAAACATCCTGTGTTTATGGGGGCAACAGGATGTCTGCGTCTGTTTTAGTAATTGTATCTCGAATTTAATTTAGTTCTATGGAAACGGAGTTTTTTTTTTGTTGCGTGGATCTGCTCTGTTTTTTTTGGAAATATGTTTACAATTCTAGACGTTTAATTAGAGAGCGCTGTTGTCTGTCTAGTATCTTGATGTTAGGCATTAACAGGTGTGTGGAAGAAGTAGATGTTGGGCAAGGGTACTTGGTATATTGTAGGTCATGGATAATGTTTTGTTTGGGGATAATTATTTTCCAGTCTGAGGTAAGACATTAACTAAATTTACGACTTTTTACGCGCATGGATGTTGGTCTTAACGAGGAGACGAAACGGGTCATAAAATGACGTTTTGGGTGAATTTTTATACGAAGTATTGATAGATGAACTCTTAAGATTGTAACAGTCTGGTTTTTATGATGGCTGCGATGAAATCTATTGCGTAAGGTTTATCGGAGGTGAAGATTGAGTTTTAGTTTTTATTATAGCCTGAATGTTTGTAGAGCTTTTTATATCAGGTAAGTTGGTAATATATCAAGAAAAACATGATATTGCAGAATAGATATCTACTATTTATAAATACTGTTTAGCTATTTTATGCATATCAAGAAATTCAAAAAAATAAATACTAACAAGATTTTGAAAGAAATATTGCTTTCTACATTTCGTAAGCTTGATTTCGAACTATTTGCAACCAACAAAATAAATATAAATCGGGACGGGTGATTTTTCTGTCGAATAGACGAACTTTATCTGATTTCAATAAGATCCTAACATCAGTGTAGTGGAGTCGGACTGGGATGGTCAAGGTCTTATTTTGCATCTCCTGTATTCGAGTGTTGGCCTTAATAAAAAATTGCCTTCTAACCCAAAGGAAGAGCAGTTGGCAAGCGACGTTTTTCGTTTGATTTCTGAGGTCGTTTCGGAGTAACAGCGTAGCCGATGTAGATCAAAACTCTTACTATCTCAAAGTCGTAATTATTGATTGTGACGTTCTAATAAATTCGTCAATGTTGAGTGTCCCTTTTTGTCGTTCTTAACCTCGTTTAGCCGCTTTTTTTCTCATTACTTGCAAATGCGGATGTGACACCTCTTTCGGTCCAACGCACGATGTCAAAATCATCGTCGTAAGATGTTGCCGGCATATGTAAAAGATTCGCCGTGATGTTGGCTTCAAGCTTTCTCTCAAGAAGGATGTTACGAAGTTCACCTTACCCAAATCATATCCCGTGAATACCCCCATTCATTTTAATACATAGTTTCTAAGATTAAAAATAATTTTAATAGATTTACCTTAAAGTATATGGAAACGCTAGCGGATTCGAGCTATCCATGTCTGCCTGTCCGTCCGTTCGTCTATGCTTCAGCGACTTTTAGGCTTTAAATTTTGAGCTAGGATAATGAAATCTGGTATATAGGCTCATTGTCCAGAACAAGTGTAAAGATTTTCAAACCCCGGTCACTGCCACGTCCACTTTTTAAATAAACGTTTTTTATTTAATCAAACCGGATTAGAAATGTTTATCTTCACATTAGACTTTTTAAGGGACATAAATTCCACTTTTGCATTATCTAAATATTATGCCCTGATAGTTGTTTAAAAACTTATCCAAACGAATACCCAAATATATAAGAAGTTTAATTAGTTTTCTACTTGATGCAAACACCATCCATACTGGTAATTCTGAAGTTTTTTTCAGTAGCATCACAGATCTGAATTACCAAGCCTTATTGTGAAGCGGAACAGTGTAGCATCATTTTTTTTTATTTATTTCAAGCTTACAATCCGAGTAGATTGGATATCTTCGATTTTTAAGCCACTTGCATATAGAATAGCTAGTGAATCATCAGTTCCCGTAGGATTCCAGAAGTGTGGATGTTAAAAAGGGTAGGTGCAGTAACTGTGCCTCGCAAAAGGCTATTCGTGACACAGAAAACTTGTTCTTTTTATCTTTCATGAAAAATTCTTTCTGATAAAGAAGATGTTCAATTGATCTCTAAAGTACCACGCTGGCCTATGCGAGTTTGACAACAATCTATAAATCCCAAAAGAAGACGATGAGAAGAATGAACATTTTGGGACACTTGCCACTGACGCATACTAAAATAAAAAACCTTTAATAGTAGCTAGGATTTGACACAATTTTTAGACAATGCAGTTGAGGGTTGCCTCGAATATATCTATTTACCTGAATCTGATCTTTAGCATCAATGGTTTAATGGACCTATCTAAATAATAACATGCATTAGCATTCTTGAAAGTGATCGGACGTGTTCTCAAATAGCTCTTCAATTTTTCTTATTTTTGCCTTTTGCCTCAATAAAACAACATAGAAAGTGTGATCTCTAATCAATAAATTTGAAAATGTCTTATTATCGCCAAAAGTTCTCAGAGTATCGACTAGATCCACAAAAGACCTGGAGTTTGATAAACGAAATACTCGGGAGGCGGAAAATGAACTTAGATGGAGTAATCGCAAGCAATTTTGGTATTGAAATCAGTTCAAAGGAGCTTGCGAATATAATCTAGCAACAGCAAATAGTATAATGCAAGAGGAGTTCGATCCTGTGGTGAGATGGTCGCATGACTTTGGACTCATAATTAATATAAAAAAAAAAAACAAACTAATGCACATAAGATCTTCTCACATATTAAAAACAAAAATAAACATTAAAATACATGAAACAAAATGTCTTATCAAAACGCGCACCAAGAACTTAACTTAACTGCGATGATAACTGCAACGACTTCATTGAAAATGTACAACATTTTAAGTACCTGGGGGTAGAACTTGACTGCTACTTTAAATGGGATGTACACATTGCTCAAATTGGAAAAAAATTAAGAAAAGCAGCTTATGCATTACGTCATTTCAGTATCTACAGCAATTACAATGTCTTAAGGCAGGTTTACTTTTCATTAGTGGAGTCATCATTAAGGTACGGGATATTGGCGTGGGGAAACACCACACAAAGTTACTTAATGGAACTACAAAAAATTCAAAATCGCATTACAAAAATATTAATACAAACAAAAAAACAGAAGAAATAGAGAACTCAATACAATTCAAGAAAACACATTCAAAACCCTTGGAATTTTGAACATAAAACAGCTGTTCGAACTGAACATCCTTGTAGAATACTACAACGATCGGCAATATAAGCAGCAAATAGACCATCATTTCAACACGAGAAGGATAGCACAAGGATTCCTGCAAACAACTCGGTTTAAAAACGCATATGCAAAACAACAACTATCCGTTACTATCCCTCAGGTCTTCAACAAGATGCCGAGAGAACTACTTAACATACCTTCCGATGGACTGAGAAATAAACTTTTAAAAAAGCACCTATTAAACTGCCCTTAATGAAAAATAAAGAAAAAAAAAACAGAAGAAAAATAAATAATGTATCTTAATAAAATAAAAAAAAATGTTAACAGTATTTCAAGAATACTTAAAACATTATTGTAACTATCCTTCTGCAGAAAAGTCTTTTGAGACTTCGCAGATACTTTTTTGTAAACAAAATTCTTTGTAATATACTAAATAAATAAAGAAAAAAAAAACGTTTATGTGTTGAGTATAGATAGCCTAAAATATCTGGAGCATAGTAGGTAACGTAATAAAACAAAATGGCCACGTGATCAAGAACGAGGGTTAAAATCCACTTCATACCCAAAAACTGTTGTGAATTCCATTAGTAAACACCCTTCATTCGAGATATTATCACCTTTGAATCAATAAAGTGTAGCACGCAACCCCTACTTTGTTGCAGGCAAGGTAAGAATGCGGATACCCACCACCCCATAACAATCAGAAACACTATGAAAAACATATGAGAGGCTACAATCCGCTATGCGGATCGTTGAATACCCTATCCCATCCCATCCTTTAAATTAATATCCTCAAAATATAGGCCTTATGGCGATGAAATACAGAAAATGACATTGTCACAATATATTGCTCAGACAGTTTCTCAAAATCTTTTGTGGTTCGACAAAAAACAACGCATTTCTATTGCTAACGCCTTGGGATGGGGTATACAAATGGTTTTTGTAAAAAAACGCCCCCAAAATGTGGGCGTAGGTGAAAATGATCTATGGACAAAATGTTTATATTACCATTGCGGAAGTATTTGCATCAAAAATTTTTTCGAAAGTTTTAAAATTTGGACAAAACGCGTTTTTTACTAAAAACGCCCCCAAAAAGTGGGCGTGGCAAAAAACTTTGTACGAACGAAATATAGATATTAGGATTGTCTAAATATGCTGCTCAGACACTTTTTTGAAATTCCTTACGGTTTGGCCAAAAAATAAGTTTTCCTAAAAAGGGGGCGTGGCAGTGGGCGGATTTCAAAAATTTTTACACTTGTTCTGGTGGCACGGACGAGGATCCTATATACCAAATTTCATTATCCTAGCTTAAAATTTAAGGCCCAAAAATCGGTGACGAACAGACAGACGGACGGACGGACGGACGGACGGACGGACAGACAGACATGGCTAATTCGACTCAGCTAGCGATTCTGAGTCGATCCATATACTTTGAGGTATATGTAGCAAAATTATTTCTCTATGTTACAAACTAAGTATCAAAACTAATATACCCCCCTATGGGATAGGGTATAAAAATTAATGTCTTAAGACTTGATTCGCAAGAACAATGACAAGTCATTAGATCAGCCACATCTTATGTGCTAGGTTTCTCGCGCCCAGCAGCATGAAATCCTTGGTTTGATGAAGAAAGCATACAGATGCTGGCAGCCAAGAACGAGGTCTACAAGGTTAAGCTGCAGGTGAAGACGAGAGCTGCCAATAAACTTTATAGGCAAAGAAGGAGGAAGAACATCGCCTATTTGGAAAGAAGAAAAAAGAGGATGAAAAGCGCGCTATCGAAACTCCAGAAATGAATCCTGTCGAGATAAGCAAGGAAATTTCATAGTTCGATGCTGAGAATATGGAAGAACCATTTCTGCAGCCTGATAAACGACAATGAATTACAATCTAAGCGGCCAGGCAGAACGAATAATATTGGCGATGACAGCGAAAACTACCTACCACGCTACATAAATAAAGTGAGGATATCAATATCTAAACTTACACTTATCAAGGCTGCCGGAAATGACGGCGTTCACGCAAAGCTGTATAAACCCGGCGGAGATGACTTGGGAAGTAAAATTCACCAACCCGTAAGCAAAATTTGGTTGAATGAAAATATGAATGCAGAAGTCTCCTCAACATCGCCTACAAGATCCTATCTGTCATAGTGTACGCCTGAAACCGTTTACCAACAACCTGATCGGCTCTTATCAGTGTGGTTTTAGGCTAAGAAAGTCTGTTGAAATCTTCACACTTTGGCTGATCCCGAAAAAAATCCATGAATTCCAAATAGACAATCTCCACTCTTTGTCCATTTCCAGCCGCATACGACAGCATTTATAGAGACGAACTAAGCAGAGCCATGTCTAGTTTAGGTATACCGCCCAAACCAGAGCATCTGCTCAGGATAACGTTGTGCAAAACTGCCGGGTCAACACCAGAGGCACAATCATCCATAAATCGGTGCAATTACTAGCATGCGCGGAAGATATTGACATTATTGGTAGGAGTCAAAGTGATGTCATAGCCACGTTTGAAAGTATAGATATGAAAGCGGCAAAGATGAATTTAGCAGTAAATGAGAGTAAGACTAAGTATATGCTATCAACACGAAAGGACATGCAACATCGAGCAGTACGTGACTTTGTCTACCTCAGCTCCGCTATAAACTCTGACAACAACATCTTGTTAGAAATTAAACGAAGAATTACTCTTGCCAACCGCCACATCTTCGAGCTAAGAAGGCAATTCAGTAGTAAAGCCCTCACTCCAAATGCTAATATATAAGACCTACAGCACTGGAGATGGACCGGATGATGAAATCCTTGGTCGTTTTGAGAGAAAAAATCTTCGGTCCCGTTTGCGTTGGCGGGCTATGGAGACGAAGATACGAGTTGTACAGCGATATTCCCATAGTCAAAAAAAAGTTGCTTTTTACGTTTGATGCCTAGGACATGTAGAAATTGACATCAATCCTCCAGCTCGCAGAGTCTTCGACTGGAGACAGTTAGCTAAGGACCGAGCTAATTGGAGAGGCTTATTGGTATAGGCCCAGGTTCATCCCGGACAATTAAGTAAGGTCGTCGTTTATAGTTATATCAGATTTATTTGCACCTCTGCTGGTGTGCAGCTATAGCAGTAATAAGCGTTTCGTTTGAGTTATTGGCGCAAATTTATAGTCGTTTAAAGTACACTTTAAAATTATTTAATCGCGTACTAACGCGTTTTGGTAATTATAATCGTCAAAAAGTGTACTTTAGCGTTGTCACTCTGCATTAAAGTTAAAGCGACCGAAACCTCACTTTAAATATTTAATAAAGAGTTAGCGTTATGTCATTTTTTAGGTGAGTTTTATTTAGAGTTCTTAGAGGAATGTCCATTAGCATATACTAATTAGTGCCACGTTAAAAAAAGTGTATATTATTAAAAATATGTTAAAGCAAGCTTTTAATCTAAAGTACCTCATAACAAGTGTGGAGTTAAACCGTTAAATTTGCGCCGTTATCTATTAAGTACTAAAAGGTGTCCAATTTTTTACGCTAAATTTGAATTTTCCGCCATTTAATAGTACTGCGTTGCCAACGGAAAAAAATATAACTATGTGGGAGCTGACAGGTCGAGGTTGGTAAAAAAAGGAGAGCTATACGAAAATACAACGCATTTTTATTGTTGAGCAATATTTTAAAAATAATGAAAGTTTATTAGCTACAGTTCACAATTTTCGTACAAAATATTGCCGCCATAGTGATTTGAAACCATCAACTGTGAAGAGAATACATGAAAAATCGGATTAATTAGCCGTGAGAGTATTGCTGTCGGTCCAGGTACATCAATCGGGCATACTTACTTACTTACTTAAGTGGCGCTACAGTCCGGAATGAACCTGGGCCTCAACCAACATGCCTCTCCAATTAGCCCGGTCCTTAGCTAACTGCCTCCAGTTGCGCACTCCAAGTTGGTTGAGGTCGGTTTCCACTTGTGCGCGCCACTTAAGGCGAGGTCTTCCTCTACTGCGTCCGTCGTCTGGCTGGGAATCGAAGACTCTGCGAGCCGGAGTATTGGTGTCCATTCGTTCTACATGTCCTAGCCATCTTAAACGTCCAATGCGGAGTTTTTTGACCAGGGGCATGTCGCTTTACAGCTCGTATAGTTCTTGGTTAAATCTTCGTCTCCATAGCCCGTCAACGCAAACGGGACCGAAGATTTTTCGAAGAATTTTCCTCTCGAATCTACCAAGGATTTCTTCATCCGCTTTTGATACGGTCCATGCTTCAGCGCCGTAGAGCAGGACTGGGATGATCAGGGTCTTATATAGGGTTTCCTTAGTAGTTCGAGTGAGGGCTTTACTACTAAATTGCCTTCTTAGCCCGAAGAAACAGCGGTTGGCAAGAGTAATTCTTCGTTTAATTTCTGACGAGATGTTGTTGTCAGAGCTAATAGCGGAGCCGAGGTAGACAAAGTCCCGTACTACCTCAAAGTTATATCTGTCAAATGTGACGTTCTGTCCAATTCGTCGATGTTGTGAGTCCTTTCGTGATGACAGCATATACTTAGTCTTACCCTCATTTACTGCTAAACCCATTTTCGCCGCTTCCTTCTCTATACTAGCAAACGTGGCTATGACATCACGTTGAGTCCTACCAATGATGTCAATATCGTCAGCGTATGCTAGTAGTTGCACCGACTTTTGGAAAATTGTGCCTCTGGTGTTGGCTTTGGAGTTTTGCACAATTCTCTCAAGAATCAGATTAAAGAAGTCACATGACAGCGCATCGCCTTGCCTAAATCCTTTTTTGGTATCGAATGTGTCGGTGAGGTCGTTTCCGACCCTGATGGAGCAGCGAGAATTCTCTATCGTCATCCTAAACAAACGGACGAGTTTGGGCGGTATACCAAAACTAGACATGGCTCTATACAGTTCGTCTCTATAAATGCTGTCATATGCGGCTTTGAAATCGATGAATAGGTGGTGGGTATCGATTTGGACTTCTTGAGTTTTTTCCAGGATCTGCCGAAGTGTGAAAATTTGATCGGTTGTGGACTTTCCTGGCCTAAAACCACACTGATAAGGGCCAATCAGGTTGTTGGTAAACGGTTTCAGGCGTTCACATATTACGGCAGATAGGATCTTGTAGGCGATGTTGAGGAGACTTATGCCTCTGTAGTTGGCGCAGTTCAGAGGGTCTCCTTTTTTGTGGATCGGGCAAACGATGCTGAGGTTCCATTCTTCAGGCATATTTTCATCCGACCAGATTTGGCTTATGAGTTGGTGGATGTTACTTACCAAGTCATCTCCGCCGGCCTTATAGAGCTCAGCGGGAAGGCCGTCATTTCCGGCAGCCTTATTAAGCTTGAGTTTAGATATTGCTATCCTCACTTCACTCAAGTCGGGTGGTTGGCAGTTTTCGCTGTCGTTGCCAATATTGAATGGTTCGTTCTGCCTGACAGCGGAATGTTGTTCGTCATCGCCGTTTAACAGTCTGCAGAAGTGGTTCTTCCATATCCTCAGCATCGACTGTGTCTCAACTACAATATTTCCTTGTTCATCTCGACAGGATTCTGTTCGAGCCTTGTATCCTTGGCTTTGACGTTTTACACTTTGGTAAAACTTGCGAACATCGTTCCTGGAGTGGCACCTCTCTATATCCTCGATCGCGCGCTTTTCTTGCTCTTTTTTCTTCTTGCTGAAAAGCCGATGTTCTTCCCTTCTTCTTTGCCTATAGAGCTCAATGGCAGCTCTCGTCTTCACCTGCAGCTTAGCCTTGTAGGCCTCGTTCTTGGCTGCGAGCATCTGTCGGCATTCCTCATCAAACCAGGGGTTTCTTGCTGGTGGGCGCGAGAAACCTAGCACATCAGTTGCGGCTGATCTAATGGCCTGTTGGCATCGTTGCCATTGCTCTTCGACATTCGATGCTGGTGGTATGGTGTTAATCGAGAGGTTAAGGGATACGCGTTGTGCGAAGGTCTTGGCGGTCTCTTGCGATTGCAGTCTTCCGACATTAAATTTTTTCACAGTATTTCTGGATTGTTGTGGCGTGGTGGATATCCGCATTCTTACCTTGGCTGCTACAAGGTAGTGATCCGAGTCGATGTTAGCTCCTCGGAATGTTCGGACATCCAAAATACTGGATGCGTGCCTCTTATCTATCGCAATGTGATCAATTTGGTTGACCGTTCGTTGATCTGGAGACCGCCATGTCCCCTTATGGATATCGAGGTGAGGAAACCGTGTGCTGGCTATAGTGGCATTTCGTTCCGTAGCGAAATCAATTAGCCTAAGTCCGTTACCAGACGTGTTGTCGTGTAGGCTATGTTTTCCGACAATACTTCTAAAGATGTCTTCTCTTCCTACCTTTGCGTTAAAATCTCCCAGCACGATTTTAACATCGTACTTCGGTAGTCGCTCATAGGTTTTGTCGAGGAGCTCGTAGAAGCAATCCTTAGCTATATCATCTTTTTCTTCCGTCGGAGCGTGAGCGCATATAAGGCTTATGTTGGCGAATTTGGCCTTGATGCGGATCGTTACTATGCGTTCGCTAATGTCTTGGAAACATAAGACTTCTTGCCGAAGTCTGGCACTTATAACAAATCCGCATCCGAATAGTCGCTGTTTCTGCTCACTATAACACGGTCCGTAGTATATGTCACAGTTTTTCATCCTCTTTTTGCCCGGCCCATCCCATCGTATTTCCTGGATGGCAGTAATGTCTGCTTTGTAGCAGTTTAGGGCTTCCGCTAGTTGTTCGCCTGCACCTCTCCTGTTTAATGTTCTCACATTCCAGGTGCAGATACGAACGTCGTTGTCCTTTTTTCGTTTAGCAGGGTCGTCAACAATAAAATCAGTCCTTTCCGAGGCTATTGGTTGCTTCGTAACCATGATTTTTTTCTGTGGGTGGGTAGTTAACCCAAAGCACAACCCCCAACCTGGAGGGCCAGTTCCAATTTATTAGATACCCCTAGGACACGGGGCCATCAGTATCCACTACGGGATTGAGCGCTGCCGTTGGCCTTTCGGTTCATCCGCCACCATCTCTGTTCAAGGGGCCTGACTAACCCTTGAAATTCCTAGACAACCTGTTGTCCGAATATGTCAGAGCAGCTCATCTAGGTTCGCCTGGGACAGCAGGCCGGGTATTCATCCGTGCCATTCTCACCAGGGTGTTTATAGTGTTGCTGTTTTTCGTCGTGTTATCAACACTCGCACTTATCGTTTAGCAAGTCAAATCCG
Source organism: Rhingia campestris (assembly GCA_932526625.1). Classification (NCBI taxonomy): domain Eukaryota; kingdom Metazoa; phylum Arthropoda; class Insecta; order Diptera; family Syrphidae; genus Rhingia; species Rhingia campestris. The sequence continues at coordinate 171,149,912 of OW052182.1, forward strand.
GTTGGATGAGACCAGTACCCGATGGTTACCACTTGGAGGTAAAGATAAGCACATTTGATGTGTAGTCAGAGTTGCAACACTGGGCATTGCCAAGTTAACGCCAATCAGAGTCTACCCTCGTTCTACAACACCCAACCATCAATCGGGCATGGTGGTCAATAATTGGGCATTCCGAGAAGCTCTTTTAGGTTAGCTTTGTTTGCCTTTAGATATTTTGATATAAATACAAATATATAAACAGTTTCCCATCCACCCGCACAGTATTTGGGACAGACCGTATGCTGTTAATATGGCTAAAAAAGCTATACGCCTAAAGCTCTTGATAGTCAATGATATTCCATTGGAGATTTCATAAGCTATGTTACATAACTTAGCAAGTCTCATGTTAATGTTTCTTCCAATCTATTGACTTCCTTTTTTTTAAAATCTGTTGTGCATTGAAATATTTTAGGGAATAAGTAGGCTTTTTTTGTGTTGTACCTAGCGATCTATCAGTTCTGATTATGGGAAAGAATGAAGAGTGGATAAAATCATTACTGACTACTTTTGCCTGGGGGCTCAGTTAAACGATGGTTAGTGCGAATTACTGCCTCGCAAAAGGTCTGGGTTCGATTTCCAGCCGTAGCAACACCAATATGTTTTTTCACTGTCCATCCTCTCGGGATGACAACTCATCCGAGTAGTATTAATTGTCAAGAATAGCTTATCTCAACTGAGCCGTTTGGATTCGGCATAAAATAGAAGGTCCCGCCATAGTGCAAGGAGTACACACGTACGCATGAACGGTTGTGAGAAAGCTAGGCCCTGGGCACTAACGAGCCTGTTGCGCCAAAAATTTGTATTTGACTACTTTTGCCATTGACCCACATGTTTATGAGGCTCCGGGACGTGCCAGAGGCATTAATTTTTCCTTGTAGGCATTCTTTGTGGCTTCTATTGTTTGGTTGGCTATGTTTCGCTGATTGAGGTAAACCAATCTTTTCCCTTCCGTTGGGTCTGCTCGCCAAGAAGAATGATCTCTGTTCCTGCCTCTGCGCAAGTATTGACATCACTTTGTCTTCCCAAGAAAGAGAAACCTAAAAGTCACTCAGTCTGGATTCCCAAAATTAAAAAAAAAATTAACAGCAAGCCATAGATTTTGAAATTAATATCTGCTCCCTAAGGTGCTTTAGTTTCATGATATTAATTTCAATGATCATTTTTTTCGCGAGTCTCAACCTCTGCTGTAAGACCGGTTTCATTCACTAAGAACAATTAATAATTTTGGCGCCAAAATATGAGATGCAATCAACAACACCTGCAAAAACCACAAAGAACCTGTTTCCCCATGATGAAGCACGATTCCAAAGCTAAAAATCCAAACACACAAAAAAAAGGACCCTTCCTCATTGATTAACCTATTAAAACCCAATAAGATCCTAACTACAGGCAACGTTCCAAATATCGATTACACGTAGACGCAAAGCGCGGCAGCAACAACAGAAGCCAATTTTACCAGCCACCTTCACGCCATCACCCAACACCATCTTCATCTCATATTACGTCACAAACAAAACGACAAAAAAATCCTCTTGCAAATTTCAAGTCAACAATGGCAACTAAATCATGAGACGTATCCTTACAGTTTGTCCTAAAAATAATCTTGACGCAACCATAGAAAGTCGTCACCGTTAAAAGGTCTATTTATATGATTTTGAAGTGCAGTCGAGGTCACAAAAGGGATACCTTTAACCATGACAACAATAAAAATAAACCGGTTACAGGTTAAATCTGACACGTTTATTTATATTCAACGAGAAAAGGATGAGGGATAGAAATAAGGGAGAAAAAAACTATATAATGACCAACCTCAGACATGCATCATGCACATTTCACAACAATAGCACAGATTGGAGGGACATGAAAGGACACTTGTGAATATTATCAGCAAGCATTTTCTGGGAATCACTTATCAATTGAACGGGACAAATATTTTGTTTATTTTTTTTAGATGGATGTGTGGTCAAGGCGATCCATGAAGACCACTTGAGAATGAAAATTTAAGGCCTGCTGACTACTGTTGGATGGTGTCCTTTTTTGCGGATAAGGGTTTGATTTTTGCATGCGAGATTACTGATCCTACACATCTGGTAAGCATCAGTTGATGAGCATTTGCTCTGGCACGCAGGGTCCTCGATTTCCAGAGAGACGACAGATTTGGCATCACTTTTGTAAATGCTATGATGAAGTCAGCCAGATCGTCAACAGATTGATAGGTTTGACGGAACGCTAGAATGGATCAGGCAATTTGGCGGTCGCTTCTTTGCACGTCGGAGTCGGAGAATAGCCTTCTCAATCTTCGCTTGTATGGAGGGTTATGATCTTATGATAGGTCAGGGTAAGGTTAGATAGGTCATTGGGTACATATAGGTCAATTGTAATACCCGAATGTGGGTGTTGGCTAAATGAATATGATTGTGTCCTTTGTTTTTTTTTATTGGGTCACTCAAAACCTTATAGACATATGATCAGACTATCATACTGTAGAAGTTTGATGGCCAGATTTCTATCGACATTCTCCACCGATGTTTTGGTTTCATTATGTGGATTCTATCGAACGAATGATCAGCGAGGGTCCCAACATAATTACAAAACGAGGTTCTCGGATACCGTAGATGTGACTTGGCTCAATTATTTTAGTCTCTATAGATATCATCATCCTTGAATATAAGTTTCAATGTATGGTTGCTTAGGGAGTTATGAGCTTTAACGACCCCTACCATTCATAAAGTGGGGATCTGTCATGTTGTGGAAACTTGTTGGTTCGGTTTCTGTCGTTTCATCATCACCCCTGCTTTTATAGATATCGCCATTCCAGATAGCGAGGATCTGTAATGTAGTCATTTATTGGTTCGATTCCGGTCCAATTTTGGGTTTCTTCATCAAACACGATTTTACAGATATCGTCATTCTAGACAGCGAGGATCCTCAAAGTTGTGGAAATATGATGGTTCGATTCCTGTCGTATTTTGTGTTTCATCATAACTCCTGCTCTAACAGATATTGTCATTATGTTCCTGTCGAATTTGGGGTTTCTTAATCATCACTGCTTTCGTCATCCTTGAGATTTATTTTCAGTATTTATAATAGAAAGTTATGACCCTTAGGGGTTCCTATCAATTTAGATAGCGAGGTTCTGTCATAGCATAGACTCAATTGATATTCATCAACATAGATGGATCAAACATGGACTGTGTAGTTTTACATACTTACTAAAGTGAAACTTCAGTCCAAAACTAACCTGGGCCTCAACGATCATTCCTCTCCAATTAGGTCAGTCCTAAGCTAACTAAGTCGGTTTCCACATACGAGCGTTACTTAGCACGAAGTATTCCTCTTCTGAGTACAACGTCTTGCTGTAAGTTTTCTATTTTATGAGATAAAGTATTGAAATCCATTCGCTCTACATGTCCTAGCCGTCTTAGAAGTCCAATGTCGATTTTTTTACCAGATCTACGATGCTGCACAGCTACCTCGCAAAGTTATTTGCCGAATCTTCGTATCTATAGCCCGCGAAAGAAAATGGGATCGAAGATTAAGGATATCCACATTCGATTTTGATGCGGTCTATGTTTTGGCGCCACAGATCAGTACTGGAATGATCTGCATCCTTAGAAGTTCGATTGAGAGCTTTATTCTTAACTTCTGCCTCTGTAGTTGGCGCAGAGGGTGAACTTTTTGGTAGTTCGGACAATGTTACCTGCCTCCAGTTGCGCACTCGAAGACTCTGCGAGCCGGAGTATTGGTGTCCATTCGTTCTACATGTCCTAGCCATCTTAAACGTCCAATGCGGAGGTTTTTGACTAGGGGCATGACGTCAAAGCAAACGGGACCGACGATTTTTCGAAGAATTTTCATCCCGATTCGACCAAGGATTTCTTCATCCATTTTTGATATGGTCGATGCTTCAGCGCCGTAGAGCAGGACTGGGATGATCAGGGTCTTATATAGGATCTCCTTAGTAGTTCGAGTGAGGTCTGTACTATTAAATTGCCTTCTTAGCCCGAACAGCGGTTGGCAAGAGTAATTCTTCGTTTAATTTCTGATGAGATGCTGTTGTCAGAGTTAACAGCGGAGCCGAGGTAGACAAAGTCCCGTACTACCTCAAAGTTATTTCTGTCAATGGCGACGTTCTGTCCATCGTCGATGTTGTGTATCCATTCGTGTTGAAAGCATATACCTAGTCTTGCCTGAGCACTATAACATCGTATTTCCTGGATGGCAGTGGTGTCTGGTTTGAAGGAGCTTAGGACTTCCGCCTGTTGCACCAAATTGGTATTTGTATTATTTGTTTAGTCAAAAATTAAGTCAGTCCTTTCCGAAGCACAAATCCCAACATTAAGGGCTACCCCCATGTATTTATCAGAGGTCATCAAGCCGGATATTCAACGCCAGTCATTCTTACAGGGCCTTTTATAGTGTTCCTATATTTTTAATTCTGTGCTCAACACTCGCACTTATAAGTCTAGCCAGCAAAGGGTGAGGCTATTATCCGATATTTACTGGACTGAGTGGTAATTATGATGGTTAGTCAAGGTTTCACCGACTATGGGAACAGCCAAATTTAACGCCCTTCAGTCTCTACGATCTTTCCACAGCGTTCAACCATCTTTTTGACCTGTCTTTTACTTGAAAAGGTAAAGTTTAGTATACAAATCTTGTCTAAAGCTTAAGTTGTCACCTGATGCGTCTTCAACGAGGGTGTCATGATCATAGTTGAAGAGGAATACAATGTCGAAAGTGCATACATGTCCAAGTAAACTCTAGTGCCGCTTTTCCGACTACAATTGAAGCCCTATGTGATAATTGTATTATTATTCGGACAAACAGAAGATACCCACCTATATACCATTATATTCAGGAAGGAGAGATTGAGTAGTGACGTTACCGCTAGTGACTCTCATACTGTATCGACTTTATGCTTTCATGTTATAGAAGTGACAGCCTCATTTGCGCTAATCTCAAATAAATTTTAACGATTCCACTTTTAAAAACTAGCTTATGGACTTATTTTTAGCAGATTCAGGCTTTACGTCACTAATATGCTCATCTTGCAGTGACAGGTAGCTTCGATATGCTAATCATCTGAGAGAAGCATAAACATAAATTCGGCACAACCGAATTGACTACACAAAATTAATTAATATGTGAATAAAATAAATTAATTAAGATTTATGACCATCACGACATGACATGTGTTCACCATACATGTCATGTCCATAGAATTATAAACAACAAAAGCTATTTGAGTTTTTTATTGACCAAAGTTTTAACAGACAGTACCCGGAAAATGGAAGAACAACATTTGCAGACTGTTTTATAAGAATGGTGGAATAAAGTTTCGCTATTAAGCCGTGAGTACACGATTTTCAAAAGTCGCAAACATTAACGAGCATGATGTAGTTTTTACGTCACCAGATTGCTTTAGTGTTGTTGTACGTTATCAGGACGGCGATAAGCTGAGGTCAAGAGGCAATATAAATTAATACCATCAATGCCGTTTGACTAGATGACTAGAATTCCTGATTTCAGTGGTGGTGTAATCGCACTTATTAGAATGACACAACCTCATGCGTACATATAACGATTGTATCACAGATAGTATAGTTTACATAGATATCGCACGCCGGAAAAAATTTCTATGTTCTAAATTCTCTGTTTTTACTTCGAACCTCGAAGTTGGAGAGATTTCTATATTTTGTTCATAGAAATCTCTCCAACTTCGAGGTTCGAAGTAAAAACAGAGAATTTAGAACATAGAACACATAGAACGCAACACAACTCAATGCTTCCGATTGTATGTTTTTGTGCAACCTGCCCACTGCCATCAAATGTACATTTGAAACCGTCGATTTAGATACTCGTAGAAAATTATTTGTTTAACAAAATCGTTAGAGCCGTTATTGAGATACTCGTAATGAAAAGCGTTTTATGGGAGGTAGATATAATTAATTTTAGTAGTATAAGTCCAATTCAAAAAAACCTAACGCTAGAACCACCAAAAATACACTCAAAATTTCAGTCAAATCGGCAAAGTAGTTCAGGCTACAGTTCAGACTCCATATCACAGAACAGAGAATCCGTACGGTAGACATACATTTTTGAAAACTACTTTTTTGAAAACAGGCTACCTCAAAACATAAGAATTTGTAAAAAATATCAAGTTCGAATTTTCGCGCCATCACAACACTTCCCTATACTCTACGTACGCTGGGAAGTAAAAATAGATAAAAACATATGAGAAGGCTATAACCCGCCGTGCGGATCGTTAAATACCCTATCCCATACTATCCTGAAAATTAATATCCCCAAAATGTGAGCTTAATGGCGATGAAATATAGAAAATGGCATTGTTACAATATACATATTGTTCAGACAGTTTATCAAAATATTTCATGGTCTGACAAAAAACAACGTTGGTTGTAGGGTATACAAACGGTTTTTGTAGGAAAACGCCCCCCAAAAGTGGGCATGGGTTAAAATAGTCTAACAACGAAATGTTCATATTATCATAACCAATGAATGCATCAAATTTTTTTTCAAATAAACAAATAAACAAATGAAAATGTGTTCAATTCTTTCCTTCGGTGTGCGATATCTATGTAAACTATATTATCTGCACATGCATTTTTTTGCAAGTCTAGATAGCTATAATCCTACCTAGACTTGCAAAAAAAATGCACCGCCTATTAATCAAACCCTAAATCAGATCATTAACGATATATGGAATAACGAACTACTAACTATCTGCTAGACTTTAAGGGTTCTCTTTCTTGGGAAGACAAAGAGAGGTCCATACTTGCGCAGAGGCAGTAACAGAGATCATGAAACATTGGATCCTTACACTTTAAAAACAAATAGGATCCAATAAACTATAGTTCAATAAGCCATGCGAGTAAATTGTAGCAGCAAAAAAGAAAGGATTAAGACAACCATCGAACTAACTTAAACAGGATTAATTTGCATCCACCAGCGAAATATGTATATGACCAACCGAACAACAGAAGCCACAAAGAATACCTATGTTTCCCTCTCCTTATTAGAACTGATAAATCGTTAGTACCACACAAAATCAAAGGGCAACTTATTAGCTAGAATGATTTTTTAGAAAATTAACATTAAAGCCTGAGTGCCACTAACGATAGTGGATAAAGCCTTGAGGATAGTTGAATATAAATTTCGACCACGACAAAAAAAACGCCGCCTGAACAATTTGAACTGTAAAACATAAGAGAAGGCTACAATCCGCTGTGCGGAATTTGCTAGCCAAATTGACAACATACGGAGTTCCTCAAATACTGTGTGGATTCAAATACAGATTTTTGAGAGTAGTGGTAGATGGCGTTACCTCAGATAGTTTCTCTTTAAACGCTTGTGTACCACAAGGATCAATTCTCTCACCTCTTCTATTTCTACTGAACATTATGTCCTTTTGAGAACAACTTACTTTTAATTTTGCAGATGAAATTACTCTGATAGCAACAAACACGAGACGCCTATAGTATTTATAAATTTGCTCCTTACGCAGACAAATTATTATACAAGCTGGCGCAAAAGTAATCCTCCGATCAGAAAATGCTATAAGTTTTGCGATTGGCCCCTAATGTCAGTTCTGTTTTGACATTTGTGTAGTAAACACATGCGAAATACACGTTAATAAACAATGTTACGCTACACTGCTCCAGAACGCGGAATATTGGTAACTATTTATTTGAGCAATAATCGGTCGGTGACTTTGGCACAACGTGAATTTTGTCGCAGATTTCCTAGCCGTCCAACGCCTACTGGTGAAACACTGCGACGTTTAGCCGCTCGCCACGAAGAGACTGGCACAACACGAGATGCTGCCAGGCGTGGCAGACCCCGGAGTAGCCGTTCTGCAGAGAATATTGCTGCTGTAGCCGAAGATGTCATGAGTGATGAGGCCCATTTCCATCCTAGCGGGTACGTAAATAAGCAAAATTTACGCTTCTGGGGCACTAAAAATCCGCGTGTAACCCACGAAGAGCCATTACACCCGCTCAAAGTCACTGTATGGTCTGCTGTTTTCGCTGGAGGAGTCATCGGACCTTTTTTCTTCGAAGACGTCGCGGGCCAAACGGTTACTGTGAATGGTGAGCGCTACAGAGCAATGATCAACGAGTTCTTTTTGCCGCAACTTGATGAATTGGGATTGGAAAACATGTGGTTCCAACAGGACGGTGCAACGGCACACACTGCACGTGCCACAACCGATATGCTGAAGGATGCATTTCCCGGGCGCCTAATCTCCCGCTTTGGCGATTTGCACTGGCCAGCAAGATCGCCTGATTTGACCGCTCCAGACTTCTTTTTGTGGGGCTTTTTGAAGTCGCGGGTTTATGTCAACAAGCCTCAGACTCTTGCAGCTCTTAAAGACAATATCCGTCAAGAATGTGAGGACCTATCGCCGGAAGTTTTGGCCAAAGTGATAGAAAATGCCATAAAAAGGGCTCAAATGACAATCAACTGTGGCGACGGCCATTTACATGACATCATATTCTCGACTTGATGAAAAAAAATGAAAAGACCAAATAACAATAATCCACAAGAAGAATCAAAGTTTTTCATTTTTTTTTTAAATTACAGCCAAAAAACATCGGAAGGTTATTTTTGCGCCACCTTGTACAATGGGGAACAAAAACCTAGTTCAATACAACTCTATGAACACGCAGTACACAACATGTACAAGGAAGAAGAAGTTCACTGTTCCTCAAATCGAAATGGAGAGTACCTATCGCAAAGCGGAAGAATTCAAAAACTCTACAGCGACATAAAGCTGATCAGAAAACTCTGATCATTTTCTCTAACATAGAAATAATTTACGGGGCCTTAAAGGCTATGTCGTGCTAGTTTTGATTTGCCTAAGAGCATTTCAAAATTAGCTCTTTCCCTAAAATTTTGATTTCGTCATTCCACCAGTAGTATGTCGCTCTTCCGTGTTAGCTCGTTCTTCGTACCGTTGCCCCATGACATGTTTAATAAGTCGGGTGAGTTTGAGAGGCAAATGTTCATCAGTATCTTCTTCGAACGTGCCTTTATCAAAGAGGTCATCTTTCCATTTTGTAGTTTGTAACAGGAGGTCTTGGGCTGCCTTGCAGTGATTTGATTACTAATATAGATATTAATCCCTATCTTGGTATCCGTTCGGATTTGTTCGAAATCGGAGAATTTTCTACCGAGGTATCAGTTCCGATTAGCATTTCGAACATATCTTCCTACGAAATGTAACGCAATTGATCCCTCGTTGGCGTTAAGTCAACAATTTTTGACAGCTATCTATGCGTTGAATTTGTTCTGAAGTTGTCCGACAAAAAAATTGCTGCGGAATCAAACGAAGGCGGTTGAATGCTTTTTCATTTTATTCCGCAACGGATACTTCGAAAGCAAATTGAGTTCCGATTGGAACTGATTTCGAACGAGCTTTGCGATAGTGTGGAACTTTAATCCACAAAAAAATATGATGTATGTTCTCACAATCTTCGCACCTAGTCGTCAAACTAATGACAGACAGCTTTTGTTATCGGCTACACACTTCGCCTCGTCAGGATGCAGCCTTTTCCAATGTGGTCTCCGGTTTTGCATAAATATATAAATTGGATCAATCTTTTCCATTTTTGCAGTGCTTTGCTTTTCTTCTAACTCCAGGCATCCAAAGCCTGGCTTCTGCCACATTCGAGCAACATTCGAAATGACTCTCAGCCGATTACACAAGCCATCCGTCACCAAGTGACCGAAGTTACCTAAGTAACAGTACTAAGCATCACTTGATAAATTTGAGACAATACCATCCCTAAAAGGGAATCAAAGATGCCTCACAAATAAAGAAGCAATTACTCCTATTCATTAACGGACCCCACCAACCCATGCCATGCCATGAGAGAACAGCTCAAAAGTGCAATCACAAACGCATTAACCCGCTCAGGCTCTATCCATCTGCAGTGTGTAACTCGACGCGCGGTGACTTCATCGTTACCCCACATCTTCACATCTTCTACTGCCTCGTTAATGCAGTCAGCCTGATGAAGATCTTCATGATGATTACTCCATGAGTGATTGAAATACTCCATTCGATTTGTTGTGTGTGGATGCCACATTGCACACTCTCCATATCGCGGCGAATCGCCCTCATTCCATTTGTATACCAACTCCGCCTTACACAACCTCTCCAGGCGAAACATCAATTTCCGGATTAATTGAACTCAGCAGTCAGCACACATCGCACCAAATGGACTCGAACCATCACAACTCGGCTGCCGCCTCGTCAGATTCATCGAAATGAGTGTTTGGCGCAAAGATGACGGCGGAGAAAATGCGATGTCCTGAGTGCGCTTCTGTACACCATGCGGTGCACCATGACCACCACCAGATGTTCCGACGCTACCATTTGACGGATGAGACAGCATCGAGTCGAGTCCGATATTTTGCGCCGAACGCATGCATATTCCAGTGGCCATCCTCGATCTGTTCTCTATGTGTGGGGAACTTTTACGACTTTTCGCGTGATATGTTCGTGCACCGCCCGCGCTGTAAAACAGATGTTGCCATCACGATATTAGATTAAGCGGGACCGAGCCGATTCGGGCAGAAGCCATCAGACCGATATATGGAGAGGTCTACCCGCAACCACCTCCTCCCAGAGTCAACGCCTGATGTATAACATCAACATCGTTGGACTATGAAATCGTCTGTCTGCGCCTGATGGATGTCAGATGAGGATTCTCCCTCGTCATCCTCGAAATAGTTTCCGCTAAATACCGAGGGTGGTGTTATGATTGTTTTTTTACATCCTTCCCCGCTTATGGATGCGGATTTCATTTAGTTCAACGCGAAGTGATGTGCAGCTCGGTGTTTTGCGTACGTAACGTACCCTTTGCGAGTGACGCACTTAATCCGGGAATCAACCCCTCGGTCGCGTACAGCCCTGGAAACAGATGTTCGCCGCTGTCATTTATCGTTTTATAATATCCACTGAGATTCTAACCAGTTGCGTGCTTAAGCTTGATTGCAGAGGCAGCATGTTCCGACTCCATTGTCATAGAGATGATACACACACGCGTCATGGCACACCCGCCGCACACGTGACAGTGCGCAAGGTGTGTTGGCCGCACTGGATATACGAGGATACAAGTATTGTGCAACAGCAGCCAACGTTATAACAACAGCATTATCTTGGGGTTGCCGATGGCTGTCATAAGTTTCACGTGGAATATTCGTTGGGAGGTACTCCTTCCTCATCCTTTAGGTATAATCTCGTTTATGCAAAACGAAATATGCCACACATTTACGAGTAATGCACAACCCCGGGTGGATGAATGTATTTACTACGTCTGCTTGTGGAACTGGATACGTTGACAAATCCTTGTGGGTTGGCATGCAGAGGTTCGTTCGAGATGAGATGCGTCAAATGGGAATGTTATACATAATCCTGGGTGTAGTACACCGTAAGAAATTATCGAGCAGCTAGAAAAGTGTTATGAGTTGCGGATGCAATAGATTCTATGAAGACGTTACCTCAGATTGTCGTATTGGTAGAGTGGAAAAGCGCTATAGAAACAGCGATTGGCAAGAGTAATTCTTCGTTTGATTTCTGACGAGATGTTGTTGTCAGAGTTAATAGCGGAGCCGAGGTAGACAAAGTCCCGTACTACCTCAAAGTTATATTTGTCAATGGTGACGTTCTGTCCAATTCGTCGATGTTGTGTGTCCTTTCGTGTTGCCAGCATATATTTAGTCTTACCCTCATGTAATGCTAAACCCTTTTTTGCCGCTTCCTTCTCTATACTAGCAAACGTGGCTATGACATCACGTTGAGTCCTACCAATGATGTCAATATCGTCGGCCTCTGGTGTTGGCTCGGGAGTTTTTCACAATCCTCTCAAGAATCAAATTGAAGAAACCACATGACAGCGCATCGCCTCGCCTCGCCTAAATCCTTTTTTGGTATCGAATGTGTCGGTGAGGTCGTTTCCGACCCTGATGGTGCAGCGAGAATTCTCCATCGTCATCCTACACAAACGGACGAGCGGTATACCAAAACTAGACATGGCTCTGTATAATTCGTCTCTATAAATGCTGTCGAATGCGGCTTTGAAATCGATAAATAGGCGGTGGGTATCGATTTGGACTTCTGCTGTTTTTTTCCAGGATCTGCCGAAGTGTGAAAATTTGATCGATTGCGGACTTTCCTGGCCTAAAACCACACTGATAAGGGCTGATCAGGTTGTTGGTAAACGGTTTCTGGCGTTCACATGTTAAGGCAGATAGGATCTTGTAGCCGATGTTGAGCAGACTTATGCCTCTGTAGTTGGCGCAGTTCAGAGGGTCTCCTTTTTGTGGATCGGGCAAACGATGCTGAGGTTCCATTCTTCAGGCATGCTTTCATCCGCCCAGATTTGGCTTATGAGTTGGTGGATGTTACTTACCAAGTAATCTCCGCCAGTTTTATAAAGCTCAGAGGGAAGGCCGTCATTTCCGGCGGCCTTATTAAGCTTGAGTTTACATATTGCTATCTTCACTTCACTTAAGTCGGGTGGTTGGCAGTTTTCGCTGTGGTTGCCAATATTAAATGGTTCGTTCTGCCTGACAGCGGAATGTTGTTCGTCATCGCCGTTTAATAGTCTGCAGAAGTGGTTTTTCCATATCCCCAGCATCTACTGTGTCTCAACTACGATATTTCCTTGTTCATCTCGACAGGATTCTGTTCGAGCCTTGTATCCTTGGCTTTGACGTTTTACACATTGGTAAAACTTGCGAACATCGTTCCTGGAGTGGCAACTCTCTATATCCACGATTTTGCTCTATTTTCTTCTTCCTGAAAAGCCGACGTTCTTCCCTTCTTCTTTACCTATAAGCTCAATGGCAGCTCTCGTCTTCACCTACAGCTTAGCCTTGTAGGCCTCGTTCTTGGCTGCGAGCATCTGTCGGCATTCCTCATCAAACCAGGGGTTTCTTGCAGGTGGCCGCGAGAAACCTAGCACAACAGTTGCGGCTGATCTAATGGCTTGTTCGCATCGTTGCCATTGTTCTTCGACATTAGATGCTGGTGGTGTGTTGTAAGTCGAGAGGTTATGGGATACGCGAAGGTCTTGGCTGTCTCTGGCAATTGCAGTCTTTCGATATTAAATTGTTTCACAGTATTATCCGCATCCTTACCTTTGCTGCAACAAGGTAGTGGTCTGAGTCGATGTTAGCCCCTCGGAATGTTCCGACATCCGAAATACTGGATGCGTGCCTCTTGTCTATCGCTATGTGATCAATTTGGTTGACTGTTCGTTGATCTGGAGACCGCCATGGATATCGTGTTGAGGAAACCGTGTGCTGGCTAAAGTGGCATTTTGTTCCGTAGCGAAGTCAATTAGCCTAAGACCGTTACCAGAGGTGTAGGCTATATTTTAACACAACACTGCTAAAGATGTCTTCTCTTCCTACCTTTGCGTTAAAATCTCCCAGCACGATTTTAACATCGTACTTTGGTAGTCGCTCATAGGTTTTGTCGAGGAGCTCGTAGAAGCAATCCTTAGTTATATGATCTTTTTCCTCCGTCGGAGCATGAGGGCATATAAGGCTTATTTTGGCGAAGTTGGCCTTGATGCGGATTGTTACAATGCGTTCGCTAATTTCTTGAAAACATAAGACTTCTTGCCTAAGTCTGGCACTTATAACAAATCCGCATCCGCTGTTTCTGCTCACTATAACACGGTCCATAGTAGATGTCACAGTTTTTCATCCTCTTTTTGCCCGGCCCATCCCATCTTATTTCCTGGATGGCAGTAATGACTGCTTTGTAGCAGTTTAGGGCTTCCGCTAGTTGTTCGCTTGCACCTCCCCTGTTTAATGTTCTCACATTCCAGGTGCAGATACGAACGTCGTTGTCCTTTTTTCGTTTGACAGGGTCTTCAACAGTAATATCAGTCCTTTCCGAAGCTATTAGATGCTTCGTAACAATTTTTTTTTTATGGGTGGGTAGTTAAGCACAACCCCCAACCTGGAGGGGCCATTTCCAATTTATTAGATACCCATAGGACATGGGGCCATCAGTATCCACCACGGGATTGAGTGCTGCCGTTGACCTTTCGATTCATCCGCTACCATCTCTGTTTAAGGGGCCTGACTTACTATTGAAATTCCTAGATAACCTGTTGTCCGAATATGTCGAAGCAGCTCATCTAGGTTCGCCTGGGACGGCAGAGCGGGTATTCATTCCGCTCCATTCTGACCAGCGTGATTATAGTGTTGCTGTTTTACGTCTTGTTATCAACCCTCGCAAATTGATCACATTGCGATAGATAAGAGGCACGCATCCAGGATTTTGGATGTCCGAACATTCCGAGGAGCTAACATCGACTCGGATCACTACCTTGTAACAGCCAAGGTAAGATTGCGGATATCCACCACGCAACAACAATCCAGAAATACTGTGAAAAAATGTAATGTCGGAAGACTGCAACCGCAAGATACCACCAAGACCTTCGCACAACGCGTATCCCTTAACCTCTCGATTAACACCATACCACCAGCATCGAATGTCGAAGAGCGATGGCAACGATGCCAACAGGCCATTAGATCAGCCGCAACTGATGTGCTAGGTTTCTCGCCCCCACCAGCAAGAAACCCCTGGTTTGATGAGGAATGCCGACAGATGCTCGCAGCCAAGAACGAGGCCTACAAGGCTAAGCTGCAGGTGAAGACGAAAGCTGCCATTGAGCTCTATAGGCAAAGAAGAATGGAAGAACATCGGCTTTTCAGCAAGAAGAAAAAAGAGCAAGAAAAGCGCGCGATCGAGGATATAGAGAGGTGCCACTCCAGGAACGATGTTCGCAAGTTTTACCAAAGTGTAAAACGGCAAAGCCAAGGCTACAAGGCTCGAACAGAATCCTGTCGAGATGAACAAGGAAATATCGTAGTTTAGACACAGTCGATGCTGAGGATATGGAAGAACAACTTCTGCAGACTGTTAAACTACAGAGGCATAAGTCTCCTCAACATCGCCTACAAGATCCTATCTGCCGTAATATGTGAAACTCAAGAAGTCCAAATCGATACCCACCACCTATTCATCGATTTCAAAGCCGCATATGACAGCATTTATAGAGACGAACTGTACAGAGCCATGTCTAGTTTTGGTATACCGCCCAAACTCGTCCGATAGAGAATTCTCGCTGCTCCATCAGGGTCGGAAACGACCTCACCGACACATTCGATACCAAAAAAGGATTTAGGCAAGGCGATGCGCTGTCATGTGACTTCTTTAATCTGATTCTTGAGAGGATTGTGCAAAACTCCAAAGCCAACACCAGAGGCACAATTTTCAAAAGTCGGTGAACTACTACCATACGCCGATGATATTGACATCATTGGTGGGACCCAACGTGATGTTATAGCCACGTTTGCTAATATAGAGAAGGAAGCGGCGAAAATGGGTTTAGCAGTAAATGAGGGTAAGACTAAGTATATGCTGTCATCACGAAAGGACTCACAACATCGACGAATTGGACAAAACGTCACCATTGACAGATATAACTTTGAGGTAGTACGGGACTTTGTCTACCTCGGCTCCGCTATTAGCTCTGACAACAACATCTCGTCAGAAATTAAACGAAGAATTACTCTTGCCAACCGCTGTTTCTTTGGGCTAAGAAGGCAATTTAGTAGTAAAGCCCTCACTCGAACTACTAAGGAGATCCTATATAAGACCCTGATCATCCCAGTCCTGCTCTACGGCGCTGAAGCATGGACCGTACCAAAAGCGGATGAAGAAATCTTTGGTAGATTCGAGAGGAAAATTCTTCGAAAAATCTTCGGTCCCGTTTGCGTTGACGGGCTATGGAGACGAAGATTCAACCAATAACTATACGAGCTGTACAGCGACATGCCCCAATACTCCGGCTCGCAGAGTCTTCGGTTCCCAGCCAGACGTCGGACGCAGTAGAGGAAGACCTCGCCTTAAGTGGCGCGCACAAGTGGAAACCGACCTCAACCAACTTGGAGTGCGCAAATGGAGGCAGGTAGCTAAGGACCGGGCTAATTGGAGAGGCATGTTGGTTGAGGCCCAGGTTCATTCCGGACTGTAGCGCCACTTAAGTAAGTAAAGTATCAACCCTCGCACTTATCGTTTAGCAAGTCAAATCCGGTTGGACGAGACCAGTACCCGATGGTTGCCACTGGGAGATAAAAAATAAGCACATTTGATGTGTAGTCAGAGTTGTTAGCACTGGGCATTGCCAAGTTAAAGCCAATCAGAGTCTACCCTCATTCTACAACCCAACCATCTGGCCTGAATTTGTTCACAAAATATGCGCTGCAAAAGTTGATGTTCGTCATGAAATTTCTAACTTAGCTAGAGAGTCTAATTTGGAAGGTATGGAAGAGACTGACATAAATGAATTTCTAACCTCGCCCAACCAAGAACTGTCTAATGAAGAACTATTGCAACTGGAATTGCAATTTGATAATGAAGAAGATGACAGTGACCGTTCATAAGAAATCTCCGAAGAACAGAATTAATCTCCAAACAAATTTCCAAAGCGATGTGTTTGATTGACGAAGCTATGGAGATTTTTTTTTAAAACGATCCTGACACGGGATGAAGCTTTAAAGTGTCACAAGCGGTAGTTACGAATATCAATTGCTACAAGCAAATTTATGTAACGTTGAAGAAAAAATCTGTTCAGCAAACATTGGACCAATTTTTTGTGAAAGAAAGCCGACTTACGACAACAGCCACTATGGACTCATTTTCGTAACCCTGGAAAATATCTTCGGTATTAACATGGTTTGCTGTAGAAAATCATAATTCACTTTGCGTCATTTCAATTTGCGTTGTGTTTTTTGGAATGTAACCACGACGCAAACTGAGGTATTGGTGTCGACTGTTTCTTTTTCAAATAGCTATAGGTTAGGGCGTTGTGACAAAATACTAATCTTGTAGGTGCGTCGCGGACTGAAGAAGCTTGGGAACCACTATTGGCTTCAGCGAATCTCTTATTATTCCCTACTCTTCGTGGATGTCAGTAATTTTAGAGATGACTTACCTAATGTCGACCATTGGCGTTTGGAAAATGAAGTTCAACCAAATGTCGCTTTATTGAACGACGATCCCACGACTGCATCCCAGCATCCCAGCATCCCAGATCTCCGACTCAGCTGCCATCGTTGTCCATAAAGGAGCGTGGATCTATAAAGTTTTGTGCTTCCACCGACTGGGAGTATATGATAACAGCAGGTGCCCTTATGCCCAGCAGGGATAATAGTAGTAAAGGTAGCACCATTATTTTATATGTTGTTGGTGTGAGTTGGAATTTTATTGTTAATTAAACAATTATTTGAACTCTCGAATAAATTCGTGCATTGGATAGGAGTGTGCTCAGAGGTATGCGCTCGACTGGATATCTCAAAAAGTGAAAATTTGTCAAAAACTCAACTTCGATATCATAATACTTTAATAAAGATACCTACTGGGAAAATAATCCCTGCAACGCTTTTTAAAAGTTTCGTCATATATAGTAAACTTTTTTTTTCAGTGTATTCAACCCCTCAATTTGTCAGTTATTCGTCGACGCGACGGACTCTTTACCAACAAAGAATGACATGATGGTACACTTGGATTAAGGCTCATCGACAACCATACAACGAGGAAGGGAATCAGCTACCGATACTACAGCTACTCTCTTCAAGGCACAAATCCTTTCCACCCTTGTGTGTGCAAATATCTGCGCAACACAACCGCCTACACACCCTCCAACCAACGAACCAAACACAACAACAGAACCGTTTGGTTGCGAAATATCGAAATTATCATTTCCGACACGTGACACATGTGACTCTAATCGGTTTAATGAAACATTGGCTTCCTCCGGAACAGTAGTAGGTATCCCTGATTTCATGTGCCCACTGTAAGCGTATCCTAGCATCAGCATCCACAAAAGAGCATTTTTGACGTCTTTAAGGATGTAATCCTTCTGTTCACTGGTATTTTAGTCCATATTCGTAGTTTTCTTGCATTTCGTCATTCTAACTGAGTTCGTCGGGCATATGTGCAAGTGAAGGGTTATCCAAATGCTACTGGGTGTGTTGCCACTTCAGAAAATATAATCAGGATACTTTTACGTAAGTATTTATGTTGACTCTATGACGATAGACAAGATATAAAGATCTGTAGCATTATAGATATTATATCGTGAAAGGTTCATTTGAAAGGATATTTCATACGTAGGAAGGTGTGCTATGACGAAAGCAGTGTAAGGATGTTGTAGGTTTTTAGTGTAACATGTAAGTTGGGTTAAGGGTAATATATGTTGCCCAAATTATCTTTTTTGAAAACACGTGCTTATATCCTTATACCGTTTTTATGGTTGGTGGTTGATGGTTTGTGGTTGATGGTTGGATGTTGTAGAACGAGGTTAGACTCTGATTGGCAATGCCCAAATGTAATAAACTCTGACTACACATCAATTGAGTTTATTTTTACCTTGAAGTTGTAACCATTGGATACTGGTCTCATCCAACTGGAAATGGTGGCGGATGAACCGAAAGGCCAACGGCAGGAAAAAAAAAACCATTGTTTCGAAGCAACTTATAGCCTCGGAATGGACTAATTTTATTGATGACACCCCTGCTAAACGAAAAAAGGACAACGACGATCCTATCTGCAGCTACAGGCGAACAACTAGCCCTACGCTGCTACAAAGCAGACATTACTGCCATCCAGGAAATACGATGGGATGGGATGGGCAAAAAGAGGTGAATAACTGTGACATATACTACGGAACGTGACCAGAAACAGCAACAATTCGGATGTGGATTTGTTATAAGTATGCCAGTCTTAGTCAAGACGTAAAATGTTTCCAAGATATTAGCGAACGCATTGTGTCAAACGGCACCAAGGTCAAATCCGGGAAAAAGGCTTATATGCGATCACGCTCCAAAGGCCGGAAAATATGAAGATTTAGTGAAAGACTGCTTCTAGACATTCCCTAACATTACTTATGAGTATGACTATGAGAGACTACCGAAGTACGATGTAAAAATCGTGCTGGAAGACTTAAAAGCAGAGGTAGGAAGAGAAGACATCTTTAGCACTATTGTCGGAAAACGCAGCATACACGACAACATTCTGGTAACGGACTTAGGCTGGACGGTCGCCACGTTGACCTAGCAGTCGCTCAAATGATTGACACTGAACCTGATATTTGGAAGCTAATGTGGATGACTGTCGAGGCCCCTTTGATCGCCTCATAGTGTAGGTTAGGTTAGGTTGCATTGGCCGCACGCAATTCTCGTGCACACTTAATACATGTGGTACCAAGTGGATCTGTTGACTTTCCTATATTCGTCCGCCTAATTGAACCATTCGATTCGGAGCTAATTATAAAGCGTAGTAGGTTTCTGATATTGATGTTAGCTAGCTCACTGAAATTTTCGAAAAATAAGTCTCAAAGATGAAGCTTCCTTTTTCCTGAAAGAGCTGGACAAGAGCATAGAAGGTGAGTAATACTTTCTAACTCTTCTTCGTCCAGGCAACTTCTACAGAAGTCATTGCTAAAGAGGCCTAGTCTTTTTGCATGTAGACCTAAAGGACAGTGTCGACAGGTGCCGATTTGATCCTTTCAGCATAGTCAAGCATATGGAGCGCTTCTGGTTAAAGTTTGGCAAGAGTTGCCTGGATATTTGGCAAGTTGTGTCGTTTATCCATCTGCGGTTTGTTTTCTTGATTGCATCCAGTTTGATCTGTAATTTACATATAGCAGGGGGGCATACCTAACATATCAACTGGCGGTAGAATATCAAGGGTAGTGCCCTGTCTGGCAAGTTCAAATTCCTTGTAATTCCCTGGTATGTCTCTGTGGCCCGGCACCCATAACAGGTGAATGGTGAAATGCTCTGCCATGTCTTTAAGAGATAGTAGGCATTCGTGGACTGATTTCGAATTGAACATGATGGCTTCCTGGGATTTGATTGCCGCTGGGCTGTCACTGAAGATGTTAATATACATCGTGGATATTACATTCCTTTGCAGCCAGGACAAGGCTTCTTTGATTGCCATGATTTCCGCCTGGAAAATGTACAATGATCAGGAAGGCCTAAGGACTCCGGATTCTGTTTTAGACCTTTCCGTGAAAATGTGAATCGAGGTATTGGTTCCGATCGAAGCCGACTCCCATTCAATGCGACTAGGAACGGTTGTCCTAAAGTTATGCTCAAAACTGAGTTGCGTAGTGGAGTGGTTGTAGTTTTCTGTAAGGTGGTTCAGAATCTTTGTGTGTTCACCCTGACTGGGTGTCCATTGTAACAAGGCTCTCAATGTCACAGCTGTATAAGCCTGTTTGCGTAGATATCTAGGGGCACTAGATGTAGGATACCATCTAGCTCCGCTAATGCATATGTAAGCTGATCTTTAAACGTTACCTAGTAGGCTGGAGGCTGTTACCTGGAGGCTGTTTCTAAAGCCGTCCACCAGTCTAAGACACCATACTGGAGTATGGGTCTAATAATAACCAAGCTACGGTTAACGTTTAAATTTGCTTATCCAAAGCCAGACCCAGGTAATTGGCTGATTCTGCGAACTTGAGACTGAAGCCATTAAGTTTGGGTTAATTTGCGGGACTTTTGTTTTTTTAGGGTTCATGCCAAGTCCACATCTGGTGGCCCATTTGGAGAGTTCAGTGTACAGTTATAATTCTCTAAGAGTATTAAGGTATTTCCCTGATATAGCTATTCCCTGTCATCCACTTAGGCAATCACTTTGCATCCTTCCCTTTCTATATTTGGTTGTAGTGTATCGTTCTATTCCTCTAGTTAATGGGTCCTAATACAATTTGGTTACAATTTGATTGTACAAATTTAACTATAGTGACATAAAAATCGCACTCAGATACCGTAACCTTCGCCTCAGCCCTAATGATCGATTTATTAGGCCGACCTCCACTTGGTGCCATATGGACGACTATCAAATCAAAGCAGTCATCATCATAAACACAAATCACCTCCTCAATTATAACAGACGTTGCGCCGCCGCCGCGCTTCTGTACCGTACGTACTATAGAATGCTGGATTGTAGGAATCATTACACAAAGCCCCCACGCAATTTGTTTACATTAAAAATATTAAAATTCCTCGAACAGAGGATCCGTTGACAATAGCGTGTACCTGTGAGATGGTGGCTGTTTCTCTAGGGTAAATCCCAAAAAATTCTCAATCGAAATAGGAATTCGCGGAAAGGCTTTCCGTTGGAAGGATATGGCAATTACACCAAACCAGACCAAAAGTAATTAGTAATCTGCATTCCAAAACAACAAACAAAGTTCTGAAATTCGTCCATGTGACGCGTCGCGGATTACGATGGCAGTTTTACCAGGACTTGTGTGATCAAAATTGTCAGCACGCGGTTATTTTTTTTTTGTTGGAAGACATAAATCTTTTGGATGCAATCAAAATGATTGCCAGTACCAGTGTCAAAGGAGAACGATACGGACTAGGGATGAGTAAGTACAAAAAAAGTATACCGCGAGCCATTCAAATGGCGTCAGTTTTTATGTTTCCAAAAACCGGCATGGAATGAGTAATTGGATTGGTTGACGACTCTGTGGTTCTGGTCATGTGGGATTTCCCATTGCGCGATGAATAAACGTGTCCGTCTATACACGAACCAATGAATCAGGTGAAAGAGCATTTGTATGTAAACAGTGGCGTAAAAGGATTATCCTGGACATGTTAGATACATTTTCGAATGCCTCGGATTTTCTTTTTAAAAGGATATAATTTATTCAATTTTTATTTTATTTTTGGGAACATGGAGACAGACAGTACATTTGTCTTTTGGAGTGTGGTGCTTTTTTAAGACTGTAAGGCAAGTTGGCAGAGAAGTGTTTTGGTCACTTTTTTATGTATACCCAGGTTGCCGTTTACTTAAATTTGATTGTCTAAATGAATTTAGGAATGTTAAAAAGATCAGAAATTAAAATAGACTTAAATTAGAAAAAAGTATCTCAGGATATACTTTTTGTTTGCTTGATAGACTTTTATAAATTTCAGGGAACGACAACAACTAGAATTTTCAAAATTGCACCAATATGACTGCCTATTTCGAAGTAAGCGCCATTTTGTTTGTGCCGGACGAACGCCGTCGTGTTTGACAGTTTATATTCGGACTGCGCCAGGACCTGAGGGTTGGAGAATCAAGATAACATTGAAATATATATCTGGCTTTAACGGCCTATGTAGGGCTTCAAACCTAGTTTCCCATTTCATTTGTATGGTCAAAGTTAAAATCTTTGTCACAAAGCTCGCGGTAATAACGGGTGATTAAATGAGGCACATTTTCGTTTCAGTGGATTCGTCAATAAGCAGATTTGCCGCATTTGGGCGAATGATAATCCAAGAATGATTGGTGTGGTTTATGGGCTAGCGCCATCATCGGGCCGTATCTTTTCCAAAATGAGGCCGGTCAAGAAGTTACTGTGAATGGTGTTCGCTATCGTGAGATGATAACGAACTTTTTATGGCCCGAATTGGAAGATATGGATGTGGACAATGTATGGTTTCAACAGGACGGTGCCACAAGCCGCACAACTAACGAAACAATGGCTCCTTTGCGCGACAACTTCAATGGCCGTGTTATCTCACATGGTGGCGATGTCAATTGGCCGCCAAGATTTGACACCGTTGAACTTCTTTCTTTGGGGTTATTTGAAAGAAAACGTGTACGTCGATAAGCCAGCAACAATTTAAGAGCTAAAGGATGAGATACTTCAGCACATTAACGGCATAGAACCTCAATTATGCCTCAGCGTCATCGAAAATTTGGACCAACGGATGGAGCTGTGCCGGCGAGGTCGCGGCGGCCATTTGGCCGATATTTTGTTCCATACATAATTGAACCATACCAATATTATCATAATTAAATGAAATGACAACAAATTCCTAAATAATTTGTGTTTTATTCAAAATCAACATCGGCCCTTAAAATTTAACCACTTTAGTATGCACAATCCTCATACCTGTTCCTGATTTATCATCAGCCGATATTTACATGCGTACTATCTTACATCCACACAATGTCTTAAACCACTCACCCTGCGGGACTGCCATTTGGTATTAGTACATCACAGGGTTGGTAAGTTTATCATGATTTTTGTCTCGAGTGAACTTCTGTTGCATCTTCTGATTCTGAAGCCTTTTTAATTTTACAAACCTTCTCCATTGTTCGTACTTCTAGTCCCTGGGGTCCCAGGTTCAAATCTACAGTCCGGAATAAACCTGGGCCTCATTCAACATGTCTCTCCAATAAGTCCGGTTCTTAGCTAACTGCCTCCAGTTGCGCACTCTAAGTTGGTTGAGATTGGTTTCTACTGCGCGCCACTTCTGGACTTATGGCGAGGTCTTGCTCTACTGCGTCCGACTATACGCGTTGCGCGAAGGTCTTGGCGGTCTCTTCCTATTGTAGTCATTCGACATTACTTTTTTTCACATAATTTCTGGTTTGTTGTGGCGTGGCGGATAAACGCATTCTTACCTTGGCTGAAACAAGGTAGTGGTCCTAGTCGATGTTAGCCCCTCGGTATGTTCGGACATCCAAAATACTGGATGCGTGCCTCTTGTCAATCGGTTGACTGTTCGTTGATCTGGAGACCGCCATGTCCCATTATGGATATCGAGGTGAGGAAACCGTGTCCTGGCTATAGTGGCATTTCGTTCCGTAGCGAAGTCAATTAGCCTAAGTCCGTTACGAGACGTATTGTGTTGGCTTAATGTTCCGACAGAACTGATAAAGGTGTCTTCTCTTCCTACCTTTGCGTTAAAATCGTACTTTGGTAGTCGCTCATAGGTTTTGTCAAGGAGCTCTTATAAGCAGTCCTTAGTTATATCATCTTTTCCCTCCGTCGGAGCATGAGCGCATATAAGGCTTATGTTGGCGAATTTGGCCTTGATGTGGGTTGTTACTGTCTTGGAAACAAAAGACTTCGTGCCTGGCAATCTGTCACTTATAACAAATCCGCATCCGAATAGTCGCTGTTTCTGCTCACTATAACACGGCCCATAGTAGTTGTCACAGTTTTTCATCCTCTATTTGCCCGGCCTATGAAAAAAAACAATAAGGTCTTCAAGTTTTTGCGGTATCTCTGGACTTGTATGCCGGTTTCCTTGTCAAGTAAAAGTCGACATCATATTCCATACCGACATCGTAGAGTACTTTACCTTTAGTAGATTTTCATTCTTACTTTCTCTTGCTCCGTCTTAGGTTAACCTTAAGATCGCCTTGGTTTTACTGAACTTTTTCTCTACGTATATGCCGATTTTTGAGAAGGCCGTTTTTGATTCGAATGATTTTAATGAAATATCATGACAATCCATCTAATTGTCTAAATCCTTTTTGGTATCGAACGATACGTCATCCTGGTTTGGGCTGTGTACCAAAACTAGACACAACTCAGCTGTAAAGCCCCCATAAATTCTATTTTATGCGACTTTAAGACTGATAAATAGGGGAGAAGTATCGATTTGGAATACTTGGGTTTTTTCTGGTTCTGCCGTAGTGATATTTGATCAGTTGTGGACTTTCCTGGTCTTAAACCACACTGACAGGGACTGATTATATTGCTGATGAGCTTTAAATAGGATCTTGTAACCAATATTGAGAATGCTTGCCTATTAGCTTAGCTATTGTCGATATTGACACATTTCAGAAAATCCCCTTTTCGCGGATTCGACTATTGAACTAGAAGGTCAAATTTTTATGGGTTGAGGGCAACCTTTGATTTTCCGACTAATCCGCTACCATCTCTGTTCAAGGCACCTGAATGAAAAATAGTATATCTTGGATTAAGGACTTATATAGGGTTTCAAACCTAGCTTCCCATTAATTTTTGTGTGCCGAGTTATTATTTACTAACAATGGGATCTCAAGTTAACACCAATTCCAAAGCTTCTGATTGAAGTTGTATACTCTTCGATGACGTCACCATAAGTATAGCTTCGCTATTGATCATAACGTCAACTACGTTCACTTTTCGGAAACCATAAGGACTTTTCCTTTAAAAATAAATCTGAAAAAATTGTGAGGGAGTCAGAGAATTGATTGCACAGCTGCTCTGGATTCTTGGGGATCTTGCATTCACTTATATCATCAAATATCAAGTGCCCGATATTGGAACTTTTGGTCATCACTTATGACACATTTATCTTCAGCATGTAATATCTTTTCCACTTTGGAGTCAGTGGCATTTGCCTTAAGAAAATACGCAAAAACCATAATAAAATGTAATATACTAAGAACGCTTCCTAGTCATTTTCCACCAAGCAAATAAGTTAGAAGCAAATTTGTATCCAATGAAAAAGGTGCCCCCTCTCGAATTTCCCTTGTCGTCATTCCGAATCCATGCCATAGCATCGTAAAATCGAACAACCCGGCTACACCTTTAAACAAAAACTCGAAACGCATGACTTTTTGGAACAGCAATTGAAATTCATTTACACCCATAATGACATTTCACACCTGCCGATGCCGTACATAAAGGACCATTATCATGCACCATTACAATTTTATCTCAACCCATCTGCACCACAACACGCCCACACTCCAAATCGTATATCTCCCGCTCTGCGTTTGTATGTTTTTCTTCTTTTTTGGCGACGGCAAAGTGTCACATTCGAGACATCTTATCTCACAACAGAATCAACCCCACGACTTTTTGCGCGCTGCCTTATGTTCGGCTCCATCGATTGTCCCCAACTTGCTAACTACATCTCCCTCGCAGCTCCTTCCAAGCTCGCGCATATTTAAATTTTTTATTTTGCGTTGCCAAAGTGCAGCGATATCACAAGCGACAGTAAGATGGTGGCGGTATCGTGGTCGTCGGGCGCACCTTTTGAATTCGCAAACGGTCCACATACACATTCAGCATCCATACGACAAAAAAAACTCGTCGTCGTGGAATATCATCTCGCGCACTGATTCCGATCTATGTTAAGGAGTTTCAACAAGTTACTCCTTTTGGGGCAGCAATCATGACAACGAACGCGGTACTACCACGATGGAGATACATACACTCGGATACGGATCCCCCTTTCTGTAAGCAACATTTCTTCTTCTTATCCTGTGGCGCTCGTTATGGCATGTGGAAGAGGAAAGGAAACCACTACCCAGGTCGATGATGATGAAGAAAAAGAAGAAGAAGAGAACTCCCATGGATGTTATTTGCAATAGCAAGCACTGCCACACCAGGTACGAAAATTGTATCTGCTTCGCCAGGGAGATACCTGTTTCAGATACGCACTCATGCTGATTTGTGCGCGCACGGCCTCTATGGATCTCTGCTCAGAGATCACGAAAGCTGCAACAGCAGCCAGCCAGTCGAACCTTAAAGGCTCTATACCATTGCGCGCCGGTTGTATTACGTTTTACCATACCTTACCATAGAATGCTTCAAATCTCGAGGCATGGCCTTTGTGCTGCAACGCTCCCCGCTGGTAGCTGGCGCCAGTTGAGAACACCTTTTTCTCTACGCGCCGGCATTTAGCCATTTAACACCATTAAGTGGAAGTCTCGCTCGTTCCCAGTGTCCCGCTTGTGCGAGTGGGATAAGGTGTGACCATAATTTTCGCTGCGCGTTTTTAAGGCACACCACACTCATACACCGCTGCTCGTTGCGGTGACAATAAGGTGTTGCACCGCATTAATCAGGAACCTGTTCGACCAACCATGCCATAGAGTACCGGACCCGGTGCAGTGCTGGTGAGTTGATAGTCAAAATTAATTACGAATTATGAGAGGAATATTTTGACACCCATGGGGAGACTGGGTCCATTGTTTGGGCTTTACGGGTATATACGCCTTTGTAGGGCATTCAGATGCAAATTAAATTGGCTCGTCGGAGTTTATTACTTTTCGGGCGGGTTGACAGTTTTATTGAATCTGTGGCAGCGAGCTCTGTGGGTATATTGGTATAGTATGTGGCAATGGGCACTGCTTGGTGTGAGGGTTTTAATTGAAAAAAAAAATGTTTAATCAAATTGGGGAGCACTGATTGTATGAATAACGCCGCGCCGTCTTTGATGCTCTAGCATCGATAGAAGAATGAAATAAATAGACGAATTCACTGTGATAAATGCTAAAGACTCCTGGGGGTCCGACCGCAAATAGATTTAATAAGAGCGAAGCTGTGAAGACAAAAAAAAAAAAAAAAACGATTTGTAGCGCATATGAATATTAAGTGTGTGTGAATGGGGTGAGCGATGAATTTTTGCCTGTGTCCCATTAACAGATGGTCGGGGTATTGTGTGAGAATACCTCCACACAGATACGTCTGGTAGGTGGTAGGGGATGTTCGTGGAAATTTTACTAAGGCCCGGTTTTTCAGTGCTGAGTAACTCTGAATTTACATAGAGTTTACAAACACCGAAATAAATTTAATCCAGAGTTAACTCACGAAGTGCAGGGTTAAATTTGACTCCTTGTGTGGTGATTTGATTTGGTAGCACTTATGTTTTATCGATTTTGCTGTCAAAAAGTTATCGAAATGTATAGAATCTGCAACAGCTCAGTGATCAGCTGTTTGGTTTCTTTTTCTCCAAACGGCAAACAAATGAAAACGCTTTTGTCGCGATCTTACAAGTTTGTTTAGTCTTAAAACAGTCAAATTAATTTCTGAATATATCGTACACGTATTTAGTTTACAAACATTTAATAAAATGTCCACATAAATGGAATTGAAAATAATTGTTTGCTTGGTATTTATCATCTGTCAAAACATCTGATCATTTAATCCCAGAGTTAACTCACCAAACTTGCTGGATTAACTCGAAGTTAACTCCGGATTTAAATTGACTGAAAAACTACTTTCTCGAGTTAACTTGAGATTAATCCCGAAACTAGGATGACCTCGCACTGAAAAACCGGGCCCAATGGAAGATACTTTATTTTGCGTTGGAACACTGCCTTGAATAGATATGTTACTAGGATTTAGGCAAGGCGATGCGCTGTCATGTGACTTCTTTAATCTGATTCTTGAGAGAATTGTGCAAAACTACAAAGCCAACACCAGAGGCACAATTTTCCAAAAGTCGGTGCAACTACTAGCATACGCTGACGATATTGACATCATTGGTAGGACTCAACGTGATGTCATAGCCACGTTTGCTAGTATAGAGAAGGAAGCGACGAAAATGGGTTTAGCAGTAAATGAGGGTAAGACTAAGTATATGCTGTCATCACGAAAGGACTCACAACATCGACGAATTGGACAGAACGTCACCATTGACAGATATAACTTTGAGGTAGTACGGGACTTTGTCTACCTCGGCTCCGCTATTAGCTCTGACAACAACATCTCGTCAGAAATTAAACGAAGAATTACTCTTGCCAACCGCTGTTTCTTCGGGCTAAGACGGCAATTTAGTATTAAAGCCCTCACTCGAACTACTAAGGAGACCCTATATAAGACCCTGATCATCCCAGTCCTGCTCTACGGCGCTGAAGCATGGACCGTATCAAAAGCGGATGAAGAAATCCTTGGTAGATTCGAGAGGAAAATTCTTCGAAAAATCTTCGGTCCCGTTTGCGTTGATGATGCCCCTGGTCAAAAAAACTCCGCATTGGACGTTTAAGATGGCTAGGACATGTAGAACGAATGGACACCAATACTCCGGCTCGCAGAGTCTTCGATTCCCAGCCAGACGTCGGACGCAGTAGAGGAAGACCTCGCCTTAAGTGGCGCGCACAAGTGGAAACCGACCTCAACCAACTTGGAGTGCGCAACTGGAGGCAGTTAGCTAAGGACCGGGCTAATTGGAGAGGCATGTTGGTTGAGGCCCAGGTTCATTCCGGACTGTAGCGCCACTTAAGTAAGTAAGTAGATATGTTACCTCGTGGACTTTAAAGTCTTTAAAATCTTATATTAGTCGGTCATCTATTTATCTGCCGGATGAATGCTGACGTCAAAATTTGTTATACAGTGGTCGTTTTATTATTTCATATGTTTGGTGGATGACAATCTAGGCGATGCAACTTTTTTGGACAACCGGATGACAATATCTAGGAATGGATGACAGACGTTTTCAGGCAATCAGACACCAAGTTGTTGGTGTTCTGTCAGAATTTATCGAATTTGATTAGATATGAATCCAATCATTTGAAAAAAAAACCTGCTGTTTCTCTGGTCAGGATTCGTGTTTGGATATACTGAATTTTCAGAGATACCGGAGGTATTGTTAAGAAAAAGTTTATTTACTGGGATAAACATTAACCAACCCCTCCAAGTTGAGGGTTGTGCGTGGTTTTACTACCCACAAACGAACAAAAACCATTGTTACGAAGCAACCAAAAGCTTCGGGAAGGAGAACGAAGTTCGTATATGCACATGAAATTTGGAAATATTAAACAGGGGAGGTGGCGAACAAATAGCGGAAGGCCTAAGCTGATACAAAGCAGACATTACTGCCATCCAGGAAATTCGATGGGATGGACCGGGCAAAAAGAGGATGAAAAACTGTGACATCTACAAAGGATCGTGTTAAAGTGAGCAGAAACAGCGACTATTCGGATGCGGATTTGTTATAAGTGCCAGGTTGCCAGACAAGAAGTCTTATGTTTCCAAGACATTAGCGAACGCATTGGAACAACCCGCATCAAGGACAAATTCGCCAAAATAAGCTTTTTATGCGCTCACAACCCAACGGAGGAAAAATATGATATAGGGAAAACTGCTCCTAAGAGCTCCTTGATAAAACTTATAAGCGGCTACCGAAGTCCGCTTAAAATTGTAGGAAGAGAAGACATCTTTAACAGTATTTTCGGCAAACATAGCCTACACGACAATACGTCTGGTAATGGACTTAGGCTAATTGACTTCGATACGGAACGAAATGCCAGCACACGGTTTCCTCACCTCGATACATGGCGGTCTCCGGATCAACGAACGGTCAACCAAATTGATCACAATAGACAAGAGGCACGCATCCGTACATTCCGAGGGGCTAAAATCGACTACGACCACTACATTGTTGCAGCCAAGGTAAGAATGCTTATGTCCACCACGCCACACGAAACCAGAAATATTGTGAAAAAATGTCGAAAGACTGCAATCACAAGAGACCGCCAAGGCCTTCGCGAAACTCGTATCTCATAACCTCTTGGTCCACACCATACCACCAGCACCGACTGTCGAAGAACAATGGCAACGATGCCAACAAGCAATTAGATCAGCCGCAACTGATGTGCTAGGTTTCTCGCGCCCACCAGCAAGAAATCCCAGGTTTGATGAGGAATGCCGACAGATGCTCGCAGCCAACAACAAGGCCTACAGGGCTAAGCTGCAGATGAAGACGAGAACTACCATTGAGCTCTATAGGTAAACAATGGGGAGAAACGCCGGCTTTCCAGCAAGAAGCAAGAAACGCACAAAATGGAAGACTTAAGAAGGTTCCACTCCCGAAATGATGTTCGCACACTTTTCAAAAGTGTAAAACGTCAATGCCAGGGATACAAGGCTCGAACAGTCGCAGAAGTCTCCTCAACATATCCTAAAAGATCCTGACTGCCGTAATATGTTAACGCCTGAAAACGTTTGCCAACAAGCTGATCGGCCCTTATCAGTGTGGTTTCGGAAAGTCCACAACTGACCAAAGCTTCACACTTCGGCAGATCCTGGAAAAAACCAAGAAGTCCAAATCGATACCCACCTAATTATCGAATTCAAAGCCGCAGAGACTAACTATACAGAGCCATATCTAGTTTTGGTATACCGCTCTCGCTGCTCCATCAGGTTCCGAAACGACCTCACCAACACATTCGATACCAAAAAAGATTTAGGAAAGGCGATGCGCTCTCATGTGACTTCTTTAGTTTGATTCTTGAGAGGATTGTGCAAAACTCTTGAGCTAACACCAGAGGCACAATCTTCCATAAATCGATGTGACTACTAGCATACGCCGACGATATTGATATCATTGATAGAATACAACGTGATGTCATAGCCACGTTTGCTAATATAGAGAAGGAAGCGGCAAAAATGGGTTTATGCAAAGGACACACATCATCGACGAATTGGATAGAACGTCACCATCGACAGATATAACTTTGAGGTAGTACGCGAATTTGTCTACCTCGGCTACGCTATTTATCTGACAGCAACATCTCGTCAGAAATTAAACGAAGAATTACTCTTGCCAACCGCTGTTTCTTCGAGCTAAGAAGACAATTCAGTAGTAAGATCTCACTCGAACTACTAAGTAGAAAGGATCTCCAGTCGTGCTCTACGGCGCTGAAGCATGAATCGTATCGAAAGCGGATGAAGAAATCCTTTGTCGATTTGAGAGGACAATTCTTCTGTCCCGTTTGCGTTGACGGGCTATGGAGACAAAAATGCAATCAAGAAACTATACGGCGACGTGCCCCTAGCCCAAAAAACTCTTTATTGGACGTTTAAAATGGCTAGGACAGTAGTAGAAACCGACCTCAACTAACTTGGAGTGCGCAACTAGAGGCAGTTGTAGCTTAGGACCGGGCTAATTGAAGAGGCATGTTGGTTGAGGCTCAGGTTCATTCCGGACTGTAGCGCCACTTAAGTAAGTAAGTAAGTTAGATTGAGATTCGGTGTCTCCTATCCTGCTTAGGATTGTACCGAATGCCAGACTCCGAGTACATAAAATATTATCGCAACAAACTCCTATACGATGGGGTTCAGCTGAATAGAATTGACAAATTCCAAATTAAGTTGATGTACGCTGCAAGGGCGATGACTAGCGACAACAGCCTTATCCTTGTGGCTTTTTACCCCAATGATGAATACATTGAGAGTACGCTTATGTTGGGCTTTATCTACACAGAAGCATTCATTTACATTGATTCTTAGGGTTAGGTCAAGGAAGGGATGGTATCCCGGTATTATACCACCGCCACGTGTCAAGCGGCTTAGCAGCGAGGAGTTCGTCGGTAATGCTCAGGAGCTCCCCCGCTTTAGCACGGCGACATCGGATCTGCACACCGAATTTCGGTGGCTGAATAACGAGGAAAGTGAATTAGAGCTTTTCCAGGGGGGTCATTCCGTAACTTTAGCATCGGACGAATCTAGGCAGCGTGATGGACATCCATGATGGCTGGACGGATCCCCAAGGACGTAATTGGGATGGCGACCATTCGGGGCACATGGCAACTAGTGCTTGCCACCCTGATTATATTTAAATCAGACTTAAGTAGATTAGGTTAGTTTTTAACTAGGTTAAGTTGTATAAAAAAAATATATCAAGAATTAAAGATTTTGTATTTGAAAAATACTCGTTAAAGTGCTAATAATAGTTTAAGGCCAAAAGACAATGTCAACAATGTTAAAGATGGGCTTAGACTGTCCGTGAAAGGTCAGTAAGAATAATTGTTAATGATAAAATAGATTTAAGCATTTTTGTATAGTGTTAAGTTTTTTTTTTTTTTTTTAATTCTGACCTGCCTAAGCAGTAATATACACATCGACCTAAAAGATCTATTGTGCTTGCCGTCAGATGCTTTTTAGGTTAGTAGCGCTTCTACTTTCCTAATGTAGCTGATAATACTTTCAGCCGAAGATTTCCTCAATTCTTCGGGACTTAAGAATTCCCTGAAGAAAGATTCTCTTCTCATACCGTAAAGGGCCGGTCATTCACATATGATATGCTCGGCTGTTTCGTCTTCTTCTAGACATAGTCTGCACTCCGGTGAGTCGACTAGACGCATTTTGTTTAGGTGATATCGCAGACCGTGATGACCAGTTAGGTAGCCTACTAAGTTTTTGATATCGTGCCTGCGAAGATTTAGTATCTTGTTGGCATCTGTTTTGAAGGGCTGAATAGCTCTTTTGGCCTGTCTAAGGCCGGGGATGTTTCCCCAGTATGAAACACATCTGTTTTGTTCCCAGTTTTTTATGACTAGATTTATGACTGATTTGGGGATTGCACAGAAGGGTTCAGGTCCAATGAAGGGGGTTTCCGAACCTTTTCTGGCTAGTTCATCAGCTTTTTCGTTACCTTCAACTCCCTTATATCCGGGGACCCACTATAGTTTGGTTTTGTTCCTGGAACTGAGTGTTTGGAGGGAGTTGAAGCAGTGTAGTACTGATTTGGAGTCAATGATGTGTGAGCTAAGGGCTTTTATAGCTGCTTGACTGTCCGTGAATATATGGATGTTTGCGCCTTTTATACCTGAGTTGTGTATTAGGTTTGCGCATTCTTTTATGGCATGGAGCTCAGCTTGGAATACACTTGGGTTTTTTCCCATAGGTATTGAGATGTTTTTATTTGGTCCATGTATGTCAGCTCCTACCCCTGAGTCCATTTTAGAACCATCCGTATACCACTTTAGGCCGTTTAGGCAGTTTGGAGGGTTGTTGCTACACCATGCTTCCCTGGTTGTGATCTCCGTTGAGAATCTTTTGTCGAAGCATAGTGTCTTTGGTAAGCGGTCTGTAACCGCACAGATCATGTCAAGTTCTGGAAGTTCGGATAGAAGTTCAATTAGTTTTAGATGTTCACTAATGTTTAATTCTTCCGCTTGTGTCAAACTTGCTGAGCTGCGAATTGCCACTTTTTTTATATAAATGTGGAGAGGTGTTAGTCCTATTAAGGCTTCCATAGCCGCCGTGGGACAGGTACGCATAGCTCCGGTAATGCCCAGACAGGCAAGCCGTTGTACCTTGTTTAATTTATTTATAGTTGTTTTTTGGGTGACTTTGTTCCACCATACTATTGAAGCGTATGTTATAATGGGCCTGACCATGATCGTGTAGATCCAGTGTGTGGTCCTTGGAGAGATTCCCCAGGTTTTACCATACATGCTTCGGCAAGCCCAGAAAGCTTTGGTTGCTTTTTGAATTTTGTTGTTGATGTGGGAGTTCCAGCTTAGTTTTTTATCGAGGATCACTCCAAGATATTTTACTTCGTTGGAATACTCAATGTATGTACCATTTATTGAATAGTTTTAAGTTGAGAGATATAAATAAAAATCTCTGTATTACAATGAGCACATAAATATTCAATTAGACAAGGCAAGAGCGGCATTCATATCGCAAAAAAGCCTGTTTTATTCCAACTATCTTAGATCCGATGTGAAGATCATTTATTACCAAGCATTCGTTCGTCCAATTCTGACTTATGCGAGTCCAGTGTTGTGGAACATTAACCCATCGTATATGGAAAAACTTCGAGTGTTCGAGCGCAAATGTCTTAGAGCCTGCACACAGATGTATAGGAGTGCACATTCCGATTATAGGCATTACGTCTCAAATAAAAGACTTCTGGATGCTTCTGGTGTGTCCAGAATTGACAATGTCATTCTAGATCTTGTAAGGAATCACTTTGTTCGTTCGGCAAGTGTTAGCGAAAACGAATTAATATCTGGATTATTCTATCCGAATCCTGGGTATTTCAGAAATGCCTTGGAAAGTGGATACATTCCGCCAGAAACATTTCTGTTTCTGGATGCATATGGCTACCTATCGGATTCAACGAACGTTCCAATAATATAC
This sequence comes from Rhingia campestris, assembly GCA_932526625.1. Taxonomy (NCBI): domain Eukaryota; kingdom Metazoa; phylum Arthropoda; class Insecta; order Diptera; family Syrphidae; genus Rhingia; species Rhingia campestris. Next base: position 171,184,456 of record OW052182.1, read on the forward strand.
CATGCTGCAAGGAGAGCAACAGATAAAAGGGAATACTGATCAAATTAAATACTGCATTAGCATACCTGAAAGCGACAAAAGTAACACTAACAGGTTAAATAGAGACCGATACTGGTGGCTAGACTGGGCTGAAGCCGATACTTAGGTTAAGTAAAACTAGGCCCCGACATGTGATCTCTGATCTAACGATGACTTGTTAGTCGATTGAATAGAGATCACATGACAGTGCCTAGATAGGTTAAGATAGGTTTAGATAGGTTAAGTTAGTCTTGTAGGTTTTAGTTTTATATAAAAAAAAAGTTGCGACTGTCTTCTAATATGTTTTGATTCACATTTTCCTATTTTCAAAAAAAAAAAAAAATAGTACATAACAATAATACAAAAATTCACAAAAAATATAAAAATTTAACTAAACAAACAAATTATATATGATGTAATGCGAACCACAATGGTCTTTTACTTTGGCAAAAGTTAAAAATGTCTAGTCTTTAAGTTTATTCAGGCTATTAATTAATATTAAAGAAATTGTGAATAAATAAACGTTAAAAAAAATATATATAAATAAAAATGAAAAAAAAAACACTTTAGCAAACTTTCCATGTTCACAAACACGAATTTACTCCAACCTAAAACAATCCCAGGTGTAGGTTATTATTTCGGGTGATATACCATATGGATCTCTCACGTGCTGACCATGTCAGGCTGGACCGACTTAAACATTAACCTAATCAACGTCGTTATCCACATAGTGAAGTCACAGTAACATTCAACATGCATAATCAATATTTGCCATCCATAAATGCATGAGCGATCCCATAAGTTACAACTTGAGGCATCTTATATTAAACTGACATTAACTTCTAAATGTTTAATTTGTATAAACTTGGATGACCTGGAATTTAGTAATAAAACTAAATCGACAAAAGTGTGGTAAAATTAAAATAAAGTAGATTCGGTTTGTTTCTAGGGTTTTCTACTTTATTTCCATAATTGAATGTTCGAAATTTTACTGCCAACATAAGCTGCTCTTTCCCCTACTACAAAATCAAAACTGGGTTAATTTAAACGATAAATATAATGAAACAACATACAATAAAACTTTTTTTTTGCAAACATATAAAATCTCAATGAGGTTGATTAATACGCGCAGCATCCGCATTTCTTTCCAAATATTTACGTATTTAGTTTAGAAACAGATGTTTAGATATATGAGGATTATTGTCGAAACCACTATAAAAGCGATATTTTCAATGCCTTATATTCCATGGTTATTAGCTCAATGAAACATATTGTTGCGCATCTATAAACGGCCCCATTTTGACGTTGTTGACAGGAGAAGCAATCGATGTCATGACAAGGCTGTCACTCTGATTCAGTTAATTTTCGATTGTCATTTTATTCTGAAGTCTAATGAAGTTTCCCTAAGAGTTAACCTCGTGTATTTTTTGCATCGCTAATTTCTCTAACCATCGTTTCCTTGATTCAGCCTAAAATCCGCGAATTCGCAACACTGGTGTCAGATAATGTAAGCATGCTTAACGTGAGCACCTAGCCTTTACGGCTCTTATCTCACGGTGGGCCTACCCACATATCGCAACCATTTTTAAGTGTGGTTAGCACCCCAATGCAGCTCGCGCACAACATCGGTAGCAATTTGAAAATCATGTTTTAGGCACGAACTTCAACCTTGCTAAGGTCCGAGGCTATCTGCACCTCTTGCATTCTAAAGTCACCCTCTTTAGAATGCCATACGCTTCAACGAACTTCTGACAACCACAACCACCACGATACTCCCACAAGGGGGCCTACCTCAAAATCAGTCTAGGACATTGTCTAGGGGCTCTGATTCCCGTGGTACCATTCTATAGTCAATGGTGAGACTCCACACCGATTCCTTATGGGCTCCATAACAACCCAGTCCGGTCTCGAAGTTACTAAGTCACCACCAATCAGGTAGTAATCAGTGGCAACAACAAGTAACTTTCCCACTTCATGCACCATTTACTCTAGTTGTTCATTGAACACACGTTTGTTCATTCAACAAAAAGAGCTTGACTGCCTCGCCTTTTCGGACATAACTTTATTCGGTTACCGAACAAAGAATGTCCTTACGGCGAATTATAGCAGCCAAATGGTTGTGGATCAACTTTCACAGTAAACTGCTATGACCACATTCACCGCAGATCGCTAAGTAACGAATTAACGAAACTAGCTTTCCTGCGGCTACCTCTATCCACCACCTGAGGACGCGCCCATTAGGGGCCCAACCCCCCTGGGAACACTGGTGTCAGAAGTGGGATGCTCAAGTCGATTTGACAGAAGTTCTAGCAGAAATATTCAGGAAAATGTGAGGCTTACAGATCCAAAAACATTTGCCAATGCAGTTTCGAGCGCCATAACGGTAGAATCTGCTCGCATTGTAACATCTACCATTCACCAGGCTCGATCGATTAAAATAAGCAGCGGGCACGCCTAACCCGACCGGTGCAACCGCAGGCAGCCCAACAGAATGAATCGCGGTGAGAATGAAATGTACATGTCGGGAAACTAGCAGCAGTCAGCGACGAGGGGTCAACGCTGATTTCGTCGAATCGATCCCAAATTTGCAGCATTTATTCACAGAAATTTCATAATAGTTTTACTGTTCCCATAATACTCGACAACGTGTCCTGTCGAATGTTGGTAGATACCGGATCATCGGTAACGTTGGTGAGTCGATCTGTCATTCCGCCCAATACCCGCCTCCTCTCTGGCAATGTAAACCTGCAAACCTTGTGCGGCAATTCATTTAAAAGTTCTCATTGTTGGCGTACACATATTACACTTAGTAGAGTTAAGCGTCGCGTTAAATTAACAGTGGTTGATTTTTCCCTTCCCGCTGGTTGCCACGGCATCCTTGGTGTAGATGTTCATCAAGTGACTAAGAGACTGTTGGACTTTTCCTCTCATCAGATGATAGTCGGTGGACACCGAATTTCGATGACCTGTGAGAGTGATGATCCCGCAACAAATCGTTCTGATAAAGCACAGCTAGATGAATCTACTCGAGCATCATGTCTGAGAGTTGTTGGTGACCCCGTCATTCCACCCCGATCAGAAACCATGATTGCGACCGCCGTATGGTTCGGTAACCTCCAAGAAGGCGTTGTATCTCCGATAAATTCATGGTTGCCGAAAGGACGGCTGATCGGAAAATCTATAAATAAAAATTGCAGTGGTGTGGTGTACGTGCGAGTTGTTAATGTTGCTGACCATTCGGTGGTTTTATCCGACTATACTCCAGTGGCCATTTTTGGGGAAGGTGAATGTGTCGATTTGTCCATATCTAAAGAAACACCTATGTTAGGATGTCTGAAGGAACTATGCGAACGGTCGCTGGAACATCTCGAGCCGGCACAACATCTAACGGCTAAAGATCTTTTATGGGAATTTCGAGACATCTTTTCAATGGGTTCAGATGATTTGGGAAGAACGAAAGTAGTTCAACACCGAATTGACGTGAGATCAGCCAAACCAATTAAGCAGGCCCACGTCGACTTCCTTTTACAAAAAAAAGGAAGAATCCCGACAAATAATTGAAGACATGTTACGACGAGGTGTTATCGAGGCCAGTTCCAGTCCATGGGCATCTCCCATCGTAATGGTGAAAAAGAAGGATGGGTCGACCAGGTTCTGTGTCGATTATCGCCATCTGAACTCTGCTACGATCAAAGATTCATTTCCACTACGCCGAATAGACGACACTTTGGACTCGGTATCAGGTTCGGTTTGGTATAGCACCCTCGACTGCCAATCACGATACTGGCAGGTAGAGGTGCACCCCGATGATCGGGAGAAAACTGCATTTGTAACTAGAGACAGTCTGTGGCAGTTTAAAGTGATAAGTTTTGGTCTGACCAATGCCCCCGCCATTAGAAGTTTGCCTACCCTACTTGGATGACATCCTTGTTCACGGTAAGACCTTCGAACAAATGGTTATAAATTTGCGTTCTGTTTTCACCCGTTTAAGAGATTCCGGCTTAATATTAAATTCGTCAAAATGCAATGTATTCCGCAAAGAAGTCAAGTTCCTGGTTCATGTGCTGAGCAGTAAAGTTGTCTCTCCAGATCCCGCTAAAATTGAAGTGGTTCGTTGGCCTACTTCATCGAATTTGACAGACCTACGCAGCTTCGTGGGACTTTGCACGTACAACAGCTGACTGAGAAAAATGTGGTCTTTAACTGGACAGATCGGTGTGCGAGTGCGTTTGATGAGTTAAAGGAAGGTTAACATCTTTCCCGGTGCTAGGTCATTTTCATGCAGAAGAAGAGGTTATACTTGATACCGATGCATGTGATTATGCCATAGGAGCCGTGCTTTCTCAACTGCAGGACGGAACAGAAAGAGTCATCGCATATTTTAGAAGGGCTTTGAACAAGTCAGAACGCAATTATTGCACGACCCGCAAGGAACTGTTGGCATTAGTTAAGCCATAGAACACCTTCATGTTTACCTGTATGGTCGAACATTTTTAGTCCGAACGGATCATGACGCATTAAATTGGTTGTTGTCTTACAAGAACTTAGAAGGTCAACTCGCCCGGTGGATGGAGTGCCTTCAGCAATATCACTTCCGAGTGCAACATCGAGCTGGAAAAAAACACCTCAATGTTGATGCGCTTTCCCGGCGACCATGTGCGTATAAAATTTGCAATCACTGTGATGCTAAAGAAAAAGGGTTGCAGTCAACGTCGGACAATATAGCAGTGCTTGCCATTCGACTGGTCGACACTGATCTAGATCTCCAGAAGCTTCAGCACGCGCAAGAAACAGATTCTATCCTTGCTCAGGTAATTAACTGGGTAAAATCTGGAAATCGTCCTACATGGAGCGAGATCTCTCGTGAGTGCAATGTGCTTAAAGTGTATTGGGCGCAATTTGCGAGTTTAATGATACAGAAAGGAATTTTATCAAAAAGTGGGTACCAACGAAAAGACAACAGCCAGACCATTTACTTCCGATTATTCCGCGGGCGTTGTTTCATAAAATTATTAAGTTGTGCTACGATACCGTATCGGTGGATACATAGGTAGGTATGACTTAAAAGCTAACGTTCCTCAATTACAGGTTGGAACCTTTGTGTGGTTGCACAATCCTCGGAGGTAAGTTCGAATTTCCCCAAAACTTCAATCGGACTGCGTTGGACCATACTGGTCATGGAAGTTATAACCGATGTCACCACTAAAATTCAGAAGACGCCACGATCTAGGTATAAGGTCGTTCACATTGATCGCGTCACCATTTACCATGGCAACAACTTTGACTCCTGGCCTTCCGAGAAACATCTTTCAACCGAATCGGCTCCAGTTCAAGAAGGGGGTAGTGCTTCGCATCTATGAACGGCCCCATTTTGACGTTGTTGACAGGAGAAGCAATCGATGTCATGACAAGCCTGTCACTCTGATTCAGTTAATTTTCGATTGTCATTTTATTCTGAAGTCTAATAAAGCTTCCCTAAGAGTTAACCTCGTATATTTTTTGCATCGCTAATTTCTCTAGCCATCGTTTCCTTGAACAGCCTAAAATCCGCGAATTCGCAACAATATACAGAGAGTACTCTAATATGGGGCTTTATTACTTCTAAGGCTTTTGTTAAAATTGGCTTCATATGACAGGTGTAGGATGAGAAGGATATTCCCCTAGTAAAGTATGTACTGTATCGTCTAAGAATTGCATATACTCACGTATATTCCAGTAGGTAGTGGAAAAACTCCAAAGATGGAGTCAACGGTGGCCTAAATGAGCTGCTTCGACATATTCGTTCAACAGGTGATTTAGGAATCTGAAGGGTAAGTCAGGCCCATTGAACAGAGATTGTGGCGCATGAGCCGAAAGGCCAACGGCAAAGTTCAATCCCGGAGTGGATATTGTTGGTCCGGATCTTAGGGGTATCTAGTAATTGGAATTGGCCCTCCAGGTTGGGGGCTGTAGGGTTTACTACCAACCTATGGGGAAAAAAAACAGTTGTTACCAAGCAACCAAGAGCCTCGGAGAGGACTGATATTATTGTTGGCGACTATGCTAAACGAAAAAAAGGACAACGACGTTCCTATTTGCACCTGAAATCTGAGAACATAGACGAAAGAGGAGCAGGCGAACAACTAGTGGAAGCCCAAAGCTGCTACAAAGCAGACATTACTGCCATTCAGGAAATACGATGGGATGGGCCAGGCAAAAAAGAGATGAAAAACTGTTACATCTACTACGGTGTGCCATATAAGTGCCATAATTAGACAAAAAGCCTTATGTTTTAAAGACATTAGCGAATGCATTGTAATAATCCATATCAAGGCCAAATTTGCGAACATTAGCCTTATATGCTCTCATGCATCGTAGGGCGAAAAAGATGAAGATATAGCAAAAGACTGATTCTAGGAGCTCCTTGAAGGAACTTATGAGCGACTACTGAAGTACGATGTTAAAATCGTGCTGGGAGAATTCAATGGTAGGAAGAGAAGGCATATTTAGCAGTATTGTCGGAAAACATAGCCTTCACGAAAACACGTCTGGCAACGGACTTAGGCTAATTGACTTCGCTGCGGAACAAAATGCCACTTATGCCTCACCTCGATATCCATAAGGAGACATTGCGGTCTGTAGATCAACGACGAGCAATTAAATTGATTACATTGCGATAGCAAGTGGCACGCATTCAGTATTTTGGATGTCCTAACATTCCGAGGGGTTAACATCGACTTGGACCACTATTTTGTTACAGCCAAGGTAAGAGTGCGAATGTCTACCACGCCTCAGCAAATCGAAAATAGTATGCGAAATTTAAATGTCGAAGAACTGCAATCGCAAGATACTGCCAAGGCCTTCGCAGACCGATTACCCCTTAACCTCTCTATTAAACCATACCACCAGCGTCTAATTTCGAAAATCAATGTTATACCGCCTAAACTCATCCGTCTGTTAAGGATGACATTGGAGAACTCTCGCTGCTCCATCAGTGTCAGAAACGACCTCACCGACACATTCAAAATCATAAAAAAAAGGATTTAGACCAGGCGATGCGCTGTCATGCGACTTCTTCAATCTCATTCAAAGTTACGGAATGACCCCGGGACTTTGTCTCCTCGGCTCTTCAATGAACTCTGACAACAACATCTCGTTTGAATTCAAACGAAGAATTACTCTTGCTAGCCGCTGTTTTATCGAGCTAAAAAGGCAAAGTTGTAATAAAGCCCTCACTCGAACTACTAAAGAGATCCTATATAAGTCCCAGATCATTCCAGTCCTGCTCTACGTCGCTGAAGCATTTACCGTATCAAAAGTGGATGAAGAAATCCTGGGTCGATTTGAGAGAACATTTTTCGAAAGATCTTCGGTCCCGTTTGCATTGATGGGCTGCATTCTATTAGGTTAGGAAGTTGGAATCGAGTTACCATAGCACTACGGCTCAAGTTGGGCCTATTGTGATTTACTCCAATTAGAGCTCACTCATGATACCGGACTTTGTGATGAATCCTAGTAAATCTTGGAGTGGGCTGTTAGATATGTCCTCCGCCTCAAGGTAGTGTTTAACTAATTGGTGGTGACGTAATCTGATTAGGCAGTTTCAGTGACACAGGATGTGTTCTGCTGATTTTTCGTCCTCGTTGCATAGTCTGCAGTTGTTATCTTGAGTAATTCCCATAGTGTTTGAGGTGTTTTTTTTGACTTGACAATGTCCAGTAAGGAACCCTGTGACAGTTCGAATCTGACTTTAGCACTGCTGATGGGTATTCCACAAAATGGTCTTGGCATCATAAAAGTTGATGCCGATCCTTTTCTGGCTAGTATATCTGCTGTTTCGTTGCCTAGGTGTCCATTGTGTCCTGGCACCCAGATGAGATGTACTCTGTTACTGCTGGCTAGCAATGTGAGTAGTTGTAGGCAATCCCATACTAGTGTTGATGTTATGTCGTAACTTTGTAAGGCTAGGAATGGTGCTTTGCTGTCAGAGAAAATATATATGTTTTTGTTTGTTATGGAATTATTTAGATTTTCTCTGAGACATATTTCTATAGCAAAGATTTCAGCTTGAAAAACGGAGTTACATTTGTCCATGCTTGTGTATATGAATGTTTTTGATTTAACACCGTATCTTCCAGCTCCAACTCCTTCTCTTGTTGTTGATCCATCTGTGTACTATACATGAGAATCATTGGCAAATGTTGGTTTGTTCTGTTCCCAATTCTGACGATTTGGGAATGTTACCTTGAAGTTTTTCATGAAGTTGAATTTGGGTAGACAGTAATCTGTCATGGTGATTCCAAGTATTTCATCTTTATTCAGTTCCATAACAATTTCTGGATGGATTAGCTTGGAGTTATCGGCATGATCAGATATGAATAAGCATGAAAGCATTTGTCATGGCTTCTGTATCTGAAGATGTAGAGGTGGAAGGTTTTGGATAACTTCCAGTGCTGCAGAGGGAGTTGTTTTCATATCACTTATAGTACATACACAAGCTAGTCTTTGAAGGTTATTGAGCTTGTCTTGTGGTGATTTTTTTTAATTTTTGCCAGCATGAGGGAGCTGCATATATGGCAATTGGTCTGGTTATGGCTGTGTAGAGCCGTAACATTATTCCCCAGCTTTTACCAACCACTGGGCCACAGAGAGATCCTGGCTTTGTCGATGGTTTTTCCGAGGTGAGAATTCCAAGTGAGCTTTTCATCCAGAGTTAGTCCCAGGTATTTAACTTCTTTTGAAAACTCTATTGTTTCACCAAGCATAGTGAGTGTTTTTTAGCTTATCCCGATTCCGTCCTTTCGTGAATGCAATTATGGTACTTTTTTTGGGGTTGCCAGTTGGGCCTACTTTTTTGCACTAATTGGCAACGAGGTGTAGTAGCCTCTGTAGGAGTTCTGAGATTGTTTCTTCGAATATTCCTCTGATTAGGATCGCAATGTCATCGGCGTATCTACGGGATAAAACACCTCCCTGTGGGCGACCTTTCGCAGCCGTAACGCTGATTTTGTCACTGCCTAATGTAGCATTTATATTTCTACTGTTAAGCATGTGCTTTATCCATTCACATGTGGTACCATCTATGCCTGTGTTATGGTTGCATCTGTCTATTTGGGCATGTTCGGTGTTGTCAAATGCTCCTTCGATGTCAAGGAAGAAAGCCCAGAACAACTTCTTTGCTCTTTAGGGATTCCTCAATTTGATGGGCTATGTAGATGAAGATTCAACCAAGAACTACACGACCTGTACAGCGACATATCCGTAGTCAAAAAACTCCGCTAGGACTTGTAGATTGAATGGACACCAATACTCCAGGTCGCAGAGTCTTCGAATCCCAACAAGACGACAGACACTGTAGAGGAAGACCTCGCCTTAAGTGGTGCGCACAAGTAGAAACCGACCTTGACTTACTTGAACTTCACAACTGGATGCAATTTGTTAAGGACCGGGTTAATTGGAGAGCCATGTTGGTTGAGGCCCAGGTTTATTCCGGGTTGTAGCCCCTCTTAAGTAAGTAAGTAAGCAACTTCCTCGAGAACTGAAAAAATTGAAAGTGGACTGATCATAGCACAGTATCTTCTATTATCCCATGCAATGGATCCACTAAGCTGGATAACTAGATCCCCAAAACTAAAGTAACGTTCATCAAAATGCAATCAAGATCACTTGAAAGAATTGTAAATGCAAAACTACATTAAAGGTAGGACAGGGGATTAGTCATATATCCAATATGAATATCCAATCGAATATCTCTAAATACACAGAAGAGTTTAGGAGGAATCAGGATCACTTCACTCGCCGTGAGCTAAAAAGTAGAAATTAGACATTAGTTGCAGGAGTACAGAGGAGAATGTATCAGTTGATGGATCATGTTGAGCCCTGAAAACTGTATCAATTTCCATTATGCGATGCAATGGAATCCACTTACCTTGCAGAATAGCGTGACTCCCTAAAGAAAAGTAGCGGAACTATGAACGCAGAATTACATAAAAGAAAGGATAGTAGATTGATCATGCCATGCTTTTGAATCTTCTAAAAGCCCCAAGTACAACTAGAAGCGCAGAATAGTATAAAAAAATCAAGATGACTAGGCATAAGCTAGAGAGGTTCAAAACACGTAACAAAACTAAAAAGGTGATCTCGCTTAGGCATTGTTAACGCCCTATATGACCATGATAGGTGACTCGATCGAAAAATGCAAACAAACTGAGGAGTGGAATTCTTTTAATGGAATCTTCGCATATATATTCATAAGGGGTGAAGAATCTCTTAGCAAGGTCTAAATCCCAGGACATACAGCTCTCCCTTTATCAGGCGATCTTCAATAAAAATGCAATTTGAAGCCACTTTAACCTTGCCCTAAAAATGCATCCATTTGATCCTGCTACTGATACGCATTGACACGCACACAATGTATTTTGAGGTGCATCTCAAAAATATTGTTACTAAGTACCGTCTCATCTTACAAATCTCCTTCTCAAAACCTTATGCCATATCGAAACCTAAACAGTTTCATTTATCAAATCCATTTATCTCATTATTTGTCTGAAAAGCCAAATATTGACTTATCCATCACATCAAGATATCGCATCCATTAGCAAGCAATCCATGTCCTATATCTGTAACCTGCATTTTATATGCGTTCCTGTTCCCTTTGCTTCTGCTTGTTCTATACGCAAAAAAGGCACCCATCTCCAAATCCCCTCAACTGATGTGTGTCCAGTGTACAATGGGTAACATGATCCTTTTCCACTTTCCAGATGATCGGTCTCGTTGTTCGCTTCATCCCTGCCGAAGTGTTCAAATCACCTGAATCGCATTTCTTTTGCGCATCACCGCTCTAATCCGTATACGACCGATAAAGTGTCAATTCTGTTCACTTGATGTGTTTGTTCTCCTTTAAGGATCAGACAGACAACGGATTCCAACAGCAGCAAACAAAAAAAACACATACACACACCACCTTAACAATGTTGCAATGTGGAATGCGGCATAGCATTCGTTAGGACTACACGGGAATGCAACAAAACAACGGACAAAAATATCCTTATACGGTTTGGTGGATTTAATTCCACTGCCTATAACCCTCCGAGTGATGTTCTTCAGGTGTCTTGTATTACAGAAGCTGATGGTACCTGTGAGAGAGGGTCGCGTTCCTTTTTTTTTTGTGCGGTCGATTTTTCGGTGATGTATGCTCAAAGTTATGCAAGTCAAGTGTCGGAAAGCATCGTTTCACTCCTTAATCTGTGAATCTTGACATCTGAACAAAAGTGCATCGACAGCGTGTACAAGAGAAAGGACGAATCGCACATTGTATTGCATTCTCTCTGCATTGTTATCCTTTTTGTGAAGGGCTATTGCGTTGCACTTTTGTGTGAGAGGGTTCTCTCGGTATATCGCTTCGGGGCTAGACAATTGGTAATTGCAGGCTTATTACACAACATTTGATTGAGGCGACCTATTGTCTTATAAGACGGCTGAGCTGCATTGTTGGTGGCAACTGAAGTGGATATAAATTGGATTTGAATGTGGCAATTGTCTGGCTACTTCATAAAGTAGGCGCTCGTTTTTGTTACCAAGGACTTCCAAGTCCCCGTTTTGGTAGGTGTCTGAGTGAATTTGCACACATTCTACCCTTAGGCTGGCAATTTGTAAATGTCTTCGCAACATCAGGCTGTCTGCATGTGCAAATGAAAACATTCGACTGCCATTATGTGCATGCGATATCGTCAATTTTACCGCCGCCCCCAACGTTATTATTAAGTTCAAGTTCGGAGCTTGGCTAATGGGCAGTGTTTGCTGGATATCCAGCGACGCCGGAGCGTAGACATCCAAATCCAAGCACCTTCTCATGGTCAGGGATTATTTTTTTTTATCTCATTTTGACGCCGCCCTCTCCTGGAGTGAAGGAGTCATTCGATTTACATTGCCCTGGATGTGTGTGTGTTGTGCGGTTTTGGTTTGTTGTTCTATACACTCATTCCATTCATCATCGAGATCCTGAGAACTCCTGTAGGCGTGAGCAGTTTGCCTACAAGAAACAACGGAGCTCTCCTCGGTTTAAGGGGCAATTATACTCGCTTCGTAATCGTGGGTTGGAAATTAATTGGGAACTTTACTCAAATTACAGGTTCTCGAGAGCTAGATGATTGTTCAGCGACCATCGAGTGTTTGGAGATAGTTTTGTGCCTCATTAGGATGAAATGAGGTGAACATTTGTTTTTTTTTTTGTTTTTGTTCAACTAACGGGATACGTTTAACTAAATCAGAATTCGTGTAAGAATTTGGTAAGTGGAGGTTTGAAAAAATACGGATTTTTGAATTCTCAGAAAAGGACCATCGAGGGGTTATAAAATTTTAAGAAAGATTATCAGTTGGAGGAGTAAACCATTTTGAAGGAGTCGGTATTTCAGAGTCAGGTGGTATCAATAAAATTTAATATGTTTCTAGGCACCTAATGGGGTGAACAGCTATGTTCAAGGGAAAATTCCATTTATGGATGAGGGGTTCAATGGACCATGATATTGCTGCAGGGGAGGCCTTTAAATAATTTGTGGTTTGATGGGAATTTCGCTGTGAACAGATTCGTTCTTGTAGTAATTGATGGAGTATCTTAAAACAAATTTTCTATAAATTCTGGAGTAAGTCAAGGCTCAGTTCTCTAACCTACTCTGTATATACGAAGGTCTGCCCTTATGAAGAAGAAAACGAAACCGAATTCAGAAAAACATCGAAATGGAGAACAGAAAATCCATGCATAATCTGGGCATCGCAACTCGATTGTTGTATCCTGGCAACATGCTATTCTTTCAGGGCAAAGAGACAAATATGCATCTACAATTAGTAGCTGGGTTCTAAGCTAACTGCTTCCAATTTCGCACTTCAAGTTGGTTGTGGCTGGTTTCTACTTGTGCACGCCACTTAATGCGATGTCTTCCTCTACTGCGTCTGACGTCTGGCTGGGAATCGAAGACTCTGCGAGTTGTATGACCTGCTGATAACCAATTTTGTATGCTTTCTTCTTTCTGCTATGTCATCACGTTGAGTCCGACCAATGATGTCAATGTCATCGACGTCTGCTAGTAGTTGTAACTAATTATGGAAGAATGTGCCTCTGATAACCAATAGCCAACAGGCACATTCTTGCGAAATCCTCGCAAATTAGATTAAAGAATTCAAGTGACAGTGCATCGCCTTGCATAAATCCTTTTTTGCTATCGATGTGTCGGTGAGGTCGTTTCGGACCTGATGGAGCAGCGATAATTCTCCATCGTCATCATGCACAGATGGACAAATTTGAGCGGTATACTAAAACTAGACATGGCTCTGTATAGTTCGACTCTATAGATGTTGTCGTATGCGGCTTTTAAATCGATGAATTGATGGTTTTTTCCCAGGATCTGACGAAGTGTAAAGATTCGGTCAGTTGTGGACTTTTCTTTCCTAAAACCACACTGATAAGGGCCGAATAGGTTGTTTGTAAAAGGTTTCAGGAGTTGACATATTACGGAAGATAGGATCTCGTAGGAGATGTTGAGGAGTCTTATGCCTATTTAGTTGGCGCAGTTCAGGGGGTCTACTTTTTTGTGGATCTGGAAAACGATGCTGAGGTTTCATTTTTCAAGGAATACTTTCATCTGACCAAGTTTAGCTTATGAGTTGGTGAATGCTACTTACCAAGTCATCTCCTCCGAGCTTTATAAACTCGGTGGGAAGGCCGTCATTTGCGGCAGCCTTACGCATGAGTACACTTATTTAAGTTGGTTGGTAGTTTTCGTTGTCGTCGCCAATAATCAATGGTTCGTTCTGTCTGACAGCGGGAGATTATTCGTCGCGTCGCCATTTAACAGCCCACAGAAATGATTCTTCCATATTCTCAGCATCGACTGTGCCTCAACTAAGACATTTTCTTATTCATCTCGACGGGATTCTGTTTGAACCTTCTATCCATGGCTTTGACGTTTTACACTCTGTGAACATTTTTCCTGGAGTGGCGCGCTGAGAGGCGCTCGATCGTGCGCTTTTCTTGGTCTCTTTTCTGAAAAGCCGATATTCCTCCCACCTTCTTTGCCTATAGAGCTCAATCGAACCTGCAGCTAAGCCTTTTAGCACTCGTTTTTGGCTGCAGGCATCTGTCTGCACAAAAGTTCCGGCTGATTTAATGGCTTGTTGACAATGTAATTCGACATTAGAAGCTGGTGGTATGATGTTAATGGAGAGTTTAAGGGATACGAGTTCTACGAATGACTTGGCGGTCCATTTGTAATTGCAGTCTTTCGGACTGTCTGTTAGATTAACCGGTCGTTGATCACGATACCGAGGTGAGGAAACCGTGCGCTGGCAATAGTGGCATTTCTTTCCGCAGCGAAGACAAATAGCCTAAGGCCGTTGCCAGACGTGTTGTCATGTAGTCTGAGTTTTACTTCATTTGCGCTAAAATCTTCATAGAAGCAGTCATATCATATTTTTGCTACGTCGCATCGGAGCGTGAGCGCCTTTAAAGCTGATATAAGTAAATTTGCATATTCAGCATATTTCTGCCAAAAATTGTTCAAACTTTCGTTAGTTACAAAGAGAAACGCAAGCATTTTTCTATTTTACACACACTAGCGGGGCCCGGCACACGTTGTCCCTCCAGTGAATATTACTACAAAGTCATAATTCATACTTATGTTTCATAAAATGCTTTTTAAATATAAAACAAAACTAATTAAAAAAAGTGTTATTACAAGAGTTGTATTTTGTTAACATTAGTAGGTCTTCGTTGGCCCATCCTGTAAATATTTTAAATAACTTAAATACAGCGCCACCTATTGGGTCTAAACATAAAAAAACATTTAACACATGACCAAACATACATTCATTGGGGCTATGCATACTAGTTTGCCTTAACCAGTAAAAGCCATGTTTGTTTGAGAACAGGTGAGGAGAGGTGTCCCTTTAAGAAACTCTTGAAAGCAACATTTCAACCAAAATTGTTGTGCTTGAAGCGGAATAATTCACCTGTCATTTGAATAAGGCACCCCCTTTCTGATCGCATCCCAAATGGCAAAGAATGTCTACCCAAATAAAATGATGGCGTCTACAGTCCCATTACTCCCAGTTAGTCTGGACAAAGTAACCAACGTTCTCCTTTATTTTTAAGTTTTAAGAAGATGTAGGTCATCACTTTTCAAATATAGACTTCACCACATATATCCAACCCAACCTAAGGCATATACCTTTACCTCCTCAACCTATAGGTCTACTTCACAAAAAAAGTACTGCTCCAGCCTATTGCTAGGTAACATCGCCTCCCCGCTGATACAAAGTTAAGTACAAACGATCACCATATTCTGGGAATCATGTGTCAACTTCATATTTCCATGTTCTACTCTCACGCAAGACAACATTATATTGCCCCTATGGTCTACTTCCGATCGGCTCAACATCTGGTATCCTGGTGGTGAACCTACTCGATGTGCACATCTGGTTGCCTCATATGGATTGAACATAGTGCATCACCATACAGATACAGATACCTCTTCTGCACCATACATACCATCCACTGCAGCACGAATTTGTTTCACTCGATAACAACAACCAATCCATCTGAAAACGCGATCAGTCCTCGGAAAACTGTGTTTCGAAAAAAGGAACAAAAAAATCGAGGAAATTTTTTCACCATGTCAAGGTCGTCGTGCATGCAATGCTCGCTTACTCACAGATTCCCAACTCACAACAAAAGCGAACGCAATTTCAGTGCATCGGCATGGCAATCTGTTGGCCACATGTGATTGATTCCACTCTCGGTTCGGTTGGATTTTCTCCAGAAATTTTGCGAAATGGAATCTTCACGCCTATTGTCGCATTGTTTTCATTTCAGGTTCTTCCAGTGGCATTGTCGGCTTGTTTCTGCGTCATATGCGTGTTTTCTCTTTCGGTGTGAACTAATTGGGATCGCACAGGAAGACGTGCCTGCGACGCTGAGTAATCCTTTAATTGTGTTCTTCAACGCTTTCCATTCTATTATTACAAAGCAAACACAAGTTAGGATGTTGAACAGATTGTTAGCAGAAGAGCGGTCTGTTTGGTTTGTGGAAGCCCTACTTTTTTTTTTCTGTTTGCATGTGGTAGTCATGTCACTCAGACCTGGGGTATTAAATTACTCAATTTTTGTGGACGTCTTCACACAAATGTTGCATTGACGGTAACAATGTAATAACTCTGATTGTAGGCTTTGCGGCTTAGTAGTTGACAATTTAATTATGGTCTACAGATGACTAACACTCGAGTTTTTATCCAAATTGAAAATCTGGAAAGATATATTTCCTTAAAATAAATCACACGCCTAGCTTGAGATTAGAAAATAAAAATCTAAATCTTATTAAGATTTTCCAATACAATAAAATAAATTAAAACAAACAACGTCACTGCAATAATGACATCTGATATTAGTCACATCAGTGGCCGATTGATAGCGCCAGCTATCATGGATATGATTGATATGCTAACGTTAGGAAGGTATAATAAAGATGACTCAAAACATTCCAGCATTGAGCAGTTGCGACACACTTTTATTGGTGTATTAAGTTTTTTTTTTTATCAAAAATAGATAGAATAGGTACCTACGCAGTACGCATATTTATTTATTTTTTTCAAAAGTGCACACGACAATATCAAGGTTTAACTTGGGTCGTGCAAAGTCAACCAATGAAATTGAAATGGAAGGAGAGGACATTATTTTAACCGATTTGGAGGGATTTAGCCATCACTAAAATTAAAATTCAGACTATTTATAGTCAATACGTAAGAATGGAATTATATGGAGACTCTAGCGGTTTTCAGGTTGCTGATGTTTGCCAACTCAGGGTATTAGGCTCTACGTGCTAATTACTGAGTGAGTGTCTAGTACCTTCACTAAGTTTACATCTTTAGTCCTAGTTAGGCTGAACAAAGTGAGCAGCGCTCAATCACAAAGTGAATACTGCATCCTAGAGTTATCTTATAACTTAGAACTGGCCATCTTGGTTGGAGGTTGGTTGGATCCACGGTAAGATTTTACTTTATGACGACCAAGAGAACAAAAAACGAAAAACGAAGTTCTAAACTGCAGCTGAAATGTATGAACAATTTAAACGAAAGAAGCAATCAAACAATTAGCATAGCTACTTAGAAGACAGACATTATTACCATTCAGGAAATATGAAGGAAAGGCCAAAACTAGTCTGAAAAATCATGAAATTTACTCATAGATTAAAAAATAAGCGTGTTAGATAATTTTACTGCTAGGGGATTTTTTGAAAAGTAACAGGGGCAAAACCTCCCATACTTAAGTGGAGCTAAGGTCCGAAATAAACATGTGCATCAAACAACATGCCTCTCCAATAAGCCCGGTCCCTAGCTAACTGCCTCCAGTTTCGCACTCCAAGTTGGTTGAGGTCGGTGTCTACTTGTGCGTGGCATTTACGGCGAGGTATTCCTCTACTGCGTCTGACGGTTGGCTGGAAAACAAAGACTCTGCGAGCTGGAGTATTGGTGCCCATTCGTTCTACATGTCTTAGCCATCTTAAACCTCCAATGCGAAGTTTTTTGATCAGAGGTATGTCGCTGAACAGCTCTTATAGCTCTTGGTTGAATCTTCGTCTCCATAGCCCATCAACGCAAACCGGACTAAAGATTTTTCGAAGAATTTTTCTCTCGAATCGACCAAGGATTTCTTCATCCATTTTTGATACGTTCAATGCTTCAGGGCAGTAGAGCAGGACTTATATATGATATCCTTAGTAGTTCTAGTGACTTTATTACTAAATTGCCTTCTTAGCCCGAAGAAACAGCGTTTGGCAAGAGTAATTCTTCGTTTTTCGACGAGATGTTGTTCTCCGAGTTAATAGTGGAGACGAGGTAGACAAAGTCCCTTACTACCTCAAAGTTATATCTGTCAATGGTGATGTTCTGCAAAATTCGTCAATGTTGTGTGTCTTTTCGTTTTGGCAGAATATACTAAGTCTTACCTTCATTTACTGCTAAACCCATTTTTGTGGCTATGACACCACATATTACGCCAGGTAGGATCTTGCAGGCGATGTTGAGGAGACTTATGCGTCAATAGTTGGTGCAGTTCAGGTGGCCTCCTTTTTTGTGGATCGGGCAAACGATGCTGGGGTTCCATTCTTCAGGCATATTTTTATCCGACCAGATTTGGCTTATGAGTGGATGTAACTTACCAAGTCATCTCCGCCGGCTTTATAAAGCTAAGTGGAGGACAGACATTTCCGGCAGCCATATTAAGACAGCGGAATGTTGTTCGTCATCACCGTTTAAAAGTCTGCAGAAGTTGGTATCCAAAATACTCGATGCGTGCCTCTTGTCCATCGCAATGTTATAAATTTGGGTGGCGGTTGATTGAGAGACGAAGAATTACTGTTGCCAATCGCTGTTTCTTCTGGCTAAGAAGGAAATTTAGTATTAAAGCCCTCTCTCGAACTACAAAGGAGATCCTATATAAGACCCTGATCATCCTAGTAATGCTCTACGGCGCTGAAGCATGGACCGTATCAAAAATAGATGAAGAAATGCTTGGTCGATTCGAGAAAAAAAATTCTTCGAAAAATCTTCGGTCCCATTTGCGTTGACGGGCTATGGAAACAAAGAACTTCAACCAAGAACTATACGAGCTGTACAGCGACATGCCCCATAGTCATAAAAACTCTGCATTGGACGTTTAAGATATCTAGGAGATGTAGAACGAATGGACACAAATACTTCGGCTCGAAGAGTCTTCGATTCCCAGTCAAACGTCGGACGCAGTAGAGGAAGGCCTCGGCTTAAGTGGCGCGCACAAGTAGAAACCGACCTGAACCAACTTGGAGTGCGCAACTGGAGGCAGTTAGGTAAGGACCGGGCTAATTGGAGAGGAATGTTGGTTGAGTCCCAGGTTCATTTCGGACTGTAGCGCCACTTAAGTAGGTAGTTGAGAGAACAGAGACCGCGATGTCCCCTAATGGATATCAGGGGAGGGAACCGTGTGCTGGTTATAATGGCATTTCGTTCCGTAGCGAAGTTATTAAGCTTAAGACCGTTGCCAGACGTGTTCGCTCATAGGTTATCTCAAGGAGATTGAGAAGCAGTCTTTCGAATTTGGCCTTGATACGAATTGTTACAATGCGTGCGCTAATATCTTGAATACATAGAACTTCTTGCCTAAGTCTATCACTTATAATTATAACAATCCATAATAGTCGCTGTTTCTGGTCACTAGAACACGATCAACTGTAGATGTCACAGTTTTTCATCCTTCTTTTGACCGGCCCATGTCATCGTATTTCCTGTATGGCAGTAATGACTGCTTTGTAGCAGCTAAGGGCTTTTCCTTCTCTTCTTTAATGTTGTGACATTTCAGGTGCAGATACGAACGTGAGTGTCCTTTTAATTTTATCTTACAAAGATTTTCTTGAAAATGTTCGACCTCGAGAAATTGATTGATTACGATGATAGAAAAAAAGTGGTTTTTGGAAATCTGTTCTGCGGTCCGTCGAGTCGGTCCGTCTGTTTGCTCCTTATCAGCCTGATTGCTCCTTATCCGTGTGGATTTAGGCAAGGAAAGTCTACAACTGATCCAATCTCCATGCTTCGGTAGACCCTGGAAAAAATCTAAGAAGACCAAATCGATAACCACAACCTATTCATCGATTTCAAAGTCGGTTACAACATTATTTATAGAAACTTACTATCGGGTGATCCAAGTAGAGATACTTTTTTCAATAGCCTTTTTTGACAGATCACGTGTGAGTCGTGTCATGCTGTCATGTTATTTTTGTTTAGTATTGCTTGGCATTTCATAATGGAAAGACTTACGCGTGAACAACGTTTACAAATTGTTCGACTTTATTATGAAAATTCACGTTCTGTGAGGAATGTGTTTCGTGCACTTCGCTCAACTTATGGTCAACATAATCGGCCTACTGAGCGTACTATTCGCAACACCATCACCCATTTTGAGACCCAGCATTCATTTTTGGATATTATTCGACCGAATAGACCACGTCCAGCAGGTTTGTGGGCCGGTGGAATCATCGGTCCATATTTCTTTAAGAATTATGCCGGTGCGAACGTAACCGTCAATGGCGACCGTTATCGTGCCATGATAACCGACCATTTGATGCCTGAAATTGAAGCTCGTGATCTCGGCGACATTTGGTTTCAGCAAGACGGCGCCACTTCCCACACATCGCATCAATCAATGGACTTATTGAGAGAACATTTCGGTGAGCACATAATTTCACGTTTTGGGCCGGTCGATTGGCCACCAAGATCGTGTGATATCACACCGTTAGACTTTTTCCTGTGGGGATATGTTAAGTCAAAAGCTTATGCCGACAAACACGCTTCGATTCAGACCTTGGAGGAAAACATCACGCGTGTCATTCGCCAGTTACCAGTCGAAATGCTCGAACGAGTGATCGAAAATTGGACTCAACGGATGGACCATCTGCGACGTAGCAACGGCCAACATTTGATAGACATAATCTTCAAAAAATAAATGCCAAAGAATGTTCTTTAAAATAATAATAAACATTCTCCATTAAATTTGAATTTTCTAGGTTTTTTCTTTAAAAAAGTAGGAAACCTCGAAATGGATCACCCTTTATAAATTGAGAAAAGTCCTTATGAAAATCTTCGGTACCATTTGCGTTAATGGACCATGGAGCCGAAGTTTCAAAATATAGCTACATAGATCTGTTCAAAAAATCCGAATTTTACGTTTAAGATGGCTAGGACAAAAAGGGCAAATGGACGACAACTCTCCGGCTTGCAGAATCTTCGATTCTCAGGCAGATGTCTGACGAGGTAAAGTTATTTTGGGTCATAACCATAAGTTGCCCGCAAAAATAAAAACCGACCTGAGGTGCGCAAATGGATTCAGTAGCTAAGGACCTGTCCAATTGGAGATCTATAGTGGTTTATGGCACGTTTACTCCGGACTGTAGCACTATTTACGCAAAGCTTTGTTTACTTTACCTTCAGGCAGGAGTCTGCTGGAGCAACTCGGAAAATCTAATTGAAATGTTGGATATAGTATAATTATAAGACTACTAGCTCTGTTACATATCGCAAGAAAAATACACTCTTTTTTTCTTAATAAAGAGACTTAACTGTCATTTTGTGAGCCAGTTGGACAGTTTAAAAGACTTCTATGTCCGTATTACAAAATTTTTTTCATTTTTTTCCAACAAAAATAAATTCAGTTTTCCTATCCCTTGATAATCCGCCGTAATTTTACAATGTAACCGACATCATCTTCCACATAAGTTATCGTAACAAATACACGTCTTCAATCCGCAGCCTGTCTTCGAAGGGTTGGCAAAATAATCACACTGCTGAGCTGCATTTTTTCAATAATGAATTTATTGAAAAACGCTTTTACCGCCCATCAATAAACAGAGCCTCCAATCTACTGCGGGGAATGTTTTATGGTTATGACCCAAAATAAGTGCCCCCCGAAAAAACGTCCCCATATGATATACATTCGCAGAGGCGAATACAGCCATCAAGCACTCCGAACTCATGCCCTCATTAATTTTGATTATTGACGACTTACTAAACGCTGACCGACACCTTTTTCAATTTTTTATATCGTCCACCATGACTCGATGCGATGCTGGTGTACCGCGCTGATGATGATGACAGCGACAGGTGCCCCCAAATTGGCCCAGTGTTCCAAAGATAATGATTTCTCTGTGTGCGCGTTGACTGGCCAAGTGCTCCGAAATTACACGGCCATTAAGAAACGCAATTGGGCTCCGTATAATTAAGAACTCCTGAGTTCGGTCCTTTTCTCACTTTGGGACAAAAATTAAAAACGCACTGCGGCCGGACGAACAACTTCTGTGCGTGTATAGGAGTGAATTAAACACACTTGGTGATGGTGGTGCTGGTAGTTTTAACGCGTCCAACCCTCTGTTGGGACAGTTGTAGGAATTCGTATCGGCGCAGCCAGGACGACGACACACCAAGCAGATTGCAATGATACCATCGATAGATGCACATGTCCACACAGGTCATGCAAATTTTTGCGGTCTCCTTCCTTTTTCTTGGGCGGTTTTGGGATGTTTTTTTTTCAGGTGGACACCAGGCGCAGACATTCGCACTGGCACTGGCACATGGCATATTTTATACGGTCTGGAGAGAAAAACAAAAAAACAAGCACTTGCTCTGGTGGAATTTCTGTCCACCACCACCGATTGAGCCACGACTCGAGACAGCCTGTCGATTGTTCAGAAAATTATTTAATGCTCTGCGGTCACGTCTTTCAGGTGGCTTTTCGGGACTTCTCTTTGTTTTTATTTTTTTGGTCAGCAGACCCCCTCCGAAAAAAGGGTGTCCCCTAATTGCCAGTTCGGAGGTTGTTGTATTTTCAGCATGAGAAGAGGCCAGCTTTACTCAGCAGCCATCGATTTAAATGGTTCAGGGAGCTGTAAGTGCAGATGATTGACAGCGACGCGGACGCATGCGCAGGAGAACATTCGTTTTTGTCGAGTTTGTTGTTTTTGTTTGCATTTCGCAGACGGGCTTGACTTATCCGCCGGCTTATTGTTTATTGTTCGATAATTTTTGTAATTTCTCACATGAGTCCGACGTGGGCATCTTTTTTGGCTGAAATTTCGCATTAATCACTTTTCAGATTGCGTAGCGGTTATTGGGCGAATAAATCATCTTCCTGATGAGATACTAATGCACATGCTCTTGACATTAATCTCCACTTGATGGTGGTTAGGGAATGGAACGATTCAGCAACAAAGCGGATAATTGGGAGAATTTTACTGGGTGACATCTGGTTATCACCCGTTGAAAGTTCACTTCATCCGCTTGTTGTTCGGTTGGAAGGCATCTGTTTCCTTCGCGAATACTGTGCCACCGTCATATTTGGAAAATCTGTTGTCCACATTGCAATTGTGCATGCATGCAGTTTTGGGAAGCCACCCAGACGAGTTCTGAGAATCGTTTTGTGAGAATGAATTTCGCAAGACTGTTGAACTGGCAAATGTGTCAGAGGGTTTATTTTGACTGCCAGTGATCGTCGCTTTGTCGGAATGTATCATCGTTGAGGAACATGTCGTGTTATAACATGAAGGGGAGGTTCATAACTTTTCACAATGTTGACGATGACTTAACTGTGACAATTGTTTGACAGTTTGATTGCGAATGGAAAGTTATGAAGGTAACAACAAATTGTGAAGTGGTACTTTTTTTCCTATAAATTTGCAGCTCTTAGGGGGTAGTCTAATTAGATTCTAAAACCCAGTAAGGGAATAACTTTTTTGTGGGTAATAAGAATGTGGGTAATATGTCGTCTAAATCAGAACACCTCGTGATAGTAGAACCTCATGACGGATATTGTTCTTTAACTCTGTGATTGATTTATAAACCAAGAGCTATTAGCAAAGACATTCCTTTTGATACCGCTATTTAAAGAATTTATGGATGAAACGTCTCAAAGCGGCTTACTAGTATTGGAAATATTCAGAGTCCCCCAATTTCGTTGCATCTACAGGAACTTACAAACAAAGAGATCGATGATTCTATTGATTGATAAGTGCAAAGTCTATTTCGAGGGTTACATTACTGTGGACATTAGTGGGGATAGGTTTGCAAACATGCATGCCTATTCAGGTAAAAGTAAACAACATATGGTCAAGTGGCTCTACAGACTTAGGTGAATCTATGGCTGACCCAAGAAGCTTCTCGTAAACCTGACTTTCTGTTAAATTCGTCAATCCTGTATATACATTTTCTTCCTTCCTCGTTTACTGCTAAATCAACTTTAGACGCTTTCTACTTACAAACCCAACCTTAGGCGAATATGACAACACTGGGTGCGCCATATTTTATTCGCTTCACACCACAATTGTCGATATAATGTCACTGTACATTGAAAGTAGTTGTTTAGCTGTCTTTACTCAACTTAGCTATAATTGGGAATACCTTGGCAAACAAGCACCGCCTGATAACACTATCAGTCCTTTGGGCCTAACATTTTGTTAAGCTCGAGAAAATGGGAGATTGTCGACATGCCGTTAATTGACGCCCAAAACATTACAATGAACTGGTTGAAGCGGTAAGAGAGAGTGTTGCCGAAAACCCACATGTGTCATAATATATTAACCGCGTTCAGTATTTTGGAGTCAATGGAACCCACCTTGCGGCTCATCTTGAAGGATGATTTGCATTTTTATTCGTATACAGACCGTCCACTTCGCATGGAATACAGCCAAGCAGTCGCTGGAATGGATGAAACTGAACCTGGCTATTGTTAACAAACTTTAATGACCGACCGAGAGCAAATTTAGAGGATATGGGGAGCGGCGAATCCACACGAGGTTCATGAAACACCATTGCATGACCAAAAAGTAACCGTTTGGGCCGTCTTTTACACCAAAACTATAATTGGGCCTTTTTTCTTCTTACTTACTTACTAAGTGGCGCTACAGTCCGGGATGAATCTGGACCTCAACCAACATGCCTCTCCAATTAGCCCGGTCCTTAGCTAACTGCCTCCAGTTGCGCACTTCAAATTGGTTGAGGTCGGTTTCTACTTGTGCGCGCCACTTAAGGCGAGGTCTTCTTCTACTGCGTCCGACGTCTGGCTGGGAATCGAAGACTCTGCGAGCCGGAGTATTGGTGTCCATTCTTTCTACGTGTCCTGGCCATCTTAAACGTCCAATGCGGAGTTTTTTGACAAGGGGTATGTCGCTGTCTGCTCGTATAGTTCGTGGTTGAATCTTCGTCTCCATAGCCCGTCAACGCAAACGGGACCGAAGATTTTTCGAAGAATTTTCCTCTCGAATCTACCAAGGATTTCTTCATCCGCTTTTGATACGGTCCATGCTTCAGCGCCGTAGAGCAGGACTGGGATGATCAGGGTCTTATATAGGGTCTCCTTAGTAGTTCGAGTGAGGGCTTTACTACTAAATTGCCTTCTTAGCCCGAAGAAACAGCGATTGGCAAGAGTAATCCTTCGTTTGATTTCTGACGAGATGTTGTTGTCAGCGGAGCCGAGGTAGACAAAGTCCCGTACTACCTCAAAGTTATATCTATCAATGGTGACGTTCTGTCCAATTCGTCGATGTTGTGTGTCCTTTCGTGTTGACAGCATATACTTAGTCTTACCCTCATTTACTGCTAAACCCATTTTTGCCGCTTCCTTCTCTATACTAGCAAACGTGGCTATGACATCACGTTGAGTCCTACCAATGATGTCAATATCGTCGGCTTATGCTAGTAGTTGCACCGATTTTTGGAGAATTGTGCCTCTGGTGTTGGCTCGGGAGTTTTGCACAATCCTCTCAAGAATCAAATTGATAAAGTTACATGACAGCGCATCGCCTTGCCTAAATCCTTTTTTGGTATCGAATGTGTCGGTGAGGTCGTTTCCGACCCTGATGGAGCAGCGAGAATTCTCTATCGTCATCCTACACAAACGGACGAGTTTGGGCGGTATACCAAAACTAGACATGGCTCTGTATAGTTCATCTCTATAAATGTTGTCGTATGCGGCTTTGAAATCGATAAATAGGTGGTGGTTATCGATTTGGACTTCTTGGGTTTTTTTTCAGGATCTGCCGAAGTGTGAAAATTTGATCGGTTGTGGACTTTCCTGGCCTAAAACCACACTGATAAGGGCCGATCAGGTTGTTGGTAAACGGTTTCAGGCGTTCACATATTACGGCAGATAGGATCTTGTAGGCGATGTTGAGTAGAATTATGCCTCTGTAGTTGGCGCAGTTCAGAGGGTCTCCTTTTTTGTGGATCGGGCAAACGATGCTGAGGTTCCATTCTTCAGGCATGCTTTCAACTGACCAGATTTGGCTTATGAGTAGGTGGATGTAGCTTACCAAATCATCTCCGCCAGCTTTATAAAGCTCAGCGGGAAGGCCGTCATTTCCGGCGTCTGCAGAAGTAGTTCTTCCATATCCTCAGCATCGACTGTGTCTCAGCTACGATATTTCCTTGTTTATCTCGACAGGATTCTGTTCGAGCCTTGTATCCTTGGCTTTGACGTTTTACACATTGGTAAAACTTGCGAACATCGTTCCTGGAGTGGCACCTCTCTATATCCACGATCGCGTGCTTTTCCTACTCTTTTGTCTTCTTTCTAAAATGCCGATGTTCTTCCCTTCTTCTTTGTCTATAGAGCTCAATGGCAGCTCTCGTCTTCACCTGCAGCTTAGCCTTGGAGGCCTCGTTCTTGGCTGCGAGCATCTATCGACATTCCTCATCAAACCAGGGGTTTCTTGCTGGTGGCCCCGAGAAACCTAGCTTATCAGTTGCGGCTGATCTAATGGCTTGTTGGCATCGTTGCCATTGTTCTTCGACATTAGATGCTGGTGGTATTTTGTGAGTCGAGAGGTTAAGGGATACGCGTTGCGCGAAGGTCTTGGCGGTCTCTGGCGATTGCAGTCTTTTGATATTAAATTTTTTCACAGTATTTCTGTTTTTTTTTGTGGCGTGGTGGATATCCGCATCCTTACCTTGGCTACAACAATGTAGTGGTCCGAGTCGATGTTAGTCCCTCGGAATGTTCGGATATCCAAAATACTATATACGTGCCCCTTGTCTATCGCAATGTGATCAATTTGGTTGACTGTTCGACCGCCATGTCCCCTTATGGATATCGAGGTGAGGAAAACGTGTTCTGGCTATAGTGGCATTTCGTTCCGTAGCGAAGTCAATTAGCCTAAGTCCGTTACCAGACGTGTTGTCGTGTAGGCTATATTTTCCGAGAGTACTGCTAAAGATGTCTTCTCTTCCTACCTTTGCGTTAAAATCTCCCAGCACGATTTTAACATCGTACTTTGGTAGTCGTTAATAGGTTTTGTCGAGGAGCTCGTAGAAGCAATCCTTAGTTATATCATCTTTTTCCTCCATCGGAGCATGAGTGCATATAAGGCTTATGTTGGCGAAGTTGGCCTTGATGCAGATTGTTACAATGCGTTCGCTAATGTCTTGAAAACATAAGACTTCTTGCCTAAGTCTGGCGCTTATAACAAATCCGCATCCAAATAGTCGCTGTTTCTGCACACTATAACACGGTCCATAGTAGATGTCACAGTTTTTCATCCTCTTTTTGCCCGGCCCATCCCATCGTATTTCCTGGATGGCAGTCTGCTTTGTAGCAGTTTAGGGCTTCCGCTAGTTGTTCGCCTGCACGTAACAAGAAGCAACCAATGACTTTGACAAGACCTTCGCACTGTATACAAGTGATCTTGAAGGTTCCCTCAGACACGCTATGGCGTACAGATTTGGTTCCAAAATCTAGGTCATCAACACACTTTTGCAGCGTGACGTTGATCATATTAGGAGATATTGCGATGATTGAAATTTAAGATCAATTCCAAAAACACTGAAACAAATCTTTTAATGACCACATTTCTTAAGTCTCCTAGCGATACCTACCAGAAAAAAATTAAAAAAAGTTAGCCATCATTGGATATCATGAGAAATGATGTTACTTTAGCTTGACAAGTTTCTATTTTAAAAAAAAATGTAGATGCCTGTCTGGACAGGGCTTATACTGTGACAAGAAGACTATTTTAAAGCAGTCAACTTGATTTAAGGATGAAAATCATATGCTACATGGCCCTTAGAAAGACAATCATCGCTTACGACTGCTTCGTGTGGTTCAATGTAGCGTTCTATAGACTCCAATTTTGAAAAGATGAGGCTATTTGAGAGGCAGTGCCTCCGATCCTGTTTAGGATGTACCAATCGAATATAATTGTGACAAGGCCCTATATATACGATGGGGCTCAGCTGAATATAAATGCGGCAATTTCCTTATTATGTTTATGCGAAGGCACGTTTCAAATGGGATGGATAACGACATCAGCCTGCTTTTTTTGGGGCTTACTACCTCAAAGTCACGCTTATGTCGGGCTTTATTCCGCCAAAGGCATTCATTTTCATCAACTTGCTGCTGTGGGTTCATGAAAGGATAAGCATCCCGGATGTGTAGCCAATCACTGGTTGCAAAAATTCCGGGATATCACTTTAGATTTGACTTGATTTATTAAAATAGTTTGCGAGAAATTGACAATTTTTCTTACATGACATAGCTATATTCAAAAATCCGTTAAATGGATTTTCTCGAAAAAAAATCCAAATATTTTAATGGAATCGTATTTGCAAAAACTCAACGTCCTTCATTATTGATACTTTCCATTTCAAAGCTCTACCAGTTTAGCGATTGGATAAACTGTGCTCACCAAACCGTTTTGCTAATCAAATTCATCGATTCCACTTAATTTGACTAACAAATGCCCCCGACATACCTCTAAATTTAATTTCATTCTCTACACCCAAAACTGGACCTAAACAAAAACAAAGACTCAGAGAATCATTCCCACAATCAATTGTTTCAAGTCTGCCTTAGCAATCAATACCTGACAGCCGCCACTGCATTTTACAAGAAAACGTCCCCGTAGGCATAGAGTGTCTCAACGCAAATGCTGCCCTGATGTTGCATACTCACTCGCAGTCTGAAATCTAAACTGCAGCCTAGCGATAGCAAGGAATCCGTCAATCGAAAAAACTACAACCAACTCTGACTTAATTGCCATCGCATCGCAGACAAATTGCGATGGCAGCAGAGCTTCTTCGCTCCGCTCTGTCCGCAGAGCTGCTGTTACTCCGACGATACATCAAACTAATTCATTTTAATTTTTGGGCAATCGATCGCAATCCCCCGCATCGGGATTTGCGAAACAGCAGCATAATCATCATCAACGTCATCGTGACAGCCTGCAGGATTGCACTTTAAACCGGGGGGCTGTGGCTGCGGACCTGGCATTGATAGTCGTCGTATGGGGTAATCTGTTACCTGCATTTGATGTTCGCATTTATCGATGGCAATCGCATTTGACCCTCAAAAACAAAAACCAAGTCCGTGCGCAGCTTTAGAGTCATCCTTTGGGAGATTGAGACCACAACTAGGTTTAGCACGCGATCGATCACTTGGTTGTGTTTCGTGTGCGCATTCCAGGAGCGATTTCCCACGCCTGGATATTTCGTTACCCACCCTGGGGGTAGAATCTTGTTCGAGACGCCCAACCCAGCTATACATTGGATCCCACCACCACCATCGCCACCATCTGACGAAACTGAGACTTTGCTGGAGCGCTTCATGCTTCTGTGCATTTTTCAGTGATTTTGTTGTTGGGGTGCTTGTGTGACGACGACGATCAGTATAGTTGCATGAGCTCCTGTATCTGCCGCTAGCTAAGAAATTGTTAAGTGTGATCTTCGGCGGGAATGTTTTAGATACTTTTTTTTATCGATTCTCCAGTTCATTTCAGTATCGGGGCATAAATTAATTTCATAGCTTCGTGTCTTTTTTTTTTGGGGAGAGGTTAACGATCGACTTGGAGGTGATGCCCAATGCATTGACAGACTGCGTGGATAACGATCAGAGGTGTTGTTGGGTTTTGTAGTTTATTTTTGGATCTTGTTCCCCTCGAAAGTTGAAGGGTCGTAGATACACTCTTCTACTAATCCTTTCACAAGCCTCTTTGGCTTGGAGGAAACATTTGATTGCATATGGTGGTGGTCGTTTTAATGATCGTCTATGCGGGGATCGTAATTCAGTCGATAATAACTGTTTAGTGTCACTTTGAGTGTGAGGGACTGATGGCAAGAACATTGAGGAGATGGCATTATCTAAATGATTGAGGTTTATAGGTATATGATGGGTTTTGCAATCATACAAATTCTCTATGGTTTAAATGGGGTGGTATTTATACCATTTTTTCGATTTTAGCGGTTGGCAATAGTTTTTGGTTGTCAGAGATTATAGCCGGCTCCGCTATAAGTAGAGGAAGCCACTTACTGTCTTAAAATAGTATATGCCGATGTTAAGTGTCCTTTCTTGTAGACAGCATGTATGGTCTTACCCTCATTTATTGTTACACCCATTTTCGCCGCTTCACTCTCTTTACTAGGAATCCGATTTATGGAATATTGTGGCTTTTGTGTTGGCTCTGAGTTTTGCACTATCCTCTCAAAAATTAGGTTTAAGAAGTCACATGTCACCATGCGTCACATTGTCGGAATCGAATGTTTTAGTGAGGTCGTTGATGGAGTACCGAGAATACCCCATCGACTGGAAAGTTTGGGCGGTGTACCAAAACTTGACACAGCTCTGTATAGTTTCTTTCTAAAAATTATGGCGTATGCGCTTTAGGTTTTTTCTAGGATCTACCAAACTGAAAACATTTTATCAGCTCTGGACTTGGTAGGTCAAATGGAAGGCAATGCGATCATATGAAACATATTCAGCCAACAGGTTATCTAGGAATTTCAAGGATAAGTCATAAGGGACCTTAAACATATATGGTTGCGGATGAACCAAATGGCCAACGGCAGCGCTCAAATCCGTAGTGGATACTGATTGCCCCCTGTCGTAGGGGTTTCTAATAAATTGGAACTGCCCCCAAGGCTGGGAGTTTTGCTTTTGGTTATCAACCCATCCATGGAAAAAAATTTATTGTTACGAAATAACTTATAGCCTCGGAAAGGACTGATCTTATTGCTGAAGATGCAAAACGAAAAATTGACAACGACGTTCGTATCTGTGAGAACATTAAACAGGAGAGGCGCAACCGAAAAACTAGCGGAAGCCTTAAACTGCTACAAAGCAGACATTGCTGCCATCCAGGAAATACTATGCACCGTTTTATAGTGAGCAGAAACAGCGACTATTCGGATGCGGATTTGTTATAAGTGCCAGACCAAGGGAAGAAGTCTTATATTTCCAAATTCCTAGACATTAGCGAACGCATTGTAACAACTCACATCACGGCCAAATTCGCCAAAATAAGCCTTTTAAGGGCTCACGCCCCGACGAACGAAAAGGGTGATATAGCGAAAAAAATGCTTCTACCAATGCCTTGACAAAACCTATGAGCGACTACCGAAGTACGATGTTAAAATCGTGCTGGGAGATTTTAACGATTTTTAAATAAATCGTTAGCGTTATTGTCGGAAAATACATTGACGAACGGTCAATTAAATTTACCACATATTTTGGATATCTGAACATTCCTATGGGCTAATGTCGACTTGGACCACTACCTTGTTGCAGCCAAGCTAAGAATTCGGATATCCACCACGTCACATCAAATCAGATATAATGTGAAAAGATGTAAATGTCGAAAGAATGCAATCGCAATAGACCGAGAAGTCCTTTGCAGAACACGTATTCGTTTAAGTCTTGATTCACACCATACCACCAGCATCGAATGTCGAAGAACAATGGCAACAAGGCATTAGATTAGCCGCAACTGATGTGTGTTAATCGAGCCCACCAGCAGAAACCCTTGGTTTGTTGAAGAATGCCGACAGATGCTCGCAGCTAATAACGAGGCCTACAAGGCTAATCTGCAGGTGAAGACGAGAGCTACCTAGCTCAATGGTAGCAAGGAAGGAGGGAAGAATACTGGCTTTTCAAAAAGAAGCAAGACAAGCGAGCGATCGAGGATACAGAGGGGGGACACTCCAGGAAAGATGTTCGCAAATTTTACCAAAGTGTAAAACGTCAAAGCCAATGCTATAAGACTCGAACAGAATCCTGTCGAGCTGAAGAAGGAAATATTGTAGTTGAGACGGCGATGACGAACAATTTACCGCTGTCAGGCAGAACGAACCATTTAATACTGGCGACGACAGCCGACCTTTATGAATTGGGGATAATATATCTAAACTTAACAAGGCTGCCGGAAATGACGGCCTTTCCACAGACCTTTATAAAGCCGGTAAATATAATTAAGTAAGCAACATTCACGAACTCATAAGCAAAATTTGAGAATAGAACTTCAACATCGTTTGTCTGAACCACAAAAAAATAAGTATCCTCAACATCGCCTAAATGATCCTATCTGCCGTAAGATGTGAACGCCTGAAACCTTTTACTAAACCTGATCTGTATTTATTCATGTGGTTTTAGGCCAGGAAAGTCCACAACTTCACACTTCGGCAGACCCAAGAAGTATAAATCAGTACCCAAGACCATCAAATTTAAAGCATTTATAGAAAGAACTATAGCCATGTCTAGTTTTTGAATACCGCCCAAACTCGTCCGTATGTACAGAATGACGAAGCTGCTCCATCAAGCTCGGAAACGACCTTACCAAAATATTCGATACCATAAAAAGGATTAAGTCAAGGCGATGCACTGACATGTGACTTCTTGATTGTGCAAAACTTTCGAGCCAACACCAGGGGCCCAATCTTCCATAAATCGATCCAACCACTAGCATGCGCTGACGATATTGACATCTTTGCTCGGACTCAACGTGGTGTCATAGCCACGTTTGCAACTGCAGAAAAAAAGCGGGAAAATGGGTTTAGATATAAGTGAGGGTACGACTAAGTATATGCCGTCAACACGAAAGGAGACACAATAAGTACAGACAGATATAGCTTTGATGTAGTACTGGACTTTGTCTACTTCGACTGCGCTATTAACTCCGACAACAACATCTCGTAGCCAACAACAACATCTCTCGTAGCCAGCACACGGTTTCCTCACCTCGATATCCATAAGGGGACATGGCGGTCTCCAGATCAACGAACGGTCAACCAAATTGATCACATTGCGATAGATAAGAGGCACGCATCCAGTATTTTGGATGTCCGAACATTCCGAGGAGCTAACATCGACTCGGATCACTACCTTGTAGCAGCCAAGGTAAGAATGCGGATATCCACCACGCCACAACAATACAAAAATACTGTGAAAAAATTTAATGTCGGAAGACTGCAATCGCAAGAGACCGCCAAGACCTTCGCACAACGCGTATCCCTTTACCTCTCGATTAACACCATACCACCAGCATCGAATGTCGAAGAGCAATGGCAACGATGCCAACAGGCCATTAGATCAGCCGCAACTGATGTGCTAGGTTTCTCGCGCCCACCAGCAAGAAATCCCTGGTTTGATTAGGAATGCCGACAGATGCTCGCAGCCAAGAACGAGGCCTACAAGGCTAAGCTGCAGGTGAAGACGAGAGCTGCCATTGAGCTCTATAGGCAAAGAAGAAGGGAAGAACATCGGCTTTTCAGAAAGAAGAAAAAAGAGCAAGAAAATCGCGCGATCGAGGATATAGAGAGGTTCCACTCCAGGAACGATGTTCCCAAGTTTTACCATTGTGCATAACGTCAAAGCCAAGGATACAAGGCTCGAACAGGATCCTGTCGAGATGAACAAGAAATATCGTAGTTGAGACACAGTCGATGCTGAGGATATGGAAAAACCACTTCTGCAGACTATTTAACGGCGATGACGAACATCATTCCGCTGTCAGACAGAACGAACCATTTAATATTGGCAACGACAGCGAAAACTGCCAACCACCCGACTTAAGTGAAGTGAGGATAGCTATATTTCAACTCAAGCATAATAAGGCCGCCGGAAATGACGGCCTTCTCGCTGAACTTTATAAAGCTGGCGGAGATGACTTGGTAATTAACATCCACCAACTCATAAGCCAAATCTCGTCGGATGAAAGCATGCTTGAAGAATGGAACCTCAGCATCGTTTGCCCGATCCACAAAAAGGAGACCCTCTGAACTGCGCCAACTACAGAGGCATAAGTCTGCTATCTGCCCAAATATGTGAACGCCTGAAACCGTTTACCAACAACCTGATCAGCCCTTATCAGTGTGGTTTTAGGCCAGGAAAGTCCACAATCGATCAAATTTTCACACTTCGGCAGATCCTGGAAAAAACCCAAGAAGTCCAAATCGATATCCACCACCTATTTATCGATTTCAAAGCCGCATTCGACAGCATTTATAGAGACGAACTATACAGAGCCATGTCTAGTTTTGGTATACCGCCCAAACTCGTCCGTTTGTGAAGGATGACGATGGAGAATTTTCGCTGCACCATCAGGGTCGGAAACGACCTCACCGACACATTCGATACCAAAAAAGGATTTAGGCGAGGCGATGCGCTGTCATGTGGTTTCTTCAATTTGATTCTTGAGAGGATTGTGCAAAACTCCCGAGCCAACACCAGAGGCACAATTTTTTAAAAATCGGTGCAACTACTAGCATACGCCGACGATATTGACATCATTGGTAGGACTCAACGTGATATCAAAGCCACGTTTGCTAGTTTAGAGAAGGAAGCGGCAAAAATGGGTTTAGCATTAAATGAGGGTAATATATGCTCTCAAGACGAAAGGACTCACAACATCGACGAATTGGACAGAAAGTCACCATTGACAGATATAACTTTGAGGTAGTACGGGACTTTGTCTACCTCGGCTCCGCTATTAGCTCTGACAACAACATCTCGTCAGAAATTAAACGAAGAATAACTCTTGCCAACCGCTGTTTCTTCGGGCTAAGAAGGCAATTTAGTCGTAAAGCCCTCACTCGAACTACTAAGGAGATCCTATATAAGACCCTGATCATCCCAGTCCTGCTCTACGGCGCTGAAGCATGGACCGTATCAAAAGCGGATGAAGAAATCCTTGGTAGATTTGAGAGGAAAATTCTTCGAAAAATCTTCGGTCCCGTTTGCGTTGACGGGCTATGGAGACGAAGATTCAACCAAGAACTATACGAGCTGTACAACGATATGCCCCTGGTCAAAAAACTCCGCATTGGACGTTTAAGATGGCTAGAACATGTAGAACGAATGGACACCAATACTCCGGCTCGCAGAGTCTTCGATTCCCAGCCAGACGTCGGACGCAGTAGAGGAAGACCTAGCCTTAAGTGGCGCGAGTTATGGTTTATGAAGAAAACTGTTCTTCTTTCTTTAATTTACAAAAAAATAACTTTATTTTTCGTATCAATAATTGTACATCGTTCTTCTAATACGGTTAAACAACGAATGCCCAGAAAAATACTCTAAGCTGAGCTTTAACGTTATACATAAATAACTTACTTTAAGAGAGCTTTATATTTATATATACATTACATAATTTAAATCTCATGTTTATCTTATATTAATCTTACAAAGTTAGAGAACAAAGTTAGAGAAGAGAGTGAATAATGTTTTGTATGTTGAATAACATATGTACTTCTTCGTAGTTGTCGTTATCGCATGAGCCTACGTTAGGCGTGTACATAACTCTTCCCCCACCAGATTCAGGTTTATCTGAAGCGTTAAATCTCAGGAATAGTTGATAATATTAGTTCCAGGATAGATTTCCATGTTTTACAAAATTGGTGTTGTTGATAGTTGGATTCCGTATTTCTTATCTGGTCATTTGATGAGATGGACCCTCCCCAAAATCTCATAAGTTACTTCAACCAGTTACTTAAATACACGTTTAATCGAATATTAGTTTGAACATTATATTTGCTCATTTGGGAATAGGTAAAGGAGGGTTGGTGAGTGGATGGGATAATGTAATTTGTACAAGGGATGGTTGTTATTATTAATATGTGTTAGATACAGCTATATGTCCTAATGATAATTGATCAGTGTGAATGTGATATAATCAATTATTTAATTCCTTTATCTATTTTTATCTATTTTATTTTGAAGAAAGCTTAGTAGAAGAGGATATTTATGTTTTTGTTTGTTGTATATTATTAATAGGCACCTATTGGGGCTTTTCTAATGCGTAACCACTAAGGCTGTTATGTATCCTTAAGATTTTTTTTTTTTTTTTTTTTAATGCTTTTGAAATTTTCGTATTCTTTTTATCTTATTTTTATGTGATTTCCTATTGTTTTTTGTTGTTAAAACAGTAACCTTTTTATTTGTTTTAACTTTAAGTTTTTTGCATCTAGGTGCTAGTTTGTTTCGTCTGTTATTAAACTCAAAAATTGTATCATTTTCATTGAAATTAGGCGGTGTTTCCCTATTTGTATTTAGTTTGTTTATTATTCTTGTATTATGTTGTTCTATTTTCTTTTTTATTTTATCGTTTAGTTGACTTTGAAAATTTCGTAACTTATTTAGGAAGTCATGTTCAGATTCATAATTAATCGTCCTAATAAACAAAGGTGTTCTACCGGTAAGTAACTCTATTGGGGTAATGTTGGTAACTGAGTGGATGCTGTTATTGTATGTAGTCAGTGCTTCGTTTAAAATGTCTTCGCTAATTTGTTTTTTGTCTTTGTCGTGTATAAGTCTATAAATTTCAGTAAGAGTAGAGTGAAATCGTTCAACATGAGAGTTCCCTGTAGAGTTTTGCGGAGTAGTAATATGTAATTGAATTTCGTTACTGTCACAAAACTCTTTAAATAATCGAGAACTGAACTCTGATCCAGGATCGCAAAATATTTTTTTCGGGATACCGTGGTGGGCAAAAAATTTTCGCAAAGCGTGTATTATTTGAAAACTATTTCGAGCTGACAAAATATAAGCTGATGCAAACTTGGAAAACCTATCAATCACTGTAAGGATTTGCTGATTGTGAATTGCATAAATGTCTATATGAATAATTTCTAAAGGTAAGTTCGGAGTTTCTGTTACTTCGTACTTTACTCTTGGTGGATGTCTGTCATATTTAATTAATTTACACTTTTCGCAATTATTTATAATTTTAGTTATTTTATTCTTCATATTTGGGAAGTAGTATATTCTACGTAGATGCTGTAGAGTTTCGTTTATTCCACGATGATTACTTTTTATGTGATAATCGTTGATTATCTCATCTTGTTTGTCACTATTGACAACATCTGTGACGAAATCTTTACAACGAATTAATTTGAAGATTTTATTGTTCGCGAAGTATTTTGAATAAACTTCTTGAACTTGTTTAAATGTTTCATCGTCAGTATATATGGCTGTAATTTTATTAGGGCAAAGGTAATCCTTAAGTATGGGAGTTAATACTTCTTCCTTATTCAAATCATGCTGCTTAAATGTTCTTCGACGCTTTGATTGAAAAAGGATACTCAAAGTGTTTGTTGGTCTTGAAGCGCAATTTGAGTTTACAAGGATAAGTTGTTCATTAAATTCATTGAGGGCACGTTCAGAGATTGGTATTCCATCGTCTAAATCCTCGGAAGCTGAGTGAATTGTTGACAAATCGCCTTCTAGATCGTATGCATTATTTTGTAGAGGTTCGTTGATGTTGATTTCAATTCTACTTAATGCATCAGCGTTGGTATTTGCTTTTCCTTTTTTATATTTAACCTCATAATCGAACTCTTCGAGTCTCAATCTCCATCTTATTAGTTTAGAATTCGCATCTTTTAATGAAAACAGCCATGTAAGAGGTTTATGGTCTGTGACTATGAAAAACTTACGACCATATAGATAGGGACGGAAATGTTTAGTTGCCCACACAATAGCGAGTAGTTCTTTCTCTATTGTGCTATATTTAGTTTCAGATTCTGATAGGGTACGAGATGCATAAGATATTGGTTTGTCAGTTCCAATAGATCCTTGGCTTAAGGCAGCCCCAATGGCAAAATTGCTTGCATCTGTGGTTAAATTGAAGACCTT
Organism: Rhingia campestris; assembly: GCA_932526625.1. Taxonomy (NCBI): domain Eukaryota; kingdom Metazoa; phylum Arthropoda; class Insecta; order Diptera; family Syrphidae; genus Rhingia; species Rhingia campestris. Next base: position 171,221,906 of record OW052182.1, read on the forward strand.
CGAAAAGTCTGGGTATTGTAACAGCGGTTCGTTACTAAGGATATCTTTGCAGTGCTCAAAACAGCTAATGTATCTATCATCAAGCTTAATTTGTCTCCCCTTCTTCAGGCACTCTGTTAGTGGCTTAGTTATTTTAGCAAAGTCTTGGATGAACTTTCTATAGTATCCAAGAAGTCCAAGGAAAGATTTAATTTGTTTTTGAGTTCGAGGGATGGGAAACTCTTTAATGGATTGAATCTTTTCAGGATTCGGTTTGACACCATCAGATGAAACAATATGTCCTAGAAAAGAGACTTCCTTACATAAAAACTCTGACTTATTGAGCTGAACTTTAAAATTAGCTTCTCGCAGTTTTAAAAACACTTTTTTAATGTTTTCTATGTGTTCCTGCAATGAGCTTGAATATATTATTATGTCATCCATAAATACAAAACAAATTGTTCCAATCAAATCTCGTAAAATGTTGTCCATGACTCTTTGGAAAGTGGAGGGTGCGTTTTTAAGCCCAAATGGCATTCTAATAAATTCATAATGGCCACTTTCTACTGAAAATGCTGTTTTAGACACATCTCTAGGATCTATTTCAATTTGGTGAAACCCTGATGCCAAATCGAGTGTAGTGAAATACATACATCGTCCTAGCTTGTCGAGAATTTCAGATATGTTGGGAATAGGATATCGATCTCCAATAGTTTTCTGGTTTAATTTCCGGTAGTCCACTACTAGCCGCCATTTTTGCTTTTTGGAGGCGTCAAGTTTTTTTGGAACGATCCATATTGGGCTGCTCCATGGAGAATAGCTGGGAGCAATAATCTTTTGCCTGAGAAGTTGTTGTATTTGGGACCTAATCTCTGTTTTGTGGACTTCTGGAAATCTATAAGATTTCGTATATATTGGTTTATCGTCGTTAGTATCTATACGATGTTTGATTTCTTCACCATTCAGATGTTCAGATCTAAGTAATTTAGTAATATCATCACTATCAATTTGTTCGAAATTGTTCTGATCACATTTTATGTTAAAGTTGTGAACTTCATTATACTTTGCGAAGCTTTCTACTTTGAGTGGTTGCTCTATAAATAGCTGCTGTTCATGATCTGACATGTTTAAAATTTCGAAGTTACAGTACCAATTATCTGACTTGTAAATTCCTTCGGATATTTTTAATACATTATTTATAATTGTTGTTCCTAAATAGACATCTCCATTTTCTATATCAACTGGTAACCTTACTACAAACCTAGAATTTGCCGAGATTTTATAAACTTTAGACATAAGGTTGGGTTTAAAATGAAGAGGTATAGAACAAGTGGTTGTTTCCAACATTTTATCTTTGAGATTTATTTTCGCTTTCAATTTTTCCATCATCTCCAAACCTATTAATCCATCGAAATAGGCATGGAATTTAAAAACTAAAAATTTAAACTGCTCGTCTGTATTCAATTCCTTGAATGCAGGGAGAGTAACTTGTCTGTCCAGTAGGTGTTTATTAAAAATAGTTGTTATTGTTATTGGGTCTATGATTTCATGTGTATTGGGGTTAGTAAGTCCGGGGTTAATAAAATTTGCTGATGCACCAGTATCAATTAGAAATTTTAACTGTCGTCCTGAAGGAGACAATATATTTATGTAAGGTAGAAGGTTTGAACTATGTTTGTTTACGTCCAAGTATCCAATCTGTTGTCCGAGGCTATTAATTAAAAATTTGTATCATCGATTTCGTCGTTAGATTGATCATAAAGGTAGTTAGATTCTTGGGTTTGAATCGGAATAAACTGATCTAGGTCTGTGTAATGATATTGTTCAGGGTTTATGTCGGGTTGTGAAGGGTATGTATTTAGATTTAAGTTATTGACTGTTCTGTATGTTTGACTATTGTATAAAGGATGCCTTATATTTGATTGTTGTACCCTTGTATTGCGTGTATTACGTGAATTACCACTAGAAGTGTCCATGGGGATAGGTAGAGGTTCGGAGATATTCGGTTGTTCAGATCGGATTTGGTTTTGCATTTGGGGATAGTTGTTGTTTGGATTTGGTACAGATTGATTTTGTATTTGTGAATAGTTGTTGTAAGGGTTATGAATTGTTTGGTTTTGGAACTGCGTTAATGGAAAATTGGTAGTGTTGGTAGTCAAATTTGGATGATTTGGTCGTGGTGTTCTATGTAGAAAAGGTATTTGATTATATAAATGATTATCTTGCAAGTTCTGGTAAAAATTTCCCCTGCGGCTAGAGGCGTTTTGTGGTTGGTAGATTGTAAAGTTAGCATTCGAAGTTGTTGGATTTTGGCCATTTGTATGATGAAAGTTATTCGGTCTTATTGTTTTGTAGCCTGAAACTTGGTCCGCGTATTTCATATAATAAGAGTTGTGTTCTTTTATGCAGAAGTTAAACGCTTCTGTGATAGTAGTTGGTCTCATAGCACGGATAGTTGATCCTAATGGTTCTCTTAAACCAATCAGGAATGTATTTAAGCACATTTCTGAGTAAAGTCTATTTTTTGCGACGACTACATCCGAATTTTTCTCATGAATGAGCACATGGTTATTCAGAGTAGACTGTATTTCAATTATTTTTGAATAAAAAACTTCAACTGTGTCCGTTGACTGCTTGAGACTGTGAAGGTCTCGGATTAAAGAAGTCTCGTTTCTCTTATCAGAGTAATGAAGGATAAGATTTGCCTTAATATGTTGCCAGTCTAAAACTGTACCAAACATATTTAAAACCTCATTTGCTTGACCAATTATTTTGTTCCTAATGGCTCTAAGTACTATTCGAGCATATGCTGTTTTGTCAACGGGACCCATTACCGATAAAATCTCTTCAACATTGTTAATAAACTCATACAGTAATCTGCTGTTACCACTGAATTGAGGAAGATCTTTTATAGCGTCAGGTATTTTTAAAGAATTTAATACCACGTTTATGTTTTCTATATTAGAACTATTGTTGTTTTCACTTTGTGTTTGATTCTCGTGCACGTTACGGGTGGTCATATTATTTGTGTTATTTCCTAAAATACTAGCAAGGTTAGCATTGAAATTACTCAAGGTTGCAGCGTTATCAGTTATGCCGTTAGAGAAAGCACCCAGCGGCTCTGAGCTAGAAACAGCATTTGATGTAGACATATTTACTTCGTTGTAAAAATCGTCTTCACCATCACTTTCTTTTTTAATAAAATATGGGCCACAAACAATTTTTTTTCTATTTTTATCTTTTAGAGACATATAATTGTATCACGGATGGTTATTAGTAGGTATATGGATTAAGGAATTTGGATAAAGGAAGAGCTTAAATATATGTTCAACAAATCGACTTACGCGTAAATAAACTTACTGGGGAAATGGATGAATATGAGTTTTGGGATTTGGGATAAGGTTGTTGTTTCCGAGCCAAAGAATTGAAATCCTCCAACTAGTGTGCTCAGCTCCTATATTTGCTTTGATACTTCACTGCCACCAATATGCATTTGGTGTGAGATTCACGTGGTTTAAGCAAAATTCAAACAATGTTCCTTCGTCTGATTGCTTATTTGCGTGACCTCCGAATGTATTACAAAGTCGCCGACTGCGCCAGTTATGGTTTATGAAGAAAACTGTTCTTCTTTCTTTAATTTACAAAAAAATAACTTTATTTTTCGTATCAATAATTGTACATCGTTCTTCTAATACGGTTAAACAACGAATGCCCAGAAAAATACTCTAAGCTGAGCTTTAACGTTATACATAAATAACTTACTTTAAGAGAGCTTTATATTTATATATACATTACATAATTTAAATCTCATGTTTATCTTATATTAATCTTACAAAGTTAGAGAACAAAGTTAGAGAAGAGAGTGAATAATGTTTTGTATGTTGAATAACATATGTACTTCTTCGTAGTTGTCGTTATCGCATGAGCCTACGTTAGGCGTGTACATAACTCGCGCACAAGTGGAAACCGACCTAAACCAACTTGGAGTGCGCAACTGGAGGCAGTTAGCTAAGGACCGGGCTAATTGGAGAGGCATGTTGGTTGAGGCCCAGGTTCATTCCGGACTGTAGCGCCACTTAAGTAAGTAAGTAACAACATCTCGTCAGAAATTAAACGAAGAATTACTCTTGCCAACTATTGTTTTTTTCGGGCTAAGAAGGCAATGTAGTAGTATCGCCCTAATCATTCCAGTCCTTCTCGACGGCCCTGAAGCATAGACCTATGAAATGTTGATGAAGAAATCCTTAGCTGTTTTGAGAGAAATATTTTTCAAATAATCTCCGGTTCTGTTTGCGTGGACGGGTAATAGAGATGAAGATTCAGTGGACTTTTATGGCCTAAACTACACTGATAGAGTCCGATCAAATTGTTTGTAAACGTTTTTAAGGTGTTCACATAACTGTTACCCAGATTCGCTCTCAAGGTCTCGTTTCCCCCAACAAACGAAGCCTCGGATAATGGATGTCTTCTCTGGTGGTACCTCCAGCTTTCTATAACTCGTCAGTAAAGTTGTCATTTTTTGCCATATTAATATTGCTATATCGGTGGCCAAATAGAAGAAGTCAGTTAGTCATATTCGCCAAAAGACTAAGCCTCATAAGGAATGACTACTGTTATTGAACGAGGTGGGGATAGAGGAGACGATCATTTGCCACTTTCGCAGTCTATGTCTTGGACTCTCTCAAGGAGACTTCATCTTGGGGACTACTTCTACTAGGTGATCTTGTAAGCATTATAATGACGAATTAGGAAAAGTCAAAAGAGCCATGTAGTATTTATTTCTTGGTTGCTCAAATGAATGCTTTAGCCTTCTAAAGGTACTACAGACCTTAATTCCTCGATGGCAGGAAAGCCCTTATGTATTAAACCATTCCCACTTCGGTAGCCACCGGAACCGGACAAGAACTGCGTAAGATGATAGTTGCAGTCTTCATGCAGTCGATTTATCCAGGTCTCGATTATTTGGATCATCTTGTAGGTGCACCTGGCTTTCGTAGTGCTCTCCCAACTCAGTCATAGAGAACTTTTTTCTTCCTTATTTATCCTCCCTAGTCTTTTGTATTTAATTAGTTTAAGGTTCTTAAGTTACAGATCCTGAAGATTGTGATCATTCCAGTTATGACGAAAAAACTTCATTCGATCCTTATTGCACAGAGTCTGTAGGATAATAATAACATTCATCACGGTTCTCTCGTCGCTGGAGCCTTTTTCTAAACCAAAGTACCGGATCCATGTTGAATTAAAACGAGAGCCCAAGTAAACAGTCACATCAAAGAAACCTCATATAACCGATCTCTCGATTGTTAGAAGCATGAGGCTTAACTTAACGTGCAGTTCACTTTTCAGTTTCTCTTTCCTTCTAGAAACCTTCTGATCGTAAATACCCTTTGTTGGGGTGTGTTGAAGTTGAACAGTAGCAACTGTCAGTCTCACAAATGCAATTTAATTGTGTCTTCGTTATATAACAGAACCAATTTTTTTGTTAAAGTTTGCACTATGCTGACGTACTGGTCAAAACGGACGACTCTTAGTGTACATCTTGAGAAGTCTATCAACATCTGCTCATTGTTTTCCTGCTTACGAGACACAAACAAATGTCTCATTTCATTTCGGTAATTACTTTCCAATTTAGCAGTCACAGCTTCATAATTTACGAGCCATCCAACCGGACCGAGAAATGCCATCAGATCGCCTTGTGTGTCTTGAAGTCTTCCTCTTCCGTCAACACCATGTATGAAACGGTCGACATTTTTGCACATCAAAACTTCGAAGGACACTTCTGTTGCAGCAAGTGCTTAAGTCATTTGTCATGCCAACCGCACAGACACACACCTACAGTCCAGACAGCAATGACGACGACTCTACGACGAGCATGGCACACATGTTGTGCCCCCTCCGCTGGACTATTGTAAACGAGTATCTGGCACCAATCTAAATCTGTCATCTGGTTCATTGTTAATTGTTTTTTGTACTCACCCCGAGAGTAGTCCTAGTCCGTGTCCATTTCAATTCCATTGATTGTGACAATGTGCACATGATATCATCGCTCGTCTCTGCCCACACACCCAAGGACATTTATTGTGCTGGTTCTATAGCAGCGCCACCAATATACTGATACACATTTCCTGGGTCAAGGATACTTTGCAGAGTTGAGGAAGGAAGACTCATTATTTCCAAAAAGGAAATGAGATTGAGAGTGGTAATCGAATTCAACGAATTACCGGGCAATATGAAATAGAAAAACAGGCAAAGGACACAACACTGTCAAACGGATAAAGTTTTATTCGTATCCGAGTAAAGTGCTCTTTGTTTCAATTGTTCTTGTCCACAGTTGAGAGCAGTAAAAGAAATCAATAGGACGACGAAGCGCCCTATTAGTACGTACCCACATTTACTTTCGAGAAACAATGAATCCTTTTTGGCAAGAAAGAGAAGAAAACAAGGATTTCCCTAGTGAGTAGGAATACACTCACTTGACAGGTATTTCTAATATCTCGCCCCGTTAAACACATGCCATACCTGTGTTTAAGGAGAAAAAATTAAAAAAAAAAACTAAAAACAGGACAAAAGGACAAAAGGCGAACAAGTGCAATTGCGAATTGAGCAAGTGCACACTCTCCCTATGCGTGATGTCTGGCAAGGAAAGTCGATGAAACTTCCTGGCGCCACACTCACAGTAGGTGGTAGTGGTAATGGCATACGAATAGGGTTTTCGGAAAAGTTTCCTTCCTCCTTGCAAAGACGACAACGACGACGACACAAACGAAAAACAACGTTAAAGTAATTGCAACAAAACAATACGCCGGAATGCCATACCATAGGAGCAAGGCGAATACCGAAGAAAGGACGACCAACTCTCGAGAAGCAATAAATCAAAATTGTGCGACGATATTTTCTGCTTTTGTGTTTTTGCCTTTGCGAGAAAGTCAGGAGGATTATTCCAGTTCGTATACGGGAATCATATTTGTGCATGCGTTCGTTTCAATTGTATCCCTTCAAGGATGAGCATTATGAGTAATGCGAACAAAAGGATCAAATGAATGGCTTGTGGTCATAGAGGGCGGAGTAGTTGTAAGGCGATTTGTAAGACTGTAGCGCCTTTTGGTACATTATGATGATTGAGCGGCTAGCGCCAGGATAATATTCAAGAAATTTCCTAGAAGAGAGATGGAATTTCCTTGAAACAAAGGCAAATGACAATTGCTGGAAAAGGTTGACATTTGCATCTGTCTATAGACATACGCCTTGGGTGACTATATTGCTCTATTGCATTGTCGATGAAATGGGATTTCAACCCTTTTTCGAGGACCTTTTGCTTTATCGGGACACGGGAAACCAAAGAGCCGGGCATACACGTATCATAAAATTGATTTTACGAATCAAAACAAAATATTGCATGATGTTTTATGACCTTATAGAGATTTGAAACGGACAGGTAGGCAAGGATTTTTGAAAATTTTTATAAAATTTTGAAAAATTCTTTTTAAGTCAATTAGGGACTTGGATGGATTTTGAAAAGATGTTTTGAACAATAGTTTGATTTTGTATTTTTCGTTGTTCTCGCAAAAGGACAAAGGAATCGACAACGAATTGGTTTACTTTTTATAACGGCTTTGAAGTGAATATTTTGACATTTTCGACAACACTTACGATCACTTGAAGCGATATGATACTTTTTGTGAGTGAATGCAGTGAAGACCGGGAATGAAGTTTGTTGTCAAATGCGGCAATGTAACTTCGAGTATAGTTACATTTTTTCATGCACATATTCAGCCCAAAACTGTAGTTATACAAGCCCAAATTATGCTTCAAGTATCGGTTACTTCGATAGGTTAATGTTTCTAAAGATGAAGTTGGCCGTGGGGCCTACTCCATATAAGAATTAAGGCGAGGTCTTCCTCTACCTCCTCTACCTGAGACTCTGAGAGTATTGGTGTAAATTCGCTCTACTTGCCTTCTTAAATGTCGAATGTGGATTTTATTGACTAGGGGTATGTCGCTGTCCAGCTGCTGAAGTTCGTGGTTGAATCTTTGTCTCCATAGCCCGTCAACGTAAACGGGTCCGAAGAATTTATCTCTCAAAACGACTTTTATCGACTTTTAATACAATGCATGCTTCAGGGCCGTAGAAAAGAACTGGGATGATCAGGGTCTTGTATAGGATCTCCTTAGTAGGTGGAGTAAGGGCTTTACTACTAAATTAGCTTCTTAGCTATTTTGTTTTATTTCTGACGAGATGTAGTTGTCAGAGTTAATAAAAAAGCCGAGTTGAAAAAGTCCCGCACTATACCTCAAAGTTGTATCTGTCAGTGGTGACGTTCTGTCCAAGACGTTGATGTTGAGTTTGCTTTCGTGTTGACAGCAGATACTTGGTCTTATCTTCACTTACAGCTAAATCCATTTTCGCCCTAAATTCTCTATACTTCCAAACCTGGCTATGAAATCCGAGTTGAGTCCGACCAATGATGTCAATATTGCTGGTAGTTGCACCGATTTATGGAAGATTGTGCTCATGTGTTGGCTCGGGTGTTTGCACATTCCTTTCCAGAATCAGATTAAAAAAGTCACATGACAGTACATTGTCTGACCTAAATCCTTTTTTGGTATCGAATGTGTCGCTTAGGTCGTTTCCTACTCTGATGGAGCAGCGGGAATTCCCTTTCGTCATCTTACACTAGTTTGGGTGGTATACCAAAACTAGACATGGCTCTGTATAGTTCGTCTCTATAAATGCTTTCGTATGCGGCTTTGAAACCGATAAATAGGCGGTGGGTATCGATTTAGAATTTTTTGTTTTTTTTTAGTATATGCGGATGAGTAAAAATTTGATTGGTTGTGGACTTTCCTGGCCTTAAACCACACTGATAAGGTCCGATCAGGTTGTTGGTAAACGGTTTCAAGCATTCACATATTACAGCAGATAGGATCTTTTAGGGGATTTTCAGGAGACTTATGTTGGCGCAGTTTAGATGGTATCCTTTTTTGTGGATCGGGTTAAGGTTCCATTCTTCATTCATAAATTCGTTTAACAGTCTGCAGAAGTGGTTCGTCCATATCCTCAGCATCGACTGTATCTCAACTACGATATTTCCTTGTTCATCCCGAAAGTGTTCTGTTCGAGCCTTGTATCCTTGGCTTTGAGAACATCGTTCCTGGAGCGACAGTTATCTATATCCTCAATCGAGCGCTTTTCTTGCTCTTTTTTCTTCTTTCTGAAATGCCGGTGTTCTTCCCTTCTTCTTTGAATATAGAGCTCAATGGCAGCTCTCGTCTTCACCTATAGCAGATAGCTAGCCTTGTAGGCATCGTTCTTGGCTGGGAGCATCTGCCGGAATTCCTCATCAAACCAGGTGTTTATTGCTGCTGGGCGCGAGAAAACTAGCACATCAGTTGAGGCTGATCTAATGGAGATGTTAAGTTATACGCGTTGCGCGAAGGCCTGGCGGTCTCATGGTATTACAGTCTTTCGACATTAAAATTTTTCACAGTATTTCTGATTTGTTGTGGCCTGGTGGATATCCGCATTCTTACATTGGCTGAAACAAGGTAGTTGTCCGAGTCTATGTTAGCCCCTCGGAATGTTCGGACATCCAAAATACTGAATCTACAAAGTGATTTTATGACAAACAACGTTTGCCGGGTCATCAAGTACTTTGTTTCGAGTCGTGTCTGACCGTTTATTTATAAGTAACATCGCTGCTCGTCATATCAAGATTCGAGGGTAATAACGGAATTCTGCTCATCGTATACTTAAAAAAACCAATCTTTTTTCAAACTAAAAGCAGGTCTCTCTTAACAGCTGCCCAATAGCAAATAGACTATTTGTCAGAGGTGTTGAATTTTTTGAAAGTAAAATTAACGATTTCGAATGCATATTTCAAATAAATGCGTGTAGGCGAGTGCCATAATCCAATGTATACCAAGAACTTTGAGAATTCAAATTTAAGCAGATGGTATATCTCAGCAAAAGTATTTATACATGTGTGACCATGTTAACTCCTTAGCTCTTTCATATCAACAAAAATGAAAATTCCCCCATATAAAATAATAATACCAATCTTTTCGAAATACCTTCAACCACAATTTTGAAAAAAAAAATCTCCCCAAGTCGTTGGTTCTCTTTGAAGAGCTTGAATATCTCAACTAATCGCCAAAGTCCTCACATAATTTAACACATAATATCTATGGAATTCTATCTCAATTAACTCGGCTATTTAAAGCCACAAAAAGAAAATTAAAAAGAAACACTTTCATAGTCCGCCAAAAAAGAATAAAATATATTAAAGATAATCCACCATAATCCCTAATCAACTCCTTGTCTCTTTTATTAGACATAATAAATGTTCAACGCAAAACAGCTACATAATCATAAATCCCCTACAAACTGCCTATAAATAATTGTAAACCCTCCATCTGTAAAAAAACGAAAGCCTTAGACAATGAATAAGTCAGTTCTAACAATTTTGACAGATTCGCAACATCCCCGAAAACATAAACAATTTCCAAAAGCATAAATAACATGTTCTGGCTGAGCAGACACGGCGACACAACGACACAAACAAAACAACTCAAGTATTAATAAATTCATATTTTTATATTTAATGTATTTTTTTTTAGTTTTTTATTAAATTTAGCGTAACACAATAAATTCTGTCATTTCAAAATCTCAAAAAATGTTCGCCACAATTAAAATAGAACAGATCGGGATGTGAACACAAGAGAAAATTAATTGCTCGCACCATTCTCAGATCTGACGCCCCCATCTCCGTCGACCTCAGCAACAGCTGGCACGTCAGACAAGAAAACACAAAATCGTGCCTAAAACCAATAATTCCGACGGGGCACAGGGTCGGATCTTGGTGTTCACCTCCAATTAGATATATCGTATCGTATGTTGGATTTTAATAGTTGCATGTCGACGGATATAAGAAAACCAAACGACTACACGATTGGGGGACATAATTTGTCCAAAATGCCCGGATGCGACGATGCTTAAAGAATGTTTTGACAAATCTTTCTTCCTTCTGGGCTGCGCGCACGTATCACCTTTTTGTCTGTTTGGCCCAAGAACGCACCATTTTCGAGGAGAAGTTTTTTTTTTGTTGGAAAATTTAACAAAAATTCAGCGTGGGGATAAATTTATGGGACAACTTCGTCAGGTCCGTTGACAGGCAACTTTATTCCTGACTTTTTTTGGTTTGGTTGGGAAGTGGGTGGCAGCGTGGCAGCGGCAGCGCAACGATGCGGTGCGGCCTAATAGATGTGGTGTGCCATTGCTAGTGACGGGGCGGGTAGAAAGTGTCATCCTTGCGTGAAATATAGATTCCCAAAGGTTGATCTATGCTATTAATTTTTCGTCCCAGTGAGGAATTAATTTATTTAGCACATAATTACGCTGGCATATTGGTGTGGATGAACATACACGGTAGAGGCTGCAACAATACATTTGTCATCAATAAATATTGCTTCTCCAAATGGTTTCGGATGTTTGTTTGGAGTTTCGATGGTTTTCCTTTGAATTTGGTTGTACTTTCGGAGAGAATAAGATATCCCATTACTTATATTAATGTGTTTGTTTACGTTGATGTATCCCTTTCAAAATTTGGGTGTGTGCAGTGGCCTTGTGGTTAGTGCGTTAGGTGCAGGATACCTGGTTAAAATGCTGAAAGTGACAAAATCTATGTTTGTTTTTTCTTTGCGACACCTCTTGTGATAGCCTGACAACCACCCAGGAATTTAAAAATGTCATGAGAAGCTTCTTCATTTTGAAGGTCGAAGTTGGCGGTTAACAGGAGGTCCCATCCTTTTTATCAAAAATATAATTTCGCATACATAGATGCATGGAAAAGCTGGGCTCGAGGCTTACTGTATGTTGACCATATAAATAAGACGAGCGATGATACAAAATGCCTTGTCAGAATGACTGGCGAGGAATATAAGCCCGGATTTGTTTAAGTAAAAACTTGAGAATGATCCTCCAGGTTACAAATATAAATTTTTGGCGCAACTGGCTTGTTAGTACCCAGGGCCTTACTTTCTCACAACCAGTCATGTGTGCGTGTGTACTTCTTGCACGATGGCGGGACCTCCTGTTTTATGACGAATCCGAATGGCTAAGTTGAGATAAGCTATTATTTACAATTGGTACTACTCGGATAATTTGTCAGTTCATCACGAGAGGAGGGCCAGTAAACAATTATTTTAGTGTTGCTACGGCTGGGAATCGAACACAGACCTTCTGCACGGCAGGTCATCACACTAACAATAGCACTACTGAGTCCTCCAGGTTGGGGGTTGTTTATTGTGTTGACGACTATTGTTAAGTAAAAAAAACTTACAATTCGGAAAGGAATGATTCTACTATAGACGACCATGCCAAACAAAAAGGAAAATGACATTCAAAGTTGTTCCGGGAGTGTAAGAATACTTAAAAGAAAATGTGAAGCCAAATAATTAGTGTAAGCTCTAAGCTGATATTAAGCAGACATTACTGCCATACAGGAAATACGAAAGGATAGGAAGGCTTGTGACTTTTTCTACGTGAGCAGAAACAGCGACTATAATGGTGAGGCTTTGTTATAAGATTTATTCTCTCGCTATAACTATCATTGAAAATTGACTGATCATTGGTATACAAAACATGGCGGAATTGACATTTCATTCGACAACATACATCATTGGAGTTATTACCATTTATCGTGTGCCCGATCCACAAAAAAAGAGACTCTCTCCACAGAACTTCACCATTGACATCTATATATATAAAAATGAAACCCGTTTTCCGTTGTCACGACATAACATGAAAACGGCTTGACCGATTTGGCTGATTTTTTTTTGTAGTTTTCTAATACTCTGTACAAGGTTCTTACGGAAAAAAATATGGAGAAAATCTCTCAGGTCAGCTTTGAGAAAATAAATACTACTAACACTAAAATACTATTACGGACCCTAAAACGAAACAGTACCCGGGCGAAGCCGGGCCGGGCAGCTGGTATTATATAATTTTAAGGTAGTACAGAAATTTCTCTACTCCGGCTGCGCTATTACAAAAAATGACTCTTGCCAATCGTTCTTTTTTTGTGCTAAGAAGACAATTTAGTAGTAAAGATCTCACTCGAACTACTAAGGAGATCCTTTATAATGGACCATATCAAAAGTGGATGAAGAAATCCTGGGTCGATTTTAGAGCAAATTTCTTCGAAAAATCGTCGGGCCTGCTTGCGTTGACAGGCTATGAAGACAAAGATTCAACCAAGATTGGAACATTTTCGCTTTAAATTAACTCCCCAATGATTCATTTTCTAAAAAACATCCAAAAAAAAGCAAAAGACAATTTCTAGTAATAATTTTCAATTATAGCTATAACTTGAGCCTCAGGCAAGAAATCTTAAGCTTCGAACACATCAGCCAATGCCACACGGCAAAAACACTAAAATTTCCAATACAAGTCTTATATGAGCTCAAGATTCAACTGACGCAGATGATAGAATATATGGAATATATGAGGCCTACAACGTAAAGACGCAGGTGAAGAAGAGAGCTGCCATTGAGCTTTATAGGAAAATAAGGAGGGCCAGCCTTTCTAAAACCAGAAAAAAACATATCAGAAGTTTACAATCCGCTGTGCGAATTGTTTGATATCCTATTCCATCCCTTAAAATTGATACCCCCAGTAAATTGGGCATGGCTTAGAACTTAATGGGGATGATATATAGAAAATGACATTGCCACAAACATTGACAGCTTATCAAAAAATTTTGTTTATATTTTTTATTTATTTATATTTATTTATCTATTGCATATACTATTGGGTTCTAAATACGATATAGGTATACAAATAACGTTTTCAAAGAAAACGATATAAAAAAGTAAAAATTCGTTAAAATAACCTATAGACGAAATGTTCATATTATTATTACCGAAGTAATTGTATAGAATTTTTTTTTTAATTTGGTAATAATTTAAAAAAAACCGTTTTTACACAAAAAGCCCTCAAAAAGTGGGCGTTGCAAGAAACGAAATTTAGATATTCAGATTGTCGAAATACCTTGTTTATGTCTTTATCTTTATAAATGCTTTTCTGAGACTCTTATATGTTCCATGATAATGGGAAGTCGTCGAAGTCGAAAGGGGAAAAGTGCAAACGACAAAAAGTCATGTAGACAAATTTCGCTCCTGCCGATAATATCTAAGGTTTTCGAGAAAATTATACAAAAACGATTACAACCAATAATTGAAGAAAGACGCTTGATCCCAGATCACCAATTCTACTTCCGGGTCAAACATACAACAATAGATCAGGTGTATCGAACAACGAATGAAATTAAAAAATCTTTCGAGTGGAAAAAGATTTGCGTTATCGCATTTCTTCCCATATAACAAGCTTTTGAAAAGGTATGGCATAGAGGTCTAAGGAATTTATAAGCTTAGGACAATCCTACCGAAAAAATTATACAAAACACTGGAATCCTACCTTAAAGACAGACTCGTTCATGTTAGACAGAATACTCAGAATTCAAAGAAATCAACGCCGATGTTCCGCAAGGAAGTGTTCTCAGTCCAACGCTATTCCTGCTATACACAAGAGATGTACCATACGATGAGGGACCATCGTAACAACGTTTGCAGATGATACGAATATCCTCGCAATGCATGAGTCAATCGAATCATCAACGGGAAAACTCCAGCGGGCTCTTAACGAAATATGCTGTTGGACAAAGACCTGACGAATCGCCCTTAATGAGACCCAGTCAACGCATGTCAATTTTACGTACAAAAAGATAAACAACTTACCAGTTTTTATTAACTCGGTACGAGCTCGAAATCAGACTTAGAGAAATATATTGGCTACTCGGAAGATACTCGAAGCTAAGTCTATACAACAAACTTCTTCTGTATAAGTAAGTGCTTAAACTTTATTGGACATACGGTATACAGCTTTGGGGTTGTACCAAACCAAGCAATATTCCTACACTGCAAACATTCCAAAACAAAACGGTAAGAACAATCGTGAATGCGCAATGAAATATAAGGAACAGTGAAATTCATACAGATCTAGGATTTGCTATACCATGAGGAACGAAGTAACAAACTTTGCTCGTAAACTTCGTACTCGTATATACATGTTCATTGCAATAATGGAATAATCCGTGCTCTGGACTTGACAAACCTTGAGCGCCGACTAAAAGGAACCAGACCGGTCGACCTAGCCCCGTAAGGTAATACCGCATATAATGAAGTTATTAGTAGGTGCGTTCGCTGGACCATTGGTACCGTTTGAAGATTCCTCACATCCAGATGCAATCGAAAAAAGGCTTTATCGTTTGACGAAAAACAACATTGCCAAATACAAATGTTTACACATGTTCTGCTGGGAGCAACAAAAAGTACGTGTATTTAAGAACCAAAAACTGGTACGTATGGACGGAAAGATGGACAGACTGACATGGTTAGATCGACTCTGCTAGCGGTGGTTCTTAGTTAATTATTACCGGTTATAATAGCCCTGTGGGATAGGGTATAAACAGACCTGGTAAACCAATACGCATTGGAAGTTGAAATAGAATACAAAATTCAGAAACTCTGACTTCCAGCCAGAGAAAGACATCGTCTAAAGTAGCTTACTCAGGTTTGAATCGATCCCAAACAACTTAAGCTGCCCAAATAAAGGGTAATTTATTAGGGTCCATGTCAAATGGTATATTAGTTGAGGTCCTAGTTCACACAAAATTGTAGAGTCACTTAAATAAGTAGGTAAGTCTGAGCCGTTTCTAAAGTGTATACAGAAATGCTTAGTTTTCTCTAAAGTTGCACTTTGTAATAAATTAATTCAAACGCAACGTCTTAATCGTCTAAAATATGTGGGGCCCATTGCTTCGGAACGCAGAATCTTTGACTATACTAACTAGTTTGCCCACACAGATGAATAAGTGGAGTCCTCATCTTAAGGCAGTTAGCTACGAAAGAGACTAACTGGAAGAATATTTTGATTAACGCCAGGTACAATCATAAACAATGGTACACCTATAGAAGAAGAACTTTTGGACAACATTACCGTTCAAATAGATTTATGATCCATCTGTAGTTTCAGTTTAAATTTACCTAGAGAAAGCAAACCGGGCTTTAAGGTTCAACCAGTGGTAAGCGGGTAATGTGTATTTCTGCCTTATCCCATAGGGATATATTATTATATTACCTTATCCCGTAGGGATATAATAGTTTGTAATATAGATAAATAATTAAGCTAGATATACCATAAAGTATATGGATCGACTCAGAATCGATAGCTGAGTCGATTGAGCAATGTCTGTCTGTTCGTCCGTCCGTCTGTCTGTGTGTCGTATGTCACCGATTTTAGGCCTTAAAATGTAAGCTCGCAGAATTAAATTTGGTATATAGGATCCTTGTGCGTTGCTATAGAATAAGTGTACAAAATTTTAAAATCCGCCCACTGCCACACCCACTTTTTAGAAAACCGTTGTTTTTGGCCAAACTGTATGAAATTTTCTGATATGTTGTTCAGACACTTTTTCAAATTTAGACAATACTAATACCTATATTTTGTCCATACCTATTTTTCGACACGCCTACTTTTTGGGGGTATTTTCATTAAAAAACAATGTTCAGTCAAATTTTAAAATATTCGAAATATTTTGATGCAAAATCATTTGTAATTTTAACATAAATATGTTGTCTAAAGATCATTTTAAGCCACGCCCATTTTTTAGGGGCATTTTTTTGATAAAAACCATTTTTATACCAACCATCTATCATATGCAGGAGACAAGTGTTGTTTCGTCGAACCACTAACAATTTTGATAAACTGTCTGAGCAATATATTTTGACAATGCCATGCCCACTTTTGGGATGTTAATTGAAATGGGATATTGTATCCAATAATTTGCACAGCGGGTTGTAGCCTTCTCATATGTTTATTTTTATAAAATGTTATGATGTCTCTGACGACTTCAGGAAATATTGAGCATTAAAGCCTTAATTATTGCGTCTTTATTCCATTGTGTGCTATGTTATACTCATGGAGAAACATATTTAACTTAAAGTTTTAAGAGTATTGGAACCGGCAAATTTGAGAAGCTTTTTCTGGTAGTTTTATCCTCTTCTTTTATGTTTGTCAAAAGTCCGCAAAAAGCTTGACCATGAAACGACTTTAGGTGTTGTAACTTTTGCAATTGGAAACAGGAAGATCCCTTTTCCTATATCAACTTATGGTGGTAAGTCCAAAAATAATTGACCAAAATACCTACTAATTATCTAAATCTTCACTGCAAAGCTGTATACAAATATTCTGCCTGATCTATTCTTGAATATATCTAAACAATGACCATATCCCCATACGTTTGCCCCGGTTAGTTAAAAAGTTAAATATTTGGAATTTACGGCCACAAACTTATCTTCTCCCTTCATTTGTGTGTGCGAAGTTATTATTTTTGCCACAAAGAAGAGGACCTAATCCATAAGGCAAATTTGAAAAGCTTCTCATGACAGTGTTACTCTTGTATGTTTGTCAGACTTTAGCAATAGGTGGAGCAGTAAAACAAGCTTTGGTGATTGCACTTTCGGGAATTGAACTTGGTAAACTTGACCTTAGAACTTTGCGCTTAGTAGTCCAACGCACCAAACACTAGGCCAGAAGACCCACTGCCTTGGTTATTGCTTCGCCCAAAGCTATAAAAAGTTCAGCGCAAATCCTGCTTTATTGTGTCAACAGATCAGTTAAAAAAGTCCATTTTATTGTTTTAATACCCCCGCTGTGCTTCCAAAATATATTTCAATAGAAAATTATTAATTATAACAGTTTTGTTAAATTTTTAAGTAAGGATGCACCTTACCTTAATCGGGAAACATGTAACAAAAAACAGTCTCATAATATTTCAATGCAATTTAAACTGCAAGAGTTCGCCATATTTTATAAAATTTCAAGTATACTTAGTTTTAAACGCAACTACGCAACCCACTTAAACGATTCGCAATTAACCGGAATCTACTACACTTCGTATACTGCAAAAATCAAAATCAAACGCAACTAAATCCAACAGCAGCTTTTATCTATTTAAACAACCGAATCATCATCAAAACCTCTCCAAGAAAAACCTCAATCCAATCAAACACTTAATTTTATGTAAATCAAATCCCCTGTTTTGGCCTTCGATCCTCAAAGGAAGCCATTAAACCAGACAAACAGCATAATCATAAAAAAAATCCACTCCACGTCTTTCATCGCCCAAAGATCATGAAGTGAAGGTCTCCCCTTCCACCCAACACGAAATGTTAACCTCATCCCGTTTCGAACACGACAAGAAATCTGACAGCCAAAAAACCGACAAAAAAATAGCGAAATTTTGACAGTCGCAACAGATGTCTTATTAGCCCATTAGCCTATAATCTGAACGGCAATGCTTTCAACACACCAAACGGAAGGCACCCGCATGTTTTTCTCGCCGCATTCAACCGCGACAGGACCGTTGCCTTCCCGCCTAACGAACAAAAACTTTGCAATAAAAAGAAAACGAACACTTTTGGAACATGACAAAATGGTTTTCAGTTTTTTGTTGTTGTTCCTCCATTTTGGGCGTCGTAGTCGGTGATACTCGCTGAATGTGCTTCCATCCAGAAAAAAAAATGACAAATTTCCAACCGATGCGATGTCGTGTACCGGGGGACGCAAAATGTCATATTCCGAAGATAGATATGCATTATCGTCGCCACCGACGCGGACGCGACGCGACACGCCAACGAGGAGCAATCTCGGACCGGCTATGAATGCGACAAATGCGTCGAAAAAAGCGCATAGTTTGTGGTGTGGTGTTATTTCGGTGGGTGTACTGTCAGAAATAGCAAAAGTGTCGACGACGAATATCGAAATTAGTCGAACGCGTAATGGTTGAGGACAAGGACCGGAGGAGCACCATCAGGACCAACTATAACAGAGGAAATGGTTTCTTATTTTTGGACTTGGAAATTTGAGGGTTTTGGTGGTTTTTTGGTTAGCAGGGCGGAATTGGAATGGCCGACACTTTGTTCCCGTTCTCGTGGCATGCATGCATGCATGTTGTCGGTGTCAAATGGATTTAAGTCATTTTTTTCCGGGGGGAAGGTTGGGACAGATTTATGGTGGAATCATTTCTCATGCCGGATGTTTCGAGTGCGGTTGGAGTTGTTTGGGAGCAGAGGGGTGTGTGATGTGGATGCAGTTGGGTTTTTTTTTTTACGAGCCAAGGTGGGAGAAATGTCATCTTCATGTGTCGGGATGGTGTGTTTCTGTTTAATTGAAGTTACAAAACGGCTCGATTGATTGGATGAGGCATGGTATTTGGACTAATGAGCTGATTAAGTTTTCGTTTTACGATGTAATTGCTTTATTTTTGGTATGGAGGAGAACGATGGATGGAACGTGGACGTGTGTGATCGACATGACTCGTTGGGTTTTGGAATTAATTAATGGCGGGACGAGGTGTGGATAAAAAAAGGTTGTTTGCGGATGTTGGCATACACTTAGTTAATCTAATTAATGGGACTAATGAAAGGCCTCGCTATACTTTAGTTTTTGTACATGCATCAGTATTCAAAACGAGTGGTGTTAATACTGAAGGTAGGCAAACGCGGGCACGAGACCGCGAAGGGCTTCAGACCAATCAGTATATCCTCCTTTGTACTAAGACACCCTAGAGCGTGTTCTAGACATCCACATGCGAAGTTTTCTAGAAGAATCTTCGCTGTCTAAATCACAGCACGCCTACCTCAAGGGCAGATCCACGGAAACGGCTCTTCACGAGGTACTGTGGACAAAAACCCATACACTATAAAGAATACACTCTAGCCTCCTTCTTAGACATAGAAGGAGCTTTCAACAACGTCCTCACTATAGCTATTCTAGAATCTCTGATCGATCAGGTTATTGAGGAATCTATCAGCTAATGGACAGTCTTTATGCTCCATTTGGCAACAGTCACTTCACCGAATTTGCCCATAGAGGAACGCCACAGGGCGACGTCATCTCTCCTCTACACTGGCTAATGGTTGTAAATAAAATTGAAGTTAAACTAGACGTAAAACTGGTCAATGTTATCGCGTATGCTGGTGACGTGGTAATACTAGTGTCAAGAAAATTCCCCTCCGTGATAAGCGAAATCATGGGGTTAGCACCTGGGCTGCAAGTTGTGGCATCGGTGCAAACCCGAGTAAAACAGAATTGGTGCTAAATGGAAAACCACTCACGCTATCTTCCAGCGCTAGGTATTTGGGTATTACGCTTGATCCAAAACTTAACTGGAAACACAACATCAAACACAGAGTAAGTAAGGCGGGTGTTGATTTCTATGCTTGCAGCAAAAGTTTTGGAAAGAAGTAGGGACTTCAAAGAAAAATGACCATGTGGATCTACACAGTTGTAGTACGTCCAATTCTCACATATGGCTCACTCAGAGATGGCTCACTAGTATAGTGGCCAGCGCTGAGTAAAGGCTACAACCACACAACACTAAAAAGGCTGCGAAGAAAAGCCAGTATAGGCACCACGGGCTCACTGTGGTCGGCGCACAACGTATGCCCTTACTCTGCTATTGCATCTCTCGCCTCTCGACCTACATTTTAAAGATACCGCACTATGGAGCGCAGTAGGACTCATGGAGTCAGGATGCTGGACTGCAAGGCCTTATGGTAATATCCTGGATTCGTTACCAAAGGGCATGTTCACATTTCCAACTGACTACACTAAGCTTCAAGAAAGGCTTCCACGTAGGCTTTCGTACCAAAGCTCAGTGGAAGAAGAAAGAGTTAGTAAATCATTTCGACACGGTCGTCTACACCGACTAATCTAAGATGAACTGTGGTATGGGGTACGG
This sequence comes from Rhingia campestris, assembly GCA_932526625.1. Lineage (NCBI taxonomy): Eukaryota > Metazoa > Arthropoda > Insecta > Diptera > Syrphidae > Rhingia > Rhingia campestris. The sequence continues at coordinate 171,242,746 of OW052182.1, forward strand.
TGTCTATTACGAATCACCGAAAATATCAGTATCATACCGCCTACTTGATTTTGCCAGCATATTCCAGGCGGAACTACTGTTAGGAGGTCCCATTCTTTGTGCCAAAAATATAACTTGCACACACAAATGAATGCAGAAGCTCGTTTTGTGGACCCGCATAAACGTTCAATAATAGATATATTATTTCAATGAAAGCAACAGGTGTCCTTTACTCTTGTAAAACCCAAGGTGGAGAATGCAACCTTGCATCTTGTACCTATATCGGCTATTAGCCTGATACTTCTGTATGGGGTGGTTATCCTATAAATAGCACTCAAAAAGGCCATAAACAAAAATGAAGCATTACGCTGAGGAAGATTCCCATTATTAGATATCTGCTTACTATCCCTTCAAAAGATTTCAGAAGCTTCTCATGATAGTGGTACTCTTCGATGTTTGTCAGAGTTTCGGAAGAAGTGGACTGATGACAAAATGTAGCATCCCGCTCTCAGTAGATTATCGAGGAGACTTATGCCTCTGTAGTTATCGCAGTTCAGAGGTTCTCCTTTTTGTGGATCGGGCAAACGATGCTGAGGTTCCATTCTTCAGGCATACTTTCATCGGACCACATTTGGCTTATGAGTTGATGGATGTTACTTACCAAGTCATCTCCGCCAGCTTTATAAAGCTCAGTGGGCGTGGTGGATATGCGCATCCTTACCTTGGCTACAACAAGGTAGTGGTCCGAGTCGAAGTTAGCCCCTCGGAATGTTCGGACATCCAAAATACTGGTTGCGTGCCTCATGTCTATCGCAATGTGATCAATTTGGTTGATTGTTCGTTGATCTGGAGACCGCCATGTCCCCTTATGGATATCGAGGTGAGGAAACCGTGTGCTGGTTATAGTGGCATTTCGTTCCGTAGCGAAGTCAATTAGCCTAAGTCCGTTACCGGACGTGTTGTCGTGTAGGCTATATTTTCCGACAGTACTGCTAAAGATGTCTTCTCTTCCTACCTTAGCACGATTTTAACATCGTACTTTGGTAGTCGCTCATAGGTTTTGTCGAGGAGCTCGTAGAAGCAATCCTTAGTTATATCATCCTTTTCCTCCGTCGGAGCATGATCGCATATAAGGCTTATGTTTGCGAATTTTGCCTTGATGCGGCTTGTTACAATGCGTTCGCTAATGTCTTGGAAACATAAGACTTCCTACCTTAGTCTGGCACTTATAACAAATCCGCATCTAAATAGTCGCTGTTTCTGCTCACTATAACACGGTCCATAGTAGATGTCACAGTTATTCATCCTCTTTTTGCCCGGCCCATCCCATCGTATTTCCTGGATGGCAGTAATGTCTGCTTTGTAGCAGTTTAGGGCTTCCGCTAGTTGTTCGCCTGCACCTCTCCTGTTTAATGTTTTCACATTCCAGGTGCAGATACGAACGTCGTTGTCCTTTTTTCGTTTAGCATGGTCGTCAACAATAATATCAGTCCTTTCCGAGGCTATTGGTTGCTTCGTAACATACGCTTTCCACGGAAAGCACAAATCCCCAACCTGGAGGGTCAGGCCCTTGTTTTGACCCTAGGACAGCGGGCCGGAAAAAATACCAATGTCAGTAGCCCATTTTGGGATATGAGCGCTGCCGTTGACCCATTGAGGGCTCCTCCGCCACCAACTCTTTTCCAACACCCTGGCTCAGTATTGGAAATACCTATAGACCTGGTGTTCAAATATGTCAAAGCAGCTCATATATGGATTACACTACCAGTTCGATCAAACTGGAGCTGTAGGCGCCACCGTTGACTCCATCTAGGGAATTCCTCCACTGCCGCCTGAGAGTGAGTGTCTTAGTGAGAGGAGACTCCTCCCCCCTCTCCCGTTTACTTACATGGTTAGCATATCTATTATCTGTCAACCACTGACTTTGTCGCAGTTTTCAAAATGGTCAAAATATAAGAGGGAGCTAGTCCTATTTAAAAAAAAAAATGAAAACAGGTCTTATAACATTCTCCCTCGGCCATTTTACCAAAAACTTGACGCTCATGTCCTATAATTAAGCAAAATAACTCATTCAGCAATGGTCAGGTGTCAAAACCACAATCAATCACCACCGATCACATGGCTGTGGCATGTAATTTTATACCCGAAAAATAGCGATAAAGTTACCTCATCTCGAAAGCGCCCTTCCCCACACACACACAAGCACACCTCGAATGTAAATTAATTGAAATTACTGCGCATGCGCAACTAACAGAAAAAAAAACCTACATCCATACACGGTGATAGGAGTATACCTGCATCAAATTGATTTGCAGACACGCGCACAACTCTGAACGCTAAACGCACATCCTGCTAAAGAGCACATAATTAATGACAGTTACTTATTTTTATGACAATTGAAATTGCTGCACTGCTGCACGGATGCCCGCTTTGCGATGCCAAGTCAGGTTACGTGCTGCATCCGCAAGTGCTATTATTTTATCGTCAGTCTGCATTTCGTTGATGATGGTGCGGTGCACTTCTTCGGACACGTGGCGCACTGAGGTGGAAACGGTGCGCAAGGTGTTTGCCATGCAAAAATTCATGGAATTTGCGAAAGGGGCGACAGGCCGACAGAGGACGACGTCGAGGTAGGATCAAAGCGCATACCAACAGAATGCACTTCTTTTGGGGCATGGGAAATGATTGGTGAACCTGTCGTGGGTCATTAATTGCTACCAGAATTGAAAGGACAAGCGGCAGAGGCTACTCCGTTATCAGTAGATGATCGATTGTATGAGTGGTAAAAGTGTGGCAGAGTGTATGTTTCTCGATTGCATATCTGCTGCCTTGAGGGTCGGGTTTTGTATAGGGAGCACGCAAGATCGAGGACCCTGGAATGCGTTACACAAAATAATACGCAACAACTACACACAATAATTGTCACATTTAACCTGTCACTAGGTAGAGGATAAGGTAGATTTTTTTGTGTGTTAAAATAGTTCGAAGAGTTTGGAAGGAAATTGGAACAGTAGAGGTCGTTGGAAGTGGCACCTCCAGAAGTAGATGTGACGGACTGTATTACGTTTTTCTTTTTTTTCAGTCGAAATACAGGCCATGTAGCATTTGAAAGCAACATTTTCAGATTTGACCCCACCGGACTTTTTTTGTGGGTTTATTTGAAAAGCAATGTATACACCAGCAAAGCTCAGTCTATTGGCGAGATCATGGCAAACACTCGTACCAAAATCATCGTTATACCGTCCGAGATGCTCGAAAAAGTGATGGAAAACGTAGTAGCCTTTATTGATCATGGACCCTTTGATCAATAAAGGATAAAAGTACACCTTAAGAATGGAACCTCAGCATCCTTTGCCCAATCCACAAAAAAGGAGACCCCTGAAATGCGCCAACTGCAGAGGCATAAGTCTTCCCTACAAGATCATATATGCCGTAATATGTGAACGCCTGAAACCTTTTATCAACAACCTGATCGGCTCTTATCAGTATGGTTTTAGGCCAGGAAAGTCCACAACTGATCAAATCATCACACTTCGGCAGATCCTGAAAAAAAAACTAAGAAGTCCGTCACCTAAGCATCGATTTCAAAGCCTCGTACGATAGCATTTACAGGGACGAACTATACAAAGCATTTGATATCCGCCCAAATTTGTTCATCAGGATGGCAATGTAGAATTCTCGCTGCCCCATCAGGGTCGGAAACGACATCACCGACACATCCGATAACAAAAAAAGATTTAGGCAAGACGATGCACTGTCATGTGAATTTTAATAGATTCTTGGGAGTATTGTGCAAAACACCTGAGCCAACACCAGAGGCACAATCTTACATACGCCGACGATATTGACATCATTGGTAACGCCATAGCCACGTTTGCTAATATAGAGATAGTACCGATAAAAATGGTTTTAACAGTAAAAGCACTCCAATTAGTTCGAATAGGAGAAATCCAGAAACTAAATACCCTGTTCAAATAATGGAATTAATAAAAGCAAAAAGAAGAGCTCGAAGAAAATGGCAAACTACGAGGTTCCCCGATGATAAGACAGCTTTTAACCGTCTTAACAATGACCTTAAAAAACGAATTAGTGAATTCAAAAATGAATCACTTAGCAGTTTCCTATAAAATCTAACGACGGATGCGTCTACCGAATACTCCTTATGGAAAGCATCTAAATACCTGAAAAGACCGCAGTTACAGAACGCACCATTAAAATCATAAAATCACAAGACGGAAAATGGATCGGAAACCCGAAACAGAAGGCTGATCTCTTCGCAGAACACCTTTCGAGGGTTTTTTAGCCGTTCCCATCAAGTGCTCCAACTGAAGAAATACAATTCATTGATAGAAACGACGAATGCGAAATTCCTATTGTCACACTCAATGAAGTAAAAAGCGTATGTCAACATAAATTGTCGAACAAAAAAGCACCAGGGTACGATTTAATAACTGCTCAGGTTTTGAAAGAATTGCCACCAATAGCTTTTCAAAAATTTCAATTTATTATAAATGCATGTCTAAAGCACCGATATGTGCCGCATCACTGGAAAATTGCTGAAGTCATTGTAATACCTAAAATAGGAAAACCTCCAACTGAAGTTTCTTCTTACAGACCAATATCGACTATACCAATACTGGCTAAAGTTTTCGAAAAATTGCTACTGAAAAGACTTAGCAAAATTATAGATGAAAGAAGACTCATTCCGAATCACCAGTTTGGATTCAGGAATAAACATTCCACGATTGACCAAGTGCATCGTATTACGGATGTTATAGAAAAGGCACTGGAGGAAAAACAAGTCTGTTCGGCTCTATTTCTAGATGTTGCTCAAGCCTTTGACAAGGTTTGGCATGAGGGACTTGAGTATAAATTGCATAGGGATTTACCAAGACAGTATTATTAAATACTAAAATCATATCTTTCAAACCGACTCTTTAGGGTTAGATATGAACAAGAATATTCAGAACTTAAGAAAGTCGAAGCAGGTGTTCCGCAAGGAAGTGTCCTAGGACCAACCCTGTATCTGTTATATACTAGGGATATTCCAGTGGATAACAATGCATCATGGCTACCTTTGCCGATGATACAGCAATACTGGTGCCTGAAAATAACGTTCTGAAAGCAACAGAAAAACTGCAGAATGCAGTCAATAAAATTCAAAATTGGAAGGAACAATGGCGTATCAAACTCAATGAGACACAATCCACTCATAAAAACTTTACTAATAAGAAGATTAACAATGTTCCCTTATTCATTAACCACCAATCTGTACCTTACGCAAATATGGCTAAGTACCTTGGAATGAATTTGGACGCGAAGTTAAAGTGGAAAGAGCACATCAAAAAGAAAAGAGAAGAACTGAACCTAAAATATAGAAAAATGTACTGGTTACTGGGAAGAAACACAGACCTTTCCATCCAGAATAAACTCATGCTATATAAGGAAGTGCTGAAGCCTGTTTGGACGTATGGCATCCAATTATGGGCCTGTACTAAGAAAACAATTACAGAAACCATACAAAAATTCCAAAACATAGTCCTTCGTGGAATAGTAAATGCCCCTTGGTATATTAGAAATAGCGATTTGCACCGTGATCTACAAATCAACATGGTTACAGAAGAAATTAAAAAAACACGCTATATCACACAATCAGAGAGTCCTAAATATACGAAACAACATAAGGAGATTAAGAAGAACCAAGCCTCATGAGCTTATGGCCTTATTATATGGGAAAATATTACATTTGAAAATCTTCCCCAAAGCGATTAAAAAAAATAAGAAAATAAAATCTGTCGTCGATCTTTCATAGATTGGTACTGATTTTCGGGTGGTTTTTGTGCGGTAAAAGCCCACACTACTTGATACCGAGAACTATCAAGTGTCTTTTTAAGATTTCCACAAAAAAAAAAAAAAAAAAAAACAGTATATGAGGGTAAGACCAAGTTGATTCTGTCAACACAAAAGGACGCACAACATCGATGAATTGGACAGAATGTCACCATTGAAAGATATAACGTTGAGGTAGTAGGAGAATTTGTCTACCTCGGCTCCACTATTAACTCTGACAACAACATCTCGTCAGAAATTAAACGAAGAATGGATGTTTATGATGGCTTTGACATGTAGAGCGATGGGACACCAATACTCCGGTACGATGCAGTAGAGGAAGACCTCGCCTTTAGAAGCGGGCACACTAAGAAATCGAACTCAACCAACTCTAAGTGCGCAACTAAAGGCATTTAGCTAAGGACCGAGCTAATTGGAGAGGCATATTGGTTGAGGCCAAGGTTCCGGACAGTAACCCTACTCACGTATGTAAGTGTCAGTCTTGTTGTACCATAAAGTACCATTCAAAATTTGATGAGAATCGCCATACGTGAGAATTAAAGCCACACATAATGACTTTAAATCCATATCTGTCACCATCTACTCTATATCAAATATTTGTTTAATCTGATTTAAGATTTATACCCCTGGACCAGAACAAGAGTTGATCAAGCTGAAATAACTCCCTCACATTGTCTGTAATGTATCCCTGCTTGGGACTAATCATTATCGCCTCAGAGCACTTTAGGCATTTTTCACTTGCAGATTCCAGATTCCTTCGACAGTGGGTCACGATTCCTCAATTGACAATATGCTGAGGATACAATTTTTTGGAGAAATCTCCTTTGTATGTGTCATGAAGCAAATTCATCAAAATTGTAACTTCAGAAGTAAGGGAACTGTTGTTTGACGGAAAAGTTCCGCTCTGCTGAACATGCTGTTTAACTAAACCAACAAAACTTAGCTTTATAAGATACTTGAGGGATGCGTAAGTGGAACACGGCTATTAAAGGTAAGACTTTTGACATAAAGATTTTTCACAAATCTGTACACCCAGCTTCCTTTACAAGTTCGTTGGTTTTATCTGTGAGCGAAAGACGTTCCATGTGCTTATTCAGTGACTTCTCTTACAATTTGCGTGATCATAAAGAAGTGCTTATCATTTCGGGTTAAGCCCGGCAGTTTGGCGAGCAATACAATCCGACCACTCTTGCAAACTGCCATTTTTTATGAATGAATCATTTTATATAGCACCAGGTTCGTAAGGATCCAGGGCCTAATTATTTTTCTTACAATCATTTATGTCGGAATGTGTACTTCTTGTATCGGGTGTCCCATAATTCACGGAAAATTTGAATTTTGCGCCATTTAATAGAACTGTATTGTCAACGGAAAAAAAGATAACAATATGACAGCTGACAGTTCGGGGTTAGTATACAAATGGAGCTCTATACGAAAGAACAACGAATTTTCAAGGTTGAGCAATATTTTAAAACTAATGGAACATTCTTCTTCGAAAATGCGGCTGGTCAGGCCGTAACAATTAATGGTTTCGTTATCGTGACATGATAATCCAGTTTTTAGTGCTTAAATTACAAGATGTGGATGTGACCAACATGCCATATATACAATTCAGTTACTGCATAAGTCACATCCTAATCGTGTAATTGGCCATTTTTTCGATCAGAATTGGACATCCAGATCTTGCAATCTAACGCCATTGGACTTTTTTCTTTGGGTTTTTTTTTTAAGTCACAGGTCTATACAAACAAGCCCACCACCAATACCTCGAAAGAGGAAATTGTGCGGTATATTAATGAAATTCAGCAAAATTTATACGAAACGGTCATAGAAAATGGTTGGGTGTTGTAGAACGAGGGTAGACTCTGATTGGCGTTAACTTGGCAACGCCCAGTTTTGCAACTCTGACTACACATCAAATGTGCTTATCTTTACCTCCAAGTGGTAACCATCGGGTACTGGTCTCATCCAACCGAATTTGACTTGCTAAACGATAAGTGCGAGTGTTGATAACACGACGAAAAACAGCAACACTATAAACACCCTGGTGAGAATGGCACGGATGAATACCCGGCCTGCTGTCCCAGGCGAACCTAGATGAGCTGCTCTGACATATTCGGACAACAGGTTGTCTAGGAATTTCAAGGGTTAGTCAGGCCCCTTGAACAGAGATGGTGGCGGATGAACCGAAAGGCCAACGGCAGCGCTCAATCCCGTAGTGGATACTGATGACCCCGTGTCCTAGGGGTATCTAATAAATTGGAACTGGACCTCCAGGTTGGGGGTTGTGCTTTGCGTTAACTACCCACCCACAGAAAAAAAAACATGGTTACGAAGCAACCAATAGCCTCGGAAAGGACTGATTTTATTGTTGACGACCCTGCTAAACGAAAAAAGGACAACGACGTTCGTATCTGCACCTGGAATGTGAGAACATTAAACAGGAGAGGTGCAGGCGAACAACTAGCGGAAGCCCTAAACTGCTACAAAGCAGACATTACTGCCATCCAGGAAATACGATGGGATGGGCCGGGCAAAAAGAGGATGAAAAACTGTGACATATACTACGGACCGTGTTATAGTGAGCAGAAACAGCGACTATTCGGATGCGGATTTGTTATAAGTGCCAGACTTAGGCAAGAAGTCTTATGTTTCCAAGACATTAGCGAACGCATAGTAACAATCCGCATCAAGGCCAAATTCGCCAACATAAGCCTTTTATGCGCTCACGCTCCGACGGAAGAAAAAGATGATATAGCTAAGGATTGCTTCTACGAGCTCCTCGACAAAACCTATGATAGACTACAGAAGTACGATGTTAAAATCGTGCTGGGAGATTTTAACGCAAAGGTAGGAAGAGAAGACATCTTTAGAAGTATTGTCGGAAAACAAAGCCTACACGACAAACGTCTGGTAACGGACTTAGGCTAATTGATTTCGCTACGGAACGAAATGCCACTATAGCCAGCACACGGTTTCCTCACCTCGATATCCATAAGGGGACATGGCGGTCTCCAGATCAACGAACGGTCAACCAAATTGATCACATTGCGATAGATAAGAGGCAAGCATCCAGTATTTTGGATGTCCGAACATTCCGAGGAGCTAACATCGACTCGGATCACTACCTTGTAGCAGCCAAGGTAAGAATGTGGATATCCACCACGCCACAACAATCCAGAAATACTGTGAAAAAATTTAATGTTGGAAGACTGCAATCGCAAGAGACCGCCAAGACCTTCGCACAACGCGTATGCGTTCTCGATTAACACCATACCACCAGCACCGAATGTCGAAGAGCAATGGCAACGATGCCAACAGGCCATTAGATCAGCCGCAACTGATGTGCTAGGTTTCTCGCGGCCACCAGCAAGAAACCCCTGGTTTGATGAGGAATGCCGACAGATGCTCGCAGCCAAGAACGAGGCCTACAAGACTAACCTGCAGGTGAAGACGAGAGCTGCCATTGAGCTCTATAGGCAAAGAAGAAGGGAAGAACATCGGCTTTTCAGCAAGAAGAAAAAAGAGCAAGAAAAGCGCGCGATCGAGGATATAGAGAGGTGCCACTCCAGGAACGATGTTCGCAAGTTTTACCAAAGTGTAAAACGTCAAAGCCAAGGATACAAGGCTCGAACATAATCCTGTCGAGATGAACAAGGAAATATTGTAGTTGAGACACAGTCGATGCTGAGGATATGGAAGAACCACTTCTGCAGACTGTTAAACGGCGATGACGAACAACATTCCGCTGTCAGGCAGAACGAACCATTCAATATTGGCAACGACAGCAAAAACTGCCAACCACCCGACCTGAGTGAAGTGAGGATAGCAATATCTAAACTCAAGCTTAATAAGGCCGCCGGAAATGACAGCCTTCTCGCTGAGCTTTATAAGGCCGGCGGAGATGACTTGGTAAGTAACATCCACCAACTTATAAGCCAAATCTGGTCGGATGAAAATATGCCTGAAGAATGGAACCTCAGCATCGTTTGCCCGATCCACAAAAAAGGAGACCCTCTGAACTGCGCCAATTACAGAGGCATAAGTCTCCTCAACATCGCCTACAAGATCCTATCTGCCGTAATATGTGAACGCCTGAAACCGTTTACCAACAACCTGATTGGCCCTTATCAGTGTGGTTTTAGGCCAGGAAAGTCCACAACCGATCAAATTTTCACACTTCGGCAGATCCTGGAAAAAACTCAAGAAGTCCAAATCGATACCCACCACCTATTCATCGATTTCAAAGCCGCATATGACAGCATTTATAGAGACGAACTGTACAGAGCCATGTCTAGTTTTGGTATACCGCCGAAACTCGTCCGTTTGTGTAGGATGACGATAGAGAATTCTCGCTGCTCCATCAGGGTCGGAAACGACCTCACCGACACATTCGATACCAAAAAAGGATTTAGGCAAGGCGATGCGCTGTCATGTGACTTCTTTAATCTGATTCTTGAGAGGATTGTGCAAAACTCCAAAGCCAACACCAGAGGCACAATTTTCCAAAAGTCGGTGCAACTACTGGCATACGCTGACGATATTTACATCATTGGTAGGACTCAACGTGATGTCATAGCCACGTTTGCTAGTATAGAGAAGGAAGCGGCGAAAATGGGTTTAGCAGTAAATGAGGGTAAGACTAAGTATATGCTGTCAACACGAAAGGACACACAACATCGACGAATTTGACCAAACGTCACCATTGACAGATATAATTTTGAGGTAGTACGGGACTTTGTCTACCTCGGCTCCGCTATTAGCTCTGACAACAACATCTCGTCAGAAATTAAACGAAGAATTACTCTTGCCAACCGCTGTTTCTTCGGGCTAAGAAGGCAATTTAGTAGTAAAGCCCTCACTCGAACTACTAAGGAGACCCTATATAAGACCCTGATCATCCCAGTCCTGCTCTACGGCGCTGAAGCATGGACCGTATCAAAAGCGGATGAAGAAATCCTTGGTAGATTCACGAGGAAAATTCTTCGAAAAATCTTCGGTCCCGTTTGCGTTGACGGGCTATGGAAAAGAAGATTCAACCAAGAACTATACGAGCTGTACAGCGACATGCCCCTGGTCAAAAAACTCCGCATTGGACGTTTAAGATGGCTAGGACATGTAGAACGAATGGACACCAATACTCCGGCTCGCAGAGTCTTCGATTCCCAGCCAGACGTCGGACGCAGTAGAGGAAGACCTCGCCTTAAGTGGCGCGCACAAGTGGAAACCGACCTCAACCAACTTGGAGTGCGCAACTGGAGGCAGTTAGCTAAGGACCGGGCTAATTGGAGAAGCATGTTGGTTGAGGCCCAGGTTCATTCCGGACTGTAGCGCCACTTAAGGAATGAAGGAAGGTCATAGAAAATTTTAATGGAAGAATACACGTACTTTCCAGCAAAGCCTTGGTGGCCAGTTATCCGATATGCTATTCCATATATAACCCTGATCTGTATATGATGATTCAATAAAAAATTTAACCATCTCCGTGGAAGTTATTAGAACTAACCACCGCTCCACGGAGCCACTTAAGCATGACCAAATCCGCAAATATATCCGCATATCTTGGTCACGTTAGCCACCCCAAAATCAGAAGGCCACCTAACGAAGGGGCTGTTGTAATTTCACAACATTATTTGTCACCATATAGAATAGCCACATATTATACTTTAAGGGCTTTTGACATGATCTATGCCAGTGTCTGTGACACAACCCTACATATAGCTTGATTCAAAAAATCTCAATACCACCAATATCCGTGTATACTAAATACAGCCACCACTGTTAATGAAAGAACACGCACCGGAAAAAAATAAAAAAAAAACTCGACTTGAATATTTATCATCTGGACCTTTTCTGTTCCTTTCGGGTTGGCCCGACGAAAAAATGCAGATGTGCTGTCAGAAAAATATGTTCCGTGACCACAAATCAACCACCGGCTTAGTCATCGACGCGACCAAAGAGATGCAGAATTTCAGTTAATTACTCTCATTGCCCGGTGGGCTTTTTACGGCGCTTTGCTTAAGCTGTCGTCCTTTTTGGTTGTTTTCCATTTATTTTTTTGCTTTTTACGTATGCTGCTCCTTGCCAATTATGCACTCAAAAATGATTGCAATATATTATACATATTTGAGCAATAATTGATTAGATCAGAACCTGCTGCTGGCTGAAGATTTTGCCAGGCCATTTTTGTATAACATCCGTCCATCCGTTGATGTGGGTATTGTGCAGGCATAGGACTGGCCCAGAGGCCAGTATACCAAAACGGTTAAAGGCAATATTAAGGGCATAACAAGTTTTTAAAATGCATTTTAAATAAATTAAATGTAATTAATATTTTTATTTGGATGTGAAGGGGCTTGTGATTGACTTCGTATATATATTCGTAGGTATACAGGTAGTCTTATAGTTGTGTCCTTTAAATTTAAATATTTACATTTCGATATTTATAGAAGGATGATGTTCGCTAAAAGTTAATGCTGCAGGCCTGCTTCCCAACTAACAATTATTCTTCAATAAAGCACAAAAATGTAATTTCCACAAACAATTATTTCTATAGGCCTTATATAGTACTTGTGCACGGTGGTTAAGCATAACCGAAATTGTGAGAGCGAAACTTCTGTAATGTTGTTTTAAGCTTCTGGAGATGTGTATACATGTACCATAAGTTAAGATGTTTCGGTAGAACTTCGCACAAGTTAATCCGAAGCATAGCACGTATAGAGCTTACGAAAGAAGGCTTAAAAAAGCTAAGGTTAAAAGATCGGGAAAAAGGTGAAAATACGGGACAAGGTGTAAAGATTGGAAAAAAAAGGTGAAAAGATCGGGAACCTACCGGAAAATGAGTCAACACGATTCAACTACTTCGTTTTACTTACCCGTCTTTCATGTTCGAGAGAACAGCCCAGGGTTGCAAAAGTCGATACAATTGTACTGTTTTCAATACAATCGACCTTGCTTCAGTACACAAATACACATTATATACAATTCGATACAATTTGTGCTGCAGCTATTTTAATAGGTATTTTTCATCAAAATATGTTTTAAAAAACCAAAACATCACATAATTTGTTTTGCTATCAAAAATCCGTTCGTATTTATATGAATACCACTGAAAGTACCAATTTTCAATTCAATTTTTTTGCCAATTTTTGCCTGTATACAGTTTATCAGCTCTTTGATGATTCTTTTTGGACCTTCCAACTGTCATCTTATTTTCTCGGATCTTAAAGTAGAAAAATGTCTTTGTACAAATGGACATTGTATCGTCGGTTCAAAGATGAAAGTCATTAACTAATAAAATACACAATAAGGAGATAATTCAATGTAAAGGCATTTTGGGTTTTAAAATTACAATTATGCTGATAAAAATGGATTTTTTTTAGCTTGTTATTTGTTTTTACGCACCTGATGCCATACTTTTTATAAGCAAAAAAACAGATAATTTACATGATTTTAAGAGAAATGAACTTAATGATTTTTACCTGTTATTGTATTGAACACAAAATTATTTTTTAGGGTTTGTATTTCAAATAATTAAAACATTTTAGTTTCGAATTTTAAATCACTCTCAGTTGATCAGGTTCCGGCAAGCGCTCTGCATGTTTAAGACAATGGGTGGGAAGGCCCTTATACACGCACAAGCTCTTTTGGAATGTTCGACCAAATCCAATTATTTTTGTTTTGATATGGGTAGCTTACCCTGGTAAATGGGTGTAAGTGCCACAGGAGATCCCCCAAACAGATATATTTTAATAGTTGAAATTATTTTTCGTTCGTTTGTTAAGTGGCGCTACAGTTTTACATGTCCTAGCCATCTTAGGACCGGTTTTTCAGTGCTGAGTTAACACAGATTTTAGTAACTCCGGAATAAATTTAATCTAGAGTTAACTCATGAAGCAGTTTTCAGTACAGAATTAAATTTGACTCCGTGTGTGGTGATTTCATTTGGAAGCATTCATGATTTATCGATTTTGCTCAGTTATCACTTTATCAGCTGTTTGGTTTCCTTTTCCCCAAACAAATGAAAATGCTTTTCTCGCAAACTTGCAAGTCTTGATTTTCTTAAAACAGTTGAACTCAATATTTTATACAATTTCAAGTCGCTAAGATCTGCATTTAGTTTCTCAAAATTAAATTAAATTTCCACATAAATGGAATTGGAAAAAATGTTTGTCTGGTATTTTATAGTCTGTCAAAAACATCTGATCATTTAATCCCGGGGTTAGCTCTGGATATAAATCGACTGAAAAACTGCTTTCTCTTTGACTTTAATCCCGAAACTAGGATGATCTTGCACTGAAAACTGGGCCTTAAAAGTCCTTTTCAAATTTTAACGACTTAATTTTAAGACAAGAAATTTTGTAGGGAACGCCTTGACTTTAAAAATTTTAACTCTATTTTTTTGTAAATGACGAAATAGAAAAAGAGAAACCTTGATGACTGCTGTAAGCAACGATTTTCAAAATTTAAACATAATACTGATCATGGCAAGATATCAAGAGAGTTTACTCAAAACACGATATTACACGATTTCGCAAAAATAATGAAGGTTTTTTTTCCGTTAAATGGTCATATGACTAAAAGCTGACAAAATAGTGGCGATAAAAGGAAAAAATGATCAAAAGTAGTGACCAGTACGGCCATTATGTGCATTGAAAAACAAAACTAAGTGAGATAGAGATTTTTTTCTTTTAAGAGAAATTAAATGCCTGCACTTAATGATTGTTATAATTTCGAAATTCCTGTAAAAATTACAATTATGTCTCGGTTATTATTTCCAGCTATAAAACGTGAAAATCATAGTTATTTTCTTTAAAAAAAAATATTTTCAACAATTTTGTGCCTACTTTTACCTTTGAACTGACGATATTATAATTATATAACATAAATAGCTTATCAAAACACCAAACAATGATCAAAATCAACCAGTACAATTTCAATAAATTTTTTTTCTAACTTTCAATATAAAGCTGAAAAGCCAATTTTCATCCCTGGAACAGCCTAGTGGATAGCGTGTTGGACTACCGTGCGAGAGAACCCAAGTTCGAATCCCCAGTAAGATAAGAGTTTTTGTATAATTAATTGCATTGAATTTCATACTTTCATAATAACGAATTGGGTTTTAATAATTATAAGAGATTGAAATTGAAATTAATAAAAGCAAATAATATAAGAAAATAATAAAAATATTTTCTTTTTCAACTTCGATAAGTCTTGCAAATATTTTCGGAAAGAATTTTTGCGAAGCATATAATTTGCTTCTGTATGGCCTTTTATAAGCAAACTACAATTTCTTTAAGGCTTATAAGAAGTATGTAAAGAAGTCTTATAGAAGTAAATAGCTTCCTAAAAGTGCGCCAAATGTTTTTCCATAAGACTTCCTACAAGTAATATTGCTAGAGTGGAAATAGCTTTGATATTGCTTTATCGAAGCGTAATTGTTAGTTGGGTTACGAATTGTCCTGGCCATAAAATTTCTCCATGCCCACTCAATGGAAGACTATATGGAGTGGGGTTTATGAA
Source organism: Rhingia campestris (assembly GCA_932526625.1). Classification (NCBI taxonomy): domain Eukaryota; kingdom Metazoa; phylum Arthropoda; class Insecta; order Diptera; family Syrphidae; genus Rhingia; species Rhingia campestris. The sequence goes on from OW052182.1 coordinate 171,258,097, forward strand.
GTGCAAAGAAGTCGACACCAAAATGTCTTTCACTGGCCTTCCTCTTGCGATGACCTGAGAAATTTTCCAAGTAGTATCAATTACTGATATGAAAATCTATTCAAAACTTAGCCATTCGAATTTGGCAAAAAAGTGTAGGTCCCGCCATCGGGAGCGGTACGAAATCCCCAAAAAAAAAATCTCCATTGGACAAAATCTCAAAAAAATATAATCTAACAGGATATTATCTCCATAGATAAAATATACACGGACAAAATCCCCAAGGAAAAAATCTTTTTTGCCAAAATCTCCAAAAAAATCTCCAAAAATCTCCAAACCTCCAAATCTTACGATTTTCTCCTTAATATTATGAATTGTGATAATGATTAAAAGTTGTATGCATACAAAAAAATATTAATGCATGCATTAAATCGCGGCGATTTAATCGCACGATTCACTACTTGAACATCTTATTTTGGAGATTTTATCTTGAGGATTTTGTTTTGGGGAAAACGTACCCACCCCCACCGCTATCATATAGGAATGGTTGTGGGAAATAAGCTTTGTCATGTTTCCGAACGAGCCTTTTGTGGCAAATGTTTGGTTGTCCTATTCTTTAAGCTGCGAAAAACATTAAAAATGCTTTATAAGTATGTATTTGACAAATCACTATATTTACAAATAAATAGGCTACAAAAAAGCCTGAAAATATAAAGTCTTTTCGCAATGGTAGTCCATTAAGCTTCTACACAACGATGATACCAACTCTGGCGCGCAACTGGTTGATAGAAAGAATTCTTAGATCCTTTCAGATATGGGTCTCTCCAAAGCTTAGTAACCTGACGCATATGGGTACAAGGATTGGACAGACAGATTTCCATAGTTGTTCGAGTGAGGGCTTTAATACTTAATTCTTAGCCCGTTTTTTCGTTTAATTTCTGACGCGATGTTTTTCTCAGATTTATTAGCGGAGCCGAGATAGACAAAGTCCCGTACTTCCTCAAAGTTATATCCGTCAATGGTGACGTTCTGTCTATTTCGTCGATGTGTGTCCTTTCGTGTTGACAGCATATACTTAGTCTTACCCTCATTTACTGCTAAGCCCATTTGTGCCGCTTCCTTCTCTATACTAGCAAACGTGGCTAAGACATCACGTTGGGTCCTACCAATGATGTCAATATCGTCGGCGTATGCTAGTAGTTGCACCGATTTTTAAAAAATTGTTCCTCTGGTGTTGGCTCGGGAGTTTTGCACAATCCTCTCAAAAATAAAACTGAAGAATAAGAAGCTTCCCCTTGCCTTTGAAAAATGTCGGTGTGGTCCTTTCCGACCCTGCTGTAGCAGAGAGAATTCCCCATCGTCATCCTACACAGACGGACGAATTTGGGCGGTATACCAAACTAGACATGGCTCTGTATAGTTCGTCTCTATAAATGTTGTCGTATGCGGCTTTGAAATCGATGAATAGGTGGTGGGTATCGATTTGGACTTCTTGGGTTTTTTCCAGGATCTGACAAAGTGTGAAGATTTGATCAGTTGTGGACTCTTCAGGTTCAAATAATACGGCAGATAGGATCTTGTAGGCGATGTTGAGAAGACTTATGTAGTTGGCGAAGTTCATAGGGTCCCTTTTTTGTTGATCGGGCAAACGATGCTGAGGTTCCGTTCTTCAGGTAAACTTTCATACGATCAGATTTGTCTTATGACTTGGTGGATGTTACTTAGTAAGTCATCCCCGTCAGCTCATCAGGAAGGAGGTCATTTCCGGCGGTGTACAAGTCAAAGTAAAATGTCAAAGCCAGGGATACATGGCGTGAACAGAATCATGTCGCGATGAACAAGGAAAGATGAGGTTATGGAAGAACCACTTCTGCAGACTGTTCAACGACGATGCTGAATAATCTTTCGCTGAAAAGCAAAACGAACCATTCCATAGCGAAAACTACCAACCACCAGACTTAAGTAAAGTGAGGAAAGCAATATCCTAACTTAAGTTTAACAAGCCTGACCGAGGTTTATAAAGCTGGTGGAGATGAGTTGGTAAGTTACATATACCATAAGCAAAATGGAACCTAAGCATCGTTTGACCGAACCACAAAAAGAAGGCACTATAAACTGCCTAACTATAGAGGCATAAATAATTCTCCCCAACATAGCCCACAAGATCCTGTCTGTTGTAATATGCGAACGCCTGAATCCTTATACCAACAACCTGATCGGGCATTATCAGTGTGATTTATACCACTTTGGCAGATACTGAAAAAAAAAACAAGAAGACCAAATCGCTCCCATCACCTATTCATCAGTTTCAAAGCCGGATACGACAGCATTTATAGAGACAAACTTTACAGAGCCTTCGGTGAGGTCCTTTCCGACCCTGATGTAGCAGAGAGAATTCCCCATCGTTATCCTACACAGACGGACGAATTTGGGCGGTATACCAAACTAGACATGGCTCTGTACAGTTCGTCTCTATAAATGTTGTTGTATGCGGCTTTGAAATCGATGAATAGGTGGTGGGTATCGATTTGGACTTCTTGGATTTTTTCCAGGATCTGACAAAGTGTCAAGATTTGATCATTTGTTGACTTTTCAGGTTCAAATAATACGGCAGATAGGATCTTGTAGGCGATGTTGAGGAGACTTATGTAGTTGACGAAGTTCATAGGGTCCCATAAGCAAAATGGAACCTAAGCATCGTTTGACCGAACCACAAAAAGAAGGCACTATAAACTGCCTAACTAAAGAGGCATAAATAATTCTCCCCAACATAGCCCACAAGATCCTATCTGTTGTAATATGCGAACGCCTGAATCCTTTTACCAACAACCTGATCGGGCATTATCAGTGTGATTTATACCACTTTGGCAGATACTGAAAAAAAAACCAAGAAGACCAAATCGCTCCCATCACCTATTCATCAATTTCAAAGCCGGATACGACAGCATTTATAGAGACAAACTTTACAGAACCGTCTCTAGTTTTTGTATACCCCCAAACTCGTCCGCCTGTGCTGCTGAAATGGAGATTTCTCGCTGCTCCTCTCGAAACATTGATACCAAAAAAGGATTTAAAAAATTCGATGCACTGTTACGTGACTTCTTTAATCTCACTCTTGAGAGGATTGTGCCAAACTTCGACACCAGAGGTACAATCTTACATTAACCTGTACAACTACTAACATACGCCGATGATATTGCCATCATTGGTCGAACTCAACGATATGCCAATCTTCGGTCCGGTTTATGTTGACGGGCTACGGAAACGGGGATTCATCCAAGAACTTTATTTGGTTGAGGCCGAGGTTCATAGGTCCCACCATTGATCAAGAAGTACGCACGCACAAGTGAATGCTTCTTAGGTCCTTCTAAGATCCTATTGCGCAAAAAACTTGGTTTTATAACACTCTTCTAATAACACGACTATCTGCAACTCATCAATTCCAAACATTCTCCCTATTTGACTCCATCCAAGCTGCAAACAACTTTGCCTTTCATTACATCATGCATCACTTGCACCAAATCCAAATTATAACCCCGTCGCATCAGCTGCTAATTAAACAAATTAATTGTGGCACACGGAATTACATCGCATTAACCCATGCCCCAGAAAGCATTCCTCTTCCGATTCGAGAATCCAAAAATAAGTCGCTCCGCAAATAAGCAAAAAGGAAATACCAGAAGGCAATGTGTTGCATTTGCAAGTGTTAAACGATTCCTTTGTTCCTTAGACGACTGCTCGACGGACTTGATAGATGTTGGCGATGCCATTCAAAAGCCACAATGTCCCATCAACGCCTCATCATCGTTGGGGATCACTGATCAACAGCGGCTGCACCAAATGGCGTGAATTCTTGTCATCCATTGTGCGGGAGGGGGTTTGATGAATTGAAATAATTATCCACTCTCGGATAATTCTTAACCGCAGTGCTACTCATTAACGACGGAGTATACTGTCTGGGGGTCGGCCTCCGGCCTCTTTTTCCCGAGATGTATTTCATTTTAAAAGCCGCGCAATCCCATCTCGGCAGAGACCCTCGTGAATTTATTTTAAATCCCTTGGCGCAGATCCAGTGTGATTGTTACGAGTGCTGCTATGGGACAACTATATAATTGGTCAGCACCTAATGGGGCATTGTTATTCCAGTTGACAGAATTATTTCACCAGAATTGTTTAAACAATACAAAATGGTGGCAATAAGATAATTTCGCAGAAATATGACCGTCGGACAAATTATGAGTGCACACGATTAAACGATGGAATTTTTGGCCAGCAGTTGTATAGCATTGCGACAGACAGCGGAATGTACTTTATGTGCATTTTGAACTGAGCTGTAGCGGAATGTTGACGTCGTCACTGGCTGGGCGGTTATAGGAGGTCGAACACGGAGACGTGACAGCATCTTTAATTTGTTTATGGATTTTTTTTTAGATGAAAAACGGATGTCTGGCTTTGAGGAAATTATAATGTGATTCTGTTAACGGTTTAATTGACATTTCTCTTGTGGTGTCTTGAATTTAATACACTTTTTTGGGAAATGGGTCATTGACAACCTCTTGTCCACTAAGAAAACCTAGAGGGAAACAAAAACCTCCATGGTGGTCTGAAAATCTAGGCCTAGGCAGAAGTGTAGTAAACTTTTCAATAAAGCTTAAAGCTTGAATGAATCTTATAAGAATTGAAAATAGTATTCATACCCAAATCTGGTAAAAGTTCTCACGTCAATCCGAAAGACCTGAGACCGATTAGCTTATCATCATTGTTTCTGAAATCCCTGGAAAGATTGATTGATATTCATCTTCGCAGCAGCATTGATACAAATCAGCTATCTGCATCCCAACATGCGTACTGACAGGACTAATCAGTAGAATCAGCCCTATACACGTTAGTACATATTTTCGAAAAGTCGTTAAACTGCAGGGAGTATACAATGTTGCATTCTTGGACATTGAAGGTGCTTCCAATTCGTGAGCGATCATTAAGGTGCTAACATGTCAGAAAGTCTATGTTGATTAATTTGCTATTAAATAGCCGGATTATCAACACAAAGTTGGTTGGTGCTTCGACCAGAAGAAATGTCAGTAGTGGGACACCTCAAGGTGGAGTCCTGCCTCCTATTCTCTGGAACTTAGTGGTAAACGAGCTTTTACTCATCCTGAAAGCAGAGGGATGCCACGTGATTGCCTAATCTGATGACGTTGCTATCGCTGTCTCAGGGAAGCACCTGATGGTAGTTAGCTAAGGACTGGGCTAATTGGAGAAACATGTTGGTTAAAGACCAGCTAAGTATTTACAAATACAAATGTTTGGCGCATCAGGCTCGTTAGTATCCAGGGCCTAGCTTTTTTCGCAACCGTTCATGTGTGCGTGTGTACTTCTTGCACGATAAGTATTTGGTATTAATATTAATGGCGAAACCATTAATTTTTTTAAGGAATATCCTATGACTACATCACCAAACATGAAATCCTGACCCGGCTTAAAAATACGTATGCTTTGAAGCTACTGGACTATTTTATGTCCGACAGAGAATTTAATCTTGAAAGATAGCATCGAACGCACCTTCTCCCACAAAATGCTTGAAAATGTAAGCCCTATGATGTTGAGGCTCATAAGTGTCGCGATGGATAGAAGATCTAGGTTCGATTCCCAGCTATAGCAATACCTAAATGATCTGACAAATCATCTGAATTGTATCAACTGTCAAGAGATCTTATCTAGACACGCACACATGAATGGTTGCGACAAAAAGCTAGGCCGTGAGTAGTAACGAGCATGTTGCGCCAAAAATTTGTGTTTTTTTAGGCTCACACGGCAGCCTTCTACCATCTTCGACACTGAGCACAGTGGCATCCGCGATCGTTTGATCCCCAAACCGGACGTATGGTTTAGCTTGTCGTCGCGAACTTGGGACCTGATATTAGAAGAATTTCTTGGCCGGAGTATTACTGTTCATTCGAGCAATGCAGTCTCTGGACTACAACCGCAGCCATGTTTCCACTTTCATGCTTATTGTCCTGCATTGGTCGCCGTATAGTGGGACTTGTAAGGTAAGGGTGTGGTCAATATTTAGCCTTTCGATTTTTTAACACATTTTTTCAGCGAAACCAAAACAACATCGGTTCCCAGTAATAAATCTTCCTCGAACATCCAGATTCCCGCGGTTGATGAAACCCTTAAGGTTGTGGTAGACAATACTTTGTTTGTTGATAACATATACCTTGTATTGTGCTAGGCGTTTCGCCCTGTATTCAAGTGTCGTAAAAACCTTTACAGCAAGATGAGTGTGCCCAATGATGTCGATAATGTTTGTGTATAGCAGTAGTTGGAAAGATTTGTTGAAGTCAGTGTCTTTCGTGATTCCACTTGTCCTACGCACTAGTTGCACCAAGACGACATATATTAATTCGCATTCAAGAGCATTTCCTTGCTGCTTCGCGTGTTCTCCGCTGGAACAGCTTATGCCAGATATGCCATCATCCTATATAGATCCATACACTGTTTTGAAGCCGATCATTATATGATGAGTCTTGAATAGAAATCCATTGGTCCTTTTCCTGATTCGGCAGTCTGTGGACATTTGGTCTATGTCGATCTGTGGGGTCGGAAGCCGATAAAATTTATTCTGACTATTTGCGACAATAAGCAGGGATATACTTCGTTTGTAGGATCAAGACATGGGATTGCCTTTCTTGCAGATCGTGAAAATGGTCCTGATATTTCATTTATTTGGCATGCTTTGAATTAATTGATAACATGATGCATGCCCACTTCTAAGTCATGACCTTCATATTTGAAGGTAATCCCTCACAACCGGCGCGGCGGTAGGACTTGTGTATGTTAATGATAAATTGATGATGCAACTAGAACCAACCTAATATCGTAAACAAAATATTTTTAGGCATTGAGAGTCAAAGGGCTTTTAAGCCAATTAGCGGTGCATTTCCAAACAAGCACTTAATCCATTATGCACAAAAGTAGATAGTTTTACGAATACATAACATTGATTACACATCACTCTTTACCATTATACATAATAAACCTTTCCTTATCCTTTTCCCATCCACCCTTCAGATTGTTAACTCTGTTCGGCATGATTATGCAAGTAATTTGCCCTCTCAGCTGCACACTCTAACACTGGCACACTGAACCAATTGCAGGCATATATACAGCAGGACCTCTGTGACCTTCTCTAAGTCTCACGTGCCAGGCTATAATTCCATTAGACAAGAAATATCCTGGTACCTGTACAGGAAAACAAAATAAAAACAATCTTTCACCTGTTACAAATCGAGCAGGAGTCCGAGTCATGCGCAGACCTAGAAAAAAAGACACAAAAATGAAAGACTTCTTGTCGTCGTCAAAAGAAAAAGGACGCAAAAAGGATAAAAAATAAAAAATCGATTCAAACGCCATTAATACCCCTACCACCATCCAGGAGACCAACTTCCACTTATCAGGTGCAGGCAAACTGCAGATAATGGCCACATTGTAATAATTTTTGTGTGTGCGGTCACAGCAGCCGCACCACGCCATCAAGCCAGCCGCTATCATTAACATTCATCTGAACTGAGTTGAGAGATCCTTACCCAGTTCTGGATCAGGTGGCACTGCTGCAGCAACACAGCCACCACCACTACCAATGAATTGTGGCTATCACGAGGAGCTGGCAAAATATTTTATTGCCTGCAAGGAACTAACAACAATATTACTATTCCCATGTGCTATTGGCTCCTGGCTGCTCTGCTGTTCCTGCTGCTAAGCACACAGCTGTTTTGCCGCATGTGAGTAGAAAATTAAGGACAACGATGGAAAATAATAATAAAAAGGATTAAAGTGTTTGGTAACCGGTTGGTTGGATGCTCGGTACAGGGATATGTATTCTGTTCGGATGCAGGACGATGACTCAGACAAGAGATGCGTCTAGTGGATGAGAGACTGTAAATGATATTGACCCATATTGGGAAGGTGCATAGGGATAGAAGCGTGTGGTTGTAGTTGATAAACGTCTTTGTCTGTACTCTTGTATAGGGAAGGCACCAGTGAAGGTGTTTAAGGTGATAATGGAACTGCAAAAGGGGTCTCCTTTCACTGAATTGAATGCTTTGCAAATAATGTTGTAGCTGTCATTTTAGACAGTTCAATGGTTTCGTCGAGTTGAGGGGTACGGTTAAGAATTCCGACAAAACATCCTGTGGTTGTAATACTGTCAGTCACTCAGTGGAATACTTAGTAAGGAGGATATCCCGATGGTAAGTACAAATGAAAGTTTTTCATTGCCTTGCCTCTTGCGAATGTCAGTCAAACTTACTTTCTATAGTCCGGGGTGAGCCTGGACCTCAATTTTCACGCTGATTGCCTGTATATATACTGATGGCCCCATGTCCTAGTGATATCCAATAATTGGAATTGGCCCACTTGATGAGGGGTTTGTTCTTTTCGATAACAATCCACCCACGGAAAAAAAACGTCTTGTTACGAATCAACCAAGAGCCTCGGAAAGGAATGATTTTGCTGTTGGCGACCATGTTAAACGAAAAAAGAAAAACGACGTTCGTATCTGCACCTGGAATATGAGAAAATTAAACAGGATAGGTGCAGTCAAACTGCTGTTACAAAACAGACATTTCTGCCATCCAAGAAATTCTATGGGATGTACCGGGCAAAAAGAGGATAAAAAAAACTGTGGCATCTACTACGGAACGCGTTATAATGAGCAGAATAAGCGACTTGGATGCGGATTGGATAAAGGCGACAGACTTACTCGAAAAGTCTTATGCTTCAAAGGCATCAGTGAATGCATTGTAACAATCCACATCAAGGCCTAATTGACCAATATGACTGGCAACGGATTTAGGCTTGAACCCTCGAACATTCCGAGGGGCTAACATCGACTCGAACCACTACCTTGTTGCAGCCAAGTTAAGAATGCGGATATCCACTACTCCACAACAAACCAGAAATATGGTGAACAAATGTAAACGAAAGACTGCAATCGTAAGAGACCGCCAAGGTCTTCGCGCAACGTGTATCCCTTAACCTCTCGATTGACACCATACAACCCAACCACCACAACTGCTAGGTTTCTCGCTCCAACCAGCAAGAAACCCCTAGTTTGATGAGGAATGCCGGCAGATGCTTGCAGCCAAGACCGATTACTACAAGGCTTAGCTGCAGATGAAGACGGGAGCTGACATTGAGCTCTATAGGCAAAGAAGAAGGGAAGAACACCGGCTTTTCAGAAAGAAGATAAAAGAGCAAGAAAATCGCGGGATCGAGGATATAGAGAGGTGCCACTCCAGGAACGATGTTCGCAAGTTTAGCCAAAGTTTAAAACGTCAAAGCAAAGGATACAAGGCTGGCTCGAACAGAATCCTGTCAAGGAAATATCGTAGTTGAGACACAGTCGATGCTGAGGATATGGATGAACCACTTTGTGCAAACTCGATTTTGACATCATTGGTCATGCTGAACGTGATGTCATAGCCACGTTTGCTAGTATAGAGAAGGCATGAGGGTAGGAGGAAGTATATGCTGTCAACACGAATGGACATACAACATTGACGAATTGAACAGAACATCACCATTGACAGAAATAACTTTGAGGTAGTACTGGGTTTTGTATACATCGGCTCCGCTATTAAGTCTGACAACAAAATCTCCTGGTCTACAGCGCTGAAGCATAGGCCATCTTTGCCCGAAGAAACAGCGATTGGCAAGAGTAATTCTTCGTTTGATTTCTGACGAGATGTTGTTGTCGGAGTTAATAGCGGAGCCGAGGTAGACAAAGTCCCGTACTACCTCAAAGTTATATCTGTCAATGGTGACGTTCTGTCCAATTCGTCGATGTTGTGTGTCCTTTCGTGTTGACAGCATATACTTAGTCTTACCCTCATGTACTGCTAAACCCATTTTTGCCGCTTCCTTCTCTATACTAGCAAACGTGGCTATGACATCACGTTGAGTCCTACCAATGATGTCAATATCGTCAGCGTATGCTAGTAGTTGCACCGATTTTTGGAGAATTGTGCCTCTGGTGTTGGCGCGGGAGTTTTGCACAATCCTCTCAAGAATCAAATTGAAAAAGTCACATGACAGTGCATCGCCTTGTCTAAATCCTTTTTTTGTATCGAATGTGTCGGTGAGGTTGTTTCGACCCTGATGGTGCAGCGAGAATTCTCCATCGTCATCCTACACAAACGGACGAGTTTGGACGGTATACCAAAACTAGACATAGCTCTGTATAGTTCGTCTCTATAAATGGTGTCGTATGCGGCTTTGAAATCGATAAATAGGTGGTGGGTATCGATTTGGACTTCTTGGGTTTTTTCCAGGATCTGCCAAAGTGTGAAAAATTGATCGATTGTGGACTTTCCTGGCCTAAAACCACACTGATAAGGGACGATCAGGTTGTTGGTAAACGGTTTCAAGCGTTCACATATTACGGCAGATAGGATCTTGTAAGCGATGTTGGGTAGACTTATGCCTCTGTAGTTGGCGCAGTTCAGAGGGTCTCCTTTTTTGTGGATCGGGCAAACGATGCTGAGGTTCCATTCTTCAGGCATGCTTTCAACCGACCAGATTTGGCTTATGAGTTGGTGGATGTTGCTTACGAAGTCATCTCCGCCAGCTTTATAAAGCTCAGTGGGAAGGCCGTCATTTCGGCGGCCTTAGATATAGCTATCCTCACTTCACTTAGGTCGGGTGGTTGGCAGTTTTCGCTGTCGTTGCCAATATTAAATGGTTCGTTCTGCCTCACAGAGGAATGTTGTTCGTCATCGCCGTTAAACAGTCTGCAGAAGTGGTTCTTCCATATCCTCAGCATCGACTGTGTCTCAACTACGATATTTCCTTGTTCATCTCGACAGGATTCTGTTCGAGCCTTGTAGCCTTGGCTTTGACGTTTTACACTTGGTAAAACTTGCGAACATCGTTCCTGGAGTGGCACCTCTCTATATCCTCGATCGTGCGCTTTTCTTGCTCTTTTTTCTTCTTTCTGAAAAGCCTATGTTCTTCCCTTCTTCTCTCGTCTTCACCTGCAGCTTAGCCTTGTAGGCCTCGTTCTTTGCTGCGAGCATCTGTCGGCATACCTCATCAAACCAGGGGTTTCTCGCTGGTGGCCGCGAGAAACCTAGCACATCAGTTGCGGCTGATCTAATGGCTTGTTGGAATCGTTGCCATTGTTCTTCGACATAAGATGCTGGTGGTATGTTGTGAGTCGAGAGGTTAAGGGATACGCGTTGCGCGGTCACTGGCGATTGCAGTCTTTCGACATTAAATTTTTTCACAGTATTTCTGTTTTTTTTTGTGGCGTGGTGGATATCCGTATCCTTACCTTGGCTACAACAAGGTAGTGGTCCGAGTCGATGTTAGCCCCTCGGAATGTTCGGACATCGAAAATACTGGATGCGTGCCTCTTGTCTATCGCAATGTAATCAATTTGGTTAACTGTTCGTTGATCTGGAGACCGCCATGTCACCTTGTGGATATCGAGGTGACGAATCCGTGTGCTGGCTATAGTGGCATTTTGTTCCGTAGCGAAGTCAATTAGCCTAAGTCCGTTACCAGACGTGTTGTCGTGTAGGCTATATTTTCCAACAGTACTGCTAAAGATGTCTTCTCTTCCTACCTTTGCGTTAAAATCTCCCAACACGATTTTAACATCGTACTTTGGTAGTCGCTCATAGGTTTTGTCGAGGAGCTCGTAGAAGCAATCCTTAGTTATATCATCTTTTTCCTCCGTCGGAGCATGAGCGCATATAAGGCTTATGTTGGCGATTTTGGCCTTGATGCGGATTGTTACAATGCGTTCGCTAATGTCTTGAAAACATAAGACTTCTTGCCTAAGTCTGGCACCTATAACAAATCCACATCCAAAAAGTCGCTGTTTCTGCTCACTATAACACGGTCCATAGTAGATGTCACAGTTTTTCATCCTCTTTTAGCCCGGCCCATCCCATCGTATTTCCTGTATGTCTGCTATGTCTCTCCTGTTCTCACATTCCAGGTGCAGATACGAACGCCGTTGTCCTTTTTTCGTTTAGCATGGTCGTCAACAATAATATCAGTCCTTTCCGAGGCTATTGGTTGCTTCGTAAAATAGTCTTTTTTCCGTGGATGGGTAGTTAACCCAAAGCACAACCCCGAACCTGGAGGGCCAGGCCCTTGTTTTTACCCTAGGACAGCGGGCCGGAAAATACCGATGTCAGTAGCCCATTTTGTTATATGAGCGCTGCCGTTGACCCTTTGAGGGCTCCTCCGCCACCAACTCTTTTCCAACACCCTGGCTCAGTATTGGAAATCCCTATAGACCTTGTGTTAAAATATGTCGAAGCAGCTCATATAGGGATTTCACTACCAGTTCGATCAAACTGATGCTGTAGGCGACACCGTTGAATCCATCTAGGGAATTCCTCCGCTGCCGCCTGAGAGTGAGTGCCTTAGTGAGAGGACACTCCTCCCCCCTCTCTCGTTTGCCATCATATGGTATTTAGTATTATTACTAGCCGGTCTGCTACCTACAATAAATCCGCATCCTTATATGTGCCGCCTTTAAAGAAAGCTGTACTAAATGTTGCATGGTTTTGTTTTGTGCATTCCTGATCCTGTCGCATTTCCTGAATCATGGTAATGTCTATCCTGTACCGCACGAGTGGTGTTTTGTACCACTGGTATCATTCATATTTGAGGTGGTCCGTTTTTCGTATGGTAAGGAAATTACCCTGAAACCTCGATCACCAGCCTGAAGGGCCAGTTCCAATTTATTAGATACCCCAAGGACATGTGGCCATTAATATACACTGTATGGCCTTTCGGCTTATGCTACACCACCTCCTAGATGAACTGTTGTCCAAAAATTTAGGAGCAGGTCATGCAAGTTTGTCACCTTGCCCGTCCTAACTAGGACTAAAGACGCCACCGTTGACTTCATCGTGGGAATTTCGTTTGCTGCCTTGGGTAAGAAGGGATGCCTTAGTGTGAGAACACGTCTTTTCTCACGTTCTCACCTGCTGCTGCCAAGACTTTACAAAGGGGTTCATACCCTAACTAGGCAGAGGTCGCCTCGAAGAGTCTGAGATTCGAAGTTGATATGCATCAGGTAAATGTAATCTTCCCTGAAATGCTCAAACAGTTGAGCTTCATAAGGATATCATTTATCATTATAGATAGAATATAGCTATATCAACTTTGTTCATAACTTTTTCCGAAAAGAAAAAAAAATGTGCATGTGTGTATATTGAGCTGCGGAATTTTATACATCAATATGTTACAAACACCCCCTAGATCACACACCTACGGATATATAAGTAACGTTTGTTACATATCATCCATAGTAAGTGAACGAAGTTTTACAAGAATTCACCGTCATCACATGTGTATTACACGTAGAATATCTTGCTTCAAGGTGGTCGATGCTAACAGAATCTGCTTGCATAAAATCCAAGTGTTCCATCCACGTGCCCGTACACATTTTATCTATGTTCTGGTGAAAGACATTGCAGTTCGTCTCTGTACATTCGTATGCATCATTGAATTCGATGAATAGGGAGTGGGTTTCGATTTGGACTTCTTGGGTTCTTAAGGAGACTTATGGCTCTGTAGCTGCTGCAGCTCAGAGGTCTCCTTTTTTGTGGATTGGGCAAACGATGCTGTGGTTCCATTCTTCAGGCATACTTTCATCCGACCAAATTTTGCTCATGAGTTAGTAAATGCTTTTTACCAAGTCATCTCCGTCGTGTTTATAATGCTCGGAGGGAACGTCATTTCCGGCAGCCTTGTTTAGGTTGATTGAATGGTTTGTTCCGCCTGGCAGAGGGATATTGTTCGTAATCGTCGTTTAACAGTCTCGAGAAGTGGTTCATCGATATCCTCAGCAACGACTGTGTCTTAACGATACAAAAAACATTGAAAGTGCAAAAAATAATACAAAATACAAATAATACAAAATTCAACATTGATAGCAAGTGCTTCTCACATTTTTGTAATTTTCTCGTTCTCCTCACCCCGATCACCATTCAGCTCTGATTCAGTTCACCCCTAACAAAAAAAACACGATTGCCAGGTGGCGCAGTATTCTGTTTATTCTTAATGAACAAGTGCCCTGTCGGCTCCCTAACCGTTGATGTTTCCTATCTTCCGGTTCCCAAAAAAAAAAAACAAGGAAGAACCAGAAACAACTCTACAGGCAAAATGTGCGCCAGGATTTGTGCCGGAAACACACTATATGACTCAATTTCAACCCCTTCAATTGCTGCAACAAACTACTGGTTGATTGTTTATTCCTTTTTTAAACATCTACCTATAAAGGATCAAAACCAAATCCCCAACGTATATAGAGGTGCTACTGCGTAGTCGTCTGGCAGCACGTGGCATGGTAATTGCATTAGGGAGGCATGCTACTCGTAAACGCATCTATTTGTGGAATTAACAACTGCGTCGAGATTCCATACCTGTGACCTAACTCTTCAAGTGCCTCACTTTTGGAACTTCCTGCTGCTCTGGCTGTTGCATTGACATCGACATCTACTGAGAAGTTCTGTTCAGAGGGGCAGCTTCTTCAAGAGCGAGCGAGACGTAATCGATAGTTGCTGCAGTTTTGCTTTGGAACAATATGCGCTCGAGAAGGGGTTGTCCCATTTCCAACCGGAATTTGAACTTCAATCGGCTCATTAGTGCTGGTAATGCACTGCTGTCACTTTGATGGCTCTTTGCCGGATGCGTTGTTTGTGATTGTGTGGGAATAGCAGAGTGCTAGTGCATTTATTAAGTGTCACATTTGAGATGATAGAAAAATGGGTTACACCTGCCGCCGGCACGACTACCCCGAACCAGACGAGAAATTTACTTTTTCATCAATTTTATCTCGAGAGTGCTGATGGGGGAGTTATATGCTCAGGCTAGGGCTCTAGCGACACGCATATGAGTGGGATTGTTTTTTTTTATAAAAATCAGACACACATCCACTTATGGTTGACAGAAATAGAAAATTAATTGGAATGCTGTTCCTGTTTATGTTGAAAAGATTGTAAACATTAATGGGTTATTTGTGGTTGCACGTTGTTCCCATTTGAAAAGGATTAAAAGTAAATTAATCAGATGGGAGTTGGAAAGGAACGATAGCAGGGGCTGTTGGAAAGATTAAAACGTTTTTTTTTTCTCTGAAATGGGTCTTCGGTGAATACGGATTTGTGGAATACCACTAACGAGAACAATATCAAGGAGAGCTTAAAGATTGATTGAATGGGATGACAGATTTAAATTGTGATTATGAGAAGCACATGATCCCAGTTATGTCTGAGTGATGCTGAATGTTTGTCATTCGTAATTCAGGACTTAGGTTTATAAAGGTACTCCAACGAAAAAATTCCTCATTTCAGCCTCAATGCGAAGTGTTTTAACATAAATTGTCCACATTTCGAAATGGGGATTATGATTGAAACACAATCCTGGTGACTACGCAGTTAAGTAAAACACACTACGATACCTTAATGCACACATATGCTATGTCCGTTTTTACTGTTTTGAGGTATTGGCACCAATGTAAATGTGAGCAGTAGGTACTTTGATATGTACACATGTCCTATGTCCAACAGATATGCTGTTATGATGGTTGGGTGTTCTAGAACGAAGGTAGACTCTGATTGGCGTTAACTTGGCAATGCCCAGTATTGTAACTCTGACTACACATCAAATGTGCTTATCTTTACCTCCAAGTGGTAACCATCGGGTACTGGTCTCATCCAACCGGATTTGACTTGCTAAACGATAAGCGCGAGTGTTGATAACACGACGAATAACAGCAACGCTATAAACACGCTGGTGAGAATGGCACGGATGAATACCCGGCCTGCTGTCCCAGGCGAACCTAGATGAGCTGCTCTGACATATTCGGACAACAGGTTGTCTAGGAATTTCAAGGGTTAGTCAGGCCCCTTGAACAGAGATGGTGGCGGATGAACCGAAAGGCCAACGGCACCGCTCAATCCCGTAGTGGATACTGATGGCCCCGTGTCCTAGGGGTATCTAATAAATTGGAACTGGCCCTCCAGGTTGGGGGTTGTGCTTTTGGTTAACTACCCACCCACAGAAAAAAATATGGTTACGAAGCAACCAATAGCCTTGGAAAGGACTGATTTTATTGTTGACGACCCTGCTAAACGAAAAAAGGACAACGACGTTCGTATCTGCACCTGGAATGTGAGAACATTCAACAGAAGAGGTGCAGGCGAACAACTAGCGGAAGCCCTAAACTGCTACAAAGCAGACATTACTGCCATCCAGGAAATACGATGGGATGGGCCGGGCAAAAAGAGGATGAAAAACTGTGACATCTACTACGGACCGTGTTATAGTGAGCAGAAACAGCGACTATTCGGATGCGGATTTGTTATAAGTGCCAGACTTAGGCAAGAAGTCTTATGTTTCCAAGACATTAGCGAACGCATAATAACAATCCGCATCAAGGCCAAATTCGCCAACATAAGCCTTATATGCGCTCACGCTCCGACGGAGGAAAAAGATGATATAGCTAAGGATTGCTTCTACGAGCTCCTTGACAAAACCTATGAGCGGCTACCGAAGTACGATTTTAAAATCGTGCTGGGAGATTTTAACGCAAAGGTGGGAAGAGAAGACATCTTTAGAAGTATTGTCGGAAAACATAGCCTACACGACAACACGTCTGGTAACGGACTTAGGCTAATTGATTTCGCTACGGAACAAAATGCCACTATAGCCAGCACACGGTTTCCTCACCTCGATATCCATAAGGGGACATGGCGGTCTCCAGATCAACGAACGGTCAACCAAATTGATCACATTGCGATAGATAAGAGGCACGCATCCAGTATTTTGGATGTCCGAACATTCCGAGGAGCTAACATCGACTCGGATCACTACCTTGTAGCAGCCATGGTAAGAATGCGGATATCCACCACGCCACAACAATCCAGAAATACTGTGAAAAAATTTAATGTCGGAAGACTGCAATCGCAAGAGACCGCCAAGACCTTCACACAACGCGTATCCCTTAACCTCTCGATTAACACCATACCACCAGCATCGAATGTCGAAGAGCAATGGCAACGATGCCAACAGGCCATTAGATCAGCCGCAACTGATGTGCTAGGTTTCTCTCGCCCACCAGCAAGAAACCCCTGGTTTGATGAGGAATGCCGACAGATGCTCGCAGCCAAGAACGAGGCCTACAATGCTAAGCTGCAGGTGAAGACGAGAGCTGCCATTGAGCTCTATAGGCAAAGAAGAAGGGAAGAACATCGGCTTTTCAGCAAGAAGAAAAAAGAGCAAGAAAAGCGCGTGATCGAGGATATAGAGAGGTGCCACTCCAGGAACGATGTTCGCAAGTTTTACCAAAGTGTAAAACGTCTAAGCCAAGGATACAAGGCTCGAACAGAATCCTGTCGAGATGAACAAGGAAATATTGTAGTTGAGACACAGTCGATGCTGAGGATATGGAAGAACCACTTCTGCAGACTGTTAAACGGCGATGACGAACAACATTCCGCTGTCAGGCAGAGCGAACCATTCAATATTGGCAACGACAGCGAAAACTGCCATCCACCCGACCTGAGTGAAGTGAGGATAGCAATATCTAAACTCAAGCTTAATAAGGCTGCCGGAAATGACGGCCTTCCCGCTGAGCTTTATAAGGCCGGCGGAGATGACTTGGTAAGTAACATCCACCAACTCATAAGCCAAATCTGGTCGGATGAAAATATGCCTGAAGAATGGAACCTCAGCATCGTTTGTCCGATCCACAAAAAAGGAGACCCTCTGAACTGCGCCAACTACAGAGGCATAAGTCTCCTCAACATCGCCTACAAGATCCTATCTGCCGTAATATGTGAACGCCTGAAACCGTTTACCAACAACCTGATTGGCCCTTATCAGTGTGGTTTTAGGCCAGGAAAGTCCACAACCGATCAAATTTTCACACTTCGGCAGATCCTGGAAAAAACTCAAGAAGTCCAAATCGATACCCACCACCTATTCATCGATTTCAAAGCCGCATATGACAGCATTTATAGAGACGAACTATACAGAGCCATGTCTAGTTTTGGTATACCGCCCAAACTCGTCCGTTTGTGTAGGATGACGATGGAGAATTCTCGCTGCTCCATCAGGGTCGGAAACGACCTCACCGACACATTCGATACCAAAAAAGGATTTAGGCAAGGCGATGCGTTGTCATGTGACTTCTTTAATCTGATTCTTGAGAGGATTGTGCAAAACTCCAAAGCCAACACCAGAGGCACAATTTTCCAAAAGTCGGTGCAACTACCAGCATACGCTGACGATATTGACATCATTGGTAGGACTCAACGTGATGTCATAGCCTCGTTTGCTAGTATAGAGAAGGAAGCGGCGAAAATGGGTTTAGCAGTAAATGAGGGTAAGACTAAGTATATGCTGTCATCACGAAAGGACTCACAACATCGACGAATTGGACAGAACGTCACCATTGACAGATATAACTTTGAGGTAGTACGGGACTTTGTCTACCTCGGCTCCGCTATTAACTCTGACAACAACATCTCGTCAGAAATTAAACGAAGAATTACTCTTGCCAACCGCTGTTTCTTCGGACTAAGAAGGCAATTTAGTAGTAAAGCCCTCATTCGAACTACTAAGGAGATCCTATATAAGACCCTGATCATCCCAGTCCTGCTCTACGGCGCTGAAGCATGGACCGTATCAAAAGCGGATGAAGAAATCCTTGGTAGATTCAAGAGGAAAATTCTTCGAAAAATCTTCGGTCCCGTTTGCGTTGACGGGCTATGGAGACGAAGATTCAACCACGAACTATACGAGCTGTACAGCGACATGCCCCTGGTCAAAAAACTCCGCATTGGACGTTTAAGATGGCTAGGACATGTAGAACGAATGGACACCAATACTCCGGCTCGCAGAGTCTTCGATTCCCAGCCAGACGTCGGACGCAGTAGAGGAAGACCTCGCCTTAAGTGGCGCGCACAAGTGGAAACCGACCTCAACTAACTTGGAGTGCGCAACTGGAGGCAGTTAGCTAAGGACCGGGCTAATTGGAGAGGCATGTTGGTTGAGGCCCAGGTTCATTCCGGACTGTAGACTAACTTAAGTAAGTTTGTAAGTAAATAAGATATGCTGTTATGTTCAAGTTTCTGCGTTTTCTGTGCTTAAATTTTCTAATCTACTTGCTGTTGTCCTACAGAATATAACGGTCAACAAAGCATCACGTGTTGATAAATTTTGCCTAGGGTGCTTGCTTATGTGAATTTTTTTGGATCAGAGATATGAGTTCACTGAAATGGCCAAAAGTGCGAAGATGTCCGGTAATCGGTGAGAAAAAGTTGTATATGCATATTTTATTGTTGTTGCATTTCCATGTTTTTTTAATTATAAAAGTTGAAAAAACGAGTACGTAGCAAGTTATTACTCAATACTCCAAAACTATGTCCAACAAAAATGCAACTGAAGAATAACGGGTGTTTTTTTTAGAGGTTGGTTTTTCAAATAGGGATAAAACTGACATTTTGTGGTCAAATCGGGCAACTCTAATGTCATTTATTTTCAGATTGGTTTGCCATTTCATTATGAACAGGTTGACGAATGAACAACGCTTGCAAATCGTGCAAATTTATTTCGAAAATAATGGTTCAGTTCGCGGAGTTTAGCGCAAGCTCCGTTCATTTTACGGTCGATATAATCGTCCATCAGAGCAATAAATTCGGTTAACCATGGCTCGTTTTCGAACTACGTTTACTCTATGAGATAATACGCATCCGCAGAGACGTCAAACAATGCGCACCGAAGAAACAATTGCCGCTGAAGAGCAAAGTGTTGAAGAGGACCCGAATGAATCGATTCGTTACCGTGCACAGCAATTGGAGCTTTGTCCATCAACTTTATGGAAGATTTTGCGCAAAGATCTTGGCCTAGGATCTAACAAGATCCAGCTTGTGCAAGCATTGAAACCGCGAGACCATGCAATGCGTCGTGATTTTGGTGTATGGGCCGAAAATGAGATTGATCTCGATGCTGATTTTCATCGCAAAATTTTGTTCAGTAATGAGGCTCATTTTAGAGGGCTCAGTGGCGCGATGGTTAGTTCGATGAACTGCAGCGCAGGAGGTCTGGGTTCGATTCCCAGCCGTAGCAACACCTAAATGATTTTTCACTGGCCCTCCTCTCGTGATGATCTGACAAATCATCCGAGTAGTATCAATTGTCAAGAATAGCTTATCTCAACTTAGCCGTTCGGAGTCGGCATAAAACAGGAGGTCCCGCCATCGTACAAGAAGTACACACGCACACATGAATGGTTGTGAGAAAGCTAGGCCCTGGGTACTAACGAGCCTGTTGCGCCAAAAATTTGTATTTTTTTGTATGAGGCTCATTTTTGGTTGAATGGCTACGTCAACAAGCAAAATTGCCGCATTTGGAGTGAAGAGAATCCACATGAGACCCTTGATATACCATTACATCCACAAAAACTGACTGTTTGGTGTGCTCTATGGGAGTCATTGGGCCATACTTCTTCCGAAATGATGCTGGAGAGTCAGTTACTGTTAATAGAGGCCGGTATAGAGCCATGATAACCGACTATTTTGTTCCTGAATTCCTCCTATTGGTCCTTTTCAGCAGGAAATACAAAGTCCCACACATTGACCCTCCCAATCTTAATGGCGTCAGTCTCAAGGTGGCAGAATCAGCCAAATACCTGGGTCTATACTCTTGCAAAAATGCAATCGGAATAAAATGGGGTATGCAACCATATATTTCTTTCTGGCTTTATGTGTCTTTTATTAGACCCACACTCCTGTATGGTGTCTTAGTCTGGTTGACGGCTTTAGAAACAGCCTCCAACCGCAACCTACTAGGTAAAGTTCAAAAATCAGCTTGTATATGCATTAGCGGAGCTCTTAGAACAACCCCCTACACAGCCCTTGATGCTATCCTATAGACATACCAGGGAATTGCAAGGCAGATGAGCTTTCCAGACAGGGTACTACCATTGACATTCTACCGCCAGTAGATATGTTAGGTGCTAAATATCCAAGCAACTCTGACCTAGCTTTAACCAGAAGCGCTCCGTCTGCTTAGCAATGCTGAACAGATCAAACATCAGCACCATAATCGTTATCTTCACAGGACACTGCCCTATGGGCCTACACGCAAAAAGACTATGCATTTTCAGCAATGACTTCTGGACGAGGAAGAGGAGGAAAGTATTAATCACCTTCTATGTTCTTGTCCAGCTCTCTCAGAAAAAAGGAAACTTCATCTGGGAGAATAATTCTTCAATAATCTAGGTGAGCGGGCTAGTATCGCAGTGTCAGAAACCTCCTACGCTACATAGTAAGCTCTGAATGGTTCAATTAGGCGAACGAATATAGGGAAGTCGATGGATCCACGTGGTATGTGCACAACGGACCTTTATTGTGTAAGTGTGCACGTGCATCGCCTGCAGCCACTACAACCTAACCTAACCTACCCTTTTTCATTGCACAATAGGATTGGCAGAGTACACGATAAACGCCAGTGAATCGCCGGAGCACACCCATACAGAGCCATCACTCGTTTTGGTATACCCCTAAAATCGTCCATATGTGCAGGATAACAATGGAGAATAATCTCTGCTCCGTCAGGGTTGGAAACAACCTCATCGAAACATTCGATACGAAGAAACAAATTAGGCAAAGCGATGAACAGTCATGTGACTTCTTCAATCTCATTCTTCCGAGGATTGTCCAAAACTCTCGAGCCAACACCAGATGCGCAATCTTCCATACATCGGTGCAGCGAGCATACGCCGACGATACTCATATTGACATCATTGGTCGGACTCAAACTGATGTTATACCCACCTTTGCAGGTATGTATAGATATTTACCGTATCAAAAGCGGATAAAGAAATCATTTGTCGTTCTGACAAAAATTCTTCGAAAAACATTCGGTACCGTTTGCGTTGACGGCTATGGAGAGGAAGATTCAACCACTAACTGTATGAGCTGTACAGCGACACACCCCTAGTCAAAAAAAAACTCTGCATTTGACGGATAAGATGGCTAGGGCATGTAGAGCGAATAAGTGAATGGAATTTAAGTCCGATGTCTTGAGTATCAGCCTCATCTTAATCCTTCATCACGGAGTTCGAGAAGTTTCTAAGCATTGTTGATGTATCAATCGCATATCAGCCTGCTGTTGAACCATAATAAAAAACCGTAAACGATGATTGGCTGATGATGTATATTCAGAAAAGATATGTCTTTCACCCTTGAGTAGGGTTTCCAGAGCATCTCTTTAAAAGAGTGCCTGTCCTCATGATTGAATCATGTCACCTTTTTTCATCGGGTGATAATGTACAATATACCCTTGAGTCAAGTTGAGCACCTTGAAATAGTCTTCTTCTCTTCTGGGTTCCCAGCAGTAGCAACACCTAAATGATTTTCAACTGCCGTCTTCTCGTGATGATATGACAAATCATCCGAGTATTATCAATTGCCAAGAAAAGCTTATCTCAACTTAACCGTTCGAAGTCGGCTTAAAACAGGAGGTCCCGCAATCGTGCAAGAAGTACACACGCACACACGAATGGTTGTGAGAAAGCTCGGCCCTGGGTATTAATGAGCCTGTTGCGAGAAAAAAATGTATTGTTGTCGTTTGTTTTAAAATAAAGAAACTGATCAACCAAAGTACCTATATTATCTAACTAAACATCGCTATAAGCCCTAAGAAATGGAGCACTGAACAGAATTGTCAGCGATTTTTTGAAATTGATTGTTAATTTGCAAATCATCGCAGTATCCTCTCAACAAACTTTTTATAATTTGTATATAATCCTAATAATATGCTTTAAAATATATGAAATAATTGTACAAATTACCATTTATCATAGCATACTTTTAGGCGTAACTAACAATACTCAACAGGGTGATACCACTTATCACCAGTGCATGACGAAGCTCATGCAGATGCAACACATTATGGATTTCTTAGGGTCCTGCTATAGCTATCATTGAACAACTCCTTTGGAACATAAAGCATGATTGAATTAACATTTTTAATAGGTAGCCGGTTATAGGAATCATTGGAAAATTATGTTTCATTTCGGTGGAATGACAAAAATTATAGTCAATGATTGAATTTATAAAAAAGCCACAATTTCCAACGATGCTTTTTAGGACCCAGTTATATCTCTCATTGGAAAACATCATTGAAAATTTTCTTTTACTTCTTGCGGTTTTTTTATAAATTCAATCATTGGCGAATTGTTGTCAAAACAAAGCTTATGAATTATAGAACTTGATTATCCAAAAATATTTTAATTTTTAATTGTAGTTATCGCAGAAAATCACTTTTAATTTTTCACTGATCGTGATTTATTTTTATGAAGTAATGTTTGTCGTTCCACCGAAATGAAACGGAATTTTCCTACGATTCCTTTAAGCAGCTATGGAGGTAACATTTCAATTCCATCATGTTTTGTGTTCCAATTAAGTTGTTCAATGATAGCTATAACTGGGCCCTTAATGACGGCTATAACTGGACCTCTAGTGCCACGTTCATTGAATTTTAGGTATGGACATGAACCTTTCACTTCCAAACGATTTCATTTTGGAATTTTTTTTTAATTTCTCATTTGAAATTTGCCTTCACATAGTAAAGTCAACAATATCGGTACCAGAGACACGAAAAGATGGAGGGGCTGTTTAAGATTTAAGATTTTCATTTAAAGACCACGGATGAGGAGGCGCAGAAA
Source organism: Rhingia campestris (assembly GCA_932526625.1). Classification (NCBI taxonomy): domain Eukaryota; kingdom Metazoa; phylum Arthropoda; class Insecta; order Diptera; family Syrphidae; genus Rhingia; species Rhingia campestris. The sequence continues at coordinate 171,281,837 of OW052182.1, forward strand.
AACCTCTGAGTGATCCATAAGTGATCAATAAGTGCCTATCTACACATTCATATTATTTAGAAAGTGTAGATAGGCACTTATTGATCACTTATGGATCACTCAGAGGTTTTTCTGCGCCTCCTCATCCGAGGTTCTTACATTGAGTGAAATAGCATTCTCAGCAGCGGAATTTTTAAAATAAGATCAGATACAAATCATTAAGCAAAAAAAATAAATATCGAACATAAGCTGTGTTGTATTGTGATTTGACAAAATGAACTCTTCCGTTGACAGGCAGAACAAACCATTCAATACTGGTGACTACAGCGAAAACTAACATAAAATCGACTTAAGTGAAGTTAGGATTGCAATACCTAAACTGCTCAACCTCAAAAACGCAGCTGAAAATGAAGTCCTTCCTGTCGATCTCTATAAATCCGGTGGAGATGATTTGGTACGCAACATACACCAAGTATGCCTTAAGAATAGAACCTCTGCACTTTTTGCCCGATCCACAAGAACTATCCTATCTTCCGTAACAAGTGAACGCCTGAAACCGTTCACCAACAACGTGATCATGTGGTTTTAGGCTAGGAAAGTCCACAACTGATCAAATCAGTTCGCACTTCGTTAAATCCTGGAAAAACCCCAAGACATCCAAATTAATACACATCACCTATTCATCGATTTCAAAACGGCATACGACAGCCATTATAAAGACTATACAGAGCCATGTCTAGTTTTGGGATACCGCCGAAACTGGTCCAACCATGCAGGATGAAGATGGAGAATTCTCGGTGCTCCTTCTGAGTTGGAAACGACATTAACAAAGCATTTGATGCCAAAAAAAAAGTATTTAGGGAAAGGGATTCACTGTCATGTGGCTTCTTTAATATCATTCATCAGAGGATTGTGCTAAATTCAGAGCCAATCATCTTCCATATGCAACGGTGCAACTAATACGCCGACGATATTGACGTCATTTGTCGGACTCAAGGCGATGTCTTAGCCACGTTTTCTAGTATAGAATAGGAAGCTGAAAAAATGGTTGTAGCAGTAAATAGGAGGTAAGTATAATGAAATGCTGTCAACACGAAAGAACGACAAACAAAATCGATTAATTGTACAGATGCATTATTGTTTTGGGTTTTCATTTATTGAATTTAAGCCCTTAAGTAAAACTGGAGCCCAATTATGAATATGCCGGATTTTATTTTTCAAGAATCAAATCTTCCTATTCCGAAATAACGGGAAAAATGTTTCACTTCGAATTCTGGAAGAGAAATATTTCAAGTTTCGTAAACGGAATTATGTCAGAAAAATAAAATAAATTTTAAATGTGATGGTCGAAAACTGTCAACCACGTCCAAAAGCAGCCATACTTACTTACTTAAGTGGCGCTACAGTCCGGAATGAACCTGGGCCTCAACCAACATGCCTCTCCAATTAGCCCGGTCCTTAGCTAACTGCCTCCAGTTGCGCACTCCAAGTTGGTTGGGGTCGGTTTCCACTTGAGCGCGCCACTTAAGGCGAGGTCTTCCTCTACTGCGTCCGACGTCTGGCTGGGAATCGAAGACTCTGCGAGCCGGAGTATTGGTGTCCATTCGTTCTACATGTCCTAGCCATCTTAAACGTCCAATGCGGAGTTTTTTTGACCAGGGGCATGTCGCTGTACAGCTCGTGTAGTTCTTGGTTGAATCTTCGTCTCCATAGCCCGCCAACGCAAACGGGACCGAATATTTTTCGAAGAATATTCCTCTCGAATCTTCCAAGGATTTCTTCATCCGCTTTTGATACGGTCCATGCTTCAGCGCCGTAGAGCAGGACTGGTATGATCATGGTCTTATATAGGATCTCCTTAGTAGTTCGAGTGAGGGCTTTACAACTAAATTGCCTTCTTAGCCCGAAGAAACAGCGGTTGGCAAGAGTAATTCTTCGTTTAATTTCTGACGAGATGTTGTTGTCAGAGTTAATAGCGGAGCCGAAGTAGACAAAGTCCCGTACTACCTCAAAGTTATATCTGTCAATGGTGACGTTCTGTCCAATTCGTCGATGTTGTGAGTCCTTTCGTGATGACAGCATATACTTAGTCTTTCCCTCATTTACTGCTAAACCCATTTTCGCTGCTTCCTTCTCTATACTAGCAAACGTGGCTATGACATCACGTTGAGTCCTACCTATGATGTCATTATCGTCAGCGTATGCTAGTAGTTGCACCGACTTTTGGAAAATTGTGCCTCTGGTGTTGGCTTTGGAGTTTTGCACAATCCTCCCAAGCATCAGATTAAAGAAGTCACATGACAGCGCATCGCCTTGCCTAAATCCTTTTTTGGTATCGAATGTGTCGGTGAGGTCGTTTCCGACCCTGATAGAGCAGCGAGAATTCTCTATCGTCATCCTACACAAACGGACGAGTTTGGGCGGTATACCAAAACTAGACATGGCTCTGTACAGTTCGTCTCTATAAATGCTGTCATATGCGGCTTTGAAATCGATGAATAGGTGGTGGGTATCGATTTGGACTTCTTGAGTTTTTTCCAGGATCTGCCAAAGTGTGAAAATTCGATCGGTTGTGGACTTTCCTGGCCTAAAACCACACTGATAAGGGCCAATCAGGTTGTTGGTAAACGGTTTCAGGCGTTCACATATTACGGCAGATAGGATCTTGTAGGCGATGTTGAGGAGACTTATGCCTCTGTAGTTGGTGCAGTTCAGAGGGTCTCCTTTTTTGTGTATCGGGCAAACGATGCTGAGGTTCCATTCTTCAGGCATATTTTCATCCGACCAGATTATGAGTTGGTCGATGCTACTTACCAAGTCATCTCCGCCGGCCTTATAGAGCTCAGCGGGAAGGCCGTCATTTCCGGCAGCCTTATTAAACTTGAGTTTAGATATTGCTATCCTCACTTCACTCAGGTCGGGTGGTTGGCAGTTTTCGCTGTCGTTGCCAATATTGAATGGTTCGTTCTGCCTGACGGCGGAATGTTGTTCGTCATCGCCGTTTAACAGTCTGCAGAAGTGGTTCTTCCATATCCTCAGCATCGACTGTGTCTCAACTACAATATTTCCTTGTTCATCTCGACAGGATTCTGTTCGAGCCTTGTATCCTTGGCTTTGACGTTTTACACTTCACTTTGATCTCTCATAATCAATTTTCCTTTCCTTTTCAGATTTGTGATCATTACTTGCGGTTTTTGCATGTAAACTCAAAGTTTCCTGGATCTTGCCATGACTCTGGAATATGGTCAACATCTAACATAAGAATACACCTAATTCAAGGCTATAGTTCATCAAATTCAAAATGACTTTGTGGGATTCTGGCTACCCTCTAGAACCGTGGCTATTGACACCTATCAACGCACCAATCACATAAAAGGAAAAAATCAATGTCATTACAGTCAGATATGTGATCGAACGATGTTTTGGCGTTTTAAAATCTCTATTCAGGTGCCTATCAAATGAGCGAAAGCTACATTATGCTCACGATAAAGTTGCATATATAACATATGCATGTGTTATGCTGCATAATATTCTACAAGATAATAGAATTTTGTATGAAGAAACCTCCGAAGTGGTTCAACAAGAAGCGACTGGCAGTGAGGATTTAAATTCCACTACCAGAGGGAAGGTAAAAGGGTCAGACAAGCCTTCATTAACTCTTTGTCAGTAAACATACAATAGGCCCCTAAAAATAGTTGCTTTATTCCATTTGGTTAATGCAGATACATACTGAAACTGATTCATAATAAATATTTCATATAATTACTTATTTATAAATATAAATAAATTCATTAGGTATCTTAAGCATACATAGCTTCATCACAATCCTTTTTTTTTATTTCTTTAGGATTTCTAAAAATTTTTAATTGCTTCAGATAATAATTTAATGCTTTTGAATGCCTCAGCCATGGATTGTTGAACTCTTATGATTTCTTCACGAGCTATATTGTCCCTCTCCTCCCTAGCTTTGCTCATTTCCAGTAGTTGAATCATCAGATTATAAGATGAGTTATTGCCCTTATGTCTTTTTGTCGGGAGATTCGGGGGACTCGAATGAGCGGTTGCATCCATCATGATGGACAGTACGATGGACGGTTGAGAATAATTTTGTTGGGTGTTTGATGAACTTGCATGAGTCGGGGAGGAAAGAAAAGTGTCTTCCAGGAACTCTGTGTTTTGGTATTCTAATTCCTGCAATATTAGATAATGAATAAAGAGTTCAACTCAGTTGAATATAAATTGTGACCTGGGATGACAATATAGGGGTTTCAGCGACATTTGCCGTAATTTCTAAACCCAACGTTGGAATATCAGGAAGACCATCAATTGCTACAGACCCAAAAGCTTGAAGGGCTCTCTCTTCGAAGTCCTTAAATTTTATTTTTGAAGCAGGACCCCCTCCAGTTATGAGCCCTGCGACTTTGGCCTTTCTTGCCCGGGATCGCAGCTGGTTTTTCCAGTGAGAGAGTGTCTATAAGATATACAAAATTAAATACTTTCCCTTTTTGTAACAATAACATAGTTCCTTCCATTTTGCGGCTGATCTTGTTGGTCCATTCATGGCATTTAATGCTTCTCCTAGCTGAACCCATAAACTGCTTACCCTGCCCGGATCGGTTGGGTCATTTTTGTTGGCTAGAAGAAGCTGCGTATATTGGTGCTGATAATGTATTTGCGGGATACCCGTTTTGTCTGGTATTTGCTTTCTTGATCCCATACAAAAAAAAACAAATACAATATTTGGGGTAACACTTGCTGGGTACGTAGAGTGTAATTTTTGTATTGGGCACATGTTTTTAAATCACACGGCAGGTACCCAGAAAGTCTTCTTCACTATCGTCAACGATTATCAATTTGAATGTTGTGTACAGAGAAATATTGTAACAAAAAAAATGTAAATAAAGAATAAAAATTACTAACATATATCAATACAAATCGAATTAAGTATATAAAGGACAATTTCAAACTTATTTTTTGAAGTGAACCTTCTTTTGTGACGGTTTAAATTGGATTTTATGAAACGAAAAAGAGACATATTTTTGCTACGTTGGCATTACTTATGTAAAATACAAGACACTGAAATAAATATGTCTTTCCTTCTTTTCTCGTATGTCACGACAACAAGATGTTTACTATTTGGTTTTACATCTTTTCCAAATTAATCTGCCCAATCCATCAGGTTATTGGCCCAGAATTCAGAAATTGTTGCGAGAGGAAGTAAAGTGATATCTGTAATTTTTTTGTGTTTTAGCGTCTATTGAACGTCAATAAGGACGTGAAAACTTTGACACTTAGCAATTTCCCGTTAAAATTATTTAACACTGGATGGTATTAATTAAAAAATAAACTTGCACACGCGAAGGCAACAATTATTTTATTAATTGATGCATTTAAAATATGAAAATGTTTCTGGTAAACTGTACATCGGTAAAGAGAAGTATATTTCGAAAATTCGGAGTATACACGAGTGCAATCCTGTTTCAACCCCAATGCATGTAAAAATCAAATTGAGCAAGATTAATTAATTGTACAAGATCGGAACACAAAAGAGCTGAAATGGAAAAAGTTCCCTACCAGAAGTTGGTTGACAGTCTACTCTTCGCGGCTCAAATAAGTCGAGCAGATATCTGATATACTTTTATTTTTTTAAGTCGATTCAATAGTAACCCAGAAAACAACATTGGTTAGCAGCGAAAAGTACTTCTAATACTTAGCTGTGACTTGGACGAACGAAAATCCATTATCGGATATGTTTTTATAACGCAAGGTGGAACTGTCTCGTGGGGATTCAAGAAGCACAACCAAAGCCCTGTCGCTTTGTCTATAACAGAAGCAGAATACATTGCAATTTTAACCGCTATACAAGAATCGACCTTCTGCAAGGTCTGCAGAGGGAACTGGTAAAAAAAAAACATTTAACCACGAAGTTGTTTGTCACCATTTTATTCGAAATTTCATCGCCGAAAATAAAATAAGTTTAACCCACCTCACTTCAGAAAGAATGATAGCTGATATTATGACTTAAGGGCTAATTATCTAATAAAATCATTGGCGCACATTTATAGTCGGTTAAAGTACACTTTAAAATTATTTAATCACGTACTAATGCGTTTTGATAATTATAATCGTTAAAAAGTGTACTTAAGCATTGTAACTCTGCTTTAATGCTAAAGCGACCAAAACCTCACTTTAAATATTTAATGAAGAGTTAAGGCTGAACTATAATAGAAGATGGTTGCGGAATGCGGACGACCACTTCCCTAACTGTGCGAACACATGCAATTTGTATTGTACGACCATAATAGCTTATCGATTCGATTCGTTCAGTTTTCGTTCACTTTTGCTCACCTGTGAAAAAGCATATTCAGTCGCTCTTTCTCTTTCTTATGTTCTTTCATACAAAAAATTGGCATTTCACTTCAACAGCTGTGTACATTTAAATTTGTAAGTTCATAAGCAACGAAATTTTGGTTTTATTGTTTACAATCGCTTCCATTCACAAAAGTCATTATGAGCAACTTGAGTAATTGACAGTACTGAAGAAAACTTAACGTAGAATTTGAAATTGGCTTCCGAAGCAATTGGAAGCTATTATAGTTCAGCCTTTAGTGTTATGTCATCTGTAATTTTCGGTCAAACAAATTAGTTAAAATGTTTTTGGAAGAAGATATTAACATTTTTGAGGATAATAAGTTAATGAGAAATCCTAAAGTTTGTAAAAGTTGTGTGAATCCTTTTGATGACCTTGGAGACGGAGAATTTTGCATGTACATTCGACAACACTCCCGCGCAGTTCCTGATTACAAATATCAATATTGATGTTCCTGTAAATAACAGTCTCCATTTCATTAAGAATTTTTTTGTTTTTTCAATGCCGGCAAACTCAAAAACATCTGAAATATTTTTGATTGTCACTTTTATGTGTGTTTGAGATTGTTTACTGAAATTCTGTTTGTGTGATTGTCAGAACTGTCACTTTTTAGGTGAGTTTGACTTAGGGTTCTTAGAGGAATGTTCATTAGCATACACTTATTAGCGCAATGGTTAAAAAGTGTCTAGCTATTATTGAAAATAAGTGCTTTTAATTTAAAGTACCTCATAACTAGTGTGGAGTCCATATCGATTGACTATAAATTTGCGCCATTAGGTTTAAACTAAAAATTATTGTTTAGTGATGATGTTGGTAGTAAAACGTAAATTTTTGCCACGTTGGCATTTCTTATGTTAAACACTACAAAAACTCAAACTGAAATAATAGTGCTTACACACCAAATCATAAACTGAGTTTTTGGCAAAAAGTTTACTTAAACCACTGGATGCTTTCACACCGACTCTGACCAGGTTTCGTTTGACATTTCAATAAGCTGTGAAGTGTGAATTGTGATAATAGCTGCAACATTTGTGTGTGAAAATATTGTAATTGAATAATAAAATGAATTATAATATAATCAAACTAATATTATCATTTGAAGTTCAAAATGAATCAAATCTAAAGATTTTGACAACAGTTTTTGGCTCTCAAGCCCGCCGCTTGTTTTGTTGTTATTTCATCTGGTGTGTAAATTTCTGAAAAAAAACTTGTGTTTTGACAGCGAGTTCATCAGCTGTTTTGTGGGACGTGTGGAACACGTGTAGAATGTATGAAAAGGTGTGTTCTTTCCAACAACATGCAACGAGATGACGTCTGCGAAGTGATTATGAGAAGGTTACGTCGTAACCTACTAGGTTTTGAGAACTTACAATGTATGGGAAACCTCGGTTTTCGAAGAAGGTTTCAGGTGTTTTTGCGAAAACTCAGTTTTTGGTTCGGTGTGAATGCACTATAAAGATGACTTTCCTTTCTTGTATGTCACTTCAACAAGATGTGTTTTCTTTACTTTGTGAATCTATTTCTTTTCCAAATTAATCAGCACAATCCATCAAAATACTTAATGGCTGAAACACAATCACGTTTTGGAGGTCCGCTTTGCCGCTTTTCTTACACCTCAAAAGAAGATTTGCCTCAATAGATTGATATTTTTGTGTTTTATTTAAAAAAAAGTCAGAGCCGAAACTATGTAATTCGATTCTACAATAAAAATGTAAAATACAAAATCTAAACTCTGTAATTCTTTAAGAGCATTTAAATTAACAGTTGTGTGTACTTTCACATATTTGTGGAACCATTTTACTCGGAAGTTAATGTCAAATTCAATAGATTAAGGAAATAATCGTTTGCGAGCAGATCGATTTGAGAAGTTTTGTTTCAGAATGTAAGTAAATAAAAAATAATAATAATAATATAAGTAATTAATAAATGATTAACAGAATTCAACAAACTATATGTATATATAAAGGGTGTTTTTTTTAGAGGTATAGAACTTTAAGTTGGCAACACTATTTTAACTTTTTGTCAGCTGTCAAGCGATTTATTTTTAGTTTGGTTTGGCATTTCAACATGAAGAGACTGACGTCGGAATAATGCTTCCAAATGGTGCAAATTTTATTTTGAAAATCATTGTTCTGTTCAAAATATGTATCGCGCACTACATCCATTTTACGGTCAACATTATCGTCCATCAGAGCAATTAGTTCGATAAAGTATGGAACGTTTTCGCACCACGTTTACTCTAAATGATAATACGCATCCACAGAGACGTCATACAGTGCGTACAGAAGATGTCATTGCTGCTGTAGAGCATAGACTAGAGGAAGACCCGAATCAGTCTATCCGCCATCGTGCACAGGAATTGGATATGTGTCCATTCCACTTTATGGAAGATTTTGCGGAAAGATCTTGGTTTGCGTGCTTACAAAATCCAACTCGTCCATGAATTGAAGCCACAAGGCCCAAAACAAGATTGCGGTTGATGCCAATTTTTATAAGCGAATTTTGTTTAGCGATAAAGTTCCTTTTTGTTGAATGGATGGGTCAATAAACAAAACTGACGTATTTGAAGTGATGATAATCCTCAAGTGTATGTTGAGACATCGTTACATCCACAAAAACTGACTGTTTGGTTTGCTTTATGCGTTGGTGGAATAATTGGTCCGTAATTCTTTAAAAACGATTCTGGCCAGAAAGTTACAGTAAATGCTGACCGCTATAGAGTCATGATTACTGACTTTTCGTTCATCATTTGGTCAACCATGATGTGCAGGAGCTGTGGTTTCAACAAGACGGCGCAACATGGCCCACAGCTCGTGCCACAATTAATTTGTTGAAGGAAACGTTTAACGCATAATTTCGCGTTTTGGTCATCTAAATTGGCCTCTAAGATCGTGCGATTTAACGACCCTTGACTATTTTCTGTGGGGATATGTGAAGTTGGTAGTCTACCCCAATAAGCCCGAAATGATTGACCACTTGGAGGACAACATTCGCCGTTCGTTATTGCCGATAAACGGCCACAAATGTTGGAAAAAGTCGATCGAAAATTGGACCTCCAGATTCTACGTCCGAGTCAGGAGTGGCGATCATATGCCAGAAATCTTATTTAAATAATAATGCCAGAAGATTATCTTTCAAATAAAGTAAATTTCATGACAATTAAAAAAAAAACATCTATGGTTTATTCCATTTGAAAGTTCTGTCAAATGATTTGAATGCTTAAGATCCATCGCAGCGTGTTGCAGTCGGATTAAAAAGGTAAACAAACTTTCAACATCGATTTTTTAAATTTTTAAATTTTTTAATTTAGATTTTATCTTAGGTTTATGTAGGCTGATTTTAAAGTACAAACGAAATCCAAATTGAGAAAGAATAAAATAAATTTGTCTGGAACTGGTGGTGGTCCGTTTAAATATCTTTCTCTTACTCCACTTGTAGAAAAAGTCAGTGACTGCCGCGAATATCACCCAAAACTACACATATCACTCCTTGAAAAACAAATTGACCATCAACACAATCGGCCCTATCAAGGTATCCGTCGGAGCGGAAAATTCTCCGATTTTGTACGATTCGGAGGATTTTTCTTCCGAAAAGCTGTTTGGAATATTTTTCCGACATTTTGTAACGCATCCCGGCGAATTGCGTTCAGTTGCAATTTTCGCGCAATTTTTGACAGCTAAGCGCTATTCTCTTTCCGATTTTCTCCGACACAAATTCTTCGTGAAATTTATTTACGAATTGTATTGAAGTGAAGCTGTCGCGTCTGTGTAGTTTTTTTTCCAATGACACATACCTCGAATGGAATTTGAACCTCCGACGAAGTATACTTACTTGCGGAAATTTGTCCGCTCCGACGGATACCTCGATGGGGCCGAATATGTAGATACGCTGTTATGAAGGAGGTCAATGGAATTTTAAAAAGAATCCCAATGAAACCAATTTGTAATTTATTTGTTTCACGATGAATTCGGTTTCCATAGTTTAGTTTAGTTTTTTTATTATTCCATGTAAAACAAAATTCTGGTGTCGTTCGAAAATCGCCAATTTGTTGGCAAATAGCTTGGTATCACCGGAATTCAATTCTTTTTGCATAGAATTCAAAGTAGAATCGAATAGATTAAAAAGTAGAATCGAACTACATAATTAGGTCATAGGAAGCTCTTATTGGCTCAGCCTTTATATACAGACTAACTAAAATCACATTTCATTTGCCACGAAGCAATTTTCATTTAAATAATCAAAATCGTACAATAATTTTAAAACACACCACTTATTCGATACCAAATGTCATACTTCAGTTAATAACAAATTTCGTATCATTTATTTTAAAACTACGGCAACACTACCCATTTATTTATATTCCACCGCCTATATAGTAGTTGTATCATATCTCTCCTTCTCACGCATGCGACTGCTCAACCATCTCCCTCACTCGTATAATGTATCAGCGCAAAACCCCAGAGCCAAACGAAAATCCACAACTCGGAATTTTTCTCACTCGTTTGCCTACTATTTCGCCTGCTAACCTGGGAATTGACGCGCGCCCTGGTACAACACCGCGGACATGTTGCCGTAATCTCTGTGTATGCGAACAGAAACTTATTTGGAATCTGGCGGCGCGCCATTCATCGCAGATAGTGCATGCGTTCGTTTAAATATGCTGTGCCATTGGTGCGGTTACAGAGGGGAAGACACAGCACGTATATGCTATGCATTTGTCCTTGGACAGCGAGCGGCTGTTCCGGCTGCATGTATTTATTATGAAAAAAAAAATTCCTTCCGATGGTAGGACATGGGGTGGGGGACGAAATAAAATGCAAACTAAAATAATAAATTTATTGCACTGCACTTAAAAAAATATGCGCCAATACTGGTCTAGGAGATGTGTTATCGCCTCTGTGGAGAATTCTTTCATTTTGTAAACAATTTCACTCGTTTCCACTGCAGTAGCACCGAGAATGACGCCATTGTTTGTTACAAGGAAATCGCTGCAATTCAAAGAATTATTTGAACAAATAAATGAAAAGATTACTAGAATAATTGTGGCTGAAAATGTGACCACGTTTTGGCTCTAGAATTTCCGTTTACATGACAATCCGTCGTATCTGATGAGTGGCACTTTGCGTCACTTTTTCCGCTTTTTTTGTATTCGTTTGCCAAGTGCTGCCACTTTCGATATTGTATTCGAAAATATGATATTGGGCGGGAAAATATTTTTAAGAAAGGGAATTTGGTTTTGTTTTGTTTATCCAACTTATTCAATTAGACTAGAGTCTGAATATTATATTTAAAACTGTTTTGATAACTTTGACTTCAGTAAATTAAGTGGCAACGAATTGTGCCTGGCATTTGTGTTCGAAAATATGTTTAAGGTGGTGATTAGACAGAGGTGAAACAGATTAGTGTTGCTGCACTTGAAACGTTAAAGGATTTAAATATTAAATGGACATAAATTCCGTTTCATTTCGGTGGAACGACAAACATTACTTCACAGAAATAAATCATGATCAGTGAAAAATAAAAAGTGATTTTCTGCGATAACTACAATTAAAATTAAAATATGTTTTAATGATCATGTTCTAAAATGCATAAGCTTTGTTTTGACACCAACTCGCCAATGATTGAATTTATAAAAAAAAAAACGCAAGAAGTAAAATAAAACTGGGCCCTAAGGAGTGTATAAAGTAATGAACTCCTTAAAATGTATCTAAAAGCAAAAACCTTATTCATAAAACTTATTCAACTTTGAATAAAGGCTGCATAATGGTTGAATACTCCTGATGGTTAAATACTTCTTGTATAATACCCGAAAAACATGTGCAATGGTTCTGGAACTGTTGCCAGAAATTATTCAAGTTGGAAGTTGTTTTAGGTTGAGATCACATTATTCGTATTGCGAAAATTAATCCAAAGTGTTATTGAATGTATATTCTAATACAAACATTTTTATTTTGAATGCTAGAAAAATGTTATTAAAATTTAACGGAAAATACAAAATTAATTTGGGTTTCTACTTTCCCCTAGAAATTCCCTAGTAGGTACCTAGAATTTCCGAAATTGCGCTATTTTTCAACTAGACTAGGGCAAAATCCCTAGTTCCGGCAACACTGATATCTGGATGCAGTGTGGTGTGGCTGTGCCACGCAGTGCAGCAGGGAAGACACAAGAGCAGAATTTTTTTGGCGTACATGCAGTACAGTGGCTCCTGTCACAAAGTGCGCTATTACCCCCCTAGAATAGGAAAAAATCCCTAGTTCTGGCAACACTGATATCTGGATGCAGTGTGGTTTGGCTGTGCAGCAGGGAAGACACAAGAGCAGAATTTTTTTTGGCGTACATGCAATGCAGTGGCTCCTGTCATAACATTCAGCTTACTTTGGTGGTATTTGGTGAATGAGGTTTTGGAACTAAATCTTATCTTACCTTAATGGTAAGGTAAATGTCAAACAATGCCAACTCTTATTTTGAAATTTCATTTCTCAAATTTCTAGGTTTTTATTAACTTGTCCCTATTCAGAATAATTGTTTGTAATAATAAAAGTAAAAAATAACTTAAATACTCCTATAATATCGGAAAGTCTTACTGAAATCCAAAACACTTTCGTGACAGGTCGAAGAAAAATCGCTACCTTTCTTCGTCAGGCATTTTCTCTCAAACCTGATTAAAATGGTCGATTGACCAGAGAACGAGTTTCACCTAACATATCTTACTAAATTTAAGTTCCGGAACGCGGTCTATGTTTATATCAAAAACAGTTTGTCAGATCATTAACAAGCTGTCAAATGCACGCTAATACACACAAAACACAAGAACTCAGAACTAATTTTATTGGGCTCGTAAAAATCGGACATATGAAAGCAAAATCTGAAACCTAATCTAATTTTTCTAATAAATAGAAAAATCTTTGCTGAGAAAAAAGGTCAGTAAGTGAAAAATGGGCTAATATATGACAATTTATAATATTAGTCTGGTAGTAACTAACTCTCAATATGTTGCCATTTGGCATTCGTCCGAAATCTTGGTAAGCTGAACAAAGCGGAGATTTAAATATGTTGATGCTGGGACTAACATCTATTGGATTCGTCTCCTTAGCTTGCTCCTAAAAGAGTATAGCTTGTTGTTTTGCATGTATCATTATTATGAGCTGCAAGGTAAGCAAGCTGTTATTTTGTTTTCCACTGAATCGAAGAAACTTAACTGAGGCAACTGAGGAAAATGTTTGACGGATCCGTAAGTTTTTGTTTTTCTGTGAGGGTTTGTTTTAGGCAAGTAAATTCATTTAGAGGAGAATTGAAAATCGGATTTAATGCATTTTAGTGGTTGTTTAACTTAAGGATACCTCTTATTATTACTTAAGTGCAAAATTGGTATCTATAATCGATTTTCACGTATAGGCAACGTTACCTAAAAGTCGCTTAACTTAAACGCGAACGAACCTTGCCTAGAGGTTACCTACAGCCATTTTAAGATTCATTTTGACATATGTATTCATTCATTTTGACATATGTATACAAGAATTTGAATTTTGTAATTATTTCGAAATTAATTTTAGAGTTTCGTTCACATGTAGGAAACGTTTCCTAAAAGTCACTTAACTTAAACGCGCGAACGAACCCGGCCTAAAGGTTGCCTAGGGCCATTTGAAGATTCATTTTGACATATGTATACGAGCATTCGAATTTGGTAATAATTTCAAAATTTAGTTTATAATTTATTTTAGGTGATTTTCAATAAAGTGAAACTAAATAAATGAAAACCTACATTTCGTTTGTAAATGATTTATAAATTTATACATACCAACAAGTACGAGACCAAAACTTAAAGATATATAATTCGAAACAAAATAATTCGGATTGTCTATACCTAGGATGTGCTAAAGCTAGCTTATCAATCTTGTGCGATCCGAACAGAAAGCACCTCATTTTATTTATACTAGATTCGTAGATTATATTACGTGTTTTGGCACAACCATCGTTTAACTGAGCAGCAATGAAAAATCGATTTTATATAAGAATTAAAGAAACGTTGCGTCAACTTAAATAACAGGTGGCGCAAAAATAACCTTCCGATGTTTTTTAGCTGTAATATAAAAAAAATTAAAAACTTTAATAGTCACCAATATTCCGCGTTCTGGAGCAGTGTAGCGTAACATTGTTTATTAACGTGTATTTCGCATGTTTTTACTACACAAATGTCAAAACAGAACTGACATTAGGGACCAAACGCAAAATTTATAGCATTTTCTGATAGGAGGATTACTTTTGCGCCACCTTGTCTTTAGACATGCCTAACCAAACTCTGAGCCACCTACTAAGAAAACCTATACGCACCGAAAATCTAATGATTGTAAAACATTTTAAGAAGAAAGGCATTACGATTAAGTCATGGTAAAACTTCCAACCGGATAAGATCCCATTTAAGAAATGCCAGATCTGAATGATATTCTCCGACAAATGCTGTAGAATAAACTTAATTTACGTTTACTAATTTTTTATACGTGTCTGTTAAATTAAGTTTTTTACAGTGACATGCACTGTTTAAAGTTTTTTTTTTTAAAGGGTAGGGTACGATTTGTCGATTTTCAAAATGTCGATTTAAAAAAATCGAACGTCATAATATCGACTTTCGAAAAGTCAATTAAAAATACAGACTGATCAAAATGCCGATTCTTATAAAGTCAAATTTGAAAATATCGACTTTTAAAAGGTCACAAGGGTCGGGTTCGATTGACCGCTTTTCAAAATATCGATTGCAAAAAATTGTTAAAAAAAATACCGACAAAAAATATCGATTGGTTAAAATTTCGACTGATCAAAAAACCGATTGCGAAAATGTCGATTTTTTTAAAATATCAATATCACACAAAAAAATATATAACTAATGTTTAAATTTTTATCTGGCAATGCTCCATTGGAATTTGTTTCTTCTTATTTTTCACTCCGCAATGTGTGAATTGTCAAAAAATGGTTGATTTGTATGGCGAATTTCCAAAATTTTATTATTAAATAACTTTTAAGATAATCGAGAGCGGCGATTTTAAATTATACCAACATTTTTGCATAATTTAATGAGTGGATTAAAAAAAAGTGAGTGCGCGCTAAAGTAATTTTTTCCCTTTGTTTATATTTTAGGAAGAAACAATTTTAGTTTTATGTTTGATTTTCATTAAAGAAAATATGTTGATAATTTTACCGACGTTCGAATAGTTTCGTCGAAATTTTAAGTATCAACATTTTTACAGTCGATTAAAATTATATATGTCCAGTCGAAATTTTTTGTCGATCATTCGTATGCTTCCCTTTTTTATAATTTTTTAGAATGTTATGTATGAATGTATGTATATTTCATTTAAAAAAAAATTACTATTAAATTTTATTATTAATTTTATTATATAGTTGCGCGATGGTTATTGCGATAAGCTACCGTGCAGAAGTTCTTGGTTCGATTCCCAGCCGTAGCGACACTTAAATGATTTTTCACTGATCCTCCTCTCGTGATGATCTGACAAGTATCAATTGTCAAGAAAAGCATATCTCAACTTAGCCGTTCGAAGTTGGCATTAAGTAGGGAGTTTATAGCTTCGCTTTGCTAACGTCATTTGACATAATGACTCGCCCAATAGTTTTAGTATCTGCTAACTTTAGCTACAAAAATGGCCAAAATGATGTAAATCTTGGCTTTAAATACCATACTACTGAATACTATCAGAAAATATTAATGGATAATATATTTTTTTACAATTCACACCTTTCAACCTTTGTTTTTACCAACGGCGCTTAAACTTTTGGGGAAACCTACATTGTGATAGGTTATATTAAGGGTATTCATGCAACGTCGTAATTTTATTGCGTGCGAAAGATTGTAATTTTACGACGACGTAAAACTGCACCACTAAATAATGCGGTAACCCATTGAATTCAATCTCATTTTAGTAATTTATTTATTGACAGAATGTTGTTCCTATTGTTCTCTTTCCGTTCTCGATAATTTTTCAGTTTAGCGCATACGTTTGATGTGTGAAAGTGACTGATGTCAAAATAACATTTCAAAAGCTTACAACATTTACCATCTCAGTTTACGCACCCAATTCATGTGAGAAAAATCCGATATTGTTGGAAAAGATTTCCTATACAAATTTTGACAACGTTTACGACGACTTTCCGACGTTGCATGAATACCCCTATTATTTTCATATGGTTCAACTAGGTACGTCTGCTAACGCAACGCGCAAAAGCATGGTTGTGTTTCACCCATAATATTGAGTTGTATTAATACGGGTATTCACGCAACTTCGTAAATTTACAACGAGCAACAAATTGTAAGTTTACGACGAACGTATCATGAATAATGTGCTAAATTTATTTACTTCATTTAATCCCAATTCAGTAATTTTAATAGGATTTTTTTGTTCTCTTTTGGTTTTTGAAATTGACCGCATTTGTTTTTTGTTGTTGATATGCAACCGATTTATTTCACAATAACGTTTCAAAACTTAAAAACGTGTAACATATCAGTTTACCATCTAATTTTCCAATATTGTTGTAAAAAATTTCCAATACAAATTTCGACCGTTCGTATAACACATCGTATGTTTAGAACGTTTACAATCTTACTTAAGTGGCGCTACAGTCCAGAATGAACTTGGGCCTCAACCAACATGCCTCTCCAATTAGCCCGGTCCTTAGCTAACTGCCTCCAGTTGCGCACTCCAAGTTAGTTGAGGTCGGTTTCCACTTGTGCGCGCCACTTAAGGCGAGGTCTTCCTCTACTGCGTCCGTACTACCTCAAAGTTATATCTGTCAATGGTGACGTTCTGTCCAATTCGTCGATGTTGTGAGTCCTTTCGTGATGACAGCATATACTTAGTCTTACCCTCATTTACTGCTAAACCCATTTTCGCCGCTTCCTTCTCTATACTAGCAAACGTGGCTATGACATCACGTTGAGTCCTGCCAATGATGTCAATATCGTCAGCGTATGCTAGTAGTTGCACCGACTTTTGTAAAATTGTGCCTCTGGTGTTGGCTTTGGAGTTTTGCACAATCCTCTCAAGAATCAGATTAAAGAAGTCACATGACAGCGCATCGCCTTGCCTTTTTTGGTATCGAATGTGTCGGTGAGGTCGTTTCCGACCCTGAAGGAGCAGCGAGAATTCTCTATCGTCAACCTACACAAACGGACGAGTTTGGGCGGTATACCAAAACTAGACATGGCTCTGTACAGTTCGTCTCTATAAATGCTGTCATATGCGGCTTTGAAATCGATGAATAGGTGGTGGGTATCGATTTGGACTTCTTGAGTTTTTTCCAGGATCTGCCGAAGTGTGAAAATTTGATCGGTTGTGGACTTTCCTGGCCTAAAACCACACTGATATGGGCCAATCAGGTTGTTGGTAAACGGTTTCAATCGGCGTTACTAATAATCAAACGCAAATGTTGACATTAATAAGTTACCAGCCGTATCAACACCTAAATGATTTTTCACTGGCCCTCCTCTCATGAAGATCTGACAAATCATCCGAGTAGTATCAATTGTCAAGAAAAGCTTATCTTAGCCGTTCGGAGACGGCATAAAATGGAGGGTCCCGCCATCGTGAAAGAAGTACACACTCACACATGAATGGTTGTGCTGGGCCCTGGGTACTAACGACCCTGTTGCGCCAAAAACGTGTATTTTATAACAGCTTCATTGAATTTCTATCAAGAAACAAACTCGAATCATTGATTATTCGATTGATTCATTGATTCATCCAATTTCTATGGCCAAAACAAAAATTTTTTTTTAATTGTATGCAAACAGTAAATGAAATTCACATAACATGTACCTACAAAATGGCACCTATAGTCCGTACAAATTCAGTTGGCCATTCTACTGCGCAGGTCTCTTAAAATTTGTTTTAAAATATCTTAAATTTCCCTTAAATCCTCTCTCTGCGCACTCGACCGTTGGCAAACTAGTGCAAACCAAACCAATAGAGTTGTTCAGGATAACGTCAGTGTCAATGACAAACTGATAGCATCTGTAGGAAAACAAACACATTTGACATTTGTATAATAGCAAATTCATTGGCAAGAGACAGGGGTTGTTTTTTGAACATTTTTAAAATTGCTTAAAAATTGTGTAAAAGTGCTAAATGAGAACAGAATAATTTATAAACAAAATAAAAATATTCAGAGTTGTTGTTGTTGTTTGTGAAAACAAGAAAATCTCAATCTTCATCTTTACTAAACGAAAATTAATCAACTTCGTTTGCACTCGGATTTATGTTCACGCTTTGCAATGGCACTGGTTATCAATTTCACTCTTTTTATTTCTATTTTATAATTATACACAATCTCTTAGTATCGTTATGTATTTATAATTTGAGTTTCACTTTGAACAACTTATATTTTCATATTTCAAAGCAAATTATCCAAAAATTAGTACTCCCGCCATATAAAATATCACATTGCTTTCCTCCAAGCGATTTCGACGTTTTAAAAAAAGAGGCAACGCACTTGGGAGGGAGATAGTCTCCTGAACAACTCTATTGGGCATTCTACTGCGCAGGTCTCTTAAAATTTATTTTAAAATATCTTAAATTTCTCTTAAATCCTCTCTCTGCGCAATCGACCGTTGGCCAACTGATTTGGTACGGACTATACTACACAACTTTATCACTACTTTATTACTTGTACCTTTGACGTTTGACACACTGCTGGTATCAATACTATGATATACGGATGTGTCACCTATGTCTTAGGATATAATCAATAATACCACGCGACTTACATGCCATTTGCTTGGTACTGATACTACCGTTTTTACGTTTGTATACATAGAATTCTATCGATCAAAGCCCACTGTTGAGAACTAAATTTTTCAATATCCTTTTGTCAACCCATAGTGGTATTTTCACGTAAAAATATTTATTGATAAAGGATTTTTGAAAGTTTGGTGATTATAGT
This sequence comes from Rhingia campestris, assembly GCA_932526625.1. NCBI lineage: Eukaryota > Metazoa > Arthropoda > Insecta > Diptera > Syrphidae > Rhingia > Rhingia campestris. Next base: position 171,301,134 of record OW052182.1, read on the forward strand.
TTAAGTTATTGTTAAAAATTATTATGGTGTTTTTCATTAGTAAAAAAATCAATCTTTGTTTGATCTAGATCTGTCAAAAGACCGATTTTGACAGCTGTTGTGTTATTTTTATCTGAGATCAATTTTCCAGATCTGGATTTTTGGGCAGATCTCGCCTTCTTGCACGAACACCAATACAATTGATTGAGTTAAACAAGCGTGATTTTCGTTTTGATTTATTATTATTTTGGTTGTGTAAATCTATTTTTAATCATTAAAATGGTAGCAGTTCTAAGTGAAATATTAATTAAATCAAAAACACAGAACATGTGTGACTGGAAACTTGACAGCTAAACTGATACTTAGGCCGTGTGGCAATAGCGGTAAAAAGGGAGTTAAATTTTATCCACCGGATAATTTTTAACATTTCTGCTGGGGTAAACGAAATTTGACTTTTTGCTGAGGCAGTTGGATTAAATGGGATAATATTTAAATATGAACTGTTTTCAATATATTTTTTGTAATACAAAAATTCCGAATAGAGATATCGTACCAAAAACCTTGATTATTTATAATGACATTAAAACAAAATTGTTTTACAATTTCTGTGTTCATGATTAAGGATATCTATTTACTTTGTTCAAGTTAAACATACCGAAACAAATGTAGTCATAAATTTTTTTTAACCATCCTTTTTCAAAAACCCAATATTAGTTTATGTTACAACTGATAGGAAATATACATTCTTTGCTTTTTATTTAATAATATAAACGATGTGCTATTTTTCCATAAATGTGAACACTGGTGCGCTTTCCATCACTCTCACTATTCAGTAGGTATACCAAACGTTAAAAATTATTCACTGGATACATTTTAGCGAGTTGTTGAGCAGGTTAAAATTTTGAAGTCTCTTTAAACCACACTAATGTCAAAATTATCCACTGGCTAAAATTTTAACGCAATTGGCACACGGCCTAACTTCACGGAAACGAAATTACACCAATTAGAAGACAACAAAAAATCAATCTGAAATTGTGTTCCATTGGCAACAAATTAAATCATTTCAGATCAAAATCTGAAATTACCAATGGAGAACACCATTAGTAACGCCGTTTCAAGCATGAATCTAATGGCGTTTTCCATTGGGAAATCTTGATTTTGATCTTTTGGTTAAAGTTTTCAACTAGCAATAATCGCACCTCGGTAGGACCTCATTGGTTACGATATCGCCTCTGCGCAAAGCTCTGAAATTCTGAAATTTGATCTTTTTGAGTGTCAATGGAACACGATTATTTTTTTTGTCATTATATTGGTGTCATTTCGTGTCTGTGAACATTTGAAAATACAGAAATTATCTTCATTTAATTCATTCAATCAATTTAATAGTTCACGTATAACTTTCTTTTCTGTGTCTATATCCATTATTAATATCTAAACCCAAAGCACTCTTGTTTTTCACAACCGAAGTAAAAAATCAAAATGAAAATCACTCTTGTCAAACTGACAGCATTTGTATTGGTATTGGTAAGTCTGCCGAAAAATTCAGATTTGCAAAATTGATCTCTGATAAAAAAAAAATCAATTTTTTCGCCCAATGGAACACAACAACTGTCAAAATCGGTCTTCAGATCAAAAAAAAAATTGATTTTTTTCCCAATGGAAAACGCCATAATATTTTGCAATTCTGTTAACAGTCTAAAGTGGCAGCACTTGTATGATAGTAGCACATAATATTATCCCATCGCGCCGGCCGGGCCGTTCTGTCAAATGAAATGCCATGCAAACTCAATTCATATAAACCTCGAACGACACACATCCCCCTTTACCATATAAAACAATTCATACACAAACACACATCATCTTGCGTTGTTGGTGTGGGATAAATGAAAATAACTGCGCCGCGCATTGTATTCAATTCTAGCTCTATCACCCTCTCGTAGTATTATTTTCATTTGCAATTGTGTTGTTGCCTTTTCTGCATGCCCGAACAAACAACAACAAATTAGTTTAGCCGCTAAAATAAACAAACAACAACAGCAATAGGGAAAACAAACACTCAACAACCTAGTGCCGACTGTTTTTGCTGGACGCCTGATACCAGAATTGTGGCATTCGACCAACACGAAACTGTCCCAAAACTGATTCTGTACGGGACGATTCTATCTGTCCATGCCCCCACCCCGTCTGTCAACCAATGACGATAACTGTCATTATTTTCCGTACCAAACAAACACCACCACTCACCAGCATTGGCACTACAGTAGGTCTGCTACGTATTACACAACGATGTTCGAGGTGGGATGACGATACGTACGGCACAACACATTTCTCAACCGCCATCAATTCTTCTGGTACGTACGCTCTCAGAACCTGCCTACAATCGCTGGCCGCCTGTTTCAAATATCGGTAACGCTGTGCAGCAACGCTAGCACGTAAGCTCCTCTGCCGTAACCGTCGTCGCCGCTGCTGTTATGGAACCTTCTTTCTGCAGCAAAACTGACGTCTCGGTTCGTTTCACAGCAATTGTTGCGCGGAGATGTGCAAAAATAATTCGCAACACATAATTTCACCTCGCTCCACATAGCAACGGTGGTCAACCAAATGTCATTGAATCCCAAGGCGGCTGCTGGCTGGCTGTCCACTATTACCTTCGCATGACCGTGACCACGAAAAACCAAGCAACAGCAAGCCGCAGCGCAGCGCAAAAGTTAATGTTTCGCGTGTCGCTGTCAGATTCACAGATGGTGGCTGCATTTGCTTAGCACCTGGTATGTCTGTCAGAAATTTGTTTCACTTTTCATCGGCAACACTACGCCTCAGTGCATGCTTTCTCTTTTTCTCCAACGGAGAGTGTATGGCGGACTGTCAGGTCGTTGTCGCCGTCGTCTATAGCACCGAAATCGAAATGTTTCCGAACGAATTAAAGAACGTAAACGTCTAAATGCGCGTTTTCACTTTTCGACAAATCCAAAAGGTTCATTGCTCTTATTTTGCCCTCCCACTCTTTTATAATCGAAATCGAAAACTACGAGAAAAAAAAGCAAAACAAACATGATAAAGAAACGTGTGTCGTGTGTGTACGTAACGTGACTGATTCATCCGATTACATACAATCAAATGGCAGGGGAGAAAAGGTGTGTATCTCGCTTGCTCTTTGCGTAACTCTGGCAAATTTGGTATGGTGCTCTTCCCGCTCAAAGAGTACGAACACAAAAGAGAAGAATGACTACGGACGAGTACGCTGTTTTCAAGCACCCGAGTAAAGTTGCAGCCAAGCTAGGTACGTCGGCAGCTGCTGAAATGTCTGTCCGCCTGGTTGATATAAACTCGGCAACATTGCACTAGGTAAGTGCTACAGAACCGGCAGTAGCCAATGCCGAGTGACGACGAACTTTGGGATTGGCGGCAGATGTTGTTTTTTTTAATTTTTATTCCACACAATAACAGTGAATGGGGAAATAGTCTTGCGCGTGTGTGCTGTTTGTTGTTCGTTGCTCTTATTGTAAGTGGTGCGCTCGCTACCTAAAAAGTAGCGAGTCTCTTCCGGCGGTATACTAGCTACTTTTGCTGATTGCCTAGATAGGAAAAAAGTTATTTGTCTCGAATCAATGCGACTTTTGTTGTGTCGAGTGTTCGTTCGAGTGTCCAACTGTGAACCAGTAGCCATATCGAAGCAGTTTGGTAATGAAATGCTTGGTTGGTGTATGAGATAAGATGCAGGGATGGTATCGGTGTTAATGTGGAAAACGTTACAAAGTTTGAAATGAAACCTTATTTGGTTTTATCTTTCTACTTATTTTATGGCTAGAACACAATCACGCTTTGGTGCGTTGCGTTTGGCTGACGCACCTAGTTCAACCATATGAAATCAATCAAATTATGTATTTGTTAATTTTGTATGTCAGTTGTTGCAGAGAAGTCCGCGCATTATAGAGTTGTGTTTATAAATAAATAAAATTTATGCAACTGCGTGAAAATTTACCTGTGTGAAAATATTAATTTCTTTTACTACTAAAACAAATAAAATCTGTAATTAATAGCAATGTTGAACTGCGGTTTTGTTGCGTGACGTAAATGTATTTGCCCCTCTGATTTCAAATTTTAAGTCGTTTTTTCAATAACAGCTCTAATTTTGTTCAAGCTAGCGAAAACAAATAAAACTGTAACTGTAAAATAACAGCAAGTTAGTATTAGATTCGTGAAAAAAATCGAACTCAAGATTATAATCAAACCCAACTGTTCATGTGAAACCCTTATAATGTGGATATCTTTAATAATCGATAACATTGTACATAGTATTAAGTAATTATGTCAGATGTCGCCTCATGTTTACACTTTAATTCATGTTCTTACTTACCTACTTCCTTTTTCTCCTGACAAAACTCCTTCTCTTTTTTCAATCACCCTCAACGAGGTAAGACATCGAGCTCACTACCAATAAAGATTAGAATAGAAACTTACACTATCTTTTTTTATTCTAACTCCTCAACGAGGAAATTTTCCAACCAGCGCCTACCCAAGGGTCTACCTTAAAGCACCCGTACATTTTGGTCCAATCGATCCAGATATTACAAATATCATCTAAATTCTTAAATCGATTATTGGTTAATACCATAATTCCTCGAATTCAATTTATCGCTTTATTCAACCATTCAACGATCAACGATCACCACTCAAGTTCTTCATATTTTGCACCGCAAAATTGGCACCAACAACCTTCAGAATAGAGAGTCAATTACGATCAGCAGCAGCGCTAGCAGCTCTCAACGACAATAAAAGACCGTTAACCATCAGCAGAAGTGAACATCATCCAATTCGACCTGCAGTTTCATCTTCGCAGCGCAAGAGACACCACATTCATCTACCGGTCATCAGTTGGAAGAACAACAAAAATAGGAAAAACTAAATCTCGTTAACCAAGTGCTTCTGTTACGTTTATCATAGTAGTTTATCACCAGTAGTTATCACTAGTGAGAACAGGTACGTGAAACATTTTTTTATAAGTGCAATATAACTATGAATACACATCTTAAACACCCATAAGAACTCGTGTAAAATACTTTTTTTATTTTTTTTCATATTCGTACCTATTTAACAATAAAGTGTGTTGGCGCACCCGTATAGCGGCAGTGTATTTAATTAGTGTCAGATTTCATTTGATATATAACTTTCTAAATTGCCATTGTGCTATAAATTGCATAAAGTGTTTTAAGACAATCGTAATGAACGGTCTAGAAGATTTCGTTGCTACCGATCAATTAACCGAATTTCGAAAATCATTTAAAGAAATTGCGATCGTGGATCAGACCGTATTAACGTTAGAAACTTCAAAGGTGAAGGTAAAGGAGTTATGGGCAGAAATCCGTAAAATATATTCACTTTGCTTGAAAGCCGACTCTACGTCTGAAGAAGATCTGCAAGCCATAAAAGGCAAATATAGATCATCATCATCCCTTTACGTTACGCGCTTGTGTGAAATAATTGATTCAATTCGAAAATTAAAATTAATAAAAGGTGATGCTGAAGATATTGTATTAGATGAGTGTCAACCAGAGGTTGCGGTGACAAATAATTCATACGCAGCTCCAGGTCAGTCACTTGATTCTAATTCTTTGCTATGTGTGAAAGTTCCTCCTTGTGATACCGAAACTTTTCATGGTGATTATATGTCGTGGCCATCTTTCCGAGATTTATTCAAGGCTATCTACATAAACCACCTTATGTGCTGTACAGAAATTGTTTCATTTACGCTCTAAAACTAAAGGCGAAGCACGTAACATCGTTTGCAAATTTCCATTAACAGCTGATAATTACGATCTGGCTTGGAACGCTTTAACGGAGCAATATGAAAATAAACGAATTTTGGTGAATAGTCAACTCAAAACTCTTTTTAATCTACCTGTTCTGACAGTAGATTCGGGTAAAAATCTCAAAAAACTTCAAAGTGAAATTCATGATTGTCTCTCAATTCTAAATGCATATGCAGTTGATACAAAATCTTGGGACCCAATTTTAGTATTTCTGTGTTCCAATAGACTTCCCGATAAAACACTTTCAGTTTGGGAACAGTCCATTAAAAAGCCACGCGATCTTCCATCTTGGAGAGAAATGGACTCGTTTTTAACTCAGCAGTATCAGATTTTAGAATCAGTATCGGATATAAGGGATTCTACTTCTAAAGTGCATAAACCTAGATTAACTTCGCATCCAAGGCAGAATCAACAACAACATCGTGCTTTCCACACTAAAACTAATACTTTCAGTTGCCGCTTATGCTTCTCATCCTTTACGACTTTGCGAGACGTTTTTGCAACTTTCTGTTACTGATAGAGTTAAACATATCAATTCGTTTAAGTGTTGTGGGAATTGTCTGTCACCAAGCCACTTATCAACAGATTGTCAAAGCCGCTTTACATGCAAGCAGTGTCGACAACCACATCACACACTCTTGCATATCTCAACCCATGTACCAAACCATCAAGCTTCATCTATCTCTAATGCCAGTTCTTCACATCTCAGTTCCTCACATCCAAGTTCCTCACAACAAGTTTCTGCAAACCATATACAGTCCACAAACCAATCGCCTTATCTACAAGTTCAATCATTTTTCTCAAAAAACAGTGAACGTGTGATTCTTGCTACCACATTAGTAGATATTTATCACCTTGGTACAAAATTCACCTTGCGCGCGCTTCTCGATCCTGGATCAGAAGCAAGTTTTATTTCCGAAGATGTACAGCGAAGATTACGTCTTCCTGTAAAGCCCATTCAAGCCAACATATCCGGCATGAGCGCAGTTATTACTACTACCTCTTCAAAACTATGCTCCATAATTTTGAGCTCAAGACATATGGAGTCATTTACCGCATCGGTCAATGCAATCGTTTTAAAACGCCTCACAGGTAACTTACCATCCTTTAACATCAGTCGCGAGGATCTAACAGGACGCGTAGATTTTGAACTAGCTGATCCCTTCTTTTATCAGAGTTCTGACATTGATTTTATCATTGGAGCCGATTTATATCCATCGATTATTCTTGATGGTGTAAAAACAAATGTTTTTGGCTCATTAGTTGCCCAAAATACCGTTTTTGGGTGGATATTATCTGGTCCTTTGTCTCAAGGGAACATTAAAAGCTTTCACACAATTCTCTCTAACTTTTCTGAAATCTCGTTAGACAAACAAGTTTCTAGATTCTGGGAACTTGAAGAGATTCCAGAGCACAAATCTCTTACTGAAGAAGAAGAATATTGTGAAAAGCTTTATTCAGAAAGCACTTTTCGTGACAACGATGGTCGCTATATTGTTCGGCTTCCCTTTATAGACTCTGCTCCAAGGTTGGGACATTCAAGAGCGATCGCATTTCAACAATTTTCGCGTAATGAAAGACTGTTATCTAAAAACTCCGATCTTTTCGTCAAATACAATGAGGTTCTTGAAGAATACCTTCTACTTGGACATATGAAGGAAGTTAATGGACATGGAATTCGTGAAACCCAACCAATATCCTCTTACTACTTGCCTCATCACGCAGTAATTAAGCCAGATAGCCTCACTACTAAATTAAGAGTAGTCTTCAATGCTTCAAATCCTTCAAGCAACGGTATAAGTTTTAACGATATCCTTCATGTTGGCCCAGTGCTACAATCCGATCTCATGAATCTTATATTACGGAGGCGCTTCTATCGATAAGTGTTATCGAAAAAATGTATCGCCAAATCTGGGTTCATCCTGAAGATACATCCTACCAGAGAATTCTTTTTCGCAAGTTTCTAACAACTGAATGTCGGGACTATGAGTTGAAAACAGTTACGTTTGGTGTCAACTGCGCACCTTACCTTGCTATTCGCACTCTAAAGCAACTCGCTATTGACATCGAATCAAAATACCCAGTAGCTTCTTCAATTTTAAAGAACGATTTTTATGTTGACGATGTTTTGTCTGGTGCACACGACATTGACTCATGTTTGCAAGCCCAAAAGGACTTGACATCAGCTTTAAATTCCGCCGGGTTTTCGTTACGGAAATGGACTTCTAATAGTGTTGATTTAATAAAAAACCTTCCACAACCATTTCTCTATGACGAAGACTTTCTGAAATTTGAAGACAAAAGTTTAACTAAGACTTTGGGTATCTCGTGGAATGCAAGGCTTGATTCATTCCAGTTTTTTTCAAAAACGTTTGACGACAACAGTCCATTGACAAAGCGTGGAGTCTTGTCAGTCATAGCTCGGATATTTGATCCAGCAGGGTGGTTAGCTCCGGTAGTTATTGCAGCCAAGCTGATTCTCCAGTAAATCTGGAGGGATGGGCCGTCTTGGGACATGCCGCTTGTGCCCCTTACGTGTCAACGCTGGACAACATTTTTTGCTGCCCTTCCTGATATTCAATTCATTCGGGTACCCTGGTGGATTGAATATACCCCCCATAGCTCGGTTCATGTGCATGGATTTTGTGATGCGTCAGAGCAAGCTTATGCAGCCGCTTTATATTTGCGTATCCAGCAAGATCCAAATACTTGGTGCTGTTACCTCTTATGCTCTAAAAGTAAGGTAGCACCCGTCAAACAAATTCCTTTGCCTAGACTCGAACTATGTGGAGCGGTTCTTTTAACCAACCTGATCCGTCATACTTTACCAAATTTAAGAATAACCACATATGAAGAATTTTTATGGACAGATAGTACCATCGTTTTAGCATGGTTGAACAAACATCCATCAACATGGAAAACATTTGTGGCTAACCGTGTCTCAAAAATTCAAAGTCATTTCCCATGTTCTCAGTGGCGTCATGTCCGTTCAGCTGATAATCCGGCTGACTTAGCGACGAGAGGTATCTTTGCAAAGGACCTGCAACATAATCAACTATGGTGGCATGAAACCTCAATGGCTTCTAAAATCTGAGTCTGACTGGCCACAATCCCTTTTCCAGGCTCCCCAGGAAATAGAACAGAGACTGATTAAAATGAACGTCACACTGTTGGTCCCTGATATTGAAAGCATAATTCAAAGATTTTCGTCTTGGTCGAAGATGCTTCATGTGATGTGTTATGTACTGCGTTTTTTCCATACAACCCACTCTCGATACAAAACCATGAATTCATATAATTCCCATACCATTTCTCAAGATGAAATTTCTAAAACAAAATTATTTATTATTCGAAGTAGCCAACATCTTCATTATCCCAATGAATACACACTTCTGACTCAGGGAAAGCCTGTATCAAAAAAGAGTAGTCTTCTTAATCTCAATCCAATGATTGATTTTTTGGGAATAATACGTTCCAATGGAAGGCTAGCTTCTTCGACGCTTTCCTATAGCGAAAGATATCCAATGATCTTACCCTACAACTCCTACATCGCGTCACTTCTTGTCAGGTTTTACCATTCGCTCTCACTGCATGGTGGTAACCAGTTAGTTTTACGATTGATTCGCTGCGAATTCTGTATTCCGCGAATCAAAACACTGGTCAAAAAGCATCTTCGTTTATGTAAAACTTGTATAATCCACAGGAAGCAGTTAAACAATCAAATAATGGCAGCCCTACCAGTGGAAAGAACCTTAATCACTTTACCATTCACACACACAGGCCTCGATTTTGCAGGTCCTTTTACCATTAAAAGCTTTGCTGGACGAGGTTACCGCATATCTAAGGGGTATGTTTGTGTCTTTGTGTGTTTTGCCACTCGAGCAATTCATCTTGAGGCGACTAGTGATCTAACTACAGAATCCTTTCTAGCTGCATTCAATACGTTTATTGCCAGGCGTGGGTTACCTACCACCATTTATTCCGACAATGGTACAAATTTGGTGGGAGCTAGTAAAATCATTGCCAATGAATTTAGTTATTTTCTTAAATCACTGTCAGCAAACGTTGCAGAAAGTTACAAAGACCGTAACTTACGGTGGAAATTCATTCCACCAGGGGCGCCACATATGGGTGGCCTCTGGGAAGCGGCGGTAAAGAGTTTCAAAGTCCATTTTCGGAAGATCGCAGGAGATCAAAAGTTTAGTTTTGAAGAGTTTACAACTCTTCTGGCCAAAATAAAGGCTTGTCTTAACTCAAGACCCATCTCCCCGATATCCGAAAATATTAATGATCCATTACCCTTAACCCCAGGGCACTTCCTTCGGGGTGGTCCGCTTTTAGCTACCCCAGAATCTGATATTTCCGAGAAATCCCTAAGCTGCATTCGGCGATGGGAAAAGGTTAAGTTGATGCACCAACAGTTTTGTGCACGTTGGAAGCAAGAGTATCTCTGCGAAATGCATAAGAGGTATAAATGTAAATGACCTTGTGGTTTTTCGAGATGAGAGACTTTCTCCAAACGATTGGCGCTTAGGACGCGTGGTAAAAATATATCCTGGTTCTGACGGTAGAATACGTGTTGCGGATATAAAAACACAATTTGGTACACTCACACGCCCTATGGTAAAGCTCTGTGTTTTATTAAATTCGTAAAATAAATAAACCTCATATCTATCTTTTTATTCTTACTTTTATTTTGTCATATATTATGTATATTGCATTTTTTAAAAGGTGTTTCATGAATTTGATCTATTTTTCAAAAATATTTTCACATTATTATGTCTATAATTACAATCTAGAATTCTTTATTAGCATTCCCTTCCTGAATGGAGTGAGTGGATCCCCTCCGAATTAAAAGGATCCCAATAGATTTAAGTTATATTTTCTGAATTTGAAAAGTATCTCAAAATTGTATAATTTGAATTTGTTAACCAATTTCTTTTGCACCAGTTGCTGCAAGGCGGCCGGCAATGTTCATGTGAAACCCTTATAATGTGGATATCTTTAATAATCGATAACATTGTACATATTATTAAGTAATTATGTCAGATGTCGCCTCATGTTTACACTTTAATTCATGTTCTTACTTACCTACTTCCTTTTTCTCCTGACAAAACTCCTTCTCTTTTTTCAATCACCCTCAACGAGGTAAGACATCGAGCTCACTACCAATAAAGATTAGAATAGAAACTTACACTATCTTTTTTTATTCTAACTCCTCAACGAGGAAATTTTCCAACCAGCGCCTACCCAAGGGTCTACCTTTAAGCACCCGTACACCAACATAACAATGATAGAGAACCGAAAAAGTTGGTCCGGAAATTCTCTCCCTCTGTCGGTCTCTACATCCAACTGGCCAACTGGAGGCTAAACTGCCGAAAGGAATTATTTCAAATTTACTCATTATACGTGGTTCAAAAGGAAATACCCTGAGGAGTCAATGGAAACGGTTTTAACGGTGGTGATATCGAAATATATCAACAAATTATTTTAACGATTTGAATAAATTTAGTACGATTATTAACGTTGACTTTAAAAGAAACTGTGTACCCAGTTTTTATTATTTTTATAAGCGATATACTTGGGCAAGAATTCTGATAGGTACTCTGAAGACATTTGCGAACGCATTGTAAGATTCACCAACATATGGGCTCAGTTATAGCTATCGTTGAACGACTTCATTGGAACACATAACATGATGCAATTGAAATTTTACCTCCATAGCTGCTTATATGAATCGTAGGAAAATTCCGTTTTATTTCGGTGGAACGACAAACATTACTTCATAAAAATAAATCATGATCAGTGAAAAATAAAATGTGATTTTCTGCGATAACTACAATTAAAAATTAAAATATGTTTGGATAATCATGTTCTAAAATTCATAAGCTTTGTTTTGACACCAACACGCCAATGATTAAATTTATAAAAAAAACCGCAAGAAGTAAAAGAAAATTTCAAATGATGTTTTTCAATGATAGCTATAACTGGGCCCTAAGCCTAAGAGAAAAAAAAAGACAATTATGAGCGACAATCGAAGTGCAATTTTAATGCAAAGGTAGAAAGGAAAGGCGTCTTTAGCAGTATTGTCGGCAAACTGATGTTGCTGCGGAACGGAATGCCACTATAACCAGCAAATGATTTCCTCACCATGATATCCATAGAGGCATAAAAGGACATGGCGGTCTCCAGACGGGCTAAAATCAACTTAAACCAAGGTAAAATTGTAGATATCCACCACGTCAGAATAAATGTTACATACTGTGTCAAAAGATATCTAACAGAAATTGTCTCTAATCTCTCAATTTATACCATACCACCAGCATTTAATGTCAAAAAGCATTAGCGACGATGCTGACAGCCAAAAACGAGGCTTGAAGTAAAGCTTCAGGTGAAGATGAGAAGAAGAATTCGGAATTATGTTCGTAAGTTTTACCAAAGCGGAAAAGCATGGAACGTATCAATCGCGGATGAAGAAATCCTTGGTTCTTATGAGCGAAAAGTTCTTAAGAGAATATAGGTCCCGTTTCTGTCGACGGGCTTTGGAGACGGAAATTCAACGAACAACCTTGATGAGCCATGTTGGTTGAGGCCCGTGTTCAATCAATACTGTAGTGCCACTTGAATTAGTAAATTAATGCTTATGCGATATATATAAATATAGGAATTGTCGTATATTCTAGAAAATGAGCGTCCATCTGTATATTCAGAATCTACCCAGGCGTCAGTTTGGTTCATTGAAAACATGACATATGATTAGAAGATGGTTCACTTAGTTTTGTAGCTCCGCGCAACCGCATGGGTTTGCTGACAAGTATTTCACACTTTTGATTGCAATATTTAAAAACGAGTGGTATGTAGTATTTTCCCCTAACACGGTCAACTTCAAAAATTGATTATACGAATTATTAATACTGAAATTGAAGGCAAATATGCGAACATACGACAGATAATTACGATTTTTTAACATTGGCCAAAATAAAATGAAAGGCATTTTTGCAAATGGCAAACAGTGACATTGATTATTTAAACTATATACACCGACAGCTGGACCCACTTTTTATGACTTCTCCATCATCGAAGTGTTAAGTTTGATTAAAATCTTGAGTTCAATATTTTTATGAAATCAATATACCTACCCCAATTAGAATTCCATAAAACACATCTGAAAGGTTGTACATTTAGTTTACAGTACATAAGTATGTATTTACTATTTATGCAGTCTTTATTCAGGGTCGCACAATTTCTTATTCATAAAATATTTCTCTACCCATAATAGTTATACAGAGTTTGTGTCAAATAAAGTAAAAAACATATGAGAAGTTTACAATTAGCTGTGGGGATCGTTAATACCCTATCCCGTCCCATCCTTAAAAATAATATCCCCAAAGTGTTGGCTTTATGGCAATGTAATCGTGAGCTAAGAATCGGTTTGACGTATACGCCAAAATGCACTTTTTGGACTACAAATGCAGTCTTATGTTTTCGAGTATGCTCTTTCCAAATATTTTATCTATTTGGTCCTATCTCTAGCCAATCCTGAGATATCTAGTATTGTTTTGACGTATATCCACCCAAATTATTAAGATCGAATATTGGTCTGACGTAAACGCTATTTTTTTGGATATAATTACGTCAAATTTTCTATGCAATTCCCACTTTTTTTTGTTTAGTATTGTTTTGCCGTATGTCCATAGACTTCTATCATAAAAAAAATAAAAGGTATATTCAGAATTGGTTTGACGTACGTGCATGTTATTAAGTAAATAAATGTCTTTAATCGTACACACGTTCGCGTCAACACAAATGAAAAGTTTAGTGTTGGTTTGCCGTATGTGAATATGAATTTATAGAACGTATAAAAGGATTCTGAGGAAATGTTTTAATAAATAATAAACTAGAAGAGACTGAGCTTTTAGGTTGTTATGATTAGAAAGTAGTTATTCTAAGTAAAACTTGATGAAAAAATTAGAAACTTCTATCGACCCGTTTAATTTTATTTGAACCGTAAACTTTCAATTGCGATTTCCCAAAAAAGTGGAAATGGCGTATACGTCAAACCAACTCTCAGCCGACGAAATATAGAAATTACATTGTCATAACATATTTGTTTATACAGTTTATCATAAGCGTTTATGTTTCGACAAAAAAGAATTCAATTACCCAAAAAACAATGTTTTTCTTTTGCATATCCTATGAAGTGGGGTATATAAATGGTTTTTGTTAGAAAACGCTTCCAAAAAGTGGGTTATATTGATCTATAGACAAACCCCCTTATTCATTAGATTTCACTAAAACACATTTCAACGGTTGTATAGTAATGCAGTGCATAAGTATTTATACAGCCTTTATTCAGGGTCGCACAATTTCTTATTCATATTTCCCTACCCATAATAGTTATTCGGGGTTTGTGTCAAATAAATTACCAAAAAGCTCGGCAGAGTTACCAAGGGATCATTTTTATAGTTGCGAAACTCATGGTGACAATATTATTTTCTTCACTTTTGTAACATATTGATGACTTATGTTGACTCAGTAACATTGTTTAAAATATTGAGTCTGTAGGTATAGAATAATTGCCATTTAAATAAACTAAACAGTGAAACATAACTGCTAAATTACAAAAATATCCTGGATGATTTTTTTCAACATACTATTAAACCTTTAGTAACCCTGATGCTCAGCCGACTGTGTATACAGAAATAAAAAAATTATACCCTTATACAGGCACTATTCAACCATCAGACGTGTTTAGGATATGCAGCCTCTATTCAACGTTTTATAAGTTTTATGAATAAGGTTTTTGCGTTAAGAGGCCTTATAAGGAGTAAGAATAAGGCTGAAAATTTTTATATTATCATAACCAACAATTCGGCATCAAAAGTTTATTTCGAATATTTTAATATTTTAACGAAAAATGTATTTTACTGAAAACGACCCCAAAAAGTGGGCGTGGCAAAAAACTTTGTATAGACAAAATGTAGATATTAGGATTGTCTAAATATGCTGTTAAGACACTTTTCAAAATTCTCTAACGTTTGGCCAAAACGAACTTTTTTTTAAATGGGGCGTGGCAATGGCCGGATTTTGAAAATTTTACACTTGTTTTGGTGGCACGGACAAGGATCCTCTATACCAAAAGTTTCGTCGATGAAAAAGTCTTCTCTGGGGAAAAATATTTTTGAATTTGTTTTGCAAAATTTCAATGAGTCCACTTATTTTCTCAATCGGCCGGATTCGCCAGCTGTCTTGTTGTTACTGAAGTGCAGCATAGAGAACAAAGGCTGAAATTGATTTCGGGGTATAACTGAGTGTGGAAGTGATAAATTATAGATTCTGTTCGTTTCCCAAATGTGTTATATGTGACCAAGTGACACATGTCTCCTCCAAATCATTAATCCAAAAAACTTTTTTATTTTTCATTCCATCGGTTCATTCTGTTATATTTCTTTCGTTAGTAAGCAGTCATATATTGCATATATTGCATATTGCATATCAATTTCACTTGATATGATGTCCAAAACCTCCTGATCAATAACATTAGTGTAGATTTGAAGAGACGTGATCTTCAAAATGTTCTTGTCTTCCCCTGTATTTCGACTATGAAGGGATTCCCACAATATTTTCCTCCTCGTTATCATGTAGTGGTGCATTTAGGTCTTCTTGTTCTTCCTCCATTGCCTCAGCTTCTAAGATATTCGATAAGTTGTCCACATCGCATCGGAGTCATCATTATCATCTTGACCTAAATCCTAAATCCGAATCTAAGTCGTATTCACTACCCGAAGTAGCCGATATTACTTCAATTTCATCCACGGAAAGTTTAATTTTAGTCATTATTATTGGATTTCAAGGGTTAGTCAGGCCCCTTGAACAGAGATGGTGGCGGATGAACCGAAAGGCCAACGGCAGCGCTCAATTCCGTAGTGGATACTGATGGCCCCGTGTCCTAGGGGTATCTTAAAAATTAGAACTGGCCCTCCAGGTTGGGGGTTGTGCTTTGGGTTAACTACCCACCCACAGAAAAAAATATTGTTACGAAGCAACCAATAGCCTCGGAAAGGACTGATTTTATTGTTGACGACCCTGCTTAACGAAAAAAGGACAACGACGTTCGTATCTGCACCTGGAATGTGAGAACATTAAACAGGAGAGGTGCAGGCGAACAACTAGCGGAAGCCTTAAACTGCTACAAAGCAGACATTACTGCCATCCAGGAAATACGATGGGATGGGCCGGGCAAAAAGAGGATGAAAAACTGTGACATCTACTACGGACCGTGTTATAGTGAGCAGAAACAGCGACTATTCGGATGCGGATTTGATATATAAGTGCCAGACTTAGGCAAGAAGTCTTATGTTTCCAAGACATTAGCGTACGCATAGTGACAATCGATATAGCTAAGGATTGCTTCTACGAGCTCCTTGACAAAACCTATGAGCGACTACCGAAGTACGATGTTAAAATCGTACTGAGAGATTTTAACGCAAAGGTAGGAAGGGAAGACATCTTTAGAAGTATTGTCGGAAAACATAGCCTACACGACAACACGTCTGGTAACGGACTTAGGCTAATTGATTTCGCTACGGAACGAAATGCCACTATAGCCAGCACACGGTTTCCTCACCTCGATATCCATAAGGGGACATGGCGGTCTCCAGATCAACGAACGGTCAACCAAATTGATCACATTGCGATAGATAAAAGGCACGCATCCAGTATTTTGGATGTCCGAACATTCCGAGGAGCTAACATCGACTCGGATCACTACCTTGTAGCAGCCAAGGTAAGAATGCGGATATCCACCACTCCACAACAATCCAGAAATACTGTGAAAAATTTAATGTCGGAAGACTGCAATCGCAAGAGACCGCCAAGAACTTCGCACAACGCGTATCCCTTAAACTCTCGTTTAACACCATACCAACAGCATCGAATGTCGAAGAGCAATGGCAACGATGCCAACAGGCCATTAGATCAGCCGCAAATGTGCTAGGTTTCTCGCGCCCACCAGCAAGAAACCCCTGGTTTGATGAGGAATGCCGACAGATGCTCGCAGCCAAGAACGAGGCCTACAAGGCTAAGCTGCTGGTGAAGACGAGAGCTGCCATTGAGCTCTATAGGCAAAGAAGAAGGGAAGAACATCGGCTTTTCAGAAAGAAGAAAAAGAGCAAGAAAAGCGCGCTATCGAGGATATAGAGAGGTGCCAATCTAGAAACGATGTTCGCAAGTTTTACCAAAGTGTAAAACGTCAAAGCAAAGGATACAAGGCTCGAACAGAATCCTGTCGAGATGAACAAGGAAATATTGTAGTTGAGACACAGTCGATGCTGAGGATATGGAAGAACCACTTCTGCAGACTGTTAAACGGCGATGACGAACAACATTCCGCTGTCAGGCAGAACGAACCATTCAATATTGGCAACGACAACGAAAACTGCCAACCACCCGACCTGAGTGAAGTGAGGATAGCAATATCTAATCTCAAGCTTAATAAGGCTGCCGGAAATGACGGCCTTCCCGCGGATGACTTGGTAAGTAACACCACCAACTCATAAGCCAAATCTGGTCGGATGAAAATATGCCTGAAGAATGGAACCTCAGCATCGTTTGCCCGATCCACAAAAAAGGAGACCCTCTGAACTGCGCCAACTACAGAGGCATAAGTCTCCTCAACATCGCCTACAAGATCCTATCTGCCGTAATATGTGAACGCCTGAAACCGTTTACCAACAACCTGATTGGCCCTTATCAGTGTGGTTTTAGGCCAGGAAGTCCACAACCGATCAAATGTTCACACTTCGGCAGATCCTGGAAAAAACTCAAGAAGTCCAAATCCATACCCACCACCTATTCATCGATTTCAAAGCCGCATATGACAGCATTTATAGAGACGAACTGTACAGAGCCATGTCTAGTTTTGGTATACCGCCCAAACTCGTCCGTTTGTGTAGGATGACGATAGAGAATTCTCGCTGCTCCATCAGGGTCGGAAACGACCTCACCGACACATTCGATACCAAAAAAGGGTTTAGGCAAGGCGATGCTCTGTCATGTGACTTCTTTAATCTGATTCTTGAGAGGATTGTGTAAAACTCCAAAGCCAACACCAGAGGCACAATTTTCCAAAAGTCGGTGCAACTACTAGCATACGCTGATGATATTGACATCATTGGTAGGACTCAACGTGATGTCATAGCCACGTTTGCTAGTATAGAGAAGGAAGCGGTGAAAATGGGTTTAGCAGTAAATGAGGGTAAGACTAATTATATGCTGTCATCACTAAAGGACTCACAACATCGACGAATTGGACAGAACGTCACCATTGACAGATATAACTTTGAGGTAGTACGGGACTTTGTCTACCTCGGCTCCGCTATTAACTCTGACAACAACATCTCGTCAGAAATTAAACGAAGAATTACTCTTGCCAACCGCTGTTTCTTCGGGCTAAGAAGGCAATTTAGTAGTAAAGCCCTCACTCGAACTACTAAGGAGATCCTATATAAGACCCTGATCATCCCAGTCCTGCTCTACGGCGCTGAAGCATGGACCATATCAAAAGCGGATGAAGAAATCCTTGGTAGTTTCGAGAGGAAAATTCTTCGAAAAATCTTCGGTCCCGTTTGCGTTGACGGGCTATGGAGACGAAGATTCAACCACGAACTATACGAGCTGTACAGCGACATGCCCCTGGTCAAAAAACTCCGCATAGGACGTTTAAGATGGCTAGGACATGTAGAAAGAATGGACACCAATACTCCGGCTCGCAGAGTCTTCGATTCCCAGCCAGACGTCGGACGCAGTAGAGAAAGACCTCGCCTTAAGTGGAGCGCACAAGTGGAAACCGACCTCAACCAACTTGGAGTGCGCAACTGGAGGCAGTTAGCTAAGGACCGGGCTAATTGGAGAGGCATGTTGGTTGAGGCCCAGGTTCATTCCGGACTGTAGCGCCACTTAAGTAAGTAAGTATATCAGTTTTGTTAAGTACTAGTAGTCTGTAAGAGCATAGTGTACTCTGTTTGACGAAATAAAAAAAAAGTAATAAATAAATAAACTGAAATAAACTGATCATACAAATTATAGGTTTTCAAAATCATGATCATGCGCATAGACATTTAGTTGTTTGAAACAAGTATACTTTTTGAAAAATGTTCCTGAAAGGACCTGTTTTTTTATATCTAATCTAGCTCTACTACTTTTTCTTGATACGTAATTAGCTGTCTTCATCCGTCAATATGTTTTTTTCTTCTATTTTTACACAAACGAGTATCATGGTTCTAAAAAAAACAACAAGTTGCTTCTCTGTTTGTCATTTCCACTTACCTATACTTAAAGAACATACAATGTAAAACCAAATGTCTATGGGTGAACAAATAAATAAACAAATCATCCTCGCTCTCATTTAACTCGCCAGGCTGGGTGACATACACGTAACACTTTAAAGTTCAAGAGAACTGTCAACTACTGCCCGCTGTTATGTTTTTACTCCGAGCATGTTTTTTTTAAGAAGCTCTACCCTGCAGGTGGCATCTAAATGTAAACTACTGCACTAGTTTTTGAGTTAAACTAGGAAGTAATGTATATCACCCGTCTACATGTAGATATATGCTAATTAAATAGAAAAAAAAACATAAAATTCATGTTTTTTTGAATGATACCAAAAACATGATGTGACGTGGTCTGAGAAAACACTATTTCTGATATTTGTTCGATCCACAAGTAGATTTATTGTTGCAATGAATTGGATAAAAATAGACGAACGAAGCGTATATTTGTTGCGCAATCTCAATAGCCACTCACAGTTGGATTTTGGGTGACAAAACAAAATATGTATTTGGAATTCTATTAAAAAAAAAAAAAAACGATGAACGATAGAAGAATTGATGTTTCTGTATTTCGAAAAATGGTGTAAAATGCTGTTGGGTTTCGGATGCGGGTGCTGTGGCGTCTATTAAAATACCTTTCACACATTGATACGGGCCATTATAATCGCATTTGTGTTGGATGGCAATATTGAGAAGGACTTTTGAAGAAAATATATTGTGAACGAGTGCATGGTCTAGATTAGATTTTAAAATGTTTACGTGTCCATGAATTTTGAGGTTTGTGATTTAATTTAAAAAAAATAATTAAAGTGGAGTTTGTTTATTTATAGTTATTTTATATTCCTATATATATACAGTGCCGCTCACTTGAATAGCACCCCCCTTTGCTGTGAGTTTTAAGCTTAATATCTTCAAAAATAATTATGGTAATGACTTTTTTTTTCTAATGAAAGTTTATTAAATTCTGTAAATAAAACAGAAGGAATGGAATTCATATTTACAGTGGTAATTTTTTATAGATTTTGAAGCGATATGACTCAAAATATACACATCACATTTTGGCTCACTTGAATTACACCCCCCCTCTATTATCAGTTTTCGTGTGGAAGCCACATCAGGTGGTTATGCAAAAGTATTTTCTAATAATCATTTAATTAATTTAAGATAATTTTAGTTAAAATGGGTCGTGGCAAATCACTGACAGAGGACGAGAAAGCTAAAATCAAGGCTTACAGTGAGTGTGGCCTGTCTATTCACCAAATAGCCAAAAAAACTCAACGAAGCCGCAAAGTGATATCCACATTTTTACGGAACGAGTCCAACTATGGCAAAAACATGAAAGGACGAACAGTTAGTGCCATTACCCCAGCTGGAAAAAGAGCAATTCTGCGGCTCGCGTCAAATTCGCACGACTCTGCAGCCAAAATAAGAGAAAAAAGTGGTGTTAAAGCAAGCGTGTCCACAGTAAAGCGGATTATTTCGAAGGCTAACGCCTTAGTTTCTGCCGTGCTAACATGACATGGAGCAAGGAATGGTACCGTGTTGTTTTCTCCGACGAAAAAAAATTTAATTTAGAGGGTCCTGACGGTTTTAATTATTACTTTCATGATTTGCGGAAGGAGGAACATCAATTGGATCGTTTGCACAGTCGAGTTGGCGGTGTTATGATTTGGGGAGCCATAACGTACTATGGCACTTTGGAGTTGCAGTTCCTAACTCCTCGTATGAACGCTCAGTCCTACATTGGAGTACTAGAGAACGTTATCCCTTCCATTAATGGATGATTTGGTGACTTGCCGCGGAAATTGCAGCAGGATAACGCACCAATTCACAATGCCAGAGTGGTAAAACAATTTCTTGGGCGTCAAAACATTTTATTGTTGGATTGGCCACCATACTCGCCAGACCTAAACATCATCGAAAATGTTTGGGGATGGCTTGCTCGGAAGGTGTACGAATCAGGGAAGCAATACTCCAATAAGGAGGAGCTAATAGCAGCACTTAGGAGTAGCTGGGCCTTTATTTCGCTGGATTACATCAAGAAATTGTATGATTCCCTACCTAACAGGATGTATGAGGTTATTTATAACAAATTCAATTCAAAATTTAATTCTTAACACAATAATAAATTTTTAAGTCCAACAGTGTGAAAACATTTTTAAATAATTTTTTTATGAGGGGGTGCTATTCAAGTGAGCCAAAATGTGATGTGTATATTTTGAGTCATATCGCTTCAAAATCTATAAAAAAATTACCACTGTAAATATGAATTCCATTCCTTCTGTTTTATTTACAGAATTTAATAAACTTTCATTAGAAAAAAAAAGTCATTACCATAATTATTTTTGAAGATATTAAGCTTAAAACTCACAGAAAAGGGGGGTGCTATTCAAGTGAGCGGCACTGTACGTTATACTTTTTTAAAATGATGGTTTCATCTACATATATAGTTTTGGTATTAAAAAATATAACTAGATTTCAGTGGTAATTATTGAAATATTTGTTATGTTTTTGGATACAGAATGAAACAAAGGATTCAAACACAACTTGGATAAGCTGGGTAAATTAACAACCTGCTCATATACCTTTATAGGATATGGAAAAACTAGTTCTGCAGACTGTTAAACTACTACGCGCCACTTAAGGCGACGTCTTCCTCTACTTCGTCCGACGTCTGGCTGGGAATCGAAGACTCTGCGAGCCGGAGTATTGGTGTCCATTTGTTCTACATGTCCTAGCCATCTTAAACGTCCAATGCGGAGTTTTTTGACTAGGGCTATGTCGGTGTACAGCTCGTATAGTTCGTGGTTGAATCATCGTCTCCATAGCCCGTCAATGCAAACGGGACCGAAGATTTTTCGAAGAAGTTTTCTCTCGAATCGACCAAGGATTTCTTGATCCGCTTTTGATACGGTCCATGCTTCAGCGCCGTAGAGCAGGACTGGGATAATCAGGGTCTTATATAGAATCTCCTTAGTACTTCGAGTGAGGGCTTTACTACTAAATTGCCTTCTAAGCCCGAAGAAACAGCGATTGGCAAGAGTAATCCTTCATTTGATTTCTGACGAGATGTTGTTGTCAGAGTTAATAGCGGAGCCGAGGTAGACAAAGTCCCGTACTACCTCAACGTTATATTGTCAATGGTGACGTGCTGTCCAAGTCGTCGATGTTGTGTATCCTTTCATGTTGGCAGCATATACTTAGTCTTACCCTCATTTACTGCTAAACCCATTTTTGCAGCTTCCTTCTCTATACCAGCAAAGTCGTTGAGTCCTACCAATGATGTCAATATCATCGGCGTATGCTAGTAGTTGCACCGAATTTTGGAGAATTGTGCCTCTGGTGTTGGCTCGGGAGTTTCGCACAATCCTCTCAAGAATCAAATTGAAGAAGTCACATGACAGCGCATCGCCTTGACCTTGGTGAGGTCGTTTCCGACCCTGATGGTGAAGCGAGAATTCTCCATCGTCATCCTACACAAACGGACGAGTTTGGGCGGTATACCAAAACTAGACATGGCTCTGTATAGTTCATCTCTTTAAATGTTGTCGTATGCGGCTTTGAAATCGATAAATAGGTGGTGGTTATCGATTTGGACTTCTTGGGTTTTTTTGCAGGATCTGCCGAAGTGTGAAAATTTGATCGATTGTTTACTTTCCTGGCCTAAAACCACACTGATAAGGGCCAATCAGGTTGTTGGTAAACGTTTTCAGGCGTTCACATATTACGGCAGATAGGATCTTGTAGGCGATGTTGAGGAGACTTATGCCTCTGTAGTTGGCGCAGTTCAGAGGGTCTCCTGTTTTGTGGATCGGGCAAACGATGCTGAGGTTCCATTCTTTAGGCATATTTTCATCCCACCAGATTTGGCTTATGAGTTGGTGGATGTTGCTTACCAAGTCATCTCCGCCAGCTTTATAAAGCTCAGTGCGAAGGCCGTCATTTCCGGCGGCGTTATTAAACTTGAGTTTAGATATAGCTATCCTCACTTCACTCAGGTCGGGTGGTTGGCAATTTTCGCTGTCGTTGCCAATATTAAATGGTTCGTTCTGCCTGACAGCGGAATGTTGTTCGTCATCGCCGTTTAACAGTCTGCAGAAGTAGTTCTTCCATATCATCAGCATCGACTGTGTCTCAACTACAATATTTCCTTGTTCATCTCAACAGGATTCTGTTCGAGCCTTGTATCCTTGGCTTTGACGTTTTACACTTTGGTAAAACTTGCGAACATCGTTCCTGGAGTGGTACCTCTCTATATCCTCGATCGCGCGCTTTTCTTGCTCTTTTTTCTTCTTTCTGAAAAGCCGATGTTCTTCCCTTCTTCTTTGCCTATAGAGCTCAATGGCAGCTCTCGTCTTCATCTGCATCTTAGCCTTGTAGGCCTCGTTCTTGGCTGCGAGCATCTGTCGGCATTCCTCATCAAACCAGGGGTTTCTTGCTGGTGGGCGCGAGAAACCTAGCACATCAGTTGCGGCTGATCTAATGGCCTGTTGGCATCGTTGCCATTGCTCTTCGACATTCGATGCTGGTGGTATGGTGTTAATCGAGAGGTTAAGGGATACGCGTTGTGCAAAGGTCTTGGCGGTCTCTTGCGATTGCAGTCTTCCGACATTAATTTTTTTCACAGTATTTCTGGATTGTTGTGGCGTGGTGGATATCCGCATTCCTACCTTGGCTGCTACAAGGTAGTGATCCGAGTCGATGTTAGCTCCTCGGAATGTTCGGACATCCAAAATACTGGATGCGTGCCTCTTATCTATCGCAATGTGATCAATTTGGTTGACCGTTCGTTGATCTGGAGACCGCCATGTCCCCTTATGAATATCGAGGTGAGGAAACCGTGTGCTGGCTAAAGTGGCATTTCGTTCCGTAGCGAAATCAATTAGCCTAAGTCCGTTACCAGACGTGTTGTCGTGTAGGCTATGTTTTCCGACAATACTTCTAAAGATGTCTTCTCTTCCTACCTTTGCGTTAAAATCTCCCAGCACGATTTTAACATCGACTTCGGTAGTCACTCATAGGTTTTGTCTAGGAGCTCGTAGAAGCAATCCTTAGCTATATCATCTTTTTCTTCCGTCGGAGCATGAGCGCATATAAGGCTTATGTTGGCGAATTTGGCCTTGATGCGGATTGTTACTATGCGTTCGCTAATGTCTTGGAAATTAAGACTTCTTGCCTATGTCTGGCACTTATAACAAATCCGCATCCGAATAGTCACTGTTTCTGCTCACTATAACACGGTCCGTAGTAGATGTCACAGTTTTTCATCCTCTTTTTGCCCGGTCCATCCCATCGTATTTCCGGGATGGCAGTCTGCTTTGTAGCAGTTTAGGGCTTCCGCTAGTTGTTCGCCTGCACCTCTCCTGTTTAATGTTCTCACATTCCAGGTGCAGATACGAACGTCGTTGTCCTTTTTTCGTTTAGCAGGGTCGTCAACAATAAAATATGCCAGAGCAGCTCATCTAGGTTCGCCATTCTCACCAGCGTGTTTATAGTGTTGCTGTTTTTCGTCGTGTTATCAACACTCGCACTTATCGTTTAGCAAGTCAAATCCGGTTGGATGAGACCAGTACCCGATGGTTACCACTTGGAGGTAAAAATAAGCACATTTGATGTGTAGTCAGAGTTACAACACTGGGCATTGCCAAGTTAACGCCAATCAAAGTCTACCCTCGTTCTACAACACCCAACCACTAAAAGTACTTCCTAAAATAAAACATGGTTTCACTGTGTGGATGCAAGTAATACATACCATTTTTTCAATAATTCAAGTAACCGCGTCTTGTGTTATCAGAATATGTATATTTTTTAGCACAATATTAAAACAAAAGATTTTACAAAGTGTAATTCAAAAACTAATAATCATCGAAAAAATGACTAAACAGTCAAAGAGTCTAGGTTCTTAAACATAAGATATTTCGAATTATTATATTTATTACATTAAATCAAAATACATATGTACCTCCCTATTAACCTTTAGCTAAAAACATTATTAATAACATCTAGTAATTTTGTCACAAAAAAAAAAACAAAATAAACTTTATTTATAAAGATGAAAATCATAATCTCGACGCGACGCCCTCACATATAAATACGAGAAAAAAAATCCCTGCCATCCTCTTCATTTGATTGGAAATTCTGTTTATTTATTCGCCGCGATATACCAAGTGAAATACAATCTTAACAGAATTTATCTACGAAAATATCACTGAGATACATTCAAAATAAATTCATTTTCACTCTCCTATATGACGAAAGCACACAATGCACGACGCTATAATATGTACCATTGTAGCCCGTATATCCACATCTATCCTCTCCTGATCGGACGACATCGTCGAGATCTTCGTTTTTATGTTCAATAAGCTCTCAGCACGTTGTCTCGCCGAGGTAGGGAAATGTGTTTTTCTCATTTCAAATTAGTTTTCACAGTCGATAAGTGCACACCTTCCGAGACGTGTTTTACTATTATAATTAAATTTTAAAAATATATATTATATACCCAAGAGGAAAACTGACATTTAAAAAAAGTTGCTAAAAAATTAAAAGTGAAATAAACCAGTAGATACGACAATCGGTGAAGTGTCCTTTTTATTTAGAGTGACCCTAAGTGATATATTCAAGGTGTGTTGAGTGTCATAAAAAAACATTTTCGTTTAATTTTTCAACTTTAAAAAAATATAAATACGCACTAGGTGTAGAAAAGTTTTTATTTTTTTTGGTAAAAAAACATGTTGCGTAATTAAGTGACAAAAAACATGACAACATGAGTTTTCTGTTTTTCCATTGGCGAGATGTGTCCTTCTGGTCGTCACTACCCACTCTTAAATTTTTTTCTGATTTTTATCTTTAGCAATAGAAAATGAGTACAATGTATCTTCGATAGTAACACTTCGAGATGAGAGAGACATTTTGGGAAAACGCATGCGTTCTCTTTGGCCCAGTTTATTTTATTTTTATTTGAATGATTTTCTTCTGGGTGGTGGCCAAACATGAAAACATTTTTTGTCATGTTTTCGAAACATGAAATTTTTTAGAAATTTCCTCACGCGACACCTACACGGGGCCAGAGCTATTAAGTGACGTCGATGTTGAATACTAGCAAAGGAATTTCTATCTCAGAATACATATCTTTCTATGTGGAACTTATATTTTCCCGTTGACTTTCCAGAATTAGATTTCGAAAGAGGAAATAAAATGCCGTTTGTGTGAGTGGAATTTTATTAATATGACAACTGAAGGATCTTGCTTTAAGGTATTTTGAAATGCAAAATATTTCTGCAGATTTTTAGGTGTGTAGGATTGGTATGAGTTTTTCTTTTTTAATTCTGATCTAATTTGGATTTGATGATTTTGAGTTGATGTCGTATCGTGTTTGGTATGATAAATATTCAAACTCTTACTAAAGTAATAAACCTCGTTTGCACTAAAATGTTGAAATTTGACCTTTGCGGGGAACCAACACCTATAGCACAGATCCTGCCCTGGAACGTAAATCATTCGTTCAGATTTTATTTGTTTGTTTTTTGTTTACTATACGCGCTCAAAATGTGATCAAAAGCCTTCTCATCTTTTTGTACCTTGTATGGTTTAAACACAGCGCAGTCATTTTAATGAGAAAAGGCAAAAATAAGAGAGAATAATAAGATGTTGAGTATAGTAGATGAGAGTTACTCGGTGGTGAGTTGGTGACCCAACAATCATTACGGCGAGGCACTTTTTTTTTCTTTTGTTCGTTAAGTTGGTGTTACTTATATTCAGCAAATTTTTATTATAATTTTATTTTTTAAACTATGGTTTCATGAATTTTGGCTGGGATTGAACGGACAATCTTCCACTCAGTGGACGAACACATTACCACTACACCGCGGCCATCATGGTCATAAGTAAATGGTGACATCAAGGTGAAAAGGTATAGCTAATACCATTGAGTCGATAGTAGATAATTATTCCCACAGCTAACATCTATTGTCTTTCTTATCATTGAGAGAGCAACATACGGTTTATTTTGTTCCTTCCTAGAGAGAGACAGAGATTTGGTTTTGGTCACAAATATTTAAATATCGGGCATCTAAGCATTATCTGCGTAGTTTCCTTTAGTGGTCTAGCTATTCGACAACAGATAGAGGTGCATTGATTTTGCCAAGATGTCTTCTACAAGGTGGCGCAAAAATAACCTTCCGATGTTTTTTGGCTGTAATTTAAAAAAAAATGAAAAACTTTGATTCTTCTTGTGGATTATTTTTATTTGGTCTTATAATTTTTTTTACATCAAGTCGAGAATATGATGTCATGTAAATGGCCGCCGCCACAGTTGATTGTCATTTGAGCCCTTTTTATGGCATTTTCCATCACTTTGGCCAAAACTTCCGGCGATAGGTCCTCACATTCTTGACGGATATTGTCTTTAAGAGTTGCAAGAGTCTGAGGCTTGTTGACATAAACCCGCGACTTCAAAAAGCCCCACAAAAAGAAGTCTGGAGCGGTCAAATCAGGCGATCTTGCTGGCCAGTTCAAATCGCCAAAACGGGAGATTAGGCGCCCGGGAAATGCATCCTTCAGAATATCGGTTGTGGCACGTGCAGTGTGTGCCATTGCACCGTCCTGTTGGAACCAATTTTTTTTCCAATTCATCAAGTTGCGGCAAAAAGAACTCGTTGATCATTGCTCTGTAGCGCTCACCATTCACAGTAACCGTTTGGCCCGCGACGTCTTCGAAGAAAAAAGGTCCGATGACTCCTCCAGCGAAAACAGCACACCATACAGTGACTTTGAGCGGGTGTAACGGCTCTTCGTGGGTTACACGCGGATTTTCAGTGCCCCAGAAGCGTAAATTTTGCTTATTTACGTACCCGCTAAGATGGAAATGGGCCTCATCACTCATGATTTTTTTTTGATGGAAAATCATCTTCCTCTTGGTGGTGATTAAGGATGGCTTGAGCGTATGTTAGACTCGATTGGCGGTCAGCAGCTAACAGCTGATGCACCGTCTGGACTTTGTACGGAAACAAAGTCGACTGATACCCATTTGCGTGGCACGTCGTCTGGTCGATGTCGACGGCGCTTCCATGACATCTTCGGCTACAGCAGCAATATTCTCTGCAGAACGGCTACTCCGGGGTCTGCCACGCCTGGCAGCATCTCGTGTTGTGCCAGTCTCTTCGAGGCGAGCGGCTAAACGTCGCAGTGTTTCACCAGTAGGCGTTGGACGGCTAGGAAATCTGCGACGAAATTCACGTTGTGCCAAAGTCACCGACCGATTATTGCTCAAATAAATTGTCACCAATATTCCGCGTTCTGGAGCAGTGTAGCGTAACATTGTTTATTAACGTGTATTTCGCAAGTGTTTACTACACAAATGTCAAAACAGAACTGACATTAGGGGCTAATCGCAAAATTTATAGCATTTTCTGATAGGAGGATTACTTTTGCGCCACCTTGTATTTTTGTAAGGAGAGACTTTTCTGGCCAGGTCAACAACTGAAAAGTTCTCATTTTGGGGATCTAATTTATACAGGCTGTAGCTAGAAAATGGTTTCAACGATTTGATATAGTAAATCGGCAAGGTCTTCGCCTGCTTTGGAGCCGCCTGTGAAGATCTATTCAGTATAGGAATTCGAAATTCCTCCAACCACTGTGCTCTGAATAAGCACACCAATTTTCTAGGGTATGTTGTCCATTTTTTCCTAACTTTGAGCTTTAATTTATCATTTGATGATGCTTACTACTTGCTTATGATGTTGAGAAAACAAATCAGAAAGAAAAATTTTAAAAAGTATCGCTATTTTTTTCTCGCTCTCTTGTAAAGCGTTCCATATGGAAAATGCATTTTTTTCATTCATGGTCATTATCTTAATTTTTTATGAGAGTTTTGTGGTCTTAATCAAAAGTTGAAGTGTCCTAAGTGAATTTTAGTCGTTTAATAAGAATTAAAAAAAATGGGCAAAATCAAAAGCTTTGAATAGTGTCGAGAGAACCAAAATTGATTTGTTAAAAGAACAAGGGCTGACCGGGCATGTTATAGCCACCAAAATTGAACGGAGTTTTAGTGTTGTCTATTCGTACCTCCGAAATAAAAGTTCGTATGGAAAAAAACATGAAAGGAGGTAAAAAAAACGGCAACAACAGCAAATGACCGGCGTTCAATTTTGAGATGTGCTTCCAATTCGAGTGACTCGGCGGCAAAAATTAAGCAAAAAGCTGGTGTAACTGCAAGTGTTTCAACAGTCCGTAGAGTAATAAACAGCGCGGATAATTTAAAACTATTGAAACTCCAAAAGAAATCACTACTAAACAACGCAACGTAAAGGTATTCGTTTAGAATTTTCTAGACTCCATATGAGTTGGAAAAATGAGTGGCGCAGCGTGGTTTTTTTCCGATGAGAAGAAGTTCAATTTTGATGGCCCTGATGGCTTTAATTATTATTTTTATGATGTGAAGAAGGAAGAACGATTTTTAGAGTGGCATCATAGTCGAGAAGTTGGGGTTATGGTATGGGGAGCAGTTAGCTACTTTGGGACTGTTGACCTTGAGTTTCAAACGTCAAAAATGACTGCAATTACCTATAAAGGAATTTTGGAAATAAATTTTCCTAAATTTTCGGATATTTTTGGACCCATTAACTGGACTTTCCAACAGGACAATGCCACCATCCACACGGCGCGTATTGTCAAAAGTTGGATACATGGCCAAAATGTTGAATTGCTTCAATGGCCGCGTACCCGCCCTGAACCTTATAGAAAATGTATGGGGATGGTTGGTTCGAAAAGTTTATGAGTCTGGCCGTCAATTTGAAGACAGAGAATCGCTTATTGCAGTCATTAAATTAGCGTGGAAGGAAATTTCGCTGGACTACTTAAAGAGCCTCTACGATTCCATGCCAAACCGAATTTATGAAGTGATTACGAATTTTGTTTACGAAAAATAACCAATAAAAAAGTATTTAAAGAAGAACTTGTTTCATTTCATTCCGTTCGATTTTATTTCAAATTTTAATAGTTGTGTCTATTCAGTTGACACAAAAAAAACTGCATTTTTCCATATGGAACGCTTTACAAGAGAGTGAGAAAAAACTAGCGATACTTTTTAAATTTTTCTTTTTGATTTGTTTTCTAAAATGATACATTAAAGCTCAAAGTTAGGAAAAAATGGACAACATATCCTAGAAAATGTACGCGCTGGGCCTCAACCAACATAGCCCGGTCCTTAGCTAACTGCCTCCAGTTGCGCACTCCAAGTTGGTTGAGGTCGGTTTTTACTTGTGCGCGCCACTTAAGGCGAGGTCTTCCTCTACTGCGTCCGACGTCTGGCTGGGAATCGAAGACTCTGCGAGCCGGAGTATTCGTGTCCATTCGTTCTACATGGCCTAGCCATCTTAAACGTCCAATGCGGAGTTTTTTGACTAGGGGTATGTCGCTGGACAGCAACATACGCAAACGGAACCGAAGATTTTTTGAAGGATTTTTCTGTCGAATCGACCAAGGATTTCTTCATCCGCTTTTGATAAGGTCCATGCTTCAGCGCCGTAGAGCTGGACTGGGATAATCAGGGTCTTATATAGGATCTCCTAAGTAGTTCGAGTGAGGGCTTTGCTACTAAATTGCCTTTTTAGCCCGAAGAAACAGAGATTGGCAAGAGTTATTCTTCGTTTGATTTCTGACGAGATGTTGTTGTCAGAGTTAATAGCGGAGCCGAGGTAGACAAAGTTCCGTACTACCTCAAAGTTATATCTGTCAATGGTGACGTTCTGTCCAATTTGTCGATGTTGTGTGTCCTTTCGTGTTGACAGCATATACTTAGTCTTACCCTCATTTACTGCTAAACCGATTTTGCCGCTTCCTTCTCTATACTAGCAAACGTGGCTATGACATCACGTTGAGTCCTACCAATGATGTCAATATCGTCGGCGTATGCTAGTAGTTGCACCGATTTTTGGAAAATTGTGCCTCTGGTGTTGGCTCGGGAGTTTTGCACAATCCTCCCAAGAATCAAATTGAAAAAGTCACATGACAGCCTTACCAAGTAACATCCACCGGCGGCCTTATTAAGCTTGAGTTTAGATATTGCTATCCTCTCCTCACTTAGGTCGGGTGGTTGGCAGTTTTCGCTGTCGTTGCCAATATTAAATGGTTCGTTCTGCCTGACAGCGGAATGTTGTTCGCCATCGCCGTTTAAGAGTCTGCAGAAGTAGTTCTTCCATATGATCAGCATCGACTGTGTCTCAACTACGATATTTTCTTGTTCATCTCGACAGGATTCTGTTCGAGCCTTGTAGCCTTGGCTTTGACGTTTTACACTTTGGTAAAACTTGCGAACATCGTTCCTGGAGTGACACCTCTCTATATCCTCGATCGCGCGCTTTTCTTGCTCTTTTTTCTTCTTGCTGAAAAGCCGATGTTCTTCCCTTCTTCTTTGCCTATAGAGCTCAATGACAGCTCTCGTCTTCACCTGCGCTTAGCCTTGTAGGCCTCGTTCTTGGCTGCGAGCATCTGTCGGCATTCCTCATCAAACCAGTGGTTTCTTGCTGGTGGCCGCGAGAAACCTAGCACATCAGTTGGTACTTATCATTGTTGGCTCAAAATTTAAGGCCCTAAAATCGGTGACATACAGACGGACGGGTGGAAGGATAGACATACATATGTAGCTAATTCGACTTACCTTGCGATTCAGATTCGATCCATTTACTTTAAGGTATATTTTTCGAAATTATTTCTCTATGTTAAAAACTTCTTGTCAAAAATAATATACCCCTATGGGATAGGGTATACAAATTGACCGTTCTGTCATTTCCCTATATCATCTTCATCTCAACCGGACTGCTTGTGTGGTTCCCCGTTATTTTACTTATTTACGATTTTTGTCATACAATGTGTGGTTGTAATTCCTATTTAATTTAACGCCTCTGATTCCAAATATCAAAAGGGTATTCATAAGCCCTTTACATTAGAGTGTGCTAATTATAAAACAAATTTAAATTTATTAAAACATTTCCCTTAAAAATAAAAATAATTGTTTTATTGTTTTTTTAATTTCAGATACCTTAATGGAAAAGACGACAATTGAAAAGTCAAACCGTCCGGTGCGCAACCGTCGCCACAGTAGGTTCGTCATGGATTGTTGTGTGGCCAGATTTTATTTGAAAACAAAAAAAAACTTACCCAAATCGCAATCATTTTACTTGTTTGGTAATAAACAACTCATACATTAATTTTAGTCCTAAGTAGGTACTAACGAACTCGCCGTAGTGTGTTTAATCTGACTAACTAGCATGGCTACACAAAAGATTACATATTTCATCTAACATTTTGATTAATTGTACCGAAAAGCTGGTTGAACGTCGGGACTTATTTGGAATACCCTATCCGGCCACTTACACGGCTACTTTTCGGAAAAACGTTGTTTTCATTCAAATGGTAAGAAATTTTGAAAAAGTGTCTGAACAAGATATTTAGACAATTTCTGAACGGTTTTCGGTAAAATTGAAAGAAAATTAAAAAAAACGTTCGTCAATAGATAATTTTAGCCCATGTCCGCTTTTTAGAGACGTTTTCATATAAGAACTATTTTATAGCACGTTCCATAACCTATGACATCGGTTCTATTTCATTCATAGGTTCATCCAGACATTTTGAGATAGGATTCATAGAAATAAGTAAACTTTTTAACCACACCTCATATGATCTCGGTGGTCAATTGACGTTGCCTAAACGTGAAATTACGCGACCAGGAAACTTTTCATGCAATAAAGCAAAAAATTACCATTTATGTTGTTACTTGCTTTTTGCCTAGGTGCATATCGTCTATATGTACATATCTATCTTTTCGTCTGTATTTCATATCGTATACTTGCACGTCCCGTCATGTCTGCAATTCCTACACTTTTACACTTTATTTTGCAAGGGCAATAATTTTTAAAAAAATTTCACTGAGATAAATCTTGATATATTTATAGTTTTTAGGCACGGTTTTTCAGTGCAGAGTTAACTCTGAGTTAACTAACCCCGGAATAAATTTAATCTAGAGTTAAGATGAAACAGTTTTTCAGTGCACGATTAAATTTGACTCCGTGTGTGGTGATTTGATTTGGAAGCAATCATGATTTATCGATTTTTCTGCCAAAAAGTTATCGAAATATAAAGAATCTGCAACAGCTCGGGTTTCCTGTTGCTTTTGTCTCGAACCTACAAGTCTTTTCCTTCTTAAAACAGTTAAACTTGATATTTAAAACAATTCGAACCACTGGGATCTCAATCTGAATACACGTATTTAATTGTTAAAAAATTAATAAAATGACCCCACAAATGGAATTAAAAATAATTGTTCGCTTGGTATTTCATCAATTGTCAATAACATCAGATCATTTAATCCCAGGATTAACTCACCAAACTTGCTGGGTTAACTCAAAGTTAACTCTAATTTAAATTGACTGAAAAACTACTTTTTCGAGTTAACTCCAGTTTAATCCCGAAACTAGGATGATCTCGCATTGAAAACCGAGCCTTAAAGGACCTGAATTGTTTGTGAAGACAAATTTCAATAGACATGAAAAGATGCGTTGTTGCTATTCCTAAATCCAATGCACGTCACTGCCCTGGGCTCAGTAGCAGCTGTTTAAAAATTATAGGCAGCCTATACTTTGACGACCTAAGAGACCTAACGACCATCCCAATAGCGCAGATAGTCGGCTTTTGTAGCAGATCAGGATGGAGCAACTACCTCTTTGAGGCTGAAGAAGCAACACAGACCAGCACCGCATAAGTATCACTATCGAACTTAACCAGGTATCCGCTTTCTCTATTTCAGGGTACTTTCTTCGAAGGGTATCGCTATGTGCCCACGTAGGCTTATGCGCGCTTGACGACTCACTCGAGCGTCAACAGTCCATCTAACCTAACCTAAATCCAATGCAAAATTCAGGGTCACTACCATAAAAACAATGTTAACCTATAAGCTAGTACATTAGGTACAAACAATTATTTAGGGTTCCAATAAGTAAACTTTTCTGTGTAGAGTATTACCAGACCCATTTTCGACATTATCTTGCATTATGTGCAGCTATTGCTTAAGCTTCTTGAACAAAATAATGACACCATCTTTAGGAATTTAGACAGAATAACAAAGTCGTCCACATACTACGGAGGCTTTAGCTGGACAATTATCACTTCTTCACCAGTGATGGTGTGTAGGTGACTGTTTTAAAGGACATAGACATTTGTCAGAACTGGTCAGCTAGAGTTGGCGTTTCCAGTTGGTTACTCCGTCCAAAGATTCCACTCAAAATCTATACAAATATAATGGCTTAGGGGTTAGGGCTCATCAAGTTTGCTAGACAACAGTTACATGTACATACTTGCTTTTGCACATTGCACAGTCGAAACAGCTGTTGAGCGAAACACTTGAAGTATTACAATTTTGACATTTATTTGTGGTAATAGAATACTTCGCGTCAACGTCAATCTAACAGCCACATCATTTGTATGAAGGCAAATTAATTGGCAGGGGTCTATGGGTAGTTCCAAAAAAATTACCACCCGTCTGCCGTCCACTGCATCCATACTGTCAGATTGATGTTGTCGCGAAGTACTCTATTGGTTTTATAAAGTCATATTTCACTAAATGGAATGTCATCTGTCAAATAAAAAGATATAACTTGTATTTATTTTGTAATTTCTTTCTACCATTAACATAACTTTCCTCGTGCTTATATATAAACCTAGTACACATGTTTTATTGAAAAAAAAAAATTAACTTTTACAAATATTTCCAATCATTTATTTCTTTTTAGAAAATTATGGCCACCAGATGATATTCACCGTCCGGCAAAACGTCTTTTCACCCCAGACATCAAACGCATGCTCAAAGACTGGCTAATACGACGAAGAGACAATCCCTATCCCAGTCGTGATGAAAAACGGACTCTCGCAGTAGAAACTGGCCTAACCTATACGCAAATCTGCAATTGGTTTGCCAATTGGCGACGAAAACTTAAGAACACAAAACGGGAACGTTCAAAGAAATCCTGGGGACACCTAATAAAAAATTACAACACAACCGCCAAAGGAAATGTCGAACAATTTAGTATATCCTCGGCGGATAGTATTTGGGAAGACGATGGCCATGAAACTGAAAACTCTATGCCGTTCAGCTCCAGTGACGAAAATGACAACTCACAAGACAATCACCGACAAATCGGTCACATTCAGAACAGTAGCAATATCCAGATGTTTAATCGAAACATAACATATGTTCCTAGCGGATACTTTGTACAGGCGCCATATAATTGCTCGGCAACACCACAATGCTTCCAAATAAGCTCAACGACTGAGGACGCAATCAAGTCCGAAAAAAGCACCAACACAACAAATCAAGCATTTTCACCAAATACCAAGTACAAACAACAGATGATGGAAAAGTACCTAAGGGATACCACGCCCACAGATAAAATGAATCCGTCGGCAAATTGCAGTCCGGAACTGTCCAAATGGCTAGAGAGTGCGGCCAAATTTACACCGACCAAGAATAATTACTTTATAGAGTGGAACAACAAAAGGCAAGCGATGAGGAGTGGTTGATGAAATTTGTGATTTAATCGAACTTTTTTTCATTTGTAGGTGTAAGCCAGACAAGATCCATTCACGGCAACATAAAACCATTCATGTGTACGATACTATTCATCAAAAGGATGAATTAGACGCTGCAGAAGCTCTAGCAAATTTGGCGTTTAATTGCCGGCAAAGAATGTTAGAAACGGGGCAGTGTAGTGTATCTAACAGTTGATAGCTCGACAATGAGATTGTTGATGATGAGGAGTCCTATGAGAAGAAAGATCATTCCAAGCCGAAACTAGGAGCTATACCAGTTTTTGACTCGGGTATGGGAGTGTGGTGCTAAGCTTGTTTGTGTTTTTGAATATCTTTTTCGATAAAATATACAAAATAAAAAAATTACAATTATGCAAGCTAGAATGGATTGTTATCGTTTTATTTTTGCTATGAATTTATATAGAGAAATAAAAACAGAAACTACAGAAACCCTATCTGCCATAATATGGGAATGCCTGAAGCCGTTTTAGGCATGAATTCCACAACTGAACAGATCTTTACACTTCGGTGGTTCCTGGAAAAAGCCCAAGAAGCCCAAATCGGTACCCACCCCCTATTCATCGACTTCAAAGCCGCATAAGACAGCATTTATAGAGCCAAACTACACAGAGACATATCTAGTTTTAGTGGAGGATGAAGATGGAGAATTCTCGCTAGCTCCATCAGGGTCAGCAACAATCTCACCAAAACATTCGATACCAAAAAGGCAATACAACGGACTGTAATGTGACTTTGTTAACGTCACTCTTGAGAGGATTGTGCAAAACTCACGAGCCAACACCAGAGGCACAATCTTCCATAAATCGGTGCAACTGCTAGGATATGCCGACGATATTGACAGCATTGGTAAGACATAGCCACGTTAGTACGGGACTTTGTCTACCTCGGCTCTTGACAACAAGATCTCGTCAGAAATTAAAAGAAGAATTACTCTTGCCAACCGCTATTTCGTAGATCGTATACAAGACCCTGATCATCCCATTCCTGCTCTTCGGCGATGAAGCATGAACCGTCGCTGTACAGCGACATACTCTTAGTCGAAAAACTCCGCATTGGACGTTTGAGATGGCTAGGTTGAGATGGTTGAGAAAATGGACACCAATACTCCGGCTCGTAGAGTCTTCAATTCCCAGCCAGACGTTGCGTTGGAAGATGTTGCTTAAGTGGCGCATACAAGTAGAAACATGCCTCAGGCAACTTGAAATGTACAAAATGAGCAACTGGAGGAAGTTAGCTAAGGACCAGGCTTACTGGAGAGGGATGTTGGTTGAGGATTTAGATTTCAGATATTAGTGGTAGATCAGGATTAACAACGAATACACTCGAGAAACATTTTTTAGTCGAATTTAAGTTAGCTCACTCCAACTTTGGTGAGTTAACCGTTTGGTGAAAAACTGGACCTCAATGCCATATAATGTTCGTTTTTATAAAATATGATTGAATATCCCACACTGAACTCTTTTAATTTATTGTTTTAGAATTCAAGCGTCCTTATGTCGAGGATCTTTACAATTAACAGCATTACCACTCCCACGTAATATCTGTCCAATCCGATACCTTCATTAGATATTTTAAGGTGATTCAAAAGTGATGTTATAATGTGGGTGTGTCATAACTATAAATAAAACAAATTATTGGCGCAACAAGCTCATTAGTTCCAAGGACCTCTTCCACAATGGAGGGACACCCTGTTCTATGCATAATCCGATGAGTTGAAAAACTGTTCTCACATGTACTAGTAGTTTTGCGAAAGTGGATGCGCTGATAAAAGAGAGTGACATAGGTTACCACTTACCGGTCAAATTCGGACTAGTCTCCGGCCAAACGAGAAGAATACCTAAGAAAATTCCCGAAAAATCCCTGAAAAAGAAAATTATGAAGTAAATCCATTTTCCCATACATTTTGTGTGGAGCGATTTTACGACGCCATGATAGATCACGTTTAAGTTTACGTTACGTTATGACAGTTTTTTTTTATGCATCAGGTGGAACTGGAAAAGCATTTTTCATTTCGCTTATTCTCGTATTTCTGCAAATAATTCCATCGCATTGGCCGTTGCATCATCTGGCATTGCAGCAACTCCGCCAGAACAACTCATTCAACATTTCAGCTGCCTCTGAATATTCGAAGTTACCCAATGAAGTGTGAAAAATAAAAACAAACAATTGTCGAGGGCCAGAGTACCGAAACAATGTTAACATCTGTGATGAATGCAACGCATTTTCGAAACAATTGTCAGATATCGGTCATGGAAAAGTTGCTGTTCATGAAAATACTGATTGCCCACCGATTTCAGCGAAATCGTTGATACGCAAAATGCTCTCATTGACTGCATATTCCGCGATGTACGCACAGAGAAAGGCAGAAAGAGCCATTTTGGCAGCAAATTACAGCCACCACACCTTCTTCGAAATTTGAAAGTTGGATCTCCGGTTATTTTACTTCGGAATTTGAACCCACCATACGGTTTCCTGTGCAA
This sequence comes from Rhingia campestris, assembly GCA_932526625.1. Taxonomy (NCBI): domain Eukaryota; kingdom Metazoa; phylum Arthropoda; class Insecta; order Diptera; family Syrphidae; genus Rhingia; species Rhingia campestris. The sequence continues at coordinate 171,339,333 of OW052182.1, forward strand.
TGGCAGATCGGTCATTAAAAAATTAATGAATAACATTATCGAAGCCACCATTTTGAATGGCAAATTCCGAGCCGATAATGTTCTGCTGACTCGCATTCCAATGATTCCTACAGACGTCCCAACTGAATTCAACCGCGCATACAATTTACTTTTATATTGACAAGGACAAACTATATTCGTTTGCGGCTTAGATTTGGGCATTCCATGCCACAGTTCGTGGCACGACGGTCAATTCCTCTTTCTGTCATATATCCCATCAAAGCATATCCGTTTGATATTCATCAAAGAATGGACCGTCTGTTGTGAGTCTAGGTAGGCCACGGAGGCATCCTTGATGTTGGAGAAAGGGCACGGCACGCTTGTGGTTGCACGGCTTAACTCGTCGGACGGGGGTAGTTCTTGCCCTCTCACCAAACATCCCAGCTCAACAAACATTTTTGTTCGTGCCAGAATCAAATATAAATAAAAAAAGAAGAAGAAAGTTACTCTATGTTGACCACGGACGGACTTAAAAGGACTTTAAAAGGAAAAAGACAGATTCAAGAAAAGCTGAAAAGAAAATGATCAAAAACCTATGTCTATACCACTGAAAAACGATTAGGAAAACTTGTTTTCAATGTTCATCAGCAGTATAGATTCGCCTCGATCCCAAAACATGCCGGTTGTTATTGGCAAAGGCTGGCCTTCCCACCCTTCAAGTCCCGAAAGACTTCCTATGGCTATCCCTCTGGCCACGTTTATGAGAGATAGCCCCTTATTCACCTCCCAGTCACAACGTCCTTAAAACTTAGAAATTGTAAGTCAATGTCAAGTCCTGTCGTCGTTTGTTAATTGTCATGTCAAGTCATTGTCAATTCACCAATGGACGGCCCGAAATACCTTCAACACACCACCACGAATTGAAAATTATCAAACCATTTTTGTTGAAACAAAATTCACGAAACGAGCAAAGGTATTATTGACATTATATATTTAAAAAAAATGAAAATTACTATTATAAAAATAAATGGACTTCTGTACTTAAAAATATACTAGCTACTATTCAAAAATCAAAGAAAACTTAACAACTATTACTCACGGTAATCCTGATGAGTCTCCTCCGAAGTCCTGCCGGCAGCACCAAAGGAAGATGTCGAAGAGGATTTCGCCCAATCCGGGTTTACGCGCACAAAACTTAATAAAAATACAGAAATTCACTTTTCCTACTCTTAATTACAAATAATGAAAGTTATAAAAAAAACTTAAACTAACTTTACTTAAACTAAAAAAAAACTATTTAAACTAATTCACTTCTGCTTCGGCTTCAAAACATTGATACATGGGGTTGGAATGGAGACGGTGCACACACTTTTCATATTCACTTGATTATTCTAAGTGTCCTTTCACTTCACATACATTTAAATTTAATTTTCTAGATGAAGAGATGTCTCGCTCTTGTAGTGGTGTAGCATCCACCAACGGGTCCTTTGTTGATGACGTCACCGTAAGAAGGCCGTCACAACGGGTTGGAATATCCCCACAAATAATGTAGCAGAGGCTCGAATTTTCCACAATAATTCTGCCTTTCTCAAGCCTACACAAATGGGGTGTTAATTATTGATGAAAACACAAACAATGCATCCACCCACCTCCGCACTAAAACTCTACCACTTCAATTTCAAGTGCTCCAATTAAATTCTCCGACTGCCACACCGTCGCCAAAACCTAATTTCAAAAAAACTCAATTTCCTCTTCTTACAGGGTTAGAAAATAACACTCACCCTAAACAATTTAGTTAGGCAAATATTTTTACACTACACTGTACTGTAGCCAACAAAACCCAAAATTCTTTTTATTCGACCTCCGCGATGATCAGCTGTAAAAACGTCAGCCACTCGATCGTAATCTTTTTTTTTTTTTTACAAAAAGGGCACTGACCAGATAATCAATCAGCTGCTTAAACTCTTCATGCATTGCCCTATCCCGTTCCTAATTTCTTTTCTTTTCAATTTTCTATGTATTGGTGTTCTCTTGTAACACCTATATCGTTCTCTTTCTATTTGCGAACTTTCATGTCGTCAATTCGTCTTATTCCAGTTTCTGGTTAGTTTACAATGACTGATTTTAAATAAACATAAACATAATAACAACATCTAACATCATTAAAATAAATAATAAAATAAATAAACATACATACCTACCAACTGACTTAACAAATAAATTCACAAATAAAATATGATATACATACATATTACATACCCATACCTAAGATTTGACGACATATACCCCTAAAAAAATGTAAACAAACCTACAAAAAGGTACACCTAATTTCAATATCACATACTTACATACAAATTGCCTACATATTCGCCGAAAGATCTTTCGCGAAAATGATCATAGGGGAGACAATAAAACAGAAAAAAATGTAAACAAACATTAGACACTATGAGAGAAATCGCAGTTACATCGGATTAGATGTAAGTAAATCTTTGTTTACAATTTTTTTTTTTTTTTTTCGCGTGTACTAATTACTCGTTTTTGTGTGACGTGTACAGGGAGGGAGGGACGTGGAATTAGGAGGACTTCTGAAAAGGTTTGCTAGTATGTTAAAATATGTATTGTTAGTTATGGGGAGGTAGGAGATGTCTCAATTGGATAAACTAATGTTTTAACAATTAGAAATATCCGAGGTGTTTAGTTAGTTAGTGAGGTTAGTTTAGTGGGATTATGTACTAAACATTAATTTTGTTTTCACAGGTAGAATGATTAATAGGATGCATTTAGGAGGGAAATAGAAAATGCGAAATGCCGACGGCAAAACGATGGATTGGGAAAGTGGTGTATTAGGACAGATGTGTAAAGGAACATGCGGGGGCAGGATAAAATTAGTCGTGTAAGGTAGTTAAAAGGGTGAGGTGTGGTTATTTTTAGTATTTTTCTCTGATAAGAATTTTATGAGAAATAAGGTTATTTCTGAATAAACTCTCCAAGATCAATTATTGTTTTTTTTTTTTTTTTTTGTTTTTTGGTTAAGTGTGGGGAAGGGCTGCCGTAACACGTCATCATACTCGGGCTAGGGAAGTCCATTTTCCTACGGCGCAACGCCAACTACGGTGAACTTTCACGTATATGTCTGATATCCACGTGAAATCTAATATCAACGGCTAATAAGTTGTGTCCACTGTCGCGATACTTGAGGCCCGGTACAGCTGCATCCGAAATTGGTTCGAGGAAATTCTTAGATCCGAACTGAGACACACAACAACAGTACACTTTCAGTTTCAAATTTTATATTTCACTTTTGATTTATGTGTAGCTATTTACGTTCGATTTCTTTGAGATTGATAAACGATCATTCTATTTTGTCGATCACATTCGATCTATTTTATCGATCGTTAAAACATTTAAACACATTTCCAATGCATTCGTTATTATACCCTATTCCATAACGTAGAGAAATAATTAAGCTAGATATTCCCTAAAGTATATGGATCGATTAAAAATCCTTGTTTCCTTGCAAGTATCCATGTAAAACTTGAAAACATCCAACATTGGTCTTCTGTACACACTACACAGGTAAGAAATTAATTTCTCTTTTTAAAGCTGCCAGTTTATCTCTCACAACAAATATGGATTTTCCCTGGAAAGCAGTGGCAGTTTCGTTAAACTTTTCAAAAATGTCTGCAAGATAAGCTAATTTTGTTGTCGATTTCTTATCAAGCAATACATCAAAAAGTTTTGCAGACCTAGATATTTTTTTTGTAAAGTTGTAAAACTTTCAACTCCTCACGAAATAATGTAAATAAAGCATTTCCTCTGGAAACTTTTTACGAAATGTAGAATCTTCATCTAAAACTTTTTTTTTAATCAGTTGGCAGTGTGGCAAGAACCACCACAAATGCATAAAGATGCAAAATACAATGACTGCTGTTACTTCCTGGAGCAACGCTTTTAATTTTTGATACGATCCCTTTAACCTTTTCTACTATTGTTGCGACTCCATTGCTACTTATCTATCAATTAATGCCTGAAACACACGTGCAGAATTCTCCTTGCAGAAAATATAGAATACACAGTTTCCAATGGGAGCGAACATATGTAATCTGCAAGCGTTGCAGTTTAGAAAGTTGTCTCTATTTCCAAATTCACTGCAAAAGTCATGGCCACCAAAACAAAAAAAAAACGTAATTTTAAGATATTTGGCATCATTGAATTATGACGTTTATTCCGCATAAAAATAAAACAAATAAACGCTGAAAAAAACAAAAGTATCAAAAATGAAAGAGAGACTTTTTGTCAACTCAACCAAATCTTTTGGGGGAAATTATTCAAGAATACGCCTATACGAACCACAAGACGTTAACATATAAAAATACAATGTAAGGACATCAAATAAATATCACCAAACCACAGTAAGCTGAATGTTATGACAGGAGCCACTGCACTGCATCTATGTCAAACAAAAATTCTACTCATGCGTCTTGCACGTGTGTTTCGGGCATAATGCTGTAATTTTTCATAGAACAATTTATGGCCTTGAATAATTCTTCATCACTTGGATTAGTTTCCATAGGTGTGCAAATGAGCAAACCTTCTTGAATAGATGTGTCGAAGGGATACCTCACGAATACAAGACCGGCAACGATCAGACACAGTGCTGTTTGAACATTGAACTGATGTAACTTATTTTTGTCGCGGCTTCTCCAAGTAAGCAACGGATTGTTTCTAACATATAAATACAAGGTTTAATTAAAGACTCAGTGTACTGATCGAGCTATCCTGTAGCTTAGGAGGAAAGATGCTTCAGATGCTTTTCGTTATCAGTTTTTGCGAATGTTGTTAATGTTGATAATTTACATGCATACACACTTTTAGGAACCAAGAATCTAAAGAACCATCCTTGACATTCACTTTTTAAAGATAATCCCATTCAAATGTTGGCCTTCAACTGCGCCGTAGCTCGTCCATGTGGACGTTTCAATTTTCGATGACGCGTTGTAACAATATGTAATGTTGTCCCCCACTGCTTTAATCGTAGCTGTATTATCCACAAACACCTTTATGTAGCCCCAAAGGAAAAAGTCCAACCGGTGTGATATCTCACGACCTTACTGGCCAATTGACTGATCGGAAGTGTGAAATTTATTGTTCACCTAAGCGATCTCTCAAAATGGCCATTGTTTCACAGGCTGTGGGGCAAGTAGCATCGTCTTTTTGGAACCAAATCTTGTCAAGAAATCGGGGTTTAATTTCAGGCAAAAATAGTCCGTCATAATGGCGCGATAAGGAACCCCATTTACTGTAACTTTGGGGGCAGCTTCATTTTTGAAGAAATATGGACCGGTGATTCAACTTGCCAATAAACCACACCACGCGGTTGTTTTGAGTGGATGTAACTACAGCTCTTGAACCTCTTCCGATTGCTCTTCAGCCAATATACGGCATTGAATACTGAATAAAAATACATGGCAACTTGGCACGACTCAAGCGCCATCTGTCAAAAAAAACACCTCTTGATTGATCACCCGTTATGCCTGAAACACATGTGCAGAATTCTCCTTGCAGAAAAGATAGAACACACAGTTTTTTCATTTTATTATAAATTAATCGTCTATGATAAAATACACAATATTTATAACAATTATGTTTTATTTTATATTAAATTTAATTATTTATCAATATTTTACTAGTAATTTCTTCCTCATCTAATAAATTTTTTAATTTACTTAAAACAAAAAATAAAAACTGTTTTTGTATAAATTTAAAATTTGTGTATCTTAATTTGGGACTATATAATATAATATATACTTTTGGTGTATCAGTTGCTGATTTGTTAAAAGTTATGTTAAAATGTTAATTATTAGGTATAATATAGTGAAAGCAGTCAAATGTTTTTTTTTTTTTTAAATTTGTTTAAATTTATCAGTAACATATTTCTAGGAATTTCATGTAATATAATGATTAAGTAGGTATATTATATTTAAAATTAGGTCCCTTTTTTTAAATGGGTAATAATAATTATAATCATAAGGGAGACGTTTAAATACAAAAGCACATAAAAATACTTGCATTTAGTTATAAATAGTTTTTATGTTATTATAATACTTGTAAAGGTTAAGGTACAATGGACATTTAGTTTAAAAATTTATAAATAATTGTTGATTTTTTTTTGGAAAGTTTAAGACTGATATTTTTCAATTTTATCAATCCAGTTAAAATTGTTTTAATGATTTTTGTAAATATATTTTTTGTTAAATTCATGTTATATAATTCAAGAATATATTAAGAGATTTCTAAAGGTATATAAATAGGTAATTAGTCACTTTCCCGAAGATTTCAAATGGGTCCAAAAGTTTGTAGGATAAAACTAGTTGATGTTGTATTTTTGATAAAGGTTGGGTTATGTTACGTTAAATCTAACAAAATATTATCAAAAACAATAGATAATCACAGAATGCGCTAAATAGTTAGTTTTATATTCAGATGAACCATCAGTGCTTAGAAACATGCGTATAGAGATCATTTGTCAGAATTCGTTGCAGGTTCTTCGAAACACAGAACGGAAAGTTTCTTAATAAACTTATCTTCCGAACAATAATTTAACTTTAACAAGAGCTAGGAAGTTGTATCATATAGGTCAGCTTACCTAAATATTTATCTTCTGCAAACATGTCCTACAGATCATCGTTCTCGTAAAAAGGCATAAATTACATAAATCAATGGGTAACTTCATAGGGAGAACGGTATGTATGCGCTGGTCGTGATATTTATACCTTGTTTGTAACATATAAAAATATTTTTGAATACCTTAGCATATAGAACAACTCAGAATCGCTACCTGAATCGATCTAGCTATGTCTATACGTCCGGCTGTCGTTCACCGATTTTTGGGACATAAATTTTGAGCTAGAATGATGAAAATTGGTACGAAAACTCTCTGTTCGACTAAGCAGAACAAGTGGAAACATTTTTTTAAATCCGCGAACTGCCACGCCCACTTTTTAATTAAACGTCCTTTTTGATAAAACTATAAGAAATTTTTGTTAAAGGTCTTGGCAAGATATTCAGACCATATTAGACCATGGGTGATTTATTAGATAAAATATTTTTTGCAAAAGTTTAAGAAAACTCGAAAAAGTTTTGATACAAATACTTCGATAGTAATGTTAGATTTATTTCGTTCATATATGGTTTTTACCGACGCCCACTTTTTGGAGGCGTTTTTTTTTTAAAACTGATTTGTATACCCTACCACATAGCATATGTAATAGAAAAACATTATTTTGGCCAAATGAAAGAATTTTGAAAAAGTTTCTGAGCAAGATATTTAGACAATGTCAATATCAATATTTCATCTATATAACGTTTTTTTAGCACGCCTACTTTTTGGGGCGTTTTCCATAAAAAACGGTTTTTGGTACAATTTTAAGAAAATTTGAAAAAAAAAATTACGAAGAAAATACTTTCAGATACTTAGTCTTAGATACACATAAAAAAAAAACGCTAATTGGTGATCTGGCACCACTGATACTGAAACGCGTGCCCACCAACAGATGGCAGTTTAGGGTTTCAATTTTTGCTGTGTCATTTATTTTTTTTGCAAATAAAATCCAATTTTGTTGACTTTTTCCACTACTACACTTACCGGCAGCCATTTTTAGCATTTTTGACTACCTTTTTCGATAGCAATTGAGAAAAATAGGTTTGATAGCACATTTTCTATCCAGGCTAAGGGTGTAAGACTGGATAATTATCCAGGTTTCGCGGAATCTATAGGCTAAGGTGTTGTTGTATTTTACAGATAAATTGTGTGCTAAGCCTATATAGATTTGGAATGAAGAGAAAAAAAAACATGGCTACTATTCCATGAAAATTTCGTCTATAGATAATTTTAACCCACCCCTACTCTTTAGAGGCTTTTTCCTAAAAAAAAACTATTTGTATGGCCAATTCCATAGCTTGCTTATTCCATAGAAACACGTCATTTTATCGAACCATAAAAGATTTAGATACACTTTCTGAACTAGATGTAGTGGCATGCAAAGGAAATAAGCTCCACAAGCAAAAGGCATTAACAGCCGCGGGACTTATTTTTATTTCGAAAGGAAACAAGCCCTTCGAAGTCTATTGTCTTTTTTTGAGAATTTAGCCCCATGGGGCTTAAATCCGTGTTAGTTATTGCAGTTTTATCAAGGTGCATTGTCGGGCCAAATTTCTTTCAAAAAAAAAAAAAAAACGGTCTAACAGTAGCTATCACTGGTGCCCGTTATTTAGGAGCTTTTTTTTATCCAAGAGTGCGCCGGAGACGTAGACATAGCAGGATTTGATTGAACTAAAACCAGACCTTTTATGGCGGATCTGCAAAGAAAATTCGAAACAAATTAATATCCAGAAACTCCACTTTCCGCTAACACCAAACGTCACGTGACCTGACTGTAACAGATATTTGGTATGGGGTTATGTAACCCAAGAAGTGTACACAACTAAACCAAGCAATTTGACCGATTTGAAGCAGTCGATTAAAACTTTAATTAAGGCTATCCCAACTTCAACCCTTCAGGCCGCCTTGAATAATTTTCTGGTCAGATGTCATGTATGGGTGAATTAACATCATAAACAGCCGCGGGGCTTATTTCCATTTGGAAAGGGAAATAAGCCCTACAGGATCTGTTTCCTTTTTTTCGAATGTAGCCACGCGGGGCTTAATACCGTTGGGGGGTTATTACAGTGCACCAGCATGATTCGTTCGCCACGCTGTACCTAAAATGGGACCGGAAGTGCAGAATGTTTTCAAAAAGAATTAAAAATTTATTTTCCACATGACCACTGGTTATAGTGTAAATGTATGGTGGCCTAAAAAGACTGAAACTAAGTTGTTTTTACTTGCTTCTAATAGAGCAAATATTGTTTTCTTGAAAAAATCGAACTTGAGATCTTAAGAAAACCTAACATTATGGAGAAATCCGGAAAAAAATGAGTCTGGCGATTCTGTCGGTCTGTGCTATTTGAGCCACTTGACTTACATCATATTCCATACATAAAGCTAAAGACAATATAATCAGCAATCAAATATAAATTATATAAAAAAAAAATCAAACACCAGCATCAGTTGCACCCATTAAGATGCAGTGTTCGGTGCAGTGTTATGGCCGAAAAATGTATTTGACCATATTTCTTCGAGAATGAGGATGAAACGGCGGAAATGATTTCCGGCGTTTCTTACAGAAAAGTTATCAAAAATGTTTTGTGACCAATGGCGAAGCAGCATCCTAATTTGTGGATCCAATAAGATGGAGCGACTGCATACAATTACTTCAACTGTATGAGCGAACAGAGTGATACTAGAAGTTAGTAAGCGATTTTTTAAATGGTCCTCAGCCGAGTGAGTAGTAGCGAGCGACGGGCAAGCGAGAGGTGATATGTCCAAAAGCCGCCCCAGAAAAGAAAATTTGGAAGCACAATATAGCGAAATTACAAATTTCATTGAGTGGGAGAATAGACAAATAAAAGCGAGAAAAGTATCGGAAGATAGCCCAGCAGTTACGGGACCGGCGATTATAACAAAAAGGAAAAAAAATGCTTTATACGCCAAACTGGGTGAAACGGCGTACAAACACTGCTTCAGCCAAGATGCCGGCTGAAGTAAAAGGTCGTCGAAGTCAGCGGCAGCCGAATCAAAACAACAAAAACTTGTATTACAATCAGAAGAGGCTAAGGAATCCTGAATTTATCCGACGCAGGGGAAGGTCGGTACACAACGGATGCCAATGAAAGGTTTGCGGTGCTACTGATGATGATGACTATGAGGAGGAGGCTCTATCAAAGCAAATTAGCACAGCTGCGGAGAGGTTTGAAAATCTAAAATACCAACTGGAGCAACAACAACAACCACAAAGACCAACTGTGGTGAAACTGTGAAAACCAAAAGCCCAGTAGCCACAACCACTGTCTTCGAAACAACAATAACAACAAAAGCAAGAAGAGCAACTTCCTTCTTTGCAACAGCAAAAGCAGCAGCAGCCACAGACGTCCCTTCAACAAGTACAAAATTGAGCTTAAGGAGATTATTGAACTATATAAGTCCGCCATAGACAACAATTTTTCAATTAAACGTTTAAGTCAAGATTGGCGTGCTATCCACTGCCTAACAGTGGAGCAGTACAAAATTATTAAGCAATTGCTTGTAGGCACCATAACCAAACTATAGGGCCGTCCAAAGTTTCAGCAAAACACAAAAAAATAAGCGAAGTAAAGCCCAAACGGCGGCGTCGGGAAAGGGAAAAACGGTACAGCATCCACCAAAGGAAACCAGACAGTCCCCCCTGCCTCAGGCTCCAGCAGTGGATCCGGATTTGCTGACTGCCTTGCGTGCCATTCAAGATCAGCTAACCGGTCTTCAAAACCAGTTACGGGAGTAGACGTCAAGGGTAGACTATATCTACTCCTTGTTGCAGAGCTTAACACAACAAAGATCGCAAGGGACACGCTGTCAGAGAGACTATTAAAGATCCCGGACACTTACTTACTAAAGGGGCACTACAGTGCGGAATAAACCTGGGCCTCAACCAACATGCCTCTCAAATTAGCCTGGCCCTTAGCTAACTGCCGCCAGTTGCGCACTCCAAGTTGGTTGAGGTCGATTTCTACTTGTGCGCTCGTCCGGCTGGGAATCGAAGACCCTGCGAGCCGGAGTATTGGTGTCCAACCGTTCTACAAGTCCTAGCCATCTTAAACGTCCAATGCGGAGTTTTTTTGAACAAGGGTAAGTCGTGGTACAGCTCGTATAGTTCTTGGTCGAATCTTCGTCTCCTAAATTTTTCGAAGAAATTTTCTCTCGAATCGACCATTTTCTTCTTCCTTCTTTCTTCATCCGCTTTCGATACGTTCATACTTAAGCACCGTAGAGCAGGATAGGATGATCAGGGTCTTATATAGGATCTCCTTTGTAGTTTTAAGTGAGGGCCTTACTACTAAATTGCCTTCATAGCCCGAAGAAACAGCAGTTGGCAAGAGTAAGTCTTCGCTTATTTTCTGACGAGATGTTGTGTTGGAAATAATAGCGGAGCCGGGGTAGACAAAGTCCCCTACTACCTCAATGTTATATCTGTGAATGGTGACGTTCTGTCCAATTCGTTGATGTTGTGTGTCCTTTCGTGTTGAGAGCATATACTTAGTCTTTCCCCTTATTTACTGCCATTTTTGCCACTTCCTTCTCTATACGTCGGCGTAAGCTAGTAGTTGCACCGATTTTTGGAAAATTGTGCCTCTGGTGTTGGCTCTGGAGTTATGCACAATCGTCTCAAGAATCAAATTAAAGAAGTCATATGACAGCGCATCGCCTTGCCTAAATTCTTTTTTGGTACCGAATGTGTCGGTGAGGTCGTTTCCGACCCTGATGGAGCAGCGAAAATTCACCATCGGCATCCTACACATACGGATGAGTTTGGGCGTTATAGAACGAGGGTAGACTGGAAGGAATGTAAATTTAGTGATTAGGATCGAACGTAGAGTTAATCCCCGAGTCCCGATGTTCTTATAAAAAATAGGACATCTGACAAGACTTAAACTCTTGTACAGACAACTGATAAACACACGCGATCCGGAGATTAGTGCACTGAAGGTGTCGAAAAACATCAACCAATTGATCAAGGAGAACAATCGGTTGTCCATTAATTTGGTTTGGAATAAAAGAACTCGGACCGTAAATTCCAGCAACCCGAGTATGTTTCCACAAATTAATAAGATCTTTAGGAGGAAAGGTCATAACGAGATTCCGTGTATTTAGTTCCAACGAAAAACTGACAAAAAGTATATACTTTTGACAGCAGGAATCGATCCAGAGGAAGCCTTCTTCGACGACGATATCTATGTAATTGCATATCCTCAGGAAGTGTATAAGGAATATAAATAACAATGCCCTGCTCCATCAATTCTATTTCCGAAATGACATAACGCAATGATGATCTGAGAACCGCGGTTCCACCCGGTTCAATGACAAAAACTTGGCAAACGCCATCATCGCCGAGCAAAGTGTGTGTTAATCTCAAAGGTGGAACTCCAGATCATCTTCGATTCTATTAAGTAAATGAAGTCAGCGGGAGTCGATTTATCCAACATTGTACTGAGACACTTACCCCCTGAAGCTGTGGACATTTACGCCACGCTATTCAGCAATGAGCTGAATAATGCATATTATCAAAGAGTATAGAGTGCGCATCTCATACAACGAAAATTTACTATGTGGGGTACTGATATTGATACATTGCCATGCCAGCATCAAGCAATAGCATAGCAGATGCATACGAAGGACGAAAATTCCCCTTCGCACTTACCGCCCGCGTCTGAAACAGCATCAACATTTATGGCTGTGATGCGTACCTTGATATTATCTAGTGCGGTTGTTCATCCTCCCCCGAAAAAGGGAAAGGACAACTCCAATCTGGCGAATTTCCGATCGATAAGTCTCCTACCGAGTATCAGAAAGGTTTTCGAAGGTTTTCTGTCCAAGTTGTCAGATAACAATAAGATAATACCAGAGACCCAGTTTGGTTTCAAGGCGGGGCATGACACATGCCGCCTCCAAAATAGTATCTGATATACAATGGAACAAAGCCAAGCCGAGTGCATGTCTAGTTGATTTACAGAAGGCTTTCGACACCGTATGTTTTGAGGGCCTCTATCTTAAGCTGATTAGACTTTTCATCATTAAACCACTGCTATATATGCTTCATGATATTTTGACTAGAACGTTTGCAGTCAAAAGTGGAAATGTAACTTCTACCACAGAATTTTTCATTAAAAATGGTCTGCAATGGTCTTATCGCGTTCAGAACAGCCCCTACTGTCGAGGTCATTCGAACTCTTTTGCTGCTGGACTTCGACAAGATCCAGAGATATTGTGATGACTGGAAGTTGAAAATTAATTTTCAGATTTCGGAAACTATCCTGTTTAGGACACTGTTGACTAGGACCTCTAGGGATACCAGAAAGAACTTGTGAAAGCTGGTGATCGTTGGACCAAACGGACAGCCACTGGCGAGTAAAAGTGAAGTAAAGTACCTTGGCATCTGACTGGATCAGTAGCTATATTTCGGAAGACATGTAGATGCTGCTCTGGCAAGAGCTAGTGGAGCGTTTGCCCTGACAAGACGATTGTTTTATAGCAGTCCTTTACAAAGGATCCAACATAAACAGAATAGACAATTTTCTGGTAAAACTCATTCGATTTCACGCGGAAGAGCGATGGCCTCGAGTCTCATCTTTGAGGCCTTCTACCCCAATGATGAATATTTTGAAAATGCGTGTTTGAGCGGTTACATTCCACATGAAGCTTTCGGCGGTTCCGCTAATCTACCACGTCTTCAGACGAAATGTTGACAGGCGGCTCCAATACGACTTATACGTCGTCGCTCAAGGCGGTGGAGAGCGCCTGCGGTTCAGCAGAAGTGTGTTCGAGTAGGATCGTCAGAGAAGGCTGCAACAGGAGAACCTGTTATGGTGGCTAAAAAATGACAAAAATTCTTTTTTTTTTTTAGGTAGTTTTAGTAAATTTTTAAGTAGTTTTAATTAGTTCACAAGTCGTTTTATTTAGTATGTGCGTTTAAATAAAATAAAAAAGCAAATGACACCAATTTTTAAAACAAACGTTTCTTGGTATGAAAAATAACCAAATTGGATAATCGGCTGACCTGACAATGATTAGAATTAAAATAGTGTTTAATTCCGAGCGCCTGCATATGGCCAGTAAGTTCGTTTAGGAGTTCAAATGTTGGGTAGTTTTTATTGAATTTTGGCTAGCACTTAAGTAAGTTTTAATTTGATGAGAAATAAAAATTGAATTTAAAAAAAGCGACTGCGTACACCGCTGTGCAAACTATAATTTCAAGCAGCAGACATTTTTTTTAATTTTTCAAAAATTGTACAGTGAAATAGACCTGGTCAAAAACTCCGTATTGGACGTTTAAGATGGCTAGGACATGTATTCCCTGCCAGTAGTCGGTTGAATAGGGGAAGACAGCGATTTAAGTGGCGCGCACAATTAGAAACCGACCTCAACCAACTTAAAAGTGCGCAATTGGTGGATGTTAGTTTAGGACCGGATTTCGAAAAAGTATGGCACAAAGGATTGATCCATAAATTACAAAAGCAACTGCAGCGATTTTTCAGAATTATACAAGAAACTACTTACTCAACATTAAGAGAAATTAAGGCTGGTGTACCCCAAGGCAGTATTATAGATCCAGTACTATATCTCCTATTTACTAGTGATCTACCAGAAAGTGACGAAATCACTCTAGCTACCTTTCTGTAGGAGAAACTGTTTAAATAGCTACCAAAAAGCTTCAAAAGGTAATAAACAATAACTCAGAATGGACTAAAAACTGGCAGATCAGATTAAATGACCTGAAGTCAGATAAAATAAATTTTACGTTAAAAAATGTACCACATATTCTAGTATACATAAACAGTACTGTAGTTGAATATTCAAATACAGCCAAATATTTCGGGATGACTCTAGATGCCAAACTGCGTTGGAAAGCAATGAAAAGAAAAAAAAGTAATGAATTAAACATCCGCTACAGTAAAATTTACTGACTTATTGGGAGATACCATTCCTATCCAATAACAATAATTTGTTGCTATATAAGCAAATTCTTAAACCAGTATGGACCTATGGGCTCCAGCTGTGGGCATGCAAATGCAAGACAAACATACTTAGAATACAAACCTTCTAAAACAAAGTATTACGGAGCATAGTTAACGCACCATTGTACATATACGTAATACCGATCTACATAGAGATCTATATATTGAAATGGTTGAAGATCAAGCTAAAAAAGTAGCTCTATGACACAGAGATAGGCTTCTTAGCCATGTTAATTAAGAAATATCACAACTTTTAAGAACCAACAATATAATCAGGAGATTAAGATAGGGTTAAACCTCTAGATCAATGTAGCTAAAGACATAAAAAAAATACATTTTTAAACAAAACACATAGAAATCTGACCAACGCAACGGTGGCATTTCTTTTAAATATTATATTATAATATATATGAAAAATATATTGCTGATTAGTCTAACGACTAGATGCGATTCCTTGAGGACAAATAAAAGTCAGTCTTCGGGAAGTTTTTTAGATCGGTTTAAAGTCCCTCATTATTGCAGAAGGTTCTCTCGCGATAAAACATCTGCAATGCCTTTTTCTTTGATTTTACCTTCCAGCGAACCTTCACAAAAGAAAAAAATTAAGTCACTAAAAAAATACTTTGCAAGCCTAACAAATGATGCTAGTCCTGAGTTCTACTGGCTACTCGCTCTGAAAGGCAACAAAGAAAATGAACAGGGCAACAGCTCACGTTCCACCAGTGAAACCCAGAGAAGGATACTTGGAAAAAAGCAGCCAAGAAAAAGCAAATATTTCTGCTGAGTATCTTGAAGGGAAAACCGTATGAAGATAAAGATTATCAAGGAATGGAAGAAACGTGCAAAGAAGACGTACCAAATTGACCGGTTACGTCTAAAGAACTTCTTAAAGAAATAAAAGAGGATTTGATTTAATAACGGGGGAAATTCTAAAACCATTCTAAAAAAAATACTGAAACATCTAGCGTAGCTAATAAATGCTGTACTTAGATTAGGATATACGTGCCGAGCATATGGAAGTTCGCGGAGGTCATAATGATTCCAAAACCAGGTAAACCAACAACGAAATAACCTCATTTAGGCCAATATCGATACTACCAATGTTGTCCAAATTATTCGAAAATATGCTGGTAGAACGTCTTCATAATATATAATTGCAGAATAATCGTTAGTCCCGAACCATCAATTTGGGTTCAGGAATAAACATTCAATAATTGACCAAGTGCATAGAATCAATCAGTGATAAAATTGGAAAAGCATTTGGAGAGTTCCACAGTATCTTCTACAGTATTTCTTGATATGTATATCACAAGCTTTCTACAAAGTATGACAAAAAGGATTGATCCATAAATTAACAATAGATATAATAGAAATGAAAAATAAACTGCTGATAAGTCTAATGACTAGGTGCGATTCCTTGAAGACATAGACAAGTCAGTCTTCGGGAGTTTTTTTTTAAATCCGGTTAAAGTCCCTCTTTATTGCAGAAGGTTTCCTCGCGATACCGCCTCTGCAATGTAGATGATTTTTCCTTCCATCGAACCTTCACAAAAATTGTTTTCGTTTTTTTTTTTTAAATGTTTTTTGTATTTTGTGGGTTTTTTTTAAGTACTTTGTAAGTTTTATTTGTTTTTTCTGACGATTTAATGACTAAAAATGGTAAATATTGCGAACAATTGTATGCATCACTTTGCATTTTGCATCAAATAAACATTTTTATGGGTCCCAGTTATACAAATTTTGATTGATTTGTTTTAGAATATGTCTTCAAGAAGGCAAAAAGCGTTTTCTTCTCGCAAGAAGAGATTTTTGAAGTTTTATCAGCCGACAACAGTGATGACGGGTATGCATTGATCTAAGATGAAGAAGATCAGCAGTTTCTGTCGCAAGACATCGATGCAGGTTTCTCCACTGTTGAGATTGAACTCAGAACTTCATCGAGAACTACAAAACATTTCACAAATAAGGACAGAGGGATACAAATATGGTGAATTTAATATTTCAAATAATCTTACGCCCTCTGATCTAAGCCCAATAAAGTTATTAAATGCAGTGGCAAATTTTGTTCTATTAGTTAAGTACATTGGTTACACCAAAGAGTATACAACTACATAGAGTGTTCATCGCATACAACGAAAATGTACTATGTGGAGTACAGATATTGATATCCCAGTGTTCACATTGCCTTTTAAAGAATAAATGACATAAATCACCTGTCAAAACAAGCGAGTATTCACTTTTAGATACCAACTGATAGTTTACTGGTTTTTACCAACAGAAATTTCTGCAGTAAATTTTTTTACTGATTTTTATGGAGGGGTAGTTTTTTGCTCTCTCGTGAGCTGTCTCTTTTACTTATTTTTGCGTACGGGAACGGCAATAAGTAAAAATCAGTAAAATTCAGTAAAAATCAGTAATAATCAGTAAATATTATTTTGTACTGGAACAGACCTATACTTTTGTAGAAGATTTGAAGCTGTGATTTTCGTTTATGGTATGGCATGTCATGGTACCTTTTATTGCAGAAATTAATTTGATTCTTTTGCGTGTAAATGCTGCAGCCAGCGCTGACAAATGTTTGTCTGTTTTTAATGTTTGTATTTCCACCTGAAGCTATCGAAAATACGCCTTTACACTGCCATTACATAATTCACTATCCGATTTGCTGTTTTCGAAAAATGGAAAGTTTGCTATAAGTTTTTCATCAAAAACACATTTTTCAACGGTACAATCTTACCTGAATCTTATTTAGAAAGTTGTGAGTTGAAATGATGACTGCAGTGGATCATAGGATTTTCGTAGGAAAATACAGCAATGATATACTGGTATGAGAAATCAGAATAATCCTGCGAAATACAGGATATAGTCAGTGATTTTGCAACTATGTATCAAACGACCCTCAAGTAGGTTGCAAGCTTATTTTGACAACTTTTTTACCTCTCCAAACCTGCAACATAAATTAGCTCAAATGAATTCCAACTGAAATAATGCTCCCAACAATTTTGCCTGCCGAAAAAATTATAAAAAGCTGACAGATATTTGCTACCAGCTCGCAAGGGATTGCCTTCATAAAATGGTCAGACAATAAAGCTCTTTTTATATTAAGGAGAATGTAAGGAGAATGCAAGGAAGTGGTGAGAAGTTCAATGTCACATATACAGAAGTTCTTGTGAAATATAACCAAAATATGGGAGGCGTTAATTTGATGGACCAAAGAAAAGTTTGTAATTAGGTTGACAGAAAAGAAAAAAAATCAAGTATCCGGCCCTATCAATTATCACTGTATCCGTTCGAAGAGTAATTTCCTACGCAATGTAAACCCAGTCGGAGACTGAATTTACGTTCATAGAATCCGTTTTTCGAAGGTGTAGTGCATCAACGCATTCTTTGATGCTTCTGGTGTTCTCTTGATGAAATTCCGAGGTACGACGGGTTTCTCATGCATCAACTCAACCAAGCGCTCATATTGTTTGGTGATTGTTTTTTCATATCAATTTTTCCTTAAACAACAGTTTCCAAGAAAAACTTAACAAAAACTTAAATAAATTTTTTCATCGTTCACTTAAAAATATTTCTTCGACGAATAGATGTCGGAGACCGGAGACAGATGCAAAAAATGCAACCCATCGCAATGAAACGTAGCCTGCCGATGTGCGTTACGCTTTGTCGAAAAAATGTACGGAAATGTTCGGAATTGTTCGGATCTAAACGATTACTATGAAGCAAAATACTCCGATTCGTACAAAATCTGAGAATTTTTCTTTCGGAACGGATACCATGATAGGGCCGATTACAGGATATTCTTTGATTTGCCCGATATCGTCATGGAGAACGCATACATAATTTAGAGCATACTGCATGAAGATAATCAAGAAACACTGCTTTCGTGTCCAGACTTTCGCCAAGTTGTAAGTCGATCCCTCATTGCTGATTTCCCGTCTCGTCAGAGAGTTCATCCGTCTGCAATAATGACGGACAGGAGGATAAGTTACATCCAAAATCGGGGATTTTAGTAAAGACAAACACATGGATGGTAATATTATTTGAATGGATATCATACTTTTTGTAAAGAAAGAATGAAAATGCCCTAAAAAATCGACAATAAAAGAACCTTACATATCTATAAATGAAAAAATAGCTCCCAATTTCCAGTGACTAAATATTTATAAAACCCAATACATAACTTTTGGATCACTATCATCTTCGGCGAAATTAAAGACATTCCGGATACACCAATAGCATATCTAAACCACTAAAGCCTACAATTTGTTTTAACCTATTATTTAAAAGCCGTTACAAGATTTCCAAATACGGTAATTGAAACCCTAATCATGCTTAAATTTGGAAGGCATCTGCCTAACCCTCTAGTACCTGATATCCTGTTACAAATATGTAACTTAACTGTAGTATACATTTTTTTTTAAATTTTTGGAAGATTACGTTTTTTTGGATTTTTATTGAGCTCACAGTACCATATTTTTGGGAGTGAGCTCTCAACGGAACAATACTCGGGTCACATCTAGGACAACTGTAGCAAATCGGACTAGTATAGTTCTCAATACGCAACCAAATATTTCCTAGCAAACAAAACTGTCTTCAGTCAAAAAAATTTAAAATCCTTTTCCTTGACCTTGGGGTGGATTAATTGGTTTCACTATGACTTCCTGGAGTGGTACCCATTGTGCGGTGGCACTTTTCGAACGGAACATCTCATCGAAGAACATTTTCTCTTCGAGGCGAACCTCGGGAGAATTTCCAATCATAGCACGTCCGAGAATTTCACTTGATCCTGTGGAGAGAGAGAAATTCATTTAACTTTGATTTCTGTGAGCAGTGATCGAATTATACCCAATAGTCCATCATGAACGATGGTGAACTCGAGAACAGAATTTTTTAGAGCATCCTTGTTTATATCAAAAGTAAGGGCTTCATTGAAGACAGGATTCACCGAATTCCGAATAACACCGGTCTTGCGTTTCTTTATCTTTTTGCCGCCATTGATGAGAGTGACTTTTACATAAGGATCCGATGAGTTGCGTGTGTCATCAACAACTCGCAGGTTACGAGCTTTAATCATTACGACTGTTAGACGTTCAGCTGATGGGAGGTATGCCAGCGAGAGCATTAGGTCACCCAAATCGATTTTAGAGTCCTGTCAAGTAAATATAGAGTGTCAATAAAATTAACATATTTTCATGCAGGGCTTACCTGTTCCGCACATGAGCCTAGTTGACTCCAAATTTGAACTTTGTCTGTAAGATCCATACTAGCCAAGGGTAGTTGAGCACCTCCGATGCAAACGTGCCTGGAGTATGCATCGAAATCGTAAAGAAGAATTTCAATAGTCCTCTTCTCGATCACAGCTGGATGCTCCTCGAAAACAAAGTCTTCATCGAATACTGAAAGTACATAAAATCATTTAGTTAAACAATACAAACAATTTGTATCGTGGGATCTGGATAGATGGATGTTAACCGTCGCACTTGCCTGCATATCTAGTTACTAGTCTGTAGAAAACAAACACATTTTTAAGGTTACAATAGTAGACTTAGTTAGGAAAAACTTATTTATTAACTTACAAGCAGAACAATTGGCGGAAGCGCTAAGCAGCTACAAAGCAGACATTACTGCCATCCAGGAAATATGTTGAGATGGGCTGGGGCAAAAGTGCATGCACAACTGTGACATCTACTGCGTGAACATAAACAGGGACTATTCAAAAGCGGGTTGTTGCCTGTCGGACGTGTCTTAAGGTGGATAGATGCAGAATATTATGCACCACTCGCGGACCATTAGCTATATGTAAGTGCCCCAATAAAAAAACATCTTAAGACGACAGTGAACAAATTTTCCAAAAAGGTTAAACGGTGGCGTTTACAGTCCCAGCCCAGTTAGACATGGATGGAGTGAAAAACATAAGTGAGCTGAATTGGCAAATTCGGACAACATGTCATATAGGAGGTTTCAAGATAAGCCCCTGCCCTTGAATAGAGATTGTGGTGAATGAGCTGAAATGTCAATGAAAGTGCATAATCTCGTAGTGGATAGTGATGCCAAAATGTCTGAGGGGTACCGATAAAGTGGTCCTCAATATTATCCTTTAGGGTAACTACTCAATCTCGTCAAAAATTATTGTTAAGAGGCAACCAAGGGCGTCTGGTATGACGACCATTGTTAAAATAATAACGACATTCGTTTGTCAACCTGGAATTTTAGAACGCTTAACAGTAAAGGTACAAGCCGAACAACTGGCGGAAACCCTAAGCAGACATTACTGCCATACAGGAAATATGATTAGATGGACCAGGGAAAAATAGGATGATGAACAACTGTGATATCTACTACAACTTTAGCATTATTTTTGAAAATACAGCCAGCGCAACACCATGTTTAACATCCAACTTAGAATTAGAATATTTTGTTATTCCGAGAGATTAATTTTTACTTGGACCACTACATTGATGCAGCCAATGGGAAATATTCTCCAAAAATGTCATGCTGGCAATCGCATAAGATCATAAGATTTGTCGAAGACCAAAGGTAACGATGACAACAAGCAATAAGATCAGCAGCAATACTGATGAGCTAGGTTTCTCTAGGCAACTCTGGATTAACGATGAAGGACGATAAATGAAAAATGATATACCTACAAGGGAAACTGTCGGTAACGATGATAGCCCCCATTGAGCTTTACATGCAAAGAAGGAGGCAAGACCACCTGGTTCTTGCGTAAAGAAAGAAAGCGTATATATGGAGAGTAACCACTCCTGGAATAATATCCGTAAGTTTTAAGAAAGTGTAAAACGTGAAGCCAGGCATACAATGTCCAAAAAGAATCATGTCGAGATGAAGTAGGGAAAATCATCATTGGCGACGACAGTGATGACTACCAGCCTTTCGACCTAAACTAAGTGAGATTAAGGTGTTTAAACGACCCGTGCCGATAATCGACTTGGCTGAGGGCCCTACCAATTGGTCAGTCGCTAACGGATCCGAATACTAGGTGTAGGCTGTACGCTCAAAACGAGTAAGACAATGGTTCTAAAGCATAGTCCTACCTCAAACCCTCGACGAGCGTTGCGAGGGTATACTCCCCCACCCACCCGATCAACAGCTCGCACCGTGTTAATGCCCCGCCTCTAATGAGAATGCTCATCTACTCCTCCGACCCAGACCCGGGTCACGCATATTGATCTCTTTAAGCCTCCCTTGTAGAACTCAAATCTCGACACTATTAGGAAAATATGTAGGCAACTATGCACACAGCCAATAGCTCCAAAGGGACACTAGACTGTGAGCGCTATAAGTCGCCTCTCAAAACTTGCAAAATCCAGTTGAGGAAGGAAAAAATAGCATCCTAGCGCAACTTCTGTGATAACATAGAACAAACCTTAGAGGCTTTAAGACTCCGTAAAATAATCTTCGCCCATCCACCAATATCAAGCTACTAACTAAAACCAGACGTTCAATGGACAGTCCACTATGGAACCAGATACGTTCGAAACATCCACATCAATGATATCATTACCAAAGAAAAACTTAATTGAGCCGTCAAAAGATTCAAACCATTCAAATCTACTGGACTGGACAACTCGATTCACATCACACGGATATGTCTAAAACAGAATCTGGACGCATATCCTTTCACCTTCACGATCATTGAGTGTTTTCTAAGCGGAAATAATGGCAACTAAAGAAGCCTTGTCCTGGCTGAGGTGTAATGTAATATCCACGAATAATATTAGCATCTTCAGTGCCAGTCAAGCGACAATCAAACTGTAAGGCGGATGAGCTTCCCAGACGGGTATGTATGCCCCTCGCTACGTGAAATTTATCAATCAAACAGGATGCGATGAAGAAAGCAAACCGCAGATGGATACGGCACAACGTGACTAATATCAAGCAACTATTGCCAAATTATAACCAGAAACGCTCTCTCTGAGAGATAATACTGAACAGATCATACATCAGTTCCATCATCTGGGTCCCTATGCCCAAATGCAAAATACTAGGCCTCTTTACTAAATAACTCTGCAGAAGGCGATTGGATGAGGATGAAGAGGAGGAGGAATGTATTCCTTGCCTTCTCTACTCATGTCCAGCATTCTCCAACAAAAGACAGTCTAGGTGACCTGGCTAATATTAACGTCAGGAACCTCCTCCGCTTCAGAACAGTTTACTTAGGCAAAAGAATATTTTAGGAAAAGTCGACAGATCTACGCTTTACCACAACGGACCTTTTCTGGTATATGAGTCCAAGAACATCGCGTAAAGCCACAATAACCTAACCTAACCTAATAAATTCTTCACTCGGGTAAGTAAAGAGATTCTTTATAAGACCGTGAACATCTCAGCTCTATGGTGCTGAGTTATCGGTCTCTCTCTCTCTCTTAGCTGTAGAATTATCGTTCATTCGCTCGATCTGGCTTATCCTATGTATTATCCTTTTGTACTAAATCTACATATTGGTACAGCTCTTAAAGTTCGCGGTTGTATCTTCTCCTCCATCGCCTTTTTCGCATAAGAAAAGAAATAAAATTTGTTGGCACAATAGGCTCTTTATTACCCAGGGCGTACTACATCCATGTAGGCATGCGTACTTCTTGCACGATGGCGGGACCTCCTATTTTATGCTGAATCCGAACGGCTGTGCTGTGGTAAGCTTTCCTTGATAAATGTTACTTCCCGAATGATTTGTCCGATCCTTGCAAGGTGAGGACTAGTTTCGCCAGATCGAGCGAATGAATCGAATTTAGGTTTTGCTATGGCTGGTATATAGTTAAGTTAGTCACTATAAAAGCAAACCAATGTGGTTTCAAATATTATGGAGCATATTTATGGGATTTTGTGGTTCGTTCCCAGGATCTGCTTAGGAGTGAAGATATTGTCAATTGTGGACTTTTCTCAAAACCACATTCATAGGTTTCAATTGCCTTTCTCACTTCATTACGGACGGACATTCTGTGGAATAGGAGACTTTCGGTCGCCACTCTGACTGTCATAAAATCCAGGATTTATCAGCCTATCCTCATTTCTATTGAAGACACGGCACTGAGGTAGTTCAAACAATAGAAAAATCACTATACCATAAAGAATATACAGCACTAGCCTTCCTAGACATAGAAGGAGCCTTCAACAACGTATAAACGGAAGCAATCGAGAAGGCACTTGGAAAAGCAGGAATAGATATGGTCATTAGTGACTCTGTCATAACCTGCTTAAAAAACGCATCATATCATCCTCACTGGGTGATTTTACCAAAAGGATAATAACAACTAGAGGTACTCTACAGGGGGGTGTTCTTTCTCCACTTATCTGGGTACTGGTAGTCATAGAAGCGTTGAAGAGATTAGAAACCACCGCAATGAAAACAGTGGTTGGGAGCTATGCGCACCAGCCCACAGCAGGTTTGGAAACAATTCTAAATCCCCCCAAATCGACTTACAGCTGATTGACACAGCAGCGAAAAGCGCAGCACGCCACAAAGAAGCGGCCAACCTATGCATCAAAACATTTGGCCACAGCACAGTACTGAAATTAGTAGAATATGAGAATGGGACATCTGACTACACCATCCAATATAAAGACTTTGATACCAAATACTCAATCAGAATATCTAGTAGAGGCGAATGGTCATCTAACAATGTGGTATCCAACAAGGAAATAGCTATCTACACTGATGGATCTAAAATGGAAATAGGAGTGGGCTCGTGGGTCTGCTCGGATAGAATCGGGTTAAACACATCTATTCGATTGGCAGACTCATGCAGTGTTTTCCAAGCAGAGATCCTAGCATTACTCGAAGCTACCGAATCGGCTAGAGTATTGGACATATCACAAGAGGATATCTCCATTTACGTAGATAGCCAAACGGCCATAAAACCTCTGGCATCCAACAACATAAAATCACGAGTAGTTGGACGCTGTCGCTCAGAGCTAAAGTCTCTTTGTAACCAGAACAAAGTCCAATTAGTCTGGGTGCCAGGACATAATAACATTTCAGGAATTGAGAATGCAGAAGAGCTGGCCAGTCTAGGATCATACAGCTGCATCTCCTTATGCGATAAAACATTAAATAACTAGATACATGCAAAATGAAACAAAATCGAGCTTGCAAGACATTAACACTTATAGCTGTAAACAGAGCTTCTATTACCATAGCGGTGAGAGTCATAACATGCCACAATCTGCTGGGTAAACATTCCAACAGGAGTAACCTAACTGACTCACACCAACTTTGCAGGAAGTGCGGAGACCCAGACGTCGAGGAGGACATCGCCCACCTACTGTGTCACTGCCCCGCGATCAGCAGCAGCCCTAACAAACTCCTCGGTAGCTTTTAATACGAGAACTACGAGAACAAGACGGAGCTAGCTAAAACACCTACAGCAAGGATCGTCAGCTTCTGCTGCAAGTCGGGTTGGAGCAACTACCTCTTTGAAGCTAATAGAGTAGCACAAATTACCTAAGTATCACTCCCTTTACTAACGCAGCTTTCTTTTCAGGTACAATAAAGGGTATCGCTATGGGCCTACGTAGGCCTATGAGAGTTTGACGACTCTTTTGGACGTCAACAGCCCACCAAACCTAAGCTAACTAAGCTAAGGTAAACGTTATCACCATAGTCAATAGTGAGATAATTAAAGTTTTAATACGAAATATTTAGCTTCGATGTAAGTGGCTTAAATAATTGACAAAGGACATTCTGTGTAAATTCTTAACAAAAGCTCTAAACTTGCCATGGCAACTTTGATACCAAGAAATTTTTTTTGTTTTATCGACCTAACCTCGTCGTTTACCCATCCCACTCGTTTTGACATCGCATTCTCTGCATATAATACGTTTTTGTAATGTCATTCAGGTGCACTATTCCACCTTTAACACGCTACTGCGTATGAATCTAAGAATCCATTTAACCTGAAAACGTCTTCGAAGTCATTTCAAACACCTCAACTCCATCCATTAACCTCATGATAGAAACGGAATAACCTACGCGCAGCTGAGAAAAGTTTTTACCACCCCACGAACGTCACTATACTATCCCAAGGTGATGTGCAATACATATCATCTAAGGATTCCTAAATAAAGATTTACGATTAAAGTTTCATTCCATAGCCTTGAGATGGGACTTGTTGGATGAAGGTTGTTCCACCCCCTCCGGATGACAAAGCACACGACAAATACAGTTATGACGATCGTTAAATTAAATATATTACCTGGATTTAATGTCTTTTTGTGAATCCTTGTTTGCCAGACGTTCTTCTTGTCCGGCAACAGGCGTATTTTAGCATAGGGATCTGCTGTTCCACTGAAATCACGGGGTTGAAGGTTTTGTGCCTACAGGATAAATGATTTTTTGTTTTGTTTTGTTTAATGAGAGGAATTTTAATTTAATAGGTATACGGCATACCTCAAGGAGTCGCACAGACAATATGCCAGCAATGGGGTCGTAGAGGACATTTAAATGAATGGCGCCTCGTATTTCTTCAGTGGGTGGGACTGATGATGACTTTTGAAGGGAATTCTAAAAATGTATGTTGCATTGATGAGGAATTACATTTTGAGTGCTCCTCAAGGATGACTTACACTTCTGTATAGGGACATGTCGATTTTTGTGTGATCTAACTTGGAGTTCATTGAAGAAACCTTCGGTCGGGACGGTGTCATTCCCAGAACGATGTGTTTGTCAGATCGAGCGATGGGAACGGAACCAGAACCAATTGATAGTGATACCGATTTGCTACTTCCAGTTGGTGAGGTTGGTGTTGGTGGGGGGGAGTCATCTACAAAAGAAAACAGTTGTATAGGTTAAGTTGTGTTGTTTATCCAACAGGGTTTCTCTTACCTGCTGATGATAGAACTTGAGTGGATGCAGTTAGATTCGTTTTTGATGGTGGCACCCAAAATGCTGGGTCATCATTTATCGATGCTGGGCTTATGTTACCCTTTCGCGAGCACTCGCTAATTGTGTCCACATTGTATCCTGATGGACCACCTACAAGGGCTTCGCGACTTAAAAAAAAAACAAAAAGCAATAAAAAACATTTTTTGAGAAATTTGTTGAGTTGAAATATTATACCTCTCGTTAACTTCATCATTTTCGTTGGCCGACTCGAGAAGGGTTTTCTCAAACCAATTGAGGCGGTATTTCTTGGAACATGTAATGTAGAGAATTGCACCCGTTATGGATACTACCATAAACGAAATTGAAGCATACAAGGCCACTTGTGAAAGGGAGATATCTTCTTGTCGAATTATAATGTCCATCGTCATTGAATGATATTTTGTTTAAAATTAATTAGTGTTAGTTCTGAAATGAAGAAATGAAGCTTAATATAGTGTGAGTATATAAGAAGAACTGCAGATTAAAACTACGAATGTAAGTGTGATGGATTATGTAGGAAATGGGATCGATACAGATGATATCTCATTCAGAATAAGCTAGACGTGTTTTTCTCGTTGCAAGGCTAAACATTTTCACATAGACTAAAATAACAATAAATAAAAAAAATCGAGATTCCTGGAAATTTAATTTATAATCGGTAGTTCGTTCATATTTCCTACACCAAATTGTAATTGTTCCGGTAAAATAGTTTTTTTTTTATAATGATTTACCAAAGCGCCGAAAGCATGCTGTTAAATTTCTTAAAGATTACGATGTCAAGTG
Organism: Rhingia campestris; assembly: GCA_932526625.1. Lineage (NCBI taxonomy): Eukaryota > Metazoa > Arthropoda > Insecta > Diptera > Syrphidae > Rhingia > Rhingia campestris. The sequence continues at coordinate 171,366,625 of OW052182.1, forward strand.
GGAAAAAATGGACAAGCAGTTGAAAAATTAAATTGAGTTAATTATCATGCAACTTAGTAAATAAATAGCCGAAAGAAATATAAAAATGTAAAGTAAACATGATGTTCGATTAGGTAAAATAAAAAAACGCCATTCAAGATAAAAACAACAAAGATCTACCTACGCATTGAGCTTTATAAATTTGGTTGAGATGATTTCAGAACTAACATTCAACAACTCATAAGCAACATTTGGTAAGATGAAAGTATGTCTGAAGAATTTAAACTCTGAAGTGCGCCAAGAACTGAGATATAAGTCTCCTGTCTGCCATGATATGTGAATGCATGACACCATTTATCAATATAATAAGCGGCTGTAATCAGTATGGTTTTAGGCCAGAAAAGTCCACAACTTCACACTTCGGCAGATCCTGGAAAACCCCAAGATGACCAAATCGATGGGGCTAACACTGACTTGAACCACTACCTTGTTGCAGCAAAGGTAAGAATGCGGATATCCACCACGGCACAACAAACCAGAAATACTGTCAAAAAATGTAACGTCGAAACACCGCAATCGCCTTCGAGCAAACCGTATCCCCTAACCTCTCGATTAACACCATACCACCAGCATCGAATGTCGAAGAACAATGGCAACGATGTCCAAAAGCCATTAGATCAGCCGTAACTGATGAGCTAGGTTTTTCGAGCCTACCAGCAAGAAACCCCTGGTTTGATAAGGCATGTCGACAGATGCTCGCAGCCAAGAACAAAGGCTACAAGGCTAAGCTGCAGGTGAAGACGAGAGCTGCCATTGAGCTCTATAGGCAAAGAAGACGGGAAGAGCTTTTCAGAAAGAAGAAAAAAAAAGCAAGAAAAGCGCGCGATCGAGGATATAGAGAGTCAAAGCCAAGGAAACAATGCTCAAACAGAATCCTGTCGATATGAGCAAGGAAATATCATAGTTGAGATACAGTGAATGGTGATGATATAGAAGAACCACTTCTGCAGACTGTTAAAGGGCAATGACGAACAACATTCCACTGTCTGGCAGAACGAACCTTTCCATATTGGCAACGACAACGAAAACTGCCAACCACCCGAAGTGAAGTGAGGAAAGCAATATCCAAACTCAAGCATAACAAGGCCGCCGTTAATTACGGCCTTCCCGCCGAGTTTTATAAAACACGCCACCTACTCATAAGCCAAATCTGTTCGGATGAAAGGATGCCTGAAGAATGGAACCTCAGCATCATTTGCCCGGTCCACAGAAAAGTGGACTTTCTGAACTGCTCCAACTACAGGGTCATAAGTCTCCTCAACATTGCCTACAAGATCCTATCTGCAGTAATATCTGTGTGATTTTAGGCCTCGAAAGTCCACAACTGAACAAGTCTTCATACTTCGGCAGATCGTGGAAAAAACCCAAGAAGTCCAAATTGATAACCACCACCTATTCATCCGTAAGCCGCATACGCATACGACAGCATTTATAGAGACGAACACTACAGGGCCATGTTTTGTTTTGGTATACCGCCCAAAACTCGTCCGTCTGTGTAGCATGACGATGGAAAATTCTCGACCTCACCGACATATTCAATACCAAAAAAGGATGCGTTGTCATGTGACTTCTGTACTTGAGAGGATTGTGCGAAACTCCCGAACCACCACCACAAGGCACAATATTCCAAAAATCTGTGCAACTACTAGCATACGCGGACGATATTGACATCATTGGTAGGAGTCAGCGTAATGCCAAAGCCACGTTTGCTGGTATAGAGAAGGAAGCGGCAAATATAGATTTAGCAGTAAATGAGGGTACGAATAAGTATATCCTGTCAACAAGAAAGGACAAACAACATCGACGAATTGGACAGATCGTAAGGTAGTACAGAACTTTGTCTACCTCGGCTCCGCTATTAAATCTGATAACAACATCTCGTCAGAAATTAAACGAAGAATTAAAAAAAATATATAAGACCCCGATCATCCCAGTCCTGCTTTATCTTGGACCGTATCAAAAATGAATGAAGAAATCCTTGGTCAAATCGAGAGGAAAAAATATTGGAAAAATCTTCGAAGATTCAAAAAAGAACTATACGGAACTATACTAGCTGTACAGCGACATGCCCCTAGTCAAAACACTCCTTATTGGACGTTTAAGATGACAAGGGCACGTAGAACGAATGGACACCAATACTCCGACTCGCAGAGTCTTCAGCCAGAGTTCGAACGCAGTAAATGAAGACATCGCCTTAAGTGGCGCGCAGAAGTAAATACTGACCTCAACCAACATCGAGTGCGCAACTGGAGGCAGTTAGCTAAGGACCGGGCTAATTGGAGAGTTGGTTGAGGCCCAGGTTCATTCCGGACTGTAGCGGCACTTAAGAAAGACCAAATCGATACGCACCAACTATTCATCGATTTCAAAGCCGCATACGACAGGATTTATAGAGACGAACTATACACAGCCATGTTTAGTTTTTGTATACCGCCCAAACCCTCTGTCTTCAGGATGTCGATGGAGAATTCTCTGTGCTCCATCAGGGTCATCAACGACCTAACACTCAAGGGCACAATCTTCCATATATTATGTATATGTCAGGTGAGAATGAGAAAGATATTCACCCCTATCTAGGTATCCGTTCGGGAGAGAATTTTCACCGATTTCTTCTAAATCTGAGATTAAGATTACCATTTGAGTTCCGATAAGAACTGACTTTCGTCATCCGAACGGATACCTCGATAGGGGTGATTGTTTTCGGGAAAAAATTCAACCTCGAGATTTTGATTGATTCCAACATTACGATGGAACCAAAAAAGTGTTTTTTAGAATTCCGCCCGTCTGTCAGTGATAGTTTCTCTAGACCAAGCAGAATAAAAGTTCTTAATATCATAGTTCCACATAATGCTTTTCTTTTAAATTTAAACATCAATAACCAAAATGAATGTATAGTGTATAGGATTTCTATAATTTGCACACATCACTCGGTTTGAGCTGTATATACATTTATTGAGAATGATTTTAATGGACGAAATATGCATCCATATGTCCCTACGTTCTTTAGGGACAACGGGTCGAAAATCTTGAAAGCCAGAGTGTCCCGCCGAAAGTGGGACGTATGTTCACCTTAGGGAATTCACATTTCGATGGTTTATTTTGCATTGACCTAGAAGTTTTTTGTTCTATTAAACAAAAACTTGTATTTGCTAATTTTTAGAATGAAGAATGCATTATTATTTACATGAATATAGTGTACATTTACACATTTAGTACTAAAATATCCACCTAAGGCTTACTTAGTGGAGCGACTAATTCCTCCCATACCCAAGAGTCCCAGTCAACGCATTTCTTCACACTATCCACCCAGCCTTCACCATCGGGGCACTTCGCACTCATTGCAGGTTTGCTTAGTTCTACACATTTCCAGTAGGCTGTTGGATCCCAGAAGTTTCTAAAATTGACCACCTCCAATTCTTTTTCTAGCTTGCATCCAGGTTGGCCATTATCGATGATGATATTGGCGGCACACGATAGACCAATGGTCATTAGGAGAACAGAAACTAAAAGAACGAAAAAAATACGAATTTATTAATAAAAGGATTCCACGTTTACAATTATTGTCCTTGTAAGTTACCAATGAATTTCATTTTGATTTTGATTCACAATGGTAGGTTACAATTGAATTGTGTTGAGAAAATGGAAAATCGCCGTATTTATAAATACATGAAACGATAAAATGTTTAGATAAGGCTTAAGAGCTTTTCACTTGAATATATGTGCTCAAGTTCGATGTTATATTATGAGATACTTGAGATTGTTGTTTATCAATTGTTAACAGTTTTTGTTCGATACTAACTGCCTTCAAAGTGAGTAGATGACTTCTCGATAATTAATGACTGAACATCTTAAGATACGACATTCGAACTAAATGTGTTTATGAATGAATATCGAATTTTCCAATGTTGGTTAATTAAATGTTCAAGTGGACAGACTAAATTGTAAGCAACTTGACAAACAGGATGTGCCTTTGACAATAAAAGGAAGGTTAATATTATCGTTGAAACTCAGATATACTTCCAAAAAAACACAATATAAACAAAAAAAACAAAATATATAGTGCTGAAATTGTTTCGAAAATTTTACAATAGCATGATAATTCTATTTATTATGTTTATTGTATGCGCTTATATGATTAACAATGCGATAGATTCAGGATACCTTCGGGACCCGTCTTGAAACACGGACCAAGGAGTCTAACATATGTGCAAGTCATTGGGTATTTTTAATAAAACCCAATGGCATAATTAACTTAACTGTTTTATATATGGGATTAGTTTAAATTTTATTATGAAATATAAATTCAATCCCGGGGCGTTCTATACAGTTATGCATAATGGTATTTATATTATTTATGCCTCTAACTAGAGCGTACCTTGAGCATATATGCTGTGACCCGAAAGATGGTGAACTATACTTGATCAGGTTGAAGTCAGGGGAAACCCTGATGGAAGACCGAAACAGTTCTGACGTGCAAATCGATTGTCAGAATTGAGTATAGGGGCGAAAGACCAATCGAACCATCTAGTAGCTGGTTCCCTCCGAAGTTTCCCTCAGGATAGCTGGTGCATTTAAAAATTATGTAAAATAATCTTATCTGGTAAAGCGAATGATTAGAGGCATTAGGGTCGAAACGACCTTAACCTATTCTCAAACTTTAAATGGGTAAAAACCTAACCTTTCTTGATATGAAGGTTCAGGTTGTGATATATTGTGCCCAGTGGGCCACTTTTGGTAAGCAGAACTGGCGCTGTGGGATGAACCAAACGTAATGTTACGGTGCCCAAATTAACAACTCATGCAGATACCATGAAAGGCGTTGGTTGCTTAAAACAGCAGGACGGTGGACATGGAAGTCGTAATCCGCTAAGGAGTGTGTAACAACTCACCTGCCGAAGCAACTAGCCCTTAAAATGGATGGCGCTTAAGTTGTATACCTATACATTACCGCTAAAGTAGATGGTTTATATTTAATTTCGATTGAATATAAATTTTGAAACTTAAGTGAGTAGGAGGGTACAATGGTGTGCTTAGAAGTGTTTGGCGTAAGCCTGCATGGAGCCGCTATTGTTACAGATCTTGGTGGTAGTAGCAAATAATCGAATGAGACACACTTTTTAACTTTCTCTTACAAAGAGAAAGATATTGTTTTCGTGAAAATTTTTGACCTCGAGATTTTGATTGATTCTAACATTACGATGATAGCGGAACCCAAAAAAGTGTTTTTTGGAATTCCGTCCGTCGGTTCGTCAATCCGTCTGTCCGTAACAGCCTAAACAGCTCGACCGATTTTCTTCTAATTTCGTATACAAGTTTTTTTGGTCATAATTCTAGGCCTTTTTTTTGTTTGCCATGTTACTAACGGTACCTGGCATATAAGAATTACACATAACCTCGATTTTCTCGAAAACGGCTCCAACGGTTTTGATTAAACTTTATATATACTATCAGCATATTAGTTTCAATAAAACTGCGTACCCAGTTTTTTTCGAGAAAATCCATATAACAGATTTTGTCATTTAGGCCATATAGAGAAAATTCTTAATTTCTCGCAAACTATTATGTCAAATTGAATGAAATTAAATATGTATACTACTATTATAGTTTAGAATATTTCCACATAATTAGTTTTAGCCCAACCATCACTGAACGGAATTTTCAGTTTTGGCCAATAACGAAAAATGATTATTATTCACATAGACACCGATTCCCTCAAATTTCGGAGTAAACGTTCGTATAAATACATTTCGACATTATTTATATTATTTTTAGCATTTATAATCATTATAATCAAAATCACTCGCTTGTCATGGAAGTGCTAAAGTGTTCCGCCAATACTCATGTCTGGGAACTTGCTAATGAAGTAGACTTTTGGCTTTAACGTTGGAGAATAGGTGCTTTATAGATATTTTGAGAATTTCCAAGACGAAGTCTGCACTATATGTTTCAACAAGTTTATGTGTGGTTTTATAGTTAATTAAACTTCATAGTAAGATGAAACCCTTCAAAATTTCCTTGCAAAGCGCCGACGTATATGATAGGAAGAATAAGAAAGAGAGGGGTTAGAAATATATTGGGTGAAGTGATGACTTGCTTAATGGGTAGTATCTGATCTATCGTATCTGGTTTTCATGGAGTATTCCATTTTTCCTGTGTTCATTGGTGTTTCCCAAAATATTTTTCAAAATTTTGAGGAACTTGTCTGCCTTTTAGCAGTCTGATGCCACATTAGCACCATACAATGGACATTGTATGGTAAAGGATTTGTATAGGAATCTCAAGGGTTAGTCAGATGGAGTCGGATGAGCCAAAAGTTCAACGGCAGTGCTCAATTCAGAAATGGATTTTGATGGCACCCGTATACTAGGGGAATCTATTGAATTGTAACTGGCCCTCAAGGTTGGGGCTCATCCACTATGGGTAACTTCCTTACAATGTGAGAAATACCAGGTTATGAGAGAAAACGAAGGATAAGAGATTCTTTCAAACAACAACCAGATTCAAAACGATGATGGACAACGACTTCAGTTTCATTTCGTTGAAACGACAAACATTACTTCACAAAAATAAATCATTATCAGTGAACAATTAGAAGTGATTTTCTACGATAACTATAATTAAAAATTAAAATATTTTTGGATTATTACGTTCTAAATTCCAAAAGCTTTGTTTTGACACCAACTCGCCAATTGTTGAATTTATAAAAAAGCCGAAATGAGTTAAAGAAAATTTTAAATGATGGTTTTCAATGATAGCTATAAATGCACCCTTAGGTCAAGAATAATCGGCTTCAACCTGGCTGTGATCCGCATCAGAGCAACTTTTTCAAACATCAGCCTTTTATGTGCACTGTTATCAGCAGCACTAGGTTCCCACTACTTTGAAAAAACAAAGCAACCTGGGGTCTCCAGGTGGTCGAACCGATAACCAAATCGATCATGTGCTCATGAATACGAGGCACGCATCTAATAACATACTGGATGAACACACATTCAGAGGGGAAAACGTCACCTTGGAACATATTCCGGTCGCAGCCAAATTCAGAGCCCGACTGTCCAACGAGAAGAAGTTACGAATGGTGCCAGAAAAGAGACCTACCTTAGAGAGCCGGAGATTACCAAAGTCTATACGCAGCACGGGAAGAGTACTAAATCAGGAGATGGGAAGAAAAGAAACCAACATGCAGGCTTCCATCGAAGGGTCTCCCGACAAGAAGAACATCCGTCAACCTAACTTCTGTAAGGTTGTTTTTATGCTTCCGAAGATGTGTGTACATATACCATACGTTAAGATGTTTCGGTATAACTTCGCACGAAGTTAATCCGAAGCACAGCATGTATAGAGCTTACGAATGAAGGCTTAAGAAATCTAAGGTTAAAAGATCGGGAAAAGGGTGAAAAGAGCGGGACAAGGTGAAAAGATCGGCAAAAAGGTGAAGAGATCGGGAACCTACCGGAGAATGAGTCAACACGATTCAAGTACTTCGTTGTACTTACTCGTCTTTCATGTTCCAGAGTACAGCCTAGTGGCTAGCGGTTGGACTACCGTGCGAGAGAACGCGATAAGAGTTGTTATATAATTAATTGCATTGAATTTCATGCTTTCATAATAACGAATTGGGTTTTAATAATTATAAGAGATTGAAATTAATAAAAGAAAAAAAAGTAAAAGGGTGGGGGTAAATCGCTTCGATAGTGGTTTATCGAAGCGAAATTGTTAGTTGGGCAAGGCATCCGGTTCTGATGGATTACCAGGAGAACTCTTTAAATACGGAGGTGTTGCTTTAGGAAAGTCTAGATGCTTGAGATCATGCCCGATGACTGGAATATCAGCTACATATCTTCTTCAAAAAAGGGGTAATCTTCAAAAAAGGGGTTCCCACGTCTTGCACCAACTACCGATATAAGATCCTATCCAATGTACTGTGTGAACATTTTAGGCCTTTCTGCAACTAAATTATTGGCACGACCAATGTGGCTTCCGGCCCGGCTGATCGAAAATAGACCAAATTTGCACACTAAGGTATTCTGGTAAAACCCAATGAATTTCAAGACGAAACACATCATTTTTTCACCGACTTAAAGGCCTCGTATGTATAAATTATTAAGTGATATCAATGACACATCCGGTTAGTCAAGACTCTAATATTGTCATTTCCACAGAACTTTAGCTCTCAAATTGCTACATCTGGCTTAGTCAGTTCACTTGAATTATTATTTCAACAACATTTAAAAATTAATTTAAAAACCAATTAAGTTTAAGTGGATGTGATATCTTGAAAGTGTGTGACATTAACTACTCGAACGGCGTCTATTCCATCGAACAGAATCCCATTGATGAACATGAATCTCAAGTATAGCTGTAATAATGAAACATCATTCTTGAGGACACGTGAAAAGCTCTTAGATAAGCCTTATCGTTATAAACATTATATCGTGTGTATAAATACAGCGCTTTTCCAATTTCTAAACACAATTCAATTGTAACCGTCCATTGTCAATCAAAATCAAAATGAACTTTATTGGTAACTTACAAGGACAATAATTGTAAACGTAGAATCCTTTTATTAAAAAATTCGTATTTTTTTGTTCTTTTAGTTTCTGTTCTCCTAATGACCATTGGTCTATCGTGTGCCGCCAATATCATCATCGATAATGGCCAACCTGGATGCAAGCTAGAAAAAGAATTGGAGGTGGTCAATTTTAGAAACTTCTGGGATCCAACAGCCTACTGGAAATGTGTAGAACTAAGCAAACCTGCAATGAGTGCGAAGTGCCCCGATGGTGAAGGCTGGGTGGATAGTGTGAAGCAATGCGTTGACTGGGACTCTTGGGTATGGGAGGAATTAGTCGCTCCACTAAGTAAGCCTTGAATATGCAGTTTAGAGCGACATGTGTGTCATAGTTGGATACTTTTTTTTTTTTTTTTTTTTTTAATATTTGGGCTTAATAAAGTTCACTATTTACTGATAGATAAATCTTGTTAATTACTTTAAAATATTTGTTTGCATGATTTTTACTTGGTCCTTGGAGAGTATTGTTTTCATGAAAATAATCGAACTCGAAATTTTAATGAAACCTTCTAAGGGCAATATTCGCCTTATATGCACTCCCGCTCCGACGGGGGAAACTGATGATATAAAATTTAACACTAACACCATACCAACAGCATCTAATGTCGAAAAAAATGGCAACGATGTCAACAAGCCATTAGATCAGTCGCAACTGATGGGCTAGGTTTCTCCGGCCATCGAGGATATAGAGACGTGCCACTCCAGGAATGATGTTAATAAGTTTAAACGAACAGGATTCTATAGAGGTGAATAAGCAAATATCGTAGTTGAGGTACAGTCGATGTTTAGGATATGGATGAACCTCTTTTGCTGATTGTTAGACTTCGATGACCAAAACTCTCCCGTTGTCAGTGAAAATAGCAATATCTAAACTAAAGGATAACAAGGCTGTCGAAAATGACGGACTTTCTGCCTTTTTAAAGCCACTAAAGATGATTTTGTAAGTAACATCCACCAACACATAAGCATAAGTAAGTCGGATAAATGTATGCCCTAGGGATGAAACCTCAGCATCGTTTGCCCGATACACAAAAAAGATCCGCCTACAAGATCCGATCAGGTGTAATATCTGAACGCCTGAAACCGTTTACAGACAACCTGATCAGCCCTTATCAGTGTAGTTTTAGTCCAGTAAAGTCCACAACTGATCAAATCTTTACACTTCACAGATCCTGGAAAAAAAACCCAAGAAGTCCAAATCGATACCCACCACCTATTTATCGATTTCAGTCCGCATACGACAGCATTTATAAAGACGACCTAAGAAGAGCATTTTCTAGTTTTAGTATATCCCCAGGATGTGTAGGATGACGATAGAGAATTCTCGCTGCTCTCCGACACATTCGATACCAAAAAAAAAAAATCGAGTGTGAGTTCACACGCGGTTTTAGTGAAACTGTATTCTAGTTAATTTGTAAGAGAATTTCAAAACAGAGATAGAGAAGGAGAGCGATTGATCTCTTTTGCGTTACACTTTTCGTTTCATATTGACATAGTTTCGACGATATTGACATCATTGGTCGGACACAACTTGATGTCATATAGCTACATTTGCTAGACAAAAGAAGGCGGAAAAAATGGGTTAAGTCGTATTCAGGCGTAAGTTTATGCTGTCAACAGAATAGGAAACAATACATCGACGAATTGGACAGACGTCACCATTGACAGATATAACTTAGAGGTACTACGGGACTTTGTCTACCTCGGTTCCGCTTTTAACTCTGACAAAAATTTCGTAAAAAAACAAACTACTAAGAATATCCTATATAAGATTCGGATCATCCCAGTTCTTGTCTACGGCGCTGAAGCATTTACCGTACCAAAAGTGGATGAAGAAATCCTTGGTCGTTTTAAGAGAAAAAATCCTCGAAAATATTTGCGTTGACGGGCTATGGAGATGAAGATTCAATCAAGACCTATAAGAGATGTACAGCGACATGCCTCTAGTCAAAAAAGGCTCCGCATTGGACATTAAAGATGGCTAGAACATGTGGTGCGAATGGAAAACCAATGTTCCGGTTTTCAGACTTTTCGAAATTTCAGAAAGACGCTGGAGATTTCGCTTTAAGTGACAAGCATGAGTAGAAACTAACTTCAACCAACTTTAAGTGCGCTAAGGGCCGAGCTAATTGGAGAGGCATTTGGTTGAACCCGAGGTTAATTCCAGACTGTAGCGCCACTAAAGTATGTAAGAAAGCAATTATAAATATCAAATATAATAGCTGCGTTTACACTGTGGAATATATTTTCACCGGCACTAAATATTTTGGTCTTCCAAATTTCCTGTTTATACCGTACAGGACTAAATGCAGAACTAACTTGATGTCGTTTTCGTTTCATTAGACATCTTTGGCATTGACGTGAATAGTGTTTTCCAAGGTCAGCCCCAATGGCTACGTTAACCGGGACTAAGAAAAAGTAGAAAATCCTCGCTATAATACCTGTTATTATAACACTTCAGTTAAATTTATGGTGACATCTATGCACAAGGTAGACTATAATGTTAAATTTAAATTTATAGTCCAGTTCAATCAAATTTGTGTCCTGACCTAAATAATCAGGTAAATGCCTTAATACCCTTAGAGATATATTACAAAATGGTCACTCTGTACTCTCTAATTGGGCCTCCAAAACTAAATAGCGTCAGTCTCAAGTTCGCAGAATCAGCCAAATACCTAGGTCTGGTTTTGGATAAAAAACTGAACTGGAAAGCCAACATCGAAGAACACCTGACACTATATATCTTTTTCTGGGTCTTCGTGTCTATCATTAGATCCATACTCATGTATGGTGTCCCAGTCTGGGAAGGCTTTAGTAACAGACTCCAACCGCAACCTTTTAGGTAAAGTTCAAAGATCAGTCTGCATAAACATAAGCGGAGCTCTTAGAAGAACCCTCTCCGCAGCCCTTGATGCTATCCTACGTCTAGTGCCCCTAGATATCTACGGCAAACAGACCATAGCTTGTGCAGCTGTAAGACTGAGAGACTCGTCCCAATGGACACCCAATTAGGGCGAACACACAATGATTCTGAATCACCTTAACACTACAGAAAAAAAGCGACCATAAAACTACCCAACTCAGTTTTGAGCATAACTTCAGGACAACCATTCCCAGTCGCCTTGAATGGGATTCAGATTCGACCGAAATCAATAACTCGATTCACATCTTCACGGAAAGGTCTAAAACAGAATCTGGAGTGGTTGGATGTTTTCTCCGAGATGCTTAACCTAAGCATATCCTTATACCTTCCCGATCATTGTAGCTTTTTCCAGGCAGAAATCATGGCAATCAAAGAAGCCTTGGCCTGGCTGTAAGGGAATGTAATATCCACGAAGAATATTAGCATCTTCAGCGACAGTTAAGCTAGAAGCAATCTCGTTCAATTCAAAATCCGCCCACGAATGCCGACTGTCTCTTAATGAGATGGCGGAGCATTTTACTCACCTCTTTTGGGTGCCGGGCCACAGAGACTTACGAGAGAATTGCAAGGCAGTTGAGCTTGCCAGACAGGGCACTACCCTTGAAATTCTAGCTCCAGTGGACATGTTAGGTATGTCCCTTGCTATATGTAAATAACTGATCATGCAAGATGCAATCAAGAAAGCAAACCGCAGATGGATAAATGACACAACGTACCAAATATCCAAGCAACTCTGGCCTAGCTTTAACCAGAAGCGCTTCATCTGGTTAATAATGCGGAACATCAGCACAGTAATCGGTGTCCTCACAGGATACTGTCCTATAGACCTACATGCAAAAAGACTAGGCCTTTTCAGCAAAGACTTCTGTAGAAGCTGCCTGGGCGAGAAAGAGGAGGAGTGTATTATTCACCATCTTTGCTCTTGTCCGGCTCTCTCAGTAAAAAGGAAACTTCATCTGGGAAATGACTTTTTCGATAATCTAGATAAACTGGCTAATATCAGTGTCAGGAACCTCCTACATAGTTAGCTCTGAATGGTTTAATTAGGCGTACGAATATAGGGTAGTCGTGATACCACAACGGACATTTTTGTTCTAAGTTTGCACGCGCATCGCGTGCAGCCACTTCAATCAAACCTACCCTAAATAATTTAATCCTTGTTGTTGTTTGATGTGTTTACACCGATTGGACTTACACCATATGTGGCTTAGTCCCAGTTATTGTCCACGGTGTAAACCTAACTAATAACTTAATGTTCTCAGAACTGCTTTCAGGAGCATTTAATTGCATTTAAAATATAATATGTATAGCGTTTTTAATATTCTTGATGTTAAATAACCTTTAAGTTAAAAGTACTGTTATAATTCAGGACAAGATTAAAAACTCAAAAAATGTATGCAACTGAAAATCTGTAAAGGCTTTCAAGCAACAGAAAATAATGACTTTCCATATCAGAGTTTTGTCTGGCCGTTTATTTCTAATTTTAGTCATTTTGGTTGAAGGTGACTTGTTGATTCCCTGAACGATAATTTTATAATTTCGACGTTAAAAAATAAATATAAATTTATCAAGTTTATAATGTCACAAAGCCTTGTCCTAAAAGATATGTATTTCCATTAAATTGCCAGACAGGAAATGATTTTTTTTTATAGAAAACTGTCAATATCTCCACTTGGTATACAAATTAATCCATGCTAATGACTTGCCTTCGTTGAGCTCTAGAGTCTACATCATGCATTGTAGTCCCTAGGCACACAATTATAAGGACCTATATACTACAGCATGCCACTTTGATTTGTGTTTAATTATGACTTACATAGCCTAACGGCAATAAAAAAACATTCTCCTTAAATGTGTTTTCGACACGCATAGGATGCTTTTGCTTATACTTCGAGTAAATAGATGCCATGTTACACAAGTATGAGAAGCACACAGAGGGAATGGGAAGTTCATGAAGGTAGGTGAAATGGGAATCAATTTAAATTTACATAAAATATGGTTGGCGACTTCGTCACAGAAAACTTGCAAATTTATTCAGATTAACGCAGACTTATTTCAAGCGAATTAAATTACTTTTTTTCAAAGAATCCTTGACTTGACAGGGACTTTCAATATGAGTTCAGACACTTTAAACACTGACTGCAAACATTTCTTAAATATAGAGCAGATGCTTCTATTTCACAAAATTTTATAAAGCTCTCATTGTGTAAAAGAGAAAGGCTATGAGAATGTCGTTGTGACGATTGTTTTGCCTTGTAATCTGATAAGAATCATAACCAAACCTAATTAACAATTGAAGCCTTTACTGATAAATTCGTCTTTTTAAAGTACAAATGTTTATTCTATATATTTGTTCAAATTCGCCATTTTTTTTAAAGAAAATAAAGTATTTCAGGAGCCATTATAAAGCAAGTACCATTATTAATTTTTGGTCATAGAAATATAATTCGTAAATCCATAGATATGTGTAAAGTTCTTCCAACACCAGATAAGGGATTACGGAATACATGGACATTAATACTCCTATTCCTGTTCCTGAAGGGCTCAGTGGCGCGACGGTTAGTGCGATGAACTGCAGCGCAGATGGTCTGGTTTCGATTACCAGCCATAACAACACCTGACATGCAAGAATAGCTTATCTAAACTGAGCAGTTTGGAGTCGTGCAAGAAGTACACACGCACACATAATTGATTGTGAGAAAGCTAGGCCCTGGTACTAACGAGCCTGTTGTGCCAAAAATTGGTATTTGTTTCCTATTCCAACCAGTTTAGATGGGTAAAGTAAACAACTTACATGAGCTGCTTCAATATATTAAGACAACAGATCATCTAACAATCTCAAGGGTTAGTCGTCCCTCTTTTAGATAGTTGTGGATAACCTGAAAGGCCAACGGCTGTGCTCAATCCCGTAGTGGTGTATACCAATGTTCCCGTGCTCTAGGGGTATCTAATACAATGGAACTAGCCCTCCAGGTTTATTGTTGTGGCTTGAGTTAATTACCTTCTCAATCACGAAAATACATTATTATTGCGAAGCAGCCAAAAGACTTGAAAAGAATAATTTTACTGTTGATGACCATGCTAAAAGAAAAAATACTTAAGATAACAGGTGCAGCCAAACACCTAGCGGAAGGGCTTAGCTGCAACAAAGTAGATGTTACTTCCGTCCATATGGAATTCAGTGGATAGGGCAAGAATAGTAAAAAAAAACTGTGACATCTGCTACAATACCTCTGTCATAGTAATGCGACATTTCGGATGTAGATTTGTTATGAACTAGAGGCAAATAGTCCTATACTTCGAAGGCATCAAGAAACATCAGGAAACTGGATGACATTGGAAAGTACTGTTTCAACGAGCTCTTAGACAATTTCGTGAGGTAGGAAAAGGAGATTACTTCAATCTTTACCAGTATTATCGAAAAACAGAGCGACTATAGCCAGCACATGAAAATCTTAGTTTGATGCAGAATGCCGACAAATACTCGCAGACAAAAATAAGGCCTACAAGGCAAAGCTGCAGGTGAGAGATATAGAGGTGCCTCTTCGGGAAAGATGTTCGCAAGTTTTATAAACCTGTAAAACAGGCAAGCGATACCAGCCGCGAATAGTAACCTGTCAATATGAAGAAGGAAAGATCGTAGTTGAGAGTTTGAGACACAGTCGATGCTGAGGATATGAAAGAACCACTTCTGCATTTCTGTTAAACGGCGATGAACAATCACCTGCTGTCAGGCAAAACTTATCAGTCAATATTGACGAAGACGGCGAAAGTACCAACCATCCGACCAAAGTGAAGTGAGGATAGCTATATAAAGCCAGTGATTAGAGATGGTAAGCAACGTAGACCAATTCATGTGTTAGTTGTAAGTACGTAGCGTTGGTCAGGTGAAAGTATGCCCAAAGAATGGAATCTAAGAACCGTTTGCCCGATCCACAAAAAAGAACCTCTGAACTCCCACAAATAAAGCAGCAGAATTCGCTTCAGAATGGCCAGCAAGAATTTATCTGTCGTAATATAAGAACGCCTGAAACCGTTTAACAACAACAATTATCAGTGTGGTTTTAGGAAAGTCCACAACTGATTAAATATTTACGCTTCGGTAGATCCTGGAAAGAACACAAAAAGTCCAAATCGATATCCACTACATGTTCATCGATTTCAAAGTCGCATACGGCAGCATTTGTAGCGTGTAGAATTATCGCTCCGCCATCAACGTCGGAAACGACCTCAACCGAAAAATTCGATGCCAAAAAAATGATGTAGATAAGGTGACGCATTGTCCTGTCCTTCTTTAACATAATCCTTGAAAGGAACCGATCATCGACATACGCCGACGATATTGACATCTTTGGTCGGACTCAACGTGATGTCATAGCACATTTGCTAGTATAGAGAAGAAAGCATCAAAAATGCGTTTAGTATTGAATGAACGAAGGGCCAAGTACATAAATACCGTCAATACGAAAGGACACATTACATCGACGAATTGGACAGAACGTCACCATTAACAGATGGTGAACACGGTACATCTGATATTGACAACAGCATCCCGTCAGTCTTTTTCTTCGGCTAAGAAAGCGATTTAGTAACAAAACTCAAACAACTAAGAAGGTCCTATATAAGACAATTATCGCCCCAGGCGGATGAAGAAAACCTTTGTCGTTTAGATCGAGAAATGCTTCGAAAAATCTTCTGTCGCGTTTGCGATGGCGGGCTATGAGACGAAACTGTACAGCTACAAATCTAGTCAAAAAACTTTGAATTTGTCTAATATTAGCTAGAACATTTAGAGCGAATGGACTTCAACACTCCGGTTCACAGAACGTGTGATTCTTAGTCAGACGTCGGATGCAGCTGAGGAAGACCTTGCCTTGAGTTGGGGTCACACGTAAAAACCAATTTTAACCAATTTGAAGTGGGCAACTAAAGGCAGTTAGCTAGAGACAAGGGTAATTCCAGAGGGATCTTTGTTAAGGCCTAGGTGTTCGTTCCGGAATTTTGTGTCACTTTTGTAAGTCAGTAACATTACGATAATGGAGAAGTCCGAACAATTGGGTCTGATGATTATGTCTGCTCTCGTTCTTTCAGATCTCGGTCTGTCAGTGTGTCAGTCTGTCGGTCTATCGGCTTATTAACTTACCTTAATGCTAAACGGCTTGGCGGATTTACTTCAAATTCATTATAAGATGTTCTTGGCTTAATATCCAGATGTGTTTTCGAGAGTGTCACTAAAGGTAAAAAAAACTAGCGGCACTTCCCAAATAACGGAATTGATAAAATTTTAATTTCATTAAAGTAAACATACAACGGTAATAACGCTGCATTTGATACATACGTGGCCAATTTCATTATTGACATTTGCATTCTTGACGGAATTTTCTGCTTTGGACAATAACAGAAAATCACAACTTTCTGCCGCAAGAACGCCTTCACTGATTTCCTTTGAATCCCGTAAAATCTCAATTTGAAGTAGAGCACGCAAGGAGCAAGTACGTACAACTCATTCATCCACCCACCACTCGTTTTCGTTAAGCATGGTCGTCAAATATAAAATCATTTATTCCCGGGGTTCTTGGCTCCTTGGCAACAATATTTCTTTTCCGGTTGTGAGTAGTTGGAACAAAGAATAACCCCCAACCTGGATGACCGGCATATGTTGCAATGATGATGATGATGACCACAGGATATTCCAGGTTAGTTATTCCAATTTTTCTTCAGCTATCGCTCGTTTATAAGTTCAGCAAGTTAAATCGGTTGAATAAGACCAGTATTTTATGGTCACCACAAGAAGGTAGAATAAGCACAATTGACTTTTGACTTTTAAATTCATTTTTTATTAATTTAAAATATTAACTTAACACTAGACAAAAATGCTTTTTTTTAAATTCTGACCTGCCTAAGCAGTAATATACACATCGACCTAAAAGATCTATTGTGCTTGCCGTCAGATGTTTTTTAGGTTAGTAGCGCTTCTACTTTCCTAATGTAGCTGATAATACTTTCAGCCGAAGATTTCCTCAGTTCTTCGGGACTTAAAAATTCCCTGAAGAAAGATTCCCTTCTCATACCGTAAAGGGCCGGGCATTCACATATGATATGCTCGGCTGTTTCGTCTTCTTCTAGACATAGTCTGCACTCCGGTGAGTCGACTAGACGCATTTTGTTTAGGTGATATTGCGGACCGTGATGACCAGTTAGGTAGCCTACTAAGTTTTTGATATCGTGCCTGCGAAGATTTAGTATCTTATTGGCATCTGATTTGAAGGGCTGAATAGCTCTTTTGGCCTGTCTTAGGCCTGGGATGTTTCCCTAGTATGAAATACATTTGTTTTGTTCCCAGTTTTTTATGACGAGATTTATGGCTGATTTGGGGACTGCACAGAAGGGTTCAGGTCCAATGAAGGGGGTTTCCGAACCTTTTCTGGCTAGTTCATCAGCTTTTTCGTTACCTTCAACTCCCTTATGTCCGGGTACTGATTTGGAGTCAATGATGTGTGAGCTAAGGGCTTTTATAGCTGCTTGACTGTCCGTGAATATATGGATGTTTGCGCCTTTAATACCTGAGTTGTGTATTCGGTTTGCGCATTCTTTTATGGCATGGAGCTCAGCTTGGAATACACTAGGGTTTTTTCCCATAGGTATTGAGATGTTTTTATTTGGTCCATGTATGCCAGCTCCTACCCCTGAGTCCAATTTCGAACCATCCGTATACCACTTTAGGCCGTTTAGGGAGTTTGGTGGGTTGTTCCTACACCATGCTTCTCTGGTTGTGATCTCCGTTGAGAATATTTTGTCGAAGAATAGTGTCTTTGGTAAGCGGTCTGTAACCGCACAGATCATGTCAAGTTCTGGAAGTTCGGATAGAAGTTCAATTAGTTTTAGATGTTCACTAATGTTTAATTCTTCCGCTTGTGTCAGACTTGCTGAGCTGCGAATTGCCACTTTTTTTATATAAATGTGGAGGGGTGTTAGTCCTTTTAAGGCTTCCATAGCCGCCGTGGGACAGGTACGCATAGCTCCGGTAATGCCCAGGCAGGCAAGCCGTTGTACCTTGTTTAATTTATTTTTAGTTGTTTTTTGGGTGACTTTGTTCCACCATACTATTGAAGCGTATGTTATAATGGGCCTGACCATGATCGTGGAGATCCAGTGTGTGGTCTTTGTAGAGATTCCCCAGGTTTTACCATACATGCTTCGGCAAGCCCAGAAAGCTTTGGTTGCTTTTTGAATTTTGTTGTTGATGTGGGAGTTCCAGCTTAGTTTTTTATCGAGGATCACTCCAAGATATTTTACTTCGTTGGAATACTCAATGTATGTACCATTAATTGAAATTTGGGTAAGATTTAATTTCCTCCTTTTTGCAAAAGGGACGATGATAGCCTTGCTGGGGTTTATAGAGAGACTTTCTTTATTACACCAGTCTATGACTATCTTAAGGTCGTTTTGCAAACGTGTTGTAACTTCGTTTGGTTCTTTGCCCTTTATTATGATGACTAGGTCATCGGCGTATCTAATTATATTGAAACCTGCATTACTTAGGTCTTGAAGTAGGTTATCGATAACCAGAGACCATAGTAGGGGTGAGATTACTCCTCCCTGAGGGCAGCCTTTAACGGCTGTTACTGATACTGAGGTCTGTGCTGATGAAGCAGTTATTTTCCGACTTTCAAGCATCGCTTTGATCCATTTGATGGTGGGATGATCTATTCTTCTATGAGTCAAAGCATTTGATATGGAGTCATATCCAGTGTTGTCAAAAGCGCCCTCTATGTCTAGGAAGGCACATAAAGCTTCTTCTTTGTGTTCGTATGCACTTTTTATTTGTGATGTTAAGCTTAGAAGTGCTCCTTCCGTGGATTTACCTTTTTGGTAGGCGTATTGACATGGGTGCAGAGGAGTGCTTTCATTTAAGCACTCTCTAATGTGTACGTCAAGTATTCTTTCCATTGTTTTCAGGAAAAACGATGTTAAGCTTATTGGACGGTACGATTTAGGTAGTTCTATTGGTTTGCCTGGTTTGGGCTAAGGTCGCTTGTGATGGCCAACAACCGAGTGTATCGAACATCACCAAAAGTCAGTACAGTAGAGCCTGCTTCATTCTCAGTAAGATAGCTAAGAATGAAGCGGCTGGTATTGTACATACCAAAGACAGCGACAAACACATATACCTTAAGATTGTTGAAGACTACAACAAACTCAAGGAAAAGCGGCTAGAGTCTGAAACCGCAAAGCGCAGTAGGTCTCATGATGAGCCAACTAACGCCTCAAAGCGGGGGAAGTTTTCAGCCTCCGGTAACTCATCTAAGCATGCGGAGGCCAAAGTCAAACCTAAACCGAAGCGCTCCAATACCCGGGTCGTAAGAGACGACCTGCAAGTTGCAATTATCGACGAGCAGCCGACTAATTGTAGCAAGGTGGCGGACGCTTGGGGTGAGATTGAGGCCAAGCTTTCTGAGATGGTTATGGACTTTCTGCTGGACAATCCGGGTGGCCCTCTGCCATGCTTCGATTCGGTTCCAGGCCACAGTGACATAGATGGAAATGAACAGGCTGATGCCCTAGCCAGGTTGGGCTCGTCCCTTCCCAGCTCACGTGCAATCGGCATTCTCACTCCTTTAAAAACTATCATGAATAATATCAACACACACTCTCTTAAAACAGCAGAAAATAGGTGGCGTAACCTCAGTGGGTGCGCCATTTCAAGAGATATGTGGCCTCGCTACAACAAGACTAAAACACGGGACCTCTTAAGCAGATCCCGTAAGGAAGTCTCCAGTGTGATAGCAATTACCACTGGGCACTGGCCCATCGGTGACCATGCTGTTAGAATGGGTATACTCCACAACACCAACTGTCGCAGTTGCAAGGAGGTGGGGGAGAAGGAAACTTTAACTCACTTTCTGTGCAAATGCCCGGCTCTGTCAAGAGCAAGACAACGAACCCTAGGCAAACCTTTCTTTGACAATATCCGCGACCTCTCTGATAAACACATCATCTATTTTATTTTTAATAATAATATATTTAATTTAAAATTTCAAAGAAGAAATTAAAAAAAAAACTTTGAGAAGGGACGATATAAGCACAATTGATGTGTAGTCCAAGTTATAAGTTACAGCTCTATATTTATCCTCGTTCTACAACATTCAACCATCGGTATGCTTATTTAATTATTTATCAGCACCACATAAACATTACAGCATGTCTAATAAGTACCCTTTAGAGACCAACATGGAAACCCCAAATTTAATTGTTCACGTCCTATCTACCACACAGTGGATAGTATCCATTGCATACCCTTATTATTTATTTTCACGCATAAATACATTTTCATATTCACCTACAGCCCCCCTACGTAAGAAAACTTATTAACTCCCAGTTTCAGAGCTTCTACATAATGGGTAACAAACTTTTGAAAACTCTGTATTCATTATTCGAATGAACTACTGATAACTTTTAAACTTCGCAAATGGAAAGAAGACCGTTTTCAAGTTATCCAATAGTGTAAACTATGCTAGTCATTTATCTGAGACAATGGGGGTTATAACCGTGCAAAGTTAAATCAGTTTGAAACCCTTCAAGTACAGAAATGACGAAAATTACTTTCCGTAAATTGCGATGGTTATAGAATGAACCCTCATAATGAAATATCCGTCGACAAGGATATCGTAAAGTCTGATTGTGCCCTTGTGGTAACTGACGGTGAACAGCAATTGTATACCTAAAAAGGAACCACATTTAATCAAGTCACGTAAAAGGGCTTTCTGCGTGTAAACGGTCCGGTAGCATTGTGAATCACAAAAATCGTTCAACATGACCTTCGATCTTAGTACTTTTACTGCAGACCTTGCTTATTGACTTTCAACAAATATGGTTCTCTGGAAGGACGAATATCTTTTTTATCCAGTTTTTTTCTTTGAAACGAACAAAATCACAATTGATAAGAAGTTGTCAGCTTATTAGTAATATTTGCTATTTTATTATTCTCATTCGAAAAAAATGGGAACGACAATATAATAAGTGTTGAATAAGGACATTATTTAAGAAACGATGGCGACTTTGTTTATTGCGGATATGTGGATTCATTATAGTAAAGTTTGTCAGAAAAGTCACTTACTTACTTACTTAAGTGGCGCTACAGTCCGGAATGAACCTGGGCTTCAACCAACATGCCTCTCCAATTAGCCCGGTCCTTAGCTAACTGCCTCCAGTTGCGCACTCCAAGTTGGTTGAGGTCGGTTTCCACTTGTGCGCGCCACTTAAGGCGAGGTCTTCCTCTACTGCGTCCGACGTCTGGCTGGGAATCGAAGACTCTGCGAGCCGGAGTCCAATGCGGAGTTTTTTGACCAGGGGCATGTCGCTGTACAGCTCGTATAGTTCTTGGTTGAATCTTCGTCTCCATAGCCCGTCAACGCAAACGGGACCGAAGATTTTTCGAAGAATTTTCCTCTCGAATCTACCAAGGATTTCTTCATCCGCTTTTGATACGGTCCATGCTTCAGCGCCGTAGAGCAGGACTGGGATGATCAGGGTCTTATATAGGGTTTCCTTAGTAGTTCGAGTGAGGGCTTTACTACTAAATTGCCTTCTTAGCCCGAAGAAACAGCGGTTGGCAAGAGTAATTCTTCGTCTAATTTCTGACGAGATGTTGTTGTCAGAGCTAATAGCGGAGCCGAGGTAGACAAAGTCCCGTACTACCTCAAAGTTATATCTGTCAATGGTGACGTTCTGTCCAATTCGTCGATGTTGTGAGTCCTTTCGTGATGCCAGCATATACTTAGTCTTACCCTCATTTACTGCTAAACCCATTTTGCCGCTTCCTTGTCTATACTAGCAAACGTGGCTATTACATCACGTTGAGTCCTACCAATGATGTCAATATCGTCAGCGTATGCCTCTGGTGTTGGCTTTGGAGTTTTACACAATCCTCTCAAGAATCAGATTAAAGAAGTCACATGACAGCGCATCGCCTTGCCTAAATCCTTTTTTGGAATGTGTCGGTGAGGTCTTTTCCGACCCTGATGGAGCAGCGAGAATTCTCTATCGTCATCCTACACAAACGGACGAGTTTGGGCGGTATACCAAAACTAGACATGGCTCTGTACAGTTCGTCTCTATAAATGCTGTCATATGCGGCTTTGAAATCAATGAATAGGTGGTGGGTATCGATTTGGACTTCTTGAGTTTTTTCCAGGATCTGCCGAAGTGTGAAAATTTGATCGGTTGTGGACTTTCCTAGCCTAAAACCACACTGATAAGGGCCAATCAGGTTGTTGGTAAACGGTTTCAGGCGTTCACATATTACGCAGATAGGATTTTGTAGGCGATGTTGAGGAGACTTATGCCTCTGTAGTTGGCGCAGTTCAGAGGGTCTCCTTTTTTGTGGATCGGGCAAACGATGCTGAGGTTCCATTCTTCAAGCATATTTTCATCCGACCAGATTTGGCTTATGAGTTGGTGGATGTTACTTACCAAGTCATCTCCGCCGGCCTTATAGCGCTCAGCCGGAAGGCCGTCATTTCCGGCAGCCTTATTAAGCTTGAGTTTAGATAATGCTATCCTCACTTCACTCAGGTCGGGTGGTTGGCAGTTTTCGTTGTCGTTGCCAATATTGAATGGTTCGTTCTGCCTGACAGCGGAATGTTGTTCGTCATCGCTGTTTAACAGTCTGCAGAAGTGGTTCTTCCATATCCTCAGCATCGACTGTGTCTCAACTACAATATTTCCTTGTTCATCTCGACAGGATTCTGTTCGAGCCTTGTATCCTTGGCTTTGACGTTTTACACTTTGGTAAAACTTGCGAACATTGTTTCTGGATTGGCACCTCTCTATATCCTCGATAGCGCGCTTTTCTTGCTCTTTTTCTTCTTTCTGAAAAGCCGATGTCCTTCCCTTCTTCTTTGCCTATAGAGATCAATGGCAGCTCTCGTCTACACCTGCATCTTAGCCTTGTAGGCCTCGTTCTTGGCTGCGAGCATCTGTCGGCATTCCTCATCAAACCAGGGGTTTCTTGCTGGTGGGCGCGAGAAACCTAACACATCAGTTGCGGCTGATCCAATGGCCCGTTGGCATCGTTGCCATTGCTCTTCGACATTCGATGCTGGTGGTATGGTGTTAATCGAGAGGTTAAGGGATACGCGTTGTGCGCAGGTCTTGGCGGTCTCTTGCGATTGCAGTCTTCCGACATTAAATTTTTTCACAGTATTTCTGGATTGTTGTGGCGTGGTGGATATCCGCATTCTTACCTTGGCTGCTAGAAGGTAGTGATCCGAGTCGATGTTAGCTCCTCGGAATGTTCGGACATCCAAAATACTGGATGCGTGCCTCTTATCTATCGCAATGTGATCAATTTGGTTGACCGTTCGTTGATCTGGATTTGTATTTTTGTATTTGTATTTATTGAAATATGAACGTACGTGTTGTCGTGTAGGCTATGTTTTCCGACAATACTTCTAAAGATGTCTTCTCTTCCTACCTTTGCGTTCAAATCTCCCAGCACGATTTTAACATCGTACATCGGTAGTCGCTCATAGGTTTTGTCAAGGAGCTCGTAGAAGCAATCCTTAGCTATATCATCTTTTTCTTCCGTCGGAGCGTGAGCGCATATAAGGCTTATGTTGGCGAATTTGGCCTTGATACGGATTGTTACTATGCGTTCGCTAATGTCTTGGAAACATAAGACTTCTTGCCTAAGTCTGGCACTTATAACAAATCCGCATCCGAATAGTCGCTGTTTCTGCTCACTATAACACGGTCCGTAGTAGATGTCACAGTTTTTCATCCTCTTTTTGCCCGGCCCATCCCATCGTATTTCCCGGATGGCAGTAATGTCTGCTTTGTAGCAGTTTAGGGTTTCCGCTAGTTGTTCGCCTGCACCTCTCCTGTTTGATGTTCTCACATTCCAGGTGCAGATACGAACGTCGTTGTCCTTTTTTCGTTTAACAGGTTCGTCAACAATAAAATAAGTCCTTTCCGAGGCTATTGGTTGCTTCGTAACCATGTTTTTTTTTCTGTGGGTGGGTAGTTAACCCAAAGCACAACCCCCAACCTGGAGGGCCAGTTCCAATTTATTAGATACCCCTAGGACACGGGGCCATCAGTGTCAGAGCAGCTCATCTAGGTTCGCCTGGGACAGCAGGCCGGGTATTCATCAGTGCCATTCTCACCAGGGTGTTTATAGTGTTGCTGTTTTTCGTCGTGTTATCAACACTCGCACTTATCGTTTAGCAAGTCAAATCCGGTTGGATGAGACCAGTACCCGATGGTTACCACTTGGAAGTAAAAATAAGCATATTTGATGTGTAGTCAGAGTTACAACACTGGGCATTGCCAAGTTAACGCCAATCAGAGTCTACCCTCGTTCTACAACACCCAACCATCGGAGAAGTCACTTATGAAATGAAAATAACATGCATAGATCGAATGTGTTTACCTTATCAGATAGAAGAATAGTACAGATACAGACGTATCATTAAATAGTTCAATCGCATCAAAAGGAAAGCTTAGTCAATCGAGGCATATGTATCCTTCCGTTCGTCACCAGGTTTAACACCTTTAAATTCATATTTTGTGAAATTTAGGCGAGCCTTTTTTTCCAAATCGTGAAAAAACCGATTGCCCTAAATACAGGGAAACCATGAAAGGACTAGTATCCCCTACATAACCTAGCTCTCCTAGAAGCACCCAGGAGCTTGACAAACTGGTTGAAAAGCTAACATTCGACTTCAACGAATCCCTGTCCCATTAAAAGGAAACCTAGAGGGAAACAAAAACCTCCATGGTGGTCTGAAGATCTAGGAATGCTAAGACATAAATGCAGACAATTCTTTAATAAAGCTAAAATCTTGAACGAGGCCACTGACTCCAAGCACAAATCCTGGAGACTCTTCTGTGATAAAATAGAAGCGACTTCCGAAGCATCTAGACTGTTAAAAATCATGTCCACTAGTCCAAATACTCCCAGCAATCTCAAAAAAAAAAAGAAAAACAGATAGCACTTGGACGACGCGACGTCCATTTCCCAGGTAGCTCCCAGGAAGCTTTCCAAGACGATATCAAAAGAACTAATCTATTGGCCAGTAACTCTCACAGTCTTATCAAACCCTTTACATACGCGGGACCAGACGGCATTGTACCAGCCGAGCTGCAACACACTTTGGATCTCATCCTACCATGGGTGGAAGCTATCCTTTAGGGTCGTATCGAACTGGTTTACATTCCCAAGATCTGGAGGTAAGTGAAAGTAGTATTCATACCCAAATCTGTTAAAAGTTTTCACGTCAATCCAAAAGACCTGAGACCGATCAGCTTATCATCATTTCTTAAGAAAACCTTGCAAATTGATTGATTGATTGATATAAATCAAAGCAGTAGCTTTGATCTAAATCAGCTATCTGCATCCCAGCATGCGTACTGCAATGGTAAATCTGTAAAAACAGCCCTACACATATTAGTACATATTGTCGAAAAGTCGGTGTGCTGTAAGGAGTATATTATGGTTGCAATCCAAGACATTGCAGGTGCTTTTAACAAAGTTAATTCAGCTGCGATCATTAAGGCGCTAACATGTCTGAAAGTACATCACTCACTTGGAATGTTGATTAATTTGTTATTAAATATAATCAACACAAAACTGGTTGGTGCTTCGACCAGAAGACATGTTAGTAGAATGACCCCACAAGATGTAGTCCTGTCCCCTCTTCGCTGGAACTTATTTATAAATAAGCTTTTACTCATCCTGGAAGCAGAGGGTTGCCAAGTTATTGCGTACGCGGATGACTTTGCTATCGCAGTCTCAGGGAAGCACCTCAATATACTCAAGGAATTTCTCCAAAACGCACTACACAAACGTTTCAAATGGGCAGTCAGTTGTGGTCTGGGTGTCAACCCCCACAAGACTGAACTGGTCCATTTCACTAGGAAATATAAAATTCCTCACATTGACCCCTCGTCATTAAACGGTATCGAACTAGGCTTCTCAGACAAATCAAAATATCTGGGACTTATTTTGGACAGGAAGCTTAACTGGAAGCTACACGTAACAGAAAGACTAAGGGTCTAGCTATAGTAGTTATAGCAGAAATTTACTTTTTGTTTTTCAATGATGAAGTTTTTTGAAGTAATGTTTCTCCTTCCACCCAAATGAAACACAATTATCCAATGATTCCTATAACCAGCTATGGAGGTAAAATTTCAATTCCATAATTTTTGATGTTCCAATGAAGTTGTTCAATGAAAGCTATAACTCGATCCTAAAGAATGCTACAGTCTCACCGTATTCCTGAAAGAAAGTTATAGGCATTTTTTTTGGCAATAATTTGGAGGACTGTTGTGTTAACTTGTACTAATACACGTTTTTTATGTTTTCGTGCAAATTTTTTTGTTTCATCTTTAACCGCGGGAATACCCAGATCTCTGCGTAGATCTTCATTCCTTACGTACCACGGCGCATTGACGAATGATCTTAACATTTTGTTTTCAAAAGTTTGTAAAATGTTTAGATTCGTTTCAGTGGTACAACAATATAGTTGTATAATAGCAGCTTGTTATCAAGGTTAAGCTTCGAATATTTTCCGAGAAACCAGTACAGTTCTCTGTATTTATTCATAGGCATGAAATGGCTAATGAAACCTATCACGCATTGGCTGTATATCTCGGTTATTAGTTATAAGACCGATACTTCTTTATGGAGACGTTGCATGGTGGACAGCGCTAGAGATAGATATAACCAGCAAAAAAAATTACCAAGGTGCAAAGAACTGCGTGTCTGTGTATCGGTGGTGCACTCCGTACAACACCCTCCGCAGCACTAGACATTCTTTTTTACCTACTACCCCTAGATATTTTTGGCAAGCAAGTGGTAGCTAACTCAGCCATATGTCTTAAAACTCATCCAACAGAGCTGAAATATACAAACTGGCCACTCAAAAATTCTAAACGAACATACAAATATTCCTGAAAACACCGATTACACCTTTACCAGATTAAACTTTTGATGAGTTTCCAGGTCACAATCTTAGAGAGATCGTCATGAGAAAGTAACGAACCTGTGCAAAATGACTGGATCCATTTTTATACCGATTATTCCAAAACAAATGTCGGAGTCAGTGGCGGTGTCTTCTCTGACGGCCTAAATCTCAGCCTATCTTTCCGCCTTCCTGATCATTGCAGCGTGTTCCAGGCTGAACTCATGGCGATCAAAGAAGCCTTATCTTGGCTGAAAGAGAATGTAATATCTGCCAAGGATATTAGCATTTTCTCGGACTGCCATATGGTTATCAAATCCCTGGAATCAGTCTCAACAAATTCAAAGACAACCCCAGATTGCCGTTAATCTCTTAACATTCACCTATACTGGGTGCCTGGGCATAGTGATAATTCGAGGAAATCTATGTTTTTACCTTTAGTACTACATCCACATCTCGGTACAGCTCATAAAGTTGGCGTTGTATCATCTCCTCCACCCTTTCGACGATCACTCAACTTGTCGCGGTGAAAGGGCTTAAGTAGTTTCCAATGAACCACGGAGCGAAACCGGAAGTCTATGTAAACATAAACTGTCAGGGCCACCCATGCCGGCAAGGTCAGTGGCGAGGAAACGAAAACCAAAAGGTGGTCTCCAAGGTAAGGCGCGCGCCGATACCTGCATGGCTGAGGGAATGCTCAGTCGCTAGCGCAAACTCTAGATACCTGGGGACCTCTAGTTTTAATCCAATTTCCCCTTTCCTGTATACAGGGGGTGAGTACAGGATGACATTCCTTCCCCCTTACTCGTGGGTCCAAAATTGACAAAAACAAACAAAACAAAAAAGGGACGAGTGCAAATGAATCGGGCACTCCAAACCCTATAAAAACCGATTCTCAACAACAAATGACGGAGGAGGAGGAAAGCCTCTTGCTCCGAGATCCGTCAAACTCCAAGATACTGTCAGATGGGGGAAGCGAAGGAGCAATAGACATCCAAATGGAGAAACTTCTTCTCGATGAGGATGACACCTGCTCTAACGCCAGCTCATCTAAATTCTCAATATCGTCAACTGCGTCCATCCGCAGCAAAGTAAAATCATGCAAGTTGACGATCAGAAGATTAGGCAAGATAGTAACTCTAGGAGAAAAGGATCGCCTGAGACTTCAGAAAGCTCAAGAGTTTTTACAAAGTCTGACATTAGCAGAGAATGAGCCGATAGCTCGTACCTGCTCAATGAACGCACCGAGTACCTCGAGCATGAAGGGACTGATGGGACCACCTTTGATGCAGGGCGCTGGCCCGCTAAGACAAAGAATGGTCTCATCAGACCCTGCGAAAGTCAAAGGCGAAATCATGGCTGATGATCCCTTGTATACCCCCCCAGCAGCCGACGAGCCGCTCGCTCGTCGCTCGCCGAGAGGAGATACAGGAATCGAAGCTGAAGGAGAGCTGGATGGATCGGTCAACGATGTTACGGGCGCATGCCCACTAGGAGTTGACATGATCCCTTCAAACTCCGAAACAAGGGACTGCATTAAAAGCACCCTTATTCTGCAGAATCTCACCACAGAAGAGAATGAGCCGCTCGCTCGTACCTTAGGTGGTGAGGTAACGCAGAATAAGAGTGTTTGTGAGCTGAAGAGATTGCCTCCAGTCGTGAGTGACCCTGGTCAATCCAACTGGAGAACAGTCTCTCCAGACCATACCAAGGATGGATCAGAGGACAAAACGGACACAAACGTCAATCAGAACCCGAAGGAGGAGCTGGGGATGATTGAATTCACCGGCGCTGTGATGAGCAACAACTCATCAGGCAAAGGAAATCGATCAACCTCAACGCCGCCAGGGGTCTGTGAGACACTGACTATAGGACAAGGAGAGGCTGACTCAACATTAGGTAGCTATTGTACGGTTATTACTCGCCGCAGCGATCCGAAGCATCACGACAGCTTGGAAAACTCCAACGCTGCTGTGTCTGTGGAAGAGAGTAGGCTGAGGAACGCCGTACGACCCCAACCGAAGTCAGAGGTTCAAGCTCCTCTAAAAATGAGGGCCAACGCGCAGAGGCTTCTACGTAGGTTCAAGCACCGTGACCCAGATTCCTTCACGGAAAAGGACACGGCAGCACTTAGCAGAGCTAAGGAGACGCTAAAAGCTACAGCCGAAGCGTGGCGGCAAAAAAGGCGCACAGGCAGGGAGCTCTCCTCTCATAAAAGGGAAGTAGTCGTGGAAAGGATGGAGAGCTGTAAACCCTCCACCTCAGCTGCGGCCACACCTAAGGGACCATCAGCTGCTGCAGGTAAGGTTGCGACCAAGCCTGGACCAACTGCAGGTACCTCCAAGAGAGGAAGGCACGATGACACAGTCTCTCCAATCATAGGTAGGAATACGAAACCTAGGTTAGACGCCAGTCATAACCCAGTAAAGGACAAAGATAGTTTTCGGGTCGCTATTGTCGACTTTGGTAATCCAGAACGAAAACTATCTCATGACCAATGGCAACTAATAGAAATTAGAATCCTGGACGGAGTGAACGACGCTATCCTAAAAAATGCAGGGAACATCCCGCTCTTTGGACAGCTGACCACGTTCAAAGGATTCAAAATAATCCAGTGTGACAATAAGTGCACACTGAGTTGGTTGACGAAGTTCATCGACGAGACGAAAGCCCCATGGTCAAATGCAGACCTTCGCATCGTCGAAAAGAAAGAGCTTCTTAACCTGACCAGACCCAAAGGTCGCATCCTTATCCCAGGGCCATGCATCCCGAAGGATAGGATTGAGCGCAACCTACAGAACCTCAACCCAGAATTCCTCAGTAAGGACTGGGAGGTTATAGAGGCAGGAGAGCACTCAAAAACCGGCACGGAAGTTGTGGTGCTACTCAGCCACAAATCTATGCCGCTGTTACGAAAGAAAGGGTACAAAGTACGAGTCGGGATTACCCGATGCAAAGTACGTCCCTTCGTAACAGTTAGACGCAATGATGGGAGGAAAGCTGACCGCCATGAAGATAATACAAATAAATCTTCACCACAGTAAGGCGGCCAGCGCCAACCTAGTCTTCCTTTTAAATAGGAACGACATTGACATTGCCCTAATACAAGAACCTTGGGTAGTCCGAGGCAGTATAAAAGGGCTAAACAGCAAAGATCTAGTACTGTACCATACTGGCTCATCCGACACAAACAGTAAGACTAGATCATGTATTGTAGCTAAGAAACAAATAAACCTTTTTCTCTTATCTACTCTCAGCAACAATGACCAGACCGTGGTAAAATATGAGCGGCGGGGGAAGTCCCCGATTGCAATAGCAGCCATCTATATGCCATACGACTCAATGGATGGACCTCCATCTGCCCTAACAGACTCCCTGGTGCAAATGGCCAAATGTAAGAAGTGGGACCTCATAATGGGATGCGATGCCAACTCTCATCACACACAATGGGGCAGTTCAGACACCAACACACGAGGTGAGTCCTTGTTTCAATACATTGTAGACAACAATTTGTTAGTGGCGAACAGGGGTAATGACCCCACCTTTGTCACTAAAAATAGAGAAGAGGTTCTTGACATTACCCTCTTCAACAATTCTGATAAATTCGCTGTGTGCCACTGGAAAGTTTCATCAGAAACATCATACTCTGACCACAGAATAATAGAATTTGAAATAGAGGACGATACTAAACTCCCCCTTCAACATCGAAACCCCAAGAAAGCCAACTGGGACAAGTTCGTTGTGGAAGTAGGGAGACAAAGTAGCGCCCTTCCATTGCATCTGATGGAAACTCCGTTTGAAATCGATGCTGCAGCGGAACTAATAGGCAATACTTTAGTCAAAGCCTATGAAAGGATCTGCCCTCTAAAGACTATAAAACCACAAAGATCACCGACATGGTGGACGAAAGAGCTTCAAAGCATTAGAAGGGAAACCAGGAAAACCTTTAACGCAGCAAGAAGCTCAAATTCGGAAACCGACTGGGATCTTTATAAAAACAATCAGCGCAAATTCAAAAGTGCGGTCAACAGTGCTAAACGCACCTCCTGGCGTAACTTCTGTTGCAGTGTAGAAAGCACTACTGAATCAGCTAGACTTAGAAAAATAATCGCCAAAGAACCGGCTGTGCCAGGTTACCTCAAGCTCCCCAATGGGGACTGGACACAATCCACCCATGAATCTTTAACACATCTACTGGAAACCCACTTTCCAGGATGTGATTCATACTCTGGTAGCACCCCAGACACAACCGTCTATGATTGCAACCCCATAACAGCAGCAATGGAGGATATGGTTAGTGTAGAAAGAATCAATTGGGCAATTGACTCCTTCTCCCCCTATAAATCTCCAGGAGTCGATGGTATTATCCCGATCATGCTACAAAAATCGAAACACCTCGTAACAGCATTCCTACACAAACTGTTTGTTAGTAGTCTAAAATGCGGTTACATCCCTAGGTGCTGGCGGGAAGTAAAGGTAGTCTTTATCCCAAAAGCCGGCAAGCCCAGTCACACGACCGCGAAGGACTTTAGACCAATAAGTCTTACATCCTTCATATTAAAAACATATGAAAAACTAATGGATATCTACATTCGTGACAAACTCGACCCCCAATACATATCCTCGGCACAGCATGCCTACACGAAAGGTAAGGGAGTCGAAACTGCCCTACATGATATCGTTAGTACAATAGAAAAACCTCTTCACGAGAAGGAATATACACTCGCTGCATTTCTCGACATTGAAGGAGCCTTCAATAATGTGAACACAAACGCAGTCGAAAGAAACCTCGCGAAGAACAACGTGGACCAACCTCTAATACATATTATTGGAAGTATGCTCAACCACAGAAATATAAATGCGAATCTGGGAGACACCCATCTCAAAGTAATAGCATCAAGAGGCACACCACAAGGAGGCGTTATCTCACCTCTGTTGTGGAACATAGTCATCAATGAGATACTCATAAAGCTAGAGCGAAATGGGGTAAAAGTCATAGCCTACGCAGACGATGTAGCGATACTAGTTAAAGGGAAATTCCTACCCACTATTAGTGAACTACTCGAGCGGGCATTGAAAACTCTCAACGAGTGGACAAAACAATGTGGTCTTGGCATCAACCCCCAGAAAACGGAACTCGTTCTCTTTACGAACAAGAGGAAGATACCAATATTCGACCTACCGGCTATCGATGGGACTACCCTCAAACTAGCCGATAGTGCAAAGTGCAAAGTGCAAATGCAAAGTAGTGTGGGCGCTACTGGCGCAATGAGAACCACGCCAACAGCGGGACTGGAAACCATCCTTAACCTGCTACCGCTAGACCTTTACATGCAAGAATCTGCAGCCAAAAGTGCTCTAAGAATCAGCCAGCTCAACTGCTGGAAATCGAACTCAGGAGGACATGCCCAAATTCTACACAGATATCTGGGCTCAGCTGTATCCTCTGACTACATGCTGCCTCACCATGACTTTCAAAGACCATTCTCCTGCATCCTCCCAAGCAGAGAGGAGTGGGAGAGGAACGAATTGGGCCCCGAAACCATATCCATCTACACTGATGGTTCAAAAATGGATGTAGGCGTTGGAGCTGGAGTGTTTTCAGAAACACTTAAACAGCACCTTTCGTCTCCCTGAGCACAGCAGTGTCTTCCAAGCCGAAATATTGGCAGTGGCAGAGGCAGCCAAAGCGACCTCAATGCTGGCGATACCACCAGATGATATCACCATCTTTATTGACAGTCAGGCTGCAATAAAAGCTATCTCTGCTGTCGAAATAAAATCTCGGCTTGTGAAACGTTGTCGTGAAGAGCTAAAGGTTCTTGGCGTCCAACATAATGTTAAGCTCTGCTGGGTCCCCGGACACAGAGGCATACAGGGCAATGAAATTGCTGACGAACTGGCAAGAAAAGGATCTGCCTCCAGCACTGACCAAGCAGACCAGTCTGTCAAACCACCACTATGCGACCTCAAATCTCAGGTGGGACAGAAAACACTGATCGCTGCCAAAAACAGGTGGAACTCCCTTCCAACCTGTGAAACTTCCAAAAGGATGTGGCCTGAGTATGACAAAGCCAGAACCCATAAACTGCTTCGTAGAAACAGGAAATCTGTCTCTACTTTAGTTGGGATTCTTACTGGACACAACTTACTGAAAAGCCACAAACTGAAAATGCATCTCATAGATGATGACCTCTGTAGAGGCTGCGGTGATGAAGAAATACACGAGGACACCCTCCACTTTCTGTGCCACTGCCCAGGCCTCAGCCAACTAAGAATGAGAACCTTAGGAAAATACTTTTTCCATGACCTCACGGATCTATCCAAAATCCCTCTCCCTAATCTTTTCAGGTTTGCATCAACATCTGGATGGCTAGAAAGAGACTAACAACAATGGACAGTAACGGGACAATGAATGAACCAACCACATAAGTGGACCCCCAACGGGCATCACAATGGGTCTATATTGACCTGAGTGCGATGAGGGAGGACACACACCGTCTGCCTCATCAACCCACCAACCTAACCTAACCTCATCTCCTCCATATGCGTATTTCCCATGCAAGACAGAAATTTCTTCCGACAGCTCAGCTTTTCTGCTTATTGTTCACCACTCGGAACGGTAAAGTAGGACTGGTAGGATAAGGGTCGGGTAAAGTTAATATTTTGACCTTCCGGTTTAAAATTTGTATCCCATTTGTTTTGCTAAACTGAGATATCATCAATTTTGCTGGGTCAGTTTATCTTAAGCTTTTGGATGGCTGCGCTTACATCTTCGATGACTGGAGGAGGATCGGTTTTTTTGCTTTATTACTCCCTTGACATTATTCCCATTAAACGGCTGCTGAAATTCTGCCTTAATATTTATATCTAAAATGCACTGTGCGTCTTTGACTAGATTAGCCTTATTATTTCGTAAATCTTAAGTTTTACTTTGAAGCTAGCTTCCAGTTGTTTAGCTTGTTTTTGGAGCTGCCTACGCTTAAATTGTCGCGAGACTCTTCAATTTTCCTGATCTGGGAGCGTTTTCTTCTCTTCTATTATTCTGGCTCATTATTCTTCCAGCGTGGTATGGGTGTTGCGTCGTAGCGCCTTGATATGCGCTTCTTCAGTCAGATACTTTTGAAAAATTAAATATCTGGCATTAGCGTCACATAAATTGTCTCCAAAATTACTGGGACCTCCGACTTAACACCGATTGCGAACGGAGGAGTTGAGAAGCTTCTCAAGAAAGTTTTATAATTTTGGACCTGTGTCAGATTTCGCAAGAGCTGGGGCAGTAAATCTTTCAGGATTTAAAGCAGTGACCCTGCACTGCGAACTGACCAGTCGGGCACTTGAACCACATCCTTTTGGGAACCTAGAAATATCGTTATACCACTGGCATCTTTTCGGCAGTGGCTGGGTTTCGCGATTTTCTATCCCCTAGGTGTCAATATTGGTGTATAGGGTGAGAGCACAATCTAGTTGGTTCTTCTAGGCTCTGGGGAGAAACGTGAAATCTTTTTTCTCGTTGGAAAGTCGAGCTCTGAATTTGGCTGCGATATGGAAATGGTCATATCTAGTCGATGTTTGCCCCTCCGAATGTTTATAGACCCATGATATTGCATGTTGCTAGGCATCTATGAACACATCTGGTCGGTTTGGTTGCCGTTTCTATGATTTTCAGATCGCTATGTTTCTTTACGAATTCAAAGCCGAGGAAACCTGGTGCTGCTTGTGCTTATAAAAGTAACAAAATCAGGACATTTTTGGTTCATTGTTATACATATTATAAACTTGAATCAATATTCATAATTCTTAAATTTAATATCCAGTGGCACAATCCAATGAAATTTAATTAATAAGACTACGAAGGACTATCGTCCATCCACTCAGCCATCATCTCACATCTGACCTTTGCTTCACCTCTATTGATAGACCCTGATGACAATTTATCCGTCTGAATGGACATAAATGATATTGACGATGGGTCATCATGGATGATGGTGTGATGGAGATGGGATTTCGCTGGTATTCAATGAGTGTAATTACTTGCCATTGTGTCTTGTAAACTGACGTGTAGTACTTCAACATCAATAATAGTCCACACAGTCGAACACAAATAAATCAGCCAAATGACCAAAGCCTATTGAAACATGACCCATGGACGTTGTAGGGGAATGTGTCAACCAACGCCCACGTGTTGCATTCGATTTTATCAATCGATAATATCGAACGAAGAAAAGCCCTAACAATCACAAGGAACGACAGAAACGGAAAAGCAAAAATAAAAATAAAATTCCTAAGGACAACCAAGTGGGAGATGAGGGTGCTTATGGTTTTATGTCCTTTAATTTATTTACTTGACGTAAATGCGTTGTCTTTTGGCCTTTTTTATTGAAAGCTACATCTATACGGAGATGGATGATAAATTGATGTTGTTGACTTGAAAATATTTACCGCAATGATAAGGACCAAGTTGAGAAGAGGAATGAGTTCCATAACATTACCATAACGTTACCAAACTCAGAAGTTGATTTATTTTTATAGATAGCTAACGGGTGATTTTTTAGCTGGTTTGGTTTTGGCAACACTGGTTTTGACAGCTGACGTGTGTTTAGTACCTTGTGTCACTGTCAAACAGCTTCAGTTTGGTTTGCAATTTAACCATGGATCGTCTTACAAATGAACAACGCTTGCAAATTATTGAATTTTACTATCAAAATTCGTGCTCGGTTCGAAATGTTCATCGCGCGCTGCTTCCATTTTATGATCGGCATTCTCGACCTTCTGAGCAGTCTATTCGGAAGATTGTGACCAAATTTCGCACCAAATTTACTTTGTTGGACATTAAACCACCAACACGTTTACGTACTGTGCGTAGTGAAGAAAATATTGCGGCCGTATCAGCTAGTGTGACAGAAGACCGCGAAATGTCGATTCGGCGCCGTTCCCAGCAGTTAGGCCTTTGTTACAGCACTACGTGGAAAATTTTGCGGAAGGATTTGGGCGTAAAGCCTTTTAAGATACAGCTGGTGCAAGAACTAAAGCCAGCCGACCTACCACAACGCCGAATTTTTGGTGAATGGGCTCTTGGAAAGCTGGCCGAGGATCCGCTTTTTTATCGAAAAATTGTGTTCAGCGATGAGGCTCATTTTTGGTTGAATGGGTACGTAAATAAGCAAAATTGCCGCGTTTGGAGTGAAGATCAGCTAGAAGTATTGCAACAGCTACCAATGCATCCCGAAAAAGCCACTGTTTGGTGCGGTTTATGGGCCGGCGGCATTATTGGGCCATATTTCTTCAAAGATGATGCGAATCGCAGCGTAACTGTCAATGGTGAACGCTACCGAGCGATGATAACAAACTTTTTTTTTGCCCGAAATGGAAGTTCTTGACTTGCATGATATGTGGTTTCAACAAGACGGTGCCACATGCCACACAGCACGCGAAACAATGGCGCAATTGCGAGGCGAGTTTGGTGAACAGTTAATTTCACGTTTCGGGCCGGTCAATTGGCCGCCTAGATCGTGCGATTTGACACCATTAGATTATTTTTTGTGGGGGTATGTCAAGGCATTCATTCGTGAGATACCGGCCGATATGTGTGAAAGAGTATGCCAAAATTGGACTCAGCGGATGGGCTACCTGAGACGCAGCCGCGGTCAACATTTGCATGAAATTATCTTTAAACATTAAATTGCAAGGTTCAAACTATTCAAATAAATATTTCATTAATTTTTTCGAAGTTTTTGTGTTTTTTTTTTAAAAAAAGTTCTAAACCTCTTAAAAAATCACCCGTTATTAGAGAGTAGCTTTTACAATGGAAGTAAGTACTCGAACGTCAGGTTCAAGATTCAATGTTTCTGTGTATACAAAAGTTTGTATTAACCCTTAAGTTTTAACCTAGCTGATGCCGATCAACTCCAACTCTCAGCTCTCTCGTGGCGACTGCTGAATGTCCAGCAACTTGACCGTGTATATGACGCATAGGGAATTGTTGGTTTATTTAGGCAGGATTTCCAGCAGATGCTTAATGGTAAACATTTTGAAAGAGTGATGGGTCAAAAAAGGCCTCACCTCCAGTTAACAAAGAGGCAACTCTGCCTCCTAGTATTGAATAAGTTAGTGCAGCCATCAAGAAGTTGAAGAACAACAATCAATTATCATCTGAACTCTTCAAATACTTAGGTGATGCTATGGAATTTTGTATGCACCAAGTTATGAATCCATGCCCGATGACTGGAATATCAGCTCCATAATAATCCACATCAAAGGCGATCCAATGTCTTGCACCAACTACCGGCAAGTACCATTGTGTCCTAAAAAGACAAAAAGGCGGACCCTGACAAGACTAAAACTCTTGTTCAGACGACGGACAAACACACGCGAAGTCGCCGATCAAAAACATCAACCTTTTGATCGAGGAGAACTATCAGTTGTATTTTCATTAATTTGTTTTGGAAAAACGGAATTTGGTGCAGATGGTCCATCCGTTGAGTCCAATTTTCGATCACTCGTTCGAGCATTTCGACTGGTAACTGGCGAATGACACGCGTGATGTTTTCCTCCAAGGCCTGAATCGAAGCGGGTTTGTCGGCATAAGCTTTTGACTTTACATATCCCCACAGGAAAAAGTCTAACGGTGTGATATCACACGATCTTGGTGGCCAATCGACCGGCCCAAAACGTGAAATTATGTGCTCACCGAAATGTTCTCTCAATAAGTCCATTGATTGATGCGATGTGTGGGAAGTGGCGCCGTCTTGCTGAAACCAAATGTCGCCGAGATCACGAGCTTCAATTTCAGGCATCAAATAGTCGGTTATCATGGTCCGAGTTGCTGCGAACGGCGCCGAATCGACTCTCTACGGTCTTCGTGTACACTCTCAGCTACGGCCGCTATATTTTCTTCACAGCGTGCTGGACGTGGTCCATTCGGTCGAATATTATCCAATAATGAATGCTGGGTCTCAAAATGGGTGATGGTGTTGCGAATAGTACGCTCAGTAGGCCGATTATGTTGACCATAAGTTTAGCGAAGTGCACGAAACACATTCCTCACAGAACGTGAATTTTCATAATAAAGTTGAACAATTTGTAAACGTTGTTCACGCGTAAGTCTTTCCATTATGAAATGCCAAACAATACTAAACAAAAATAACATGACAGCATGACACGACTCACACGTGATCTGTCAAAAAAGGCTATTGAAAAAAGTGTCTCTACTTGGATCACCCGTTACAATACAAACATACTTTTGAGGACAGGAATCGATCAGGAGAAAGCCGTCATCGACAATGATTTCATTGTTATTGAAAATCCTTAGGAGAAAGTGGAGGCTGTATGGGCTGTTATTCAGGAAGTTCTTAGGGTGAATAAAAGCATTCGCAAGAACCGCGTCCTAGAAAACAATGCCCTACTCCATCACTTATATCTCCGAAATGACATAAAGCAATGGCGCTCGGAAAAAAGCGGTTTCACCCGGTTCAGTGACAAAAACTTGACAAACGCCATCATCACCGAGCGATCGGAAATTATCCTGTTTTGGACACCAATATCTAAGGCATCTAGGGATACAAAAAATAACTGGTGCAAGCTGGTGATCGTTAGACAAAACGGACTGCCACTGGAGGAGTAAAAGTGTAGTAATGTACCTTTGCATCTGGCTGGATCAGTTTCTATATTTCGAAATGCATGTAGATGCTGCTCTGGCGAGAGCTAGGGGAGCGTTTGCCCTGAAAAGACGATTGTATTATAGCAGACGTCTTGACAGCAGGGTGAAGTTGGTTTGCTACATGGCCCTCATCTGGCCGATGATTGTCTGTAGGTGCCCGGTGTGGTTTAACGTTGTCCCATCTCAAAATGAAACGAGTGGTGGGTGCACGACTGGGTCGTACGCAACTTTCTCTTTCACAGCGAGTTAGGCGTTAGATATACATAATGTCGAAATGTGATTATACGAACGTTTACTCCGAAATTTGAAGGAATCGGTGTCTATGTGAATAATAATTAATTTTCGATATTGGCCAAAACTGAAAATTCCGTTTAGTGATAGTTGGGCTACAACTAATTATGTGGAATTGTTTAAAACTATAAAAGTAGTAAATATATTAAATTTCATTCAATTTGACATAGTAGTCTGCGAGAAATTAACAATTTTCTTTATATCGCCTATATGACAAAATCCTTTATATGGATTTTTTCGAAAAAAAACTGGGTATGCAATTTTGTTGGAACTAATATGCTTATAGTATATATAAAGTTTAATCAAAATCGTTAGAGCCGTTTTCGAGAAAATCGAGGTTATGTGTATTTTTTATATGGCAGGTACCGTTAATAACATGGCTAAAAGCAAACAAAAAAAAATGGCCTAGAATTATGACCAAAAGAAAATTGGATACGAAATTTGAAGAAAATCGGTCAAGCCGTTTGGGCTGGGGGAACATTACGGACCGACGAACCGACGCGACGGACGGAATTCCAAAAACCACTTTTTTGGGTTCCACTATCATCGTAATGTTAGAATCAATCAAAATCTCGAGGTCGAAAATTTTCACGAAAACAACATCTTTCTCTTTGTAAGAGAAAGTTAAAAAGGGGTTTGAGAGGCAGTGCCTAAGAAGCTCCAACCAGGTTCTATACAGCGGGCCAACATAAACAGAAAAGACAATTTTCTTGTAAAACTCATTCGGTTTCACGAGGCAAGAGCAAATGCTACCCCAATGAAGAATATTTTGAAAGTGCACGATTAAGAGTCTACATTCCGCAGAAGCTTTCCAATATTTGCATAATCGATGGCTGATACAGGATATATCGGCGGTTCTGCTTATCTACCACGTCTTCAGAAGAACTATGGATAGGCGGCTCGTATACGATCGAGAAGTCATCGTTAAAGGCAGTGGAGAGTGTTTGTGGTTCAGCAGGCTGCCGCCAATACTTTGATGCGGGGATGAAGATATGACGGAATCCTTGAATGGTACGAACAGTTATTATGGGAAAATAAAACAGTTGTTTTTACTATTTTCCGTTGAATTTCTTCATATTTGTTCACCTTCTGAACCATCCTTGGACTTCCACAAATATTTGAAAACCGAAATTAGCCAAATCGGTGAAGCCGGTTTTGAGCTTTAGTGAGACTAACAAAGGTCAATTAGTTTGTATATAGATGTAGCTATTGTTGGTTTACAAACACAACTGTATTGCTGTAAAATCTCATCGTACTAACAGCAGCACCTATGAATCCTGCTTCATAGTACCGACGATAGTTGGTACGGAATATATCGGATAAGCGGTCCTTTTTCAACATTTACAACACTTTCAAACTTGGGGAATCAAACATAATGTGGCATTCAAAAAGCTTGTGTTTAAATTTATATGCACATTGCTAAATGAGGTCCTCTCAGGTAAACCCACTACAATTACCTTAACCTTAAGTATTTCAAATTAGAACTCACACCCGAGCTCATGCAACATACTCAACATTCTGTAGTAATTGGATATGACCCAAAAGTGCACATTCGAGTCACGGTTTAAAAAACCAAAATTTCAGTTGCTCTATAACCACTACACCATAATGAAGTGGTACCTACCCTCAAGACTGGAGTATTTTCTCTGGGATTTGGTATTCCTTTTGTTAAAAAAAAAAATAAACACAAAAATATTCCTGTACGATATATCTCGAAAAAAAAAGCTGCGACCACGTTACGTTATACAGAAATATGTGACCTTTCATGCAGCAATGCGTATCCCTGTCCATATACCCGTATCTATTACTACACCTTAACGAGTTTTCCAAGAAACTCCCATTCCAACAGCGCATATTACATATTATATGTATACGTGTTCACAGGTACATTAAAACCGACTTCCTAGCTGTACGTGCATTTTGTACAATTTATTGGAAAGCCTAGTAGAACCATTAAGTTGGATATAAAACCAGAGTAACCCCAGTTAGATGAAACATCAAAGCGCGCCTTTTTTCGCGTCGTAATTTGTTTTAAAAAAGTTTGCACAACCCTAGAGGCTGTAAGGATATTGATAAGTACTTGTGCAGAGGTGAACCTTTTATATATCTGACAATAGGGCGTAACGTTAATGTTTATTCAACGTAAATTAATTTTTTTTAATACCATCTTTCCCGAATACCTGGAAAGCAAATTAGATTGGTTTAGTATCTAAAAATAAATAACGAGATTCAACCAGAGTTGTTGGCTTTTTATTCCGTGTAGGTAGGACTCTTGTTAACCACGTTCATTGTAAATGTAGTTTATGTATTTTTAGTCGTCGGGAATTCGCAATCTACCGATACCAGACTTCATTATCCTAGACTGCAGCGCAATCAATTGCCCATTTGGAATTCTATTCACATCCTAATAATAAATATATGAAACGAATGGATATGTGACCGCAATAGCAATCCCATTTGCTGTATGTGTTTTTTGGAACAGACCAAAAACAAAAACAACACAGATCGTCCTGCGTCGTTGTATAAAGGTGACAAATCTTTATGTTCATGGAAATTGCTAATTTTGGTAGCTACCTTTATTTTGGGCTATACGTTTAACACGTACGACATTAAAACGGAAAGGGATTTGGTATTTGAACTCAAGGACACTTGAGACATGAAACTGTGCTATTATAATCAAACTCTGAAATTTACAGGGAAATCAATGAATGCAGTAATACTCATAAATATATATTTAGAAAATGGCTTTTTAGGATCACGTAAGCTATTCTTAAATCGTTGTATCTTTTGTGAAAATATATTCTAGGTTAAGTTAGGTAAGGTTATTTTTATGGGTTCACACTTTGATCAATTTATATCCGCTGTGAGCCTACTTTGAATGAATCCTTTATTTATGAGATTATTACCTGTGGTTCTCTGAACCCCTCAGAAGCTTTAACAAAGTAAAAGATGTCATTACGTACTCACCGTAAAGATCCAAAAAATATTTTGCCGGGTTCCATAATTTTAAATAAAGTTTCCCCATTCACCTTTTGTCACCACAGCCTCTGTTGAAGTAACGGGTCCGCCATCTAACTTTTTTTTCAACTAGTGCTTATTTCGTGAATGGTAACACTTAGCTAATGTCTGATTTGACAGATAAATAGTTTTATCCTTCCGCTGAACGAATATGGTTGCGTATACGCTTGAACAACGCTTCGCTAAGTGGGCCTGCGATAGACTTAGAGAAGATGCCGATTTTGCCAAAAAAAAATCATCTGTTCAGATGAAGCTCATTTTGATCTTGGCGGGTATGTAAACAAGCAAAATTGTCGCATTTGGGGCACAAAAAACCCGCACGCATACATTAAAAAGCCAATACACCCAAAACGAGTCACTGTTTGGTGCGGATTTTGGTCCAGAGACTTTTCTTCGAAAATGAGCAAGGAGTGGCCGTTACAGTCAATGGCGATCGTTATCGGGCCATGTTGAACGAATTTTTGTTCACAAAAAAAAAAATAAAAAATACACTCGATGTTTTGCGCCCTGTTTTTGAAGATCGCATTATCAGCCGCAGAGCTGATGTCGTTTGTGCTTAAAAATTGGACCGATCGTGTAGGCTACTGCATGGTCAGCCGAGGCAGCCATTTGAATGAAATTATTTTCCATTATTAACAGGAAGGATTGTACTTTCAAATAAAAAAAGAAATTTGAGAAAATATTCAGTAGTTTTTGTTATAGCATTTTTAAAAAAAAATTATTTGGCGGACCCTTTGGTTGAGTTTAGGTGACTTGCTCCAACTTATTAATTCAACTTCTCGGATGTTTTATGGTGGCTGATAGGCAATTCATTCGCATATTTAATGTTATCTTACTGGTCAAAATGTCTGTCAAGGCTTACAATTTCATTATGGAGAAGTTCACGAACAAGCAGCGTTTGAAAATTATTGAACAAATACTACAGGAATTCTGAGTCTGTGGTCGAAATTTCAAGAACGCTTAAGAACATCCATTGATGATCTTCTCAGGTATATTTGTACAACATGCCATTTAGGATTTTCAAGGGTTAGAGGGTCCCCAAGATTAGCGTTGGCTCCGGATGATCCCAGACGGCATCGGCCAATTCCGTAGTGGATACTGTTGGCCCATGTCTTGGTTGTTTCTAATAAATAGCAACTGGCCCTGCAAGTTCTACTTTGTATAAAACAAAAATTTACGAAGCAATGCACCAGGAATGATAGAACGCTTAACAGAAAAGGTGCGTTGAACGACTACCGGAAGCCATAAGCTGCTACAAAGCAGACATTACTGCCATTCAGGACATACGATATGATAGGACAAGAAAAAAGAGGATGAAAACTGTGACATTTACTACGGTCCATGCTATAGACGTCATATGTTTTGAAAACATCAGCGAACGTAAGTGTAACAATCCGCATCAAAGCAAAAATTTCCAACAAAAGCCCTTATTGTCGGAAAATACACAATTTCTCCATCTTGATATCCAAAATGAGATATGACGATACACAAGAGGCTCGCATCCAATATTTGGGTAGTCCGAACTTTCCGACGGGGCTAACATTGATTAGACCACTACCTTGTTGCAGCCAAGTCAAGAATGCGAATATTCACTACGCCACAACAAACGAGAAATATTGTCAACAAATTTAATGTCAAAAGAATGGCAAGCCCTTCCCAGAACGCTTATCCCTTAACCACTCAATTTACACCATACCACCAGCATCTAATGTCGGAGAAGAATGGCAACGATTCCGACAAGCCTTTAGATCAGCCGTAACTGATGTGCTGCTGTCCTCAATATCGCTTACAAGATCCAATCTGCCGCCTGAAACCGTTTACCAACAATCTGATTGGCCCTTATCAGTTTGGTTTTAGGCCTGGAGTCCACAACTGATGAAATCTTCACACATCGGCAGATCCATGAAGAAACCCAAGAAGTCCAAATCGATACACACCACCTATTTGAAAGACTTTTACGACAGCATATGTACGAACTGTACAGAGCCATGTCTAGTTATGGTATACCGCTCAAACTAATCCGTTTGTGTAGGATAACGATGGATAATTCTCGCATACTAGCATACGCCAACGATATTGACAACAATGGTAGGACTCAACGTGATATCATAGCCACGTTTGCCAGTATAGAGAAGGAAGCGGCAAATCCTGTCTAAATCGTTTTTTGGTATCG
This sequence comes from Rhingia campestris, assembly GCA_932526625.1. Taxonomy (NCBI): domain Eukaryota; kingdom Metazoa; phylum Arthropoda; class Insecta; order Diptera; family Syrphidae; genus Rhingia; species Rhingia campestris. The sequence goes on from OW052182.1 coordinate 171,411,265, forward strand.
AATCTGTTGGTGAGGTCGTTTCCGACCCTGATGGTGCAGCGAGAATTCTGCATCGTCATCCTACACAAACGGACGAGTTTGGCCGGTATACCAAAACTAGACACGGATCTGTATAGTTCGTCTCTATAAATGCTTTCGCATGCGGCTTTGAAATCGATAAATAGGTGGTGGGTATCGATTTGGACTTCTTGGTTTTTTCCAGGATCTGCCGAAGTGTAAAGATTTGATCGATTGTGGACTTTCCTGGCCTAAAACCACACTGATAAGGGCCGAGCAGGTTGTTGGTAAACGGTTTCAGGCATTCACATATTACGGCAGATAGGATCTTGAAGCGATGTTGAGTAGACTTATGCCTCTGTAGTTGCCGCAGTTCAGAGGGTCTCCTTTTTTGTGGATCGGGCAAATGATGCTGAGGTTCCATTCTTCAGGCATGCTTTCAATGATGAGTTGATGGGAAGGCCGTGATTTCCGGTGGCCTTATTAAGATTGAGTTTAGATATTGCCATCCTCACTTCACTTAGGTCGGGTGGTTGGCAGTTTTCGCTGTCGTTGCCAATATTAAATGGTTCGTTCTGCCTGACAGCGGAATGTTGTTCGTCATCGCCGTTTAACAGTCTGCAGAAATGGTTCTTCCATATCCTCAGCATCGACTGTGTCTCAACTACGATATTTCCTTGTTCATCTCGACAGGATTCTGTTCGAGCCTTGTATCCTTGGCTTTGACGTTTTACTCTTTGGTAAAACTTGCGAACATCGTTCCTGGAGTGGCACCTCTCAATATCTTCGGTCGCGCGCCTTTCTTGCTCTTTTTTCTTCTTTTTGAAAAGCCGATGTTCTTCCCTTCTTCTTTGCCTATAGAGCTCAATGGCAACTCTCGTCTTCACCTGCAGCTTAGCCTTGTAGGCCTCGTTCTTGGCTGCGAGCTTTTGTCGGCATTCCTCATCAAACCAGGGGTTTCTTGCTGGTGGCCGCGAGAAACCTAGCACATCAGTTGCGGCTGATCTAATGGTTTGTTCGCATCGTTGCCTTTTTTCTTCGACATTAGATGCTGGTGGTGTTGTGTGAATCGAGAGGTTAAGGGATACGCGTTGCGCGAAGGTCTTGGCGGTCTCTGGCGATTGCAGTCTTCCAACATTTAATTTTTTTCACAGTATTTCTGGATTGTTATGACGTGGTGGATATCCGCATTCTTACCTTGGCTGCTACAAGGTAGTGATCCGAGTCGATGTTAGCTCTTCGGAATGTTCGGACATCCAAAATACTGGATTCGTGCCTCTTATATATCGCAATGTGATCAATTTGGTTGACCGTTCGTTGATCTGGAGACCGCCATGTCCCCTTATGAATATCGAGGTGAGGAATCCGTGTGCTGGCTATAGTGGCATTTCGTTCCGTAGCGAAGTCAATTAGCCTAAGTCCGTTACCAGACGTGTTGTCGTGTAGGCTATATTTTCCGACAGTACTGCTAAAGATGTCTTCTCTTCCTACCTTTGCGTTAAATTCTCCCAGCACGATTTTAACATCGTATTTTGGTAGTCGCTCATAGGTTTTGTCGAGGAGCTCGTAGAAGCAATCCTTAGTTATATCATCTTTTTCCTCCGTCGGAGCATGAGCGCATATAAGGCTTATGTTGATAAATTTGGCCTTGATGTGGATTGTTACAATGCGTTCGCTAATGTCTTGGAAACATAAAACTTCTTGCCTAAGTCTGGCACATATAACAAATCCGCATCCGAATAGTCGCTGTTTCTGCTCACTATAACACGGTCCATAGTAGATGTCAAAGTTTTTTATCCTCTTTTTGCCCGGCCCATCCCATCGTATTTCCTGAAAGGCAGTAATGTCTGCTTTGTAGCAGTTTAGGGCTTCCGCTAGTTGTTCGCCTGCACCTCTTCTGGTTATTCGCACCAAACAATCACAGTTTTTCAACAATTACTCTTCGGTTTTCAAAGCCCCAAAGGCGACAATTTTGACTATTAACGAAGCCATGAAGATGAAAATGAGCTTCATCACTGCAGATGATTTTGTTCGAAAAATCTGCATCTACTTGTTGTTGTTCCAAAATCCATTAAACAACCTCTCTTTGGGCTGCATGGTCAGTAGTCTTCAGTTCTTGAGTCAATTGAACTTTGGAAGCATGAAGTTTCAAGTCTTTCGTGAGGATTCGCTGTAGAGAGCTTCTCGAAATGTCCAATACTTAACTACTGGTGCCGAATTGATGTTCCTGGACTGTCAGCAAGACTCTCGCTAACTGCTTTGATGTTTTCTTTTGAACGGCTTGTGACAGGACACACAACCTTTTTTCAATTATTCTCTTCATAGTTGGTGGTTTTAAATCACAATGACAGCCATGTTTTGTACGAAAATTGCGGACTGTAGCTGACAAACCTTCATTATTTTTAAAATATTGCTCAACCATGAATGCGATGTTCTTTGGTATAGCGCTCCATTTTTACTAACCCCGAACTGTCAGCTGTCACATTGTTATCTTTTTTTGAAAGTTTGCGTTTTTGTGCAGAAAAATATTACTTGGATCTACCTGACTATATTAATTAAGATTAAGTCTATAACTTTTCAAAACAAATATGTAACAATAAAGTAACCCGGGGTCTTCACGAGAAATATTTCATAGAATGCAATGTGGCATTCTATGAAAATCGCTTGTGGAGATTTCAAATAGTGTTCTATGAACATTTTCTTTCTATGTATTGCTCAGTGCATTGCTTTCTATGGATAGTATTCTATGGGCTGTCGTTTATTTTTGACATTCGTGTTTTTGAATGAAATAGTAAGCAATGGGAATGCCCACCCTACGTTTCATAGCATTCTATCATTATTTCTTACTATGAAAAGTGACAGATAGTAAGCTATCGCATATTGCTTGTGGAGACGCGGTGTAACGGCTGTTTTTTGGTCAACAAGGATTCCTCAAACGATTTTAATTAAATTTTTAAATTTTAATTTAACGTTAATATAAAACAGAGTGCATACGCTTCTACATTATTGGGGAAGTTTTTCCGAGTCGTGTCGGCCCTTTTATTTATGTTTTAATAACAAATGGAATGTAACCAGACCTGCTCTTCTAAAAAATAAACTAGAAAAATCGTCAAATTCTCGCATACTTGGTACTTCAACATACTCTACATCACTACGGATGACCCAGTTGTGTACTTTATTTGACCTGTAGATACATTTTCAATCGTATCTGCAATATTCAAAGCCAAACCCCGATGGATATCAAGTAAAAGTACAAACCAGAACCATTCTATTCAAATGTCAAATGGTTTTCCACGTCCTGCACCCATTGTTTGCATTAATATTAAATACTGATTAAATATTGTAGAAACTTACCAACAACCCACTGGGACCTACCCTTAATCATTCGGTTTTTTTTTTATTTCCAACAAAAAGTATTGATAACATTGTTGTTAGCTTTACGTCAGATATATCGTGTGTACAAAGGTTATTGATGGTATGCGCTTGGACATTAACCCATTCTTTATCTGACACTGACACCCAACACACCTTCTAACCCACTTCAGCTTCAATTTGTTTGTTTAGTTAAATATTCATTGGAACAATCTAAATGTGAGACCTGCTCTAAGGATTGGGAAAATCTATACGTGTGTTGTAAGCAATTTAAGAAATTAATTAGCAAGCCACATCGTGGGTGTTCGAATATTCTGGAGCAAGGAACAAGATAAGTAGAACTAAACTTCCAAAATAATCAGATGAAATAACTGACAAGTCAAAGAGAGAGATAACCTTGTCGAGGACTACTGTTGGGAATTTAATTTAGCTCTGCCAAAGGCGATATAATTTCCTTGTCATAGAAAACTCTGATGTAACAAAAAATCAATAGACGAGACATGATCCTGTGAAGGTCCTTGTTTTTTTTTCTGTTTCACATTCATTATGAAGTCATTTCATTTTGTCAATGTTTTGTCAAAACCCAATCGAGGTTTTCATTGGTTTTGACACGACATTGAGTAGCATGATGTGTTGCTGTTTACCTTCGTTGTATCTGAAGTTATTTTGGAGGGTATTGTAAGAAAATTGTGTGTATGTGTACATAGGAACCAAACCGCAAAGGATTGTTGGATGTGAAATTAACTCAATTGGAAGTGAGTTCGGATCACATGGAATTAGGTAACTTAAGTTTGATTCCTAAATTTGTGCGTGAAAAGTTTCCGAAGAGAATTAGTTAACCTATGAAAGAAGACTTAACTTGACTATTGATAAACTAGGTAATGTTGGCAAAGTTTTGGTTGAAGGATGAAGTAGTCGTAAACGCCATTAATGCTCCCCATTGTATGATTAACCGGCGAGACAATTTTAACGTCTAGCCGAAATAGTTGACTAGTTGCTTGGTGTCATCATCCTTGGTGATGTAAATGTCAACCAAATTAATTCGTTACGGTATTTGATCAGAACAGATGACACTTAAAAACAGGTTTATTATTTGCAATTAATGAGGGCTTAACCTTACTTGTGGAGGGACTAACACATATTCCTAATAAACACAACAACTTCCAAAGTATCTTGAATGTATTTCTCAATCGATGAAACGTGCTGGGCAAAAATATAATGAAAATATGGGAAATTTACTACGGTCCGTGTTAAAGTGAGCACAATTAGGGACTTGGATATCTTATACCTCAAAGGCATCAGTGAATGCATTGATACAAACCGCGTCAAAGCCAATTGCGCCAATAAGCCTTATATGCGCTCACGCTACGACGCGACAGAGAAGGAAAAACTTAAAACTTATAAGCGAATATTAACTATCAAAGGTAGGAAAAGAGGATATCTCTAGCAGTATTGTCGGAAAACGCAGCCTAGATGAGAACACGTCTGGCAACGGACTTAGCTGAGGAACAAAATGCCACTATAGCCATTGCACAGTTTCCTTACCTCTATATCCATGAAGGATATAATGATCACATTGCAATAGATAAGAGGCAAACATCCAGTATTTTTTTCCAAACATTCCGAGGGGCTTACCTAGACACCGACCAGTATACATTGTTGCAGTCCAGGTTAGAATACGGATATCCACCACGCCAAAACAAATACGAAATACAATAGATTAACAAGTCCTTCACAGAACGCGTATCCCTTAACCTGACGATTAACACCATTCCACCTACACGATTGTCGAAGAACTATGACAACGATGTCGACAAGCCAATAGATCAGTTACAACTGTTAATGCTAGGTTTCCTGCACCCAACAGCAAGAAACTATTGGTTTGATGAAGAATCCCGGAAACTACAAGGCCAAGACAGTTGAAGACGAGAGCTGCCATTAAGCTGTCATTGAGACAAAGAAGGATGGATGAACACCGGATTTTCCGAAAGAAGAAAAATAGCAAGAAAAGGGTGCTATCGATGATATACAGAGGTGCCACAGCCACTCCAGGAAAGGTGTTCCCAAGTTTTACCAAAGTGTAAATCGTCAAAGCGAAGGATACAAGGCACGAACAAATTCCTGTCGAGATAAACAAGGAAATATCGTAGTTGAGACACAGTCGAATCTGAGGATATGGAAGAACCACTTCCGCACTCTGTTAAACGGCGATGACGATCAACATTCCGCTGTCAGGCAGAACGAACTATTCACCCGACCTAAGTGATGTAAGGATAGCAATATCTAACCTAAGCAAAATATGGTTGCCGTAAATGGCGCTCTTCTTTCCGACCTTTATAAAGCATGTGGAGATGATTTGGTAAGCAACATTCAATTTGTTCGGATAAAAGTATGCCTGAAGAATGGAACCACACCACCCTATCCACAAAAGGAGACCCTGTGAACTGCGTCAGCTACAGCGGCAGAAGTCTCCTCAACATAGCCCACTAGGTAATATCTCCCGTTAAATGTGAACGCGTGAAACCGTTTACCAACAACCTGATCGGCCCTCATTAGTTTGTTTTTAGTCCACAACTGATCAAATCTTCCCACAGACCCTAGAAAAAAGCCAAGAAGTCCAAATCGAAACCCACTACCTTTTCATCGAGTTCGAAGCCCAATACGACAGCTTTTATAGACTCCAACTATACAGAGCCTTGTTTAGTTTTGGTATACCGCCAAAAACTAATTCGTCTGTCCGAGATGTCTATGGAGAACTCACGCTGCTCCATCAGGGTCGAAAATGACCTCATTGACACATTCGATACCAACAAAAGATTTAGAGAATTCGATGCACTGTCATGTGACTTTTTATATCTAATACTTGAGAGGATTGTGCAAAACTCCGGCGCCAAAACCAGTGGCACAATCTTCCATAAATCGGTGCAACTACTATCATATGCCGACGATATTGACATCGTTGGTCGGACTCAACGGGAAATCACTGCCGCGTTTGCTAGTATAGAGAAGGAAGCCGCAACAATGGGTTGAGCAGTAAATGAGGGTAAGACTAAATATATGCTTTCAACACGAAATTTTTATACCTCGGCTCCGCTATTGACTCTGACCACAACATCTCGTCAGAAATTAAACGAATAATTACTCTTGCCCACCGCTGTAATTGGCGGTCTAAGAAGACAATTTAGTAGTAAAGCCCTCAATCGAACTACTAAGGAGATCCTATAATTATTAGACCCTGATGATCCCGCAGTCCTGCTCTATGGCGCTGAAGCATTCTTGGTCGATTTGAGAGGAAAATTCTTCGAAATTTTCGGTCCCGTTTGCCGAACGGTCTATGGAGACGAAGATTCAACGAAAAACTATACGAGCTGTACGGCGACATGACCCTTGTCAAAAAAAACTCCGCATAGGACGTTTAAGATGTCTTGGACATGTTGAACAAATGGACACTAACACTAGAGGTAGACCTCGTCTTAAATGGCGCGCAAAAGTAGAATCCGACTTCAACCAAATTGGAGTGCCCAACTGGAGGCAATTAACCTGGACGGGCTAATTGAAGAGGCATGTTGGTTGATACACAGGTTCATTCCGAACTGAAGCGCCAGTTAAGTAATTAAGTGAGTATCATAAACGATAACGAACACCATTATTTGTTATTGCCTGACAAGCCGCATTTTCGAACAATGTCCCAATAATGACTCCAGCCCAATAATCCGCACCAAACAATCAAAATTTCTCAACACTTACTCGTCGTTTTTCATAACCCCAAATATGACAATTTTGACTATTAACGAAGCCTTCAAAATGAAAATGAGCTTCATCCTTCATCACTGCAAATGATTGTTCATTGATACATTCAGCGAAGTCTCTTCGCGCTGCATAGTCAGAAGTCTTCAGTTCTTCAGTCAATTGAGACTATGGAGACGAAGCATGAACTTTCAAGTCTTTCGTGAGAATTCGCTGTAGAGAGCTTCTCGAAATGTCCAATTCTTGACTACAGGAAAGAAAGCCTTAGTCGATTTGAGAGACAATTTCTTTGAAAAATCTTTGGTCCCGTTTGCGTTGACGGGCTATGGAGACCGGATTCAATTCTCAGATAAATAAAATTAAAAATATTGTTTCTCATTTTTCTTATACTTTTTTATATTTTTTTTCGAAAAATAACAAAAAATAACAATTCAACTTTGGTCATCAGGTTAGCACATAACACTTTTTTTCATTTTTGTTAAGCTTTTAATCCCTAAACTTAATTCTAAACTTATAAACTAATTATTTTAAACATTTTTAAATAAATTTAATAATGTGTCGATCCTCCCTAGTTGAGAATGACCTCATAGATTCGATTGGGAAGCGATTCGTACAATTTTCCAATATAATCTAGGGAAATGGCTGACCAAGCGCTCTTGATGGCTTCAATTAGTTCCACTTTGTTGGAATATTGTTTACGAACCAGCCATCCCCATACATTTTCTATTATATTAATGTCGGGTGAGTAAGGTGGGCCACTGCAATAAACTGACAGTTTGGTCCGCAATCCATGACCTAACCACCCGGGCAGTATGGATCGGAGCATTGTCGTGTTGAAAATGCCATGGCAAATTACCAAACGAATTGTTAAAATGGGGAAAATCAGTTTCAAGTACTTTTTTGTAAGTGTTTGCATTCATAGTTACTGTCAAAAACTGTAACTCGCACATGCCATTGTAAGATATGGCTCCCCATACCATCACACCCCCCACCCGACTATGAAGGCGATCCAATTGGTGTTCCTCCTTGCGAAGATCATGAAAATAGAAATTATATCCGCCTGGACCTTCCAAATTAAATTTCTTTTCATCCGAAAAAACAACGTAGCGCCAATCAGAATTCCATGTCATATGCGCTCGTGCAAAATTCAAACGCATTTCCTTACGATTCACGTTAAGTGGTGTTTTTTTCTTTGATTTTAGCCTTTTTAGGTGTGGAGCTTTCCTTATCACTCTTTGAACGGTGGATAAGCTTGCTTTAACGCCAACATTTGCCCTGATCTTTGTGGCCGAGTCATGAGAGTTCGATGCTTCACTTAAAATAGCTCTCTTATCAGCATTTGAAATCACTTTATTATTACCACCTTTATTATTTTTAGCATATCCCGACTTATTGCGCAGGAATGCGTAAACAACTTTACGACTTCTTCCGATTTTTTCTCGATATTTCACTTATTGATAGCCCTAACTCCTTGTAAGCTTCATTTTTTGATTTTTCTTCTTCTTATAGACTACTTGAGCAAAAAAAAATTAATTGTAATACGCGTTCAACAGTTGAATAAACACAGAAATGAATTTGCATGTGCTAACCTGATGACGCAGAAATAGAGCACACTTTCCTTGAAAGTAAAAAAAAATAGCTAAAACCTAGTGTTGCCAGATGGTATTTGATAAAAGTAGTACATGGGGTTCCAAATCCCGGACTTATCCGGACAAATGACGAACAGAAAAAGAGTACAAAATTAGGACAAACAAAAAAATAGTTTTTTTTTTAAATGTTTTAATATGGTTCTAAGGTATCGACTTCTTTAACATAAAATAAATAGTTTCGCATTTCGACTCCTTGTTGAAGGTGCACTTCCTTCTCGGAATGTTGTGCAACTGCAATTACATTATTCATTTTAAAACACAACTCTATATGGAATAAATATATTTAATGTATGTATGCATAACCTGATTATACAATTCACTCCGTTCAGTCGTAGTATACATTTTTAATCCAAATATGTTTACTTTCACATTAAAAACATTTGCTTTGAGAGAGCCAAATCCACCACAATGGCCGTGTTCCGGATTTCTGACTACAACTGAATAAGGTAAAGTAACGCGGAACGCAAAATCTTACCGAATGGTAAGGTAAATGTCAAACTATGCCAAACCCTTTATTTTGCAATTTAATTTTATCATATTTTTAGATGTTTATTAACTTCCATCTATTCAGAATAATTATGCTTTATCAGAAAAGTAAAACAGAACTTGAATAATCTATAACATCGAGTAATTTTATTGATATAAAAAAACATCTTAAGGACATGCCGAAGAAAAATCAATTGTTTCACTCATATCTGAGTGCCCATGCGTAAATTTTCAACTTGTTTCGTCAGCCATTTCCCGTCATTTCCCCTAATGTCACGTAACTAAAATGGTCGATTGACCAATGTGAACAGGGCTTCATCATGATGTCTTACTAAAACTGAAACCCGGAACACGGCCAATGATTGTTCTGAGTATTCATTTCTGAATTATTAATTTTGTTGATTTTAGTGATCTCCTAATTATTTTTTATAAAATATTAATTAAGACAAACTGCCAAGTAGATAAGTGAAAATACCATCCCGGACATGTTATTAAAACTATACCGGACGTTCCCCGCAGAGGCAAAATGAGTACATGTCCGGGAAAACCAGGACGGATGGCAAGGCTACTAAAACCATATAACGGGATCTTTTCGACGTATGATTTTTTTGGGCGCTAGAGTGTATACTAAGATGAGAAAAATAGAATATAAAAAAGTAGCTGCATTTCAACAACAACAACTACAAGAGCAATTATATTAAGCTTATAGGGTGTGCTAACCTTATGACGCGCAGTGTATATTAGTTGAGGCCCAGGTTGTCCTCGGACAGTAGCGCCACTTTAGTAAGGAATTTAGTATATGCAGACTTCCCCAAAGAGAGGATTGGACGTTTTTTTCAATATAGATTGTGGTCGATTTTACATAAGCAATATATTAGAAAAATCAAATGTTAAACGGATTACATAAGTCCTTAAGCTTAATAAAATATTTTCACTCTACTTAAGAGATTTTGGGAAATCGATAATTTCGCCCTACAAATAACAACCGGCTTCATAGTCTACGCCATTCCCAAAAATGAACTCCCGACTTACATTCGCAGACCTTTACTCATACCATTCCACCTACCTACTCGTAAAAGTCGAATAGAAAATACGCCTCTGACATGAATTAGCTCTGAAATAATACATGGTAGTCTTTTGTATAGGAATTGCCGATGAAGTTCATCTCTTGTTTCGCTTTCATTAGTGGCAATTGCCACTTTTATTACACCATTACAGATATTTTTTCATCATGCTTTAGTATGGCATGATAACGCTCCACTGTCCAGGAATTACCAATCAAGCGAAACAACAGCCGGCCATCTTCAAGTAATTTGGTATAATGTTGCGAAATATAAATGGGAAGTGGTTCGTCCACTTTAGTGGAACCATTTTTACTCACTTCTTGGGTATAGGTATCGTTGAATAAGGTTCGGGCAGAGGGACGTCTAATCAAAAATTTAAAGCTACGACATGTGCCAGGACCAGAAATTGGCTTGTCGTGCAAACAACGGTGTTTGTTTAGTTGTGGTTGTACAGTGACTTGATTTAGGATAGCATTTCAGGATTAGAGGTCACAACATTGGGGAAATTTTTTTTTGATGAAGGTTGATAACATTTTATTGGACTTGCAATGGAAAAATAAAAAAATCATGGGTTGTTAAGAATACCTCTACTTTAATTCATTTGGACATCGAAATCATTCTAACACTGGGGAACACACATTTCGTTGAATAAGAGCTGACACTCGTTTTTGACTTATTTTTGGTGTATGAATGTGAAGATGATTACAGCACGTCACATTTTTAACCTACAGGATATCATGTTTTCCTGCATATCATACAAAATATGCATAAAAAACAAACTAAAGCACCAAACAATTACCAAACAAAATGCTCAAAGAAACCAATGGCAAACATACATATCAAGGTTAAAATGTTCGTTTGTAGCTTTTACTGGGTGTTCATTCTCGCCTGATGCTCCAACAATAGTCAGCCATCATATGGTAGACTTTCCTGCCATAGCTCAGTGAAAGAGGAACGAAGTAATAACAGATTTCGACACGGTCGTCTACACCGACGGATCTAAGATGAACTGTGGTGTGGGATCTGGAGTCTACTCGGAATTACCGAAAATATCAGTATCATACCGCCTGCCGGATTATCCGAGTGGCTTGTACGCTTCTGGGGCGTGACACTACGAAAAAGCAAAATATTGCCATCCTTATAGATAGTAAAGCGGCCATTAAGTCCATCAACTCGGCTACCATAACCTCTGAGCTGGTACAGGAATGCCGGAACGAAGTTTTCCAACCTGGGAGAACGCTTCACGCTCACACTTCTCTGGGTCCCAGGTCACAGTGACATTGAAGAAAACGAGCGTGCAGACGAGCTGGCCAGGCAAGTCTCAGCACTACATGGCTCACTTGCGGCATGGGTCCATATCCCGCGGTTAAGGCACAAATCCACTCATACTACCAGAAGACGTCATATCCAGGAAGATATGGCCTTCCTACGATAAGAACTGAACAAACGACCTACTAAATAGAACCCGCCCAGTTATCGCAAGAATTACGGCAATAGTCACGGGGCACTGGCCAATTGGAGATCATGCATCAAACTAGGGATCCCATACAAACCCCAATGCCGTAGTTACGGGAACACAAATGAGAGAGAAACCCTCTTCTATTCCATGTGCAAATATCTGGCACTAGCAAGAGCCAGATTGCGTGCATAAGACCAACCATTCTTCGACGACATCTCGGGTAAAAGAATACAAGATCTTCTCCTTTTTCTAAACCTCACAGGCTGGATCTAGAGACCGCCTGTATCACATCCACACCACTCATATTAAAGGTCACAAGAGGCGTGGTAACCCAAGGCACATAAGTGTAACTTGGGTTCATGCTGAACCGCCACCTCTACCTACCCCATGTACATCCCATTTACCTTAATACCGTTTCTCCATGATTTGTATGTCTTGCTGAAATCGCTCACCATGCTCATCACTGACTGTACCTAGATTTCTCGGGTAGTCTGCAAGATGGCTATGCGGAAAATTAACTTAAAATGCAAACAAGCATTTTGAAGCTGTCTTGAAGTTGCTGGACAGGCTGTGCATAATTCTCTGTTTGCGTATTTCCAAAAAAGTTGTTGACAACGTTTCTGAATGGCAACCAAGCATTCCGTTGGAGTTCTGTCATTTCCCCAATAGAATGTTCATCTTTGATGAGCTGCGGACTCTGTGGACCCTAAAACACACCGGCCTTTATCTTTTCAAAAGACAGGCGAGAAAATGTTTGAATAAGGTACTTGAAATAGTCTCCTTCAGTTGGCAAAGCTTAAACAAACTGCCTCACGAATCCCAGTTTTAGAAGCAGAGGTGGAAATATAATACTCTTTCTATCAACAAGCCGCTGATGTAGAATTTTTAGACAACCAAGTTTGAGTTTAGCTCTTGGCGACCAATTCGGCTGTAGCCAATGCATCTCACGAGCTCTGCTGTCAAACATAAACCGTACATACACCGTATAGGCCGTATATCAATAATACGGCGAATGTTAACTTCCAAATCGTCCAACGTCTCTGGTTTATCGGCATAGACTAGTGACTTCACATACTCGCAACGAAAGCAATCTATAGGTGTGAGATCACATGATCGTGGAGGCAAGTCCACAGGTCCATTACGCGAAATTATGCGCTCAGCAAGTGTTTCCCACAATAAATTAGGGGTGTCGCGCATGTAGCGTGTGGCATGTAGCGCCATTTTTTTAAATCAGAGCTTTTTCACGTCAATGCCATTCCACTAAGGAACGAAGGAGGCAGAAATCATGTTTCTATAGCACTCTCCACAGATAGTAACATTCTGGCCGGCATCGACCTTAAAGAAATAATGGCCGATATTTTGCGTTGAAAATGAGGATCAAGCTGAATCATATTTTCGGCCCATTTACCGAACATACGACGTGTATAGTGGTCACGCGGCTTCAACTATTGCACAAGCTGGATCTTATAAGGTTTAAGCCAATCTCTTTCCGAAAAAAAGGTCCACAAAGTGTATAGGCAAAGCTCCAATTGCTATACACGATGGCGAATCGACTTATTCGGATTCTCCTCAACACTTCACTTATTTGTTCGCTCCGTTTATCCTCTTTGGGGATGCGTATTATCTAGAAGATACCTGGTCCGAAAACGATTCTTCGTGTTTCAAATAACTTGCTCAGATGGACAATTATGTCAAACCATGGTTTTCAAAATTTGTATATTCATCGTAAAATTTCAAAACGTACTAACCACTAATCAACTTCCAATGTCAAACTGACAATCTGTAGAAACAGTGTTGCCAGTTTAAAAACCAAGGCTCTAAAAAACACCCTTATATATGCCAATAAAGGTGCAGTGCACTAACCCCAAATTTCAAACAAAAGGAAACAGACCCTTTCTTTTTCGAAATGGAAATAAATCCCGCGATTGTTAATGCATTTTGCTTATGTGGGGCTTATTTCCTTTGCATGCATCCGAACTAGCATCCAACCCTAATCCAACAATGAGCCCAAGCAGAGGAAAAGGAAATAAGCCCCTTGGGGACTATTTTGCTTTTCAATATAGAAATAAGCAATCTTTTTGACGTGATACAAGAAATCTAAGTACAGTTTTGTGATCAGCGTACCTACCTATTTAACTGAAAAATGGAAATCAACCGGATTTTCTGTTTTAAATTGTTCCCCAGTGTAATCGTTCAAACATACCTAACGGGTGATCCATTTCGAGGTTCCCTACTTTTTTAAAGAAAAAAACACAGAAAATTCAAATTTAATGGAGAATGTTTATTATCATTTGAAAGAACATTCTTTGGCATTTATTTTTTGAAGATTATGTCTATCAAATGTTGGCCGTTGCTACGTCGCAGATGGTCCATCCGTTGAGTCCAATTTTCGATCACTCGTTCGAGCATTTCGACTGGTAACTGGCGAATGAAACGCGTGATGTTTTCCTCCAAGGCCTGAATCGAAGCGGGTTTGTCGGCATAAGCTTTTGACTTAACATATCCCCACAGGAAAAAGTCTAACGGTGTGATATCACACGATCTTGGTGGCCAATCGACCGGCCCAAAACGTGAAATTATGTGCTCACCGAAATGTTCTCTCAATAAGTCCATTGATTGATGCGATGTGTGTCTTGCTGAAACCAAATGTCGCCGAGATCACGAGCTTCAATTTCAGGCATCAAATAGTCGGTTATCATGGCACGATAACGGTCGCCATTGACGGTTACGTTCGCACCGGCATAATTTTTAAAGAAATAGGGACCGATGATTCCACCGGCCCACAAACCACACCAAACCGTTGTTTTTTCTGGATGAAGTGGCAATTTTGTTTGTTTACATACCCATTGAGCCAGAAATGGGCCTCATCGCTAAACAAAATTTGCCTCGAAAACGTCGGATCTTCTTGGAACTTTTCAAGAGCCCATAGTGCGAAGCGATGTCGGTTGGGAAGGTCGAGCGGCTTCAGTTGTTGCACAAGCTGTATTTTGTACGCTTTCAATTTAACGTAAACGTAAAATGCGCCAAGTCGTTCCATACGTCAGTCCGAGTTGCTGCGAACGGCGCCGAATCGACTCTCTACGGTCTTCGTGTACACTCTCAGCTACGGCCGCTATATTTTCTTCACAGCGTGCTGGACGTGGTCTATTCGGTCGAATATTATCCAATAATGAATGCTGGGTCTCAAAATGGGTGATGGTGTTGCGAATAGTACGCCGATTATGTTGACCATAAGTTGAGCGAAGTGCACGAAACACATTCCTCACAGAACGTGAATTTTCATAATAAAGGTGAACAATTTGTAAACGTTGTTCACGCGTAAGTCTTTCCATTATGAAATGCCAAACAATACTAAACAAAAAAAAAACATGACAGCATGACACGACTCACACGTGATCTGTCAAAAATGGCAATTGAAAAAAGTATCTCTACTTGGATCACCCGTTACTATGCTCTGACGAATTGCACTTTGTCTGGAATTGAACTACACTTGAATAGTTCACGATATGTCTGATTGACTTTCAGTATTATTGTCAAATGCAATGTCGCATCTTGAATTATTGAACAATTTTGTTATTTAAATTGATAAATGCAGTAGTCCACGTAGAGAGGTGACAGCTTTGATATAAAGTATCCGTAAAAGTATACCACATGATTAAGACCGATATTATTTGGTCTGATGGGTTTCTAGCGCCACTCATCTCAAATATTTGGACCGATGAGATTCAATAGATGCAGGTTGCTCAACTAACGAAAATAACCGAATAAATCAATATTCAAACTTCCAGTTATTTAGCTAGAGACACGGTGAGATAATTCACTATTCATAAGCTAAATTTTGTTGTATATTATTTATCTAGGCATATCTGATTACGTCGACTGTTATATTTGATTATTTAAATCAGCACCCTCTAAACGCTTAGACCCGGTTTTTCAGTGAGAGATTCATGTCAGTTTCGGTATTAAACTCGAGTTAACTCGACAAAGTAGTTTTTCAGGTAATTTAAAACTATGTACGTGTGCGATATATTCAGATTCAGATCTCAGCGACTCGAAATTGTTTTAATAATTGAGTGCAACTGTATAAAGCAAAAAATTACTTGTAAGATCATTTGTTTGTTCAAATGAAACCAAACAGCTGATATATAAATAAGCCATTGCAGATTTTATACATGACTTTTGATAGCAAAATTAAATCACCACACACGGAGTCAAATTAAATATTGTACTAAAAAAAACTGCTTCATGAATTGACTCAGGATTAATTATTCCGGGGTTAGTTAACTCTCGGTTAACTTAGAGTTAAATCCGCACTGAAAAACCGGGTGCTGGATTTATGTTCTCAAAAGTAAATAAAACTAAAAGTATGAAACGTACATATTTTGTTTGTTGTTTAGCTTGTCATAAACAAAAAGAATGCCGGTGTTATTTTTTAAAAATTATATCCTCCAAATGCCGACCATTTAGTTACACACACTGCTGGTAGCGATTCATCGTGCTTCGTGCAACGCGTTGCAGTAGGCTTGATTGGATGTCGTGAATTTCACTGCAGACATTTTCAGCTCCGGGGTAAATATCTATCATAGATTTTACTCTTGAGATACCCCATAGAAAAAAATACATGGGGGGTAAGTCAGGTGACCTTGGGGGCCATGGGCCGCCCCCAAAGCGGCTGATAAGCTGTAGTGGGAAATGCTCACGTAACAAATTCTTGTAGGTTCTGGCTGTATGCGACGAGCTCGATTTTGCTGAAGCAACTTGTGTAACTAGTATATATATTTCCGAATTTCATGTGACAGTTTAAAGTTGACATATATATTGTTAACAAACAAAACAAGTCTTAACGACCGATTATTTTACCATATTCGTCGGCTGAGAATTGGTTTGACGTATACGCCATTTCCACTTTTTTGGGAAATCGCAATTGAAAGTTTACGGTTCAAATAATATTAAACGGGCCCATAGAAGTTCCTCATTTTTTCATCAAGTTTTACTTAGAATATCTACCTTCTAATTATAATAACCTAAAAGCTCAATCTCTTCTAGTTTATTATTTATTAAACCATTTTCTCAGAATCCTTTTATAAGTTCTTTAAATTCATATGCTCATACGGCAAACCAACACTAAACTTTTTAATTGTGTTGACGCGTACGTGTATACGATTAATGACATTAACGTCAAACCAATTCTGAATATACCTTTTATTTTACTTGTCGTATGATGGAAGTCTGTGGACATACGGCAAAACAATACTAAACAAAAAAAAGTGGGAATTCCATAGAAAATTTGACGTAATTATATCCAAAAAAAACTGGCGTTTACGTCAAACCAATATTCGATCTTATTAATTTGGGTGGATATACGTCAAAACAATACAAGATATCTCAGGATTGGCTAGAGATAGGACCAAATAGATAAAATATTTGGAAAGGGCATACTCGAAAACATAAGACTGCATTCATAGTCCAAAAAGTGCATTTTGGCGTATACCTCAAACCAATTCTCAGCCGACGATATTAGAAACCATTCTTCCCACAATGGTGATGATATTATCACATTAAGTTCGCCCTTATTTTTCACTGTTCCCATTTGTGGCTTGTCCCCTGGAATTTTTTTTTTAAATAGAGCCCGTTCGGTTCGGTTCCTCGATGAAGCGTACAAAACAATAACTCTAGGGCAATGTAGGGGTCTTTGGTGTTTCAGTCGGGGATTACGTGTCTGTGGAGCCCAGAAGCAACAATTTTGCTTATTAACGGGGACAAATCTAAAAGGCCTTTACGCGTTGTAGCTAAGTGGCTACATGCGTCGTGCTTAAAAAAAAATATACAACATATCCATATCTTTAAATTAATCATCTCCAAAAAGTGGACGTACCTAAAAACTGAATGAGGATGAAATGTAGAAAGTGGCAATGCAACCACATCTTGTTAAAAAAGTTTATTTAAATCTTTTATGGTTCGACAAATAAAACTTATGCATATGCTATGGAGTTGGGTATACAAATCGTTCTTTTTTAAGAAAATTACTTCTAAAATTGCTCGTGGGTTAAAATTTAAATAAAATTTAATTTTTTTTCGAATTTCTTTAAAATTTGACCGAAAATCGTTTATTAATAAAAACGCGCAAAAAGTGGGACGATATAGTGGGATATTGAGATTGTCTAAAATTCTAAATTTTTTAACCGTTTGCCCAAAAACTGCCCTATACTGAAAGTGGACGTGGTAGTGGGCGGTTTTTAAAAATGTTCACACTTGTTTTGCTTCGTCGAACAGAGAGTCTATAAACCAAATTTCATCACAATAGCTCAACACTTAAGGCTCAAAAATCGGTGGTATACGAAACAGATGGACAGACATTTCTTGATCGACTCTGTGATGGTGAGATAAAAATGAATGCAAAAAAGGTCACACTAACTGCACTCTAAAAATCAAACATGGAATTCCGTATGGTATTGCGAATTTGACATTTGAGATAGTGATCTAGTTCAGTGTACACGGAAAATGATCCACCATGTTTGATTGACGAATTGGGAGGGATCCTATCGTCGAACGAAAACGAGGTAGGGCTCTTTTTGGAATAGACCGTGGACACTTAAAGACTGAATGGTCATAAGAAAATACTTAATTCTAGATAAATACTTAAAACTAGTAAAATCTAAAGCTAACTTACAACAGTGCTAAATCTTGATATAAAAGAAAGTAAAAAAGTTTCAATAAGTTTCAATGAGTCAATCGAAGTCCAAGGAATTAAACCAACAAACGTTAATTGGTATCAACTTACTCCCATGAGTGTCTTGCAAACGGTGTAAATCTTTTGCGACTCCCCCTTTAATCAAACGGACAAAGCATATACGGAAAAAAATACACCAATTGCACATAAACCGTTGCGACCTCGATAACAAATACCGGTGCATCATATCGTACAGAGAGCGGTGAGCCCCTTCGAACAGCGTTGACGACGTTGACGAGTGTGATAAGCATTGTACCACTATCAATCTGGAAAGATTTTCCACGCTCATTCGCACCAGACGCATATTTCGCCAGTCTAACTCCAGCCAGGACAGTAGCATCGTGGATCCTCTACCTGTTTGTGGTCGTATGTAAGTAGTTTGTCTAGCGCGTGTCGTTCCGATATTCGACTTTAATTTGTGTTATTTTTTTTTGATATAAAATGATAAAACATGCATAAAATATATATTATATAATAATAAGTAAAAAACAAAAAAGAAATACCTAGAGAAAACAAAAGGGATAATTGAATGAAAGAATAAATATAGTGTTAAGTGATAATTCAGAGTTTGTCTCTATAAAACTAGTGTGGAAAGTTAAAATCCTTGACATGTACATTGGAAATACATATACCAACTCATCGTCGTCGTCAGGCCTGCCGAAGTAAGAGTTTTTGTTTGGTTATTATTTTATATCTACTTATTTAAATACATAATTATCTTATTATCTACTATTAAAACTTAGATCTGAATTATTATTAAACACTATTGCACATTATTATTATCTTAAACTTTCATACCGCTTCCTATTATCAAACTTAACATTTCTAATACCATGCCCTATATACCGTTTATATTCATACAAGTTTGTTTTGTTTTCAAATGACTTTTGTTCATAGATACCGGTCGAAGAAATTTACGTAAATTATGAATTTTATTTTTTGGAATAAATATTTCTTTATAATGAATAGTATGCATTAAATATTTGTTTGATTTGGCCGTGCATGTGATTTTGATTCGATGAAGGAGGTGTGGGGCGCCAAAT
The DNA here is from genome assembly GCA_932526625.1 of Rhingia campestris. Classification (NCBI taxonomy): domain Eukaryota; kingdom Metazoa; phylum Arthropoda; class Insecta; order Diptera; family Syrphidae; genus Rhingia; species Rhingia campestris. Next base: position 171,430,812 of record OW052182.1, read on the forward strand.
TAATGTAATGAGCCTTGAAGGGGCATGGGAGGCTAATGAGATGCGGGGTGCACGCCTAGCGATGCTCTGCTACTAGCTCGTCGTTTTGGGGGAGGTTCTTGCATCCTTTCACACATCCCTAATTACACCAATTAATATGCGTGCACTTGATAATATAAAAAAAATAAAATCATGCTAAAAAATGTCAAAACCAAAATCTACGAACCCGATAAAAAAACAAAAATAATAAAGCTACTATTGATCCACTTGTTCTGAGAACTCAGTTGGTAATTGTTCTCATCTCCTTGCCCTCCCAACCATGTGCTGTACAAAGATCGTAGCACCCTTTTAATGTTACCCACCCCGCATCTCATTAGCCTCCCATGCCCCATCAAGGTTCATTACAACTTTATGCTATAAACTAAATGTCAAAACTAATACACCCCTATGGGATAGGGTTTATCCATATCAGTTGGTTTAGATGGGTTTCAACATGTGCGCTCCACTTAAGGTCATGTCTTCTTCTACTGTGTCGGAAGTCTGGCTGGGAATCGAAGACTCTGCAAGCTGGAGTATTGGTATCCATGCGCTAGACATGTACTAGCAATTTTATATGTACAATGCGGATTTTTTTTTTAACCAAGTCTGTGCCGTCTTGAAAGGTTCTTGGTTAGATCTTTGTCCACATTCCCCTTCAGCAAAAACGGGACCTAAGAATTATACCTGGATTGGCTCAGCAGTTTCCAAGACTCAAGACTGAATTGTTAAAAAAAGTCACACGACAAATAAATCTGTTTTTCTTATCAAAGGTTTAGGTCGAGGTCGTTCTAAAGGAGAACGAGAATTGAAATATTTTAAAGCGTCATCATCTTTTTTTTTCATGCGGAATCTGCTGAATGTGAATATCTGATCTCTTGTTTACTTTTTCTATCCTAAAGCCACAACAATGGTGTATATAACTCACGAAATCATCTCCACATATTTTATAGAACTCGACAGGAAGGCCATAGTTTTCTGAGGCCATGTTAACCTAAATCTTAGATATTGCTATCCTGACTTCATTAAGGTCGGGTGGCTGGTAGTTTTCAGTTTCACAAACGTTGCCAATATTTAATGGTTTTTCTGCTGACAACTGGAGATTGTTCGTCATCGCCGTTTAACATTCTGCAAAAGTAGTTTTTCCATATTTTCAATATCGACTGGGACTTATTTACGTCCTTTCTGTCTGCATACTGATATATATAATTCTTTTTGTTCTATCTTTTTTACCTTGGATGAAGGAAATTGTCCGAGTCGATGTTGGCTGCTTGGAACGTTCGGACATCGAGAATACTGAAATCGTGCATTTTGTTAAGCCCAATGTGAACCATTTGATTGATCTGTTGTTAATCTATAGACCGGCCATGTTCCCTAATGGATGACAAGATGAAGTAACTCTGTGGTGGTCATAGTGGCAATTCGCTAAACAGCGAAATCAATTAGCCTAAATCCGTTATAAGATGTGATGGCATTTAGGCGGTGGTGTTCGAGTTTTTCGATAATATTACTAAATATTTTACCATAAGCTTTGTCCAGAAGTTATTAAAAGCCTTCTTTAGAGATATCATCTTTTTCCTCCGTCGGAACATGATTGCATATAAGTCATGTATGCGAATTTGGGCTTGATGCGGAATTTCCATGAATCTGTTGACCATTAGAGATCCACATCCACATGCTCAGCATGGTCATCAATATTAAAATCAGTCCTTTTCAAGGCTTCGTAACAATAGTTTTTTCTTGGGTGCGTAGTCAACCCAAGCACGACCATAAACCTGGAGGGCCAGACTCATTTTTGTCTTGAGAACAGCAGGCCGAATATTCCGCTCCAATCAATCTGATAGCACTCAACGCTCGGAACTGTAGGTTTAGCAAGTCAAATCCGCTTCAAATCCCGTTGGATAATTCCAGTATCCGATGAATAACAGTGGACTTTAAAATAAGTACAACTGATGTGTAGCAAACGTTATAACGACTAGGCATTGGCGTAGTTAACGCCGTTTAGTATCTACCCGCTTTCTAAAACACGATACTATATGGCTATGTAGACGAAGATTTGAACAAGTACTTTACTTGTACTTTACCTGTACAGCAACAAAGCCCTGGTAAAAATAAAATTCCGCATTGGAAGTTTACACGTACTAGCGTGTAACGCGAAGGGACATCAATACTTCGGCGTTTAGAGTAAAAGACCTAAGTGGCTCGTGCAAGTAAAAACTAACCTTAACTAACATAAATACGTGCAGTTAGCCATAACCGGGCTAATTAGAGTTGTATGTTGTTTCTGGCCCATGTTCACCCCGGATTGTAGCGCCATTAAGGTGTGTAAGTATGGTTCAAAATTCTTCGAGGAATCTTTGGTCCCATTTGAGGAGACGATATTTCACTATTGAGTTTTAGTAAATATACTAAATCCTGAAAAATAAACAGGATGCAATAAACATCTAAGATGAATAGGATATGTAGATGAAATGGTGCGATACTCAGATGATAAACCCAGAAGTTGAATACATCATTTAAAGTGGTGATCACAAGTACATGTGTAGACAAATTGTAAGTGAACCAACCCGTATCACGAATAACTCACAAACATTAATTGACTATGTCATAACTAATGTCAATTCAGCAATAGCAAAAACAAATACTGAACTTAAAATTAGTGACCATGAGACAATTTCAATAGAACTCAATCTTAAGAAAATAATTCCTGAAAAATCTGATGAAAAGAAGGTGAAATTTCTCAGATGTAATGAACCATCATTCATTAGCCAGCTTGTAAATAGTGAAATCCAAACAATCTCCGAGGATATAAATATAATCGGAAGAGTATTCCAACAAGAGCTGGTAAGAATAACAAATACTATGATCCATACAAAGGTTATAAATGCTAGCTCAAATGAATGGTATAATGAAAGGCTGCGTCACATGAAGCGCGAAAAAATATCTAAATACCACGAGTTTATCTCATTCGAGAGTGAAGCAGCATGGCAGAACTATTGTGAATCCAGAAATCGCTATAAAACAGAAATAGTGAGAGCAAAAAAAACAATAACATAAAACAACGTATCGCTAACGCGAATGATCAGAAATCGATGTGGAGAGCCGTAAAGTCTTATGTCTTAAACAAACAAAATAATCCAATTAAAAATATAAAATTCAATGACGAATGCATAAAAGAGGAAAAAGAAATAGCCGATAAATTCAACAACTATTTTGTGAAAAGCATATCTGACATAAATGACTCGATACCATTTGTACCTTTCGCAACAAGACCCACATTCCAGAACAGCACTTTTAAATTCAAACACGTATCAGTAGCGGATATCAAGAGGGTATTGAAATTAATGAACCAAAAGCGAGATTTTAACCTCATAAATCCTAAAATGTTACTTGACGCAATACACATAATTGGCCCAGCTCTTCAACGAATCATTAATCTGTCTTTGAATAATGGAGTTTTTCCGGACACTTGGAAAGAATCAGTGATCACTCCAGTAAAAAAATCCAAGGAACCAACAAATGTCAAAACTTTCGTCCAATAAACTCTCTCCCAATATACGAAAAGGTATTTGAAAAAATTGTTAAGACTCAGCTGGAAGAATACTTCAAGACCAATGATCTGTTCCAAGAAAACCAGTCCGGGTTCAGAAAGAATCACTCATGTGAGTCAGCCCTAAACAACGTCCTAATTAGCTGGAAAGAAGAACTTGCTGCAAAAAAATATGTCATTACCATCTTCCTCGACTTTCAAAGAGCGTTCGAAACCATCGACAGGACAATTCTACTGACCAAACTCCAGGGATATGGCATTCTAGGTAACGAAGTAAATTGGTTTATATCATTTTTAAATGGAAGAACACAAACTACGAACATAAATGGAACTATATCGAGTAGGGTCGAAACATTGTTTGGGGTACCTCAGGGATCTGTGCTTGGGGCACTACTCTTCATCATATATATAAACGACATGAAAAGTGAACTCAGACACTCTCAAATAGCCCTCTTCGCTGACGACGCACTTCTTTTTATATCTGGAAAGAACCCCGACGATTGTACGCAATGTCTGGAGGAAGATTTATATAGAGTAAGCATATGGTTGAAGTCAAATAAGTTAAAATTAAATGTCAATAAATCCAAAAGCATGGTTCTTAAATATAATTTTAATCTTAATCTAACTGTCGATAATGAAATCATTGAACAAGTTGAACATATTAAATATCTAGGAATAGTCATTGATTCAAAATGAACATTTAACCCTCATGTAGAGTACCTAGTGAACAAATTAGCCAAAAAAATCGGATTTTTCAATAGAATACGAAAGCGGATATCACTATTGTGTGCTATGCGAATTATATTGAAGTGCAATCGTTATACATCAATAAGACTTATGTTAGACATGCTTGTTTGGTTAAGTGTAAAACAAAGAATATATGTCAATGTACTGACATATATATATCTCGTATATATAAGAGACCTACAACCTTATAATCTAAGAAACGGCAATGACTTTAGATTACCGTCCTATTTAGAAAATGTAACCCAAAATAGCATTGTGTTCAAAGGATGTCGCTTATTTAACTCATTACCGTATAATATAAAAAATGAAACTAATTTTTGTAGATTTAAAAGATGTATAATTGAATTCATAAAAGCAAGCCATCCCTATACTTGAATAGTCATAACGAATATGGAACCACCTTATGTTAAGTTTAATTTGTATCTATGTTAAGTTTAATTTGTATCTATTTTATGTAATATTGAATTTGAATAGCAGAGATCTGCTAAATAAATATTAATGAATGAAAGTAGAATACCACCTATTCCAACTTGAAATGACCCATTGGAGACATTTAGCTTAGGACCGGATTAACTACAAATGAATATTATTAGAATAGCCCCCATTTTCACCCTGAACTGAAGTACCACTTAAGTAAGTAAGTAAATAAAGTGCAAGTCTCATACAAAACGTCCCCATCCACAGCTAGGTTAGGTTCCTCTGTACTCACTTGAAATTGCATTCTAAAAAAAAACGCATTAATAATTCATGACGATGTCAATAGACCTCAGAGAGTCATAAAACCGCACTCCATTGAGTGTTGGTGACGTGGAACAAAGTTAGTACCAATAAACGATTCCAATCAACCGTTCCGCACATAGTAAAGGTACCACCGACATCCCAATGGAGGTCATCAACGTAGTTCCTTAGATAAAAATACCCTGCAGTGCAATCGCAAATAACTGTTTCTTCAATAAATGCAAAGTACCACTAGAGCCACTTTGCATATCTAATTCCCAAATCCGATTGCTTGCAATTATTATATTGCCCTTGAGTCAATCTCTTCCATGCCATAATCTGGAGGGAAATTACCCAAAGTGCAATATACACACACCAAGATATAAAGAGGAAGAATTCGTCCTACAGCAAAGGTTTAAAGAGTAGACTATACCCACGTCTTGAATACCACGCATGGCATGTTTCTTTGAAAAAAGATTTCTTAAAGGAACCAGTTGAATTCCATGGATTCAATTAGTAACCACCACATTCCGACCGAAACATGATATTGCAACCAAATACGCAAACACAAAGACCACAAGGAAAATGTTTTAATGTATATTTCCACCAATCCCCACAGCGAAAGCAGCGAAACAGTGTCCTTTTCCTTAAACAATGGGTATTTCCTCGACGACGATGAGTCGACCCGGCACGAGAGGATGTGGTGTTGAAATAATATTATAAACCGCCATCAAACATATCCTTTCGCTGTTCACCCAACAAATTGCATTTTGCAATTATATACCGCGTTCGTATCCTGTTCACGTCAACAAATTCCTTGTTCCTGTGGACGTGGATAAAGTGCAAACGAGTTCCACCAGCACAAATCCTTCCTCCATCCGACCTAAGTGATGAACTTGTGGCAGAACCAACATAGGGTATAGGAATGAAGATTAACGAGATGAACAATGGATGGGGGTCCTTGTCGTCCTCGTCATCGTTGCCACCGTCGTCGTCGTCATACTCGTCAACAGTAACAAACATTGTCGAGTCAATGTGGCAATAAATTCCGCATTATTGCGTCTAATGAGGTGCGACAACCAATAACGTCTTTCGTACGAACGGGACTACCAACCAAATAGCGAAAAGCTCTTAATAATACATGTCATGTTACGCAAAAATAAGGACGAAGAAAAATATGATGTGCGTCGTAATTCGTAGCCATCGCAGATGATGCGACCAAAAGACGGAGGGGGTGCTGCGATAGTGACAATATCACAAAGGTAAATGGACGTTTCAAGGGTAGTAAAAATCTGTGTATACAAGTCTGTAAGTGCAGGTGCTGAGCCAACAAAATACAAAAAATAACAGGACTCACCTTCTGTTGTAAAGTCGTCAACTCGATTAATTACTGACCAGGTGGTACAATATGTTAATCATTTGCAGCAATTCCAGACCCCGCGTTTGGAGGGCAAAAGGTGGACGCACTCACGGGTTAAGCGATGAACTCTATGCAAACACTGGTTGTCACTTATTAGCGATTACTTGGGCAAATCAATTAGCGATAACGTGTAGATACAACGTATCTGCGAGTTGCAAGTGCTGCAGACAGACGGATGGATTTTATCGAACTATTAATTTTGTTATACTACACGTATACACTGGTGCCGAGGGAGTAATTTTCTGTACACTTTTGTTGTAACACCCTTTTTTTCCTGTGTATGGCAAATTCCGGTGGGGGAGTGATGAGAGGTTTTACGGACGTTCGATGAGATTTCCGCTACTGAAACGTGCAATCTTTACCGAGGTAGAATATTCACTGAGATGTGGCAGGGATTTCATTAGAAGGAAATTGTTGCGAAAGCATTCAACAGCTGTCTGTGGTGGATATAGCTTTTTTGCGATAGCCGGATAGAAAGTGTAGATACTCCTGAGGGGTGGATGTGGTGCTTTTTTTGATAGAAGCTTTTCTAAGTGTTTGTTTACAGTTTATACGTGTGGGTTGCCAGGTTGGTTGATTATTTCCCAGGAATGTGGAAATATTGAAGAGTTACACCTACTTATTTCTTAATTCTTATTTCTTAGAAAGAAGGAATTTCACACAACAAATGATCTCGTTACAATAAGGAAGAGTTAAACCTACTTATTCCTTAATTCTTATTTCTTAGAAAGAAGGAATTTCACGCAACAAATTATCTCGTTACAATAAGGATGGATTTCGTTAATTACTCTTATAAGGCATTTTACCTATCCAACAAATTATTTCGTTTCCATAAGAAAAGAGTTCGTAAGACAATTACCCTTAAGAGACTTTGTCGTACTTTTGAGTGGAAAATAAACAATTTTTGCAGTCATCATTTCGGTAGTACAGCCCACAGGCTTTATAGAAAACCTGATGGTATAATATCTGTAAAGTTCCAATTAGGCTTCCAAAAATTGCTGACCTTATATAAGTGCAGCTTTGATGATTTGATAATGGTTCGAGTTCGAAACTTTATTCAAAGAGGCATAATTAGAGCTTTGGTTGGGTGTTGTAGAATGCGACACTGAGCGCTATAAACTTGGTAATTCCCACTGCTTTCATTTTGATTACACATCAATTGAGTTTTACCTTCCTGTGGTATGCATTAGATACTTATATTGGCCCCATCCAATTGAAATTAATTATTGGGAGGAATGTTGCACACGAATAATTAGCGGAGGTCCTAAGCTGATGCAAACAGACTGGGCTGCCAAACATTGACAATTACAACATTCCTAGAGATTCACACAATAAACCAAGGCGAAACTTGTCTTTCCAATTATCTTGGTCTGTAGCTAGCTGCCTCCAGTTGCGCAATTCCAGTGGGTTAAGTTCGATTTCTACTTGTCCGCGCCCTTATGGTGAGGTTTTCCGCTACTGCTTCTAACTTCTGACTGGGAATCAAAGACTTTGCGGGCCGTAACGTGAGATGCAAACATTTCCGAATGGGTGAACGTCACCAAAATACTCGTGAAGTTCATTGTTGAATCTATGTCTCCATAGTCCATCATAGCAAATTGAACCGAAGATGTTCGAGACGACTATGCTCGAGACGACTATGGATTTTTTCATCCGCTTCAGAGCGATAAAGGAGCACAGGGTTGATCAGAGTCTTATATAGCAACTCCTAAGTATTTCATGTCAGCTTCTAACACAAAATTGTCTTCTTAGCAACTAGTGGCAGGACCCACTAAACCCACTTTAGCTACTAAGCTCACTTTAACCGATTCAATGTTTACACTGGCGGAGATGATCTTGTTCCAATGATGTCAATATCGTCGGAGTATTCCAAGATTTATGAAAGACTTTCCCTCTCTGGTGTTGGCTAGTGAGTTTTGCACATTCCTCTCATAAAATTGTTAAAACATCACCAAACAATACAAATTTGAGGTCGTTGCCGACAGTGATATAGCAGCGAGAATTCTCCATCGTTATCCTGCACAGACGGATTAGGGTGGTATACCTAAAATAGAATTGATTCTGTATAGGTTGTCTATATAAATGGCGTCGTAAGCGGCTTTGAAATCAATGCATAAATGGTCTGTATCTGTATCGACTTGGACTTTTTTTTTTGTATGATCTGGTGAAGTGTGAAGATTTGATCAGTTACGGACTTTCATGACCTAAAACCTCACTGATACGGCCCAATCACTTACTTACTTAAGTGGCGCTACAGTCCGGTATGAACCTGGGCCTCAACCAACATGCCTCTCCAATTAGCCCGGTCCTTAGCTAACTGCCTCCAGTTGCGCACTCCAAGTTGGTTGAGGTCGGTTTCCACTTGTGCGCGCCACTTAAGGCGAGGTCTTCCTCTACTGCGTCCGACGTCTGGCTGGGAATCGAAGACTCTGCGAGCCGGAGTATTGGTGTCCATTCGTTCTACATGTCCTAGCCATCTTAAACGTCCAATGCGGAGTTTTTTGACCAGGGGCATGTCGCTGTACAGCTCGTATCGTTCTTGATTGAATCTTCGTCTCCATAGCCCGTCAACGCAAACGGGACCGAAGATTTTTCGAAGAATTTTCCTCTCGAATCTACCAAGGATTTCTTCATCCGCTTTTGATACGGTCCATGCTTCAGCACCGTAGAGCAGGACTGGGATGATCAGGGTCTAATATAGGATCTCCTTAGTAGTTCGAGTGAGGGCTTTACTACTAAATTGCCTTCTTAGTTCGAAGAAACAGCGGATGGCAAGAGTAATTCTTCGTTTGATTTCTGACGAGATGTTGTTGTCAGAGTTAATAGCGGAGCCGAGGTAGACAAAGTCCCGTACTACCTCAAAGTTATATCTGTCAATGGTGACGTTCTGTCCAATCGTCGATGTTGTGAGTCCTTTCGTGATGACAGCATATACTTAGTCTTACCCTCATTTACTGCTAAACCCATTTTCGCCGCTTCCTTCTCTATACTAGCAAACGTGGCTATGACATCACGTTGAGTCCTACCAATGATGTCAATATCGTCAGCGTATGCTAGTAGTTGCACCGACTTTTGGAAAATTGTGCCTCTGCTGTTGGCTTTCGAGTTTGCACAATCTTCTCAAGAATCAGATTAAAGAAGTCACATGACAGCGCATCGCTTTGCCTAAATCCTTTGGTAAAACTTGCGAACATCGTTCCCGGAGTGGCACCTCTCTATATCCTCGATCGCGCGCTTTTCTTGCTCTTTTTACTTTTTGCTGAAAAGCCGATGTTCTTCCCTTCTTCTTTGCCTATAGAGCTCAATGGCAGCTCTCGTCTTCACCTGCAGCTTAGCCTTATAGGCCTCGTTCTTGGCTGCGAGCATCTGTCGGCATTCCTCATCAAACCAGTGGTTTCTTGCTGGTGGGCGCGAGAAACCTAGCACATCAGTTGCGGCTGATCTAATGGCCTGTTGGCATCGTTGCCATTGCTCTTCGACATTCGATGCTGGTGATATGGTGTTAATCGAGAGGTTAAGGGATACGCGTTGTGCGAAGGTCTTGGCGGTCTCTTGCGATTGCAGTCTTCCGACATTAAATTTTTTGACAGTATTTCTGGATTGTTGTGGCGTGGTTGATATCCGCATTCTTACCATGGCTGCTACAAGGTAGTGATCCGAGTCGATGTTAGCTCCTCGGAATGTTCGGACATCCAAAATACTGGATGCGTGCCTCTTATCTATCGCAATGTGATCAATTTGGTTGACCGCTCGTTGATCTGGAGACCGCCATGTCCCCTTATGGATATCGAGGTGAGGAAACCGTGTGCTGGCTATAGTGGCAATTCGTTCCGTAGCGAAATCAATTAGCCTAAGTCCGTTACCAGACGTGTTGTCGTGTAGGCTATGTTTTCCGACAATACTTCTAAAGATGTCTTCTCTTCCTACCATTGCGTTAAAATCTCCTAGCACGATTTTAACATCGTACTTCGGTAGTCGCTCATAGGTTTTGTCAAGGAGCTCGTCGAAGCAATCCTTAGCTATATCATCTTTTTCTGCTGTCGGAATGTGAGCGCATATAAGGCTTATGTTGGCGAATTTGGCCTTGATGCGGATTGTCACTATGCGTTCGCTAATGTCTTGGAAACATAAGACTTCTTACCTAAGTCTGGCACTTATAACAAATCCGCATCCGAATAGTCGCTGTTTCTGCTCACTATAACACGGTCCGTAGTAGATGTCACAGTTTTTCATCCTCTTTTTGCCCGGCCCATCCCATCGTATATCCTGGATGGCACTAATGTCTGCTTGGTAGCAGTTTAGGGCTTGCGCTAGTTGTTCGCCTGCACCTCTCCTGTTTAATGTTATCACATTCCAGGTGCATATACGAACGTCGTTGTCCTTTTTTCGTTTAGCAGGGTCGTCAACAATAACATCAGTCCTTTCCGAGGCTATTGGTTGCCTCGTAACAATATTTTTTTCTGTGGGTGGGTAGCTAACCCAAAGCACAACCCCCAACCAGGAGGGCCAGTTCCAATTTATTAGTTACACCTAGGACACGGGGCCATCAGTATCCACTACGGGATTGAGCTCTGCCGTTGGCCTTTCGGTTCATCCGCCACCATCTCTATTCAAGGGGCCTGACTAACCCTTGAAATTCCAAGACAACTTGTTGTCCGAATATGTCAGAGCAGCTCATCTAGGTTCGCCTGGGACAGCAGGCCGGGTATTCATCCGTGCCATTCTCACCAGGGTGTTTATAGTGTTGCTGCTTTCGTCGTGTTATCAACACTCGCACTTATCGTTTAGCAAGTCAAATCCGGTTGGATGAGACCAGTACCCTATGGTTACCACTTGGAGGTAAAAATAAGCACATTTGATGTGTAGTCAGAGTTACAACACTGGGCATTGCCAAGTTAACGCCAATCAGAGTCTACCTTCCTTCTACAACACCCAACCATCAATGTAATGTAATGTCATGATGTATTTTGGTGTGAGGCGAACTGCCTCACAGGAGGTTAGGGTTAGATTTTCAGCCGTTGCAACACAAAAATAATTTTTCACTGGCCCTCCTCTCGCGATGATCTGACATATCATCCAAGTAGTATCAATTGTCAAAAAAGGGATTTGCTTTAAAATATTCATTGCCTTATAGATGGGGAAAATAGATCTGATGTTTCAGACATCGTTCTGACTTCATCCATTAAAACTTGGTAAGTAAATTTTTGCACGAATCTTACATTTGCTTTTGTTGAGTTCTTATTCATCAGCTTTTTTAAAGTTACGCTGACTATTTAAGTATCTACTAAGTGGAGTTTGTTCTCTCTATTGACTGGTGAGATCGGAGACTGATAGTATTCTCGCTTTCTCATTATCTTGGTATTATTTCAATAGCATAGCCACATTTCTTTGAAAGTTGCCGAATCGCATCGTTATTTTGTCGACCCTGTATTTTAGCTTTTAGTGTTTCTTATATCTTCCCTGAATTTTGAAGATTGCGTACTCCCTCCATGCCCGACCATTCGGATGTGGATTTGATATAAGCAGTTTCTCGTGCCCACCAGCAAGAAACTCAGAATCGCTAGCTGAGTGGATCTAGTCATGTCTGTCTGTCCATCTGTCCGTCTGTCCGTCTGTCCGTCTGTCCGTCTGTCCGTCTGTCCGTCTGTCCGTCTGTCCGTCTGTCCGTCTGTCCGTCTGTCCGTCTGTCCGTCTGTCCGTCTGTCCATCTGTCCATCTGTCCGTCTGTCCGTCTGTCCGTCTGTCCGTCTGTCCGTCTGTCCGTCTGTCCGTCTGTCCGTCTGTCCGTCTGTCCGTCTGTCCGTCTGTCCGTCTGTCCGTCTGTCCGTCTGTCCGTCTGTCCGTCTGTCCGTCTGTCCGTCTGTCCGTCTGTCCGTCTGTCCGTCTGTCCGTCTGTCCGTCTGTCCGTCTGTCCGTCTGTCCGTCTGTCCGTCTGTCCGTCTGTCCGTCTGTCCGTCTGTCCGTCTGTCCGTCTGTCCGTCTGTCCGTCTGTCCGTCTGTCCGTCTGTCCGTCTGTCCGTCTGTCCGTCTGTCCGTCTGTCCGTCTGTCCGTCTGTCCGTCTGTCCGTCTGTCCGTCTGTCCGTCTGTCCGTCTGTCCGTCTGTCCGTCTGTCCGTCTGTCCGTCTGTCCGTCTGTCCGTCTGTCCGTCTGTCCGTCTGTCCGTCTGTCCGTCTGTCCGTCTGTCCATCTGTCCGTCTGTCCGTCTGTCCGTCTGTCCGTCTGTCCGTCTGTCCGTCTGTCCGTCTGTCCGTCTGTCCGTCTGTCCGTCTGTCCGTCTGTCCGTCTGTCCGTCTGTCCGTCTGTCCGTCTGTCCGTCTGTCCGTCTGTCCGTCTGTCCGTCTGTCCGTCTGTCCGTCTGTCCGTCTGTCCGTCTGTCCGTCTATCCGTCTGTCCGTCTGTGTGTCACCGATTTTGGGCCTTAAATTTTGATAAAATAGGATAGGGTATTCAACGATCCGCACAGCGGATTTTAGCCTTCTCATATTTTTTATTTTTTAAAGCTAAAAAAGTTTAAAAGATCTCAAGTGACTCAAAAAAATAAAAGACAAAGCTATTTGTCTGCGTATTTGGTATAGAATACACGGATTTGGAGCAATTACAGCCTGTAGAAGGCTCTACAGTTGGCTTTAGTCTTTCTGTAGTTTCGGTGAAATATTCATTAAATTTGTTTGCAATATTGTCTTGATTATTAAAACTAATCCCATCGATTTCCGAAATATCAATTTCTACAAACTACGACAACTTCGGAAAAAAATCAACGTATGTTGTCAAAAATTGTCGATTTGATGCATATCGCCGATGCGCGATCATGTGGGTTACATTTTGTCAGAAGATTAATGTGAAATGCTAATCGAAGCGGATACCTCGGTAGAAAATTCTCACACATCGGAGAAAATCTTCTTCCAAAGGGATATTTCGATTGGAGTGATTATCATTATCATTATTAAACAGTTATCAAAATATTCATCAGTAGGTTACCTACATTGAGCTTATATATTTTTCAAATTACAGAAAGTTAAAAATGGCCTATATGTTTTTTATATAAAATAAATTTTTTAACGAGATTTAAACTTAGTAATGGTAGGTATGCAACATTTAAAAACAAACAAAAAAAATTGAATGTTAGTTCACACGCGGTAGAAGTGAAACTAGAGTCGAATTACCACATCAGTTATCGAGCTATACCGCGTGACTGAAAAATCTTGATTTGGTATGATCGCATATGAGATTCGAGTATAAAGTATCGTATTTTTGGTATTCTGTAATCAGTGATCGAGTATATTTTCATACTCCATTTAAGGATTTTTAAATACACCAATTTATTTTAATAATATTCACAGAAACACAATACATTTGACATCAGCCATCAAACATCAATGTAGCAGCATTTTGCTAGTACAATTGGTAGTTCGACCCCTGTACTCTGCTTAATTTCTCTTTCTCTCTCTCACTCTACCTCTCTCTCTCCGTTTACCACCTCCATAGTGTATTCATTTCATTCGAGATGAGTTGAACTGACATATTGCCAATTAATTGACGTAATTGGTGAAAAATGTGTTTTGAAGAGTTTTCAACCTTGTTATATCGCACAAACTCGCTTGAAGAATTTCAACTATTTCTTACCCCGAAACTCATTTCCCTCTCCTACAAAACTGGTTTAATGAAAGTTGAACTCATCTCATTCTCTTACAATAACAAACAAGAAGCGGTGTTCCCAAGCATTGCCAAATCTAAGTACTAACCGCAACCGACGCTGTCTGCTTGGTTTCGGTGATAAGCCGGCAACCGATATTTTATTTGATCTCTTTTTTGATACACTTTTTCGTTTCATTAAATCGAGCTCACAGCGTCCCAAAAGAAGTTTCACTTCAAAAACACAATCATACAAATATCGCCGTTAGTATCTTCTGAAAGATCTCCAGTGTGAAGATATTCCCTTTTCAATGTAAGCACAAAATCCAAAACCCAACGCTCCACCTTTCGGAAAGACTCAAAAAACACGGTCCTTCATGCAACACACCAGTTCCAAAAATACATCTTTATTGCCAATATTCACATACACATCTTAAACTCAATCAAATCTACCTTTTTGAATTCAAGCTTCATTTACAAAGTCAAGACGACAGACACACACTGTAGCATAAGCCTTTAAAATAATTATTTTAAATATTATTTTAAAACTAACTTTGGAAATGTTGCACCCGGTATCTCAACAATCAAAGCCGCTGTACACATGTTGTGCAAATTTTACACCACACCTTTTGCACTCTTTTTCGTACAAATCAGTACTATATCATGGAACACATGCTCTAGATCTTTTTCTTGTTTTCGCAACCGATCGTGCACAAAGTGCTTCATGGAAAAATTTCACTATGAATTGAATTGAATTTTATTTGCATGTTGCAATATTAAATTAATAACGGGTGATTTTTTAGCTGGTTTGGTTTTGGCAACACTGGTTTTGACAGCTGACGTGTGTTTAGTACCTTGTGTCACTGTCAAACAGCTTCAGTTTGGTTTGCAATTTAACCATGGATCGTCTTACAAATAAACAACGCTTGCAAATTATTGAATTTTACTATCAAAATTCGTGCTGGGTTCGAAATGTTCATCGCGCGCTGCTTCCATTTTATGATCGGCATTCTCGACCTTCTGAGCAGTCTATTCGGAAGATTGTGACCAAATTTCGCACCAAATTTACTTTGTTGGACATTAAACCACCAACACGTTTACGTACTGTGCGTAGTGAAGAAAATATTGCGGCCGTATCAGCTAGTGTGACAGAAGACCGCGAAATGTCGATTCGGCGCCGTTCCCAGCAGTTAGGCCTTTGTTACAGCACTACGTGGAAAATTTTGCGGAAGGATTTGGGCGTAAAGCCTTTTAAGATACAGCTGGTGCAAGAACTAAAGCCAGCCGACCTACCACAACGCCGAATTTTTGGTGAATGGGCTCTTGGAAAGCTGGCCGAGGATCCGCTTTTTTATCGAAAAATTGTGTTCAGCGATGAGGCTCATTTTTGGTTGAATGGGTACGTAAATAAGCAAAATTGCCGCATTTGGAGTGAAGATCAGCCAGAAGCATTGCAACAGCTACCAATGCATCCCGAAAAAGCCACTGTTTGGTGCGGTTTATGGGCCGGCGGCATTATTGGGCCATATTTCTTCAAAGATGATGCGAATCGCAGCGTATTGTCAATGGTGAATGCTACCGAGCGATGATAACAAACTTTTTTTTGCCCGAAATGGAAGTTCTTGACTTGCATGATATGTGGTTTCAACAAGACGGTGCCACATGCCACACAGCACGCGAAACAATGGCGCAATTGCGAGGCGAGTTTGGTGAACAGTTAATTTCACGTTTCGGGCCGGTCAATTGGCCGCCTAGATCGTACGATTTGACACCATTAGATTATTTTTTGTGGGGGTATGTCAAGGCTAATGTCTATAGGGACAAGCCCGCTTCGATTGACGCACTGGAAGCCAACATCCATGCATTCATTCGTGAGATACCGGCCGATATGTGTGAAAGAGTATGCCAAAATTGGACTCAGCGGATGGGCTACCTGAGACGCAGCCGCGGTCAACATTTGCATGAAATTATCTTTAAACATTAAATTGCAAGGTTCAAACTATCGATTCAATTTTTGTGTTTTTTTTTTTAAAAAAAGTTCTAAACCTCTTAAAAAATCACCCGTTATAAGGTAATTTTGTTAAACCATTTGTTTCAAACTAAAGAACTCTTCTAAAAATATTAACTGTGTAATGATTTTGTACTCAACTTCGGAGCGATTATTCAAATTACTTGAGAAAGTTTCAAGACAATTGAACGTGCAAATAGCACATGTGTTAATCTGCACACCAAACTTCCAAATATTCAAATCATTAATCATAAATCAAAAGGTGATTATTCATTCATAAAAAAATGAGAATAGTTAGTGAAAATATTTTATTTATTTGCTAGATATTTCCTTGATCTGATCCACGAGCGATTAACCACCCACTTACCGCAAAACGAGGCTACGCAGTACATCGTTTCGTAAAACGGGCTCGAGCCAACATAACCTACCTGTGGAAATTGTTCGTGGGACCAACAACGAAAGACCCAAAGCAACTCTTCATTATCTGAATTATCCTCAATCTTATAGTGTATTGACTTAATCTACATAAGCACGCCGAGGGTTTTGATACAGGATCGTAGCGTCATCTGACCTGTCCAACATCGTCTGACCTTCCCATCACCTTCACCAACACCAAACTCACAGAGTTTCAATCCAACGATTAATTATTGCTTCTTTCTTTGACTCATGTCGTTATATTATTTGATCTACGATATTTTTGTTTTACATCATACAAAATAAGTACATAGGTATAACTTTAAAATCACATGTGAGGTAAATATATGTATAGGACAAGGTATCGTATAGAGAGCCAAAGATTTATTACTTTTCTTTTGTTTCATTTTTTTTTTTCAATTTATAATATTTTTCTTTCAAACTTAGCAGTCAAATACATCGGCGATCTTCAGTACCAGATGTGCGCACACCTCATCTGCAGACAACGCATCAATACCAAGAAGAACAACAAAAAAATAGAAAACACAACAATCAAACAAAAAATAAATCATTAACACATTATAAAAGCAGTAAGTTCTTTGGCATTTTCTTTTTCGTAACATAAATACATATATATGTATATATATATATATCACATACAGAATAGCTTTATATTCTTAATTGCCTATTTAATTTATCTGTTTAAATTATCTGCTAAATATAAAAAATGCACACCCACATTTTCTAAAATTTTAAAACTAAATTGCATTTCCGAAAATATACCTACCTACCATATCAATATTTTTTATATACGCTAAATCAGTGAAACAAAACTAAACATATCGATATACGTCACACAACAATCATTCAATATAAACATACATTCACTTAATCAATTTGAATACAAATTGCATATAAAAATATTCTTAACTTCATGTTCTACAAAAGTGAACATTTTTCAATTGACATCTTACAGAACTATTATATATCTATTCTTAAATATTGAATTAATCTAATTTTTACTATTTGAAGTTAATTGTCCTATTAAAAATATCATAATTTTATAAGTATAAATCAGCCTGCTTGGATTTAATCACATAAACTTAAAATCAAGTCATATGCAGATTATGGGATTTTACCTTGTTGCTCTCTTTTGATGTTAGCTGTAATAATTCTTTTTACTATATCAGAGATGAGATTACCAATAAATGTTTATTATTTTGAATTTTGAAACAAACGTTTCTTTAATTATGGAGTAATTTAAACCATTTGGCGATGAAGGGTGGCGAGCGTAGACTTGTTTTGATGGAGTGATGTGTAAGTAGAACTATGTGGAGCATTTTAGGGACTATTTATAATATCTAGGCAGAAGATAGTCAAGGTGATTCAATCACAGTTGATATCATGGGCGGGCTAGCCTATTGGGAGAATGTTTACCTGAGAGCATCTTCCACTAACATATAATAACATCGATAAATATCTCTTTAGACCTTTTTCCCTTTTTTTTTCTATATAATCTTCTTTTTTTTATCTTGTCTTCCCTTAAGGATGTACAATCGCTTAAACGGGCAAAAATAAGCTTTTAACACTTGGTAAGATGAATACATACAGTGATCATGGCACGATAATTATTTGTAGGTTGGTGGTAGTAGAAAGATCCCCCCATTCCGACGAGCTGTCGCCGTGCGACCACTAGCGTGCCACCACTACTACAGGGTACAATAATACCAATTCAACCCCCTCCTTACAACACCTTCGACAAACACATTTATGACACCAAAATCAGCTGTTTTTGTTTTAAATTCATTTTTATTTTAATTCAACTTAGAACTAACTCACATGCTAGACAAAAATTAATGAAAAACTAGTATACTTATCTACTAACTTAACTAACTTACTGGTCCTCTGCGGGCTCCCTAAATTAAACAATAACAACTTAAATCTAATGCTTTTCGGCCTAAAATGTAATTTAATTATTTTATTATATATATATATATATTTCTTTTATATCTTTTTTTTTTGCCAAAAAACATTTTAAAAAAATATGGTTTCGTATCTATTTTTTTTAATTTTACTAATTAAAACTACTTATGAACTAACTAAAACTACTTAGCAACTAACTAACGGGTCCGCCATCAAACGTTTTTTTTTTTCAACTAGTGATTATTTCGTGAAAGGTAACACTTAGCTCATGTCTGATTTGACAGATAATTAGTTTTATCCTTCCGCTGAACGAATATGGTTGTGTATACGCTTGAACAACGCTGGGAAATATTGCGACATTACTTTGAAAATCATGGTAATGTTGCAGAATGTGTGCGAAAATTGCGTACGGATTTTGGAAGAAGAGAAGCACCGTCAGCTCCGTATGTTCGTCATCTTGTGAAAAAAGTGAAAGAAACTGGCATCCTCATCGATAAACCAAAGCGTGAAAAGCCAAAAACAGTGCGTACACCCGAGAATATTGCTGCTGTGGGAGAAAGTGTGCGTGAAGCGCCATCAACATCAATTCACCGTCGTTCTCAACTATTGAACATTTCGGAAACATCATTGAGACGAATTTTGCATAAAGACCTTGGCATGACGCCATACAAAGTCCAATTGGTTCAGGAGTTGAAGCCAACTGACCATCCAATGCGTTTTCGCTTCGCTAAGTGGGCCTGCGATCGACTTCGAGAAGATGCCGATTTTGCCAAAAAATCATCTTTTCAGATGAAGCTCATTTTGATCTTGGCGGGTATGTAAACAAGCAAAATTGTCACATTTGGGGCACAGAAAACCCGCACGCATACATTGAAAAGCCGATACACCCAAAACGAGTCACTGTTTGGTGCGGATTTTGGTACAGAGGCATAATTGGGCCATCTTTCTTCGAATATGAGCAAGGAGTGGCCGTTACAGTCAATGGCGATCGTTATCGGGCCATGTTGTTCACAAAAATTGAAGAGGAGGATATTGGCAACATTTGGTTTCAACAGGACGGCGCTACGTGCCACACAGCCGAAGCTACACTCGATGTTTTGCGCCCTGTTTTTGATGTCGTTTGGCCATCTCGGAGCTGCGATTTGACACCGTTGGACTATCATTTGTGGGGAGCCGTAAAAGATAAGTGTTACGCCGACAAGACAGAGACAATTGACGCTTTAAAAGACAATATTCGTGAATCCATTTGTGAAATACAGCTGCACACAATCGATAAAGTGCTCAAAAATTGGACCGATCGTGTAGGCTACTGCGTGGCCAGCCGAGGCAGCCATTTGAATGAAATTATTTTCCATTATTAACCGGAAGGATTGTACTTTCAAATAAAAAAAGAAATTTGAGAAAATATTCAGTAGCTTTTTTTATAGCATTTTCAAAAAAAAAGTTATTTGGCGGACCCTGTATAACTACCTAAAAACAACATAAAACTAGAACAGCCACAGGAAGCTTTTTGTTGTTTTTTTTTTTGTGCCACCTTGATTGTAACCTGTAACCTAAACCTTAAACTATGTAAGTCGGCCATACAATTTGTAAGTCAACTATCTTCAACTAATCTTGTAGCCACCACAAATGGTTCTCCTGTTGCCATCTATTCCGACGGTCCCAATCGGACACATTCCTGCTGAACCGCATTTGCTCTCCTCCGCCCTGAGCGACGACGACTCGCTCGTGTAGGAGCCGACTATCAATAGTTCGTCGGAAGACGTGGTAGATTAGCGGAACCGCCGATCTATCCTGTATCAGCCCTCGACTATCCAAAAAAAAAAGGAAAGCTTAAGGCGGAATAAAGCCGCTTAAACGCGCACTTTCAAAATATTCTTCATTGGGGTAGAAGGCCCCAAAGATGAGACTTTTGCTCGAGGTCATCGCTCTTGCAGCGTGAAACCTAATGAGTTTCACCAGAAAATTGTCTATCCTGTTTATGTTGGCCCCGTTGTATAGGACCTGGTTGGAATAATGTTTTGTGTAGTCAGATACTGGTGTACTGTGAAGTACAAGGCAGCTTCTCAAACACTGCCTAACACGCATATATTTTCCATTTGGGATGGGGCAACGTTGCACCCATAGGCAATCATCGGCCTGGTAAGAGACATATAGCAAATCACCTTTACCCTGCTGTCAAGACGGCTGCTATAAAACAATCATCTTGTCAGGGCAATCGCTCCCCAAGCTCTCGCCAGAGCAGCATCTACATGTCTTCCAAAATATAGATACTGATCCAGCCAAATGCCAAGGTACTTTGCTACACTTTACTCGCCAGTGGATGTCCGTTTGGTTCAACGATCCCAGCTTGCGACAGTTCTTTCTCGTATCCCTAGATCGCCAGTTCTTTCTCGTATCCCTAGACAACGGTGTCCTAAACTGGATAGTTTCCGATTTCAGAAAGTTGATTTTCAACTTCCGCAGTCATCACAATATCTCTGGATCTTGTCGAATTCCCGCTGCAAAAGAGTTCGGATGTCCTCGACAGTATAGGTGTTGTTCTGTACGCGATAAGGTCGTCCGCATACGCAATTGCCTGAGTAAGACTACCTGCTCCTTATAGCAGACCATTTTTAATGAAAAATTCTGTGGTAGAAGTTGCATTGCCACTTTTGACAACAAACGTTCTACCAGTCAATATGTCATGAAGCCAAGTCTGATCAGCTTTAGATAGAGGCCCTCTAACCATACGGTGGACTGTTTTTTGGCTTTGTTCCATTGTATATCAGATAAGAGTTTGGAGGCGGCATGAATACAGTCATGTCCCACCTTGAAACCAAACTGGTTCTCCCGTTTAATATTGTTGTCCTCAGACCACTTGAACAGATCCCGATTGAGAATCTTTTCGAATACCTAAGCGTGCTGCGCTTTTCGCTGCTGTGTCAATCAGCTGTAGGTCGATTGGGGGGAGATTAAGAATTTTTTTCCAAACCTGCTGTGGGGCTGGTGCGCATAGTTCCTGTTATGAATACTCATGCCGTTCTTTGTACCTTTGTCAGTGTAGACATGTGTTTCGTTTTTTTTTCACTGAGTCTCACCAGACTAGGCAACCATAGGTGAGAATTGGTCTAACGACAGCTGTGTATAGCCATTTAGAGACCTTCGGGGAGGGACACCATTTCTTACCACAGATCAGATTGCAGCAGTATAGTGCAGTATTAGCTTTCTTAACATTTTCTTTGATGTTAAGGTTCCAATTTAACTTGCTATCGAGTATCACCCCAAGGTATTTGGCACTACCTGACAGTGAAAGAGTGGACCCCCAGAGTCGGTGTCGCAAACTCTGTGATTGATCTCTTGTGAGGGAAGAGGACTAATTAAGTTTTCTTTGGATTTACACACAGGCCGCAAGGTTCTGACCAACTGTTGAGTATGTTTGCATAATTGCGCTTAGAGTCGATGGGAATTTCCCACATGCCATGAGAACCACATCGTCTGCGTAAGCCACTGTTTTTATTGAGGTGGTTTCTAATCTCCCCAATGCTTCGTTGACTACCAGTAGCCAGAGAAGTGGAAAAAGAACATCCCCCTGTGGAGTACCTCTCGTAGTTATTATTCTTTTGGTACAATCACCCAGTGAGGATGATATGATGCGTTTTTTAAGCATGGTTATGATCCAGTCACTAATGACCATATCTATTTCTGCTTTTCCAAGTGCCTTCGATACCTCATTATCAATCGTTCAATAATCAATCGCGATATGAAGATTTTTGATTTACGTGAAGCAAATATCGCGATGTCGCCGAAAGCAAAAGCGATTATTGATGTAAAGTGGTGCAAGACTATTGTCGAAACGATAATCATTTTACGAAATAAGGACCCTGAATAACACTTAAAATATCTAGGTATGGTTTTCTAAGTCAATCGTGACATTCATTTTCTATAGGTAACTTGAAATAGTTTAGCACATGTCTTCTCATTTATTATACCCTATCCCATAGGGGTATATTAGTTTTAATACATAGTTTGCAACATAGAGAAATAATTTTGCTACATATACCTCAAAGTATATGGATCGACTCAGAATCGCTAGCTTAGTCGAATTAGCCATGTTTATCTGTCCCAAAGTCCGTCCGTCCGTCCGTCCGTCCGTCCGTATGTCCGTCCGTCCCTCTGTCTGTTCGTCACCGATTTTTGGGCCTTTAATTTTGAGCTATGATAATGAAATTTGGTATATAGTATCCTTGTCCGAGTCACCAGAACAAGTGTAAACATTATTAAAATCCGCCCACTGACACGCCCCCTTTTTAGGAAAACGTTTTTTTTTGGCCAAACCGTAAAGAATTTTAAAAAAGTTTCCGAGCAGCATATTTAGAGAATCGAATTATCTTTATTTCGTAAATATAACGTTTTTTGCCACGCCCACCTTTTGGGGGCGTTTTTAATAAAAAAAACATTTTTCGGTCAAATTTTAAAATTTTCGAAAAAAAATGTTGATGCAGAATCATTAGTAATGTTAATATGAACATTTCGTCTATAGACTATTTTAACCCACGCCCACTTTTTGGGGGCGTTTTTTTTTTACAAAAACCAGTTTTTTGGCCTACCCCAAGGCATATGCAATAAAAAACGTTGTTTTTTGTCGAAACACAAAAGGTTTTGATAAACACTCTGAGCAATATATTATGACAATGTCATTTTCTGTATTTTATCGCCCTAAAGCCCACATTTTGAGGATATTATTTTAAAGATGGGATGGGATAGGGTATTCAACGATCCGCACAGCTGATTGTAGCCTTCTCATATGTTTATACCCTCTCCCATAGGGGTATATTAGTTTTGATACTTAGTTTGTAACATAGAGAAATAATTTTGCTACATATACCTCAAAGTATATGGATCGACTCAGAATCGCTAGCTGAGTCGAATTAACCATGTCTGTCTGTCCGTCCGTCTGTCTGTTCGTCACCGATTTTTGGGCCTTAAATTTTGAGCTAGGATAATGAAATTTGGTATATATAGGATCATCGTCCGTGCCACCAGAACAAGTGTAAACATTTTTGAAATCCGCCCACTGCCACGCCCCCTTTTTAGGAAAACGTATTTTTTGGCCAAACCGTAATGAATTTTAAAAAAGTGTCTGAAGAGCATGTTTAGAGAAGGGTAATATCTATATTTCGTCGATAAAAAGTTTTTTGCCACGCCCACTTTTTGGGGGCGTTTTTAATAAAAAACGTTTTTTGGCCAAATTTTAAAATTTTCGAAAAAAAATTTGATGCACAATCATTGGTAGTATTAACTTGAACATTTCGTCAATAGACCATTTTAACCCACGCCCACTTTTTGGGGGCGTTTTTGTATAAAAACCATTTTTATACACTACCCCATAACATATGCAGGAGAAAACCTTGTCTTTTGTAGAACCGTAGAAGTGTTTTGTGAGCAGTCTGAAGAATTTGTTGTCACAATATCATTTTTTCTATTTTATCCACATCGTGTTTTTAGCCATGCCCACTTTTTTTGGGGATTTTAGTTTAATGGATAGGATGGGATAGGGTATTCAACGATCCGCACAGCGGATTGTAGCCTTTTCATATGTTTTTTATTTCAGCCGGATTTGGGTTAGTAAAATAAAAAAAATTTCATCATATTTATTGATAAGGTTTTTCGAAAACTTATTTTGGGCATAATTAACCCCATGATAGCCTTTAAATCAAAGGCGATAGTGATTTTAATTTCTGATTTTAAGGTCACAATGTCTAAAATCTTTGTTCTTGGAAAAACCTTGAAATTTTGCAGTTTTTTTAATTAAAATGTTGTACCTACATTTCGTATATTTGTGTTGCAATTTATATATAAGAAGTCGTTAAATAAAGTACCTCATAAGTCGATTTTTATAATTTAACAAAGAAAGGTCGAAATTTTATTAATATGGCATCGTTATGATAATTAGTGCATTATAAACATCTGGTTTAAAAAAAAATTACATCAAAGTTATCACCTTATCAACAAGGGTCGTGCATTAAATTTAATTGTACTTACGTACGAAACGGGGAGTAATGTACTAATTGAAAGGTTAAAAATCGCTGAGCTTATCACGGGTTACTAAGCCTTATTTCATGTTGAGGCATCGATTAATTGTGATGCTTAGCTTTTTTTTTAAATTGAAATTATGCAATTTACTGATATGATGCATTATATTATGAATATCGTGGGAAACTTAATATACATTGCATGCGTTAAGATTGATAGAGTTTCGTATCCGCTGTGCGGATCGTTGAATACCCTATCCCATCCTATCCATAAAACCAACATCCCCAAAAAAGTGGGCATGGCTAAAAACACGATGTGGATAAAATAGAAAAAATGATATAGTGACAACAAATTCTTCAGACTGCTCACAAAACACTTTTACGGTTCTAGAAAAGACAAGGTTTTCTCCTGCATATGTTATGGGGTAGTGTATAAAAATTGTTTTTATATAAAAACGCCCCCAAAAAGTGGGCGTGGGCTTAAATGGTATAAAGAGGAAATGTTCATATTAAGAATTTTAATGATTCTGCATGAAATTTTTTTTTCGAAAAATATAAAATTTGACCGAAAACAGTTTTATATTGAAAACGCCCCCAAAAAATGGGCGTGGCATAAAACTTTATACAGACGAAATATATATATTAAGATTGTCTAAATATGTTGTTCAGAAACTTTTTTAAAATTCCTTACGGTTTGGCCAAAAACTGATTTTTTTTTAAAAGGGGGCATGGCAGTGGGCGGATTTCAAAAATGTTTACACGTCTTGTTCTGTAGGCACACCGAGGATCCTATATACCATATTTCATTTTCCTAGCTCAAAATTTAAGGCCTAAAAATCGGTGACGTACAGACGGACGGACGGACAGACAGACATGGCTTAATCGACTCAGCTACCGATTCTGAGTCGATCCATATACTTTGAGTTATATGTAGCTAAATTATGTCTCTATGTTACAAACTAAGTATCAAAACTAATATACCCCTATGGGATAGGGTATAAAAACCGGTTGATTACTCGCCCATAATCTAAACTCAACCCGTGCGTACCTAAACTTCTCAGTTGCTTATCAAAATAATACAACATGTCAAGAAAGGGCACACTATCAGAGTATCTGCGTTCTTTTTTTTTGGTAACTGTCTCAAACATAATACCATGATGTGCTTAAAAAATTCCAAGACGTCATTCTCAAAAAAAAAATGTAAGCAAGACGAATGTCAATGGCAAACCCCCTTCATCATTTGTTTTTGTTTGTGTTCTTGTGAATAGGACTTCAATTACGATGAAGTCTTCACCACTACGCAGAAAAATATTTGTATTGTATGACGTTTTTCTGCCCTTGATTGGTGTTATCAATATTGTGCTGAATTATTGTAAACATGTGATTCAGTTCGAGCTCACTACAGTGTTTTGAAAATAATCACATGAAAATTAGATGACTTCTTAAAAACAAAATGATGCGTATGTTTTTGTTTAGGTTAATTTAAGAATTAAATTTTCATTTTAATAAACCCGACATGACATGTTGGATATTATGATATCTGAGTCATATCCCAAAATATTTGAAAATGTTTTGTGTTTTAGGTATAAACTGGGAATTTTTTTTCGAGGCCTGGTTTAAATCTTCATAGACACGATGAGCACGTGCCCAAAGTAGTGTGAGATTTTTACTCACTAAACCCAACACCCTTTTTGTAAAGGGTGATCCATTTCGAGGTTCCCTACTTTTTTTAAAAAAAAAACACAGAATATTCAAATTTAATGGAGAATGTTTATTATCATTTGAAAGAACATTCTTTGGCATTTATTTTTTGAAGATTATGTCTATCAAATGTTGGCCGTTGCTACGTCGCAGATGGTCCATCCGTTGAGTCCAATTTTCGATCACTCGTTCGAGCATTTCGACTGGTAACTGGCGAATGACACGCGTGATGTTTTCCTCCAAGGCCTGAATCGAAGCGGGTTTGTCGGCATAAGCTTTTGACTTTACATATCCCCACAGGAAAAAGTCTAACGGTGTGATATCACACGATCTTGGTGGCCAATCGACCGGCCCAAAACGTGAAATTATGTGCTCACCGAAATTTTCTCTCAATAAGTCCATTGATTGCGATGTGTGGGAAGTGGCGCCGTCTTGCTGAAACCAAATGTCGCCGAGATCACGAGCTTCAATTTCAGGCATCAAATAGATATAGAGAGGTGCCACTCCAGGAATGATGTTCGCAAGTTTTAACAAAGTGTAAAACGTCAAAGCCAAGGACACAAGGCTCGAACAGAATCCTGTCGAGATGAACAAGGAAACATTGTAGTTGAGACACAGTCGATGCTGAGGATATGGGAGAACCACTTCTGCAGACTGTTAAACGGCGATGACGAACAACATTCCGCTGTCAGGCAGAACGAACCATTCAATATTGGCAACGACAGCGAAAACTGCCAACCACCCGACCTGAGTGACGTGAGAATAGCAATATCTAAACCCAAGCTTAATAAGGCTGCCGGAATTGACGGCCTTCCCGCTGAGCTTTATAAGGCCGGCGGAGATGACTTGGTAAGTAACATCCACCAACTCATAAGCCAAATCTGGTCGGATGAAAATATGCCTGAAGAACGGAACCTCAGCATCGTTTGCCCGATCCACAAAAAAGGAGACCCTCTGAACTGCGCCAACTACAGAGGCATAAGTCTCCTCAACATCGCCTACAAGATCCTATCTGCCGTAATACGTGAACGCCTGAAACCGTTTACCAACAACCTGATTGGCCCTTATCAGTGTGGTTTTAGGCCAGGAAAGTCCACAACCGATCAAATTTTCACACTTCGGCAGATCCTGGAAAAAACTCAAGAAGTCCAAATCGATACCCACCACCTATTCATCGATTTCAAAGCCGCATATGACAGCATTTATAGAGACGAACTGTACAGAGCCATGTCTAGTTTTGGTATACCGCCCAAACTCGTCCGTTTGTGTGATGACGATAGAGAATTCTCGCTGCTCCATCAGGGTCGGAAACGACCTCACCGACACATTCGATTCCCAAAAAGGATTTAGGCAAGGCGATGCGCTGTCATGTGACTTCTTTAATCTGATTCTTGAGAGAATTGTGCAAAACTCCAAAGCCAACACCAGAGGCACAATTTTCCAAAAGTCGGTGCAACTACTGGCATACGCTGACGATATTGACATCATTGGTAGGACTCAACGTGATGTCATAGCCACGTTTGCTAGTATAGAGAAGGAAGCGGCGAAGATGGGTTTAGCAGTTTATGAGGGTAAGTCTAAGTATATGCTGTCAACACGAAAGGACACACAACATCGACGAATTGGACAGAACGTCACCTTTAACAGATATAACTTTGAGGTAGTACGGGACTTTGTCTACCTCGGCTCCGCTATTAACTCTGACAACAACATCTCGTCAGAAATTAAACGAAGAATTACTCTTGCCAACCGCTGTTTCTTCGGGCTAAGAAGGCAATTTAGTAGTAAAGCCCTCACTCGAACTACTAAGGAAACCCTATATAAGACCCTGATCATCCCAGTCCTGCTCTACGGCGCTGAAGCATGGACCGTATCAAAAGCGGATGAAGAAATCCTTGGTAGATTCGAGAGGAAAATTCTTCGAAAAATCTTCGGTCCCGTTTGCGTTGACGGGCTATGGAGACGAAGATTCAACCAAGAACTATACGAGCTGTACAGCGACATGCCCCTGGTCAAAAAACTCCGCATTGGACGTTTAAGATGGCTAGGACATGTAGAACGAATGGACACCAATACTCCGGCTCGCAGAGTCTTCGATTCCCAGCCAGACGTCGGACGCAGTAGAGGAAGACCTCGCCTTAAGTGGCGCGCACAAGTGGAAACCGACCTCAACCAACTTGGAGTGCGCAACTGGAGGCAGTTAGCTAAGGACCGGGCTAATTGGAGAGGCATTATGGTTGAGGCCCAGGTTCATTCCGGACTGTAGCGCCACTTAAGGAAGGAAGGACAAAAGATTTCGAGAAACTGTCTGAGCAATATATTGTGAAAATGTCATTTTCTGTATTTCATCGCCATAAGGCCTATATTTTGAGGATATTTATTTAAAGGATGGGATGGGATAGGGTATTCAACGGTCCGCATAGCGGATTGTAGCCTCTCATATGTTTTTCTTTAAAAAAGTAGGGAACCTCGAAATGGATCACCCTTTATATCTGCCCTATATTTGAGGAGATCCGTATTCCGAAGATGTTGTCTCTGTCGTAATAACATACGTTGTAAGGAAGTTATAATGGGTTCACAAGCCTGAACCTAGAGAGCTAAAACACCTACTGCATTAGGTGTTTTGGCTCAACCGGCATATCATTATCCCCGTTCAAGGTACATGACTAAGCCATCAGATTATTAAAAGACCTATACGTCGAAGTAGCTCTTGGATGTTGTTCACTTTGTCTTTTTCATTTGAACTGTAGGTCCCACCGTGAGTCCTTCTCCGGGTTCCTTTCGCTGCCCTCTTGGAATAGGAATAGGTCTTAGTAAGAGGAAATAAACATTTAGCTTTCTCTAGCCCTCATAAAACCATAAACATTTCTTAAGTCTTCGAAACGTATACTTTTGCATTACCTACCTAGTATGAAAAAGGTTTCTTCCAGAATACTCTAGTACTTGTAATTAACAAAAACCTCGGGAACGTAATCCTTTGTAGATATTCCATAGCCTTACATCAAACTAGATATTTGTTATAAAACCTCGAAATAACATACGGGGATAAATTTTACCATACAAATTGTTACCTCTTGTACCTAAATAATCTGGTTAACATAAGCATGTGCGTAGATACGAGTCCGTCCAAATCTTCTATTTAAATTACTGCTGATAACTACAGAGATGCAGCTTTTAACATAACGGCACGCGCTGGAAGAACAAAAAACTGATAGTATTATCTAACAGCTGTCAAAGGTTCAATCGATTTCATTTATCAAGTCCAGCCTTTCTCAGTGTAATCAGATAGCCTAAGACACGATTTCAAACCACTACATTAACACTTCAGCGCCACACCGCGTACTACGGGCTTCTAATGTCTCTCAAACTAAAACGTACACATGAATAAGTTGACAAAACACCCTCATTACAGAAACAAATTCGCTTACACTTACACCTCTCATGAGCCTTGCCTCAAATATTATGTAACGACAAAGTGACGCACTAAAGTCGATAATATCGCAGCAAGTCAGTCAACTAAATTCTTTTCGATCAAAACTGTAATCAAGCAGTAGGCCTGCCACATACTGCACTGCATCACTTTGTATTGGATGTGGTTGGAATTGGAATATGTAGTCTCGCTTCAGCAAGTAAGCAATCAACTGGTGTATCAACTTTCATCCTCCAAAATCATCAAGTGTATGAAGATGAAGATACTAATCTTGTTCTCTCTCATTGCTAAAAGTTGACATACAGACACACTTTTATATACAGTGGTGGATTTGATATGAATGAGGCTCCTTGTTCGTTAAACTAAGCAATTTTTTTTTTGAATATTTAATGGGAATACAAGACAAGGAAATCTAGTACAATTAGATAGTCCTACTTACTTAAGTAAAACTATGAGAATACGAGAATGGGGCATATGACTACATCATCTCATATCACGATTTCGATATTAAATACTCAACCAGAATACCAAGTAGAAACGATTGGTCGTCAAACAATGTGGTATCCAACAACGAGATTACAACCCATACTGAGGGGTCTAAAATGAAATAGACCCGATAAAATCGGGGTAACCACATCCAATTTCTGCAGTGTATTCCAAGTCGATATCCTTGCCATACTCGAAGCTGCCGAGTCGGCTAGAGTATTGGATATATCCCAAGAGGTTATCTCTATTTATGTAGATAGTCAAGCGGCCATAAATGGCCTTGCAGACAACATAAAAATCACGAGTAGATGGACGCTGCCGCCCAGAGCTAAAGGCTCTATGAAACATTCCAGGAAATGAAAACGCAGACGAGCTGGCCTGGCTGTAATCATCCAGCTGCATCTCCTTATTCGATAAAACATTAAATTACTAGATACATGCAAAATTTCTATAGCGATGAGAGTGATAATAGGTCACAAGCGGCTGGGTAAGTACTGCCATAGAATTTCCCACAAATCACATAAGTATCACACTTAACACTAACACAACATTCTTTTCCGGTACCAATGTTATCAACCAAGGGTATCTCTATGGGCCCACGTAGGCCTATGCGAATTTGACGGCTCACTTGAGTGTCAACTGTCAACAGCCCATAAATCATAACCTAACATACTTTTTTAAATGGCGCTACAGTCCGGAATGAACATGGGCCTCAACCAACATGCCTCTCCAATTAACCCGGTCCTTAGCTAACTGCCTCCAGTTGATTGAGGACGGTTTCTAAATACTTGTACAATTAGGGCGATGTCTTTTTCTGCTGCGTCCGACGTACGTCTGGCTGGGAATCGAAGACTCTGCGAGCCGGAGTATTGGTGTCCATTCGCTCTTCATATCCTAGCCATCTAAAACGTCCAATGCGGAGTTTTTTTTTTTTGCCTAGGAACATGTCACTGTACAGCTCATATAGTTCTTGGTTCTTCATCTCCATAAATGGGAGCGAAGATCTTTCGAAGAATTTTTCTCTCAAAACGACCAAGGATTTCTTCATTCGCTTTTGATACGGTACCAGTTTCAGCCAGCGCCGTAGAGCAGAACTGGGATGATCAGGGTCTTGCACGGGAGATCGTTATTAGTTCGACTGTGGCGTTTACTATTAAATTGTCTTCTTAGCCTGGTCGAAAACCACACTGATAATTGCCGATAAGGTTGTTTGTAAATGGTTTCAGGCATTTACATATAACCATGTACGCGATGTTGATGAGTATTATGCCTTTGTAGTTGGTGCAGTATTTTTTTGTAGATCCGGCGAATGATGCTGATGCTTCTTCAGCCATACTTTCATCAGACCAAATTTTGCTTATGGTGAATATTACTTACCAAATCATCTCCGCCGGCTCTGTATAGCTCGGCGGGAAGACCGTCATTTGCGGCAGCCTTGCTATGTTTAAGTTTTGATAAGGCTATCCTCACTTCACTAAGGTCGGGTGGTTGGTAGTTTTCGCTGTCATATATGTTATTATCCGGCTGCAAAGCAGCGCTTCAACTCCTCCTGGAGCATAGGGCAGCAACAAGATCATTCCATCTGTCCCGATTCGCCGCAACTGGCCTTAACTGTGACCACGAATGAATACCTTGGGAACGAGCTTCTTTTAAGATAGTTGTTTTTGGTCTTCCAACGCGTCTATTACCCTGAGAATTCCATTCCAATGATCTTTTCGCTATTTTGTCGTTAGGTTTCCTCAGAGTATGGCCTTTCCGACGCCACTTCCGTTGCATGATGTCGGCATCGATTTTTTTCTGTCCAGTCCTATTAAATAGTGTATCGTTCGATATAATTTGCCGCCACCGAATCTTCAGAATGTAAACGGACAATGGTAAACAACGGCTTACAGCCTGCTCGAGATGTTTGCAGAGCATTTACATGTTTCTGAAACATATAACAGCACAGATTTAACGTTGGCTATCGTCGACAATATTGAATGGTTCGGTCTGCCTGGCAGCGGAATATTGTTCGCCATCGCCGCTCCGTTTAACAGTTTGCACACGTGGTTCTTCCATATCCTCTTTGGTACAACTTTGTTAAAACTTGCGAACATCATTCCTGAAGTGGCACCACTCTTATCCTCGATCGCGCGCTTTTTTTGGTTCTTTTTTCTTAATTCTGAAAAGCCGGTGTTCTTCCCTCCTTTTTTGCCTATAGAGCTCAATGACAGCTCTCGTCTTCACCTGCAGCTTAACCTTGTAGTCCTCGTTATTGGCTGCGAGCATATGTCGGCACTCTTCATCAAACCAAGGGTTTCTTGCTGGTTGGCGCTAGAAACCTAGCACATCAGTTGCGGCTGATCTAATGATTGTTTTTCGACATTAGATACTGGTGGTATAGTGTTAATCGAGAGGTTAAGGAATACGCTTTCCGCGAAGGGCTTGGCGGTCTCTTGCAATTCCAGTCTTTTAACATTAAATATTTTCACAGTAAATCTGGTTTGTTGTGGCGTGGTCTCTATCCGCATTTTTACCTTGGCTGCAAAAAGGTAGACATTAGACTTCTTGCCTAGGTCTGTTACTTATAACAAATCCACATCCGAATATTCGCTGTTTCTGTTCACTATAACACGGCCTGTAGTAGATGTCACAGTTTTTCATCCTCTTTTTGTCTTATTACCTGGATGGCAGTTATGTCTACTTTTAAGCAGCTTAGGAGTTGCACTAGCTGTTCGTCTGCACCTCTCCTAATAAATGTTCTCACATTCCAGGTGAAGATACGAACTTCGTTAAACTTTTTTCGTTTAGCATGGTCGCCAACAATAAAACTAGTCCTTTTCGAGGTTCTCGGTTTCTTCGTAACAAGAGGTTTTTTCCGTGGGGTGTAATTAACCAAAAGAGCAACCCACAAGATCGAGGGCCAGTTTCAATTTATTGGATACTCCTAGGACACGGGGTTATCAGTATTCACTACGGGATTGAGCACTGCCGTTGGCCTTTGGGCTCATCTGCCACCATCTCCTATTAATAAGCCTGATTTACCTTTGAGATTCCTAGATGACCTGTTGTTCGAATATGTCGGAGCAGCTCAAATTTTTCTTCGGTTGCCGTCTGGGGAGATTTTATGAAAGAAGACCTTACCTTTAGCTAGTTTTGGTCCACGAGTGGTATTTTATTTCCCACTTCCCCGCTATGGACCTCTTCTAATCTAATTAATAAAAAAAAACGAAACCAACAAACTACCATGCGACAGGATCTGAACACGTGGTTGCTTTAACGCTCAACTCGTAAATTTTTGTTGCTGTACAGCTTGTAATGTTTCTCATGGAATCTTTGTCTTCAATATCCGTGAACCCAACGAAAGCGACGTTTGTTTTTTATAAAATCTTGCCTAAGAACTTAAAACGAATTGTGTATCCTCGTTTGATATGATCAGGACCTTATGAAAGCCCTTCTTAGCTATTCCAATAAGGGATTTCTCACTAATTTTTTTTAAAGGTACAGATAAGCAGATTTGATCCCTAGTAGGGATTTGCGGAATATGAACAAAAAAAAGCGAAAAACAAATTACCGACTGTAATTGTACTTGGCGCCCCACTCAATTAGGCCCATATAAACCACTGACCTACTACCGTTCTCACAGTCAGTCGTTCACAGAGAGACTTTGAGCTCTCAGTCTTCAATTTCCACTATAAATACATACTGAAGCTGATAATCGTATTCATTCAGAAATCTCTGTGTAATCGAATAAGTAATTCCGACACCGCGTCATACAAACGAAGACTTATCACAACGTTCCAACCGCAAGGCATTCGTTCTAAACCACAAGGCGATTTAATAATTCCCAAGTGAAAAATGACATCGATCAACAATCTTCTAATGGCGCTTCGCGTATTCCCCACTTCAACTACAAAAGTTATGCAAAAGGATCCTATTGATCCTGCAGAACTTCCCGAAATTACCCTACAACAAGTATCCGATCATGACGACCTCCGTGACTGTTGGATTGTGCTATACGATCGTGTGTATGATGTGACAAAGTTTCTACTCTCGGTAATTTGCAGAGTATCTTTTATGTGATAGTGTTTACTAATGTGTATCTTCTTGTTGACTTTAGCATCCCGGTGGTCAAGACATGATTCTCGACTATGCTGGACGTGATGCAACATTAGCATTTCATGGTACAGGCCATTCAAAGGATGCCGTCAATATGCTGCGTGATTACTTGATTGGCGAGTTGCCAGTGAAAGAACGAATTTTTCGCAAGGAAAACGTAAAGAAAGGTGTCCTCTTATCAGGGATACCAGATTGAAGTAATCTCTAACATTTGGAAAATCAATTCCAAATGCTTATTAGTGTTAATTTTGTTGTTAAAAGTAAGTGTATTTTAATATGAAACGCAGCACCATACTGACACACACGCTATTATTTGCGATTGACGATTATAATCTACGACTACACTTAGTTCCTTTAAGGGCAGCTACAGTCAGCCAGTGATACATTGTATCTACCTACACACCAACAAAAGTGTTTTGTATTGATATGAATATTTCGTAATGAATGTGATAGAGAGTAGCTCTATTTAAGATAATGAGATACAGTGATAATAATATAATATTTGGTTTAAATATTTATTGTAAATAATAAACGGAAATATATGTTTATGACAAAATGTTGTCAAACAAATATACAAATATGACGTTTTTTTATTAACATTTTGCGGAATAAGAGTGAGCGTGTAATGAGTAGTTATCACATCAGTAAACAAACGGAAAAAAATAAGATTAAGATTAAAATTATAACGGACATAAAAAACCGTGCGATAAAACGCATTCTGCAGTATCATTTGAAGGTTTTTTTTGCAACGGAACTATATTGAAATATTATGCGAGATAAACCTGATCTAAGTGGGAAAAACTAAGGTCATGCAGACAAGTCTAATGCTGATAATATAAGGATCAAGTAATCACCGATGTCATTAAATGACAGACCTTATGGTATGGCTCGATATTGTAGAAAAGGATAGAAACTGATTGGCGTTATTTTGGCAATCCCCAGTGCTATTACTACACACCAATAGCCCTTCTATTTGCCTATATAGTTACAGGTTTATGGATTCATAAGTAGATGATACTCGTCCTACCTCATCGTACTCGGGTCAATGTAGACTCATTAGGATGACTGACCATGTGTGTGTCGCACCTACTTTACGATGCGGGTTTCTATTCTATTCTTGCCATCCGGCTGTTCTTGGATACCTGAACAGATAGAAAAGAAGGATAGAGAGGTGAAAGGAAAAATAATTTTCGAAAATTTATTTTTCTTAATTGACTACGTCCTGAGCAGTGGCACAGAAAGTGAAGGGTATCCCAGTGAGTTTTCTTATCACAGCATCATCTACAAAGGTCTATAAGATGTGCGTTCCATTTTTAGTAAACTAAATTTGCGAATATTCGGATACGGATTTATAAAGTGTCTTCCAATAGTGACTTCTGAACTTTGACAGTAATTGGCGGATATATTGTTGATGCTACATCTGTTAAATTGTCTGTCATTTGTACAGTCTGTTTTGCCAAATCACCATAGATGGGCATAGCGTTCAACAAAACGTGTAAATTGGTAAAATTATTTTATCAAAATGGGGGTTCTGTTAGGGCAACGTTTCGCGTGCTTTACCCCTTTTAACGGTCGACATAATCATCCTACCGAGAGGACTATTTGAAGTGTGCTGGATAAATTTGAGTCCAGAGGTTCAGTAAACGATAAACCAATGTCGACGTTGACGTCGACGATACGCAAGATCTGCAACTCTCAGTGAGAGTGTGCAAAAGAATCCGAGGCAGTCGATTTCACGTCAGCCACAAGAACTCGGCCTTTTGCAGACCACAACTTGGCGAATGTTGCGTCGTGATTTGAACACCAAATTCAACTGAGCTGAAGGTAAACGACATTAGATAACGACGTGAGTTCGCTGAATGGGGTCTGGAGCAGTTTTAAACTGACTCTAATTTTTATCGAAAAATCATTTTCAGCGATGAGGCCCATTTTTAGATGAATGGGTACGTCAACAAACAAAATTGTCGAATTTGGGACGAAACCATTCCACATGAGATTCAAGAGCGTCCAATATATCCTAAAAAAGACACTGTTTGGTGAAGACGGGGTCAGTGCCGCGATGGTAAGGGCTATGAACTGCCGCGCAGAAAATCTTGTTCGATTCCCAGCCGTAGCTACACCTACATGATTTTTCACTGGCCCTCCTCTCGTGAAGATCTGACAAATCATCCGGGTAGTATCGATTAACGAGAAAAACTTATCTCAACTTAGCCGTTTGGAGTCGGCCTAAAGCAGGAGGTCCCGCCATTGTGCAAGAAGTACACACCCATACATGAATGGTTGTGAAAAAGCTAAGCCCTGTGTACTAACGAGCCTGTTGTGCCAAAAAGTTCTTTTTTTTTTTGGTGTGGATTTTGGGTTGGCGCTGGCGGCGTCATTGGTCCATATTTCTTTATGAACGACGTTATCCAGGTCATCACCGTCAACGGCGAGCGCTATAGGTCGATGATTACAAAATCATTTTGCGCTGAATTGGATGATATGAATACCAACGACATGTGGTTTAAACAGGACGGCGCTACAAGACACATTGGAAATTCTGCGAACGATTTGAGGGCTCATCTCAAGTGAAGGTGATGTCCCAACTAACAATTATTATTCCATAAGGCACAAAAATTTAATTTCGACAAGCAATTATTTCTATAGGCCTTACATAGTACTTGTGAGATGAGTTTGAGTAATTTGACAGTCGATTGTTTGTGTAGAAGCTTGTTTATGACATTATGCAGGCGAATTCACAAGCATAATCGAAATTATAATGGCGTAACTTCTGTAAGGTTGTTTTTAAGCTTCCGGAGATGTGTGTACATGTACCATACGTTAAGATGTTGCGGTAGGACTTCGCATGAAGTTAATCCGAAGCAGAGCATGTATAGAGCTTACGAATGAAAAAAGCTAAGGTTAAAAGATCGGGAAAAAGGTGAAAAGATCGGGACAAGGTGAAAGATCGGAAAATAGAGTGAAGAGATCGGGAACCTACCGGAGAATGAGTCAACACGATTCAAGTATTTCGTTGTACTTACTCGTCTTTCATGTTCCAGAGTACAGCCCAGTGGATAGCGTGTTGGACTAAGACCGAGACTTAGTCGCTCAGGGCGGAGGAGAGCGCCTGCGGTTCAGCAGGAGTGTGTCCGATTGTGACCGTCGGAGTAGATGGCAACAGGAAAGCCTGTTGTGGTAGCTGCAAGTTAAGTTAAAGATAGTTGACTTTCATTTTGAAGTATGGCCGACTTGCATATATCTAAGGTATCAATTAAGGTCAAGTTAGTAAAAACAGTCGTGGTGGCACAAAAAAAATGATTGCTGTGGCTGTTCTAGTTTAGTGTTAGTTAGTTCATAAGTAGTTTTAATTAGTAAGTAAGTTTAAAAAAATCAAAAAAATTATATGAAACCAAGTTTTTTTTAAATGTTTCTTGGTAAACAAAAAGATAAATATATAATAAATAATTTAATTAGATTTTAGGCCGAACGGCATTAGTTTTTAAGTTGTTACTGTTTAATTTAGGGTATCCGCAGAGGACCAGTAAGTTAGTTAAGTTAGTAGATAAGTAGCATGTAAGTTAGTTCTAAGTTGAATTTAAAATAAAAATGAATTTAAAAAAAAAAAAGCGTGTTGGGCTACTGTACGAGAGAACGCGAGTTCGAATCCCCCAGTAAGATAAGAGTTGTTATATAATTAATTGCATTGAATTTCATACTTTCATAATAACGAATTGGGTTTTAATAATTATAAGAGATTGAAATTAATAAAAGTAAATAATTTAAGAAAATATAAAAACAAAAAGAAAATAATAAAAATTCTTATCTTTCTACTTCGAGAAGGCTTTTAAATAATTTCGGAAAGACTTTTTGTGAAGCCTATACTTTGTTTCTGTAAAGCCTTTTATAAGCAAACAAAGTTTTTTCTGTAAGGCTTATTAGAAGTATTTAAAGAAGTCTTATAGAAGTGCATAGCTTCCTAAAAATGCGCCAAATGTTTTTCCATAAGACTTCCTACAAGTAATATTGCTGGGGGGGAAATAGCTTCGATAGTGCTTTAACGAAGCGAAATAGGTAGTTGGGGTGAACTGATTATCGTGCGATTTGACCCCTTTAGACATTTTCTTGAGAGGTTTTCTGAAGTCGCAGGTCAATGCGCATAAGCCGTAAACCACAGACTTAATCAAAACCCACATAACCCATGCCATCGTCAAATTCAGTCTGATTTATGCGCCAGCTTCATGGAAAATTGGTCATTTCGGAGGTGCCCCACACAGAGAATCTACGTCGGGTATTTGAAAGATTTTATTTTCCATGCATAAGGATCCCATTAAGGCTTTCAAACGAATATAAAAATTTCGATGATATCTCACACACAATTTGTTTTATTTAAATTTGAAGGTAGACCCTTTACAAACTTAGAAGTTGTATACATAATTAGTAACATAATTCGTACTGACGAGACGAAATACAACTTGCCCTAAGGAGCCCCGTTTTGATACCAAACGCTCGTACTTCAATTGTTGTGTAATTATTTGTAAACTCCACTCAGTGGCATTAAGGAAGGCAATAAAATCGTTAAAGGGTCATTTTAGTTTTTGCTTGTCGTTTTGATCTTATATTTTGATATTTCATTGTGTCTAGATTTAAACTTTAGTCAAACTTTGGTCAGTAAAATTTCCTGGGGTTTCAAAAGTGGACTGAAGGTTAAACCGAAGATTAACATCAAAGAGTTTCCAGCTGTGGTTATACCTTTACTTTAAAGCCCCGTCACATGTGTTAACTTGCAAATGCTTCAGAGCCCAATCAGCTAAGTCACGGCGTTGTCTCTTGATTTTATGTCTCTTGATTGTATATTTCGAATGCCTAGAAATTTACCAGCTCAGATACATTTTCACTCACAGAAGCGTTATATTCGAAAGACTTTACGCTTGATTTGCATATGACTGTTGTGGCTGATTATGTTTCGAATTGGTTCACTTTGCTGACCCTAATAGCCCTATTAGCTGATTAGCCATATCGAGGTATCCCTTCGGAAGAAGTCAGTTCCAGTCGGAAGAATTTCAATGCTGCCAAAAATATCTATAAAAATCCATTACTATCAAGGAATTTACAGATGTGGACTTTGCCTTTGACCTTGCAACTATAAATCCAATAGGATCTGTGCATCACTAACTCATTCGGCGATCATATCTGTCACATTCTAAACATCAGAGTTGTCATCCCCAGTATCGCTAGCACCTCAGCTAAAATAAGCTACATCGAGGAACATCTCAAAGATGGACGAATTTCTATGAATTCGGGTTTTCAAATATAACATTGATTTGAATCAATCACTAGTCAAAGTTCAATTTCAAAATTATCTCTAGTGTGGACATGCAATCAGTAAATATTTGTATCTTTATATTTATTTACTTATATTTTGACGATAGTCGAGCAAATACAAACATTAGGCGTAATCGCTGTAAATTCAATTCGATTAGTGTATTAAGTACACTAATCGAATTGATTACTCAAATATTTCTTTGGGTGATTCCTGATATTATAAGTGTGACTTAAAAGTTTTAGCTCCAATCGATGGAGTCACGAGCGTCGATGTGGCGCTGCATTGTGTCAAGAATTTGTGATCGGATGGTATCGATTAGAGTAACTTATGCTAGGATAATGGTGCAGGATATTTTGAACATACTCAAAAAGTGAAATCTGTAACATATCCAAAAATTATATGGCAACAATTTTATATTGATCGCGTGTTACTGTTATGGTAAACTTTTCTGCGCTGTGATCACATATATGACATATTTAATGACACTGTGTCCTAAAACTTTGCGATAACTACCCACCCAATGAAGAATAACTCTTGCAACAAAGCAACCAAGAGCCCCGGAAAGGGCTGATTTGATTGTTAACGACTACGTTAATCGAAAACGGATAACGAAGTTTGTATCTGCGCCTAGTATGTGAGAACACAGGAGAGGAGAGAACAACTAGCAGAAGCCCTAAGCTGCTACAAAGCAGACATAACTGCCATCCAGCTATACGATGGGATGGGCCGGGTAAAAAGAGGATGCGACCCTGTGACATCTACTACGGACCGTATAGTAGTGAGCAGAAATAGCGACTAGTCGGATGTGGTAACGGACTTAGGCTAATTGACTTCGCTACGGAATGAAATCCCACTATAGCCAGCACACAGTTTCCTCAACACGAAATCCATAAGGGGACATGGCGGTCTCCACATCAACGAACAGTCAACCAAATTGATAACATTGATTTAGACAAGAGGCACGCATCCAGTATTTTGGATGTCCGAACATTCCGATGGCTAACATCGGCTCGGACCACTATCTTGTTGCAGCCAAGGTAAGAATGCGGATATCTGAAACTCCACAACAAACCAGAAATACTGTGAAAAAATTTAATGTCGAAAGACTGCAATCGCAAGAGACCGCCAAACGCATATACCTTAACATTTCGATTTACACCATACCACCAGCATCATATGTAGAAGAACAATGGCAACGATGCTAATAAACCATTAGATCAGCCGCAACTGATGTGCTGGGTTTCTCGCGCCCACCAGAAAGAAACCCCTGGAATGCCGACAGCCAAAAACGAGGCCTACAAGATACGGGTGAAGATGAGAGCTGCCATTGAGCTCTATAGGCAAAGAAGAAGGGAAGAACACCGGCTTTTCAGAAAGAAGAAAAAAGAGCAAGAAAAGCGTGCGATAGACGATATAGAGAGGTGTCACTCCTGAAACGATGTTGGCAAGTTTTATGAAAGTGTAAAACGTCAAAGCCAAGGATACAACGCTCAAACAGATTTCTGTCGAGATGGATAAGGAAATATCGTCGTTGAGACACAGTCGATGCTGAGGATATGGAAGAACCACTTCTGCAGACTGTTAAACGGCGATGACGAACGACATTCCGTTGTCAGGCAGAACGAATCATTCAATATAGGCGACGACAGCGAAAACTACCAA
Source organism: Rhingia campestris (assembly GCA_932526625.1). Lineage (NCBI taxonomy): Eukaryota > Metazoa > Arthropoda > Insecta > Diptera > Syrphidae > Rhingia > Rhingia campestris. The sequence goes on from OW052182.1 coordinate 171,471,935, forward strand.
ACACCCGACCTGAGTGAAGTGAGGTTAGCAATACCTAAACTCAAGCTTAACAAGGCCGCCGGAAATGACAGCCTTCCCGCCGAACTTTTTAAAGCCGGCTGAGATAGCTTGTTAAGTAACATCCACCACCATAAGCCAAATCTGGTGGGATAAGAGTATGCCTGAAGAACTCTTCAGTCTGTGCAGGATGACGATGGAGAATTCTCGCTGCTCCATCTAGACCTAGACCGCATCGCAACATTCGATGCCAAAGAAGGATGTAGGCAGGGCGACACACTGTCATGTGACATCCTTAACATCATTCTTGAGAGTATTGTAAAAAACTCCCGAACCTACACTAGAGGTACAATCTTTCATAAACCGGTGCAACTTCTAGCAAACGCCTACTATATTGATATCATTGGTCGGACTCGACGTGATGTCATAAATGAAAATGTGCTAAGCAGTAAATGAGTAAGATCATGAGATGCACTTGAGGATTACAATCACTCCAAATACGGCAGTTTTGTTTATTTGGAGAACAACATTCGCCGCGTTATTGTCAATATACCTACGGCCACAAATGTTGGAAAAAGTCATCGAAAATTAGACCTCTAGATTAGACTACGTCCGAGCCAGCTGTGGTCACATGCAGGAAATCATATTTAAATTATAATGCCAGAAGATTATCTTTCGAATAAAACATAAATCAAAATAAATCTATTTTTAGTTATGTATACAGCCCGATTCGCAAAAAATACTAATTTTCCATAAAACCGTCATATCTATAGCTCTTAAACTGACAGCGTGAGGGCGTAAGTATCGCTTGGCATTTGAGGAAACATCCAAAGTAATGAAAAACTTCAAATACCTCTGCTGAAAATTAATGAATTTTGACATATGACAGTATGATTATCAAGCGACGATATGCTGTCAACACGAAAGGATATAAACAACAAAGGACAGAAGATCATCATTGACAGATATAACTTTGAGGTAGTACGAAACTTTGTCTACCTTTGCTCGCCTGCTATATACTCTGACAACAACAACTCGTCGAAAACTGCTAAGAGGGCAACTACTAAATAAGTCCTATATAAGACCCTGATCACCCAAGGATCGTATCAAAAGTAGATGAAGAAATCATTGGTCGTTTTGAGAGAAAAAAATCTTCGAAAAATGTTCGGTCCCGTTTGCATTGATGGGCTATTAAGACGAAGATTGACTTACTTACTTAAGTGGCGCTACAGTCCGGAATGAACCTGGGCCTCAACCAACATGCCTCTCCAATTAACCCGGTCCTTAGCTAACTGCCTCCAGTTGCGCACTCCAAGTTGGTTGAGGTCGGTTTCCACTTGTGCGCGCCACTTAAGGCGAGGTCTTCCTCTACTGCGTCCGACGTCTGGCTGGGAATCGAAGACTCTGCGAGCCGGAGTATTGGTGTCCATTCGTTCTACATGTCCTAGCCATCTTAAACGTCCAATGCGGAGTTTTTTGACCAGGGGCATGTCGCTGTACAGCTCGTATAGTTCTTGGTTGAACGGGACCGAAGATTTTCCGAAGAATTTTCCTCTCGAATCTACCAAGGATTTCTTCATCCGCTTTTGATACGGTCCATGCTTCAGCGCCGTAGAGCAGGACTAGGATGATCAGGGTCTTATATAGGATCTCCTTAGTAGTTCGAGTGAGGGCTTTACTACTAAATTGCCTTCTTAGACCGAAGAAACAGCGGTTGGCAAGAGTAATTCTTCGTTTAATTTCTGACGAGATGTTGTTGTCAGAGTTAATAGCGGAGCCGAGGTAGACAAAGTCCCGTACTACCTCAAAGTTATATCTGTCAATGGTGACGTTCTGTCCAATTCGTCGATGTTGTGAGTCCTTTCGTGATGACAGCATATACTTAGTCTTACCCTCATTTACTGCTAAACCCATTTTCGCCGCTTCCTTCTCTATACTAGCAAACGTGGCTATGACATCACGTTGAGTCCTACCAATGACGTCAATATCGTCAGCGTATGCTAGTAGTTGCATCGACTTTTGGAAAATTGTGCCTCTGATGTTGGCTTTGGAGTTTTGCACAATCCTCTCAAGAATCAGATTCAAGAAGTCACATGACAGTGCATCGCCTTGCCTAAATCCTTTTTTGGTATCGAATGTGTCGGTGAGGTCGTTTCCGACCCTGATGGAGCAGCGAGAATTCTCTATCGTCATCCTACACAAACGGACGAGTTTGGGCGGTATACCAAAACTAGACATGGCTCTGTACAGTTCGTCCTATAAATGCTGTCATATGCGGCTTTGAAATCGATGAATAGGTGGTGGGTATCGATTTGGACTTCTTGAGTTTTTTCCAGGATCTGCCGAAGTGTGAAAATTTGATCGGTTGTGGACTTTCCTGGCCTAAAACCACACTGATAAAGGCCAATCAGGTTGTTGGTAAACGGTTTCAGGCGTTCACATATAACGGCAGATAGGATCTTGTAGGCGTTGTTGAGGAGACTTATGCCTCTGTAGTTGGCGCAGTTCAGAGGGTCTCCTTTTTTGTGGATCGGGCAAATGATGCTGAGGTTCCATTCTTCAGGCATATTTTCATCCGACAAGATTTGGCTTATGAGTTGGTGGATGTTACTTACCAAGTCATCTCCGCCGGCCTTATAAGGCTCAGCGGGAAGGCCGTCATTTCCGGCAGCCTTATTAAGCTTGAGTTTCGATATTGCTATTCTCACTTCACTCAGGTCGGGTGGTTGGCAGTTTTCGCTGTCGTTGCCAATATTGAATGGTTCGTTCTGCCTGAAAGCGGAACGTTGTTCGTCATCGCCGTTTAACAGTCTGCAGAACTGGTTCTTCCATATCCTCAGCATCGACTGTGTCTCAACTGCAATATTTCCTTGTTCATCACGACAGGATTCTGTTCGAGCCTTGTATCCTTGTCTTTGACGTTTTACACTTTGGTAAAACTTGTGAACATCGTTCCTGGAGTGGCACATCTCTATATCCTCGATCGCGCGCTTTTCTTGCTCTTTTTTCTTCTTGCTGAAAAGCCGATGTTCTTCCCTTCTTCTTTGCCTATAGAGCTCCATGGCAGTTCTCGTCTTCACCTGCAGCTTAGCCTTGTAGGCCTCGTTCTTGGCTGCGAGCATCTGTCGGCATTCCTCATCAAACCAGGGGTTTCTTGCTAGTGGGCGCGAGAAACCTAGCACATCAGTTGCGGCTGATCTAATGGCCTGTTGGCATCGTTGCCATTGCTCTTCGATATTCGATGCTGGTGGTATGGTGTTAATCGAGAGGTTAAGGGATACGCGTTGTGCGAAGGTCTTGGCGGTCTCTTGCGATTGCAGTCTTCCGACATTCAATTTTTTCACAGTATTTCTGGATTGTTGTGGCGTGGTGGATATCCGCATTCTTACCTTGGCTGCTACAAGGTAGTGATCCGAGTCGATGTTAGCTCCTCGGAATGTTCGGACATCCAAAATACTGGATGCGTGCCTCTTATCTATCGCAATGTGATCAATTTGGTTGACCGTTGTTGATCTGGAGACCGCCATGTCCCCTTATGGATATCGAGGTGAGGAAACCGTGTGCTGGCTATAGTGGCATTTCGTTCCGTAGCGAAATCAATTAGCCTAAGTTCGTTACCAGACGTGTTGTCGTGTAGGCTATGTTTTCCGACAATACTTATAAAGATGTCTTCCCTTCCTACCTTTGCGTTAAAATCTCCCAGCACGATTTTAACATCGTACTTCGGTAGTCGCTCATAGGTTTTGTCAAGGAGCTCGTCGAAGCAATCCTTAGCTAATTTGGCCTTGATGCGGATTGTTACTATGCGTTCGCTAATGTCTTGGAAACATAAGACTTCTTGCCTAAGTCTGGCACTTATAACAAATCCGCATCCGAATAGTGGCTGTTTCTGCTCACTATAACACGGTCCGTAGTAGATGTCACAGTTTTTCATCCTCTTTTTGCCCGGCCCATCCCATCGTATTTCCTGGATGGCAGTAATGTCTGCTTTGTAGCAGTTTAGGGCTTCCGCTAGTTGTTCGCCTGCACCTCTCTTGTTTAATGTTCTCACATTCCAGGTGCAGATACGAACGTCGTTGTCCTTTTATCGTTTAGCTGGGTCGTCAACAATAAAATCAGTCCTTTCCGAGGCTATTGGTTGCTTCGTAACCATATTTTTTTCTGTGTGTGGGTAGTTAACCCAAAGCACAACCCCCAACCTGGAGGGCCAGTTCCAATTTATTTGATACCCCTAGGACACGGGGCCATCAGTATCCACTACGGGATTGAGCGCTGCCGTTGGCCTTTCGGTTCATCCGCCACCATCTCTGTTCAAGGGGCCTGACTAACCCTTGAAATGACTAACCAACTTGAAGTGTGCAACTCTTGGCAGCTAGCTAAGTACCAGGCTAATTGGAGAGGTATGTTGGTTGAGGGTCAAGTTCAGTCCGGACTGTTGCACCACTTAAGTAAGTAAGTAAGTACATCCTCTTCATTAAGTAAAAAAAAAAATCCGTATAATAAATATTCCTTTCCTTAATGCTCTTATTTCACGGTCATGGAGATATTATGTCAAAATATCTACCTTTCACTGGAAATATATTTAAAACAGATAATGCCCCTGAGTACAACGTCTGTTTTAATCAAATTTCACATTATCTCTTGCTTTTGAAAAAAAAAAATTAATTTTCTTTTAAAGCGTAGTTTCCAGTTTTTACCCGTAATCTTATCCGCCGGAAGTGACTTAAAAATCCGTTCACATTACGAGCCGATGATCTGTGAAAAATTCATGATTCAACAGATCATTTATATTGGGTAAGCTTTATACTTAAACTACGTTTTAAAAAATATCCGATTTTTAGAACTATTAGATTATAATGCCCCCTAACCTCGAATGTGAAATCTTAAATGGTGTTAAACTTCGATACATACTTTCGCCTTGAAAATTAATTTTATTATATTTTAATGGAGTTTTTTATTATAAAGGGAGCACGCTTCAAGCCCTTAATAGCGCAGAGTAGGGAAGTTGATGTTATCAGTTGTTTCCACTTGTGACTGGAGGTTTTAAGTTATCAGACCATTAATCGATGAGTATTTTTTGTAAATGTTTTGCTGGACTGGTTGTGAGAAAGCTAGGCCCTGGGTACTAACGAGCCTGTTGCGCCAAAAATTTGTATTTGTTTTGTTTTGCTGGACCAAAGAAATATCAAGTAGCGAATTATAATCTGTCATGGATTCCGAATCAGTGTATGGTTGCATCCATCTATATCTATAAACTGATGACAGAATTCCAGATCCCGACAAAAGTGCGTCGTAGTTTGGGAGCGCATTTTGGCGTTATCATGTGATTTACTAAATCTCGTGCTAGAACAGATAGTGTTTGGAGCAAGTGTCAACAGGCAATGAATTCAAAAAATTCTTTCCGCTGCTGAGATACGCATATGAGTTGGAATTTTTGTCAGCTATTGATAATTATTAGTCTGAGTCAGTCGTTGTGCCAAATTGAGGTATATCAACCTCAATAAGAGGCACGAATTTGGAGACCGAACAAACACACTTACCATTTGAAACTAATGGAAGTCTGGTTTGCCGAAACAATTTCAAAAATTAAGATATCCGATATACTGGAATCTAATTCCAACAGTAGTAGTCTACTCCCCGAATTCTAAAATATAACAGAAACGTGTTTCAAATGATAAACACTTTTCAACTAAACATTTCAAGTAGAATATTTGATCCTTTGTGCGATCAAATAGAAGTCTACCCTTTTCAGCAAAGTAGTAGTACAAAGCTTACCTTTTTGGCGCTACAGTCCAGAATGAACATGGCCCTTAATGCCTCTCCAATCAGTCCGGTCCTTAGCTAACTGCATCCAGTTGAGCACTAAAGGCGATATCTTTCGCCTGGTTGGGAATCGAGGACTCTGCGACCCGGAGTATTCGCTCTACATGTCCTAGCCATCTTAAACTTTAAACCTTTAATGAGGAGTTTATTTGAATAGGGGTATATCGCTGTACAGCTCGTATAGTTATTGGTTGAATCATTGTCTCCATAGACCGATAACGCAAACAGGACCGAATATTTTTCTAAGAATTTTTCTCTCAAATCGAAAAGGATTTCTTCATCTATGCTTTAGCGCCGTAGAGCTGGACTGGGATGATTAGGATCTTATGTATGATCTCCTTAGTAGTTCGAGTGAGGGCTTTACTACTAAATTGCCTTCTTAGCCCGAAGTAACAGCGGTTGGCTGGCATAATTATTATTCAGAGTAAATAGCGGGCGAATCAAGGAATTTTATTTTATGAAACGAAAACGTGTGACGAAAAACGGATCAATCCCTCTCTCTCTATCTCTGTTTTTACCACCTCCATAGTGTATTCATCTCATTCTCATACAAATTTTCAGATTCAATTCTACTGCGTGTGAACTCACACAGATTTTTTTTGTTATCGAATGTGTCGGTGAGGTTGTTTCCTACCCTGATGGAACAGCGAGAATTCTCCATCGCTATCCTGCACAGACGGACGAGTTGGGGCGGTATACAAAAACTAGACATGGCTCTATATAGTTCGTCTCTATAAATGATGTCATATACAAAATACAAATACAAATTTTTGGCGCAACAGGCTCGTTAGTACCCAGGGCCTAGTTTTCTCACAACCATTCATGTGTGCATGTGTACTTCTTGCACGACGGCGGGACCTCCTGTTTTATGCCGACTCCGAACGGCTAAGTTGAGATAAGCTATTCTTGACATTGGATACTACTCGGATGATTTGTCAGATCATCACGAGTGGAGGGCCAGTGAAAAATCATTTAGGTGTTGCTACGACTGGGAATCGAAACCAGACCTCCTGCGCGGCAGTTCAACGCACTAACCATCGCGCCACTGAGCCCTATATGCCGCTTTGAAATCGATGAATATGTGGTGGGTATTGATTATGACTTCGTTGGTTTTTTCCACGATCTGCCGAAATTTTAAGATTTGATCAGTTGTTGACGTTCCTGTCTAGAACCACATCGATAAGGGCCGATCAGATTGTTGGTGAACGGGCGTTTACATCCTACGGCAATTCGGATATTGTGGACGATGTTAAGGAAACTTATGCTTCTATAGTTGCCGCAATTCAGAGACTCTGCTTTTTTGTAGATCGGGCAAAGTCTTGCGCGGTTTGCTTGCTCTTTTTCTTCTTTCTGAAAAGCTCGTTTTCCTCCCTTCTTCTTTGCGTATAGAGGTGAATGGCAGCTCTCGTCTCATCATGCTGTTTAGCCTTGTAGGCCTCATTTTTTTGGCTGCGGGCACCTGACGGCACTGTTCATCAAATTAAGGGATATTTTCTGGTGGGCGCGAGAAACCTAGCACATCAGTTGCGGCTGATCTAATGGATTGTTGATGTCGTTGCCATTGTTCTTCGACATTAGGTGCAGGTGGTATGATGTCAATCTAGAGGTACACGTTTCTGCGAAGGACTTGGCGGTCTCTTGGCAGTCTTTTGACACTTAATTTTCTCACTGTTTTTCATATTTGTTGTGGCGTGTTGGATATTCGTATTCTTACCAGCTGCAACAAGATAGTCGTCCGAGGTGATGTTACGCTCTCGGAATGTTCGAAAATACTGGATGAGTGCCTTTTCTCTATCACAATGTGATCAATTTGATTGGCCGTTCGTTGATCTGGAGACCGCCATGAATGTGAATATTTAGGTGATGAAATCTTGTGCTGATAATAGTGGCATTTCGTTCCGTAGCGAAGTCAATTAGCTTAATTCCGTTGCCAGACGTGTTGTCGTGTAGGCTGTGGTTTTCCGAACATACTGCTGAAGATGTTTTCTCTTCCTAGCTTTGCGTTAAAAGCTCCCATCCCGATTTTCACATCGTATTTCGGTAGTCGCTCAATTGCTTTATCAAGGAGCTCGTATAGAAGCAGTTTGTCGTTAAAAAGTCTTTTTCCTCCGTTGAAGCGTGACCGAATTAAGGCTTATGATGGCTACTTTGGCCTTGGTGTGGATTATTACAACACCGTCGTTAATGTCTTGAAAACATAGTACTTCTTCCTTAAGTCTGGTACTTATAACAAATCCACATTCGAATAATCGCTGCTTCTGGTCACTATTACACGGTCCGTAGCAGGTGTCACAGTTTTTCATACTATTTTTGCCTGGCCCATCGCATCGTATTTCCCGGATGGTGTAATGTCTGCTTTTAAGGAGCTTAGGGCTTCGCTTGTTCTTCTGAACTTCAATTGTTTAATGTTCTCACATTCGAGATGCAGATACGAACGTCGTTGCCGTTTTTCGTTTAGCATGGTAGTCAACCATAAAATCAGTCCTTTTCGTAACGGGTAGTCCGTCGGCGGGTAGTTAACCCACTAAAAGCGCAACATATAATCTGGAGGTTCAGTTCCAATTTATTGGATACCTCTAGAACATGGGCCATCAGTATCCACTACCACCTCATTTCAAGGGGCCTGACTTACTGTTGAGATTCCTAGATGACCTGTTGTTCGTATAAGCCGAAGCAGCTCATTTAGATTATTCACTTCGTCCATTCTAACTGGGACTATAGACGTCACTGTACTTCCATCATGGTTCTTCCACTGTCGCCTGGAAATGGAATATGTGCATTAGTGTGCACTATTATGCACTATTGTAAGACCAAAACCTGACTGTTTGGACCAGCGTTTGTGGCAAAACCAGCATTTGGCCATTTTTCTTCAGTGAAGGCTTATTAAGACTTATGGAGACATTGACTGGCCATAATAGTAAGGGGAACTAATTAGTGAGATTAACTATTGCGAACAAGGTCCGCAAAATTCAAATTATTTATGCAGCCTCTCGTAATGATCAAAAAAATCATGAAGGGTTTATATCAACTCAACGGTTTGTATTCGGTAACAAGCTGTAGATCCTCGCATGGGTCCACACTAAATCTCTATAATCATTCTGTTGCGTGTAGGATTTGTATTGGGATTTTTATTTAAGTTTTTAGTTATACGGATTCAAATTTGGAATTAATGACTTCCAAATTTCAATCCTTGCAAAAAAGCTATAATTAGATGAATACAGCAAATTCATATCCGTTTTAATTTGATATTAAATGTGTAATTGAAATCAGGATTTCCCACAGTGACAACATTCTTATAAACCTAAAAAAAACCCGAATATACAATTTTGTTTGTGTTTACAAAACCCCCAATTGTTAAAAGTTATTGACCGCTTCGGCTAATATTGCGCATACGTTTATCATACTAAACGTTAACAGCCTGTGGCATGGATTCAATGTTCTTTTAAATAACGGAATACTCAATTAATTTAGAACAGATCAAGTTGTATTAAGCAGCAAAAATCCTTGAAAACGATTTACTAATCAGGTGTTGTTTTCTTGAAATGTACAATGACCTGGCAGAATATGGGGAACTGTTAAAAAAGCACAAGCACCCGAATAAATTTGTTTCTTCTTAAATAAAACATGTTTTCCAATAGGTCATTGAATCTGTTACTTTTGCAACGGCAATTCTGCTTGAATATAAATGATACTTTTTCAGTCAGCGTAGTCAAAAACCATATTTCGAAATTCGCGCAGTTTTATTTTCGAAGATAATTTATTAGGTTGATGTTACTGATGAATAGTTTATGTATTAGTATACAGGTGTCGCCGTAAAACTTTTTTTACGTTAAATTTTAAAAAGTTGAATGGCACTAAAGTTTGAAATAGGTGTCATTCGGATGGAAAAATTAGCAACGCATTAAAATCACTGTTGCTCACCCCGGGGTTTAGATTTGCATGTAATAAATTCATTACTTCTTTAATGGCGTTAGCTTTGTGGGTGTATGTGTAATGCCTGAAACACATGTGCAGAATTCTCCTTGCAGAAAAGATAGAACACACAGTTTTCAATGGGAGCGAACACATGTAAAATCTGCAAGCGTTGCAGTACTGCAAGTTGTCTCTATTTCTAAATCCACTGCAAAAATTCAGGGGTACCAAGCCACAAAAGAAAAAAAACGATATTTTAAAATATTTGGCATCATTGAATTATGACGTTTATTCCTCACTCATAAAAAAAACAAATAAACATAACATTCAGTTTTCATTTTCAAATTTGTTTAAACTATGTTGTTTGGTGTAATCGTTGAACAGTGGTAAATCTATTTTATTGCTATCGGCTTTCCAATCGATGTAATAATTTTTTGTATATACAGTAGACGCTCACAAATTAGAACTCTCAGAAATTAGAACATCCAGAAATTAGAACCAGAGTTTTTAATGCATTGGACGCTCTGAAATTAAAACTTGAAGTTCTAATTTCTGAGCGTTTTTTTTTTAATTTTTAACACAAGGGAATTCCCATTCTTGGTTTTTATTTCACTGAACAAAGGTAAAATAGAAAGGGGGAATCCCCAAGTTATATATTGTAACGGGCGACGAATTTGGGCGTCTTTTATAGCAGACGCTTCAATCGGTGCCTGTTGGGGACGAGCGTTGTAGTGACAGATGGTGGTATTCCTGTCTGGTAATATGACGGCTGGTGGTGATGCAGTCTATACTCACGCTCTTTCGATGAGTTCGCGACTTCTCAATATCCACGAGACAAAGCTGTGCAAACGTCCGTAAGTGTGTGTAGATGTCTGTATGTGTGTATACCTGTCCCGACCCTTTTGGTTCACTCTCAACAACGTGAATGCAGCTAGGCAGTAAACGTAAGGATGAGATAGAAACAAAGGTATATAATCTACGAGTGGAATGCCAAGAAAAAAGAAAGAAACGGCGTGTTGTATTTTGAGAAAAATAAACAGCTTTATTCAATTTCTATGTTCAAAAAAATAACTAAAAAGTTAGACCACGATTGGCAAATTTAATTGGAAAATATTATTTTGTGTGTGATATTTTGAAAAGTGACGGTAGTGTGTACCTTCGACTAGTCAACCTATCAATCACAAACACAAGGGTGCAATAGTATGCGTTTTCAGCGAAAAGCGAATCACGTGTGACAATTTCTAGTGACGGTAGGAGAACCTTCGACTATGAATTATCAAACATAACTCAAATTATTTGAGATTTGGAGGGCCTTTTATATCAAACTGAAGCATAGCTTCCAAAATGTTTTTAATAATGGCTGACAAGAGTATCAGTGGTTTTCAAATGATTACTTAATTTAAGTGATGCCAAGTTTACATTTTAATACAATTCATATTTTGGTTGTTTATAATTAATTCTATTCACATTGTTTGTTAAAAAAAAAATACTTCAAAAGAATATATATATGTGGGTGTTACAATATTTAATTCCTTTTTAGTTTTTGTTTTGCCATGTTTTTATTGTTTTTGTCATTCGTATGTGAAATTTGATACGCGTGGACATATTTTGGTAGACTCTACCGAAAACTAAAAATAACTTACTAAAAATGTCAAATAAACGTAAAAAAAACACTTTATCTTTGGAAACCAAAGTAAAGATATTGGAAAAGCTGGACAAAGGAGTTCAAGGGAAACGTCTAGCGCTAGATTTCAATGTGAGCAAATCTGCCATCAGCTATATCAAGTCAAATAGATCATCTGTATTAAATGCTGTTTCCAACACTTATTAGGAAGCATCAAATAAAACTATGCATAGTGCCGAATATCCGAAAATGGAAAGTCGTCTTCATGAGTGGTTTTTAAAACAACGCGAAAGGAAGTGTACATTGACAGGAACAATATTAAAGGCAAAAGCTAAACAATTTTTTGGTGAAGAATACCCCGATAAAAATGAAAATGCATTCCGAACAAGCGATGGATGGTTTACTAAATTTAAAAAGCGACACGGCATTCGTTTTTTTAAAAATTGGTGGCGAGATTCTTTCTAGTGATATTGCCTCGATCACTCCATTTGTTCACAGATTCAATGCAAAAGTCACTGAGATGGGGTTAATGGAGTCGCAAATATATAATGTGGACGAAACCGGATTATTTTATCGTTGCCTACCAGATAAAACATATGTCTCTGCTTGTGAAAAAAGTGCGCCTGGATACAAAATTCAAAAAGAACGAATTTCAATTTTACTTGGTTCAAATGCTGATGGCTCTCACAAATTAGTGCCCTTAGTTATTGGAAAAGCCAAAAATCCCAGGTGCTTCAAAGGTTTTAATAATCCACTTCATTACGACTTTTCCAAAAATGCTTGGATGACGTCTCGGATCTTTCATGATTGGTTTTACAAGATATTTATTAATGAAGTAAGAAGAAATAATTTTGCTTTTAATTTTAAAATATATTTTTGTCTACAGGTCATCCAGTTTTCTCAAAAAAATAACTTGCCTCCGAAGGCTCTTTTGCCTATTGATAACTTTCCGCTCATGCACCAATTGAGAATCTTCAAAGCAAAGATGGCAACATAGTTGCATATTTCTTGCCGCCAAATGTGACAGCAGCTGTGCAACCAATGGATCAAAATCCCATAAAGTTAACAAAACTTGCTTACAGAAGTAAGTTACTTGCTGAAATAATAGCTGAAGGTGGTGCACTGAATAGTCTGTTGAAATCCCATTCCATCCGAAAGGCAATAATATTTCTGAAAGAAGCTTGGGATGAGACGACGCAAACAGTGATGAGAAATTCTTGGTCAAAGTTGTTAAATTGGGACTCTGACCAATACGACAACGATGATGATGTGCCACTAGCACAGTTGCTTAAAAAAAATGAGGACTGCAATGAAGCTCTCCAAATAAATCAAACTCTTTTAGCAGAAATTGATCCAAACAGTTTCATGTGAATTGATGACATCGAGAAATGGAATGAAGATGTGTTTGAAGACGGAACTGGTTATGACCTAAGTAGCGGTGATGAGTTTTCTGATAGCAGTGAAGACGACGTTGTTGATGACACACCAGTTATTTCAAATGCTATAGCTATTGAAAGCGTTAACAATTTAATAAATTGGTGCAACAAGAGTGAATTGTCTTCCAGTAAGCACATGGCCAATCTTTTGGACCTCAGTAACGATATTGTTGTATCAGATTTAAAGATACCAAAAAAACAAACAAATATTACTGATTATATGTTAAACAAAAATTAATTTTGAACAGAGCCCTTATCCTGAATTTTTAATTAATTTCTGAAATTTTAAGTTTTTTTTTTTTAATAATTGTTATGTTAAGCCACTTCCAAAAACTATAAAATAATTTTTTTTTTTTGATTTATTATCTTATTTTATTTAAAAACATAACAATTCAATGTTTTTAAATAAAATAAGAAAATAAATCAAAAAAACAAAATGTTTTTATATAGTTTTTGGAAGTGGCTTAATTCTTACTTTTATTATTTACGTTAAAAAAAACCGTCCAGAAATTAGATCATTTCGGAAATTAGAACTACCCCAAAAACAAAGTGGTTCTAATATCCGAGCGTCTACTGTATACGAATCACGAAGGAAGATTTTATTCGCAAATCCATTACCTCAGAATGCCGACTTGCTATTACTTTGGTGTAAGTGTCTGAAAATTTAATATTATTGAATAATTCACTGCGAAAATAATAACTATGACTTTTAGGTATTTAGCAGACGGTGTTTGTTACCAAATTTTGGCGTGGTCCTTTCGAATTGGAGTTTCGACAACCCGCAAAATAGTGTGATGTGATTTGGGATGAAATGAATAGATTTTACTTGGCCCCGCGTACTGAAGTTGAATGGAAACAAATTAGACAAGAATTTTATAGAAAGTCGGGGATGTCGCATGTTGTAAGGAGCAATCGATGGAAAGCATAGCCAAAGCGATGGAGGTGTACTAAGGGCAGGTGGATTTGGAAACAGAATTTTAACAGAATCCATCAAAAGCAAAGCCGTTGCCAAATTCAAACAAAGAGTTTCCGTTTTACTATGTAGGAAATGCAGCCTTTCAACTAAAAGAGAAATAAAATGAGGTGATATCCTGGAAGAATTATTTCACTGGACAAGGAGATTTTCAACAAAACCTTATCAAAAGTCCATGTGAGGATAGTGAACACTTTTGGAATTTTATTAAAACAGACCATTTACCTGATTTAGTGCCCACGAAACGCATTTGTACTGCGAGATTATTTAAAACATTATTTGTATACGAATGTCTAAACCTTTTTTATTAATCAATAAACAAAAAACAAAACAATAAAATATACATTCATATTTAAGATTAAGAGCTCATACCTATTTTTGGGTGTGAATGGTATATCAAACATTGGCTATCTATGGATCTGTATTTACTTGATGTTATTAAACGTTAACCTCTTGCAGTTCGTAGTGGGACCATTCATGAGTAATTTCGACGCAAAGTAACAGTTTTGTGTTGACTTTTTATTTAAAATGATGGCGACAATTAGTTTCTATTTGTGCGTGCCACATAAACCAAAATCTTCCTCTACTGAGACTGGGAATCATAGACTATGCGTTCGGGAGTATTGGTTTCACTTTATATCCTTGCCATCTTAAACGTCCAATGCCGAGTCCAAGACGGAGAAAAAGATCTTGGTTGAATTTTCATCTCGAAAGGCTGCCGATGCAATGGGGGACCAAAGTTTTTCCGAAGAGTGTTCCGCTTGGCGTAGTATTTAAAATAAATTTATTTTAAATATAGTTTTGAGCGGAACACTCTTCAGAAAATCTTCGGTCCCCTTTTGCGGTCACCTCACATCCACAAAATAGATTGTCGAAACTCCAACTCGAAAGGACTACGCCAACATTTGGTAACAAACACCATAACGACGAAGTTATTATTTCCAATAATTATTCAATAATATTAAATTTTCAGACACTTACACCAAAATAATAGCAAGACGACATTATGAGTGAATGGATTCGTGAATAAAATCTTTCTTCGTGATTCGTAGGTATAAATACAAAAAATTATAACACGATGGGAAAGCAGATAACAATAAAATAGATTTAACACTTGTGACTTCTTTTAATTGTATTCATTGTTAAATGTTCAAAGATTACACCAAACACCACAGTAAAACAAATTTGAAATCTAAATTTTATGAGAGGAGCCACTGCATGTATGTCAAACAAAAAATTAATGCACGTGTGTTTTAATTGCTGCACTGCGTGCCGCACTGCATGCAGAACCACTGCACGTGTGTTTTAGGCATAACGCTTTCAAGTGGTGATGGGTTCTAACTGCATGCATGAAATTACAGTCATGAAATTATCTGGCATGTCATACTCGGGCGATAATTCTATACTGAATAGACAAATCAAAGCCAATGATAATTCCACTAAAAAGGATATTGGTAATTAAAATAAAAATACATGCAGTTGTCGACCTAACTTGCAAGCAAAATGTTTCGAACAATCAGCCTGCAAGGAAGAGCTCTCATGTACAGATACACTAGCACATATAAATACCATGAAAGTTGAATTTATTACATGCAAATCTAAACCCCGGGTGATGGAAGTGGAACCTTAAGCCAACCGAGGCACTGAACATGCCCGCGAAATGGTCGTAGCAATCGTCTCTTTCATACTCATATTTTCGTTCTCTTTTTGAATTATTCTTACTTACTTTGAAATTCTTTTTTTGTGAAGACCAGAATGCGATTAAATATTTTTTTTTTCAATATCATCTTCGAATAATTTTGTAGATTCAATTATAGGCGTGTTTTTTCTTAGACTTTATAGGCTTTAAAAATTGAAAAAAATAAAACGCTTATTGGTGATTTGGCACTCCCCTCTTGGCATTTTGACAATCAATTATCATGTTGTTTACATTTTTGTAAGCAAATGGTAAGCAATGCGATTATATGAAATCTTGCTTACCAACTTCGACTCTCAGTGGCGAACGCTGAGTGCCTAGTACATTCACCATAGATAGGGTCTCAATCGCTGGGTAAAGTCTTGGTGGCAGCAGATAAGATAAGATAAGATAAGACGTGTACTCACCCTAATACACATATTCTATTTCCAGGCTACAGCGGAGGAACTCCCAAGATGGAACTCCCTAGTTAGGATGGACAAGTGAATAACCTAAATAAGTGCTTGGACATATGCGGACAACAGGTGATTTAGGAATCTCAATGGTAAGTACTAAGTAAGGCCCCTGGAACAGAAAAGGTGGCAGATGAGCCGAAAGGCCAACGGCAGCGCCCCGTGTCCTAAGGGTCCTGGGGGTATCCAACAAATTGAAACTAGCTCTCCAGGTTGAGGGTTGTGCTTTGGGTTAACATCCACCCAGGGAAAGCAATCAAGAAGCTCGGAATGGACTGATTTATTATCGACGACCATGCTAAACAAAAAAAAGAACAACGACGTTCGTATCTGCACCTAGAGTGTAAAAACATTTAACAGTAAATATACTGGCGAACAAATAGCTGAATCTCGAAGCTACCACAAAGCAGACTTTACTGCCATACAGGAAATACGTTGGAATGGGTCGGCAAAAAGAGGATGAAAAACTAACTCTGCTACTGACCGTGTTATAGTGAGCAGACGCAGCGATTATTCGGATGTAAATTTATTTTAATGCCAGGCTTAGTCAAGAAGTCTTATGATTCCAAGACATCAGCGAACGCATTGAAACTATCCAATTTCGCCAACATAAGTCTTACATGCGCTCATACTCCAATGTGACGTTTCACCATCATTGGCTATTTTCCTACAAAACTTCCTAGGCGTGTGCTGTCAAAAAATGGCGACATTTACTAGCCACCCATATTTCCAAAATCGACTTCTCCGGACTACCATTGACGAACTCAATAATAGCTATACCGCCTGAGATGTTCTAAAAAGTGATGGAAAAAGCAGCAAAAAGGCACATTTTGCTTTGGTCAATAGAGGATTCTACTTGTTTGATGTTTTATTTAAAAAAAAAAAATTCGAAATAAGGGCCAAAATTAATTAAAATACCTCATCAAAATGAAATCCTTTTTTTTAAGTTATTCAATATTCACATATCGACTTAAAAGTTGGAGCACCGTTCACATAAAGGGTGTTTCTTAAGAGGTCAGGTTTTTAAACTGGCAACACTGTTTCTACAGATTATCATTTTGACAGTTGAATGTTGATTTGTGGTTAGTACGTTTCGCCATTTTACGATGAATAGATTAACACCATGGTTCGGTTCACCAAACTTATATGTGTTGCACCATATTAGAGTCGACATGGTCGTCCATCTATGCAAGTTATCCGGAACACGATGAATCGTTTTCGCACCACGTACAGTCTACAATTTGTGATGGGTATCGCGAAAGAGGACAAACATTGCGAACAGAAGTAGTCTGTTATTAACGTTGTGGAGCGCAGTGTTAAATAGAATCCGAACAAGTCAATTCGCCATCTTTCACAGCAATTGGAGCTATGCCCATCCACATTGTGGAAGATTAACGGAAATATCTTATAAGATCCAGCTTGTGTAAGAGTTGAAACCGCATGACCAAACCAGAAACTTTTGTCGAGACGCCCGTATAACCATTAAAACTCACTGTTTGGTGTGCTTTATGGGCTGGTGGCATCATAGGCCGATATTTCTTTAAGGACGATGACGGCCAGAATGTTACCGTCAATGGAGAGCGCTATGGAAACATGATGTCTGACATCTTCATTCCTCAGTTGAATGTTATTGACGTGACAGAGCTTTGATTTCAACAACATTTCGCAAAATGCACGCGACAATTTCAATTTATTGTGGAAACATTTTCCGAGCTCATAATTCCACGTAATGAACCAGTGAACAGGTCTCCACGAATCTGTGATCCCACACCGTCAGATTACTTGCTTCGAGGGGGTGTGAAGTCACTATTCTATGCCAGCTTCAAGTATTTTATTTCAAATTGAATTTGTATACCCCTAAAATAAACACCCTTTAGTGGACCTCTTAACGCTGAAAACATTGTATTAGGAACGCTCTTTACGATTATTCTACACAGTTTAAAAACATTCCTGTGATAACACCAATTTGTGTGAAACAGTTACACAAGTAGGTGAAATATCATAACCTGACAACAAAATAGCCAAAAAAAAAAACTGATCCGTGTTTGTTTTCTTTCTGTGTAAATTGGGTCGAAAAGTTTCCTACGTTACTCATTACTTATCAAAGATAGGAGCGCCATCTTACCGCCAATACACTATTTATATAGTAACGACATCAACCATAGTAAACACCTAATCAACGACAAGCATCTGCATGAACTTCGAAGTAGGTTCATGTCTAGGTTAACCATTTGGTAATGGTAAAACATTTGGAGACATCGAACCCGGAAAAGGAAGCACCATCTTTAATTTGCTCCGCAAGATAAATCGAATGGGAAAGCGCGAACAACATTCTTAGAATGTAAACTCATGGATGTAAGGTATTTGTATGTTCGTATGTTTTATTCAAAAACAACACGAAGATGCCAACGCGTCTCGCCACTTGGTCGGCACTAGAAATTGCGTTGATTTTGCAAATATTATCCAGCACCAATGTCGACAAACTGCTTCAAGGACTTTGTTGTCGTCGTCGTATGTACCTCAAACGATGATAAACACCCCGGAATACGTTAGAAATTCAAATGTTTGGAAAATCATGCGTGTAGTGAGTATCTATTTGGAGTGTATTTTGTTTTTTCTAGATCTTTAACCTCTTATGGGTACTATGAAACTATATCCATTACTTATAGTAACAAATTCGCATTGCGTGATATTTAAAACGCGTCAACAAACTTTAATGGAATCCGTTGTTTTTTTTTTGCTTACTATTTCTGACTGTAGAACAGGGAGAAGACTGAAGACTGTTTAGACTGAAGGTTATTGGCCTAACACTTCAATTGGGAATGATATTTGTTGGAGAAACATTTGCAAGACATTTAAAATTTTTTTCTATGAACGAAGGTGATTGTTAAGAATAAATTAAAAAAAACACACACACAAATATTGATGGATACATGCCTTTTCTACCATACAGGAAATACTATGGGATGGGCTGGGCAAAAAGAGAATGAAAAACTGTGACATTTACTAAGGTGCGTGTTATAGTGAGCAAAAATAGGATGTGGACAGTAGTCCTATATTTTCAAGACATAAGCGAACGGATAGAAAACAATTTACATCAATACCACGCTCCGACGGAAGAATAAGACGATATTGCGAAAGACTGCTTCTACAAGCTCCTTGAGCGACTACCGAAGTACGATGTTAAAATCGTGCTGGTAGATTTTAACGCAAAGGTAGAAAGAGACAACATCATTAGCAGTATTGTCCGAAAACACAGCCTACACGACAACACGTCTGGCAACGCACTTCGGCTAATTGAACGAAATGCCACTATAATCTGACCTCGATATCCATAAGGGACATGACGGTCTCCAGATCAAAGAACTGCAATCAAATAAACCACATTGCGATAGACAATAGGCACGCATTCTGTATTTTGGATGTTCGAACATTCCTGATCGGCCCTTATCAGCTGATGCAGGTGAAGACGAGAGATACCATTAAGCTTTAGTCAAAGAAAAATGGGAGGAACACCGGCTTTTCAGAAAGAAGAGACAAAAATAAACAAGAAAAGGGCGCAATCGGGTATGTTCATACGTTTTAGCAAAGTTTATAATATCAAAGCCAGGGATACAAGGCGAGAACAAAGTCCTGTCGAGATAAACATGGAAAAATCGTAGTAGAAACACAGTCGATGCTGGGGATATTGAAGAATCACTTCTGCAGACATTAAAGTGCGATGACGAACAATCACCCGCTGTCAGGCAGATCGAACCATTCAACATTGGGGATGACAGCGAAAACTACCAACCATCCTACCTAAGTGAAGTGAGTATGGCAATATCTTAACTTAAGCTTAACATGGCTGCCGGAAATGATGGGCTTCCTTTAGACCTTTATAAAGCTTGTAGAGATGATTTTTTAAGCAAATTTCACCAACTCATACGGCAAATTTGGTCGGACGATTTTTTTTTTGTGGGGGTTCGCTGGAAGGAAAAATCATCGAAAGACATTGCAGAGGTTTTATCGCGAGGGAACCTTCTGCAATAGTGAGGGACTTTAACCCGATCTAAAAAACCTCCCGAAGACTGACTTTTGTATGTCTTCAAGGAATCGCACCTGATGATGATGGCCGATCCACAAAATAGAGATACTTCAGATACCGGCAACTAAAAAGGCATACGTCCCCTCAAGATCGCCTGCAAGATTCTTTTATGCAGTAATACGTGAACGCCTGAGATCGTTTATCAACAACCTGATCGACCCTTATGACAATGGATATCTCTCGCTGCTCCATCAGGGTAAGAAACGACCTCACGACGATGCATTGTCATGTGATTTCTTTGATTTATAAAAGAATGTCTCTATGGTGTTGGATCGATAGTTTTGCACAATCCTCTCAAGAATGGAGAGGACGTATTAGACGTTTAAGATGGCGTGGTAATAGATGGTAACCAATGCTTCGGCTCGCAGTCTTTGATTTTCAGCCAGACGTCAGACCCAGTAGAAAAAGGCCTCGAGTTACGTGGCGCCCACAAGTAGAAACTGACCTCAACCCACTTGAAGTACGCAACTGGAGGCAGTTAACTAAATAACTGAATAAATTGGAGAGACTACAGGCCAAGTTCATTCCGGACGGTAGAATCAATTCACTAAGTAAGTAAAAACCATTCTTATTCATGAGTCTATTCGGATGGACCTAAAAATGAATCTGAGCATAATATTCTTTCGCATTCCCAATAATTGTAGCGTCTTCCAGGCGGAAATCATGGCAATCAAGTAAGCCTTCTCCTGGATGAAGAGGAATGAAATATCCACGAAGTATACAAACATCTTCAGCGACAGCCAAGCCGCAATCGAATCCCTGGAATCCATCCTGTTCAATTCAAAATCAACCAACGAACAAACTTGCCATACACTACCATGGATATTCTAGCACCAGTAGATATGTAAGGTATGCCCTCGCTACACAGATCAAACTGTTTGCTATCAAAAAAGCAAACCGCAAATGGATAAACGGCACGAATTGCCAAATATCCAGGCAACTCTGTCCAAACTTTAACCAGAATCGCTCCATCTGCTTGACAATGGTGAAGAGATCAAACATCAACACTATAATCGGTGTTCGTACAGGACACTATCCTATAGGCCTACACGCGAAAAGACTAGGCCTCTTCAGCAATGACTTCCTTAGAAGCTGCTTGGACGAAGAAGAGGAGGAAAGATTACTCACCTTCTATACTCTTGTCCAGCTCTCTCAGAAAAAAGGAAGCTTCATCTGGGAGACTACTTCTTCGAGCTGGCTTATATCAATGTCAGCAACCTTCTTCCCTACTTAGTTAGCTCTGAATGGTTCAGTTAGGTGAACGAATATAGGAAAGTCGACAGATCTACGTGTTACCGCAACGGACGGTCTAAGTGTACACGCGGCGTCCAGCCACTGCAACCAAACCATACCTAACCTAGGAGCCCTTTCTGCTAGGCTCAACAAAATATCTTTTATTTAATTTTTTTTAAGCTAGATAAACTAGATACAACTTTAAGGCTCAGAGGCTGGTGGCGATGGATGGACATTCGCACAGAGGGCCATCCAATATATTATTTCCTCATGTTACAAACAATGCATTATAAGTTATAACTAATTAACCTACGATAATAGGATAGGGGCCTAGACTAGGCTATTGCCTCCACAAAAGCATAATCTGGTACTTCAAATACAGAAATGACCTGTTCCTTTAGCGTTGATAAGGTCTTATAAGGAAAAGTAGTGAAAAATATTTAAGCGCAATACTTATATCCATTATGTCCAAGATCATATGCATTCCAAGCTCAGATCCCAGTGATTTTCATATCTTCAATGAAATCCTAAACTCAATGTTTGGCCCATTGGCAATTATCCCAAAACCTCTGATATTTGCTAATGTTGACTGACACAGATATACTCAGCCCACCATGGAAGAGCACCCACCTTGTCACATGTCCACTTGGCCTATCATACATCGTAAAGTAAGTACAAACGCTGTAGAACACTTGTTGACATGGTAACCTGTCAATTTGTACGCTCCCCTGTCGTATAATAGGTGTGTCCGGTAACACCTGAAAACTCCCAATATACCAACGTTCATCAGTCGAACAACAATCAGTTGCAACACAGCACCAGATCAGCTCTTCGTCCAGACACAGCCACATTGTGTACACAGAACACTCCCGGGGTCAGAACAATTAAGGTCTCTGTGTTACCTCCTCCGCATAGATGGATGCTGGGCATAAACACCATGTCAACGCCTGGCGCCAAGTATACATTCATCGTTGACGACAACGCCGACGACGACGAATACAAGAACCGACGACTCCATCCTTACCAACGAATTGATTTCAACCCCCCTTCCCCCTAACCCCTTACAGAAAAAAAGAATCAATTGACGCGTAAATCGCTTAAACAAACTCTGAGTCATTCCTCGGGCGGCGAGTTGCATTTTGTATACCATGCCATTACGCCGCCCACATATTTTGGAAGGGGGCAAGCCCCCCATCATAAACCCCTCGACTTCGATTCGAAACTAATTTATGAATTCGAATTCTATGCTCGAGGTAATTATTCATTTGCGGGAGGGAGGTGACCATAGTCCGAACCTGCTATTTCTTGGTTATAGAACAGGGTGTGGGCTATATATACATACTACCGTACCGACCCGAGAGTACTCCTCGAGCTATTAATTTATGGGACATTAGTGCGGTTGTTAAGTGCCACAGCAGTGTTGTTGTGACAATCAAAGTGGTCGATAAATTAATTCGAATTTTCTGCTTCTAAGTCGAAAGCTGACATGGCTACAATGAGTGGCGAGGATAAGGGCTCCCAAGCTCGTCGTCAGTCAATCTACAGAAATCACAAGATACCCACCGCGCGGCATAGCTCGCCCCGTCCGTCGTCCTCTAACGTGATAATAAAGTGCAAATAATACACTTTACGGGGAGATATGGACGAGATATGCCCGTCATTATCTTCAGCGAAGCCGTGTCTCGGTGGCTGGCGTGGCACAGCTTCGACGATGGAAATGCACCTGACTCTGGAGGTATTTGCACGATTTGTTGGAATCCATTGGTACTTTCAGTGTTGCTGATCTGGTGGTGTAATTTTCTCGTTTGCTGCAGTGATTTGTACTAGCAGAGCTCGACGGCAGCGTTGGGCAATTACTTGAACCAATTTCAACCTTTAGCCTGAAGTTCAATACTAAAAGTATCTTTGAGGTTTTTTTTTTGTTTTCCTTTTTCGATTCTTGAATGATGTGCGGGGAACAGTAGTTTGTGGTTTAACCGACATCAGCGGCGAAGTGAGTGTGTGATTGGGATACCTAGTTGCTGATCGAAATGAAATCCATGTGAACTTTTCCGTTCTTTTTTGCATAAGCGGCGAAAGACTGCTTGTCGGTTAGTAAGGCTGCAAGGTGTTGATGCTGAACTTTGTGGTGGCAATGGAAGGTGATTGGCGGTAGGTATAGGACATGAAGTTCATGATTGTGGGGCACATTTGCGTAAGGTGTTGAGTAATTGGACCTAAAGGTGGATTTTTGTGTTCTCGGTTTCCAACTGAACCGTGGCTTTTGCTGGCTTTAGATTTGGCTGGGAAAAATCTGAGAAAATGATGGATTTTGGTTTGATTGTGCAATATGGGACCGGAGGGTGACAGTTGAAGGCAATTGGGAAGGAGTGGAAACTCATGATGCAGTCGATTTAAAATCAATTTGTGTCATTCAGGCGTAAGGAATTAGTAAGGTAGTGGTGCGACAGGTCACTAGTTTTTGTACAAGATTCTTTTATGCTCAGGGGATTTGTAATAATATAATTTTATTTCGATGTGATTATACCTTAATTTTCAATTGGGAAAACTTAGTCATAGACGACTTATGCGTCTGCTATAATCATTCTTACCGAAGGTTGATATCCCAATTTGAATAGTATACCGAAATCAGATATGTAAACCAACGTGAAGAGCAACCCATTTCACGGGTTGGGAGAGCATACAATGGAGTCAAAGCCCTACATAAAATACCTATGAGTGCTCCTAGACCACAGGCTTAACTTCAGAGTAGTCGCCGGAATATTAAGGCTCATGCCGAAAGGACTAAGGCAGCAAGTAAGAAATATGCTTGCAAGCGTAGGTAAATCCATCATCATGTACGCAGCCCCCACATGGACCTCAGCCACATGTACTGAGGCATACATGAGAAGGATAAACTCTGTACACAGAAGAGCATCACTCAGAGTATGCTGTGCATACAGAATTGTATCTGGGGATGCAATAAGTGTGATAACGGGGAGAGTGCCTATTGGGCTGGAGCTTCAATATACAATAACGAAAACACAGAGATACCTTCCATTTAAAAAGCTGCTGAAATAGAATGGCAAAGACAATGGAATACAACACTAAACGGAGATGGATGCACAGACTACTGCGAAATATCGAAGAGTGGAAAAGAGAAAGCACGGTGAAGTAAATTTCTACTTAACGCAATTCCTAATGGGATAACCAAACGATAACCTTTTGCGGTCTCAAAAGGGTGAAAATCTAGGTCAATAAGAGGAACATACTTGATGTCAACACCTGCGGTACCGTAGCGATACCGCAGGGAAAAACATTCTGCACACTACAACCAACCACTCCCCCGCGTTACCATTAGGTATTACTTAGGGGGCTGGTTAGGCATTTAGGTTCTTCTTGCAACACTTTATTCCAAACCGGAAACCAAGGGTTCTTGGTTGCTCACTCTGACTTTTTCCAACCGTCCTAATTTCATCAGGATTATGTATGCAACTTGTTTCACTGTGTTGATAACATGTGGTGCACAATGTTTTCTGGGATTGGTGTTTCTCTAATTTTTCACTCTAGTTCTCTTCGCTCCATATGAAAACGGGGGAACTGGAAAAATACATGTTCATCTTCTTAAGCAGTTGGAGGATGAAGTAAACCCATATTTGTGCCGAGCTAGGGACTGGCTAAAGTAGAAATCTACATCTTTAGTATGGTATATCCGGTATACGTTTATAGATCCATCTTCCCTTTGAAGACTGCCGAACTAACAATTATTCTTCTATAAGGCACAAAAATGTAATTCCCACAAGCAATTATTTCTATAGGCCTTATATAGTACTTGTGCGCGGAGGTTAAGCATTTTAAGCATTTGTTTGGGTAGAAGCTTGTGTAAGATATAATGCAGGAAAATTCACAAGCATTACAGAAATTGTGATAGCGTAACTTCTGTAAGGTTGTTTTTAAGCTTCCGGAGATGTGTCTACATGTACCATAAGTTAAGATGTTTCGCACGAAGTTAATCCGAAGCATAGCACGCATGGAGTTTACGAAAGAAGGCTTAAAAAAGCTAAGGTTAAAAGATCGGAAAAAAGGTGAAAAGATGGGGACAAGGTGTAAAGATTGGAAAAAAGGTGAAAAGATCGGGAACCTACCGGAGAATGAGTCAAGACGATTCAAGTACTTCATTGTACTTACTAGAAGTATTTAAAGAAGAAGTCTTATAGAAGTAAATAGGTTCCTTAAAGTGCGCCAAATGTTTTTCCATAAGATTTCCTACAAGTAATATTGCTGGAGGGGGAATAGCTTCGATAGTGCTTTATCGAAGCGAAATTGTTAGTTGGGTGGTTCCCTCTCTCTTCCAAAAATCTACAGCTCCGCGGTTTTTATTCTAGCTTATATCTGTGATTGAACTATGGTCTGGATTTTGACGTGATGAAATTAGCTGGTAGGATTCTTTTGATGACACAAATAGCATCATATGGCATTGTCTGAAAAGCACAGCACAGACTCAGCGCACAAGTCTGTTCACGGATTTGATGCCTTCTGCGTAAGACTTAATCTTCATTGACTTATCCCATATGTCTGTCTGTCCGTTCGTCTGTCTGTGTGTCACCGATATTTAGGCCTTAAATTTTGGGCTAGTATTGAAATTTGTTATATAGACTCTCTAGCCGACGAAGCAGATCAAGTATGAAAATTTTCAAAATCCGCCAAACACCACGCCCCTTTTTTTAGTAAATCGTTGTTTTTGGTAAAACAGTTAGGATTTTGGAAAAAGTTTCTTTGCAACATATTTAGACAAGCTCAACATCTATATTTTGTACAAACAATGTTTTTTTGCCACGCCCACTTTTTGAGATCATTGGTTATGATATTATGAAAATTTCGTCTTTAGATCATTTAAACCCACGCCCACTTTTTGGTGGCGTTTTCCCACAAAAAACATTTGTATACCCTACCCCATTGCTTATGCAATAGTAAATACGTTTTTTTTTGTGAGAACCATAAAGTTTTAGATAATATCTATATCTGAACAAGATGTCATTTTCTATATTTCATCCACATTCAGTTTTTAGCCCCGTCCATTTTATTTGGGTACATTAATTTGATGAATGGGATGGGCATGGAAGTGTAGACACCGGTTCTCGAATAGCTTAAAATTATTTTAATTAAATATCCCGGCACCATCATTGACCTAAGCGAATTAACTACAAGTCCCCAATTTGTAGAGATGAACCCATTTTTAATGTTTAATGTTACATCCCTAGGTGCTGGCGGGAAGTAAAGGTAGTCTTTATCCCAAAATCCGGCAAGCCCAGCCACACGCCCGCGAAGGACTTTAGACCAATAAGTCTTACATCCTTCATACTAAAAACCTATGAAAAACTAACTAACCCCCAATACATATCCTCGGCACAGCATGCCTACACGAAAGGTAAGGGAGTCGAAACTGCCCTGCATGATATCGTTAGTACAATTGAAAAACCTCTTCACGAGAAGGAATATACACTCGCTGCATTTCTCGACATTGAAGGAGCCTTCAATAATGTGAACACAAACGCAGTCGAAAAAAAACTCGCGAAGAACAACGTGGACCAACCTCTAATACATATTATTGGAAGTATGCTCAACCACAGAAATATAAATGCGAATCTGGGAGACACCCATCTCAAAGTAATAGCATCAAGAGGCACACCACAAGGAGGCGTTATCTCACCTCTGTTGTGGAACATAGTCATCATCATCAATGAGATACTCATCAAGCTACAGCGAAATGGGGTAAAAGTCATAGCCTACGCAGACGATGTAGCGATACTAGTTAAAGGGAAATTCCTACACACTATTAGTGAACTACTCGAGCGGGCATTGAAAACTCTCGTTCTCGGAACTCGTTCTCTTTACGAATAAGAGGAAGATACTAATATTCGACCTACCGGCTATCGATGGGACTACCCTCAAGCTAGCTAGTATCTGGGTGTCATTCTTGATAGAAAACTCAACTGGAACCTAAATGTGCGCGAGCGCATTAAAAAGGCCACAGTCGCTTTCTATACGTGTAACCGAATATTCGGAAAAAACTGGGGTCCGAACCCCAAGATCATCCTATGGATGTACATGTGAGACCTATATTAACATATGGGGGGCTTTTCTGGTGGCAATCCACAAATAAAGTCACCCATCTGAAAAATATGACAAAGGTACAAAGGATAGCATGTGTGTGCGCTACTGGCGCAATGAGACCCACACCAACAGCGGGACTGGAAACCATCCTTAACCTGCTACCGTTAGACCTTTACATGCAAGAATCTGCAGCCAAAAGTGCTCTAAGAATCAGCCAGCTCAACTGCTGGAAATCGAACTCAGGAGGACATGCCCAAATTCTACACAGATATCTGGGCTCAAATGTATCCTCTGACTACATGCTGACTCACCATGACTTTCAAAGACCATTCTCCTGCATCCTCCCAAGCACAGAGGAGTGGGAGTGGAACGAATTGGGCCCCGAAACCATATCCATCTACACTGATGGTTCAAAAATGGATGTAGGCGTTGGAGCTGGAGTGTTTTCAGAAACAGGAAATCTGTCTCTACTTTAGTTGAGATTCTTACTGGACACAACTTACTTAAAAGCCACAAACTGAAAATGCATCTCATAGATGATGACCTCTGTAGAGGCTGCGGTGATGAAGGATGAAGGATACGAGGATACGAGGATACCCTCCACTTTCTGTGCCACTGCCCAGGGCTCAGCCAATTAAGAATGAGAACCTTAGCAAAGTACTTTTTCCATGACCTCACGGATCTATCCGAAATCCCTCTCCCTAATCTTTTCAGGTTTGCAACAACATTTGGATGGCTGGAAAGAGGCTAACAACAATGGACAGTAACGGGACAATGAATGAACCAACCACACAAGTGGACCCCCAACGGGCATCACAATGGGTCTATATTGACCTGAGTACGATGAGGGAAGACACACACCGTCTGCCTCATCAACCCACCAATCTAACCTAACCTACTGCATATTTCGTTGCACCTCCTTCCTCTCCATCTCTTGTCCATAATGGCTTACCATCCGTAGTAAAATGAGCTTTTGCTAGCCCATACTGTTGGTTGGAGAGTCCTCCGACTTCATCAATTGCCACATCAAATCGGTTTCATATGATGCACTCAAGTATTTTACCCATTGTGTCCTTAAAGAAGCTGTGTCAAGCATACTGCAGTCATTCATCATCCAACGCTATAATAGAGGAACTTTTATTATGTGATTGTACATTTAGGTTTATTCACGTTGGCTTTTAAAGCTTCCGCTTCTATATATAACCTCATTCACCGCGGATAACAATTACACGCTTTATCGAGACATTGCATTGCCGCGGCTTCCTCAATTCAACTCCTGAGGATGCGCCTGACACCATAGTCCATTCATTTCAATCCATCTGAGTTCTATGTCGCTCTAATATCAAATAGAGTACTTAACCTCAACGAAAAGCATTGTAGTGGTAACGTGTTAAGTGGATTCGAAAAAGTTTCTGCGAATTGAACGATAACAAGAAAACCAGTGACTTCCCGAAAAAATTAGTACGGATGCCATCTATGGAGTAAGTCTCCACTATACAGCCCACGCTGTACATAAACCTTACAATTGTATAAAACACTATAAAGCGCGTTTAATTTGTAAAAGAAATATCTGATCTATGGGTCTCTGATAATCTATTGAAGCTGACACGAGTTTGGGAATCAGAACTTGAGGTATCTACGGATGTCTTCACAAATTGTTTAAATTTTACTTTAATCGAAGCTTGTAAAAAGCTGATAATAGCTCTAGTCTTACCCATCATCATTATATGCTGAGGCGGTTCATTGTAGGCTAGACACCTATATCATCAATTTTGTTTTCTAAGCCAAATGGTCCATTTCGCCTCAATCTTCGATTTCAATCCAGATTAGTCGACCATGTTGGTAGAGAAAGACCGAACAGAAATAAAAACGATTTCAACCAACTTTGAAGAAGCAACCTGAGCTATATACCTAGCTAATCAAGAGGTATGTTTTTTTTTTCAGGATAATTCTATACCATAGCGCCATCCAAATTATTCTTCTTAAGTGGCGTTACAGTTTGAGGCAACCAACATGCATTTCCAACGAGCTCGAGCTCTAGCTTTCAGTTAAGTATTTCAAATTGATTGAGGTGGGTTTATATTGATGTGCGCTACTTAAGACTGGGTCTACCTCTACTGCGTCTACCATCTGGCTCGGAATCGATGATTATTTGGTCAGGAGCATTAATTCCCAGTCTATATACATGTCCTAGCCACATAACACGTACAATGCGGACTTTTTTGACCAGGCTTTGTCTATAGTCTAACAACGCCAATGGAACCGAATGACAGGTTTTTTAGTGTCTTCGCCAGCAGCTTTATCTCGTGGGTCTCATTTTTGGCTACGAGCATCCATGGTCTTTCTTTATCAAATCGTGGGCTGAATATACACAGCATATCAGTTGTGCCCGATCTTATGGAATGTAAGTAATGTCACAATTGGTTCGGATTGTTACAATGCGTTTGCTGAATGCTGATATCTTCGAAGCATAAGACTTATTGCTCTAGTCGTTTGCTTATAACAGACCCGCATCCGAATAGCAGCTTATTCTGCAGACTATAACAAGACCCGAAGTAAATCTTACAGTTTGTCATCGCCTTTTAGTCCGGTCCATCCATTTGTATTTCCTGTATGGTAGTAATGTCTGCTTTGTGACAGCTTAGGGGTATCGCTAGTTGTTCGGTTGATCCAATTCTGTTAATCATTCTTAAAACACAGGTGCAGATACGAACATCGTTGTCCTTTTGCCGTTTAGCTTTTTCGTCAACAGTGACATAATTTATTTTTAAGACTTTTGGTTGCTTCACAACAATTTGGTTTTCCATGATAGGGTAGTCGGATGTTCAGCTCTTATATATCATATACCCCTTGGATACGGAGCCGCCAGTATCTACTTTCGAGTTAACACCTGTCATTGGCCTTTCGGTAATCTAGCTAAGATTATAAAATAAGTCAAATTGGTCTACTTGTGGAAGAATAAATTAATGAACAAAAACTTTCCTGTCATGATTATTAAAATCGCACATGCACGCCTACCCTTGGTTCATCAAATCTTTGCAAAAGCTCTCAGCTTTCGTCTTCCTTTATGGCTTTAAAGATCATCACCCTGTCCTGCCTGCAGCCAGACAATAACCAATCGCTGTCATAACCCACAATCCATCCAAAAAGCATCATAATAATATTCACCTGAAGGCGTCTTAATAAAAAATATATTTTCCAAGTTCATCTCAGGTTATCTAAATCCATCCAACAAAGCCGCTCGTTCTATAACACACCAGCACTATCTCAACTTCACTCAACTGATCTCCAGAAGCCATTCCAACCCTTTTTTGCGGTGATCCAATAGAGTTATCTCTGCGCCACTCCTATTCTGGCAAGCAATTATATTTGCCACAGGCTGTTTAGCCCTCCAACCTATTGCCAAATTAACTGACTTAATGTCAAAATCATCTCGCAAACTAGTTCCATATAGGAGCTAGCGCTCTGCCATACTAAGCGCGGCGCGCAAACACATTTTTTGCAGTTGACAAAATCAGTGGCACAACTCCAACGGTGTGCAACAAGAGCAACAATGTAAGTCAATGCCTTTTGACAAAACGTACAAAAACAACAACAAAAACAGTTTCGAAAATTAAGGTTAAAATGTCTGTGCCGCTTGTTGACATTTCAAAGTGTTGATGTCGCGCGGTTTTCAATTTTCTTGTTTTCGGTGAGGAAATCAGCACTTCACTTCCACATTAGACAGGCGACACCGCCGAAACCAAGTCAAACACTTCATCTAAGGAGATGAATGTAATCGCGGTGCAGGAGCCTATCCCAGAAAATCGGGCGCTTGCCGGTGACACAATCAGTTTACGGTGGCCGTGTGGCATAGTTCCACCACTGCATATACTTATCAACTCGGGTAGATCGTAAATTGAGCAAAAATCCCGCGGCTTCCAGACAGGTCTTGTGTGCGCCAGTGTAGCAAGCTGAGTTCATGAACAGGTTAAAGTCGGCTGACAGTTTCAAGTTAGTGGTTTTATTTTTGTTTTTATCTGCGGTAGCTAAGTGCCACAAATGTAGTTCTATTGTCACGTAGGTATCTGCATTGATCTGGACTTAAGGGAGTTGATTCGATGAACCAGCTTTTAGGCCTTGAAAGTGGGAATTTTCATATTGCATGGGGTTATTTGGGGAAAGTCGTTTACATTTCTAGAGTTAGATTTATCTTTATGAAAATATTAATTTTGTTGCAGGAGTCATTACTTCCATTGGTGACACTATATACCGCGTGAACGTTTCAACATCTGGACCGTTCGGTCGCTAGAAAACTGGTCCTAGTAACGCTCTTTTATTTGATTGAGGCGCTTTTCACTTGTGGGCGCTTATGGCGACATCTCCCTCTACTGTGTCAGCTATCTGTTTGGAACTTAAAACTGTGTCGGTGTATCTACATTCGCGCTACATATTCTTCCCATCTTTTACGGTACAGCTTGTAGAGTTTGTTGTTGAATTCAGACTGCCATGGCTAACAGGATGGAGGATTATTCAACGAATTTTGCGATCAACATGGCGAAAGATTTCATTACCAGCCTTATGGAACATAATACTTTAGCGCAGTAAAGTTAGGACTAGGATGATAAGATTAGGCGATATAACAAAAATGACGTGTTATACCGCCTCCGATGTTGTGTGTCCTTTCGTGTTGACAGCATATACTAAGTCTTACCCTCATTTGCTTCTAAACCAATTTTTTCCGCTTCCTTCTCTATACTAGCATACGTTGCTATGACAGCACAATCCTCTCAAGAATCAAATTAAAGAAGTCAAATGACAGCGGGTCGCCTTGCCTGAACCCTAATGTCTTGGAAGCATAAGGCTTCTTGCCTAAGTCTGGCACTTGTAATAAATTCATTCGTATGCGGCGCTGTTTCTGCTCACTATAACACGGTCCATAGTAGATGTAACAGTTTTTCAACCTCTTTTTTCCCTGCCCATCCCATCGCATTTCCTGGATTGCAGTAGTGTCTGCTTTGTAGCAGTTTATGGCTTCCGCTAGTTGTTCGCCTGCACCTCGACAACGTCGTTGTCCTTTTTTCGTTTAGCAGGGTCATCAATAATAAAATCAATCTCTTCCCAGGCTATTGATTCTTCGTAACAATAATTTTTTTATGGGTAGTTAGTTAACCTAAAGCACAACCCCCAACCTGGAGGGCCAGTTCCAATTTATTAGATACCCCTATGACACGGGGCCATCAGTATCCACTAAAGAATTGAGCGCTGCTGTTGACCTTTTGGTTCTTCCGCCACCATCTCTTTTCAAAGGGCCTGACTTACCCTTGAGATTCTTAGATAACCTGTTGTCCGAATATGTCAAACAAGTTCATCTAGATTCTCATGGGACAGCAGGCCGGGTATTCAGTATCAGTCAGACCATGCTGTTTATAGTGTTGCTGGTTTTCGTTCGTCTTGTTATCAACATTCGCACTTATCGTTTAGCAAGTCAAATTAGCAGGATGAGACATTACCCTCTCGTTTCGGAATACGTAACGAGATGCATTCGCGATAGCTGGGTCCTAAAATCGCAGGTTCGGTCTCCTGCTCACCTCGAACCTGAAAACTGGAATTCAAAGAGTCTTCTGGCTATTTTATGATGAATAAAAAAAACATAAAACATGCCCTTCGATAGAAGTCAGAAATCGTCAGAAATCCCACTAAAATACCTAGGGTTTGGGTAACACAATCCCGTTATAAGCTCATTTTCGACGACATTCGCCGAAAATCTTTCCGAGGTCGAGTATTACGTTATCGATTATGGATATTCCAGAAGCATGTAGGTAGTAGGTATTTGTTTGACATGTAGTGGCGATAGTCTGAATGTGCACTCTTAGACATTTGCGTTCAAAGCCTAAAAGGTTTACCATATATAATAGTTTAATGTTACCCCACACTAAAATGTGCGCTCCACTTAAGGCGAGGTCTTCCTCTACTGCGTCCGACGTCTGGCTGGGAATCGAAGACTCTGCGAGCCGGAGTATTGGTGTCCATTCTTTCTACATGTCCTAGCCATCTTAAACGTCCAATGCGGAGTTTTTTGACAAGGGGTATGTCGCTGTACAACTCGTATAGTTCGTGGTTGAATCTTCGTCTCCATAGCCCGTCAACGCAAACGGGACCGAAGATTTTTCGAAGAATTTTTCTCTCGAATCGACCAAGGATTTCTTCATCGGCTTTTGATATGGTCCATCAGCGCCGTAGAGCAGGACTGGGATGATAAGGGTCTTATGTACGATCTCCTTAGTATTTTCGAGTGAGGGCTTTACTATTGAATTGCCTTCGTAGCCCGAAGAAACAGCTGTTGGCAAAAGTAATTCTTCGTAGACAAAGTTTCGTACTACCTCAAAGTTATATCTGTCAATGGTGACGTTCTGTCCAATTCGTCGATATTTTGTGTCCTTTCGTGTTGACAGCATCTAATAAGTCTTACCACCATTGACTGCTAAACCCATTTTTGCCCCTTCCTTCTCTATACTAGCAAATGTGGCTGGCTATGACATCACGTTGACTCCTATGCTAGTAGTTGCATCGATTTATGGAAGATTGTCTGCAGAAGTGGTTCTTCAATATACTCAGCATCGACTGTGTTTTTAACTTCAATATTTCCATGTTCATCTCGACAGGACTTTGTTCGCGCCTTGTATCCCTGGCTTTGACGTTTTAAAATTTGGTAAAAATCGTATGAGCATTTTTTCTTTATATACTCGAATGCGCCCTTTTCTTTCTCTTTTGTCTCTTCTTCGTAAAAAGCCGAAATACCTCCCATATTTCGTTGACAAAAGTTTAATGGTACCTCTGGTCTTCACCTGCATCTTAGCTGATAAGCGCCGATCAGGAATGTTCGAACATCCAAAATACAGGATGCGTGTCTATTGCCTATCGCAATGTGGTTTATTTGATTGACCGTTCATTGATCTGGAGACCGTCATGTCCCCTTATGGATATCTAGGTCAGACTATAGTGGCATTTCGTTCAATTAGCCGAAGTGCGTTGTCAGACGTGTTGTCGGGTAGGCGGTTTTTTCGGACAATACTGCTAATGATGTTGTCTCTTCCTAACTTTGCGTTAAAATCTACCAGCACGATTTTAACATCGTACTTTGGTATTCGGTCATAGGTTTTGTCGAGGAGCTCGTAGAAGCAATCCATAGTTAATCATCTTTTTCCTCCGTCGGACCATGAGCGCATATAAGGCTTATGTTGGCGAATTTGGCCTTGATGCGGATTGTTACAATGCGTTCGCTAATGTCTTGAAAATATAGGACTTCTTGCCTAAGCCTGGCACTTATATCATAACCGCATCCAAATAGTCGCTGTTTCTGCTCACTATAACTCAGTCCATAGTAGATGTCACAGTTTTTCATCCTATTTTTGCCCGGCCCATCCCATCGTATGTCCTGGATGGCAGTAATGTCTGCTTTGTAGCAGTTTAGGGCTTCCGCTAGTTGTTCGCCTGCACCTCTCCTGTTTAATGTTCTCACATTCCAGGTGCAGATACGAACGTCGTTGTCCTTTTTTCGTTTAGCATGGTCGTCAACAGTAATATCAGTCCTTTCCGAGGCCATTGGTTGCTTCGTAACATAATCTATTTTCCGTGGATGGGTAGTTAACCCAAATCACAACCCCCAACCTGGAGGGCCAGGCCCTTGTTTTGACCCTAGGACAGCGGGCCGGAAAAAATACCGATGTCGCAGTAGCCCATTTTGGGATATGAGCGCTGCCGTTGACCCATTGAGGGCACTTCCGCCACCAACTCTTTTCCAATACCCTGACTCAGTATTGGAAATCCCTATAGACCTGGTGTTCAAATATTTCGAAGCAGTTTATATAGGGATTTCACTACCAGTTCGATCAAACTGGGGCTGTAGGCGCCATGCCACCGTGTCAATCATAATTGAAAAAGCCTTGTCAGTTTGACACTCCTCATGTGCAAAATTAAAGTAACTCAGTTTTCTCAAAGCATCAGTACATCCTAAAACAATAATAATGGCATGACAAATGCAGATCAACCTTCAAAATACCCCGCAAGGTGGTTCCACTGAAGACAACGATACGACACTTGTGGGTTCTCGGCAACACTCTCTCTTGCCGGTTCAACCAGTTGATTGAAACGTTTTGAGCGTTGATGAACGGCATATCGAGATTTCTCACAGTCCTGTGCTCAACAAAATTCGACACCAAATGAAGAATATGATTGCCCGACGATGCTTGTAGGCCACGATATTGTCGACGATATGCATGTTACGTTAATACCACTGAACGCCTATTTTCAATTTACAGCGTCACTATTTCGGCGCGTTGTTTTATTAGAAAGCGATTTGAGTTGACGTTTCAAAAACATGCGTCTACTCAAGTCAATCGGTTGATAAACGTCAAAGTTTTTCAATGTTTACATACCGTAATAAAGGATGGCGCACCCTGTATACATATTACTTCAGCTATTTCCTGATGATACTATTTCGGAAAATTAGCTTTAGCTTATTGGGGAGGCATATTTGTTAAGCAACATGAGCAGACTCTAGCACCCCTAAAGTAATCCATCCCATGTTTCGGACAGTATGATGTCCAAGGTTAAAAATTGCTTTCAAACAAATTTTTTGTTCAAAATTCCTCCCAATCAATATGAAGTCGCGATATGAAATCGATTTTGCTTCTCAAGCCCCAGTACAATGAACACCTTACCCACCTTACACCTTACAATTGCAGGATAACTCTAAGATAAGATAAGAAATGAAGGTAATGCTCCCCACAGTGGGACTAACTGCTTTTTCATCTTCCTCTCGAATAAATAACGAAGCCATCTACATATTTCTGAAAACCGGGTGACCCACTGATAATAAATCAATAGCTCGTCGGGGAGAACATCAAAATCCTGACACACGTAACACGATGACGATAAGCACCCAAAGGAAAAGCATAAAGAAAAAAATTGTCTGCACATCTGAAGGGAATTCTTCATTTTTATCACACCCACACCTATAAAAAAGGTTTCTACGCAGTCGATTCTGAAAACCGGGTCACCTGAATGATAACATGCACTAGAGTCCCGATATTCTAGTTGTCAAGGACGTTCTCCTATCAGCACCCCAATTTTCGACAAAAAAAGCAACAGGAACCTGTATCTAGTTCATGTAAATACCCACCAATACTCCTCACCTTCTTAGTGCGCAGCATCCACTTTTATTTATTTTCCTTATCTTTTCCAACAAACATCCTTTTATCACATTGCCATTGCAGCATCCTTGCTGTTTCTCTCTGCTGTCCTGGTGAAATTCAAAATAAAAATCTCTCTAAATGTGTTTTTAATGTTGTATCCAGCTTAAAGGACATCCATTGAGCCGCGAAGTTCCACCAACTGGATTATCCCTACCCACCAGACACATAACAGAAAAGGATAACGTTAGACCTTAATAGGTCAATTAGCCGAGTATCTAAACATAAATATGGGAGAAAATGCGTGAAAAAAATGTAGAACGGCGTGTGTGTACGAATAAAAATTTGTGAATTTTGGCGCCTTATGGCACCAGGCTCACATCAAAGGAAGTATGCTGAGAATTCGCTTTATATCCTGTAAGTGCGGCTGTATACACCAATATTACGCGCAGATACTCATAAACAAATGGATATCGAAACCCTCTTTGTGAATGAAAGGACAGAGGGTTGTAAAAGAACATTCAACCCTTAATATTATCTGTGCCAGGAATGTGTTATCCTGAATTGTTTTTCCATGACTGGGGGAAAGAATATCTCAATGAATGCTATCATAAGAATGCGAGGAATTTCACTCCACTGCTATGAATCATGTGCGCCGTGTCAGGAGAATGCTTTTTCTTTTTGATTCAGGGATTTCTTAGATGATTGATTGCCTCGCTGGATTGTATTATGTCGGTGCACGGGTAAACAGTTATCCTCAATTCGGTCTGGAGTTGCTATATAAACTGATTGCCGGTTTCAGGTTTCCTTGAAACTGTCCACAGGTAAATTTAAAAATAATTCATTCTACTCCCGACCTTGGCCTTTAACTTGAACTCTAATATTTTGGGCAACTCTAAGTTGATTGGCTTGTGTATCTCCTGAGCTCCTGGTGGTAATGTTGAATCGAGGTCAAATTTTTTGTCAAACTTGATTTCCTTGAAATTTATGTTGATTCATCTTCTCTCGAGAGGGGTTACTGAACTGGTTGTGTCTCTTGTGGGATATTGGATATATTTTTAAGGGTGGGAAGTTTGCTTTCTCCAAAGAAGATGGAGTTCTTCTACAGAGCTTTTTGAATCAGAAATTATTAGACAATCTGAAAGTTTTCTTGAACGTATTTATTGAAGTTTGCGGAGTTTTTAAAAGTATATAAATCCGGAAAGATAGTTTTATATCACAATGTGGAAATAGTTCACATATGAATGGTTCAAAAGAACCCACTAAAGTGATCAAGTATTTAACAAGCAGGTTAAGTTATAGTGGCTGCCAGCGGTTTATCTGCATTATTAGATCCGATTTGGTCTGAAACGTTATCGCGTGGAGCTTATACAGCTTTAACATCTACTGATTTCAAACCATTCTGAGAAATTATTGATAAAATAGCTGGAGAAGAAATAACGGTCGACTAAAGACTAAACAAGAATTATTTTGATCTGATGGTTGAAATGGATTCCTAGTTTATATCTGAACGGAGAAATAAGTCCTTGTTGTGGGAAAGATACATTTTCCCTTATTTTCTTATGACGTAGGTGAAAATCAGCTTACTTGCTTAAGTGACGCTACATTCCGGAATGAACCTGGGCCTGAAGCAACATGCCTCTCCAATTCGCCCGGTCCCTAGCTAACTGCCTCCAGTTACGCATTCCAAGTTCGTTGAGGTCGGTTTCTAATTGTGCGCTTCAAGAGGTCTTCCCTTACTGCGTATGACGTCTGGCTGGGAATCGAAGACTCTGCGAGCCGAAGTATTGGTGTCCATTCGTTCCACATGTCCTAGCCATCTTAAACGTCCAATGTGAAGTTTTTGACTAAGGCTCGTACAGTTCCTGGCTCGCCAACGCAAACAGGATCGAAGATTTTTTGAAGAATTTTCCTCACGAATCGACAAATTATTTCTTCATCCATTTTTTTCACGATCCATGATTCAGCGCCGTAGAGCAGGACTGGGGCAATCAGGGACTTATATAGGATCTCCTTAGTAGTTCGAGTGGGGGCTTTACTTCCAAATTGCCTTCTTTGCCCAAAGAAACAGAGTAATTCTTCGTTTAATTTCTGACGAGATTTTGTTGTCAGAGTTAAGAGCGGTGACGAAGTAGATAAAGTCCCGTAATAACTCAAAGTTATATCAGTGACGTGCTGTCCAATTCGTCGATGTTGTATGTCCCTTCGTGTTGACAGCCTATACTTAGTCTTACCCCCACTTAGTGCTAAACTAATTTTTGGGCCATCCTTCTCTATACTAGCAAACATGGCAATGACATCACGTTGAGTCCTACCGATGAAGTTAATATCGTCGGCGTATGCTAGTTGTTGCACCAATTTTTAGAAGATTGTGCCTCTGGTGTTGGCTCGGGAGTTTTGCACTATACTCTCAAGAATCAAATTAAAGATATCACATGATCACCTTGCCTAAATCCTTTTTTGGTATCGAATGTGTTGGTGAGGTCGTTTCCGACCCTGAAGGAGCAGCGAGATTTCTCCAACGTCATCCTAGACAGACCGACTAGTTTGGGCAGTATACCAAAAGTAGACATGGCTCTGTATATTTCGTCTCTATAAATGCGGCTTTGAAATCGATAAATAGGTGGTGGGTATCGATTTGGACTTCTTGGGTTTTGGTCTTGGATAGGATCTAATAGGCGATGTTGAGGAGACTTATGTAGTTGGCGCAGTTCAGAGGGTTTCCTTCTTTTGTGGTCTGGGCAATCGATGCTAAGGTTCCATTCTTCAGCCACACTTTCATCCGACCAGATATGGCTTATAAGTTGGTAGATGTTATCAAATATTATGAATTCTATACAGATGACCCGCGATAGAACAATTTCTCTTATATGGAGTGCGTCAGCTGTATAGAATTCATAATCTTTGATGTTACCAAGTCATCGCCGCCGGCTTTATAAACCTCGGAGGAAGAGGCCGTGATTCCCGGCAGCTTTGTCATTCTTGAGTTTAGATATTGCTATCCTCACTTCACTTAGGTCGGGGGGTTGGCAGTTTTCGCTGTCGTTGCCAATATTAAATGGTTCGTTCTGCCTGACAGCGGAATGTTATTCGTCATCGCCGTTTAACGGTCTGCAGAAGTGGTTCTTCCATATCCTCAGAGACGACTGTGTCTCAACTACAACATTTCCTTGTTCATGTCGACAGGATTCTGTTCAAGCTTAGTATCTTTGGCTTTGAAGTTTTACACTTTGGTAAAAGTTGCATAATTCCTGGAGTGGCAACTATCTATATCCCCTATCGCTCGATTTTCGTGCTCTTTTTTCTTCTTTCTGAAAAGACGGTGTTCTTCCCTTCTTCATTGGCAATAGAGCTCAATGACAGCTCTCGTCTTCACCTGCAGCTTAGCCTTGTAGGACTCGTTCTTGGCTTTCAAGAACGCCGTGAAATAGCCGACATCCTATTCGCACATCAGTTACTAGTCGAAATATTTATTGCCGCGCTCTGCTACAACGCCAACTCTCGAAATCTGGATCGAGATCTGTTCCCCTCTTCCGACCTAACTTCCACCAAACAAACTACGGCTTTAACAAGGCAATGACATGATAACTGCACATGGCTAATGGGCTTTAATCGTCAGATTTACATTGCATCAAATTTACTCTGCTAAACTCCCTTATTCCCACCTCATCTACCACTCCTTCTTAACCCTAAAACTGAGCCCGATTACTGGCGTTATTGAAATATTTTCTTATCACCATAATCTGCGTAGCTGTACGTACTTGAACTTCCAGCTCGATATTCTCCGGAACCCGAGTAGTCCTGATGTTCTGCTCGTTCAAGGATCCTTACCATGTCGAATATAAGTTTTACTCGAGGGGCTAGTGTTACTTGGTCAAGCGTTCATTATTATCACTTGTATGACTATAATATGCTAATATTGGAAGCATTGTATCCGTCATCCTTATATTCCAGATAACTTCTTCTCTATTCAATTCCCCCTCTGACAAACTCATGTTAAAAGTACCACTGATTCCGACTTCATCAGTTAAGTCCCATTAAATGACTCACCTGACACAATAGAGATGATTTCAGAGATTTCCCAATATCCAGCGGATACAAATTATTGAGAAACTCACCGATTAATGATTTCATTGTTAGTCCAAATATAACCGTGACCTCATTGCTAAACGGTTAACAAAAATAAAATAAGCCCCTCCACGGAGAAATCTAATTCGGACCACTTGGTCTTGTGGTTTTGCTATCAGTCAGCCGCAATCAGTAAACACAGTTTATTGTCTAACCGCTGGCAGTCCAACTCCATGCTGCCAATGAACGTAACCCAGTTCCAGCAATTTATCGAAATTATGACCAATATATCTCCGATAAATGCGGCGAGCTCGCGCAAGAGCGCACTTTGCGTTGCAATTGGATTTACGTTTCATTTTATTGTTCCCTAACGCGGATGATGATTGTTGATCTCCACAGTTCCACACACAACTCCAGGTCGAAATAAATTTCACAAAATTTCCCCCCAATATTGTTGTGTTGGCAAACAACCCGAAAACATGACAGCGAAGACAAACAACTATTGACGACGACGACGCTGATGATGCCTGGTCTAACAGGCCAGGTTCAGCGTCGGCGGCGGCGGCTGCGCTATCTCAATCTTTCAATCATTGCGTGCACTTTGTCAGCTCTGGCGATCTCTCATCATCTGGCCAAAAAGCTAACTACGCTTCAGGTTGGATCGACAACAAGCAATGGATTCCAATACGATTGGGTGCTTCAATTCAACTTCAAAACTACCTGTGCAGGTCGTTGGTGTTTGGCTGGTGATACGATGGTGGTTCCTTCATTGGCCCGGCCAAGTGAGGGTTTCATAAAAGGCTTTCTTAGTGCCCATTTGCATGGCATTGCTGCAGTGAGTTTTGAATTTCGCCGCATTGATGCTTGTTGTTGGCACTAGATGTTGCTGCTGGATGCTGCTGCTGCTGCTGCCGGCATCCGCTTCGTAGTCTTCGTCGCGTCGTCGTTAGTGCAATGCGATACAAATTGTGTACGCGAGATGTACACAAATAAGAGGCGATGTATCGTATACGTATCTGGTGCTTCGTTGCGGGGACTCTGCGGGGCAAAGATCTTCAAATTTGGATTAAACTCGTGAGAAAAAGTTGCCAACTACACCTCGGAATCGTGACGAACCATCAAAAGATTGTCATTATCTTTCCACAATAATTTGTGTTTGGCTTTTATCTGTGATTATGCGCATGGCTGAGTGGAAACGATGCAAGTAAGGAGCCTTATCCGTGTCCCATCGACTCACTGACTGACTGACTGCATAGTTAGGCAGATAAATGGAGATTTAGCTGCGATGGAACTTCACAGAAAATTCAGAGTTATTTGGTGATATTGAGCGATTGGAATTGGAGTATTGTCGAATAATTGGGAGGCTTGAAAGGTTAGCGGCGATTTTTCGGCTTGAGGAGATGTAGGGGTGGATTGGTAGATTTTGACATTAATTATATCTAGGCATGATAAGACTTTTTAAAATAAATAAACTTTGAAATGTCCAGAAGGGTTAAGAAATATTAAATTAGCCACGAAGAGTCATGCAATGCTTTAAACCTTCTTCATTCGATTGTGTAAAGTTATATTCTTGGCCCAAAGATTGGGTCCTACAATTTTCGGCCAGTTTGAAAGCAGAGCGCTCCTTGAAATTTGAGTACTCTATTGGGAAGTAATCCCATTTTAAATTGTCAATTTGAGTGTGACTTGGGAGGAGATTTAGGCTTAGAGTACGTTTTATAACTAGGATTAGAATTGGGCTTAAAGCTTTTTTCGTTATTGTAGAGTTATATAATGCCACTTTGTGTGATATCTGTCTGTCTTGCAGAAAACATCTTTCCAAGGTTGAACTTGATACCTGACCGATTACTGAACGACCATTCGTGTCTGGACGAGAGGTCAAATTTAAACTTTGGGTTTCCTTTTGAAATACGATAGCGGGAGCATTTTACATTCACTGGTGGTGATAAATTTTCTGCCTTTCAGAAGGTTCCCATGTTGTTCCAAACTGCTTGTTGGGTTTATATAGGACGGTGACGGGAGTATTTGGTAAAAATACAATTTTCGACTTTTGAATTGTAGGGGAATGCTGAACCGTCTGCTTCAGACTGGGGAATATGGATG
The DNA here is from genome assembly GCA_932526625.1 of Rhingia campestris. Taxonomy (NCBI): domain Eukaryota; kingdom Metazoa; phylum Arthropoda; class Insecta; order Diptera; family Syrphidae; genus Rhingia; species Rhingia campestris. Next base: position 171,514,605 of record OW052182.1, read on the forward strand.
AGTCGACGTCAGTTTCGAGTATGTCATCGAACATTGATGTAGTAGATGGTTGGGTTTTGTAGAACTAGGGTGGATTCTGATTGGCTTTAACTTGGAAATGGGCAGTGGTTGCAACTCTGACTACACATCAAATATGCTTATTTTAACCAACCATCCAACCGGATTTGACTTGCTAAAAGATAAGTGCGGATGTAGATAACAAGACGAAAAACAGCAACACTATAAACAATTAAACACCCTGGTCAGAATGGCACGGAATGAATAGCCGGCCTGCTGTCAAAGGCGAAACTAGATGAGCTGCTTTGACATATTCGGACAACAGGTTATCTAGGAATCTCAAGTGTAAGTCAGGCCCCTTGAACAAGCAAAATCTGGTCGGATGAAAGTATGCCTGAAGAATGGAACCTTAGCATCGTTTGCTTGATCCACAAAAAAGGAGACCCTCTGAACTGCGCCAACTACAGAGGCATAAGCTTCCCAACATCGCCTACATATCATATCACCCGTAATATATGCTTGAGTGTGATTTTAGGCCAGGAATTGATCAAATCTTCACACTTCAAATCGATACCCACCACCTATTCATCGATTTCAAAGCCGCAGACAACAGTATTTATGGAGACGAACTATACAGAGCCATGTCTAGTTTTGATATACCTCCCAAAATCGTTCATCTGTGTGTAATGACGATGGAGAATTCTCGCTGCTCCATCAAGTTCGGAAACGACCTCACAGACACCTTCGATACCTAAAAAAGATTTAGGCAAGGCGATGCACTGTCATGTGATTTGGTTCTTGAGAGGATTGTGGCAAACTCCCGAGCCAACACCAGAGGCACAATTTTCCAAAAATTGGTGCAACTACTAGCATAAGCCGACGATATTGATATCATTGGTAGGACTCAACGTGATTTCATAGCCGCGTGGCAAAAATGGTTTTAGCAGTAAATGAGGGTAAGACTAAGTATGCTGTCAATACGAAAATACACACATCGTCGACGAATTAGACAGAACATCACCATTGACTGATATAACTTTGAGGTAGTACCGGACTTTGTCTACCTCGGCTACGCTATTAACTCTGACAACAACATCTCGTCAGAAATTAAACGAAGAATTACTCTTGCCAACCGCTTGATCTTCGGGCTAAGAAGGCAATTCAGTAGTAAAGTCCTCACTCGAACTACTTAGGAGATCCTATATAAGACCCTGATCATCCCAGTCCTGCTCTACTGCGCTGAAGCACGGAACATATCAAAAAGGGATGAAGAAATCCTTTGTCGACTTAAGAGGAAAATTCTTCGAAAAATTTTCGGTCTCGTTTGCGTTGACGGGCTATGGAGACGACGATTCAACCAAGAACTATACGAGCTGTACAGAGACATACCCATGGTCATAAAACTCCGCATTGGAAGTTTAAGATGGCAATACACCAATACTCCGGTTCGCAGAGGCTTCGATTACCAGCCAGACGTTGGGCGCAGTAGAGGAAAAACTCGCCTTAAGTGGCGCGCACAAGTAGAAACCACCCTCAACCAACTTGGAGTGCGCAACTGGAGGCAGTTGGCCAATGACCGGGCTAATTGCAGAGGCATGTTGGGTGAGGCTGTAGCGCCGTTTAAGTAAGTGAAACCCGAAAAACTTCAGCTCTGCATTTTACTCAACTAAGCTCGAATTAAAGCTCACACCGTGAAACCGGTCAAAAGTGTTGCCAGGAATTTTGCGTTCTAATTCAAAATGGTTGTGTGGCCAGTTTGGTGTTTTCCGAACACTATTGTATGTCCTCAATTTAAATAGCTCAGTTTGTTTTCGATAAGTTAGGTTTCCAACATTGCCTTCTAGTGATGGTCTTGCCAGAGAAGTTTTTCTTTTCTCTATTTCATGAAGGGTTATACATTTTGAAGATTTTTGCTTTTATTTTTTTTCAATTCATTTTTATTTTTCTTCAACTTAGAACTAACTTACATGCTAGACAAAAATTACTGAAAAACTAGCCTACTTATCTACTTACTTAACTAACTTAATGGTCCTCTGCGGGCACCCTAAATTAAATAATAACAACTTAAAAACGAATGCCTTTCGGCCTTAAATCTAATATAATAATTTTATTTTTGTATTTGGTTTAGTATTTTTTTTTATTTAATTTAAATTTACTTACTAATTAAAACTACTTATGAACTAACTAAAACTACTTAAAAACTAATTAAAACTAAAAATAACTTAAAAACTAGAACAGCCAAGCAAGCATTTTTGTATTTTTTATTTTTGTTTGTATATTTTTTTTTTGTATTTTTTGTATTTTTTTTGTATTTTTGTATTTTCTTTGTGCCACCCCGACTGTTTTTCCTAACTAACCTTAAGGTTTTTTGCGGTTACTTTACATTAAATTACCTCATACATTCAGGTAGAGATAACGCTTGTAAATGATTTTAATCATATTAGAAAAAACCTTACAACAAACATGTTCCACTATAGAATGTTAGATTCGTATCTACTCTATCTAATATCTATTGCAAGTTTCTTATTCGATTCTTATCACAATCAAACGTTTTACTGACGATTCGTGTATATACTACAGTTTCAGAACCCCATTTCTAGATGGCGTTGACCAACATTTTTGGGTGAGACCAAAAAAAATAACTGCAGTGCTCGTAGCCAAAGTTATACATTTTCTCATTCACTTAGTTTTTACTTCCCCAGTTTCCGTAGTATATTTAAGTATTGCGATGGCGCAAAATTTCGAAGTAGAGATTTTTATAAATTCTTAAGTTTTGAGGTACCCCGAGTCCAGGGCCCTCATTCCGTAAAGTGATTATCGTTTGACAATAACATTTCAACGGTACATCTTGCATCACGTAAGATCAATAGTTGTTTCTGCTGTCGGCGATATCTTTTTATTTGCTTTCAATTAAAACAATGATCGTCAAATCACAGACGATTATTGAGCGATTGCTCAGGAGGTCTCGAATACCGTCTGTGTGATAATCGTTTTCAAAGTTACGGAATGACCCCCCAGAAAAGTAGTTTAAAAAATGTATGTCTGCCGTGTTTCTTAATCTGTGGTTTGGAGTTCTGTTTTTTATACTGGAGCTGGAGCCCAAACTATTTGACCGATTTGACTGAAATGTTGGATATGTGTGTTGTTGGTGGTTCTATATAGAATTTCTACATAGAAATTTTGGAAAATTTGGTACCTCCAATAATCCGGTTTTCTTTAAATAGGTATGAATATCTCGAAAACGGCTCTAACGAGGTTGATAAAAAATGAATTACTAAGCTTTGACTAGTTTCTAAAATAAGATGGCATGAGCAGTTTTCGCCAAAAATTCATAATACGGTAGTTTTGAAAATTACTGATTTATTAAGAATAACCACGTTGGTTTAAATAAATGTATTGTAATATGGATATTCTGAATGTTTTTTTTAAGTTGATTTTCTCAAAAACGGCTCTAACGGTTTTGATTAAATTTTGAAACTTAAATTGTGAAAACGTGTATTATAATGCTGCATTCTCAGTTTTTCCGTAACAAATGATTATAATGGTTATTCAAAAATTTAATAATTTCTTTTTAAATTGAACATAGAATTGTTTCCAAATTTTGTGAATTCCTTGGTTGAATGCGTAGAAACCTATCTGCGTACCATGTTTTTGGTAAATTTGAACCTTTTTAAAAATACGATTTAACAGTTTTTTTTAATATAGGGTGCAGCTCACGAAGGGACGGTCCGATTTTTAAAGCAAAATAATTCTTAGACCTATCTGATTATATTAATTAGATTTACGTTTACAATTTAACAAAAAAATAAATAACAACGGCTGTTTTTGGTCAACTATTTTAAAAGATTCCATTACTTACTTACTTAAGTGGCGCTACAGTCCGGAATGAATCTGGGCCTCAACCAATATGCCTCTCCAATTAGCCCGGTCCTTAGCTAACTGCCTCCAGTTGCGCACTCCAAGTTGGTTGAGGTCGGTTTCCACTTGTGCGCGCCACTTTAGGCGAGGTCTTCCTCTACTGCGTCCGAAGTCTGGCTGGGAATCGAAGACTCTGCGAGCCGGAGTATTGGTGTCCATTCGTTCTACATGTCCTAGCCATCTTAAACGTCCAATGCGGAGTTTTTTGACCAGGGGCATGTCGCTGTACAGCTCGTATAGTTCTTGGTTGAATCTTCGTCTCCATAACCCGTCAACGCAAACAGGACCGAAGATTTTTCGAAGAATTTTCCTCTCGAATCTACCAAGGATTTCTTCATCCGCTTTTGATATGGTCCATGCTTCAGCGCCGTAGAGCAGGACTGGGATGATCAGGGTCTTATATAGGATCTCCTTAGTAGTTCGAGTGAGGGCTTTACTACTAAATTGCCTTCTTAGCCCGAGGAAACAGCGGTTGGCAAGAGTAATTCTTCGTTTAATTTCTGACGAGATGTTGTTGTCAGAGTTAATAGCGGAGCCGAGGTAGACAAAGTCCCGTACTACCTCAAAGTTATATCTGTCAATGGTGACGTTCTGTCCAATTCGTCGATGTTGTGTGTCCTTTCGTGTTGACAGCATATACTTAGTCTTACCCTCATTTACTGCTAAACCCATTTTCGCCGCTTCCTTCTCTATACTAGCAAACGTGGCTATGACATCACGTTGAGTCCTACCAATGATGTCAATATCGTCAGCGTATGCTAGTAGTTGCACCGACTTTTGGAAAATTGTGCCTCTGGTGTTGGCTTTGGAGTTTTGCACAATTCTCTCAAGAATCAGATTAAAGAAGTCACATGACAGCGCATCGCCTTGCCTAAATCCTTTTTTGGTATCGAATGTGTCGGTGAGGTCGTTTCCGACCCTGATGGAGCGAGAATTCTCTATCGTCATCCTACACAAACGGACGAGTTTGGGCGGTATACTAAAACTAGACATGGCTCTGTACAGTTCGTCTCTATAAATGCTGTCATATGTGGCTATGAAATCGATGAATAGGTGGTGGGTATCGATTTGGACTTCTTGAGTTTTTTCCAGGATCTGCCGAAGTGTGAAAATTTGATCGGTTGTGGACTTTCCTGGCCTAAAACCACACTGATAAGGGCCAATCAGGTTGTTGGTAAACGGTTTCAGGCGTTCACATATTACGGCAGATAGGATCTTGTAGGCGATGTTGAGGAGACCTATGCCTCTGTAGTTGGCGCAGTTCGCTGTCGTTGCCAATATTGAATGGTTCGTTCTGCCTGACAGCGGAATGTTGTTCGTCATCGCCGTTTAACATTCTACAGAAGTGGTTCTTCCATATCCTCAGCATCGACTGTGTCTCAACTACAATATTTCCTTGTTCATCTCGACAGGATTCTGTTCGAGCCTTGTATCCTTGACTTTGACGTTTTACACTTTGGTAAAACTTGCGAACATCGTTCCTGGAGTGGCACCTCTCTATATCCTCGATCGCGGGCTTTTCTTGCTCTTTTTTCTTCTTGCTGAAAAGCCGATGTTCTTCCCTTCTTCTTTGCCTATAGAGCTCAATGGCAGCTCTCGTCTTCACCTGCAGCTTAGCCTTGTAGGCCTCGTTCTTGGCTGCGAGCATCTGTCGGCATTCCTCATCAAACCAGGGGTTTCCTGCTGGTGGGCACGAGAAACCTAACACATCAGTTGCGGCTGATCTAATGGCCTGTTGGCATCGTTGCCATTGCTTTACGACATTCGATGCTGGTGGTATTGTGTGAAGGTCTTGGCGGTCTCTTGCGATTGCAGTCTTCCGACATTAAATTTTTTCACAGTATTTCTGGATTGTTGTGGCGTGGTGGATATCCGCATTCTTACAAGGTAGTGATCGAAGTCGATGTTAGCTCCTCGGAATGTTCGGACATCCAAAATACTGGATGCCTGCCTCTTATCTATCGCAATGTGATCAATTTGGTTGACCATTCGTTGATCTGGAGACCGCCATGTCCCCTTATGGATATCGAGGTGAGGAAACCGTGTGCTGGCTATAGTGGCATTTCGTTCCGTAGCGAAATCAATTAGCCTAAGTCCGTTACCAGACGTGTTGTCGCCTAGGCTATGTTTTCCGACAATACTTCTAAAGATGTCTTCTCTTCCTACCTTTGCGTTAAAATCTTCCAGCATTGTTTTAATATCGTACTTCGGTAGTCGCTCATAATAAATAAATCATATAAAAAAAAATAAATTAATAAATCTGCTTACTTAAATTCGTTTTTAAAAATTATCACTATGAAATGGTAGGTGTCCATTGTTATATATTTATAAGACGTAAAATAATACAACTTTCTCAAAAAAACTTAAGCAACGGAGTTTTTATTATAAAATTACACTTCCTCACTTAAAATTATAAAAATGTTTAAACCGCAAAAAGTTTTTTTTAACAAAAGTGTATTCGTTCAGACTCCATATCAAATGTAATACTCTTCGACATTCCTGGGGAAGCTTGTTCTAGTCGTTTCGGACCTTTTAGTTGTTTTTAACAGGTTTTTATTGCTTGATGATCTGTTAATGCAAATGACAACGAAGATTTTTGGAAAATGTTTTGCTCAAAGTGCCAGATAATCAGGGCTTATATAAAGACCATACAGAATCCACTAAGGTGATACTAAACCATAGTGGATTGTGCATGTGCATGGGCTTTATAATTAAACTGCATTTTGTACCCTTTTGTTTTCAAGACTTATCCTTTGTATGATTTCAGTCGAGTTAAAACTGTCAAAACTAATAGCGGATCCTGATCTGATTTCTCGATATTTTGTGTACCTTTGATCAACAGGATAAGCTTGGTCGTGCCCTTATTTCCTGTCCACATTTAAAGCTATTGTACCGGTTCCTTTTCTATACTCACAAACGCGGCAGACACATCTTGCTAGTAGTTGTACAGATTTATGTAAGATTGTCCTCCTGGTATTAGTTCTGCCATTTTGCACAATCCTAGTAGGAACAATATTGAAGATATCGCGTTTTTTGTTACATGTCAAAACTAAACATAATTTTATCATGTTCATTTTAAAAAAAGCTTTAATACGTAGCTTAAGAATCGATGAATTTGTGGTAGGTTTCTGCTGACCTTTAAGTCAGCAATAATTCCAATATATAACATTTTATCAAAACTAAGGCTTGGATTCATTGCACCATGATTTCAACAACTCAAGTTTCGTCAGTAAGTCACATTCAGTCTTAGAAAATGTCTAATTTAAAGTTTAAAATCCTTATATTCATTCATTTGCATTCCTGATGTCCTCTCCGATCCGAACGTCCAACGTCCCTGTCAGGGTTTCCTTTCTCTTGCATTAAAGGCTAAAAATATCACAATTTCACATTACACTGGCAAATTTCACAATCCCTTTTTCCAAGCAATATAATGTTTACTCAAATTCCTTATTTGTCCTTCCACTTTATACACCAACAACCCCATTAAATTCCTTTCTCACCTCGTACGCGCACCCTATCCCTCTTTCGCAAATTATTCCACTTAATCACAGCGAAACAATTTAATTGTTATTTAATCCACGAACCCCATTACCATTCTGTACACACATATGCTAGGTACCACAGCGTGCTGCAAAATGTACCTCGCGAATTCCTTGCCTAACCTTCTTACAATACTCAACCAATGCAATCTCTATATGCTACACTTTACCCAAGAGCCCAGCACACCCCGAGACGCAAGAAGCACCATTAAATTAAAATCTAGAATCTCCGCGTAACCCATATGACCCGATGGGGAACACACTACAACCCACCAAACAAGCATCAAATAAAATTAAGCCTAAGTATAGGTCCATATGGCCGGGTGCAGGACTAAAAAAACATGATCGAAGCGATCGAGTGAGGCCTTACGCGACACGATGACGACGACGATCAAAACCGGCCCAAGAGCGGCTGCTTCTGCTGCAGTGGTAATAAAATCGATTATTGAAACATTAACCCAAAATGAAATCACTTTCGTTTCGTTAACACCTTTTTAACGATCGTTCCACCATCACGATCACTTCGCAAGATCGCGCGATCGCGCTCTTTATTGCGTCAATTTTTCGCGCGCCGTCAATATTAGCGCAACGCTGTAAGCCGCCTTGGTGATGGTGGATTTTATCGCTGGGATAATTGAAATTTTATGTAAAATCGTCTTGTGATGATCCTAGGCCCGGCCAATATCCTGTAGATACACCGAAACGTACACCGCACCGCGCACCAGTCAGACAGACAGACAGACACATGCCAATGATCAGGGGGCCATTTGTAAGGCGGTAGAACTGAACAGCAACTGCTGCAGCTTGGATTCGAGATGCCACCACACTCTTTAGACAGCGCCTGCGCAGCCTAATAGCCTTATTGCACTTTAGTGCCAGTGTTTATGTTATTCGATCGCGGAATTAATTCAATTCAGCTTGTGCGGACTTAAGCAGTCGTTACACTTGTACTATTAAACAAATCAACATAAATATCGTGTCTTCACGATATGTGTGCGTTATAGCGTTTGTGTCGATTTGCTAAACGCGTTGTTGCAGCACGGCACAGGAGGGGCAGGATGCCAGTTTTGCAGCGCGTTACAATTTCGCTATTTATGGGTGAACAAGTTGGGTTTGCTGTTTTGCAGGATGCGGGGTTTGGAGAGCATCTAAACCAGGAAGGGGAGCTTCCAAAAAGCCTCCATCAAACAAGGCGTGAATTACACCGAAAAACTGTGTTAACTCGCAGTCAAAACAGTTCGAGTCGAGTTTGAAGGCGCCGATCGGTGGGGAGGCATGCTGGCATAGGACTCGAAAAAAAGGATCATTTATCAAAATCTCACATTACCCGTTTGTACTTGTTCGCTGAGTTTTAAACACCTGGGCGATGACTATTACCCACAAACGGGTGAAGTGTTACCGCTGCGGTTATTGAGGCTTTTACTCGAAGTCTGCGGCTGCTGTAACAGTTATATTGTTGTTCAAGGGGCTAAATAGGCATGAAAAATGTTTTTTTTTTTGGTTTTGAGCTGTCGAAGAAAGGGAGGAGGACATTGTTGCTTTTTAGTGTGTGCAGATTGGGTAAGTGTAATGACGGGTTTCACTTTTCACACGTCTCGTGCATGTTTGGCTCATAAATTTGGATCTGGTTACTCTGGTCAGTGTGCTGTTGGCACACAACGGGGTAGAGTGTAGAATTTTTTGTTTTTTTTTTCGTGTGATGTTGAGTCAGTGGGGGAGTAAGTGCTAAGTTACCATTTCCTGATACCAAATAAATTTGTTTGGCAAGTCATCGCAGCTAATCAGTTTTTTTTTGTGAAAGTTAGTCTGCAAAGGGGTATCGTAAATAGACGTTGTAAACTTTAGTTAGAACAAGTTTTATCGCAGGCTGTATTCGGAAGACAAATGTGATGGTTTAGCTCAAACAAAGAATAAAGTCTTTCTGGACATTGGCTCATCACTTTTTTTTTTACTGCACCCACTCTGTAGACCGCTTCTTTTTTCATTTGTTTTATTGAAGGGATATCCCCTAGGTATTCTAAAACATCCCTTCATCCAGACAAATGCAGAAAAAAGCGGTCTACAGAGAGGACACAATCAAAACCAAATTGATATGTCTTCCTCCGAAATATATCATTTAGACACATAATGCTAAAAGTCGGAATGTGCTAATCTATTAATCAACATGAAGGCTGAACGACATTTTCCCTCAAGTAGTTGAAGCTTTTCGTGTATTATATTTAGTCAATATTGGACGTTTATAAGTGAAATAATAAATGATCATCCGCATTTCTTTCAGACGTTTGACTATTCTTTCCTTGTGCAACAATGAATTCATAATATGCACTAAAAATAGTCCGATAATCAAAGTAGCAAATGGAGTACAGATGTACTCAAAAGTGGAAACAATAGCTTCAAGATCTGAATTGGTCCGAATAGTAAAGGGTGGTTTAATTTTAAGGGCCGATGTTGATTTTGAATAAAACACAAATTATTTAGGAAATTACTGTCATTTCTTTTTATTATGATAATATTGGTATGGTTCAATTGTGTATGGAGCAAAATATCGGCCAAATGGCCGCAACGACCTCAGCGGCACACCTCCATCAGATGGTCCAAATTTTCGATGACGCTGAGGCATAATTGAGGTTTTATGCCTGTAATGTTTCGAATTATCTCATCCTTCAGCTCTTGAATTGTTGCTGGCTTGTCGACGTAAACCTTTTCTTTCAAATAACCCCAAAGAAAGAAGTCCAACTGTGTCAAATCACATGATCTTGGCAGCCAATTGATATCGCCACCACGTGAGATAACACGGCCATTGAATCTGTCGCGCAAAAGAGCCATTGTTTCGTTAGCTGTGTGGCAAGTGGCATCGTCCTGTTGAAACCACATACCATCCATATCTTCCAATTCGGGCCATACAAATTTCGTTATCATCTCACGAACACAGTAACTGCTGACCGGCCTCATTTTGGAAAAATACGGCCCGATGATGACGCCAGCCCATAAACCGCACCAAACAGTCACTCTTTGTGGGTGCATTGCTTTTTCGACAATCACTCTTGGATTATCATTCGCCCAAATGCGGCAATTCTGCTTATGGCGAATCCACTGAGGTGAAAATGTGCCTCATCACTGAAGATGATTTTCTTCGAAAATTGATCATCCATTGTTGCCATTTCTTGCCACCATTCTGACCATTGACGACGCTTGAAATGGTCAAGAGGCTTTAGTTCTTGAGTCAATTGCACCTTGTAAGCGTGTAAATGCGTGCATAATGTTCCTCAACGACGAGCGTGAGAGGTGCAATTGTTGGGCACGACGACGAGTTTAGGTGGACGGCTCTTCAGCCATACTATCGCGAACAGCAGCAATATTCTCCTACAGACCAGGTATGCTCAAATTTTTGCACGATTTTTACGATTGTACGCACATTTGGACGATTAAATTGACCGAACAAATCATGAAGTGCACAATATGCATTTTTGCATTTTGATTTGAACGCCCATTTTCATAATAAGCCTGAATAACTTTAACGTGTTGCTCGATTGTGTATCAAATTCAGTTAGTCTGAAATTGAGAAATTTGAAATGAAATGCAGAAAAAAACTTGACGTTTAGGTGTGGTTCACATTCAACATAAAATTTAATCACCTGTTACATATACCCAAAAACAAAGTTTGAACTTCAAATCCATTTATTACTTTTCGAGAAAAGGCAATTTTTTTTGTAGTACGTTTTTCAACTTTTTCACAAAAAAATTTTCTCTAATACGTCTAAGCAATTCACGAAATGTGGGTAAAATTCGAGAAATCATAATTTTTTTTTAATTACCGATTTGCTTATTTAGCTTTAACCAAAATCGATAGAGCCGTTTTCGATCAAAGTCAGCATTTAAATAACTTGCAGCAAAATGTACTGTTAATTAACTCTTTTTAAAAACTCTGAGTATCCAGCCATATTTAAAATATCAATATCAGGCTACACACAAATTTATTTAAATAATTTAGCTACATATACCTTAAAGTATATGGATCGACACAGAATCGCTAGCTGAGTCGATTGATCCATGTCTGTCTGTCCGTCAGTATGTCACCGATTTTTAGGCCTTAAATTCTGAGCTAGGATAATGAAATTTGGTTATAGGATCCTTGTGCTAGGCTACAGAACAAGTGTAATTTTTACCTACACCCACTTTTTGGGAGCACTTTCCTACAACATCTTGTTCAGAAGGTTTATCAAAATCTTTTATGGTTCGACAAAAAACAACGTTTTTCTATTGCATATGCCTAGGCCCTAGGGGTAGGGCATACAAATGTTTTTTGTAGGAAAACGCCCCCAAAACGTGGGCGTGGGTTAAAATGGTCTATTAACGAAATGTTCATATTAATACTACCAATGATTGTGCATCAACATTTTTTTTTCGAAAATTTTAAAACTTGACCAGAAAACGTTTTTTATAAAAAAAAAAACGCCCCCAAAAAGTGGGCGTGGTAAAAAACTTTATATTGACGAAATATAGATATTAGGATTCCCTAAATATGTTGCTCAGACATTTTCTTTAAAATTCTTTACGGTTTGGCAAAAAAATAAGTTTTTCTAAAAAAGGGGCGTGGCAGTAGTCGGATTTCAAAAATTGTACACTTATTCTGCTGGGAGCAAAAAAAAAACACGTGTACCAAATTTAATCCGTCTAGCTCAAAATTTAAGGAACAAAAACTGGTGACGTACGGACAGACATGGCTAAATAGACTCAGCTAGCGATTCTGAGTCGATACATATACTTTGAGGTATATGTAGCTAAATTATTTCTCTATGTTACAAACTATGTATCAAATAATAACAACTGAATTCTAACGCCTTTCGGCCTATTACCCAATTTGGTTATTCAAAGTATCTTTATTATGAAAACCAAGAAACGTTTTTTTTACTTATTAAGTGAACTGGAATGTTTAGCTATGATGTGTTTATATTTATCTGGTAATGAACCAACATTGATACCGTACCTACAATCTTCTTTTCCTTTTTTTTTTAAATTCATTTTTATTTTCTTCAACTTAGAACTAACTTACATGCTAGACAAAAATTAATAAAAACTGGCCTACTTATCTACTCACTTAACTAACTTACTTATCCTCTGCGGATATCCTAAATTAAACAATAACAACTAAAAAAACTAATGCCTTTCGGCCTAAAATCTAATTTAATTATTTTACCATAAATTTATCTTTTTTCTTGACCAAGAAACATTTTTTAAAAAACTTGGTTTCGTGTGTTTTTTTTTTTTTTATTTTTTATTCAAACTTACTTATCTTCTTTTCCTTACTTTCTTCTGTATTCATGTTGTTGTTTGCTCATATCAATAAAACTTTGAAGCTTAATGATGAAATATTGACAGACAACTAAATAAATATTAAAAAAAAATAATAAAAAATTCCGCCCCCGGGTGGACTCGAACCACCAACCTTTCGGTTAACAGCCGAACGCGCTAACCAATTGCGCCACGGAGGCGATGCGAAGTTGGTTTGCATTATGTGCTACGAGTGCTTTTGGTCGGTTTAGCTTCAATAATTTTGAATAAGTTGTGTAAACCTTAACTAGAAACAATTTCATTTGATTAATAGCTATCCGATGAGGCTAATTGAAAAGTTTTGAGGAAGCACTTGTATTTCTTATGAAGATAACAATATTATGATAGTCAGCGATTAGATATAAATAATAGTTTATTATATGCAGGGTTTATATATAATTTTATTCGGATAGAAGTTTGTCTTAAAAATGCACTTGTGTTTTTAACAACAATCAACAAAAGTAGGTGCAAGGGGAATATTCATTTTTTTTTGTTTGTGGAAATCTTAAAAAGACACTTGATAGTTCTCGGTATCAAGTAGTGTGGGATTTTACCGCACAAAAACCACCCGAAAATCAGTACCAATCTATGAAAGATCGACGACAGATTTTATTTTCTTATTTTTTTAATCGCTTTGGGGAAGATTTACAAATGTAATATTTTCCCATATAATTAGGCCATAAGCTCATGAGGCTTGTTTCTTCTTAATCTCCTTATGTTGTCCATCTCGGAGTTTTCATGATTTTGTAGACGCTGATTGTGTGATATAGCGTGTTTTTTAATTTCTTCTGTAACCATGTTGATTTGTAGATCACGGTGCAAATCGCTATTTCTAATATACCAAGGGGCATTTACTATTCCACGAAGGACTATAATTTATAATTTTTGTATGGTTTCTGTATTTGTTTTCTTAGTACAGGCCCATAATTGGATGCCATACGTCCAAACAGGCTTCAGCACTTGCTTATATAGTATGAGTTTATTCTGGATGGAAAGGTCTGTGTTTCTTTCCAGTAACCAGTACATTTTTCTATATTTTAGGTTCAGTTCTTCTCTTTTCTTTTTGATGTGCTCTTTCCACTTTAACTTCGCGTCAAAATTCATTCCAAGGTATTTAGCCATATTTTCGTAAGATACAGCTTGGTGGTTAATGAATTAGTGAAGTTTATATGAGTGGATTTTGTCTCAATGAGTTTGATACGCCATTGTTCCGTCCAATTTTGAACTTTATTGACTGCATTCTGCAGTTTTTCTGTTGCTTTCAGAACGTTATTTTCAGGCACCAGTATTGCTGTATCATCGGCAAAGGTAGCCATGAAAGCATTGTTATCCACTGGAATATCCCTAGTATATAACAGATACAGGGTTGGTCCTAGGACACTTCCTTGCGGAACACCTGCTTCGACTTTCTTAAGTTCTGAATATTCCTGTTCATATCTAACCCTAAAGAGTCGGTCTTTCAGTCTTTTCAGTAGCAATTTTTCGAAAACTTTTGCCAGAATTGGTATAATCGATATTGGTCTGTAAGAAGAAACTTCAGTTGAAGGTTTTCCTATTTTAGGTATTACAATGACTTCAGCAATTTTCCAGTGATGCGGCACATATCGGTGCTTTAGACATGCATTTATAATAAATTGAAAATTTTGAAAAGCTATTGGTGGCAATTCTTTCAAAACCTGAGCAGTTATTAAATCGTACCCTGGTGCTTTTTTGTTCGACAATTTATGTTGACATACGCTTTTTACTTCATTGAGTGTGACAATAGGAATTTCGCATTCGTCGTTTCTATCAATGAATTGTATTTCTTCAGTTGGAGCACTTGATGGGAACGGCTTAAAAACCCTCGAAAGGTGTTCTGCGAAGAGATCAGCCTTCTGTTTCGGGTTTCCGATCCATTTTCCGTCCTGTGATTTTAATGGTGCGTTCTGTAACTGCGGTCTTTCCAGGTATTTAGATGCTTTCCATAAGAAGTATTCCGTAGACGCATCCGTCGTTAGATTTTGTAGGAAACTGCTAAGTGATTCATTTTTGAATTCACTAATTCGTTTTTTAAGGTCATTGTTAAGACGGTTAAAAGCTGTCTTATCATCGGGGAACCTCGTAGTTTGCCATTTTCTTCGAGCTCTTCTTTTTGCTTTTATTAATTGCATTATTTGAACAGGGTATTTAGTTTCTGGATTTCTTCTATTCGAACTAATTGGAGTGCTTTCCTCTGCCGCCTGTTGAATATCTGCAATGAATTGTTCCACTTCATGGTCAATTTGCCCATTTGTTTCCATAGGAGATCTTAGGTTAACAAATCTTTCAAGTTTTTCTCTGAATTGTGTCCAGTTTGTTCTTTTGTTCACAAGCTTTGGATTACTTTTTTTCTCGATTTCCGTTTCGCTTAGTGACAAGATAACTGGGGTACGGTCTGACGATAAGTCAGTACTACTACCCTTAGCTACGAAAAAGTCAATAAGGTCTGGTATTTTGTTAGGATCTGATGGCCAGTATGTAGGCGATCCAGAGGAAAAGAATTCACATTTGTGCTTGCGACATGCTTGATAAAGCCTTAAATTTAATATAATATTCATTTTTAGTAATATTTTCAAACAACTAATTTCCGACAAAAAAAATCGACGCCTATTATAATAATGTCGACTTTGCCAGCCGCTTAATTCTTGACGAACTTTGTATCGGGATTTAAAAATTTCTAAAGTTTGAAACCTTTACACCATGTCGACTTATTATTTGTCAAATGCCGGTAACACATCTAGATAAACATGTGAATAAAAACCAAGGGAACACTCCGAGTGATGTGAGTAAAAAATTGCCTCAATGGTTCTTTCCCTAATGTTGAAGTCTGAAAACCAGAGCAGAAAACTGTCAAATTTTTTCGCAAACATTCTTCAAAGTTAATCAACAAAAGTGGGTGCAAGGGGAATATGAATTTTTAGTAATGTTTTCAAAAATACAAACTCGAAAAATAAAGATCTATAATTCACGGCGTTTCGGAGACAAGGTATAATTTAAAGAAACTTAATAGATTCGAGTTTGATAACATGGAATATTTAAGTAAACAATTCCATTCCGATACCAAGAATCGAGAAGATGAAAATATTCCTTCGATACATTGGTTACCCGGGATCCCAAGTTGGAGTTGGCGAGGACATTGGAATTCATAGATCCCATGTATAGAAAACAGTTGGACAAGTGTGTTGTGCTATATGTGCAAAAGCGTTAATCTATGGATGGAATTTGCCTTATAGATCGAGGAATTGAGAGAATCTAAACAAGAATGGCAAGGCAAGTATTGTTTTCCCAGTGCAGTTGGAGCTCTCGATTATACTCATATTGAAATATTAAAGCCTCATTTAGATACATGGTGATCAGTACCTGAATCACTAGGCCTTTTCTTTAATGTGCAGGCCACTTGCAAAGGAATGTTTTGCAAGTGTTGATGTTTGCATTTTTTTTATAGTCCATCAAATCTAGTAGCTGCTTTTCATGGTCTTATGAAATCATGGGAAGATTGTAATTTATGTTCAGTTTGGTTTGCCATTTCATCATGAACAGGTTGACAAATGAACAACGCTTGCAAATCGTGCAAATTTATTTCGAAAAAATTGGTTGAGTTCTCGAAGCTCCGTCCATTTTATGGGCGACATAATCGTCCATCAGAGCAATTAATTCGGTTAACCATGGATCGTTTTCGAACTACGTTTACTCAATGAAGAAACGATTGCCGCTGTAGAGCAAAGTGTTGTTGAAGAGGACCCGAATGAATCGATTCGTCACCGTGCACAGCAATTGGAGGTTTTCATCAACTTTATGGAAGATTTTGCGCAAAGAAATTGGCTTATGACCTTACAAGATCCAGCTTGTGCAAGTATTAAAGTCGCAAGACCATGTAATGCGTCGTGATTTTGGTGTATGGGCCGAAAATGATGAGGCTCATTTTTGGTTGAATGGCTAAGTCAACAAGCAAAATTGCCGCATTAAGAGTGAAGAGAATCCACATGAGACCCTTGAGACGCCATTACATCCACAAAAACTGACTGTTTGGTGTGATCTATGGGCTGGTGGAGTCATTGGGCCATAATTCTTCCGAAATGATGCTGGAGTGTCAGTTACCGTGAATAAAGACCGGTAGAGAGCTATGATAACCCACTATTTTGTTCCCAAATTGGATGGCATGAATGTGGATGAGATGTGGTTCCAATAAGACGGCGCTACATTCCACACAGCGCACGTCACAATCGATTTTTTGAAGGAAACATTCGATTATTTACATTGGGGATATGTAAAGTCGCTCGTTTACGCCAACAAACCAGAAACGTTAGGAGACTTGGAAGCCAACATTCGTGGCGTTATTGTCGACATACGTCCCCAAATGCTCGAAAAAGTGGTTGAAAATTGGACCTCTAGATTCTCTATTTCTTATTCGAACCAGCCGCGGCAGCCACATGCCCGAAATCATATTTAAACATCAATGGCATAAAATTATCCTTCCAATAAAGCCAAATTGATGGAAAACGATTTTCTTGTGTTTTATTTCAATTCGAAGTTTTATACCTAAAAAAAAACACCGTTTATCTGCTGGATAGTGGGTACCGTTCACCGTCTGTCTGATAGGTCACTAGCAGTGTGGTTTAGGCCAAGAAACTGACTCAAAACAAAACTGATGAAATCGATCATAAAATCCAAGGAGTCCAAATAAATGCCCACCACCAGAAAGTCCCATACGACGGCACTTATAGAGACAAACTTTGCAAACCCGTTTATAGTGCTGATATGTCTGTCTGTGCAAGACGATTTCACAAAAACATTCGATACAAAAATAGGATTTAGAAAAGCGTTAAAGGGGCTTATATGTTGTCAACAAGAAGGGCCCTATAACATCGACGAGTCGGACAGAACTTTTACATCGGCTCCGATATTAGCTGAAGGCGACTTCATAAAGAACGAGATAAATGGAGATACATGCTCCGTGAGATTAAAGTTCTTTCCGGACTGCATCACCAAGCAAACAGTTTCTTCAGTTTAAGAAATAACTTCGTATTAGTAAGTCGCCTTTTTAGCCCTTACTGGAAAAGAGATCTAAAAGACCGCGATAGACCCAGACCTGATTTTCCACGCTGAAACGTGCACCATATCAAATTCATTTTTCTTTTTTCTTTTTCTTAAATCTTACTTACATGCTAGATAAAAATTAATGAAAAACTAGCCTACTTATCTACTAGTTAGTTAGTTAGATTGGCTGTTCGTACAAGACGAAACACAATTAGGGCTGGGGTGCGCCGTTTTGATGCCAAATACTCGTGCGGTTAAATGTTGTGTCTTGTTGTAAGTTGGCGTGTACTAAATCCAACCAGTGGCATTAAGGTAGGCGATCAGTTCTTTGATGTGTTTATCAGTGAGATCGCGGATGTTTTCAAAGAAAGGTTTGCCTAGAGTTCTGTGTCTTACTCTTGACAGAGCCGGGTATTTCCACAGAAAGTGAGTTAAAGTTTCCTTCTCCCCCACCTCCTTGCAGCTGCGACAGTTAGTGTTGTGGGGTATACCCATTCTAACAGCATGATCACCGATGGGCCAGTGTCCTGTGGAAATTGCTATCACCCTGGAGACTTCCTTACGAGATCTGCTTAAGAGGTCGCGTGTTCTTGTCTTGTTGTATCGTGGCCACATATATGTAGATATGGCGCACCCACTGAGGTTTCGCCACCTATGTTCTGCATGTTCATTGATCTCTCAGCTGCCTCATAGGGTATGCCTGGCATTGGCATCGCAGCCCAGAATGAAGTTGGTCTTCTTATTGGATAGAGGGGCTGTGAGAAACTCTACCTACTTCGGCGGGGCCATATAGGCCGAAGCTGCATACAGGCACTCCTGCTTTCAGCTTCAATCCGTATATCAGCTAGGTTGCAGCGTTTTGTTTGTCAATGTTGTAAAAAAGGTTGTAGTCCTTGTCATTGAGCCCTTTGATGGTGGAACCTCCCACCCAGGGTTCTTGAATTAGGCTGATGTCGATGTCTTCCTCTTTCAGAAAGTCTAGGAGGTTTTCACTAGCGCACCTAGAGTGCTGCAGGTTAATCTGCAGAACTCTGAGCATATTGTGTGGATGTGGCATCTAGCCGCAGACCTTCCAACAACTTGTTGGCGTCATCGACTTCGTCCGGGTCTTCACCTGGACGCGCTGACCTGAATATTTTTAGTTTAGCATGTCTGATGTCAAACCTCAGTCTGTTGTCGGCCTTCTCTAGGGCTTCTAGAGACTCCTCGTTGATGAGTGGGAGGAAGGGCTTAGTGTGTGGGGTTGGTGCCTCTACCTTAAGGACGGACCCGGATTGTCCAGCAGAAAGTCCATAACCATCTCAGAAAGCTTGGCCTCAATCTCACCCCATGCGTCCGCCACCTTGCTGCAATAAGTCGGCTGCAACTCGCAGGTCGTCTCTTACGACCCGGGTATTGGAACGCTTGGCTTTGGTTTGACATTGTCCTCCCCATGCTAGACGCTGAAAACTTCCCCCGCTTTGAGGCGTTAGTAGGCTCATCATGAGACCTACTGCGCTTCGCGGTTTCAGAATCTAACCGCTTTCCCTTGAGTATGTTGTAGTCTTCAATAATCTTATATGTTTGTCACAGTCTTTGTTATGTACAATGCCAGTCGCTTCATTCTTAGCTATCTTGCTGAGAATGAAACAGGCCCTGCTGTACTGACTCTTGGTTATGTGCGATTCAGTTGGCTGTTGGCCATCACAGGCGACCTTAGCCGGAATCGATTTGGTGTTTATTGACTTAGACGATGCCGGTGTGCTGACTGCACATTTTCTTGTTGGATGTTAATTGGCTGAGACTCCGCGAGTGTACTAACTATACAATGCGCGTCGCCTGAAGACTTATCTACTAACTTACTGGTCCTCAATCCACAGACCTTATAGAAGATGAAATGGTATATCAATTTAAGGTTTCTAAAAAGTTTCCGGGATGTGTGTACATGTGATAGTTAAAAAGAAGATTTGGTAGAGCTTCCGCCAAAGTAAATTAGAAGCATAATAGATATAGAGCTTGTAGCTTAAGGCTTTTATCGGCTTATATCAGCTGTGAATATTTATTTTATTAATCTTTGGTATACCGCTTTCCAAAACGATAATTAAGCCAATACACGCTAATTTTGTTTCGTCTTATGAGATCACCCGAGCAAGTATATAACTAACTTAAGCGTTATTATTACGAAGGGTACATTTGTTCCTTAATTGATCCATTTATACAGAAATCAGTTTATTTATGACAATTGGGTCAAAAGTTTTATATACCTAAACCGGAAGTGACCAAATTCGCCACCCGATATCTATTCCTCATTAAACACCTCGTAAAATGCTACCACTGTCGATTTATAATCCTTTTCCGGTTTCACCATTAAGGGTAGGTGTCCCAGACCGACCAACTCAAATTTCATGTAAATGCATTTGAATGTGTTGGTAAGCTCTCTTTAATTTTACTCATGTGCTCTTTGCTTCAACGCAAACGAAAACTGAAGGAAAAGACAAAAAGTAGCAAGCGCAGACTAATATTACATATACCTACCTACCTACATATGCAATATACAGACACCAAGCAAATAACTTGAAAACAAATATGGAAAGAGAAGGAAAAAAATCAAGTTGAGGGTTGGTTTGGTGTACATATTTTGTTTTGTAATTTTCTTTCAGATTTGGTGTGAATGTGAATATGTATTGTGAAAAAATAATAAAATGATAAAATTGTTGCTGGCTGCCGCGCAGCGAGGTGTAAAAGCAGTTTTTGAGGTTTTCATTGTATATCTTATAAAAAAATGTGTAAACCTTACCTAGGTTAACTTTTTTCTTAATTTATGAGATGTAGGAAAACACTTGTTTGGATGAAAATTCGATTACTCAAATAATAGGACGGTAGACAATAGTGCTACTGATTCTCGTCGCAACAATAGTAGGATGAAATTTTTCAAATCAAATAACAAAAAATGATAGATATTTATCTAGGTAATTGTCACCCCATCTTCTATCAATGCTCGTTATGAAGGTACCTAAGCACCTTATATAAAAAAAAGAAGTTTACGAAAGTTAATTTAACCGCTTTAATTAATTTTTGTAGGTTCAAGGTGTCAAATTCACCAAACAAATAATATTTGAGTCGAATTTTAAAAAAAACGAAAACGTTTTTCCGTGCAGCGAAATGTTTTTTAAACTATTGAGAAATGTATTTAAATCAATAATACGCCTGCCCTCCGGAACAAAACTACAGTTGTCCTTCACTGTAATGTCCACCTCCATAGGAGTTTCAAATTCCTGACCCTGATGTTTTACGTGATCACTTTCAATTTCAACGTTCGTCAATGTTGTTGACGTTGAAGAAAGATCTTCCGAAACACGATTTTTTACAACATACCTTCAATCAATATGTAAATTGTAAAGTTTCGGAAAATTAAATTAGTAAATAAAAAATCAAATAAATTTAATACATATAATATAGAAAATGACATAGTTCAAACAGTTTATCAGAATCTTTTGTTGTTCGACAAAAAACAACGTTTTTCTCCTTCATATGCTATGGGGTAGGGTATACAAACGGCCCCCAAAAAGTGGGCGTGTCAAAAAACTTTATATGTATGAAATATAGATATTGATATTCTGTAAAAATGTTGTTCAGACATTATATATATACATATAATATACATATGTATATACAATATAAAAAATAACATAAACAATTAAATTAACAAAATAATATAACAACTTGCCCTAAAGTTCCTAAAGTTCCAATTTAGCGGGTGAAATCGTGGAAATTAAAAATGGAGAGATTTTTCAAAATTCTGAGTGACAAAAAACCAAAAAACATCGATGTAAAACATCGCCCCAAATAACATCGATGCATTGTTTGCATCCCTATACTTCCCATATAACGGTTTGCGAATATATCGATAGACCTTGAAACGTTGAAACATACGCATACAAAACAATTCATCAGCAGCGATAGCAAACATTTCAATAATGTAACGATCTGTACCATGTCCACGTGAAGTCCACACGAACTTTCATCAAGTCTACCCGAAAAGGTAAACAAAAGATACATACATAATAACAATCTCGCCTGCCTAGTGCCTGTATTTACAGAAGAGAATAATGAAAAGAGAATGTCACCAACTCACCACCTAGTGACATTATTTTGAAACAAACTTCTTTGTGTGCGTGAATTCGATCTTTTTTTATGTAAAAAACGTAAAATAGACCACTTTTCTAACATCAAAATTTGAAAAACCGTGTGGAAAAAAACTATTTTGTATTTTGAATTAAATAATACAAATACCAAAAAAAAATAAAAAAAATATGTCGGAATCATTTTGGTTGTCCTTTTTTCACAGCGGCATTGCAAATAATGTCATATTGAATTGCATATTTAAATATGTTAGAAGAAAAAAAACATGTTTTTAAGACCGATACGTTGTGCCCTATATATTGTCGCTTGGTTAAAAAATTATTTCCAAAAATTAGGAAATATAACTATCGATTTCCCAGCCAAAAAACCCAAAACGTTTAAAAAAAAACACCTTTTTTCCATTTTGTCACCAAAAAATTACTGTACAAAATTAAAAAAAAAAAAAAAAAAAAACCGTATATGCACATATCTATTAGCTTTGTAAAAAAGCTAATTTGACTTCGTTACCTTTTATACTTTAGAAGTTATATCTAGTTAAACTCTGTAAATTTACCTAATTTTTCATAGTTTTGTGCATTTTTTTCGGGATAAATAATAAAATTCACAACAAAAAACGACCGGTGTTATCTGCGCAAATCTATTGTCTGCAGAAAAAAAATATAAAAAAAATAAAAAATATGTATATAAAGAGATAAAAATGGAACGCAATCAGCATCTAACTTATTTGTATGGTTTTTCTACATGTCAGGCGGTTTTGAGGCTCAAAGATATTTTAATGTTTTTTAAATGCTAAACAAGTAGTTTGCTTAACATATTTCCAATCGATCACCGTTTATTTCATTTAAATATTCGGAAAATTGTGAGCGCTACACAATTTTGCGCAAAACTCCAACCTATTTTTGCATGGGACACCTACCCTTAAACATAAATCATTGCTACACCTAAATTTTCTTATCAATTTTTATTATTGCTCCTTTATGATCCTCATTAGGTCCAGCTAATCACAGTCCTCAACCTCAATGATAAACAAATTGAAGTATTAACACTGCTTATGTAAACCAAACACTTCCTGTTTTGTCGGCAGAAGATCCTGCCATTGAAAAACAATGCTGCCTACTCAAATCTTTGGTAAACAGGTAGTCCCTACACTTGACTACACAGAACCTGCCACACGCTTACACGAGGATAATCGCAAAAACACCAGATTCATCCTTTTGTTACCTGCACTCGATCTCGAGTAGTCAGGTGGTGATTATCATAATACAAGGATACTACCTGTGCGCTCGAGATCTCCGCAGTGGGTGCTCAAGTGTTTTTGCGGGTTTTCCACTTTTATTCTCACCACTTCGCCCAAAGCGAATTCGGTCAAGTGGCTGTTAACGCTGATGATGATTACGGTGGTAATTTGAGTCTTTGAACCCCGCAAGTGCAAAGGACGATGATCTTGATTAAGTGTTTATAAAAAGGGGTATGGAATGACATTTTAATCGAAAATCCCTAGAAATAAATACCGTTTGCGATTTTAGAAAAATCTGGAAAAAATCATAACACTAAGGAAATACCATGTGCCTTAGTCGAAGGTTAGTCTCTAGCACCAATGTGTTGCGTATTTTTTGACATATGCGTGTTTTTCCACGAGGCATGGAGAAAAAAAAATATTTTCCCAGGACTTTATCACACCTTTGTAGTACCCATGTGTTGTAGGCAAGCGCATGTGTTGTGTCCTTGCATTAGAATTCTCGGTAGACACCATGGCGCTTAGAAGCAAACTACCTTTGCCTACCTATTGTTTTAACGATGGGTAAATTGCGGTACGGACAAGCGTATTATCCCAAGAGGGTATAGCGTCAGCGCCTTCGTGAGATACGTGTGAATTTGCTAATTTTTGTTCTTAGTGACGAACACGACCGGCGGGACTTTTAGGGCATTATTGGAACGTGTGTTCGTACCTTTAGTTTGTTATGGTAGTTAATTTGGAAAAGTAACCGAGTGTTTAGAGTTTAGATTACAATTGTTTGACGAAAGAGGACTGTTTTGAATGTAGGGATTGTAATTCTATTGTCGATTTTACAGCAGAACTTAGAGGTGTTGATTTTTGCCAGTTGTCCACATATGCGGAATGTAGAAGGGTCAAAGTAAACATGAGGTGTAGGGTAAAATAGGGTTAGTAAGTAAAAGTTCTTTAAGATTGGGAAATCTAAACATTGGCCTCTGGCTTTAGAAGTTAGAATTGTTTATTTATTTTTTCAACTTCTAGGAATGTAGGATAAACCAATATGGTTGGCATGTATCTGTTGCTTTTAGTAGTTGAGGCTGAAAAAAGAAATAAAGCCAACACATTAATCCGGGCCAAAGGTGCATGCAAACTGTTATTTTTTGTAATGAGGAAATGAATCACTAGAAGGCCCGACTTCAACAAACTTCCTCAAGTATTAAGAAGAGTAGGTAGGTGATTATGTGTTTGGAACAAATAAAAATTCTCGAGATAGTCAATCAGATAAAAATAAAGATTTAAAATTTGATTTTATAAAAAAAAAAACTGTTGAAGGCGGTGCTGAAAAAATGAATTTTATTTTAACTTTAAGAAGAAGTTTTTTTTATAAAATTTGCGAACTCGATATTTTGCTTAATTTGAATATTACCAAAAAAAAGTGATTTTAGCAATCCTGTCAGTCAGATAGTCCAATTTTTCAAATTTTCTATTGACAGTTATTTGGCCAACATTTTGAGTCGTTTTTTGTCTTAGCCATTTGATCAACTGTAACTTCTAAAACGGCTACACAGAACGTCATTTTTCCCAAAAAGGGCTATTAAGATTTTGATTAATCTTTACATATATGTTGGTATTATGAATATAAATAGAAGTTGCAACCAAACTATATTCTTCAGAGTTTTTTTTTAGTTGGAATACTAGTACAAAAATTAAAAATCCTTAAAATACGATTTCCTAGTTAACGGGTCTAACACGTTGATAAAAATTAATAACTAAGCATCTATAAGTATCTAGAATAAGATGGCATAAGCAGTTCTTTCCAAAAATGCACATAACAGACTGATTTCGTATTGTAATGTATGTAATGTAATAATGTATTGTAATATGGATATTCTAAATATGAGTGAATACTCTGATTTTTTTCAAAAACAGTAAATTAACGGGGGATTTGCAATGATTGCTCATAGTAATTAAGCCAACCAACAACAAGCAATAGGGAATATACAAGTATATTGCAAGTTATTCCTGTTCGATGAAAACAATTAATTTCGGATGGAATCGTGAATCCTAGAAATTTTTTCAATCAATTTCAATCAAAGCGGACGCGATCACGAATGCACTTTCAGTTCTCAATGTCGATGATTCACTGATAGTGCTAATTAATCAGCTTCTTACGGGCCGAATCAACACAAAGCTTGGGGTCTCTTCCGCACGAAGATCTGTGAATTGTGGCACCCCACAAGGGGGTGTTTTGTCTCCACTTCTCTGGAATCTGCTGGTCAATGGGCTACTAGTTAATCTAGAAATGGAAGGCTGTCCTCTTAGCAGGAAATACAAATTCCCGCACGTCGACCTTCCAAAACTCAATGGCGTCAGTCTCAAGTTTGTTGAATCAGCCAAGTACCTGGGTCTGGTCTTGGACAAGAAACTGAACTGGAAAGCCAACATCCTAGAACGCGTTAAAAAAGCCACCATATGCCTATACTCATGTAAAAGGCTATCGGGAAAAATGCAACCGAATATCACATTCTGGCTTTACGTGTCTATCGTTAGACCCATACTTCTGTATGGTGTGCTGGTCTGGTGGACTGCTCTTGAAACAGCCTCAAACCGCAACCTTTTGGGGAAAGTTCAAAGATCCGCCTGCATCTGCATAAGTGGAGCTCTAAAAACCACCCCATCCGCAGCTCTAGATGCTATTCTACATCTAGTGCCCTTACACATCTTCGGCAAACAGACCGCAGTTTGTGCAGCTGAGTAAGAGCCTCGTCACAATAGACACCCAGTCAGGGAGTAACAGATTAACAGGTGTCTTCTCCGAGATGCTCAACCTGAGCATATCCTTTCGCCTTCCCAATCATTGTAGCGTTTTCTAGGCGGAAATCATGGCAATCAAAGAAGCCCTGTCCTGGCTGAGGTGTAATGTAATATCCGCGAAGGATATTAGCATCTTCAGTGACAGCCAAGCGACAATCAAATCCTTGAGATCTACCGCATTCACTTCAAAATCAGCCCACAAATGCCGACTGTCTTTTAACAAGATGGCAGAGCTATTTATCATTCAGCTATTTTTGGTGCCGGGGCACAGTGATATCCCAGGGAATTGTTGGGCGGACGAGCTTGCGATGGGGGGGGGACGATGGGGCACCACGCTTGATTATCTACCACATGTAGAAACGGTAGGCATGCCCCTCGCTACTTGTAAATCAACACTTAAACTAGATGCGATCAAAAAAGCTAATCGTAGATAAGCAAACGGCTCAACGTGTCTTATATCCATACGGAAAATCTGGCCCATATATAGCCAGAAACGCTCCCTTAGTTTAATAATGCTGAACAGATCCACCATCAGCACCATCATTGGTGTCCTTACAGGACACTGCACCATAGGCCTTCATGCTAAAAGACTTGGCCTTTATAGCAACGACTTCTTTAGAAGCTGCATGGACAAGGAGCAGGAGGAAAGTATCAATCATCTTCTTTGTTCATGTCCAGCGCTCTCCAACAAAATGAGTCTCCACCTGGGAGACTACTTCTGCGACAACCTAGGTTACCTGATTAACATTGAAATCAGGAACCTCCGCCGTTTTATTTGCTGCTCGGATTGGTTCAACTAGGCAGACGACTCATAGGAAAAGATGTTTGATCCATGTGGTACCACAACAGACCTCCTTGGTCTAAGTGTACAGATCACAGATCACGTGTGAGTCGTGTCATGCTGTCATGTTATTTTTGTTTAGTATTGTTTGGCATTTCATAATGGAAAGACTTACGCGTGAACAACGTTTACAAATTGTTCAACTTTATTATGAAAATTCACGTTCTGTGAGGAATGTGTTTCGTGCACTTCGCTCAACTTATGGTCAACATTATCGGCCTACTGAGCGTACTATTCGCAACACCATCACCCATTTTGAGACCCAGCATTCATTATTGGATAATATTCAACCGAATAGACCACGTCCAGCACGCTGTGAAGAAAATATAGCGGCCGTAGCTGAGAGTGTACACGAAGACCGTGGAGAGTCGATTCGGCGCCGTTCGCAGCAACTCGGATCATGATAACCGACTATTTGATGCCTGAAATTGAAGCTCGTGATCTCGGCGACATTTGGTTTCAGCAAGACGGCGCCACTTCCCACACATCGCATCAATCAATGGACTTATTGAGAGAACATTTCGGTGAGCACATAATTTCACGTTTTGGGCCGGTCGATTGGCCACCAAGATCGTGTGATATCACACCGTTAGACTTTTTCCTGTGGGGATATGTAAAGTCAAAAGCTTTACTTCGATTCAGGCCTTGGAGGAACATCACGCGTGTCATTCGCCAGTTACCAGTCGAAATGCTCGAACGAGTGATCGAAAATTGGACTCAACGGATGGACCATCTTCGACGTAGCAACGGCCAACATTTGATAGACAAAATCTTCAAAAAATAGATGCCAAGGAATGTTCTTTCAAATGATAATAAACATTCTCCATTAAATTTGAATTTTCTGTGTTTTTTCCTTTAAAAAAGTCGGGAACCTCGAAATGGATCACCCTTTATATGTGTGTTCTTCATTTTTAATCTAAATCTTAATATTTATTTCTTTATATTAGTATATTAGTTATATTAGTAATTTATATGCTTTCCTTTAGCCAATAAATTTTTTTTAATGCGATTTGGCATAGAGTCCGCTAGATTTTCTAGAGTTACATTGCTAATTAGCTCTCACTCTGCAACCCAAACGTCTCTTAACTGTTTTACATTATCAAACTGTCATCCATTTTTATAAATTCTTGCTGAAAGAATTCCCCAGAGATCCTCAATCGGGTTTAAGTCTGGACTTATCGCTGGCAACTCTAGAACTGGTATATTCTTTGATGAAAGAAATGCTTTTGTGGCGCGTTAGGTGTGGATTGGATCGTTGTCCTGCTGAAAAATCCAATTATCGGCGTAAAGCTCTGTGGCAAAGTCTATTAATTCATTGTCCAGCTACTAGGTATACATCTCGGAATTCGTTTCCTGCATATCCAAAAGCTGCCCAAACCATCAGTGATTCGCCACCAAAGTTCGTCTTAGGTCATGTTTCTCGGGGGTGTCTTAAATCACGCCAATACTTATGACACCCATTTGGGCCATCCAGATTCCACTTTTTCTCATCTGAAAATATAATACTGCGGAATTCTTCGGTCCAAAATTTATATTTGTCGGCAAATGCCAAACTTGTGGTTATGTGACGTGGTAGTAGCATTGGTACAGGCACCCGAGAACTATATTTAACGGTCTTATTTTTAGCCAAAAGCTGATGAACCCGTCTCCTAGACACTTTGAGCTTCAAATGACGCCTGATCTCGTTACAAGACATTTTCTTGTTAACAGCAAGACGCTTAATCTCGCGTTTACACCTCTCGTCGACGGTACTGGGTCTGCCACTGCGTTTGGCTTTTCCATAAAATTCCATATCCTTAAAAAAATTGAAACCGTATTTGGATGTCTGGAAATTCTGGAAGCTATTTGAGAAATTTTAGCGCCACTTTCTTTCAAACCCATTATAAGCCCGCGCTCTTCGGCTGACGACACGAGGCATTCTGAGAAAAAAACTTCATTTTTATAGTGCTACATGTGATCACTTCATACCTTACACGTTATTTTTGTGTAAAAAATAATTTTCTTTAAAATACAGTTAATTAAAACTAATCCACTCATATCAAAGATCACGTTGATTAACAATTGCGCACAAACTTCTGTATTCACATTTACTTATTTCTTAAGAAAATAAAATCGCGGCACACAAATTTGAGTAACATTGCTAATAATTTAATTTTTCATATGCATTGTAAAAACAGTTAACAACAGTAGAGTATTGCATACCAATAATAGATTAACGAATAATATAAGGAATAATAGAAGTAACAACAAACCTACACATATATCTACTTATTTCCCTGAGTGTACATATGTTGTCACTACATAGGTATTGTTCAGACAGTTTATCAAAATATTTTGTGTTTCGAAAAAAAAAAACGTTTTTCTATTGCATATATGTATAAAAATGATTTTTGTAGGAAATCGACTAAATCGATCTATGTTACAAACTATGTATCAAAACAAGTATACCCCTATGGGATAGGGTATTAACATATGAGAAGGCTACAATCCGCTGTGCGGATCGTTGAATAACCTTTCCCATCCCATCCCACCAAATTCCGACACTCTAGCTCAAAATTAAAGGCCCAAAAATCGGTGACACACAGACGGACGGAAAGTAAGACATGGCTATATCGACTCAGCTAGCGATTCTAAATCGATCCATATACTTTGAGGTATATCTATCGAAATTATTTCTCTATGTTATAAACTTAATGTCAAAACTAATATACGCCTATGGGATAGGGTACAAACCATTTCCAACTCGCTTAGAAGTAAGATCTAATTCAAGTTGACTTCCCCGTGGTTATCTCAATAAATTCTAACGCTTTTGCTCTCTATTTTTAACTCTCTTATTTTAAACATATTGCGTCCCGATACCGCAAACTCCGAAAAACCACTGACTCGCCCGAGTAACCAACAACCTAATCCAGCTCGTATATCTCCAGCAGACTTTGAACTCCAGAGTCAAAGCTAAGCTGAAAAAAATGTCCAAATATTTTCAGACGGCTTCCTACCTTAATTGGATTTTCTTTCTCAAGTAAAAAAACAATCGTTTTTATTTTTTACTAGCTGCCCGGCCCGGCTTCGCCCGGGTACTGTTTCGTTTTAGGGTCCGTAATAGTATTTTAGTGTTAGTAGTATTTATTTTCTCAAAGCTGACCTGAGAGATTTTCTCAATATTTTTTCCCGTAAGAACCTTGTACAGAGTATTACAAAACTACAAAAAAAAATCAGCCAAATCGGTCAAGCCGTTTTCACGTGACAACGGATAACGGGATTCATTTTTATATATATAAATTAATACGTTCATTATCTATACTTCAAACATAATCTGCTTAAAAGAAAATTTCAAAGCCTGCAAATCTCAGCTTCCAAAATATTGCCACATTTTATGGAACAAGCACATCTACTAAACTAGACCTTCTTTTTAATCCAAACTTCATATAATTCCGTTTTGAAATTACCCCGTAATCGGGGTTACAAGAAAACGTTAATATTTATCAACATTTACAAATTAATGAACATCATCCATCTGTTGATAATCTCGAAATATCTACAAGATATCTGCTTCACAACCGTCATGCTATAAGGACTTCATCGAATTTGGAAAAAACACAAACTCAATACAGGAATTTCCTTGTGACATTAAAATCGCAACACTTCCTTCGCGAAGGTATCTCAATTCACAAGAATACACGCACATACCTAGTTAGAAAATCCCCGCATTGCAACATATGATGCCGGCGTGAATCGATGAAAATTCCGCTCGCAAGGATGTTGCGAACAGTGCGATGCAAAGATGTGTCAAACACATGGCTTCTGTGGTGTGGGAAATGCACTCGTCAAAGGATCTATGGCATGGCGCGGCGCTAACGCTAACTGCGATTGTTTGCGTTAACAAAATATTTACGATGGGTAAATTGAATTATCTGCCAGATCACATTATGTTTCCTGACGTTTCCATTGATAACGTGAGAGCGATCCTTTTCTGGTGGAAGTTTCGTTTGTTATTGTAGAAACAATATGCCCATTTGGTTAACTTGAGGCCAAATGGGCTTATTGGTTGCTTTTGCACAGAATAAACATGATGAGGACATGTGTGTGTATTTTTTCTTTAAATGGCCTTACGCACGAATTGTAGCTTCCTTTCATGGAAACTCATTGTAAGAGCCTCAACAAACCCAATTTAACAAAAACAATCATGACATGTATTTTTGTTTGTTAAAATAATAAACAAAAACCTAAATCACATATAACGCATAGAATTATGCGCAACACGCCATATAAAAATTCAGGCGCCAAGTATCTATATTTCAAATTCAACTTCGCGATACATTTGTGCGCATCTTCTAACCATCGATCGCAGTTTTAGAATAAAATTCAATAATGTCATCAGCATCTGAATTTACAAGTCAGGCCATGGTGTGGTTCTTGAACCGAGCTCGACTCTAAGGGGATGCAAATTAATGCATCAGTGCACCTCCATCAAATATTAAATGTCGCATTGAATTTGTTTTAGAATTTAGCCCGCGAATGATTGCGAATGTGTTTGCATAAACAAATGCTATAGCAGTATCTCATATCTGTATGCACATTTTTATTCCAAGCGAAATTGGTTGGCGGTGCGCCTCTAATAGGAGACTGGCCTCCGAAA
The DNA here is from genome assembly GCA_932526625.1 of Rhingia campestris. NCBI lineage: Eukaryota > Metazoa > Arthropoda > Insecta > Diptera > Syrphidae > Rhingia > Rhingia campestris. The sequence continues at coordinate 171,546,074 of OW052182.1, forward strand.
GGATGCTTGACACATGCCAAGGTGAAGGCTAGTCAAAAGCATAGGTAAATATTTAGTTTGTTGTTGATGGAACGATCGTTTAGGTAAGCGCACAGATTGCAGTTCAAAACAACTAAAGGAATTGTCGAATACTCTCGATGTGAATAAATCTGGCGCTAAAATAGCTGAGGCAGCACGATAAAGGTTGTTTGCGTATACCTAGGTAGTATGTACTCACGCCAGCATGCCAAATGAAGTAGTAGATTGCTTACATTTGTCAGAAGTCACGTACAACTTGTGGATAGTGTTTGCTGAAAGAAAACAGAAAAAGGAGGCGGTAGGACACACGTGGAAGGCACATGGATTGTGCACGTAAATAGGTTTAGGTCTTAGGGAATGGAATCTATTTTTCATTAAGTAAGCGTTATCGTACAGATACTTATTACTTTTGATGATTTTGCTTGTATGGAGTATTAATCAGGAATTATGTATGGGACTTTGGCCCATGGTTGGAGGTTTAACAGCACAAGCATAATTGAAATTCGTCATCTTAATGAACTTGTAATTGGACAAACCTAATTGGGGTTTCAGATTATAAGAAATAATTTAAATGTTAAGCCTTCACATCCCACAAAAGTCTATGTGGCTTAAGTTTTACTTTTGGCACGGATTAAGGAATCTGGAACTTTTGTACTTTTTGAGTGCTACTACTGTGGAATGGTCAAATCCTGCCATTCGTAAACGTTGTTACGGAAATGGCGAAGGAATGTGTCGCGTAAGCGAGAAAAAAAAGAGTCTTTTGAGTCGCATAGAACCTTTTTATTTGAGAAAAAACTTACTTAATTAAGTAGCTCCACAGTCCGGAATGAATTGTTGCTTCCCACTTAGCCCGGTTTATTACGCACAACCGGTATAGGCAACTGATATAGGCAAAGTCCTTACTTACTTAAGTGGCACTACAGTCCGGGATGAACCTGGGCCTCAACCAACATGCCTCTCCAATTAGCCCGGTCCTTAGCCATGTTGGTTGAGGTCGGTTTCTACTTGTGCGCTCCACTTAAGACGAGGTCTTCCTCTACTGCGTCCGACGTCTGGTTGGGAATCGAAGACTCTGCGAGCCGGAGTATTGCTGTCAATTCGTTATACATGTCCTAGCCATCTTAAACTCCAACGAGGAGTTTTTTTTGACTAGCTCCTAGTTTTGAGCTGTATAGCTCCTATAGTTCGTGGTTCAATCTTCGGCTCCATAGCCCGTGAGTGAGGGCATTACTATACTAAATTGCTTTCTTAGCCCGAAGAAACAGCGGTTGGCAAGAGTAATTCTGACGAGATGATGTTGTCAGAGTTAATAGCGGAGCCGAGGTAGACAAAGTCCCGAACTACCTCAAAGTTATATCTGTCAATGGTGACGTTCTGCCAAATTATTTTTTGACGCTTCCTTCTCTATACTAGCAAACGTGTCTATGACACCACGTTGAGTCCTACCAATGATGTCAATATCGTCGGCGAATGCTAGTAGTTGCACCGATTTTTGGAAAATTGTGCCTCTGGTGTTGGCTCGGGAGTTTTGCACAATCCTCTCAAGAATCAAATTGAAGAAGTCACAACACAGCGCATCGCCTCGCCTAAATCCGTTTTTGGTACCGAATGTGTCGGTGAGGTCGTTTCCGATCCTGATGGAGCAACAAGAATTCTCCATCGTCATCCTACACAAACGGACGAGTTTGGGCGGTATACCAAAACTAGACATGGCTCTGTATAGTTCGTCTCTATAAATGCTGTCGTATGCGGCTTTGAAATCGATGAATAGGTGGTGGGTATCGATTTGGACTTCTTGGGTTCTTTCCAGGATCTGCCGGAATGTGAAAATTTGATCGGTTGTTGAATTTCCTGGCCTAAAACCACACTAATAAGGGCCGATCAGGTTGTTGGTAAACGGTTTCAGGCGTTCACATATTACAGCAGATATGATCTTGTTGGCGATACACTTTTCGTCTCGCGCAGCAGTATCTTCTTGGACGAGATATTTGCAGTAGCAGAGGCAGCCAAAGCGACCTCAATGCTGGCGATACCACCAGATGATATCACTAACTTCATTGACAGCCAGGCTGCAATAAAAGCAATTCCTGCTGTCAAATCCAGATCAAATCCAAGCTTGTAAAGCGTTGTCGTTAAGAGCTAAAGGTTCTTGGCTTCCAACATAATGTTAAGCTCTGCTGGGTACCCGGATACAGAGGCATACAGGGCAATGAAATGGCAAGAAAAGGATCTGCCTCCAGCATTGATCAGGTAGACCAGTCTGTCAAACCGCCACTATGTGACCTCAAATCACGGGTGAGACAGAAAACACTGAATATTGCCAAAAACAGGTGGAACTCCCTCCCCACCTGTGAAATATCCAAAAGGATGTGGGCTGAGTATGACAAAGCTTGTTAGCCCCTCGGAATGTTCGGACATTCTTCTCTTTCCACCGCTGCGTTAAAATCTCTCAGCACTATTTACAAAATCTTATTTTGGTAGTCACTCATAAGTTTTGTCAAGGACCTCGTTGAATCAGTCTGACTAGCAACTCCACACAAAGTTTTTGCTTTAAGTTATTTCTGTCGATGGTGTCATTCTGCCCAATTAATCGATGGTGTGTTTTGACAACTTATACTTGGTCTTGTTCCCATTTAAAACTCATGTTTACCGCTTTCTTCGCTACTAGTAAACTGTGTTAGTTAGTAGTTGCATAGATTTATTGAAGATTCGATCTTAGGTAAGGCTATAGTGGCTACACCACGTGGATTTGTCGAGTTTTCCTGACATTATTTTGCCTAATTGAACCATTCCGAGGTAACTATTTAGCGCAGGAGGTTTCTGACGTTTATTTTAACCAGCTCACCTAGATTGTCAAAGAAGTAGTCTCCTAGATGGAGTTTTATCTTTTATTAGAGAGAGTTGGACGAAAGCAAAGAAAGTGAGGAATTCACTCCTCTTCTGCTTCTGCAGAAGTCATTGCAAAAGAGTCTTAGTCTTTTTACATGTAGGCCTAGATGGCAGTGTCCTGTAACAACGATTATGGTACTGAAATTTGATCTATTCAGCATTATCAAGTAGAGAGTGTGCTTCTGGTTATAGTTTGGCCAGAGATGCTTGGTTATTGGATACATTATACGGTTTGTCGTTTGCTTTCTTGATCGCATTCAAAGGCTTTGGTCTTGGTTTATAGGATTTGCACAATCCTCTCAAGAATTATGTCAAATTAGTCACACCAAGTCACTTTGCCTAAATCCTTTTTCGGTATCAAATGTTTCAGTGAGCTCGTTGCCATGACCGGAAATTCTCCGTCGTCAACCTGCACAGAAGGACGAGTTTGGGCAGTATACCAAAACTTGACAGAGATCCGTATAGTTCGTCTCTGTAAATGATATTAAATCTGTCTATCGATTTGGAATTCCTTAATTTTTCCAGGATCTGCCCTAGAGTGAACATTTTATCACACTTTCTGGCAAACCACACTGATAAGGGTGGATCAGGTTGTTTGTGAAGGCGTTCATATGTTTGGTTTTTTTTGTATAGCTTACGGCTCCACCATAGTTGCGCAGTTTAGTCTTGCGCAATATACTCGTTTATACACAATGCCTAGCTTTTTCTCACAACCATTCATGTCTGCGTGTGTACTTCTTGCACGATGGTGGGACCTCCTATTTTGTACCAAATCTGAAAGGCTCAGTTCAGATACAATTGATAATACTCGAATGATTTGTCAGATCATCACGAGAGGGGGGCAAGTGAAAAATTATTTAGGTGTTGGTATATTGCTGGCAATCGAGATCAAACCTTCTGCGCGGCAGTTCGCACTAACCATTGCGCCACTGAGCCGCAGTCCAGAAAGTCTCAATTTTTGTCGATCGGTCAAACGATTCTTAGGTTCCACATCATCCGACTACATTTTGCTAGTGACTTGTTGTATGTTACTGAGCAAAACATCTGCACCGGCTTCCTTTCATTTTGTCATCTCCGCTGTCGGTGTCAATATTGAATGGTTCGGTCTGCAGAATTGTTTTTTCATATTTTCAGCATCAACTATGACTCAACATGACGTTGTACACTTTAGTGAAACTTACGAACATCATGAATTTTCACCATCTGTCATCCGATTCTGTTACCCAGCTCGTAGTGGATGTTATAGATGTCATAGTAGATGTCCATCTCATCAAACTGTCTGGATGCCAGTAATGTCTGATTTGCAGTTTAGGGTTCCGTTGGTTGTTTGGCTGCACCTTTTCTGCTAAGCGTTCTAGCGTTCCAGGCGTATTTACGAAGATGGTTTTTTTTTATACCCTATCCCATAGGGGTATAGTAGCTTTGAAATGAAGTTTGTAACATAGAGAAATAATTTCGATAGATATACCTCAAAGTATATTGATCAATTCAGAATCGCTAGTTGATTCGATCTAGCCATGTCTGTCTGTCCGTCCGTCCGTCTGTGTGTCACCGATTTTTGAGCCTTAAATTTTGAGCTAGAAATTGAAATTTGGAATATATACTCTCTGGCAGACGAAGCAGAACAAGTGTAGAAAATTTTGAAATCCGCGCATCGCCATGCCCACTTTTTAGAAAAACGTAGTTTTTAGCCAAACCGTAAGGAATTTTAAAAAAGTGTCTGAGAAACATATTCAGCGAATCTTAATATCTTACATTTTGGTACATTTTTTAAAATATTTGAAAAAACATTCGATGCAAGATCATTAATAATGATAACATGAACATTTTGTGCTGAGATCATTTTAACCCATGCCCATTTTTTGGGTGCGTTTTCTTACAAAAAAATATGTTTATACCCTACCCCAAGGCATATGCAATTGAAAAACGTTGTTTTTTGTCGAACTTTAAAAGATTTTGATAAACCGTCTGAACAAAATGTTGTGACAACGTAATTTTCAATATTTGATCGCCATAAAACCCACATTTTGGGGATATTAATTTTAAGGATGGGTTGGGATAGGGTATTCAACTCTCTACACAGCGGATTGTAGCCTTCTCATATGTTTTCGTTAAGCATGGTAGTCACAAATATAGTCAGTAAATTTCAAGGCTATTGGATGCTTCATAATATTGTATTTCTAAGTGATTGGGTAGTTAATCTAAAGCACACCATTCAACCTGCGCTGCCAGACCCAATTTAAGACAGGGGATCGTCAATATTTTGGTCGATGTTATTGGCATTTCAGATCATCTGCAATAATCTCTGTTCTATTTGAAATTCCTTTATGGCTTGTTGTCCGAATATGCCAGAGTAGCTCATGTAACACCTAACATCCACTTAGACACTACAGAAGATTCCATTTTGGGATTTTTCTACTGCCTTCTGGGGAGGTTTTTCTACTGGGAATAATAGCCCTTTTGGGATCCCCAAGTGATATTTTTTTCCCACCTAACCTGCATATCTTCAAATAGCGTTCTTCTATACACGGACTACTATCTCCATTTAAACTTTTTCCGATTTCCTTTAACATCAAACAGAACTTATCTTGTAACATATTCGCCTTTATAGAACGTCCAATGTCACATTTGTTTTTGACCATCTCTTGCCCAAATGCTGACCCCAATTCAAAGACCGTTTTCTATTTCTCTTTGTTAACTCTAGTCCTTGATGCTATTCCATCGTACGTTGATCGCAATACGAATATGTAAATATCCTCCCGATGCAAATCGCAAATCATCATGTATTCCCCTATGGCTCATATTTGGGAAGTCTGTACCCATAATCGTTTCGCTCTAACCTCCAACTATATATGAATGTAGCTGCACTCAGTGATATTCCCTTTTTCATGTCAAATATTCGTCGAAATTCACTTAATCATCATGCACAATTGTCACCGCTTCATTTCCATTTAAAGGTGATGGTGGCGGAACGACACCAGATCCCATTCAACTGATAGACTGTTTCGATTGACCTGACGACACTGCTGCGATGCCCACCACATAATCGCCAAAGAACCGATCACGTTGTATCAATCTTTTATTCAACAAGTCTTGAGATGATTTTCTCACCCGATTTCACTTAAAAACAAAACTTTCCCTACATCAACCTACGAGTTGTAAATGTGATTTCACCCGAATTTCAGATCAGATATAGCCAACTCTCGAAACATTGTAGTTGAATTGGTAAAACCAAAAATAAAAACATTTAGATCATTTATTACTACACCCGTTTACAGTTTACAGAACGGATCGCTGGTGGTGAGCGCCGGCCGCCAGTCAATCTTAGGTCGCGTCATATAGTACGCACTAATTCACAATTCAGAGAATTGATGACAAAATTGACCGTCTCGAGTCAAAGATATTCGGTGAAAAGTAGATCAACGATTTAAATAATGAACCTGGGATGGATGAGATTGTGAAAGATCGTCAGAAGGGAGGATCTTTTTTTTTTATTCTGAGGCAATCGGATGTAGGTACTCGCTGTTGATGATTCTTTGTTAATGTGGAGCATTTTTAAAATTTGGGTTAAGAAGATGTTCATCAGTTTCTGAAGAAATTCACGAAGGTATTGAGGATCGATTGCATTCCCATTGTCGCTGCGGTAAATATACATTAATTTACGTTGTCAACGCACGTCATTGATGATGTTTCGTTGGCGATGATAAAATATTCTGGACTTTCCAGGAATAATTTACAATTTCTGATACGGCAATTCTAAGAATTTCTCAATGAACATCACTTGGCCATGAATGAAAAAAATGCAGGCAATAACGTTCGAACAGCGCGAATTCAATGGCAAGCGTTATTCAAGACAACATAACATTTAGTAGAAAATTAAATATACCGCTTTATGATGAATCTTTAATGAAATAAATTACAAAGTTTGACAATTTAAATATTTTATGCCGTCTGCTTCTTTTTTTTTTGTGATAGCAAATGAGGTGGTGATGGTAATTTTTATTTACTATCGAGTAACTTAGATGCTATAGACAAAAATGCATAAATTTAACTTATCCCTAACAAAAATGAAGTCAAAGATTGCATTTGTGAAACGTCATAACAGGAAAAAACTGCTGGAACATGTTGAGATCAAAGAAGTTCTAACGGTGGTATACAGGGTTTACAAATTGTGGCTGGATGGAAAACTTTCTTAAATAGTGGTGGCGTTTCCTCAGACAGATTCTTTATAAAAGCTGGGGTACTTCAAGGATCAAGGCCCGATGCCTCACAGTTGTTGCGGTTGGCTACATTCCGTTAACCTAATTGTGGCATGATCGGTGGAGGAAGACCCCCTGGTCGGTAGCAGCAAGTGTGTTTCGACTCAAAGACGAAACATAAACAAAATCAAGAAAACAGATGTTAAGATTAGTTTAAGCACAATAAAAAAATCATGCAAAAATAATATCAAAAAAAAAAAAAATAAATATCTTAATAATCTTTTGAGGACAACTTTTTTAATTTTGCAGATGATAGTATTCTAACAGCGTATAACTGACATTCCCATTACCGCAATCAGTGCTCACCAGCAAAGAGGCGAACAAATCTGACTAATAATTCATTTCTTAACAAATTTAAAAATATCATATAATGATTACCTTCATAAGGTAAAAGGTGATTTCAAAAAAAAAAATCCTAAGTCATTTTGGAAATTTGTTAACTTAAAGCGAAAAAGTACAACGTTTCCATCTTCAATGCAATACTTTGATACAAACTCTAGCTGTGATAATAAAATAAGTCATATGTTTGCCGAATTCTTTCAAACAACGTACTGTTCCTCGGAAAATGAATACTGTGATAATCGAAACTTAAGTGATAACGATAACATCTGTGATATTCCATTTTTAAGACTGACTGAAGATGAAATTATGCAATACATTACTTGTTTAAAAGATAATTATGTTTCCGGTCCTGATAAAATTCCATCTGTATTCGTAAAATCCTGTAAAGAATATATTGGCTCAGCTATTACATTTATATTTAATCTGTCCTTGTCTACCGGTGTTTTCCCCGATATTTGGAAAACATCTTATTTAATTCCAATACATAAATGTGGAAATAAAAATCTAATTGAAAATTATAGAGGTATTGCAAAGCTGTCTTGTCTTCCAAAAATGTTTGAATTAATTGTCTGTAAATATATTCAATTTTATTGTCAACCCATCATTACCCAAGAGCAACATGGATTCTGTGTAAAAAAAAATCGACTACAACTAATCTTCTTGAGTTCACTTCCCAAACTAATAAAAATATGGTGAATGGCCTGCAAACGGTTGTATTTTACGCAGACCTAAGTAAAGCATTTGACCGAGTCAATCACCGTACACTGCTTAGTAAATTGAAAGGGTTTGGTTTTCCAACCTGGTTATTATCATGGATATCTTCTTATTTAACGGAGCGAACTCAAAATGTATTCTTTAATAATTGTGTGTCTAAAGTTGTCAACGTACATTCTGGTGTTCCTCAAGGAAGTCATATTGGTCCGATCTTGTTTAATCTATTTATAAATGATCTATGTAAATGTATCCGTTACTCAAAAATTTTAATGTTTGCTGACGACTGTAAAATTTTCTATGGATACAACAACATAAATGGTTATCTATTTTTACAAGAAGATATTGACAATGTGTTTAAATGGTGCTCCATTAACGGTATGCAGCTAAACGCCAAAAAATGTAAAGTTATGAGTTTTTCTCGTAAAAGATTTGAAATTACTGCAACTTATTTCATTGAGGATGAAATTTTAGAAAGAGTTCATAATTTTAATTACTTAGGCGTATTATTTGACTCCAAGCTGTCATTTAATCATCATATCGACACTATAACATCCAAAGCAAGGAGCCGCCTTGGTCTTATAATGCGGTTCTCAAGAGATTTTAACGATCCTTACGTTACAAAAATGTTATACTGTACTCTTGTTCGACCTATTCTGGAATATTGCTGTTGCGTCTGGTGTCCTACGAATGCTGTTGCCGTCAACAAAATTGAAAGTGTCCAAAAGCGTTTCCTGTTATTTGCCCTACGTCAACTCCCATGGGATGGTACTTACCTTCTTCCACCATATGCCAATCGTTTAAAACTATTAAATATGTCTACGCTTCAAAAAAGAAGAGAAGTAAATAATGTTGTGTTCCTATTTAAATTGTTGTCCGGATCAATTAATTCCCAATATTGTTTAAGTACTCTGAGTATTAATACTCGACTTAGATTCACGAGAAATCCTGTCTTTTTTTATACGTCAAGTACATCTGTAAATTATGGTAATAACGAGCCTATTAATAAAATGTTGAAGGACTTTAATAAAAACTACAACCTCATCGATTTCAATATGAATCAAGCCACATTAAAAAAAGTATTGTTAGAAATTTAAGTTCTTATTGTTATTATTTAATATTTGTAGCTGTAATGTATATATCTGTAGCTGAAATAAATAAATAAAATAAATAAATAAATAAATAAATAATAAACAAAGACCTTCAAAAGATTATAAAATACGGTACGAAAAGTTCAATTTTACTCTAAGTAAACTCAGTATACAATATTTAAAAGACAGAACAAGCCTACAGTTCCACAAATCGAAATTCAGAACACAGTCCTATACTAGTCATAACAATTGGGTTATCATAGAAACAACATGTAGCCCCGAAACATACATTGAACTATCTGGCCTCTATCCAAAGTCGTGCAATCTACATAGATAGATAGACGAATTCTTCGCATACCTTAAAGCTGTAACCTTGGGGACAGCGAAGATTTGTAAGAGATCTGTCTCTTCATTATAGATGTTATAATTGCAGATGTTCGGATGAGCTTAAAGAAATAATCCCTAGACTCGTTGCACTTCAACGACCGGTAAGACACGCAGTTTCCGCTCACTGATTTATTTTTTTTTAAATGTTTGGGCTGAATTAATGGAAAACCCTTAAGTAGCTATGAACGTTCTTCCACGAACAGCCAATACCCATTAGTACCTAGAATTTCTAAGAACACAATTGCGGAGCTTTTTGAAGATTTCCTTCTTGATTCAGAGCAGCAGAGCAATTTCTTTCCTCAACCATCATTTAAACTAAAAACGGTGTGTTCGTCTATTTGGCTACAACCCTTAACTACACAGAGCTCCTGACCAAACACCCATGGATTTTTTTCTGGGATGCGATGAAAAAAAGGTGATGATAGCGATATATCGAGACTAGAAGAGCTTCAAGAAAAAATAGATGCCTTTTCAGAAGAGATGAGAAGAAGTTTGCTGGTCGTTAATCTGCCATCTGTAATGCTTAAGCGCGTCCGAAGGTATATTACAATGGAAGGAAGACACATCCAAATTACTTACTTCCTTAAGTGGTGCTACAGTTTGGAATCAACATGGTCTGATGATTTTCTAATTAACCCGGTCCTTAGCTAACTGCCTCCAGTTGCGCACTCCAAGTTGGTTGAGGTCGGTTTCGAATTGTGCGCGCCACTTAAGGCGAGGTCTTCCTCTACTGCGTCCGACGTCTGGCTGGGAATCGAAGACTCTGCGAGCCGGAGTATTGGTGTCCATTCTTTCTACATGTCCTAGCCATCTTAAACGTCCAATGCGGAGTTTTTTGACCAGGGGTATGTAGCTGTACAGCTCGTATAGTTCGTGGTTAAATCTTCGTCTCCATAGCCCGTCAACGCAAACGGGACCGAAGATTTTCCGAAGAATTTTTCGCTCGAATCGACCAAGGATTTCTTCATCCGCTTTTGATACGGTCCATGCTTCAGCGCCGTAGAGCAGGACTGGGATGATCAGGGTCTTATATAGGATCTCCTTGGTAGTTCGAGTGAGGGCTTTACTACTAAATTGCCTTCTTAGCCCGAAGAAACAGCGATTGGCAAGAGTAATTCTTCGTTTGATTTCTGACGAGATTTTGTTGTCAGAGCTAATAGCGGAGCCGAGGTAGACAAAGTCCCGTTCTACCTCAAAGTTATATCTGTCAATGGTGACGTTCTGTCCAATTCGTCGATGTTGTGTGTCCTTTCGTGTTGACAGCATATACTTAGTCTTACCGTCATTTACTGCTAAACCCATTTTTGCCGCTTCCTTCTCTATACTAGCAAACGTGGCTATGGCATCACGTTGAGTCCTACCAATGATGTCAATATCGTCGGCGTATGCTAGTAGTTGCACCGATTTTTGGAAAATTGTGCCTCTGGTGTTGGCTCGGGAGTTTTGCACAATCCTCTCAAGAACCAAATTGAAGAAGTCACATGACAGCGCACTGCCTTGCTAAATCCTTTTTTGGTATCGATTTGGACTTCTTGGGTTTTTTCCAGGATCTGCCGAAGTGTGAAAATTTGATCGGTTGTGGACTTTCCTGGCCTAAAACCACAATGCCGATCAGGTTGTTGGTAAACGGTTTCAGGCGTTCACATATTACGGCAGATAGGATCTTGTAGTCGATGTTGAGGAGACTAATGCCTCTGTAGTTGGCGCAGTTCAGAGGGTCTCCATTTTTGTGGATCGGGCAAACGATGCTGAGGTTCCATTCTTCAGGCATGCTTTCAACCGACCAGATTTGGCTTATGAGTTGGTGGATGTTACTTACCAAGCCATCTCCGCCAGCTTTATAAAGCTCAGCGGGAAGACCGTCATTTCCGGCAGCCTTATTAAGCTTGATTTTAGATAATGCTATCCTCACTTCACTTAGGTCGGGTGGTTGGCAGTTTTCGCTGTCGTTGCCAATATTGAATGGTTCTTTCTGCCTGATAGCGAAATGTTGTTCGTCATCGCCGTTTAAGAGCCTGCAGAAGTGGTTCTTCCATATCCTCAGCATCGACTATGTCTCAAATACGATGTTTCCTTGTTCATCTCGACAGGATTCTGTTCGAGCCTTGTATCCTTGGCTTTGAGGTTTTACACTTTGGTAAAACTTGCGAACATCGTTCCTGAAGTGGCACCTCTTTTTTTGCTTTTTTTCTTCTTGCAAGAGATAAATGTTGGTAGAACAAGGATATATAGGAAGTGGGCAAAAAAAACCCCACTCCCGACGAGCTGAGCTGAGCAATAGCGAGTGTGCAAAGCCCTGCTTACCGTTACCGTGAATGGTGTTCGCTATCGCGAGATGATAACTGACTTCTTGTGGCCAGAAATTGAGGATATGGACGATATGTGTTTCCAACAGGATGGTGCCACTTGACACACAGCCAACGCAGCTATAAGATTAGATAATTCGACACATTAACAACATTGAGCCTCAATTTTGTCTCAGAGTCATTGAAAATATGGTTTTAGGCCAGAAAAGTCCCTTTATACTTCGCAAAAAAATGAAAGAAGACCGAGCTTATTAAAATATAAAAAGTGTATAAATTGTGTATTTAAATTCTATTAAACAAGATGATGAACAATTTCTCGCTATCAGGCAGAACGAACAATTTCACATTGGCAAAAACAGGGACTTAGCCCAACTCGGCTCTGCTGTACATTTTGACAACGACAAACTCGGCTGTGCTATATATTTTGACAACGACATCTCGTCAAAAATCGAAAGAAGAATAATTGTTCTCTTAAACACATAAAATTAGTGTTCTTACATACACATACGTAAGTTGCTGTATTTTCTCGATATCAACAACATATTTCTTAAGAACAAAAAAAAATTCACTGCAACTATGGTAGTTAACTAAATTCCCTTTTAAATCAATTAAAAAACAGGTTACCTCTAAATCCATTAATCCTCAAACAGCACATTACATCGATCTTGTCTATTTGTGTCCTTTTATTATAAACTGATTGACATTCATAGTGATGTCAACTCTAAGATTCAGATTTCGATTTGTTTTTTTTATCTGAAGAAGACCGATAACCCTTAGCGCCTTCACAATCAATCAATTTCCCTTCTTCTCCACGAGTATCTCTTTCACTTTCTTCGGGAATGATTAATCCACACTAGTGTTCTATTTGAACACGATAGTGATTAATCACCCACAACAACCTACCCGCGCGCCGTATAGTAACAACGCACAGGATCATAGGTCTCCTCGTTGAATAAGTCATGTTCCAAGAAACAAAAACAAAATCCGTTTCCCACATTGATAGTCATCATTATTCAAATCGAAAGTGTCACACTTAAAATATACAAAGCATTGGTGGCAGTGCCCACTATCTAGATACGAGTAGTTCCAATCTCTGTTTACATATCGATTCGAGGTGATAATTGTATTGCGAAGGTTCCAGCATTGAATTTCCATATGAAAACCGCTTAACCAGCCGCGTAGGCTTAACGACTGTACACCGGTGCTTATCACTTGACAATCAGAACCTTTGTCCAATTCGAATTGCAGAATGAATGAGTACTCCAGCTCTCTGAAAAGATTGAAAGGGGAATGCCGATGGTTAGCTCAGACTTTTTGTCCAGGTGCGAGCGATTGGAATAAAATTTTCGTCATACGCAGCTACAAGAACTGCCAACGACGTAGTAAAGTGCGCCGTTGTACTCGTATACTTAACCTTTTGAAGGTAAGAGTCACCATTGGCTTTAAGGCAGTCGATATGGAAGGGTAGATAGGGCTCATTGACTGCGGGGTTTACTACCTTCGTGTAGTTTAATAATTTTGTTCAACTGGGGGTCTTCTGCAATCTTTTCTATCTTGCATTCGTTTCCGATTTAAGTTGCATGCCAGACAAAGAATATTGTTGTGTGTTAACGATTTTTTATGATTTTTATTCGTTTTTTTACGAAACTTTTCAGGAAACCGAAAGTGACCTTTTTTCATGAATGGGGTTAAGTATGTAAGGGAGTTTGTACTGAGTAGTGAATCTTGGTAAGTCAGGGAACTTGCTGGGTTTTATGTCTGCAAGTGTATTTACTTGTATGTTCTTTGGACAATCTAAAGTCGGAAATAGTTAGCAACATTTTACAGATTAAAAACAGACTGCACTATTTGCTAATGCATTTATATTTGTAGAGTCCTACTCAGGTATGACATCGAATGTATCCACATACTAATATTCGAATATGCATTTAGATAATTAAATGACGGCAATAACTTAATACGTTGTTCAACCGATATCTTACCTACATTTTGTCACTTTTGAATTAACTTTTATTCGTCTTAAAAAATTAACATAAATGCTTAAATCTAACTTATCATTAACTTGTTTACTTAATTTAACTTACTGGCCTTACTTACTTATGTTTCTCTTTATATATTGTTTGCTTCTAATCTGTTTGATGGTTGCGTGTTGTAGAACGAGGGAAGACTATGATTGGCGTTAACTTGGCAATGCCCAATGTTGTAACTCTGACTACACATAAAATGTGCTTATTTTTACCTTCAAGTGGTAACCATGGGGTACTGGTCTCATCCAACCGGATTTGACTTGCTAAACGATAAGTGCGAGTGTTGATAACACGACGAAAAACAGCAACACTATAAACACCCTGGTGAGAATGGCACGGATGAATACCCGGCCTGCTGTCCCAGGCGAACCTAGATGAGCTGCTCTGACAAATTCGGACAACAGGTTGTCTAGGAATTTCAAGGGTTAGTCAGGCCCCTTGGACAGAGATGGTGGCGGATGAACCGAAAGGCCAACGGCAGCGCTCAATCCCGTAGTGGATACTGATGGCCCCGTGTCCTAGGGGTATCTAATAAATTGGAACTGGCCCTCCAGGTTGGGGGTTGTGATTTGGGTTAACTACCCACCCACAAAAAAAAATATTGTTACGAAGCAACCAATAGCCTCGGAAAGGACTGATTTTATTGTTGACGACCCTGCTAAACGAAAAAAGGACAACGAAATTCGTATCTGCACCTGGAATGTGAGAACATTAAACAGGAGAGGTGCAGGCGAACAACTAGCGGAAGCCCTAAACTGCTACAAAGCAGACATTACTGCCATCCAGGAAATACGATGGGATGGGCCGGGCAAAAAGTGGATGAAAAACTGTGACATCTACTACGGACCGTGTTATAGTGAGCAGAAACAGCGACTATTCGGATGCGGATTTGTTATAAGTGCCAGACTTAGGCAAGAAGTCTTATGTTTCCAAGACATTAGCGAACGCATAGTAACAATCCGCATCAAGGCCAAATTCACCAACATAAGCCTTATATGCGCTCACGCTCCGACGGAAGAAAAAGATGATATAGCTAAGGATTGCTTCTACGAGCTCCTTGACAACACATATGAGCGACTACCGAAGTACGATGTTAAAATCGTGCTGGGAGATTTTAACGCAAAGGTAGGAAGAGAAGACATCTTTAGAAGTATTGTCGGAAAACATAGCCTACACGACAACACGTCTGGTAACGGACTTAGGCTAATTGATTTCGCTACGGAACGAAATGCCACTATAGCCAGCACACGGTTTCCTCACCTCGATATCCATAAGGGGACATGGCGGTCTCCAGATCAACGAACGGTCAACCAAATTGATCACATTGCGATAGATAAGAGGCACGCATCCAGTATTTTGGATATCCGAACATTCCGAGGAGCTAACATCGACTCGGATCACTACCTTGTAGCAGCCAAGGTAAGAATGCGGATATCCACCACCCCACAACAATCCAGAAATACTGTAAAAAATTTAATGTTGGAATACTGCAATCGCAAGAGACCGCCAAGACCTTCGCACAACGCGTATCCCTTAACCTCTCGATTAACACCATACCACCAGCATCGAATGTCGAAGAGCAATGGCAACGATGCCAACAGGCCATTAGATCAGCCGCAACTGATGTGCTAGGTTTCTCGCGCCCACCAGCAAGAAACCCCTGGTTTGATGAGGAATGCCGACAGATGCTCGCAGCGAAGAACGAGGCCTATAAGTCTAAGCTGCAGGTGAAGACGAGAGCTGCCATTAAGCTCTATAGGCAAATAAGAAGGGAAGAACATCGGCTTTTCAGCAAGAAGAAAAAAGAGCAAGAAAAGCGGGCGATCGAGGATATAGAGAGGTGCCACTCCAGGAACGATGTTCGCAAGTTTTACCAAAGTGTAAAACGTCAAAGTCAAGGATACAAGGCTCGAACAGAATCCTGTCGAGATGAACAAGGAAATATCGTAGTTGAGACACAGTCGATGCTGAGGATATGGAAGAACCACTTCTACAGACTGTTAAACGGCGATGACGAACAACATTCCGCTGTCAGGCAGAACGAACCATTTAATATTGGCAACGACAGCGAAAACTGCCAACCACCCGACCTGAGTGAAGTGAGGATAGCAATATCTAAACTCAAGCTTAATAAGGCTGCCGGAAATGACGGCCTTCCCGCTGAGCTCTATAAGGCCGGCGGAGATGACTTGGTAAGTAACATCCACCAACTCATAAGACAAATCTGGTCGGATGAAAATATGCCTGAAGAATGGAACCTCAGCATCGTTTGCCCGATCCACAAAAAAGGAGACCCTCTGAACTGCGCCAACTACAGAGGCATAAGTCTCCTCAACATCGCCTACAAGATCCTATCTGCCGTAATATGTGAACGCCTGAAACCGTTTACCAACAACCTGATTGGCCCTTATCAGTGTGGTTTTAGGCCAGGAAAGTCCACAACCGATCAAATTTTCACACTTCGGCAGATCCTGAAAAAAACTCAAGAAGTCCAAATCGATACCCACCACCTATTCATCGATTTCAAAGCCACATATGACAGCATTTATAGAGACGAACTGTACAGAGCCATATCTAGTTTTAGTATACCGCCCAAACTCGTCCGTTTGTGTAGGATGACGATAGAGAATTCTCGCTGCTCCATCAGGGTCGGAAACGACCTCACCGACACATTCGATACCAAAAAAGGATTAAGGCAAGGCGATGCGCTGTCATGTGACTTCTTTAATCTGATTCTTGAGAGAATTGTGCAAAACTCCAAAGCCAACACCAGAGGCACAATTTTCCAAAAGTCGGTGCAACTACTAGCATACGCTGACGATATTGACATCATTGGTAGGACTCAACGTGATGTCATAGCCACGTTTGCTAGTATAGAGAAGGAAGCGGCGAAAATGGGTTTAGCAGTAAATGAGGGTAAGACTAAGCATATGCTGTCATCACGAAAGGACTCACAACATCGACGAATTGGACAGAACGTCACCATTGACAGATATAACTTTGAGGTAGTACGGGACTTTGTCTACCTCGGCTCCGCTATTAACAACAACAACATCTCGTCAGAAATTAAACGAAGAATTACTCTTGCCAACTGCTGTTTCTTCGGGCTAAGAAGGCAATTTAGTAGTAAAGCCCTCACTCGAACTACTACGGAGATCCTATATAAGACCCTGATCATCCCAGTCCTGCTCTACGGCGCTGAAGAATGGACCGTATCAAAAGCAGATGAAGAAATCCTTGGTAGATTCGAGAGGAAAATTCTTCGAAAAATCTTCGGTCCCGTTTGCGTTGGCGGGCTATGGAGACGAAGATTCAACCAAGAACTATACGAGCTGTACAGCGACATGCCCCTGGTCAAAAAACTCCGCATTGGACGTTTAAGATGGCTAGGACATGTAGAACGAATGGACACCAATAATCCGGCTCGCAGAGTCTTCGATTCCCAGCCAGACGTCGGACGCAGTAGAGGAAGACCTCGCCTTTAGTGGCGCGCACAAGTGGAAACCGACTTCAACCAGCTTGGAGTGCGCAACTGGAGGCAGTTAGCTAAGGACCGGGCTAATTGGAGAGGCATGTTGGTTGAGGCCCAGGTTCATTCCGGACTGTAGTGCCACTTAAGTAAGTAAGTAAGTAAGGAGTGGACTAAAAGTCCCCAAAGCCTGAGGGAATGCAGAAACATACCCTTTCCTCATTAAGCCACCAAAATTCGGTGCGCTGCTCTTCAGCGTCATTTTTAATATCAGACGTATTTTCCGCTCATCTTGAGGACACATTTAAGCCCTTTGATGGTCCAGCCCAAAATCAAAACATTAATGTATTCGATAGTAGTTATAACCAAAAATAATGTAGTAAGATATGCAAGTATTGACGAACTTAAACGGGAAATACATAAACTAAAGCCTTAAAAGGCTCCAAGTTATGACCTGATTACGGGGGAACCTATGAATATGATGCCTCGGAAAGCATTAACTAAACTTATCTACATTGTAGATGCGGCAATTAGATTAGAGTACATACCAAGATAGTGGAAAGTCGAGGAAGTGATTATGGATTTAAAAAAAATTACAGAATAAAATAAAATCTTACAGACCTACTTCACTTCTTCCAATAAAAGTGTTTGAAAGGATATTACTCGGTGATCCGATCCCTCAGAGATTTTCCTCCGCTGCGATTTTTTTTATACAGTGGAACGACATTCACAACAGGCATTTTTTGTTGTCAAAAAAATCGAGATCCTTACTTCCCAGCATACAAGAATGATGGAGTCGATACATGGTACATACAAAATAAGCAGCTGCACTCTTTAGTCTCAGCGTATTGCAGAAAATCTCAGCTTTTCCAAGTGAGGAATCGTGTTCGACCTAACATATTTATGAGAGATATCGGAGGAATCTGTAAGTGGAACATGCCCCCAACAAAAAAAAAAAAACAAAATGTCCATGTTGGCTCTTTTACCAGAAAGTGTGATGAAAAGAATCCAAAATCTCCGCCTTGTTAGGTTGAACATATAGGGGATTGTATTCGCCAACAATCAATGATTAGAAACCCCCTTTACCTGACCATCAATTTGGGTTTAGAAATAAACATTCGACTGTGGACCAAGTACATCGAATGACTGATGTAATTGGTAAGAAAATTTGCTCAACCGTATTTCTTGACGTTTCGCAAGCTTTTGACAAGGTTGGCAGAGAAGCCTTCAATAAAAATTAAGACGAGTTCTGCCTGAACAATTAAATAAAATCCTCGTGTAGTATATTGAGCATAGACTCGAAACGAATATTCAGAGTTCAAAGAAATAAACGCAGGAGTATCCCAAGGAAACGTCCTTGGACCACTCTTGTTGGCACAATACTAGAGGAAACAAATATGAAATTACAAAACCTTTTGCAAATGAAGCGAGATATCTCGAATTGACACTCGATGTAAAATTAAATTGGAAGTCGCATGAAAAAAAGAAATTCGAAGAACTTAAAAATAAATACAAAGAACTGTACTGGTTGCTCGGAAAATATTCGAAGCTTAGCCTTGATAACGAGCTGCTATTATACAATCAAGTGCTAAAACCGGTTTCGACATATGGTATACAACTTTGGGCTGTACCAGTGAAACGAATTTAAACATTTTAAAAACTTTTGAAAACAAAATTTTAAGATCATTCGTCAATGCGCCGTGGTACATAAGGCACGAGGATCTACCGAGAGATCTGGGTATTCCCGCTGTTAAAGATTAAAAGGAAAAAAATTGTTATTGCGGCATCTTCAAAGAACTCAACCCTTGGATTTGGCACGATAATACTAAACCGCACAAAAAATTGCGGAAAAAGCAGGAACTCTCAAAGCTACCTACCAAAATTGCTAGATAAGTAGAATACTTAGTTGCGGTACAAATAAAAACGGGTGGTGGTTTTAGTGAGTAAAAATCTCACACTATTATGGGCACGTGCTCATCGTGTCTATGGAGATTTCCACCAGCCCACGGGAATTTTTTTTGGTTAGTAAGCCTCGAATATCAGGCTGTTGTCGCTATCTTTCGCCTTTAAGACGTGCCTTCGAATCACCTAAATCAGGAATTTGACAATTCTATTCCACTGAGCCCCATTCAATAGGACCTTGTTGCGATAGTATTTTATGTATTCGGATGCTGGCGTTCGGTACAATCCTTAACACACACGGGACAACCGTTAGCGATTATTAGCCTTCTCAGGTCCATCTAGCATACGATTTTCAACCTTGAATCAAGTTGACTGCTTTGAAACAGTCTTTTTGTCCACTCATAAGCACAATGTAGCTTTCTTCTAGCTGAGCTGGTACCAAACCTGACGGTGATAACTCTGCTTTCAGAATGTGGTATATGAGGATGGAGGCTGAGTCGGTAAGAGTTGCAAAATAAAGACTTCCTCAGGGTAAGAAACCATTGTGAATTCCTTCCTAGAAGAGAATTTCTCTTAAGATAAAATAATTGGAAGATCTGCATTTTCTACAAAAAGGAGATCATCTGAACTGCACCAACAACAGAGCCATGAATCTTCTCACCTTCGCCGTTTAATAATAACCTGATCGGCCTTTATCAGTGTGGTTTTGAGGCAGGAAAGTCCACAACTGATCAAATCTTCACACCTCGGTAGATCCTCCTACTCGTCGATTTCAAAGTCACATACGAACTATACAGAGCCATGTCTAGTTTTTGTATACCGCCCAAACTCGTCCGTTTGTGTAGCATGACGATGGAGAATTCTCGCTGATCATTCAAGGTCAGAAACGACCTCACCGAAACATTCGACACCAAGAATGGAGATAGGGAAGGCGATGCGTTGTCATGTGACTTCTTCAATTTGATTCTTGAAAACTCCTAAGCCAACACCAAAAATCGGTGCAACTACTAACATATGCCGATATTGATATCATTGATCGAATTGACGTCATTGGTAATCAGTCGAACCAGTCGATTTAGAGAGGCATGTTGGTTGAGGCCCAGGTTTATTCCAGACTACAGCGTCACTTAAGTAAGTCAGTAAGCATGTTAGTAATGCCAAGGGATGATATGGCGCAACAGGCTAGTTCGTAACCACGGCCTAGCTTTCTCACAACCATTGATGAAAAATCATTTTGGTGTTGCTAAGGCTGGGAATCGCACTAACCATCGCACCACCGAGCCTGGATAGGTTCGATACAGCCGCTAGTTTTATCAGGCGTACCAACATAGATATAGTGAAATGAACTGTAATACTTTAACCAAACAAAAATTCGAGTGCCAATCCCAGTCCCCAAAATGACGATTAAGACTTTCCCACAAGCTTAGGAACTAAGTTATTCTGTATGCAAGGCGTTTGGACTTAATAATTTAAAGCAGCATGCATGCAGATCGTTAATAAGAAAATCTACCTCGTCTCAGGCAGAAACCCTCAACGGATCAAAAGTTCGTCGATTAGGTATGTTAGATTACAGCTGGTAATAAGAGTTTCAGAGCATGGTTTTTCAAACAACCTGCTTGAATTCATTCAAAATCATTATCAGAAATATCAATAAAAGTAGGACCCTATAGCCTTTAAAGCTGTCTATTCGAATGAAATTATTTCTGTCTTACATGGCGCTTTACATTAGTTACACACTTTATGCCCAGCAATTGGGAACATGCTACTTTTGATGGATTACCCATCTCCATATTCTCCAGACATTAAGCCGCCTGCATGCATTCTCTGATTTCGAAAAGGCAAACATATTTCATTGAAGAAAAGATCCTGTAGTGAACATGGAATGTCCCAAATCATCAAAGCAAAAGAAACCAATTCCTACGAACCGCATTTCATCCTATGCCGCACCAAAAAAAACAACAAGGAATTGCAATTCCAAGATCCAACAGTCTGACCTACTTGGATGCAACACAAACAGGTTTAATTTATTTGCAAACAGGTGAGATCCTCATTTCAACAGAAATCCATGCCTCCCCCATACACAAAAATAAAAATAGCAAAATATTGCCACACAAAAGGTGAGACCGGTTCGTCCTTTTTTTCACCTTGTCGCTGGTGGCAAGAAGATTGATCGTATAGATCCACAAACACAATCCAAGAATTATTATTTTGTGTGTTGGCGTTGACAAAAGGATATCTTTTAGATATCTTTTACCATTGGCTTTGTCCTTTTCCTTGCCGATTACGACTTTGCCACGGGCCGATAAAAAAAAAATTCAACAGCACAATAGACAATCAGTTTATGTACGCAACATCGCATAACAAAAGTACATATCTCCATGGATGGCGTACACTAAATCAAAACTATCCTCACAAGGGATGCAGTGTTTTGAAAAGCCAATGAAAGGAATTGCTTCCCGGAATCATAGATGTAACGCGTCGGTGACAAAGGGAGCTATTCCCCTCATTGATCTCACCTGGCCGTCTTGCGTTTGATCCTTCAATTCAATTCAGAAAATATACCAATCGTCGTGCCGAAGGACATAACTGCCATATCCTCTGCTTGTCGACCCCAAACGAAGACGTTCGTCATCCCATTCACCGTGAAGCAGATAAGGCACCTGGCGATGCCAAAATCTGATCCTTACCCAATCAAGGTTATCTCTCTTTTCTGCGTTTCCTATAAGTCCTCATAAAAAGACAATAAACACCGATGGCTGACGTATCTATGACGACAGCGAAATATGAACAGACGGCTGCTATGGTGGCAAATGCGATTAATCGAGGCGCACTAACAATACGCATACCTGTTGAGGTGATAAACGGAAATGCGGAAGCAAATAACTTTAATCCTTCGATTCATTAGCAGGATATGTAGGATTGCCGTCACCAACGCTGACTCAGTGTGTTAATATGAAAATCCTATTAATCGCTAATGGCGTGGCATCCTGCCTGTGCAGATGGCCACACAGAGTGGTGGTATTTTGCAAGTGTCACGTATGTGGATTGATAGGGTTTCCTAGAACCAAAGAATGGGGAGACCCCATTAAATGTTTTAGCCTATGCTATTGGTTGCTCCATTTTTTGGGGTAGCTTTGTCGGCATATGACAACAAATGCCACCGACAATTTGGATGTTTGTCTAGCTGATTGATTGTTGTATTAGCGACGGTTGTGCACGGTTGTGCGTTCCGATATTTAAATTTTCATCAAACAGAGTTGAGTGATTCGATTGTTGTCGAGCGGGTGCTGAAAGTGAATTTTTTTTTGCGGTCTTAATTTTTGGGGGGTAGCAGTTGAGTGGAATTTTATCTACCGCCATTCCGCAGCGGAACACCAGACTATTGACGTAGTTTCCGACCTAGTAATATAATAAGGATAATCTGTGGACTTATGTATTTGGTTCATGGTTGACAGGTAGCGCTGCAAATATTTATATTTGAGGACGATGGTTATTTTCTTATTTTAGAGCAGTTAATGTGTTAGATCAGATTGAATAATTTATGACTCGGAATAGCTCGGAATCGAAGACTCATTGGAATGCATTCGGTCTACATGTTATAGCCATCTTAAATGTTCAATGCGAAGTGTTTTGACAAGGTATATGTGGCTGTCCTAAAAGTTCATGGTTAAATATATATCTTGGACCTTGGAACGCAAACCACGTACCAACGATTTCAAAACTATCCAGGGTTTCTTTGCCTGCTTTTGATACGATTTATGCCTGAACGAAATAAAGTAGAACTGTGATGAACACAGTATTATATAGTAGTAGTTCGATTAAGGACTTTAGTAATAAATAACCTTCTTATCGCAAAGAAATGGTGCTTGGCAAGAGTAATCCTTTATTTGATTTCTGATGAGGTTTCGTTCTCTGAATAATTTGCGGAGCCAAACTACTAGCTGGAGCTTTGAAATCGTGAAATATTTGATTTGATTCGATTTATTAATTTGCAAAGGCTTAACTCTTTGAGATGGAACATCTTATAAATTAGTGAGGATTCAACCAAAGAGCATAATTCGGCCGAGTTTGTTTCTGCACAACTTCACAGGCATCATTTTCAACCTGACTAAGTGGCAGCTGTTGTAATGTTGAACATCGTAAGGACGAGTTCTTGATATATTTTAGTAGCGCATTAATGTGAAGCGGTGGCAGAATAGAACCTTGTGGAACGCCGTCATTTAAGGATAAAAAGATGGCATATTATTGTTACCTACAACTGCCTGTAGTGTACCACTTAAATAGGATAAGTTCAAGTCCACGGCTAAATACAAATACAAATACAAATTTCTCGCGCAACAGGCTCGTTAGTGCCCATTCCTTTGCCTTATGTTACAACCATTCATGCGTGCACTTCTTGCACGATGGCGGGATCTCCTGTTTTATTCCGAATCGGAACTTCTATGTTGAGAGCTTTTCAGGACAATTGACACTATTCGGCACTACTTGACACAGATCATCACAAGAGGAAGGCCAATGAAAAATTATGTAGGTGGCAGTGCATCGCACGATAACACATTTTAAGTTTAGTCATGAATACTTGAAGAGTAAAATTTTTGTTTTGAATAAAATATTTCTCGAACATCCTTGTTCCCTAATAACGGGTGATCCAAGTATAGATACTTTTTTCAATAGCCTTTTTTGACAGATCACGTGTGAGTCGTGCCATGCTGTCATGTTATTTTTGTTTAGTATTGTTTGGCATTTCATAATGGAGAGACTTACGCGTGAACAACGTTTACAAATTGTTCAACTTTATTATGAAAATTCACGTTCTGTGAGGAATGTGTTTCGTGCACTTCGCTCAACTTATGGTCAACATAATCGGCCTACTGAGCGTACTATTCGCAACACCATCACCCATTTTGAGACCCAGCATTCATTATTGGATAATATTCGACCGAATAGACCACGTCCAGCACGCTGTGAAGAAAATATAGCGGCCGTAGCTGAGAGTGTACACGAAGACCGTAGAGAGTCGATTCGGCGCCGTTCGCAGCAACTCGGACTGACGTATGGAACGACTTGGCGCATTTTACGTCAAGATCTTAAATTGAAAGCGTACAAAATACAGCTTGTGCAACAACTGAAGCCGCTCGACCTTCCCAAGCGACATCGCTTCGCTCTATGGGCTCTTGAAATGTTCCAAGAAGATCCGACGTTTTCGAGGCAAATTTTGTTTAGCGATGAGGCCCATTTCTGGCTCAATGGGTATGTAAACAAACAAAATTGCCGCATTTGGGACGAAGAGCAACCTGAAGAGATTGAAGAACTGCCACTTCATCCAGAAAAAACAACGGTTTGGTGTGGTTTGTGGGCCGGTGGAATCATCGGTCCATATTTCTTTAAAAATTATGCCGGTGCGAACGTAACCGTCAATGGTGACTGTTATCGTGCCATGATAACCGACTATTTGATGACTGAAATTGAAGCTCGTGATCTCGGCGACATTTGGTTTCAGCAAGACGGCGCCACTTCCCACACATCGCATCAATCAATGGACTTATTGAGAGAACATTTCGGTGAGCACATAATTTCACGTTTTGGGCCGGTCGATTGGCCACCAAGATCGTGTGATATCACACCGTTAGACTTTTTCCTGTGGGGATATGTAAAGTCAAAAGCTTTTGCCGACAAACTCGCTTCGATTCAGGCCTTGGAGGAAAACAACACGCGTGTCATTCGCCAGTTACCAGTCGAAATGCTCGAATGAGTGATCGAAAATTGGACTCAACGGATGGACCATCTGCGACGTAGCAACGGCCAACATTTGATAGACATAATCTTCAAAAAATAAATGCCAAAGAATGTTCTTTCAAATGATAATAAACATTCTCCATTAAATTTGAATTTTCAGTGTTTTTTTCTTTAAAAAAGTAGGGAACCTCGAAATGGATCACCCTTTACTTTGGTGGTCTTCGAGTTGAAAGTGTTTCCAACGCTTAGAAACTACAACTTGCTGGTAAATCAATTTTATATTGCTGTCTAAAGCCATTAGTGATCTTTGTGTTTAATTTGTTTTATTTTTTATGGAACGTGCTTATTAAATAAATCAAGGATGTTATTTTGTACGAATATCACCGGATCGATAGCAAATGGCATACGGAACACCTGAAATCATTCGACAGATCTCAGGTCGGATGGTGGTTGGAAAAAAGGAGCTTTGTTGAGATGGTTGACAAAAAATACACCGAGGAGTGACTGTTATCCCTGTAATCCCTAGTAAAGTGAGTGGGAGTCCACGTGTTTAATGGCAGTAGACTTCCAGAACTCATACCCTCGATTAGATATGAATATCTTAGAAGCTCACAATTAAAATCTCCCTCAACAATTACAAATGGGGATACAAACGATAGCTTATTTAGAACAGACAGTAAAGGTATATATGGTCATTTTCGACATGGAGATCTTTGTTTTTTTCAGGATTGGACGACTATGTGAAGTTTTAATAGAGAAGACCTATGTTTTTGAAAGCGTGAATATAATCCTTATGTTTGCTTATTTTGCCTCAATGAGGATTGTCGCAATGCGTTAGCTGAACTTGTTGAATCATAAAACATTCTACTTCACTCCGTCGCAATCTATACTTACAGATCCGAATGTATTTTGTCGCTGATTCTGCTTACAGAGCATAGTAAATCAAGATTTTTAGCTGTCGTACAGTAGGACTGGTATATCAAGTGTCCGGTAGATCAATCATTTAAACTTTCGAGTTTGGAATTCTATTCCCTTTTAGTTTGATAAACCAAAGTAGCATCGGTCTCATATGATCGTGCTTCTACACAATGGGTCCGACCAATGATGTCGATATCGTCTGTATACGCGATAGAAGCTATAATGCGTTGCCTTAAAGTGGATAAAAAGTTGAATTGTAATTCGTCTGTCCAATCCAAGATAGAAAATCTTGTCCATGATCGATCTGAGGGGCCGGAAGCCATACTAATACATGCCAATTATTGTTTTACAGAACGGCCCATCTTATGACGTTCAAACCATATGTCAGATAGGATCTTAGATGCGATGTTTAACAAGAATATGCCTTGGGAGTTGGCACAAGATATGGGGCCTTTTATAATTCAAGAGTTCTTCTGATTCTTTATTGTTTTTAACCTTCCAGATTGCTGTGCTAACTTCTTCAATACTGGGAAGGGGGATTGAGTGGAGGAGGGTAGGTTTCTTACCCTATCACTCTCCTGAAATTTTGGACATTTAGCAGCTAGTAGTATCATGCGTAAATACATCTGTAATTCCCTTTACGTTGGTACCTAGGTTGCCATTTTTATTTCGTAGAGCCTGCTTTCCTACTCTGAAGCTGTGTGTCTTTTTCGACATAGTTCCTCTAGTTCCGAGACTCTTCGATTTGCCAGAGCTAGGAGGCTGCGTGTCCTCTTTTTTTCTAGTCATAATTTTCCACTCTTCCCTTTTTCTTGCTCGATAGACTTTCCGCTCGAGGATAGTTTTGGATTGTAGCTCCTTGATTTATGTCCCTTCTGTCATTTCCTTTTGGGCATCTTTTCCGAGGTGGCTGATAGCCTATGTTTGTTTTTGTTACTTATTTGATGATATTTCGATACTGTATCAACTGGGTGTTGATAGTGATGGAGGATGAGGACACAACGCGGAGTCTCTTACTCAATTGTTCCTTGTAGACATCATTCACAGCTTCTTCGGGCAGTCGGGCTCTGTATTTAGCTGTGACGAGATATGGTCATAGTCGACGATTGCCAATGTGTACATGTGGGGTGTTGGATACATGCCTTGCTACTATGAACACATGGTCTATTTGGTTCGGGTTCGAATATCTGAAGATGGCCAGGTTGCTTTATGTACTCGAAGTCGTGAAAACTGCTGCAAATTCTGTTCTCGTGGAAGCTATGCTTTCCAACTAACTCCCCGAAGATGTTTTCCTTACTGATTTTCTGATTAAAGCCCCAAGTACGATTTTCACATCGTATTCCAATCAAGCTCCATAGTTTCCCTCCAGAAGGTGGTACATTTCCTCAGTGACAGAATTGCAATCGAAGATATAGAGAGGTGCCACTTACCAGGAACGATGTTCGCAAGTGTTACCAAAGTGTAAAACTTCGAAGCCAAGGATACAAGGCTCGAACAGAATCCTGTCGAGATGAACAAGGAAATATCGTATTTGAGACGTAGTCGACGCTGAGGATATGGAAGAACCACTTCTGCAGACTCTTAAACGGCGATGACGAACAACATTTCGCTATCAGGCAGAAAGAACCATTCAATATTGGAAACGAAAGCGAAAACTGCCAACCACCCGACCTAAGTGAAGTGAGGATAGCATTATCTGAAATCAAGCTAAATAAGCTGCCGCAAATGGCGGCCTTCCCGCTAAGCTTTATAAAGTCGGCGGGGATGACTTCGTAAGTAAAGTATATATAAAAAACAAATTTTATCTAGAGTTGACAAATGAAGCAGTTTTTCAGTGCAGGATTAAATTTGTATAGAATCTACAATAGCTCATTTATCAGCTGATTGGTTTAGTCCCGACCTTACACGTGTTTTCTTCGTAAAACAGTTAAAATCAATATTTAAAACAATTTCTAGTCGCTTAAATCTGCATCTGAATATATCGTACACGTATTTAGTTTCTGAAAATTTAATAAAATGTCCACATAAATGGAATCGAAAATAATTGTCTGCTTGGTATTTAATGATCTGTCAAAAACATCTGATCATTTATTCCCATGATAAACTCACCAAACTTGCTGTGTTAACTCGAAGTTAACTCTAGACTTAAATTGACTTAAAAAATACTTTTTCAAGTAAACTCGATTTTTGTACCAAAACTAGGATTATCTCGCATTGAAAACCAGCAATATAATCAAAGGCAACAAATTCACTGTAAAGTCGATTTTCATCTTATATTAAATTTCAAAGACCCTTAGCAAAACTACTTTCCCTATCATTACGACCCATACAGAGGGATTCAAACCTAGGTTATCCATTCATCTGTGTGTGCGAAGTTTTACATATTTGTGCCACAAATGGGTTCAGATTTAGTCTCAAAAATAAATTATATTCCATTATATATTGAATTTATATATTTTTATTGTTATTAGATTTGGTATTTTTGTATTTGTTTTACAAAAACACCGAATACACTTGAAAAATTTACACTTGAATACACTTGAAACATTTAAATCCAACTAATCCAATGCATAAACCAAAATATATAAAATCCCCTCAAATTAAAAACCAGTAAGCTTCATAATCAGGCGCTTACATAATCTAATCTATTTATTGTCTTAGATGGGATACCTGAACAAATTCAAATGTTCATTGAGTAATCCTGGGAAATTCCCAAAACTCACTTCAGCAAGTAGTAGGTAGCCAACGCCGCCGTCTATATCTAAATAAAATAAATAAATACTCCCGAAAAAAACCAAAAGGACATTTTAGTTCCTTTTTTGGGTTTTATTTTAAAAAAGAACATTGGGAAGTACACGATTTGATACATTTAGGGTTTTCCGGTAATAAAATAGTTTCCCAGCTATCAGGTAACTTGTATGCTAATCGAAACAAGTGATCCAAACTATTTAAATCTGAAAACTCAGATTTGATTGGGAAATTTTCACATGGTTTTTCTGTTGGTTATTTTGGCGTTTATTTTCCATATGGAAATTTTTTTTTAATCGCTGGGAATACGAAGAGTTTGGGGAAAACATTAAGGGCGGGATAATTTAGATGAACATTTGGAAGTATTGGACGATTTGTAATTGCGCAGTAAGTTACATGGTAATATTCTTATCGTGTTGAGGAAATTTTCAAAAATAAAATTGACTTTTCTATATATATACGTTAGAACGATGTATTGCTTGCAATAAAATACAAAATTTGTTAAATTAGAAAGTGCAAGTTACTATGACTTGGAGGGTTGTATGAGGATTATGTCAGAAATTAGATTAGAAGCAGCTTAGATTAAAAATCGTGTTGATGTTGACCAACACGAAGTAAAAACATATGAGAAGGCTACAATCCCCTCTGCGGATCGTTTAATACCCTACCCCATTCCATCCCTAAAATTAATATCCCCAAATTGTGGGCTTAATGGTAATTAAATATAGAAAATGCGTTGTCACAAGATATTGTTCGAACAGTTTATCAAAATCTTTTATGGTTCGTCAAAAATCAACGGTTTTTCTATTGCATATGCCTTGGGGTAGGGTAGAAAAATGGGTTTTGTAGGAAAACACCCCCAAAAAGTGGACATGGGCTAAAATAATGTATAGACGAAATGTTCATATTATCATATCCAATGATCTTACATCAAAAGTTTTTACAAAATATTTTAAAAATATACCAAAAATGTTTTTTTTTTATCAAAACGCCACCAAAAAGTGGGCATGGCAAAAACTTTATATAGACGAAATATAGATATTGTGATTCTCTAAATATGTTGTTCAAACACTTTTTTAAAATTCCTTACGGTTTGGCCAAAAACTACGTTTTTCTAAAAAGGGGGTGGCAGTTGGTGGATTTCAAAAATGTTTTGTTGGAAGCAACAAAGAGCACGTTTACCAAATTTCATCATTCTAGCTCAAAATTTAAGGCCCAAAAACTGGTGACGTACGGACAGACTCTATGAGAACCTTCCTGACTCGAATACAAATTAATCAATCAAGAGTCTTTTTATAAATTTTAATTATTTATTTTCTAAGTCACACAATTTCAATGTTCTCTATGAGAACCTTCCTGACTCGAATACATTATCAGACTTAACATAAAACTAAATATGCTCTAACGCTTTACAAACTAAATTCCAGAAAAACAACTTTTTTCTTTAGCTTTTCCAGGTAAACAATTTTTTTTCTGCATAGCTCTTCCAGAATAACAATTTGTTTTTGCATGTTAAACAACAGCTATGCAGGCATGTAGTTGGTCTTTTTCGGGGAAGAGGGAAAGATGATGTTAACTTGTATGTCCGATGAATGGAACCTTAGAATCGTATGCCCTATCCACGACAAAGGAGATACTCTGAACTGCGCCAACTACAGAGAAATCAGTCTCCTAAACGCCGCGTACAGAATGTCTGACAGGATTTGATTTTATCCTGTCAGACATTCTGTGTGTTTGTCAGCAACCTGATTGGCCATTATCAGTGTGGTTTTAGGCCAGGAAAGTCAACCATCGACCAGATCTTCACACTCCGGCAGATCTTGGAGAACACCCACTAGTTTCAAATCGATACTTACCATCTATTCATCGATTTTAAAGTCGCATATGATAGTGTATATAGAGCTGTAAGTTTCGGCATCTCTAGCAAACTCGTCCGGTTGTGCAGGACAGAAATATGCTGCTTCGTCAAAATCATCAAGAATAACACCGAACCATTTGATCTCGGAAAATGTTTAAGACAAGGTGACGCGCTATCATGTGCTTTATTTAGCATCGTACTTGAAGCAGTTGTACGAAACTCAAACGCCAACACCAGAGGTACAATTTTTCAAAAGTCTGTACAATTACTTGCATATGTGGATGATATTGGCATTATCGGAAGAACGCAGCAAGCTGTCAGTGATGCGATTGCATGTATTGAATCGGAGGCGGCAAAGATGGGTTTGACTGTAAATGGGGAAAAAACGAAATATATGCTGTCATCGAGAAAGTATTCTCTACATCGGCGACTCGGCCAAAGCTTCACCATGGGCAGCTATAATTTCGAAGTCATTAAGCATTTTGTCTACCTAGGTTACCACACAAAATGATGTCAGTCAAGAGATCAAAGAATTACTCTTGCCAATCACTGTTTCTTTGGGCTATGAAGGCATCTAAGAAGTAAAGATCTCTCTCAAAACACCAAGGAGACTTTATATAAGACCCTCATCATCCCAGTCCTGCTATATGGCACAGAAGCATGGACATTGGTGGAAGCAGATGAAAATTCCATAGGTTGTTTTGAAAGGAAGGTTCTTCGTGTGATATTCGGTCCAGTTTGTATCGATAAAGTGTGAAGGAAAAGGTTGAACGTCGAACTCTACGGATTTTACAGCGACGTCGACCTGGTCAAAAAAACTTCGAATTCGGCGGCTGAGATGCCTGTTACACGTGGAGCATATTGACACCAGCGCCCCAGCCAGTCGAGTCTTTGAGTCCACCCCGGAGGGACAACGCAGCAGAGAAAGACCCCACCTCAGTCGGCGCCAACAAATGGAGAGTGACTTCAACAAACTTGGTCTGAAAAACTGAAGGCAGCTAGCCAATGACCGAGCTGACTGGAGAGGCATGTTGGTTGAGGCCGTGGTCCAGCCCAGACTTTAAGCGTCATCAAAAGAATGAAAAGAAAAAAGAAGAAGATTAAAAATAAATCCAATTTCGTTGGAAGTGACGAATTTTTTAAACACTTTAAGTAGAGGGGACAAAATAAAATTTGCAAATTCCTCCTTAAATGATATTTAGACTGTTAAATAGTTTCAAATACGCCTCCGTATGCCACTCAAGTTGCCAAGTTCATTTATTGTCCTCTATATAATTTGATATGCTTATACCTTAGAACAACTAAAGCTCCAGAAAATAAGCGCTCTAATACAACTAGCGAAAGCTTTTCCAGATATTTCAAAGAGTAAAGTTTAAACACCTTGAAATATCTGGTTTGCAAAATAGTAAATAGGGAACCATTTCATCCAATCACGATACACAAGGTGGGCCAAAAGAAGTCATCCTTGATGACTTTGGCTCTCAGAATATAGGTTGTGGATCGTGCAGTGTGTGCCGTTGCTCCGTCCTGTTGGAACCACATGTCCTGCAGCCATAATTCGTCCAATTGCGGCAGAAAAAACTCGGTTAACATGGCACTATAGCGCGCACCGTCCACTGTTGTCGTTTCACCAGCGGCGTTCTTAAAAAAAATGACCCCATGACTCCTCCAACGTGAACAGCGCACCATGAAGTAACTTTGAGATGGTGTAATGGCTCTTCGTGCATTTCTCGTGGATTTTCGGTGCCCCAGAAGCGATAGTTTTACTACCCGCTGAGGTGGAGATAAGCCTCATCGCTCATTATGATTTTGGTCGAAAAATCGTCCACTTCGTCCTCGAGATTGAGGATGGCTTGAGTGTAGGTGCACGCGTTTGGCGGTCGACAGGCAGCAGCTGATGCACGGACTGGACTTTGTACAGGAACATGCGTAAGTCTTTGACCAAAATTCGCCTTAGGGACTACCGGCTGATGGATAATTGTGAGGCACGGCATCCGGAGACAGCTCAACATCCTCGGCAACATCGGCGATATTCTCGGCACAACGGGCGCTCTGGGGCCGGCCACTCTCGGCAATGTCTCGTGTGGTCCAATACTCTTCAAGGTTGGTATCCAAACGGCGCAGTGTTTGCGCAGTCGGTGTCGGACAGGCAGGGAATTGGCGACGGAATTCGTGCTGCGCCAACACTGCAGACGAATTGTTAAGCAGCAAAATAGACACGACAATTCCGCGTTCTTGGGGAGTGTATCGCTCCATGGCTGGTTTACTTGTATTCTACATCTGTGTAGTCCACAAATGTCAAAACAGATTTAACATTGGCGGCTATTTGCAAAAATAAGAGCATCTTCAAATAGGGTGATCTCTTTTGGCCCACTTTGTACTTCTCATTTTCAAAATATTTTTATTTAATATACAGAAGGTTAATAATTAATTTAAATTCACATCGTTATAGCAACAGATATATAGAAGGCATCGTAAACTTTGAAGCTAAGACTCTAATTCCTAGGAACCCTTTCGAATTACTATACCAAAACTTTCCTTATACTGCTTCCAGTTGCACACTTTAAGTTGACTGAGGTCGGTTTCTACTTTTGCGCGTCACTTAAGGAAAAGTCTTCATCGACAGCGTCGGATGTCTGACTGAAAATCGAAGACTCTGCGAGCCAAAGTATTAAGATCGATTCGATATATCTGTCCTAGCCAACTTTAACGTCCAATGCTAAATTTTTCTATCAAGTCTATGTCGCTCTAAAACTTTTAGATTTTTTGATTGAATCTTCGTCTCCAAGCCCGTCAACGCAAACGGGATCGAAGATTTTTTGAAGAATTTTACTCTCAAAACTGCAAAGGATTTCTTCATCCGCTTTAGATATGGTTCATGATTCAGCGCTGTAGTGCAGGACTGGGGTGATCAGGTTCTTTGAAAGGATCTCCTTAGTAGTGAGGGCTTCACTAATAAATTGAGTTCTTAGGAAGAAGAAACAGCGGTTGGCAAGAGTAATTTTTCGTTTAATTTCTGACGAAGCCGAGGTAGATAAAGTCCGTACCAGCACAACGTTATATCTGTTAAAGGTGACGTTTTGTCCAAGTCGTTGATATTGTGTGTGCTTTCGTGTTGACAGCATACACTTGGTCTTACACTCATTTACAGATAAAATCATTTTTGACCCATCCTTCTCCACACTAGCAAACGTGGCTATGACATCACGTTGAGTCCGACCAATGATGTCAATATCGTTGGCATATGCAAGTAGTTGCACCGATTTATGGAAGATTATGCCTCTGGTTTGGTTTGCGAGTTTTCCGCAATCCTCTCAAGAATCAAATTAAAGAAGTCACATGAGAGTGCACGGCCTTGTCTAAATCATTGTTTTGGTATCGAATATTTTGGTAAAGTCGTTTCCGATGGAGCAGTAGGAGTCCTCCATCGTCATCCTGGCTCTGTATAGATCGTCTCTATAAATGCTTTCATTTGCTGTCATATTATTAGATCGATGAATAAGTGGTGGGTATTGTTTTTGACTTTTTGGGCATTTGCAGTAGCCTAAGTTTAGATATTGCTATTCTCACTTCAGTATGGTCGGGTGGTTGTCATTTTTCGCTTTAGTCGCCAATATGGACTGGTTCGCTCTGTCTGACAGCGAATGGTTGTTAGTCATCGCCGTTTAGCAGTCTGCAGAATTGGTTCTTCCATGTTCTCAGAATTGACTGTGATTCAAATAAGATCTTTATAATTAGACGTGGTTTAGGCTGCGTTTTCCGACAATACTCCTAAAGATGTCTTCTCTTCCTACATTTGCGTTGAAATCTCCCAGCGCGATTTTATCGTACTTTGGTAGTAGCTCATAAGTTTTGTCAAGGAGCTCGTAGAAGCAGTCTTTCACTATATCATATTTTTGCTCCGTCGTGGTGTGAGCGCATATAAGGCTTATGTGGACAAATTTGAACTTGATGCAGATTGTTACAATGCGTTCGCTTATGCTTTAAAAACGTAAGACTCCATTCCTAAGTCTGGCACTTATTACAAATCCTCACCCGAATAGTCGCTGTTTCTGCTGACTATAACACGGTCCGTAGTAGTTGTCATAGTTTTTCATCCTCTTTTTGCCTGGTCGATACCATGGTATTTCTTGGACGGCAGTATGTCTCTTTGTAGCATGTTAAGGCTTCCACCTATTGGTCCACCTCTTTAATGTTCTCACATTCCAAATGAAGTACGAACGTCGTCATTTAGCATTGTGTTCAACAATATAACCATTCCTTTCGTGTCTTTTGGCTGCTTGGTAACAAAAGGTTTTTCCTTGATAGGGTAGGTTACCAAAAGCATAACCCCCAACCCAGTTCAAATTTATTAGGAAACGGGGATATCGGATTGAGCGCTGACGTTGGCCCTACTGCTCATCTGTCACCATCTCTTTTTAAGGCGCCTGACTAAGTCTTGATATGTCGAAGCAGCTAATTAAGGCATTTCACTTTATTCATCCTAGCTGGGACCGTTGATTACATCTTGGGAATTCTTCCGCTGCCGTATTGGATAAGGAATATATGACTTAGTCTTATTCTCCCGCGAGCCCTGCTCTCATCAGCTGATGCCAAAGCTTTACACATGGATTGAGACTAAGCACTCAGCGGCCGCCATTCGAATGGTGGAGTCGGAATTGGTCAGCTATGTGAAAGCTAAAGTGTTTTCATATATTCGCATTGCCTTCTATTTGACCAAGCGGCATCATCATCATCTAAACTATTTATTCAAACCTATAACGCATTGTTCTCAATCTTGGGTCACATTTATATGTTTCAAAGAACATGGTGACATATATGGACATGAGCAAGGTGATGCCTTATTCAGGCTGGGCTCGTCTTTCCCGAGCAACCCACTTTCATAAAACATCATAACATAGATGGCGAAACCTAACTGGGTTTGCCTTATCGAGACATACAATGTGGTCGAGTTTCAACCTGACAAGGACTCATAATCAGATTTCTGAAAATGGGATGATAGCGATCCTCACTTCCGATGTTACCTTTTTCCTCGTCGGAGAGTGAGCGGATATTAGGATTTTTTGACAAATTTGGTATTGATGCGGATTATCATGTCAAGTCAGCTGATATTTTCGAATCAGTAGACTTATGTCAAAAAAATATTACAAATCCGCATACGAATAGCCGCTGATTCAGCTCATTATAATACGGACCACATTACATGTCAAAGTTTTGCATCCTCCTTTTTCTTGGCCTGTCCAATTGTATTTCGCGAATGGAAGTAATGCCTTTGTACCAGCTTAAGGTCTCTGCTGATGTTCGGATGCAGATTTTCAGTAAGCGATTCTAAGGATTCATTTAGCTTTGTCTACAACAATGTCCAGTCAGTTCTTACTTTTAATTTTGGAATTGATTTGTATCATGGTTCTGAGTTTTAAACCTGAAGCTCAGTTCAAATGTAACGGGTGATTTTTTAGCTGGTTTGGTTTTGGCAACACTGGTTTTGACAGCTGACGTGTGTTTAGTACCTTGTGTCACTGTCAAACAGCTTCAGTTTGGTTTACAATTTAACCATGGATCGTCTTACAAATGAACAACGCTTGCAAATTATTGAATTTTACTATCAAAATTCGTGCTCGGTTCGAAATGTTCATCGCGCGCTGCTTCCATTTTATGATCGGCATTCTCGACCTTCTGAGCAGTCTATTCAGAAGATTGTGACCAAATTTCGCACCAAATTTACTTTGTTGGACATTAAACCACCAACACGTTTACGTACTGTGCGTAGTGAAGAAAATATTGCGGCCGTATCAGCTAGTGTGACAGAAGACCGCGAAATGTCGATTCGGCGCCGTTCCCAGCAGTTAGGCCTTTGTTACAGCACTACGTGGAAAATTTTGCGGAAGGATTTGGGCGTAAAGCCTTT
This sequence comes from Rhingia campestris, assembly GCA_932526625.1. Lineage (NCBI taxonomy): Eukaryota > Metazoa > Arthropoda > Insecta > Diptera > Syrphidae > Rhingia > Rhingia campestris. Next base: position 171,582,643 of record OW052182.1, read on the forward strand.
TAAGATACAGCTGGTGCAAGAACTAAAGCCAGCCGACCTACCACAACGCCGAATTTTTGGTGAATGGGCTCTTGGAAAGCTGGCCGAGGATCCGCTTTTTTATCGAAAAATTGTGTTCAGCGATGAGGCTCATTTTTGGTTGAATGGGTACGTAAATAAGCAAAATTGCCGCATTTGGAGTGAAGATCAGCCAGAAGCATTGCAACAGCTACCAATGCATCCCGAAAAAGCCACTGTTTGGTGCGGTTTATGGGCCGGCGGCATTATTGGGCCATATTTCTTCAAAGATGATATGAATCGCAGCGTTACTGTCAATGGTGAACGCTACCGAGCGATGATAACAAACTTTTTTTTGCCCGAAATGGAAGTTCTTGACTTGTATGATATGTGGTTTCAACAAGACGGTGCCACATGCCACACAGCACGCGAAACAATTGGCCGCCTAGATCGTGCGATTTGACACCATTAGATTATTTTTTGTGGGGGTATGTCAAGGCTAATGTCTATAGGGACAAGCCCGCTTCGATTGACGCACTGGAAGCCAACATCCATGCATTCATTCGTGAGATACCGGCCGATATGTGTGAAAGAGTATGCCAAAATTGGACTGAGCGGATGGGCTACCTGAGACGCAGCCGCGGTCAACATTTGCATGAAATTATCTTTAAACATTAAAGGTTCAAACTATCGCTTCAAATAAATATTTCATTCATTTTTTCGAATTTTTTGTTTTTTTTTTTTTAAAAAAGTTCTAAGCCTCTTAAAAAATCACCCGTTATAAAATACCCCAATGACCTGAGCCTGACTACCACTTGAGATTTTTTTTTTTGAAATGTAGTCAGAATATGTCAGAGTAGCTCATTCAAGTTGTTCACTATGTTCGGTCTAATTTGGACTGTAGACGCCATTGTTGACTCCATCCTGGGAATTTATTCACTGTCAGATATATAAAAAAAGGAAATAATGAAAGGAGACATTTCCTCCAACTCTCATCTACTTGTTACAAGACTTTACAATGTTGGTTACTCAGTCAAGATACCATCGTTGGGGTTAGAGCTGAATTTGGTAGGCATAAGCTGGGAAAAAAACTATTTAACTTATAAATAAAAAATATAAAAAAAACGATAGGTTTTAGTTAATTATATATATTTATTTTTGTTGTTAAACTATAATTTACTTGTTAATTCAAAAATAATTCAAAACGTAAAACCAATCAGTGAAATTATTTTTTTATCTTTTGATACAAAATACCAAAATTTCTAAGCGCCATTTATTTTTGCTATTTTAACCCAAATACCCCAAAACTAAATAAATTACATGAAATTTATTTTTAATTCCGAACCTAGATAAATACATTTTATGCAATTCAAAATAATAAAACCCATAATTATACTTCATAACCGAACACATGTAATTTCCGCAAATGTCCGGTTTCACCAAAGAAATTTAAGAAAAAAAATCCATAATTGGTGCGCGGCTTTTCCCTTCGCCAAACTGCAGGTATGAGATGTTCCAAATCGAGGTCCTTTTTTTCCTCTCTCTCACCGTATGTGTGTGTAATATCGCGTGAGGAAATTTTTAATAAAACCCCAGAAAGTACGCGTTTCCTTGGCTTCGCAGGATTTGCGACATGTGCGCACGCGTAATTGGATAATTTTGGTGATTTTTTTTCTTCGTGTTTTTGGGAAACTACTAGTTGAGTACAGGCCTTCTGGCCTCATATGGGGGAAAATCCGTTGCGAAGGAAAGTACAGAATATCGCTAGTTTGATCGACAGATCGCTCACCCCTCGTGATGTTGTTTAGGCAGTCAAATAAAATTGATTTTAAAAACATACGATCGGTTTTTGTGTGTATGGTGAGTTATGTTGTGGGAATACCTTTCGGAAGGAAGTTTTCCCATTGGGTTTGTACATACATTGCGCACTCACAACGACCGATCTGAGCAGTGAATGTTTATTATTGTGGACTTGGGAAATTATAATGTCGTCAGGATATTCCGTCTGTTTGTTTGTGTGTTTTTCACCGGAGGCTAAGCTAAATTGAAAGTTATGACTTTTTCATTGGATTTTCAGATTAAAGCAATTGATGTCGATAGGAAAAAATAAAACATATGTGGGCGCTGGAAAAAATCAACAATAAACATTGGAAATTGGATGTACACAATTTTAATTGCATTAGAGTGTCCTACCTACTTGGCATAATATTGGTATGCAAAATATTTAGAAATAATTGATTAGGAAAAAAAAGACGAAATGGGTTTGACAATTCAGAGTGAGGATTGTGGTCCTGAATTTGTTTTTTTTTTGGCACGGGGGCGATTTGGACAGGGTTGGTAAATTGAATCTTCCTGGAAAATTAAAGTCTCAGTGGGATAGTTAAGCAAATGTATGTTCTTAAAAGGCACATCGTATTGTTTATGCATTAAGGACTTTCATCGTCAAATCGACGAAGTTAATTTTTGAAGCGGTGTAAATCACTTTTAATATAAGGAAACCTTACAATTTAAATAATATTAGAAAAATGTTTTTTTTTTCAATGATAGTGAACGTCTTACTTATTTAACAATTAAACGGGTAAAAAAGAAGTTAAAGTTTTTGTTGTGATTTTTCTAAACATATTTTAGAAAAGTGATCATCAAAGTTGATATTCTAGGTATATCTTAGAGTTCATAAATACAACTTTCCCTTCATTTTCAGTTTAATTTCAGGCAGATAATTGTTGTCTGGGTTTGGTTTCCAAACGTAGTAAATGATTTTTCAACGGCCCTCCTCTCGCGATGATCTGACAAATCATTCGAACACTATTAATTGTCAAGAAAAGCTTATCTTAACTCAGCCGTTCGTATTCGACATAAAACAGGAGGTCCAGCCTGGGTGCTAACGAGCCTGTTGCGTGAAAAAAAAATGTAAAGGGTCTTTCATTACTAGATAACTTTTATTTACACCCTATCTCATAGGGGTATATTCGTTTTGATACATAGTTTATAACTTACGGAAAGAATATATGGATCGACTCAGAATAGCTGAGTCGATTTAGCCATGTCTATCCGTTTGTACGTCACCAGTTTTTGGGGCTTACATTTTGAGCTAGTAAGATAAAATTTGGTACACGTGGTTTTTGTTGCTCCCAGCAGAACAATTGTTTGAAATCCGCCTACTGCCAAGCCCTTTTTTTTTTTTTTTTCTAAACGCAGTTTTCGGATAGATGGGATGGGATAGTCAACAATCCGCACAGCGGAATGTAGCCTTCTTACATGTTTTTTTTTAAATAAAATGCAAACAACTTGAGATATCTCAAATGTTGGCTTGAATTACTATCAAAACATTTATGAATAGAATTCGAGTTCGTTCATATGTCCACCTCGGGAACGTGTGCAGCGATCGTTACGTTGAACCCAATTTTCCTTGACTCGGCCGTATATTTCGACCAATACGGCCGCTATATCTCGTTCAATATTGGCTCTGAGCTCCTCTAACGTCGTCGGTCTTGTTGGCATAGACCAATGATTTAATGTAGCCCCATACAAAAAAATCTAGCGGCGATCAAGCACACGACCTCGGCAGCCAATCGACAGGTCCGTTTCCCGAGATAACACGTTCACCGAACTGAGACGTCAATAACTCGACTGTTGCATCTGCTGTGTGGCTTGTGAGATTGTCTTGTTGGAACCATATATCACTGATGTCCAAGTCATGCAATTTCTTCAAAGAAATAACGTTCCGACATGTCTCTGTAGCGAACTACATTCACCATAACACCACCTGCATGAAAACCACACCAAACAGTGACTTTTTGCGGATGGAGTGCTGTTTCATGAAGCACATGATGGTTCTCGTCTGTCCAGTAACACACATTTTGCGTATACCAAAAATGCACTTCTTCACTGAAGATGATTTTGCGATGAAATTCTTCATTTTCTACCAACTTGTCCAGAGCACAATTCGATAACGTACGTGGCTTCATATGATCAAGTGGCTCATGAGTCAGCTTGATCTTGTAAGGGTGAAGGCCAATATCCTTACGCAAAATTCGACATAATGTTGTCTGAGAGTTGCCCATATCTTAAGAACGAAGTGAAATTAATTGATATGGCTCGTTTGCGACGAACGCCTATACGGCAGCAATATTCTCTACACTTCGGGCGTAGTCTCATCATCATTAAGCAGCGAATATTTTGACTGAAATTTGTTTACTAGACTAGGAACTGTCTACTGGGATGAGGATTGTGACCGAAAACTGGCGTTAACGCTGTTAAAGTTTCGACCACAGACTCGGAATTTCGGAAGTAAATTTTAATTATTTGTAAAAGTTGTTCCTTCGTGTACTTGTAATTATAATATATTTGGAAAAAGAAGTTGGTATCAGTGTTCTTTTGGTGCCTTAACAATAAAAAAAGAAGCACTTACATAAAATATTGATGAATCTAAAACTGCGCATAGTTCAACAGCATGGTACCGACTAGAGCTATACGAAAAATGAGGGCTCTGCAATAGTAACACCCAAAATAAATGAACAAGAATAAAGGGTGCCAGTCGATTCGATGGAGAAAATGCGTCTAGGCATAAAAATGATACAAAAATAGGGCCAACACAGGATAGCTTCAAGAACTGGAACTTCAATTTTCGGTCACTGTTTTGAGCATTTGAGGCAGTATCTCAAGAAATGCTAGTTCAATATTGGGTCACAAATCATGAATCGTTTTGGTCTTATACGAATAAAAAAAAGAGTCTGTCGAATTTAAACCGCACGGCCTCAAATCCAGACAGCAGGTCTATTTTTGGAGTTGGTGTCGTCAAAATCAAACAATTAAAATAGAGTACACTTAACAGAAAACCCCGCAAGAAAAAGTATAACGGGGTCAAATCGCATGATCTGGCAGCCAGTTCACATCACCTCCACGTGAGCTGACCATGCACTCGTATCGCTCATGCAGAATTTCCAATGTGGCATGAGCTGTGTAGCACGTAGCTTCATCCTATTGAAACCACATGTCGTTGGTGTGCCTATCATCCAATACAGGCCAAAAGAATTTGGCAATCATCGACTTATAGCGCTCGCTGTTGATTGTAATGGCCTGGCCAACGTCATTTTCAAAAGAATATGAACCGATGACGACTACGCCAGCTCAAAATCCGCACCAAACAGTGACTTTGCCGGGATGCATTGGACGCTTTGGATTGACATTCGGCCCTATCGAGGTATCCGTCGGAGCGGAAAATTTTCCAATTTTGTTCGATTCGGAGGATTTTTGCTTCGAGGTATTCTTCCGAAAAGCTTTTCGGAATATTTTGCCGACATTTTGTAACGCATCCAGGCGAATTGCGTTGAAGTGCGTTCAGGTGCATTTTTCGTGCTATTTTTGACAGCTAAGTGCCGTTCTTTTTCCGATTTCCTCCGACACGAATTCTTCGCGGATTTTTTTTACGAATTGTAGTGAAGTGAAGCCGTCGCATTTGTGTAGAATTTTTTTTTCCGATGACACATAACTCGAATAGAATTTAAACCTCCGACGAAGTACGCGTTGCGTAAAATTGTCCGCTCCGACGGATACCTCGATAGGGCTGATTGTCTCAAATTTGAAAATGTTGTTTGTTCACGTACTTATTGATCCCGAAATTGGCCTCATCGCTGAAGATGTTTTTTTTTTTTCGATGAAATTAAGGTTCCAGAGCCCATTCAGCGAACACACGTCGTTATCTCAAGTCGCCAAGTTGTGGTCTGCAAAAGGCCGAGTTCTTGTGAGCGACGCGAAATCGAATACCTCTCCTGCATGTGTTATTGAACGCTATATCCGTCCGTACTGATTTGGGAAAACAGACTAAAGAAATGACGGATAAATTGATACATCTAGATTTAACAGAACGACCGCTTTTAGCTGTCACAATTCGGAAGTGTGTATTTGAATATCCTTTACATTATTATCCTTTAAAATGTGAAACATTTTCTAATTCACTTATCTCCTGAGGTAACACTAAGCCTCGTCGCCAAAAATAAATTTTATACGAAATTTCAGATCTAAAAATTTCACTAAAATTGGTCAACTTCTTTCTGCAAAATTTAATTATTGAGATCGGACAAGATTTACGCGTTTACCGGCTATTTGCTAGTTTGCGACTAATAAAATATAATTTAGTTATTCGAAATAAATTTGAATGTTTTACTTAAAAATAAATTACATTGAACATAATGCCAGAAATTTGACAGCTATATCAGAACCCAACGCTTTTAGAAAAACTTGAAGTTTTGTTAGTAATGCCTAATTAAAACAAATTATTCCTTGTATGTACACAAATTCGAATAAAAATCATTTTTTAATTGCTCACCTAAAAAGTATTCAATGTTTTTTGGACCATAAAATTGGATAAATAAATTTATCTAACATATCAGCAAAATGGAAATATTAGAATTAAAGTTTAATTTTATGATGTTAGTAATAAAAATATTTGTTTTCAATAAAATAGTTATATACTATTTCAAAAGGCAAATAATGATGCCACTTTTTATAGAATATCAATTTAAGCACTTTTGGTAAATAAAAAAAATACAACTGATTCCTTTTTGTAAGAAGTGTCAATATCAGCAGCGTTACCATTCAATATTTTATAAAATAGTTTAGAACAATTGTCCCGGCATAAAAAAGTCACATGTACCTACACATCAAAAAATCATAATTATTTATTAACACAATCAAAAAACAAAAAACTTTAAATAATCACTTGAGAAGTGTATAACTAAAATTATCTACTAACAAAATGTTTGTTAAGTATAAATTAAATCTGAGAAGCATATTATACTCATCATAAAATGAAGCAACTTATTATTATAAGAAATATTATAGGTACTGCTGAGTTTAATTTGAATTGCTAACCTGGTCTGATAGTTGCTTATCTTCTAGTTAAATAAAAATGTAAGAACCATTATGGACTAGATTCCTGCATAAGTCGGTTGATGACTTTATATTTTAAAAATATCAAATTAGAAAATATTATTTCGGTGAACGCTATACTGATAATTTTTTTGTAATTCCTAACCTCAAGCCATAACTGTGCAACGTCTTTAATTTAAAAGAAAACTTAATACCTAGCGCTTTAATATTTAGTAACTTCAATTTTTACGAAACATCTTTCTGAATAAAAATTCATGTGCTTGCATCTTATTATTGAATAAAAGTCCGACATTTTTAAAAAAAGTCGTGATACATTGGTTATCAAAAAGACGAGTCCTGGAGTTCGTTTCAAATGAATCAAAAATAATACTAAAGAGTCAGGAACGCTTAATAATTCATATAATTAGTGGAAGACAGATTTCCATCCTCTTCGATCATGCGTACGATGCTGCCAGTCCAAGCACTCTGGCATACCTTAACATTTTGAATATCTTATTTTTTAATCAAAATAATTATATGCATTTTTGAAAAAATCAGTTTTCAAAAAAGGACCCAAAAACTAAGTATAGTTACTTATACGTATAAAACTTTAGAACAATACAAATAACTATGTTCAGGTCGAGAATTCAAATACAGTAAAAGCTCGTTAATTCGGAATGGTTGGGGGGAAGGTCAGTCCGAATAAACGTATTTTCCGAATTAATAAGAGATTTTTTTATACACTAAAAGGCGTTCCTATTGATGAAAAAATGCGAACTTAAAACGAAAAAGTATTTTATTAACACAAAAGGTTGTAAATAATACGTAAAATTTATTGTAATTCATTTTTTAACTAAAAACATAGAATTCCGAATTAAAGGGCTTTTACTGTATGGTGAAATATTGCCCTTGAAATGAAAATTTTATATTTGTCAGTTTTTTGCAAGTGGTGTCGGAAACAGCGTAAAACTGGAGGTTCCGTTTTTTGTTACAAAAATATAACTTCGCTCATGCAAATGAATGTAGAAGTTAGGTTTAAATGTCTGTATATATCTCAAGCCAGATGAAATAGCAGATATTTCATTTAATTTTTTTAATTTTCATTTTGGAGAAATAATCGATTTTATTAACGGTTATAAGTTATCTAACTTTGTAGTTTTGTTATATACAACTATAACATTTTTTTTAATAGACTGGTGTAATAAAGAAAGTCTCTCAATAAACCCCGACAAGGCTATCATCGTCCCTTTTACAAAAAGGAGGAAATTAAATCTTACCCAAATTTCAATTAATGGTACATACATTGAGTATTCCAACGAAGTAAAATATCTTGGAGTGATCCTCGATAAAAAAAACTAAGCTGGAACTCCCACATCAACAACAAAATTCAAAAAGCAACCAAAGCTTTCTGGGCATGCCGCATGTATGGTAAAACCTGGGGAATCTCTCCAAAGACCACACACTGGATCTACACGATTATGGTCAGGCCCATTATAATATACGCTTCAATAGTATGGTGGAATAAAGTCACCCAAAAAACAACTATAAATAAATTAAAAAAGGTACAACGGCTTGCCTGTCTTGGCATTACCGGAGCTATGCGTACCTGTCCCACGGCGGCTATAGAAGCCTTAATAGGACTAACACCCCTCCACATTTATATAAAAAAAAGGGGCAATTTGCAGCTCAGCAAGTTTGACACAAGCGGAAGAATTAAACATTAGTGAACATCTAAAACTAATTGAACTTCCATCCGAACTTCCAGAACTTGACATGATCTGTGCTTGTACAGACCGCTTACCAAAGACACTATGCTTCGACAAAAGATTCTCAACGGAGATCACAACTAGAGAAGCATGGTGTAGCAACAGCCCACCAAACTGCCGAAACGGCCTAAAGTGGTATACGGATTGTTCTAAAATGGACTCAGGGGTAGGAGCTGGCATACATGGACCAAATAAAAACATCTCAATACCTATGGGAAAAAGCCCTAGTGTATTCCAAGCTGAGCCCGATGCCATAAAAGAATGCACAAACCTAATACACAACTCAGGTATTAAAGGCGCAATCATCCATATATTCACGGACAGTCAAGCAGCTATAAAAGCCCTTAGCTCACACATCATTGACTCCAAATCAGTACTACACTGCTTCAACTCCCTCCAAACACTCAGTTCCAGGAACAAAACCAAACTATGGTGGGTCCCCGGACATAAGGGAGTTGAAGGTAACGAAAAAGCTGATGAACTAGCCAGAAAAGATTCGGAAACCCCCTTCATTGGACCTGAACCCTTCTGTGCAATCCCCAAATCAGCCATAAATCTAGTCATAAAAAACTGGGAAGAAAACAGATGTGTTTCATACTGGGGAAACATCCCAGGCCTTCAAATCAGATGCCAAGAAGATACTAAATCTTCGCAGGCACGGTATCAAAAACTTAGTAGGCTACCTAACTGGTCATCACGGTCTACGATATCACCTAAATAAAATGCGTCTAGTCGACTCACCGGAGTTCAGACTATGTCTAAAAGAAAACGAAACAGCCGAGTATATCATATGTGAATGCCCGGCCCTTTAAGGTATGAGAAGGGAATCTTTCTTCAGAGAATTTTTAAGTCCCGAAGAACTGAGGAAATCTTCGACTGAAAGTATTATCAGCTACATTAGGAAAGTAGAAGCGCTACTAACCTTAAAAGCATCTGACGGCAAGCACAATAGATCTTTTAGGTCGATGTGTATATTACTGCTTAAGCAGGTCAGAATTTATGAAAAAAAAATAACTTTTTTACATGATAAGTTTTCCTTTTTCATCAAAATTTTTAAGATTTTAAATTTTTACACGATCCTAGGGTGATGATAAATTTTCATTTTTGATGTTAAATTTCAATTTGTACACGAGATATTTTTTCAATTTTCATAATTTTTTTTTTTAATTTTAATGATTTTACACGATCGAAGTCACGATAAATTTTCATTATTTATCAAAAATGTTAAGATTTTAAAAATATTACACGACCCTAGTGTCACGATAAGTTTTCGGTTTTCTTCAAAATTTTTGCACGACCCTAAGGTCACGAAAAGATTTAATTTTCTTTAAATTTCTTTAGATTTCACGATAAATTTTCGCGAAAATGAAATTTTAAAAGTATGTTATGAAAATGTATCATCTGAGAAAAATGAATAAAATCAGATTTTATTTAAAAATTGTCAAAGGTATTGTCCCGTTCAACATCTTTGCTAAATACAAGGTGGCGCAAAAGTAATCCTCCAGAGTAATAATCAGAAAATGCTATAAATTTTGCGATTGGCCCCTAATGTCAGTTCTGTTTTGACATTTGTGTAGTAAACACATGCGAAATACACGTTTTTAAACAATGAATTTCGAATTTCGTCGCAGATTTCCTAGCCCTACTGGTGAAACACTGCGACGTTTAGCCGCTCCCCTCGAAGAGACTGGCACAACACGAGATGCTGCCAGGCGTGGCAGACCTTGGAGTAGCCGTTCTGCAGAGAATATTGCTGCTGTAGCCGAAGATGTCATGGAAGCGCCGTCGACATCGACCAGACGACGTGCCACGCAAATGGGTATCAGTCGACGGTCTTTACAGCGAATTTTTTGAAGATGTTTCCGTACAAAGTCCAGACGGTGCATCAGCTGTTAGCTGCTGAGCGCCAATCGCGTCTAACATACGCTCAAGCCATCCTTAATCACCACCAAGAGGAAGATGATTTTTCATCAAAAATAATCATGAGTGATGAGGCCCATTTCCATCTTAGCGGGTACGTAAATAAGCAAAATTTACGCTTCTGGGGCTCTGAAAATCCGCGTGTAACCCACGAAGAGCCATTACTACCGCTCAAAGTCACTGTATGGTGTGCTGCTTTCGCTGGAGAAGTCATCGGACCCTTTTTCTTCGAAGACGTCGCGGGCCAAACGGTTACTGTGAATGGTGAGCGCTACAGAGCAATTATCAACGAGTTCTTTTTGCCGCAACTTGATGAATTGGGATTGGAAAACTTGTGGTTCCAACAGGACGGTGCAACGGCACACACTGCACGTGCCACAACCGATATGCTGAAGGATGCATTTCCCGGGCGCCTAATCTCCCGTTTTGGCGATTTGCACTGGCCAGCAAGATCGCCTGATTTGACCGCTCCAGACTGTTTGTGGGGCTTTTTGAAGTCGCGGGTTTATGTCAACAAGCCTCAGACTCTTGCAGCTCTTTAAGACAATATCCGTCAAGAATGTGAGGACCTATCGCCGGAAGTTTTGGCCAAAGTGATGGAAAATGCCATAAAAAGGGCTCAAATGACAATCAACTGTGGCGGCGGCCATTTACATGACATCATATTCTCGACTTGATGTAAAAAAAAACTTAAAAGACCAAATAAAAATAATCCACAAGAAGAATCAAAGTTTTTAATTTTTTTTTTAAATTACAGCCAAAAAACATCGGAAGGTTATTTTTGCGCCACCTTGTATATGATTGGGGAGCATTCTTTTTTTTAAGACTCTTTTGGCAACGCGAGAACTGGCACTGACAAGAAAACAGGTCAGTGTTATCAGGTTTTTTGGCTTGCAATATAATATTGGACGAATTTCTTGCACGAATGGCGGCACTGAAATATTATGCCAAATCAAGACGGCTAAGATGAGATAAGTTCTTTCATGACATTTGGAACTTCAGTGATTGCTTTGTCCCCTACATGAATAAAGTATAATCGTTTAAGGTATTATCATGATAATCGATGGGAACGTTCTCAACTATCATACATTCTTAACAGTATAGGCACTCTTATTTGTATATGTAACAAAAATCTATCACAAACCCAAGTGTGCATTTATATCAAAATGATTATAATTATTCATAAGATAAGCATGATTTAAAAATGCATATGATGTACCGTTGATCTTGAATTAGGTCTCCAATTTCAAAATTCCACCAATAACGTACATATCCTAAATTTCATATTCAAAAGGAACGAGTGGTTTTAGCTTCAGTGTCAATAACAGAATTCAGAATTTGAATGGCATGGAGAAATAATTATTTAGGAATTAGTTTTATAGACTCGGGCTATATCGAAATCTTGGCAATACAAGATTTATTAGAATGGGTCTACATTGATCTGAGTTTGATAAGAAAGGGACTAACATAATCTATCTCACCCACCTAACTTAACCTTTATATACCGATACTTCGTTTACCAGAGAAGTAAAATACCTGGAAATTTCACATATGTACTTAAAGAAGCCTGATTTTTATTACTTATAGAAGTGGATATCAACTTCTGACAAATTTAACTACCGTTTTTGATATTAGTAAAGTAAGTACCTATAGGTTTTACTCGGTTTAGGACCTCACTATTTTCATATTCTTTAAGAAACTTCCTTCGCTAAACGGTAAACAATTATAAATTCAATATCAAAGTATCAAAGTATCGCTAAACGGTTAAATAAATAAAATATGATTACTAAAGTTTTGTTTGCTCTTAACAATTTATAAAAATATAGCTCCAATCGGAAGCTTAAATTGTTTAATTCGCTCAGTTCTAAGAATTAAGTTTACTTTAAGGTTGAAGAACTACCTAAAAAAATTGTTATGTAAACTTTTTTTGTACAAAATGATTCGTTTTATATTATTGTTGTTATTATCCTTAATGATTTATATAACGCCTAAGTCATAGTATCTTCAGTAATTCGTGGCTTCGAAGTATTTTTTTGGCAAAACGAAATTACAATTTATATGCAAACCAAATTTAAAAAAAAAAAGCAATAGTAGCTATTTGTAAATTTATTTACTCATATTTAAAATCGGTATACTTTTTTATTAAATTTTAGGAAACATATTAAGTTGTTTTTGTTTCTTTTGTTTTATACTCTGTCTAGCAATTTTGTATGTTTTAAAAAAAAAAACACATTTTCCCAGGACTTAACATAACCTCCAATACGGGCACTTCCCAATGGACTTCACTTCATCAAAAATAAAAAACAAAAACACACTTCGATTCACTACAGGTCCGACTCTAATCAGACCCACATGTGTACGCACAAGGCAGACTACTTCCCCTTCCAATAAGAAAATAAGATCCTACATTGTTTTTGAAATAGACAAAAACCAAAATGGAACTGAAACATGCAGTTTCCTCAATTAAATCCTACTTCCCATTTCACTATTCAATTACCTGAAGTGCTCATAAACAAAAAGGTAAAGAGCGAGTAAATCGCCCGCCTGCAGATCGTAAAAATAAAACCCAAAGATCACCGACACAGATGGAGGGGGAAATATTCAAATCCACCAATCCCTAAAATACTTTGTTTCCAAAAAAAAATTTAATCGAAGGGGAAAACATTCCATTTTCCAACATCTCTTCCACGTCACGGTCGAATCTACGAATATGTACGTGGATGAAGTATCCGTAAAGTACGGAAATACACGTCGGTGTATATACCTGCGCACTCTACCGTCACACTGTTTAGGGGTGTCTTTTTCCACTTTTATTGCCTTACCAATCCCGCTGCACACTATGCGCTGCATTTAAGCGCAGTGTAAGATATTTGTTGTATTTTCCCCGTCCATATGTTCCCGCAGGTCAAATGCAGGGAAATATGTTACACGAACTCGAGGGTTGGTAGCAGTCGATATAAAAGGGAGTGCAGATCCGAAAACCTGTCATTCACAGCAAACAGCTCAAGGTGTACACATCTAGCAGCAGTATCAAAGAGATCACCAAATTATTTGGATTGTTTACGAATTTCATAAAAAAACCAAAAACACAATTTCAAAATGAACAACTACAAGAGGTGCCCACTCAAAAAACGCCCGGTCTTCTATGAAGAACCCGTCGAATCACCCATCGTGGAGGATCAGCCCCAAGATTTATCCATCAAACGTCGAGCGGAAGATCAGTGTGCAAGTGAACCAAAACGGAATTTCGCACTTAACCTGACTGTTAACTCGGTATATGACAACATCCGATCGGGCAATTCCAACATCTATCCACGCCCAGAATCGCCAGTCTCAGTCACAAGTGAAACATACTCCCACATGGATAACTCATATTCACCACCCAGGTCGGAAAACGATTACAAACACATCCATCTGCGAGGTGTCAGCCCAACCAGCAACAACTACACCAATGGATTCATGCCTTACAATTTTATGTCAGCTGGATGGAACTCCTTCGGCCAGCCAACACCATCGTCCGTATTCAACTATCAAATGACACCACCAACCAGTCCCAGTTCCTGTTCATCATTATCATCGGAGCCAGAGGATCTTTCAGTACGAAATGACATTCCATTGCCGGCTCTGTTCCACATCTTCAATGAAACCCCATCAGCGGACAACACACCGGTCAACACCAAAAACTATCGATTCAAGTGTGACAAATGCTCCAAGATGTACTCCACCTCCATCGGACTATCCAAACATCAACAGTACCACTGTCCAGCCGCCGAGTGCAACCAAGAGAAGAAAACACATGCCTGTCATGAGTGTGGAAAACTATACACAACCATTGGTGCCCTTAAAATGCACATTCGTACACACACACTGCCCTGCAAGTGTCCCATCTGCGGAAAGGCTTTCTCCCGTCCATGGCTCCTGCAAGGACACATTCGCACTCACACCGGTGAGAAACCATTCTCATGCACCGATTGCAACCGCTCATTTGCCGATCGTTCAAATTTGCGTGCTCATCAGCAAACCCATGTCGATGTGAAGAAATACGCCTGCAAAGTTTGCAACAAGTCCTTCTCAAGGATGTCACTCCTGAATAAGCATGCTAGCTACAATTGTACAATTACAATTGCGTAAGTTTAGTTTTGCAAAATTCATTAAATCATAAAAAAAAATTAAAAACCCAAGAAGACAGCTAAGATACCAAAAAAACAAGGAGGAGACTATACATTCTAAAAAAAAATAATTGTACGGTGCTAACGGTGAAACGTTTTGTTAATTTATTAGATTTGTTTAAATAAGTTACATAAGTGTAAGAACGTGGAAGTTCTAGTCGAGGATAGTGTTAGGGAAGACAATAATAATTAAGAAAACTTTATATACATACATATATTTTTTATAAGACGTTGTATTATTTTTAAGAAAATGTTTACTTGTATTTAATAAAAAACAAAATTACTTAAATTAAATATTTTATTTTTTTATTTTAAAAAGTAGATTGGTCGATGTTTCCAATTTTTAAATTGTTAAATCGTCCTTGTTCTTGCTTCAGCTGCATTGTTTGCTTTCGAAAAAGGAAGGGGGAAGTTGAATGAGTTTTATAGAAGCTGCAGTTTCGTCTTAATCTTTTGTTAAATTGTTTCTTAGGTTTGAAAAGTGGCAGATGCCGTCTGCAAAAGACGTTTCACAGTGAGTGTATGGAACTTCGATAGCATCTGCCTTTGGCACATGCACTGATATATATATCCACCCCGGTATTCAGGGTAGGGAAGGTTGACAAAGGTTTTTCTTTACAAATAGGGGAATATAGCGTGCGTCTTAAATGGTTTGGTTTTAGAAATTTCGCCATTGAAAGATCAAGTTGAATGGCGACCTGATATTTCAATATCATTAGGTGATGTAAATTAAAACAGAAATGTCGTTTCAAAGTTTTCAAATGTCATATAGCTTAAGTATTAGAATTTTCATTCAGGGAAACTGATACTTGTATTGCGTCACTTAAGGCTGTGACCAAATTGGTTAAATATTTTAAGCAGTGGATAATTTCTGACATTAGTGTAGGGAATATAGACTTTTAATTTCTAAACTGGTTTGGAGTTTGCTAAAAATGTGTTTGTGGCTAAATTTTGAAGTAAGGCATACATACTGAGGATGGGGGGAGATGAAAATCATCCGAATTTGACGGTTTATTTATGTTTATGGGGATTATTCTGGTAATGGACAGTGTTCACATGAGGTGGTAAAACAACACATCGTGGAGTAATTAAACAAAATGCTAGTAATTCTTACAATTTTTACAAGAAAGTCCAATGCAAGAATTTGATGGTTGGATGTTGTAGAACAAGGTTGTAACTTTGACTATACATCAAATCTGATTATTTTAACTATCAGTGGTAACCATCGGATAGTGATCTTACACAACTGGGGTTGACTTACTCAACTTAGTGCATGCGTTGCCAATAGACAGAAAAAAAGCCGCACAATAGAAAAAGTCTGAACAGAAAGACTGATGCGGAATATCTATTCTCAATACCTATTTCTCAAGGTGCGGTGTTGTTCTTTGGGCTAACTACACAGAAGAAGAAGATCATTTCGAAAGAAATGTTCCCACGTGTTTGTTAACCCACGCTATACGTAAAAAATGACGACAACGTTGGTATCTTCATCTGAAATGTTAAAAAAAAACTTAACAGAAACATTGCTAAGAACTGTGGTAGTAGTGAGGTAGGAGTATCAACGATTCTAACTCTAAAGGGGGCGACCCCTGACAAATGTCTGATTATCAATTGAATAATTGAAACAACAACAACTTGAGTACAACAACACTATTTGGTTGGAATTATAGCTATTTCGGACATTACCAAGTTTCCTCATCAGATTCCTTCTAACTGTGGTAGTGTGGTGTTATTTGAACGTTCAGTTCTCTGTATACTTATTGAAACAACTTTTTCCCTAACCGGGGATTGAACTTGTAATCCCGTTCAAGAACTGTTTCTACGAGCTCCTGGATTAAACTCATGACCGAATAACGAAGTACTTTGTTAAAATCGGGATAAAAAATTGTAACGCAAAGAAAAGGGGACATCTCTAGTAGACCTTATTGACTTTTTCGTAGCTAAGGGAATTAAACGGAATCATATAAGTGTCGAAGGTAGTAATGACTTATCGTCAGACCATACCCCAGTTATCTTGTCACTAAGCGAAACGAAAATCGAGAAAAAAAAGTAATCCAAAGCTTGTGAACAAAAGAACAAACTGGACACAATTCAGAGAAAAACTTGAAAGATTTGTTAACCTAAGATCTCCTATGGAAACAAATGGGCAAATTGACCATGAAGTGGAACAATTCATTGCAGATATTCAACAGGCGGCAGAGGAAAGCACTCCAATTAGTTCGAATAGAAGAAATCCAGAAACTAAATACCCTGTTCAAATAATGGAATTAATAAAAGCAAAAAGAAGAGCTCGAAGAAAATGGCAAACTACGAGGTTCCCCGATGATAAGACAGCTTTTAACCGTCTTAACAATGACCTTAAAAACGAATTAGTGAATTCAAAAATGAATCACTTAGCAGTTTCCTACAAAGTCTAACGACGGATGCGTCTACCGAATACTCCTTATGGAAAGCATCTAAATACCTGAAAAGACCGCAGTTACAGAACGCACCATTAAAATCACAAGACGGAAAATGGATCGGAAACCCGAAACAGAAGGCTGATCTCTTCGCAGAACACCTTTCGAGGGTTTTTAAGCCGTTCCCATCAAGTGCTCCAACTGAAGAAATACAATTCACTGATAGAAACGACGAATGCGAAATTCCTATTGTCACACTCAATGAAGTAAAAAGCTTATGTCAACATAAATTGTCGAACAAAAAAGCACCAGGGTACGATTTAATAACTGCTCAGGTTTTGAAAGAATTGTCACCAATAGCTTTTCAAAAATTTCAATTTATTATAAATACATGTCTAAAGCACCGATATGTGCCGCATCACTGGAAAATTGCTGAAGTCATTGTAATACCTAAAATAGGAAAACCTCCAACTGAAGTTTCTTCTTACAGACCAATATCGACTATACCAATTCTGGCAAAAGTTTTCGAAAAATTGCTACTGAAAAGACTTAGCAAAATTATAGATGAAAGAAGACTCATTCCGAATCACCAGTTTGGATTCAGGAATAAACATTCCACGATTGACCAAGTGCATCGTATTACGGATGTTATAGAAAAGACACTGGAGGAAAAACAAGTCTGTTTGGCTCTATTTCTAGATGTTGCTCAAGCCTTTGACAAGGTTTGGCATGAAGGACTTGAGTATAAAATGCATAGGGATTTACCAAGACAGTATTATGAAATACTAAAATCATACATTTCAGAACGACTCTTTAGGGTTACATATGAACAAGAATATTCAGAACTTAAGAAAGTCGAAGCAGGTGTTCCGCAAGGAAGTGTCCTAGGACCAACCCTGTATCTGTTATATATTAGGGGTATTCCAGTGGATAACAATGCTTTCATGGCTACCTTTGCCGATGATACAGCAATACTGGTGCCTGAAAATAACGTTCTGAAAGCAACAGAAAAACTGCAGAATGCAGTCAATAAGGTTCAAAATTGGACGGAACAATGGCGTATCAAACTCAATGAGACAAAATCCACTCATATAAACTTCACTAATAAGAAGATTAACAATGTTCCCTTATTCATTAACCACCAAGCTGTACCTTACGCAAATATGGCTAAGTACCTTGGAATGAATTTGGACGCGAAGTTAAAGTGGAAAGAGCACATCAAAAAGAAAAGAGAAGAACTGAACCTGAAATATAGAAAAATGTACTGGTTACTGGGAAGAAACACAGACCTTTCCATCCAGAATAAACGCATGCTATATAAGCAAGTGCTGAAGCCTGTTTGGACGTATGGCATCCAATTATGGGCCTGTACTAAGAAAACAAATACAGAAACCATACAAAAATTCCAAAACATAGTCCTTCGTGGTATATTAGAAATAGCGATTTGCACCATGATCTACAAATCAACATGGTTACAGAAGAAATTAAAAAAACACGCTATATCACACAATCAGCGTCTACAAAATCATGAAAACTCCGAAATGGAGAGAGTCCTAAATGTACGAAACAACATAAGGAGATTAAGAAGAACCAAGCCTCATGAGCTGTCGTCGATCTTTCATAGATTGGTACTGATTTTCGGGTGGTTTTTGTGCGGTAAAATCAAACACTATCTACTTGATACCGAGAACTATCAAGTGTCTTTTTAAGATTTCCACCAACAAAAAAAAAATGTTAGAAACATTCATGACATCACGTCTACCAACGATATGCCTTTGCCTATAGTTCAACACGGTTTTTTCCACCTTGATATCCCCAATGGGATATATGCCGGCGTCCAGATCAATACCTAAAGCTGGGTTAGACATATCTGGCTTTTATCCTAGAAACGGACATTCGACATACCCCTTCTTTTAGAGATGTTGTGGTACCAGCGCAAACCTAGCTTTCTTCCTGATTCAGAAAATTTTGAAGTTTTAATTGTATGCAGAGGAATTGTCTACCAGTGCATTGATTGTATCTCCTTGCAAGGAACGAATGAACAAATGGTTGCGAAGTGTGTAAAAGACAAGCGGCATGTATCCAATATATTGAATGTCCTAACATTCTAATGGGATACCATTGACTCAGACCACCACTTTGTTGCAGGGAAATGTCAGAATGTAAATAGTGTCCCATAATTCACGCAAAATGTAATTTTGATAGAATATACAAATTTTTAATTAGAAAGCGTAATATTTTTATTGATTCACTAGAAACCCGGCCAGACTTCGCCCGGGTACAATTTCATCGGCCAAAAATTGGAATTCTACCACCTAGAAATCGATACTCCTCGGTTGCTCAGCGAAATACAGATCATAACAGCGAAATCCACATCAAAATCCGTTCATCAGTTCTCGAATTTAGCGCAATCATACACTTTTTGGGACTTTATTTTATACCACGTATAGCTAGTGTATACATATTGGGGTTATGTATGGAATAAGTTATCGGAAAATTGGCCTTAACGGCTTTGCAGGCGAGTACTCTTTTATTGAAATTTTCTATGACCGTTGCCTATAAATGTGGTTGAATTTCATTAATACACCGCCCAACGGGGGCATATACCTTTGACTTCAAAAAATAACCCAAAGAAAAGTCCAATGGCGTTAATTCGCATGATCTGGATGACCAATTCTGATCGCAAATAACGGCCGATTTCACGATTAGGAAATGACTTATGCAGTAATTGAATTGTTTCGGTGGCTGTATAGCTGTGGTACCGTTTTGTTGAAACCGCATGTTGGTCACATCCATATGTTTTAATTTAGGCACGAGAGACCAGCCGCATTTTCGAAGAAGAATGGTCCGATAATGCCTCCATCCCAAAATCTGCACCAAACAGTCCCTTGTTGTGGATGCATTTGTTTGTCAACAACTACTCGTGGGTTTTCTGAACCCCAAATGAGACAATTATGACGAGGAATTGTCTACCAGTGTATTGATTGTATCTCCTTGCAAGGAACGAATAAACAAATGGTTGCGAAGTGTGTAAAAGACAAGCGGCATGTATTCAATATATTGAATGTCCTAACATTCTAATGGGATACCATTGACTCAGACCACCACTTTGTTGCAGGGAAATGTCAGAATGACTAACGAAGCCATCAAGATGAAGATAACTTTGTTCGAAAGATCATCATGGTGTTGGCTCGGGAGTTTTGCACAATCCTCTCGTGAATCAAATTGAGGAAGTCACATGACAGCGCATCGCATTGCCTTAAATCCCTTCTTGGTATCGAATGTGTCGGCGAGGTCGTTTTCGACCCTGATGGAGCATGGTAAATTTTCCATCGTCATCCTACACAAACGTTTGGGCAATATACCAAAACCAGACATGGCTGTGTGTAGTTATTCTCTATAAATGCTGTCGTATGCGGCTTTGAAATCGATGAATATGTGGTGGTAATCAATTTGGAGTTCTTGGGTTTTTTTTCCAGGATCTGCCGAAGTGCGATGATTTAATCAGTTGTGGACTTCCCTGGCCTAAAAACACACTGATAAGGGCTGATTAGGTTGTTAGTAAACGGTTTTATGCGTTCACATATTACGGCAGATAGGTTCTTGTAGGCGATGTTGAGTAGAACTATGCCCCTGTAGTTGGAGCAGTTCAGAGGGTCTCCTTTTTGTCGATTGGGCAAACGATGCTGAGGTTCCATTCTTCAGGCATGCTTTCATCCGACCAGATTTGGCTTATGAGTTGGTCGATTTAACTTACCAAGTCACATCCACCGACTTTAAAAAGCTCGGCAGGAAGGCCGTCATTTTCGGCGGCCTTATTGAGCTTGACTTTAGATATTGCTAGGCTGCGAGCATTTGTCGGCATTCCTCCAGGGGGTTTCTTGCTGGTGGCCTAGAAAGCCTATAGCACATTTGTTGCGGCTGATGTAATGGCTTGTTGGTATCGTTGCCATTGTTCTTCAAAATAAGATGCTGGTGGTATGGTGGGAATCGAGAGGTTAAGGGATACGCGTTGAGCGTATAGGCCTTGGCGGTCTCTTGCGATTGCAGTCTTTCGGCATTAAATTTTTTCACAGTATTTCTGGTTTGTTATGGCGTGGTGGATATCCGCATTCTTACATTGGCTGCAGCAAGGTAGTGATACGAGTCGATGTTAGCCCCTCGGAATGTTCGGACATCCAAAATACTGGATGCGTGCCTCTAGTCTATCGCAATGCGATCAATTTGGTTGACTTTTCCTTGATCTGGAGACCGCCATGTCCCCTTATGGATGTCGAGGTGAGGAAACCGTGTGATGGCTATAGTGACATTTCGTTCCATAGCGAAGTCAACTAGCCTAAGTCCGTTACCAGACGTGTTGTTGTGTAGGCTTTATTTTCCGACAATACTTCTAAAGATGTCTTTTCTTGCGTTGAAATCTCCCAATACGATCTTAACATCGTACTTTGGTAGTCGCTCATAGGTTTTGTCAAGGAGCTCGAAGAAGCAATCCTTAGTTATAAGGCTTATGTTTCCGAATTTGGCCTTGATGCGGATTGTTACAATGCGTTCGCTAATGTCGTGGAAACATAAGACTTCTTGCCTAAGTCTGGCACTTACAACAAATCCGCATCCGAATAGCCGCTGTTTCTGCTCACTATTACAGGGTCCATAGTAGATGTCACAGTTTTTTATCCTCTTTTTGCAGTAATGTCTGCTTTGTAGCAGTTTAGGGCTTCCGTTAGTTGTTCGCCTGTTTAGTGTTCTCACATTGTTCCCACATTCCAGGTTCAGAAACGAACGTTGTTGTCCTTTTTTTTGTTTAGCAGGGTCGTCAACAATAATATCAGTCCTTTCCGAGGCTATTGTTTGCTTCGCAACATATGGTTTTTTCCATGTGTGGGTACAACCCCAAACCTAGAGGGCCAGTTCTAATTTATTAGATACCCCTAGGACATCCGCCACCATCTCTGTTCAAAGGGCTTGACTTGAATCTTGAATCCTTAAAATTCCTAGATACCCTGTTGTCCAAATATGTCGAATCAACTCATCCAGGTTCACCTGGGACGGCAAGCCGGGTATTCATTCCGTGCCATTCTGACCAGGGTGATTATAGTGTTGCTGTTATCAACACTCGCACTTATCGTTTAGTAAGTCAAATCCGGTTGGATGAGACCAATACCCGATGGTTACCACATGGAGGTAAAAATAAGCACATTTTGTGTGTAGTCAGAATTACAACATTGGGCATTGCCAAGTTATCGCCAATCAGAGTCTACCCTACAACACCCAACCATCATGTCGCAAGACTGCAAACGCAAGAAATTAGATTGTCCCGTCAACCATAGTTTGCCTGGTTTGCTAAAGAATGACGACAACTCCGTACCCTTGTTTAAAGACAATGACATACAATCTTCCGCTGTATGGCAGAATCAACCATCAGAGAATTGTGAAAAACTCCCGAGCCAACACCAGAGGCACCATCTTCCATAAATCGGTGCAATTACAAGCATACGCATACGCCGACGATATTGACATCATTGGTCAGACTCAAAGTGATGTCATAGCCACGTTAGTTAGTATAGCTAAATGGGTTTAGCAGTAAATAAGGTCAAGACCAAGTAAATGCTGTCAACTCGAAGGATACACAACATCGACGAAATGGATAGAACATCACGATTGGCAGATATAACTTTGAGGTAGTACGGAACTTTGTCTATCTCGGATCCCGTCTGAAAACAACATCTCGCAAGAAATTTAACGAAGAACTACTCTTGCTAACTGCTGCTTTTTTCACTACTACTAAGGAGATCATATACAAGACTCGGATCATTCCAGTCCTGCTCTACGGCGCTGAAGCATGGACCATACCAAACACGGCTCAAGTCATGAGTCATGAGTAGTGTCTTTCTTTCTTTCATTATACCCATCAAGAATATATGGATCATCTGCGAAATCCACGCGGCATTCAAACCCTTGATATTCATCGCTTTTTCATAAAAAAAACTGCCACCTTTTCTGCATACCGGACAATAGAGATTCTACGGGGAACAGTAATGGTGTAAACTATTCCTTATTTCCGGTGCTCTCACCGGCAATCAAGAAAGCAAATTGAAGATGGACAGAGGTACAAAGCGTCAACTATTCAGGAAGTGCATGCAATTGGCCCATAATCCTACACGTGAGCAATGACAGCTTTCTCTTTTCATTTCCGGTGCTCTCACTTTACCTTGGTAACTTCTACTTTGATAACGTTAAGGACTCACTAAATATTAACATAAGTAATACGGCTTTCACGCCGGCCATCCTGAAAAGATAATTTTCGCTATAACACCCGAAACCTTTCTCGAAAATCAAGGTTTTCCCTTGCATTTTTAGTCTTGAAAAACTTGTAGGTTATGACGAAATTTTGTCGAAACTCTTAGTAAACTTCATCTTGTTGGAGGTTTTGGAGGTAACACAGCTCGTTTCACAGAACAGCTGTGTATAATATGTCAAAACAAACAATTTTTTTCTTCGGGAAATGTCGGTATCTGCGGTTTTTTATGTCTGCGACCAAATTAGAAAAAACATTTTTTTTTCAAATGACATTAAAAGGCAATTTGTGAACTTGGCCTTAAATTTGAATTAAAAATTCCATGGATGCGTGAGGCTGTATGAATGAAGTGTGTTATTAAATTTTTTTTAATGTCAAACGAAACCTTGTCGAAGTTTAGTGTGAAGGCGTCAAGTAGTTATCGTTCGATGAGGAAAAGAAGATGGATCCATATATGTAGTTATAGTATCACAATGGATTTACCAAAATAAAAAGTTTTAATCAAAAGCATAAAAGTTAGTTTATAAATATTTTTTTTTTATTTTCTTTTTAACAATTTATAAAAAATTCCCTAACAACAAATACAACTTCAAAAAAAAAACTCAATAAATTAAATTAACACCAAATAATAACACTTAATCCGATTGCCTTCCCTAAAACTATGGACTAGAACTTCCACATTTAAACCTAATCTTTGGTTTAAAAATTTAACTAACAAATAAATTAACAACATTTTTTTAAATTTATGCAATAAATAAAATGTAACTCCTATTTTCCTAATTTTTGGTATCCTAGCTGTATGTTGTGCTTCTATATTAATTAGTTGTAGTTCCACAATTTGAATTATTATGCTTATTCAGGAGTGACATCCTTGAGAAGGACTTGTTGCAGACTTTGCAGGCGTATTTCTTCACATCGACATGGGTTTGCTGATGAGCACGCAAATTTGAACGATCGGCGAAGGAACGATTGCAATCGGTGCACGAGAATGGCTTCTCACCGGTGTGGGTGCGGATATGTCCTTGTAATAGCCATGGACGGGAGAAAGCCTTATCGCAGATGGGACACTTGCAGGGCAGTGTATGCGTACGAATGTGCAGTTTTAGAGCACCAATCGATGTGTATAATTTGCCACACTCGTGACAGGAATGTGTCTTCTTCTCTTGATTGCATTCGGCAGCTGGACAGTGGTATTGTTGATGCTTGGAAAGACCAACTGAGGTGGAGTACATTTTGGAGCATTTGTCGCACTTGAAACGGTAGTTCTTGCTATTGGCCGGTTTGATTTCTGCTGATGGTCCTTCATTGAAGATGTGTAACAGGGCGGGCAATGGAATGTCATTTCGAACGGTGAGATCCTCTGGCTCCGATGATGCATATGAAAAGGAGCTTGGGCTGGTTGGGGGTGTCAATAGACCACTGAATACCGAAGACGCCGATGGCTGGCCAAAGGAGTTCCATCCAGCTGACATAAAGTTGTACGGCATGAATCCATTATTGTTGGTTGGGCTGATTCCTCGTAGATGAATGTTTTGGTATTCCATAAAGCAAGTTTCACTTTTCACTGAAATTGGTGACTCAGGACGAGTGTGTTTTGTCAAGTCGATGCAGTCAGGAAATGAATTGACTGAATGATTCCAGTCAAAGTTACGTTTTGCTTCACTTTCACAATTTTCTTCAGCTTTCCGCTTGATGGATAAATCCTGTGGTTGATCATCGATAAACGATGATGCTGCGATCGGTTCTTCGTAGAAGACAGGACGTTTCTTGAGAGGGCACTTTTTGTAGTCTTCCATTTTGATAATGTTTTCATTTGATTTTCCGACAATGTTAAGCATGTTTAAGAAATATATTTTACACTTTTACTACACGTTTACAACTCGAGCTGTGCGCTGCGAATGATACGTTTTCAAAAGTAGCACCTCCTTTTATACCAAGCGGACTGATCCTCGAAAGTACGGCTTTGCTATAGAATTGTATCCTGTGATCTACCTGCTGGGACATATGGCCAGGGAATATACCGAAAAATTGTAATAGGGAGGGGATGATATTGTGTGTGTAAGATATTGGTTCCATTCAGAATGTACACCGAGTGCATATGCAGTTCTTTTGTGCGGGTCACAGCATCTTTTTATTTAAGGTAGGAATAGGAACTATACTGATTTATCGCATCTGTGGGATGTGCAGCTAAGAAATATGATTTCCCCTCTCAAAGTATACAGTATGCAATTAGATGCAGCACGTGATCGTATAGATTTTTCAACCATCTGCAAGCGGGACAGGCCTGCAGCCTATGTTTGTGATCATAGCATACTTTGGGTTTTGAAATTTTATTAGAAACCACAAAATGTAGACTGCAAGTTAACTTCGGAAAGGATTCAATCTTTCGATATTATTGATAAAAATCCTTCATGCTGTAAGGCATAAAGATGTTAGTTTACGTCTAATAGAGCGCTGTACTTTAAAAAAAAAACATTCAGAATCATTTGAATAAGATTGGTTTGCACGAGTTAAGACGCTGTACAGAGCCGTGGCTAGACCAATTTTCGGTCCATTGTGATACCACATGGATTTTGCCCATTCTCCTTGTTACCTGTTAAAAAAACCACTCTGAAACGGATGAGACTTCTCCCTTCCTTTCTCTTCTCACTCGCTGAGATTTCGAAATAAGTAAGCTCCAAGATGAAGCTTTCTTTTAATTCATAGGGCCGGGTAGTTTCAAAGATGAAGTATTGTTTCTTCTTCCTCTGCGACCATACAACTCCTGCAGAACTCGTTTGAATAAAGCCTTAGCCTCCCTGTATGCCTACCAATTAGACAGTGTCAAGTCGCACCTATGGTGGCACTAATGGTCTAGCGAGCTTAGTGTCGATTGGATCTTCTTAAATCCAGTTTGGTTATTTGACACGTCGTGCCAAAACTCCATCTAAGAATTGATTTGCTGTTAGCGTGTAGCAATGGGAATACGAAGTGCACCCGTATCGGGTATGACTGGTAATTTAGTTCCATGTCTGGCGAGTTCATCAGCCTTACAGTTCCCTGGCTGGAATGTCACAATGCCCAGGCACCCAGCAAAGGTGAAAGGTGCTGTGACATCTTTTGAAGAGATGAACGGCAACCTAAGGCTGTCATTGAATTTGTTGAGACTGATTCCAGGGATTTCATGGCCGCTTGGCTATCTGAGAAGATGTTAATATCCCGGCAGATATTATAATCTCTTTCAGCCAAGATAAGGCTTCTTTGATCGCCATGAGTTCAGCTTGGTAAACGCTGCAATGATTAGGAAGACGGAAAGATAGGCTGAGTTTAGATGACACCAGGCCTCACATTGTCACTTGTTTTGGAACTATCGGTATACAAGTGGACCAAGTCGATTTGCACGGGTTCGTTACTTTACCATGACGATCTGTCTGGGATTGTGACCTGAAAACTGCTTTAAATCGGATGGCTGAGTTAGCTACCATTGACTTACTTACTTACTTAAGTGGCCTACAGTCCGTGATGAAACTGGGCCTCAACCAATATGCCTCTCCAATTAGCCCGGTCGTTAGCTAACTGCATCCAGTTGTGCACTCCAAGTTGGTTGAGATCGGTTTCTACTTGTGCGCGCCACTTAAGGCGAGGTCTTCCTCTACTGCGTCCGACGTCTGGCTGGGTATCGAAGACTCTGCGAACCGGAGTATTGGTGTCCATTCATTCTACATGTATTAGACATCTTAACCGTCCAATGCGGAGTTTTTTGACCAGGGGTATGTCGCTGTACAGCTCGTATAGTTCGTGGTTGAATCTTCGTCTCCATAGCCGGTCAACGCAAACGGGACCAAAGATTTTTTCCCTCGAATCGACCAAGGATTTCTTCATCCGCTTTTGATACGGTCCATGCTTCAGCGCCGTAGAGCAGGACTGGGATTATCAGGGTCTTATATAGGATCTCCTTAGTAGTTCGAGTGAGGGCTTTACTACTAAATTGCCTTCTTAGCCCGAAGAAACGGCGGTTGGCAAGAGTAATTCTTCGTTTGATTTCTGACGAGATGTTGTTGTCAGAGTTTATAGCGGAGCCGAGGAAGACAAAGTCCCGTACTACCTCAAAATTATATCTGTCAATGGTGACGTTCTGTCCAATTCGTCGATGTTGTGTGTCCTTTCGTGTTGACAGCATATACTAGGCTTACCCTCGTTTACAGCTAAACCCATAGCTCTGTATAGTTCGCCTCTATAAATGCTGTCGTATGCAGCTTTCAAATCGATAAATAGGTGGTGGGTATCTATTTGGACTTCTTGGGTTTTTCTGGTTCGCCGAAGTGTAAAAATTTGATCGGTTGTGGACTTTCTTGGCCTAAACCCACACTTATAAGGGCCGGTCAGGTTGTTGGTAAACGGTTTCAGACGTTCACATATTACGGCAGATAGGATCTTGTAGGCGATGTTGAGCAGACTTATGCCCTCTGTAGTTGGTGCAGTTCAGAGGGTCTCCGTTTTTGTGTATCGGCAAACGATGCTGAGGTTCCATTCCTCAGGCTTACTTTCATCCGGCCAGATTTGGGTTATGAGTTGATGGATGTTACTTACCAAGTCATCTCCGCCAGCTTTATAAAGCTCAGCGGAAGACCGTCATTTCCGGCGGCCTTATTATGTTTGAGTTTAGATATTGCTATCCTCACTTCACTTAGGCCGGTTGGTTGGCAGTTTTCGCTGCCGTTGCCAATATTAAATGGTTCATTCTGCCTTACTGCGGAATGTTGTTCGTCATCGCCGTTTAACAGTGTGCAGAAGTGGTTCTTCCATATTCTCAGCATCGACTGTGTCTCAACTACGATACGTCCTTGTTCATCTCGACAGGATTCTGTTCGAGCCTTGTATCCTTGGCTTTGACGTTTTACACTTTGGTAAAAATTTGCGAACATCGTTCCTGGAGTGGCACCTCTCTATATCCTCGATCGCGCACTTTTCTTCCTCTTTTTTCTTCTTTCCGAAAAACCGGTGTTCTTTCCTTCTTCTTCGCCTATAGAGCTCAATGGTAGCTCTCGTTTTCACCTGCAGCTTAGCCTTGTAGGCCTCATTCTTGGCTGCGAGCATCTGTCGGCACTCCTCATCAAACCAGGTGTTTCTTGATCGTGGCCGCGAGCTGCTAAGGGGGTTTGGCGAAATACACCACCGATTCACAGACACGCAGTTCTTTCAACCTTGGTGAGTTTATTGCTGTTTATAGAAATCTCTAGCGCTGTCCACCATACTATTACTCCATATCGAGTTTTCAGTCTTATAACCGAGATATAGAGCCAGTACGAGATACAAGGTTGAATTCCCCCATTTCATGCCTATGGCTTTCCTGGATTAATAAAGTGGGACTGTCGCTTTCTTTAGTCTTTCTGATATGTCCGGCTTCCAGTTAAGCATCCTGTGAAGTGAGGAATTTTGTATTTCCTGGGTAACAGGACCAGTTCAGTCTTGTTGGCGTTTACTCCCTGACCGAAACTGACTGTCCATTTGGAAAGTTTGTGTAGTGCGTTTTAAGGAAGTTCATGGATTGTATTTAAGTTCTTCCCTGAGACTGCGATAAAACATCATCAGCGTAGGCAATCACGTGGCATCCCTCTGCTTCCAGGATTAGTAAGGACGAGTAGTTTACAACTAGGTTAAAAAAATATCAAGACCCGTAAAGAGGGTCTGTATATCTGAGAAAAAGCACCCTTTCGCCCTATTATGTTGCTTCCAGTTATACAGTCCAAGCGCTCTGTCGCCCACGATCCAGTGATTCTTAAACCGGAGGTTCGTTTTTCCTTGTCGCCTAGAACCTAAAGGCTGGGATTTGACGATTCAGCTGGCGCATTATTGTTCATTCTCTCGATGTGATCGAGTCAATGTAGTCTACTTGTTGTTGCCTTTTGTACTACATGCACATCTTGGTACAGCGCAAAACGTGTGTGGCGTCTACTCCTCCATTTGCCTCTCTTGCATACGGGAATTAGATGATCAGATCATATTTTTCCCCTCTAATCTACTCAGATTGCATATGGGGTAAAAAAATGGGCCGATTTGTCCTTTGAAGCATTTTCTAGTTGCTGTTTGATTTCAAGTCGCCATCTGCAGTCATAGTTGCGTACCACATCATCGTAACATCTTGTCAAAAATGTGCTTTCAAATAATCAATATCCAAAAGCATATCCATAGCAATATCGATAAACATTAAAAATTCAAAATCACAGGACAAGGACCTTCCACTCAAATTACACCAATCCTTTCAACATAAACCACCTTTTCCCTGATTCATAAAGTAAATACTTTTCCAAATCGGAACTACTCTTGACAAACTTCCTTCATAATCGTGACATTTCTCAATGTCCTCAAACATTTATTCAGCTTTAATCACTTCCTGCAATCACAGGCAATACGTATCTAATGAACCTATCTGGCAGTCTTTATTTAATTACCATCTGACGTCTGCTACAACCCTTTTAATCCTTTCTACTCAAAAGGGAAGTCCTTCAATACGGCGCGCACACAAGAATGCAGAAAGCAGGTGAGTGTACCCCTCCTGCAAACAACACAAAGCTGATCCTTGCCATCGAGCAGAATCCAAGTCATTCACTTATATACGCATTCAACTGAAAGGAAGAGTGAAGACGCTTGTATGTGCTGTGTACAATGTGCACTGTATCATACATTCAAGGTTTGTGCAGGTTGTGCATTCCTCATTCATTCGAATGAATCCTTTGCAGAAAAAAATCGAACCAAATATTGAACACCCGCACTATTCACATTGTTTGCGATCCTCTTTAAAGGATGACGAGTGGATGTCTTCGAGCTACCTATATTATTGTAAGCCCAACAGAAGGTGAGTACGATATGACTCTGTGTACATAGGAAAGGTGCAGCTTATGCAATGTTTTTTTTTTTTTGTCAAAGTAACACACCTGCGTCAACTGCACAATATCTGATTCCAATGCCTGGATGATGATGATGAAAGTCCTAACTACTTGCCGGTGATCTTTAAGCGGATCGCTTGTGCCATTCTCAATTTTCAGATTTGAGGTTACCATACCGATACCCGCAGATAAAAGGATATTCCTCTTCGCATTGTTCGGTTTAATATTCTAAGATTGCGCAGTGCGCCTGTTCAGTGTCTTTGATGTTCGACCGTCCTTATAGCTTAGAGACCTAAGAGACAGAGGTATCATTACGCTTGACTTCGCAACTCTTACGCATTGTTTGGACATTATTGTTCTGCAAAAGAGAATAGAAATCAGATCATCAATTCAAAGTTGCGGCATCGGAGGTGGATGAAAAGTATCACTTTCGGCAAAATAAGAATGCCAGGATGCGCATATGGTGACATCAAAGGTGTCATAGGATTGGCCATGACCCAGTGTTTGGTGTTTTCCTAGAAAACCACAGTTTAAGGATTTTTTTTTAAAGAATGACAATCGATCAGATGAATGAATTCTCGATTATCCGGTGGTTTGATATACAATAAACGGTTAAGGGTGTATATTTCAGGTGACGCAGTAATGTGTTTCCTTGTTGTGAGCGAAAATATCGTCGGTACTGTTTGTAGTTGATAAACACTCAATTTTTGGCGGCTAAAATATTTAAAAAGGAAAACAGTCCAGGCAACAAGGGTCTGGAAATTTTTAAGCCCCACAAGCAAGTGATTGATTGTTTAGTTGTAAATGCCTGGAAAAAAATTCCAACGGCTATGTCTTAAGTTACGCTGACATAGTTCAAGAGAACGTATGCCTTAAATACGATGTTGCAGTGGTAAAAGCTAAGACTTAGACTTTAGAAATATATTGTAAATTATAAAGCAGATTTAGACTCCCAGGATAATTGTTCGATTGGGGATCCATTTCCGAATTTTTAAGTTCAAAAGATTTGAAGAACCCTATGGTCATTTCTAGAAATCCTTTGATGCAGAAACTTCCACTTTTGTGGCATGTGTATTTTGTATGAGTTACAACGTCGTCAGGATCCCAAACGAGCAAACTCAGCTGGAGGAATTCGACCATGTGCATTCTTTCGACTATCGGAGGACGAAATGGTCGCCCATCGCAAGAGTTGTAAAGCGAGAATCAGGTCTGGGCAAAATAAATCCACCGATAAACAGAAACCTAACAAACGACGAAATCGACCGACATTTACTCCAAATGAATGAGGTCATCACAAGGTCAATGGACTGAAATATCCGGTTTCCGACGACCAAAAGGAGACATATCGAACGCCTACACTCGATGCACTCCACAAAAACAAAAGCGCACTACTTTCGAGGCATAAACGGCAGCATAGACAGTTTATTGACAAACAAGCTTCAGAGATTCGGGCATTGAAGTCACTGATCAAACATCTCCGACAATTAATCCCGGGGAAATACAGAAAATCTCAAATTTTGTACTAGGGCAAGAAAATTAAGTAGCCCGAATATTTTCCAACAAAAAAAATATTCAGGAGAAAGGATCATAAAGACATTCCATGTGTTCGAATTTCTCAAATAAAAGAGAGCAGACAGACACTCATGGCTGTTGGTATATGAACGGAAAGTGTTTACTCAAATGAAGGTTTTTTCACGATGAAATATCCTTAAGAGACGGCGAATTCGATAAGCACACTATTTTTTAGAGCGTATTTACGGTGAAAAATCCTTTTCGACCAAATCGCGATATTGCAGAAAGAGTCCTTCTAAATCGCTTTTATCTACGTATACTGAACTTCAAGCTTGGCGATCTGAGAATCGCGGTTTTACCTATTCAATGGCGAAAACCATTCAAATGACTTAGCCAATAGTTTGATGTTCGTTCGTTCGTTCGTGCAAAAAGCTGAACTCCAAGACGTCTTTGTATCACCGAAAAATAAAAAAAATCGGCCGGATACTATGGTATCGCAAACTTTGAATTGAGGCTCCCGCCAATAGAATTAGTTGACATTTTTACCACCCTGTTTGACAAAGCACTGAGGTGTATTGGAAAACGCCGGTGGTACATCCTATTCCTTAAAAAAATAAGGTCAAAACAAACCCTGCTAAACTTCGGTCAATAAGCCTCCTATCGAATCTAGGTATTCGAAAAAAAAAATCAATTTAAGTGGGACGAGGAAAATAAAATTATCCCGAAACATCAGTTTGGTTTTCGAGCGAGGCATAGAACTATTCATGCCGCATCGAAACTAGTGTCCGACATCCAATGGAATAAATATCAGGTCAGAAAATTGAGGTCATTAACATACTTTTGCAGCTTGACTTCTATCACATTAGGGGATATTGCGATGGTTGGAAATTAAAGATCAATTTCCGAAAACGAAAGAATTCTGTTTAGAACCCTAGGGCTTCTAGCGATACCAGAAACATCTGAAAAAAAACTGGTATCATTGGATAGCATGGACCTCCGTCGGCGGTGAGAAGTTAAATAACGAGTGATTTTTTAAGAGTTAAGTTTTTCAGGTTGGCAGCAATGGTTGGTAATGGCGTCCAACCATCATCTGTCATATTGAAAAGTTTCCAGTATACTCTGCCATTTAATCATGGAAAGACTTACAAACGAGCAAAGATAGCAAGTTATTGAAATTTGTTATCAATTTTGGAAGCATCCGACCAAATTATTCCTATGAATTGGTGAATTTTGCTTTTTTTATCGTTCTTTTTTAGCTTAAGTTTAGATATTGCTGTCCTCAATTCCTTAGGGCGAGTGGTTGCTAGATTTAGCTGTCGTTTAGTTCGACAGCGGGAGATCGTTCGTCATCGCCGTGTAACAGTCTGCAGAAGAGGTTTTTCCACACTCCAATCTTTCCATACCTTAATGCGAACATGTTTTTTTTGGTCAGTATGAGCTTGGTTGTATGTGTATGTATTTCAAAAAAATATCAGAGCAGTTTAATACTCACCTATGCTGGGCGCTTGAGCATAGTGACATTGACTGACGAACTCGAAAGCCATTGAACTAAATTACCAGTAGTACCCGACACAGGTGCACTAGGTATTCCTATCGCTACATGCAAAAGCTTACTAGTGCAGCATGCTAACAGCAAATCAAATCTCAGATGGAGTCTTGGGACAACCGTGACGTGTCAAATAACTAAACAAATTTTACTGAAGCTGGATTAAAGTAGTTCCAAGAGACTCTGATTTCGCTCGCTAGACCATATATTAGCGCCACCATAAGTGTCAGCACTGGACACTGTTTAATACCTTCACTCAAACGACTTCTGCAGGAGTTGCATGGATGAAGAGGAAGAAGAATCAATTCTTCATCTTCATTGTAACTGCCCGGCCCTATCAAACGAAAGAAAGCTTCATGTTGGAGCTGACCACTTTCAAAATCGATTTGACAAAATTGGAAGTAAAAAGTCTCCTCTGTATTATTAAAAGCTCAAAGGTAACAAGAAGAATGAACACAATTCACGTGGTATCACATTGGACCAAAAACTGGTATAAAGTATGCTGTTGAACTCACTGGCAGTCACTTAAATCTCACCTGATGAGTTTGGTTACGACATCACCCTCTTTCTGGATCCGAAGTGTGGAATTTAATAAACCTCACTTCAGGGTTAGCAGGCACCAAATGTGGTCGATACGACCACTTATTGCGACATCTCTGGTAGACCCAGTAGAGACGCTCAAAAGAACGCCTTATTGTTGGGTCTTTGCATCAATAGCGTAAAAGTAGAAAAAACATTTATGCAGCAAGTGTTTATGCTCCGGATAGCTTTTTACTAATAGCCAATCATATGTGCATGGCAAGTTCTTAAATCTGAATCGAAAAAGGACTCCGGGCCTTTACCTCTGAATATCTTCAAAAAGCGAGTGTCAAGTGTTGCAGTGTAGTAGTGAAACAGTCAAAAGTAAATGGAAATTCTTCACATAATATGTTGAAAGATACCCAGCCGAGATGGTGGTCGACTTGGTCAGAAAATCGTATTTCATTTTAGCGAGATAATGATCTGGATAGGGTTAATATAACTCTCCCACACTACTCCATCTTTACAGATCAGCTCAAGTGGTTAGCATTTTTTCCTATTCTCATTTGACATGGGCACATAGCTTGCATCTAGTCAGGAAATTGCCAACAAAGTAAAATCGTTTCGTCATGATATTTCATTAATAAATCTGAATACCCATTTGATTGGCGCACCTTGCATTACGTCGAATCATTTACAGTTCCAATAAATGCAATCGCAGCATATTGCACATCCCACGCGATGACCAATTTACCCGGTCAACAAACAAATCACTTCTCGATCAAATCCGCCCGCTATCTGTTGGCTAATTTGCTTCCTCCATCTAATAAACTAAACGAAAAAGAAATCATACCTCCAAGGCACTCCCCCAGAGCTACTCATTGACATCATGGAAGAAGTTAGTGGCACAAACGGTTTATCGCATGCCAGTCGCCCGTTTTCAAAGCCCCCATTCCGGTGCGCACAATGCAGCGCCATCACTTGGGCGGTCTCGGCACATCAAAAGCGAAACCCTCTCTGTGTGTGTTTCGGTTTTCATCTAAAGTACCACCTTGATGAGATGGCGATTTGCCAGCCAGCCATCCAAAAAAAGGAAGAAAACCGCAGCGCACAACACAAATCTTATTTGTTTATATGCGTGCCATGGGGACGGGCTCCAGATAGAAGCTAGGCTTGAGCTTAGGTTCGCTCGCGCGCGCGCAACTATTTATTATTAATAATAATCTGCAAGGCGTTTTATTTATTACATTTATCTAGCCATTAACGAACTTTAGATGCTGTCCGCATCTCACTATACACAGATACACCACCACCAACCACACCGGGTATTGTAACCTGATACGTGCGCGCTTTCATCGCATGCGCATCCATCCAAGCAACACGCTTACAAGTACCAAGTACCTATCTATATGCATCTCGGAGTATCTAAGCAAAGCGATGCTTTCCTCCTTTGTGATGATGGAAAACATGCTATGGTGTATGGTGGCGCGGTGCCTCAATTAAACGTGCCCCAATGTGGGCTTTAATTGCCCCGAAACACATCACAATCGCAACAAATGGCAACAATGAGGCAGCGCGCGTCGACAACCGCTCAACTACCATAAGCTGGATGCGGAACGCTACGCGATAAATCTCATTAAGTACCGGGCGCGTGGGCCTCACTGCGCGCAGCGGTCTAATGATCTTTTAATTGTACACCACGCGCGCAAAGGATATATGGAAATCGAGTGCTGAAGTCGGTGTGTGTCGGTTGGCCAAACACCAGATATGGGTGTAGCCGTCGCGAAGTCCCAAACCCAGAACCCATATCATCACAGATGATATGTTTGGCATAGAGTCAGAGAGACGCGTTGAACAGTTTCCTTTTTTTTACGGCTACACTATCATCCGTCCAACAGACGCACGACGGACGGACAAACATCAAATCAATCTCAAGAAGTGTTATCCATTCCATAAACTAACAGATCGTTAGGCTGCCATTGATTGCGCTACCTTATACAAGTCCTTTCTGCCGTATCTACCTGTCTTCATTATACCAAAGACGGTGCAATCAATCGACGAGCTAATGAAAATCCTGCTGAGACTGGTATCCTACCGTCATATCCACCATCAGGTGTCGGAATGGGTAAATTAAAGGTTCACCTTGGCTGTCAGCACAACGGTACACACGTAGCGAGGAAGATAAAGTGAATTAGGATATTAAATTGAGTTGATTATCATTTTACTTCTTTGTAAGCGTATCATTATCCTGTTGGCTCATTAATAGTTGGGAATGGCCACACCGCCATGCCATATGGTCAAGTGCGCGAAGGAAAGTCTTGCACCGACAACGACAGCGAGACTGTGTTTGTCTCTCTGATCCCGATTTGATAAGCCAAGAGGATCGATAACAGCAGCAGGCATGGCACCGTGCGTTACACGCGAGTCCTTTTTTATTTTGTTAGTTCGCCGCCCGAGAAAGGGAAAGGTCCTTCTTTGGTAATTTTAATCGATTGTTGATTTTCATTTTACATTGGACATGGTGCTAGGAAACAACAGTTGTTCTGGCACTAGTCTGACGCGGGATGGGTTCATTATTAGGGTATCCATGCTGGTCAACTAGAAATTGGATGGGTAGTGTCAAAAAGGGAAAACATGTTCATTATCCTTTTAGCATGGTGTATTTCATAGAATTTTTTTTTTTTGAGGGTGGTTGTAACCGTTTTATACTAATTAAATATTTTTTTTTTGATCAAATGTGTTCATGAGGGATAGGGTTGTACAAGAAGGGGTTAAGTCATGGACAATTTGGCATCGAAAAGTCAACAAGCGACGCGACGCAGTGAAAGTGTTGTGCCGTATGTTAGTTTTTGTTTCTGATTAAAATGAAGTGATTGTTATCTAATTACGCGCGGGTTAATGGTGAAAGGGGTTGTGGTGATGAACTTGTAAAAATTGGTGAGCGTTTTGTATTATGGCACGGGTCAACGTCTGCTTGTTGAAATGACTGCCTTTACTTTATTTACGCGAGTAACACATTCGTCATTGCCTAATATGTCATTAAATGCAATTATTGGATAAACAGCGTTAGTCTAGTACAAAATGGCGATGTCAATATAATGAAATAATGAGTAAACGTAACGTCTTATATATTGACAAGCTATGAAATAAGATTGGAGCATGACATTGGCTAAGTTTTAAAACGCATGGAGAATTGATTGAGAATCCAAAAATAACTTTCCGCGGAACATTTTGAACCATGGGGACAACTTATGAAAGGATTAAGGAGAGAAATCGGAAGTCTGGAGAAGCAGCAACATCGAGGGATTGCATTGAATTCTATGATAATCAGTACGGAACAAGACATTCAGTGGTAATTCCATCTGAGAATGTAGATGCATCAGATGAAAATCTGGAAAAAATCACGCCATATTTGGAAGACATTATAGACGATCCGGAAGCACAATCTCAGACCACTAAACAATAAACAACAAAAAAAAAGAAATGATTGACTTCATCAAGTCAGAATCGGATAAGAACAGAAATTATCTAGGGTAGTTAGTTGATATTGAACGCGCCAGCCTTTCAAGAAAGAGTGTAAAGAATGGGGAATTTGAAAGGCCTTTAAAAGTCAGTTAATAGTTTGAGTAAGTCGTTTGTTTTGTAAAAACTAATTAAAATAAATATAAATAGAATTAATAATTCCTCCATAAACAGGATTTAACAATCCATGGTTCAATAAGCAATATGATTGATTATGATTGAAAGTTATAGCAGAAAAAAAGCGTTTAGGCAGTGGCGGCAGATTCAACCGAACAGAAAATATAAAAGTCGATCAACCAGCGAAAAATAGACAACCAAACAATAAAAACCTCAAAAAATGCCTACATTTACTTTGGTGTTGTATGCATGCCCCGGATACTTACTTACTTAAGTGGCTTAGCTCCTTAGCTAACTGCCTCCATTTGCGCACTCCAAATATTCCGCGTTCTGGAGCAGTGTAGCGTAACATTGTTTATTAACGTGTATTTCGCATGTGTTTACTACACAAATGTCAAAACAGAACTGACATTAGGGGCCAATCGCAAAATTAATCGCATTTTCTGATAGGAGGATTACTTTTGCGCCACCTTGTACTTGTGCGCACCACTTAAGGCGAGGTCTTCCTCTACTGCGTCCGACGCATGTCCGGCTGGTAATCGAAGACTCTGCGAGCCGGAGTATTGATACACATTCGTTCTACATGTCCTAGCCATCTTAAACGTTCAATGCGGAGTTTTTTGGCCAGAGGTATATCGCTGTACAGCTGTTTAGTTCGTGTTTGAATCTTCATCTCCATAGCCCGTCAACGCACACGGAACCGACGATTTTTCGAAGAATTTGTCTCTCGAATCCACCAAGGATTTCTTCATCCGCTTTTTATTCGGTCCAAGCTTTAGCGCCGAAGATCAGGACTGGGAGGATCAGGGTCTTATATACGATCTCCTTAGTATTTCGAGTGCGAGGGCTTTACAACTAAATTGCTTTCAATGGCAAAAAAATCAAATTCAAGCAGTTACCTAAGAGAGCAAAGCCTTGTATAAATCATTTTTTGGTATCGAATATGTCAGTTAGGTCGTTTCCGACCATGATGGTGCAGCGAGAATTCTCCCCGCATTCTACACAAACGGACGAGTTTGGGCGGCATATCAAAACTAGACATGGCTCTGTATAGTTCGGCTCTATAAACGCTGTCGTATGCGGCTTTGAAATCGATAAATAGGTGGTGGGTATCGATTTGGACTTCATGGGTTTTTTCCAGGATCTGCGGAAGTGTGAAAATTTGATCGCTTGTGGACTTTCCTGGCCTAAAACCACACTGAAAAGGGCCGATCAGGTTGTTGGTAAACGGTTTCAGGGGTTCACATATTACGGCAGATAGGATCTTGTAGGCGATGCTGAGGAGACTTATGCCTCTGTAGTTGGCGCAGTTCAGAGGGTCTCCTTTTTTGTGGGCAAACGATGCTGAGGTTCCATTCTTCAGGCATATTTTCATCCGACTAGATTTGGCTTATGAGTTGGTGGATGTTACTTACCAAGTGATCTCCGCCAGCTTTATAAAGCTCAGTGGGAAGGCCGTCATTTATCCTTATTAAGCTTGAGTTTAGATATTGCTACCCTCACTTCACTTAGGTCGGGTGGTTGGCAGTTTTCGCTGTCGTTGCCAATATTGAATGGATCGTTCTGCGTGACAGCGGAATCTTGTTCGTCATCGCCGTTAAACAGACTACAGAAGTGATTCTTCCATATGCTCAGCATCGACTTTCAGCATCGATATTTCCTTGTTCATCGCGACAGGATTCTGTTCGAGCCTTGTATCCTTGGTTTTGACGTTTTTAAACTTTGGTACAACTTGCGAACATCGTTCCTGGAGTGACAACTCTCTATATACTCGATCGCGCGCTTTTCTTGCTCTTTTTTTCTGAAAAGCCAGTGTTCTTCCCTTCTTCTCTGCCTATAGAGCTAAATGTCTTGTCTTCACCTGCAGCTTAGCCTCGTTCTTGGCTGCTAGCATCTGTCGGCATTCCTCATCAAACCAGGAGTTTCTTGCTGGTGTCCGCAAGAAACCTACCACATCAGTTGCGGCTGATCTAATGGCTTGTTGGCATCGTTGCCATTGTTGTTCGACAGTAGATGCTAGATCGAGTTAAGGAAACCGTGTGCTGGCTATAGTGGCATTTCGTTCCATTGCGATGTCAATTAGCCTAAGTCGGTTACCACACGTGTTGTCGTGTAGGCTTTATTTTCCGACAATACTGCTAAAGATGTCTTCTCTTCCTACCTATGCTTTAAAATCTCCCAGGACGATTTTAACATCGAATGGTAGTCGCTCATAGGTTTTGTCAAGGAGCTAGTAGAAGCAATACATAGTTTTATCATCTTTTTTATCTGTTGGTGCGTGAGTGCATATAAGGCTAATGTTGAAGAATTTGGCCTTGATGCGGATTGGTACACTGTGTTCGCTAATGTCTTGGAAACATAAGACTTCTTGCCTAGTCTGGCGCTTTTAACAAATCCGCTTCCGTATAGTCGCTGTTTTTGCTCACTTTAACACGGTCTATAGTAGATTTCACAGTTTTGCATCCTCTTTATGCCCGTTTCATCCCATCGTATTTCCTGGTTGGCAGTAATGTCTGTTTTGTAGCAGTTTAGGGCTTCCGTTAGTTGTTCGCCTGCACCTCTCCTCCCTTTCCAGTTGCATATACGAATTTCGTTGTCCTTCGAAGCTTCGTAACATATGTTTTTTTTTCATGGATGGGTAGTTAACCCAAACTACAACCCCCAACCTGGAAGATAAGTTCCAATTTATTAGACACCCCTAGGACATGGGACCATCAGTAACCATCCGCCACTATCTCTGTTCAAGGGGGCTGATTTACCCTTGAGATTCCTAGATAACCTGTTGTCCGAATAAGTCGGAAAAGCTCATCCAGGTTCGCCTGAGACGGCAGACCGGATATTCATACAACCGCTGGGCATTGCCAAGTTTAAGCCTATCAGAGTCTACCCTGGTGCTACAACACCCAACCTTCCCACCAAATGATCTTTTGAGGACAGTTAATAATTGCATTTTTATTTAAATCTGTCATTCCGGTAACCTTATTAATCTTAAGCTTTGAAATAGGTATTCAGACTTAATTTTGAACGGTTCGTTCTGGCTAATGGCGAAAGATTTTTTGACAGTGAGCAAATCATCCTTCAAAATGCGGCGTAATGTAGGTTCTCGGCAAAACTCTTTCTTATCGCTTCAAACAGTTGGATCGTCTTGATTGATCATCGAAAGCAGCTTAAGCTTTCACATGTTTGAAGAAATGCTTCAGGACTCATACTGAACTCTGGATAATGATGTTATATGTGACTTTTATCAGAGATATAAATCGGTAGTTGGTGTTAGACATGGGATCGACTAGCTTGTATAGATGGGGCTGATATTACATTCATCGAGCATGATTTCACACATCCAGATGTGTGGTGTGGTGCATACCCATCTCCTTAGCAATATATCCATGTTCAAGGAATTTCACTGGAAACCAATCTTTTTGATTGCTGTGCTATCTGCTTATCTACTATTAGGGGCTGTAGCAACCCCATCTTGATGGATTGGTTTTTCTTGGCCAATAACTGTCTCAACATTATGCCCACTAAGAAACTGCTGGAATTAATGTTTCAATACACAGTAGACACACAATTACTTGTACGTCTGATGACTAGGTTGCCATAGATTCCCTGTTTCTTTTGGAGAATTGACGGTCCTATGGCTCTATTCACTTTGTGTTCCTTTTGCACTTCTGCTGCTTTTGGTATTTCCAAATATCATTATATCACAGGCATCATTTCGGGGATGGCAGGTTCTCTATGGTGGAAGGATGGTGGGTTAAAAGATTTCAAGTGAATAGTTGGAGGGCTCAGTGGCGCGATGGTTAGTGCGATGAACTGCCGCGCAAAAGGTCTGGGTTCGATTCCCAGCCGTAGCAACACCTGAATGATTTTTCACTGGCCCTCCTCTCGTGATGAACTGACAAATCATCCGAGTAGTATCAACTGTCAAGAATAGCTTATCTCAACTTAGCCGTTCGGAGTCGGCATAAAACAGGAGGTCCCGCCATCGTGCAAGAAGTACACACGCACACATGAATGTTTGTGAGAAAGCTAGGCCCTGGGTACTAACGAGCCTGTTGCGCCAAAAATTTGTATTTTTTTTTTAGTTGGGAAAAAAATGAAAAGTTCTGTTGGTAACAACATTGAATCTAGGGAATCGTTGAGGAGTTTTTTTTTTTAATATGACAGTACGTCTAACCCATAGATCTCAATGGGTCGATAATGAAGTCTAGTGTCCACCACGATGTCCCCACCTATGGAATAGTTATTATCATATGATACAGCATTATTGATTGCCAATTACTCATACTTTAAACCTAAAAATATTCTAAATGCAAGTACCGCTTTGAGATATAAGATATGACCCCCCACGTGGGTGGGTCTAATAAAGATATCCCAAAACAACTTGTTCACGAACACGCAACACTCACGATCGGTGTTCGCCAAAGTCAAAACATCTCTCGCCCGTCAATTCAAATGGAAATTTTGTCCCGCTCGCGAACTCTATTCTATCGCTGAGTTGAACTTTCTTTTCACGATCAAAAATAAAACTCCGAGAACGACTATGACGACGACTACGACAACCGACGACATGAAAACAAGTTGAGCCGACTCCAAGCTAATATAAGCGCTTTTGTCCCTCACTCGGTTGGGTTAAAAGTTCGCCACCATACACATTTGTCATATTGTTCGCTGCATATCATCAGCACCATCGTCATTGTTTGGTCTGGCCGGGCGGCCGGTCGGCAAGGAAGTTGACAACGAACAGCCTTTAAAATGACAACAAGCCATACCTCGGTCGGTCCACAGCGAGGGGGGTTAGCGAAACGCGAACGAGTACACTGCAGATACAACCGATGAGATACACTACTCGTACACTCGTACTCTCAGCCCCAATGCCAAAGATCATTCACAATTGGCAGCATTAAAATGCTAATAGCACCCCATTGACATTCATATCGATCCACATTCGCCATTCAATCGGGGGACGACCGAGAGAAAATCCA
This sequence comes from Rhingia campestris, assembly GCA_932526625.1. Classification (NCBI taxonomy): domain Eukaryota; kingdom Metazoa; phylum Arthropoda; class Insecta; order Diptera; family Syrphidae; genus Rhingia; species Rhingia campestris. The sequence goes on from OW052182.1 coordinate 171,625,126, forward strand.
TGTCAACCCGATCCGGACAAGCGCTATACAACTATACAAGCGCGGCAAGCAGTTAAGTGGCATCTTTAGTGCATCGGATGGATAGGCAATAGGTATATAGTCGATAGATCCGATTACTTCGAAAGTATGCTTCGATAAAGGGAGGGAGGTGAATGGTGGATCTTGAACGAAAAAAAAAACAACAACTCAACCAACTGATGGCATTATCTCTTGCAAATCATGTTGCATCGATGACATCCATGATGGGCTTGAAAATAGACCGTAGCCGTAGTCGTAGCCGTGTTTTCCCGAGGAAGAAGAAGATGATGCGCACAGTTTGCATGTCATGGTGGCAAAGACGAAGCAAACAGGCAAGTTGGCGACATGAACGCTAAGAAGGCCGGATACTAGTCGATGATGTCGCGTGGATTTTCTATTAATCCCGAGATTACGTTTAGTTCACTGACTATTAATTTGCTCCAAATACAACATGGTGGAGGCGCATCGTTCCTCTTTATAGTTGCCCCCTTCCTCGGCAACGGCTTATTGCACATGAGATGTTAAAGATCTCTCTTGTGCTGCGTTTACCTATGTGGCGGATGGGGTCGGTATCTTGCATCTAAAGCAGAATAGACGATCGTCGTAGACAATTTGTTATGTTGAGAGATAAATAGGTGCTAATGTCGGTATCGATTAAATGCCTCGTTATACAGATATTACACTAGGTGTTGCAAAAATGTAAACACTTGCTTAATAACATAATGAGTGCTTAATCATGGAAGTCTGAGAACGAGGGGTTATTATTCAGTAAATGTAAATGTCATGAGGGGTGAACTCACTTAAGACTCCAACACTACATTTATGCCAATTAACTTGGGTTTGATAGTATTATTACATGAGGTAATTTGTTGTGGAAACATATATCCCAGCAATTCCGTAATGTCTTGATGGATCTATCTATTAAATCAACTCAAAGTATCTACTGTTAAAAATCGATCAATAATTATCAATTTTGTTAGGACATCGTTCTTCAGTAATTGGTACCGGAAGAGGGTAAAATTTGGCTGCCAATCAATATCCAACTATACAGGTGACTCAGCTTAATACGCTTCGCTGATCACAGTAGTTTCTGTAGCAGATAAATTGGCAGAATGCGGTCACAATGTTGACGATACCAAACGATGATATATCCATTTTCATTGATAGTCTGACTACAAAAAAAGGAATCACTACTCTCAAAATTAAAGCTAAGCTTGTTTAACTTACCACAAAGAGCTGCACGATCTTGGGCTTCATCAAAATTTTAGAGTTTGCTGAGTCCCTGAAACAGGAACATACAGGGTAATTAAACTGCCAATTTATTGCAAGCTAAACGCTCTGCCACCAGCTTAGAACAAGTAGACCAGTCTATAACACCGACACTAAGTGACTTTAACTCACGGGTGGATTTTGGCGAGGCTAAGAATTCCCTCCAATACCAGTGATATATAGAAGACAGTGTGTCCAGACTCCAGAGTATGATAAAACTAAAATCCACAAACTTCTTCGGAAAAGCAGGAAATTTGTTTACATTCTTAAGTGGCGCTTCAGTCGAAAGTGAAACTGCGCCTCACACAACATGCCTCTCCAATTAGCCCGGTCCTTAGCTTACTCCCTCCAGTTGCGCACTCCAAGTTAGTTGAAGTCGGTTTCTACTTGTGCACGCCACTTAAGGCGAGATCTTCCTCTACTGCGTCCGACGTCTGGCTGGAAATCGAAGACTCCGAGCAAGAGTATTGGTGTCCATTCGTTCTACATGTCCTAGCCATCATATATGTTCAATGCGGAGTTTTTTTGCTTAGGGGTATGTCGCTGTACTGCTCTTATAATTCTTGGTTTAATCTACGTCTCCATAGCAAGTCAACGCAAACGGGACCGAAGAATTTTCCTTCAGCCACTTTTGAAGCGGTCTATGCTTCAGCGGCGTAGACCAGGACTGGGATGATCAGGGTCTTATATAGGATCTCCTTAGCAGTAAGAGTAAGAGCTTTACTACTGAATTGCATTCTTAGCCCGAAGAAACAGCGGCTGGCAAGAGTAATTCTTTGTTTAGACGAGATGTTGTTCTCAGAGTTAATAGCGGAGCCGAGGTAGACAAAGTCCCATACTAACTCAAAGCTATATCTGCAATGGTGACGTTCTACCCCATTCGTCGATATTGTGTGTCCTTTCGTGTTGACAAATGTGTATGCTGCCTTAGTTTAGTCCGACCAATGGTGTCAATATCGTCGGCGTATGCTTGAACTTGAACCGATTTATGGAATATATACTGTGCATCTCGTGGTGACTCGAGAGTTTTGCAAAACTGGACTTATTTGGTACTGAATGTGTCGTTGTTATCGCTTCAAACCCTAGTGGACCAGCGATAATTCTCCATCGTCATCCTGCACAGACGGGCGAGCTTGGGCGGTATACCAAAACTAGACATGGCTCTGTATAGTTCGTCTCGATAAATACTGTGGTATGTGGCTTTGAAATCAATTAATAAGTATTGGGTATTGATTAGTACTTCTTGGGTTTTTTTTTTCCAGGATCTTCTGAAGTACAGAGATTTGATCAGTTGTGAAATTTCCTGACCTAAAACCACACTACTAAGGACCGATCAGGGCGTTGGTAAACAGTTTTAGGCATTCACATATTACGGCAGATAGGATCTTGTAGTCGGTATTGAGGAGACTTATGCCTCTGTAGTTGGCGCAGTTCAGAGGGTCTCCTTTTTTGTGGATCGGGCAAACGATGCTTCTTCAGGCATCCTTTCATCTGACCAGATTTGGCTTATGAGTTGGTGCATGTTACTTACCAAGTCACTTCCGGCGCCCTTATTAAGCTTGAGTTTAGATATAGCAATCTTCACTGCACTTTGCTAATGTGGTTGGTAGTCTCCCCTGTCGTTGCCAATATTGAATGGTTCATTCTGCCTGACAGTGTTGTTCGTGATCGCCGTTTAACAGTCTGCAGAAGTGGTACTTCCATATCCTCAGCATCGACTGTGTCTCAACTACGATATTTCTTTGTTCATCTTGACAGGATTCTATACGAGCTTTGTATCCTTGGCTTTGACGTTTTACACTTTGGTAAAACTTGCGAGTGGCACCTCTCTATATTCTCGATCGCGCGCTTTTCTTCATCTTTTTTCTTCTTACTGAAAAGCCGATGTTTTTCCGTTCTTCTTTGCCTATAGAGCTCGATGGGAGCTCTCGTCTTCATCCATCTACAGCTTAGCTTTTTAGGTCTCATTCTTTGCTGCGAGTATCTGTCAGCATTCCTTATCAAATAAAGGGTTTCTTGCTGGTGGGCCCAGTTACATCCATTTACGGCTGATCTAATAGATTGTTGATATCGTTGCTCTGTTCTTGATCATTTGATGCTGGTGGTATGGTGTTAATCGATATGTTAAGTCATACAAGTTCTGCGAAGGACTTGCTATTGCAGTCTTTCGAAATTAAATTTTTTAACAACATTTCTTATATGTTATTGACGGGCTCAGTGGCGCGATGGTTAGTTTGATGAACTGCCGCGCAGAAAGTCTGGATTCGATTCCCAGCCGTAGCACTAGCAACACCGAAATGATTTTTCACTGACCCTCCTCTCGTGATGATCTAAAAAAGTAGGAGGTCCCGCCATCGTGCAAGAAGTACACTCGCACACACGAATGGTTGTGAGAAAGATCGGCCCTGGGTACAACCGATCCTGTTGCGCCAAAAATTTGTATTAATTAATTTTTTTTTGTTGCGTAGTGGATACCCACATTCTTTCCTTGGCTGCAGCAATATATAGGTCCGTGTCGATGTTAGCCCCTCGGAATGTCTATCCCAATGTGATCAATTTGATTCACTGTTCGTTGATCTGTAGACCATCATGCCCCAAAATGGATATCGACGTGAGGAAACCGAAACCGTCTGCTGCCAGCGACGTCAATTAGCCTTAGTCCGTTCCTAGACGTGTTGTCGTTTCCTACCGTTTCGTTGAAATCTCCAATCGATTTTAAAATTGTACTTCGTTAGTCGCTCAGTCGTTTTTTCAAGGAACTCGTGGGAGCAGTCTTTTGCTATTTCGTCTTTTTCCTCCGTGCGTCGGGTCGTGAGCGTATATGTTGTTGAATTTGGCATATTATACAATGAGTTTGCTTATATCTTAAAAACATAATGCTTCTTGCTTAAGCCTAGCACTTTTAACAAATCCACATTAAAATAGTCGCTGTTTCTGCTCACTATAACATACCCTCAGGGGTATAGGTGTGGGCAAAATCCTCATCTTTCAGTCCTTCTCGCGGGCGCCTACCTGAAAATGACTAATCAGCATGCCTGTTTAGTGTTAGCCAAGGGTCCCACTTAGATATTGACCGTGCGCTGTAACTTGTTGCATTGCACGATCAATTTATAAGAGGGAACCATAAGTTTGAGGTGGGAGAAAACCAGTAAACCCAAATCCAAGGTGGAACAGCAAACGCCGACGGATGCATGGCTAAAAAGGGAGTTTTAAGCCGCTAGTTTGTGAATTTCGGATACCGGGCTACCTCCGATCTCAAGATAACCTTCCTGTGGTTAGACGGATAGACCACGGGCGACCAATAAATCCCGCCTACTCGTGGGAATAATTGAATTACCAAAAGAAAAAAACATAGAGAATAATGCCTCTACAAATGCATCAACAACTAGGGATGTTTAAGAACACCCTGTCGATACCAACACGACACCTGCCAATCGGGAAGGGTCACAAATCAGCGATTTCCAGATGATGAGCCTAGAAGAGAAATCGTCTCATCTGAGCGACTCAGCCTCGGAATCAAGTACTATATACAGCATCAGTATACTCTCCTGGCAAATCGGCTCAAACTGATTCCAAGCGCATCAGATTCACGCCAGCGGAATATCGTCGTTTCAACAGAGCGCTGAAATAGGGTAGCAGCATAGAGCAAGCCCGCGTCATTGCAAAAACAAAAGATGATGCTCTTCAAGAAGCCAAACGTATGAGATCTGAGGACAACACACCACCTCAGTCCGAAGCGAAACGAGCTCGCACTGGGAAAACAACCTCTGACAGAACCACCTATAGATATATATCGAGCTATGTCAGATTGGGTGTCGTACCAGTCGATATCGATCGCAATCCTCTCACAAATGAACAAATGGTTCAGATACAAGAGAGGATTATGGACATCACGATCGAGCTGCGCGACGGGGAGCTTTCCGCGGCACAACTTTCAAAGCCGGACGGCTCTTGTTAGTATGTGCGGACATCACAACTTCAGAGTGGATGAAAACCAACTTCCTCAGACTGAAGGAGAAATGCGAGTTGGAAGTAATGCTTGTGGGAGAGGAAGACTTTCCGAAACCACATGTTGTCAGAGCTTTCTTCCCGCAGAGACACAAACGAGAGGATACTGGCAATACTAGACGGTCAGAACAAAGACCTGAATACGAGAATGTGGAGAGTTCTGCAAAGATCGGACGAGAAAGACGTCGCCCACATGGTCTTTGCAATTAACGAGAGAGCGATGCGTAGGCTTTCGGAGCTCAATTAAATAAATTAAACAAGGTACAACGGCTTGCCTGTCTGGGCATTACCAGAGCTATGTGTACCTGTCCCTTAGCGACTATAGAAGCCTTAATAGGACTAACGCCCCTCCACATTTATATAAAAAAAGTGGCAATTCGCAGTTTGATACAAGCGGTAGAGTTAAACATTAGCGAACACCTAAAACAAATTGAACTTCTATCCGAAATTCCAGAACTTGACATGATCTGTGCGGTTACAGACCGCTTACCAATGACACTAAACCCTAGTGTATTCCAAGCTGAGCTCCATGCCATAACCCTTCTGTGCAATCCCCAAATCAGCCATAAATCTGGTTATAAAAAACTGGGAACAAAACAATTTTTTTTCATACTGGGAAAACATCCCAGGCCTAAGACAGGCCAAAAGAGCTCTTCAGCCCTTTAAAGCAGATTCCAATAAGATACTAAATCTTCGCAGGCACGATATCAAGAAGTTAGTAGGCTACCTAACTGGTCATCACGGTCTGCGATATCACCTAAATAAAATGCATCTAGTCGACTCACCGGAGTGCAGACTATGTCTAGAAGAAGACGAAACAGCCGAACATATCATATGTGAATGCCCGGCCCTTTACGGTATGAGAAGGGAATCTTTATTCAGGGAATGTTTAAGTCCCGAAGAACAGAGAAAATCTTCGGCTGAAAGTATTATCAGCTACATTAGGAAAGTAGAAGCGCTATTAACCTAAAAAACATCTGACGGCAAGCATAATAGATCTTTTAGGTCGATGTGCATCTTACTGCTTAGGCAAGTCAGAATTTAAAAAAAGGGGTATATTAGTTTTGATACTCAGAATCGCTATCTGAGTCAATTTAGTTATGTCTTCCCTTGTGTCCATCCGTCCGTACGTCACCAGTTTATGGGCCTTAAATTCTGAGCTTTAATGATGAAATTTGGTAGACGTGCTCTTTGTTACTCCCAGAAAAGCGTAGTTTTTGGGCAAACGGTAAAGAATTTTGAAACATCGCCAGAACAATATATCTAAACAATCTCTTTTCGGCTATATACGCTTTTATCACGCCATATTTTTAGTGACGTTTTCAGTAAAAAATGGTTTTCTCTAAAATTTTGAACTTGAACATTTCGTCTATAGATCATTTTACCCCACACCCACTTTTTGATGGGCGTTTTCTAAAAAATAGATATTTGTTTACCGTATCCCATAGCATATGTCACAGAAAAACGTTGTTTTTGTCGAACCGTGAAAGATTTTGATAAACTGTCTGAACAATCTGTGGTGTTAGTGCCATATTATATATTTTATCCACATAAGTTTTTTAGCCTCGCAAACTTTTTGGGGATATTAGTTTTAAAGAAGGCATGAGATAGAATAGGACAGCGTTTTCCAAAGTGTGCTCCGCGGAGCACTTGGTGCTAAATAAATTGTGTAAAAAGATGTGGGAATCCCCGACAAATGAAAATTATTAAAGAGACGTACCAGAGACGACCATATACGCTGACGCTAACTGAAATTTGTACTGTGACGACGTTTCTCTGGTTTTAAACGCGCCCAATAGACGGTTTTTGTTGCGTCGGTATCTATTTATACAGGTTAAAACGAATCGTAGTGCGGTGTATTTAATCTATATTTTGCTTTTAGTGCGTGAATTTTACTTTTTATTTGCTTTTTTGTACATTGATGTGACTCTGTGGATCTATCGACGTGAAAAGATCAAAAGATCGTGATAGATCAAAAATAATAGGTACTATGGATCGCTGGCTAAAGTCTGGGTCGTTAAAAATAACCGCTGAAAGCTCCTTAACAGCACCCCCAGTTTATTTCATAATGGGAAGTTTCCTATCGCTAGAACCGCATTTGTATTAGATGCGTTTTGTTGGATTTAAAATATTTTTTTTCTGTTGTTATCCTCAATTCAGATTTGTGAATTTGCTCGTTTTCCATTTATTGTTCTATTCTAGAGCCAAGGAAAATGACGCAATAGAGACAGCGGCGTCAGAACTTTCTGAAGAATTTGAGGCAGACAATGTGGCTAGTACTAGTTCTATTGTGATCAGTACTGCAGAAAAAAAAACAGTAACAAGGAAGTACCACGATTCATATTTAAATCTTGGATTTGCTGAGACAAGTGACAACAAGCCCCAATGCGTAATTTGCGGCAAAGTGTTGCCGAATAGTGCGATGTTTCCAGCAAAAATGAAACGTCATTTTGAGGGGATTCATCCAGATTGCAAAAGCAAAACGACTTATTTTTTTTTAAAAGGAAGTATGCTGAACTTACAAAATCTCAAACAATTATTACTAACCACTCAAAGACAGTGAACGAAAATGCGTTGATGGCGTCCTACTTAGTGAGTTTCCGAGTTGCGCAAACTGGCGAAGCCCATACAATCGCTGAAAACTTAATCAAGCCATGCGTTAAGGACATTGTTGAGTGTATGTTGGGTGAAAAGGCCAAAAAATTAGTTGACACCTTTGTTCCTTTGTGCCTTTGTCAAATAACACAATATCACGAAGAATCGGAGACTTAGCAGAGAATGTCAAAACTACTTTACTTTCGCGAATAAAAGTCACAAAATTTTCGCTGCAAATGGATGAATCAACAGATGTTGCAGGGTTGGCTATTTTAATAGTATTTGTGCGCTACCAATACCAACAGTCCTTTCAAGAAGATCTGCTTTTCTGCAAGCCGTTGGAAACTACAACAACTGGTGCTGAAATTTTTAAATTAATAGACAATTTCTTTATTGTCAATGATATCCCATGGGTTAACTGCGTGGATGTGTGCACAGACGGTGCCAAGGCCATGACTGGAAAAACGTCCGGTGCCGTCTCAAGAATAAAACAAAATGCCAAGGAATGCAGCAGTAGTCACTGCGTTCTACACCGCCATGCCCTTGCAATGAAAAAAATGCCACTCTCCTTAAAAGAGGTCTTAGACGAAAGCGTGAAAATTAACTTTATTAAATCTCGACCTAAGAATTCAAGGCTATTCAAAGTATTGTGCGATGAAATGGGTAGTCTACATACGTCTTTACTTCTTCACGCAGAAGTAAGGTGGCTTTCTCGCGGTAAAACACTGACGCGGCTTTTCGAAATGAGGGCTGAAGTCAGAACCTTCCTTATGAACGACAACTTTGATTTGGGCGACAGATTGTGTAATGAGCGTTGGCTCTTGAAATTATCGTATCTAGCCGATATTTTTAAAAAATTAAATGATTTGAGTGTATCACTTCAAGGAAAGACAATAACTGTTTTCGATGCCAGTGATAAGGTCGAAGCATTTAAAAAGAAAATCAAGTTTTGGGCGAAATCTTTAAAAAATCGAAACCAAGACAGCTTCCCAATGGTCAGCGAATGTAAAGAGGAAATAGATTTGGGTATTCCTGACGACATTTTAAATGAGTTTCATTTACATCTGCTAAGTTTGCTCGAAAACTTCCAGAGCTACTTTCCGGAAGAATACCATTCAAACATTAAAGAAAATGTGTGGGTTGCAGACCCGTACTCCGCCGCGTTGGAAAAGCCAGCATCTCTGACATCGTTGCAGTTTGAGTGCTTAATTGATTTGACATCAGATTCTTCTTTAAAGGCAAGTTTTGAAACTAAGAAGTCTTTATCAGATATCAAACGATTTACACTGCGGATTGTAGCCTTTTCACATAAATCTTTTCGTTCGGCATGGTCGTCAACAATAAAATCGTCAGCCTTATGTATTTATCCAGGTTTATCCATTTGTTTTGCGTGGGAAGTTATATTTTTGCCACAGAGAATGTGACCTCCAGTTTGACGCAAATTTGAGAAATGTTTATTGAAAGTTTTATTTTCATGAAATTTTGTCTAACTTTCGCAAGAGATAGAATGAAGAAAGAAACGTAGGTGTTGTTAATTTCTAGATTTGAACCAGGAATCCCTCGCTAGTATTAACTAGGCCACTGTTGCTATTATTACCATATCCAAAATTTCAATTCGATAGAAATTAATGTTTGGATAAGCGGCATTGTGTGATAAATGAAACGGCTTTCTCTGAAATAGGAACATATATCTTTTTTATGCTGAACAAGATCATCCAGTAAAGATGTTTTGACAGATACCCGTTACTCTAGCCAGTAACGTATTTTCCCTCTGTGGCTTACTTTCACTCCACACTGTTATATACCGCCTCAAAGCATTCACGCATGCGCTGACTTCATCTCCTTCGCTTCGATCAAACCTTTCCTATATAGAAAAAGTAATAAACATAAAATCCCTTCAATCTACTTTAAGAACCGGAACAAACTCATAATGCATACGCTATATACGTCGTCTATTTAGCTAGTGAACAACCTGTCAACGCTGAAATAAATCATCTTTTGTGGTTACGGCCTTAACGGGACCTTACCCTAGCTTACTCTGCTGCACCATACCACAGTAATGTTGGTTAGATTTTCTCTACCTCAAACTAACGTCAACAAGTCCTCCTTTGGGGGTTTTGTTTTTCTTTTTTGCATACTTGCATAGCCTTTGGTTGACAAGGAGGGAAGAATGTTGACTATGCCCGGTATGACGTTCCGCCTTTTGTGGTTTGCACTTACAGTTCTTTGATCTTAATTTCAAGCGATTGAATTGCATAATAAACTGGGCACGCGGATTCAATTACTTCCCCATATGGAGGCGATTGAACTTTTAATTGAAAGGCTCTGGTAGGTATAGTCGATACATACATATATGAGAATAGTGCATATACTGTACGAGCTGGGAGGTTGTTAGGTGTAAGTGGCGGTCAGAATTTTGTTAAAGTTGACATGTTGGTTTGGAGGAAAGTCCTCTCAAACCAAATATTCCTTAACCTTAACCAATTATTTAAATTTTATTGTACTTTCTTAACCTAGAACTACACACCGTTGCCAATTGCTTCCACTATTTGTGTTAAGGGTGTCCACATTCACAAAAAAGGAGACCCTCTGAACTGCGCCAACTACAGAGGCATAAGTCTTCTCAACATCGCCTACAAGATCCTATCTGCCGTAATATGTGAACGCCTGAAACCGTTTACCAACAACCTGATTGGCCCTTATCAGTGTGGTTTTAGGCCAGGAAAGTCCACAACCGATCAAATTTTCACACTTCGGCAGATCCTGGAAAAAACTCAAGAAGTCCAAATCGATACCCACCACCTATTCATCGATTTTAAAGCCGCATACGACAACGTTTATAGAGACGAACTATTCAGAGCCATGTCTAGTTTTGGTATACCTCCAAAAATCGTCCGTTTGTGTAGTATGACGATGGAGAATTCTCGCTGTACCATAAGGGTCGGAAACGACCTCACCGACACATTCGATACCAAAAAAGGATTTAGGCAAGGCGATGTGCTGTCATGCGACTTTTTCAATTAGATTCCTGAGAGGATTGTGCAAAACTCCCGAGCCAACACCAGAGGCACAATTCTCCAAAAATCGGTGCAACTGCTAGCATACGCCGATGATATTGACATCATTGGTAGGACTCAACGTGATGTCATAGCCACGTTTGTTGGTTAGAGAAGGAAGCGGCAAAAATGGGTTTAGCAGTAAATGAGGGTAAGACTAAGTATATGCTGTCATCACGAAAGGACTCACAACATCGACGAATTGGACAGAACGTCACCATTGACAGATATAACGTCAGAAATTAAACGAAGAATTACTCTTGCCAACCGCAGTTTCTTCGGGCTAAGAAGGCACTTTAGTAGTAAAGCCCTCACTCGAACTACTAAGGAGATCCTATATAAGACCCTGATCATCCCAGTCCTGCTCTACGGCGCTGAAGCATGGACCGTATCAAAAGCGGATGAAGAAATCCTTGGTAGATTCGAGAGGAAAATTCTTCGAAAAATATTCGGTCCCGTTTGCGTTGACGGGCTATGGAGACCAAGATTCAACCAAGAACTATACGAGCTGTACAGCGACATGCCCCTGGTCAAAAAACTCCGCATTTGACGTTTAAGATGGCTAGGACATGTAGAACGAATGGACACCAATACTCCGGCTCGCAGAGTCTTCGATTCCCAGCCAGACGTCGGACGCAGTAGAGGAAGACCTCGCCTTAAGTGGCGCGCACAAGTGGAAACCGACCTCAACCAACTTGGAGTGCGCAACTGGAGGCAGTTAGCTAAGGACCGGGCTAATTGGAGAGGCATGTTGGTTGAGGCCCAGGTTCATTCCGGACTGTAGCGCCACTTAAGTAAGTAAGTAAGTAAGTGTCCACATTTTAGCTATAGAGGACATTAGGGTGTAAGCTATCCAGGCAAACTTTGGTTTACCACCCCAACCCAGGTCCTTTATCTCTTAAAGAGACCAAATCATGAACATTGTTTTCATGTTTGAAGTTCGATCCCAAAACATATACAGAACACCTTAAAATCAAGCAACTCATCCTGTGATGAATCTTGTCCAACATGGTAGGCAAGGCGATTATATGAAACATTCCTTTGAAACCTAGCTGATGCCTACCAACTCCGAATCTCAGCATTCTCGTGGCGACAGCTGAGTGCCTAGTTCCTTGACCGTTAATAGGGTCGCAATCCCGGTGTCAAGTCTTGGCGGCAGCAAATGAGAGCGGAAGCAAGTCGTATACTCACACTTATGCCCATATTCTATTCCAGGTGGCGTTGGAGGAACTCCCAAGATGGCGTCAACGGTGGTGTATACAGGACCAATTAGTCGGCAGCGATCAATCCCGTTGTGGATACAGATGGCCCCATGTCGTAAGGATATCTAACATACTGGAACTAGCAATCCAGGTTGGGGTTTGTGTTTTTGGTTAAATACCCACTCATGGAAAAATTTATTGTAACGAAGCAACCCAGAACCACGGGAGTGACTGATTTGATTGTTGACGACTATGCTGAGCGAAAAACGAAAAACAGAAAATACGATGGAATAGGACGGGCGAAATTCGGCTAAATTCGTCAAAATAAGCCTTGTATTCCATCTAACTCCGATGGAGGAAAAATAAAGGACAAAAGACTGCTTCTACGAGCCCCTGAGCGACTACCTAAGTACGATGTTAAAATCGTGGTTGAAGAGACTTGGAAAACTTTGCTGCGAAGGTTTTCTTACCTCCACATTCTTAAGGAGACATCGCGGTCTTCAGATCAACGAAAGATCAATCACATGGCGATAGATAAGAAGCACGCATCCAGTATTTTGGATATCCAAACATTCTGAGGAGCTAAGATCAATTTGAGCACTACCTGATTAAGAATGCCGACATAGCCTAGAACAAGGCCTACATGAATAAGCTGCAGGTGAAGACGATAGCTACCATTGAGCTCATAGACAAATAAAGAGGGAAGAACGCGGGCTTTTTAGAAAGAGAAACAAAGTGCAAGAAAAGTGCTAGATCGAGGATGTAGAGAGGTGTCATTTCAGGAATGATGTTTGCAAGTTTTACCAAAGTGTAAAACGTGAAACCCAGGTATACAAGGCGCAAACGTAATGCTGTCGAAGTTGAGACACAGTCGATGCTGAGAATATGAAAGAAGAACTTCTGCAAAATTTTAATCGGCGATGATGAACAATCTCCCACTATCAGGCATGACAAACCATTCAATATTGGCGACAACAGCAAAAAACTACCAACCCTTTGACCTAAGTGAAATGAGGGTAACAATATCTAAACTCAAGCTTAACAAGACTGCCGAAAATGACGGAATTCCCACCGAGCTCTATAAAGCCGGTGGAAATGATTTGGTAGGTAACATTTACCAACTCATAAGGATAATTTGGTCGGGTACATGTATGTCTGAACGATGAAACCTCAGCATCATTTGCCGAATGCACTCCGAACTGCGCTAACTACAGAGGCTCCTCAACATCGCCAACAAGATCCTCTCTGCAGTAATATGTGGACGCCTGTAACCGTTTACCAACAACCTGATCGGCCCTAATTAGTGTTGTTTTAGACCATGGCATAGAATTTTGAGAAAGTTTCAGAACAAGATATTTAGACAATCCTAAATGTGTATTTTGTCCACATAACATTTTTTGTCACTTTATGGGGCGTTTTCTTACAAAATCCCTTTGTATACCCTACCCCTTAGCATAGGCACGATATAAACGTTGTTTTTTGTCGAACCATACAAGATATTGATAAACTGTGTGAACTATACGTTGTGACAATGTCATCTTCTATATATCTTCGCCATAAAGTCCACATTAATCTTAATGACGGGATGCAATAGGGTATTAAACGATCCGTACAGCGGATTATATCTAATATGCTGTCGACTTCACTGATTAGCTATTCCACATGAATATTGGGCTAAAAACCTTATTCCATCGCCAGTCTTCCACCCCCGAAACAAACACCTTTTATTGCACTGAGCAATTGCGACTCCTTATCTAATGAACCGTCATGCAATCGCCAGAGCATTGTAAATTCAAATCTAAACCACTTAACACCCGACCAACAATTACCCGAACAAAGTCACACTTTGTCCACCAGAACACCGCGCACGGCAATACGTGTTTACGTGTTTACGTGCCAGCAACGCCGCATCGCTTCGGTCGATCGTCGTAGTCAAAGGCAACTGCGCACCTCCAAATCGGGACTTAACACTCGGGCGTTCATCTGATTGAAATCTCCGAAAGTTTACAATTACAGTCGAGCGCCATAAGACCGACTAGATACACTCGCAGCAAATGCAATACAAATGGTCACAGTGCACGCCGCCACCACCTCCGCCGTGCTAAGATTAATTCAAATTTATGTCGACTCGCTGGCAGATTAATTAAAGAACATAAAAGTGTCGTTATAGAACATAATTATTAATTTAATCTCAATTAGATATCTTTCGAGAGAATTGCCGCAAAAAAATGTATCTCACCCTCTGCATCTCCACAATCCACATGTGTGTTGTGATTCATCAGGTCCGGCGCACACCTGAACGTGCCAGACACCACCGCTTGCTGCATATCGTGTCTATTTCTGGGTCGATCAACGTATGCATGTCCAGCATAGACGAACTCACACCCCAATGTCCATTCGCGAATTCGGGATTTGTGGCACTGGTGCATGTAGCACGTGCTAAATTATTAAAAGCACTCGTAAACGCTCAGCACTGGGCCGAGGCTCGTAATTAATTTATCCTCCCAGCTTGTAAGACCGTTTAGCTGCTCGCGCCGGCCGGTCACATACAAAGTTTCATTCAAAACGGTGCTCCGGTGAGGACATGAAGTTGGCCAACCCATGGTAGATACTGGCTTGTGTTGTTATGCCAACGATGGCAACGATGACTGCTGATTACTATCGTGTAATACATGGTCGTTGATCTAATCTTCAGAAGACGGAGCTGGAGTTGGATGAAGGGGCCACCCCGCACATCTATTGACACCCCGATATTAATTATTGTTCCCACCTTAACCTGTTCGGAGTGTTATCTGCCTGAGTCCGTGAGCGCAAGCGATAACGATGAAATTCCTTTTTTATTTTTTTGCTTTTGCGGAACGGGACTGCGCGCGCAGATTCGATTTCCTTGTTTCTCGAGGCGTGAGGTGCAAAGTGCAGAGTATTTCAAGTGATCTGAAACGGAATCGGATTAGAGGTGGCATGTGGCAATGGTAATAGTAATAGCAAGAGCAATAGAGCGCTGCTCAGCTCATGGCTCATGCGGTATTTGCATACCAATTGTGGGCTTGGCTCCAAACTACGGAACCATAACAACGCACTACAAAATTCTATGCTACAGCGGTCGACGCTGATGAATTATGGGCATTTGGTGCAAATTTAGTCAAATGGGCGCCATTGAATGGGGCAGATTTTTAGGTGGCGATTGGTTACCGCCACATTGCCATGGCATGGCTAAGTGCAATAATAACACAAAAAATGTAAAAATTAGGCTTTAGGTATTATTTTAAATCTTTGCGCCAGAGTTTTGGGTGTCCGTTGGTATAGTTTACGTAGTTCGTGGATAAAGTGGTTTTGCAATGAAAATTAAGTCTTTCGACTTCGAACATATTTATTGAAATTGAAAATTAATTTTTTCAGTTATTGATATTGCCAGAGATAAGATTTTTATTGATTTAAGTAATTTTTTTGTTCGCTGGGAAATTGGGGCACAACAGGTAAGGTCTTTGGCGATTTTGTTTACGTCGGTGGTCAAGTGAACGTATGTATGCGGATTGGCGGTGGACAAGGTGGATTGCATCAGTTGCCTTTCTAAAAATAAATATTTTTTTCCTGCAAGTAAGGCCGAAAGTGGTCTTATCAAGATCTGACTAAGTTTGACTGTGCTCAATATGGTAAAGAGGTCTTGGTGATTTTGGCTTCCTTATTGTATTGAATCGCTGCTGGTTTAACACCTGCAAACTCTGTTTTGACAGATCTCCATTTCGATTAAATGTTAAGGATGCGATAAGACTTTTCCACCTTTGCTTGGAATCTGAACAGCGGGGCCTCAAGTACCGATACTGTTATCACGTCTCGGATGTCAGGAATGTCATCAATATTCGGGTCGGAAGTTTTCTCTATTGAATGACGTCGTACTTGATCTGAATGTCGGCGAATGGTTTGTCCATTATCAGTACGAAAACCAACAGAAACCTATGTTCGGCGGCCTCGGTGTTGTGGTAATGTATTCGCCTGTTGCGTGGAATCTCAATCTCAGCCAAAATCCATGAAACTTTTCGTCAAAGAAATAAAAAAGTTCGGTAGTTACTTCTTACCGTTATACACCATCTTTAAAAATCTGCGAATATAACGAGCAGAAGAAACAGTGAATCCCCGAAGTTAGTTCGGACACCACCCATGGAGTAAGTCTCCACTACATCCACATTCTTTCCTATCACCGGCCTAATTTCGAACTGAAGGGCTTTTGAAATATATGCCCCTGGAGTAGTTTGAATAGGTCATCTGGATGAAATTTGTTGTAATAAGTTTGTGGCCTTCGGTGATCGACTGGTGATCGACTAGTATGACAGTTTATTATGGCAGTGTGTCACCTTTTTCCGGTAATCCTTTGTAGTACTCACAATTCGCCCCAGTAGACAGATGAAATGGGGTTCAAGATAAATATTTTATTGAATTATTTTCACAAAAGATCTTTAAATCGGAAGAAGTAAAAGAAGTTTCGTCATCGGAAACAATAGCATCAGGGAGCTCATGAGTAGCGAACAGTTATCTCTAAACATCCATGGCACATGAAGGGGATGTAGCAGGAACTTTGTGAACTTTCAACCACTTTGCTTATGAGTCCACAACCAAAAAGAAACGATTTCATTGAAAAGGGCCAGTCGAATCAATATGAATTCTAGACAAGAGCCGACCCCATTCTGTAGGATGAAGCATCATAAGTCAACCTAACGGGTACTTTTGTATCGTAAGGTATAACCATTTTATCGGATGATAACAAACCTTTTACTTTGTCAATCCCAGTTTGATGTATAGCATCCCATTTCCAAATGTTTGCCTGGTCCAAAAGGCTGTAAAAAGGTTCTGCTAAGGCGGCTTGTCCAGTTCAGTTCTTTGGATCAAGGGTGTTTTGAATAAACTAGTGGGTGAAATCTAAGGTCCAGTTCAGAAATACTGAGCCAAGAGGAACGTTTGCTATCGAAGGTTTGGGAAGGTGTGCTGATATTCTTTGTAGACCTCTAGTCCCCACAATTCGGATTGTTCAGTTTGGCTTAAGAATCTCAAGTGCAGGAACGATAGGTGCGGTCCATTGGGTGAGGTCAACCGGTTCTAAAATTCAGTGAGTAACCATTAATGGCGTCAGCCTCAAGTTAGCAAAATCAGCCAAGTAACTAGGTCCGGTTTTTGACAAGAAACTGAACTGGAAAGCCATTATCCAAGAACGCGTTAAGAAAGCCCGTGTAGCCTTATACACTTGTTAAAAGGGAATTGGAAAGGAATTGGGTATGCAACCACATACATAGACCCATATTCTGTATGGTGTCTTGGTATGGTGTACGGTTTTAGAAACAACCTCCAACCACAACTTACTAAGAAAAGTTTAAAGATCAGCTTGCATACGCATTTGCGGAGCTCTAAGTACAACCCCTCTGAAACCCTTGATGATATCGCCCCTAGATGCTTACGTTAAATAGACTGCTGTGAGAATGAGAGCCTCGTCACAATGGGCACCCATGCAAGGTGTACACACAAATATTCTGAATCAACTTTACATTATAGAAAACACCACCATACCAGTACCCAACTCAGTTTTGAGCATAACTTCAGGTCGACCATTCCCAGTCGCCTTGAATCGGACTCGGATATGATCGGAGACAATAACTCGACATCTAACTCGATGAGTCTAAAACAGAATCTGAAGTGGGTGGAGGTGTTTTCTCCGAGATGCCAGACCTAAGCATATCCTTTCGCCTTCCAGATCATTTTAGCGTCTTTCAGAAATCATGACAATTAAAGAAGCCTTGTTTTGGCTGAAAAGGAATGTAATATCCACGGAGTATATTAACATCTTCAGTGACAGACAATCAAATCCCTGGTAACCACCTCATTCAAATCGAAATTAGCCCACGAATGCCGACTATATCTTAATGAGATGGCAGAGCATTTCACCATTCACCTCTTCTGGGGGCCGGGCCACAGAGATATACCAGGGGTGGAATCGGCTAAGGTGATAGTTGATTGTCGCTTTGTTGATTTTCGTTTTTGATTATCAACTCTTCTTTGCTCTGCGTAAAGCGATCACAAAAAAATGATTCATTATTGGCAGCACTTAGGATTTGGAACGTCACTTCCTTGCCGACGCTGTCATTCCGAGCAGCATATAGGTAAAATTTTATTCGGTGTTTATATTGTCAAAAATGTAAGTCAACTTAGAATACTAAAATGTTAACAAAATACAATAAATTTGTTTGTTTTTTATGGTCTCAAGCAAATAAAGAGCAAATACGAATCCTTTCCACATACATGCAACAAAATCCGGATTTGGCAAGATCGTATAATGCTCTTTCAAGCACTGCCCGGACAGCCCAGAGACAGCAATGGGAAAAACTTGTCAGGACATTGAACACAAATGGACAGCCAACAAAAACTGTTGCTGAGTGGAAAAGAGTAAATAATGAACATACACACCAATTGTTAAGATTATACATTTATAAAATCCTAATATAGATTTGGACGCTACGCAAATATAGCGCAAAAAAAAAAGTTCACGCACAATAAGAATTCCTTAAAAAAAAGTGGTGGCGGTCCTTTTGATTTGAAGTCATTAGACGAGACAGATGAGGCAATAGTTGCGGCCTGTGGCATAGAAGCATCCGTAAGCGGAATTAAGAACTCATTGAGTTTTGGCAACATTGAAGAAGGTACCTAAATAATTGTAAATACATATTAAAACATATCTACCATTTTCATTTCCTCAGAAACACTAACCAAAGAAAACACCTATGATGTCGACGATGACATTGAGCAGCTCCTTGAGGACCTTAATGGAACGCCGGAACAGAATATCATGCAAGACTCCACAAATACACCCACCCCTTCAATACCAAAGAGACGACAAACAAATGTGAAAGAAAAGCAAGATATTCTGCAACAGCAAATAGAACTCCAAAAAAAGTTCTTTGCGAATCAAATGGAGAATTCGAACAAAGCCAACAACACCTTACTTGAGATCCGGGATTCCTTAAGAGAGTTGTGTAATGCCAAAAATAGACAAACGGACTCACACAATTCTTTAAAAAAAGAAGAGCTTGAAGTGAGGCGGATGGAATTAGAGGTGGCTAAGCTTGCCAATGATATCAAGTTAATGGAGCTCAACAACTGCAAGAGCTAGTTATATTTATTATTTATGCATGATCTCAACACTAGCCTTAGTTTTACTATTGTTACTTACTTTTTTATGTTATTTTGCAATAATACTATACCTATATCGGTACCTACATATCCTAAGCTTTAGAAAAGCAATATAATATTTTTTAAGTTTGTTGAGTTTTTTAGCGTTTAAATAAAAAGCAATTTGTTAAGATGTGTTAATTTTCGTGTAATTAATTTCAGTTTTACAGTTTTACAGCGATTATTAATTTGCATATAAATCATCTCTTATACTGTCGCGAATTCTTCTTGCTTCTCCACTCTCGAGGGTATCCCCAGTTTGAGGTGTTTGCCGTGGGTAGTTTGGGGAAATATCTATACGGCGTCAGTAAGAAAGGCTCTAGTGGATAGCCACTATCACCTTAAAAAAAAAGATGTTGAAGTACTTAACAATTTATATATGAAATATAACATTACCAAGTAGCCATGACCTCCTGTCTGTTAAATAATCTCTTTCTAATGCATTTCTTTCTTCACTTTGTCGCCAGACAAAGCTGTCGTGAGCACTTCCCCCATATCTAGCATTTATAGCTAAAATGTGTGTGTTTTCATCGCAAATCTGGAATATTTAATATGCGTATGTTTTATCTACGCATGTAGATTATTTTCCAAAATGATTTCTTAAGTTAAACTTACAACCATGGCATTTATACTATGTCTTCCTTTCCGATTAAAGAACATGTTCTCATTTTCCATTGGCCTTAAAATCATGACATGAGTTCCATCAACGCACCCTATAACTGCAAAATGTAAAGAACAATCAACGGATTAATATATGTAGTATAATATGTATGGCAAACAAATTAACCTCCAGGAATTTTATATTTCTCAAAAAAAAATGATTTTGTTGAATCCTTGGGCACAAACTTAATCATAAGTGGGCAAAGTATTGACTGCATTTTTTTAATGACTGCAGCAGTAATTTCAGCCACCGTACTTTGACCCATTGGTGCAGCCCAATCAGCTCCAACTTGTCTTTGATAGCCACCACCGCCAAGAAGATTTAACGTTGCAGCCAATTGCAGGATGGGTGGAACATGCGTTGACATTATTCCAGTTGGTAAATCAAGCAGTCCCAAAATAAACACAAACGCTTCTTTTGATAAGCGAAAGTTTTTCAAAAATCTAAAAGACACAGTAAATAATGCTACTACAACAATGAATATTTATAAATATATGCATTCTTACATCGGGTTTGGAAGTTCCAAGATATTTGCTTTATTCCTCAGGTTTCTTCTTATTAGTTGGACATTTTTGTAATTATTTTCTTCATTTTCCTCTCTGTTTGAGTAGAAAAGTTCCAATGAAGTAAACATTGCACTTCATGAATTTTCACTTTCACTTAAAGTTTTTTATTTTAATTTATTCAATATTTTCTTATTATTATTTAATTTATTTGGTGTAGAAGATTTCCCTGCAGCTTCTACCTATGAAAATGACTCAAATGTATGAAAGCGACACCTAAATAGCTGTCACATGAAATTGATCGCAAAAAAGCGATTGTCAATTTGATAATCACCTTACGTGGAGGTAAAGCGATGATTTTGATTGTCAACTATCAACTATCACCTTAGCCGATAACACCCCAGGTAACTGAAACGATGCTGAGCTTGCCAGTCAGGACAGTACCCTTGATATCCTACCGCTAGTTGATATGTTAGGCATATCCCTCGCTACTTGTAAATTACTGATCAAACAGGATGCGATCAAGAAAGCAAACCGCAGATGGATAATCGGCACAACGTGTCAAATATCCAGGAAACTCTGGACAAACTATAATCAAAGGCGCTCCATCTACTGGACAATGCTAAAGAAATCGAACATCAGCACCATAATCGATGTCCTTACAGAAAACTGTCCTATAGACCTACGCGCAAAAGACTAGGCACCTTTAGCAATGACTTCAGTAAGAACTGCTTGGACCTATAAGAGGAGGAATGCTATATTAATGAAAAGCTATATAGTCAGCTCTGAATGGTTCAATTAGGCAAACGAATATAGGGAAAGTCGACTGATCTGGTCTGGTATCCTAACGTAACCGGACCTAACCATGAAGTCGATTTCCGCCTCGAATTTAGAACGAATTACAAATGGAATCATACTAACTGGTAAATATATTGATGCGAGACTAGGACTTAAGTGTATAGACACTGTTGCCGTTGGTCTTTTGTAAGTACCAAGCTCACAAGAATAAGTGAATCAAAACTCTAACATTTACACCATGTATAGCAATTCTCGAAGGCCTAAAATGTTAGTAGATGGAGCGCCAGCAGCAAAAAAGAGTACGTGTACCAAAGGCCCAAAAATTGGTGGCGTTCGGACGGGCAGACATCGCTAAAACGACTCAAAAAGAGATTCTAAGTCGATCCTGAGATTTTGATAGTGAGATTTTGAAAGTATTGTGCTAGAACAGATAGTATAATGCTCCAGCCAAGAGAGCCTTCGTCTTTCGGCCTTAGGTTCTCTGTCGAAAAGGAAGATCGAACCTATAGTTTAAATATCAAGCGATTTCAAATACCACGGCACTTGGACCGGACGACTGAAAACAACAAAATCGAATAGAAAGGATGGGAAGATACCCTTTCTAGGGAGTTCTTCAAGTGGAAGTAAGTAATAATTCCCAGAATTTTGTAACTTCCAAAGTCAATGTAACAGCGAGAAGTAATTGAAATTTGCTATCCCCAGTTCGAAATTCATGGAACAACCTACTTACTCAGTTGTTAACATCCATTCCGATTTGTCGAAAAAGTAATTAAACTCAAACTAAAACGGCCATGCCCCATTCAGCGATTTCGTTGAATTGTGCTATTAATTAGAACAAGACCCAAAAATAAGTCCAGCCTTAAGCTAAGCACAAGTACCTACACCCTTTACAGTGTCATTGCCACGAGACAATTTAATCCATAACGTATGCCACCTTGTTACAAAGTGTATCTGTATATTCATCTTAATGCGTTACATCATGTATCTCCATTAAACCCAATTCCCGGGGAGTCTGCCTCCAAACTCCTTCTGTTCAGTGCCAACGATGGAACGCGTTCGCACAACATGCATAGAGGATGCACCCAGCTCGACAGTGACTTCGGAAGTGATAAACCCGCTCGTAAATAACAATAACAACGTCGAGCCATTGTAATTGTGTCGCATTCCCAGTTGGATTGCCTGTCACTGTTGACGGAATTCAGTCAATCGACATGATCTCATTGGAAAAACACACTCGCTCTTCGTAGAACATAAAGGGATACCCCGTACACGTACACGAACACGTCGGCGTCACGTCATTGAGATCGAATCGAATTGGTGCCGCATCATTTCGATGATTGTATCGCCGCATTAGACACGATCATTACCCCCATCACGGAGACGGATAGGCCGATCAAACGCCTTTAATTAGCTGCCGAGGGAAGTGTTCGACAAACCCCCAGAACCAAAAAAATAACAAAATTCCCTTCCAATCATAAAAACTCCAAAATCAAGTCCAGGTCCCCGATGTATCTTATCATGGTATCTTGGTGGAGTGCAGCTGTGAGGAATAAAACTTCAAATCGGCCGTGTAAAGTGCACCTTCGGAGAATAACTGAATTTTACACTTTCGATGATTAATACGACAATATGGCTGGTGGGTCCCGGCATCCCTTAATATTCCACGGAAGATTTATTTTGAAAATATGTGCGGCGGCGGTAGCGGCTCTAAAAATAGCCATCGATTTGGGAGATTTTCGACTCAAAATTTCTTGGGGTACGCGCATTATGATTTAGGATCGATGGATGATGGTCGCATCTGCTGTATGTTCAAGTGGCGCGATCGCTGGCGGTGTCGTATTTTAAAACAAGGATATGTCCTGAGACACAGTTGTATGCAGTTTCAATGTACTTGAACTGGGTTTTTATTGACTTCCTTTTCGGTAGCGCAAGTATGGAGTTATAGATAGAGCTCGCGAGAGTTAGTGCCGCCACGTGACTATTGAAGTTGATTCATTGCTTTGTTTTGTTTTACGCGTCATATTTTGTGTTTATTTTTTGGAGAGGGTTTTCTGGACGACCGGCAGGGGGAATGGAGTATTTTCGAAAACTGGAAGGGTTATGGACGACTCATCACTTGTTACGGTTCATAAACGCAGATAAATTGTCGTCGCGTGTCAACGTTAATTTATCAGCCATTTCGCAGATGGTATGAGGGTAGAAAGGGCTATTTAAGTAAACATTTCTTGTTCCGTATGCAAATAGGTAAACTGGATGAGGTTAGAATTGGGTTTGCGTTTTAGGGATGGGCAGTGGTCATTGGGAGAGTTTTTGGAAGGCTTTTGTGTGCTGCAGGTACGTCCTGTTAGGGAATAGGTGAATAGGTCGCTTTGGGTATAACTAAGCGTTTTCAATTTTCAGGCATATTTTCATCCGACAAAATTTTGCTTATTTTGCTTTACCGGTTTTATAAAGCTCGATGAGAAGACCGTCATCTCCGGCAGCCTTGTTAAACTTAAGTTTAGATATTTCTATCCTCACTTGACTTAGGTCGGGTGGCTGTTAGATTTCGCTGTCGTTACCAATAAGAAACTCGAACGAAATGAAATCCGCTGCAATAAAACTAAGCATATCAGACGATTGGATGGTTGGATGTTGTAAAACTAGAGGAAAATCTGATTTGCGTTAACTTGGCGATGCCCAGTCGTTGTAACTTTGACTGCACATCAATTGTGTTTATTTTACCTAAAAGTGGTTACCATCGAAAACTTGTCTCATCCGACCGGATTTGACTTGCTAAATTTATAAGTGCGAGTGTCGATAACAAGACGAAAAGTAGCAACACCGTAAACAGCCTAGTGAACACGAAAAAGACATTCTTCGAACCAATTAAGGACCTCGGAAAGGACCGGTGGAAATATTTATACACACGATGAGCACCTGTCAACAGTAGTGTGAGATTTTAACTCACCAAAACCACCACCCGTTTTGTATTTGTATTGCAACTAAGTATTCGACTTATCTAGCATTTTTTGTACAACAAGTATATAATATGAATTAAAAATTTAATATTGGCAACGACAGCGAAAACTGCCAACCACCCGACCTAAGTGAAGTGAGGATAGCAATATCTCACTCAACTCAAGCTTAATAAGGCCGCCGGAAATGACGGCCATCCCGCTGAGCTTTATAAAGCTGGCGGTGATGACTTGGTAAGTAACATCCACCAACTCATAAGCCAAATCTGGTCGGATGAAAGCATGCCTGAAGAATGGAACATCAGCATCGTTTGCCCGATCCACAAAAAAGGAAACCCTCTGAACTGTGCCAACTACAGAGGCATAAGTCTGCTCAACATCGCCTACAAGATCCTATCTGCCGTAAGATATGATATATATGGAGAGTCCACAACCGATCAAATTTTCACACTTCGGCAGATCCTGAAAAAACCCAAGAAGTCCAAATCGATACCCACCACCTATTTATCGATTTCAAAGCCGCATACGACAGCATTTATAGAGACGAACTATACAGAACCATGTCTAGTTTTGGTATACCGCCCAAACTCGTCCGTTTGTGTAGCATGACGATATAGAATTGTCGCTGTTCCATTAGGGTCGGAAACGAACTCACCGACACATTCGATACCAAAAAAGGATTTAAGCAAGGCGATGCGCTGTCACGTGACTTCTTCAATTTGATTCTTGAGAGAATTGTGCAAAACTCCCGAGCCAACACCAGAGGCACAATTTTCCAAAAATCGGTGCAACTACTAGCATATGCCGACGAGTCCTACCAATGATGTCAAATTGGTAGGACTCAACGTGATGTCATAGCCACGTTTGCTAGTATAGAGAAGGAAGCGGCAAAAATGGGTTTAGCAGTAAATGAGGGTAAGACTAAGTATATGCTGTCAACACGAAAGGACACACAACGAATTGGACAGACCGTCCACCGTTGACAGATCTAACTTTGAGATAGGACGGGACTTTGTCTACCTCGGGTCCGCTATTAACTCTGACAACAACATCTCGTCAGAAATCAAACGAAGAATTACTCTTGCCAATCGCTGTTTCTTCGGGCTAAGAAGGCGATTTAGTAGTAAAGCTCTCACTCGAACTACTAAGGAGATCCTATATAAGACCCTGATCATCCCAGTCCTGCTCTGCGGCGCTAAAGCATGGACGCTTGGTCGCTTCGAGAGAAAAATTCTTCAAAAAATTTTCGGTCCCGTTTGTGTTGACGGGCTATGGAGAAGATTCCACCACGAACTATACGAGCTGTACAGCGACATACCCCTGGTCAAAAAACTCCGCATTGGACGTTTAAGATGGACACCAATACTCCGGTTCCTAGCCAGACGTCGGACGCAGTAGAAGAAGAACTCGCCTTAAGTGGGGCGCACAAGTAGAAACCGACCTCAACCAACTTGGAGTGCCCAACTGGAGGCAGTTAGCTAAGGCATGGTTCATCCCGGACTGTAGCGCCACTTAAGTAAGTAAGTATATAGTACGAATGTTTCGCGGGTAACATTCCTTTTAGAGTTCCTGATTTTTTCCGCAATTTAAAGCGTGGTTTGTTATTATCGGGCCAAATCCAAGGGTTTATGAAAACAACGACGTTCGTGTCTGCACCTGGAATGTGAAAACAATAAACAGGACACGTACAGCCAAACAACTAGCAGAAGTCTTAGCTGCTTAAAAACAGGTATTACTGCCATCCAGAAAATAGTATGGGATGCCCCGTGCAAATAGATGATGAAAAGCTGTGACATCTAATACGTACTATGTTAAAGTGAGCAGAAGCAGCGACTATTCGGATGCCTATTTGTTATAAGTGCCAGACTTAGGCGAGATATCCTATGTTTTCAAGAAATTAGCGAACGCATTGTAACAATCAGCATCAAGACCAATTTCGTCAACAAATGAGCTCACGCTCCGACGGAGAAAAACGATGAAATAGGTAAAGACTGCTTCTACGAGCTCCTTGATCCGACTTATGAGTACGATGTACGATATTTTAATCGCAAAGATTTGAACACAAATGTAGCCTACACGACAACACGTCAAGCAACAGACCTAGGCTAATGGACTTCGCTGCAGAACGAAACGCCACTATAGCCAGCACACGGTGTATTAACCTCTTCTCGGTATCCATAAGGAGTCTTCAGATCAACGATGGGTTAATCAAATTGATCATATTGCGATAGACATAAGAGGCACGCATCCAGTATTTTGGATGTCAGCACTGTGAATCAATTTATTGTCGAAAGACTGCAATCGCAGCCAGCATTTTATGTCGAAGAACAATGGCAACGATGTTAACAGTCCATTAGAGCAGCCACCTGATGGTCTAGGTTTCTCACGCGCACCAGCAAGAAACCTTTGGTTTGATAGAGAATGCTGACAGATGCTCGCAGCAAAGAACGATGCCTAAGGCAGAGCTGCAGGTAAAGAAGAGAGCTGCCATAAAGAGAGCTGCCATAAAGAACGAGGAAGGAATACTGGCTTTTTAGACCAAATCTTCATACTTCGGCAGATCGTTGAAAAAACATGAAGATTTGATCAGTTGTGAACTTTCCTGGCGGATCAGGCTGGTAAAAAATTCCAGCCGTTCACATATTAGGAATTCAATATGATCTGGTGGTCGATGTTTAGGAGACTTACTTGAAGCTCGCAAGAAGTCGAAATCGATACCTACCACCTATTCATCAATTTCAAAGCCTCATATGACAGTATTTATAGAGACGAACTATACAGATCCATGTCTAGTTTTAGTGTTCTATCCAAACTCGTCGGTCTGTGGAGGATGACGATGAAGAAATCTCGCTGCTTCATCAGGGTCGGAATCGACTTCACCGACAAATTCGATATCAAAAAAAGATTTAGGCAAGGTGATTCGCTGTCATGTGATTTATTTAATCTGATTCTTGAGAGAATTGTCGAAAACTCCCAAACCAACAACAGAGGTACAATCTTCCATAAATTGGTTGAGTCATTGGTCGGACTCAACGTTTAAGATGGCTAGAACATATAGAGCGAATAGACACCCGGCTCGCAGAGTCTTCCTTCGATTCTCAGCCAGACGTCGGAGGTAGCAGGGGAAAACCTCGCCTTATATGGCGTGCACAAGTAGAGGCTGGAGGTAGAAACTGTAGGCAGTTAGCTAAGGATCGTGCTATTGTGGATTGAAACCCAGGTTCATTCTCGATTGTAGCACTTAAATAAGTAAAACTTACCAACATCTCTACTGGAGTGGCAACTTTCTTCGTCTTCGATCGTGCGATTTTCTTGCTCTTATTGCTTCATTCTGAAAATAAGGGTTACTTACATTAGATAGCCAAGGGTTTCTGGCGATTGCATTCTTTCGCCATTAAAGTGGTTCAATTACATATTTTATTGTTGTTGTGCGGATATCCAGCATTCTAAGCTTGGCTGCGACAAGAAAATTGTCCAATTGGATCATAGCTTACAGACTTCTGTAAGAGTCCCTTTATTCAAATGTGATTTGATCCATTTAATTGACCGTTTGTTGATCGGGAGTCCGACAAGCAGCCACATGGATATCAAGTTATGCTGGTGATAGCTGCATATCGTTCCGCAGTAAAGTCAATTAGCCTATGTTCGTTCCTCGACATGGTGTCATTTAGTCTTTTTTTTTCGACAATACTGCTGAAGACTTTCTCGTTTCTTATACCTTTGCGTTCAGCCAAGCTGATGTCAGCATGTAAGGATTTAGTTGGCATATTTAACAATTATTGAAGATGCTCTCAATGCTTTCGCTGATGTTTCGCAACATTCGACTTTCTCCCTGATTATATCGGATAGTGGGGGTGCAGTGGCAAACTGGTTAGTGCGTTGGACTACTTGGCGCAAGGTCCCTGGTCCAAATCCTGTAAGTATACACCTACGCTTATTTCCCTGCCCCCTTCTTAGAAAAATATGACAAATACGCAAGAGTATATTATATTGGAGTGCAATTGAGACAGGAGCTCCCATTTTTTGTGGTAAAATAAAACTTTGGAAACACAAAATTAATGGAGAAACTAGGTTTTAGGTATAAGCCGTTATTAACTAATATTTTAAATCGCCTATTACAAACCTCGTCTATTACAAGTCCGCCCACTACATCACGGAATTCATCGAGCTTTTGTGGGACATGCCCCATCGCTTTTTATGATAGCAGTATTGTCTACTTTGTAGCAGCTTAGAGCTTCCGCTAGTTGTTCGATTGAGCGTTTTTATGTTCCGCCGTTTTTCATCTATGGGATAGCCTCCAACAACTAAACTAGACATCTTATTGAACCTTTTGAGAAGGAAAATCTAATTGAATGGACTCAATACTCCAATAAGACTCAATACTCCAATAAAAACAACTTTCACGACCCTTTAGTATTTTCGAACTAGCTAAGTCCTCCCTGTCCAAATTGCCTGTAAACGAATTACAAGTCCAAATGCACTTTATAGCTTTTCTCCTATTTCCCAGTCGGCGTCGATGTCAAACTCCAACTGTTAATAAGTTTGAAATCCTTTCCCCAAACTTCCACCACTAGACGCATCTACAATTCATCATCTCACGGATCTGTCAACATTTTAAAAGCAGAGGAATCTCCACTTGTCCTCTTCTGTATGCCCCATGAATTCAAATGAAATTCCCCTCCGCGCACTAATGTGTGTGCTCAACCACTCGTGAGGACATGTGGCGATCGTCATCATCATCCACTGCAAAGAAAGCCACTGGTATACAGAGTATCCATCTGCATATGGCAGGCAGGGTTTTATCAGTGAAAAATTATGTTCCTCCTGCTGGTCGCTGTTGGTATTGCTGGTGATAGAAACAAGTGCCTCTGGTCTGTCTGCGCGCAGCGGAATGGCACAGCGCTACCGGAATTTAGCCAAGGAGTTTAATTTATGAGTGTCCGCGAGACGTTTGACAGCCATTAAAACAGATTATTATGACCATTGGAATCTGACCTTCATTTGCAACGACGACGTCGACGATGGCTGCCACACTCTGCTAAGCTGGAGGGGTTCGCTTTTCGATTTGATTTCATTTCGACCGGCCCGGTAGCCTGACTCTCTGGTCACTGTAATCGAGCGGTTAATGGATGTCCTTTCTGGTGGGTTTAGTCAGCCTTGTTTCTTTTTTTGCTATCGTACAGGTATTAACCTGACCATGGTGAATGTTAACAAGTGCGCAAGGCGGTAAGACTTTTCTATTTATTGGAGTGTAAAGACCGGAGAAAGGAGTGTTCAATTATGGTTAAACGATGGCTGAGCCACTTATATCGTGGGGTGGAGATATTTGATGGGTTTGGCGGTTGTGCATTAATCTTATGACCTTCAGATGAGGCATGCAATTTGAAAAGCAAAATAATACGACGGATTTATCTCTGGTTGGGTGATATCTGGGGGGAGTACATTTATGATTATAATTAAAATTGATTATTGGCAGGATATATCTTGTTATGTCCTTCACGGAAATAATCTCTGAATGAGATAATCTAACAGAGTTAAAGCAGGTACCCAAAGACACTCTACGCCTATCGGCTAGCATCATAGCTTAGCTTCTCTTGAAAAATGTACGCTGATTTTTTAAGGAAAGCCTAATAGGTTAGGATACCTGCTCCTAAACTTGTTCTAGATTAACTCCTTCTAGAAAAATATTTCTTGGGTGTGAATTCTTAAGTATTATATCATAAATTGATCTTTGAAATAAATGTCTAACTATCTAATTGGAGTGATTTATTATGGAATTCAGTCTAAAGGTTAACGATTTGTTTATATTGTGGTGAGACTTCATAGAACTAAAGCGGCCCTTATACGGTCTATCAATTAACATCATACATTGTATATGTGTGGATTGACGCTACCCTTTACACAGTTCAATCGGATGACTTGAAATTTTTAGTTTTTGTGAGTTTCCGTGGTGTACGGATGTCCTTCAATTTTCCACTAGTGCAAGTCTTGTTTTTTCTTCCGTCACACAAAACACTATGAAGTCAATCCAACCCTTACACACATCAATCAGCATGACGTTCATCATGCAAAATCAAACTTGCTTTGATTTTCATCAATCAGACCTCACCAAATGTGTGTGACTCATACAATAAAATTTTCACAAACTCCTGTTAGTGATTGATGTCAATCGATTGACCGTGTTTCGGCCAATCGACTGACTTAGTTTAGCAGCACCACATTCGGGAGAGAACCTGGGCACCAGCATACCTCTCCAATTGGCCATGTCCTGAACTAATACCCTCTACTTGCGCACGTAAAGTTGATGACGCCTTCTATTTGAAAGCAAGGGCTTCCTTGTCTGTCTGGCGGTCGAAGGCTATTGGAAATGGATTATTGGTGCGCATTCGCTGTACATGTCCTAAGTATCTTAAAAGTCCAATGCGGTTTTTTTTTGTCCAGGTATGTATGTATGTCGCTGAAAAACTGTTTATGGTTCAGTTAATATAGTCGGTAAAAAAAAAACGGATAGAAGATTTTTCGAAGGACTTTTCATTTAAAACCATGAACGATTTCTTCACCTTAAAGTATGACGATAGTTATTCGGGTTTTATAAAGTAAAAGTAGGTCAGGGTTTTGAATAGTAACTGTCTATGAGATATTGTATTCGCCTTCTGGCTGACAGCATATATTTGGCTTAGCCTCATCCTTCTTTAAACTCTCAAGCGCAGCGCTGAGACCTCCTTTAGTTTGACTGTGCGAGAAATCATCGAAATTTTTTATTTGTTCAAATATCTGTCGCTGCTCTTCTATGGTGCATAAATCAGGCTGAAGGCTTTGGCTGAATGATTTGGCATAGAGGGCCGCTGTGGATTGTGGCTTATTCGCATAGACCTGCAACTTTAAAAAAAAAACCCAAAAAATTGTCTAAATTGGTCAAATCGCACGATCTCGGTGGCCAGTTCACATCACCTCCACATGAGATGACGATGGCCTCGAATCGCTCATGCTGAATTTCTAATTTGGCGTGAGCTGTGTGACACGTAACGCCCTTCTGTTGAAATTACATGTCTTTGGTGTCCATATCATCCAATTCAAGCCAAAAAAAGTTGGTAATCATCGACTTATAGCGGTCGTCAGCCCAAAATCTGCCAGCCCAAAATCTACACCAAACAGTTACTTTTTCGGGATATATTGGACGTGTTTCGATCTCATGTGGATTGATATCGTCCTAAATTTTACAATTTCTTTCATTGAAGTACCCATTCTTCCAGAAATGGGCCTCATGCCTGAAGATGAGTTTTCGATTAAAATTAGGGTTAGTTTCCAATTGCTCCAGAGCCCACTCAGCGAAAAAAACGTCTATGGTCTCTTACCATCAGTTCCTGGGTCAGTTGAATTTTGTACGGTTGCAGGCTCAAACCATGACCGGGGTTACGACGCAAACTTCGCCAAGTTGTGAGTTCTTGCGAAGGATTCGAAATCGACTACAGCGAATTCTCCGACACACTCTCACGGACAGCAGCCATAATTTCAGTAAACCTTGCGTTCCGTCGACGTACGGGTGTTGGTTGATCACTTACTGACCCATTTGACTCAAATTTATACACCACACTGCGAATAGTCTTCTCGATAAGACGATTATGGCGACCGTAAAATGGGCGCCGCGCTGAATAGTGCCCGAACAGAACATTGGATTTGATAAAACAATTTTATCATTTTACAAGTGTTGTTGAACGCTATGTTCTTCCATGGTAATTTAGCAAAATAGACTGAATAAATGACAGCCAATTTGATAGTCCCTATTGGAAGATCCTTTACAAGACAAACGCCATTCTTCGGTTTATCAATTTCCGTTAATCTTTCTAAAATGACACAGTGTGAGCCAATATTATCGATATCGTCTTCGTATTCCAGTAACTTGGCGGATTTGTTGAAAACACTGCCTTCCGCATGTACACCTATCCTGCTACGCACTATAATGTTGAAGAAATCGCAAAATAACGCACCTGCAAGTGGAATCCGGTATAAGTTTGCAAAAGTTCAGATGAGCTGGTTGGAAACTAAGTATTTTTGCTGAGATGTATTTCTCAAACATACGTGAATCCATTTTGCTTCACTGTTTGATTGTATATTTGCAACTGTTTATGATGTACTAAGTCGGTAAAATATAGGAAGATATTAATTCTATAGTATCCCAATATTGAACAGTCCGCTCTACAGAAATACAGCACCAATCAACAGCTATTCCAAAGAATGTTTCTGCCAATAAATTGTATGCCCTGCTTTCGACGCATATTGGCAAAACATCCGACACATCCAAAGGAGAAATCCTGTCCCGTGCACAAGACAAATGGTTGGATTCGGTTGGAAATCACTCTTCAACACGGCGATGTTAATTTAAACGCGCTTTTAAAAACGAAAATGTTCGCAGCGCAGCTCCATCATTAATAATCCATGCGAATACATTTAATGTGGCTCTATCAGTTTTTCATTAATAATCCGAAATCGAAACCATGCAACATCCACTAGAAGCTCAGGAAAACAAACCTGTCCGCTTGTTACACACTGACCCCAAAAAAATGCCCCCAAAGGGTCAAACCGTCACAATCAAGACCATAATCCAAAGCTCCATCCATGTACTAGATACACCACAACAGTGATGACAAAATCGACTTTCGCGCAAAAGGTTAATCAACGAACCGAAAGTCGCATAACTCAGGCCAATTCCATTGCCACTTGTCAGGGCGGCTAATTATGCCTCCGATTGGGATGCGAATTTAGCGTTCGTTGGGTTTCTTGTTGTTTTGTCGGATTTTGCGGTCCACAGCGAAAGGCGAAATTCTTCCGCTATGCCATGGTCAATCAAAATGAAATCGAACCAAATAAATATCTCACACTTTGCGTCGTAATGTTCGGTTTGGTTTTCATCTGAAATCTGTGGATACGTTGTCAATAAATTGTTAAATGCGTGGAATGATAAGAGCGCCCGGCCAGTACTGGTACGGACAGATCAATATATAGCATGAGCTGGGAAGGTATCCCCGTCCCCGAAAAGGCACTTTCGAAAATCGAACAGATTGGTGTTGACAAAAAATTGCCTTGATTGCGGCCAAGCAAGATCACCGCATTCCAATAGTGTGACGTTATACGAGTTCGAAGCTAAAGATCTGCGCGGCCGTTTGGGTATTGGGATTGGGAGCGTGCAAGGGGCATCTATTATTGAGTCTCTTTGCGCTCGACAGATATTAATTGCGCAGGTATCTGGATTCATCTATAATAAATGACATCACTTAGCCGGGTCTGTCGACAGTGCAACCTGTAATCGTGAGGGAACACATGTCGGTTGGGATGTGGTTAATAAATTCGTGTATTGTGTGCAGTGTGACGACGCATCGTTTCGTGTGGAGATTTGGCGATATATCGAAAGCGAGATGTGGATGATGGCTTTCTGTCTGAAACATCGAGTGGTTTAATAGCTTCCGGATCGAGAAAAGTGCAGAGGTCATCTGAGGAAATGTATTGGTGAAATAGGAAATTTGCTCGCACCATGTGGGATGGCAAGCAAGATAGATGTTCTTCGGGAGGCAATATTTTTGGGATACTCTCATCGATGGGGTACGTGAGGTCATATCAATAGTTGGTGGGATACTCAGATGTTTTGGAATTTGGTGAAATAAATGGGTAAGTCGATATGTGGAAATTAAAAAATGTTTAGGATATGGATGGATTTGTTCAAAGTGGGGTAACACAAGGCTGCATTATAATATTATTTTAGTCGGTGTTGGCTTTTTGTTTAGCTTTGTTTATTTGTTTATGCTTGGAACAACAAGTAAGTTATGTGCTGATCTAAGTCATATGCAGCTGCAAACGTTTAGGGTACCTACTCCTTTCCTGATCGCTTTGCGATAAATGTATAACACTCCATTAATGTAATAAATATTTAAACAAACCGAAGTTCGAATATTATGTATACTTCATCGTTCCTTTGAACAGCTTCAACAGTGAACCAAGTCGATCATACAACAATAAGAAGATTGGTGTCTAAGTTGTTGAGAATTGCATCTTTTGTTGGAACCAATGTCAACAATTTTGGAGACTTTCAATGCATTTACCTAAAGTAAAGTTTGATTTGATACATAAAATCGAAAGATATTACCAGGAATCCCATATGATTTCCTATGAACGTACAGCACATTGCCAAAAGGCCCTTGTATCATTTTAAATTCTAAAAGGTCCTTCAATAGGGACTTCCGACCTTAGACAGTTGATAGCGGCCATTTATTCTTGTGGCTATATCTGTCAAATTAGCTGGCATTTATTAAATCTATTTTGGCAAATAACCATGGATGCACGAGAGAACTATGCGCAGTGTGGAATAAAATTTGAATCAACGAAACTCAAGATCATCGCCGTCTGTGAGGGTGTGCATGAGAATCCAAGGAAGTCGATTTCGGGTCGAATCATAATCAACATGATGCCCGTTTCTGGATGAATTGGTACGTCAACAAACAAAATTGTTGAATTTGGGATGATACCAATCAACATGAGATCCACAAAAAGAACCACAAAAAACAGGGCACTCAAAGCCAACCAAACCCATGCCAAATTCAGCTTGATTTATGCGCCAGAGTCATTGAAAATTGGACATTTCAGATGCACACCATCCAAAGAAGCCGCGACATTTCAATGATGTTATATTCCATAAATAATGGCATCAATAGGCCCTTCAAACTAATAAATAATGTCAATGATATCTCACAAACACTTTGTTTTATTTACATTCAAAGATAGGAATGAAATACCTGTTAGGTTCCAATGACCATAAATATTGCCTAACCTTAAAGTTATTTTTTTTAAAAGTACGATTTATTTTTGAATGATCTCAGTGATGCGATGGTTAGAGCCGTGAACTGCCGCGCAAAAAGTCTGGTTTCGGTTCTTAGCCGCAGCAACACCTTACTGATTTTTTACTGGGCCTCCTTTCGTGATGATCTGGCCAGTCATCCAAGTAGTATCAATTGCCAAGAAAATCTTATCTCAACTTAACCGTTCGGACTCGGCATAAAACAGGAGGTCATCCAAAAAGTACACACGCACACATGAATGGTTGTGACAAATTGAAACTAGGCTCTGGGTAGTAGCGGGCCTGTTACGCCAAAAATGTGCACTTTTTATTTATTTGTTTTAGTAAACGACAATGATCACTTCAATAGCCAGAATCAGCCTTGCTCTTGCGGTAGGCTCTTTCGGTTGCGGATTTGTTATAAGTGCCAGACTTAGGCAAGAAGTCTTATGTTTCCAAGACATTAGCGAACGTCTAGTAACGGACTTAGGCTAATTGATTTCGCTACGGAACGAAATGCCACTATAGCCAGCACACGGTTTCCTCACCTCGATATCCATAAGGGGACATGGCGGTCTCCAGATCAACGAACGGTCAACCAAATTGATCACATTGCGATATATAAGAGGCACGCATCCAGTATTTTGGATGTCCGAACATTCCGAGGAGCAAACATCGACTCGGATCACTACCTTGTAGCAGCCAAGGTAAGAATGCGGATATCCACCACGCCACAACAATCCAGAAATACTGTAAAAAATTTGATGTCGGCAGACTGCAATCGCAAGAGACCGCCAAGACCTTCGCACAACGCGTATCCCTTAACCCCTCGATTAACACCATACCACCAGCATCGAATGTCGAAGAGCAATGGCAACGATGCCAACAGGCCATTAGATCAGCCGCAACTGATGTGCTAGGTTTCTCGCGCCCACCAGCAAGAAACCCCTGGTTTGATGAGGAATGCCGACAGATGCTCGCAGCCAAGAACGAGGCCTACAATGCTAAGCTGCAGGTGAAGACGAGAGCTGCCATTGAGCTCTATAGGCAAAGAAGAAGGGAAGAACATCGGCTTTTCAGCAAAAAGAAAAAAGAGCAAGAAAAGCGCGCGATCGAGGATATAGAGAGGTGCCACTCCAGGAACGATGTTCGCAAGTTTTACCAAAGTGTAAAACGTCAAAGCCAAGGATACAAGGCTCGAACAGAATCCTGTCGAGATGAACAAGGAAATATTGTAGTTGAGACACAGTCGATGCTGAGGATATGGAAGAACCACTTCTGCAGACTGTTAAACGGCGATGACGAACAACATTCCGCTGTCAGGCAGAACGAACCATTCAATATTGGCAACGACAGCGAAAACTGCCAACCACCCGACCTGAGTGAAGTGAGTATAGCAATATCTAAACTCAAGCTTAATAAGGCTGCCGGAAATGACGGCCTTCCCGCTGAGCTTTATAAGGCCGGCGGAGATGACTTGGTAAGTAACATCCACCAACTCATAAGCCAAATCTGGTCGGATGAAAATAAGCCTGAAGAATGGAACCTCAGCATCGTTTGCCCGATCCACAAAAAAGGAGACCCTCTGAACTGCGCCAACTACAGAGGCGTAAGTCTCCTCAACATCGCCTACAAGATCCTATCTGCCGTAATATGTGAACGCCTGAAACCGTTTACCAACAACCTGATTGGCCCTTATCAGTGTGGTTTTAGGCCAGGAAAGTCCACAGGAAAGTCAAACTTCGGCAGATCCTGGAAAAAACTCAAGAAGTCCAAATCGATACCCACCACCTATTCATCGATTTCAAAGCCGCATATGACAGCATTTATAAAGACGAACTGTACAGAGCCATGTCTAGTTTTGGTATACCGCCCAAACTCGTCCGTTTGTGTAGGATGGCGATAGAGAATTCTCGCTGCTCCGTCAGGGTCGGAAACGACCTCACCGACACATTCCATACCAAAAAAGGATTTAGGCAAGGCGATGCGCTGTCATGTGACTTCTTTAATCTGATTCTGGAGAGGATTGTGCAAAACTCCAAAGCCAACACCAGAGGCACAATTTTCCAAAAGTCGGTGCAACTACTAGCATACGCTGACGATATTGACATCATTGGTAGGACTCAACGTGATGTCATAGCCACGTTTGATAGTATAGAGAAGGAAGCGGCGAAAATGGGTTTAGCAGTAAATGAGGGTAAGACTAAGTATATGCTGTCATCACGAAAGGACTCACAACATCGACGAATTGGACAGAACGTCACCATTGACAGATATAACTTTGAGGTAGTTCCAATGGAAAATTTTTTTGATAATAAATTGGTATGACATATAAGTAGAGGGTTTAATTTTCAGAGGTTTGGTTTATAAACTGACGAAAGTGTTGTCAATTTGTCAGTTAAAATTTGACTATTGGGTAGTATGTTTCGCCATTTTATGACCAATAGATTAACGCCAGAACAACCCGTGTGAATTGTGCAAACTTATTTTGAAAACCATGGTTCGTTCCCCAAACTTATGGTGCGCTACGTGCATTTAACGGTCGACAGAATCTTCCACCAAACCAAATTATTCGTAACACGAATGGTTTTCGAACCACGTACAATCTAATGAGCATAACGCATCCCCAAGGGAGATAACAGTACGAAAATAGATGTTATTGCCGTTGTGGTGCGCAGTTTTGAGGAGAATGAGTCTGTGGACTGAAATCGGACCTACGTCCATCCACTTTGTGGAATATTTTACAGAAAGATCTTGGCTTAAAAGTTTATAAAATTCAGCATATGCAAATGCTCCTTCATCTAGTACCCCCAGATATTTACTTCAAACAGACCGCAGCTTGTGCAGCTGAGAGACTGAGAGCCTCGTCACAATGGACACCCACTCACGGTAAACACACAAAGATTCGGAATCACCTTGAAAACACCGACCACACTACGACCCAACTTAGTTTTGGGCATAATTTCAGGACAACTATTTCCAGTCGCCTTGAGTGGGAGTCGGATATGATCGGAGACAATAACTCGATGAGTCTAAAACAGAATCTGGAACGTCACCGATTTTAAGGCCTTAAATTTTGAACTAGGAAAATGAAATTTGGTGTATAGGATCCCTGTGCGTTGCTACAGAACAGTGTAAACATTTTTAAAATCCGCAGACTGTCACGCCTAATTTTTAGAGAAACTTTGTTTTTGGCCAAACGGTAGGGGATTTTGAAATAAATGTCTGACGAACTTATTTAGACAATCCCAATACGTATATTTTGTCCACACAAAGTTTTCTACCACGCCCACTTTTTGGGGGCATTTTCATAAAAAAAAACAATTGTCCGTCAAATTTCAAAATATTCGAAAAAATCTTTTGATGCAAAATCATTGGTAATAAAAACGTGATTATTTCGCCCATAGATCATTTTAGCCCACGCCCACTTTTTTGGGGCGTTTTCTTACAAAAATCCTTTGTGTTTCCTACCCTATAACATATGCCATAGAAGAACGTCGTTTTTGTCTAACCAAAAAAGACTTAGATACTATCTGAACAAGATGTGGTGATAGTGCCATTTTCCATATTTCATCACATAAAGACAACATTTTGGAGATATTAATTTTAAGGATGGAATAGGATAGGGTATTAAACGTTGCTATGTAATTTTATATTTGGTAAATTTCGAACTCCCAGTGCATGACGGTTCCGCAAGAGACCAACTAACAATTTGAAAAAAATCCACTATTACGATCACGGAAATATGTTTTAAAGCTTCAATTTGTACGTATTTAACACAAAAAAATTGAAAGTACGCAAATTTTGACACTACACGAGTCAAATAAAGTCGGTTTCAAGTGGAGATCGGCGCAAACGGTGTCGCTTGTATCAAGAAATATTTTTAAAGTGGCAGCGGGAAGTTAAAAAAATCGTTTGACAAAGTTAATTATTTTTGGTCGGTTCCTGGCGGTACTGGTGGGAAATTTAGGGTTAACTCACTCTAAAACAGTATCATTGCCATACTAAGTGAACATAATATCATCTATCTGCCGTGAAGTAGTAAGCATTTTGCTCTTTTCTATGTTCAAAGTTAAAGAATTTTGATTACGTCAGCGAAACAAATTTTGAAAATCAGTTTGAATATTTTCACAGTAGCTAACAGATTGAATTTGAGTGTAAAGCATCCAATCATCATCGTTGCCTAAGCATTTATAATGTTTGATGCAAGAAGGTATGTCATTAATGAACAAAATAAAGAGAAGAGGACCCAAATGGGTTCCATGAGGTACACCACTTTTTACATTGAAGGGTAGAAATGTTGAACTACCCAGTTTGACTATTAGTTTTCGATTTGCCAAATAATAGGAAAACCACTTATTGAGACTTGAGTGACTACCTAAAGCATTCAATTTGTTTACATGTTTTTTGTAATCCAACTTATCGAATGCTTTAGAGAAATCAGTACAAATAACATCATCATCAAAACTTTTCAATAAAGCCAAACGCACCGGTAAGTGGGACCAATATAAATCTCTACTTACCCAATACAACATAGAGTTGCGAAAATCAAAAAGAGCGTCCTGGCGCAAATACTGTGAGTAACTCGATGAGCTTCCGGCGGTGGCGCGTCTCCAGAGGGCACTCTCGAAAGATAAAACAAACTGCATGGGATTACTAGTCAAATCTGACGGTAAAATCACATGCGACCGGGAAGAAACGTTGACCACACTTCTTCAGGTACACTTTCCCGGCTCTACAATCACAAGTGAGTTTCATGAACACATGATAGATGACTCACCCCCTGTAAACCTGAAAAGGATAGTTTATCTGGCAAACTTTTCACTCCGGATAAGGTCAAATGGGCGATCAACTCATTTAAACCATACAAGGCACCAGGGACAGACGGAATCTTTCCCGCTCTTATACAAAAGGGCTTGAACTTTTTCCTACCCACTATGGTAGCCTCATTTAGGTTTAGTTTCAATTGGGGCTACATACCACAAACCTGGAGGGAGGTAAACGTGGTATTTATCCCCAAACCAGGCAAACCAATAGAACTACCTAAATCATACCGTCCAATAAGCTTAACATCGTTTTTCCTGAAAACAATGGAAAGAATACTTGACGTACACATTAGAGAGTGCTTAAATGAAAGCACTCCTCTGCACCCATGTCAATTCGCCTACCAAAAAGGTAAATCCACGGAAGGAGCACTTCTAAGTTTTACATCACAAATAAAAAGTGCATACGAAAACAAAGAAGTAGCTTTATGTGCCTCCCTAGACATAGAGGGTGCTTTTGACAACACTGGATATGACTCCATATCAAATGCTTTGACTCATAGCAGAATAGATCATCCCACCATCAAATCGATCAAAGCGATGCTTGAAAGTCGGAAAATAACTGCTTCATCAGCACAGACCTCAGTATCAGTAACTGCCGTTAAAGGCTGCCCTCAGGGAGGAGTACTCTCACCCCTACTATGGTCTCTGGTTATCGATAACCTACTTCAAGACCTAAGTATTGCAGGTTTCAATATAATTGGATACGCCGATGACCAAGTCATCATAATAAAGGGCAAAGAACCAAACGAAGTTACAACACGTTTGCAAAACGCCCTTAAGATAGTCATAGACTGGTGTAATAAAGAAAGTCTCTCTATAAACCCCAGCAAGGCTATCATCGATAGGGACGATGATATCCCTTTTACAAAAAGGAGGAAATTAAATCTTACCCAAATTTCAATTAATGGTACATACATTGAGTATTCCAACGAAGTAAAATATCTTGGAGTGATCCTCGATAAAAAACTAAGCTGGAACTCCCACATCAACAACAAAATTCAAAAAGCAACCAAAGCTTTCTGGGCTTGCCGAAGCATGTATGATAAAACCTGGGGAATCTTTCCAAAAACCACACACTGGATCTACACGATCATGGTCAGGCCCATTATAACATACGCTTCAATAGTATGGTGGAACAAAGTCACCCAAAAAACAACTATAAATAAATTAAACAAGGTACAACGGCTTGCCTGTCTGGGCATTACCGGAGCTATGCGTACCTGTCCCACGGCGGCTATGGAAGCCTTAAAAGGACTGACACCCCTCCACATTTATATAAAAAAAAGTGGCAATTCGCAGCTCAGCAAGTTTGACACAAGCGGAAGAATTAAACATTAGTTAACATCTAAAACTAATTGAACTTCTATCCGAACTTCCAGAACTTGACATGATCTTTGCGGTTACAGACCGCATACCAAAGACAATATGCTTCGACAAAAGATTCTCAACGGAGATCACAACCAGAGAAGCATGGTGTAGCAACAACCCACCAAACTGCCTAAACGGCCTAAAGTGGTATACGGATGGTTCTAAAATGGACTCAGGGGTAGGAGCATACATGGACCAAATAAAAACATCTCAATACCTATGGGAAAAAGCCCTAGTGTATTCCAAGCTGAGCTCCTTGCCATAAAAGAATGCGCAAACCTAATACACAGCTCAGGTATTAAAGGCGCAAACATCCATATATTCACGGACAGTCAAGCAGCTATAAAAGCCCTTAGCTCACACATCATTGACTCCAAATCAGTACTACACTGCTTCAACTCCCTCCAAACACTCAGTTCCAGGAACAAATCCAAACTATGGTGGGTCCCCGGACATAAGGGAGTTGAAGGTAACGAAAAAGCTGATGAACTAGCCAGAAAAGGTTCGGAAACCCCCTTCATTGGACCTGAGCCTTTCTGTGCAATCCCCAAATCAGCCATAAATCTAGTCATAAAAAACTGGGAACAAAACAGATGTGTTTCATACTGGGGAAACATCCCAGGCCTAAGACAGGCCAAAAGAGCTATTCAGCCCTTCAAATCAGATGTCAACAAGATACTAAATCTGCGCAGGCACGATATCAAAAACTTAGTAGGCTACCTAACTGGTCATCACGGTCTGCGATATCACCTAAACAAAATGCGTCTAGTCGACTCACCGGAGTGCAGACTATATCTAGAAGAAGACGAAACAGCCGAGCATATCATATGTGAATGCCCGGCCCTTTACGGTATGAGAAGAGAATCTTTCTTCAGGGAATTCTTAAGTCCCGAAGAATTGAGGAAATCTTCGGCTGAAAGTATTATCAGCTACATTAGGAAAGTAGAAGCGCTACTAACCTTAAAAGCATCTGACGGCAAGCACAATAGATCTTTTAGGTCGATGTGTATATTACTGCTTAGGCAGGTCAGAGTTTAATAAAAAGAAAAATGAACAAAATAAAGAGAAGATTACCCAAATGGCTTCCTTGAGGTACACCACTTTTTACATTGAAGGGTAGAAATGTTGAACTACCCAGTTTGACTATTTGTTTTCGATTTGCCAAATAATAGGAAAACCATTTATTGAGACTTGAGTGACTACCTAAAGCATTCAATTTGTTCACAAGTGTTTTGTAATCCAACTTATCGAATGCTTTAGAGAAATCAGTACAAATAACATCAAATTTTACCGGCCTCCAGACTCTCAAGTGTATATCTAGTGAACAGTGTAAGATTAGTGGTCGTGGATCTACCAGTAACAAACCCGTGTTGAAGATGACATATACCATTTTGGACGTGAGAGTACATTTTGTCTTTAAATATTTTTTCCAAAAGTTTTGGTAATACTGAAATTTTTCAAAATGGGCCAACAAATCGTTAGGAGCGATCATTGGAGCGACATAATCAATCCTTCACTCATTGATATAAACCCGGTATAGGAGGTGGAAAAGCAGTCCCAGATGTAAGACGTTTGAGGGTGAATACAAGAAATTTCGAAACACTGTGAACAAGAATATACAATTAATAAAAGCCAATTTTTACAAACAAAAATTCTTAAATGCCAATCATGACCCGATGAAAACGTGGAAAATTGTGAACGAACTGCTTGGAAGAAAGAAACTTTCAGTAGATGAAACTATAAAAATCAATTTTCCAAAAGCGTCCGAATCTGAAGGCTTAAAAGATATTGTTGAGGAATTCGCGGAGAGGTTTTCGAATCAATAGGCCAACATTATGCATGTATGTGACACCAAAACCTCTAACCATGAGAACTGGGAACTTCAACAAAGTATTTACATAGAGGAAGCAACGGAACCTGAAGTCTACGAGATACTGTGTCAACTTAGTAGCACAAAAGGTCCTGGAGCAGACAACATAAGACCAGTCGATCTCAAAGTGAATGCCATGTGTCTCACCCCTGTAATCACGAAGATTATAAACCTTAGTTTGTGTCAGTGTTATATACCTAAGCTCATGAAAACGTCTATAATTCGACCAATATACAAGGGAGGAATAAAAAAAGACACTGCAAATTATAGGCCAATTTCAATTCTGCCAGCAGTTGAAAAATTTGGATTTCAAAAATACAAGAGCACTCAATTGCTACTGGGAGAATTTACCAATGTGGTGAATGCGGGGCTAAAAAAAATCATCACGTACTTGTTCTCTTTATCTATAGACTTCAGCAAAGCCTTTGATACCTTGACACCCAAAAAACTCGTGGAAAGTGTCAACAAATTGGGATTGAGAGGATTGCTGGCAAGCTGGATCGAAAACTACCTGACTGATAGAGTAATCCAAGTCAAAGTATCTGACACATTAAGCCAACAAAAATCAAGCAAAAAAGGTGTACCACAAGGTTCCAAATTGG
The DNA here is from genome assembly GCA_932526625.1 of Rhingia campestris. Lineage (NCBI taxonomy): Eukaryota > Metazoa > Arthropoda > Insecta > Diptera > Syrphidae > Rhingia > Rhingia campestris. The sequence goes on from OW052182.1 coordinate 171,668,896, forward strand.
GTCCCATTTTATTCATTCTTTTCACTAATGAACTGCTAAGAATATTTAAGAAATCGATTGCCTATGCCTATGCAGATGATATCGCAATCGTTGTGAGACACAAAGACTTGCATTTAGCCGTGAAGATATTGCAAGATGAATTCAACGCTGTATCTGAATGGTGTCATGATAACGGTCTAGTGATAAATGCAGAAAAAAACAAGGTAATGCATATTCGGACTCCATCAAAGCCAACCGAATCTATTGAAATCTTTCATCGCAATGATCGCTGTCCAGTACTAAGAAGCAGCAACGCAATTGAGGTAGTCAAAACCATTAAATACCTTGGAGTAACCATCGACGAGCATTTTTTGTGGCGTGAGCACAACAACACCTTGCGACTTCAACTTAAGAGTACGATATTTGCAATGGTGTATCTTAAGCGGTACTCACATATGGAGGTACAAAAGCAAGTGTACTACTCGTTGACAGAGTCACGGATTAGATACGGGATTCTGGCCTGGGGAAATGCAGCAAAAACCCACCTTGATAAGATATCAAAATTACAACATCGTCTTGTTAAAATAATTAGACCTATTAACTCAACCTTTAAAGTTTTAGATGTCAAGGCGCTTTTCCAGATGACAACAATGCTTACGTATATGAAAGACCAACGATTTCTTCGACCAATAAGCCATCCACAAAACACCCGAAGACGAGTTCAAGGGATGTTAGAAGTTCCGGAAGCTTACAACACATATGGTGATAGGGAACTGCGCCGTCCCTAAATTAGTTAATTCGCTACCACAATGTTTAAAAATAATTCCAAATTTTAAAAAAAGAAAAAAAAGAGTTAAAAAAAACTCTTTATTGAACTTTATTTTGTGAATTAGAAAGCTAAAGAAGATTTTAACAACACTATAGGAATTGTAACCTAATTGTTAAAAAATCGTTTCAATTTAAATCATTTCAAAGTTAATGTATTCAATTTATGCTCAACCACCTGCAGATAAGCACTATGCTTTGCAGGTAATACATGTAAATGAAAAATCTTTTATGTGCAAATAAAATCCATTGAATTGAATTGGATTGGTTTAAGAGAGAGATTGAATGTCTTAAGCAACTAACAAATGTAGTACAGTTTTGTATAATAATAGAGGGAATACCATCAACCCCAAAACTACATTTACTTTTGAGTGTTTTTATTCCGTTTACGATGTCTGTTTCTGTTAAATAAATTTATCCAATGTCGGCAACAGGATCGATTTTGGGATAATTATTTTTGGGAGATTTATTTCATTCTACAAAGACGGATTTAAAATACTCTGCAAATAACTCGCATGTGGAAATTTTATCTGTTGAATTAGTTCCGTTGGATTCCATAAAGGGTGGAATTCCATTATCTTTTTTATTTAGAATTTATAAAGCACTAAAACGATCTGCTGTTGTGTTTTATGTTTGACTCAACAAAAAAAAATTATTGCTTGTGTAAAAATCGGTGCAAAAAATCATATTCCTGCCGAAGGAAGGTTGTCCATGATTAGTACAGTAGATTCGACTTAACAAAAAAATACTTGCATACATCCACCTCGCAGGCAACCCAAATCTAACAGTATGTTGCAGGGCGGCAGCATTCCCCCCTTCCCTCATAATCATTCTCTTTTTATAAAACGTAAAGGAAATAATGCCAATTTTTTTAAATTTGGCTTTATTTCATTTGACCTTATTTCACATCACAACTTTAATGTTGATCCTGAAGGTCTAACCAATGGTAGCATTGTCTACGGAAGCCAATTTCTTAATGTTTTTCGAATAGATGTAGAAATAGCCATATTAGAACCTAATCTACCATACTTAAATCGCAATAGATCTACCTTTGCTTAACTTTCATAAGATCTACTCAAACAAAAAACAAGCAATTATTTTGTTTGTTAAATCATCAGCCTTGATTCCAAAAAAACGCACCTAAATGTAAAATCTACCGCCACTAGTGTAGACCTCCAGCAAGCTTATTTTCAGACTCAACTTGACTTAATAAAAGTCACATCATATTAGTTTCCCATAGAGTTTACGACTCACTAGTCCACACCCTCACACAGCCCTATAACGGCCGAACTATAATGTCTCTTAAAGAACCAACGCCCGTTACGCACCAGTAAATCGTTACAATAACCTATCAATCTCATACGGATCCGTAAGCTTCCCATAATCATATCACACAGTGTCTCAACTCTCGAAGGAACACGCAATTAGCCCTCACCGACCGCACAGCACAAAAGTCGAGTCGATCTTTTTGGTGGCCGCAATTAAAATCAGGTTTCGGTAAGTTGGTGGCGCACCCGTCATCCTCCTGCCTCCGATTTGTGATATCTCATGAATAAAACATTCCCATGGATTTTAATTGAACTTTATGAGATTTATATTCGGTTTTGATATTTTTACCTGTTCAGCTTGGCGGCGCACTGAGTCAACCTTTCAGGCGGTTGCCAGCACCTACGACGTCGTAGCAGTGTAGTGGATCTATATGTTGTCGTCTTACGCAAATGGGGAATCATTGAATATCCCCATATGTGCATACATCCGTTAACGCGTCATTAATTTTCTGCTTAGATTGGTCTTCTTCTTCTTCTTCTTCCCGATGTTCGATATAGGAAAATCGATTTCCTTCCCATAGCCGCACAAGACGCACAAGTACAAGTTCGGAGAAGCAAAGAAAAACCCATATTGAGGTTGGCTTCCTTTGGGGATGGGTTCCTCCATATGATCAAGTCATGCGAAACAAGTGCTGCGTCGTTATAGTTGTTGTTGTCGCAAAAGGTGGGTGCACTATTGTAGCGGTCGGTCACCGACTATCATCATCATCAATAAGGAGAAGCGATCTTTTTTTTCTTTTCGTAATCGAAGCCTAGGCAAGCATGAAATTATCTTGGTCTTGCCCGTGTGCTTTCATTGAGCACCGATGATGGTTTCACTTAAATTACTTAATGGACAATTAAGAAATTTCAAGGAGTGGACACTTGGGTTTCACCCATATGTATGCTTCGCGGACTTGAGAAGGTGTTATGCTCGAGAGAGTTTTCAGCAAGTAAAAATATGAATGCTTAAGAAAACTGTTTGTTTGTTGTAGGACTTGTTACTTTTCGGCGGGAAAGGGTTTTCCAAACTGGGTACTGAATGAGTGTACGGATGTTGCATTATTGTCATAAGCCAGTGTGGCGAAACCGTTACAGAGATAATGCGATTTTAAATCTTTTAAGGACCATAGTGATCGTAGTTATGGGATTCAAACGAGGAATGATTTAAATAAGTTTAACCGGAAATGTCTTTGGCCTGTATGGAGATTTACAGGAGCTCACGTTTTGACTTTGACACAACTACTATATTGGGCTTTTTTCGTCATTTCCATGGATATTTTAGAAATAAACATTGACGACATATTTTTATCTGGTTGCCTTGGGTACTTATCTGACTTCAATTCGGCATCTGGCAGCGTCATCTTACTTACTTAATTCAGTCCGTTGGTCAACATGGGTATCATGGGCATCATGGGCATTAAACCTCATCAAACCTGTATCTGTCAATGGTGACATCCTTTCCAATTCGTCGATGTTGTGTGTCCTTTCTTGTTGACAAAACATATACTTGGTGTAACTCTCATTTACTGCGAAAGCCGTTATGGCAGATAGAATCTTGTAGGTTATGTTGGGAAAGCTCATGTCTCTGCTGTTAGCGCAGTTCAGAGGATCTCATTTTTTATCGAATAGGCAAACGATGCATTGAGGTTCCATTTTTGCAGGTATACTTTCATCCGAGTTGGGCAATGTTATTTACCAAATCTTCTCAACCTACTTTATAAAGCTTGGCAGAAAAGCCGTCATTTCTGGCAACTTAAGTTAAGAAGTTGGTATCATCTCTTCACTATGGTCGGGTGATTGAAGTTTTCGCTAGTGTCACCAATATTGAATGGTTCATTTTACCTGACAGCGATTGAGCGCTTTTGTTACCCTCTGTTCTTCTTTCTGAAAAGCTTGTGTTCTTCTCTTCGTCTTTACCTATAAAGTTCTATGGTAGTTCTCGTCTTCACCACCACCTTTCCCTTGCAGAACTTGTTTTTAATTGCGGGTATCTGTCGGCATTTTTCTTCAAACCAAAACTGATTTGTTGGTCGGCCCGAGAAACCTATCACATAAGTTGCGGTTGTTTACATCGTCGCCATTGTTAAACGATAGGAGATTCTGGTGGTATGGTGTTATTCCAGTGCTTAAGGATAGTGATGCGATTACATGAGGACACAAGCGTTCTCACTCTAGCCTCTCACTATGAATTCCTACTCTCACCTCCACGCTGGTGACTGGCGGGTGTCTAGTACCTCGACTGGAGATGCGGTATTAAAACCCTGTGGAAGGTCGTTGGTGGCAGCAAACGATAGAGGGGGGAGGAGGTTCCTCTCACTAAGGAACTCACTCTCAGAAAGCAGCGGAGGAATTCCCTAGATGGAGTCAACGGTGGCGCCTACAGCTCCAGTTTGATCTAACTGGTAGTGTAATCCCTATATGAGCTGCTTCGACATATTTGAACACCAGGTCTATAGGGGTCTCCAATACTGAGCCAGGGTGTTGGAAAAGAGTTGTTGGGTCAACGGCAGCGCTCATATCCCAAAACAGGCTACTGACATCGGTATTTTTCCGGCCCGCTGTCCTAGGGTCAAAACAAGGACCTAGCCCTCCAGGTTGGGGGTTGTGCTTTGGGTTAACTACCCATCCACGAAATAAAAGCTTATGTTACGAAGCAACCAATAGCCTCGGAAAGGACTGATATTATTGTTGACAACCAGGCTAAACGAAAAAAGGACAACGACGTTCGTATCTGCACCTGGAATGTGAGAACATTAAATAGGAGAGGTGCAGGCGAACAACTAGCGGAAGCCCTAAACTGCTACAAAGCAGACATTACTGCCATCCAGAAAATACGATGGGATGGGCCGGGCAAAAAGAGGATGAAAAACCTTTGACATCTACTATGGACCGTGTTATAGTTAGCAGAAACAGCTACTATTCGGATGCGGATTTGTTATGAGTGCAAGAAGTCTTATGTTTCCAAGACATTAGCGAACGCATTGTAACAATCCGCATCAAGGCCAAATTCGCCAACATAAGCCTTATAAGCGCTCATGCTCCGACGGAGGAAAAAGATGATATAACTAAGGATTGCTTCTACGAGCTCCTCGACAAAACCTATGAGCGACTACCAAAGTACGATGTTAAAATCGTGTTGGGAGATTTTAACGCAAAGGTAGGAAGAGAAGACATCTTTAGCAGTACTGTCGGTAAAATATAGCCTACACGACAACACGTCTGGTAACGGACTTAGGTTAATTGACTTCGCTACGGAACGAAATGCCACTATAGCCAGCACACGGTTTCCTCACCTCGATATCCATAAGGGGACATGGCGGTCTTCAGATCAACGAACAGTCAACCAAATTGATCTTGTCTATCGCAGACAAGAGGCACGCATCCAGTATTTTGGATGTCCGAACATTCCGAGGGGTTAACATTGACTCGGACCACTACCTTGTTGTAGCCAAGCTAAGGATGCGGATATCCACCACGCCACAACAAACTAGAAATAATGTGAAAAAATTGAATGTCGAAAGACTGCAATCGCCAGAGACCGCAAAGACCTTCGCGCAACGCGTATCCCCTAACCTCTCGATTCACACCACACCACCAGCATCTAATGTCGAAGAACAACTAGCCATTAGATCAGCCGCAACTGATGTCGCGGCCACCAGCAAGAAACCCCTAATTTTATGAGGAATGCCGACAGATGCTAGCAGCCAAGAACGAAGCCTACAAGGCTAAGCTGCAGGTGAAGACGAGAGCTGCCATTGAGATCTATAGGCAAAGAAGAAGGGAAGAACATCGGCTTTTCAGAAAAAAGAAAAAAGAGCAAGAAAAGCGCGCGATCGAGGATATAGGGAGATGCCACTCCAGGAACGATGTTCTCAAGTTTTACCAAAGTGTAAAACGTCAAAGCCAAAGGTACAAGGCTCGAACAGAATCCTGTCGAGATGAACAAGGAAATATTGTAGTTGAGACACAGTCGATGCTGAGGATATGGAAGAACCACCTCTGCAGACTATTAAACGACGATGACGAACAACATTTCGCTGTCAGGCAGAACGAACCATTTAATATTGGCAACGACAGCGAAAACTGCCAACCACCCGACTTAAGGGAAGTGAGGATAGCAATATCTAATCTCAACCTTAATAAGGCCGCCGAGCTTTTTAAAGCTGGTGGAGATGGCTTGGTAAGTAACATCCACCAACTCATAAGCCAAATCTGGTCGGATGAAAGCATGCCTGAAGAATGGAACCTCAGCATCGTTTGCCCGATCCACAAAAAAGGAGACCCTCTGAACTGCGCCAACTACAGAGGCATAAGTCTGCTCAACATCGCCTACAAGATCCTATCTGCCGTAATATGTGAACGCCTGAAACCGTTTACCAATAACCTGATGGGCCCTTATCAGTGTGGTTTTAGGCCAGGAAAGTCCACAATCGATCAAATTTTCACACTTCGGCAGATCCTAAAAAAAAACCCAAGAAGTCCAAATCGATACCCACCACATATTTATCGATTTCAAAGCCGCATACGACAGCATTTATAGAAACGAACTATACAGAGCCATGTCTAGTTAGGGTATACCGCCCAAACTCGTCCGTTTGTATAGGATGACGATGGAGAATTCTCGCTGCACCATCAGGGTCGGAAACGACCTCACCGACACATTCGATACCAAAAAAGGATTAAGGCAAGGCGATGCGCTGTCATGTGACTTCTTCAATTTGATTCTTGAGAGGATTGTGCAAAACTCCCGAGCCAACACCAGAGGCACAATTTTCCAAAATTCGGTGCAACTACTAGCATACGCCGACGATATTGACATCATTGGTAGGACTCAACGTGATGTCATATCCACGTTTGCTAGTATAGAGAAGGAAGCGGCAAAAATGGGTTTAGCAGTAAATCAGGGTAAGACTAAGTATGTGCTGTCAACACGAAAGGACACACAACATCGACGAATTGGACAGAACATCACCATTGACAGATATAACTTTGAGGTAGTACGGGACTTTGTCTACCTCGGCTCCGCTATTAGCTCTGACAACAACATCGCGTCAGAAATCAAACGAAGAATTACTCTTGCCAATCGCTGTTTCTTCGGGCTAAGAAGGCAATTTAGCAGTAAAGCCCTCACTTGAACTACTAAGGAGATCCTATATAAGACCCTGATCATCCCAGTCCTGCTCTACGGCGCTGAAGCATGAACCGTATCAAAAGCGATTGAAGAAATCCTTGGTCGATTCGATAGAAAAATTCTTCGGAAAATCTTCGGTCCCGTTTGCGTTGATGGTCTATGGAGACGAAGGCATGTTGGTTGAGGCCCAGGTTCATCCCTGACTGTAGCGCCACTTAAGTAAGTAAGTTAATCCAGAAGTTTAGTGATACGCAAAGTAATTGGCGGTCTTTTGCGATTAGCGTTTTTCGACAGTTTTTGTCATGTGTTGTGGCGTGGTGGATATTAGCAAAGAGGTATATAACTATAGAGTACGTATCACAGCTAAAAATGTTGTCGACGTTTCTGACGCGGGAGGTAGGTTAGAAGGGAATTTGCGTCGTTCGTATGCACTATGCATCGGCTATGCTGTTGTTTGATGCTGGCATGGCAATGTGCACACTGAGGTATCAACATCAGTACCCCTCATAGTAAATGTTCGTTGTATGAGATGCGCAAACTCTTTGATATTAGCTAGTGACTGGGCTAATTTGGGAGGCATGTTGTCTGAGGTCTAGGCTCATCCCGGATGTGATGCTACACATAAATAATTAAGTTAATATACTGAACTGGCGCGCATGAGGTCTGGGTTCGATTCCCAGCCGTAGTAACACCTAAATGATTTTTCACTGGCCCTCCTCTCGTGATGAACTGACAAATCATCCGAGTAGTATCAATTGTCAAGAATAGCTTATCTCAACTTAGCCGTTCGGAGTCGGCATAAAACAGGAGGTCCCGCCATCGTGCAAGAAGTACACACGCACACATGAATGGTTGTGAGAAAGCTAGGCCCTGGGTACTAACGAGCCTGTTGCGCCAAAAATTTGTATTTGTATTTGTAATATACGGAGCCTGTCTCTTGGTACGAATATCATGAACGAAAATTGGGGAATTCACTTTTAAATCTGTGACTACCGATTCAGAAACTATAAATGTTGCTCTGCCGTAAACGTAGCTATTTTTTGCAATTGATGTGCTGTGATATAATGTGATATTGGCGTTTCAAATGGAATGGCAAGTCAGTTGGAACCATTGGGATTCGTCAGTCGTGGTATCAAAACGTCGTCTCCTTTGTACTTCCCTTTAGGTATGGTTGCTTCGATAACGTTGTTCATCAGGTTTTTCACCGCAAACCGACTAGCAAATACGTGGTCGGTACATATTTCGTAACATTATGATCACCGATTCGATTTGCAGTTAGAGATTGTGAAGTAATCCGGGTTATTCCAGCAAATTTAAAAACCCGATTGGATAGTTGACGACATCATCTTAGAAAGTAATGGAATCCACCGATTTTTACGTCACCAATTCGAGAGCAATTTCATTTTGAATCTTAAAATTCAATTCGTCGACAACAACGCTTTTCGCAGCCAATATAGCACGTTCACTCAACCAATCATGATATTTGTAATTTTGGGCACCTTTAGGATGAGTTCGATTTAGATTTGGCGTCGGGACATTAAGTATTATTTTGACGTTGCCAATGTCCAGCAACCGCTTTTTAAATACTTCTCTAGTCGTTCTGTAGCTTGACACTCATGTCCGTAGTCAGTTTGAGTTCCTTGAAGTGTTTCCACAAAACGGACGACTTCAAACATGCATAAAGTTCATCGGCTGGCGTAGACCGTAGAATCACTGGCAATATTTGCCGAAAATCACCTGCCAACAGAAGCATCGCCCCACCAAACCGTCTTTGTTTGCATCCGTTTGCATGCGTCTTATGCATCCAAAGACTTTTTATGCGCCATTTACACTCATACTTCTCCAAAAAGAGGGTGAAAGGAGGTTCGATCAATTTAGTCGATGCGATGGCTAGTTGACATCGTCGTCATTGTTTTTCGACATTGTGGTGGAATGGTATTAATCGAAAGATTGAAGGATTCGCGGTTTGCAAAGGTGTGGTCGGTTTCTTACGATTCCAATCTTTCAACAATAAATTTGTTGTGGCGTGGTGTATATACGCATTCTCATATTGGCTGCAACCAAGTAGGGGTCCGAGTAAGTTAACCCCACGGAATTTTTTGACATCCAAAAACTTGATGCGTGCTTAATCTAGAGACCGCCATGTCTCTTTATGGATATCGAGGTGATGGGTGCAGTCATGTGTGCTGTGCTTTCCGCAAATGCTGCTATAAATGTTGTAACTTCTTACATTCGCTGAAAATTTCCCAGCACATTTTTGAAATCATTCTTGGTAGTCGCTCATAAGTTTGTCCAGAAGCTGGTAGAAACAGTCCTAAGCAATGTCATCTCATTTCTTCTTATTCATATATTGGCAAATGTGGCCTTTATACGAAATGTAAAAACACGTTTGCTAATGTCTTCAAGCCATACGACTTCTTGGTATCCTTATAACAAATCCACGTCAGAAAAGTCCTTATTTCTGCACAGCATATCACGGACCTGACGGGCTCAGTGGCGCTATGGTTGGTGCGATGTCTCGATAGACTCGATAGACTTGTTTTTGACCAACATTTTCTTCAGCGATGAGGCCCATTTCTGACTCAATGGATGTGCCAATAAGCAAAATTGCCATATATGGCCGAAGAGCAACTGGAAGAGGTTCGAGAGCTGCGTTACATCCACTCAAAACAGCCGTGTGGTGTGGTTTATGGGCCGTTGGAATTATCGTATTTCTTCAAAAATGAGGCTGGTGCGAACGTTACTGTAAATAGGTCTCGTCATTGCGCAATGAAAACTGCTATTTTTTGACCGAAATTGAAGCCTAATGAGATCTCAACAACATTGGTTCCAACAAGACGGCGACACTTGCCACACAGTTCGTGAAACAATGGACATATTGAGAGACCGGTTTGTGAATAATTAATTTCAGACTTCAAAAAAAAAAAAAAAAAAAGCCTTGTTAGTACTAGGGCCTAGATTTCTTACAACCATTAATTTTTGCGTGTGTACTTCTTGCACGATGGCGGAACCTCATCTTTTATGCAGACTCAAAGGGCTAAATTGATGTAAGCTTTCCTTGACAATTGATACTAATCGGATGATTAATTGTCAGATCATCATAAGAGGAGGGCCAGTGAAAATTCATTTAGATGTTGCTACGGCTGGGACTCGAACCCAGACCTTCTGCGCGGCAGTTCATCGCACTAACCATTCTTGCAATGAGCCCATCAATCTCATGCTTCAGACCAGTGAATTGGCCAGCAAGATCATGCGATATCACACCGTTAGACTTATTTTCTATTGTGGCTACGTAATGTCTATTTGTTTGTGGATAAGCCAGCTACGATTAAAGCATTGGATGCCAACATTACCATTGTTATTCGTTAGATACCGACGAATATGATCGAACGCGTCTTTGAAAATTAAAACGTCCGCATGGACGTGCGCAGTTGATTTAGAGGGATTATCTTAAAAACTGAATGTCAAGAATGGTTCTTTAGATAAAGGTTTCAAGATATATTCGATTTTTTGTGATATTTTGCATTTAAAAATAAAAAAAAAAACCTCTTGGTTGATCACGTTTTTCTTTGTTTTAGCGGAATCTTAGGCTTTTCCTTATTGGAATCTACTTTATGCTGGCATATTTCACCTTGTGCGCCCTTTTTGTTACTTATTAGCGCTTTCTAATTTTTTCTCAAATAACGTCCAGTTCGCTCGACAATGGTCGGTAACTTCCAGGGTATTAAATGCAGGCTTTCCCGGTACGTTTAAACAAATTAACTTGGTAGCCTGATAGTGGTAACAATCGAGGTACCTATACAACTTGTTATACCGATCACATTAATTGTCAGTTGCGGGCGTTATTTTAACTGTTTCCCTTATGTCGTTTGTTCCACAATGTTTCATTTAGTCTCGCGAGCAGAAACTTTTGGAGTTGTCGAACTCCTGCAGGCGCATTTATTTTTCTGAGGTCCAGAAGGACCTGGTTATACCCGAACTTCTCCCAAAAGGTTTAAATAATTGCCCTCTAGAGTGGGTGGATTTTGCAGTGAAAATGGATTGCCACCTGGGATATAAATTGTTATTGTTTGTTAATTGCATATTTATGTACCTGTACGATTAACTGTTGGTATACGGAGTGTAGATTTATCTCACCTTCTATGACAGGCATGCCTTACTTACCGAAGGGATTTGATTTGATAATTTGTCATACCATTGCGATAAGTACAGTGCCGCTCACTTGAATAGCACCCCCCTTTGCTGTGAGTTTTAAGCTTAATATCTTCAAAAATAATTATGGTAATGACTTGTTTTTTTTTCTAATGAAAGTTTATTAAATTCTGTAAATAAAACAGAAGGAATGGAATTCATATTTACAGTGGTAATTTTTTTATAGATTTTGAAGCGATAGGACTCAAAATATACACATCACATTTTGGCTCACTTGAATAGCACCCCCTCATAAAAAAATTATTTAAAAATGTTTTCACACTGTTGGACTTAAAAATTTATTAGGAAAACAATTAAGAATTAAATTTTGAATTGAATTTGAATTAAAAAAAAAAAATAGTTACGGGTGCTTCCGCCTTTGTTATAAATAACCTCATATATCCTGTTAGGTAGGGAATCATACAATTTCTTGATGTAATCCAGCGAAATGGAGGCCCAGCTACTTCTAATTGCTGCTTTTAGCTCCTCCTTATTGGAGTATTGCTTCCCTGATTCGTACACCTTCCGAGCAAGCCATCCCCAAACATTTTCGATGATGTTTAGGTCTGGCGAGTATGGTGGCCAATCCAACAATAAAATGTTTTGACGCCCAAGAAATTGTTTTACCACTCTGGCATTGTGAATTGGTGCGTTATCCTGCTGCAATTTCCACGGCATTTCACCAAATAATCCATTAATGGAAGGGATAACGTTCTCTAGTACTCCAATGAAGGACTGAGCGTTCATACGAGGAGTTAGGAACTGCAACTCCAAAGTGCCATAGTACGTTATGGCTCCCCAAATCATAACACCGCCAACTCGACTGTGCAAACGATCCAATTGATGTTTCTCCTTCCGCAAATCATGAAAGTAATAATTAAAACCGTCAGGACCCTATAAATTAAATTTTTTTTCGTCGGAGAAAACAACACGGTACCATTCCTTGCTCCATGTCATGTTAGCACGGCAGAAACTAAGGCGTTGCTCTTTGCGATATGGGTTAAGCGGTGTTTTTTTCTATAATTTCAATCGCTTTAATAATCCGCTTTACTGCGGACACGCTTGCTTTAACACCACTTTTTTCTCTTATTTTGGCTGCAGAGTCGTGCGAATTTGACGCGAGCCGCAGAATCGCTCTTTTTCCAGCTGGGGTAACGGCACTACCTGTTCGTCCTTTCATGTTTTTGCAAAAACAAGTTAACGGGACATATCCAATGCATGAACTCGCTCACAGAGAGAGTGTTTAAACAGATATACAAAAAATTATAAACATATTGAACCGTTGCATATTCAGACACTCGAATTATTTTCAGTTTCATTATGCACAATGGGGGGTGCTATTCAAGTGAGCGGCACTGTATATCTGAGAACATTTTCACGTGCTACTGGAAATTGAACCCAAAAAATTCGATCTAAGACCAATTGCGAATTTGTCAGAAGAATTTATTGATTGAACCTTTTACAACTATTTCCTAATTCCCACCATAATAACCCACATATAGGAACCAAATTCCTTAGAAATCTAGCTCCACCAAAAGATCTCCTCTCTTATGTTTGCAACAAAACAAAAGTTTACCATTCACTTAGCGATTGCACTTATCTCCTTCAAATTGAGATAGAAACCGATTATGCTCAGCCGATCGTGATCATTTTTCTAAGTTGCACATGCGGGCGACATCAACTTGTCCCATGCAATTACCATTCCATCTGGCCACACCACCACCACCACCACCGTCGCATAAACCGTACGACAACAAGTGGGTCCGCCGGTGAAATTCCGCCTATTTGCTGCCGCTGCTGTGCCATTGCTTCTGGAGGATAGCCAATCCACCCACCCACCACTCGAACATAAGATACAGCTAATAATTTTTATTATGTTTATTTTTCTTATTAATATTTGTCTAACGTTGTCGTTCTGGCTTTTAACTTTTCCCTGTTTATTTTAAAAGCTGTGTTGCGGCAGCAATCTGCAAGCCTGTAGTCTGATCATGTTCCGTAGCAAATGCGACATTATTCGTTTTTAATATGGGGAGGCAAATCACACACACAAAATTCGGGTCAATGGGCACACTGCACAGCCACTTGGCTCCACCAAACGATATCGTGACAAACTGTATTAAATGCCCCAAAGACAGCACCTAGCCAGAGCAAATCGGAGCTGAATCATCGCCAATCCAACTTGGAGTGCAGCAGGGAGATTTGGGGGGTGACTCTAGCGCGAATCCTTTCCGATGCATAGTAACTCTCTATACAAACAACTGGCTCTGCCCGTGGCACAGAATGACCTGCTTTAGATACTTAAACCTCCGACACAACATGCCGCTACAGATACATGCGGTACAAAATAATTATTAGTTGTATATGCTTTTGATTACTTTATGCGGAGTGCGATATCGAATTTCCATCCAACAAATGTGGACCTGGAAATTGAAGACAACAGCTGAGATACATGAGTAGAAAACAACCTAAACAACAACGCGAAATACAAATAATAAGCAAAAAAAGTATCTTTTACCTGCTTCTAAGTGCATTTGTGATGGTAATGCGAAATGATGGGGGTCCACCTCTCACTCTATAGTCGGCCTGTCATCACTGGAAATTATGAAGTGGACACATGCAGCATAGCGTTGAAATCCATTCGGAAGGATTCAGGCCATGTGCAAATAGAAAATTTCACCGCGCACGGCAACGACAACGACATGGTAGACAAGGCGCATGATGACAGAGTTTCGCCGAAGTATGATGCTTCCGTGTGTGGACCGCATAAGGTGGATGCATAGGCATGTGGACGGTTAAGTTTCGTCCAGCTATGTCAGAAGAGACTACAAGGGAAGCTTTATGAGATTATGAGTTATTTACGAAACGACGAGTGTCATATATAATTAGAAATTAATTATGCACGTTTAGAGCTAAATCAGGGTTCATATGGGTACTAGAATCTAATAACTGCTTACTACCATGGGTATTTGGTGTATCTAGGTTGGAGAAATTCGAAAGTTGCATTAACAAATCAAAGTGTTGGGGTTGTAATGGATCTATGGGTACTAACAGATAATAATGGGAGAATCGATAGGACCTACAATGTGGTTCTGTCTTTGAAGATGGTAAAATTTCAACACTCTTACAAAAAGCATTGCCTCACATTGACGCAATTCTGTAATCATTTCAGGACATGATTTACGTGACGATGCATTAAAAAACAAAAATAGGGTTGATCTGACATGATATCCAAAGTAAGTTCTACGACATGCAGGCTGCTCTGAACAGTAGCCTTTTTCCGGAGACTGCGACTATATGTGAATTGGCAGCCATTTTGGAAGACAAAAAAAAATCTCTCTTTTTCCTAAGAATGTTAACTTTAAAGTGTGGAATTGGTGAGGAAATGATATCGGTCAAATGACCACTTCCTGAATTAAGGCTCATTTTAAGGCATTTGTAATTGTTGCTTGCAAAACATCTGGCTCCAAACTAATGATTGCTTCTTTTACGTTGGCTTTCAAGACGTTCATAGATTGAGGTTTGTTGTGCTAAATACTCATATTAATAAACAGTTCAAATCACTAAAACGATAGATCACATGGCCAGGAAATTGCTGATTCAAAATCTCCATCGTTGCCCGATCTGGGTGAACCATTGCTGGGTTCTGCTGGAACTAACAATACTCAAGGTCCTTTATAACAACTTACATGAAGAAAAATCGTTTAGTGTGCCTTATTAGCGTCCTCAATAAATACAATAAAACTAAATTTTGGAAATATATTGCGGAAATTTGCACAATCTTGTGTATCGTATCTAGATGATGTGTTCGTTTCTGGACGCACGAATGAGGAGCATTTGAACAAACTGAATGTTTTTCTTGAAAAACTAGAAAACAATGGCCTGCGCTGTCGTCTGTATCAGTGTAAATTTGCGAAGAGCTAAGTAGAATGCCTTGGTCACGTCAGGCCGCCGGAAAAGACGGTGTTCCCGCGGAGACGACCTGGTAAGTAAAATCGTCCAACTCATAAGCCAAATCCTGTCAAATCAAAGTATAGCTGAAGAATACAACCTCAGCATAGTTTGCCAGATCCACAAAAAAAGGAGACCCTCTGAACTACAGAGAAATAAGTCCACTCAACATCGCCTACAAGAACCTATCTGCCATAACATGTGAATGCATGAAATCGTTTGCCAACAACCTGATCGGCCCTTTTCAGTGTGGTTTTAGGCCAGCAAAGTCAAGAACTGGTCCAATCTGCACACTTCAGCAGGTCCTGGAAAAAGTCCAAGAAGTCCAAGTCCACTTGTTCATCGATTTCAAAGCTGCATACGACAGCATTTATAGAGACGAACTATACAGAGCCAAGTTTAGTTTTGGTATACCGCCCAAACTCGTCCGTCTGTTCAGGATGACGATAAAGAATTCTCGCTGCTCCATCACCGACACATTCTATACCAAACTTCTTCTTCTTCAATTTAATTCTAGAGAGGATTGTGCAAAACTCCCAAGCCGACACCAGAGGCACAACTTTCCAAAAATCGGTGCAACTACTAGCATACGCCGCCGATATTGACATAATTGGTAGGACTCAACCTGATGTCATAGCCACTTTTGCTAGTATAGAGAAGGAAGCGGCGAAAATGGGTTTAGCAGTAAATGAGGGTAAGACTAAGTATATGCTGTCAACACGAAAGGACACACAACATCGACGAATTGGACAGAACGTCACCATTGACAGATATAACTTTGAGGTAGTACGGGACTTGGTATACCTCGGCTCCGCTATTAATTCTGACAACAACATCTCGTCAGAAACTAAACGAAGAATTACTCTCGTCAATCGCTGTTTCTGCGGGCTAAGAAGGCAATTTAGTAGTAAAGCCCTCACTAGAACTGCTAGAGAGATCCTGTAAAAGACCCTAATCATCCCAGTCCTGATCTACGGCGCTGAAGTAGATGAAGTGGATTTGAGATAAAAATTCTTCGAAAAATCTTCGTTCCCGTTTGCGTTGACGGGCTATGGAGTCGAAGATTCAGCCAAGAGCTATAGGAGCTGTACAGCGACATGCCCCTAGTCAAAAAAAAACCCCGTATTGGACGTTTAGGATGGCTATTACACGTAGAACGAATAGACATCAATACTCGGGCTCTCAGAGTCTTCGATTCCCAGGTATACGTTGGACGCAGTCCAATTGGAGAGGCATGTTGGTTGAGGCCCAAGTTCATTCCGGACTGTAGCGCCACTTAAATAAGTAAGAACCTTCAACGCTCTAGTACCGCCTTAAGATGCTTAAAGATGTTTATCGACTCTGTTCTTGAATTTGTGTAGATTGTATATTGGTCAAAATAAACGGTGTCCCATAATTCACGCAAAATGTAATTTTATTAGAGAGTACAGATTTTTAACTAGAAGCCTTACATTTTTTATTGCTTCATAGAGTGTGCACATTGGGTTTTTTGTGTGGGATATCAGATTAGATAAATGGCAGCCACGGCTTTGTTGCAAGTACGTCCTCTTTTACTGAAATATTGTATGACCGTTTCTTATAAATGTGGCTGAATTTCATTAATATACCGCCCAATTTCCTCTTTTAAGACGTTGGTGGTTGTGGGCTTGTTTGCATATACCGTTGACTTCAAAAAACCCCAAAGAAAAAAGTCCAACGGCGTTAATTCAAAGGATCTAGATGGCCAATTCTGATCGCAATAATACGATAAGGGAATGACTCATGCAGTAATTGAATTGTTTCTCTGGCTGTATGGCATCTAACACCATCTTATTGAAACCACATATTGGTTACATCCATATATTGTCATTTAGGGACTAAAAACTGGGTTATTATGGCATTATAACGATTACCATTAATTGTTACTGCCTAACCAGCCGCATTTTCGAAGACGAATGGTCCGATAATGCCTCCAGCCCAAAATCCGCACCTAATATTCCCTTGTTGTCGATGCATTTTTTTCTCAATAATTACTCGTGGGTTTTCAGAACCCCCAATGCGACAATTTTAATGATTACCGAAGCCATCAAAAAATGAACTTCATCACTGAAGATGACTTTGTTCAAAAAATTTGCATCCACTTGTTGTTGTTCCAAAATCCATTCAATGAACTCTCTTACCACTGCATGATCAGTAGTCTTCAGTTCTTGAACTGAGTTTTGTAAGGATGAGGTTTAAAGTATTTCGTGACAATTGGATACAGAGAGCTCCTCTGCACTACGGTGCCGAATTGATGTTCCAGGATTTTTTACTTTTGCGAACTTCTTCGATGCTTTCTGTTGGATGACTTGTCACAGGACACCCAGAGTGTCTAAGATCACTAATTAAGTTTGATGGTTTTAAATCATCATGGCGGCCATATTTTGTACGAAAATTGCCTTTGACAAACCTTCGTTACTTTTAAAATAAAAATGAGTTATTCATCCGTACAGCGCTCCATTTTTACTATCCCCGAACTGTCACCTGTCATATATTTATTCTTTTTTCCATTGGAAAAATTCGAATTATGAGACACCCTTTACATCTTCTGAATGTTCGTTGCATTGTTTGCTGGTTCTGTACATCTAACAATGAAAATAACAACACAATACCAAAACTCTTTATGTAAAAAGACAACAACAAAAATAGAACTTTCAAAAGAGCGGAGTCAAAAATCATCTGCAAGCATCAACTCGTGACGCTGTTTGTTATAGGTAAACCTTACCTTAAAAAAAATTAATGTCATGACTCGATAAAACTTACTTTTACAAAACTGACCTACCTTAGTTTATTACTTAAACAGCTTTGATATCCTTCTCTTTACCTCAACTTGACTAAAGCACCGCCTATCCCATATGAAAATCAACCCTTATTTCCTTATCAAAATACAAGAAGGGTTGGGTAGCACCCATTCAGACTATGACCTACACACACATTATATGTTTCATTTGGAGGACATTGTAGGTTAGCAAATTTGACCTCGATTCAACATTAAAACCAGGCGCACAGCTAAATATGCAACCAAACGATTGCCCAAATCTTCATGTTCATGTTTCGAGTTCAAGTTAAAGGACAACGTCATGGCGTTGAACCTCCCAAAAAACTGATTGAACTGAACTGTATGATATGCCGCATTTCTAAAACAAGGAGCAGGCGGAAAATATATGAACAGGAACTTTCGTCATCAATCAATCATCTAAGGAATTCCTAAAATCAAAAAGAAAAAAGTATTTCTAGGACTAGGCGCACAGGATTCACAGCAAATATAAAGTTATTCTGAAGGAGGGTATTTTCGTACATTGTGGGCATGCGTTTATCTTTGGGTGGACACGTGTTTCTGTTGGTATATTCGTAACATTCCAAACTTTGAAGGATTCAAGGACATAATGGGAGATACTACCGCAAGCAGCCTCTGTAAGGGGATATCGACCTATCGTTATACCTATCGTATACAATTGTTATATTTTTTTCGGGGCGTCTGTCAATGAAAATAGGATTCCATATGTAATTACTGCAAAGGATTGTTCACTTTTGTATGGATATTGCTTGGAAATGATGCCTGGAGATACAAAACGACGACACTACTTTGAAAAGAGTATATTGCTTGAGCTTACGTAGCTAGTTTGTATGCCAAGTAGTTAGCTTGGAGCTTTCTATTTTGAGTGAAGTGCTGTTATGAGTTGGAATTATGGTATCGGACCTTTAGGGAGGGAGTATCGTTGACGATACTTTCCAAAAATAAAACAAAATTCAGTATTTTGAATCATTACGTAAAAAAGGCTATGCGAATTCATTGTGAATGAATGATGCGAAAGCGAGATATCTTGGACACAGATGGGAATACCGTTAGTCAAAATAAGCCTGATGAATTACGATTTTCAGAATAAAGTATTTCAGTTAGAGAAATTGGGTGGCAACATTAGTTCGCAGCTGTCACGGAAAGCTTAAAGTTCTTGGCTTACACCACACTGACCATTTATGGGTTCCTGGTCAGTTGGTCATGGCCGCAACGGGATAGTCGATGAACTGGAACGAGATAGTCGATGAACTGGATGTGCAACGGATCATGTAAAATGTAAAATGGTCAAATTACAGCTCTTCGCAACTTCAAAAAATGAGTGGAATACAGGATAAACATGGAAGCCATTAATGTGTGCATTGTGGAATATGTAAGTCACTGGCTGGCTATGATATATCACAGCAGCTCTGGAAAGAATAGTAAAGCAACCGAACTAACAATTTGAAACTCCGCTGTTAAAGTTGTTCTAAGTTATTCATAACCTCTTAAGAAACCACACAATCTACATTTTAGGGATGACGTAATATGTTGTTAGCCCAAAGAAGATTCTTGGGAAACAAAAAACTTGGAGGCCAATCCAACTAGTTATCTGGTATGAGTATGAGAGTAAAGTGCATCAAAACAGAGGAATCAAGGAGATGTGTCGTGTCAGTCCACATCTGATGTACCTACGTACTGTATTTGGCTGAATTCCAAAAACTCTGGACACTGATTTGATGAAAAAATGGCGATTGATGCTCACATCTAAAGCAAGATGTGAAAACGAATTCTCCTGAAAGAGCTGCTGTCGTTCTCCATAGGCAAATGAGACAACAGTGCAATAATTTTGTCCAAGGTCCTTCCCCACCAGCAATGGTGGTGCCAACGATGCCAACCAGCCGCAACTGATGTGCTAGGTTTCTCGCGTCCACCAGCAAGAAACCCCTAGTTTGATGAGGAATGCCAACAGATGATCGCAGCCAAGAACGAGTCCTACAAAGCTAAGCTGCTGGTGAAGACGAGCGCTGCCATTGAGCTCTATAGGCAGAGAAGAAGGGAAGAAAACCGGCTTTTCAAAAAGAAGAAAAAAGAGAAAGAAAAACGCGCGGTCGAGGATATAGAGGTGCAAATCCAGGAACGATGTTCGCAAGTTTTACCAAAGTGTAAAACGTCAAAACCAAGGATACAAGGTGCACTGTCGAACCTGTCGGGATGAACAAGGAAACACAGTCGATACTGTTATATGGAAGTACCACTTCTGCAGACTGTTAAACGACGATGACGAACAACATTCCTGTGTCAGGCAGAACGAACCGTTTAATATTGGTAACGGAAGCGAAAACTACCAACCACCCGACCTAAGTGAAGTGAATTTGGCAATATCTAAACTCAAGCTTAATAAGGCAGCCGGAAATAACGACCTTCCCGCTAAGCTTTATAAAGTTGGCGGAGATGACTTGGTAAGTAACATCCACCATCCACTTCACAAACCAAATCTGGTCGGATGAAAGTATAACTGAAGAATGAAACGTCAGCATCGTTTGCCCGATCGACAATAAAGGAGACCCTCTGAACTGCGCCAACTACAGAGGTATATGTCTCCTCTACATCGCCTACAAGATTCTATCTGCCGTAAAATGTGAACACCGGAAACCGTTCACCATCAACCTGATCGGCCCCTACAACAACCTGATCGGCAGATCCTGTAAAAAACTCAAGAAGTCCAAATCGATACCCACCACCTATTTATCGATTTCAAAGCCGCATATTACATCATTTATAGAGACGAACTATACAGAGCCATGTCTAGTTTTGGTATATCGCCCAAACTCGTCCATTTGTGAAGGATGACGATGGAGAATTCTCGCTGATCCATCAGGGTCGGAAACGACCTCACCGACACATTCGATACCAAAAAAGTTTTTTTTTTGCGCTGCCACGTGACTTCTTCTTCAATTTGATTCTTGAGAGGATTGTGCAAAACTCCCGAGCCAACACCAGAGGCACAATTTTCCAAAAATCGGTGCAACTACTAGCATACGCTGACGATATTGATATCATTGGTAGGACTCAAGGGATGTCATAGCCACGTTTGCTAGTATAGAGAAGGAAGCCGAAAAAATGGTTTTAGCAGTAAATGAGGGTAAGACTAAGTGTATGCTATCAACATGAAAGGACACACAACATTGACGAATTGGACAGAACGTCACCGTTGACAGATATAACTTTGAGGTAGTACGGCCTTTGTCTACCTCCGCTATTAACTCTGACAACAGCATCTCCTCAGAAATCAAACGAAGAATTACTCTTGCCAAACGCTGTTTCTTCAGGCTTAGAAGAAAATTTAGTAGTAAAGCCCTCACTCTAACTCTAAGGAGATCCTATAAAAGACCCTGATCATTGCAGTCCTGCTCTACAGCGCTGAAGCATGGACCGTATCAAAAGCGGATGAAGAAATCCTTGGTCGATTCTAGAGAAAAATTTAACCAAGATTTAACCACGAACTATACGAGCTGTACAGCGACATTTCCCTGGTTTCAGCGAAGGAAAGAAACCCTGTCGCTCCTAGTACCAGAATGGACAGTTTTGTGGAATAAGTGTTGATTTTTATTAAGGATCATTATATGCAAACGACAGCCATTATAAGAATACCTTTCGTCACCTTCTCTTCGACTGTCAGTGCTTTAAGATGTTAGCTAGGCCACTGTTAATATCTTGTTCTCTTGCCTTGTGAATTCAATTACAGCTTTTATTTTATAAATCTATTAATACCTTCTCGTTGCATCGTAATCTGCTCGAATTAATACAATTGAAGTTCATTCCAAATCACACTGAATGTCCCAATCGAATTCTGCTTCTTCGCCTAGTTCCCACAGCCGAAATTCCGATAAAATTAACCTTCAAAGAGTCACAGTCAAACAACAACAGTAACAAGCCAAAGTTAGGAGACTGTGGGTAAATAAATGATTTACCATTTCGTAAACAATACCCCAACCACACTATTCCTCAATCTGACCCAACGTCATCTTTATCATAAGCAAATGGCGACCGAAGCGCTGTACAACATCCACTTGTAGCTAGAGCTACCCGATCTATAATTATTCGTTGCACAACTTGCCCCCAAAACTTCACCGACCGTCATTCTGTTAAAGCCATCATCTTTTCCTCAGCGGGGATACTGGCAGACGAACGAACGCGATCGGCTGATGTTGATGAGCTGCTTCCATCTTCATTAAAGTTTTCACGGATTAATTCCCAGGTAACTATTGGGCGAGATACAAAAATACAACAAAACGAACCGAATCCATCATATTCAGATGGCAGCAGCGATATGCATTATCGTGAGTCGATCCGGTCGTCGCGACGGTTATGTCTCATTTCGAGAATCGTACAAAGCTCCAACGCCAGATGAAGACCTTAATACCTTGGCTATAAATTATAATCCCCGGTGATCTCTAAGCGCTAATCCAATTGCTCATCATTGGATGATGGAATAAAATAAACAAACGAACTATGATACCACCAGGTCTAATAATGGGGCAGGCGGGTGTACAAAAAGATGCACGGGAGAAGCCAGCACATGGTAATAAAAACTCACGTCAAAGATGATTAACTCGGGTCGTAATTTTTTTTTTTTTTTGGGAAATTCTTCATCTGAACTTCTACCGAAGATTTTTCGAAGCCTTGCTGTGAGATGCGAGAGAATCCAACATTCAACACCCGTGTAGCCAGATTGAAGCCTTATGAAACGTCTCTGCTCGACGGATGGCATTTTAATGTTTTGAAATTTTACTGTCGGATTAGCACAGCAGCAGGGAAGATCAGAAGAGCGTGAATAGTGCACGAGGAGAGATTTTTTTTAAATTTTTATGGAGATCAGGAATGAATTATGACCCAGATTTCAGCTGGACACCCAATACTGAGATGACACCGTTCGATGATTGGGACTAGGTTTGGTTTGGGGTGGAGTACGGGAAGAGCAGCGCGGCGTCACATATGGAAGTCGAATGTCATATGCACATGTGTATCGGGAGAAGACATTGGAACGTCATTAATCACAAATGTGGACATTGATGGCGTACTATTAAATATTTTCAATGCACAACAAAAAACAAAAATTAATTAAGCCGGGGGAAATGTTTTTACATCATAGGGGAACTTACATTTTGCAAAAAAAAAAGTTTTCATACAAACCTGGTGACACGGTAAAAAATAATATTAAGAGTTTTTGAGGAACATGGAAAGTTTGTGACGAAGGCCCGATTATAATTCCATTCAGTCCTATGAAATTTTCTGAAAATGATCATATCTTCGAAGACCATAAATGTATCGCATTGCGTCCATCAAACTTACTTACTTACTTTAGAGGCGCTACAGTCCGGAATGAACCTGGGCCTCAACCAACATGCCTATCCAATTAGCCCGGTCCTTAGCTAACTGCCTCCAGTTGCGCACTCCAAGTTGGTTGAGGTCGGTTTCCACTTGTGCGCGCCACTTAAGGCGAGGTCTTCCTCTACTGCGTCCGACGTCTGGCTGGGAATCGAAGACTCTGCGAGCCGGAGTATTGGTGTCCATTCGTTCTACATGTCCTAGCCATCTTAAACGTCCAATGCGGAGTTTTTTGACCAGTGGCATGTCGCTGTACAGCTCGTATAGTTCGTGGTTGAATCTTCGTCTCCATAGCCCGTCAACGCAAACGGCACCGAAGATTTTCCGAAGAATTTGTCTCTCGAATCGACCAAGGATTTCTTCATCCGCTTTTGATACGGTCCATGGTCAGGATCTTATATAGGATCTCCTTAGTAGTTCGAGTGAGGGCTTTACTACTAAATTGCCATCTTAGCCCGAAGAAACAGCGATTGTCAAGAGTAATTCTTCGTTTGATTTCTGACGAGATGTTGTTGGCAGAGTTAATAGCGGAGCCGAGGTAGACAAAGTCCCGTTATATCAAAGTTATATTTGTCAATGGTGACGTTCTGTCCAATTCGTCGATATTGTGAGTCCTTTCGTGATGACAGCATATACTTAGTCTTACCCTCATTTACTGCTAAACCCATTTTCGCCGCTTCCTTCTCTATACTAGCAAACGTGGCTATGACATCACGTTGAGTCCTACCAATGATGTCAATATCGTCAGCGTATGCTAGTAGTTGCACCGACTTTTGGAAAATTGTGCCTCTGGTGTTGGCTTTGGAGTTTTGCACAATCCTCTCAAGAATCATATTAAAGAAGTCACATTACAGCGCATCGCCTTGCCTTAATCCTTTTTTGGTATCGAATGTGTCGGTGAGGTCGTTTCCGACCCTGATGGAGCAGCGAGAATTCTCTATCGTCATCCTACACAAACGGACGAGTTTGGGCGGTATACCAAAACTAGACATGGCTCTGTACAGTTCGTCTCTATAAACGCTGTCATATGCGGCTTTGAAATCGATGAATAGGTGGTGGGTATCGATTTGGACTTCTTGAGTTTTTTCCAGGATCTGCCGAAGTGTGAAAATTTGATCGGTTGTGGACTTTCCTGGCCTAAAACCACACTGATAAGGACCAATCAGGTTGTTGGTAAACGGTTTCAGGCGTTCACATATTACGGCAGATAGGATCTTGTGGGCGATGTTTAGGAGACTTATGCCTCTGTAGTTGGCGCAGTTCAGAGGGTCTCCTTTTTTGTGGATCGGGCAAACGATGCTGAGGTTCCATTCTTCTGGCATATTTTCATCCGACCAGATTTGGCTTATGAGTTGGTGGATGTTACTTACCAAGTCATCTCCGCCGGCCTTATAAAGCTCAGCGGGAAGGCCGTCATTTCCGGCAGCCTTATTGAGCTTGAGTTTAGATATTGCTATCCTCACTTCATTTAGGTCGTGTGGTTGGCAGTTTTCGCTGTCGTTGCCAATATTGAATGGTTCGTTCTGCCTGACAGCGGAATGTTGTTCGTCATCGCCGTTTAACAGTCTGCAGAAGTGGTTCTTCCATATCCTCAGCATCGACTGTGTCTCAACTACAATATTTCCTTGTTCATCTCGACAGGATTCCGTTCGAGCCTTGTATCCTTGGCTTTGACGTTTTACACTTTGGTAAAACTTGCGAACATCGTTCCTGGAGTGGCACCTCTCTATATCCTCGATCGCGCGCTTTTCTTGCTCTTTTTTCTTCTTGCTGAAAAGCCGATGTTCTTCCCTTCTTCTTTGCCTATAGAGCTCAATGGCAGCTCTCGTCTTCACCTGCAGCTTAGCCTTGTAGGCCTCGTTCTTGGCTGCCAGCATCTGTCGGCATTCCTCATCAAACCAGGGGTTTCTTGCTGGTGGGCGCGAGAAACCTAGCACATCAGTTGCGGCTGATCTAATGGACTGTTGGCATCGTTGCCATTGCTCTTCGACATTCGATGCTGGTGGTATGGTGTTAATCGAGAGGTTAAGGGATACGCGTTGTGCGAAGGTCTTGGCGGTCTCTTGCGATTTCAGTCTTCCGACATTAAATTTTTTCACAGTATTTCTGGATTGTTGTGGCGTGGTGGATATCCGCATTACCATGGCTGCTACAAGGTAGTGATCCGAGTCGATGTTAGCTCCTCGGAATGTTCGGACATCCAAAATACTGGATGCATGCCTCTTATCTATCGCAATGTGATCAATTTGGTTGACCGTTCATTGATCTGGAGACCGCCATGTCCCTTTATGGATATCGAGGTGAGGAAACCGTGTGCTGCTATAGTGGCATTTCGTTCCGTAGCGAAATCAATTAGCCTAAGTCCGTTACCAGACGTGTTGTCGTGTAGGCTTTGTTTTCCGACATTACTTCTAAAGATGTCTTCACTTCCTACCTTTGCGTTAAAATCTCCCAGCACGATTTTAACATCGTACTTCGGTAGTCGCTCATAGGTTTTGTCGAGGAGCTCGTAGAAGCAATCCTTGGCTATATCATCTTTTTCTTCCGTCGGAGCGTGAGCGCATATAAGGCTTATGTTGGCGAATTTGGCCTTGATGCGGATTGTTACTATGCGTTCGCTAATGTCTTGGAAACATAAGACTTCTTGCCTAAGTCTGGCACTTACAACAAATCCGCATCCGAATAGTCGCTGTTTCTGCTCACTATAACACGGTCCGTAGTATATGTCACAGTTTTTCATCCTCTTTTTGCCCGGCCCATCCCATAGTATTTCCTGGATGGCAGTAATATCTGCTTTGTAGCAGTTTAGGGCTTCCGCTAGTTGTTCGCCTGCACCTCTCCTGTTTAATGTTCTCACATTCCAGGTGCAGATACGAACGTCGTTGTCCTTTTTTCGTTTAGCAGGGTCGTCAACAATAAAATCAGTCCTTTCCGAGGCTATTGGCTGCTTCGTAACCATGATTTTTTTCTGTGGGTGGGTAGTTAACCCAAAGCACAACCCCCAACCTGGAGGGCCAGTTCCAATTTATTAGATACCCCTAGGACACGGGGCCATCAGTATCCACTACGGGATTGAGCGCTGACGTTGGCCTTTCGGTTCATCCGCCACCATCTCTGTTCAAGGGGCCTGATATAAGATATTCAATAGAGATAAAGATATTCAATAGAGCTCTGTTTAAGTGGGTCGAGGAAAGCAAGATTATTCCGGAAAATCAGTTTGGTTTTCGACGCGGCATGAATGGTGTCATGCCTCGCTCGAAAACCAAACTGATTTTCCGGAATAATCTTGCTTTCCTCGACCCATTTAAACAGAGCTCTATTGAATATCTTTTCGAAAACCTTGCTTACATTCGGCAGAAGGCTTATTGACCAAAGATTAGCTGGGTTTGTTTTGTCCTTGTCCTTTTTAGGGATAGGATGTACCAACGCCGTTTTCCAGTGCTCCGGATAATGTGTATTATTCAATGCATTTCAAGGGTTAGTCAGGCCCCTTGAACAGAGATGGTGGCGGATGAACCGAAAGGCCAACGGCAGCGCTCAATCCCTTAGTGGTTTTCAATCCAAAAAAGCAGTGCACAGGGGCCTGTCTGGTTGACTTTGAGAAGGCCTCCGACACCGTATGGTTAGAGAGGCTTTTCTACAAGCTGACCAGACTAGGGATGCGTAAAACCCATGCTATATATGATTTATGAAATGCTTATGGGAAAAAGTTTTTTGTCAAATGTGGCAACGTAACTTCGAGTAAAGTCTTTGAAATTAAAAACGGTTTACAACAGGGGGCGGTGAACTCCCCGATATTGTTTAACATTTATACAAGTGATCTTGTAGGTTCCCTTAGACACGCTATAGCGTACGCAGATGATCAAGTGGCGTACAGATCAGGTCCGAGATTCGAAGTCATCAACACACTTTTGCAACGTGACTTCGATCACATTAAGGGATATTGCGATGATTGGAAATTGAGGATCAATTTCCAAAATACCGAAACAATTCTGTTCAGGACCCCATTGCAGAGGGCTTCTTACGATACCAGAAAAAACTTGAAAAAATAGTGTATCATTGGACAGCATGGACGGCCGTTGACGGTGAGAAGTGAAGTCAAATACCTTGGCATCTGGCTTGACAAGTTTCTGTAATTTAATAAAAATGTGGATGCGTGTCTGGCCAGGGCTAGGGGGGCTTATGCTCTGGCAAGAAGATTGTTTCATAGCAGTCAACTTGATTCAAGGGTGAAAGTCATTTGCTACATGGCCCTCATAAGGCCGATCATCGCTTACGGTAGCCCCGTGTTGTGCAATGTATCACCATCCTACATGGAAAGGTTACGACTGTTTGAGAGGCGTTGTCTCCGATCCTGCTTAGGACTGTACCGAGTACATAAAATTTTATCGCAACGAGGTTCTATACAATGGGCTCAGTTGAATAGAGCTGACAATTTCATATTTAAGGTGATTCGAAGGCACGCTGCAAGGCCGATGAGTAGCGACAACAGCCTGATCTTCGGGGCTTATTACCCCAATGAAATATATATGGAGAGTAAGCTCGTGTCTGGCTTTATTCCACCTGCGTACACCAATGGAGTAAAAAAAATGTCAAATACACAATTTGTATGGGAATTTGACTATTTGTTATAGCAGATGGGGAGGTCTTCTTAGTTTCTCTCAAGGCGTATATTTGCTAAAACATAAGTCCCGCATTGAATTCGGGACTTATGTCCCACTTTAATGGGACATTAGTTTCGAAAAATCAATTTGGACTTATGTCCCTGCGCCTATTTTTAGGCTAATACCAAACTTGAGTAAACTATCCAGGACCTTAAGTTCTTATTTTTGTGTGCTTTATAGAAAGAATTAGCTCATAGCTCTATAAAGGGTAACACAGTTTAGCCCCCGTTGATGTAGTAAGTAAGTAAGTAAGTTATATATTTTGTTGCAACTTGTTGTTGAAATGCTACATCTGTGATGCTTAAAAGGTGCATAGATTACTCTGATTCAATTGATTTATTCTCCATTTCGATATGCGGAATTGTGGACCTGTCCTTTCTTAAAAAGGCTTTGTATCAGATTTTCTTTCTATGTTTAAGGTTCTTGACTAACACTGCAACTTCCTAAATAACATATTGTTGGAATATCTTAGGGGTCCCTTAAAGTATGTTCATTTTGGGAAAGGATTTATTGTTCTTAGACATTAGGAGCCTTTGACATGGTTAGGCTGTCTGAAAATCGACTGGAAACAAAAACCTTAAAGAAAAATGACTGTAGATACTCCACATTTGTAAAACTCACAAATTGGAAAATTCCATCATAGCTTTGACTAAAAAAATCCCAGAATTTAAAATTCGATATCGATTGAGCTATAAACCACTCCTGTCAAATGAGACCACAGCCTGAATTTCGTACCTTTAAGGAATTAATCCGGTCAAATGGAAACCAGTAGATAGGCACAGCCGATAATTTTACACAATGATTTGAATTTGCCGGGTGCAGTGGCCTAATTTGACTTGTAAGCGAGGGGCCCTTGGTTAATATCCCAAAAGTTACGACACCCATTTTTTACTGCTACCCCTCTTAATAAATCCAGACAAACATTTAAGAGTAATACCGTCATGAGAAGCTTCTTAAGTTTGCCTTTCGGGGTCGGCGTTAAACAGGAGGTTCACCTTTTTTTGCCAAAAATAATAACTTCACAACAAATGAAAGGAGAAACTTAGTTTGAGACCTTGTATGGAACGTTATTGCCGGATATTTCATTTTCCATTGAGCTTGAACTCCAAATACTCCATACTCTGTTATACAAGTTCCTTTCATTCCTAACTGAATGTACTAAAACCCATTTCACTTAATATGTTACAAATCAACTTGTACCAAAGAATTCATGACCTTATTTCTAAACTGACTACTTTCCAATTCGACTAGACGTCTGCTACTTTGTGTAGTTAGAACGTTCAGCCGAATAAATTATGCATTCCTAAAGCTTGACCATGAATTACTGCAGATTGACATTAATTGCTGCCAATTCCCGTCTAATGTAGTGCATACCAACGAAAATAACTCAAGTTCCCGTTCCAATGACCAATCGTCAAACTATCTCATTCTCATCCACCCCCACGAAACATTCACCTCGCGCAACAGGTCTCTCAGTCGCAACAATAATAATTCTCAGGTACTCTACCGCCCCGCCATAAACCATAAATTTAGTTGCGCTTGCGCAACGGTATAACAAGATTTTCCACAAAAAACAAATTAAAATCGTAAAAAGGGTACCCCAGCGTGGCAGCGTACCACACCGACTGAGAACTAGGAAACAAGATCCAATCGTTAAGTGGAACGCGAAACGATAAGACCTCAGGTGAAACGAAATTAAATATTCGTGATTGGATGATCATCGGGATGATAACAGTTGCTGCTGTTCCTGATGCTGCCGCACCACACACATTTCCACGGTACGGGTACAGTGTCCTCGCAGAGCCCATCATCCCATGCCAAAGCAGATGATGATGATGGTGGTCAAGTTCATGCGATCTGATCCAAATCAGGTGTAATAATTCTTTCGAACCACCAGCACACATTCCCTCCATATCGACTCATCGCCCAAAAAGGTGATCGCCGACATCCGAGCCCATAGACCAAACATAAAGTTCGCAAATTGAGCCAACTTCACCCATAGAACACCACATATTCACGATTTTTGATTGATCGTGCATTGTAAACTATAAATCCATCGTGATACATCGGGGCGATCAGGAGAGCGCTGATCAAGTCTTAGCTCAGGTCGGGTTCGACGTCGACGAGAGGCAAATTAGGTGGGCAAATGTATCGCATAGACCAACCAGTCCATGGGAGAATGTCTGCGAGGAGATGGATTTGTATAACCTGCAGTTCACCATAGAGTACAAGAGGGCACTCGCTCATTCCGGCTTATCTGGGTGATAGGCAAATCAATTGCCCGCACTGGCGAAGGGTTCAACATGAGCTGACCACCGTCTACCCCAAAGGGGAAAGATATTTAGCGGTCCAACCGCGTTGCGGGGTATTGCTTGGTAATTGAATTTGGAACAACTATGACGACAACGACGACCGCGATGATGATGATCACACTTCTGGCGAATTTGGTATTTCTATCGTTGTTGTGAGTCTAGCAATCAGTGGGCCAGTGTAAATGCACCGATCTGACCCACGACCTGGCGTGGAGCCTTACCAATTCAATAAGTTTACAGCCGGTGGCTGTGCACTTTTTATTTCAAAGGTATACAGTTGCGCTGATCGGCGAGCCTTGTCGTAATTGATTTGATTGTAAGTTTGTTTTTGTCGCGTCTAGAAGTCGCCAGAGTTCGACAGATTTATGAGAAATATTTTGCTGAAGTCGGTGAATACCTGAGGATAAATGGGTTATTGCAGAAGTTTGTGGGATTACATCTTAGCTTAGACAAATGTGATAGCTCTTGTTGAGTCTTTCTACTGATACATCAATTGGCTTGAGAATAAGTCTGCAAGTAAACAAATGAGCACTTGGCTGGGCAGATATTTTAAAGGAGAAAAGGTGTAACTTGAGCCTAAAATATAAGAAGCCCTTTGTTGTCCAAATGGTAAATAGAAGGTCCCACAAATGGTGATGAAACGGACGGGCAGACAGAGAGACGCAGTTGTACACATACACATACAGTTGGGTTACTACAGCCTACCAGCAAGAAGAAAAATGCTACACATGATCGAGGCATAGATAAATATAAGGCCGGCTACAAGAAACATCAATTACTGCTGATAAAGTTATCATCGAGCTTTACAAGCAAAGAAAAACCCCAAAAAAAAAACAAGAAATGGGCGCGATCAAATATATAGGGAGATTCCAATCCAGGAATAATATTTCGATATTCAGGAAAATCAAACATTCAGGAGCCACCACAGTGAGTAAATTCCTGCTATCAGGACGGTTTAACAATACAGTATTGGCGGCGTCAGAGAAGTCCCCAATGAAGTAAGAAAACTCATTCCTGAACGTAAGCTTAATATGGGTGACGAAAACCACTGATTTTCTGCCGAGTTATGGCTTTTAAGGAGCATACGCAAACGCATTAGCAAATGTAACCTCAACCCGATTTGCTTAAAAGAAGACCCTGTGCATTGTGCCTATTAGAGATACAGAAGTCTCGTCCACATTGGCACAAGATCCATGACGTAAACAGGCCTTTAGATAATACTGCAGGCAGGATATTCTATCGAACCCCGAACGCCCTTTAGGAAGCAAAATGTCTAAGGTTGAACTTTGTCTAACATAGATTGATTCCGGCTCTACCACCCGTGTTCGCTGATGCCTGATTCCTGAAAAAAGGAAAACTTCCATTATTAGGACATTTGGTTTAAACCCTCCTACTATCACTGTCAACCCTTATGACCTAAGGTCACAGGACCCTTCGGCCAGTCAGGGTAGATTAGTGGGAGGGGTATGACAATCCAAAAAAAACTGCTTGTTTTGTCGGTCGTTGAATTGCAACGAGTCTAGGATTTTTTCTATGCTCCTCCGATTTTTGCTCTAAGCTCCTCCGAACATCTGCCATTATAATACCTGTAATAAAGAGACAGATCTCTTACAAGTCTTCTCTGTGCCAAAAGTTGGAGCTTTGAAGTGAGGAAAGAATCGCCTAAAGCGGATTGCACTTCTTTGGACAGAGTCAACTAAGTTCAGAACTTCAAACAACAGTATTCAAGACCTGGTCGTACTTGGAGAATTAGAAGCTGGAACACGCAACTTAGTTTTGACGCTGCTGATTTGGCAATAGACGTTACATGTTGTTGCTATGATACATCTGACCTAATTGCGATGTCGATCAGACACATGAATTCTTTTAATTTGAGGACTCTATTCTCTATTTCAATGTGCGGAACAATGGACTTGTTTTTTTCTTGCATATGTTGTATACCGCGCTTTCTTTGAGTTGAATAAAAGCGTGGGTGATTGAATTTATCCTTTAGGTACCCCAGTGTTTTTACAGAATTTCTCTGAGGAAAAACCATCTACCATTACTTGAAAGATTTGCCTTTAAGGAAGTTTTTCATCCAACCGCACACTATTTGATAAAGTCCGTTTGCTGTCAAGTTGGCTAGCAAAGCCTTGTTCCAAAATCGATCAAAAGCCTTGGAAATATTCAGGGCAACAGCTCTGTAATCTTCATGATTTTCCATTGCAGTTGTCCATAGATGGGTTACATACTAGTATTTGATCGTTGCTTTTGGAACACTTGTTGAATATTGTCTATCTCTTATTAATTCATGTGTGAATGTGTGTACTTCTTGCATGCACGATGGCGGGACCTCCTGTTTTATGACGAATCTGAACGGCTGAGCTCATCGCGCTAACCGGCTCGTCCGAAATTATTCAGTAATCGTCTTATTTTTCGAAGTCCAAGACCAACTGGAAAATTGGAGACAATTATCAGAGTGTCTAAGCAAATGGATGATTGCTTTACATCAGTCAAAGACCACTAAAAGATAGGAAGACCAGCAAATATATAGGGAAACTTTAATAAAAGATGGATGGTTGGGTGTTGTAGAACGAGGGTAGACTCTGATTGGCGTTAACTTGGCAAATGCCCAGTGTTGTAACTCTGACTACACATCAAATGTGCTTATTTTTACCTCCAAGTGGTCTCATCCAACCGGATTTGACTTGCTAAACGATAAGTGCGAGTGTTGATAACAAGACGAACAATAGGATGCGGATTTGTTATAAGTGCCAGACTTAGGCAAGAAGTCTTATGTTTCCAAGACATTAGCGAACGCATAGTTACAATCAGCATCAAGGCCAAATTCGCCAACATAAGCCTTATATGCGCTCACGCTCCGACGGAAGAAAAAGATGATATAGCTAAGGATTGCTTCTACGAGCTCCTTGACAAAACCTACCGAAGTACGATGTTAAAATCGTGCTGGGAGATTTTAACGCAAAGGTTGGAAGAGAAGACATCTTTAGAAGTATTGTCGGAAAAGATAGCCTACACGACAACACGTCTGGTAACGGAATTAGGCTAATTGATTTCGCTACGGAACGAAATGCCACTATAGCCAGCACACGGTTTCCTCACCTCGATATCCATACAGGGACATTGCGGTCTCCAGATCAACGAACGGTCAACCAAATTGATCACATTGCGATAGATAAGAGGCACACATCCAGTATTTTGGATGTCCGAACATTCCGAGGAGCTAACATCGACTCGGATCACTACCTTGTAGCAGCCAAGGTAAGAATGCGGATATCCACCACGCCACAACAATCCAGAAATACTGTGAAAAAATTTAATGTCGGAAGACTGCAATCGCAAGAGACCGCCAAGACCTTCGCACAACGCGTATCTCTTAACCTCTCTATTAACGCCATACCACCAGCATCGAATGTCGAAGAGCAATGGCAACGATGCCAACAGGCCATTAGATCAGCCGCAACTGATGTGCTAGGTTTCTCGCGCCCACCAGCAAGAAACCCCTGGTTTGATGAGGAATGCCGACAGATGCTCGCAGCCAAGAACGAGGCCTACAAGGCTAAGCTGCAGGTGAAGACGAGAGCTGCCATTGAGCTCTATAGGCAAAGAAGAAGGGAAGAACATCGGCTTTTCAGCAAGAAGAAAAAAGAGCAAGAAAAGCGCGCGATCGAGGATATAGAGAGGTGCCACTCCAGGAACGATGTTCGCAAGTTTTACCAAAGTGTAAAACGTCAAAGCCAAGGATACAAGGCTCGAACGGAATCCTGTCGAGATGAACAAGGAAATATTGTAGTTGAGACACAGTCGATGCTGAGGATATGGAAGAACCACTTCTGCAGACTGTTAAACGGCGATGACGAACAACATTCCGCTGTCAGGCAGAACGAACCATTCAATATTGGCAACGACAGCGAAAACTGCCAACCACACGACCTAAATGAAGTGAGGATAGCAATATCTAAACTCAAGCTCAATAAGGCTGCCGGAAATGACGGCCTTCCCGCTGAGCTTTATAAGGCCGGCGGAGATGACTTGGTAAGTAACATCCACCAACTCATAAGCCAAATCTGGTCGGATGAAAATATGCCAGAAGAATGGAACCTCAGCATCGTTTGCCCGATCCACAAAAAAGGAGACCCTCTGAACTGCGCCAACTACAGAGGCATAAGTCTCCTAAACATCGCCCACAAGATCCTATCTGCCGTAATATGTGAACGCCTGAAACCGTTTACCAACAACCTGATTGGTCCTTATCAGTGTGGTTTTAGGCCAGGAAAGTCCACAACCGATCAAATTTTCACACTTCGGCAGATCCTGGAAAAAACTCAAGAAGTCCAAATCGATACCCACCACCTATTCATCGATTTCAAAGCCGCATATGACAGCGTTTATAGAGACGAACTGTACAGAGCCATGTCTAGTTTTGGTATACCGCCCAAACTCGTCCGTTTGTGTAGGATGACGATAGAGAATTCTCGCTGCTCCATCAGGGTCGGAAACGACCTCACCGACACATTCGATACCAAAAAAGGATTAAGGCAAGGCGATGCGCTGTAATGTGACTTCTTTAATATGATTCTTGAGAGGATTGTGCAAAACTCCAAAGCCAACACCAGAGGCACAATTTTCCAAAAGTCGGTGCAACTACTAGCATACGCTGACGATATTGACATCATTGGTAGGACTCAACGTGATGTCATAGCCACGTTTGCTAGTATAGAGAAGGAAGCGGCGAAAATGGGTTTAGCAGTAAATGAGGGTAAGACTAAGTATATGCTGTCATCACGAAAGGACTCACAATATCGACGAATTGGACAGAACGTCACCATTGACAAATATAACTTTGATATAACGGGACTTTGTCTACCTCGGCTCCGCTATTAACTCTGCCAACAACATCTCGTCAGAAATCAAACGAAGAATTACTCTTGACAATCGCTG
The DNA here is from genome assembly GCA_932526625.1 of Rhingia campestris. Taxonomy (NCBI): domain Eukaryota; kingdom Metazoa; phylum Arthropoda; class Insecta; order Diptera; family Syrphidae; genus Rhingia; species Rhingia campestris. Next base: position 171,704,382 of record OW052182.1, read on the forward strand.
TTTCTTCGGGCTAAGATGGCAATTTAGTAGTAAAGCCCTCACTCGAACTACTAAGGAGATCCTATATAAGATCCTGACCATGGACCGTATCAAAAGCGGATGAAGAAATCCTTGGTCGATTCGAGAGACAAATTCTTCGGAAAATCTTCGGTGCCGTTTGCGTTGACGGGCTATGGAGACGAAGATTCAACCACGAACTATACGAGCTGTACAGCGACATGCCACTGGTCAAAAAACTCCGCATTGGACGTTTAAGATGGCTAGGACATGTAGAACGAATGGACACCAATACTCCGGCTCGCAGAGTCTTCGATTCCCAGCCAGACGTCGGACGCAGTAGAGGAAGACCTCGCCTTAAGTGGCGCGCACAAGTGGAAACCGACCTCAACCAACTTTGAGTGCGCAACTGGAGGCAGTTAGCTAAGGACCGGGCTAATTGGAGAGGCATGTTGTTTGAGGCCCAGGTTCATTCCGGACTGTAGCGCCACTTAAGTAGTAAGTATAATAAAAGATTTGTAAACAAATATAACAATAACAGTGTAAGATATAAAATTGATTTATTCTGGCTTTATTTTAAATCAACATTCATGACATTATGCGAAGAATAGCACATAATTCAAATGGCCGCCTGGGCTTTGCTGGTAGTGCTTCAAGCGGTCGTTCTAATTTTAAAGGAGTTGCTCCAATATGTACAGTAACAGCGGAATATATTTATACCCTATCCCATAGGGGTATATTAGTTTTGATACATAGTTTGTAACATAGAAAAATAATTTAGCTACATTTATCTCAAAGTATATGGATCGCCTCAGAATCGCTAGCTGTCTATCCGTCCGTAAGTACGTCACCAGCTTTTGGGCCTTAAATTTTGAGCTAGATACAATTTTTAAAAAAAATCAGAGCAACATATATGGAGAATCTGATACTTTGTTTGCCATCACCAGTTTTTGGGTGCGTTTTTGGTAAAAAACGGGTTTTGTCTAAATTTTAATGAAATTTGAAAAAAAAAACTATCGATGCAAATTTTCCAGAGCATATGCAATAGAAAAACGTCGAACAATAAAATATTTTTATAAACTGTCTGAACAACATGTTGTGATAACATCGTTATCTATAATTCATCGCCATAAGGACCACATTTCGGGTATATTTATTTCAAGGATGGGATGGGATAGGGTATTCATTGTAGCCTTCTCATATTTTTTTTTTTAGAAACCGGTGGACACTAAGAGCATTCCACAAAAAGTTATCAAGCCCTTGATAATAAAACCTAAAACCTACTGGCAGCTCGACTGCCTTGAAACTAGAGCTCAGTACCACTGATTAGTGGACAATGGCGATGGACAATGTCCTTCTAAAAGCTTCATTCAGCGTTGCGTCAAAAGTTTATCCAATCTGATAGAACACTTGATGGGAGAAGTAATTCGCAGGCATGCCTCATTTAGCATAGTTAATGAGTCTTTAGTTAAAATGGATGGACCGACTGAAAATAAGACATCATTTGTCTATAAAAATGGTGATCATTCAATAAATTCCATGATTGTATGCGGTCCGAATTTGGAGGTCTTTCTCGCCTGGATCCGTTCACGAGTCCAGAGTTCTCAGAAAAAATTCTTAAGCAAAGGCGATGGGAAAATGGCTGGAAACAGTTGGAGGAAACAGTTGTTATGGACTAATAAGTTAGCTGAACATTTTTCAAAATATGAAAATGACAAAGTTGTCATAATCTGTCAATGACAAAATTTTTACGCCAATTTTTCATTGTATTTTACTAAACATTTTGTCAACTGTCAATATGTTATGAAATAAAAACTAGTCAGACAAGCGAAATTAATTTATAGAACGGTCACCTGTTAATGAAATAAGGCCTACCCTATATGGCACTTGTCTGTATACTCTATAGCGCATTTTTCTTGTTTTTTTTCTGAAAAGGTGTTCTTTCCTCCTTCTTTGCCTATAGAACTCAATGGCAGTTCTCGTCTTCAACTACAGTTTAGCCTTGTAGGCCTCGTTCTTGACTGCGAGCATCTGTCGGCATTCTTTATCATACCAACGGTTTCTTGCTAGTGGGCACGAGAAGCCTAGTACATCAGTTGCAGCTGATGTAATGCCTTCTTGAGATCTTTTCCATTGCTCTTCGACATTAGATGTTGGTGGTATGGTATTAATCAAGAGGTTAAGGGATACGCGTTGTGCGAAGAACATAGCGGTCTCTTGCGATGGCAGTTTTTCGACATTATAATTTTCACAGTATTTCTGATTTGTTGTGAAGTGGTTGATATCCACATTCTTACCTTGGCTGCAACAAGGTAGTGGTCCGAGTCGATGTTAGCCCCTCGGAATGTTCGGAAATCTAAAATACTGGATGTGCGTCTCCTTTTTATCGCAATGTGATCAATTTGATTAACCGTTTGTTGATCTAGAGACCGCCATGTCCCCTTATGACATTTCGTTCTACAGCAAAGCCAGTGGCATTACATTAAGCAGCGAAGTCAATTAGCTTCACTTTAACACGGTCCGTAGTAGATATCACAGTTTTTTATTTTATTTTTGACCAGCCAATCCCATCTTATTTCCTGGATGGCAGTAATGTCTTCTTATTAGCGCCTTGGAGATTCCGCTAGTTTTTCGCCTGTACATCCAGTATTTAATTTTCTCACAATCCAGGTGCAGATACCAACGTCGTTGTCCTTTTTTTGTTTAGCATGGTCGTCAACAATTAAATCAGTCCTTTACTAGGTTTTTAGGTGCTAAGTTTCAATAATTTTTTCCGTGGGTGGGTAGTAAACCTAAAGCACAGCCTCCAACCTGGATTGTACTCTGCCGTAGGCTTTTTTATTTTTCCTTTAAGGAAGTGAACTAAAATGAGAATTAAAATGTAGTCGTTACTATCTAGATGTGAGGCATGGATCCATCATGTATTGCAAATGTTATCCATCGTTCGTTCAAACAAGGTGGGTCAAAAGAGATCACCCTATTGGAATATGCTCTTATTTTTATCTAGTCCACAAATGTCAAATCTGTTTTGACATTTGTGGACTAGACAGATGTAAAGGGTGATCCATTTCGAGGTTCCCTACTTTTTTAAAGTAAAAAACACAGAAAATTCAAATATAATGGAGAATGTTTATTATCATTTGAAAGAACATTCTTTGGCATTCATTTTTTGAAGATTATGACTATCAAATGTTGGCCGTTGCTACGTCGCAGATGGTCCATCCGTTGAGTCCAATTTTCGATCACTCGTTCGAGCATTTCGACTGGTAACTGGCGAATGACACGCGTGATGTTTTCCTCCAAGGCCTGAATCGAAGCGGGTTTGTCGGCATAAGGTTTTGACTTTACATATCCCCACAAGAAAAAGTCTAACGGTGTGATATCACACGATCTTAGTGGCCAATCGACCGGCCCAAAATGTGAAATTATGTGCTCACCGAAATGTTCTCTCAATAAGTCCATTCCCACATATCGGGAAGTGGCGCCGTCTTGCTGAAACCAAATGTCGCCGAGATCACGAGCTTCAATTTCAGGCATCAAATAGTCGGTTATCATGGTCCGAGTTGCTGCGAACGGCGCCCTCCACGGTCTTCGTGTACACTCTCAGCTACGGCCGCTATATTTTCTTCACAGCGTGCTGGACGTGGTCTATTCGGTCGAATATTATCCAATAATGAATGCTGGGTCTCAAAATGGGTGATGGTGTTGCGAATAGTACGCTCAGTAGGCCGATTATGTTGACCATAAGTTGAGCGAAGTGCACGAAACACATTCCTCACAGAACGTGAATTTTCATAATAAAGTTGAACAATTTGTAAACGTTGTTCACGCGTAAGTCTTTCCATTATGAAATGCCAAACAATACTAAACAAAAATAACATGACAGCATGACACGACTCACACGTGATCTGTCAAAAAAGGCTATTGAAAAAAGTATCTCTACTTAGATCACCCGTTAGAATACAAGTGAACAAGCCATGGAGCGATACACTCCCTAAGACCACGGAATAATCGTCTCTATTTTTTTTGCGTAACAATTCGTCTGTAGTGTTGGCGCAGCGCGAATTCGGTCGCCGATTTCACGGCCGTCCGACAACGACTGCGCAAACACTGCGCCGTTTGGCCACCAACCTTGAAGAGTATGGGACCACACGAAATGTTGCCAAGAGTGGCCGGCCCGGACGGCCCGTTGTGCCAAGAATATCTCCGCGGTTGCCGAGGATGTCGAGCTGTCGCCGGAAACATCGACCAGACGCCGCGCCGTGGCTCGCAATTAGCCATCAGCTAGTCGTTCGGTAAAAGACTTGCGCATGTTCCCGTACAAAGTCCAGTCGCTGCTGCCTGTCGACCGCCAAACGCGTGTAACCTTCGCCCACCATCCTCAATCTCGAGGACGAAGTGGACGATTTTTAGATCAATATCGTAATGAGCGATGAAGCTCATTTCCACCTCAGCGGGTACTAGCAAAACTATAGCTTCAAGAGGACCCAAAAATCCACGAGTAATGCACGAGAAGCTAGTACACCCGCTCAAAGTTACTGCATGGTGCGCTGTTCACGCTGGAGGAGTCATCGGGCCATTTCTATTCAAGAACGCCGCTGGCCAAACGACAACAGCGGAGGGCGCGCTATAGGTCCATGTTAACCGAGTTTTTTCTGCCGCAATTGGACGAATTAGGACTGGAGGACATGTGGTTCCAATAGGACGGAGCAACGGCACACACTGCGCGAGCCACAACCGAGAGCCAAACAACATCGGATGACTTCTTTTGACCCACCTTGTGTTTGCAATATATGACATGTATATGCACATCTATATCTTAATTCTAATTGGGTATGGATTTGTTTTTTTTAAGCAGTGTAATTATATTTTTCCAATAACGTCGTTACTGTCCAACCAAATGATTAATTCAATGATCTGAACTTGCTTCATTTACTGATATGTCCACTGTAACTTTCATTTTCAAATTTTAGAAGTGGCAAATCAGGTTGTTTTTCTGCTAAACGATTTAATCTAAAAATGTTTATTTAACGATTTTTTAAGTTTGCTTTAAAAAGGTAAATTATGATAAAATCTTAACACGAAAAATCTACTCTCGATTCGTTGAGGAGAATTGCTCTAAGTTCAGCAATACGTCAGATTGTGGTGTCAGATTAAATGCTTTGAAAAGCTTAGTGCACGAAAGTCCTTACGCACAAAAATAATTGAAACATAGCTACGTAATTTGAACATAGGATAGACAACTTATCTGCTTAACCTCAAGCGTACCTACTCTAGACGACTTGTTGAAGACACTTTTCGACACGAGTCACTGTTACGCATGTCTTCCTCGTCGTAATGCATCATTACAACTCGTACATTACAAGATAACAGCTGTGCAGGTGAAGGGATACACCCGTTGCCAGTCCTACGCCAAACAAACACACTCGCTGTATCATATTGCACATCAAGTACACTGTTGTCGTGCTCCTTTTCGGTTATTGACAGTAAACACGCAAAAGGCATAAATACCCTGGCTGGTCAATCACTCCTTCTCCTAAAACCTATTTAGGTAGATACATATTTTGTTCTGTTGTCCCGTTCATCATCTGCACCTTGTGCATAGATATCCAATTCATATACGAAGATGGGGTACGAGTATGTGTATATTTGTTTTTCAAAAATCATGTAGGAGTCAACGGTCAATATATAAGCAGCTGTCGCTTGTCATACATCCTTTTGCCACCCCTTCAATACACTGGTCCATCGGCGTTGTGATTTATGCCGTTCTTATGAAACTGAAGAAAAAAAAATAAGGAAGAGAAATCCTTTTCGAGGAACTATCGATTCGTTTCCTTCTTGTCTTGTTGATTTTTTCAATTTTTGGACTTTCTCCATTGACAGCAACGAATTTGAATGGATACTCTGTCAACCACCGCATTTGTCACCCTTGCACTGGCTGACACATTAATGACTTCTTGCCAAGCCCTTTCGTTAAGCCAACAAAAAAAAACGTAAATTAACGCACGCACGTCCAGAAGTACGACGGAAATGAAGAAAGTGCGCTCAATACCCGTACATGCATCAAATGTCACTATGCACTGAGCAGTGAACACTGATAGCTAGTGTGGGTCACGTGTCCTGCATTAGATAAATGTACCGTAATAATGAGGGTGGACAAAAAGGAAGCGCTCGCAAATACCGAGAATACTCACAACCCCTGCTCGCGAGTGCGACACGCAAGTCTGATGCGATTGGAACCTTTTAATTTACCCATAAGTTAAAAGGGTGCATTTAGCAAGTGGTTGACTGATGTTCCGCATGGTGACCTGATGCGTCTGTAAGGACTGCACCCAAGCACCGGCAGAGACGACGCCGCCGCGAAGGGTGGTGAATGGTGATTTACATCCCTTTGACATTGTAATTTTTTTTTAATTCAATTGGTTGTTCGCTAAGAGTCCTTGTTGAAATTGATTGTGTGTGAATCCCTTTATGGTTGTCCTGTGCGTATGGACCGTGCGCCACCGTTGCAAAAGAAATATGCTTTGTGTCACTTGCAGTTATTCTTTTGATTTGACAGTTGTGGGAACAAGAAGGACATTGAATTCTATTTGTTCAATACAAAAAAAAACCCTTCCATCAGGGAGGGATAATGCAGGCCGCCAAGTGGCGGTGGGAAAGTTTTCTAACAAAATTAGACGACAATTATAGGGAAGTTTTGGCAGAATGCTGCTGGTTGAGTGGAAGGCAAATTTAAGGATGCTAATTGGTGCTGTGTAATTGGATAACTCTTTTGGAAGGAGTGTGGGATTTTTGTTGAACTTGTGGTGTTTTGGTTGTTTAGCGTTTTGGCAAGAATCGGGTCTTTTTTTATGGAAATTAAATTATACTACTTTTCAGATTAAAAATAGGGAAGGTAAATATTTGGAGTTAAAGTTTAAGCTCTTAATGTTGTAAATTTAGCATTCGTAAGAGACAAAACACCATTAATGGTTCGGTCTGCCGTTTTGATACGAAATACTTGTAGTTTGGTTCATGTAAATGCCTATGATGAAATATCTGGCACTCATGGCCCATACAAATCCTCACCTTGCCACTCCATTTATTTGTGTGGCGAAGGTATTATTTTTGCCACAAAGAAGAGGACTTCCTGTTTCGTCGAATCCGAACGGCAAATTTGAGAAGCCATCTTACTCTTGGATGTTTGTCAGACTTTCGCAATACATGGAGCAGTAAAAAAAAGCTTTGGTGTTGCCAACTCCGAGATTAAAACCAGGGACCGCGAGCTTAGTAGTCCAACGCAGTAACCAGTAGGAAAGTGCTATGGTTACAGATGGGCAAATACCTCTTCGGGGTATTTACCATTTGCTTACCAGGTTTTTGACCACACGGTAGTGGGTTGGCATTCTGCTCGGTCCCAGCTCGTTCAGTAGTAAGACGGTAACGTTTCTTGTTGTGAATCCAAATTAATTTCCTAAACGATCGTTCTGTTGGTGCCGAAAAAATGTATGCTGCAACTTTTCTTAAACTATTACCAGCATAGTCTTTTCTATGAAGTACCAAAGGAATTCCTTTCCCCAAATGTCTTATTTTGTCGACCTATAAAGTGCGAGATCGGACATTTCCTTAACACCCATAGTTCCAGATACATTGCTCCAGATATCAGCCTTATATGTGCACACACCTATACCGAAGAGACTGAAGACCATATCATGGAGGAATTTTAAAATTTTATGGACGGAGCCTACAGAGACTGTCAGGAATACTATGTGAAATCCTACTAGTTGACATCGTCTGCGGTTGGAAAGCACATCCTGGCGATCTCCAGATATTCAAACCACAATCGAAATCTACGATGTACTCATAGATGGGAGGTACACATCCAACATCCTGCATGTACACACACACATTCAGAGAGACAAACGTCGACTATGGCCATTTTCTAGTCGTAGCCAAATTCAGAGTCCGAATGGTATAAAAAAGAGACTTTACGATGGACGCCTTTGTAAGCTGGTGATTGCCAAAGTCTACAAACAAAAACTGAGTGAGAGACTCCCTGCTGTGTCCTGATATTCCACTAATGTCAACATCCAGTGGATACAGTATCGCAATATCATCAAAGAAGTAAGCGAAACCACCATAAGATCCATCCCTGAAAAGATATCCACGGTATGATGATAGTTGCAAGTTTCGAAAAGAGATGACAGAAAACGCACATTCCAAAACAGGCTCCGCAGGAGAATGGATGAGAAGAAAATCATAGGAAAAAAAAGAGAACACGCAGCTTCCCAGTTTAGGGAAATCGACAATTCTTACGACTGACGTCCGTCAGCTCTAAAAGAAAGCCAAACAACTAGCTGCTGGCTTTAAAGTATAATGGCAGTTTCTCCGAAATAACCTAGTAATTGGGGCGCAGGTAATTGTAGATCTATTCAGTCAGCATTTCCAGCAACTGCTTAATGGGAGTTATCAGGCAAGAACCCACTAACCTCCACTCAACGAAGAGGTAAGCTTCTTACCAGTTAGAGCAGCCATCGAAAATCTCAAGAACAACAAGGCAGTCGGTTATGATATATTACCAGCAGAACGTTGAAAATACGTAGAACTCACCAAACCATCAACAAAATCTGGATGGATGACAGCATGCCCAATGACTGGAATATCAGCTTCATATGTCCAATCTTGCACCAACTACCTTCTGAATGTAGTATATAAGATCCTATCCAACGTACAGTGTAAATGTCTTAAGCCGTTCTGCAACAAACTAATCGGCACGTACCAGTGGGGATTTCGGCCTGGCAGATCGTCATAGACCAACATTTCACAGATCTTTACAAAGCGATGGCAGAAGTCGGGATATAATCAAAACTGATACAGCTGTGTCACGTTACATTAGGACACATGATGCCACGTTCAGTTTGAAAACAGTTCATTTGAACTTTTCCAAACTTCTACCGGATTGCTGCAAGAAGAGGCGGTATCATTCCATTTCCCCAAGATTACAGTTAATGCACAGGTCAGGAGTTAATATGGAAGGCACTGTCTTCAAGAAATCACTCCAGCTACTGGGGTACGCAAACGACATCGACATCACCGTGCCATTGTAGACGCATTTATGGCCATTGAGGAAGAGGTAAAACGGGTTGGTCTTGTAGTTAACGAGGGCAAGACAAAGTATAGGCTGTTCCTAGCAACACCAGTGCAATAACTACATCGAAGTTAACATCAACCCCACATATGACGAAGACTATACCTAGGAAGCCGATGCTATTTTGGTTTAGTAAAACAAATAGGATGAAAACTCTTAACCCGAAAGTCCAAATGTTTGCGCAGGGAAGCGGCACTTTCGACAGAAGAATTCTTCATCGAATTTTTAGACATGTCTCGCAATACAGGTCTAAAAATTCGATGAAGAATTTTTCTGTCGAAAGTGCCGCTTTCGAAGGCGAATGAAGAAGAAGATATTTATAACCGCGAACTTGATGAGCTGTAGAAAAATGTGAATGTTGTACAAAAGGTAAAAACACGTAGACCATATCACATTCAGGTTCGAGGTGATATGGAAGACCGAGCAATCGCTCTAATGATCAAGCGATCTCGGATGCCAATGTGCTTTGCATGGTCGTGGTCAGGATCAAAGAGGATATGGAAGACTGCCTTGTCTTAGACAAAGAGTCTCAACGGATTGGGAGCCCGTTAAGTAACTATGTATGTAACGGGTTATCCGATAGGAGGTACTATTTCAATAGATACAATAGGTACTTTTCAAAAGACAGTTAGTTTTTGTCAACTGGCTTGTCAACATGACATTTCTTGTCAGTATGCGTTGCCATTCAATCATGAACTTACGCCGGAACAACACTTACTAATTGTGGCAACTTAATTCCAAAATCAGTACTCAGTTAAAAATTGCTATTGACCACATTTTGGTCGTCATAATCTTCCAACAGAACGCAGTATTCATTAAACCATGACCAAATTCCTAACCAATTTTTACACTACTGAACATTCATCTAGCAACCAGAGTGCGTAGAGCCTTGAGAATATTGCTGCCGTAGCAGATACTATGTGTCAAAACCGTGATAAATCAATTCGTAGCCGTTCTCAAGGTTAGGGTATCTCTCATGGAACTTTGTGGCGTATTTTAAAGCGCGATCTTCGATTTAAAACGTATAAAGTACAGCTCGTTAAAGAATTGAAGCCTACTGTCTTTGGTTTTCATTTAAATTTGTGGGAATTAAAAAGGCTTCAAATGAAAATTTTTTGTTGGTAATTTTGTTGGTTAAACGGCTACGTTTATTCCAATTTTTCCGTATTTGGGCCGATAAACAGACAGAAGCAATCCAATGCAACTCTGAAAATACACTGTTTGATGCGGTTTTGTGCAGGCGGCATCATTGGACCGTATTTATTTAAAAAAAAAGCGGAAGGGGTGCCCCTTATGTCAAAATTCAAGAAAATATAAGATATTGCTGAAGCTGACTTGTGATTTCAAACTGGATGGCGCTACATGCCATACAGCTAACGAATAAATCGCTTTATTGAAGGAAACATTCGATTAAAACATCAGAAATGGTCCTGCCAATTTTCCACCAAGATCTTGTGAGTTGACACCATTGGATTACTTTCTATGGGTATGTGACATCTCTTTTTTACGTCGATAAACCCGAAAAGATTGATAAAGATTTGAAAGACAACATAAATCGTGTTATTCATGGAATACCGGCCGATTTGCTTGAAAGGGTGGTCGAAAATTGTAGCCATAGAATATACCATTCAAGAGTTGAGCAACATTTGATGAAACTTATGTAGGGTAGAGGAACTACTATCCGGACAAAGCTAGTGTTCCGACACTGCATCGTTTAAGTTAAAGAAATAAGCACATTTGACAAGTATAGATTCAAGAAGCTGCAAAATAACAATCCTTTGTGTTTTACACAAACACATGCAAAGTTTCAAGAAAATTACCTGTTTGGTATTAGAGATACACTAGATTTTCAGTTTTCGGACAGCGCTTACTGAGTCAAAAAACATGTGTCCGGGTAGTGAAAAAAGAGGTTCAGTATCCGAACAACTCTATTTTGTATGTTATTAACGTACATAATATTGAATTTAAGGCTTTTCTGTATTATTATTTTTTTAAAGAATGGACGCAGATAGTTTAGCGAAGGCTTTAGAAGATGTTAGAAACAACAAATTAAGCATAAGGAAAGCAGCTGCTAAATATGGCTTACGTCCGTCAACATTGCATGACCATCTTAGGGGCAAAAGATTAATTGGCGAAAGATCGACAAAAATGGGCCCAGATCCTTATTTAACGGTAGAAGAGGAAGAACATATTGCCCAGTAGTGTGCCGATTTATGCAAATGTGGATTTCCATTAAAAATAGACGATCTATTGAATACTGTTCAAAAAATAATTAAGGACACAAAGAGAAAAACACCATTCAAAGATGACCGACCAGGAAAAACATGGATGCGATCTTTTATGAAAAGGAATCCTTCTTTAGCTATGAGAGAAGCTGAAAACATTAGCAAGGGTAGAGCAGTAGTCACCCAGGAGACCATATTGAAATGGTTCAGAGATCTTCAGGACTACTTAAAAAGCATTAACCAGGAGCATATAATGAGTGACCCGTCCAGAATATTAAATGGTGACGAAAGCAGCTTTTGCCTTTTCCCAAAGACTGGTAAAGTCATAGCCCCCAAAGGCTACAAAAATATCTACCAAATTTGTGTTGGAAATGAAAAAGAAACGCTGACGGTGCTAATTGTTTTTTCAGCAGATGGAAAGTTATTTGAACCAATGGTGGTGTTTCCATATTTACGTCCACCAAAAGATATTGTGGATAGTATCACGAAATCGTGGTTTTTGGGTAAAAGTGAAAGCGGATGGATGCGAAGTGAAACATTTTTCGAATACGTCGCTAACGGTGTACATAAACGATTATTGGCCGATAATGTGGAACGGCCAGTTATATTGTTTGTTGATGGGCACAAATCACATTTAACCTTGGAACCCAGTGAGTTTTGTAGCAAGGAACAAATAATTTTATATGCATTACCACCGAATACTACCCATATCATACACCCAGCTGACGTTAGTGTTTTTAAGCCTCTGAAATCAGATTGGAAGCAGACTGTGCGTGCATGGCAATCAAAAAATCTGGGGCAAGCATTAACAAAAAGAAGCTTCTGCCCACTCTTAAATGAGGCCATCATGAAAAATAAGGATATGTTGGTCACTATACAAATGGTCACTATACAAAATGGTTTTCGCAAAAAAATTAAGATAATAGATAATAATTCATTTAAAAAAAGAAATATAATACGTTTTTTAGCTGCTCTGATATGGACTCTATCTCTTCTGCAGCAATTTTGAATCTACTCACTCCAATAGATTGAGCTGAACCGGGTGATGAGGGAGCTTGGGCAATTATTAAGTTTTCCACCGTATTTTTAACGCATTTGGAGAAATCGACAGCTGTTGGATTAAGTGGATACAAACCACTATATTAAAATACATACCTAGTATAAAAGTTGAAAATGTTTCATTTATCCAACACAAAAATTACAAAATTTGCATAGAAAAATCCTGTGTCCGGATACTAACATAAAAGTGTGCGGACACTAAATTCTACTGTTCGGATACTAGCGCCAATCGTCCTTTTTTGAAAAGCATAATTTATAAATATACAAATTCATTTAAGTGTTTTTGGCATTATGCAATATTATCAAAAACTATCTAGACTTTTAGAAAAAATATAATTATTTGCTGCAGCCTTAGTAGTAGGCAAATTAATTAAAGCTAATGTTAAGAAATATGTTAACTGTCCGGATACTAGTGCCTCTACCCTATAAGCATTAAATGTCATGATCCAACTAACACCTTAAATAAAGATTTTCTTCAAAACGTTGGCTTGTGTTTTATAAAAAAAAAAAAAAAAACTCAGGAAGCCTTATTGGATCACCCTCTACCCGTAAAAAATATTTTTTTTTTTTGAAATACGCGCCTTTTAAACTTTTCAAAATGTCTTCAAGCATAAACCTATTTTAGCTGACTTTCGAATTCCGAACGCATAATTTCTAAATAGTTTGTGAATATATTCAAATATTCCCCTTTGAAAATAAAATTCTAATGCACTTGGTCCTCGAATTCGGGTAGACAATGCTCAAGATAATTTCTGAAGTAAACAGCTGAAATTCCAAATCAGTGCACACATTGAATTTAGAAAATACCATCACATCAGCATGCTATCTCCCAATTCGACTTGCAAACGAAAAACTAATTCCACATCATGTTGTCCCTTAATTCTCTCATTTTACCCCGAACGTGCCATACTCGATTGTTCAACAAGATTCCGGATCATAGGAAATCCTCATAATTACACAACAATTTCCCCGTTCCTGAAAAAAATCTTCCGACATCAAAAACAGGGGGACGATGTTTCTTTTTTTTCGAAGATCACAAAATTCAGATCCAGACACCCAGGTGGATGAATATTTTCTTGTAGCTTGTTCCACGACACATAACACTGCCAGCGGAGCGAAAGAGTACATGAATACCAAAAATCCGAACGTCTTGTAACGATCATTTTTGGAATCGGAACTCTGTGTACACGTACCTAGCCGGGTTTTCCTCTCTGATATCGGGGGTACTTTATGGAAATCAAATTCTTAACGAGGGGGAACTCGACTCGAACCCTGTAAAAGGTTCTTGAAGAAAACTTCCAGGTGTTCTCTGAAAGACCAGACAAACAAAATAAACAGGAAAGGTGTGCACATTCCTCGTCCTCCTCACAGAAGTACGGGATGATAACCGAAAGGCGAATAATCGGCAACAATTGTTCGGGCACTTTGTGAGAGGGGTGTCAAAACTGATATAAGGTCCCCGGGACAAGAAGTTTATCTGTGTCGTTGTTGTCTTTCCGGCCAAAGGAAGGTAGATCACTTGAATTGATATTTCGCCATTGATATGATAAACGATGATAATCAGATTGTGGGAGCAGATGTTCATGGATGTAGGGGTTTTGGCATGCGCTGTTCCTATACAGCGACAATGGGTGTAGTCTATGGTTGTTTAAGGTAGTAGCACGTGTGCTGGCACCTACCATCTTGGCGCCAAAAAAGTAGGTCTATGCAATTATTTGCTATTCGTAAGCTATTGTGAAATTTCACGTGCTAAAGTGTGGTGTCGTTTGGCAAAGTCCCACCTATTCAATTTTTTTTTTTGGAAAATAAATTGTAATCAGTTCCAGATGAAGTTGTAGGCACCACTTGGTAGAAATAACTTGACACCTGGGACAGGGATAGACTCGTGTTTGTATGGGCTGTGTTTAATTATCAAGCGCAATTAGTCTGGATTTGGTTTTCCAATCGACGACTATTTTTAGAAGGTGTCAGCATTTTTTATCATCTAGCGTATGACAGGCCTTACGGAAAATGGGGGAATGAATGCCCAAATCTAATTGAATTAATGTGGGTATAATTTTTAATCCTAGGTGACACCTCTACGATTGGGAGCGATTATTAAACATTTTCTTTATGTGTGGGAAAGTTGTTAAGTTAAATCTGAATGTCAACTAAAACTAATTTTAATCTGAACAAGAAGGTGTTGTGGGAATCTTGGGAATATATGATGACGGTCGTTTAATTGGTTCACACAAAAGTCTGCAAATGGGATATGATTTTATTTTGGGACATGGTCGACAGGTCAAAGTTTAGTAGCATATCATAACATATGGGTGTTGCGAGTTAGGGTCACTTTCACTAACGTATTTATTCAAATAAGCCTGTGGCTGGATAGTTCAATGTAAAAGTTTACAATTCAGCCTAAGGTATTTAAGCCGTAGTGGCTGATATAGTTGCAATGTTGTCTTATTGTCTACAAAGGTCCTTGAAAATAAATTATACATATAGAGTCCATTGAGATAAGATTAAATAGAGATGGTTTTTTTGACCAGAGCTGCCTTACAAGGTCGGCTATATTTTGGCTGTTTAGATAAATTTCATCGCTTTAAAAATACATCACTGGAATTAGCCTTTCTGATCATTGACAGAGCTGTCACTTCCCGACATGAAAGCTAGCCTGTGTGGGATGTAGTGTCTTTTGATGATGTTAACTGTAATCATTGTCCCCTGTAATTTAGGATTTTTGATCTGTATATGTACCCCTCGTTCTACTACATCAGAATTAATGAGTTATTCATATTTTTTTATGAGAGTCAATCGGTTATGATCTTATCCGGAATATCCGACCTGCTCTTATCAGATGAACAGAAAACACGTTACGAACCATCTAAGAGCTACACCTGGAAAGGAGTGAGTTTACTGTCGACTACCATGCTAAACGGAAGCAGGCCAACGAAGTTCCTATATGCAGCTGGAATGTGAGAATATTAAACAGAAGAGATGCAGGCGAAGGCCCTAAGCTGCAACAAATCAGACATTACTGCCATCCAGGAAATACAATGGGATAGGCCGGGCAAAAAGTGGATGAACAACTATGACATCTACTTCTACGGACCGTGTTATAATTACCAGAAACAGCGACTTTTCGGCTGTGGATTTGTTATAAGCTCCACACTTAGGCAAGCAGACTTAAGGTTTCATGGCATTAGACAATGCATTGTAAAAATCCGCACCAACAAAAGCTTCACGCTCCGATGGAGGAAAAATATGATACTGCGAAATATTGCTTTTACGAGCTCCTTGACAAAACTAATGAGCGACTACCAAAGTACGAAGTTAAAATCGTGCTGCGAGATTTTAGCGCCAAGGTAGAAAAGACGGAAAAGACAGCCTACACAACAACACGTCTGGCAACGGCCTTAGGCTTATTGACTTCTCTACGAAACGAAATGCCACTATAGCGACCACACGGTTTCCTCACCTCGATATTGATAAGTGGACAAGGCGGTCTACAGATCAATGAACGATCAACCAAATTAATAGCGATAGATAGGAGGCATCCATCCGGCATTTTTGATATCCGAACATTCCCAGGGGCTAACATCAACTCAGACCGCTACATTGTTTTAGCCAAGGTAAGAATGTGAATATTTACCACGCAACAGCAAATGAGAAAGCTTGTGAAAAAATTCAATGTCAAAAGACTGCAATCGCAAAAGACCGCCAAGGCCTTTCCAGAACACGTATCGTTTAACCCCTCGATCAACACCATACCACCAGCATCGTAAGTCGAAGTACAATGGCAACGATGCCAACAAGCCAATAGATCAGCCGCAATTGCTGTGCTTGATTTCTCGAGACCACCAGCAAGAAACCCTTGGTTTGATGAAGAGTGCTAATAGATGCAGAGCTGACATTGAGTAATATGGGCTTAGAAGGAGGGAAGATCATCGCTTTTTTCAGAAAAATGAAGGAAGTGTGAAACGTCAAAGCACAAGGTGCGAACAAAATCCAATCGAAATGAACAAGGAACTATCATAGTTGAGACACAGTCGATGCTCCGAATTGCTCTTGCCAACCGCTGTGCCTTCGGGCTAAGAAAGTAATTTTATAGTAAGGCTCACACTCGAACTACTGCGGAAATAATATACAAGATCCTGATCATCCCAGTTCTGCTCTTCCCCTATCAACAGCGGATGAATAAACCTTACTGCCCTGTTTGCTTTGACCGGCCATGAAGACGAAGATTTAACTTCGAGCTATACAGCTAACGTCTTTGGATAGGACATTGGACATTTAAGATGGATAAGACATGTAGAGTGAATTTACACCATTACTCCAGCAGAGTCTTCCATTCCTAGCCAGACGACGGACGTAGTAGAAAAAAAGAGACCGTAGAGTGCAAGGAGATTGAAGTGAAACTTCATGCATTGACACTTCTCAAATAACAGAAGTCCTTCCTCATCACTTCAAGTGACTGTTCATAAATTAAACGCAGCACAACAAATTAAAAGAATAATAGACGAAATAAACTATACAGGTAATGCTTTCTTAGTAAGAACTTTTTATGATCGGCAAACTAAGGCCTATGTGTATGTGTAAATGTAAACAAACTGAACGTAGAATAGAGAGAGATAGCACAAAGATATACCAGCATGCTTTGGCCGTAAAATCCGTACATTCACTACAGAGAGCTCTCTCATGCTTATGCTCTTGCTATTTTTTCTGAAACAAGTTTTCGCATGTTGCTGTTCTTCGCACATTTGTTCTGTCCGCTTGAGCCCCTACCAATTAAATTGTCTGTAGAAGTAGAAACGGACCTCATCCAACGTGAAGTGCCCAACTGGAGGCAGTTAGCTAAGAACCAGGCTAATTAGAATGACAGGTTTTTTTGAGTCTCAGGTTCATTCCGGAGTGTAGCGTTACTTAAATAATTAAGAAAAGTGCTGGAATTTGTCTACCACTAACTTTGACAGCAACATCTCGTCAGAAACAAAACAAAGAATTACTCCTGCCAACCGCTGCTTCTTGGGGCTAAGAAGGTTGATATATTTGCAAATATTCAGCCTTGTTTGCGTTTACGCATTTTAAAGGAGAATAGGTACTTAGTGACGACCATTTTGTTACGATGTGACCCCGATTAAGAAAAATGAGTATTCATAGTTTGTCAGTTTTTTATATTTAGCTTGTGATGGACCGCACAGTCTCAGAATCGCACCACACCTTCTGATTAGTAAAATCTGTCCTTGCCTTGGGTGATTAAACTAAACACATTTTTTTACCAACTTTTAGTATCAAACTTAAGGCAGATAACTGGGATTTGGGTAAAAAGTGCAATCCCAACCAAAATTCATGAAACTTTAATTCAAAGAAATAGAAAACAAAAGTATCTACGCTAGTTACTCCTAAAAGTATTCACCAACTTTAAAGTTCTACGAATATAACGAACTCGACAAACAGTGACTCCCGCGAAGTTAGTTCGGACACCAGCCATGGAGTAAGTCTCCACTACATTCAAAATCTTTCCTATCACTATCTTTCATCTCCTTTCTAACGCTCGTACTGTGGTAAAACATTTAAAGGATATTTATACCCCTTTTAATGTAAGATGTTTGAAATCCAGGTTAACTCGAAACTGTAACTCCTAAGCTCCTAAGCAACTACCCAAACCTTTTGAGCAATCAAATTCAGAATTCGAAATATTTTAAATTTATTCAATTTCAATGACCCAACACCTCTACAAAACCGCACTTTATTAAAACATTAAACCAACACCTAAGGACTTTTCCTCATTAACATGCCATACAAGTACATTCGTACCAGCCGCCACCGACGCCACCGAAGCCACTTTCCACTTCAAATATACTTGATGCAAGCAAACAATCGCCACGAATTCTATGATTGGCCAATTCACTGGCAATAAATCTAGCATAATGCAATCGAATGAATGCAATTACAATTTTTTGCTTGAGATTATATCACACGAGGCACCATAAGAACCACACCACCACTATTGGCGCGGCAGCTATGTTACAGCATAAGACCGATTGCAGCGCTGCCGCCGCTGCCGCCATATATCCCGAGGGCTTCTGTATGCCACAATGCACTTAACCCAAAAAATCAACTTCGATTTCATTCAGATCTCCTAGTCAGGCTCTCGATCCAGTTGTATCTGACCGATCGCGAACTTCGAATATACGAGTATACCTACCTATACACATGTGCATCAAGCTTCAGTAGTGGCGCTAGGAAACTTCTCAACGAACTTGGGGGTGCTGATATCTGTTATATCAAATCAATATCAATGGGGAATAGCACAAATGGACCCAGGAATCAGGCAGCTTACAAATAGTTAACGTGGAGTAAATACCATTCACTGTGAAGGGTATACTCTGGCAACTCCGTCCATTTATTTATGAGCCATTGTCTTGAGTGGAGGCACGTGGTCAGTGTAAGAGATGTTTGAAGGTCGACGGGCGGTCGCTGGGGTCTGATTTAGCAGAGAAGTGTTTTAGCAATATCAAAGCCTGGCCACCGCCTTTAAGTTGTAAACTGCGATTCGGATGTCGATTACCGATTTTGATGGTGTAATTATATCTTGCCATTGTGATGAGTATATTCGGCATGTGCACACCAAGCTCGGGCTTTGATAGAGGTTGGAGTGATGAGAAAAATGATGATTACGCAAGGATTTTATATTTTTATTGTTGTGCAATTCGATTTTACGAGAATAGGATAGGCATGGACCCATGTGATTTGGCACCGTATTTAGGTAGTGCAAATCTGAGTCCACTTTTTTTTTAAAAAAAAATTAAAAATTCAATTTTATTCTGAGCTTTGTGTTTGGCTTAAGGGATCGTAAAGCATTTTTTTTTTGCTGTCCAAATATCTTGTCTATATGGAAAGCGTTAAGGTCACAGATACTGACAACTTGCAAGGTAAAACATCGATCTAAACCCTGATAAGAAGCAGTGTCATATAGCGTTACAGGATTGGTGTCAATGCAGGTGGTAGACGGTCTGACGAAATTCAATCCGTTGTCTCTGTGTGAAGGCCTGGATTTTCGAGATCCTCAAATGTTTTACTTAATATGCCCAAAGAAACCAGTTTTCGTATGTTCTTATGTCCCTCCTAAAGCACGCCTTCAATGACAACTGCAAGATGGGGCTGGCGGGATGCCGAATGTCATAAAGTGTCGTCCAACATTCCACATGACGCTCTGAATTCACTGTTACTACACGATTCCCCTCATCTTCAATAAAAAAATCGATAATTCCTAGCGCCGACATTCGACGAATGAATTAGATACGCTGGAGTCCAAAAACAGCAGTTGTGTCGCTAAAGAATAGAATAGCAACACG
This sequence comes from Rhingia campestris, assembly GCA_932526625.1. NCBI lineage: Eukaryota > Metazoa > Arthropoda > Insecta > Diptera > Syrphidae > Rhingia > Rhingia campestris. Next base: position 171,724,130 of record OW052182.1, read on the forward strand.
ACAGACAAAAGAGCTGAAGCTCTGCTTGAAACGTTTGCTAGCTTAAACCTCGTAATACCAAATCAAGACAACAAGCCCACTTTCGACAACGCTAGAGCATGCCTCTACATAGAACTGACTTACGCCAGCAGATGCATTGCAAGAAGAATCAGATGGGAAGTCTCAAACATCTATACAAACAGTGAACACAGCGCTATTATCTGCAAAACGGAGGTACAATCGCCGAATCACAAACCGCCACTAAAAGTACAAAGGGCCGGATTTAAAACAAAAGAGGTTATCACCGAAATGCTCGCATACATGATAAACACAATGGATGTGGCAAAGGGCACTGCTGAAGAAGAAGCCAAAATGATCAGCGATGCCAAGGAAGGGAAAATCAAACGGGAAAGCACCGGTGTACTGGTGGAACTGCGACATCTCAAACCTACGCATGGAATGTCTCAGGATTCGGAGGAGTCAGCAAAGAGCCAGAAACAGAGACGTGAATGAATACGAGATACTGTGAGAACAGTTCAAGAAGAAGAGAGCCCAACTACGTCAGCTAATTAAAAAGAGCAAAGGGAAATCCTTTCAGGCGCTCAGAGATGACCTAGAAAGGGCATCCCAAATAGTCAGAAAAAACTAAAGAAGGGGCAGCAGCCACACCGACATATCCCAGCATCATGTACTCTTTTGTAAAAGCACTCTTTCGGAGAAAGAACGGATTCATCCTACCTTGAACCTTGAAGAACAGATGAAGTAGTAGACGTAACACCACTAGTCACTGAGGAAGTCCTAGAAGCTGCGGCAGCAATAAAGAGCAATAATACATCATGAATTGACAGGATTCCAAACATCGTTCTAAAAGAAGCCACTTAAGCTATATAAGAGATCTTCTCAAGTTTTCTCTTTCCCGCGGTAGTGGAAAAGCCAACGGTTTGTACTTATTCAACGGATTGTCCTTATTCTAAACAAAAGCCATCCGAGCAACCATCATCATTCAGGCCGCTGAGCATGCTTGACTTAATGGGGAAAGTACTCGAAAAAAAATTGCACACGCCTGGACCCATACACAGAAGGAAACATTGGACTCTCCAACCAACAGTTTGGGTTTAGAAAGAAGCAAAGCACCATAGGAGCAATAACGACAGTTTGCGATATTGAGTGTGAAGCAATCGCAGGACAGAGATGGTTGGGAGGCACGCATTCAACACAGACGACTGGAGCTATATTGTAAGAGCGTTAGACCACATGAAAATCCAAAACGACTTGCTGAAAATAACATGCAGCTACCCTAGTGAGATGAAACTACATTATGATACTGAAGAAGGTCCAAATAAGTATAAAATCATAGCAGGAGCAGGTCTACAACTGGCAGACCACAAGACGAAAGCATTGATGATAACTAGCCGGAAAAAGATTGGACACCTTACAATACAAATGTGCGACCAATACTCACATATGGCAGTATAGTCTGGTGGCAAGCCACAGACAAAGCAACCAACTTGAAGCAAATGACAAAAATACAAAGACTAGCGTGTATAGGGACAACCAGTGCGATGAGAACAACCCCAACCTCTGGATTGGAGGTGATTCTGAATCTGCTGCCCTTAGATCTATACATGCAGGAATCAGCTGCCAAAAGCTCCTCGAGGATCAGCCAAACGAAGAGCTGGATCCCGAGCCTCGCTGGGCATGCGCAGGTCCTAAAGAAATACGTAGGGAGCGTAGTAAATTCTGACTATCTATCTCCCTATCTAGACTTCGATCGACCCTTCACCTGCTCGTATCCGAGCAGAGACGAATGGGACAAGAATGAACCCACAAAAAGGAAATCGATATTCATCTTCACAGATGGATCAAAGATGGACTGTGGAACAGGTGCTGGTATATTCTCAGAGGAATTAGTAATACACAAATCAATCAGGCTTCCTGATCATAGTAGTGTGTTCCAGGCTGAGGTGCTAGCAATCGCTGAAGCGGCTCATTTGGTGTCAATAATGGAAATACCACACAGTGATATCACCATATTCATTGACAGCCAAGCGGCTATAATAACAGTATCTGCTATCGAAATTAAATCAAAGCTTGTTCGCCGCTGTCGCGAAGAGCTCAAGGTTCTCTGCTCACAGCATAATGCTGATCTCTGCTGGGTTCCTGGTCACAGGGACAACGAGATGGCCGACGAACTGGCAAGAAATGGATATGCTACAGATCATGACCAGGCACTACAAACGGTCGAACCACCACTCTGTAAATTCAGAGAAAGAGTGGAATACAAAACCCGAATGAAAGCCAATACCAGGTGGAAGTCATTGACTACCTGCGAAATATCTCGGAAGCTCTGGCCAGAAGACAACGGAAACCGGCCCAAAAAACTTTTGCGGTACGACAGAAACCCGTAAACCTAACCTAACCTATAAATCAAATCGGCGAGCAAACCATTGGATCAAATCTATACACAAAGTACTTAAATAGCATAAATAGCATATGAATAACGCTGGTGAAAGGGCTTCCCGGGCAGTAGTGGCGCTGTCAAGACTAATTCCAAACGTCTGGGAACCCAGGCAGCCAATCAGAAATCTGCAAGCAACAGTGAGCAAGTCAATACTGAGGCACGCATCCCCGATATGGGCACCACTAGTCGATCGCAGAATCGTATCGCTAAGAGTATGCTGTGACTTCAGAATGGTTTCAGGAAACGCCATCAGTGTCATCTCTAGCCGAATGCCCATCGACATAGAAATAAAAAGGTGTGCGGCTCTCAGCGAAAACTAACCTGAAGATAGAAGAATCATCAACGAGTTTCTACACGCAGAATGCAAAACAGTTGAAACAATTCAACTAAATAAAGATGGACGCATTAGCTCATCTACGACATAGAAGAATGGGTCAGTAGGAAACATGGAGAAGTAAACTTGTATCCGATGCAGTTGCTGTAGGGGCATGAATGCTTCCTAGAGTATCTCCAGAATTAAAAGCGAGTGGATGACCTGTAGGTACTGCCACACTGTAAAGGAAAAATACAGAATGCTGAGCACACCCTGATGGACTGCCTTATGTTCACGACCGCGACGGCTTGAAACCTGCTTGAAGATATCTTGCAGGGCAAGTTACACCGAGAGCACTTATAGTGTCCATGCTAACGTTGAGAGAATAATGGGATACGCCGAACCAAATTATCACTAGCATGATGCTACAGCTCCGCCGATAGGAACGAACGAACACTGAAAACAGAGAGAATGAGAAGAATACCCTATGGAGTTCTTAAACAGAGAGTTTTTGTTACACTTTTTCGTTTCATAAAATCCAATTAACACCGTCCCAAAAAAAGTTTCGCTTCAAAAATGTTCTTCATCCGAAAATGAGATGTTGGTTACTTTAAAAAGCATTCAATTGCCTGGATTGAGATGTCAGACTCCTGATTGGGATCCTGGGGTTTTAAAGTAATCACATAAGTGTACATTTTAGGCACTCACACGCTTACAAATTGAAAGGTTCGTATTGTCACGAATATATTGATAAACACTGCCCACGTTTTCTACCGTTCTTGATGATCTAAGGGCTGTTTGATAATACTCTTCCTAAACTCTTAAGTTCAACTTAAACCTTTAAGTGACACGTTTTTGGTTAGCAAAAAGTATTACTCAAGGGTTTAAGTTCAACTTATGTGTTTCGGGATAGTATCAGAAACGAGCATTTGTCGCCCGGATTTTGGTTTCTGTTCAAACTTTCTGACCCATTTTCGAATTAGCTGTATGCTTGGTGCATTATTTAGATGGCGAAAACTAAACAAAAAATATTGTACAGGGTGTGCCAAATTCAAGCTTCTTTTTAAAAATGCAACAAAATTAAATTTTGATGAGCAAACAACGTCGTTCAAGTGGCTGCCTCAGCTGGCTTCGCAGTAGCGCATTCTATCACTCAAATTTTCCTAGACATTGTTGTTTTGGGATATACCTCACGGATTGGTTGTGCCATATTGGCCTTAAATGCTAGAATTGTTTCCGGATTGTTAGGATGACATCGGTCCCTCAGTGTTCCCCTCAAAAGAAGTCAAATCGCAGCTCCTATGCGGTCAATTTACATCGTTAAGAAGGCTGATAACTCAATTTGTTAGGAAAATATCGATTAAGGCATGGGCTGTGTTACATGGTGCACTATGTTGCATGTAACAAAGGTCGTCCAAATTCATGTCTTCAATTTCAGTAAAAAACGTTGTTCCCAGCCTCATATTCGAAGAAAAATGGTCCGATGATGCCACCACTCCACAATCCGCACCAAGCTCTCACTCTCTGTGGATGCATAGGCTTCACGACAATAACGTGCGGCAATTTTTTTTCGTTAACGTTGCCGCAGAGATGAAAATACGTCTTGTCAGAAAAATGATTTTTCGCCCAAATTCGTTGTCCAATTCAAGCTGCTAAGGCCCTAACTGCGAAGTGATAACGAAGCGGATGGTCGTACGCCTTCAATTGCTGTGTCAATTGGAATTTGTAAGCGAATAATCCGAGATCTTTGTGCAAAATTCTCCTCAGGCTAGTGCGTAAGATGTTCAGCTGTTGAGATCGATGGCGAGTTTGTAAATTGAGTCTCACACAGTCACACTCTCGGCTACAGCTGCCACATTCTCTATCTATGCGAACCGTACGACGATGGAGACCATGAGTGTTACCCACTAGTATAACAGTTTCGTGAACTTTTTGCACAAACTTGCATACAGCAGGCGCGGATAGTACTTCATTTCGGCCAAAACTTCTTTTCGAATAACGTACTGTTTGGGCTACACAGCACTTATACTTACTAACTTACTTAAGTGGCGCTACAGTCCGGAATGGACCTGGGCCTCAACCAACATGCCTCTCTATACTAGCAAACGTGGCTATGACATCACGTTGAGTCCTACCAATGATGTCAATATCGTCAGCGTATGCTAGTAGTTGCACCGACTTTTGGAAAATTGTGCCTCTGGTGTTGGCTTTGGAGTTTTGCACAATTCTCTCAAGAATAAGATTAAAGAAGTCACATGACAGCGCATCGCCTTGCCTAAACCCTTTTTTTGGTATCGAATGTGTCGGTGAGGTCGTTTCCGACCCTGATGGAGCAGCGAGAATTCTCTATCGTTATCCTACACAAACGGACGAGTTTGGGCGGTATACCAAAACTAGACATGGCTCTATACAGTTCGTCTCTATAAATGCTGTCATATGCGGCTTTGAAATCGATGAATAGGTGGTGGGTATCGATTTGGACTTCTTGAGTTTTTTCCAGGATCTGCCGAAGTGTGAAAATTTGATCGGTTGTGGACTTTCCTGGCCTAAAACCACACTGATAAGGGCCAATCAGGTTGTTGGTAAACGGTTTCAGGCGTTCACATATTACGGCAGATAGGATCTTGTAGGCGATGTAGAGGAGACTTATGCCTCTGTAGTTGGCGCAGTTCAGAGGGTCTCCTTTTTTGTGGATCGGGCAAACGATGCTGAGGTTCCATTCTTCAGGCATATTTTCATCTGACCAGATTTGGCTTATGAGTTGGTGGATGTTACTTACCAAGTCATCTCCGCCGGCCTTATAGAGCTCAACGGGAAGGCCGTCATTTCCGGCAGCCTTATTAAGCTTGAGTTTAGATATTGCTATCCTCACTTCACTCAGGTCGGGTGGTTGGCAGTCTTCGCTGTCGTTGCCAATATTGAATGGTTCGTTCTGCCTGACAGCGGAATGTTGTTCGTCATCGCCGTTTAACAGTCTGCAGAAGTGGTTCTTCCATATCCTCAGCATCGACTGTGTCTCAACTACAATATTTCCTTGTTCATCTCGACAGGATTCTGTTCGAGCCTTGTATCCTTAGCTTTGACGTTTTACACTTTGGTAAAACTTGCGAACATCGTTCCTGGAGTGGCACCTCTCTATATCCTCGATCGCGCGCTTTTCTTGCTCTTTCTTCTTCTTGCTGAAAATCCGATGTTCTTCCCTTCTTCTTTGCCTATAGAGCTCAATGGCAGCTCTCGTCTTCACCTGCAGCTTAGACTTGTAGGCCTCGTTCTTGGCTGCGAGCATCTGTCGGCATTCCTCATCAAACCAGGGGTTTCTTGCTTGTGGGCGCGAGAAACCTAGCACATCAGTTGCGGCTGATCTAATGGCCTGTTGGCATTGTTGCCATTGCTCTTCGACATTCGATGCTGGTGGTATGGTGTTAATCGAGAGGTTAAGGGATACGCGTTGTGCGAAGGTCTTGGCGGTCTCTTGCGATTGCAGTCTTCCGACATTAAATTTTTTCACAGTATTTCTGGATTGTTGTGGCGTGGTGGATATCCGCATTCTTACCTTGGCTGCTACAAGGTAGTGATCCGAGTCGATGTTAGCTCCTCGGAATGTTCGGACATCCAAAATACTGGATGCGTGCCTCTTATCTATCGCAATGTGATCAATTTGGTTGACCGTTCGTTGATCTGGAGACTGCCATGTCCCCTTATGGATATCGAGGTGAGGAAACCGTGTGCTGGCTATAGTGGCATTTCGTTCCGTAGCGAAATCAATTAGCCTAAGTCCGTTACCAGACGTGTTGTCTTGTAGGCTTTGTTTTCCGACAATACTTCTTAAGATGTCTTCTCTTCCTACCTTTGCGTTAAAATCTCCCAGCACGATTTTAACATCGTACTTCGGTAGTCGCTCATAGGTTTTGTCGAGGAGCTCGTAGAAGCAATCCTTAGCTATATCATCTTTTTCTTCCGTCGGAGCGTGAGCGCATATAAGGCTTATGTTGGCGAATTTGGCCTTGATGCGGATTGTTACTATGCGTTCGCTAATGTCTTGGAAACATAAGACTTCTTGCCTAAGTCTGGCACTTATAATAAATCCGCATCCGAATAGTCGCTTTTTCTGCTCACTATAACACGGTCCGTAGTAGATGTCACAGTTTTTCATGCTCTTTTTGCCCGGCCCATCCCATCGTATTTCCTGGATGGCAGTAATATCTGCTTTGTAGCAGTTTAGGGCTTCCGCTAGTTGTTCGCCTGCACCTCTCCTGTTTAATGTTCTCACATTCCAGGTGCAGATACGAACGTCGTTGTCCTTTTTTCGTTTAGCAGGGTCGTCAACAATAAAATCAGTCCTTTCCGAGGCTATTGGTTGCTTCGTAACCATGTTTTTTTTCTGTGGGTGGGTAGTTAACCCAAAGCACAACCCCCAACCTGGAGGGCCAGTTCCAATTTATTAGATACCCCTAGGACACGGGGCCATCAGTATCCACTACGGGATTGAGCGCTGCCGTTGGCCTTTCGGTTCATCCGCCACCATCGCTGTTCAAGGGGCCTGACTAACCCTTGAAATTCCTAGACAACCTGTTGTCCGAATATGTCAGAGCAGCTCATCTAGGTTCGCCTGGGACAGCAGGCCGGGTATTCATCCGTGCCATTCTCACCAGGGTGTTTATAGTGTTGCTGTTTTTCGTCGTGTTATCAACACTCGCACTTATCGTTTAGCAAGTCAAATCCGGTTGGATGAGACCAGTACCCGATGGTTACCACTTGGAGGTAAAGATAAGCACATTTGATGTGTAGTCAGAGTTGCAACACTGGGCATTGCCAAGTTAACGCCAATCAGAGTCTACCCTCGTTCTACAACACCCAACCATCATACAGCACTTATAACTTATACGAATAAGTTTTCAATATTTCCCAACGTTATTACAGCATAAAGCGACTTATTTCATTCCGCGGAGGTATGATAGTGACTTTCTGTCAAGATTTCCAGCGGAATAAGCTGTCAGTCTCAAAATAACCTATGATTTAACCACTAGATGGCCAACCCGTTAGAATCTTCTTGCCGAATCACTAACGCACAACGCTCTATCGAGAAAGGATCCACAGTGACGGAATTCCCTAAAGCTAGACTGGTGATTGGCATAACTCCGCCTCTCGAATAAGTTGCTTCCACGCAGTAAGTTAATAAAATGTAAAAAAAAATATTTGCGAGACACCATGTAGAAACCGAGGCATGTTGGTTGCGTGACAGTTTCACATCGGATTGCAGCGCCACCTCAGTGAAAATGTTTGGATTGACGTTTTTCAATACCAGCATCTAAAACTCCATCCAAAAGGGAAATATCTCGATTCACAATAAACCAACAAAAATCTAAAAATGTTCCAATCTCCAAAAGTCAACCCTCCATCAGAGTGATATGATGTCATCAGATGCACATTCGACACCGTGAAACCTTGACAAAAGCTATTCTCCGCCAAGTCACAATCATAACCCCAAATATTATTTAATTAATCCCTTGACGGCCGGAATAATAAATCGTTTATTCCGTTCTCTTCCGCAAACAACCTCCCATGTGACGAAACTCCCCCCGGTGCACCTGGTAAAATATTTTCCATGAAACAAAAAACCGTTTACTTGTAAACACACACTCGATTATTAATATTCCTTGTGATTTGCGTGTTTTGAATTCAATTCCGCTTTCAAGGATTGAATTACTGAAATAGCGCCCTAGCCCAAATGCCCTGGGGATCCGTTCATAATCCACATGCACCAACTTAATCATACTTCCATAGCGCAATCGTGCACTTATGAGAGTGCATTTGTCACAGTCGCAAACGGAGAGCATACGCTTTTCCCACCCTTAATGAGAGTGCTGTGCTTCACTTTCATCTGCTGCATGGGAGGGTGGAAGATGCGCCCAAACATTACTTCCTTCTTCCGTGTGCACTCGCTAATGATGATTCCCATCGGGATGGTATTGCCTTGCCCAGCCCGAATGCCAACCCTTGTGCGCGCAGGATCTCAAATTTCCAAACACGATGAGTGGGTAAACATTGTGTGAATGTATTTGCGTCGAAATATGCTGCAATGGTCATGCGTATCCCGTGGGATGATTTGTGTCATTGTGGCCACCACCGTAGGCTACTGCGCCGCAAAGGATCATCCCTTGCCTAGCCTTGTTTAATTCAATCTGTGAGTGAATTAAAACAACCACCATCGGCACCGCGTCGATGGAGGGTGAATTCAGAACAGCCCGCATTAGATCGATTTATTGCCAAGGACTTCCATAATTCGAAGGTAGAACTGGGTGCGGTAGCGTGGGTAAATATACGAATAGGGAACACTACTGGCGATAGACAATAGCTCTCCGAATCCTGGATGAGAAAGTTCTCACGCAAAATAGTTAGTTCCGATGAATCATGAGATTGCAAAGTGGACTCGATGATCCTTCTGCTGGTTGGTCACCGGTGTTGGCGATGTTGCTGGTGGTGGTTCGGTGATGATGCAGATGATGATTTCGCAATTGGGTTTGAATTTTTCGACGACTCCTGTGTTTGGGAAGGTCATGGGAACGGGACTCAATTGGGCTCAATCAATTTGGACAATGTCAATGGGTGGTTTGATTGTGTTGTGTGTCTTATTAGGTTTTATTGCAAACACTTTTGTACCGAACAGATAGTCGGGCAGGGGTGTTTGCAATATCCTGGGATCTTCAGCAGTTAAGCGGTTAAGTGGTATTAAGGAGTGGGGTGGATGTGTTTGATGTGGATTTGTGTTTAGTTAATACACCAGCATGTTTGACTTTCTTAATTTGTATGCAAAGGAAGGGAGTGCGGATGATTTGTCGTTATGTAGATTATTGCGATTCTTTGTTTGCATGGCGAGTTATCAATTGGAAACAATTAAATTTAAAAAGGGGAAAGAATTATTTTTTTTTATTTTTGAGATAAAGCAATGTATTGAGTGTTATGATGTTGATTACATTAACATATTTGTACACTTCACCAAATTGCATTTAATATAACCCTAGCTCTTGGCTTAATATGTATGATAGTAAATTCAATTTGTCAATTTAAGGCTGACTCGAGGTACCAATCTTTAAGTCAAATTCGGGGATTACTCAGCAGAAATTGTTACATACTACGCTATAGCGAACAGCAGCAATTGATATAAAATATATAAGGCCTTGCAAATAACTTCAATTTTTTAGGAATTTAATGCCGATTTGATTGTGGCCTTTGTGGGGACCTAGTAGTGCTACAGATTGAAATAAGTCTAAAACTAATTCTGTCAATAACCGCCCTAACAGGTTTACAAACATAGATTTTCTATTCATTTGCGTGCAAGGAGCTATTTTTTCCCACAAATAATGGGACCTACACCTAAACGTCGATTCCGAATGATAAATTTAAAAGGCTCCTCATGACAATATTATACTCCTTGATGTTTGTCAGAATTTCGCAGGAAATGGGGTGCTTTCACTTTCGGGACTTGAACCAAGGAGCCCGCGCTTAATAGTCCAACCATTCGCACCCATAAATCTCGGATTATAGCCAAATCACTATTCAGTTAACACGCTCTAAAAATAAATGGGTAACGACCTTCGTTAATGCACCTGGAATGTGATCACATAACGATATCACGCATCCAATATTTCACCGACACATAAGTTAAATTGTTTCGGATGAAAGTATGCTTGAGGCATGGAACCTCAGCATCATTTTATGGATCCACAAAAAAGTAGGCCTTCTGAACTGCACCAACTACAGAAGCATAAGTCTTGTCAACATTGCTAACAAGATCCTATCTGCCGTAATATTTGAACGCATAAAAACGTTTACCAACAACCTTATCGGCATTTATCAGAGTGGTTTAAGGGCAGAACAGTCCACAACTTTACACTTGGGCAGAACCCAAGACGTCCAAATAGATACCCGCCACATATTCATCGATTCCATAGCCGCATACGACAGCATTTAAAGACCCGAACTATACAGAGCCATGTGTACCGACCAAACTCGTACGTCTGTGCAAGATAACGATGGAGAATTCTCGCTTCTCCATCAGTGTCGGAAACGACCTTATTGACACATTCGATACCAAAAAATGTTAGGCAAAGCAACCTACTGTCATGTGACTTCTTTAATTCCATTTTGAGAGGATTGTGCATATAACTCCTGAGCCAACACCAGAGGCACAATTTTCCATAAATCGGTGCAACTCCTAGCATACGCCGACGATATTGACATCATTGGTAGGACTCAACGTGATATCATAGCCACGTTTGCTGGCATAGAGAAGGAAGAAGCAAAAATGGGTTTAGGACTTTTAGGGACTTTGTCTACCTTGGCTCCGCTTTTAACTCTGACAACAACATCTCGTCAGAAATCAAACGAAGAATTACTCTAGCCACCGCTGTTTCTTCAGGCTAAGAGGGCAATTTAGTAGTCAAGCCCTCACTCGAACTACTAAGGTGATCCTATATAAGACCCTTATCATCCCAGTCCTGCTCTACGGCTCTGAAGCATGGACCGTATTACAAGCGGATGAAGAAATCCTTGGTCGATTCGAGAGAAAAATTCTTCGGAAAATCTTCGGTGCCGTTTGCGTTGACGGGCTATGGAGACGAAGATTCAACCACGAACTATACAAGCTGTACAGCGACATACCCCTTGTCAAAAAATTCCACACTGGACGTTTAAGATGGCCGGGACACGTAGAGCGAATACTCGGAATCATAGAGTCTTCGATTCACAGACAGATGTCGGACGCAGTAGAGGAAGGCACCGCCTTAAATGGCGCGCAGAAGTAGAAACCGACCTCATCCAACTTGAAGTGCGCAACTTGAGGCAGTCACCCAAGGCATGTTGTGAGGTATACGTTCATTACGGACTGTAGCGCCCCTTAAGTAAATAAGTAAGTTAGCCAGATCCATCAATATTAGTCTCCAGTTATGCACTTTAAGTTGGTTGAGGAGAGAATCTGCTTGAGAATACCACAAAGATCTTATACTAAGGCACGTATTCCTTTTCCAAGACGGCAGCGGAAGAATTCCAAAGATGGAATTAATGGTGGCTAAAGTAAACAACATGCTTCTGCTTCTTTCTCATATTAGGACAACAGGTAATTTAGGAATCTTATGGGTTATTCAGGGCCTATGAACAGCGAACGTAGTGGTAGAGCAGAAAGGCCAACGGAACTGGCACTCCTGTTTGGGGGTTATGCTTTGGGAAAAAGCCTATTTTTACGAAGCTACCAAAAACTTCCTAAAGGACTGATTTCATTATTGATGACAATGCTAATCGATAAAAAGAAAACGACGTTCGAATCTGCTCCTGTAGTATGGGAACATAAAACAGAAGAGGTGCAGTCGAAAGACCTAAGCTGCTACAAAGAAGGCACTACTGCAATCCAGGAAATATGATAGAATGGGCCGGGAAAAATGCAGAGGGGTCATTTAACCAAGGACCAAGCAAATAGGAAAGACCCACATTCATTCGAGACATTTAATGCAGCTCAAGACTCTTGCCAATCTCTTGCCAATCGCTGTTTCTTCATTGTTTAATATTGAATCTCTTACTTGAACTACTAAGGAGTGCTAAAATGATACTAATAGTGCAGGGTACTCTTTCAGTAAACGATAATCGTTGACGATAGTGAAGGAGACTTTCTGAGTAAGTGCCATGTAATTTATATACATGTGTACAAACACAGTATAAAAATTACACGCTACGAACCTAGCAAGTCTCCTACACTATCGTCAACGATAATCGTTTCGGAATGAGTACCCAGGTGTCCTTTTCAAAAGTCGATGAAGAAATCCTTGGTCCTTTTATTTCTAATTACTTACTTAAATGGCGTAACAGCACGGAATGAACTACGGCCTCAACTGACGGACTGAATTGCCTTCTTACCACGAAAAAGCAGCGGCTGGCAAGAGTAATTCTTCGTTTATTTCTGACAAGATGTTCTTGACAGAGTTAGCGGATCCGAGGTAGACAAAGTCCATTACTTTACTTACTTACTTAAGTGGCGCATTTAGCTTTAACCAGAAGCGCAACATCTGCTTAATAATGCTGATCATAACTACATCAGCACAATAATCGGTGTCCTCACAGGACACTGTCCTATAGGCCTACATGCAAAACGACTAGGTCTTTTCAGCAATGACTTCTGTAGAAGCTGCCTGGACGAGAAAGAGGAGGAGAGTATTACTCACCTCACCTCTTTTGCTCTTGTCCGGCTTTCTGAGTAAAAAAGATACTTCATCTGGGAGACTTCTTCTTCGATAATCTAGTGTCAGAAACCTCCTACTCTACATAGTTAGCTCTGAATGCTTCAATTAGGCGTACGAATATAGGGTAGTCGAAGGATCCACGTGATACCACAACGGACCACACTTAGACCAAAAGTGTGCACGCGCATTGCCTGCAGCCACTACAACATAACCTAACCTAAGTGGCGATATAGTCTGGAATTCACCAGGGCCTAAACCAACATAACTCTCCAATTAGTCCGGCCCTCTCTACTGCGATCGAAGTCTTAAGTCATATGACATTGACAAAATCCGTTTTCGGTTTGAATGTGTCGGTAAGGTCGGTTTCTAATGAAACAACGAGAAGTCTTCATCGTCATCCTGTACATATGGAAGAGTTTGGGCGATATACCAAATCAAGACATGGCTCTGCATAGTTCGTATCCCTAAATGCTGTGTTATGCTGTTTTGAAATTGATGAATAGGTGGTGGGTATCGATTTGGACTTCTTGGTTTTTTTTTTCAGGATTGATAGAAGTGTCAAAATTTGATTAGCTTTGGACTTTTCTGTCTAAATCGACATTGTTAAGGAATATCAGGTTGTTGGTAAATGGTTTCAGGCGGTTACATATTACGGCAGATAGGACCTTCTAGGCGATGTTGAGGAGACTTATGCCTCTGTTGTTGGCGCAGTTCGAAGGGTCTACTTTTTATGAATGAGGAAAACGATGCTAAGGTTCCATTCCCATTCTAAATGCATTTTTTCATCCGATAAACTGTTTCTTATGTAAGTAACAATGCAGATTTTACAGATCACCACTAGCGAAACTCTTGCAAACATCCAAGAGTATAAAACTGTGGAATCGGAGTTAAACTGGAGGTCACATTCCTTATGGCACACAGATATAAGAACAGAGAGGCTGAGTTAGAGGATCTGTTTGGTATATTTAAGTGTTAACGTAACAAGTGATTACAAAATAATAACATTAGCACAAGTTGTGTGACACGTAGCTCTGTCCTTTCCTATCCTTTAACAAATTCCTTTACTTTCGTCAAAAGGCACAAGTTATCGTATCTCTTAAGAGCACCTCGTTGTCGCCAACATTGTTGTTATTTTCAGTTTCGTCAAAAGTAGTGCAACAACGCCTCTGCATAAGCATCAAAAACCTCACATTAGGATACACATATGGTTAGCATATGTAGCTATAAACTTTTGCAGATAGTACGCTTTACTACACTAGGCAACCGTCGTCATGCTTGTCCTTCACAATAACGACTTTTGTACCAGTTTCATAGACTAATAGAAGGACGAACAAATGGAAAGGAAGAGGTCGTCAGGTTTTTTGTTCTTCCTGACCTGCTTTTATATCGAAGGTAATTGCGTACTACATATATCGAAAATTATACTAAAGTGGTGAAAGGGGATGTATCTACAAATCACTTCGTTTTATACACTTCAGTTTTGAATTATTTTAATGACTGATAAGAGAGAAGTTTATGTATTTTGGATGGTACCACATTTGTTAAAATGCTGAGCAAAGTGTGTTGTTGAAATCCTGGCATCGAATACAACATAACCTAACCTTACGAAACTATACCGATACCTATCTTCTTTTTGTGTCGATTATTTCTGTACCCAGATCATAACTGTCAAGATTTACTGCGTTTCCTCTAGAAACAAAACAGTCGGATACCCAAGTTAAATAAATCTTCAAGCCGAATACATGCATCCTTTCAAAACATTCACCACAATAAAGGACTTTCTGACGCTTCAAAAAAAGAGTTCTTCCAATGGACTGATTTCGATTACGACCTCCACACTTATAATTCTTTCCCACTAGACGCACGTGAGAATATTCAAAATACCATAACTGTCACACAGGAAGTGCATTTACAATAACGGCCAATAATATCATTCACTAATGTATTCCACAGCTCGATTTGAAATTACCCTCCTCAGAGATTATGAATGTGACCTGGAATAAATTGCCCCCCATTTTTCATCCAAACAGCAAAATAAAAAAAAATAGTTCAAAGTAAATAGAAAAAAAAATCAATTTCCTCCAACCAAGTGCCTATACTGAGTCACTTCCTGAGCACTATCCCAAGCAACAGACAATCCATGGGAGAATATTCCGCTACCCGCAAAGACAACGGCACCAACTAGTGATGATCCTTTTTCACATGCCCGACATGAACTCCTTTTGTCAACATGCACGCACATCCCAAAATTAGCATAATTTATTCGAAATGAATTGTACCCAAGTTCAAAATAATTTCCATTACTTAACTGGACTGAATCTCATCCGGTCGTAAACGGTTCACGGAACCCCAGAACAACCAGACAAAAAGATACAAAACTATTCTCTTGTACGTATATTTTCTTACTCAACTGTTCGTCAATGAATTGTGGAAATCTGAGAAAAGCAAGTTCCTATGCACCCTAGTTGTCGTAATATATCTAACCCCTCTCCTTTGGGCAGCGACACAGATACAAATTACTACGACATGAGTAAGGTAAATGCAAATAGCAAGGTGTGCGCATTGAAGAAGGTGCGTAATTATGGACACAATGACGAGAACTGAGGAGAGCATAGTATTCAAGAAACTAATCATGAAGGGGTGACACAGTCTCACACCGGCTACGTTCCTTCGATCGACTCCTCAAATAATATCACTGGGCTTGGTATATAAAAGCGCATTTTGGAAGCGTAATAAACTTGGGACATAGGGGTCAGATAAAACATGATATTTGCATAGTAGTGGCGAAAAGTTGAACATCACTTAGGTGGGCAAATTGAAACGAAATGACGGAAATTTTTATCAATTCGGTGGTCTACAATATCGTAAGAACAGTTTGTGATAAAACAGTTAGCTAATAAATCGGTTGGGGATTAATTACCACCAAAGAGGTATAGAATTACATAGAGTGCGCATCACAACTAAAAACTTTGTAACCGTTTCAGACACGGGCGCGGCGGTAAGTGCGAAGGGGATTTTCCGTCATTCGTATGCATCGGCTATGCTGTTGCTTGATGTTGGCATGGCAATGTGATCACTGGGGTATCAATATCAGTACCCCACATAGTAAATTTTCGTTGTATGTGATGCGTACTCTATGTAACGGGTGATTTTTTAAGAGGTTTAGAACTTTTTTAAAAAAAAAAAACACAAAAAATTCGAAAAAATTAATGAAATATTTATTTGAATCGATAGTTTGAACCTTGCAATTTAATGTTTAAAGATAATTTCATGCAAATGTTGACCGCGGCTGCGTCTCAGGTAGCCCATCCGCTGAGTCCAATTTTGGCATACTCTTTCACACATATCGGCCGGTATCTTACGAATGAATGCATGGATGTTGGCTTCCAGTGCGTCAATCGAAGCGGGCTTGTCCCTATAGACATTAGCCTTGACGTGTCAAATCGCACGATCTAGGCGGCCAATTGACCGGCCCGAAACGTGAAATTAACTGTTCACCAAACTCGCCTCGCAATTGCGCCATTGTTTCGCGTGCTGTGTGGCATGTGGCACCGTCTTGTTGAAACCACATATCATGCAAGTCAAGAACTTCCATTTCGGGCAAAAAAAAGTTTGTTATCATCGCTCGGTAGCGTTCACCATTGACAGTAACGCTGCGATTCGCATCATCTTT
Organism: Rhingia campestris; assembly: GCA_932526625.1. Classification (NCBI taxonomy): domain Eukaryota; kingdom Metazoa; phylum Arthropoda; class Insecta; order Diptera; family Syrphidae; genus Rhingia; species Rhingia campestris. Next base: position 171,740,785 of record OW052182.1, read on the forward strand.
GAAGAAATATGGCCCAATAATGCCGCCGGCCCATAAACCGCACCAAACAGTGGCTTTTTCGGGATGCATTGGTAGCTGTTGCAATGCTTCTGGCTGATCTTCACTCCAAATGCGGCAATTTTGCTTATTTACGTACCCATTCAACCAAAAATGAGCCTCATCGCTGAACACAATTTTTCGATAAAAAAGCGGATCCTCGACCAGCTTTCCAAGGGCCCATTCACCAAAAATTCGGCGTTGTGGTAGGTCGGCTGGCTTTAGTTCTTGCACCAGCTGTATCTTAAAAGGCTTTACGCCCAAATCCTTCCGCAAAATTTTCCACGTAGTGCTGTAACAAAGGCCTAACTGCTGGGAACGGCGCCGAATCGACATTTCGCGGTCTTCTGTCACACTAGCTGATACGGCCGCAATATTTTCTTCACTACGCACAGTACGTAAACGTGTTGGTGGTTTAATGTCCAACAAAGTAAATTTGGTGCGAAATTTGGTCACAATCTTCCGAATAGACTGCTCAGAAGGTCGAGAATGCCGATCATAAAATGGAAGCAGCGCGCGATGAACATTTCGAACCGAGCACGAATTTTGATAGTAAAATTCAATAATTTGCAAGCGTTGTTCATTTGTAAGACGATCCATGGTTAAATTGCAAACCAAACTGAAGCTGTTTGACAGTGACACAAGGTACTAAACACACGTCAGCTGTCAAAACCAGTGTTGCCAAAACCAAACCAGATAAAAAATCACCCGTTAGTTCTATACCTCTATGCTACCACCCACTGAAAATCTATTGTTACGAAGCAAGCAAGAGCTTCGGACAGCACTGATTTTACTGTTGACGACCATGCTGAACGAAAAAAAGGACAATAACGTTAGTATTTGTACCTGGAATGTAAGAACATTAAACAGGAAAGGTGCAGGCAAACAAGTAGCGGAAGCCTTATGCTGCTTCAAAGCAGATATTACTGCCATCCAGGAAATAACATGGGATGGGCCGGGCAAAAAGGGGATTAAAACTGTGACATCTACTACGGACCGTGCTATGATGTGCAGAAACAGCGACGATTTGTTATAAGTGCCCGACTTAATCAAGAAGTCATCAAGGCCAAATTCGCCAACATAAGCTTTATATACACACTTGCTCCGAAGGAGAAAAAATGTGTTATAGCTTAAGACTGCTTCTACTTGCTCCTTGACAAATCTTATGAGTGACTACCGAATAACGATTTTAAAATCGTTTCTACCCGATAACACGTCTGGAAACGGACTGGAAACTAGGCACAAGGGGACATGGCGGTCTCCAGATCAACGAATGGTAAATCAAATTGATCATATTGCGATAGACAAGAGGCATGCATCCAGAATTTCGGATGCCCGAACATCCCGAGGCCTAACAGCGAATCGGAAAACTACCCGGTTGCAGCCAAGTTAAGAATGTAGATATCTACCAACACACAGCAAATAAGAAATATTGTGAATGACTGCAATCGCAAGAGACTATCAAGTCCTTCGCAGAACGCGTGCCCCTTAACCTATCGATTAACACCATACCAGACCACCAGTATCTTATGTCGAAGAGCAAGAAACCCTTGGCTTAGTGAAGAGTGGCGACAGGTCCTTGTAGCCAAGAACTAGGCCTACAAGTCTAAGTTGAAGGTGAAGAAGAGAGCTGCCATTGAGCTCTATAGGCAGAGAAGATGGAAAGAACACCACCTTTTGAGAAAAAAAGAAAAAGAGACAAAAAAAAACGCGCGGCCGTGGATATAGAGAGGTGCCAATCTAGGAATGATGTTCGCAAGCTTCACCAAAGAATTAAACCATCACCCCTACCGTGGAATACGGCGTATTTGAAATTCACTTCACGTACTCGATTCACTTTCACTTTCCATATATGTACATCGTAGAATCCGCCGGGGAGACTCCCTTATCGACAGGTAATTTCAATTGAAATTTGGTCGGTAAATCAGCTGTTTTGCATTAAATGACAGCAGAGAAAGAGCAAAGCAATTTCAAACTCATTTTACGAAAATCAATTTAATTAATTTATACGAAAATCAATAAAATTGATAGTATAGCCTTATGTTTAAGTATATTTAACAATGTGGAAAGAGCTTCTTATGATAGAAAAATGCGTACACATTTAAGTAGAACTGCAAAAGACATAATGGAACTTTCGGATTCGACGTGAGTTTTCTGAAATACAATTGGTATTCAAATTTTTAATATCATATATTTATTTCTTAGATTTACTAAGTGCTTTCGTTTGAATAAAGCAGCATTTTCATATGTTTTGAGTGTTTTAAAGACGGAGCTTAATCCTAACTCGAATACATTTTCTCTATCTCCAAAAGTTAAATTAGCAGCTTGCTTACGGTTCTTTGCTGAGGGGAACTATCAGTATGGAACTGGTAAGGACTATAACGTATGCATTGCGCAATCAACATTTTCTGAAGTCCTAAAGCAAGTGCTGGAGATTCTAGAGAGGAAACTTTGTCCGAAATGGATAACATTGAAATTGAGCGACGAAGAAAAAACAGAAGCGAAGAGATATTTTTATGACATATGTCGAATTCCAGGAGTTGTAACGTGTGTTGATGGAACCCATATTGCCACCAAGATTCCTACGCAAAACAGACATCTCTATTACAATAGGAAAGGCTTCTATAGTATAAATACTATGCTGGCAAGCGATTTAAACAAGTATTATAATCTTAAATTAACCGCTTTTTCATACTGATTTCCAGATTTGCGACCATAAGCAGTGGATTAGGTGTGTAGACGCATCAAACCCTGGCTCCAACCATGATTCATTTATATGGAATAGCAGCGATGTCAATACCTTCTTTTCTAAGAAGTATAATACTGGAGACAGAAATACTAGAATTCTAGGAAAGTCGATTCTACTTATCTACTTTTTTATCACTAATATGGCGTTTCTTTTCTTTAGCTGATTCAGGGTACGCAAATCTTCCTTGGCTTCTGACTCCAATTCGATCAGTGGTTTTAAATTCTCCAGAGAGCAAATTTAACCAACAACATAGCAAAGGACGGAATATTATAGAAAGGACAATTGGAGTCGTAAAAAAACCGATTTCGTTGTTTAATGGGAGTTAGGGCAATGCACTATGAGCCTAAAAAAGGAGCACAAATTATAAATGTTTGCTGCGCTCTGCATAATATTTGCATGCACTTCAACACATTTTGGAATGAACCAGAAGAAATGGAAAATGAAGATGAGGACCAAGATGAAGACGAAAACGACAATTATACACATTCATCACAAACACAGTATGCGAACAGAGCAGCTGATATTAGACTCGAAATTATGAGATCTTTGTAATATCATATATTAAGAAATATGTGTGCTTTTTATTCTCATTGACTTCAATTTCATAAGTATCACATTGTATGAGCATAGAACACTAAAAATAAAATAAATAAAATGTAATTAAAAAAAAGTGCTACTGTTACCGTAGATTTTCATAGTTCAGTCATTATTGAGATATTTTAGATCTACAGCCTTTCTCTCGAGGTCCAATTCTAATTGCTGCTGTTTCACTCTTAGTTTTTCTCTTGCAATTCGTTCAATTTCTTTATGATGCCGAATATTTTCTTTAATTTGCATCTTTTTTTGGTCATGTATTCTGTCTATGGACCTATAAACTTTCTTTATGTTGTTGTTCAACTCCTTGGCATTCTCCTTTTGCTCGTACATTGCACTTTTTACTTCTTTGTAAAATTCTTCTTGCATATTTATCTGCCTTTCAAGAAGAACTTTTGGGTCTGTGCATTTAGCTTTCTGCCTTACATTTGAAGTGGAAGATGCAGGTTCAGGGTTATCGAGAAACTCTTCATCCTCAGAAATTGCTTCTTCCAAGATTATTTCGTCAGACCTTGGTCTTTTTTTTTTAATGTTGACACTCGTGATCTATCCGCAATGTGTTTGTTGGAATGCAAAATATGGATACATTCTGAATGCCTTCAGCCGATTCTCTGAGTTGAATTAACTCGATAACCTCCTCTTCATCGGCAGTAAATGTCACAATTTTGTTTGGGCCACCACCTGTACCTTTTATTTCTTTTTAATTGGCAGAAAGCTTATTTTTTAATTTAGACTTGTGGTCACTCCAAACCTAAAAGAAATGTTTAATTTTTGTTCAGATAACAAATAATGTACTCTTAATGCAAAATATTTTACTTTTTTCCACTCCGATACTTCCTTTGTTGGCGGTGCTAAGCTGTTCAGCTTGTGCCTAAGGTCATCCCAGAACTGTCTAACTTCCTCCGGTGGTCGCTTACAATCGTTTTTGCTATGTCGGGATTGAGCTTCATTGCATTAACCAGTTCCCGGAATTGATCACGGTTGGTTGTTTTCTTGCTGTAATATAAAAGCATTGGTTGGAAATGTACATATTTGTTTTTGTGATCTTAAAACACTAAGTTGTGTTTTGTCCTTTTACACTTTATTTAGAAAAAAAAAAAAGAAATCTGTTTGCTCATTATGTACTTACAACATTTTGAGAAAATCGCAACGAAACCGCACAACAAAGTCCAGGATACGCAATGAACTAGCTGCGTATTTTAAATGTCAAAGTTTGTATGGGGAGTTTCACTTCGATCGTTTTCTACGATGGTGTAAAACGCATTCACTTTACCGACTGGTGAATCTTTCACTTCAAATGTATTCTACGATGCAAAGTATTGAATTTGAGTGAAACGTTCCCCTCGGCGTATTCCACGATGGGGGTGCATGAATACAAGCCTCGAACAGAATCCTGTCGAGAGGAACAAGGAAAGATCGTAGTTGAGACACATTCGATGCTGATATTCTTAGCATCGACAGTGTAGAACCACTTCTGCAGACTGAGAAACGGCGATGACGAACAATCCATTATTGGCAAAGACAGCGAAAGGTACCCACCACCCGACCTGAGTGAAGTGAGAATAGTGATTTCTAAACTTAAGCTTGACAAGGCTACCAGGAATGACAGCCTACCCGCTGAGCTAATATAGCAGGCAGAGATGGTTTTGTAAGTGGTTTTATGCAAGGAAAGTCGCATAAGCCAGAGACGAACTATACATTGTCTCGTCTAGTTTTGGAATACCTCCCAAACTCATTCGTTTGTGTAGTATGATGATGGAGAATTCTCGCTGCTCTAAAAGTGTCGGAAACGTCCTCACCGACACATTCCATACCAAAATAGGATTTAGACGAGGCAATGTCATGTGACTTCTTTAACATCATTTTTGAGGGGGCTGTGCAAAATTCCGAAGCCAACACCAGAGGCACAATCTTCAAAAATCGGTGCAACTACATTAGCAAACGATATTGACATCATTGGCCAAACTCAACACAATGTGATAACCACGTTTGCTTAAGTATCTGCTATCAACACTAAAGGACACCCAACAAAAGCGAATTGTCCAGAACGTCAGCATTGACAGATGCAATGTTGAAGTATATAGTGTGGGACTTTGTCTCCTCTGTTCTTAACTCTGCAAACAACACCTCGTTTGAAATTAAATTACTCTCTCCAACCGATATTTCTGCGGGCTAAGAAGGTAATTTTGTAGCCTTCACTCGAACTACTAAGCAGGTCCCTAGTGCAAACCACGAAAGTGGCAATACCTAGTTTTATTTTACTAACCCTCAAGTAAACGTCTTAAATTCGTCCTGTTTTATAAGACTATTATGAAAAGCTTCTCAAAGTCACCGTTCGGAATCACTTACTTAAGTGGCGCTACAGTCCGGGATGAACCTGGGCCTCAACCAACATGCCTCTCCAATTAGCCCGGTCCTTAGCTAACTGCCTCCAGTTGCGCACTCCAAGTTGGTTGAGGTCGGTTTCTACTTGTGCGCGCCACTTAAGGTGAGGTCTTCCTCTACTGCGTCCGATGTCTGGCTGGGAATCGAAGACTCTGCGAGCCGGAGTATTGGTGTCCATTCTTTCTACATGTCCTAGCCATCTTAAACGTCCAATGCGGAGTTTTTTGACTAGGGGTATGTCGCTGTACAGGTCGTATAGTTCGTGGTTGAATCTTCGTCTCCATAGCCCGTCAACGCAAACGGGAGCGAAGATTTTCCGAAGAATTTTCCGCTCGAATCGACCAAGGATTTCTTCATTCGCTTTTGATACGGTCCATGCTTCAGCGCCGTAGAGCAGGACTGGGATGATCAGGGTCTTATATAGGATCTCCTTAGTAGTTCGCGTGAGGGCTTTACTACTAAATTGCCTTCTTAGCCCGAAGAAACAGCGATTGGCAAGAGTAATTCTTCGTTTGATTTCTGACGAGATGTTGTTGTCAGAGTTAATAGCGGAGACGAGGTAGACAAAGTCCCGTACTACCTCAAAGTTCGGAATCGCCCGGCATTAAACAGGATGTCCCATTAACTGTTACATTCTCTATCATCGTGATAGGCTAATCACTTTTGCACCCCACTGTATTCGAACACCATGCACATTCAAAACCATAACGCCTTACTGCGCTCTTTCAAGACATAATCAATTTTATTACGGGATATCACCATTCTTGCAAACTGCTATGCAAATCAAAAGGAACGATTGTGCTTGATATAAGTTGAATTTCGTCAAAAAGTTGTACAGTGGGAAAACCTGAGCCCATTAGAGTGCCTGCATATGTGTAGGTTTATGTTTACACTAGGATAAGCTCTGAGGATCGGCAATTGACAGGTATCAACTTGAAAAGTGTTGAACAATCCGTCTCATAAATGACGAAAGATTTGATGATTCAATGGAACGCTTTGACTTCGACTGTAATCTTGATTTTTGGGATTGTGAGTTAGGGTGGACTCGCGATAGCAGACACTTGGGAGCTCATCTGTTCAAATACACAACACATGCTAATGAGTAATGAAACGAATTCTTTGAAATTCGGGTTTTAATATTTTTTTTTGTTATTTATTGTATGCCTATGTATATATGTAGACTTGTTTCTAAAACGCCATACGGTCTGCAAGCGCTGGTGTACTATTAGATAAGATGGTGCGTCAAGTTAACAACATGACAACTAAAGCGCTGAATCAGGTCAATCTATCATGAGACCAGTGACTGTTGTATTTATTTGTTTAGGGATAATAGAATTTTTAATAAATTTGTATAAATAACAGGGTGACTCATTTTTTTTATTTGTATTCACTCGTATTGGTTCAATAGGGATGGTAAATATAGGACCAAATGATAGGTAATGTTCCGGAGAAGTGAAGATTTTTAAAATTTAATTTAAACCTTTTTTTAGGATGTGGTCAAATTATGACCGCTGCGGTTTTAAGGATTTCAGAACAGGAGACGCAGAACTGAAGATCAATTTAAATATATAAATTATGCAGCTAAAATATAAGCAAATGCCATTACCTGTTACAAATCATTTCTCAAACCAGGGAAATACGTATAAATGGACTGGAAAAGGAAGTACTAAAACGGTCACCTTTACTAGGTTAGTACCATGGACAAGTCTTCTACGACGTCAACAAAGTACTGGTACAAGACCAAATTCCCAATTAAAGGTCTTATGTGCCTTTCGACGGAGGGAAGGGATGGGTTTTTATTTGAACAACAAGGCAGAAAAGGAGTAGGTAGTAACGGGTGATTTTTTAGCTGGTTTGGTTTTGGCAACACTGGTTTTGACAGCTGACGTGTGTTTAGTACCTTGTGTCACTGTCAAACAGCTTCAGTTTGGTTTGCAATTTAACTATGGATCGTCTTACAAATGAACAACGCTTGCAAATTATTGAATTTTACTATCAAAATTCGTGCTCGGTTCGAAATGTTCATCGCGCGCTGCTTCCATTTTATGATCGGCATTCTCGACCTTCTGAGCAGTCTATTCGGAAGATTGTGACCAAATTTCGCACCAAATTTACTTTGTTGGACATTAAACCACCAACACGTTTACGTACTGTGCATAGTGAAGAAAATATTGCGGCCGTATCAGCTAGTGTGACAGAAGACCGCGAAATGTCGATTCGGCGCCGTTCCCAGCAGTTAGGCCTTTGTTACAGCACTACGTGGAAAATTTTGCGGAAGGATTTGGGCGTAAAGCCTTTTAAGATACAGCTGGTGCAAGAACTAAAGCCAGCCGACCTACCACAACGCCGAATTTTTGGTGAATGGGCTCTTGGAAAGCTGGCCGAGGATCCGCTTTTTTATCGAAAAATTGTGTTCAGCGATGAGGCTCATTTTTGGTTGAATGGGTACGTAAATAAGCAAAATTGCCGCATTTGGAGTGAAGATCAGCCAGAAGCATTGCAACAGCTACCAATGCATCCCGAAAAAGCCACTGTTTGGTGCGGTTTATGGGCCGGCGGCATTATTGGGCCATATTTCTTCAAAGATGATGCGAATCGCAGCGTTACTGTCAATGGTGAACGCTACCGAGCGATGATAACAAACTTTTTTTTGCCCGAAATGGAAGTTCTTGACTTGCATGATATGTGGTTTCAACAAGACGGTGCCACATGCCACACAGCACGCGAAACAATGGCGCAATTGCGAGGCGAGTTTGGTGAACAGTTAATTTCACGTTTCGGGCCGGTCAATTGGCCGCCTAGATCGTGCGATTTGACACCATTAGATTATTTTTTGTGTGGGTATGTCAAGGCTAATGTCTATAGGGACAAGCCCGCTTCGATTGACGCACTGGAAGCCAACATCCATGCATTCATTCGTGAGATACCGGCCGATATATGTGAAAGAGTATGCCAAAATTGGACTCAGCGGATGGGCTACCTGAGACGCAGCCGCGGTCAACATTTGCATGAAATTATCTTTAAACATTAAATTGCAAGGTTCAAACTATCGATTCAAATAAATATTCTCGAATTTTTTGTGTTTTTTTTTTTAAAAAAAGTTCTAAACCTCTTAAAAATCACCCGATATTATCATAAAACACAACCTACATAAAACATCTGACTTAGAGACAGAAGAAAATATCACTAAATCTAGCTGACTATAATTCAAAATTTACCTGACGAAAAATGCTAACGGATGCTTCGAGCCAAGAATGTGGCTTTTTAGATTATTGAGATAGTTGTTGATGATCTTTGTAGGTAAACGAGAAGCTTAAAAAACCGCTCTTGCGTTCCGTTGAATGAAGATGACCTTTGGAAGAAGCACCTCAAGCACCACGATCAGTAATGCATTATTATATGCCTCACAGGGCCGTCATCAAAGACACTACTAAAACTTCAAAATTAAGAGTCGTTTTCAATGCTTCCTGTCGTACTAGTTCGGGATTTTCACTTAACGATTCACAAATGATCGGACCACATCTCCAGCCAGATTTGTTTTCGACCTTACATCGGTTGCGTACACATCGTTTCGCTTTGTATGCTGATATAGCGAAATGGACTGATTCCAGCGTTACACTTGCCTGAATCCGTCAACACCCTTGCAACTGGTCTACTTTCGTTGCCAATCGAGTTTCACAGATTCAACAAGTTGTTCCTGCAGAAAACTGATTTCATGTTCAATCATCGTATAACCCTCCTGACTGCGCTAAGAGAGGTATAATACCGAAAAACTTACAAAAACACCCACTCTGGTGGAGCGGACTTCCGTGGTTGTTTGAAGAGTAGTTTTGCTTTTGATTTCTGACGAGGTGTCTTTGCCAGAGTTAATAGATGCTAGCTATTGAGCATTAGGCCAGTAAAGTTCACAAACTGATTAAATCTTCAAACTTTGGCAGATCCTAGGAAAAACCCAAGAAGTCCAAATCGATACACATCACCTATTCATCGGTTTTTAATCCGAATAAGACAACATTTATGGAGACGAACTCTATCAGGATCGGAAACGACCTCACCGAAACATTCGATACAAAAAAAAAAGAGTTAAGGCAACGCGATGCACTGTCATGTGACTTATTCAATCTCGTACTTTAGACGGTTTTGCAAAACTCTCGAGTCAACACGAGAGGCACAATCTTCCATAAATCGGTGCAACTCGTAGCATACGCCGACGATATTGACATAATTGGTCGGACTCAATGTGATGTCATAGTCACGTTTGCGAGCATAGAGAAGGAAGCAACAAAAATGGGTTTAGCTGCAAATTTGCATAACGCCCGCCAATGTTGACAGATATAACTTTGAGGTAGTACGGGACTTTGTCTACCTCTTACAACAACATCTCGTCAGAAATTAAACTTGCCAACCGCTATTTCTCCGGGCCAAGAAGGCAATTTAGTAATAAAGCCCCCACTCGAACTACTAAGGAGATCCTATATAAGACCCTGATCATTCCAGTCCTGATCTACGGCGCTGAAGCATTGGCCGTATCAAAAGCGGATGAGAAAATCCTTGGTCAATTGGAAAGAAAAAATTCTTCGAAAAATCTTGGGTCCCGTTTGCGTTGACGGGCTATGGAGACGAAGATTCAACCAAGAACTATACGAGCTGTACAGCGACATACCCCTGGTCAAAAAACTGGACGTTTAATATGGCTAGGACATGTAGAACGAATGGACACCAATACCCCGGCTCGCAAAGTCTTCGTATAGGAAGACCTCGCCTTAAGTGGCGCGCACAAGTAGAAACCGACCTCAACCAACTTGGACTGCGCACCTGGAGGCAGCTAAGGACCGGGCTAATTTGAGAGATATGTTGGTTGAGGCCCAGGTTCATCCCGGACTGTAGCGCTACTTAATTAGACGTTTAAGATGGCTAGGACATGTAGAAAGAATGGACACCAATGCTTCGGTTCGCAGAGTCTTCGATTTCCAGACAGACATACGACTCAGTAGAGGAACCCTCGCTAAGTGGCGCGCACAAGAAAACACCGACCTCAATCAACTTGAAGTGCGCAACTGGAGGCAGTTAGCTCAGGACTGGGGAAATTTGAGAGGCATGTTGATTGAGGCCCAGGTTTATTCCGGAGTGTAGTGCCACTAAAGAAAGTTCTGGTACCAATAGTTTCCTTGCACTCGTAGAGTTCAATATTAACCTTTTTAGAACACTCTGTCATCTTATCATTCCACAAAATCAATCTGTCTATGGCTAGCTATTTATCGGAATGTGATTGAGTTGGGGTATGCCGATGTTCTGAAGGAGCAGCTTTGTTTTTCATGTGTTCACACCCGTGCTCCAACCTTTTATCCATGAGTCCAGCTTGTTTAAACGGCACTCTGTGCTTTCTCTTTAGAAGTAAATAATTTATTACAAGATTCAAGAAGAAAGCCCACTTCTTTGAGGTATGGCTTTATGTGACTTCCTTCTAGCTGAATTCTACTGAAACAGGATGTTACAATTCAGAATGCGGTGCATGAGGTCACAGTTTGAGTTGTTGATGCACAGCAAAGTTCTTCACAATGGTCACAGCCAATATCGTTAAGGCCTAGTTGGCCTTAGTATGAATCTTTTTTTAGAAAAGGATGAATATGTGCAGAGAACTTGGAGAAGTACCTCTTCCTTCTCTTCGTGACTGCTTCTTCTTCAGAAGTCATTTCCATTTTGAAATGAAGAATCGACAAAGAGGAGCGCTACGCATAAGGTCTAACAGGATGCTGCATCCTTGTTTCAAAATTACTTTTTCGACTATAACAATACGATCACAGCAATTTTACCTAGATTCAAATTACCAAACTTATCGGATGCATAAGCCATTTGAATCCTCAGAGAATATACTTTTTTCCAGAAGCCCCTTCCTATAAAATCGTTGAATTTATAGTTTTCGTCACACATCCAGATAATTTACAAAACAAAAAAATACAACTCCCCACCACAACTAACACATGCTCCAATTGATTCGTAATAATTCTCTCCGTTGTTCCACAATAATTTGCTGGCATCATTTTGTCCCTCTCCTCAATGGACCAAAGTTATGAATATTGCCATGCCAATGTGGAAGCTCAAATATAACTACTCAACCAATTAATAACTCACCCACAAAGTGTAGACGTATTTTTCGTAAGCGAAACAACACTACACTATAGTCCAAGCAAAGCCCCAGCATTATAAGGATCAACTTACCGCAATTAAGTTAACATATCGCTAGCATAAAGCGTTACGATGCACGTATCTCAAACGCAGCCAATCCACCAATTAAGACGCACCATCGTTCCCTCAAGAAAAACACGAAGAAAATCCATCGTGCCGCGTAGGCAATGCCTCTTCGACAAATCCAAAGTGCGGACCATTAAGTGACACCATAAGATCCATCAATGCACGCATCTTGAAGGAAAATGTGGTGACCGAGGAATGGTGCAACAAAAACAGAGCGGGGCAAGAAAGCCTGCGTACGCTCCTAAGCAAGATTAATTGCCAAGATTTTCGATAACAATTAATCTTTTCGTCGTAGTCACCAAGATTATGTGAGGTGTAGACGAAGAGCAGCACACATGCAGAGGAGCACAGAGAAGCAGGCGAAATATATGAAGATGAAGAGTGGCCTTAAGTGGCAGTGCACTCATACCTATCGCATCTAACACCACAACCTGTATCGCGCAATGAAGTGAAACTATTTTCGGATCTCACCCCAAAAAAAGTCGAAAACATTCCCTGTTTCCCCAACAGCTCGGAAAACAAATAAACATCCAACGGATGCGAAGCCTGATAACCCTCCTCGGACAATTTCGAACGTGACAAAATATTTTTTTTTTTTTGAACCACTTCGGGTGCTGCGCTTTAAATAGCTGGGCCGCGCGGTGTGTTGGAAAGAGAAATCATCGTTCGACTGGGGCGCCCAAGCCTGAAACAATCCATCTCGTATAAATCACCAATGGAGCTGGTGCATGTTCCACCACCATGGAACACCACTCAGGAGGAGCCCCGAATTCCGAATTCAAGAAACGCAGATCTTGAAATAATTGCCCGAACACTCGCTGGCACGCCCTCCGTGTTGGGCACCTGTTTGACGGTTATTTTATTGTTATCGTCGAGCGATGCTCGGGACCGATAATTTTTCTCAACTTTTGTTTGGGTTTGGTTCGTTTTCGTAGGGGGGATGGATGAAGTAGGCCCAAAACGACTATGGGGAGCAATTCAAGCGATTTAGAGACGCGGATGACACGGCAAGCGATGGCAATTATTTCTGTCAGCATAAATCGTAAGTCAATAGTTGTTGGGGCGACGAGCGGGCGGGCGGCGGCGTACGCACTGTCGGATGTGTGGACCTGAGAGGGAGGCTCACCTAAATGGTCGGCGGTATTTAGAGGCACAATTTTTGCTCCGAAAAAGTGAAATAAAATCGAAAATTTATGCGAGTATTGATGGACGAAATGGAATGCCGAATCGTTGGAGGGTCCTCGTTTTGATATTTTCGATCGAATTTGGATTTTTTTTTGGGATTTTCAAAATTTTGTTGGGTGCGCTGGCAATTTTCTGAGAATTCTGGTGGAAAACTAATTAAGCACGTCTGAATGGCTAAGTTTTAGAAGATTTGGACGAAATGTCATAAATGGTTTCGGTCGGTTGGACGGATGGAACACACGCGCGCCAGGGACACTGAAAGGGTAAACAGGGGAGGGGAAACAATTTTTAGACTATTAAGTATGTCGTGAACTTTAAGGGGTTAGATAAAAGATAAACCTTTTGGTTTTATGGAATTTATTCGATACATCAATAAGGAAAAGCGTTTTCAATTTTTAGGCGAACGGGCGGGAGATTAGTTTGAGTGATGTTTATTTGGGGACGATCATCATTTGGTGGGGTTAATTATTGGATGTGCAGGATTGCTGAATGGATGCATTTAGTGAAATACTTTTGATTTTAGGCTTTTAAGTTTCTGTATAGTTTGGAAATTGCTTCCATCAATTTGACACTTATTGCGGATATAACGATGGAGGTGCACTTGTCCGATCAGGGATGAGATAAGAATGTGAGTGCAGGGGGTTTGTACCAATAAGGGCAGATATAGAGTCCATTTCAACATCCAGACGAACATTTTAAGATTTTAAAACTTCCCCGAAAAGGTGCATTTCAATATACGAGTTGACCAATTGAAGTGTTTAGCTGTCTTAAATTTGAACAAAACAAATTCTTGGCGAAGCAACCATTCACGTGTGTGTGCCCAATTCTTTAACGAAGGCCCAATCTAAATTTCTATGTCGGACTACCTGGCTTAGACTTTTGGCACTATTTGGATGAGTTGTCAGATCAATGGGATAGGAAGGCCAGCGACAGTCATTTTGGTACTGCTTACAGGGGGAATCCAACACATTTTGTACTGTGCGTGCTCCTTGGTTAGGTTTATATTCCTTTATCATATAGAAGTGAACTTTTTAGCACATCTTGTCATATTCCTGTCTCTAGGATGGGGGCTTTCAAACTTTATAAATTGCAACTAAAGACTGTTGACTGAATTTTTATTTTTTTTTCTTAGAGAAAGCATTCTTTTACAGTTGGAACAGATTTCTGATCTGAAACAGTAGAAAATTACATGTGCTGTGCATAGATATTTGAGTTTTTTTCTCGATATTGCCTTAATTCTAAGAAAAATATGTGTCAAACAAATAAAAGTTTATAGAACCTAGCTTTATCAAACTGCTTCCAGTTTTTTTTCATAAGGAGTTTTGGTATTCCATGCCATTTTTAGCTAGTGCTGCAACTGGTTGTATCCTAGACCATTATATTTCTAATAAAGAGAATGACCTTCCACATGTATTTACTCAGTTAAAGCTTGCAATTCTAAGGTCTTAGAAGAGTCGTTGTAAATGCGAATCGATGATCTTGTTTCTTTAATTTTGCCAAGAGATCTTATCGACTGGATAGTTGGGAAAAACGATAACGAAAAAAAAAATTAGATATGAGGTATATACGGCTTATACCAAGCCTACTTACTTCATTCATTTGTGATGTGAAGGCATAATTTTTGCCACCTTAAAGATTGGGACTTACATATATACAATATCAAGCTACCAAGCTATTGTTATACAATAGAAGCTACGCATGACAATTTTATACCCGTGGAAGGTTTGTCAGACTTTTGTTACCTCATGATTTAAGCCAGGCATTCACTGATCTCTAACTTTTACGAGGGGTATGTCGCTATACATTATGTAGAGGTAGACAAAGTCCTGTCAAAGTTATATCTGCCAATGGTGAAGTCCTGTCCAATTCGTTGATGTTCTGTGTTCTTTCGTACTGAGAGCATATACTTGGTCTTATCCTCATTTACTGCTAAACCTATTTTTTCCGCTTCCTTCTCTATACCAGTAAACATGGCGACGACATCACGTTGAGTCCGACCATTAATGTAAATTTCGTCGGAGTGTATACTATCACCGATTTTTGGAAAATTGTATCTCTGGTGTTGGCTCGGGAGTTCTGCACAATCCTTTCAAGAATCAGATTAAATTAGTCACATGGCATTGCATCGCCTTGCCAAAATCATTTTGTGGTATCGAGTGTGTCAGTAAGGTCGGCTCTGTATATTTCGTTTCTATAAATGTATCGATTTGGACTTCTTGGGTTTTTTTCAGGATCTGCCGAAGTGTGAAGATTTGATCTGTCGTGGACTTTCCTAGCCTAAAACCACTCTAATAAGGGCCGAACAGATTATCGGCAAATGTTTTCAGGCAGTCACATATTATGGCAGATAGGATCCCTTAGGCGATGTTGGCGTAGTTTATAAGGACTCCTTGTGGATCGGATAAAAGATGCTCTGGTTCCGTTTCTTCAGACATACTTTCATTCGTCCAAATTTTGTTTAAAGCAAGCTATAAAGCTCAGCAGGAAGGCCATCATGTCCGGCAACCTTATTAAACTTAACATTTGATATTGCTATCCTGACTTCACTAAGGTAAGGTGGTTGGTAGTTTTCGATGTCCTCGACAATATTGAATTGTTTTCTCTGCCTACAGCAGGATATTGTTCGTCATTGCTGTTTAGCATTCTGCAGAAGTGGATCTTCCATATCCGCAGCATTGACAATGTCTCAATTATGATATTTCCTTGTTCATTTCGACAGGATTCTGTTCGAGCCTTGTATCCCTGGCTTTAACGTTTTTCACTCTGCTAAAACTTGCAAAAATCGTTCCTGGAGAGATAGCTATTTCCTTATATCATCGAAAGCTTCCTTTTCTGCTCTTTTTTTTTTCTTTTTAAAAAGACACAGTTTCTCCATTCTTCTTTGGCTCTCAATGCCAGCTCTTGTCTTCAACTGATGCTTATGTTTCTCGTCCTCTTTCTTGCCTGTGAGCATCTGTCGGCATTCCTCATCAAACCAAGGGTTTTTTGCTGGTGGGTGCGAGAAACCTAGCACATCAGTTGCGGCTGTTCTTCGACACTAGATGCTAGTGGTATGGCGTTAATCGAGAGGTTAAGGGATACGTGTTGCGCGGAGAAGTGAGGAATATGGTGAGGAAACCGTATGCTGGCTATAGTGGCATTTCGTTCCGTTGCGAAGTTCATTAGCTTAAGACCGTTGCTATGTTTTACCGTGTAGTCTATGTTTTCCGACAATGCCGTTTAAGATGTCTTCTCCTTCATTCTTTGCGTCAAAGTCTCCCAGAACGATTTGAACATCGTTCTTCGGTAGTCGCTCATAAGTTTTGTTCAGGAGCTCGTATAAGCAGTGTTTCGCTATATCGTCGTTTTCGTATGTCGGAGCTTCAGTGCATATAAGGCTTATGTTGGCGAATTTGATGCGGATTGATGCAATGTATCCGCTAATGTCTTAAAGCATAAGACTACTCTCCTAAGTCTGGCACTTTAAGCAAATCCACATTCGAATAATAGCTTTTCTACTCATACTGTCCGTAGAAGCTGCCACAGTTTTCATTCTCTTTTTACCCGACCCATGCCATCGAATTTCTTGGATGTCAGTAATGTCTGCTTTTAAACAGCTTAGGGCTTCCGCTAGTTGCTCGACTAGTGGAGCACCTATTTTATATTCTCACATTCCCTGTGCAGATATGAACGTCGTAGTCAGTTTTTCGTTTAGCATGGCCATCAGCAGTAAAATCAGTCAGTTTTCCGAGACTCTTATTACAAAGGGAGCATAAAATGCATTCCTTTTCATATTTTTTGTAGATTATGGAGAAAATCCTTTAGTTTCGGTAGGTTGCATTTCGATTTCTTTGACAGGATACCATTACCAGATATGAGAAGTAATGGGTTCCAAAATGTGAGTTTTCAGACTGCAATCGCTACAGTGAATTAAAAAGCTTGGCTATTGGAAAAAGAGTTGGTAGTCCTTTAACTTTGTGCATAAGATAGCTGTACCATACTTGAAAAAGAACCTACATATGGCCAAAAACTGAGAATCGTATAGGATTTCCTCATACTCAAATGTGAACAGTATTGATTTTTGCACGGCATTCCTTATAGGTTACATTACCATTCTGATAGAGCCTGCATATATAGATTCGACTTTCATAACAGAAGATTTAAAATCTTCTCCCAGCATTTTTACTTTGTTACACGTATTTTGAAGCACTGTCCTTATTTACTTAATATTGAGCTCTGAACATGACAGTCCCTTTAATATTTCCTCATTTCGCTACAGTCCGGAATGAACCTGTGCCTCAACCAACATGCCTCTCCAATTAACCCGGTCCTTAGCTAACTGCCTCCAGTTGCGCACTCCAAGTTGGTTGAGGTCGGTTTCCACTTGTGCGCGCCACTTAAGGCGAGGTCTTCCTCTACTGCGTCCGACGTCTGGCTGGGAATCGAAGACTCTGCGAGCCGAAGTATTGGTATCCATTCGTTCTACATGTCCTAGCCATCTTAAACGTCCAATGCGGAGTTTTTTGACCAGGGGCATGTCGCTGTACAGCTCGTATAGTTCTTGGTTGAATCTTCGTCTCCATAGCCCGTCAACGCAAACGGGACCGAAGATTTTTCGAAGAATTTTCCTCTCGAATCTACCAAGGATTTCTTCATCCGCTTTTGATACGGTCCATGCTTCAGCGCCGTAGAGCAGGACTGGGATGATCAGGGTTATATAGGATCTCCTTAGTAGTTCGAGTGAGGGCTTTACTACTAAATTGCCTTCTAAGCCCGAAGAAACAGCGGTTGGCAAGAGTAATTCTTCGTTTAATTTCTGACGAGATGTTGTTGTCAGAGTTAATAGCGGAGCCGAGATAGACAAAGTCCCGTACTACCTCAAAGTTATATTTACTGCTAAACCCATTTTCGCCGCTTCCTTCTCTATACTAGCAAACGTGGCTATGACATCACGTTGAGTCCTACCAATGATGTCAATATCGTCAGCGTATGCTAGTAGTTCCACCGGCTTTTGGAAAATTGTGCCTCTGGTGTTGGCTTTGGAGTTTCGCACAATTCTCTCAAGAATCAGATTAAAGAAGTCACATGACAGCACATCGCCTTGCCTAAATCCTTTTTGGTATCGAATGTGTCGGTGAGGTCGTTTCCGACCCTGATGGAGCAGCGAGAATTCTCTATCGTCATCCTACACAAACGGACGAGTTTGGGCGGTATACCAAAACTAGACATGGCTCTGTACAGTTCGTCTCTATAAATGCTGTCATATGCGGCTTTGAAATCGATGAATAGGTGGTGGGTATCGATTTGGACTTCTTGAGTTTTTTCCAGCATCTGCCGAAGTGTGAACATTTGATCGGTTGTGGACTTACCTGGCCTAAAACCACACTGATAAGGGCCAATCAGGTTGTTGGTAAACGGTTTCAGGCGTTCACATATTACGGCAGATAGGATCTTGTAGGCGATGTTGAGGAGACTTATGCCTCTGTAGTTGGCGCAGTTCAGAGGGTCTCCTTTTTTGTGGATCTGGCAAACGATGCTGAGGTTCCATTCTTCAGGCATATTTTCATCCGACCAGATTTGGCTTATGAGTTGGTGGATGTTACTTACCAAGTCATCTCCGCCGGCCTTATAAAGCTCAGCGGGAAGGCCGTCATTTCCGGCAGCCTTATTGAGCTTGAGTTTAGATATTGCTATCCTCACTTCATTTAAGTCGGGTGGTTGGCAGTTTTCGCTGTCGTTGCCAATATTGAATGGTTCGTTCTGCCTGACAGCGGAATGTTGTTCGTCATCGCCGTTTAACAGTCTGCAGAAGTGGTTCTTCCATATCCTCAGCATCGACTGTGTCTCAACTACAATATTTCCTTGTTCATCTCGACAGGATTCTGTTCGAACCTTTTATCCTTGGCTTTGACGTTTTAAACTTTGGTAAAATTTGCGAACATCGTTCCTGTAGTGGCAACTCTCTATATCCTCGATCGCGCGCTTTTCTTGCTCTTTTTTCTTCTTGCTGAAAAGCCTTCCCTTCTTCTTTGCCTATAGAGCTCAATTGCAGCTCTCGTCTTCACCTGCAGCTTAGCCTTGTAGGCCTAGTTCTTGGCTGCGAGCATCTGTCGGCATTCCTCATCAAACCAGGGGTTTCTTGCTGGTGGGCGCGAGAAACCTAGCACATCAGTTGCGGCTGATCTAATGGCCTGTTGGCATCGTTGCCATTGCTCTTCGACATTCGATGCTGGTGGTATGGTGTTAATCGAGAGGTTAAGGGATACGTGTTGTGCGAAGGTCTTGGCGGTCTCTTGCGATTGCAGTCTTC
Source organism: Rhingia campestris (assembly GCA_932526625.1). Lineage (NCBI taxonomy): Eukaryota > Metazoa > Arthropoda > Insecta > Diptera > Syrphidae > Rhingia > Rhingia campestris. The sequence goes on from OW052182.1 coordinate 171,760,275, forward strand.
CGACATTAAATTTTTTCACAGTATTTCTGGATTGTTGTGGCGTGGTGGATATCCGCATTCTTACCTTGGCTGCTACAAGGTAGTGATCCGAGTCGATGTTAGCTCCTCGGAATGTTCGGACATCCAAAATACTGGATGCGTGCCTCTTATCTATCGCAATGTGATCAATTTGGTTGACCGTTCGTTGATCTGGAGACCGCCATGTCCCCTTATGGATACCGAGATGAGGAAACCGTGTGCTGGCTATAGTGGCATTTCGTTCCGTAGCGAAATCAATTAGCCTAAGTCCGTTACCAGACGTGTTGTCGTGTAGGCTGTGTTTTCCGACAATACTTCTAAAGATGTCTTCTCTTCCTACCTTTGCGTTAAAATCTTCCAGCACGATTTTAACATCGTACTTCGGTAGTCGCTCATAGGTTTTGTCAAGGAGCTCGTAGAAGCAATCCTTAGCTATATCATCGTTTTCTTCCGTCGGAGCGTGAGCGCATATAAGGCTTATGTTGGCGAATTTGGCCTTGATGCGGTTTGTTAATATGCGTTTCGTTTGAATGGTATATATAATACTCGCAACAATTTAGATAGATTAAGTATTGTATCACTATGAATCAAAAGACTCGCCCTTAAGGTTGTCGATTGAAACGATACTCTTTAAACCGAAGCAGAATAGTTAAATACTGAACGTCAGTATCAAGTCAGGCCTGTTTTTTTTATTAGAAATTTATTTCAAAAAGCCTATATGCTATGAAAATTGTCTACATGCAGGATTATGAGTTGAATAGGATCATTAGCAGATACCAGTCTTTAAAAATCTTGATTTTTAAGAAGCATCTCATTTTCAGCATATGCCTAACCAACCGGATCGTCTCCATTTACATTTTCAATAGATATCTGGGGTGTAAATTCTTACTCAACATAAAGATACTTTACGTACTCCAAACAAAATCTTGAATATAAAAATCTTTCCGCTTAAAATAGATTGCATACCTACACATATTAAACATTCCCTTACATTTTAAGGACAAACTGTAATACACAAAAAGCAAAATCCGACCAACTCAGATCACTCAATCACTCACAGCATCTCTCACCCCAGCTGCTGCTTCCAGGACACGGATACATATTCCACAAAAACGAAGGAAAACTTTGGCCAAACAACAAAAGAATTGTAAATTCTGCCATGATCAGGGGGAAGTTCATGGGCTCATGAGGTGACGCGCAACATATTGTTTCCAGGATATACGGATGCCATACACTAGGTGATGGTGAAATCGTTTCCACCCGGTTTTCAAGGGTATACGCACAATGTGCAAGGTTGTACGTAGGGTGTTGCACGTACAGAACGACATGTATTTGCTAGGAAACAGGAATCCTGGGAAAAGAGGGTAGCGGTGGAAGGATATAGCTATGGGCAACAAGAAGGGGCGAAATATTCCCACAGTTTTCGTTTTTTGGTTGTTATGACGCTTTGCGAACCGGTGGCGTACTTGATGGAAGCTGATTAGGTGGTGAGCAGGTATGAGCTGCGCAGTGCTTATCGGTGGTGGGTTGACTGTACCAACCTCATGTGCGTAATTGAATATTTGGTAGGGGATGGGTTGGGTTTAAATTTTCGCAAGGTGAGAAACTTGTTGGATTGATGATGGGAAGAGGAAGAAAGCTGATTGCGCATGGTAGTGGTGGTTGTTTGGCGTTATAAGCAGATGGTTGTTTTTGATAGGAACAATTGGTGTTTTGCTTGGCAAAGGTATTGTAGAGCAGACATTACAACGAAATTGAAAAGAACGTGAACTTTTGTATCTTTTGTTTTCAACAGGTTTTTACTTTGGTAATCACATGGTAGGTTGCGGCGTAGAAAGGAAAAAAAGAAAGGGAGTAACTTTGGACATAGTTTTCTGAGTAGATATCCTTTTGCGATGTTAATTTTTGATATTTTTAAGGTGGGTGAAAATATAGCTTTGGTTAAATTAAATAATAAAAGATTGCATCCATTCTAAACATTTAACAGATAGTAAAATAACGATTACGAAATGTGTGTTTTATCAGTTTTTATTAAACTTTTCTCAGGTAAAGCGAACCTAAAATATCTATAAAAAATTAGATTTACTCCTTTGGAACATATACTATAAATCTACTGGAACCTGACTGATCAAAAACCACCGTGTGTTAGTTAGGTTTAAAGATTACAGCAAAGCCTTTGAAACTCTAAACTGCCAACAGCTATGAGAAAGCATGTATGGAATTTCAGTTAGAGAGGCTCTTGCTAAAAAGGTAAAAAGCTATCTATCAGTAAAAATAAATAGAGCAAAGGCTTAAAATTAGGATCAATCTTATTTATTCTCTTTACTAATGATCATCTAAGGGTCTGTAGCGAATGCAAGCTGATGACATTGAAATTGTTGTAAAAAAGAAATACCAGGGCCCACAAGATGAATTTGACAGAGTTAACACATGATGCCATAATATCGTCGCCCCAGTGACACAAAAACTTAACAATTTTGAGCTGGGTATACCACGTTACTTAAATTATAGAATTTCTATATTGTGGCAAAAATTGTTAAGTGAATAAGATTAGAAGTTAGCACTTTACAAAAGTTTACACGAAACTCCTTGATCCTTGACAAAACTTATAACCGACTACTGATGTACGATGTTAAAATTGTGTTGGGAGATTTTTACGCAAACTTAGTAAGAAAAAACATCTTTAGCAGTATTGTCGGAAAACACAGTCTATACGAAAACTCATCTAGAAACGGACTCAGGCTAATTGAAAAAATTGAATATCGAATTTCTGCAATTGCAAGAGACCGGCAAGGCCTTTGCAGAACGCGTATCCCTTAACCTTTCGATGAACACTGTACCACCAGCATCTTGTGGCGAAAAAAATAGCAACGAAGTCATCAAGCTATCAGATCAACCGCAACGCAAAGATTGGCGACAGAAGCTCGAAGCCAAGAACGATGGCTACAAGGCTAAGCTGCAGGTAAAGACGAGAGCTGTTATTAAGCCCTATAGGCAAAGAAGAAGGGAAGAACGCCTGCTTTTCAGAAAGAAGAAAAAAGAGCAAGAAAAGAGCTCTATCGAGGATATAGAGAGTTGCCACTCCAGGAATGATTTTCGCAAGTTTTACCAATGTGTAAAACAGCAAAGCTTGGGGTACAAGGCGCGAACAGAATTCAGTCGAGAAGATAGTTGTTGAGACACAGACGTCCAGAGACCCACTTCTTCAAACTGTTAAACGGCGATGAAGAATAATCTCCCGCTGTCAGGCAGAACGAACAATTCAAAAGCGAAAACTACCAACCACCTGACATAAGTGAAGTGATAACATATTCGACATTGGTCGGGCTCAACGTGATGCCATTGCCACATTTGCTAGTAGATATAGAGAAGGAAGTGGCAAACATTAGTTTAGCTGTGAATGAAGGTAAGACTTAGTTCATGCTTTCAACACGAAAGGACACACAACATCGACAAATATGGAGAAAATGTCACCATTGACAGATATAACTTTGAGGAAGTACGGGACATTTTCTAACTTGGCTCCGCCATTAACCCTGACAACAACATCTCGTCAGAAATTAAGCGAAGAATTACTCTTGCCAACCGCTGTTTCTTGATGTAAAAGTTGTACTCGGGGATTTTAATGCCAAAGTCGGAAAGCAAAACATCTTTGCCGGTTAGTTAGAAAGCACAGAATCCACGAAACGACAAAGACAACGGCTACCGACTAATCGATTTTGCAGCAGCTCGTAATACTGTGATAAGTAGCACTAGGTTCCCAAGGCTAAGGATCCGCATAGCAACCTGGCTCTTTCTAGAATCGCCCACCAACCAAATTCACCATGTGCTAATCCATGCGAGGCACGCATCCAACATCCTCGACGTGCACACATTCCGAGGGGCAAACGTCGACTCTGACCATTTTCTTTTCGCGGCTAAATTCAGAGCTCGACTGTCCAGCGAGAAGTAGCTGCGAACTGCCTAGAAGAAGTAATTCGACGTTGGACGTCTTGGCACACCTGGAGTAGCCAGAGCCTACAGTGAGCGCCTGAGTACGAAACTCTCCTCTGTGCACTCACCTACCACAGTCACCAACAATCAGTAGTGCCAGTATCGCGACATCATCAAGTAGGTCTGCGGAACCACTGTAGGGTACCAGCCACCCCCGAGAAAGAGCCCGTGGTATGATGATGAATGCGTGTACAAGAAAAAGGTGTCAGAAGATGCATACCAGAAAGCGCTACAGCGCAAAACAAGGGCAGCAAGAGAAGAGTATCAATCCTGCGTAGAAAGAAGAGAGCTTACGCAGCTTCCCATCGTAATCAACATCCGGAGGTTTTGTAAAAAAAAGCCAAGCAACTGGCTGCTGGCTACAAAACCGGAACGCAGGCTCTTCGAGACAGCGGAAGAAACCTAGTCACTGAAACGCAGGGAATAGTAGATGTGTTTAAGCAGCATTTCCAACAGCTGCTAAATGAGAGAGTGATAGGGCAAGAAGAGAACCCACGTCCAGTCAATGAAGAACTAGTTCCACCATCTAGTATAGAAGAAGTTGGCCTAGCTATAAAAAGCTTAAGAACAACAAGGCCGCAGGTTCTGATGGCTTTCCAGCGGAGCTTTTAAAAACGGTGGTGATGTTTTGGTAGAGAGCATGCGCCGAGTCATCAACCAAGTATGGGTGGAAGAAAACATGTCCGATGACTGGACTATTAACCCCATATGCCCTATCTACAAAAAAGGCGATCATATGTCTTGCAAGAACTATCGAGGCATATCCCTGCTTAATGTCCCATACAAGATCCTATCCAACGTACTGTGTAAACGTCTAAAACTGTTCTGCAACACACTAATCGGCACGTACCAGAATGTCTTCCCGCCCGGCAGATCGACTATAGACCAAGTTTTCACACTGATTCAAATCCTGGAAAAGACAAACGAATTTCAAGTCGAAACTCACCACCTATTCATCGACTTCAAAGCCGCGTATGATAGCACACATCGTCAGGAGCTCTATATTGCGACGGCCGAATTCGGAATCCCGGCAAAACTGATTAAGCTGTGTCGCGTGACGCTGGAAAAAACGCGCTGCAACGTGCAGTTTGGAAGTAGCTCCTCCGAACTATTCCAAACATGCACCGGATTTCGGCAAGGAGACGCGCTATCATGTGACTTCTTCAGGCACTATTTTCAACAGGTCCGTCCAGCTGCTGGGCTATGCGGACGATATTGACATCATCGGTCGCTCCCAACGTGCCGTGATAAAAGCGTTCACGATTGAAGAACAGGCGAAATCCGTTGGCCTTGAAGTAAATGAGGACATGCTATCAACAAACAAACAGACATCTGTTTACAGCCTAGGACAAAACGTCATTATTGATGGCAGCAATTTCGAGGTAGGTAAGGAGTTCACCTACCTCGGAGTTAACATAAACATCACGAATGACACCCTATAGTGGAGATCCGTCGAAGAATTACCCAAGGAAACCGTTGCTACTTCGGTTTGGTTAAACAACTGGGTTCAAAACTCCTAACTCGAAGGACGATACTGGGCTCCTTCATAAGAAAAATATTTCAGCAGATTTTTGGTTCTGTGCATGAGGAGAGCAAATGGAGGAGAAGATTCAACCGCCAACCCCCAGGTTCGAGAAGGCAAGGAAGACCGAACCTCCGTTTCAAAGACCAAGCCATCGCGGATGCCAGAGCGTTTGGTCTAGATAACTGGAAGCAGCGAGCCAGAGATCGTAGAGGATGGAAGGCTACAGTTTCTCATGCAGAGGCTCTTCACGGGTCGGGAGGCCGATATGTATAGGTAAGTAACCGCTGTTTTTTTGGGCTAAGAAGGCAAATTAGTAGGATATCCCTCAGTCAAACTACTAAGGATATCCTATATAAGACACTGATCATCCCAGTCCTACTCTACGGCGCTGAACAATGGACCGTATCAAAAATGGATGGTCTATCCGAGGTAAAAAATTCTTCGAAAAATCTTCGGTCTCGTTTGGGTTGGCTATGGAGACAAAGATTCAAACAAGAATTACACGAGCTGCACAATGACATGCCGCTAGTCAAAAAAAACTCCGCATTGCACGTTTAAAATGGTTAGGACATGTAGAACGAATGGACACCAATACTCCGGCTTGCAGAGTCTTCGATTCCCAGCCAGAAGTCGGAGGCAGTAGAGGAAGACCTCGCCTTAAGTGGCGCACAGAAGTTGAAACCGACCTCAACGAACTTGGAGTGCGCAACTTTAGGCAGTTAGCTAAGGACCGGGCTAATTGGAGAGGCATTTTAAAAATGAAATGAAGGGAGTAGCTAGGTTTTAGGCTCTGTATGTGGCATTTATATTTTATTATATTTTAAACAATCGCATAAGAGTACTTAAACGAATCCTTAATCACTCTAATTGACCACCACCGGCTTTGATTGGACTCAGTGAACAAGTGACGCGGACTATCGTCAATCAGTTGCAGGCTGAAGTTTATAAGTAGGTGGTATATTGCAGACAGTCCTCTAACGGAATACTGGTTAAAGACTCTTAAATGGTCTTTAGCCACTTACAAGATCTGCATTGGTACATTCAAAATAATTGCTATATTGGCTCTGAATCTCTAAACCTGACCCTAAAAATGGTGTAAAATATTTTTTTGAGTAAAAGTAAAATTTAAAAAGATTTTTAAGCCGAATTTTGAACAAGGGTAATGTTCAATCTGCGTAAGCCCTAAGCTTTAGCCCCTCCGATATTGCACAGTATGTGTGTCCTAATCAGACGTGTACCCTTTCATGTTCCGGTCCGATTGGTCTCAGTTGGACACTTATTGGTTGCAAAGTCACAGCGCTAACTAATACATTCCTTTATTATTTATTACTATCGGCTCTATTTCAGCCCCCTACAGCTATAGGTGCTATGTGAAGTTAATTCCAAAAAATATCCCCAAACCCTAACCAACAAAAAAAGAAAAACTTAACCCGGCAGCATAGTAAATTTTGAAACACTCCAATAAAACACAATTCCCTGACAATCAACAACGTGGACAGTAGCCACGACAATCTATAAGCTGCAAACTATATCACCATTACAATAAACTAGATAACCGACTTTGGCCACATTGTGGTCGGCCATAGTACAAACAACCGGTGTCTGTTTTTGCGCCCGGCTGAGAGACCAAGCCCAATCGGACAATGCTCGAAATGTTCATTAGACAATTTTCGTTTTGCATTAATTATTTCATTCCACCTGCGGTACCGGGCCGCCTTCACCGCAGCCAACCTCGCCGTCGAGCTGTATAGCCGCCCGTCTGGAGAGTTTATTACTCCGTCACATGCATCGAGACTCGCATAAAAGTCGCGCTTAGCTCGTGAGTCCGTACTTATGGGATTTGTGATAATGGCTTCGAACCTTTCGCTTTGGTCAATTCTCCGGAAATTCTGTTTACTCAACTGCGACAATAGTCATATAGGGGAGAGGGGCCTGCTCCGCTCCGCGCAGGGATCCGACTAACGCCGCAAGCGATGATGACGACGATGACGACGACGACGAGGCGACGTCAAAAGACCAAAAGGGTCCTACCACCGAAATGACTGTTGAGCGCATAAATTCCAACAACAAATTAGAACACGGACTGCGCGCAGGCGCACATAGACCCATTTCGTGGAAGTTAACCAGCCGAACTTGTTCCACAGCGCGATATCGTAACACCCGCACCTGGCAGTGATGCCAGTCGTCGCAGACTCAGACGCGGACGTTAGATACACTTTTTCGGACCATTTATGCCAATTAATAGTCACATGCGCGTTGTGGAGCGGCTGTATAGTGGCTATTGGGCTACTGCGCGCGCATATGAGTCAATGTCCGAGATTTGAGAAACACTTTTCCGTCAGATACTGGGTCTGGCCGATATTATAGTAGTGGGGCCAACGACTCTAAAGCGCTGTTAAAGTGACCACTTGCGGATTGGAGGCACACGCTTCGGCTCCGGACTGGGATTCTGTCATGAGACTGAACCGCATTTTGAAGGCTCATTATGAGCGCGAAAAGAACGTCACGTGTCGGTCGCCTCGATTCCATTCACAAACGGAGACTATGCGCCGAGTGTGTTTATGATGCAATGATTCAATGACAATCGACGGGCCATAATGCTACCAATTTCGGAGCTTGGCCCAGTGCTGAGATTTATGGAATCCATTTAAATTGATCATAATTGGAGTATAAAATGATTTGGGAAATCGTTTAAAGTTGGCCATGGTTCGGTGTTGGCAGCGGCAGGCCGAGGGTTGGCAAAGGCTCAGACGGGTTTACGGTTGGGATAGTGCGCCCGAATGGCTGAATTAAGTAATAGATCATATGGATTATTGAAAGACCGGCTCTTACTCTCTAAATTGGAGATTTATTGAGGGTGGTGGCCTTTAATCGGCTACGAGATGTTGATACGAAGTGAGTACGAGATTAAGCGGATTTGTGTTTGATAGTTGCAAGACATGAGGATATTTGTCGTTAGCGGAATGTAAATTGCTTCGAATGACTCAGTGGTTATGGCTTTGTGAATGGGGGTAGTTTTTTTGGTCTTTTTTTTTTAGCAGCTAGACAGTTGTTGAGCGTGAAAGGGAATAAAGGTTGAAGTTCAGTTATATGACAAGGAAATACGTCTCACACAAAAAAATATCTCTGACAGCTTCTTTTGACAATTTGATGGTTATGTTTTAAACTTTAAGAAAAAAAATGAAAAATCGTTGTTTGCCGGCGCTGAGAAGTCTGAAAACTGAGTATTTGTAGGTTATGTAGAGTGTCCATAGTGGCGATGATCAGACAAAATTACAGAATTGCGAGCTTAATATAAGCAGAATCCACGAGCAGAGATTTGTCAAATCATTTTATATGCGACATACTTACCTACAAAATGGGCTCCCGAAGCGTTGAAGATTTCTGCCTGCGTCAAGGCAGCTTTCCATCTTCTTCGATTCTGAGCACATTGCTCCGGCATCTGCGATCGCTTGATCGTTAAACCGGAGGTTCCTTCTTCCATGTGGCCTCGAATAATTGTGACGCGTTGAAGATCTCCGCCTTCGACAACGCAGCTTTCCATCTTCTTCGATTCTGGGCACTTCTGCGACAGCTTGATCCTTAAATCCGAGGATCGGTCTTCCTTGTCGCCTTAAACTTGAAGGTTGGGATTCAATGATTCTTTTCGTTGGAACATTTTTGCTCATTCGGTCGATGTGGACCATCCAATCTAGTCTACGTGTTTTTACCTAACCTACATACACGTAGCTTATAAAGTTCGCGGTTGTATCTTCTTCTCCGTTTACCTTCATGGCATACAGGTCCAAAAATTCGACGAAGAATTTTTCCTTAAAAGTTTAATATTTGCTTAATATTTCCTGCTTATTGTCCAGCACTCGGCGCCGTAAAGTAGGACTGCTAGGATAAGGGGGCGGTAGAGCAAACATTTGGACTTTCGAGTCAAGAGTTTTGATCCAACTTGTTTTGCTAAACTGAAATAGCATCGATTTCCTAGGAACAGTCTTCGTCGTATCTCCACTAAGGTGTCACTCGTGGGCTTGATGTTGATTCCGAGGTAGATAAATTCTTCAACTACTTCAAAATTGTTGCTCTCGAAATTGAAATTTTGTTCAAGGTTGTGCGTCGAAAGTACTTTCTTTCTTGACAGCATAACTTCGTCTTGTCCTCATTAACTACAGGACCAACAAGTTTCACCTCTTCATCAATGGATATAAAAGCTTCTACAATGGGAGCGTATAATGGTGTCGATGTCGTCTACGTACCCCAGTAGATGGACGGATTTGTTGAACATAATGCCTTCAGTATTAAATACTGCACTGTGCGCTTCCTGTTTCTTTACGAAATTGAAGAAATCGCGTGATAACGCATCTACTTGTCGGAATCCAATGCATGTTTTGAAAAGTCGAGATGAGCTATTTCCAAACTGAAAGTTGCATGTTGGCCGACACATCTGTATCAATTTTGATGGTATACCTAATTCAGTCACCACTTTACAAAGCTCTAGGCGATGGATACGGCTAAGAAGTAGTTGGAAAGATGGTGTGCGAAAATTTGGTGTATGGTCGATCTACCGGAGTGGAAACCACACTGGTACCTACCGATAAGTGTGTTGCAGAAAGGATTAAGACGTTTACACGGTACGTTTGATAGGATCGTATATTAAGCGACATTTAGCAGGGCTGTAGTTGGTGTAAGACATGGGGACACCTTTTTTGTTCTCATCCATCCAGACTTTGTAGTTGAAGAGGTCTGTTGGTAATCCATCAGAACCGGGAGTTTTGTTGTTGATCAGTATTTTTATGGCTGCTCCAACTGCTTAAATTCTGGGAGGGAGCGCTACATGTTATGGAGGTGGACAGGTTTCTTGCCCTATCTCTCGAAATTTTGATCAAGAACCAGCTGCTGGAAATTCTGCCTGAATACATCTACAATTCCCTGCGTATCAGTGATTAGGTTGTCATTGTTATTTCGTAGAGCCTGCGTTCCTAATTTAAAGCAACTTGCCAATTGTTTGGCATTGTTCTTCTTGTCGGAAGACTCTTCTATTTTCCTGAGTTGGGAGGCTGTGTGTTCTCTCTTTTCCTACTCTTCTCTTCTCCCGGTTAGGTAATCATCCCGTGCGGCGCTTGGTTTGCGGATTTGTGCCTCTTCTGTCATCTCCTTTTGGAACTTGCAAATATCATCATACCAGGGACATCTTTTCGGAGGTGGCTCGTAGCTCGTGATAATGCGTACTGTATCCACTGGGTGTTGACATTGGTGGAGGATAAGGGCACAGCTAGAAGTCTCTGTTTTTAGACTCTGGCAATCGCCGGCTCACTAAGGCGTCCAACGTGAAATCTTTTTTTTGCACCATTTGCAGCTTCTTCTCGTTGGACAGTCGTGATCTGAATTTAATTGCGGCAAGAAAATGGTCAGAGTCGATGTCAGGATTTTGCATGCGTGACTCTCATCTATGAGCACATGGTCGATTGCCAGGTTGCTTTGTGAATTCGAAGTCGTCGGAACCTTATTGCTGCTAACTTCAGTATTATTATACAGTTCGTGGAGGTTGTGATTTCTAACTGAACCGCCGAAGAAGTTTTCCTTACCGATTTTCGCATTGAAGTCCCCTAGTACGATTTTCGTGTCGTAGGTCGCAAAATTCCTCCATGATATGATCTTCAGTCTCATCGGTAGGGGTGTCAATATATAAGACTGATGTTGCAAAACGTTGCTCTGATGAAGACCACAGCCAGGCGGTCAGTAACCAGCTTTTATTTGATTACTCTTGACCTAAGTCGGATCCCCACAGTTGGCAAGTGGCAACTGTAGTAAATGTCGCATATTTTTTGTTTGTATTTTGATGATCCTGTCCAAAGTATTCCCTGGATCGCGGTAATGTCTGCCCTGTACCAAGCAAGGACATATTCAAGTTTTTGAGTATCACCCGGTAAAGCGTACGTTCCACGTCTATACTCGTAAGTCGTTGTCCGTGGACGTACCGGGTCTGTTTGATCCGAGGCTGTTGTCTCTCTCATAACGTACTACTTTTTACGTGTTAATTAAGTTACCCTGACTGCACAACCTCCAACCTGGAGGTCCGAATCAGTATCCACTACGGGATTGAGAGCTGCCGTTGGTTTTTCGGCTCATCCACCACCACCCTGACTTGCCCTTATGGTTCATAGATCACTTGTTGTCCGAATATATCGAAGCAACTCATTTAGATTATTCACTTTGCCCATCCTAACTGGGACTGTAGACGCCGCTCCTTCTTGGGAGTTCTTCCGCTGACACCTGGCAAGGAATATGTGCAACAGTGTGAAGTACACGACTTTCCCAGCTCTCATCTTTTGCCGGAAAGACATTAACTGAGGCCCTATCTACGGTCAAGGTACTAGACACTCAGCGGTTGGTACGGAAAGGCTGAGAGTCGGAGTTGGTAGTCATCAACTAGGTGAAAAAGCAAGGTTTCATATAATCGCATTGCCTATCATTTAACTGCCAGTGTCATTAAGAAGCCTTTCAAATTTGCTATTGGCACACACAAATGGAGGGAGAAACTCGGTTTAAGACCTTTTGTGGGACATAAATGTCATATATTTCAGTTACCACGGAAGACAGGATCACCTAATGTCTTACCATGATCACTAATTGCACCGAGATAGTGTGTCCCTACCCTGGGGTGTTCACCAACACTGGTCCATTGTTCAGGTATTGTTGGTAGGCCCACCACAAAATAAGTTCTATTCACAATAAGCTTCCCAAGCCAGTTTCTGATAAATCTAAGTAAAACTAAATAATCTAAGAAAAAACTAAACTAAAACAGTGAACATTTTCATGGTCTAAGTGCACCTATTAAATAATGACCACTCTAACTTTTGATTCTTATATACCGGTTCCTGCTTGCATATTTAAAAATGTCTTGTTTCGGGTCATTGTTTTTTAAGCCTTATACAACTACACATTTTCCAAAAAGCAACCCGCATTGCCACCAAAGACCTTCTGCCTGAAGACCACCTCTCTGTTGCCCAACCATATTACACCACCACCAACCACACATACACCACTCAAATGGTGTCATAACACATTCATAGATTATCCCATGCAACTACAAATCGTCCTCCCACACACCATTGCCGGGCAATAAAAATGACAAATTCCCCCGATTTACTAGGAAAACACTCACCATCCACCCGCAGCCGCAAGTAGACATCATCAACGGGCAACCACATTACCTCAGCACAGACCTGTCCATTTGCTGACAAATGTATTCACAATCACTTTCCCAATCGCTGGCAATATATGCGCACTCACGTACCTCTCCAGCTCATTATCCTTCCTCTCCACCACTCGAATTTTTCCGCCTGATTAAAGATTTTCCCCCCGAAAATGTGAAACCGATTTTTCTCCGATCATCAGTAGCTGATTACAAAAACTCCACCAACACACCCCATGGGTGCCCAATTGCAACAGAGATGCTGCTGTTTGTTACGGCTGCGCGGCGCCTTAGACAAATGGTCACATTTGCCATCCAATTGGCTTCCCTTTTGCGGAGTTCCAGCTGCAGCTGGTATTCAATTTCGAATCGGAAACGCAGGCGAAATGCCTTCAAGTTGCACACTGATTGTTGATATCTTAATTCCTCCAATATGCAACAGAGGGCGGAATCCCACAAATGCGGGTCGATGAAATAACGATACCCCAGTCCGCGTTCGAGACTATGGCGCGCACCCAGCTTGTTCGAACGTCATTTGTCATCTCGAAGAATTCGAAAGTTTCGGAAATGGTAACATGGTCCCGATCGTAAACAAACTGCGACTGTGCACCGCACCGCCAAACACCGGTTAAGTGCAAGACCAGGCAAGACCAACTCCCACTATGGCGGGCAGCCGGTAAGCTCGGACAAGTGTGTGTCCGTTTGTATTGGCCCCTATGACTAATTCGAAATTATTAATGGTGCACATGCGGTGGCAGAAAGTGTATCATATAGTGCTTCAGCGCCCTAGCCGGTGCCAACCCCTTTTGCCGAGGCTTGGGCCCGTCCGTCCGCCAGTTGCAAGTTGGCCAAAAAACGATTGGAACAGCAAAAATTTATAACATTGTCTATGGCCAGGTTAAGATTCGATCTGAGATTCGAATTCGACGCAATCTGGCCGATGAGACGTGCGCAGTGCTCGGTAGTGTTGGTGACTAGGTGGAGGTGGTGGATTACCGGTGCCCCGAGGAGGGAAACTTTGCGCGTTGTAAACTCGTCGTCAGATTTCATAACATAAATCTATACGATACGTATAGTTGGAGTGCGCGCACATACACTCCCGGAACATAAGGTCCCAGAGAGTCACTAGCGCCATGAACCAAAGAACACCGGTCAGCCGGTCGGTGGTGCTTGCTCGCTTGGTCATTGGTATCTCTGTTCAATAAACATTTTCTGATCGCTAGAAGAAAAGTTTGAACTCTGGTTTTGTTGCCCTCTTTTTCGGTGCTCCATACCAAATGAATCACTGCGGCGGAATCTGTGCGATAGGAGTACGTGTGTGTGTTTGTGTAAGTGGCTTGGAGTTTATGGGAGGCTTTACTTACGCGTCATGGTGTTGTTTATCGGTGCCATTTGCCTTAAATTAGCTCCTGTCTAATAGATTTTGGCACGGATAATTTAAGGTGGTTCCACTTTGAGATAGGAGTTGGGTTCGTGCGTTGCTTTTTTTTTTTTTATTTTTTTGTCGTCGTTGACGGTCCTCTCCTTATTTGCTGTTCCAGTGTGTCGGATAGTATCGGATGTATTGGGACAGAAGCTATATGGCGGTGGAAAGAACCGCGATGGAAATCGCTCTAGATATGCGGTGGGTTAGAAGGAAATTGCTTAAAATTTGTCAGAAATTACTTTGTCGGCGTAGATCTGGGCCAGTGCGCATACACCACACCTGATACTTTCGAAAAAAAATCGATGTCTATCCATTGAGTTCATAAGGTGTGCAAGGTTTGCGTAAAAGCTTGTAGATTTTGCATGTGCGTTGTATAGGTTTAATTTTTAAAGGATGGGTATGATACACGAGTTGTTGTTATGGTATATGTAGTTGAAATGAAGATATTGGCTAGGTAATGAGTGGTCCTTAATAAAAAAGTGAGCTTAGACCATTGATAGGTTCACTGCAATAGAGCGACAGGATTTTTGTTCCTTTGTTACTTCTGAAAACAATTTCCAGCATCATCAGTTACACCCATTAAGATGCACTGTTCGGCGCGGTATAACGGCAAAAAACCGATTTTCGGATCTTCTTACAGAACAATGATTGACAACTTTTGAATGTTTTGGGTTACGTATAGCTTTCTTTTCGGAGCCTACCGCCCTATGCCATATGAAGCGCGGCCCGCCTTTGTTTTCTATATAAAGCGCAGATCGCTGAAAGTAAGGCAAATTACTGCCGCAATGAATGAGACTCGAGATTAATTTCAAGGCCAATTTTATTTTCCAATTCATTTCAAAATATCTTACTTAGCATAGAATATCTGAATACTCATAGCCCATATCATATGTTATATAATCCCATTTGTCCTACATGATGAGAGTAGTGGGCAAAGTGTAAACAATAACAACCACTTGAACCAGAATGAACCTCTACGTTGCATGAATCACTTCGATGCCGATCGAATGCCACTTGACACTGCTTTGGGTGATACAATGTCACGTAATGGTCATTCGTAATTTGTGTGCTTGAATTGAAGCATCCTAGTTTGTGGTTCCAACAAAATGGAACGACTGCGAACACTGCTAGGCAAACTGTGGACATTCTGCGTTAATTTTTTTCTAACGATTGATTTCAAAAATTTCCCAAACTGCTCCAATCAACATGCCTCTCCAATTAGCCTGGTCCTTAGATAACTGCCTCCAGCTGCGGCTTTCAAGTTGGTTGAGGTCAATTCTACTTATGCGTGCCCCTTAAGGCTAGATCTTCCTCTACTGCTTCCGACATCTGAATAGTAATCGAAGACTCTGCGAGCAGGAGTATTGGTGTCCATTTACTTTACCTGTCCTAGCTATCTTCAACGTCCAGTGCGAAGTTTTTTTTTTAAATGGTCGCGCTAGTCGACTATATAGTTCGTCGTTGCATCTTGGTCTCTATGGACTGTCAACGCAAACGGGACAGAAGATTTGTCAACCACCAAGGATTTCTTCATTCGCTTACGATACCTTCCATGCTTCAGCGCGTAGAGCAGTACTAGGGTGATCAGGGTCTTAGTATAGTTCGAGTGAGGGCTTTACTACTAAATTGCCGAAGAAACAGCGGTTGGCTGCTTCTGTTAATGTTGGAGTTCTGTCTAATTCGTCTTTGTTGTGTGTCCTTTCGTGTTGACAGAATATACTCAGTCTTACCCTTATTTACAGCTAAACACATTTTTCCCGCTTCCATCTCCATACTAGCAAACGTGACTGACGTTGAGTTTGACCAATGATGTCAATATCGTCGGCGTATGCTAGTAGTTGCACCGATTTATAGAATATTGTGCCTCTGGTGTTGGCATCAGGTTTTGCACAATCCTCTCAAGAATGCATCGCTTTGACTAAATCCTTCTTTCGTATCGGCGTGTTCATTTCCGACCCTGATGGAGCAGCAAGAATTTCCCATCGTCATTCTGCACAGATGGACCAGCATGGGCAGTATATCAAAATTAGACATGTAGACATAGTTCGTCTATATAAATGCTGTCGTAGGCGGTTTTGACCTCGATGAATAGGTGGTGGGAATCGATTTGGACTTCTTGGGGTTTTCCACGACTTGCCGAAGTGTGAAGATTTGGTCAGTTGTGGACTTTTCTGGCCTAAAAGCACACTGATAAGGGCCGATCAGATTGTTGGTAAACGGTTTCAGGCCTTCACAAATTACGGCAGAGAGGATGTTGTGGGCGATGTTGAGGAGGCTTATGCCTCTCTATTTGGTGCAGGTCAGAGTTTTTCCTTGTGAATTTGGCAAACGATGCATAGGTTCCATTCTTCGGATACTTTCATCCGACCAAATTGTATTAATGAGTTGGTGGATGTAACTTACCAAATCATCTCAGCCGGCTTTATAAAACTCGGCGGGAAGGCTGTCATTTTATTCAGTCCTGTAAAGGTTTAGTTTAGGTATTACTATCCTCACATCACTAAGGCTGGGTGGTTGGTCATCGCCGTTTAACAGTCTTTCGAAGTGGTTCTTCCTCTCGACAGGATTCTGTTAGAGCCCTATATCCCTAGTTTTGATGTTTTACGATTTGGTAAAACTAGCGAACATCTTTCCTGAAGTGGCATCTCTCTATATCCTCGATCGTGAGCTTTTGTTGCTCTTTTTTCTTCTTTCTGAAAAGCCGGTGTCATTTCCTCCTTATTTCTTATAGAGCTCAATGGCAGATCTCGTTGTCACCTGGAGATTTGCCTTGTAAGCCTTGTTCTTGACTGCGAGCATCTGTCGGCATTCCTTATCAAACCAGGGGTTTCATGCTAGTGGGCACGAGAAACCTAGGACATCAGTTGCGGCTGATATAATGGCTTGTTGGGATCGTTGCCATTGTTCTTGGAGATTCCCATGCTGGTGGTATGGTTTTAATCAAAAGGTTAAGGGATACGCGTTCCACGAAGGCCTTGGCGATCTATTGCGATTGCAGTCTTTTGACATTAATTTTGTTTTGATTTGTTGTGGCATGGTGGATATCAGCATCTTTACGTTGGCTGCAACAAGGTAATGTCCTGAGTTGATATTGGCCCTCCGGAATGTTCGGACATCCAAAATACTGGATGCGTGCCTCTGATATGGAGACCGTCGTATCCGCATATGGATATCGAGGTGAGGAAAACGTGTGATGGCTATAGTTGCATTTCAAGTCCGTTGCCAGACGTGGGGTCGTAACATCGATTTTTTTTAGTCGCTCATTATTTTGTCCAGGGGCTCGAGGAAACAGGTTCGCAATATCATCTCGCAATATCATCTTTTTCCTCCGTCGGAGCGTGAGCTCATATAAGGCGAATTTTACTATAATATTGATTGTTACAATGCGTTCCCAATGCCTAGGTCTGTCATTTATAACAAAACACATTCGAGAAGCCGCTGTTTCGGCTCACTATAACACGGTCCGTAGTACAAGGTGGCGCAAAAGTAGTCCTCCTATCAGAAAATGCTATAAATTTCGCGATTGGCCCCTAATGTCAGTTCTGTTTTGACATTTGTGTCATTTACATGACATCATATTCTCGACTTGATGTAAAAAAAAAATTAAAAGACCAAAAAAAAATAATCCACAAGAAGAATCAAAGTTTTTCATTTTTTTTTTAATTACAGCCAAAAAACATCGGAAAGTTAATTTTGCGCCACCTGGTATATGTCATCCTCCATTTGCCCGGCACTTTACGTCGTATTTCCAGGACAGACAGTAATGTCTGCTATGTAACAGCATGAGTCTTCTCCTAGTTGTTGTTCTCCTGTTTAATGTTCTCATATTCCAGGTGCATATACGAACATCGTTGTCCTCTTTCGTTTAGCATGGTCGTCAAAATTTCAATCAGTCCTTTCCGAGGCTCTTAATTGCTTCGGAATAATTGTTTTTACGTAAGTATACGGTTGCCCCTACCTGGAGGTCCAGGACCGAAAAGCAGACGGGATATTCCGTGCCACTCATTCTGACCAAGCTTTTTATTGTGTTGTTGTTTTTCGGCTCATTATCAACACCTGCTTTTATAAGTTTAGTCAGATCTGGTTGGATGAGACTAGTATCCGATGGTTACCACTTGGAGGTAAAATAAGCATAATTGGTGTGTAGTCGAAGTTATAATTACTGCGCTTCGTTACAACAACTGGGCATCGAAGTTAACGCCAATAAGAGTTTGCCCTTCTTCTATAACATCCATCCAAGTTTAAGCTTTTAAAAAAAACTCAAAATATGAACCGCGAATCGCAATTAAGCCTGGTGCAGTAAACGGGGCCTACATTTGTGTGCATAAGCCTAGTAGTTGGTGAGTCGGTCTACTATGTGAAGAGTCCCTGGTTTATATCCCGAAATTTTTTTTTTTACTTATTACTGCCCCACCTCTTACGAAAGTCTGAGAAACATCGAAGAGTGTAAAACTGTCATGGGTTGCATCCTGAATTTGTCAGCCTTAATCGGCTTCAAACTCGTAGTTAGTGAGTCGGCTACACATGTTTAAGGCTTTTTATGATGATACATTTTTTTGACTTTATTTACCTATCAAATAATAAAAACGATTTGCAGACCATTGCGAAAAATTAAAAAAAAAAAATTCAGGCATTAAAGTGTCTCCTTAATGTCACTTTCCCTAAAA
Source organism: Rhingia campestris (assembly GCA_932526625.1). NCBI lineage: Eukaryota > Metazoa > Arthropoda > Insecta > Diptera > Syrphidae > Rhingia > Rhingia campestris. The sequence goes on from OW052182.1 coordinate 171,779,087, forward strand.
AAGATAATCTGACTGATAAGTAATTTGGCAAATAATTTTTTCTGAACACCGATTTCTGGAACCTTGTGATTGATTGCTTTCTTATTGCCTTAGTGACTCACTTGATAAGACCAAATTGCAGATGAATTTATCATATCTACCCTAATGTTGCTTGAAGTTCAAGGTAATTCATCATCATATCACAAAACTCAACCTTGGATTGGTATTTGCAGCATAAACGCTTGCATAAATTTTATGCAAATATTTCAACACTGCATTTCAAAGGATGTTTGCATACGGACACCCCAATTTATCATCATCATCCAGATACACACCCGAACACCTTTCGGTTGTTTATTTTCAAAATTTTTCGGATGAAATAAGAAATGTCGGATGAAATCAGTCCTGAACTAATTGGGCTATCCGATTTTATAGTATTCCTGTGTGGCACAACAAATGGCTGTTTAGGCATCATCAAATCGAATATCCTATCACCTTCGGCAAAAGATGTTTTTTTGATTGCACCCACAAACTAGAAAGTCGTAAAATTGCTAGAGAGAGTGAGCTCTTCGTTTTACGATCTATATTTTTTATTTCTTCAAAAATTTATTGGATAGTTTTTTTTTTTAAGAGTGCTGCCAGAGTTGACGACTGAAACAGTGATTTTATTGGATAGTAAATGCAAACATGCATCGCACAACATGCGTTATATGCTCATGTCATGGGGAATGGCCTGTATTTGGGTTTTTAATTGAACACACACCTATTAAACGGAGTAAAGTTATTTGAAATTAATTCCGAAACTATGTGGTGGATTTTATGAGATGAGTTGGTTAAGGTGACACTTTACGTGGTGCGTGAACTTATGCGTTTTCATTGGACATGCAATTTATTTATTATTATTTCTGTTGGAGTTGTGTTTAGCCGATTGGAGACACTTGGCATAGTTTTAGTTTTAAATATTTGAAAAATATAAATTCTTGTTAAACAAATAATATAAATACTAGGCAGTATCGGGCCCAAAACTTAGATCCTCAAGTCATTTGTGTTTGCGAAGTTATAGTTCTGACAGAACATATTTGACATACAAATTAACGTACATTCGGAATTGCTAAGAGAATTTGCATTTTGGAAGCCATCATTTCATTACCAAAAAACAATTTTTTACATCACAGAGCACTACGCTCTCAGTATCGCTTTACAAAATTGGAATTTGTTGCGCGACTTATAGATGGTTAGATACCGACTTTTCAACCTTTAAAAATGAATATACAAATACAAATTTTTGGCGCAACAGGCTCGTTAGTACCCAGGGCCTAGCTTTCTCACAACCATTCATGTGTGCGTGTGTACTTCTTGCACGATGGCGGGACCTCCTGTTTTATGCCGACTCCGAACGGCTAAGTTGAGATAAGCTATTCTTGACAATTGATACTACTCGGATGATTTGTCAGATCATCACGAGAGGAGGGCCAGTGAAAAATCATTTAGGTGTAGCTACGGCTAGGAATCGAACCCAGACCTCCTGCGCGGCAGTTCATCGCACTAACCATCGCGCCACTGAGCCCTCCTTAAAAATGAATATGCACCGTGTAATATGCTCATTGCTGCAATAGTTGGCTTACTGAATGTTTGACATTAAAAAATTTCGCTCCCTAAGCGATTATTCCGGTGAAACAATATGATAAATTAGTATATGGCGTATAAACATGATGCCAGATGCCTTACGCCTGAATCTTAAGATTTGCAAGCCTATTTATTCATATATTTTAGTATAATATCAAAATTTATCACAATCAACACCTACCTCGAATAAAACCATGTTGACGATTCGAGAGGTGCCTCTGCTGGTAGCTTGGGATTTTTGCACAATCCTCTCAAGAATGAGAATAAAGAAGTCACATGACAGTGCATCGTCTTGCCTAAATCATTTTTTTTTTGGTATGGAATGTGTCGGCGATGTCGTTTCTGACCCTGATGGAGCAACTCTCCATCGTCATCCTGTACAGACGGACAAGTTTGGGCGGTTTACCAAAACTTAACATGGCTTTGTAGTCTGTAAACTTCGTCTTTATAAATTCTGTTGTATGCGGCTTTGAAATCGATAGTGGGTATCGATTTTGACTTCTTGGGTTTTTTTCCAGAATCTGACGAAGTGTGAAGATTTTATCGGTTTTGGACATTCCTGGCCTAAAACCACATTGATAAGGGTTGGTCAAGTTGTTGGTAAACGGTTGTAGCCATTCACATATTACGGCAGATAGGATCTTTTGGCACATGCGATAGAGCAGATGGCTTGCAGCTATACAATACTTTCGTGGAAAAATGATGGAGATATACACAAAAAAGATAGAAACGAACAAAAATAAGAGAACAAACAAGCCATGGATAACGTCTAATCTTATTCAAATGTAAAAAAGAAAAGAAAAAAGAACGATAGATCAAACAAAACCTACAAGAGCGAATACAAACATTTTAGAAACTTTGTTAACAAAAACATTCAAATTAAGAAGTCAAACTATTTCAAGGGTCAATTTCTCAAGGCCAAAAACGACCCTGGAAAAACGTTTGATGTCTTGAATGAAGTTCTAGGTAGAAAAAAAAAGGTCAATTGATGAAGTTATCGTTAGTGCCAAAGTTCACTAATAAAGAACTAAAAACAATAGTAAATAAATTTGTCGAAGAATTTTAAAGCAAGGCAACTAAAATTGTACATAGATGCAATCTTAAAACATCACTTACTTAGGTACTTAAGTGGCACTACAGTCCGGGATGAAAATGGCCCTCAACCAACATGCCTCTCCCATTAGCCCGGTCCTTAGCTAAGTGCCTCCAGTTGCGCACTCCAAATTAGTTGAGGTCGGTTTCTACTTGTGTGCGCCACTTAAGGCGAGGTCTTCCTGTACTGCGTCCGACGTCTGGCTGGGAATCGAAGACTCTGCGAGCCGGAGTATTGGTGTCCATTCGTTCTGCATGTCCTAGCCATCTTAAACGTCCAATGCGGAGTTTTTTTGCCAAGGGATATGTCGCTGTACAGCTCGTATAGTTCGTGGTTGAATCTCCGTCTCCTTAGCCCGTCAACGCAAACCGGACCGAAGATTTTTCAGAATTTTTCTCTCGAATTGACCAAGGCTTTCATCATCCGCTTTGTTATGGTCAATGCATCAGCGCCGTAGAGCAGGACTGGGATGATCAGGGTCTTATATAGGATCTCCTTAGCCGAGGTAGATCGAGATCGAGTTATATCTGTCAATGGTGACTTTTGTCCAATTCGTCGATGTTGTGTGTCCTTCCGTGTTGAAAGCATATACTTAGTCTTACCCTCATTTACTGCTAAACCCATTTTCGCTGCTTCCTTCTCTATACTAGCAAACGTGGCTATTACATCACGTTGAGTCCTACCAATGATGTCAATATCGTCAGGGTAAGTTAGTAGTTGCACCGACTTTTGGAAAATTGTGCCTCTGGTATTGGCTTTGGAGTTTTGCACAATTCTCTCAAGAATCAGATTAAAGAAGTCACATGACAGCGCATCGCCTTGCCTAAATCCTGTTTTGGTATCGAATGTGTCGGTGAGGTCGTTTCCGACCCTGATGGAGCAGCGAGAATTCTCTATCGTCAACCTACACAAACGGACGAGTTTGGGCGGTATACCAAAACTAGACATGGCTCTATACAGTTCGTCTCTATAAATGCTGTCGTATGCGGCTTTAAAATTGATAAATATCGATTTGGACTTCTTGAGTTTTTTCCAGGATCTGCCGAAGTGTGAAAATTTGATCGGTTGTGGACTTTCCTGGCCTAAAACCACACTGATAAGGGCCGATCAGGTTGTTGGTAAATGGTTTCAGGCGTTCACATATAACGGCAGATAGGATCTTGTAGGCGATGTTGAGGAGACTTATGCCTCTGTAGTTGGCGCAGTTCAGAGGGTCTCCTTTTTTGTGGATCGGGCAAACGATGCTGAGGTTCCATTCTTCAGGCATGCTTTCATCCGACCAGATTTGGCTTATGAGTTGGTGGATGTTACTTACCAAGTCATCTCCGCCAGCTTTATAAAGCTCAGCGGGAAGGCCGTCATTTCCGGCGGCCTTATTATGCTTGATTTTAGGTATTGCTATCCTCACTTCACTTGGTTCGGGTGGTTGGCAGTTTTCGCTGTCGTTGCCAATATTAAATGGTTCGTTCTGCCTGACGGCTGGATGTTGTTCGTCATCGCCGCTTAACAGTCTGCAGAAGTGGTTCTTCCATATCATCAACATCGATTGTGTCTCAAATACGATATTTCCTTGTTCATCACGACAGGATTCTGTTCGAGCCTTGTATCCTTGGCTTTGACGTTTTACACTTTGGTAAAACTTGCGAACTCCTTGAGTGGCACCTCTCTATATCCTCGATCGCGCGTTTTTCTTGCTATTTTTTCTTCTTCCTGAAAAGCCGATGTTCTTCCCTTCTTCTTTGCCTATAGAGCTCAATAGCAGCTCTCGTCTTCACCTGCAGCTTAGCCTTGTATGCCTCGTTCTTGGCTGCGAGCATCTGTCGGCATTCCTCATCAAACCAGGGGTTTCTTACTGGTGGCCGCGAGAAACCAAGCACATCAGTTGCGGCTGACCTAATGGCTTATTGGCATCGTTTCCATTGTTCTTCGATATTAGATGCTGATAAGCGTTGCGCGAAGGTCTTGGCGATCTCTGGCGATTGCATTTTTTCGACATTAAATTTGTTCACAGTATTTCTGGTATGTTGTGGCGTGGTGGATATCCGCATCCTTACTTTGGCTACAACAAGGTAGTGGTCCGAGTCGATGTTAGCCCCTCAACATGTTCGGACATCCAAAAGACTGGATGCATGCCTCATGTCTGTCGCAATGTGATCAATTTGGTTGACCGTTCGCTGATCTGGAGACCGCCATGTCCCCTTATGGATATCGATCCGCATACGAATAGTCGCTGTTTCTGCTCACTATAACACGGTCCATAGTAGATGTCATAGTTTTTCATCCTCTTTTTGTCCGGCCCATCCCATTGTATTTCCTGGATGGCAGTAATGTCTGCTTTGTAGCAGTTTAGGGCTTCCCCTAGTTGTTCGCCTGCACCTCTTCTGTATTAATGTTCTCACATTCCAGGTGCAGATACGAAAGTCGCTGTCCTCCTTTTCGTTTAGTATGGTCGTCAAAAATAAAATAAGTCCAGAGTAGGTTGTTGACCTAAAGCACAACCCCTAATCTGGAGGGCCAGTTCCAGTTTATTGGATAACCCTAGAACACGGGGCAATCAATATCCACTACGGTGCTAAGCGCTGCTGTTGGTATTTCGGATGATTTTATATCAAATCTAAAATTCCATTAAACCTATTCCAAATATTGTTTATTTGAAGTAAATCCACAGATAGAAGCCCATCAATGACTACTTGTTTGATGTTAAATGGTGTTAATAACCATCCACATTCCTCCAAGTGATGTCAGCAATATTGAAGTCGCCCAACACACAACAAGGTAGTTACTACACTACTCATGTCACTAATTTCTTTTTCATACGCATTTGTAGCACCTTTTTGGGGGAATGTAGGAGACTACAATAACCAACCCAAAACCAAACTTTCGAACTTCATCATTAATACACACATATTGGTTCAACGTCGACAGTTCGATATTCCAATGATAGTGTCTTGTGAGATTCCAAATTGAAGAAATAACATGATACTGCATCATCTAGCCAAAATCAAGTTTCATGATTGGAAGAGTTTGAAGAAGTAAGTTGCAAACTAAATGCTGCATCCTGATTTCTCCAACGTTATGCCACACAGCTAGATCAGTTTTGCTGCGACCCGTAACCCATTTCCTCTTCTAGTTCGATGTTGTGATAATGCCTCCACATTGGTTTATGTTGCTTTCTTTTTTAATGTTGGCCTTTATGTTCGCAACAACGAATGCCCTATCGTATCTGGATAGTGAGACATAAAATTACTCTTTAATAGCTTCATCGGTTAATATAGTTCGGGTAGACGACGGTAATGTTATTAGAATAGAATCACTGCCACTCGGTCACTAACAGGCTAATTACCAATGACTCCTAACTATTTTGGGCTTCCAACTACTAATTTCTAATTTTATCCTTAAACGTGCTAACGTTGCGTTGTACAGAAGTAGGAATAAACCCTACGCATCATAGCTAAAAATTTTGTAGCCGGTTTCCTTGTATTCCTTATTTTCGTTGTATGAGATGCGTACTCTATATGTAGTTCTATACTCTTTGGTTATAGGCATGAATTCACGTGTTTTTCAACCCATCGTATTGCCTAGATTGTGGTTTTGTAAGCCTTACATTTCGAGTGGACATTGTGCAGCCAAGTCAAGGCAGCACTTGCGGTAACCCCAAATTGATGTATAAGTTGAGCTATTACATAGAGTAACCGTATCTACTGACATACAATTTAATTTAACAATTCTTTGAAATATCAAACATATCACCCACAAAATTTGCAGGGGATTAGTGTCATATGGTTCAGTTTTAGGTGAATGGTTTGCAAAACCTAAAAGTAGCATAACCTTACGAGTTTAATGTCTCGAGTATACATACCTAGTATCTATAAGGAATTATTTTAATGGCGCGAATGTTCGCAGCTAAGATTTTTACAAATACTGAGGTACCTACCTACCCTGAGTCCAAAAAGTAGTTTTTAAAAAATGTAGGTCTGCAATCCGAAGACTGGATTCTGAGTCAATTATTAATACTGGACTGAATTTGACTTAATTGTGTGTTATTTGAACCATCAACAACACACATAGAGGAAACCCGAGTGGTATTTGAAATTGGATGGTACCTCCCATATAATTTTTTTCTGACACTCCTCTTAGTATAAGAATCATTCAAGGTTTGAAAAATATGTTAGAGAAGCTTGTGAAATAGGCCTTTCCAAATTGGCCTTTCTTTTTGTTTTGCAGAAAATATAACGTTGCATACAAAATAATCGCTGGAGTAACCCTCCTCTTATTCAATTATCTGCTACAATTAAATACTCCTTCAATAAAAAATAGAAATTTGTCTTTTTTGTTCTGAACAAAGAAGAATTATACTGTTTGCCAGAATTACCCATTCAAGTTCATTACAATTAACTTTAAGGACTTTACCTTCGCCCACGTGCCAAAAACTCATTGTTGTGAGATAAAAAAAAAGTTCAAATGAACCAAAAAAATTGGAGAAAATAGGTACCAATAGAGAGACACTTATAATCCAAACCAGTAATGAATTAATACGAATCTTTTGTAATGGTTTAAGAATATCGTCAATTATCATAGGTACCTACATTCTCAAAATAACTTCTTCTGTGTCAAGAGAATATCTATAGCTATTTTTTTTAAGTAGCACATGCCAACCTATTGAACGCCTGCACTTTTTAAACCGACAGTTGATACCTAACTCATGGAACGTGCCAAATGTGCAATACATTTCAAAATTCATAAACTTCAACACAAACACGTTATCAAAAGAACTCATCTCATAACAACCAGCTGCACTAATGCAACTGCATCCAGCATCATGCGCGCAATTTTCAAAACGAACAAAAAAAATATCCAAAACCTACCCCCTTTCCTAGGTGCAAAACATTGAACCCCTAAAAATGCGCCATAGCATGCGCTATAAAGCATATGAACAAAAAAAAATCAAAACAATTCCCAAATTCAATTCAAATCGGAAATATAATAGAGAACCTCTCTGCGCCGACCCGATTTTCCACATTCACATCTGCCACCCATCCAGCCGGTGGTTAAATTCATCATCATCATCAACATACCTCCAGCGAAACTACCTGGCAGCCCTTGTCTCAGAGCCAACAACCCCAATTCATAACGGACGGTACACGAACAATACCGCACAACACAAAGGGTGCGATCAGTGATCACCGACAGGCGACACGACACAACGAGACGGCCAGGTAGCTCATTTGCCACCGGTTGCAGTAGTGCGCGCCAAAAAGAGGAAATATCGGAAATTTGTCACAGATTCCAGTAAAGTGGTGGTAAACACAACTTACACATTCAAAGAGCGAGAGCGACACATCCATAACCAAACTACATAAACATTCCGGAAGAGAGTATATCGCACGTTCCACAAACCATCATCTCTCTTGGAACCACACAAATCGGAACAAAGAATGAACGATTTCACGGTGAATCAATGCAGAGAGAGCAGAATTACTCTCTGGCTCACACCTGTTTATGGCGTTTACCCCGCCATTCTAGTGGTATTTGTACGATCCCCGATCATGCGATACAGCAACTCCACCCATTCCACTCAACACACATACCAACACATGGATACGAACACTCGCATAGGAAAATCATTCTACCCTGGCGTCAAAGAACGAGAAAGAGACAGAGTGAGAGAGAGAATGAATAGAAATCTCTGCACACCGATTGGACGAATGGCACGTGCGAGATCGGTATGATCATCACGTAAACCTTGTGGAAGGGGGCACAGTCGTATAAAGAGGATCTGAATGCCGGTAATTGCATCATTCCAGGTTTGTCCGTCCTGGTGAAGAGGAAGAGAATTTTTGTCGAAGGATATTTGCTAAGGATACACACACACAATTATTAAAATGGATCGCAGTAACTACAGTCGATGCCCGCTCAAAAAGCGTCCCATAATGGCGCTTAAACTCGAGTCTTTGGATAATGGTAACGTCTAAGCAATTTTCACCGCCTAATTACTGTTACTAACTGTTTTTCACTTTTCAGATGAAGGCCCAGTGGATTTAAGTGTTGCTGCGAATAAGTGGATTAAAGCAGAATCGCCTAGTGATCTAAGCATTAAGGCTGCCGCTCCCCATGAGGAACTAGCGCAACGGATATACGACGAAACCCGAGAAATTGCTCGTGCATTCCCGGATGTCTTCACACGTGAGGAAATCGCCCGCAGTTTGATGCGACTAGGATATGGCGATGAACGGCTTGCCGCCCCAGCGATAACCGACTCTGCGGGAGCATTCGAATCATACTATGACAGCTACAACAACAACAAACCTATCGACTACGCACCGACCGATCTCAGCATGGGTTCACCGCATTCGATTGAGAATGCCTCGTCCTATGGAGACGTCTCAGAGGCTGAAGACTTAACCATCCAAAAGCCAACCGTTCGACGAATCCTCGGCGAAAAGAATTTCCAGCAAGAGCCCACCACGCAGCATAGCGATCAGTACTATCAGTGCCACACGTGCAGTAAATGCTACTCCACCTATGCGGGGCTTGCGAAACATCAGCAGCAGCAACACCACTTTGACGCCGATTACAAAGTAATTAAAGTCGCGTTACCCCACGAGGAAAAGGTCATCAAACCAGTGCAAGTCCCCCGATACCACTGCAAGGACTGCGGCAAATCATATTCCACATTCGCTGGTCTCTCGAAGCATGAACAGTTCCACTGTCCCAGTGCCGAGGGTAACCAGGTGAAGAAGGTCTTTAGCTGCAAGAACTGTGACAAAGTCTACGTATCGCTGGGAGCCCTTAAAATGCACATCCGAACACATACCCTACCCTGTAAATGCCCGATCTGTGGCAAAGCTTTCTCCCGACCATGGCTACTGCAAGGCCACATCCGCACCCATACCGGAGAGAAACCATTCACATGTCAGCATTGCAATCGGGCGTTTGCCGACCGATCTAACCTACGTGCTCACATGCAGACGCATTCCGACGTGAAGAAGTACTCCTGCCCCACGTGTACAAAGACATTCTCACGCATGTCGCTGCTCGGCAAACATCTGCAGGGTGGTTGCAGAGCAACTTCACCATCGAATGGGTTCTACAGCGACGTCAGTGGTGAAGAATCCAATCACGTGAGTTACATGCCACAACATCACCATCTGCAGCAACACGTCGAGGAACAATACTACAACTCAATGGAGGAGGGCGACTAAACAGAAATTATGTATCCTTAGCCTGTAAGTGCAACCAGAAGCAGTACATTGACGAACCAAGAAACCAAAAATTAGGTAGGGTTAGCTTATCCTTATTTATTTATTATTTTATCGAAACCAATTATTTTATATTATTTATTTTATTTATTTAAAAAAAAAGTAACACAGTCGACAAATGTTTGTCTAGTCAGGAATAGAAAGGAATCTTGTATAGGTATAGGAACAAATCTCATGTATATTGTATTTATTTGTATTTTTAAGGATAATTTATTAAATTTATTTATTTTATATTGCATTTAAAAATAAATGTGTTAAGTTTCTAGTTTTATTAAATTTTTCTTGTTAAAAACATTTTTGTAAATTTATCTAAAAGAAAAGAAGAAAAATCTGAATTCTGAACTCAAACCTCGAATCGAAATAGTTTTGTAAGTGCCAACCGCAAGAGTGGTTAACCACGCTGCGAGTATAATGGTTTGTATGGATGTGTATATATTTTGGTTATTTAAAAAAAAATGCATGAATAAAATTTGTTATTAATTACGGTGGAAAACCGAACAAAAAATTGTTTTTTTTTATACACCGGTTGGGTGTTTATTTTCTGTCTGAGTGAGGGATGATATTATTTAAAAAAAAGTCTCCTATTGGTATTTAATCAAATGCAATGGGATGTGCATTACAATTTGAAAAAAAAAAAATTATTCTGCCACACATGTTTTTCACTATAACCAAAAATAATCCCAATGCAATTATTTTAAAAAGTTCTTTAATCCAGTTGTCATTTAGTTATACTTTTATAGGATGCCAGTTGAATATCCGAGAAAGAGAAACACTTTCATAAAAATGTAAAATATACACATTGCAACTAATAGTGCTTACACACCGAATCATAAACTGAGTTTTTGGCAAAAAGTTTACGGATGCTTTCACACCGACTCTGACCAGGTTTCGTTTGACATTTCAATCAGCTGTGAATTGTGATACTAGCTGCAACATTTGTGTGTGAAAATATTGTAATTAAATAAAAAAATGAATTCTAATATAATCAAACTAATATTAGCATTTGAAGTTCAAAATGAAATAAATCTAAAGATTTTGACAACAGTTTTTGGCTCTCAAGCCCGCCTTTTTTTTGTTTGTATATCTTCTGTTGTGTAAATTTCTGAAAAAAAAAACATTTGTTTTGACAGCGAGTTCATCAGCTGTTTTGTAAGACGTATGGAACACGTGTAGAATGTATGAAAAGGTGTGTTCTTTCCAACAACCTGCAACGTGATGACGTCTGCGAAGTGGTTATGAGAAGGTTACGTCGCAACCTACTAGGTTTTGAGAACTGACAATGTATGGGAAAACTCGGTTTTCGATGAAGGTTTCAGGTGTTTTTGCGAAAACTCAGTTTATGATTCGGTGTGTAAGCACTAAGATAATTCAGCAAACTGAAACCCTTAAAACGTCACTTGAAAAGTTCCTGAAATGCTTGGGTTTTTTTTGAAAGAGAAATAAATTTTGCTATTTCACACAAGAACTTCGGGATATTTAATTCGGTGACTAGGGTTTTTGCTGAGAAACTTGGAAAAATCGAAAAAGGGCCACCAAATAAAAACAAAAATGTAAAACTGCACCCAAAAAAATCTCCGCTGTAAATTTTACAAAAAGTGGCAGTTGAATTTACAATAACTTGAAAATTTGTGTGTTTAACAGCAAATGCGTTAATATTCACAATTAATTGTAAGTTTAACAGCGTTTGCTTTCATTTTGGCAATAAAATTGTTAAAACGATCAAAATTTCTTGTTGTAAAATTGACATCTTGTTGTCAATTTTGGTTGTTATATGTAAAGATATGATTTTTTTAGAATCAACATCACAGAATTCTTAAATCTACCAGCACTTTTTGCATTAATTACATTAGGCTGTAGAAATCTATAGAGCTTATTGTCAGTCAATCTACAGCATTTGGAGTAGACATGAACACAAAGCAACAGCAAAAGCCGAACAAAATATGGCATAATGGTTCATAATGAGGTGTTATTAGTAAAAAAAAATCATAAAGGCAAGCATCAAACGATTTTAAAAACGTGCCAGAACATTTTATCACAGTACGTAGGTAATTTGTTTATCATTCATAATTATTGTGAAAGTGAAAAGACCTTAAAAAAAGAATCAATCAATATAATTAACTTATTTGGTGTATATTTTTTTATTGTGGAACAAAGAATTCACAAAAATAGACGTGTAAATGATCTCAAAAGCTATAAAAATGACAAAAACGGTAGTGGCTTATACACATTGAGCTGTAAATTTGACAAAATAAATTACATTTTGACTGCAAATAGTTTTCTCAAATACAACAAAAATCTGTATTTTTAGCACATAAATGTTGCGTATTTTACAAGTTGTGCTCTACATTTAACAATAAACGCGGTTGTACTCAGATTTTGTTTAGTTGTAAAATCTACAACAAATGTTGTAATATGCACAGCTCGGTTTAAGAATGAACAACCATGTCTCTGTAAAATTGAAAGCAGTAGATGTCGGGTCGATTTTGACTATTAATGCAGTAGAATTAACAGCGGTTTTCAACATTTCTACAGCATATTTTTTTGGGTGTGGTATCTAACATCATTTAACCATTATACATACTTGCATCTATATATACGAAAATTGATCCTTAAAAAGTTTATCGTTGATCCACGCATTTATCGAGTTTAGGTAAACTTTCACACATCTTTGGTATTGGCCTATATATGGTTTTTGTTAAGTTTGCTTTGAATTGGAAAAGAAATGCGTTTGTTGTGCGTGCGAAAAAAACATGAATTTCAGTGTATTTTGGTTTTTTTTTTTGTTTTTTTTTTTTTTTTCAAAAATCTATACATTGTCGCTTGAACTGTCATAATCGGCGCTATCATGGTGTCCGTTCCGAAGGAAAAATTCTCCGATTTTGTACGAATCGGAGAATTTTGCTTCATGGTAATCGTTCCGATCTGCAGTCTACGTTTCATTGCGATGGGTTGCACTTTCTGCATCTGTTTTTGACAGCCAGACATCAATTTTGTAAAAAATGTAAGCAATAAAATAATTCTATTTAAGTTTTCTCATTGAAAATTGGTGTTTTAGGCAAAATTCGAATGAAAAAACAAGCAGCAAACAATATGAGCGGTTGGTTGAGTTGAGGAAAGCAAAGAGGTTGCTGATTTTTGCTGATGTCAAATGAATGCGTTGTGTGTGAAACAAAATTCAGTCTCCGACTGGATTTGCGTTGCGTAGAAAATTACTCTCCGAACGGATAGATACTATGATAGGGCCGAATATGTCAAAATTCATTAATTTTCAGAAAAGCTAATTGAAGTTTTTCATTATAAGGGATGTTTCCTTAAATGTAAAACGATATTTACGCTCCGACGCTGTCTGTTTAAGGGCTATATATTCTTTAAAACGATTCAGAGAAACAATGAGAAAGACATAAGCTATATTTTTTTTACAATTCCACACAATGCCACATCCACTTTAAAAAAAACGCCGTTTTTAGTTTGACCGTAAGAAATTTTAAAAAAAAGTGTACGAGCACCATAATAAGACATTCTGAGTATCTATATTTCGTTAACACAAAGTATTTTGTCACGGCCACTTTTTGAGGGCGTATTTCGCAAAAAAAGTACGATAAACTGTCGCGCAGAAGGTCTGGGTTCGATACCCAGCCGTAAAGCAACTCATGAATGTTTTTATGCATTTTGTAGGCACATAAGTCAAAACAATACTGAACAAGCATTTGAAGTTTGAAGACGTACGTTGTAGGTTAATAGGACGTATGTCAAAACAATTCTTAAATAAAAATTTGCTTAAATTGTATGCAAAATTTGACGTAAATACCAAATTTTGGCGTTTACGTCAAAACAATACGTAAAATTGACAAAATTGATAGATATACGTCAAAACCATTCTGTACATCTTTGCAACGGAAAGAGATAGAGCAAAATCTATAAAAGATTTGGAAAGAGCTACCCCTGCATACCAAACTAAAAATTAAATTTTGTCGTTTACGGTAACCCATTGGGTGACGATATGTAACACAGTCGACAAATGCGTCTTTGGGAGTCCGGCCAACCTTGATAGTAATTTACTTACTTACCAACCCCTTCAATCATGGACACATTGCTGCCAGTTATTCAGTCCGCGATCACTTGAGGGTTACACCGGTTCGGTCTTCCTTTTCCCTTCGAACCTGAAGGCTGGGATTTTTTGACTTGATTATTATTATTCATTCGCCTTATTTGCCTGAACCAATTTAGTTTATGTGTTTGTAACTTTTCTAATAACGGGTGGTTAAATTTAAAGGGCCGATGTTGATTTTGAATAAAACACAAATTATTTAGGAATATATTGGCATTTCTTTTTATTATGATAATATTGGTATGGTTCAATTATGTATGGAACAAAATATCAGTCAAATATGGCGCCGCGACCTCGGCGGCACACCTATATCCGATGGTTCAAATTTTCGATGACGCTGAAACATAATTGAGGTAACATGCCATTAATGTGCCGAATTATCTCATTCTTAAGCTCTTGAATTGTTGCTGGCTTATCGAGGTATACCCTTTCTTTCAAATAACCCCAAAGAAAAAAGTCCAACGGTGTCAAATCACATGATCTTGGCGGCCAATTGAATTAGCTGTGTTGCAAGTGGCGCCGTCCTGTTGAAACCACATATCGTCCACATCCATATCTTCCAATTCGGGCCATAAAAAGTTCGTTGTCATCTCACGATAGCAAACACCATTCAGGCTGACTGCCTGACCGGCCACATTTTGGAAAAAAATACGGCCCGATGATCAATCACTCTTGCATTATCATTCGCCCAAATGCGGCAATTCTGCTTATTGACGAATCCACTGAGGTGAAAATGTGCCTCATCACTGAAGATGATTTTCTTCGAAAATTGATCATCCACTGTTGCCATTTCTTGCCACCATTCTGACCAATGACGACGCTTAAAATGGTCAAGAGGCTTTAGTTATTGAGTCAATTGCACCTTGTAAGCGTGTAAATGCAAGTCTTTATGCATAATGTTCATCAACGACGAGCGTGAGAGGTGCAATCTTCAGCCACAGCAATATTTTCTGCATCACGAACTGAACGAGCATGTACTGGTGTTTTCACATCTCCCACAGACCCGGTTTGCTCAAATGTTTGCACGATTTTCCGATTGTACGCACATTTGGATGATTAAATTGACCGACAAAATCACGAAGTGCACGATATGCTTTTTGATTTGAACGCCCATTTTCGTAATAAGCCTGAATAACTTTAACGCGTTGCTCGATTGTGTATCTTTCCATAGTTAGTCTGAAATTGAGAAATGTCAAATGAAATGCAGAAAAAAACTTGAGTGTGGTGTGGTTCAGATTCAACATCGGCCCTTAAAATGTTACCACCCGTTACATCCCCATATCGTTCAGCACTCGGTCTCGGCGCCGTAGAGTAGGACTGGTAACTACCTCAAAATTGTTACATTTTTTCCAAGGTTGTGCATCGACAGGACTATGTTTTTTGATAGCAAATACTTTATCTTGCCCTCGTTAACTACATGACAAACGCGTTTCGCTTCGGATTTTCCTGTCTGAAAATTTGGTCTCTTGTCGATCTTGTTTGTAAACTTTCCGGGTCTGATTGATATTTGAGGGCATCTGTTATCCGAGACTGTTGTCTCTCCGATAACTAGCAATTTTTTACATGTTAGTTACACTGACGCGACGGCACAATCATAAACTTGGAGATTCTATTTATTTACCCACTACGGGATTGAGCGCTGCCGTTGGCTTTTCGACTCATCCACCACAATCTCTGTTCATAAGGCCTGGCTTGCTCAAGAGATTCCTAAATAACCTGTTGTCCGAATATGTCGAAGCAGTTTATTCACTTTATCCATCCTTACTGGGACTGTAGACGCCACCGTTGACTCCATTTTGGAAAATCTTCGCTCTCATCTGCTGCCGCAAAGTCTTTACACATGGATTAAGGCCCTATCTATCATTGTACTGGGTACTCAGCGGGCGCGACGAGAAGGCTGATAGTCGGAGTTGGTAGGCATAGCCTAGGTAAAATATAATCGCATTGCCTACCATTTCACCACCTTCATGCCCAACTAACAATTTCGCTTCGATAAAGCACTATCGAAGCTATTTCCCCTCCAGCAATATAACTTGTAGGAAGTCTTATGGAAAAACATTTGGTGCACTTTTAGGAAGCTATTTACTTCTATAAGACTTCTTTAAATACTTCTTATAAGCCTTAAAAAAATAACTTTATTTGCCATACAGAAGCAAATTATAGGCTTCGCTAAAAGTCATTCCGAAAATATTTGCAAACCTTATCGAAGTTGAAAAATAACATTATTTTTCCTATATTATTTACTTTTATTAATTTCAATCTCTTATAATTATTAAAACCCAAATTCGTTATGATGAAAGTATGAAATTCAATGCAATTAATTTTAAAAACTCTCATCTTACTGGGATTCGAACTCGCCTTCTCTCGCACGGTAGTCTAATACGCTATCCACTAGGCTGTACTCTCGAACATCAAAGACAAGTAAATACAACGCAGTACTTGAATCGTGTTGACTCATTCTCCGGTAGGTTCCCGATATTTTCACCTTTTTTTCCAATATTTACACCTTGTCCGATCTTTTCACCTTTTTCCGATCTTTTAACCTTAGCCTTTTTAAGCCTTCATTCGTAAGCTCTATACATGCTATGCTTTGGACTAACTTCGTGTGAAGTTCTACCGAAACATATTAACTTATGGTACATCTCCGGAAGCTTAAAAACAATCTTACAGAAGTAACGCCATCATAATTTCGGTAATGCTTGTGAATTTTCCTGCGTAATGTCTTAAACAAGCTTCAACCCAAACAATCGACTGCCAAAATGCTCAACCTCCGCGCACAAGTACTATATAAGGCCTATAGAAATAATTGCTTGTGGGAATTAAATATTTGTACCATATAGAATAATAATTGTTAGTTGGGTGAAACACCCCTATATATGCTGAACAAGCCCCATCCTAGACCTTGTTTTGGTGTATGGTCGATCTGCCAGGCCTGTAGAGCGTTATAAATGTGGCAGAAAGGCTTCAGATGCTCATACAGTGCGTGCTTCCATCCAGACTTGCTTTGGTACATGCATACTTCTATGACTTCTCCTAGGTATTTGAAGAATTCTGCTAGTGTTTTCTCCATACCATTGTGGAATTGTGACTATTTAGCAAGTTAAAAGTCAGCTAGACTTAAATCAGCTTCTTATTTTTTACACCGACTATGACAGTATTTCGATTATTTCATGTTCATCTCTACGAATCAATTTATTCGGCACCCAATATATCTGTCCAACACGATTTACATTTTGATACAACTTTTGAAAACCATTTCCGGAGTGGCAAAGCTCAAAAGTGAGCTTTTTCATTTTGTTACCTTTTCCTTACCTTAATGTGATTGGCAGGAGCTACTTAGCCAGCTCTGGTTTTCACATATCTTGGATATCTTGTTTCTGCCTGCGGACATTTGTAGACATTTTTCATCGAACAAGGGAATTTTTGTTTGCTGCTCGGGAGAAGCTAAGTACATAAGTTGGAGCCTTTAGAATGGCTTATTCACATTTTAGGCGTTGATCTCCAACATTTGCAGTGACATGGAACTCATCTATAAATTAAGTTCTATAAGGGAGGAATGTTGTAATTGCAACTTATCAATCTGACTCAATAAATCTTAAAAAAAGACGACAATAAAATAAAATGCTGGTTGTATGTTAAAGAATGTTAAACTACAAGATAAAAATATCCAAACTATGCCTGACATGTGCCATTTTAGTCCACGCATATCACAACCAAATTCTCAAAAGCTATATATATATATATATATATATACCTACACCACACAAAAACCCACCAATCCTTTTCCAACTGCATACAAACTATCGGTATGCTGACAGCAACTTTGAAAACATTAATTCCCAAACTGACATTTCATGCGACAAACTTTAAGCTGACATTTAATTCTGTCAACACTTCCAAATCACAGAAAATTAAAACTCTCACCTCTCAAACGAAACGCCTACACATCTGCAGCTGGTTGTCGTAAAAGAAAAAAACACAGAGAACTAGATACCACCACCAGTACATTCAAAAAGCCAATTTCAAGATCAACACTCACGGTATACGCGTGAAAACTTAATAACAATTTGCACGTCATATGCATCGAGTGCGCACTAGGAAACCAACCTCTCAAGCCTAAGCGTTGCCAACAATAGTACAAGAACTAATCTCCGGAATCAGTAAGCCCGACTCATACCGATCATGCACTTAATCAATTGCCTCTGCGCGCATGGCTCACCGGAACCCCAGACTCCGCTTTAATACTGCGATTCTGATAGATACCACCAAGTGGTGTGCAGTGCACATGCGCGCGTGCACACAGCAAGCACACAATCCGTATCTGATTATCCGCCATTTAATTACAATTGTTCAACTGCTGTATGGTAGTTGTGGTGCGCTGCCGCCAGAGGCTGCAAAAAAAGTGAAAAAAAAAAAAAACACAACAAACGTTAGATCGATTCAACGCGCATGCGCTGGTATGGAGTATGAATCATCATTGGCGACGCTAATGGGAAAACTTACTACTGCTTAATTTTGCGGCCGCGTTGTGGTGCAGCGTGGCTCCACGGGCGCTCCTTTTTCACTTAAATATACCGTCCACGCATTTTCGGCGCGCGATACCAGTTTGGTGACCCATTGGCGCAGTGTGCACGCCATGATTAGAGTTAGATTTGTGGTGATAGGTGTGCGCATGAATTGCACGACGACGACAACTGCTTCCTGCCCTTGACTAGTTGACTAGCCTCACGGTAAGGAGTCTGCCAGTGACGATGGACGATCAGCAATATCGTCATTTATATATTTTGGTTTATCTGGTGATAATAAGAATATTTTTAGTTTGACCCAATTCTGCGCTGATCCGTGCTACAACGAAGAGGATGTTGAGGTGAAATTTATAGCAGTTGTCTGCACGGTGAATGGTGTACATCACTACAGTCAGCAGGGTGATTATTTTTATCGAATTGGGTACACGGAAATAAATTGAGGTATCAGCGAAGAGAAATGGCGGTATGACAGTAGAAAAAAAATATAAGGACAACAAAGAGGAATTGATATGTCCTAAAAGCTGTCATCCTTTTTTGTCTTTTAAAATTGTTAAATAATTCTGATAATTAATTTTTTTATTTTGCGCAGACGAAAGAGTTGAGCTGCAAACTGACTTTTGAACGAATTATTCATTCAAATTAAAGAAAATGATCTAAGTCTTACGTAACCAATTAAGAAGACGTTAAAACGATCACCATTACATCTTAAAACATCGGAATCACCTGAGCTGATGCACAAAAAAAATTATTTGAAACGTGTACTCAAATTGATATCAATTCTTAATGGTAGAAATTTCTTGTAACAGTTTTATATGGAAATAAGCTGTCTGTCTTCACTGTAATCAAATCCGAAGATCTGCAATCTCTGATGTGTTGACCCTGAAAGCTCTTTCCATATATAAATAACCCCAGAGCTCTGCTTTACGGGAGAAGAAACTCTTGCCAGCTCATTGCGCCGAAAAAAGGTTGCAAAAACCCTAAACTATCTGTGAAACTTAAAAACCTATCGCATCAACATAGTGTAAACTAGCAAACTGCAATGTAAGTAAGTATATGAGTAAGCTGAGGTTGGTTGACAACTCACCAATGAAAAACTGCGATCAGTACTTATTAAGAGGAGGAATGTTTAGCGAAACGATAACGTATAGACTTCATGCTTAAATTCAGTTGCTTCCTCTTTACTTTGTGATCGCAAACCTTTAAATCCGAAGAATGCATCCAAAACCAGGTACAGCGAGTGACGATCTCCGTGAGGTGCAGCCCTGTGGAGATAGGGGAGGCTTACTACATATACACCGTCGGTCGTCGTCGAAGAAACCAGACGGTGGGAAACTTGCGACGGGCAGCGTCAGAACGGACGGTTCGAATTGATCGATGATTGAGGGAGGAATATTTCTCGTCGACCCCAATACGATGATGACTGGGGGGATGAAGATCCCTGGAACCTATAGCCCAACGAAGGGTTCTGCCGACAGATGCTCGCAGCCAAGGACGAGGCCTACAAGGCTAAGCTGCAGGTGAAGACGAGAGCTGCCATTGAGCTCTATAGGCAAAGAAGAAGGGAAGAACATCGGCTTTTCAGAAAGAAGAAAAAAGAGCAAGAAAAGCACGGGATAGAGGATATAGGGAGGTGCCTCTCCAGGAACGATGTTCGCAAGTTTTACCAAAGTGTAAATAGTCAAAGCCAAGGATACAAGGCTCAAACAGAATCCTGTCGAGATTAACAAGGAAATATCGGAGTAGAGACACAGTCGATGATGAGGATATGGAAGAACCACTTCTGCAGACTGTTAAACTGCGATGACGAACAACATCCCGCCGTCAGGCAGAACGAACCATTTAATATTGCCACCAACAGCGAAAACTGCCAACCACCCGACCTAAGTGAAATGAGGATAGCAATATCTAAACTCAAGCTTAACAAGGCCGGCGAAAATGACTCGGTAAGTAACATCCACCAACTCATAAGCCAAATCTGGTCGGATGAAAGCATGCCTGAAGAATGGAACCTCAGCATCGTTTGCCCGATCCCTCCGAGACACTCTGAACTGCGCCAACTACAGAGGCATAAGTATACCCAACATCGAGTACAAGATCCTATCTGCCGTAATATGTGAACGCCTGAAACCGTTTACCAACCTAACCTAATCGGCCCTTATCAGTGTGGTTTTAGGCCACAATCGATCAAATTTTCACATTTCGGCAGATCCTGGAAAAACCCAAGAAGTCCAAATCGATACCCACCACCTATTTATCGATTTCAAAGCCGCATACGACAGCATTTATAGAGACGAACTATACAGAGCCATGTCTAGTTTTGGTATACCGTCCAAACTCGTCCGTTTGTGTAGGATGACGATGGAGAATTCTCGCTGCACCATCAGGGTCGGAAACGACCTCACCAACACATTCGATACCAAAAAAGGATTTAGGCAAGGCGATGCGCTGTCATGTGACTTCTTCAATTTGATTCTTGAGAGGGTTGTGCAAAACTCCCGAGCCAACACCAGAGGCACAATTTTCCAAAAATCGGTGCAACTTCTAGCATACGCCGACGATATTGACATCATTGGTAGGACTCAACGTGATGTCATAGCCACGTTTGCTAGTATAGAGAAGGAAGCGGCAAAAATGGGTTTAGCAGTAAATGAGGGTAAGACTAAGTGTATGCTGTCAACACGAAAGGACACAAAACATCGACGAATTGGACAGAACGTCACCATTGACAGATATAACTTTGAGGTAGTACGGGACTTTGTATACCTCGGCTCCGCTATTAACTCTGACAACAACATCTCGTCAGAAATCAAACGAAGAATTACTCTTGCCAATCGCTGTTTCTTCGCGCTAAGAAGGCAATTTAGTAGTAAAGCCCTCACTCGAACTACTAAGGAGATCCTATATAAGACCCTGATCATCCCAGTCCTGTTCTACTGCGCTGAAGCATGTATAGTGCGTACCAAATCAGTTGGCCAATCTACTGCGCAGGTCTCTTAAAATTTATTATAAAATATCTTAAATTTCCCTTAAATCCTCTCTCTGCGCAATCGACCGTTGGCCAACGGATTTGGTACGCACTATATCAAAAGCGGATGAAGAAATCCTTAGTCGATTCGAGCGAAAATATCTTCGGAAAATCTTCGCATTGGACGTTTAAGATGGCTAGGACATGTAGAACGAATGGACGCCAATACTCCGGCTCGCAGAGTCTTCGATTCACAGCCAGACGTCCGACGCAATAGAGGAAGACCTCGCTTTAAGTAGCGCGCACAAGTAGAAACCGACCTCAACCAACTTGGAGTGCGCAACTGGAGGCAGTAAGCCAAGGACCGGGCTAATTGGAGAGGCATGTTGGTTGAGGCCCGGACTGTAGCGCCACTTAAGTAAGTAAGAAAGTATAACGAATGTTAGGAATAAGCAGGTCTGGCAGCGTTAGCACAAATTGGAAGAATATCTTTCGTCGATGCGTGAAAATGGGGAGTAAGACCTACCAAGTTTGAGCGCGGGTATATCGAAACGAGTAAGCGCGTACGAACTTTAAGAGTAGAGAGTACCAAGTGTGTAAAAGGCAAACGGGATCGCTTCTGGACAACGGAACAGTGTTACTGAAAATCTACTTCTTGTAGTTATATCGTAATTTTGTAGCGTGGGAAATTTAAGGGGGATAAAGAGATAATTATTGCGAAACATAGGAAGAGAAAATTGAAGAAGGAAAATTAAATATCGGCAAGGGAAGGAGGAGCCAATATAAATAAGGAAAAAAATATATAAGTAGAGATTTTAAATGTTAAGTCGTGTAGTGTTGAATTTTAGGAATCTGTTGGTTGTTTTGGGGCCGAAAATCCCAAGAAAATAGGAGAAAATACATTGGGAGAGATCTTGGGTACGCCTTTTTGCAAATTGGCTCGCTAAATCTATTTTTATAACTTGGGTTCACAATTTCCATTGTCCTTTCGGTTATTAGTCCTAGCATTTTTCCTTATCCATTTTCGTCGGGCAATTTTAAAGCCCCGGTTTCGTAATTTATCTATATAAAAATTACGTGGCTTCAAAATATTTTCGTTCACTTGGAGGCAAAAGCCGCTCCAAAGCTCGATTCCTCCCTGTACGGTGAGCAAGCCCAGTCTCGTTGCCTATCTATGAGAAGTTGCTAATCTCCGAGTGACTGATCTGTGTTTGACAGTTCGGTAACAAGAAGTATTTGTAATTACATGTTGCAGATAGTTGAAACCACAGAGAGTTGGTGTCGATATCATTTTTGTAAAAAAAAGTTGTTATAATCGACCTATAGCGTCAACGTCGTTTTCGAAGCAATCTTGAACGATGACGCCACCAACCCGAAACCCACTCCAAACAGTGGCCAAGAGCCAATGTGAATTGGTATCGTCCCAAATTTGATATTTTTGTTTGTTGACGTACCCAAATCATGGGCCTCATCGCTGAAGATGATTTTTCGATGAAAATTAGGGTGTCAATTTTAGACTGCTACAGAGCCCATTCAGCGAACACACGACGTTGTCTATGGTCCCTATGGTCAGCTCCTGAGTCAATTGAATTTTGTATGGGAGCAGGCTCAAGTCACGTAGCAAAATTCGCCAAGTTGTTGTCTGCAAGTTCAAGTTCTAGTGTTCTTGTGAGCTACGCGAAATTGTCTGCCTCAGATTCTCCTGCACACTCTCACGGACAGCGGTAATGTTTTAGGCAGATCTTGCGTTTGGTCGAAGTACGGATGTTGATTTTTGTAATCGAATTTATCCACCACACTGCAAATAGCTCTTTCGGTAGGACGGTTATGGAGACCGTAAATTTGGGAAGTGGGCGAAACGCTGCCTGAACAGAACACCCATTTTGATAAAACAATTTTATCATTTGTAGATGTTGTTGAACGCTATGTCCGCCCATGGTGATTTGGCAAAACAGACTGAATAAATCACAGCCAATTTGACAGATGTAGTTTCAACAATATGACCGCTATCAACTGTCAAAGTTCGAAAGTCCCTATTGGAAGACCCTTTAGTTTGTCAGTGAACCTCAGCCTCTGAGAACCGAAAAATGGCATACTACCTTATCCAAATGTAGGAACGTTTCGGGGTGTTCATACAGTTTGTATTAATTAACTGGAAATTACTTAACGTGTTGATCAGCTTGAGACACCTTTCGATTGTGTTGAAACATCTTTTGCTAATGGATTTAAGACCAAATTTACCAAAACATTTGAATGATACAATCGCAACCGAATATTAACCAAGCCCGACATGTTAATTGTTCGTCCGTCAAGCTTAAATCAGTTTTAGTTCGCGTTTGCTGTAGGCCTTATAGGATGGTCTATCCTTATTTTAAGGCACCTGTAACTAGAGTGTACTTGGGCTTAGAAGTGTCCATCACTCTTACTAACAACTTTTCCAAGTAAAACTAAATTATGAGGCTGTTTCTTTGGTGAACAAAATTCAGAATCATACCCAGCCTAAAAGTAAGCATGCTTTAAAGGTATTGACAAAACAAACATGGAACCGTTGTGGGACGGCCGAAAGAAGCGAAGCTTTTACGTATTGGCCCGTGTGACGTTAACGTTAACAGTACGGTGACGGTCAAGATTTTAATTTTTCTCGGTTCACTCCCCATCTTCCAAGTGCGCCATGGAGGGGGAAGTTAACGTTACGGTGACGATTTCATCTTTTTGAATAAGTTTTATACGTGATACACTTCTTCAAAAAGTTTCTGTAAAAGCTTCGGAGACAATTATGAAAAAAAAAAAACAATCGAACGAACATTTATTCTCTCAAAATTTGTAAGGTCACTCTTGTTAACTAAGTTCATATTCAGGTAATCTGACCAATTTCAACATGGCCTAAAGAGTCATGTACCAGGAGAAGCTTTTGTTAGTAACCTCAACCATCCTTTTTGTATATCAATAGATCTAATTATAGTATAGGGCTACCTTGTTTTAATGACTTCTCAAACTATTAAAAAAAAACAACGACATCTATTGGTGTAGTAACGAAAGCAATTCTCTTTGGTTCTGATACATAATTTGAATTTCTAAAAAAGATTTAATCCGTATAAATCTTAATAGACGATGACAATCAGGGTCTACCTTCCCAAGCTGCACTAGATATATTTTTCTCCATTTCGATGATATACCCTAAATGTGTATTACTATGTTTTTCTTATTTTACAAATTTCCAATCAGCACATTCCCATCTCTTTTCAAAACCATCTCTCAGTGTACACTTTCGTCGATGCCAAACATTAAAAAAAAAAAAACGCCTGCCACATCCCGATTGCATTCAGTTCATTACCTTGGGGCGATAATAACAACGAAGGATATGCCTCCTCTACCCTAAAACCAAATTATTTAACCCGACGAATTCAATTAGAGCCACACAGCACAGCCCAGGCATGTACCGCACCAAATCTCACGACTGTCCCAGCCAGGAAAATCTCTCTTTTTATGCTTTCTGTCTGCAAGAGATGCTTCACTGTTCTTCTGGTTCCATTTTTTGTGTTTGTTTACCTTCCCCTCACATCATTTCGGCTTGGTGTTCTTCCTGCCTTGGCATCTTCTTGTGAAACGTCAAAGCGCGTATATGGCGTATATCCACCACAAAACGCAGGAATTAAATCGAAAGAAATCAGTTATTGCGTTGGCGCACAAAAACGATGTCTTCGCCCGGATTTCGAAAATCTCCATCAATCTCTGCATAGCCTGCCCCGCATCGCCACACACACCCTCCTAGGAGTTTTGTGTGCTCTGGCCCAAAGGGGCTCGGCCAAGCATCACTAAAGTGTTCAATTCACAAAAGCAAAGATAGGACGTACCACGTTGGGTTCATCATCAATTTCCGCACAAACAAGTGGATTCCTTGGAGGCTGATGTGCGGATGGAATCATTGCACAAACAGCAGCCAGCACAGCATCATCATCATCCGAGGCGCACATCACCTCGCGTTAAGGTGTTCCGCACCGGATCGGGACTCATTCAGTCAATCTCTATCGCTATCTCGGTCTACCCTTCGTTAACCACTGCCTGATGCCTAATTAGTGTAATCGCACGGAAATTATACTCAGCGGTGCATGGTCGGAAACGCTTGAGATGCGCGCGAGCTCTCAAGAGATACTGGGTGGATGCGGAGTGTGTAGGCGCGTGGGCGTCGGATCACTTGAGTTTCCTTGTTCGGTTTTTTTTTTTGATTATTTTTGACATTTGCCTTTGTGTGTTGCGTTTACGTACCTTTAGCGGATGTTGTTCGGAAGATTTCCAGAGAAAAAAAATAACAACTCGAGGAGAAATTTTCGGAAAAGGAGATTCGTTTCGACCGTTCTAACGGGAACTAACTCATTACGAAAAAGGAAATTACCTATAATGTGCTGAATCACGGTTCTCTCTATTGCTCGGTACTAGCGGTGTTAGGTTATTAATGAACTGTGAGCAGTCTTAGACAACCCGCTACCATATGGGGTTATTGGAGTGCAATAAACGCTATCTCGGAGTCGTGCGTTGATTGTGTGCAGTGTTCTGTTAGGTTGGACACATTTGGCATTTTACTAACGATCGTCACACCGAAAGCGGCGCTCTCGTGTTAATGGCATCACTTTGCTCCAAATATGGCACGGATGATGTGCGCAACGGTGGTAATATTTGCATATCGATCGAGAGGCGATCCATCGATTCTGTTAGTGGTAATTTTGTAGGTTGGAAACGATTAGGTGGACTTTTGTAATTTTGTGGGTCACCACCGATGGAGATTTATTGTCGGCAATTTGTCCGTTACGGAAGGTGTTACAAGAAGAGTTGGTTGGTAATTTGTTGTCTTCTGAGGTGTACAGCGCCATTGTTGGGGAATACTTTGTCAGTTGGAATTGAGTAAAAGTAATTGGTGATGATGCTCCCACAGTCTTGAGCACAGTTTGCAGCTCAACTCTTTTGTCTTGGGAAAGTCTGGTTGTGATATTGTACGTTCTGTTATGCTTTTAGATTACTAGAATGACTGACATTTCAAAATTGTATTCTTATTATGCTATGAGGGCATCAAAATCAACAACTACTAATTGTTTATCAGGTTTTGATAGACCATACCTAAGGAAATGCTTTCTAATGGTGTTAGTAACTTTTTGTTTGTTTACAAAGACGTCTGCTTTGAAGCCGTCAGTGGATTGATTAACGTTAAGGAGACATGGCTGCAAATGGGATGCATCTTGTATTTTATATGCATGAACATTTCATGATGCTAACGTTGACTTGGGTCACTTGTTTTTGAATAGGAACACTTATTCGTTGCAGATAAAGTGCAAATGGGATTACTGACCACTTGAGTATACCTGATGTGCCTTTTTCGCCAACCATAATGGCATTCATGATTCAAGACCTATGGAATTTCGCAGCCAAGAATGAAGCTTTCAAAGTTACAGAAAATACTCGAAATATGAAAAAATTTACCCGATCAGACGTAATAGTTCAGCCAAGACAAAAAGAGTACCCGATGACCTCAAAGTTGCAATCGACGATGTGGGTCCCACCTTGATCATAACATATGCTTAGCTTTTTCAAAGCAAAGACAGCGATGGGATCTCGTTTGATCCGGCATATAATGTCAATATCATAAGAGTATGCTATGATGATATCATGATGTTTACATAGGGGTTTTGCACAAGCCTCCTAAGAATGCAGTTAAAAAAACCACAAAACAATGCACAGACATGTTTCAATCCTTTAATTGTAGGGAACCACGAAATATTTATTTTAATTTTCTCCTCAAAGTTTTAAAGTTTATTTTAAATAGTATTTGGAGGCCGACTATTTGATTCGCGACATTGCTGATGAGGATGCATGATGGCTGGAAATAAGCTCATGAAGCTGAATTAAACTATTACCTAACTATTGCCTACCATTTACGACTCTCAGCCTTCTCGTGGCGACCATCGAGTATTTAGTAGTACCTTGACTCTACATAGGGCTTAAATCCCTGTGTAAAGTATTGACAGAAGATAGCGAGGGAAGATGTGTCCTCACACTAAGGCACATAGACCTTTTCCAGCACATCAGAAGAAGAATTCCTATGATGGAATCAACGGTGGGCATAAAACCGATGTAAAGTGGACAAAGTGAAAAGCCTGGATGAGCTGCTTAGACATATTCGAACAACAGATCATTTAGAAATATCAAAGGTTAGTCAGGCCCCTTGATCATAGATGGTGGTGGAAGAGCAAAAAGGCCAACGTCAGCCCTCAATCCTGTACTGGATACTAATGCCCCGTGTTCTAGGGTTATAAATTGGACCTCCAAGTTCAGGTTTGTGCTTTGGTTAAACTACCCACTCATGGAAACAAAAGAGCAAAAGAGGAAAGGACTGATCTTATTGTTGATGACCATGCTAAACGAAAAACGAAGTTTGTATCTGAACCTAGAATGTGAGATCTTTAAACAGGGGATATGCAGCTCATTAGACATAAGCTGCTACAAAGCAGACATTACTGCCATCCAGAAAATACGATGGTATTACCTCTTAGTTAAAACATAGTTGATGCTGAGAATATGGAAGAACCACGGTGATGACGAACAATCTCCAGCTGTCAGGCAGAACAAACCCTTCAATATTGGCGACTACAGCGAAAACTACCATTCACCCGACCTAAGTGAAGTGAGGATACCAATATCTTTACCTAAGACTAACAAGGCTGCCAGCAATGACGGCATTCTCGCCGAGCTTAATAAAGTTTGTGGAGATTATTTTGTAAGTAAACCGATTACCTCCCAGGACTAATTGAACTACTATCCGAAATTCCTGGTCTTGACATGATCTGTGCGGTTACTGACTAAAGACATGTTTCAATAAAAGATTCTCAACGGAGATCACAACCAGAGAAGCATGGGTTAGCAATAACCCACCAAATTGCCAAAATGGCCGAAAGTGGTTTACGGATGGTTCTAAAATGAACTCAGGGGTAGGAGCTGGTATGCATGGACCAAATCGGAACGCCTCAATACCTATGGAAAAAAAACCCCAGTGTATTTCAGGCAGAGCTCCATGCCATCAAAGAATGCGCAAACCTAATACACAATTCAGGTATTAAAGGCGCCAACATCCATATATTTACGAACAGTCAAGCAGCTATAAAAGCCCTTAGCTCACTCATTATTGACTCCAAATTAGAACTACACTGCTTCAATTCCCTCCAAACACTTAGTTCTAGGAACAAAACCAGATTATGGTGGGTCTCCGGACATAAGGGGGTTGAAGGCAACGAAAAAGCTGATGAACTAGCCAGAAAATGTTCGGAAACCCCTTTCATTGTACCTGAACCCTTCTGTGCAATATCCAAATCAGACATAAATCTGGTTATAAAAGTCTGGGAACAACACAAATGTTATTCATACTGGGAGAACATCCCAGGCCTAAGACAGGCCAAAAGAACTATTCAGCCCTTCAAAGCAGATGCCAACAAGATACTAAATCTTCGCAGGCACGATATTAAAAACTTAGTAGGCTACCTAACGGGTCACCATGGTCTGCGGTATCACCTAAATAAAATGCATTTAGTCGACTCACCGGAGTGCAGACACATCATATGTGAATTCCCGTCCTTTTATGGTATAAGAAGTGAATCTTTCTTCAGGGAAATATTAAGTACCGAAGAACTAAGGAAATCCAATGCACAATGAATGTGTTATCAGCTACATTAGGAAAGTAGAAGCGCTACTCACCTAAACAGACATCTGATGGCAAGCACAATAGATCTTTTAGGTCGACGTGCATCTTATTGCTTCGGCAAGTCAGATTTAAAAAAAAAACCGTTTACCAACAACCCTCATGAGTGTGGCTTTATGCCAGGAAAACCCACAACTGATCAAATCTTCTGAAAAAAAAACAAAGAAGTCAAAATCGACTCTTACTACCGCTGTTCTTCGATTTCAAGGCCGCATACGACTGCAAACTAAGCAGACCAATGCCTTGTTTTGGCATTCCAAAATGCTCTGATCCATCAGGGTCGGCAATTACTTTACCGAAACATGCTATAAAAGTATTTATACCAGGTGACGCCTTTTGTGTGACTTCTGTTATAACCGTTATTCTTCTGGGTATAAGGATCAAACTCAAACCCAGCACTGCTATACCGCGCTGAAGAATGGACCGTATCAAAAACGATTGAAGAAATCCGGTCGTTTTGAGCAAACAATTCTTCGAAAAAACTTTGGTCCCGTTTGCGTTGACGGGCTATGAAGAAGAAGATTCAGACAAGAACTATACTAGCTGTACAGCGACATTTCTGATGGCTTACCAGCGGACCTTTTTAAATACGGTGGTGATGGTTTGGTAGGGAGCATGCACCGAATCATCAACCAAGTATGGGTGGAAGAAATCATGCCCGATGACTGGACTATCAGCTCCATATGCCCCATCGTCAAAAAAGGCGATCCTATGTCTTGCAAGAACTATCGAGGCATATCCCTGCTTAATGTCGCATACAAGATCCTATCCAACGTACTGTGTGAACGTCTAAGACCGTTCTGCAACACACTAATCGGCACGTACCAGTGTGGCTTCCGGCCAGGCAGATCGACTATAGACCAACTTTTCACACTGAGGCAAATCCTGGAAAAGACCAACGAATTTCAAGTCGAAACTCACCACCTGTTCATCGACTTCAAAGCAGCGTATGATAGTATACATCTTCAGGAGCTCTATATGGCGATGGCCGAATTCGGAATCCCAGCAAAACTGATTCAGCTGTGTCGCGTGACGCTGGAAGCTCCTTCGAACTATTTCAAATATGTACCGGATTTCGGCAAGGAGACGCGCTAAAATGTGACTTCTTCAATCTTGTACTGGAGCAGATAGTCCGCAGGGCAGGTGTTAACACGCACTATTTTCAACAGGTCCGCCCAGCTGCTGGGCTATGCAGACGATATTGACATCACCGGTCGCTCCCAACGTGCCGTGATAAAAGCGTTCACGGAGATTGAAGAACAGGCGAAATCCGTTGGCCTTGAAGTAAATGAGGCCAAGACAAAGTACATGCTATCGCCAAACAATCAAGCATCTGTCCACCGTCTAGGACAAAACGTCACTATTGATAGCATCAATTTCGAGGTAGTTAAAGAGTTCACCTATCTCGGAGTTAACATAAACTCCACGAATGACAACCTAGTGAAGATCCGTCGAAGAATTACCCTAGGAAACCGTTGCTACTTCGGTTTGGCGAAACAACTGGGCTCAAAATTCCTTACTCGAAGGAAGAATTTTGTGCTCCAAAAAACCCTTATCCTGCCAGTTCTGATTTATGGTGCCGAGTGCTGGACGATAAGCAAGAAGGGAGAGCTGATACTGGGCTCATTCGGAAGAAAAATACTTCGGCGGATTTTTGATCCTGTGCACGAGGAGGGCGAATGGAGGAGAAGATACAACCACGAACTCTATGAGCTGTACTAAGATGTGGATGTAGTCCAAAAAGCCAAAACACGTCGACTACATTGGCTCGGCCACATCGAGCGAATGGAAAACAATGCTCCAGCTAAGAGGATCTTCGAAACCCAGCCTCCAGGTTCGAGAAGGCAAGGAAGACCGAACCTCCGTTTCAAAGACCTAGCGATCGCGGATGCCAGAGTGCTTGGTCTAGACAACTGGTAGCAGCCAGCCAGGTATCATGGAGGATGGAATGCTGCAGTGTCTCAGGCAAAGACTCTTCACGGGACGGGCGCTCGATAAGTAAGTATGTACAGCGACATTGAGCTGGTCAAAAAACTTCGCATTGGACTTTAAGATGGCTAGGAAATGTAGAGAAAGTGGCCACCACGCAGTGTCTTCAATTCTTAGCCAGACATCGGATGTAAAGGGTGATCCATTTCGAGGTACCCTACTTTTTTAAAGAAAAAAACACAGAAAATTCAAATTTAATGGAGAATGTTTATTATCATTTGAAAGAACATTCTTTGGCATTTATTTTTTGAAGATTATGTCTATCAAATGTTGGCCGTTGCTACGTCGCAGATGGTCCATCCGTTGAGTCCAATTTTCGATCACTCGTTCGAGGATTTCGACTGGTAACTGGCGAATGACACGCGTGATGTTTTCCTCCAAGGCCTGAATCGAAGCGGGTTTGTTGGCATAAGCTTTTGTCTTTCCATATCCCGACAGGAAAAAGTCTAACGGTGTGATATCACACGATCTTGGTGGCCAATCGACCGGCCAAAAACGTGAAATTATGTGCTCACCGAAATGTTCTCTCAATAAGTCCATTGATTGATGCGATGTGTGGGAAGTGGCGCCGTCTTGCTGAAACCAAATGTCGCCGAGATCACGAGCTTTAATTTCAGGCATCAAATAGTAGGTTATCATGGTCCGAGTTGCTGCGAACGGCGCCGAATCGACTCTCCACGGTCTTCGTGTACACTCTCAGCTATGGCCGCTATATTTTCTTCACAGCGTGCTGGACGTGGTCTATTCGGTCGAATATTATCCAATAATGAATGCTGGGTCTCAAAATGGGTGATGGTGTTGCGAATAGTACGCTCAGTAGGCCGATTATGTTGACCATAAGTTGAGCGAAGTGCACGAAACACATTCCTCACAGAACGTGAATTTTCATAATAAAGTTGAACAATTTGTAAACGTTGTTCACGCGTAAGTCTTTCCATTATGAAATGCCAAACAATACTAAACAAAAATAACATGACAGCATGACACGACTCACACGTGATCTGTCAAAAAAGCTATTGAAAAAAGTATCTCTACTTGGATCACCCGTTAGTAGAGGAAGACTTCGCCTTAAATCGAGTGCACAAGTAGAAACTGACCTTAACCAACTTGAGGTCCGGAGTATGGACCGTAGTAAGTTGTATTTCCAAATCGTTGGTTCTACTGATGCTATAAGTTCTTGTCCTTTGTCCTTTCATCTAAGTAATGGTATGCTATAACCGTCATTTTTTACGCTTTCGAGATTCATTAGATTTTATTGTTTCGTCATCATATTGGAGGATGTAAGATCCAGATACATGTCTATCACTTAAAATAAAGGCTTTTACGAACATTTAACAACAAAATTACACATAACTTAGCATATATTCCACGGATTAAATTTCATGAAGTCATAAATGACATTGCCTAATGGATGATCAATCCGAAAAGCTTTTGTTTGAGTAAATGTTCAACAATATCAAATAATCTCTAAAACAGGTTCCTATAGAAAATACTATTGCAAAAATTAAATTGTTGTTATCTTTTGAAAAAAAAAATCATCAGGTGGCAAAATAACCGGCGCTACACCTACCCGTTTGCAGCTCATACAAGTACTAATACCATAATTTCTACACATAACAAGTTTACGTAACGCGCGTCTATCTTGATGGGATTATAACACTCCAATAATTGTCATCCGCTAAAAATAATATCCAATGCAACAGTAAAAAAGATAAAAATCCATCCAATACCCACATCAGAGTTCGGGTCCAAATCTAAGCCCCGAAAACAACATGTATCTACAAATCTCACTCAACTGTGACCAGGCCAAAAATAAAAGCAAAGAAACAACAGCCGGAATAAAAAGGCAAAAAAACAACAGAAAAAAAATTATAATAATAATAATGAACCATTGATCGAATTAATAATCGTGTGATTCAAGTATCAACAACAACGCGGGCTCGGAGCTCCTTTACCACCGCACGCCGCCGCACCTCGTCTGAGCGCGGTTCTTCTTCGCTTCCTCAAAGGAAACTGAAGGCGAAAATAAATTAAAAATCCATTCAAACAAGCCCGGTCCAGTGGACCGACCTCGCAATGATGGGGGCAGCACTTGGTCCCCATACACAAAACTCTGTATGTAGTAGATACGCGTACGAGTATCTCGATCTCTGTACAACAGGTAGAAATATTTTATTCGTATGATTTGTTGAGGTGGATTCACCTTCAGGTACGGTGTGCTGTGGTGCGTCGTCGTTTGTTGCGTTTGCGTTTCCAGGGAACAGAAATAAATCTCTCCTCATCTCGCGGGTAAGATCCCCATCCCTATGGTATCCATTGGATTTCTTTGTTTTGTCATCGAGTTCAATTTTTTGTTTGCCTGTGTCAGAAACTCATATCCGACAAATGGTGCGCTTGTGCGTGGTGATAAGAGGGCGCGGGAGATAGCCCGCTCCAAATGGCCAAGCCCAAATAATCACAAGACCATGGAAAATCGTAAAAAAAAAACGAACGAATTGAACTGATCCGCGTTCAAATATCCACTCTGATGCGGTGGTGGTGTTGCGCGTTCTTCACGAGTTCTTTTTATGGATTTCTTTGTCTGGATTTTTTTTGTTGTCTTGTTGTTTGTGGTATGTATCTAGACCGGCCCGCAGAACTCTGAGCAACAGGTTGAAATGTTTTTTATGGCGAATTAACCGAATGACTGGCTGCTGCTGTTGCATAGATATACAGCCCGCGGTGTATGTGGTGGAAGAGTGCGGTGGTATATATAAAACCGACACGGATTGTGGTGTCAGGTGGTTTCTTTGAATCATAAACACTACCAACTACCATCATACTCATATGCGGTATATGTGGGTGGAATTTTATTATTCTAGTGATTTTCTCTCCCATTTTTTTTTTTTGATCTTTTTGTCTTCTGAGCCGTTGTTCGTTGGTGTACCAACTCAATCTTTACAGATACAGGTGATGATCATAAAACATGGGGTCTACTCAGCGGGGAGGATCACTCTTTTTGGGGCAGAAGATCTCTTGATTGATTGACCACACTATGGACCGGCGATTAAATTAATTTGCTCTTTGTTTTTGTGTGGAAGATTTCGTCAAATCGTAAAAATGAAGACCTGCCTTATGATTGTGAGGCTGATGATGATGATGGTGGTGCGGATGCGGGGCGCATCAATCGTTGCTCGTTGATATAATGTTTACTTAAGATTTCTGTTTTGTTTTGTTTTAAACGGGCTTCAAGCTTTTAATGTTGCGTGCGTTTTGTGGGTCAGACAATTAGGGAAATTTATAGACCTGTCATTAGGTTAATGATAACAAGTGTGCGATAGATTGAATCAGATTATTTTGGAAAGTATTGTTTGTTGTATGGAGGAAAATCAGAAATGAGAGGGAAATCTAATACTTCAAATTAGTTGCGAAGCTCGTAATGGAATTTTGTCTGGGGATGTGTGAATATGGGTGTAGTACGCGAAGAAATCTTCCTTAAGGAAGAGGGTATTTATTTACCTAACTAGACATCAACGAACATGCCTCTCTAATTACCCCGGTCCTTAAATAAATGCCTGCAGTTGCGCACTTCAATTTGTTTGAGTTGTGCGGATCCGCTTAAGGTGAGCTCTTCCTCTACTACATTCGACGCGACGTCTGGGTGGAAATCGAAGACTCTGCGAGCCGGAGTATTGGTGTCCACTCGCTCTGGGACATCCTAAACGTCTAATTCAGAGTTTTTTGACTATAGATATAACGGGTGATTTTTTAGCTGGTTTGGTTTTGGCAACACTGGTTTTGACAGCTGACGTGTGTTTAGTACCTTGTGTCACTGTCAAACAGCTTCAGTTTGGTTTGCAATTTAACCATGGATCGTCTTACAAATGAACAACGCTTGCAAATTATTGAATTTTACTATCAAAATTCGTGCTCGGTTCGAAATGTTCATCGCGCGCTGCTTCCATTTTATGATCGGCATTCTCGACCTTCTGAGCAGTCTATTCGGAAGATTGTGACCAAATTTCGCACCAAATTTACTTTGTTGGACATTAAACCACCAACACGTTTACGTACTGTGCGTAGTGAAGAAAATATTGCGGCCGTATCAGCTAGTGTGACAGAAGACCGCGAAATGTCGATTCGGCGCCGTTCCCAGCAGTTAGGCCTTTGTTACAGCACTATGTGGAAAATTTTGCGGAAGGATTTGGGCGTAAAGCCTTTTAAGATACAGCTGGTGCAAGAACTAAAGCCAGCCGACCTACCACAACGCCGAATTTTTGGTGAATGGGCTCTTGGAAAGCTGGCCGAGGATCCGCTTTTTTATCGAAAAATTGTGTTCAGCGATGAGGCTCATTTTTGGTTGAATGGGTACGTAAATAAGCAAAATTGGCGCATTTGGAGTGAAGATCAGCCAGAAGCATTGCAACAGCTACCAATGCATCCCGAAAAAGCCACTGTTTGGTGCGGTTTATGGGCCGGCGGCATTATTGGGCCATATTTCTTCAAAGATGATGCGAATCGCAGCGTTACTGTCAATGGTGAACGCTACCGAGCGATGATAACAAACTTTTTTTTGCCCGAAATGGAAGTTCTTGACTTGCATGATATGTGGTTTCAACAAGACGGTGCCACATGCCACACAGCACGCGAAACAATGGCGCAATTGCGAGGCGAGTTTGGTGAACAGTTAATTTCACGTTTCGGGCCGGTCAATTGGCCGCCTAGATCGTGCGATTTGACACCATTAGATTATTTTTTGTGGGGGTATGTCAAGGCTAATGTCTATAGGGACAAGCCCGCTTCGATTGACGCACTGGAAGCCAACATCCATGCATTCATTCGTGAGATACCGGCCGATATGTGTGAAAGAGTATGCCAAAATTGGACTCAGCGGATGGGCTACCTGAGACGCAGCCGCGGTCAACATTTGCATAAAATTATCTTTAAACATTAAATTGCAAGGTTCAAACTATCGATTCAAATAAATATTTCATTCATTTTTTCGAACTTTTTGTGTTTTTTTTTAAAAAAAGTTCTGAGCCTCTTAAAAAATCACCCGTTATGGTGATGTACAGCTCGTACGACTTGTGGTTGAATCTTCTTCTCTGTCGTGTCCGTCAACTCAAATGGGACTCCGAAGATTTTTCGAAGAATTGTTTTCTAAAAACGTCCAAGGATTTCTTCATCCACTTTTGAAAGGGGCCATGCTTCAGCACCATAGAGGAGGACTGGGAATGGTCAGAATCTTGTATAGGATCTCCTTAGTAGTTCGTGTGAGGGCTTTGCTACTAAATTTCCTTCTTAGGCCGAAAAAAACTGCGATTGGCAAGAGTAATTCTTCAATAGCGAAGCCGAGGTAGACAAAGTCCCGTACTACCTTAAAGTTATATCTTCCAATGGTGATGTTCTGACCAATTCGTCATTGTTTTATGTCTTTTCGAGTTGAAGAAATGCTTACCCTCATTTACTGCTAAAAACATTTTTCCTGCTTCCTTCTCTAGAAGTTTGTGCCTCCAGTGTTGGTTCGAACTTCTTGGCGTTTTTCCAGAATCTTCTGAAGCGTGAAGATTTGATCAGTTGTGGACTATCCTGGCCTAAAACTACATTGATAAGGGACGATCAGGTTGCTGGTAACTGGTTTCAGCAGTTTACATATTACCGCATATTGCCGTATTGCGTTCAATTCTTCAGGCATACTTTCATCTGACCAAATATTGCTTATGAGCTGGTAAATGTTCTCCACCGGCCTTATAAGCTTGACGGGGAGGCTGTTATTTCCAGCACATTGTGAAAACATATTAGTATCCTCACTTCACTTAGATCGGGTGGTTGGTTGTTTTAGCTGTCATCGTCAAAATTGAACTCGTTCTGCCCGACGGCAGTGGAAGATTGTTCGTCCTCGCCGTTTAACTGTCTGCTGAAGTAGAAAGATCTTTCCTTGTTTATCTCAACAGGATTCTATTGCCGCGTTGTAATGTTCTACGTTTACGGACTATGAAGACGAAGAC
Organism: Rhingia campestris; assembly: GCA_932526625.1. Classification (NCBI taxonomy): domain Eukaryota; kingdom Metazoa; phylum Arthropoda; class Insecta; order Diptera; family Syrphidae; genus Rhingia; species Rhingia campestris. The sequence goes on from OW052182.1 coordinate 171,816,360, forward strand.
TCAACCACAAACTTTACGAGCTGTACAGTGGCATAGAAATTGTCAAGCACCAATAAGTTACAAGTATAGGGTGGACAATGGATATCAATACTCTAACCTTGAAGTGCGCAACTAACTGACGGGATAACAGCACCACGAAAGAATAAGTAATAGTCAGTGCGGAGAACATTTTTCGAAGGAGGACCAAAGGAGGAGGTGGTGCAAGCCTATACGCAGTTCTCACCTAATTGGTCAGTATTCATGTTTCCACGTCTACCATTGTTCACGAAAATAAGTGTCCCCTCTCTTAGGGCCCGGAGAGGTTGCGATACCCATTATTTTTCGGCCCCTTATTTTGAACTACTTCTGACCTTAAATAGATTTTTAATTATATCTAGGTCGCTTGTCATTAATTAAAGCCTAAACTGGTCTCCGACCCAATGCGATTGTTCCAAAAGTTTGAAAAATAAGCAAGAACTCTACGGATTTCATTCGAAGCTTGTCTACGTTAAGCATCAGACTCGAGCAAGGTTTTAACTACAGGTATTGCCGGTGATATTTGGATTTATAGCTCTCTTTTCCATTTTATAAATTTGTACAAATGTACACCCACTAATTGATGTCTCCCGTTTGATTTGAGGTCACTTGTAGGATTACTCAGTTCTTAAATCTGGGTTGTTCAGGGTGTGGCATGAAGCATAATTATCTACTCACTGTAGGTAAAGTTAGGTTAGAGTGCCTGCCAGCACACCTAGACCAGTTTTTGGTCCATTGAGATACCACGTGGATCTCGTCCATTCTCCTTGTTACCTGTAGAAAAAAGCCAATCTGAGCTATCAATGAAACGGAGGAGACTTCTCACTCGAGTTCGACAAATCGCAGAGGTTTTGAAGGAAGTAAGCTTCACTCACTGTAGGTAAAGTTAGGTTAGAGTGCCTGCCAGCACACCTAGACCAGTTTTTGGTCCATTGAGATACCACGTGGATCTCGTCCATTCTCCTTGTTACCTGTAGAAAAAAGCCAATCTGAGCTATCAATGAAACGGAGGAGACTTCTCACTCGAGTTCGACAAATCGCAGAGATTTTGAAAGAAGTAAGCTTCACTCACTGTAGGTAAAGTTTGGTTAGAGTGCCTGCCAGCACACCTAGACCAGTTTTTGGTCCATTGAGATGCCACGTGGATCTCGTCCATTCTCCTTGTTACCTGTAGAAAAAAAGCCAATCTGAGCTATCAATGAAACGGAGGAGACTTCTCACTCGAGTTCGACAAATCGCAGAGATTTTGAAAGAAGTAAGCTCCATGATGGAGCTTCCTTTTGTTTGATAGAGCCGGGAAGTTACAAAAAAGACGAAGAATTGCTTCTTCTTCCTCTTCGTCCTAGAATCGTTCGAATGAATGCCTAGCCTTTCTGCCTGCTAACATTTTAGACAGTGTCGAGTGATGACACCTATAGTGGCACGAATTTATGGTCTAGCGAGCGAGATCAATCTCTTGAATCTTCTTAAATCCAGCTTTGGTACAACTTGTTTGGATATCTGAGAATTGATGTGCCGTTAGTGAACTTTTGGATGTAGCGATGGGAATAATTTAATTTATTTCCATGTCTTGAGAGTTCGTCAGCATAGAGATTCACTATGTTCGGGCTCCCAACATAGGGGACTGATTCCAGAGATTTGATGGCGGCTTGGCTATCTGAGAAGATGCTAATATACATGGACCATTCTCTTTCAGCCAAGATAAGGCTTCTTTGATTGCCATGAGTTCCGCCTGGAACACACTGCAATGGTTAGCCTGTCAGAGAAGACACCAGCACCCACTCCATCATTTGTTTTGGAACCATCTGTATATAAATGGATCGAATCTGAGGTTTGCTGAGGTTTGTTACTTTCCAATGAAGATCTGTATGGGATTTACGTGGTAAGGGTGTAATCGATGTTTTCAGAAATATTTGTGTGTTCATTTAGAATTATTGTTGACTGGTCAGTTTGTACTGTTCGATGGCTTTAAGTCGGATGGCTACCATTTGCTTGCCAAAGATATCAAGGGGAAGAAGGTGAAATAGAATGTCTAGTGCTGCGGGGAATGTTGTATGAAGTGCGCCACCGATGTACTGATACCCAGTTTTTTGCATTTTGGCTAGTTATTTGCTGTTTATAGCTATCTTTAGCGCTGCTCACTAAACTATAGAGCCAGTGCATGAAACGAGATTGTATACACCCCACTTAATGCCACTTCTTGCAAGAAAGTAAGGATAAAGTGCGACTGTTGCTTTCTTTACTCTTTCTGTTATGTTGGGCTTCCTGTCCAAAATAAATCGCAGGTATTTAGCTAGTTCGAATCTGTTTAGTGATGGGGGTCAATGTGTGGAATTCTACATTTCCTATAGTGAACAGGACATGCTGAGGATATGGAAGAACCACCTCTGCAGACTATTTAACGATGACGAACAACATTCCGCTGTCAGGCAGAACGAACCATTAAATATTGGCAACTACATACAGCGAAAACTGCCAACCACCCGACCTAAGTGAAATGGAGATTGCAATATCTAAACTCAAGCTTAATAAGGCAGCCGAAATGACGGCCTTCAAGCTGAGCTTCATAAACCTGGCGGAGATGACTTGATAAGTATCATCCACCAACTCATAAGCAAAATCTGGTTGGATGAAAGTATGCCCGATCCACAGAAAAGTAGTCCCTCCGAGCTGCGCCAACTACAGAGGCATAAGTCTCCTCAATATCGCCAACAAGACCCTATCTGCCGTAATATGTGAACGCCTGAAACCGTTTACCAACAACCTGATCGGCCCTCATCAGTGTGGTTTTAGGCCAGGAAAGTCCACAACTGATCTAATTTTCACACATCGGCAGATCCTGGAAAAAACCCAAGAAGTCCAAATCGATACCCACCACCTATTTATCGATTTCAAAGCCGCACACGACAGCATTTATAGAGACGAACTAAACAGAGCCTTGTCTAGTTTTGATATACCATCCAAACTCGTCCGTTTGTATAGGATGATGATGGAGAATTCTCGCTGTACCATAAGGGTCGGAAACGACCTCACCGACACATTCGATACCAAAAAAGGATTTAGGCAAGGCGATGTGCTGTCATGTGACTTTTTCAATTTGATTCTTGAGAGGATTGTGCAAAACTCCCGAGCCAAGGCACAATTTTCCAAAAATCGGTGCAACTAATAGCATACGCCGACGATATTGACACCATTCAACGTAGCACCCATAGTGATGTCATAGCCACGTTTGCTAGTATAGAGAAGGAAGCGGTATATATGGGTTTAGCAGTAAATGAGGGTAAGACTTAGTATATTCTGTCAACACGAAAGGACACACAACATCGACGAATTCGACAGAACGTCGCCATTGACAGAACTTTGTGGTACGGGACTTTGTCTTCCTCGGCTCCGCTATTAACTCTGACAACAACATCTCGTCAGAAATCATACTAAGGATTACTCTTGCCAATCGCTGTTTCTTCGGGCTAAGAAGGCAGTTTAGTAGTAAAGCCCTCACTCGAACTACCAAGGAGATCCTATATAAGACCCTGATCATCCCAGTCCTGCCCTACGGCGCTGATGCATAGACCGAAACAAAAGCAGTCGAAAAATTCTTGGTCGATTCGAGAGAAAAATTCTTCGAAAAATCTTCGGTCCCGTTAACGTTGACGGGCTATGGAGACGAAGATTCAACCACGAATTATACGAGCTGTACACCGACATATCCCTGCTTAAAAAACTCCGCATTGGACGTTTTAGATGGCTAGGACATGTAGAGCGAATGGATACCAATACTACGGCTCCGGAGTCTTCGATTCCCAGCCAGACGTCGGACGCAGTAGAGGAAGATCTCGATTTAAGTGGCGCGCACAAGTAGAAACCGACCTCAACCAACTTGGAGTGCGCAACTGGAGGCAGTTAGGTAAGGACCGGGCTTATTGGGGAGACATGTTGGTTGAGAGCCAGGTTCATCCCGGACTGTAGCGCCACTTAAGTAAGTAAGTAAACAGGACCAGTTCAGTATCGTAGGGGTTGACTCCCAGATCACAACTAATTGCCCATTTGGAAAGTTTATGAAGCGCGTTTTGGAGAAGTTCCTTAAGCATATCCAAGTGCTTGCCTGAGACTGCGATAGTAACGTCATCAGCGTAGGCAATCAGGTGGCATTCCTCTGCTACCAGGATGAGTAAAAACTCGTTTACCACTTTGTTCCAGAGAAGAGAGGATAGGACTCCACCTTGTGGGATCCCTCTACTGATATGTCTTCTGACCAAAGCACCACTCAGCTCTGTGTTGATAATTCGACTGTTAAATAGCAATTTAATCAACATTCCAAATGAGTGATCGACTTTCAGACATGTTAGCGCGCGACATGTTAACTCCCGAATTCAAGTTGTTCAAAGCACATTCAATGTCTACACTTTGCAGCACAACGACTTTTACATAATACATACTTATGTGTGTAGGGTTGTTTGCAGTATGCATGTTGGGATGCGGATAGCTGACTTACATCAATGCTACTGCAGAGATGAATATCAATCAATCGTTTAGTGAAGGTCTGACTCAAAAATAATAGGAGTCATCCTGAATCTTGTCCCAGTGTAAAAGTTTCCATTATCCGCATGATAATCGTACAATCGTAGTTTTGATACCCGACATACCATACAATGATACACTATCTCTTATTATTCAAAAATTCTTACCTAGATTGAAGGATATCAATATTCCAGATATTCAGGAGTTTCAACCTGATACGCTCACAGAAATTGAGGATCAAATATTTGACCATAACTATGACAATTCTATAAATCATATTCAACAAAAAATAAATACAAAATAATAATTCACTATGTTTGCTTACAGAATCTCATAAGCCCTATATAGGCCTTAACATAATAATAAATCTATTTGTACAACGGTCTCGTCAAGTACTATCCCGAGGCATGCCAATTTGCATAGCACTATTACTCTATCAACCAGCCTATCTCACCCACTTCATCAGGTGATTCATGTGCAAAACATTGAGAAAGTCCACTTGATCCAAATCCAAATCGCATTCTTTACGTCCACTAGATAGATACACACTCTGCCTGGGCTAGAACACACTTGCCAAATCATGCGTCATACAAGTTCTCCACAAGTGGTAGCCGGAGGTGGCCTATCGGCCACACCACAACTTCAAGCTCGGGCGTGGTGGACATCTTAAGCCTGCTCCAACCCCCCCTCTTTTCATTCCCAAGTCAGAGCCCGACTGACTGTCATCAGAGGAATTTCTCACTCATGTATCGCTAATGATTTCATTAAATACGCAACTGATATTGGAATCACCCGCGAATTAAGATAGCCTCGCACTGCTGCCGCCGCCGGCCGTAGACCGCTACCATGAGAATGACTTCAGTATCTGCTGCAAAGCTGGGTGTGAAATAATGATGGTAAGCCATAAATCGTTTGACGCCTAATACCAAGTTCCATACGCACTGTCACAGCATAAATCTTCGCCTAGATACCCCGTTCATACCAATAGATACTCTTTCGTATGCGCACTGCAATTGGACATGCGCGCGCGTACACACACAGCGTGTACCGGTTTCTGCGTCCAGTGTCCACTCGGCAAAGTGCGAGCCATCCGCCGAGCATTAAAAGCCAATAAATTAATAAATTATCACATTAAAATAAATTGCATCTAAATGTTCTTAGATTCACATTAATTAACCAGAGATTGAATGATTTATAGGCAGATCGAGTGTCGCCTCAGTAGACGTCCACGAAGACGACAACGACGACGACGACGATGAGGACGACGACAACAACTGGTCCGTAGGAAAGACCATCATGCGTGGCGCAACATGTGCAGCAACAAGTGCCTCTGTGGAGCATAATGTGAAACCCCATCCACCACCTCATCAGCGTCATCGTCATCGTCATCTCATTGATTGCCAATTATACGGTGTTGGAGTAGTTGGCATGTCTTAATCGGTGACAGGGCGGATCGCCAAAGATTGACGAACCAAACGGCAAGTGGGATGGACAGACAGACGCGTAAACCAGCCGCGCAGATACGTATAGCGTAGCTCTGTGCTGTGTTTCACTGATTCAATCTAAATGCAGCTTGACGAGATACTTCCAATCGGGGCTAAACCAGTTTAAAATGCCGGTGGTCACCAGGGCGGTTAGCGGCGGCAAATTATTCAAATTAAATGGCCGGTTTAAGGCGATGTGTACTGATAAGACCATCAAGGACCATCCCTCCACCGCTCCGATTTCTCTCACTCCATCTCGCCGAGATTGAGATGGATCGAACAGATCGAATACCCATGGGAATTTCTCCTTAGTCCGATACACTGGCATACAGTTTTGACTCTTTGTTTTGCGCGATACTTTATCTAGATTACAGTCTCGGGAAGTATGTTTTTAACACTCGCCGAAGCTGACCACCGGCAGCGGATTTAGTAAGTAAGGCCTCCAGCGAGCTTCACACAACCCATAATGACTGTATCTCTTTGTCAGTTGTTGGTGTTTCAGATTACCGGGCCAAGTTCTCTTATTCCCATGAATTATGGCGTAACCTGTTCATAAAAATAGTCTCGCTAATCGGTTAAGTTTATTGGGATTTCTAATTAATTGGATACATAGTTTGTTCTAATTTATTATTCTTATGGAACAGGCCGATCGGCGGATGGAGTTTTGATTTCTTGTGAAGCTGCCGACGAAGCGCTTTTTTTTTTTTTTTTTTGGTCAAAACAAAACAAAGCCCTCCATGCCGTCGGTGGGCTTTGTTTTGTTTTCATGTATGCCGTGCGGTGACATGTGTCGAAATGTGTCGAATTGTGTGATTGTTAATTAGATTTAAATAAAATTTTATTGGAAAGATGTTTTGAGTCAGTTAGTGATATTTATGGGAAATTTAACTGCCTGTTTACGATAAGCTAAGAAGATAATAAAATCGTTATGAGGCGTGACAGTAACGGTGCTTGTTCTAAAAGGTGGTAATAAGTAGGTAATATTTCAAGAAAAAGATGTTGAGATGTAGTTTCAGTTTTATTGCTGAATTTTAAAGAAAAATTATTATTCAATAATCAACAGAAGGTGATATACATTTGTGTAACTATATAACAAGACGAGTCGTCTATATTAGTTAACATTTTAAGAGATGAGTGGAAAAATGTGTCACGTAAGAAAATTTACAGATTTAACCCTCCGATGAGCGTACAGATCTGGCCAGACCAAGAGTAACGACTAAAATTATTGGCACCACAATTTTAACCCAACTATTGGCGCCTCATTACTCAACAGTTATTTTCTCAGAAACCCTTTGTTTAAATAAGTCAATTTATTTAAGTGAACTTTCTTTTGATACGGTGTGAATTAGATTTTATGAAACATAAAAACATCACGATGACGGTATTTTGATCTGGTTCCCCATTCAAGTTCTAACCCCAAACGACGCTGCTTGCTGTAGGTGATCGCATGTTGTTGGTTTAGTTGGTTTGTTTGAAGTGAAACTTATTTTTGGACGGCTGTTGTTGTGGCTGTTTGATCGTGTGCTATGAACGGATGTATGGACTTGTATCTTAAAAGGGATGCTTTCTTGTTGGCATATTGGTTGGAGAAAGGACGTTTGTTCACCGGTATGCACCAAGAAAGTGTGTTGTCAGTCAATAGAAAATTTGAGTACGTCGGATTGTGTGTCAGCAAGATCAAATTATGAAACTCATTGGTGAGTCCAGGAAAGCAATACTCATTGTTGTAAGATATGAAATGAAAGTTGTAACATCTATGAATGCGACATTTGCTAACATGTAGGTGGCCAAAATGTTTATTTCCCTCTGTATGTTGAAATGACAGCTGATAAATGTGTTTTAGCGAAGGTGTGTGTCTGACTGTGTTTAAGGGTAGTGATGCAATTACATGGGAACACAAGCGTTCTCACTCTAGAATCTTACTATCAACTCCTACCCTCACATGCACGCTGGTGACTGGCGGGGGCATAGTACCTCGACTGGAGATGGGGAACAAACCCCTAGGGAAGGTCGTTCATGGCAGCAAACGAGAGAGGGGGGAGGAGTGTCCTCTCACTAAGGCACTCACTCTCAGGCGTCAGCGGAGAAATTCCCTAGATGGAGTCAACGGTGGCGCCTACAGATCCAGTTAGGTTAGGTTAGGTTAGATGGGCTGTTGACGCTCGGGTGAGTCGTCAAACTCGCATAAGCGTACGTGGGCCCATAGCGATACCCTTCGAAGAAGTATCCTGAAAAAGAGAAAGAGGATACCTGGTAAAGTTCGCTTGTGATACTTATGCGGTTCTGGTCTGTGTTGCTCCTACAGCCTCAAAGAGGTAGTTGCTCCATCCTGATCTACAACAAAAACGGACTATCAGCGCTATTGGGATAGTCGTTAGGTCACTAAGATCATCGAAGTAAAGGCTGCCTAGTAATTTAAATCGACTGCCGACCGGCATAGCAGATGTGAGACATCTTCTTCGACGTCAGGGACGCTGCATTTCCTGCAAAGTTGGTTCGCACCAGTCAGTTTTATCTTATTAGAGTGCTTACCCAACAGGTTGTGACCTGTTATCACTCTCACCGCTATAGAAATGGAAGCTCTATTCAAAGCTAATAGCTTGTTTGATTTGCTGCCGCTTAATTCTGGCCAGAGAGCAAGTTATTGTATTTTGCCATCTTTTGCCATGCAACTGGACGATCCTAGTCTGGCTAGTTCGTCTGCTTTCTCATTTCCTATAATGTCATTATGTCCTGGCACCCAGATAATTTGGACTTTGTTCTGGTTACAAAGAGCCTTCAGCTCTTCGAGGCAGCGTCCAACTACCCGTGATTTTACTATATTGGATGCCAGAGTTTTAATGGCCGCTTGACTATCCACCTAGATGGAGATATCCTCATGTGATATGTCCAATACCCAAGCCGATTCGGCAGCTTCGAGTATGGCCAGGATCTCAGCTTGGAATACACTACACGAGTTTGCTAATCTTAAGGATGTAGCTAGCCCGATTTTTTCAGAGAAGACACCAGAGCCCATTCCGACTTCCATTTTGGATCCGTCGGTATAGATTGCTATTTCTGTGTTAGATAACACATTTTTGAAGACCATTCGTCTCTGCTTGGTATTCTGATGGAGTAATTAGAATCAAAGTCGTGATATGGGATCATGTAGTCAGATGCTACATCCGCATATGCCATTGAGTTTAATATTGAGCTATGGCCAAAAGGCTTCGTAAGTAGATTGCCCGTTTCTTTGAATCTTGCTGCGCTTTTTGCTGCTGTGTCATTGATTTGTAAGTCAATTGGTGTTATGTTTAGTATTGTTTCTAACCCTAATGTGGGGCTAGTGCGCATGGCTCCTGTCGTGAGTTTGCATGCTGTCCTTTGAACTTTCGTAAGCTTGGTTATATGTTTTGCTTTTTTCATAGCATTCCACCAGACCAAACAGCCGTATGTTAGGATTGGTCTGACAATGGCTGTGTATAGCCATTTTGTGACCTTCGGGGATGCGCCCCATTTTTTGCCGCAGATTCTGTTGCAGCTATAGAGGGAAATATTTGCTTTCTTTACTTTTTCTTCAACGATTAGATTCCAGTTCAGTTTACTATCGAGTATCACCCCCAGATATTTCGCGCTTGCTGACAATGAGAAAGTCGAATCTTCCAAAGACGGTGCCGGAAATGCTGGGATCGATCTCCTGTTATTAAAGAGAACCAGTTCTGTTTTGTTTGGATTTACACCCAGCACGCAAGACTTTGCCCACTTGCTGAGTATATTGAGACTACTTTGCATGATTTCACTCAGTGTCGGTGGGAATTTACCGCACGCCATGAGGACTACGTCGTCAGCGTATGCCACTGTTTTTATTGCAGTGATATCTAGCTTCTTAAGTCCCTCGTTGACTACTACTAGCCAGAGGAGTGGGGATAGTACGCCTCCCTGGGGGGTACCTCTTGACGTTGTGATCTTTTTGGTACGAAATGATCCGGTTATTGAGCATGGTTAATATCCAATTGCTAGAAACCGTACCTATTTCAGCTTTGGTAAGTGCCTCAGCAATTGCTTCAGTTGTAACGTTGTTGAAGGCTCCTTCTATATCTAGAAAGGCTGCTAGCGTATATTCTTTGTAGTGCAGTGAATTTTCTACTGTGGGAACTACTTCGTGTAGAGCCGTTTCCACCGATTTACCCTTTATATAGGCGTGTTGGCTTACAGATAGGTAACCTGGATTCAGGTTGCTACGTACATATATGGATGTCGAGTAATCGTTCCATCGTTTTCAGTAGGAAGGAGGACAGGCCTATGGGTCTGAAATCTTTCGCTACGGTGTGGCTGCATTTACCTGCCTTCGGTATGAATATAACTTTAACTTCAAGCCACACTTGTGGTATTTGGTTTAGTTTTAGACATGCACGGAAGATAGTGAGCAGTGTTGGCAGATCCAGTTAGATCGAACTGGTGTAATCCCCATATGAGCTGCTTCGACATATTTGAATACCAGGTCTATAGGGATTTCCAATGCTGGTAACTTCCCGACCATGGAAAAAACCATTGGTTTTGAGAGAGACACAACCAGTCTCGGATAATGAAACTCCTCATATGGCAACAAGACCCAGAACCTCAATGGACTTTGATATGAGAGTATGCACCTGGAATGTACGAATACTCTACACCCCGGGTGCTACTCAAAAACTTGAATCTTTCCTCTCGCGATATAAGCAGATATATCCGCAATCCAGGAGATACGATGAATAGGATCAGCTATAATGAAGAGAAAAAATTGCGACATTTATTAAAGCTGCAACAAAAGATTGCATGTATTAGAATGCGGATTCGTCGTGGGAAATCGGCTAAGGATAAAAGTCATTGACTTCAAGCCGATAAGTGATCGCCTTTCTGTGAGCCGCATCAAAGCTACGTTTCAAAACATAAGCCTATTATGTGCACACACCAATACCGACGAGGCTGAAAATCCCATCTAGGAGGAGTTTTATGACCGCCTGCATGGAGCCTACGGAGCCTGTCCGGAGTATGATGTAAAAGTTGTACTCGGGGATTTCAATGCTAAAGTCGGAAACGAAAATATCTTTGGCGGTTTATTTGATAAGCACAGAATCCAGTTATAAGTGATAAGTAGCACTAGGTTCCCAAGGATAAGGATCAAAACAGCAACCTGGCGCTCACCAGGCGGTCGAACCGCCAACCAAATCGACCATATGCTAATCGATGCGAGGCATGCATCCAACATCCTCGTCGTGCACACATTCCGAGGGGCAAACGTCGACTCTGACCATTTTCTTGTCGCGGCCTAGCTATAAAAAGGCTTAAGAACAACAAGGCCGCAGGTTCTGATGGCTTACCAGCGGAGCTGGTGATGTTTTGGTAGGGAGCATGCACCGAATCATCAACCAAGTATGGTTGGAAAAAACATGCCCGATATCTGGACTATCAGCTCCATATGCCCAATCTACAAAAAAGGCGATCCTATGTCTTGCAAGAACTATCGAGGCATATGCCTGCTAAATGTCGCATACAAAATCCTATCCATCGTAATGTGTGAACGTCTAAAACCGTTCTGCAACACACTAATCGACACGTACCAGTGTGGCTTCCGACCCGGCAGATCGACTATAGACCAAATTTTCACACTGAGGCAAATCCTGGAAAAGACCAAATTTCAAGTCGAAACTCACCACCTTTTCATTGACTTCAAAGCCGCGTATAAAATCATACATCGTCAGGAACTCTATATGGCGTTGGCTGAATTCGGAATCCCGGCAAAACTGATTCAGATGTGTCGCGTGACGCTGGAAAACACGCGCTGCAACGTGCAGTTTGGAAGTACCTCCTCCGAACTATTCCAAATATGCCCTGATTTCGGCAAGGAGACGCGCTATCATGTGAGTTCTTCAATCTTGTACTGGAGCAGATAGTGCACAGGGCAGCTGCTGGCCTATGCGGACGATACTGACGTTCGCACTCAATGTGCCGTGATAAAAGCGTTCACGGCGATTGTACATAGAACAGGCGAAATCCGTTGGCCTTGAAGTAAATAAGGACAAGACTAAGTACATGCTATCAACAAACAAACAAACATCTGTCTACAGCCTAGGACAAAACGTCACTATTGATAGCAGCAATTTCGATGTAGTTAAAGAGTTCACCTACCTCGGAGTTAACATAAACTCCACGAATGACACCCTAGTGTAGATCCGTCTAAGAATTACCTTAGGAAACCGTTGTTACTTCAGTTTGGCGAAACAACTGGGTTCAAAACTCCTAACTCGAAGGACGAAATGTGTGCTCTAAAAACCCTAATCCTGCCATTTCTGGTTTATGGTCCCGAGTGCTGGACGATAAGCATGAAGGAGAGCTGATGCTGGGCTCCTTCCAAAGAAAAATACTTTGACGGATTTTTGGTCCTGTGCACGCCATCAACATCAATTCACCGTCATTCTCAACAATTAAACATTTCGGAGACATTTTGAGACGAATTTTACATAAAGACCTTGGTATGACGCCATACAAAGTCAAATTGGTTCAGGAGTTGAAGCCAACTGACCATCCAATGCGTTTTCGCTTCGCTAAGTGGGCCTGCGATCGACTTAGAGAAGATGCCGATTTTGCCAAAAAAATCATTTCTTCAGATGAATTTCATTTTGATCTTGGCGGGTATGTAAACAAGCAAAATTGTCGCATTGGGGGCACAGAAAACCCACACGTATACATTGAAAAGCCGATACACCCAAAACGAGTCACTGTTTGGTGCGGATTTTGGTCCAGAGGCATAATTGGGCCATTTTTCATCGAAAATGAGCACGGAGTGGCCGTTACAGTCAATGGAGATCGTTATCGGGCCATGTTGAACGAATTTTTGTTCAAAAAAATCTAAGAGGAGGATATTGGCAACATTTGGTTTCAACAGGACGGCGCTACGTGCCACACAGCCGAAGCTACACTCGATTTTTTGCGCCCTGTTTTTGAAGATCGCATTATCAGCCGCAGAGCTGATGTCGTTTGGCCACCTCGGAGCTGCGATTTGTCACCGTTGGACTATTATTTGTGGGGTGCCGTAAAAGATAAATGTAACGCCGACAAGCCAGAGACAATTGACGCTTTAAAGGACAATATTCGTGAAGGCATTGGTGAAATAAAGCTGCACACAATCGATAATGTGCTTAAAAATTGGACCGATCGTGTAGGCTATTGCATGGCCAGCCGAGGCAGCCATTTGAATGAAATTATTTTCCATTATTAACCGGAAGGATTTTACTTTCAAATAAAAAAAGAAATTTGAGAAAATATTTAGTAGTTTTTTTAGTAGTAGTTTTATTTAAAAAAAAAGTTATTTGGCGGACACTTTACAACGTTGAAAAGAGGCTGCACATCCTAAACGCGTCTGATGGTTGAATAGTGCTTCTATAAAGATATACAAGGTGGCGCAAAAACAACCTTCCGATGTTTTTTGGCTGTAATTTAAAAAAAAATGAAAAACTTTGATTCTTCTTGTGGATTATTTTTATTTGGTCTTTTAATTTTTTTTACATCAAGTCGAGAATATGATGTCATGTAAATGGCCGCCGCCACAGTTGATTGTCATTTGAGCCCTTTTTATGGCATTTTCAATCACTTTGGCCAAAACTTCCGGCGATAGGTCCTCACAATCTTGACGGATGTTATCTTTAAGAGCTGCAAGAGGCTGAGGCTTGTTGACATAAACCCGCGACTTCAAAAAGCCCCACAAAAAGAAGTCTGGAGCGGTCAAATCAGGCGATCTTGCTGGCCAGTGCAAATCGCCAAAACGGGAGATTAGGCGCCCGGGAAATGCATCCTTCAGCATATCGGTTGTGGCACGTGCAGTGTGTGCCGTTGCACCGTCCCGTTGGAACCACATGTTTTCCAATCCCAATTCATCAAGTTGCGGCAAAAAGAACTCGTTGATCATTGCTCTGTAGCGCTCACCATTCACAGTAACCGTTTGGCCCGCGACGTCTTCGAAGAAAAAAGGTCCGATGACTCCTCCAGCGAAAACAGCACACCATACAATGACTTTGAGCGGGTGTAATGGCTCTTCGTGGGTTACATGCGGATTTTCAGTGCCCCAGAAGCGTAAATTTTGCTTATTTACGTACCCGCTAAGATGGAAATGGGCCTCATCACTCATGATTATTTTTGATGAAAAATCATCTTCCTCTTGGTGGTGATTAAGGATGGCTTGAGCGTATGTTAGACGCGATTGGTGGTCAGCAGCTAACAGCTGATGCACCGTCTGGACTTTGTACGGAAACATCTTCAAATCTTGTACCAAAATTCGCTGTAAAGACCGTCGACTGATACCCATTTGCGTGGCACGTCGTCTGGTCGATGTCGACGGCGCTTCCATGACATCTTCGGCTACAGCAGCAATATTCTCTGCAGAACGGCTACTCTGGGGTCTGACACGCCTGGCAGCATCTCGTGTTGTGCCAGTCTCTTCGAGGCGAGCGGCTAAACGTCGCAGTGTTTCACCAGTAGGCGTTGGACGGCTAGGAAATCTGCTACGAAATTCACGTTGTGCTAAAGTCACCGACCGATTATTGCTCCATTAAATAGTCACCAATATTCCGCGGTCTGGAGCAGTGTAGCGTAACATTGTTTATTAACGTGTATTTCGCATGTGTTTACTACACAAATGTCAAAACAGAACTGACATTAGGGGCCAATCGCAAAATTTATAGCATTTTCTGATAGGAGGATTACTTTTGCGCCACCTTGTATATTCTTTTTATTTCTGTATAAACAGACTGCTGAGCATCAGGGCTACCAAGGGTTCAATTGTATGTTGAAAAAATCATCCAGGGTATTTTTGTATTTTAGCAGTGTTTCACTCACTCTTTAATTTGTTCAAATGGTAATTCTTCTTTACCTACAGACTCAACATTGTAAAACGATGTTATTGAGTCAACATAAGTCATCAATAAGTTATAAAAATGTAGAAAACAAAGTTGTCACCATGAGTTTCGCAACCATAAAAATGATCCCTTGGTAACTCTGCCGAGCTTTTTGGTAATTTATTTGACACAAACCCTATATAAATATTATTGATGGGGAAATATGTTATGAATAAGAAGTTGTGCGACCCTGAACAGAGGCGGTATAAATACTTATGCACTGTATAACTATACAACCGTTGAGATGTGTTTTAGTGAAATCTAATGAATAAGGGGGTTAGTCTATAAAGTCTTAAATAAAAATGAGATATAAGGGGTGATTTGGAAGGACTCCCTGTTGGCATTTTGGCATTTAATTTGTTTGCATTTTTTAGCAATTAATATCGAATTTTTAATTTATCCACTACTACACTAATTGTAAAGTTGTGATTTTAGATTCAACGCAAATATTATGCGAATATCTCCACATCAAATTATTTCCAAAAGCATTGATCACCCACCTATTTTTGTTTACCGGATGTAGTACCGGCAGCCATATGTTTAGCTTTTTCGACAACCATTTTCATTTGCTAATGATGCAAATAGGTTTGGTAGCACATTTGCCATCCAGGCTAAGGATGTAAGACTGGATAATTATCCAGGCTTTACAAAATCTTTATAGATTAGGTTAGGTTGGGGGTTGATAAGGTAGGCGGTGAAAGTCTTCCCTTATCACACTCAGGTCAATATAGAATCATTGTGATGTCCGTTTGGGGTCCATGTGGGGTTGGTTCCTTCATTTATTCCGGTACTGTCCATTGTTGTTAGTCCCTTTCCAGTCATCGAGATCTTGTTGCGAACGTAAAAAAAAAATAGAGAGAGGATTTTGGATAGATACGTGAGGTCATGAAAAAAGTGTTTTCGTAAGGTTCTTATTCCTAATTCACTGAGACCTCGGAAGCGGCACAGAAAGTGGAGGGTATCCTCGTGTATTTCTTTGGAACCACATGCTCTACACATCTATAAGTTGCATTTTCAGTTTGTGGCTTTTAGGTAAGTTCTGTGCAGTTAGAATCTCTACTAGTGTCGAAACAGATTTCATGTTTCTTTGAAGTAGTTTGTGGGTTCCGCCTTTCTGATAGTATGGCCACATTGTTTTGGTTGTTTTACAGGTGAAGAGGGAGTTTCACATCTTTTCTTTTGGCGATATTCAGTGGTCCCACCTGTGATTTGAGATCACATGGTGGCGATTTGACAGACTAGTCTCCCTCGCTAGTTCATCAGCAATTTCATTGGGCTGCACTCCTCTCTGTCCGGGGACAGAGACAGTTTAACATTATGTTGGACGCCAAGAACCTTTAGCTCTTCTTAATAACGCTTCACAAGCTTAGATTTTATTTCGACAGCAGAGACTGATTTTTATTGCAGCCTGATTGTCAATGAAGATGGTGATGTCATCTCTTGGTATCGCCAGCAATGAGGTCGCTTTGGCCGCATCTCCTACTGCCAATATCTCAGCCTGGAAGACACAGCTGTGCTCACACAGACGAAAAGTGTTGGTTAGTTTTAGTGTTTCTGAAAACACTTCAGCGCCAAGGCCTACGTCCATTTGGAACCATCAGCATACACGGATATGATTTCGGTGTCCAGTTTGTTCCTCTCCCACTCCTCTCCAGGGATGAAAAATGGCTTTGTATTGAAAGTTAAAAAAAAAATTGTATTGAAATTGTACTGGTTGATTTCCATCATCGTTTGGTGTTTTGATAAGCTATCTATTTTATAGAATTATAGGTACCTACAGTGTACAGATTTGGTGAAAATATGTTTTTTTTTTTAAGAAAATAACTTTAATTTTTCACGTTTTACAGCTGGAAATAATAACCGAGGCATAAGAATTTCGAAATAATAAAAATCATTTAAAGCAGGCATATAATTTCTCTTAAAAGGAAAAAACCTCTATCTCACGTAGTTTTGTTTTTCAATGCACATAATGGCCATATCCGTCACTACTTGTGATCATTTTTTCCTTTTATCGCCACTCTTTTGTCAGCTTTTAGTCATATGATCATTTAACGGAAAAACAAGCGAAAGCTTGTAATATTTCTGTTTTGAGTGTACTCTTGATAGCTTGCCAGGATCAGTATTGTTTAAATTTTTAAAATCGTTGCTTACAACAGTCATCAAGATTTCGTTTCTATTTCGTCAGTTACTCATTTACAAAAAATAGAGTTAAAGTTTTTAGAGTCAAGGCGTTCCCAAATGGAGTGCGATTCTATGGATGCAACAAATATAAAGAAGACTACAAAATTTATTCGCTTAAACTAAGTCGTTAAAATTCGAAAAAGACGTTTAAGGCCCAGTTTTTCAGTGCGAGTTCATCCTAGTTTCGGGAGCTTACTCGAGTTAACTTAAGACAGCAGTTTTTCAGGGGATTGAAATCTCAGAAAGTTTGTTTAGTTACCCAGGGAATTAGATGATAAGATGGTTTTGACAGATGATAAAATACCAGGCAAACATTTTTTTTAATTCCATTTATGTGGACATTTAATTTAATTTTGAGAAACTAAATGCAAATCTTAGCGACTTGAAATTGATAAATAACTGAGCAAAATCGATAAATCATGAGTGTACTGTACTGAAAAACTGCTTCATGAGTTAACTCTAGCTTAAATTTATTCCGGAGTTATTAAACTCTGTGTTAACTCAGCACTGAAAAACCGGACCAAAGGTGGCTAGAACATGTATAACTGTAACTCCACTAAACAAACGAACGAAAAATAGTTTCAACTATAAAAATATAGCTGTTTGGGGGATTTCCTGTGGTACTTAAACCCATTTACCAGGGTAAGTTACCCATGTCAAAACAAACATTAATTGACTTGGTGAAGCTTTCCGAAAGAGCTTGTGCCGTGTATAAGGGTCTTCCAACCCATTGTCTTTAAGATGCCGAGCGCTTGCCGGAACCTGATCAACATGAGAGTGACTTAAAATTCGAAACGAAAGTGTTTTGGTTAAAAACCGTTGCTTTACTTATTTTAATTTGAAATAAATACCCTAAAAATAATTTTGTGTACAATACAATAATGTTCGAAATACGATGTAAATTAACTGTTGTTTTGCTTATAGAAATTATGACATCAAGTGAGTAAAACCAAATAAAAACCTAAAAACAAAAATCCATTTTTATCAGCATAATTGTAAATTTAAAACCACAAAATGTCTTTATATTTAATTATCTCCTTATTATCAATTTTGTTAGTTAATCACTAACTAAGATCTTCAAGATCCCTAAAAATAAGAAGACAGGAAGACATGTATTTTTGGTACGAAACTTTCATAAGAAAAATTTAAAAAAGAACCATCAAACAGCTGATAAACTGTATTCAGGCAAAAGAACTGGCGCGAATATAGAAAAAAAGTGATTGTGAATTGAAAATTGGCACATACTTTCAGTGGTATTTATATAAATTCGAACAGATTTTTGGTAGCAAAGCAAATTATTTGATCTTTTCATTTTTTTAAACATATCATATTATTATTTAAAATAGCTGCAGCACAAATTGTATCGGATTTTATAAAAGTGTATTTGTGTACTGAAGCTAGGGCGATTGTATCGAAAACAGTACAATTGTATCGACTTTTGCAACCCTGCTCCTCTCTACTTTTAAATATGCAGGCGAATGGTCATTGAAAGTCAGAGTGCGGCAGCATGTAGTCAGAGGATACAGCTGAACCCAGGTATCTGATTAGAATTTGAGCGTTTTCTCCTGTGCTCATCTTCCTGCAGTTGAGCTGGCTTATTCTTAGTGCACCTTTGGCTGCAGATTCTTGCATGTAAAGGTCTAGCGGTAGGAGACAAGTTAAAAAATGCTCGTGAAAACAATGCCTTTCCCATATATCAGAAACTAAAAAGTTGAAGAAATAACTTCTTTCCGACCGACTTTAACATTTGAGATATTTTGCACCCAATTTGGTTACAGGAAAAGAGTCTTAACCCTAAATACTGTTAACTACCAACTCTCTACGCCTATTTTCCATTTACCGCATGCTAATTAAAAAAAAAAATAGAAAACTCTTAAAGAATTCAGATGAACACAGCACATTCCATCAAGATTGTCCTTTACAGTTTTACCCTAATCAGCGCTAGTGTTTTTCTCATCCAGAATCCCATTAAGCCGGTATACTGTAACTCCTCCACAGCAAATAGCACTCACTACACTCAAACCATAATATATCCTTATCCATTCATCAGTTTACTCAACCAAGTTCCGTCGCGTTGCACCTTACCATATTGCAGAGGTTCGATTATACTACGACTGTGTACACAGACGTATTGTCCACCACCTTGTCCAGAGATTAGTCCGATCATATACTTCACGGTACTCAACTCGACTCTCGAGCACATAATGCACCGTTTCCAATAGTGGGCAGAGAAGGAGATGCTTCTCCCCATTATGGTGATATCATGTAAATTAAGGCACGAATAACCCCAACGTCCACTGCAAGGTTAGCCTACCCTCAGCGCACCGTCCTCATCGCTGCGCTGGCCGGCTCCTTCTTGGGCTGCTTCCTCATAGTGATATGTAAACTCGAGCAGGGAGAATCAATCATTTGCCATTCATGTTGACCTGAATGGTATTTTGTTTATGCACTTGACAGAGTCTCAAGAGTATGGAGCCAAGATGCAATTGTAAGGATAAGACCGACCAACCGACCATCACATCGACCACCAGCCACCGACTCCAGCGAGCGCTCAATTGAAAAAGGATCACACCAAGCTCTGGCCCAACAGGTAGGCTGGCTGAGTACAGTTTCATGCTGAATGTCAACGATGCAGATTATATGGAGCCCTCTCAGTGACTGCGACTTCTGCGGAAATCTGGAGACTCGCAGATGTCATCTTTTGAGTTGCGATGATATACGAATGTGCACATTTCGTATGGAAGAATTCGACGAACGTCGTGATCTACGGAGACGTGCAATTAACTGAGCGCGCGGATTAAAATCGTCGATCGGTGTTCGAACTCTCTGGTGAGTGTCAATGCAGCGCAAGGATGGAGAACCTTCTCAACCCCATATTGTATCTCTGCTTGTGGGTGGAATAAATGAATTTTTAATAACAATGTGCGACGACTCTGTGAGCTCTGTGGTGTGCCTCTGCGATCAGGGGAGTCGTGAGTGCGCGATCTCCGCTTTTGTTTTGAATGAACAAAAAATTATAATTTCAAAAAAAAAACTAAAAAAAATAATAAATCGTACAGCGGTGCATTGTTGTCGATTGATTCATCGAGATTTTATAACTTTGACTTGGTTGACATTGTTGGAAAGTAACCTGCTTTGATTGGGCTTCGGGGAATGAGTACGCGCTGGGTCCTAAACGATAAATTGGGTCAAATGTTGTGAAAGATTATGACTGGCTTTATAGGTTAAATGTTATTTATGTATCTTATGATGTCATCGGTTTTTAGAGGAGTTTGTCCTGGTTTTGTATGACCTCATTTTAGAGCAAATTGAGAGATCCCTTACTATTCTTACTTACCCAGTATACGTGGTATAGGTTTTAAGGTATTTTGATGGCGCGAAAATTCAGTGTAACATGAATAGATTGCTTAAAATTCTTACGTGGAATGCCAATGGCCTTTGGCAAAAACTTGGAGAACTTGAATTATTTATGCAGGAAAAAGATATAGACATCTGTTTAATATCCGAAACTCACGCAAAGAGTAATTCGAACTTAAAAATTAAAGCTTACCTCGACTATAATTGCTCTACATCCATCGAATAAGGCTAGAGGTGGAGCCTCGCTATATATAAAAGAGTGTATCGAACAATCGACTGATCTTAAACTAGTAATCGAAACAATGCAAGTTAGCTCTATACAAGTCAAAAGCAGACAATCCTTTCTGAAGATATCGTCTATTTACTGCCCACCACGATGCAAGGTTGAGAAAATTGACTTTGAAAACTTGCTTAATTCTCTTGGACAACGTTTTGTCATCGGAGGGGACTTTAATGCAAATCATACATTCTGGGATCTAGATGCATATCACAGAAAGGTAGGATGCTTTATGATGTAGGTAGAAAGTACAATACCGAATTTCATTTACGGGAAAACCAACTTACTGGCCAACTGATGTTAGAAAAATACCGGATTTGATCGATTTTTTCATTGTAAAAGGTCTGCCGTCCAATCGAATCAAAGTTGAAGAATGCTTTGAACTTTCCTCTGATCATTCTCCAGACATTTTAACAGCGAGCGAGTCACTGATTATAAATGAAAAACAAACGGGAAAACCAACTGGGAAGGTTTCAAAAACGATATTGAAAATAATCAGCCCTATCGAGGTATCCGTCGGAGCGGACAATTTTCCGCAACGCATACTTCGTCGGAGGTTAAAATTCTATTCGAGGTATGTGTCATCGGAAAAAAAATCTTCCCAAATGCGACGGGTTCACTTCACTACCTATAATTCGTAAATAAATTCCGCGAAGGATTTGTGTCGGAGGAAATCGCAGAAAGAATGGCACTTAGCTGTCAAAAATCGCATGAAAAATGCACCTCAACGCAATTTGCCGGGGTGCGTTACAAAATGTCGGAGAAATATTCCGAACAGCTTTTCCGAGGAATACCTCGAAGCAAAAATCCTCCGAATCGTACGAAATCGGAGAATTTTCCGCTCCGACGGATACCTCGATAGGGCCGAATATCCGACTGGGTGTATCGCTTAGAACCCCATTGGAAATCGAAGTCGCGGTTGACTCCTTTATCGATACCATCCAAAAAGCAGCATGGAATAATACTCCTCAACAGAACAAAATTGTGAGCTATAGTAAAATTAAGAACCCCCGAGAAATACAAGATTTAGTAAGACAAAAATGAAAAGCTCGTAAAAGATGGCACCAAACTCGTGCCCCGCAAGATAAAACACATCTCAATCGGTTGAGTAATTTGTTATCAAATTCGATTAAAAATTTTAAAAAACCATGCAGTAGAAACTTATCTGCAAAGCCTAACCGCTGGAAAGGAATCGAATTATTCGCTCTGGAAAGCAATCAGAGTCATAAAACGGCCAAAAATCGACAAGGAAAAAGCTGACGTTTTTGCTTCACATCTTGAGGAAACATTTAAGCCATTTGATGGTCCAGCGCAAAATGAAAACATTAACATATTCGAGAGTACAACCGATAATAACATAAGTAAGCTAAATACAGAAACTAAAGCCTAAAAAAGCTTCGGGTTATGACCTGATTACAGGAGAACTTCATAAAATGTTGCCTCGGAAAGCATTAAATAAGCTTCTTTTTATTATAAATGCAGCAATCAGATTAGAATACATACCAAGACAGTGGAAAGTCGCGGAAGTGATTATGGTTGTAAAACCAGGAAAATCAACAAATGAAATAAAATCCTACAGGCCTATTTCACTTCTTCCAATAATTTCAAAAGTTTTTGAACGGATATTACTCGGTCGCTTACACCCCATAATTGAACAGAAACGTCTTTTACCTGACCATCAATTTGGGTTTAGAAGTAAACATTCAACGGTGGACCAAGTACATCGAATTTCAGATGTAATTGAGAAAGCTTTCGAAGAAAAGAAAATTTGTTCAGCCGTATTTCTTGACGTGTCGCAAGCTTTTGACAAGGTGTGGCACAAAGGACTTACTTATAAACTAAGTCAAGTTCTGCCAGAACAATTATATAAAATCCTCGTGTCGTATCTTGAGCATAGACTCTTCCGTGTGAAACTTGGAAGCGAATATTCCGAGTTCAAAGAAATAATGGCAGGTGTACCGCAAGGAAGCGTCCTTGGACCAATCCTGCACCTCCTATTCACTCGTGATATCCCACAAACAAACGATACAATAGTTGCAACGTTTGCTGACGAAAAAAAAAACATGGTTACGAAGCAACCAATAGCCTCGGAAAGGACTGATTTTATTGTTGACGACCCTGCTAAACGAAAAAAGGACAACGACGTTCGCATCTGCACCTGGAATGTGAGAACATTAAACAGGAGAGGTGCAGGCGAACAACTAGCGGAAGCCCTAAACTGCTACAAAGCAGACATTACTGCCATCCAGGAAATACGATGGGATGGGCCGGGCAAAAAGAGGATGAAAAACTGTGACATATACTAAGGACCGTGTTATAGTGAGCAGAAACAGCGACTATTCGGATGCGGATTTGTTATAAGTGCCAGACTTAGGCAAGAAGTCTTATGTTTCCAAGACATTAGCGAACGCATAGTAACAATCCGCATCAAGGCCAAATTCGCCAACATAAGCCTTATATGCGCTCACGCTCCGACGGAAGAAAAAGATGATATAGCTAAGGATTGCTTCTACGAGCTCCTCGACAAAACCTATGAGCGACTACCGAAGTACGATGTTAAAATCGTGCTGGGAGATTTTAACGCAAAGGTAGGAAGAGAAGACATCTTTAGAAGTATTGTCGGAAAACATAGCCTACACGACAACACGTCTGGTAACGGACTTAGGCTAATTGATTTCGCTACGGAACGAAATGCCACTATAGCCAGCACACGGTTTCCTCACCTCGATATCCATAAGGGGACATGGCGGTCTCCAGATCAACGAACGGTCAACCAAATTGATCACATTGCGATAGATAAGAGGCACGCATCCAGTATTTTGGATGTCCGAACATTCCGAGGAGCTAACATCGACTCGGATCACTACCTTGTAGCAGCCAAGGTAAGAATGCGGATATCCACCACGCCACAACAATCCAGAAATACTGTGAAAAAATTTAATGTCGGAAGACTGCAATCGCAAGAGACCGCCAAGACCTTCGCACAACGCGTATCCCTTAACCTCTCGATTAACACCATACCACCAGCATCGAGTGTCGAAGAGCAATGGCAACGATGCCAACAGGCCATTAGATCAGCCGCGACTGATGTGCTAGGTTTCTCGCGCCCACCAGCAAGAAACCCCTGTTTTGATGAGGAATGCCGACAGATGCTCGCAGCCAAGAACGAGGCCTACAAGGCTAAGCTGCAGGTGAAGACGAGAGCTGCCATTGAGCTCTATAGGCAAAGAAGAAGGGAAGAACATCGGCTTTTCAGCAAGAAGAAAAAAGAGCAAGAAAAGCGCGCGATCGAGGATATAGAGAGGTGCCACTCCAGGAACGATGTTCGCAAGTTTTACCAAAGTGTAAAACGTCAAAGCCAAGGATACAAGGCTCGAACAGAATCCCGTCGAGATGAACAAGGAAATATTGTAGTTGAGACACAGTCGATGCTGAGGATATGGAAGAACCACTTCTGCAGACTGTTAAACGGCGCTGACGAAGAACATTCCGCTGTCAGGCAGAACGAACCATTCAATATTGGCAACGACAGCGAAAACTGCCAACCACCCGACCTGAGTGAAGTGAGGATAGCAATATCTAAACTCAAGCTTAATAAGGCTGCCGGAAATGACGGCCTTCCCGCTGAGCTCTATAAGGCCGGCGGAGATGACTTGGTAAGTAACATCCACCAACTCATAAGCCAAATCTGGTCGGATGAAAATATGCCTGAAGAATGGAACCTCAGCATCGTTTGCCCGATCCACAACAAAGGAGACCCTCTGAACTGCGCCAACTACAGAGGCCGTAATATGTGAACGCCTGAAACCGTTTACCAACAACCTGATTCGCCCTTATCAGTGTGGTTTTAGGCCAGGAAAGTCCACAACCGATCAAATTTTCACACTTCGGCAGATCCTGGAAAAAACTCAAGAAGTCCAAATCGATACCCACCACCTATTCATCGATTTCAAAGCCGCATATGACAGCATTTATAGAGACGAACTGTACAGGGCCATGTCTAGTTTTGGTATACCGCCCAAACTCGTCCGTTTGTGTAGGATGACGATAGAGAATTCTCGCTGCTCCATCAGGGTCGGAAACGACCTCACCGACACATTCGATACCAAAAAAGGATTTAGGCAAGGCGATGCGCTGTCATGTGACTTCTTGAATCTGATTCTTGAGAGAATTGTGCAAAACTCCAAAGCCAACACCAGAGGCACAATTTTCCAAAAGTCGGTGCAACTTCTAGCATACGCTGACGATATTGACATCATTGGTAGGACTCAACGTGATGTCATAGCCACGTTTGCTAGTATAGGGAAGGAAGCGGCGAAAATGGGTTTAGCAGTAAAAGAGGGTAAGACTAAGTAAGTAAGACTAAGGACTCACAACATCGACGAATTGGACAGAACGTCACCATTGACAGATATAACTTTGAGGTAGTACGGGACTTTGTCTACCTCGGCTCCGCTATTAGCTCTGACAACAACATCTCGTCAGAAATTAAACGAAGAATTACTCTTGCCAACCGCTGTTTCTTCGGGCTAAGAAGGCAATTTAGTACTAAAGCCCTCACTCGAACTTCTACGGAGACCCTATATAAGACCCTGATCATCCCAGTCCTGCTCTACGGCGCTGAAGCATGGACCGTATCAAAAGCGGATGAAGAAATCCTTGGTAGATTCGAGAGGAAAATTCTTCGAAAAATCTTCGGTCCCGTTTGCGTTGACGGGCTATGGAGACGAAGATTCAACCAAGAACTATACGAGCTGTACAGCGACATGCCCCTGGTCAAAAAAGTCCGCATTGGACGTTTAAGATGGCTAGGACATGTAGAACGAATGGACACCAATACTCCGGCTTGCAGAGTCTTCGATTCCCAGCCAGACGTCGGACGCAGTAGAGGAAGACCTCGCCTTAAGTGGCGCGCACAAGTGGAAACCGACCTCAACCAACTTGGAGTGCGCAACTGGAGGCAGTTAGCTAAGGACCGGGCTAATAGGAGAGGCATGTTGGTTGAGGCCCAGGTTCATTCCGGACTGTAGCGCCACTTAAGTAAGTTTGCTGACGATACTGCGAAGAACTTAAGAATAAATACAGAGAACTGTACTGGTTGCTCGGAAAATATTCGAAGCTTAACCTTGATAACAAGCTGCTATTATACAAGCAAGTGCTAAAACCGATTTGCACATATGGTATACAACTATGGGGTTGTACTAGTGAAACGAATCTAAACATTTTACAAATTTTTGAAAACAAAATGTTAAGATCATTCGTCAATGCGACGTGGTACGTAAGGAACGAAGATCTACGCAGAGATCTGGGTATTCCCGCGGTTAAAGATGAAACAAAAAATTTTGCACGAAAACATAAAAAACGTTTATTAGGACACGTTAAAACAACAGTCCTCCTCGAAGTCCTTTCTCGAAGAAACAAATAAATTGCGGCGTTTTCAAAGAACTAAACCCTTAGATTTGCCCCGATAATAACAAACCGCGCTATAAATTACGGAAAAGCAGGAACTCTCAAAGGAAAGTTACCTGCCAAACATATTATATACTCGTGATAAAAAATTGCTGGATAAGTCGAATACTTAGTTGCAATAGAAATACAAAATGGGTGGTGGTTTTAGTGAGTAAAAATCTCACACTACTTTGGGTACGTGCTCATCGTGTCTATGAAGATTTCCACCAGCCCACGGAAAAAAAAGTGTTGAGATTTTGATATTTTTTTATGTTCTGAGGTACCCTGAGAAAGAATCAAAAGGTCCGATAAGACTCGGACAACAAGGAATTTAAAAGAGTTTTGTGTTCCATATAAAGTTTAACCTAATCTACTTTCGCTAGATATAGGCACTCGCGATGTGTTATTGAGATATTTTTTTAACTTAAATCAAAATTTTAATTAGAATTACCACATAGGACTGAGAAATTTTTTTCACAAATCGCTCATTCCATTGGTGATGGTGAGGAAGACGTATTTCGAAAATTGGACAGCGTTTTTTTGTTTTTAGCAAACGACTGTGCATTGTTTCTATTTAAGTACACTGAAATATGCAAACATTTAAAGTTTCATGTAAATCTAATCAGAATATATTCGTCCTTTTGGCAAGAATCTTGGTAAGCAGCAATATTTGTATGGATATGTTGTGAGCTTAGAAAGGGCTATGGAAGCATCTTTGAAGCTGGCAAGGTTGCTCGGCTAAGCTCATCGAATATGGAAGCTTCCACACCATACACCACCTGCACAACAAACTTTTTTTTTAAACCGTGCAACAAAAAAGAAACAAAATAGAAAGAATGTTTCGCTAATTAGTCATAGGAAATTGAAAAAAAGGAAAGAAAAGTTCAATGATTTACGCCTACACAGTAGAGAAAGACCGAGAATATATCGCGTAAAAAGGAAAATAAGCCATGAAACTAAGCCTAAACTAATAAATAAACTATCTCATCAAACTAACTATCCTAACTCACTGATCTTAAATCTACTCGATCACGCGATGAAATCATTCTAATCATCTCTCTACAAAGCAGGTTCGCTAAGAAACCGAGACATGCCTCATTAAAGCGGCAAAGGTTGGCCTGCCCACCCTTATGTCAAAAAAAAACACAACGGTGAGTGATAGCCCCTAATTTCACCATTCAGTCACAAATAGAGCTTAGTATGTTACAACACTTCCTACGTCATTTTGTTGTTTTTGTCGTCTTTGTACGTTCAGGTCGCGTCAAATCGAGGAATATCTACAACGACGGCCTTCCCAAAAATGGACATTGTAGAATTTTTTGTCTAAACTTTTGGTCATAGAGGATTTTGACACGCTTTAAATGGGCATTACAGTCTTTTCTGGCTTGTTTGAACTTTATTCGGTTTTCCTCTGTTGGGTTGATCTTGTAGAACTGAAAGTTTGACTCTCTCAACCTAATAGCTTCTTTGCAGCTCAAGTCATACCACCCTTTTGCCTTTGGTCTGATACTCTTAGTTCTGTTGGGAATAAAATATCTCATACCAAGGAGAATGATGTTTGATATCATATCAGAAGCAGCATCCACGTCACTATCGAGGAAATATAGTGACCATATATGACGGAAAGAAGAAGTTAAAATAGGCATTGGGGTTGGGAAATATTGGCTGAGATACAGACTAGCGATGCAGAGGTAGACAAAACAATTTTTTTAGTTTTAATAAGAAAGTTATTACTTAGACTCCGTGATACATACCCTTTGGTGGGACGTCGGAATCTGAGTCTCTGCAATAATTTTTAGGACCAACGAATGGCGGTCCAATTAACTGTAGGCGAATAAGCTAGATACAACGGTTAAAATATTCGATGCTCAACGGCCATCGAATTCTTTGTTCGTCAATGGCAAAAAAGTTCCAACGGAAATTTAAATCTAAATTAGTGAAGTGATTCTAAGTGCTTTAATATTACTTGCACTACTACTGTTTCGGCAAAAGGGGCTCTGCCTCTAGCATAATACTAGTGCCAACTACGATTTTTTTAAAACTTTGTGAAGTGCCATTTTAGTTCTCTTTTGTTGCTATTTTTTTGCTTTAATTTTTACATTCAATTAGAACGTAGAATTAGGATAGCATATACGTAGTTTTTTATTTGGCCTAACCTAAAAATATATCTTTTGTTGTGCATGTTTAGAGCCAGATTGTCTACAGATTTCACCGTTCTTACCGTGCTGCCGACAGGACTAGAAGAACGAGAATACGTTCTATAGTATTCCGCCCTAGCGAGGTATCCGTCGGAGCGGAAAATTCTCCGATTTTCTACGATTTCGATGATTTTTGCTTCGAGGTATTCTTCCGAAAAGCTGTTCGGAATATTTCTCCGACATTTTGTAACGCATCCCAGCGAATTGCGTTGAAGTGCATTTTTCGTTCAATTTTTGACAGCTAAGTGCAATTCTTTTTCCGATTTCCTCCGACACCAATTCTTCGTGGAATTTGTTTTCGAAGTGAAGTGTAGTCATGGAAAAATGTATGTAATTATATAAGAATATTTATTTCAGTAATTTTCGTACTGATCGTTTGAATTTGTGTTCCAAATGCGAGCTCAAAGGAGAAAAACCACCCCTCAACAGTACGAGCTTCGTCGTCGCATTTGTGTAGTATTTCTTTCCGATGACACATACCTCGAATGGAATTTGAATCTCCGACGAAGTATGCGCTGCGGAAAATTTTCCGCTCCGACGGATACCTCGCTAGGGCAGATTAACTTTTGTTGTTGCATTAAACACCAAAAATAAAAAAAAAATTGTTTGGTGCCAGTAATTAGAGTAGTTTTATTTTTCTTTCTTTTGAAATTTGAATTTTGTTTCACTTAATATAAAGATTTATAATTTAATTATTAATTATTAAAGTGATTACCCTTGTAATCTCCGGATTTATTTTCGCGGATTTGGTTATCGCCTTGACGACTTGGTAACTCGATTTGCTATATGGGTGTGTCCATTTTTGGGAAGGTAGGAAAAACTTTTGGTCATTGGTTAAAAATATAAAAAAATTCGGCCTCATCATCAGTTCCGACGCTCATTCAAAATGACATTCCAGCTGTCAGCTCTTTAGACAAAGCCAATCTGCTTGCTGCGCATTTCGCAGCCAATTCTACATTGCCATTTTATGTTCAGTCTCCCCCTGTACTTGAGAACGTAGATCATTCTATGGGACAAATTCACTTTCGTACTCGTACAGTTGCAAGAGTTTTTTTTTTATCTTGACATTCACAAATCCGCTGATCCAGATGGTATATTCCCCATTATTCTGAAGAGGTTTTCTTCTACACTAGCAAAACCACTGCGTAAGCTTTTCTATCTATCCTACTCATCAGGACTCTTTCCAAGTAGATGGAAAAGAGCATTTGTCCAGCCTGTATCAAAAAAAGGCGAATCTTCTTCTCTCTCCAACTACCGACCAATTGCCCTTCGTCCCTTCTTTCCAATGTCATGGAAACGCTGATAAATTTACAGTTTATGAAATATCTCGAAACACGAAAACTTCTCAATGACCGGCGGTATGGTTTTCGCAGCAACAGGTCTACTGCTGATTTGATGACATATCTCACCGAAAAGTGGAACATTGATGTTGAAAGCAAAATTGTTGCACTTGACATTTCGAAGGCATTTGACAGGGTTTGGCATCAAGCCCTTTTGTCGAAAATGCGTCCATTTGGATGCGATGAAAAACTTTTTCTATGGATTAGAAATTATCTTTCGAAACGTTTAATTCAAGTTGTTTTGGACGATTTGAAGTCTGCAAATAAATGCTGGTGTACCTCAAGGCTCAGTTTTGACTCCCACTCTCTTTCTCATTTTTATAAATGATCTCCTGTCTGCAACTTCTAATCCAATTCATTCCTTCGCTGATGACAGTACTCTCAGCTTCTCATACTCGTTTTCAGGTTCACTTCCCTCATCTTCGAACGTGGACTCTAAACTACAAAATATGTTAAGCTTATTGAATTCCGACAGAGTAGAATTCAATGCTTCCAAAACACAATGCTGTCTTCTGTCGTTAAAGCGAAACCAAAATCTAGAGCCATTATCCATGAATGGCACTTACATCGAAGAAACCGAAAAACTTTCCATGCTAGATACGTATTCGAAATCGCTAAAAACGCAGCGAAATGTCTAGGTTTCCTTAATCGATGCAAAAAAATATTTCATCCCTTTTTATCTGGCCTCAATATATAAAGCGTATACACGCCCCAAACATGAGTTCAACGTCCAATCTGGTCATGTGCAGCAAAAACATCATTGTACCTACTGGATAGGATACAAAAGCGTGCGATAAAACTGATAGGAGATCAAACCGAATCGAACTCCTCTCCTGGCTATGACTTTTTTACCGCTATTTTAACAGGACATTCTCAATCGAAATAGCCAGCTGCATTTCGCCCCTTCAAACATTCAGCCGTAATACTCGCCATGCCATGAAAATTAATCAATTCACCCTCAAGCCAACTTCGGACGTACTATGAAATATAGAGATTCATTCCTAAACAGAACAACACGAATATGGAATGCTTTACCAAACTCAGTCTTTCCTCCCCATTACAATTTACAAAAATTTAAAACCAATGCACATCGGTATCTCCTCTTTTCTCTTCCCAATTTCCAAAAAAAGCGGGCAAACTATGCTGAGGTTCCATTCTTCAGGAATACTTTCATCTGAGAAGAGCTCATAATATCCTCCGGCTTTATAAAGCTCAGCGGGAAGGCCGTTATTTCCGGCAGGTTTATAAAGCTTGAGTTTAGATATTGCTATCCTCACTGCACTAAGGTCGGGCGGCTGGCAGTTTTCGCTGTCGTTTCCAATATTGAAAGGTTCGTTCTGCTTTACAGCGGATTGTAGTTCGTTTTTGCCGTTAAAAATTCTGAAGAAGTGGTTCTTCCATATCCTCAGCATCGACTACGATATTTCCTTGTTCATCTCGACAGGATTCGGTTCGAGCCTTGTATCCTTGGCTTTGACGCTTAACACTTCGATTAAACTTGCGAACATCGTTCCTGGAGTATCAAAGAATCAAGAATAGGATACAAGAATCGAACAGAATCCGATCACAGTCGAGGCTGAGAATATGAAAGAACCACTTCTGCAGACTGTTAGACGATGAAGACGAACAATCTTGCTCATGCAGAACGAAAAATTAAATATTTGACAACGACAGCGAAACTTAACAACCGCCCGCCCTAAGTGAATAGAGGCTGCTGAAAACCATGGTGTTCTCGGCTAGCTTTACAATAAGTCGTGGGGAAGTTAAAATGCTGTAGTGCTGATCGAGTGCTCCCAGTACATCAATAATATGCGTAAGAACAGAAATGCCTCAATTTCTATTCGCTCAGTTTGATCTTGACCATCATCGATGTCCTTACAGACCTAGTCCTCGTCATCACTGACTACTGTAGATAAGGAGAACGAAGAGATTATTCACTTTTTCTGTTCATGCTCAGCATCTCAACTAAAAGAGTATTTTACCTCGATATCTTCTACTTTGATAACCTAGGTGAGCTAGTCAACATTAACACAGGCCACACTTACACAGCTAAGGAAGCTTTACTTAGCCAAACGAATTGAGGAAAGATAATGGCTCCATGTGGTATGTATATTAAAATCCAAAAAAAATACCTCAAGAGTAGTTTTTGAATTACTGGGCAAAAATAAAGTCAACCTTGGATGTTTTCCCTACGTCTATAAACAAGCTTTCATTCCATACGCTAATCATCCTATTCTATGTCCTAGCACATGACGCTGTTGGCTACTGAACTAAAATGCAGTTTCAAACAAAACTGCGGCTTAAAAAATCCAAGCCCCATTACATAGACCCATTCGTGGATACCAACCATAACAAAAAAGTAACACACAATCCCAACTAGCTCTGTCCAAACTCTCTCTATCGCAAATGTCATCGGATTTGGTAGCTTAAAAGCCAACAAATGGAGCAACTTGTTGTCCAATCTTAATGTCCAATACGTTCTCCATAAACTGCACGTTGCTATCGCGTCATCCTCGTCGTCTGTTTGGCTCAATTAGCGACCAAAAACCTCTCCTAAATTTGGTCCGATGATCCCTTCGATGATCAACATCACGACATGTGCGGCAGTCCACCATCGCAACAGCTCGATGCTGCACCAATCACACTTCTTTTGGATCAGTTCCAATACGAACTGTGATCCTCAGCCTATTTAAGAGTATCTATCTATCTATCTATTCCACCTTCTCAGCACAGCACTTACGATCCGGCGAACATTGACAGCCCTCCATATGCAGATCAGCAGCAACAACAACAAGGAAAGGCAACAAAAAAAAATAAATCCCTTAAGGAGCTGCAAAAATAAGTCGTGAGTGCGTGAATATAGTCCACAAGCGAAGTTCCATTTATGCAACACCACCAGGAAGACACATTTCCAAACCCGCGATAAGGCATTTACAAAGCGGGACGAAGTATCATTCTGTGCAGTGCATGCCGCGCGTCATGAAGAACATTCAACTGTGGGTCAAGTAGACAGGTCACAGCTCGGAGATCGCTTTCGTTGGCCCTTTTTATTTTGGCTCAGCTAGCCTTTCCATATACGGATCAACTGTCTGACAATTGGCGACGGAATAAATCTAACAATTTGGCAGTTAATCGAGTAAACGCACCAACACCGCCACTCTCTCTCTCTCTGCGCGGTTCATGATTGACATAGGAACTCAATGGTAGCCTGGATATACGGCGAGAGTATGTCTCGTCTCGTCGAACCTGCAACATGGCTGTTATATTAATTGCGTCTGGATGACTGACTGACTGCACCTTATTTTTCGTCGTCGTCGGAAATTTCTTCACCGCTGCCGCTGGCATCTGGACTGAGCTGGTGGTGTTGGTGGCAGCGTCACAAACATCAATCGCCCAAAGGGGCCTCGCACAGATAGGTTTCTTGTGTATATCTCCGCAACATATTCCCGTTCAATATCTATCTGAATCTATCTATTTTCCATTGCAGTGACTTGTGCATATTTCAAATCGCAGCGTCGTCGTTGGTAATAGCTGCGGCTATGAGTTGTTGGCCTAATCGACGTCTGGGCTATGAGTCATGAGCTTGGAGTTGAGTGCGCGCAGAGCACCTACACGAGGTTTTTTGTTGCATTTTTATTAAATTTTTTTGTTGTTGTCGTTCAGTTTAGACTTTTTTTTTGTAACGTATCTTTCAGGTTTTTGAACTTCAAACGAGAAATTAGACTGACACTGCATAGACGGGAACTTATTATTTAGGTTTTTTTTTGTCTATATCTCCAGCTAGGTTGACGAAAACAGACTCAGTTATCCGTGTTGACACATTTCGTCGACAGTGTATTTGAATTTGATTGGTGGAACGGAACTGTCTTAGAATTGCATTCTTTGGTGGTAGTCTGTCTCGATTTGTGTCAAAAGTCTGAAGCGATACGGAGACCAAATGATCGGTAGTTCTTTGAAAAGATCCATCCATACCCCGAGTCCCAATTCAGAATGACACACCAAAGTTTCTCTCTGTGTGCAGTAGTGGCATACAAGATATTTATCTGCGAGATATATTCATGGAAACAAACTGCAGTTGTCTAGCAAATTTGATTTAATTCTGTCTGGGTATCCTGTAAATGGCAACAGGTCCCTTGCACGCTTGCAGGGTTTTCCTTGTCATGCAACTCATTGTCGTCGGGGGCCTTGTGCAATTGTCGATTGCCGAACACAACCTGGTTGTCGGTTATGTGACAGTTTAGCTGTAAGCTTTTACTTAATAAATACATTTCAGTGAGATGTCGTTTTACAAAAAGGTGACGTGTTGTGATATTTTGTTTAAGGGAAAGGCTTTGAGGCTGAGTGTGTGAGTACCTTCGTAGACATGTTTTTCCAGTGCAGGCTGCCCCAATGCGTCTGATGGGATGGATAGATGTGTGTAGCAGTTGTTGTCTTCATTACTAACCATATCCGTTGTAACACTTAGTTACTTAAGTGGCGCTATAGTCCGGAATGAACCTGGGCCTCAACCAACATGCCTCTCCAATTATCCCGGTCCTTAGCTAACTGCCTCCAGTTGTGCACTCTAAGATGGTTGGGATCGGTTTCTACTTGTGCCTGCCACCTAAGGCAAGGTCTTTCTCTACTGCGTCCGACGTCTGGCTGGGAATCGAACACTCTGCGAGCCGGAGTATTGGTATCAATTCGTTCTACATGTCCTAGCCATCTTAAACGTCCAATGCGTAGTTTTTTTTGACCAGGGTATGTCGCTGTACAGCTCGTATAGTTCTTGGTTGAATTTTCGGACCGAAGTATGCTAGAAGTTGCACCAATTTTAGGAAGATTGTGCCTCTGGTGTTGGCTCGGGAGTTTTGTAAAATCATCTAAAGAATCAGATTAAAGAAGTCACATCCCTAAATCCTTTTTTGGTATCGAAAGTGTCGGTGAGGTCTTTTTTGACCCTGATAAAGCAGGGAGAATTCTCCATCGTCATCCTACACAGACGGCTGAGTTTGGGCGGTATACCAAAACTAGACATGGCTTTGTATAGTTCGCCTGTCATGTACGGCTTTGAAATCGATGAATAGGTGGTGGATATCGATTTAGATTTCATGTGGTTTTTTCAGGATCTGCCAAAGTCTGAACATTTGATCAGTTATGGACTTCCTTGCCTAAAACCACACTGATAAGGGGCGATCTGGTAGTTGGTAAAAGGTTTCAAACGTTCACATATTACGGATTTTAGGATCTTGTAGTCGATGTTGAGGAGACTTATGTCTCTGTAGTTGGCGCAGTTCAGAGGTTGTCCTTTTTTGTGGGTCAGGTAAACGATGCTGAGGTTCCATTCTTCAGTCATACTTTCATCTGAACAAATGTTTCTTATCAGTTGGTGAATATTTCTTACCAACTCATCTCCGCCGGCTTTATAGAGCTCGTCGCCCAATATTGATTGGTTCGTTCTGCCTGACAGGGTTTTCCTGTCTTTGGCGTTTTACAATTTGGTTAAACTTGCGAATATCTTTCCTGGAGTTGCAGATCTCTATATCATCGATAGGGCGCTTTTCTCGCTGTTTTCTTTTTTTATGAAGATCCAGGATTCTTTCCTACTTTCTTGATCATACAGCTCGATACAGACTTGTTGGTCTCATTTTTGACTGTGAAGATCTGTCGGCACTCCTCATCAATGTAAGGGTTTCTTGCTGGTGAGCGCGAGATCGCACATCAGTTACGGCTGATCTAATGGCTTTTTGGCATCGTTGCCATTGTTCTTCGACATTAGATGCTGGTGGTATGGTGTGAATCGAGATATTAAGAAATACGTGTTGCGCAAAGGCCTTGGCTATCTGTTCCGATTGCAGTCTTTCGACATTATTTTTTCAGAGTATTTCTGTTTTTTTGCGGTGTGGTGGATATCCGCATTCTTACTTTGGCTGCAACAAGGTAGTGGTCCGAGTCGATTTGTCAGAATGTTCGGACATCCAAAATACTGATTGCGTGCCTCTTGTCTATCGCAATGTGATGAATTTGGTTGACCGTTCGTTGATGTGGAGATCACCTTGTCCCTTTATGGATATCGAGGTGAGGAAACCGGATGCTGGCTATAGTGGCTTTTCATTCACCAGGAATCAATTAGCCTAAGTCCATTGCCAGACTTGGTATAATGAAGGCTGCATCTTCTGACAATAATGCTTAGATGTCTTCTTTTTCAATCTTTGCGTTAAAATACGATTTAAAAATTCTACTTCGGTAGTCGCTCATAAGTTTGAAGTCTTTCGCTATACCATTGTTTTCTTTCGTCCAAGCGTGAGCGCATATAAGGCTTATGTTCACGAATTTGGACTTGATGCTTGATGAAGTCAACCCAGACCTCCTGCACTGCAGTTCATGGTTAGTGCGATGAACTTCCGCGCAGGAGGTCTGGGTTCGATTCCCAGCCGTAGCAACACCTAAATGATTTTTCACTGGCCTCCTCTCGTGATGATCTGACAAATCATCCGAGTAGTATCAATTGTCAAGAATAGCTTATCTCAACTTCGCCGTTCGGAGTCGGCATAAAACAGGAGGTCCCACCATCGTGCAAGAAGTACACACGCACACATGAATGGTTGTGAGAAAGCTAGGCCCTGGGTACTAACGAGCCTGTTGCGCCAAAAATTTGT
Source organism: Rhingia campestris (assembly GCA_932526625.1). Taxonomy (NCBI): domain Eukaryota; kingdom Metazoa; phylum Arthropoda; class Insecta; order Diptera; family Syrphidae; genus Rhingia; species Rhingia campestris. Next base: position 171,852,725 of record OW052182.1, read on the forward strand.
ATTTTTTTTTGTATTTTGCTTGATGAAGTCTGGCACTTAAAACAAGTCCGCATCGGAATAGTAGCTATTTCTGCTCACTAAAACACGGTCCGTAGTAGATATCACCGTTTGTCATCCTCCTTTTGCCCGGCCCATTCTATCGTATGTCCTGGATGAGAGTAATGTCTATTTTGTAGCAGCTTAGGGCTTCCGCGAGTTGTTTGCCTCCACCTCTCCTGTTTAATGGTATCACATTCCAGGTGCAGATATGACCTTCATTGTAATTTGTTCGTTTAACATGGTCGTCAACAATGAAATCAGTCCTCTCCGAGGCTCTTAGTTGCTTTGCAACAACAATTTTGTTTGTTAGTGGGTAGTTAACCCAACCTGGATGTTCGAGACTCCAATTTGTTATATCTTTATCAAGGACACAGGCACACAGGGACATCAGCATCTACTACGGGAATAAGAGCTACCGTTTGCTCCTCAGCTCTCCCGCCACCATCTATGTTCAAGGGACCTGACTTGCTCTTGAGGCTCCTAGAAGACCTGTTGTACGAATATGTCAGCTCAGCTCAATTAATTGGTTTACTTTGGCCGTCCCAACTGGGACTGTAGTCGCAACCATTGACTCCATCCTGGGATTTCTTCCGCTGCCGTCTGGCGGGAGGTTTTTTGGTAGGGGACTTTTTTCCTAGCTAGTTTTTGATGCACGAGTGGTATTTTATTTACCACTTACCACGGATATCTGCTAAGGTTTTCTCTATCCGCCATCCGAGGACGCATCCGATGGTAGACTAGCAACTCCACACGGAGTTATTTTTGCAAATGGATTTTTAAATTTTCATTAAACATTCCCAACTTTGCAATTAACGTGGAATAAGGCAAATTCAGATTTATGATTTATAAAGAGGCTAACTTTAATAGAGATGCTCCTTTTAGAAAATTATATGAACTAGTCCCTGGAATGACATTTTTCAAAGCTGCTTTTCAGTGATCGCTGAAAGCATATATCAGCTCTCCCTTGATATTTAGAGGAAAAGCTTCAAGAGCAACATATAACCGCTTAAGCCACAGGATGGTAATAAATAACTATTTTTGAAAATAGTTTACAATTCCAGAAATGAGCTTGATTTTTAAACTTCGGACTGAAATGTTTGAACTACACTCCAGCCACATGGGAACGACTTAAGCCCTATTTTTCGCTCTGTATTCTCAATGTAATCGAAGAGGTTTTCACCTTATCGTGATCTGTAACATTCTGCAAGTGGTCCAGAAACTACATTACAATAAAAGTCTCTTGACATATGAAAAATCTGCCAAAGCTCTGAACGGAGATTACTAAATTTCCAAACCAAATCTTTTCCCATCCGGTTGAATTGTTAAGTATTTGCAAAAATTCCAGCAATGTGTGGGTTCTTTTCCATTAAATCTGACTTTCAATAACCCCCAGGTTGTTGTTCAATATTTTAATGAGTTTCAATGAAACAATCTGACTCATTGCAATGATGAGGGTCGCGACCACATTTTGATTTATTTGTCAAAAAAATATTTCCCAACCCGACTCTAATTTGTCCCACCCAAAGAGAAATGTAATTTATTCTAAACAATAAGCTAAAGCCCAGATTCGTTGATAGTGTGAGACTCATTAATTAGTCCTCAGCCAATGCAGACGACGACAAATATGACTCAACTGTTCCCATTGGAGATCTAATTGTTTAGTGATTCTATCTGTCTGAAAGAACACCCAAAAAATATTGACAAATACCTGAAATTCCGTAAAATGTATCAATTTCGAATGATTAATCGATGGATAGTACACCGTGTCGATGGAAATATATATTGACAAGATTTTCAAAGCCCCCACTTCTATAATGCAAGTTATTTTACATTATATTATTTTAATTTAAAAAAAAAGAATTTCATTTCTTTTTTTTATACTTTATTTACACTTCAAGATACCAATTACAACTGATTCACTTAAAGCTACCTATCCTAATTGAAACCTCTGCTGCTGCTGCAAATGTGCTGACGACATGTCGCCGGTGTTGGGGTGATGACCGTCGTTGAGGTCGTCTGTGCTGGTTTTCTGGGAATTCAATAGTGCAATAATTGCAGTTCAAGTTGCTGCGCGTGGATATGGAGAATTGAGTAATTTTGTTGACGTTAACTTAATTTTGTTGACGTTAACTCCTCCGCCCTTAAATTCGAACGTCCTCGTTTGATGACCTCAGGTGTTTCTTGATGTCTTCAATTCCTATTACCATGGTTTTTGCGTTTTTATCTAATTCTGGTGTTGAAGTTAGATTTTCGTTTTTTCCAGTAGTTTTGTTCTTTCGATTTCGAAGGAATTTGAAAGCCAATATTATTGTTATTGTTATTAGGCAAAATGCTAGTGCTGAGCTGGTTGTGCTATGGATGATATTGTTGTTTTCTAGCAAGTCTATTTTGTTGGTGCTATTTGCGTAGAGATTCTTAAGTCTCTCGAGTGATAGGAATTCTTCTTTGGCTTCTAACATTGGAGCTGGCTGAAGAACTGCTGGCATAGGATGATAGTTGATGATTTCTCTGTTTGTGAATTCTCTTTGGTTTATTTGTATCGAAGAGTTTGTATGGCGGATGATGTAGGTTCCATTGAGTTCGACTGTTTCGTTATTAATAACTGCAGGACCATTGAATTGGTTGAGGAGGAGAATTCCAGGAGATATTTCTTCGAGTGATGGAATGTGTTCGTTGTTTATTTGCGTACATGTTGGTTTGATGCTCTTCAGTAGGTTTGGTATGCAGGCAGAAGTACTAATATCTATTACGTTCTTTTTATTACATATGGATAATTCATTAAATTTTTTACATTCTTTAATTATTCCAAAAATCTTATCTCTACATTCTAAAACATTTTCGTAAGGAATTTTATTAATGACATTTTTTTTCTTTATTGCTTTTAATATAAAAACACTACAGGAATAACTTTCACTTGTAGGTAGTTCTAATATGTAAATTATATTTTTATTGTTGGAAGCAATTTTCACATTTGCGAATTCTAAAGCTTCATCTATATTGACATAAGGAATTTTTTCATTTTTAATTATTGTTTCAGTTATATTGATTTCATTGTTACTTAAAATATATGAATTAACAATGTTGGCTTTAGCCCAATGTATGCCGTAGGCAATATTTATGAGTTCTTCTTTTATTAACTCCAGTTTGTATTTTATTTTCATTATTAAACTAATTTCTACGTCATTTTGCTCTTTGAAAGTTTTGATTATGTTATTTGTAAGGTTAGTGATTTCATTAATTTTTTCAATTGTTATTCTATTAATTATAACTTGATTATTGTTATTACTTAAAACATTATTCATCTTATCTGTTAAGATTTCGAAGTCGTGCTGGTCCGGGTTTCCGGCGATCCATTTCCACGCACTTCCGATGAAATCTAATGATCTCTTAGTTTTTTCTTTTATTTTTAATCTTGAGAAGTAATTTTTAATTTTTTCAATTTCGAAGGAAAGGATAGGATATATTGGATGTTGGGGTTTTACGTTGGTTATTGCTGTTTCCAATTCTCGGATGAAATTGCCATAAACATCGATGTCAATAACGTGTATGATTTTGAAGGATCCATTTTGGATCTTGGCATGCCCAGTGTTAATTTTGATCAATTGCGAATTAGTGTAGTCCAATATTTGGACGTTTGCACTTATGGTACAAAGTTGTACCAATAACCTAAGGGAAGGGAAAAATCTAGTTTTTAATGAGGCTTTTGTGTATAGTTTTTCCTGATTGAGTAATGACGGTTGTATTTTTATCTTCTTTTACTATTTCCTTTCTGTATTTGGCTGATAATTTATTTCCTAATCTTTTATTAACCTTGACATAAATGGTTTCTCCGTTTGAGAACTTTTTAACAGGAGTTTTTTTCTTATTATGGTATTCTAAATCTGCATCTTGTTTCCCTATGAGTTTGTTTTTGGTGATTTCTCTTTCTATTTCAAGTTGTTCGGGATTATTGGATAACTGTCTAGCAAAGAATATGTCTATTGGTTTTTTTCCTGTGGTTGAATGAATGGAGTTATTATATTCGAAAATGGATTTGTCCAGAAGTTCTGGGAATGTATAATTTGGGTTTTGGGATTTTAAACAGCGTATCACTTCGGATAGTGTTGAATGAAAACGCTCTACTTGTCCGTTAGCGGTACTGGTATATGGAGGAGTTTTGAATATTTTTATATTGAAAAAGTTTTCTAACATGAAAAGAACTGAATTCGAGTTTAGGGATTTTTCATTGTCGACGACTATAGTGTCAGGGACACCAAATGAAAGGATTAATTCTCTTAAGGGTTGTTTTATATCTTCGGCTGATCTTGATTTAAGGATCTTTACTAAAGCATATTTAGAAAATTTGTCAATAGCTGTCAAGATAATGCGTTTATTCGTGAAATAAATGTCTAAATGCAATATTTGGCCAGGGTATGTAGGTATAGGAGTGGCTTGAATCATGGGTTTACTGGGGTGTCTGTCATATTTATGTTCTTTGCATATTTTGCATTCTTTGACTATTTTCTCTACCTTGCGGCGCATCTGAGGGAAATAAAATTTGGTTAGAATTTGCAATTTATTTTCATTGCTGTTTCTATGTGCACGTGTATGTTCTTTTATAATTTCAGACTCTTGTTTTTCCTCGTCAAGTAAATCTATGACTATGTTTCTGGAAAATCTAGTTCTATATTGTTTGAAATGAGTTGGGTAGATTTCTTGAATCTGTCCCAGGATTCTTTCGTTTGTTTGTAAGCCATTGATTACGGATGGATTGAGATATCGTTTAAAAATATTGATAATTTTTTCGTCGGAAAGTTCTGGTTCTACTATTGTGTGTCGATGATAGGTAGGGAAGATTATTTCGAATTTATAGGATGCTACAGGTCCTTCTGATAAGATAATTTGATTTTTGAACACATTTAAAGGCTCGGTTGCAAATTGAATAAGGTGTTGTCCTGAGCTTTCGTCACTGTGTTGTGTGACGGTCAAAGAATTTATATTGCTATTAATCGGTGGTCTTGATAATGCATCGGCCACGACGTTGGTTTTGCCGGGCTTATATTTAAGCTCGTAATTATACTCTTCGAGTATGGCTTTCCATCGTTTTAATTTATGGTTGGTGTTTTTGTTGCTCAGCGCATAAGTTAGAGGCTGATGATCAGTGTAGATTTTTACAACTGACTGACCGTAAAGGTAATTTCTAAGAGTAGTGAGTGCCCATATGATCGCTAACATCTCTTTTTCATTTGTAGCGAAATGTTCTTCGGTTTTATCAAGTGTTCGAGAGATGAAGGTAATCGGTTTCTTATCTTGTTCCAAGACAGCGCCAATAGCGTAGTCTGATGCGTCTGTCGTTAAATGGAATTCTTTTTTTAAGTCGGGATATGCGAGAACTACGTCTTCCGAGGTTAAAGATTTTTTTATTTTGTCAAATGCTTCTAATGCTTCGTCGTTCATTATTATAGCTTTTTTATTTGAGGCATGTTTGGACGTTCGTCCATCCTCTCCCCTTAAAAGGACTGTTAGGGGTTTCGCTATTTTAGCGTAGTCTCTTATGAACCTGCGATAAAACCCTGACAGGCCTAAGAATGATCTTAGATCTTTCAGTGTACTTGGACATGGAAAGTTTTCTACTGCTTCTAGTTTCTTTGGGTTGGTCCTTATTCCTTCGGGTGTTATAATAAAACCTAAGAATTCTACATTGCTTTGTAAGAATTCACATTTGTCCATTTGTACTTTTAAGTTTGCTTCTTGAAGAGTTCTGAAAATCATTGAAAGGTTTTCGAAGTGTGACTCTTCGTCTTTGCTGAAGACGACAATATCGTCTATATAGACGAAACAGATTTTTCCTATATGTTCTCGTAATATGTCGTCCAATGCTCTTTGAAAAATGGACGGAGCATTCTTCAGTCCAAATGGGAGTCGTACAAACTCGTATTTTCCGTTGCTTACGGAGAAGGCTGTTTTTTCTATGTCGTTCTCGTGTAGTTTGATTTGGTGGAAACCACTTTTTAAATCGAGTACTGAGAAGACTTTGTTCTGTTCGAGTTGGGATAAAACTTCATTTATTTCCGGTATCGGATAGCGGTCGGGGATAGTGACCATATTCAGTTTTCGGTAGTCAATTACTAGTCTAAACTTTTTTTCGCCAGATGCATCAACTTTTTTGGGTACAACCCATATTGGTGCATTGTAAGGAGACCGAGAAGGTCTGATGATGCCGTCTTTAAGCAATTGATTTATTTGCTTTTCGACTTCATCCTTTAAGGACATAGGGTATGGATATGATTTCGTATATATTGGTTCATTAGTCGAGGTTCTAATTTTTCCTTTCACCGTTGTGGTGTAGGTTAATTTTTCATCCGGTTCGGCGAATAGGTCAGAGTGTGTATCGGTGAGCTTGCGAAGCTTAAACTTGCTTTCTTTGGACATGTGTTTGTCTCTGATAGTGATGGAGTTTATTGACTCATAAATTTGTTGTTTTAATCGGATTTTAAGCTTATTTTTAATGAGCATATAACTTTCTTTTGTAAAAATGACAGCTGACAAGTCCTTAAGGCTGTCGTTGCCAAGGATTCCATGGAAGGATTTGAGTGAGGGGAGAATGAAAAATTGTATTTGGATGCTATTAATACCGAAAAGATTTATCATAGTATGTTGGCTTATTTCGACTTGACCGCCAACTGAGTTTGCAAAAAAGTTTTCGTTATTCGGAATTGGATTCTTTACTAGGCTTGGCTGGATGTAATTTTTATTTGACCCTGTATCTATTAAAAATTTTAAAATTTTACCGTCGCTCGTCTTACATTCGAAGTATGGCAAGGACGAGCTTGTCAACCTAAAAAATGGATGTCTGCATAATCGTTCAATTGTTCATCGTAATTGCTTTGTTTTTCAATGTATTCGTCTAAAGATTCATCTCCGATGTTCACTGTACTCATAGCATTTATTAAAGAGTTATAATCACTGGTATTTGGTTGATAATAGTGTTCAATATTATTAGTTGGTTCTAGGTTTGGGTTGATTACTGTTTCGGGATAGGAATTAGGATTTACTGGATTAGTTGGCAAGTGGAAATTTCTTTGAATTTTCGGTGGGTGTGCTTGTGTAGATGGGGTTGTAATATTTTGATCGTTTGGCCTTTTGCCGTATAAATGATTCTGATATTTTGGCCTATTTATGTAGTTTACTCCTCTTGAACGTAAACTTGAATCGATTTCCATAGGTTCTGGTCTAGGAAGTGGTTTTGGGGCAGTTGGTCGAGGTGGGCCATATTGGTTTTGCTGTGCATAAGGATTTTGTGGAGGATACTGATAATATTGTTGAGGCTGTTGGGAGTATTGCGGGTAATGGGAACGACGTGGGGGTTGCTGAGGAATATGAGCTAAATGTGGGAAAAATTGTTGTTGTTGTGTAACGTGAGTTGTTCTGCGAGGTGGCAGTTCAACGATTGGTCTTCTGTTATGACCGTTAGGATTGTTAGCATGTTGCGAGCGGAAACTTTGATTCTCAAGCTTTTGGCACAGGTATAAGGCTTGAGGAAGGTCTGCAGGTTCTCTTATACCTAGAAGTCTAGGTAGGTCACCTCTAAGGCCTCTTATGAATGTATCGAGAGCTTTATCTCGATATGTTTCCGTTAACAAGTGCATGGCATCTGTAGAAACGTCCATACTAGAGATTTTATTCAATATCAATGTCAAATGTTGGTATACCATTTGATAATATTGTTCGACGTTGTTATTACCCTGTGAAAGAGTTGTCATCTGGTACTCAAGGGTACCTAAATCACGCTTGTCAGCATAGTGGGTAGTGAGACATTTAGAAATGCACTCCCAATTTAACGGCGTATTGTACGATTCTAAAACCGCGTCCGCGTTACCTACAATTTTGTTCCTTATTGTGTTGAGGATACCAAAGTATTTTGGTGTGCCTCTAAGATGGTTGTAAATGCTTAGGATTCTTTCAATGCTCTTTCGCCAAGAGCTGTATTCGCCAGGATTCCCTGAGAATTCCCTTATTGATCGTACCACATCGGGTACTTTATCAAGTTCACCTAAATTCCCTGCATATTGCACGTCAATACTTTGTTCTACGCCCTTGTAAAAGTTGGCATGCGGATTTATAATGGATTGAACAACGTTTTTACATTGATCGTTGCAGACTTTTGAAACGATGCTAGTGACGAGTGCCTCGAATTCGGGTGTAGCACTTGCTGTATATGAATTTGGATTGGATATGTTTGGGTTTGGGGGGGGAAGGTTAAAATTTGGAAGTGGATTATTTGGTAATATATTGCTAGAACCTGTAAGTTCTGTCATGATTGCTTTTTTATGTCTTTTTTCTTTCTCGTGTTTCGGAATTTTGAAAATTTATAATGTACTTTTCAACTCTTATATTTCAAATTATATTAATTTTTGTATAAAGCAATTTTATAAATCGCATAAAAGCTACTGAAAATAAAAGCTATTTGGTTTTGTTTTGAATCTATATTGTTAATGTGCAATATTCTAAATACTGTAAAAATTTTCTATAATTAGGATCTTGATTTCTGGTTTCAGACTTAATAATAATTTCACTTTTTGTTTCTTAAAATAATTTCTTTAGTTAGGATTTTGATTCCTGGTTTCAGACTTAAATAATAATTTCACTTTTTGTTTCTTAAAATAATTTCTTTAGTTAGGATTTTGATTCCTGGTTTCAGACTTAAATAATAATTTCACTTTTTGTTTCTTAAAATAATTTCTTTAGTTAGGATTTTGATTCCTGGTTTCAAACTTAAATAATAATTTCACTTTTTGTTTCTTAAAATAATTTTCTTACATAAAGATCTTGGCGATCATCCCACGCTGGTAAGGTTTCATTTGTCCGTTTTGCGTCAGCTACTAGGGTAAAAACTCTCACACTCCCTCGTGGTTCGTCTCTCTATCGATTGACTTCTATTGATGGGTTGGTTGCTTTGCTTGGTACACTTAACACACGCGGCGAGCTATTTAGGTCGGCTTAATGCTTAATAGTGTTTTACGAGGCGAGCTACTTTAGGTCGACTTACTACGTTTGTACTTTAACAAAAAACCACGTTTGGGCGCCAGTTATTTTACATTATATTATTTTAATTTAAAAAAAAAGAATTTCATTTCTTTTTTTTATACTTTATTTACACTTCAAGATACCAATTACAACTGATTCACTTAAAGCTACCTATCCTAATTGAAACCTCTGCTGCTGCTGCAAATGTGCTGACGACATGTCGCCGGTGTTGGGGTGATGACCGTCGTTGAGGTCGTCTGTGCTGGTTTTCTGGGAATTCAATAGTGCAATAATTGCAGTTCAAGTTGCTGCGCGTGGATATGGAGAATTGAGTAATTTTGTTGACGTTAACTTAATTTTGTTGACGTTAACTTGCACAACGCAGTATGCATCTTGAAAATTAGGGGACTACTGCGTAGATACAGGTAGATATAGTGTCCCGTGGACAGTAGGAGCCCGACTGAATATGCAGTCACGTTGGTATTTAAATTTTAAATTTCCTTTAGATAGGAAGACCCGCAGATACACTCGCCATCCATATCGAGAGCTTAAATAAATCTCCACTTCATTTTAAGATTGGCTTCCGAAATACCATCCGCAGCCGTATGTCGCCGCCGGATTTGATTGATAAGATGCCATAAATTAATGGCGATCCTATCACCATCTCCGCACGCATAGGGAAAGTATCTTCTAGGTGGCCATCGCATTTGGTAAGCCTCATTTCGGGAATTAGTCGTTTAAGTCGCAGACCTGCGCGGAAATCTCAAGTGTCGCACACACAAATCAAATATCAACCCGTGCGTCGTCGCCGATCCCTTGGCACATCGAGAGTCTTTTGTCTTTCGGTGTTTGAAGATTTATCGGCCATCATATGTATCTGTTATTAGGTGGCGCGACACAAAAGATCTTTCGGCTAAAATAATCTTGCGGGTTTAGACAAAGGCAATCAACACGCTTATAAAATTAATAAATTTCAAGGCTTTTGCGCGGTGTACACACCGAATGACGGTTAAAATCTCATCCGTACAGGTAGACGGCATACAAACGATCTAACAAAATATGAAACTCTCTGTTTGGAGATTTAGATTACGCTTTGATTTGCTCACACGTCTTCGGGGAATCGACTAAAAAAAAAAAATCGGATGCCAGTTTGTAATAAACTTCAAACATTGGGAACAACATTGCAAGGCGGCAATATCGGGCTAATCAAAAGAATTATTTTGAATATTAATCAGGTTGCATGTGAGGGCGATTGGCCAATGAAATAGATACGAATTCGGTTTTCTTTTTTCTTTGTTTCACATGCGGTTATCTTGACGAAGACATCAGGAAATTTTTGAAAAACATTTTTGCTGATTTGTGTAGCGAAGGTTATTCAAATTAGGTGTGTATAATGGTAATATAATACGAAATAGGGAGCTGATTCGGGAGTGGGTATCTGTAAACGGTTGAAGCTTGTTTTTGGGGTCTAGGGTTTGTTTAAATTTTAACTGAATTTCCGATTGAAAATTGGTGATAAGTTAAAATTATGAAGATTCAATAAGGGGCTGTTTTGAATTTATGGATATTTCGTTCCGAAGGCCATAGAGTTTTTTTTAGATACTCCCGATTAAATTACCAACTGGGAAAGAATAAAGTTTTCCATGAAAGATAGAATATGAAACTTGCTACTGCTTATTTGCCCAACAATTTTTTAAGTTGTTCCGCTTTTTAGCATTCACGGTAGTCCAAAAAGTTCTATAGATAATGGAACAAGTAGATATATTTCTTCGTACTTCTTGTCGGCTAATGAATTGCACAGAATCATATACATTACCTTGACAATTCATGAAAAGAGAAACTGCAATAACATCCTTGGTGTACCTGGTTGCTGGTTCCTCACAAGCATTATTAGGTGGCTGAATACTTCGTGCCCGATTATATGTATCCCAAGTATCTGCAGCCTTTGATTACTAGCGTAACATTGTGTGCTCGTAAAATGAGGTATCGCATGAACAATTTGCTATTCTAACAAATTTGATGTTTGGATGTTCTTATAGCCTCTCACTATCAACTCCTACTCTCACTTCCACGCTGGTGACTGGTGGGTGCCTAGTACCTCGACTGGAGATGGGGTAATAAACCACTGTGAAAGGTCGTTGGTGGCAGCATACGAGAGAGGGGGAGGAGTGTCCTCTCATTAAGGTACTCACTCTCGGGCGGCAGCGGAGGAATTCCCTATATGGAGTCAACGGTGGCGCCTACAGCTCCAGTTTGATCGAACTGGTAGTGTAATCCCTATATGAGCTGCTTCTACATATTTGAACACCAGGTCTATAGGGATTTCTAATACTGAGCCAGGGTGTTGGAAAAGAGTTGGTGGCGGAGGAGCCCTCAATGGGTCAACGGCAGCGTTCATATCCCAAAATGGTACGGTATGGTACCAAAGTACGATCTTAAAATCGTGCTAAGGTAGGAAGAGAAGAAATCTTTAGCAGTACTGTCGGAAAATATAGGCTACACGACAACAAGTCTGGTAACGGACTTATTCTAATTGACTTCGCTACAGAACGAAATGCCACTATAGCCAGCACACGGTTTCCTCACCTCGATATCCATAAGGGGACATGACGGTCTCCAGATCAACGAACAGTCAACCAAATTGATCACGTTGCGATAGACAAGAGGCACGCATCCAGTATTTTGGATGTCCGAACATTCCGAGGGGCTAACATCGATTCGGACCACTACCTTGTTGTAGCCACAAAAAACCAGAAATACTGTAAACAAATTTAATGTCGAAAGACTACAATCGCCATAGACCGCCAAGACCTACGCGCAGCGCGTATCCCTTAACCTCTCCATTCACACCACACCACCAGCATCTAATTTCGAAGAACAATGGCAACGATGCCAACAAGCCATTAGATCAGCCGCAACTGATGTGTTAGGTTTCTCACGGCCACCAGCAAGAATCCCCTGGTTTGATGAGGAATGCCGACAGATGCTCGCAGCCAAGAACGAGGCCTACAAGGCTAAGCTACAGGTGAAGACGAGAGCTGCCATTGAGCTCTATAGGCAAAGAAAAAGGGAAGAACATCGGCTTTTCAGCAAAAAGAAAAAAGAGCAATAAAAGCGCGCGATCGAGGATATAGAGATGTGCCACTCCAGGAACGATGTTCGCAAGTTTTACCAGAGTGTAAAACGTCAAAGCCAAGGATACAAGGCTCGAACAGAATCCTGTCGAGATGAACAAGGAAATATTTTAGTTGAGACACAGTCGATGCTGAGGATATGGAAGAACCACTTCTGCAGACTGTTAAGCGGCGATGACGAACAACATTCCGCTGTCAGGCAGAACGATCCATTCAATATTGGCAACGACAGCGAAAACTTTCAACCACCCGACCTAAGTGAAGTGAGGATAGCAATATCTAAACTCAAGCTTAATAAGGCCGCCGGAAATGACGGCCTTCCCGCTGAGCTTTATAAAGCCGCCAGCTTTGGTAAGTAACATCCACCAACTCATAAGCCGAATCTGGTCGGTTGAAAGCATGCCTGAAGAATGGAACCTCAGCATCGATTGTCCGATCCACAAAAAAGGAGACCCTCTGAACAGCGCCAACTACAGAGGCATAAGTCTGCTCAACATCGCCTACAAGATCCTATCTGCCGTAATATGTGAACGCCTAAAACCGTTTCCCAATTTTAGGGCAGGAAAGTCCACAATCGATCAAATTTTCACACTTCGGCAGATCCTGGAAAAAACCCAAGAAATCCAAATCGATACTCACCACCTATTTATCGATTTCAAAGCCGCATACGACAGCATTTATAGAGACGAACTATACAGAGCCATGTCTAGTTTTGGTATACCGCCCAAATTCGTCCGTTTGTTTAGGATGACGATGGAGAATTCTCGCTGTACCATCAGGGTCGGAAACGACCTCACCGACACATTCGATACCAAAAAAGGATTTAGGCAAGGCGATGCACTGTCATGTGACTTCTTCAATTTGATTCTTGAGAGGATTGTGCAAAACTCCCGAGCCAAGACCAGAGGCACAATTTTCCAAAAAATCGGTGCAACTACTAGCATACGCCGACGATATTGACATCATTGGTAGGACTCAACGTGATGTCATAGCCACGTTTGGTAGTATAGAGAAGGAAGCTGCAAAAATAGCAGTAAATAAGGGTAAGACTAAGTATATGCTGTCAACACGAAAGGACACACAACATCGACGACTTGGACGGAACATCACCATTGCCAGATATAACTTTGAGGTAGTTCGCTACTATGTCTACCTCGGCTCCACTATTACCTCTGACAACAACATCTCGTCAGAAATCAAACGAAGAATTACTCTTTCCATTCTTCGCGCTAAGAAGGCAATTTTGTAGTAAAGCCCTCACTCGAACTACTAAGGAGATCCTATATAAGACCCTGATCATCCCAGTCCTACTCTACGGCGCTGAAGCATGGACCGTATCAAAAGCGGTTGAAGAAATCCTTGGTCGATTCGAGAGAAAAATTCTTCGAAAAATCTTCGGTCCCGTTTGCGTTGACGGGCTATGGAGGCGATGATTCAACCACGAACTATACGAGCTGTACAGCGACATACCCCCGGTCAAAAAACTTCTCATTGGACGTCTAAGATGGCTAGGACAGGACATGTAGGACGTATGGACACCAATACTCCGGCTCGCAGAGTCTTCGATTTCCAGCCAGACTTCGAACGCAGTAGAGGAAGACCTCGCCTTAAGTGGCGCGCACAAGTAGAAACCAACCTCTACCAACTTGGAGTGCGCAACTGGAGGCAGTTAGCTAATTACCGGGCTAATTGGAGAGGCATGTTGGTTGAGGCACAGGTTCATCCCGGACTGTAGCGCCATTTAAGTAAGTAAGGCTACGTCAACAAGCAAAATTGCCGCATTTGGAATGAAGAGAATCCACAGAGACCCTTGAGACGCCATAACATCCACAAAAAATGACTGTTTGGTGTGCTCTGTGGGCTGGTGAAGTCATTGGGCCATAATTCTTCCGAAATGATGCTGGAGAGTCAGTCACCCTTAATGGAGACCGGTATAGAGCCATGAACCGACTATTTTGTTCCCGAATTGGATGGCATGAATGTGGATGAGATGTGGTTCTAACAAGACGGGGCTAAATACGACACAGTGCACGTTACAATCGATTTATTGAAGGAAACATTCGATGAGTCATAATTTTGCGGAATAGACCTGTCAATTGGCCACCTAGATCGTGTGATTTGACACCATAGGATTATTTTCTTTGGGGATATGTGAATTCCTCGTCTACGTTAACAAACCAGAAACGTCAGGGGACTTGGAAGCCAACATTCGTGCCGTTATTGCCGACATACGGCCCCAAATTCTCGAAAAAGTAGTTGAAAATTGGACCTCTTGCCTTAGCTTTATTCGAACCAGCCGCGGCAGCCACATGCCCGAAATCATATTTAAACATTAATGGCATAAAATGATCCTTCCAATAAAGCCAAATTGATGGACATTAAAACGATACCTCTAAAAAAATCCTTTATTTCTACGAACTGAATATTTAATGATTCGATGATTTGATCATGAAGTAATACATCAGCCCCAGGACAAAATGCAAATATGACATGAATCCGTTGCTATTAGAGAACCGTCCCGTATGTGGAACGTGAAGCAGATGAGTGATCCAAATTTAACATTTATCCTTCATCTAATGAGTGTTAAGCTTATTTGATTTTCCAGAAAAGCAGATAATAAAAGTGTATGACGGAAACACTTAAGCCGAAGTAACCTTCAAAACATAGAAATATTGGCCCTCAAAAATGAATGTATATTGAGTTGAGTTTATCCAAAAACATGAAGTTTTTGTCTAAATCAATATTATTTCCCTACACATAAAAGAAAAAGTAAACTCAATCTACCATCTAAAATATGAATAACTACGCTGTACCACTTGAAACGCCATAAGGTAGAAAGCATACATCTCCCCTGCTCTCGAAATGATAAATGTTACTGAAACAACAGCGAAAATCCCATTAGACAATCAAAATACAAACGCGCCTTTGTAAAACATGGAAGTGTGCTTTATTAGTAAAATTCAATTATATGAACATGCACGTTAAAGATGCACCACCCTTTGCACTATACACCGGTAACCCCTATTTCATTTGAATTTTGTCTGCTAAATATTAATAAATTTTTCTGAAACTTCCCTTAACTGACTATTCATAGTCACGTGTTAACATGCCATACGCACAGGTAACACTTAACCACCCCTACTTCAACCACGACTTTGACTATTAATGGGACGATAACCCCCCTCGAAATGCGGGTCAAATACTCGCCGATTCTTTCTCTCAGTGACTCATTCATTTCACGGTAATTAAAATAGGAACATCTAGCCCTCCAGACGCGCATGTAGTCGACACTGCACACGAACCTTAACAGGTAACCATTTGTTCTTAATCTACCTCGGAGCAGTACATCATCGTCAGGCGATATTAATCAAACGATGTTGCGTTCAGATATTGTGCATTAGGTCGAACATCAGATGGTCACCGTGCGCCGTATTGGCCGTGGTGAATCAACATGCCTACCACCATGATGATGATGATGATGGTGTGCCGGCGGTTCGTGGTTTCAATTGCAACCCCAAGGATATAAAATATTAAAAAAGGAAACATGAATTATTGTTATAAGAGAGTGACTGGTCCCTCGAGGTGTCATATGGTGTTTTTTTTTTATTTTTTAAAATAATGTTGCATTCGTTACACTTAAGTGGGATATTGTTGCATGTATAAGATATTCGGGGAAGATAAAGCATTTATTTTTTTAAGATCAAAAAGTAGGAAAATCTTTAACTCCAACCTAAAAGATGATTCAACAGGTGGCTAGTTAGTTAGTTAGTTTGATTGGCTGTTCGTACAAGACGAAACACAATTAGCGCTGAGGTGCGCCGTTTTGATGCCAAAAACTCGTGCGGTTAAATGTTATGTCTTGTTGTTAGTTGGCGTGTACTAAATCCAACCAGCGGCATTAAGGAAGGCGATCAGTTCTTTGATGTGTTTATCAGAGAGGTCGCGGATATTGTCAAAGAAAGGTTTGCCTAGGGTTCGTTGTCTTGCTCTTGACAGAGCCGGGCATTTGCACAGAAAGTGAGTTAGAGTTTCCTTCTCCCCCACCTCCTTGCAACTGCGACAGTTGGTGTTGTTGGGTATACCCATTCTAACAGCATGGTCACCGATGGGCCAGTGTCCAGTGGTAATTGCTATCACCCTGGAGACTTCCTTACGGGATCTGCTTAAGAGGTCCCGTGTTTTAGTCTTGTTGTAGCGAGGCCACATATCTCTTGAAATGGCGCACCCACTGAGGTTACGCCACCTATGTTCAGCTGTTTTAAGAGAGTGTGTGTTGATATTATTCATGATAGTTTTTAAAGGAGTGAGAATGCCGATTGCACGTGAGCTGGGAAGGGACGAGCCCAACCTGGCAAGGGCATCAGCCTGTTCATTTCCATCTATGTCACTATGGCCTGGAACCCATATGAGAGTGATACTGTATCGACTCCCAATGGAGGCCAGTTCGTTTTGGCATTGAAGTACTAGTTTTGATGACGTCGATACCGAAATAATCGCCTTAATAGCGGCTTGACTGTCGACAAAAATAGCGATATTTTGCTTGGGAGTACTATCGTGTTTAATCGCGTGACATGCCTCCCTAATAGCCAACAATTCCGCTTGGAATACGCTGGAGGAATCAGGGAGGCGAAACGATTTTTTTATTTTTAGTGTGTCCGAGTAGACACCGGCGCCCACTCCGCAGTCCATTTTGGAGCCGTCGGTGTAAATAAGTGTGTCAAAATCTTTTTCAACCAATGCGTTTTTCCAATCCTCTCTAGTTGGAAAGCCAGCGGTGAAGTGATTGTGGAAGTTCAGTTTGGGTATCATGTAGTCGGTATGATGGTCAGCTAGACCTGCTGGCAATGAATCTAGGATATTGCTGTGCCCATAGGGCTTATTGAACCAGCAGCCAGATTCTTTGAGCCTGACTGCACTACACATTGCAATATCTTTGATATGGATATCTAGAGGGAGAAGGTGGAGAAGAACCGTTAAGGCATCAGTAGGACAAGATCTCATGGCCCCAGTTGTGCCGATACAAGCAGTTCTTTGTACCCTCTTAAGTTTGTCAATGATATACCCTTTACCCACAGAAGGCCACCAGACTAGTGGCCCATAGGTGAGTATCGGCCGAACAACAGCAGTGTACATCCAAAGTGTCATCTTTGGTTGTAGGCCCCATCTTTTGCCGAATGTTTTTCTACAGGCATAGAAAGCTATACATGCTTTCTTGACCCTTTGTTCTATGTTGGTTTTCCAATTAAGCTTAGTATCTAGGATAGTCCCTAGATATTTGGCATTGGATGAGAGTGAGAGCGTTTGTCCATTAAGTCGGGGGAGGTTAAAGGCTGGTATTTTGGTCTTCGTGGTGAAAAGCATCATTTCCGTCTTGCTCGGATTAACACCCAGGCCACAGCTTGTAGCCCACGTGCTCACAGAACCCAGAGCGTGCTCCATGATTTCGCTAATCACTGGGAGAAACTTTCCTGACACTAGGATCACCACGTCGTCCGCGTATGCCACTGCCTTAATCCTATCCCGATCAAGTCGGACTAACAGTTTGTTCATAACAATAAGCCACAGCAGAGGAGATATCACACCGCCCTGTGGTGTACCTCTGTCAGCATATCGCGTTAAGCTGCTGTTGCCTAGTGTTGATTGAATGATTCTAGACCTTAGCATGGATATAATCCATTGGCTAAAATGCTCCTCTACACCAGTTACGGTTAGGGCTTCTAGTATGCTGTCAGTTTGTACATTATTGAAAGCCCCTTCTATATCAAGGAAAGTGGCTAGGGTATACTCTTTGTAGTAGAGGGACTTTTCGATGGTCCCAATCACCTCATGCAGAGCGGTTTCAGTCGATCTGCCTTTGAGATAAGCGTGTTGTGATGTGGATAGCGGTGATTCATTAAGAATGCTTCGCACATGGATGTCAAGGATCCGCTCCAGGGTCTTTAGTATTAAGGAAGCAAGGCTGATGGGCCTAAAATCTTTTGCAGATTCATGTCCACGTCTGCCCGCCTTTGGTATAAAAACTACCCTGACACGTCTCCATGAGTGTGGAATAAAGTT
This sequence comes from Rhingia campestris, assembly GCA_932526625.1. Lineage (NCBI taxonomy): Eukaryota > Metazoa > Arthropoda > Insecta > Diptera > Syrphidae > Rhingia > Rhingia campestris. Next base: position 171,870,961 of record OW052182.1, read on the forward strand.
TAGTAAAATGCAACTTCTATAAATTGGCAACAACCACGGTAATACAGTATCCAGTGAGTTTTGTAGCATGATCGGCAAGATGCCATCAAGGCCAGGTGATTTATAGGGTGAGAAGCTATTTATTGCCCAGGATGTCTTTTCTTTGGTTATAATGGATTTGATATTTTCCCAAGTTGTATGGTCAGCGGGCCGAGAGTCAGCAGATGCTGGCGGCACCTCTTTACAACCCGGGAAGTGTGTGTTAATTAGGATAGACAGAGATTCGGATGAGGTCTCTGCCCAGCTACCATCCGACTTTCTTATTAAGGACGGGTTAGAATGGTCCTTCGCTAAGATTTTGCTCAGTCTGGAAGAGTCTTTAAGGGTGTTGATGGATTCGCAGTATTCCTGCCAGGATTCTTTCTTGGCGCTACGAATAGCCGCTTTGTATATTCTAAGGCAATCTTTATAGGGCTGCCAAAAGTTGTATTTATGGCATATGTTAAAAATGACCCTGGTCATATTCCTAAGTTTACTAAGGTCCTCACTCCACCAGGGAGGTAGTTTTTTCCTACCGTAACTGGCTGGACACGAGACCTTGAAAGCAGTACTCATTGCCTTCTCAAAGGTAACGATAGCTGCATTCAGTTCGTCTGTCGAAGTGAACTTAGATTTTGGTATTGCTTGAAGTCTAGAATTAACTATTTGGTCAAACATTGGCCAGTTGATTCTTTTGGGATTTCTAAAGGGGATTGGTGCATCAATCCGAATATTGACATCAAAGAGTATCCAGCTGTGATCAGAGAAGGATTTCAGGTTGGATACTCTCCAGTTATTCACCTTAAGGTTGTCGTTGTTTGTAGCTAGTGTGATGTCAATGACATCTTCCCAGCCCCTAAAACTCACCGTGCTCGGGAAAGTGAAGGTTGGGGTGCAACCCTTGTTGCAGATTGACAGGTTGTTATGAATTATAAAATCAAAAAGAGACTCACCTCGTTCATTGATCTCTGAGCTACCCCACAGGGTATGCCTGGCATTGGCATCGCAGCCCAGAATCAAGTGGGTATTCCTTTTTGATAAGGTGGCTGAGAGAAACTCTACCTCCTTCGGCGGAGCATTCTGGTTATGTGCCATATAGGCCGAAGCAGCATACAGACACTCCTGCTTACCAGCTTCAATTCGTATAACAGCAAGGTCGTTGCAGCTGAGGTTGGGACAAAAGAAAGCTTTGATATGTTTTTTAACTAAAATACAGGATCTTGGCTTACCGTTATGTTTGTCGATGTTGTAGAAAAGGTTGTAGTCCTTGTCATTGAGCCCCTTGATAGTGGAACCTCCCACCCAGGGTTCTTGAATTAGGCTGATGTCGATGTCTTCCTCTTTCAGAAAGACTAGGAGGTTTTCACTAGCGCACCTAGAGTGCTGCAGGTTAATCTGCAGAACTCTGAGCATCTCGTGTGGATGTGGCATCTAGTCGCAGGACTTCCAACAAATTGTTGGCGTCATCGACTTCGTCCGGGTCTTCACCTGGACGCGCTGACCTGAATATTTTGAGTTTGGCATGTCTGATGCCAAACCTCAATCTGTTATCGGCCTTCTCTAGGGTTTCTAGAGACTCCTCGTTGATGAGTAGGAGGAAGGGCTTAGTGTGAGGGGTTGGTGTCTCTACCTTAAGGACGGACCAGTCAGTCATGGGAATTCCGGGGTTGTGCAGCTGTAGGACCTGGATCAGTTTGACCCTGTCCAAGTGCATATTGGGTAGCCAAATGCGGGCTCGCGGTCGCCAAGGAATGTCATCGGCTGGAACGAGCTTCAAACTAAAACCCGTCCAGTTGTTCCGAATCTTGGCAACACAATTTTCGAGGAAATCCCTCGAAAATTTGTCCGCACATTTAACCACCCTAATACCCCTAACCACTTCTTCGGAATCGAAGCAAGGCAGAGGGCCACCCGGATTGTCCAGCAGAAAGTCCATAACCATCTCAGATAGCTTGGCCTCAATCTCACCCCAAGCGTCCGCCACCTTGCTGCAATTAGTCGGCTGCTCGTCGATAATTGCAACTTGCAGGTCGTCTCTTACGACCCGGGTATTGGAGCGCTTCGGTTTAGGTTTGACTTTGGCCTCCGCATGCCTAGATGAGTTACCGGAGGCTGAAAACTTCCCCCGCTTTGAGGTGTTAGTTGGCTCATCATGAGACCTACTGCGCTTCGCGGTTTCAGACTCTAGCCGCTTTTCCTTGAGTTTGTTGTAGTCTTCAACAATCTTAAGGTATATGTGTTTGTCGCTGTCTTTGGTATGTGCAATACCAGCCGCTTCATTCTTAGCTATCTTACTGAGAATGAAGCAGGCTCTACTGTACTGACTTTTGGTGATGTTCGATACACTCGGTTGTTGGCCATCACAAGCGACCTTAGCCGGAATCGCTTTGGTATTTAATGGCTTAGACGCTGTCGGTGTACTGACTGCACATGTTCCAACGTCTAAGTCGGTTGTTTTAAGCAAGACATTAGATGAAGCGAGTGTACTAACTATACACTGCCCATCGCCTGCGTTTTGTTGGGTGTTAATTGGCTGAGACTCCGCGAGTGTACTAACTATACAATGCGCGTCGCCTGAAGAGGTCTCTAGAGATACCACAGACGTCGTGGGAATACTACTTGTATCCTTCACAACGCCTGTAACCGTCTCTTGAGAGGAGGCTAGTAACTCCTCTTCCGAAGAGGTACCGACCTGCTTATCCTCAAGTTTATTTATTTTTTTTTGTATTTTTTTATTAATTTGTTTTTTTATTTTTGTTTGGTTCATTTGAAAATTTTGGACCCACGAGTAGAACGGAAAGGAGGTCCACTCCGGCAGAGCCGATATACCGGAGTAAGGCAAAAGATACGACAGACCATGCCTGTGCATCTGAAGAAGCTCGTTAGCGGCTGGTTTAACCCCCAGCCTTGCATTCTTGGGCACGGTTTGCATTAAGTGCGCTTACACCACCACTGAAATCAGGTACCTCTAGTCCTATGGTCAAAAGGCATAAAAACGGGATATTTTACTATTGAGAAGTAGAGTAACATCACCGCAATGCCCTCTGACCTTAGCTGATTGCCGTCTTGACAACGTACAAGAACACTGTAGCAATCATTACCGGCCGGCACCCACTGGGAGGGTTTGGATGAGGATTTTCGCCGGCCAACAGGTGGCTAATGAAATCTAGAAATCTTCAAAGACGTGCAAAATACGAGTTGAAACCGCTCGGTGGAATGCCTGAGCACGGTTTTTGAGTTGTCAGACAAAAACGTTGTTTTATTCTATTACATCTTTAGGTCTGTGTTCATGTGGCTCGAGTAAATGCATTTGAAAGCAGAACTTAAACTGTACAGGGAAGAGAGTTATACTGAAGACACACCCACTCGAACCATCAAACTCGACGATATGCAGATACTTTTTTCGATGACTTCGACTCTTTCAGACGATTAAGATGCGACTTTAACAGAGTCGTCTGCAGCATCAAGCAATGGAGCAAAGAATTCTCTAGAATTCACCACCGAAATTAACTATCTCGCTGGTCAATCAAGGTCGGCGAGCCCAAACCGAACCATTTAACGTGAAAATAGAAGACAAGACCGGGTAACGCATTTTCATGTGATTTCTTCAATATTATTGAAAACTATCGAGCTAACACCACAGGGTCACAATCTTCAATAAATCTCTGCAGCTACTATAGCATATGCTAGCAACATTGCCAATATTGAACCAAGTAAACGAGACAATCGACAGTCATTGCCAACACCCTCTAAACCTATTTCTAACTTCACACCCAAATAAGTATTCTGTTGCAGTTTTATCTCCGTTAGGAGCGTCGGATCATTATCTGGTGTTAGCTAAACTTTCGTACTCAAAACAAACAGTTAATAAAAAACACCCTAGAAGAACAATATGGCAATACAAGAGTGCTAATTGGAGCGGCAATACGAGAGTGCTATTTGACAATACGAAATTGCTAATTAGAGCGGACTAAACTCGTTTTTTTTGCGGTTTTTAACTGGTCTCTATGTTTCCTCAATAGAGATAATAACGCCGCTGCTGGCATGATAATAAACTTAATCCTGCTTTGGGTGAAGAAATTTATCCCAAACAAATACATTAGCATAAAACAAAGAAAGGACATTGGTTCAATCCGACCAGTGCGACTGCTTTCCGAAGAAAGGAAGAGCCTTTTGCCGTATGGCGACCATCACGTTCTGAGGAAACATCGAATTCTCTACAGGCGCAGGCTAGAAACGACTGTAAGGATATATAATGACGTGCTAAATTCCTACGAGACCAAAAAGTGAGGCAAAAATTATTGCAATGTTCTAAAGACAGCAAGACTTTCTGGTCTGTCTTTAATCGTATAAAAGGTTGTGCCTCATCAACAATACCATCGCTTGTCTTCGACGATAAAAATATTACTCCCAAGAAAAAGCAAATCTGTTAGCTTCTCTTTTCGAAGCTAATTCCACCTTACCAGATAGCTCTTATCCTCCACCTTCGCTGAATCCGGTTCAATATTCCTTAGGACTGATATTTTTCTGAACCCGTTCAGTGGCTCGAGTCCTAAAAGTTCTCAATCACAATAAAGCTTCAGGTCCAAATGGAATTCCTCTCCTTGTTTTGAAGAGGTGTTCTTCCACTCTGGCCGAACCTCTACGCAAGCTCCTTCACTTATTGTACTTTGTACGCATATTTTCGAATCGTTGGAAGATTACGCATGTTCAGCCAATTCCAAAAAAGGCGACACCTCCCCTTCAAACTACCGACCCATAGCTCTAACATCAGTACTCTCTAAGGTAATGGAGGGTACAGTAAATTATCACCTCGTGAGGTATCTAACTATAAAGCCAAACATCTTGAGGCTTAAAAATAAAAACTGAAAGACATGTGGGCTAACCCGTTTCAGAAACTCCTATGGAAAAGGGCACCGAAAGGCTGTAAAAGAAAGAAAGGAGATATCCATGCATATTGATGATAAGATAGTTCCATTAGCAACGGCAAAATTCTTGTTGACATTTCGACCTGCTGAATTCAATTTCCAGTCGCTTTCTGTCAGCTTACCGAATCAAAATCTTAACTCATCCGAATGGTGCTTCCAAACATTGCACACAATTACAAAAATCATGATTCTAGCCTTCCTGGACTATTTTTTTTAAAATAAAACACACAACAATGAATTTATTGAGGAAAATGTTTATTTGAGGTGTAAGTTTGATTCATCCCATGAAATGTTTAAATAAAATTTGCCCACGACTAACTCCTAAATGGTTCATAACGGGTGATTTTTATAAAGTTAAGTTTTTTCAAGTTGGCAGCACTGGTTAGTAATGGCGTCCAAACGTCATCTGTCAAAATGAAAAGTTTTTAGTATACAAACGAGCAAAGATTGCAATTTTTTGAAATTAATTATCAAAATTCGTGCTCTGTGAAAAATGTGCAGCTCGATGAAAATCCGCTGTTATATCGAAAAATTATGTTAAGCGATGGGGCTCATTTCTGGCTCAACGGATACGTTAATAAGCAAAACTGTCGCATCAGGAGTGATGAAAAGCCCCATGCCATACAAGAATTACCGATGCAACCCGAAAAACGACAGTTTGATGTGATTTTTGGGCTGGTGGCATAATAGGTCCATTTTCCTTCGAAGACGACCGTGGAAGAAACGCTACCGTAAACAATACGATAAAATGATACGCGACTTTTTTTTTGCCCCAGTTGGCTGGGTTGAACTTGGTTGACATGTGGTTTCATCAAGACGGTGCCACAGCTCGTGAAACACTGAAAATGTTGAAATATGAATTTGGTGGGCAGCTTATCTCCCAAAATGGCCCTGTGAGTTGGCCGCCAAGATTATGCGATTTAACGCCTCTTGATTATTTCTTGTGGAGTTATGTAAAGTCGTTAGTCTATGTGGACAAGCCGATTGAAGCCTTACAGGATAACATAGCACGCGTAATTCGTGGCATACAGGCCGAAATGCTCGAAAAAGTGACTCAAAATTGGAACTTCTTAATGAACCATTTGAAAAGGAGCCGCGGACAACATTTACATGAAGTTTTCTTTAAAACCTTACTTAAGTGGCGCTACAATCCGGGATGAACCTTGGCCTCAACCAACATGCCTCTCCAATTAGCCCGATCCTTAGCTTACTGCCTACAGTTGCGCACTCCAAGTTGGTTAAGGTCGGTTTCTACTTGTGCGCGAATTACATGTTTGAGACTTCAAACATTAAAAAAAAACAACTGTTCCACTTGACTGACAAATTTATTCTGGCATTTTAAATTATGCCAATCGATAAAGTTACTTTACATGTAATTTCTTAGAATTAGAATAATGATTAATTGACACAATTTATATAAAACAGATTCTTGGAAAATAATGAAGTTGTTAAATTGACAGAAAAATTGATATTAGGTTATAATTAACAAACTATGAATTGAAATTCTTGGAAAATAATGAAGTTGTTAAATTGACAGAAAAATTGATATAATGCTATGTGCTGCATCCGGTGGTTTTGGGGTGCTTCGTCAGCATGATCGCCTTTCGTGACTTCGTGGTGGTTTCGGGGGTGCTGGGTCAGCATGGTCGCCTTTCGTAACTCCTCCCCCCTTAAGATAGAGCGACGGCCACAAGGAATTCGATGGGGCCAGAGCGATGTCCTCTCTCACTTCGATGATGTATGCTGTGTTCCGTTTTTTCCATAGGAACACCAAAGCAGCTGTGACAAGCATCCCGAAGATGGTGATTGTGACATAGGTCATGCTTATCGTCTGATATGTGTTACTGCGTAGTGTCCTGACTTCTTCATGGTTCTGCAGCTGATGAAGGTGGAGTTTTTGTAGATTAAGCGTGTTGGTGATGGATTTTGCTTGGATGTTTGCGTAAGTTGGTGGTGCAATTCGTACTTCATCCCAGAACACGTTCAGGTTATCCTTGTAGGTGATGCCGTTGACTTCTACGGAACAGTTCTTGTAGTAGAGTATAGCTGTACCTGTGACTTCGTGGGTTGTTTTACTGCAAGTGGAATTTATTATTGTATTTGGTATATTAATAAATATAATATAATTTTCTTCTGGTTGGAAAATTGATTCGGTTTTCCCTGTGTCGTTAAGGTCGCATTTGGCTTCTTCGTTGTTCAATAGTCGGCCCAAACAGGTGGAGTTCCTTGCTGCTTCCTGGTAGGTCGGGTTTTTGCAGAAGTAGATATTTTCTATTTTTGGACATGCCTTGTCGTAGTACTGAATGCTTATATCGTTATATGTTATATAGGGTTCTGTTATAATTTGTTTTGTACCATTTATTGGAAGCGGTATAATATGATATAATGAATAATTTTCATTTGACAAATATGGTATTTTTACATTAAATATTATATTGGTGTTGTTATAATACGCTTGTAGTTCTAAAAGTTCATACAAATGTTCGTTCGAAATTATCTCTATACCTTGGTTACTCATGTAATTATAAATTTCATCTAGTTCAGCCTGATTCAGTATTAATTTAGATATTACATTCAATTTTGCTAGCACAATTGTTTCAGCTATATTTGCAATATGGTTGTTTAGAAGATCTATATTGTAATTAATTTGACTAAGGTATTGCATCTCTATTAGTTTATTATCTTCGCGCTGTATTCTATTTGTAATTTCCTGTGTATTTTTTGTTATAAAGGTTTCAATAGTTTGTTGTTCGTTGTTAATGTGCGTTGTTAGATTGTTGAGTCTTTCTAACATTTGGGTGTTGAGTGTATGCTGTTTTGAAAGTGTGTTAGTAATAGTTTGTTCGTTGTTGTATAATCGTTTTATATGTCCGTTTAGGTTGTCTGCGTCATTTGCGTCCATGTTTCCAGTTATAAATTTTATAGCTGTACCTAGTCCGTCGAATAAGCTTCTTTTGTTTCTTTTGATGGGTGTTAGTGATTGGAGTTTGTTTTCTAGTTCTGTTAGTTTAAGGTTGGTTATTTTTATTAGACTTGTTAATGTGCTGCGTTTTTCAAGCTGACTTAAGGTGTTTTCAATATTTCGGACGTTTCTATGATAGTCCTCTAGATTTACTATATGAATGAGATTGTCGAAGCGCTCAATATTTCTTGCTTTTCCAAGTTGTAGCTGAGCGATGCCTTGATTCTTAGTCAAGTCGTGTACTTGAAGAATTTGGGTGGTTACCAGTGGGATTCTAAAATATTTTAATTATTGTTAGTTTCTTTAGTTTGTGTATATTTCTTTTTATGTTTTATCCTAGCTTTATGTATTTTTTGGTTTCTCGCGGTTATTAGCGTTATTTTATTGTTTTTTCTGACCTTATGTCGGGAAAATCTAGGGGTTATCTTGTTTCTTCTACATTCTTTTCTATATACTGTTTCGTCGTTTTCCCAGTTTGTGGGGTCATTTCTTGATTCGTTTAACCTATCTGTTCTTGATTTTATTAACTTTTCTACTTTTTCTTTTATTAAGGGGTAGAGTTTTTCTTGATATTCATTGAGTTTCTTTAGATATTCGTGTTCGTTAGAGAAGGTAACGCTATTGTTAAATTCATAAGTTTTTCCGAAGAAAAGCTCGAAAGGGGTATATTTGGTGGAAGAATGAATAGAGTTGTTGTAAGTTATGATTGTTTCAGACAAGATTTCGTCATGTTCTAAGTCAAGGTTGGCTTTTTTCCGTGTAAAAAGTATGATCCTATATATTTCTGTTAACGTAGAGTGTAATCTCTCTACAGGTGAGTTACTAGAACTCTGTTGAAAGGAGGTGAAGTGTAATTTAATCTGATATTGGTTACAAAAGTCTTTGAATATATTCGCCGTGAACTCGGAACCTTGGTCACAGACAATCTTTTTGGGCATGCCGTAAAGGCTCATAAAATTCTTTAGTGATTTAAGGATGGAAATACTATTCCTAGCCGGAAGGGTATACGCTGAAGCAAATTTTGATGATTTATCAATCATAGTTAGGATTTGTTGATGATTAATACTGTAAATATCGATGTGGATTATGTCCAATGGTTTGAGTGGAGTTTCTGGTACTTGAAATTTGATTTTCGGAGGACTCCTGTCGTATTTAGATAGTTGGCATAATTCACAATTATTGATGGTTTGTTGAATTTTCTTGTGCATGAATGGAAAGTAATAGTCTCTTTTGAGGTGAAGGTATGTTTCGTTTATACCTCTATGGTTATTATTTTTATGGTAATCACTAATTATTTTGTCTTGGTCGTCATTCTCTTTTACATCTGATAGTAGTTTTTTGCAACGTACTACTCTAAATGTTTTATTGTTGGCAAAATATTTCGAATAAACAAGCTGTACCATCTTAAATGTTTCGTCGTCCGAGAATATAGCAGAGAGTTTGTTCGGAGGCAAATATTTTTTAAATATTTCTACTACCTTTGTCTCGGTGAATTCTGAATCACGTATGGTTCGCCGTTGTTTATTTCGAAAAGGTATTTCTAAGGACACTCCCGGTGGTTCGGATGATTTGAGCAAAATTGTTTGAAGGTTAAATTCGTTGAGCGCTTGCTCTGATATTCCAATTCCATCGTCTAAATTTTCGTCCGCAGAGTGTATGGTGGTACCACACGTTCCTTGGTTTGAGACGTTATCGCTTAAGTTTAGTTCTAGAATTGGATTATCAATTTGAGCACGACTAAGAGCATCGGCATTGGTATTTAATTTTCCCTTTTTGTATACTATCTGATAATCGAATTCTTCTAACCTTAGGCGCCATCTTATTAGTTTGGAATTAGGCTCTTTAAGACTCATAAGCCAGGTGAGTGGCTTATGATCTGTTATGATCTGGAATTTTCGGCCAAAAAGATACGGCCTGAAGTATTTCGTAGCCCATACTATGGCTAAAAGTTCTTTTTCGATGGTAGAGTAGTTTATTTCAGAGTCTGAAAGCGTCCTACTCGCATAACATATTGGTTTATCGCTACCAATACGGCCTTGAGACAAAATTGCGCCGAGTGCATAGTTGCTCGCATCGGTGGTTAGGATAAATGGTTTTGAGAAGTCTGGGTATTGCAAAATTGGGTCGTTAGTAAGAATATTTTTGCATATTTCGAATGTTTTCACATATCTATCAGTCATTTGTACTGTTCTGCCCTTTTTCAGGCATTCTGTCAATGGCTTGGTTAATTTTGAGAAATCTTGTATAAATTTTCTATAATATCCTAGTAGTCCTATAAATCCTTTAATTTCCTTTTGGGTACGAGGTATGGGGTAATTTTGTATAGCGTGGATTTTTGAGGGGTTGGGTTTTATGCCTTCGGTGGAGATGATGTGTCCTAGAAAAGCTATTTCTTTTCGCAAAAATTCTGATTTGTCGATCTGAATTTTAAAGTTATGTTCACGCAATTTTTCGAAAACTAGTGTAAGGCTTTCTATATGCTCTTGAAGTGAAGTAGAAAAGATGATAATATCATCTAAGTAAACTAGGCAAATTTTCCCGATAAGTTCCTTCAGAACGTTATCCATTACCCGTTGAAAGGTTGAAGGAGCGTTCTTCAGACCAAAGGGCATCCTGACGTATTCATAGTGACCTCCTTCTACCGTGAAGGCAGTTTTTTGAGTATCCTTTTTATCCATCTCTATCTGGTGAAAGCCACTAGCGAGATCTAAAGTTGTGAAGTACATACATTTGCCGAGTTTATCTAGTATTTCAGTTATGTTTGGAAGGGGGTATTTATCTGAAATAGTTTTTTCATTTAATTTACGAAAATCTATTACCATTCTCCATTTCTGTTTTCCACTAGCATCCTGTTTTTTGGGTACAATCCAAACAGGGGAGCTCCAAGGAGAGTAGCTAGGGCGGATAATACCTTGGCTTAGCAACTTCGTTATTTGTGCTTGCACTTCCTCTTTGTGGATGAATGGATATCTATAGGATTTCACGTAGATCGGTATATCGTCTGTTGTGACAATTTTGTGTTTAACATCATTAGAGAAAGTCAGAGTTTGGCCTTCTTTATAAAAAATATCGTCGTACTTCTTGCATACTTTTAGAACCGATTTCCTTTCTTCTGTATTGAGGTGGTCAGTACGAAGTAGTTCGGAAATATTTGCTAGACTACCGTTCTCTTTATACTCAGAATTGATGTTATTAATTTCAATAAATTGGGACTTATTGTATGGACTAGCTTTAAGCGGTTGTTCTAATAAAAGTATCTCTTCTTTATCTGAGGTGTTAATGACCTCTATTATACCATACCATTCGTTAACGTGGTATATTCCTTCTGGAATATAAAGATTTTTGTTAAGCTTAGTTGTATTCAAATAAACATCACCTGTCCGTATATCTAAGGGAAGTTTCAGTAAGATTTTAGAGTTTGGGGCAATACTGTGTTTGCCGGATGTGAGGTTTGGCTTTGTTTGTAATGGAATTCTGGCATTCTTTGTATGAATGATGCCGTTTACTAGGTCTATTTTGGCTCCGATACATGTTAAGAAGTCTAAACCCAAAAGTCCATCGAAATAGTTATGGAATTTGAATAGATAAAATCTGAAGTTTCCTGGTTGGTTGAATTCAATAAAAATGGGTAACTGGGCTTGCTTGTTCAATGTATGTCGATTGAGAACTGTTGTTATTGTCATTGGGTTACATTGAGTTCGATCTGCTGGGTTAATAAATTCAGGGCTTATGAATGATGCCGAGGCACCGGTGTCTATTAAGAATTTTAATGGTCTTCCAAAAGGAGATGATATGTTTACATATGTCAGTTCTAGTCCATGTTTATTAATTTCTAAGTATCCTGTTGGTTGTTCCAGGCTTGTACACGAAAATTTGGTGAATCTTCCGTGTCATAAAAATCTTCTGATTCATTATGTTGGTTTATTTCCTGTTGGTGCGTAGTATTCTGTAATGGGCTTATAACGTTGTTTGATTCGTCAAAAAAATTTACATCGTTAGAGTGTCGAAATTGATTAGAGTTCGAACGCATACTTGGGCTTGTTTTAAAGACCTTTTGTGAGTTAGTTATACGAGATGTTCCACTGTATGTGTCCATGGGTTCTGGTGGTGGTTGGTTAGGCTTATTGGAATAAAATTGATTAGGGTTATGGGTTCTAAATGTGTTTTGATTTTGCTGTATGCCTGAGTTAAATGGTTGATTCTGGGTGAATGTGTTAGGTACGTATGGTCTTTGATGGGACTGGTGTGTTCTATTGTGAAAAGGGGCTATTGGATTAGGGTTATATGGTCGTTGTTGATTCTGAAATGATCTATTATAAAAACGATTTGGCGGCTGCGAAGTATACGGCTTAGGGGCGTTGAACCTATACTTTGGTTTAGATGGTTCTGTTTGCATATAGTAAATATTTTGTTCCTTTATGCAGAACGAAAGAGCCTCTGCGATCGATTCTGGTCGCATTGCTCTGATGCTTGAACCTAAAGGTTCTTTTAAACCTATTAGAAACGTGTTTAAACACATTTCAGCGTAAAGCTCCTTTTTTGCAGAGATTACTTTTTGGTCTTTTTCATGGATGAGAATATTATTGGATAGAGTGGATTGTATTTCAATAATTTCACTGTAGAAACGATCTACAGTTTTGTTATATTGCTTGAGGTTATGTAAGTCCCTAACCAAAGATGTTTCTGTCCTCTTATCTGAATAATGAAGAATGAGATTCTTTTTTATCTCATCCCAGTTCAAGGGCGTACCGAACATATTTAGAACTTCGTTCGCTTGGTTAGTAATTTTGTTTCTAATAGCTCGAAGGATGATTTGCCCATACGGGGTTCCATCTACCCCTCTCACGTACAATAGAATTTCTTCCACATTATTTAAAAATTCATGGAGCATGCGAGGATTTCCGTCAAAGTGTGGAAGATCTTTGACTGCATCGGGTATGCGCAAAAATTGAAAAATGTCTTGGTTTACATTGGATCCCGAAGGGATCTGAGAATCTTGGTTGGAAGTCATTTGGGTAGTTTGTTTAGGGTCTATTAGATCGATTTCCTCTAGAATAGTGTCAAGACTTTCACTTAGAGTACTTTTATAGAACTCTGTAATAGGGTCTTCACTTTTAGAAAGATTTGGCAAACTCTTTGTGTACGGTGAAAATTTTAGTAATTTCTTTGTTTTTCTAAACATTTAATTAGATTGCTCTAGCATTAGACAATAATATAACACTGAATCAGAATAAAAATATGTTGCTGATTATAATCATGAGTTTACCGTATAGAAAAAAAATTTTTTTTTTTTGTTTATTTATGTATATATTTTGTTATAATTTATTTGCAACTGGAGTGCCTTGCAATAAGGATCGCAGTTTTTTATACCGGAGTGCCTTTCGATAAGGATCGCGGTTATACTGGAGTGCCTTTCGATAAGGGTCGCAGTATTAAGAGTTTATTGATTTATGTTATTTTTCTTTTGTTATTTGATAAAAAAAATTGCTTACTACTAGGTTTATTTTTTATTTTAATTTCGTATGAATATAATTTTCGTTCTTTTTTTTTTTTCATACAGTATTTGTTTTCAATATATATTTTTTTTTGTTTTTTTTTTTTGTATTTGTAGTAGATAATCAATATGTAATTAATTTAAAAAAAATGTTTGTTTTTATTACAATTTTTTTTGATATAAATTGCTTTTTATTAGCTTTATTGTTTTTTTTTTTTTGATTTCATATATTTTTGTTTTCTTTTTTTTTTTTTATATAAATTGCTTCTATGGTTTTACTTATTTATTGGTTGTTTAATATAGTTATGTGCATTCCATATATGTACTTACAGGCATCCAATTACTACTTGAATAATTTTTGTCATGGTTGGTGTTTTTTGAAGGGAGCTGGTTTCTCGGTTATTATGGGTTGAAACCCAACAGTCTTTGTGTGATTCAATACCGATATTCCCTCGGTACCAAGAATAGAAGTGATATTCCTTCACTATATATTCTCGCCACACTTATTCTTTTCACTTTCACTTGTGTCTGCTTATCGATATGCTTTCGATATGATTCACTTTTCACTTGTGTCTGCTATATCGATGTTCTCTCGATATGATTCACTATTCACTTGTGTCTGCTAGGTATCGATATTCTCTCGATGATTCACTATTCGGCACAATATGCGTGATTGTTCTAAGTTACTAAGCTTTTTTTGCACTTTGAAATGAAAAGAATAGACTGTTAACCGGACCGGACGACTGCGCCAATTACATGTTTGAGACTTCAAACATTAAAAAAAAACAACTGTTCCACTTGACTGACAAATTTATTCTGGCATTTTAAATTATGCCAATCGATAAAGTTACTTTACATGTAATTTCTTAGAATTAGAATAATGATTAATTGACACAATTTATATAAAACAGATTCTTGGAAAATAATGAAGTTGTTAAATTGACAGAAAAATTGATATTAGGTTATAATTAACAAACTATGAATTGAAATTCTTGGAAAATAATGAAGTTGTTAAATTGACAGAAAAATTGATATAATGCTATGTGCTGCATCCGGTGGTTTTGGGGTGCTTCGTCAGCATGATCGCCTTTCGTGACTTCGTGGTGGTTTCGGGGGTGCTGGGTCAGCATGGTCGCCTTTCGTAACTCGCGCCACTTAAAGCGAGGCCTTCCTCTACTGCGTCCGACGTCTGGCTGGGAATCGAAGACTCTGTGAGCCGGAGTATTGTTGTCCATTCGTTATACATGTCCTAGCCATCTTAAACGAAGAAAAAGCGGTTGGCAAGAGTAATTCTTCGTTTGATTTCTGACGGGATGTTGTTGTCAGAGTTAATAGCGGAGCCGAGGTAGACAAAGTCCCGTACTACCTCAAAGTTATATCTGTCAATGGTGACGTTCTGTCCAAGTCGTCGATGTTGTGTGTCCTTTCGTGTTGACAGCAAATACTTAGTCTTATCCTCATTTACTGCTAAACCCATTTTTGCCGCTTCCTTCTCTATACTAGCAAACGTGGCTATGACATCACGTAGAGTCCTACCAAAGATGTCAATATCGTTGGCGTATGTCAGTAGTTGCACCGGTTTTTGAAAATTGTGCCTCTGGTGTTGGCTCGGGAGTTTTGCACAATACTCTCAAGAATCAAATTGAAAAAGTCACATGACAGTGCATCGCCTTGCATAAATCCTTTTTTGGTATTGAATGTGTCGGTGAGGTCGTTTCCGACCCTGATGGTGCAGCGAGAATTCTCCATTGTCATACTACACAAACGGAAGAGTTTGGGCGGTATACCAAAACTAGACATGGCTCTGTATAGTTCGTCTCTATAAATGCTGTCGTATGCGGCTTTGAAATCGATAAATAGGTGGTGGGTATCGATTTGGACTTCTTGGGTTTTTTCCAGGATCTGCCGAAGTGTGAAAATTTTATCGATTGTGGACTTTCCTGGCCTAAAACCACACTGATAAGGGCCGATCAGGTTGTTGGTAAACGGTTTTAGGCGTTCACATATTACGGCAGATAGGAATTTGTAGGCGATGTTGAGCAGACTTATGCCTCTGTAGTTGGCGCAGTTCAGAGGGTCTCCTTTTTTGTGGATCGGGCAAACGATGCTGAGGTTCCATTCTTCAGGCATACTTTCATCCGACCAGATTTGGCTTATGAGTTGGTGGATGTTGCTTACCAAGTCATCTCCGCCAGCTTTATAAAGCTCAGCGGGATGGCCGTCATTTCCGGCGGCCTTATTAAGCTTGAGTTTAGATATTGCTATCCTCACTTCACTTAGGTCGGGTGGTTGGCAGTTTTCGCAGTCGTTGACAATATTAAATGGTTCGTTCTGCCTGACAGCGGATGTTGTTCGTCATCGCCGTTTAACAGTCTGCAGAAGTGGTTCTTCCATATCCTCAGCAACGATTGTGTCTCAACTACGATATTTCCTTGTTCATCTCGACAGGATTCTGTTCCAGCCTTGTATCCTTGGCTTTGACGTTTTACAGTTTGGCAAAACTTGCGAACATCGTTCCTGGAGTGGCACCTCTCTATATCCTCGATCGCGCGCTTTTCTTGCTCTTTTTCTTCTTTCTGAAAAGCCGAAAAGCCCTTCTTCTTTGCCTATAGTGCTCAATAGCAGCTGTTGTCTTCACCTGCAGCTTAGCCTTGTAGGCCTCGTTCTTGGCTGCTAGCATCTGTTGGCATTTCTCTTCAAACCAGGGGTTTCTTGCTCGTGGCCACGAGAAACCTAGCACATCAGTTGCGGCTTGTTTACATTGTTGCCATTGTTCTTCGACATTAGATGCTGGCGGTGTGTTGTGAGTCGAAAGGTTAAGGGATACGCGTTGCGCGAAGGCCTTGGTGGTCTCTTGCGATTGCAGTCTTTCGACATTACATTTTTTCACAGTATTTCTGGTTTGTTGTGGCGTGGTGGATATCCGCATCCTTACCTTGGCTACAACAAGGTAGTGGTCCGAGTCGATGTTAGCCCCTCGGAATGTTCGGACATCCAAAATCTTGGATGTCCTATTTATCGATTGCAATAAAATTTTTTTTTAATACTTGATTCAAATTTGAGTGTTTTATTCGTTAGAAAAAACCACGTGTAAAAAATCACCCGTTAGCTGCAGCTAAATGTTTTGTGTCGTCTGTGTACAAAAGTGCTTAAGGCTCGGATTCAGAGTTGCGAAACAGCATATCATATCAAAATACATAATTTTGGTCCAAGTAAAAATACAAAAAATGCGAAATACGTTAAATACAAAAATATTTCCGATCTTTCAAAATTTGATTAAGAAAACGGAAGAGAATCTTTCAGAGGCATATAAATAGACGCAACTCAAAGTATCAACAACTTTATTCGCAAATACAGTATCTTGGTAAAATAATAAAAGAGAGAGAGTAAAACATGATCTTGACCAAGAGTTCAGAACACGTCTTAATAAAATTAGACCTTCTCCGCATACTTTTAAGGAAATTGATAAAATTACAAAGATAAAGGTTTTCGGGCCATGATCAATTTAAAAATCTTAGACAGGAAATAGAAGACCTAAAGAAGGATGCAACAACGCCTGAAGAACCCCAGCTAAATATCCATGATTACCATCACTATGGTTTGAGCTATCTGCTGCTGACTGCTACTGTTTGAATTATCATTTTTTATTGCCGACGACAAAGAGGGCCAGTTCCAACACCCAGACAAACAGCTCCTCGCTTTGAAGCCACATATTAACTTTGAAGGTTAGGAACCTCACAGGAAGGGTGTATGTACAAACTTGTATGTTTGTATATTTTTGTATGTTTGTATTTTTTTTCCTATTTATAAGTTTTCTGTAACGAGACCTACTGTGTGACCAATTGCCTTCGATAGTTCGCCAGACGAAATACGATCTTTCGTATCTTTACTGAATATGCGATTCCCACATTTCACGGGAAATATTAAATGATGCGTGTGTCACACAGTAGCGGATTGAAATTCAAATTGTAGTATTAACATAAGAAATAAAGTCATTCGTCATTCATTAAGACATATCGGTTATGTTTCTTAATATCAATTCTTTGCTCTTACAGCCTCCAACGATTTTTAATGTTGCTTTGATGCAAGACTTTGGTCATTGCAAAAATCCTCGAAAGGTTGCAAGTTGCAGTTTCATTAGTCTGCATATTCAACGGCAACTTGAGTGCTGAATGTGCTATTCGGCCAACTTCTAAGATCATAGTTGCATTCCCTGACGAATCAAGTGCAAGTGCAATCCATTTTGTGACCTAATTGTTACCAATATCAGTGATACTAAAAACATTTTTTCACTTCCAAAGGGAGCATCTAAGAAAATGGTTTCGCGACTCTTGATTAAATGCATCTTGTATTGGGCGATTTAAGCATTGGCATTCCTAATGGTATTAATCCATGTCCAAGGACATGCCCCCAATTATAATTAATTCTTCATTGTGAATTTCTTCGTTCATTTACATTTGACATCAACTTCTTCGATCGCACTAATTTAGTTTCCACTCCTTTGTATATGGGCAGGCGTCTTTCTCTCCGCCGATTAAGGATTTATATCGCATCTTTACGGTTCGCTTGAGTAATGAAAATTATCTGATGTCTCCCATCATTTATCTCTCCTGGTTCCTAAAATAGGCTAACTGTCTAACACTTCATTGGTTGACTTGTAACTTGACTTGCGTTCGTATAACATCTATGGTCATCAGAGAATCATTGATCTTACAATGATGACCCATTGTCATCAACATCAACATAAGAGTCTACTTTCAGATTTTTCGTTTGGGAATGACGTAATTTTTTAAAGATGCATTCTTGTATGAATCCCATTTTCAGTGTATTTCAGAGACGATTCTTCCTCGGAGGGGATCGCTACTTTGGAGGATCCTAGACAAAATTACTCCATTTTTCGATTTAAAGAATCAATAAAAAATCCTGCACAGTTTCCAATACTTAGCATTTGACAATGATACACATCCTTAGACACACGCTGACGTTTATACAACTTAATCGTGTGATTTATTTTGTGAATTATCTAAATTTTTATCTATGAAAACCACTTTTTTTTTTACAAATTACTGACAAATGTATTTAGATATATCAAACCAGATAAAACCCAACAGCGATAAACAATAAAAATTACCATGAGGTGTAACCCAAATATGTAATTAAACATCATGAACATGTAAAATTTCTCTATTTTCAGAATCCATAAAAACCACAGGAGCTCTAAAGACGATAAGGTGCACAAGAGAGAAACGAATCCCAACCAACAAAACGCACAAGATAGAAAAAGGCCAACAACAACTGAACTCCTTTTTTTGAAAATAAACTCGAACGCAAATTTGCCAAGGACAAAACCACCTGTACCAGCATAATGCAACACCGTGCGGCATGTCCACCGCCACCACAGGTACAACAATCTTTTAGAATCCGACAAAAAAAAAAGGTTTATGGAAAAGGGAACCTAAAAAAACGAGCAAAATACAACCCAACTATAAACGGAACGAAAGCAATAAAAAGGAAGACCACATCCAAAGACGACCAACGATAGCCACTACACTGCCACTTTTAGGAACCTGCAAACCTGCAAACCAGTTGGTTAAGTATCCATGGGGTTATTGTGTCTGGGGGCAACTTATTATTTATTTTCGTATTCGTTTGTCGTTCATCTCCACACTCCGCTCGTTCACATTGTGTTCTCGACTCTCAAGCCCACACCTTACACTTCCACTGATCGACTCTATGGCGATGCCAAAACGAAGGCATCCTGCAAATTGAGCTCCGCATACCACAGAACAACAACTAACACCATCACTACCGCCTCCAGGAGAGGGCGCGAAGATCATTCCGGATCATGTACACTAGTGCCTACGATTTACGAGCTCCAGACGCGCTCTCGGACAATTCAAAACCAAATCGATGTAGAGCAAGGGAGCGACGCGGTGGCAGAGTTGGTTCAACAATCGAAATGGAAATGGAAATGGACCCGCAGAAACAAGTGTACTTCTGATGAAATGACCATAAGCGGTCCAACACCACCACCACTACCACCACCAACAACATCTCACCACTGCCGGTGTCGGTTGTTGTCGGCCGCCCATTTGAAACATGGTCACCACCAACACCTTCGACAGGTTAAATGAAAACGAAAATAACAGAAATAAAACTCCAAACGGATAATGAGATACGAACCGAAACTACACGGTTTGGCCGGACAGCGACGGACGGACAGAAAGAGCGGAATTCCATTTCAGAAATTGATTTGCTGGATGCGGCCGCAGTATAAAGTGTTGGTGGTGGCGGTGGCAGTGTCATTGTCGTTTTTTTCTGTGTTTGTCTTTGATTTTCTGCGGAATTATTGGTTCCAAGGTATATAGCCCGTGCTTAACAGAAGCAATCGGGCCTCAAGTTTAAGGCTGCCCGCTGCTGTCCAGATGCGCATGTATGAACGGTTTTGGTGCTGATTAATGTTCATGAGGCTCGATTCTTGTTTAAATCTGAATGGTGGGGTAGGTGGTGCAGAGTGTTGGTACTTGTTGCACGTTTTCAGATGCTGATGGTAATGTTGGACTATGTGGGGGGGCCGACGTGAGTACTCGTGATAAATATTCAAAGCGATCTCTGGTTAATAGCGGGGATTTGATATACCAATGCATACCAGTTAATGGCTTATTTAGAGGTTAATGACAACAGAAGCTGCAGGA
Source organism: Rhingia campestris (assembly GCA_932526625.1). Classification (NCBI taxonomy): domain Eukaryota; kingdom Metazoa; phylum Arthropoda; class Insecta; order Diptera; family Syrphidae; genus Rhingia; species Rhingia campestris. The sequence goes on from OW052182.1 coordinate 171,891,058, forward strand.
ATTCATTACTTATAAGGAAAAGGATGTGACTGTTTTTTTAAGGAATTATTTGGCTAATAGATGGCATGCTTTATATTTCAGTACTAAATCAAACTAAGTATTTGAACCAAATGAAAAATATGAACCTCCAATGGCAGAATCTTAACCGCGGAAATAAAAGACATCCGCCAACGTAACTAGGTTATCAAATTGTTTGGATTGTTGGTGACCAATATTTTGCATCTCAATGCAGCTGTTGGATCCAGGAAGTGCAACCATTCTGGAGTGGAGGAAAATACTGTACACGGACACTAACGATCAGTAAAATATTCTTATTTATTAAGTAGGTCTGCAGACTGAAATAAACCTGAGCTTCACCAACATGCCTATCCAATTAGCCCGGTACTTAACGTGTGCGTGCCTTTTTAGGCGAGGTTCGACGTCCTACGTCTAGCTGGGAATCGAAAACTCAGAGAGTCGGAGTTTTGGTGTCCCTTCCCTCAACGGCCGATGCTGGTCGTATAGTCCCTTATTGAATCATGGTCTCCATAGCCTTCAACGCAAAGGGTGCGAAAGTACTTTTCTCTCAATCGTTTCTTCATCTACTTTAGATATAGTCCATGCTTACCCGCCGTAGATCAGGACTGGGATGTTCGGAGACTTGTATAAGATCTTATTAGTAGTTCGAGTGAGGGCTTTACTACTAAAGTACTTCGATAGCTATAGGCAAAAGCGTAGGTAAGAGTAATTCTTCGTTGAATTTTTGACAAGAAGTTGTTTTCAGAGTTAAAAGCGGAGCCGATGTAGCCAAAGTCCGGTACTACCTCAGAGTTACATTTGTCTATGGTGACCATTTGTCCAATTCGACAATATTGTGTGTCCTTTCGTCAGTTGACAGCAGCTAAATAAATTTTTTTCCGCTTACTTCTCTTTATTAGCAAACGTGGCTAAGACATCAAATTGCGACCGACCAGTGATATCAATATCGTCGGCTTATGCTAACACCGATTTATGGAAGATTGTGTCTCTAGGATGAGCTCGGAATTTTGCACAACTCTCTTAAAAAGAATCAAGAATCTTATCATTCAAGAATTTTTGGTATCTAGTGTTCTGGTCGTTTCCGACCCTAATGGAGTAGCGAGAATTCTCTATGGTCATCCTGCACAGACGGACGAGTTTGAGCGGTATACCAAAACAAAACATGGTCCTGTATAGTTCGACTCTAAAAATGCTGTCGAATGCGACTTTGAAATCGTGGTGGGTACCGATTTGGACTTCTTGTGTCCAAAATTGTGGACTTTCCTGGCCTAAAATTTTACTGAAAAGGTCGATCAGGTTGTTGGTAAACGGTTTCAAACGTTCACTGTTACGCAAAAAAAGATGTTGTAGGCGATGCTTAGGAGACTTATGCCTTTATAGATGGCGCAGTTCAGAGGGTCTCCTTTTTTTATGCTGAGGTTCCAATTTTCAGACATACTTTCATCCCACCAAATTTTGCTTATGAGTTGTTGAATGTTATTTACCAAATCATCTCCACCAGCTTTATAAAGCTCGGCCATAAGCCCGTCATATCCGACAGCCTTATAACAGCGCTTTTGCTCTCCTCACTTCACCTAGGTCGGGATGTCGATAGTCATCATCAATATTCGTTCTGTCTGACAGTGGGAGATTGTTCGTCATCCCGTTTGAACAGTCTGCAGAATTGGTTCTTCCATAACCTCAGCATCAATTGTGTCTTAACTACGATGTTTCCTTGTTTATTAACGATCACCTGCAGGACCAAGTATCTATGAGATAAAGCGAATACCTCCTTGAGACAGATGGAACAATTTAATCCAATACAACTCTAGTATCGCTAACATTACTTAAATGCAAAATAATACCATACAGATACGCATTTTTAACTCAAAGTGTATCACTATAGACCCACATAGGCCTGCTTGCGTCAACAACCCATCCAAACCTAACCTTACCAAATTTAATTCAAATATTTTGTCTAAACAAAACAGTTGATGTACGAACTGAGAGTTATAAAATCATTCAGATATTAACGAGCGGCTTAGTTTTTGGTAAACCAGATTAAAATTTACTGTACAAAGCTAGCAACTTTGAGAGGACCAGATTGTGCGTCTAATAAAAGAACTCAGCGACGGTCATAAACTGCATCTGTAACTTAGTATTCATCATCGTTTCATAGTTTTATATCGGGTTTGGTAGATTCTGTCTAAGACATAATCAGCAACATAAAATCTCCACACCCAATTTCCCTAGCACTAAAATCTCCAAACACAGAATACCCAGAGCCAAATTCCCCAATCCAAAATCTCCGAAGTGTAGATGTTCAAGTTCTAAATCATCGCAAATGGTTTATTAATCTTTCAACAAGAAAGGAGTAATTCATGAATATATTTTGAAGATTATTAGATTTTATCAGTTATAATAAAAAAAAAAAATAAACTCAATACTCGTCTGACGGGGATCGTTCTTGCCCCCTCACCAGAATATCCCAGCTATACTCACAGTTTTATCTCGTTCTAAATTACAAAAACAACAAAAAAAGATGGCATCTACTTAAAATAAACCACGGAATGTAATAAGGGATTTACAAATTGAAGAATATAGAATTTTTGAAAAGTGTTAAGGAAAGGTCAAATTAAATTTCTTAAAAAAGGTTTTAGTTTAATTCCTAATGATAATCCTAATCTAATCTTAAAATAACCTAAGCACTATAAACTTGATCTCAGCACCTTATATTTGTAGACGTTTTTTGCAATCTCAAAATATGCCGAATATCGTAGGCATCATATCTTCCGATACTTCCTTTCGGTATCTCCCTGGTCACGTTTGCGAGGGATATGCCATCGACCATTCTCCACCCTAAGTCATTATATATAGAAAAGTTCGTATTGCCCCATCTTGACGTTGTTTAGTCATTGCCCTGTAATGTCAAAGTAAATTCGCCAAAAACGACCAGTGACCATTACAATCGGTTTACTTCGAAAGAGTATGGACCGACAATGCAGCTGGAGAATACTGCACATGCTGTTCGTAGCACTGTACAGTGGTCAACAAGTGAATTTGCCTTGGTGACGTCACGGGTGGGTATTAATCCGCCGAAGTATTTTTCGTTCGAAGGAGCCCAGTATCAGCTCTCTCTTCTTGCTTATCAGCGCCAGAAAGCAGAACTGGCAGAATAAGGGTTTTGTAGAGCACACATTTCGTCCTTCCAGCTAGGAGTTTTGAAACTAGTTGTTTCGCCAAACCGAAGTAGCAACGGTTTCCTAGAGTAATTCTTCGAAGGATCTCCACTAGGGTGTCATTCGTGGAGTTTATGTTAACTCCGAGGTAGGTGAACTCCTTAACTACCTCGAAATTGCTGCTATCAATAGTGACGTCTTGTCCTAGGCTGTGGACAGATGCTTGTTTATTGTTTGATAGCATGTATTTAGTCTTGTCCTCATTTACTTCAAGGCCAACGGATTTCGACTATTCTTCAATCGCCGTGAACGCTTTATCACATCACGCTGCGAGCGACCGATGATGTCAATATTATCCGCATAGCCAAGCAGCTGGACGGATATGTTGAAGAGAGTGCCTTTCGTGCTCACACCTGCCCTGCGCCCTAGCTGCTCCAGTACGAGATTGAAGAAGTCGCATGATAGCGCGTCTCTTTGCCGATTGCTGGTGTTCATCGTTCCAATGGCAACTTCCTTTAGAGCTCTTTCCTTCAACACTGCAGTTTTCTTTGTAAGCCTTATTTTTGACTCCGAGCATCTGTCGCCAATCCTCGTCAAACCAGGGATTTCCATCTGGTGTGTGGGATAAATCCATCAATTAAGTTTCTGGTGATCTTATGGTTTGTTGATACCGTTACTATTGGTCTTCGATATTAGCAGCTTACTTAGGTTGCGCTATTTATTCTACAATGTTAGCTACTCGTGCATTTTATCGCATCGTGTTCAATTTATTTGACTGCCATGGTCCCCTATGGATGTCAACGTAAGGGAACTATAAGCTTCTTAAATTGGCATTTCGTTCCGCATCGAAGTCCGTTCCCAGACTCAAGTCGCCCTTCGCTCCAACCATGGCGTTAAAATAATCCAGCACAATTTTAACATCATACTTCTGAACTCTGTAATATGTTCTATCCAGGAGCTCCTAGAAGCAATGTTTTGTGATAACATCTCCATCGGAGCATGAACACTTAGGCTTATTCTTGCAAATATGGCATCAATTCCACGCCATTCTCCCTTATTCGTTTAACATGATCATACAAAAAATCAGTCTTTTCCAAGGATTTTTGTTTGTTTTTCCAGTGAAAGAGGTAGCTCAAAGGACAACCGCCAACCAGAAGCGCCAATCCCATGTTTGGAAATGAGAACCACAAAAATTAAATAAATTCTATTACCTAGCAATTCTAAAAAGAAACCAACAAATGGCTCTCCCGATATTACAAGTTGAAAACCCCCAATTACTTTGTACAAAATCCATCCCACATGTAGCCACTTGGGTAATGCAATCACCGCTTACACGCCCTAAAATCAACAAATCCACTCAATAAATCTCCACTCCATTCCAGTCTAAGGAATTCAATTAAGTCATCACCTATCCAGTTGGTCCATGGTCCACTTGACCACACCAGTTGTCCATGGACCCACCTCTCTGTCTCAGTCACTCGTACAATCTCTCTATACGACACGATCTCTTCCCCTAATGCCCATCAATTACTACCGCCCAACGAGACAATTAGACCCATAAACCATTCATTCGTCTCGTGAATTTGCACATTAGCTAGGCGAAATTTCACCATAGGAGTCGTAGACTTCCTCCAGCACGCACCACACACACTCACTCACTCACTCACTTACTCAGGCGTTCACTTGTCATGCTGGTACGTATACACTTGTCGAATCTCGGCACCAACAAATAACCTGACCAGGAAATTACATTGCATTAGGCCAACATATCAGCAACAACAGCACCCATAGCAACGTCAAGCCGCACCGTGCACCATAGCCACATTCAGACGTAAGGATCCTGTATTCCCACATCGCCAGGCACATCGCTCTCTCTCTTTCTCTCTCTCTATCTGGACACTGAGTAAACACAATAAACCATCATCCACAACCATTCATTATCGTCCTGCTGTGTATTTTATTGCTTCGCGACGATGGGCGAGCGGGCGTTGTTTGTTGCAGACGCACACGCTCGTCGATTCACTCTGGGATTAGGACCACCCTGACCCTAGTTCTTCTTGTTAAAGAAGACGAGATATCAATTAATAGGTTTGTCATGTCACCATAACAATGGACCATCTTACACCTTACTGTGCGGCTTCTCAACGATGCGTCGCGCACTTCTGGCCAGCGGGCGAGGAGACTTTATGGGACAGGTTCAGGTAAATATATAGGCAACCGAAATGTATTTCGGTCGATCACACACAAATTAACTCCTCACACAGGGTGAGACATATCCGATGCACTGGACAGGTTAAGTTGTTAAGGTGAAGCTGGTGCTGCGCCTTTGGGTTAGGCAATCTGAATACGACATGGAAACGACATAAGCATCTTGTGCGCTCTCGAAAATCTGTCTGTTTAGATGGGCTTTAGGAGCGGGGGAGGGGTTTCTTGGTCATTCGGATTTTGGGACACCTGATTCAGTGAACTGGTTGACGCTATGACGACCTTTTATTTTTTATTGTTATTGTCGGTTGGAGGGAGCATCTCGCTTGTCTTTTTGGACTCTCCAGATCGGTTGTACGTAAATTATGTTGTTTATCCAGTCGATGGTGTGTGTATGTGTTCACGGATTGAGGTTGATAAAAATAACAATGATAATTGTTTTTTTATTTAAACACCGTTGACCATGAAATGAGAGTAAGGGGACAGTGTCAGGTGGCCAGCTGGAGAGAATCGGAGGACATTTGTTTAATGACATCATTAATCGGACGTTAAGTCGGTTCAAGGTAAGGTAGGTGGGTTTATGAAAAATCTGCTTTGCAGTTGGTGCGTTTAAGAAAATCAAATTTGCAAAAAAAATACGAAATTGGATAGGAGGGTTGTGTAGCGGATAGGTGTAGCTTGGCGCCGTATCGTGGTAAAGGTGTCGCAGATAGTATTTATAACGATGGGATTGGGAGTCCTTTCAGACTCGATTATTAGAGAATTGAAACATAGATATATAGACAACTTCACATTAAAGTAAGTCATTTATTATTGAGCTCATATTTAGGTAGTAAATGTTCCGCAAAAATTCTACACTGAGGTCTACGTCGTCATATGGGTTTGGTTGAATGATTATACTCGTTTGCTTCTATATGTTTATAAAATTTTCGTTTATAAAATCAATCGAACACACCTTACTTAGACGAAAGCAATTTGACATGTTGTAGCTGCGTCTTTTCGTGCTGCGTGATGCGAAGATTATGAGAACCGATGAACCATGTGATATAACATAACTTAAGTGGCGCTAAAGCTCAGATTGAATCTGGGCCTCAACCAACATTCCAATAAAATTAGCCTGATCCTTAGCTCAACTTAGGTTGACGTCGGTTTCTACCTTTTTTTGGTATCAAATGTTTCGGTGATTTAGGAGCGAGAAGTCTCCATCGTCATCCTGCACATATCGACGAGTTTGGGAGGTACATCAAAGTAACACATGGCCCTGTATAGTTCGCCTTTATAAATGCTATCGTGTGCGGCTTTGAAATCGTTAAACAGGTGGAGGGAATCGATTTAGATTTCAAACGGTGCTGAGGTTGCTAATACACTGCGCGTCATCAGGTAAGCATAGCTTCATCAGCCTAATACAATTGCTTCTGATTTTGTTGTTGTTAACTTGAAGTTCTTTTTTGTTTTCTATTTTTCTCAACTTTGTATGTACTATAATTGGCAACGAGAACATGCAATAACAATTTACCGTTATATGGTTTTTGCTATTTTCTTTTAGTTTTAATGGAAATATGAGCTTAATTTTTGCGTCATCAGGTTAGCACATGCACCTTGTCTTTCATTTATCTTCGGAATTTTAACACGTATTGGCACCAACTTTTATTGACTGCTCAGGTGATCTATTTTTTTTTAATATGGGTAAAGGTAAAATGCTATCGGTTGAAGAGAAAGCAAAAATCGAAGCTTATAAAGAGCTCAGGCTTCCAATAAGTGAAATATCAAAAAAAGATGGCAGAAGTCGAAAAGTGATATACAATTATTTACGTAATAAGTCGGGATATGGTCGAAATAATAAAGGCGGTAATAATAAAGTGATTTCCGATACTGATAAGAGAGCAATTTTGAGAAACGCATCCAACTCTCATGAATCTACCGCAAAGATCAGGGCAAATGTTGGTGTTAAAGCGAGCTTATCTACTGTTCAAAGGGTGATAAGGAATGCCAATGCTCCACAATTGAAAAGATTAAAACTAAAGAAAAAACCACCACTTAACGATGCTCGAAAAAAAATGCGAATAAATTTCGCACGAGAGCACATGGCCTGGAAATCTGATTGGCACTATGTTGTCTTTTCGGATGAAAAGAAATTTAATTTGGAAGGACCCGATGGATACAACTATTATTTCCATGATCTTCGGAAGGAGGAACATCAGTTGGATCGACTTCATAGTTGTGTGGGCGGTGTGATGGTGTGGGGAGCTATCTCCTACTATGGTACGTGCGAGCTGCAATTTTTGAACACAAATATGAATGCAAACACTTATAAAAACGTACTGGAAACTGCTTTTCCCCATTTTAAAAATTTATTTGGAAATGTGCCATGGCGTTTCCAACACGACAGTGCTCCGATTCACACTGCCCGGGTGATTAGGTCTTGGATTGAAGCACAAAACGTCGATTTATTGAAGTGGCCGCCTTACTCACCGGACATCAATATAATAGAAAACGTATGGGGATGGCTGGCTCGCAAAGTTTACGAATCTGGCAGGCAATATTCTACCAAAGAGGAATTAATTGAAGGCATTAAAAGCGCTCTCTCTCGTGATGATCTGACAAATCATCCGAGTAGTATCAATTGTCAAGAATAGCTTATCTCAACTTAGCCGTTCGGAGTCGGCATAAAACAGGAGGTCCCGCCATCGTGCAAGAAGGTACACACGCACACATGAATGGTTGTGAGAAAGCTAGGCCCTGGGTACTAACGAGCCTGTTGCGCCAAAAATTTGTATTTTTGTATTTATTAAAAGCGCTTGGTCAGCCATTTCCTTGAATTATATTGGAAAGTTGTACGAATCGCTTCCCAATCGGATCTATGAGATGATTCTCAACAAGGGAGGATCGACTCATTATTAAAATTGTAAAAATATGTTTAAATTAGTTAATTTATAAGTTTAAAAATAAGTTCTCACCTGAAAAAATTAAAAAAATTTAAAAAAAAGTGATGTGTGCTAACCTGATGACCTAATTTAAATTTTTAATTTTTCAGTTGATTTCGAAAATAAATTATAACGAGTGGTGGGTGCACGACTGGGTCGTACGCAACTTTCTCTTTCACAGCGAGTTGGGTGAATTAATGCTAAAAATTATAAAAAATGTCGAAATGTGATTATACGAACGTTTACTACGAAATTTGAATTAATCGGTGTCTATGTGAAAAAATAATTAATTTTCGTTATTGGCCAAAACTGAAAATTCCGTTAAGTGATAGTTGGGCTAAAACTAATTATGTGGTATTGTTTAAATTATATAGTAGTAGATATATTAAATTTCATTCAATTTGACAGAATCGTTTGCGAGAAATTAACAATTTTCTTTATATGGCCTGAATGACAAAATCCGTTATATGGATTTTCTCGAAAAAACTGGGTAAGCAGTTTTGTTGGAACTAATATGCTTATAGTATGTATAAAGTTTAAACAAAATCGTTAGAGCCGTTTTCGAGAAAATTGAGGTAAGGTGTAATTTTTATATGGCAGGTACCGTTAATAACATGGCTAATAGCAAACAAAAAAAAATGGCCTAGAATTATGACCAAAATAGGCTTGGATACGAAGTTTGAAGAAAATCGGCCAAGCCGTTTAGGCTGGGGAGACCATTACGGACAGACGGACCGACGGACCGACGGACCGACGGACGGAATTCCAAAAACCACTTTTTTAGGCTCCGCTATCATCGTAATGTTAGAATCAATCAAAATCTCGAGGTCGAAAATTTTCCCGAAAACAATATCTTTCTCTTTGTAAGAGAAAGTTAAAAAAATATTGACAAATAGAGAAACACTAATTTTTGTTTTATTTAGTTGAAAATTTATTTGTTAATAATCGCTAGAATTTTAAGAATTTAAGCTTTCTTACTTTTATTAGAAATGAGCGAAAACTATTAAAAGCAGGGGTGTGCTAACCTGATGACGCGCAGTGTAAGTTGGTGAATGTTACTTACCAAATCATCTTCGCGGGCTTTATAAAGCTTGGCGGGAAGGCCGTCATTTCGGCAGCATTGTTAAGCTTAGGTTTAGATATTGATTATTCACTTGTCTCATCCGCCACCATCTCTGTTCCACTTCGACTTGGCTGGCTTTTGTAAATAAAGAGAATTGATACACCAAGGACTCCTACACTCTCGTAGACTTACTGAATTATTATGCAATCTGAGCTCAAAAGAGCCCGCCTTTCACCCACTTGACCGGCATCATATTTTATATTGAAAATAAAACCTTTGACTTGGAACATAAAACCCACTTTGCGATTTATTAATTATTGTTAATTTCTAACAATTTTCAAAATTGAAGTATATTAGGGAAGCCCTACGAGCTTAATTGAATCCTGTCCAAGATATTTTTACATCGTCACAACTTGACATTTATATACAGTCTTTATTCAATATTCGATCTTATAATAAACCCATTACTTTCACACGATTTATGTGTACCTGATCAGAGTCTACGATCTAGAACCCACCACCACATTGCGACACATCCTTTTTCTTTATTAGCAAACGTCCACCCGGACTGACACCCGGACTGACATTTTCACCTTCTACTCACGTAATTCCCAACTACAAATTTCGGTTCGAAAAAGCATTACCGAAGCTATTTCCCCTCCAGCAATATAACCTGTATGAAGCCTTATGGAAAAATATTTGGCGCACTTTTAGGAAGAAGCTTTTTACTTCCATAAGACTTCTTTAAATACTTTTAATAAACCTCAAAAACTTTCTTTGCTTCTAAAAGGCCATACAGAAGCAAATTCTAGGCTTCGCAAAAAGTTTTGTAGCTGTGCTCTGGAACATGAAAGACGAGTAAGTACAACGAAGTACATGAACCTTGTTAACTCAACCTCCGGTAGGTTCCCGATCATTTCACCTTTTTCCGACCTTTTAACATTTTCCCGATCTTTTCACATTTTTTCCGATCTTTTAACCGTAGCATTTTTAAGCCTTCATTCGTATGCTCTATACATGCTATGCTTCGGATTAACATCGTGCGAAGTTATACAGAAATATGTTAACATATGGTACATGTACACACTTTTCCGGAAGTTTAAAAACAACCTTACAGAGGTTATACCATCATAACTTCGGTTGTGCTTGTGCATTTTATTAATATATATCTTAAACAGGCTTCTTCCCAAACAATCGACTACAAAAATGCGCATCCTCCGCGCACAAGTACTAACGGGTGATCCAAGTAGAGATACTTTTTTCAATAGCCTTTTTTGACAGATCACGTGTGAGTCGTGTCATGCTGTCATGTTATTTTGGTTTAGTATTGTTTGGCATTTCATAATGGAAAGACTTACGCGTGAACAACGTTAACAAATTGTTCAACTTTATTATGAAAATTCACGTTCTGTGAGGAATGTGTTTCGTGCACTGCTCAACTTATGGTCAACATAATCGGCCTACTGAGCGTACTATTCGCAACACCATCACCCATTTTGAGACCCAGCATTCATTATTGGATAATATTTGACCGAATAGACCACGTCCAGCACGCTGTGAAGAAAATATAGCGGCCGTAGCTGAGAGCGTACACGAAGACCGTAGAGAGTCGATTCGGCGCCGTTCGCAGCAATCGGACTGACGTATGGAGCGACTTGGCGCATTTTACGTCAAGATCTTAAATGGAAAGCGTACAGAATACAGCTTGTGCAACAACTGAAGCCGCTCGGCCTTCCCAAGCGACATCGCTTCGCTCTATGGGCTCTTGAAAAGTTCCAAGAAGATCCGACGTTTTCGAGGCAAATTTTGTTTAGCGATGAGGCCCATTTCTGGCTCAATGGGTATGTAAACAAACAAAATTGCCGCATTTGGGACGAAGAGCAACCTGAAGAGATTGAAGAACTGCCACTTCATCCAGAAAAAAACAACGGTTTGGTGTGGTTTGTGGGCCGGTGGAATCATCGGTCCATATTTCTTTAAAAATTCTGCCGGTGCGAACGTAACCGTCAATGGCTACCGTTATCGTTCCATGATAACCGACTATTTGATGCCTGAAATTGAAGCTCGTGATCTCGACGACATTTGGTTTCAGCAAGAAGGCGCCACTTCCCACACATCGCATCAATCAATGGACTTATTGAGAGAACATTTCGGTGAGCACATATTTTCACGTTTTGGGCCGGTCGATTGGCCACCAAGATCGTGTGATATTACACCGTTAGACTTTTTCCTGTGGGGATATGTAAAGTCAAAAGCTTATGCCGACAAACCCACTTCGATTCAGGCCTTGGAGGAAAACATCACGCGTGTCATTCGCCAGTTAACAGTCGAAATGCTCGAACGAGTGATCGAAAATTGGACTCAACGGATGGACCATCTGCGACGTGCAACGGCCAACATTTGATAGACGTAATCTTCAAAAAATAAATGCCAAAGAATGTTCTTTCAAATGATAATAAACATTCTCCATTAAATTTGAATTTTCTGTGTTTTTTTCTTTAAAAAAGTAGGGAACTTCGAAATGGATCACTCTTCATATAAGGCCTACAGAAATAATTGCTTGTGGAAATTCATTGATAAAATCAATGCTAATGAAAAAAAAATTCATTAGCATTGAAAATAATAATGCTAATGGAAAAAAAATGCATTGGCATTGACTTTTTTAATGCCAATGAAGAGTAGTAATTTTGAATGAAATCTATTTTCATTGAGTAATAAGGCATTTTTTATTTATTTATTTTTTTTTTGAAAAAAAAACTCATACAACTATAGAAGAAACACAATGTTTGTTGAGTTATTAATTAACTGTGTGAACCTAGTGTAATAAAATGGAATGTGCATGGTAGCAACAACTGAAATCGTTGCCACCAACTACAAACTCTCCATGGAACTAGAAAACAATAATTCCATTTTCCAAACAGAGGTCTATGCAGGGTTGGGGTCAAATTGCAAAGTAACAAATAAATGGAGGACATTACAAACGATGTTTTTGGGTCGCAGTGCTCTGTTGGCCTTACATATGATTATGGTATATAATCCCAATATCTAAATAAAAATTTAAAAAAATGGTGTACTTTATTTTTTTCATACTTTTCATTAGCATTGCAAAATGATAATGAAAATTGATTGCATTGAAAATTTTCAATGGTAATGAAAAAAAAAATGTCATAAGCATTGTGTTACTCAATGTTAATGAAATGTTTTTCATTGGCATTACTTTCACCCAATGCTAATGCTGTTTCCAATTTCATTTGTGTAGTAATACATTACTCCCATGCCTGATCTAGATGCATATGTATATCACAGTAATGTAGGATGCTTTACGATGTAGGTAGATAGTACAATACCGAATTTTATTCTACAGGAAAACCAACTTACTAACCAACTGATGTTAGACAAATACCGGAATTGATAAATTTTTTTTTAGCTTAAAAGGTCTGCCGACCAATTGAATCAAAGTTGAAGAATGCCTTGATTTTTTCTCTGACCATTTTCCGTCATTTTCATTCATTATAAATGAAAAATCATCCAGACTTATAAACGGAAAAACCAACTGGGCAGGTTTCAAAAACGTTATCGAAAATAATATCCAACTGGGTGTATCGCTCAGAACCCAATTGGAACTCGAAGTTGCGGTTGACTCCTTTATCGATACCTTTCAAAAAGCAGCATAGAGTAATACTCCTCAACAAAGCAAAATATTTAGCAAATATTAAAATTAAGTATCCCCTGGTAATAAAAGATTTGGTAAGACAATGGAGAAAAGCTAGTAAAATATGGAAACAAACACAGATAAAACACATCTCAATCGGTTTAGTAACTTGCTATCAAATACGATGAAAATTTAAAAAAAAATCTCGCAGTAGAAACATATCTGCAAAGCCTTTGGAAAGCAGGCCAAAAAACGCTCTGCCACCAATTAGGGTCACTCAAGATTCTTGGGCCAAAAGCGATAAGGAAGAAGCAGACATCTTTGCCAGTCATCTTGAGGAAAAATTAAGCTATTAGATGGTCTAGCCCAAAATTAAAACATTAATGTGTTCCACACCATAATCGAAAATAATGTAGCAGGATATGCAAGTATTGCCGATATTAAGCGGGAACTACACAAACGAAAGCCTAAAAAGGCTCCAGGTTAAGGCCTGATTACGGGAAACTTCTTAAAATTAGATTAGAGTGCATACCAAGACAGTGGAAAGTTGCGGAAGTGTTATGATTATAAAACCAGGAAAATCATCAAATGAAATAAAATCTTACAGACCTATTTCATTTCTTCCAAATATTTTGAAAGGCTATTACTCGATCGTTTACTTCCCATTACCGCGTTGCACTTACGGCTACCTCAGAGATTTTCCTCTGCTGCCTTAGCTGAGAGGAACGACATTCTCAGCGGGAATTTTTTTTTGTCATCTAATTCCTTACATCCCAGTTTACGATAATGATGTATTCCATTCATGGTACAAGGTGGCGCAAAAGTAATCCTCCTATCAGAAAATGCTATAAATTTTGCGATTAGCCCCTAATGTTAGTTCTGTTTTGACATTTGTGTGGTAAACACATGCGAAATACACGTTAATAAACAATGTTACGCTACACTGCTCCAGAACGCGGAGTATTGGTGACTATTTATTTGAGCAATAATCGGTCGGTGACTTTGGCACAACGTGAATTTCGTCGCAGATTTCCTAGCCGTCCAAAGCCTACTGGTGAAACACTGCGACGTTTAGCCGCTCGCCTCGAAGAGACTGGCACAACACGAGATGCTGCCGGGCGTGGCAGACCCCGGAGTAGCCGTTCTGCAGAGAATATTGCTGCTGTAGCCGAAGATGTAATGGAAGCGCCGTCGACATCGATCAGACGACGTGCCACGCAAATGGGTATCAGTCGACGGTCTTTACAGCGAATTTTGGTACAAGATTTGAAGATGTTTCCGTACAAAGTCCAGACGGTGCATCAGCTGTTAGCTGCTGACCGCCAATCGCATCTAACATACATTCAAGCCATCCTTAATCACCACCAGTAGGAAGATGATTTTTCATCAAAAATAATCATGAGTGATGAAGCCCATTTCCATCTTAGCGGGTACGTAAATAAGCAAAATTTACGCTTCTGGGGCATTGAAAATCCGCGTGTAACCCACGAAGAGCCATTACACCCGCTCAAAGTCACTGTATGGTGTGCTGTTTTCGCTGGATCTCATCGGACCTTTTTTCTTCGAAGACGTCGCGGGCCAAACGGTTACAGTGAATGGTGAGTGCTACAGAGCAATGATCAACGAGTTCTTTTTGCCGCAACTTGATGAATTGGGATTGGAAAACATGTGGTTCCAACAGGACGGTGCAACGGCACACACTGCACGTGCCACAACCGATATGCTGAAGGATGCATTTCCCGGGCGCCTAATCTCCCGTTTTGGCGAATTGCACTGGCCAGCAAGATCGCCTGATTTGACCGCTCCAGACTTCTTTTTGTGGGGCTTTTTGAAGTCGCGGGTTTATGTCAACAAGCCTCAGCCTCTTGCAGCTCTTAAAGACAATATCCGTCAAGAATGTGAGGACCTATCGCCGGAAGTTTTGGCCAAAGTGATGGAAAATGCCATAAAAAGGGCTCAAATGACAATCAACTGTGGCGGCGGCCATTTACATGACATCATATTCTCGACTTGATTTAAAAAAAAATCAAAAGACCAAATAAAAATAATCCACAAGAAGAATCAAAGTTTTTCATTTTTTTTTTAAATTACAGCCAAAAAACATCGGAAGTTTATTTTTGCGCCACCTTGTACAATCAATATAAGCATTTGTACTCTTTTAGCAGAATGGGTTAGGAGATAAATTTAAAAAAATTGACAAAATTGGCGCTTTGCCAAGAGTGAGGTTGAACATATTGGGGATTCTATCCGCCAGCAATCAATGATCAGAAACGCCCTTTACCTGACCATCAATTTGGGTTTAGAAGTAAACATTTGACTGTGGACCAAGTAAATCGAATTACTGATGTAATTAAGAAAGCTTCGAAGATATAAATTTCCTCAGCCGTGTCTCAAGCTTTTGATAAGATTGGCATAGTGGACCTCAGTAAAAATTAAGACAAGTTTTGCCTGAACAATTATATAAAAACTTCGTGTCGTATCTAGAGCAAAGACTCTTCCGTCCGAAACTTGGAAACGAAGATTCAGAGTTCAAAGAAATAATGGCAGGAATACCCCAAGGAAGCGTCCTTGAACCACTCTTGAACCTCCTATTTACACGTGATATCCGACAAACAAACGATACAATAGATGCAACGTTTGCTGAAGATACTGAAATTACAAAACCCTCTTAACGGGGTTAATGAAATTACAAAATACTAGCGGATTGCACTTAACGATAGCAAATAGATTCATATTTCCAAATACGGTTCGAGTACCTTTTGCAAATGAAGCGAAATATCTCGGAAGCACACTCGATGAAAAATTAAAATGGCAGTCACATGTAAAAAAGAAATGCGAAGAACTTAAAAATAAATACAGAAAGCTGTACTGTTTGCTCGGAAAATATACGAACCTTAACCTTGATAACAAGCTGCTATTATACAAGTAAGACCATTCATCAAGGTGTCGTGGTACGTAAGGAACGAAGATCTACGCAGAGATCTGATTATTCCCTCGGTTAAGGATGACATGAAAAATTTTGCACGAAAATATAAAAAAAAACTTTATTAGGGCACGTTAACACATTGATCCTCCAAATTCTTGACGAAACAAATTTATTGCGGCGCCTTCAAAGAATTAAACCCTTGGATTTGGTCCGAAAATAACAAACCACGCTATAAGTTGTTAGAAAAGCAGGAACTCTCAAAGGAAAGTTACCTGCCAAACATTCATATGCTAGAGAAGTCGAAAACTTAGTTGTAAATCTGTTTAAGGACAACAAAAAATGCATAGAACACACACGTAACTATATCGCTGAGAAAATGTTTTGATCAAACATTTTTAGAGATCATCGAATCATCTCTAAAAATAGTTCAAAAAAATCGTTGGGGGATTACCTAAAAAGCGTCTGATAAATAATTTTTGAGTTTATACTGTGCGATAACTTTCTAATATCCGCAGATACCTTTTTTGCCCATTTACAGGATCTACACTTAATAAGCAGTGAAAATTTTGAAATTTCACCACGCCTAGAATTTTCTGAGAAACTTTGATTACAAACTTTTAGCAATCGCGCTTATAATGTTTAAATTAAGCAGACAAAAGTATACCTCAGACAATTAATTTATTTTGACAGACCTAAAAATTGAACCAATAGATATTTCGTGTATGCATGAGTACAACTCCATGACACAATCCCAACTGATATCGCATTCTCGGACCTATTTTCCCTACCGGACAAATCACCAGCTCGAAATTCCCAAGCTCAACTCAAGCTCACCTGCACAAAACGTGATGTTTTCGTGTCGGCACTTGCTGTGCTCCAAAGATTTCACTCGCATATACACAGAGGAGTGCAAAACCCACATACCGCGTTCGATCTCTTCTGTCGAAATCTGCGGGTGTCCTGGTGATGAAGTGCGAATCGCACTTGCTGCGTCTGCGCACTGTTGGCCCTCAACAATTTACCACTTTGCAAAAAATAAATTCCCGCATACTTAATGTGTTCATGGTACCTATATACGCAACATACCTACGACTATGTAGTATGTAGTCCAGATTGTCCCTCTCCAATGAGTGCGCGCGGTGCACAAGAATTCTGCGCGATTTTTTTACCCCAACCGCCTCCTCGAAATACGTCTTCGTCGAGATACTTTATGGCAGTGCTTGATGCGGATTTATATGTTTGCCGGCACAATCAGACTGGGACAGTGCACAGCAAGAATGGATACACACGTACGTGTGTTCCTTCGAATTCCATTACAAACGCAATGGAGCCAGCATTGAGTATGTGCATTGTGCACCTACAATCAGCGCTGGCAAATCCTTATTTGCGAATGGGATTTCACCTCACTTTTGCCGAGCTAGGTGCCTGCAATTAATTTGTACAAGATAATCATCTTCAGGTGCCAAATAAACTTTACTTTACCCGAGCAGATACGCCCGCCCTTCCCGGCACAGCATGCTGCACCTGAGATGCGGGGACATGAATAATTTAATTATTTTAATCCAATATTTGCGTGAACGAATAAAACACGGTATTCATGTCCATGTAATGAGAATATATGGCGATTGTGATACCGTAAACTCTACGAGAGCAACTAAGTCCCCGAGGGTGACCTGTGCCTGTCTCTGCTCCAGATTGCTCATTTTTTCCCCCCATTGTCAGATACTTGACTTTGGCATCCGTGCAGTCATACATACGAGACGTGTCAGCAAATGCATATAGCGTGCACAGATTGCGGAAGGCAAAGATGGACATACGAACAAACTGCAAGACATGTGTGCCTCGGCGTTGACTATCACCGAGCCTGCTGTGGTTCGATTTACGGTCAGGTGTATGATTACACGCTAAAAGGATGTTAAAATCGGTCCTCAGATGCTCATTAAAGTCGTGTTTGCTGCTCCGTCGTGGTGTGTATCAGTATCGATTCCCTTATGGCTCGGCAAGTGTCACACATGCCGGGAGTGGACACCTCTACAGAGTGTGTCTTGGTCGGCTCGACGCGCATCGGTTTCATTTGGTAAATTAAGGCCTCGGAAATAGTAATCTTAGGAGGAAACAAGACATTTGCAGGTTGACACATTGACTGTAGTCAGCAGATCATTTGGCCATTCGATACGGTCGTTTATCTTTTATTGGTTTTCCTATAGAGTGTTTGGATGGTAAAATATTTGAAACATAAAATGAGAATAACTTTGCGAGAGCATGTACACGATGGTGTGGAGTTACTGTTTATTACGGCAATTTGGTAATTATATAGTTGGTTGATGTGACTCTTCTCAGTAGAGGTTTGAAGGTAAGCTTAAAATGAAATGGTCCGTATTTTATACCTAGAAAAACTTAAAAAAAACTTAATGCGAAGACGTCTTTGGCATCTTAAGGTCGTTGATTTCTTCACAGAGTCTTGAGCTGATTATGTTAGGCATTTCCTAACTAAAGATATATCGAATGCTGTATCGCTTTTAGAAAAAATATACCGAATATTAATATCTATTCAACGAACATGAGGGGTCGAAGAAAAAGTATTCGTGAGAATGCCTTAGTAAAGGAGTTAGGTTTGGATGTATGCCAGAACTTGGGTTTTCCTCATACTACTTCAATAAAATCTCATTTTCCGGCATTTCCATAAAAGTTCTTCTTCTTCTGATTCAATGCAGCTTCGCTTAAAATGGCGATTCTTGCCGATTATAACCCAGATTTAAACATTTTTCTGTGTAAATTTTCCATTCAATGTTTGGTGGGATAAACGCTTTAATGCTCAATAAGAAGAGCTGAGTGAAAAACTGGGAGTTAAAAACGTTGATTAACGAAGTTATGAAATTGGAAATAGTACACTGAGCTATGGTGTCTGAAACAGCATAAACAACCAAAAAAAAACGGTTTTCACAGATCTCCAGTGGCCATCTAGATCTTATCTTAACCTGAGCTATTCTGTGAAATATTGGCGTATTGTGGTTTTGTGGTTTTGTGGTTGTGCCACCAGCATCTAATGCCGATGAACGGTGCAGTGCAATAACCCCCGAGGAATTAAACCACATGGGACTTATTTCCAAGAAAAAGGAAACAATTCTTGCAGTTGTTAATGTCATTTGGTTGTGGGACTTATTTCCTTTGCATTCATTTGAACTACCACGCAACCCAAATTCAACAGTGAGCCCAAACACTGATAATAAACGTTGCACACACCCAAACTCGCACTCGGATGTATGCAAAGAATGAATCCTCCCTGCTTGGGTCAACTGTTGGATTTGTGATGGAAGCGAAATTGGATGTATGCAAAGTTTAAATACGGAGTGCGGCATGCTGCCGTCATGCAACCCTTCTGCTTGGACTCACTGTTAAATTTTGAGTTACGTGTGAGATCGGGTGTATACTAAATTTCTTTGTATCCACGTTTTTTTTAACCAATTTTTTTAGAATACCAATTTCATAAGGCAACAACTGCCGCGGGTTTTAATGCTTATTTCCATTTCAAAAAAAAAAATCCCCACTGGGGCTATTTCCATTTTTTCAGAAATTTAATTCCCCCAGGGTTATGACGAACAATATTTCCCTGTGAACCATTCAACATTGGGGATGACAACGAATACTACCAATCACTCTACCTAAGTGAAGTGAGGATATCAAAACATAAGCTTAACCAGACTGCCTGTAATGACGGCCTTCCCGCTGAGCTGTATAAAGCCGGCAGAGATGATTTGATAAGTAACATTCACTAACTCAGAAGCAACATTTAATCAGATGGAAACATGCGCAGCATCAATTGGCCGATCCACAAAATAGGAGGCCCTCTGAACTGCGCAAACTAAATAGAAAAAGTGTTCTCAACATCGCCTACAAGATTCTATCTGCCATACTATGTGAACGCCTGATACCATTTACCACAACCTGAGCGGACCTTATCAGTGTGATTATACTCCAGGAAAGTGCTTAACTGATCAAATCTTCACACTATGGCAGATCCAAATAAAAAAACCAAGATGTCCAAATCGATACCCAACATATATTCATCGATATACGACAGGAAAGGACACACAACATCGACGAATCGAACAGAATGCCACCATTATTGACAGATATAAGTTTTAGTACGGGACTTTGTCTAACTTGACTCCGCGATTCACTCCGTTTGCGTTGATGGCCTACGGAGAACAAGATTGAACCAAGAACTATAGAGCTATATACCACCAAAAAAAACTCCTCATCGGACGTTTAAGATGGCGAGAACATGTTGAGCAAATGGACACCAATACTCCGGCTCGCAGGGTCTTCGAATCCCAGACATAAGAACCAGAAAGCCTCAAGTTCCATGAATATTGACGACACTTGATTTCTAAATCTCTGATTTCTGATTGAACGATATCTATCCAAGCGCAATGAAGTTTTTTGGCTTCAGGTGTTTTGGCTTCAAACGAATGATTTGATTATATGGTTATAGTGGGGTTGGGCAAAATCCTCATCTTTCAGTCCTTCTCGCGGGCGCCCACCTGAAAATGACTAATCAGCATGCCTGATTAGGGTCAGCCAAGGGTCCCACTTGGATATTGACCGTGCGCTGTAACACGTTGCAACGCACGATCAATCTACAAGCGGGAACCATAAGTTTGAGGTGGGAGAAAACCCTTAAACCCAAATCCAAGGTGGAACAGCAAACGCCGAAGGATGCATGGCTAAAAAGGGAGTTTTAAGCCGCTAGTTTGCGAATTTCGGATACCGGGCTACCTCCGATCTCAAGATAGCCTTCCTGTGGTTAGACGGGTAGACCACGGGCGACCAATAAATCCCGCCTACTCGTGGGAAAAATTGAAGTACCAAAAGTAAAAAACATAGAGAATGATGCCTCTACAAATGCATCAACAACTAGGGATGTTTCAGAACACCCTGTCGAAACCGACACGACACCTGCCAATCGGGAAGGGTCACAAATCAGTGATTTCGAGATGATGAGCCTAGAAGAGAAATTGTCTCATCTGAGCGACTCAGCCTCGGAATCAAGTACTGTATACAGCATCAGTATACTCTCGGATGAATTGCATCCGGAATATACAGAAGCGCCAGGGACCCCAGGCAAAACGGCTCAAACTGATTCCAAGCGTATCAGGTTCACGCCAGCGGAACAGCGTCGTTTCAACAGAGCGCTGAAACAGGGTAGCAGCATAGAGCAAGCCCGCATCTTTGCAAAAACAAAAGATGATGCCAAAGAAACCAAACGCATGAGATCTGAGGACAACACACCACCTCAGTCCGAAGCGAAGCGAGCTCGCACTGGGAAAACAACCTCTGACAGAACCACCTATAGAGATATAGCGAGCTATGTCAGATTGGGTGTCGTACCAGTCGATATCGATCGCAATCCTCTCACGAATGAACAAATGGTTCAGATACAAGAGAGGATTATGGACATCACGATCGAACTGCGCGACGGGGATGCAAAGCCAGCTTTCCGCGGGACAACTTTCAAAGCCGGATGGCTCTTGTTAGTATGTGCGGACATCACCACTTCAGAGTGGATGAAAACAAACTTCCTCAGACTAAAGGAGAAATGCGAGTTGGAAGTAATGCTTGTGGGAGAGGATGACTTTCCGAAACCACATATTGTCAGAGCTTTCTTCCCGCAGAGTACCGGTGTCACAAATGAGAGAATACTGGCAATACTAGACGGTCAAAACAGAGACCTAAATACGAGAACGTGGAGAGTTCTGCAAAGATCGGACGAGAAAGACATCGCCCACATGGTCTTTGCAATAAATGAGAGTGCGATGCGTAGGCTTGCGGAGCTAAAGGGGATGGTATCATACAGATTTGGCCAAATCAAGATCATCCTTAAAGGATCCGACAAGTCTGCAATTCAGACCCGAAAAAATAGTGTAAATGACACTGATAAAAAGAAAAAGTCGCCAAAAAAAACAAGCGCCAGCTCGTCGCAACCAGCAGCCAGTATTAGTACTGCCGCCGGAAGCGATACAAAGAGGACTGGTTCACTGCCTACGACTTTATCGCCAAACGCCCCTAGTACGAGCAACGTTAACATCAGCCAGCAACAGTTTAGACCAAAGCTAGCTGCGGAACGGGCGCGTGAACGGCAAAAACACGGACAGCGTAAAAACGGTCCGAGAGATAGACACGAAGGTCTTTCTCAACAGGGTATCGTACGCAGAAGAGGCGATAACAAGCCTTATAGGGTACGAAACCCTGAGCACGGTAGGAAGCGATGACCACCCTACTAAATGTGCTGCAGGCAAACCTGCACCGAGCTATAGGTGCCTCGGACACCTACAACCAAAGATGTGCCGAAGGGAACATCGCTCTAGGTTTAATCCAGGAGCCATGGGCAACAGAGGGTAAGATATTTGGTTTACAAAGTAAAACCAGAGAGCTCATCTTCGCCCGGGGAAATTTTAGACCAAGGGCAGCTCTTTTAGTTGCAAAAGATATAAAATTCTCTCCCATTCCAGGTTTCATTACCAAAGATCTGGTGGCTGTCCTTTTAGAAAGACGCAACGGCCGAGAGCTACAAAAAATTGTATGCGCATCGGCGTACTTTGCTGGAGATGACGAAATACCACCTCGCCCAGTACAGGAACTTGTCCAGTACTGCCAGACCCAGCAACTACATCTTATCTTCGGCTGCGACGCCAACGCGCATAACACAATATGGGGCAGTCGAGATACAAACAAAAGAGGTGAGTCCTTATTAGAATACCTATATAGCAACAATTTAGTTATACTAAATAAGGGTAATAAACCCACGTTTAGAAACGTTTTAAGAGAAGAAGTTTTAGACCTTACCATCTCTTCTCCGTTTGTCCAAAACACCGTCGAAAATTGGCACGTTTCTGGTGAGGCATCTTTATCGGATCACATGCACATAAGTTTCCAATTAAGATGCAACACCGAGGATGCGCCGATTAAATACGACAACAAACTCACAAATTGGAGAACGTATCGAGAAAATCTATCGATTAAATGTGACATACTTCCAGAAAAACCTTCATGTGTAAGTGAAGCGGAAGTCGCACAATGTCAACTAAATGACATTATCATCTCATCTTTTACAAATAGCTGTAAGGTTAAACGCACTGTGGCAAAGAGGTGCACACCATGGTGGAACGATAACCTAGAAAGTTTCCGTAAAAGAGTAAGAAAACTTTTCAATAAAGCCAAACGCACCGGAAAGTGGGACCAATATAAATCTCTACTTACCCAATACAACATAGAGTTGCGAAAATCAAAAAGAGCGTCCTGGCGCAAATACTGTGAGGAACTCGAAGAGCTTCCGGCGGTGGCGCGTCTCCAGGAGGCACTCTCGAAAGATAAAACAAACTATATGGGATTACTAGTCAAAGCTGACGGTAAAATCACATGCGACCGGGAAGAAACGTTGACCACACTTCTTCAGGTACACTTTCCCGGCTCTACAATCACAAGTGAGTTTCATGAACACATGATAGATGACTCACCCCCTATAAACCTGAAAAGGATTAATAGTTTATCCGGCAAACTTTTCACTCCGGATAAGGTCAAATGGGCGATCAACTCATTTAAACCATACAAGGCACCAGGGACAGACCGAATCTTTCCTGCTCTTATACAAAAGGGCTTTGACTTTTTCCTACTCACTATGGTAGCCTTATTTAGGTTTAGTTTCAATTGGGGCTACATACCACAAACCTGGAGGGAGGTAAACGTGGTATTTATCCCCAAACCAGGCAAACCAATAGAACTACCTAAATCATACCGTCCAATAAGCTTAACATCGTTTTTCCTGAAAACAATGGAAAGAATACTTGACGTACACATTAGAGAGTGCTTAAATGAAAGCACTCCTCTGCACCCATGTCAATTCGCCTACCAAAAAGGTAAATCCACGGAAGGAGCACTTCTAAGTTTAACATCACAAATAAAAAGTGCATACGTAAACAAAGAAGTAGCTTTATGTGCCTTCCTAGACATAGAGGGCGCTTTTGACAACACTGGATATGACTCCATATCAAATGCTTTGACTCATAGAAGAATAGATCATCCCACCATCAAATGGATCAAAGCGATGCTTGAAAGTCGGAAAATAACTGCTTCATCAGCACAGACCTCAGTATCAGTAACAGCCGTTAAAGGCTGCCCTCAGGGAGGAGTACTCTCACCCCTACTATGGTCTCTGGTTATTGATAACCTACTTCAAGACCTAAGTAATGCAGGTTTCAATATAATTGGATACGCCGATGACCTAGTCATCATAATAAAGGGCAAAGAACCAAACGAAGTTACAACACGTTTGCAAAACGCCCTTAAGATAGTCATAGACTGGTGTAATAAAGAAAGTCTCTCTATAAACCCCAGCAAGGCTATCATCGTCCCTTTTACAAAAAGGAGGAAATTAAATCTTACCCAAATTTCAATTAATGGTACATACATTGAGTATTCCAACGAAGTAAAATATCTTGGAGTGATCCTCGATAAAACACTAAGCTGGAACTCCCACATCAACAACAAAATTCAAAAAGCAACCAAAGCTTTCTGGGCCTGCCGAAGCATGTATGGCAAAACCTGGGGAATCTCTCCAAAGACCACACACTGGATCTACACGATCATGGTCAGGCCCATTATAACATACGCTTCAATAGTATGGTGGAACAAAGTCACCCAAAAAACAACTATAAATAAATTAAACAAGGTACAACGGCTTGCCTGTCTGGGCATTACCGGAGCTATGCGTACCTGTCCCACGGCGGCTATGGAAGCCATAATAGGACTAACACCTCTCCACATTTACATAAAAAAAGTGGCAATTCGCAGCTCAGCAAGTTTGACACAAGCGGAAGAACTAAACATTAGTGAACATCTAAAACTAATTGAACTTCTATCCGAACTTCCAGAACTTGACATGATCTGTGCGGTTACAGACCGCTTACCAAAGACACTATGCTTCGACAAAAGATTCTCAACGGAGATCACAACCAGAGAAGCATGGTGTAGCAACAACCCTCCAAACTGCCTAAACGGCCTAAAGTGGTATACGGATGGTTCTAAAATGGACTCAGGGGTAGGAGCTGGCATACATGGACCAAATAAAAACATCTCAATACCTATGGGAAAAAACCCTAGTGTATTCCAAGCTGAGCTCCATGCCATAAAAGAATGCGCAAACCTAATACACAACTCAGGTATTAAAGGCGCAAACATCCATATATTCACGGACAGTCAAGCAGCTATAAAAGCCCTTAGCTCACACATCATTGACTCCAAATCAGTACTACACTGCTTCAACTCCCTCCAAACACTCAGTTCCAGGAACAAGACCAAACTATGGTGGGTCCCCGGACATAAGGGAGTTGAAGGTAACGAAAAAGCTGATGAACTAGCCAGAAAAGGTTCCGAAACCCCCTTCATTGGACCTGAACCCTTCTGTGCAATCCCCAAATCAGCCATAAATCTAGTCATAAAAAACTGGGAACAAAACAGATGTGTTTCATACTGGGGAAACATCCCAGGCCTAAGACAGGCCAAAAGAGCTATTCAGCCCTTCAAATCAGATGCCGACAAGATACTAAATCTTCGCAGGCACGATATCAAAAACTTAGTAGGCTACCTAACTGGTCATCACGGTCTGCGATATCACCTAAATAAAATGCGTCTAGTCGACTCACCGGAGTGCAGACTATGTCTAGAAGAAGACGAAACAGCCGAGCATATCATATGTGAATGCCCGGCTCTTTACGGTATGAGAAGAGAATCTTTCTTCAGGGAATTCTTAAGTCCCGAAGAATTGAGGAAATCTTCGGCTGAAAGTATTATCAGCTACATTAGGAAAGTAGAAGCGCTACTAACCTAAAAAGCATCTGACGGCAAGCACAATAGATCTTTTAGGTCGATGTGTATATTACTGCTTAGGCAGGTCAGAATTTAAAAAAAAAAAAAAAAAATATGGTTATAGTGGAACCTAACGAGCTGCTTCGACATATTCGGATAACAGGTTATCTAGGAATTTCAGGGGTATGCCAGGCCTCATGAACAGAAATGGTGGCGGATGAACCGAAAGGTCAACGGCAGCGCTCAATCCGGTAGTGGATACTGATGGCCCCGTGTCCTAGGGGTATCTAATAAATTGGAACTGGCCCTCCCGGTTGGGGGTGGTTCTTTGGGTTAACTATCAACCCATGAAAAAAACATTGTAACGAAGTAACCAATAGCCTTGGAAAGGACTGAGATTATTGATGACCCTGCTAAACAAAAAAAGGACAACGACGTTCGTATCAGCAACTGGACTGTGAGAACATTAAACCGGAGAGGTGCAGGCGAACAACTAGCGGAAGTCCTAAACTGCTACAAAGCAGACATTACTGCCATCCAGGAAATACGATGGGACCTTGTTATAGTGAGCAGAAACAGCGACTATTCGGATGCGGATTTGTTATAAGTGCCAGACTTAGGCAAGAATTCTTATGTTTCCAAGACATTAGCGAACGCATTGTAACAATCCGCATCAAGGCCAAATTCGCCAACATAAGCCTTATATGCGCTCACGCTCCGACGGAAGAAAAAGATGATATAGCTAAGGATTGCTTCTACGAGCTCCTCGACAAAACCTATGAGCGACTACCGAAGTACGATGTTAAAATCGTGCTGGGAGATTTTAACGCAAAGGTAGGAAGAGAAGACATCTTTAGAAGTATTGTCGGAAAACATAGCCTACACGACAACACGTCTGGTAACGGACTTAGGCTAATTGATTTCGCTACGGAACGAAATGCCGCTATAGCCAGCACACGGTTTCCTCACCTCGATATCCATAAGGGGACATGGCGGTCTCCAGATCAACGAACGGTCAACCAAATTGATAACATTGCGATAGATAAGAGGCGTGCCTCTTGTCCGAATGGATGTCCGAACATTCCGAGGAGCTAACATCGACTCGGATCACTACCTTGTAGCAGCTAAGGTAAGAATGCGGATATCCACCACGCCACAACAATCCAGAAATACTGTCAAAAAATTTAATGTCGGAAGACTGCAATCGCAAGAGACCGCCAAGACCTTCGCACAACGCGTATCCCTTAACCTCTCGATTAACACCATACCACCAGCATCGAATGTCGAAGAGCAATGGCAACGATGCCAACAGGCCATTAGATCAGCCGCAACTGATGTGCTAGGTTTCTCGCGCCCACCAGCAAGAAACCCCTGGTTTGAAGAGGAATGCCGACAGATGCTCGCAGCCAAGAACGAGGCCTACAAGGCTAAGCTGCAGGTGAAGACGAGAGCTGCCATTGAGCTCTATAGGCAAAGAAGAAGGGAAGAACATCGTCTTTTCAGGAAGAAGAAAAAAGAGCAAGAAAAACGCGCGATCGAGGATATAGAGAGGTGCCACTCCAGGAACGATGTTCGCAAGTTTGACCAAAGTGTAAAACGTCAAAGCCAAGGTTACAAGGCTCGAACAGAAGCCTGTCGAGATGAACAAGGAAATATTGTAGTTGAGACACAGTCGATGCTGAGGATATGGAAGAACCACTTCTGCAGACTGTTAAAGGGCGATGACGAACAACATTCCGCTGTCAGGCAGAACGAACCATTCAATATTGGCAACGACAGCGAAAACTGCCAACCACCCGACCTGAGTGAAGTGAGGATAGCAATATCTAAACTCAAGCTTAATAAGGCTTCCGGAAATGACGGCCTTCCCGCTGAGCTCTATAAGGCCGGCGGAGATGACTTGGTAAGTAACATCCACCAACTAATAAGCCACATCTGGCTGGATGAAAGAATGCCTGAAGAATGGATCCTCATCATCATTTGCTTGATCCACAAAAAAGGAGACTGTTTGAACTGCAGCAAATACAGAGGCATAGGTCTCCTCAACATCGCTTACAAGATCCTATCTGCCGTAATATGTGAACGCCTGAAGGCCGGGAAAGTCCACAACCGATCAAAATTTCAAACTTCGGCAGATACTGAAAAAAAAAAAACGTCCAAATCTCTAGTTTTGGTATACCACCCAAACAAGTCCGTTTGTGTAGGATGACAATGGAGAATTCTCGCTGCACTGCCAGGGTCGGAAACGACCTAACCGACAAATTCCATACCAAAAACGGATTAAGGCAAGGCGATGCGCTGTCATGTGACTTTTTGATTCTTGAGAGGATTTTGCAAAACTCCCGAGCCAACACCAGAGGCACACCGCACAAAAGCGGATGAAGACATTTTTGGTCCTTCTTCGAAAAATCTTCGGTGCCGTTTGCGTTGAAGGGCTATGGAGACGAAGATTCAACAAAGAACTATACCAGCTGTACAGCGACATATAGGACATGTAGAACGAATGGACACTCCAATACTCCAATACTCTAGCTCGCAGAGTTATTCGATTCCCAGCCAGACGTCGGACGCAGTAGAGGAAGACCTCACCGTAAGTGGCGCGCACACGTGGAAACCGTCCTAAACCAACTTGGAGTGCGCAATTGGAGGCAGTTAGCTAAGGACTGAGCTAATTGGAGAGGCATGTTGGTTGAGGCCCAGGTTCATCCCCGACCGTAGTTCTACTTAAGTAAGTAAGTAAGTCTGTGTTAAGGTACTCAGATTTCCAGGATTATTGGCTTAACATCGATATTACTATAAGACCGATGTAAGTCTTTAGTCAGACTATCACAGATCGCAGATCCAAGGTAATCTCCTTTTTGCACAAAAAGAAATTGTTACATAAAAAGCGCCATCCAGGTGAACTACAGTTCATCATATTTGTGTTTTCTAATTAAGCATAAAAACTGTACGTTTCCATATCCATTGACGAATGCATTGCCCTATTAATTTATAAGGAAAACGCCATCAGTCCCAAAACCACAAACACACATTCCCTTATTATAATGACGCAAATATCCACAGTTGCAAGAAGTCTACCAACTATTGACCTGTTGCGTAAAAATATTGCAAATCGTTTAAATTTCCACCAAAATAAGTCACCTCCATTTGCAATCCCCTTTTCGCCTACAAAATCCTTTTAGTCAAATTTATGCTGACAACATGACCACCGTCATCTTAGCGTCAATCTCAATCATGCACAGCCCAAAGGATTACATGACAACTTCCAATCTCTGGTATAAGCCTACCGCTCATTAGCGAACAACTTCGCATGAAATCATTTCCACCCTACCAAGTCGCCATAATATTAATTTTCATTCAGCTTTAGCTAGCCCGTTGAAATATTGCTCAAAACGAAAATTAATTGCTGACGAAAGATTTGCACTGCAACATCTGGCCGGGCGGGTGGTAACGCGGTAAATAAAACTTTTCCTTATACCGTTAACGCTCTTCCACTCCACGGCAAGGATTATCTTCTCTGTAGATACCTACTCTTTTTATCTCCCACACTTTGCCAGCATTTTGTATCTGGCAAAGGTGCATAGATACTATAAGTATCTTTAAAGGGAGAGGAAAAAAAAAACACATCGCCATTTGAACATAGATTTTCATATTAAAATTTATTAACGTCAACTTCTATTATTTATAAATCACGTTTACCCGAATGCACTTGAATGTATCCTCGGTTTCATCACATAGATACACATAGCGCGCTGCTGATCTCGGTGTGTTTGTGCAAGGAGCCACTCTTAGCAAAGCTAAATATCGCTACACCACGATTTTTAAATCGCGTGTTACAACTACCACCCGTGAAAGACCGTCGCGTCGCGTCGCCTCTATCAAGTATCTGAACAAGGTACAAAGAGGCCTCGGCATAGCCAACAGCAGATACTCAGAGCCACTCTAACAGCAGCCAACTTCAATGACTTCACACAAATTTTCCA
The DNA here is from genome assembly GCA_932526625.1 of Rhingia campestris. Classification (NCBI taxonomy): domain Eukaryota; kingdom Metazoa; phylum Arthropoda; class Insecta; order Diptera; family Syrphidae; genus Rhingia; species Rhingia campestris. Next base: position 171,920,851 of record OW052182.1, read on the forward strand.
GCCAATAAACAGGTAGCGGATTATTATGAACCATTATTATTGTTTATTGAAGATATTGGAGGGCAGTAGGGCTTTCAATTTATCCCAGCGCCGCGTATCATGGCCGGTCGTTTGCGCATGCGCGCCATAATGAGAGCTGAAAACGAGTTAATTACAGTATTAATAGATGATCTCTGACATGGAGTAGTGAAGTCGATTTGAAAAGGTGGAGTTTACCCCCACAGATGAGATACTTTAATAAGTTAACACAGGCGAGGCCAGAAGGTAAGTGATCCCGCGAAATTCACGTACCACCGATCGATCGATCTCCACGGCGCAGCGGCTACGTGCATTCTCCTCCTCTTTCGGTTGTCTCACTTATGTATCAGTGTGTGTGTGTTTGGGATGCATGTTACATGGAAATTATGTCCGATGGTATAATCTTCATGTTTTGCCGATCAGTTAATTGATTTCATGCCAATAAAATTGCTCAATTTTCGCGCGTGCAGCGGAATAGCACAAGATACAACAACAGTAAGAAATCTATCTGTCGAGATGCTGTATCGCTGCAGGCTGCAGTCACAGACCGATGAAGTTGTAATTAAGGTGAAAAAAAAGAATAAAAAGTGTCCAAGGCACACATATCCCTGCATCCCTAGACAAAGGCGATCACTTGATCACTTTCTTCGGGATTCTTTTCACATATTTTTTTTTCAGATGTCAGTCATTCCTGATGATGATGATGATGGTGGTGGTGATGCTAGTCGATGGTGTACCTAGCATCGCTATGGCAATGGTCTTAAAACTCTGAAAATTGGAACATCGCGGCATGATCTATGTCTGGAGAGCTGTCTTGTCTTCGGGGGCCATTAACGCCAACTTGTACATGAAAATTAATGGAAGCCCAGGTGAGGAAAGTGTATCTTCTCCTACTCAAGTGCAAATGGAGGAGGATGCAGTGCGCGCATAGACTACTAAAATGAGTTCGAGTTCATTTTTTGGTCGTGATTGCTTTCGTAGGGTATATTGAAATCGCTAACCGTAGGCAATTATCGCTCACTCTCCCTCCATTAACAAACGAGATGAACGGTGGAGAGGTTATAACTACCTGAGAAACAGGGCTATCTGTGGACTGGTGATGCTGGATTTTTTCTTCATTGTGGGAAATTTATTAGCCATATAAGCTTGTTAAGAGTGCTGGTATGCATGAAGCCGCGCGATCTGCAGTTGAATTTCCTTTTGAAATATCGTGTTAACTGGTGGGTTTCGTTTTATTATGCGTCGTAAATTGTTCAAGAGGTAGAATGATAGAATTGCAATTGTTGTGTAGCTTTATGTCAGAAGGTTTGAATAGTTGCTGAGTTTAACATGTAAGGAGTAAGTTTTATTGAGCTTCAGTAGCATGTCGTAAAATTGCCATTGTGCCTGGTGTTGGATGCACAAATATGCCTATTAAAGCTTTAATTGAGGTTAAATAGGTAATTTGGTGATGGATATCAATGGCTGTGTGCCGCCAAAATTGTTTTCAAAATAAATTTAATCCTATTATGAGAGTTGGGTATATATTTAATATATACGGTCTATCGACATTGTATTCTTTTTTCAAGTATTTTTTCAGAATGAATATGACAAGGCTAAATAATTTTATAGTAATAGCCTGCCTTCTTAACTCAGCGTGAGATAAGGCATTTCCTTCAATCTTATCCAGCTTTGTCAAAATGCTTTGATATATTCCGTCTTAACTCTGCGATCGTATTTATAAAATGAGCTTCCAGATCAATAATGGTGTTGTTCTCAGATCAGACAGTATTCCATCTTCTGCGATTCTTAACACGCTGCTTCTAGTTTTTCAATCCAAATCCAAAAATCGATTCGTAAATCCTATCTTTGGCCTTTCTTGTCATCCTGAATCTGGAGGCTGTAATGAGAATTTCCTTTTAACTCGAACGTTTTTACCAATTCACTCACTCAATGTGTTTGAGTCAGTGTTCTCTTAGTGTTTTTTAATGGTTTGAGCTACATAACCACATATTGGCACAGGGTGCGTTTTATGTTCCAGACCGATTATATTTGGTTGTCATTTGGTTTGAATGAAATTTGTCAGTTCGCATTTTATGGAGCATCTAATGCAGCAACAACGTGTTGAAATTATTGAAAATATTGTTATTTAATACCCAGAGAACGAAGAACAATCTTGACTTGTCACAGAATAACCATTACTGACGCACTGAAAACCCTCAATTGATACACCAAATACGGCTAGACACTCGTATATTAGCTGTTAAGTGCGATATTTGAGCCAATATGGCGTCAATGGCAATGCTGAAACACCTAGTGGTGACATCTTTTGGTAACTGTTTGAAAACTTTCTTATGCTCGAATTGGACCAATTAGGCCTATAGGCCCATTTGGTTCCAACCATACGGTGCCATATCACACACAGCTCTTCATACTATGCGAATTTGACATGCATTTTTTCCGGACGAATAATGTCAAAATTGTGGCTATATCGACTGAGCGCCTAAATCCCCCGAATTTGACGCCTTCCGATTTCTTCTTATAATGATACTTGAAGAACCAACGAACCAACCATAACGTCGATGCTTAAGGACAACATTAGAAAGGAAATTGTTGAAATTACACCAGAAGTCTGCGAAAATGTTATGGGCCTTAAAGAGCTTGCCTTTGCACCAATGAAATCATCTTATTTACAACTTACTGAGGCGCTACAGTACGGAATGAACCTGGGCCAACGTGATACTAGAATTAGTCAGGTCCTTAGCTAACTGCCTTCATCGTCGTCATCGGCTTTTTATACGGTCCATATATGCAGTACTGGGATGATCGGGGTCTTGTAAAGCATCTCCTTAGAAGTTCGAGTGAGGGTTTTACAACTAGTTGCATTCATAACTCTAAGAACCATCGGTTAGCAAGAGTAATTCTTCGTTTAATTTCCGAGGTAGTCAAAGTACTTAAAAATTATATCTGTAAATGGTGATGTTCTGTCCAATTCGTCTTTGTTGTGTGTCCTTTAGTATTGGCAGCAAATACTAAGTCTTAACCTCATTTACTAATAAACCAATTTTCGGCGCTAGTAGTTGCACCGATTTATGGAAAATTGTGCCTCTGGTATTGGATCGGGAGTTTTGCACAATCACCTCTAGAATGAGATTAAGGACGTCCCACGACAGTTGCCTATGCCTAAATTCTTCTTTGGTATCGATTGTGTCGGTGAAATCGTTTTTGACCCAGATCGAGCGGCTAGAATTCTCCATACTAAAACTAAACATGGCTCTGTATAGTTCATCTATATAAATGCTGTCGTATCCTTGTGTTTTTTTTTTTTTTTGTTTTTTTTTTCAGTATTTGTAAAGCGAGGGGCTCAGTGGCACGATGGTTAGTGCGATGAACTGCCGCGCAGGAGGTCTGGGTTCGATTCCCAGCCGTAGCAACACCTAAATGATTTTTCACTGGCCCTCCTCTCGTGATGATCTGACAAATCATCCGAGTAGTATCAATTGTCAAGAATAGCTTATCTTAACTTAGCCGTTCGGAGTCGGCATAAAACAGGAGGTCCCGCCATCGTGCAAGAAGTACACACGCACACATGAATGGTTGTGAGAAAGCTAGGCCCTGGGTACTAACGAGCCTGTTGCGCCAAAAATTTGTATTTATTTTGTATTTGTAAAGTGAAGATTTGATTGTGAACTTTCCTGGCCTAAAATGACATTGATAAGAGCCGATCATGTTGTTGGAAAGAGTTTTAGGCGTTCACATTTTACGGAAGATAGGATGTTGAGGAGACTTATGCCTCTGTAGTAGGCGCAGTTTAGAGGGTCTCCTTTTTTTGTTGATCGCGTAAGCAATGCTGAGGACATGATCCTCTGTGTCTTTCGTGTCTATATTGTGTGTTCGGTTTGTGCAGAGAGTGTTTATACATGGCCGTCCGCATAAACACCTCTGTTGCTCCAACGTTGGGGGATAGAGATCGTCTACTCTTAGCCATCGAACGAAAGTTTTCATGTTGCGACTTTGCTGGAGGGGTGTCTTTTGGGCCGTCCGCCCACGCATCTGCTGGTCCTCCGTTGCTCCCTCGTTGGGTGAAATAGGAGAACGTCTACTCCATGCCATCGTACTTTTTTGCGTTTGCGCCAATAATGCGTTGGCGCAAACGATTCGCTGGGGTGTAGGTTCCAGGGATCGTCCTCCCCCACCCGTCATCATCGTGTTGGAGTCGACGAGTGATCGCCCTCCCTCACCCATAGAAGTTTTCGGACCGCTTCTGTCCGATGCTGCCCGTCGCGATTCTCCCACGTCATTTAGGCTTCGACGACTGCGTTTTTTCCTGTCGCACGTTTTGTCCGGCGTTGCTCTGTCGTGAGTCTCCCTAATCTCACTAGGGCTGCACCGAACAGAATAATAAGACTTCTGAGTGGAATCGTCTGTAGCACTCGGTATTCCTGTTATTGGTTGCATTACCGGATTTGAAGGTCGTGGACCAGTGGATGATGGAACCATGGCTGCCCGCCACTTCCTCCTAATTCAGGTTTTGCGACCACAAAGAAAAGAGGGAACGAAATTTTAAAAGATATGATTTTAAGGGATAAGAGAGTGAGCTTTGTTGCGGTAAATTTTACCGCAACATGCTAGTATCTGTCGGAATTCCTTATCAAACCAAGATTTTCTTGCTGGTGGGCGCGAGAAACGTAGCACATCATTTGCGGCTTATCTAATGGTTTGTTAGCGGCGTTGACATTAGATGCTGGTGTTACTGTTAATCGAGTGGTTAACGGATATGCGTTCTGGGAAGACTTTGGCGGTCTCTTACGATTGGAGTTTCTCGACAGTAGCCCCTCGGAATGTTCGGACACTTTAATACGGCCCGTAGTTGATTTGTCCGATCCATCCTTTTGAATTTCCAGGATGTTTAATGTTCTCACATTCCAGATGCAGATACGAACGTCCTTGTCCTTTTCTTCGTTTTGCATGGTCATCAACAATAAGATCAGTACTTTCCGAAGCTCTTGGTTGCATCTTAAAACATTTTTTTTGTTAGTTGATACTTAACTTTCAGTTTCATCATCATCGAATATAAATCATAAATCGATTTAGACGTTTTAGGTTCTTTCTACTATCTGTCAAATAGTAAGGATTTGATCAGAGGTTGACTTTAATAATCTGAACCCACGCAGGTTATTTACGAATGGGACATATTACGCCAGACAGGATCTTAATGAGACATATGCTCCTGTAAGTGGTTCATTCCATCATCATCATCAATTTGGTTATGAGTTAATGTGTGACCATTATCAAGTCAACTTCCGCAGTTATACGTATATAAGCCGGCAAAATGGTAGTAATTGCCTGCTGATTTCTTAGGATTGTTTGCTCTGCGAATAGCAGTTTTCGCCATTATTCCAGATTTAATGGATCGAAAATGTTGAGGTAGGTTAATCGAAAAATGAGGTAGGTAAATATTTTTTTAAATCCGCTCGAGCCCACTTTTAAGCCGCATGATCATTGTACGAGTAGTAGGTTCAGTGAATGGGCTGAAAACATGATACTTGCTTGATCTCCATTTTCAACACTAACTTTTGATTTCCGATTAGGCCACTTTATGTTAAACGGATATGTGAACCAGATAAATTGCCGAATTTGGAGTGGATAAAACCCAGAAGCGTTTGTCGAGACGTAATTACTGGTATAGGCCCATGATATTGTTTTAAGAACGGTGCTCGCAAGAAGTTATCACCAATGAAGAGTGCTATAGAAACATGATTTCTGACTTCTTCGTTCTTCAGTGGAATAACTTTGACGTGACAGCGCTTTGGTTTCAACAAGATAGCGGAATATGCCACGCGGCGTGCGACACGATAAATTTATAGCGGGAAACATTTGCTGGTGCACATAATATCGCTTAATGGCCCTGTGAACTGGTCTCCATGATCCATGATACCCCTACAGTGGTATCGCCTACCTCATTGATAATGTCGCGATACTAGCACCAGCCACCCCCGAGAAAGAGCCCGTGGTATGATGATGAATGCGTGTACAAGAAAAAGGTGACAGAAGATGCACACAAGAAAGAGCTGCAGCGCAAAACAAGGGCAGCTAGAGAAGAGTATCGAGCCAGGAGAAGGAAGGAAAACAAGACCCAGTGTAGAAAGAAGAGAGCCTACCCCCCTCTTAGCTCAAGGAGATCAAAGAGTCGCGCTATCGTAACAACATCCGGAGGTTTTATAAAAAAAGCCAAGCTACTGGCTGCTGGCTACAAAACCGGAACGCAGGCTCTTCGAGACAGCGAATGAAACCTAGTCACCGAAGCGCAGGGAATAGTAGATGTGTTTATGCAGCATTTCCAACATCTGCTGAATGGCCATCATGTAGAGAGATGATAGGGCAAGAAGAGAACCCACGTCCAGTCAATGAAGAACTAGTTAAACCACCTAGTATAGAAAAAGTTGGCCTAGCTAAAAAAAAGTTTAAAGCAAGGCCTCAGAGCCTAATGGCTTACCAGCGGAGCTCGTTTTCTTCAACCAAGTATGGGTGGAAAACTGATTCAGCTTTGTCGCGTGTTGCTGGAAAACACGCGCTGCAACATGCAGTTTGGAATAGCTCCTCCGAACTATTCCAAACATGCACCAGATTTCGGCAAGGAGACACGCTATCATGTGATTTCTATAATCTCGTACTGGAGCAGATAGTGCTCAGGGCAGGTGTTAACACGGAATGCACTATTTTCAACAGGTCCGTCCTGCTGCTGGGCTATGCGGACGATATTGACATCGTCCCCATATCCCATGCCGCGTGCCTCGATAAAATTATTCACGGCGATTGAAGAATAGGCGAAATCCGTTGGCTTTGAATTAAATGAGGACATGACTAAGTATATGCTATCAACAAACAAACAAACTTCTGTCCACCGCCTAGGACAAAACGTCACTAAGGAGTTAACCTACCTCGGAGTTAACATAAACTTCACGAATGACACCATAGTGGAGATCTGTCAAAGAATTACCCCAGCAAACCGTTGCTACTTCGGTTTGGGTTCAAAATTCCCAACTCGAAGGACGAAATGTGTGCTCTACAAAACCCTTATCCTGCCAGTTCTGCTTTATGGTGCCGAGTGCTGGACGATATGCAAAAAGGGAGAGATGATACTGTCCTCCTTCGAAAGAAAAATACTTCGGCGGATTTTTGGTCTTGCGCACGAGGATGTGGATTTAATCCAAAAAGCCAAAACACGTCTACTACATGGCTCGGTCACATCGAGCGAATGGACAATAATGCTCCAGCTAAAAGGATCTTCGAATCCCAGCCCCCAGGTTCGAGAAGGCAAGGAAGACCGAACCTCCGTTTCAAAGACCAAGCCATCGCGGATGCCAGAGCGCTTGGCCCAGACAACTGGAAGCAGTGAGCCAGGGATAGTAGAGGATGGAAGGCTGCAGTGTCTCAGGCAGAGACTTCACGGGTCGATAATGCAATATTAGACGTCAAGTCAACGTTCGCCGTGTCAGCTGATATACGGACCGAGTTTCTCTATAAATCTGTAGAAAATGGGACTTCACAATTCCGCTTTATATGAGCCCAACGTGGAGCGCATATATGCCTAAAGTTATTTCATAAAATTATTATATATGCAACTACAGTTTTAAATCACTAAAATTTAAATTGTTAGTGCAATATGGACCCATAAAGACCCAGTGCCAACTTTTTTCATATAAAAATGAATGTCCTGTACAAAATCATAATTGGTACTTAGCAGTCTAATCCAGACCTCTGCCGGCCAACTCATCATACTAACCCCTTCACTCCAGCACCCTTCGGTTTTTATAGATTTACATAATTCCTTTCATCGTCATTTAAAGTTGATCCAAACTTGAAAGCTGATATCTGCAAAGTTTTCCATGTACTTTTCCACGACAAGTTCTTAATAAAGCCTTACAAGCGCTCAATCATGAGTGAACACGAGTACCTACGACAAATGCAGCATAAGAAAACCAGCCTAATTAGACACTCCAAGACGAAATTAATTCTCTCATTATTCAAACTTTCTACTTAGAAATTGACATGTGTCACCTAGATCCAGTACATTCCACCTTCTGCCTCGTCTTAGCGCGCAGCTTGCTGCGCGAGTACCTTACCCCGCATTCGCCTGTGTCTTACACATTTAATGTGTATATGTATGCATAGAATGAATGTGGCACAAGAGTGGCCGGTCGAAAGGGTCTCCTCCCGATATAAATCGAACATCACGACGAAGTACTTCCATTTCAGCCCATATACATACGGTATACGTATCCGTGGATTAAGGTCAACGGGCGAACACTTCTCTAATTGAATCCGTTGCTGGTGGTAATGGTTGTCGTAGTGGTGGTGGTGGTGTTGCCCGATTTCAGCCTTAATACTTCATTTGGCTAAAAGTTTTAGTTTTCATTATACGCTGGCGGTTTGGGATGCATGCAGCTTAGAACGTAATAAGATCACTTTGTCAGTGAACCTTCCACTTTCTCCATCGGGCGAATGGAATTAAAGAAATCCAAAGCAAATTTAGATACAAATTCCCTAGAGCTTTTTTCATCTCGGATTACATAGCACATGAGGGATCGAGACAGGCATTGAGAAGGGCGCAAGCGCGATGAGAAACTTTAATTGAAAAATCCAGCCCGCTTATCGATGTGTTCAATCGAATTTTAATGGCAGTTTGATTATAACCCCTCATCTTCGTCAAGTGGCTTAATCCTATTTGACCGCCTTAATCCTGTTGTGACGATGAGTTATTTTTTTTTAGGAACCTGTCGCTTGATGTTTGATGGTGGGATGGTGATGAAATTCCATTTGGATTCGAGGAATTACACTCAAGTGGTACAAGTGACAATTTTTGTTTTAAAATCAGCTGACATCTGGTGACAGATGTGTATGGAGAATTATTTGGACAATCGTGTGACCTATACGATAATGGATCTCCAATTGGTATTTCGGCGGCGAGCTTAGAAGTAGGGGTTTTTATTATTAGAGCCACTAATGGGTTGGATGTGTCTTATGAGCATTAACCTGATTGAACGGTATGGGAACGATGAAATGGTATCTCAATTATTTAGGGATTATTTTTAAGAGCGGAGTTTAGAGGTGGCATCATTTTTGCGGGTTTAATAATCCTAAAGTGATTGGAGGAAGGTCTTTGAAATAAATATTTTGGATCCACTCTTAAGTTACCTCCATTTTTAACAACTTTTGTGTATATGACTGTTGCAATCAGTGTATTGGAAAACATATTTTATCCATGCTCACTTCTTGGTAGCATTTGGTTGGAATTCAAATAACAGACAGCCTTGTGGAAAATTCGATGAAATGATTGAACAAGAATAAACTTATAAAACGCAATTTTCGAGACGACTGTCATTTAACGAAACCTCCTTTTCGTTCACCACGAAAAAGTACTAGCGGCAATGCTTTTCGACAAGGATTTATGTAAACTAAAGGTTCATTCATTAAGTGGCGCTACAGTCCGGAATGAACCTGGACTTCAACCAACATGGCTCTCGAATTAGCCCGGTTCATAGCTAACTGCCTCCAGTTGCGCACTCCAAGTTGGTTGAGGTCGGTTTCTACTTGTGCGCGTCACTTAAGGGGAGGTCTTCCTCTACTGCGTCCGACGTCTGGCTGGGAATCGAAGACTCTGCGAGCCGGAGTATTGGTGTCCATTCTTTCTACATGTCTTAAACGTCCAATGCGGAGTTTTTTGACTAGGGGTATGTCGCTGTACAGCTCGTATAATTCGTGGTTGAATCTTCGTCTCCATAGCCCGTCAACGCAAACGGGACCGAAGATTTTCCGAAGAATTTTCCGCTCGAATCGACCAGGGATTTCTTCATCCGCTTTTGATACGGTCCATGCTTCAGCGCCGTAGAGCAGGACTGGGATGATCAGGGTCTTATATAGGATCTCCTTAGTAGTTCGAGTGAGGTTTTTACTACTAAATTGCCTTCTTAGCCCGAAGAAACAGCGATTGGCAAGAGTAATTCTTCGTTTGATTTCTGACGAGATGTTGTTGTCAGAGTTAATAGCGGAGCCAAGGTAGAAAAAGTCCCGTACTACCTCAAAGTTATATCTGTCAATGGTGACGTTCTGTCCAATTCGTCGATGTCGTGTGTCCTTTCGTGTTGACAGCATATACTTTGTCTTACTCTCATATACTGCTAAACCCATTTTTGCCCCTTCCTTCTCTATACTAGCAAACGTGGCTATGACATCACGTTGAGTCCTACCAATGATGTCAATATCGTCGGCGTATGCTAGTAGTTGCACCAATTTTTGGAAAGTTGTGCCTCTGGTGTTGGCTCGAGAGTTTTGCACAATCCACTCAAGAATCAAATTGAAGAAGTCACATAACAGCGCATCGCCTTGCCTAAATCCTTTTTTGGTATCGAATGTGTCGGTGAGGTCGTTTTCGACCCTGATGGTGCAGCGAGAATTCTCCATTGTCATCCTACACAAACGGACGAGTTTGGGCGGTATACCAAAACTAGACATGGCTCTGTATAGTTAGTCTCTATAAATGCTGTCGTATGCGGCTTTGAAATCGTTAAATAGGTGCTGTGTATCGATTTGGACTTCTTGGGTTTTTTTCCAGGATCTGCCGAAGTGTGAAAATTTGATCGATTGTGGACGGGGCTCAGTGGCGCGATGGTTAGTGCGATGAACTGCCGCGCAGGAGGTCTGGGTTCGATTCCCAGCCGTTGCAACACCCAAATGATTTTTCACTGGCCCTCCTCTCGTGATGATCTGACAAATCATCCGAGTAGTATCAACTGTCAAGAATAGCTTATCTCAACATAGCCGTTCGGAGTCGGCATAAAACAGGAGGTCCCGCCATCGTGCAAGAAGTACACACGCACACATGAATGGTTGTGAGAAAGCTAGGCCTGGGTACTAACGAGCCTGTTGCGCCAAAAATTTGTATTTGTTTTTTGTGGACTTTCCTGGCCTAAAACTACACTGATAAGGGCCGATCAGGTTGTTAGTAAAGGGTTTCAAGCGTTCACATATTATGGCAGATAGGATCTTGTAAGCGATGTTGAGTAGACTTATACCTCTGTAGTTGGAGCAGATCAGAGGGTCTCCTTTTTTGTGGATTATTATGCATGCTTTCAACCGACCAGATTTGGCTTATGAGTTGGTGGATGTTACTTACCAAGTCATCTGCGCCAGCTCTATAATGCTCAGCGGGAAGGCCGTCATTTCCGGCGGCCTTATTTAGCTTGAGTTTAGATATAGCTATCCTCACTTCACTTAGGTCGGATGGTTGGCAGTTTTCGCTGTCGTTGCCAATATTGAATGGATCGTTCTGCCCGACAGCGAAATGTTGTTCGTCATCGCCGTTTAACAGACTGAAGAAGTTGTTCTTCCATATCCTCAGCATCGACTATGTCTCAACTACGATATTTCCTTGTTCTTCTCGACAGGATTCTGTTCGAACCTTGTAGCCTTGGCTTTGACGTTGACGCAGATACGAACGTCGTTGTCCTTTTTTCGTTTAGCATGGTCGTCAACAATAATATCAGTCCTTTCCGAGGCTATTGGTTGCTTCGTAACAATATTTTTTTTCCGTGGATGGGTAGTTAACCCAAAACACAACCCCCAACCTGGAGGGCCATGCCCTTGTTTTGACCCATTTTTTGTGGTATGAGCGCTGCCGTTGACCCTTGAGGGCTCCTCCGCCACCAACTCTTTTCCAATAACCTGGCTCAGTATTGGAAATCCCTATAGACCTGGTGTTCAAATGTGCCGAAGCAGCTCATATACACACTCCTCCCCCCTCTCTGGTTTGCTGCCACCAACGACCTTCCACAGGGGTTCAATACCCCATCTCCAGTCCAGGTACTAGCCTTCTAGGCACCCACCAGTCACCAGCGTGGAGGTGAGAGTAGGAGTTGATAGTGAGAGGCTAGAGTGAGAACGCTTGTGTCCTCATATAATCGCATCACTATCCTTAAGCACCGGCTAAAGGTTGTGTCATCAAATTAAAGCAAAATTATGAATTTGAATTGTGCTTTTATGTAGTACACAGATAAATAATTAAGTTGAGAAAAAGCAATGTAATACGTCCATGAATTATTGTTAGTGATTAGCATGCATTTCGACACACTTCTTTTATTTGGAATCTTGCAACATTTGCCCGATCCACAAAAAAGGAACTGAACTGCGCCAACTACAGTGGCATATGTCTCCTCAACAGCGCCTACAAGATCTTATCTGCCTTAATATGTAAACTCCTGAAACCTTTTACCAACAACTTAATAGGCCCTTATCGCTTTAATCTCATTCTTCAGAGAATTTTTAAAACTCCCGAGCCAACACCAGAGGCACCATCTTCAATAAATCGGTGCAACTACAAGCATACGCATACGCCGACGCTATTGACATCATTGGTAGGACTCAAAGTGATGTCATAGCCACGTTTGCTAGTATAGAGAAGGAAGCGGCATTTAGCAGTAAATGAGGGTAAGGCAAAGTATATGCTGTCAACACGAAAGGACACACAACATCGACGAATTGGACAGAACGTCACCATTGACAGACACAACTTTGAGGTAGTACGGGACTTATCTCGGCTCCGCTATTAACTCTGACAACAAATTCTCGTCAGATATTAAACAAAGAATTACTCTTGTAGCGGTTGACAAGAGTAATTCTTCGGGTGAAGAAGGCAATTTAGTAGTAAAGCCCTCACCCGAACTACTACTACTCTCTCGAACTACTCCAACTTGGAGTGCGCAACTTTAGGCAGTTAGCTAAAGACCGGGTTAATTGGAGAGGCATGTTGGTTGAGGCCCAGGTTCATCCCGAACTATAGCGCCACTTAAGTAAGTAAGTAAGTCTTGCGACATGAAATTTTTCGCATTTGATGTGACATGTTGGATATCTAAATGGTGTCTCGTAATTCACGAAAAATTTGAATTTTACGCCATTTAATAGTAATGTGTTGCCAACGGAAAAAAAGATAACAATGTGATAGCTGACATTTCGAGGTTAGTATGTATAAAAATGGGGTGATACATACAAAAGAACACCATTTTTTTATTGTTCAGCAATATTTTAAAAATAATGAAGGTTTGTTAGCTACAGTCCGCTATTTTCGTACAAAATATGATCGTCATGGGTGATTTAAAACCATTAACTGAGAAGAGAATAATTTAAAAATTCAGAGAGACCGGATCAATTAGTGATCTTTGACACTCTGGGTGTCCTGTCACAAGTCTCACAATTGAAAACATCCAAGCAGTTCGCGAGAGTATTGCTGACAGTCCAGGAACATCAATTCGGTCAAGTGGATTCTTATTTTTCTAACAAAGCCATCTTCAGTGATGAAGTTCATTTTTATCTTGATGGGTTCCTTAATAGTCAAAATTGTCTCACTTGGGGTTCAGAAAACCCACGAGTAATTGTTGACAAACAAAATAATGCATCCACAACATTGGACTGTTTGGTGCAGATTTTGGGATGGAGGCATTATCGGACCATTCTTCTTCGAAAATGCGGCTAGTTTCTCGTGCCTAAATTAAAACATATGGATGTGACCAACATGCGGTTTCAACAAGACGCTGTTACATGCCATACTACCAGCGAAAGAATTCAATTAATGCATGAGTCATTTCCTAATCATGATATCGGCCGTTTTTTGTTATCAGAATTGGCCATCCAGATCTTGTGATTTAACGCCATTGGACTTTTCTTTAGGTTATTTTTTGAAGTCAAAGGCTATGCGCCCGTTGAACGGTGTATTAATGAAATTCAACCACATTTATAGGCAACGGTCATAGAAAATTTCGATAAAAGAATACGTACTCGCCTGCAAAGCAGTTAAGGCCAATTTTCCGATAACTTATTCTATACATAACCCCAATCTGTATACACTAGCTATACATGGTATAAAATAAAGTCCCAAGAAGTGTATGAATGCGCTAATCTCGAGAACTGATGAACGGATTCGGATGTAGATTTTGCTGTTATGATCTGCATTTTACTGGGAATGTATTCCAAATTGCTCTATCACTAACATTAGCTGAGCATTCGACTTCTAGGTGGCTAAAATAAAATGTTCGTTATTAAAATTTTACCCGGGCGAAGTCGGGTCGGGTTTCTTGTAAATCAATAAAAATATTACGCTTTCTAATTAAAAAATTGTATTTCCTATCGAAAATACATTTTACGTGAACTATGGAACACCATTTACATTCTAACATTTTCCTGCAACAAGGTGGTGCTCCGAGTCGATATTATCCCATTAGAATGTTGGGACATTTAATATACTGGATACATGCTGCTTGTCTTTTGCACTCTTCGCAGCCATTTATTCAATCGTTCCTTACTAGGATGCATAATCAATGTACTGGTAGACAATTCTTCTGCATACAATTATAACTTCAAAATTTTCTGAATTAGGAAGAAAGCAAGGTTTGTGCTAGTACCTCAACATCTCTAAAAGAAGGGGTATGTCTGTTTCTAGGATGAAAGCCGGAGAGGCATGTTGTTTGAGTCCCAGGTTCATCCCGGACTGTAGCGCCGCTAAAGTAAGTAAGTATAGACAAAATGTTAATATTATCAAAACCAACGATTCTGCAAAAGTTTATTTCGAATATTTTAAAATTTTACCGAAAAACGTTTTTTACTGAAAACGCTACCAAAAAGTGTGAGTGGCAAAAAACTTGGTATGTACGAAATATAGATTCCAAAATTCTTTACCGTTTGATCAAAAATAACGTTTTTCCTTAAAGTGGGCGGATTTTGAAAAAAATTACACGTGCTCTGTAGTCACGAACTAGGGTATAAAAAGAATTTTACTATAATATCACCAGTTTTTAACAGCAGAAGTAAAATTCGTGAAGGTAAAGTCTTTTTGAATGTACATTCCTGTTATATATCCATATCATCATCATTACCATCTCTTCTATATCATTTTAAAAGCAGACCTAATCCCGTTAATTTATTCGCAATGACCAACATGCTATACAATATTTTAGAGAAATCCTTTTCACCTTCAAGCTGCGTACTATACCATTGACCACTCTTCCCAGTGCAATCCATTGTGCATTTCATCTTGAATGGCCAACATTAGAAATTCCATTGAATGCTTTTCACCCACCTTACCAGACACGAAGTATGATTGACTTGACTTTTCCGGCAAAAGAAAAACAAAAAACCGACTTGTCCATTGATCATGCTCATGCTCATGCTCACTCGTATCGATAACAAAACCTCATAAACTGTTACATGGCCCACATGGAACTCTGTTCACTGTCAGACGGCCCTGATGTCTATGATTGATTACTCTCACCGGTCAAACTGTTCAATTTGACGCGTTTATTTGGCCATTAATCGAACTTCATTAAAGCGTCGAAAGAATGGATGCTGTTATGAGCTTGAATAGGACTCCCGACTCATATAGCCCGTTAAGTATTGTTCTATCCAGCTGTGCGGGGAATTGGCCTCCAATGGGGATGATGATACAAATGAAATGAGGTGACCCAGTGGGCGGTGGGGTATTAGCATTTTGGACATGGCAGGTTGATTGTTATTTTACTAGACACCTGTGAAGTTTCAGGAGGTTAATTAATTGACCATAACCATAGCGGTTGTGCTGGCAGAGTAGGCATTTAAATTCTTAGAAAGAGATTTTTCTTAACCGGAATTTATGTGGAAAGTGGTATTTTGTTTAAATTTATTAGCAATTTGACGCGCATAATAGCTAGAAAAGGTAATTTTGAGTAAACAGATAAATCCATTGTAATTCCTGCAGCACTATGTATATTGATAATTAAAGCTTTTAGGACACAATGTAAAAAAACATTTTTTGTAAATTTTTATACAATTTTTATTAAGACTTTTAAAGGCCGATGCTGTTTGACAAAAAACAACGGATAAAAACACTTTATTCGGGAGATTAGTGATTTGCGAAACAATAATATTGGTTTAGTTCTATCTCGGTCAATAAATGGACGAACAATGCTTATCTTTCTTCATGTATGTATGGATCAGAATCTGGAAATTCACTGCTAATAAATTATTCGATATTTTACAATGGTGGCAATAGGACTTATAGCAATTTGTTGCAGAAGGATATACCACTGCGTTTTTGTTGGCTGCTGCTGAATTTGGTTGAATAAATCAACTCCCATCAACGGCTGAATTATGTATGACGAAGTCCTCGTGAAGATGCCGCTGTTTCATAGCTTCTGAATGTTGCGACGAGCGTGCGCAATCCATTGGGTGGATTGTTTTGACCCGGCTTTAAAATAACACTGAAAAATGATTGGTAGCTAAAAAAAAGTCGAAACGAAATTTACTTAAAATATAATCTCCACTTATAGGGCCCATACACGACATAGACCCGTCGTATACCTTAAGTCTGTTTGTGTCGTTACGTCGTGGTCGTCGGGTCGGAAGAATGGTGGATACTGTTCATGCTGCACTTATTATCGGATCAATTTCTTTTAGTTTTTACATCATTGACATCATCGTTGCAGACCAAAAAAAATCAAAAAAGTTTTGAATTCACGCAGACGGTCGCTGCAAACAGTAGACATGGATACACACGACACGGCAAACGGGGCCTATTACACATTAAGTTTCTAAAAATCCTCTTGTAAAGCTACCTGCTTCTTACCCACTATTAGTGAACTACTCGAGCGGGCATTGAAAACTGTCAACGAGAATACAAAACAATGTGGGCTTGTCATCAACCCCCAGAAAACAGAACTCGTTCTCTTTACGAATAAGAGGAAGATAACAATATTCGACCTTCCGGCTATCGATGGGACTACCCTCAAACTAGCCGATAGTGCAAAATATCTAGATGTCATTCTTGATAGAAAACTTGACTGGAACCTAAATGTGCGCGAGCGCATTAAAAAGGCCACAGTTACTTTCTATACGTGTAACCGAATATTCGGAAAAAAACTGGGGTCCGAACCCCAAGATCATCCTATGTATGTACACGGCCATTGTAAGACCTATATTAACAGATGGGGGGCTTGTCTGGTGGCAATCCACAAATAAAGTCACCCATCTGAAAATTATGACAAAGGCACCTAGGCACAAAGGACCTATTTGAAAACTCTCTTGCATTCCTAAGTTATTCGAATATTACTTACTTACTTACGTGGCGCTACAGTCCGGAATGAACCTGGGCCTCAACCAACATGCCTCTCCAATTAGCCCGGTCCTTAGCTAACTGCCTCCAGTTGCGCACTCCAAGTTGGTTGAGGTCGGTTTCCACTTGTGCGCGCCACTTAAGGCGAGGTCTTCCTCTACTGCGTCCGACGTCTGGCTGGGAATCGAAGACTCTGCGAGCCGGAGTATAGGTGTCCATTCGTTCTACATGTCCTAGCCATCTTAAACGTCCAATGCGGAGTTTTTTGACCAAGGGCATGTCGCTGTACAGCTCGTATAGTTCTTGGTTGAATCTTCGTCTCCATAGCCCGTCAACGCAAACGGGACCGAAGATTTTTCGAAGAATTTTCTTCTCGAATCTACCAAGGATTTCTTCATCCGCTTTTGATACTATCCATGCTTCAGCGCCGTAGAGCAGGACTGGGATGATCAGGGTCTTATATAGGATCTCCTTAGAAGTTCGAGTGAGGGCTTTACTACTAAATTGCCTTCTTAGTCCGAAGAAACAGCGGTTGGCAAGAGTATTTCTTCGTTTAATTTCTGACGAGATGTCGAGCCGAGGTAGACAAAGTCCCGTACTACCTCAAAGTTATATCTGTCAATGGTGACGTTCTGTCCAATTCATCGATGTTGTGAGTCCTTTCGTGATGACAGCATATACTTAGTCTTACCCTCATTTACTGCTAAACCAACACCAACAGCGGAACTGGAAACCATCCATCCTGCTACCGCTAGACCTTTACATGCAAGAATCTGCAGCCAAAAGTGCTCTAAGAATCAGCCAGCTCAACTGCTGGAAATCGAACTCAGGTTTACTTGCCCAAATTCTTCACAGATATCTGGGCTCAGCTGTCTTCTCTGACTACATGCTGCCTCACCATGACTTTCAAAGACCATTCTCCTGATGGTTCAAAAATGGATGTAGGCGTTGGAGCTGGAGTGTTTTCAGAAACACTAAAGCTAAACAGCACCTTTCGTCTCCCTGAGCACAACAGTGTCTTCCAAGCCGAAATATTGGCAGTAGCAGAGGCAGCCAAAGCGACCTCAATGCTGGCGATACCACCAGATGATATCACCATCTTTATTGACAGTCAGGCTGCAATAAAAGCAATCTTTGCTGTCGAAATAAAATCTCGGCTTGTGAAACGTTGTCGTGAAGAACAAATGGGTCTTGGCGTCCAACATAATGTTAAGCTCTTCTGGGTCCCCGGGCACAGAGGCATACAGGGCAATGAAATTGCTGACGAACTGGCGAGAAAAGGATCTGCCTCCAGCATTGACCAAGCAGACCAGTCTGTCAAACCACCACTATGTGACCTCAAATCTCGGGTGGGACAGAAAACACTGATCACTTCCAAAAACAGGTGGAACTCCCTTCCCACCTGTGAAACTTCCAAAAGGATGTGGCCTGAGTATGACAAAGCCAGAACCCATAAACTACTTCGAAGAAATCTGTCTCTACTTTAGTTGGGATTCTTACTGAAAATGCATCTCATAGATGATGACCTCTGTAGAGGCTGCGGTGATGAAGAAATACACGAGGATACCCTCCACTTTCTATGCCACTGCCCAGTCCTCAGCCAATTAAGAATGAGAACCTTAGGAAAATACTTTTTCCATGACCTCACGGATCTATCCGAAATCCCTCTCCTAATCTTTTCAGGTTTGTAACAACATCTGGATGTTAGGTCACACAAGTGACCCAAGTGCGAGGAAGGGAAGACACACACCGTCTGCATCATCAACCCACCAACCTAACCTAACCTAAAGCTGCCCGCTACAAGACTACTTTTATGATAAAATAGTAATATAGCACCAAAATATGTCACCTTATGCGTTCTCGAATAAATTGCAGATATGCGAGGTAGGTGGGAAATGAAATACCAATCGTGTACCAAAAATAAGTTGGGATACGGTCCCTTTAAAAAAAAACTTCCCCAGATAAAGTCAACGGTGGCATCTACAGTCCCAGCTAGGTCATCTAGAAGTCTCTCGGTTTAGTCAGGACCCTTCAACAGAGATGGTGGCGGAAGAGGTGAGAGGCCAACGGCAGCGTTCAATCCAGCAGTGGATACTGATGGCCACGTATTCAAGATGTATCTAATAAATTGAAGTTGGGCATCAAGGTTGGGGGTTGTGCTTTGGATTAACTAACCACTCGGAGAGGAATGATTTTATTTTTGACGATAACTAAAAAGGACATTGACGTTAGTATATCCACCTGGATTGTGAAAACATTTAAACAGGAGAAGTGCAGACGAATAACTAGAGGAAGCCCTATGCTGCTACTAAGCAGATATTAGTGCCACCCAGAAAGTTCGATGGGATGAGCCGTGCAAAATGATGATGATAAACTATGATATCTGCTGCGGGCCATGTTAAAGCGAGCAGACCCAGCTACTAGGTATTCGAATGTGGATTTGTAATTAATGCCAGACTTAGGTCCTATGCTTCAAAATATTTTTGAATGATTGCAAAAATCCTTGTCATGGCCAATATCGCAACATTAGCCTTGAATGCACTTATGTTCCGACGGAAGAAAAGTATAGAATTGGAAAAGACTGTTTCTAGGAGCTCCTGGACTTATAAATGACTACCTAAAGACAATATTAATATCTAACTGGGAGATGTATTTATCAGAAATATTGGAAAATGCAGCCTACAGCGACACCACATCTAGCAGACTTAGGCTAATTGACTTCGCTGCGGAACAAAATGCCACTATAGCCAGTGCACGGTTTCCTCACCCCGATATTTATTAGGAGCATGACAGTCTCCCTATCAACGAACGTCAATCAACCCGAGCATATGCAATAGACAAGAAGCAAGCTTACTGTATTTTGGAAGTCCGAACATTCCGACGGGCTAACATCGACTCGAACCACTACCTCGGTGTAGCCAAGGTATTAATGCGGATATCCACCAAACCACGAAAAATCCAAAATACCGTAAACAAAATAAATGGCCAAAGACTGCAATTGCTAGATACCGCAATGGTATATCTTAACATCTTAACTGATTAACACCATACCACCAACATCGAATGTCGAAGAACAATAGGAACGATGCCAACAATCCATTAGATCAGTCACAACTGATGTGCTAGGTTTTTCGAGTCCATCAGCAACAATCTCGTGGTTTGGTGAAAAATGCAGATGCTCGCAGGAAACAACCAGGTCTACAAGTCTAAGCTGAAGGTGAAGACGAGAGCTGCCATTGAGCTCTACAGGCAAAGAGAGGAACACCGGATTTTCAGAAAGAAGAAAAATGAGCGAGAAAGTGCGCTATCGATGATATAAAAAGGTGTCACACTGGGAATGATCTTCGCAAGTTTTACACGATTGTAAAACGTCAAAAGCATAGCTGAGAGACAGTCGATGCTTAGGATATGGAAGGACTACTTCTGCAGATTATTGAACGCGATAGCAACCAAAATCCTACTATCAGGCAGAACGAACCATTCAATATTGGAGATGACAGCGAAAACTAAAAACCACCCGACCTAAGTGAAGTAAGGATAGCAATATCTAAACTTAAGCTTAACAAGGCTGCCGCAAATGATGGCTATAAAGAGCCATTTGTAAGTAACATTCACCAAGTCATAAATAAAATTTGGTCGGATGAAAGTTTGCCTGCAGAATGGAACCTCAGCATCGTTTGCCCGACCCACAAAAAAGGAGATCCTCTGAACTGCGCCAACTATAGAGTCATAGGTCTCCTCAATAACGCCTACAAGTTCCTACGTGTCGGAATATTATGTAAACGCCTGAAACCGTTTACCAACAACCTGTTAGGTCCTTTTCAGTCCAGGGAAGTCCACAACTGATCAAATCTTCACAATTTGGCAGATCATGGAAATGACCCAAAAAGTCCAAATCGATAAACGCCACCTATTCATCGATTTCAAAACCGCATACGACAACATTTATAGAGACGAACTATACAGAGCCATGTATAGTTTTGGTATGCCGTCCAAATCATCCGTCTATGCAGGATGACGATGGAGACACATCACCTACACATTTGGTACCAAAAACGGATGCAAGGCAATGTACTGTCTTTTGACTTCTTCATCAATCTTATTCTTGAGAAGATTGTCCAAAACTCCCGAGCCAACACCAGAGGCACAATCTTCAATATTATTGCCACCGATATTGGCATCATTGGTCAAACACAATGTGATAGAGTATAGAGAAGGAAGTTGCAAGAATGGGTTTAGCATTAAATAACGGTAAGACCAACTATATGCTGTCAACACGAAAGGATACACAACATCGACGAATTGGACAGAACTGAGAAGGCAATTCAGTTGTAAGGCCTTCACTCCAACTACTAAGGAGATCCTATACAAGACCCTGATCGTCCCAGTCCACCTTTTTTTGTTGCATTTTCATACTCTTGGAGTCTTGGGGCTACCAATAGGACGTAAAGTTGAGAAGCTTCTTATGTCAGTTTTATACATTGGATATTTACTAAACTCCCGCAAGATGTAGGGTAGTAAACAAAATTAGGTTTTACAACATTTGGGATTTAGAACCAGGGAACAATCTGAACTGACCACAGAGTCACTGCAGTACCATAGTTAGTACCTAATGAAATAAAAACCTCCACTGATGTGTCAGAAAACAATGTAACTCACATGCCAAGAAGATAACGTTACTCACAGGTACAACGACATCGCAGCAACTCAGCAACATGGATTCCTCTCTATCATTCCATAATCCAACTTCATTCCAATAAACTTCTCACAACATACCAATTGCACTTTGTGTTGACAATTTTTGCGTAGGATCACCTCGGTGACACCTGAAACTTGTATATCAATTCACCGGAAATTTATACTCCTTCCATTGATTCGACATTCTCCAGA
The DNA here is from genome assembly GCA_932526625.1 of Rhingia campestris. Classification (NCBI taxonomy): domain Eukaryota; kingdom Metazoa; phylum Arthropoda; class Insecta; order Diptera; family Syrphidae; genus Rhingia; species Rhingia campestris. The sequence continues at coordinate 171,942,872 of OW052182.1, forward strand.
TACGACGAACAAAAGATACGCAGTGCATATGACCCTCCTTCGCGTCACTTCTGCCACCACCAATACCAACAAGATTCCATCTCAAGACACACTATATATATCGAATGTATCAATAGAAAAATTAGTCTGCCGATCCGACAACAAGCCACCAAACACCACCGCACCATCAACTACCAGACAGACATACAGATACTCGCCACCCGCCCGCCCAATATTAGTTTGTCAGTTTTATTGAAACAACATCGGCGAAACGCTACTCTAGTAGTATTTTCCCGATAAAATATGCATGTACGTCCAGTGCGAGGAGAGATATACCCGTAAATGCATCAGCCGGGCAGAGTATCTATCTGTAGGGATACTTCCACGGAACCATGTCGTCCACTATCTCACTCGACCTATGTACGAGTATGTTCCTCCCCGCCGCCAATTCGGCTGCGCGAAGTAATCTCACACTCGTCCTCCTTCCGAAAAAAGCTTGAGAACACTATGCGCAGGCGCACAGATCGCGCGCACAAATTGAAAAGTGTACCGCTGCTGCCGAATACCGACAGATACTCTTACAGTGGTATTGCGGAGTGCCCCCTAACCGGCATACGAATGCGTGGTAAGGCACCGTGTGGCGGTCCGATTTGAATTTCCCGTCCAGTTTATCCATTGTTACACAAATCTGCAAGTGCTTTCAGAAATTTCTCACCCCCTCCCCGGGCACCCGGACTACAACAGCCGACGACAGTCGACAACAGTATATACTCGTACTCCAGTGGACTACAATCTTTTCTATTGGGGGGCGGCATCGCGCGCAACAAGTAAACAACCAGAGTTCAGCCGGCCGGTCCACCGCGCACAACCAGCACTTTCATGGTCATGACTCAGCCGCGCACAGATACTTCCACCGGCTCGACGAGCCACCAGAGATAATACGCGATTTATTGGCAAGTCCACAAATTCAATTACGATGGAATGTAGCGCGGCGGAGATTATAGGCGAATATATCACATTACCCGCGCGCTCAGGGCTGTCCAAGGTGCCTACTCCTGAAGCTGATGGCTGGTGTGGTGTATGTGATAAATAGAAGTTGCCGAACCTGGTGAACTAAATCGTTTATGTTCCACCGAAATACCGAAGGGTTGGGGGAGAACTGAACTATCTAAGTCCTGTGAACCACCCAGCGAATGGTTTGGGTTAGATTCCGAGAGCGCTATCAGTGCGCGCTGCCTCCTTCTTGAGCTTCTGCTTCGTCCATGGTGCTGTTGATGATGATGATGGGTTCCTCCGGGGTTAAGTTGCGGGTTATGTGAGAGAGGCTACCATTTTTGTGTGAAAACCATCGAACACACAAATTCACTCAGTGCATGCGGCTTAGTTGCGATGATGCCACAGAGTGCGCGCTAAGATGCCGACACGATATTGGCAGCGACGGCGACGGCAACGGCGATGACGACAGCGGCATTGGTGTCGGTCGGCGAGGTTGCATCTACACAAGGTACAACGTACAAGTAGTATCTTCTGCAAAACGAAACAAAGCAACGAGACAGCAGTCTTCGATGAATGGGTGACGATGGAGCCGTACTAGCCAAAGCGAGTTCCGTTCCATCAATTGTACACCTTGCTAGATGCAAGTGCTGTCTAATGGAGCTTCAGCGTAAGTGCATTTTCCAGTGAAAGATTACCGGCATGGATTAGGGCGTCGTCGGTCGTCGTTGTAGTCGTAGTCGTCATCATTGGTCTGGTCGTCGCTTTAAGTCATTTGGAGGCGGACGGCAGCAATAAGTTCGACACTATCGTCTATAAAAACACAAAAGCGGGTGCTTTATGGGATTGCGGTGTTTAGGCTGTGATCGGGTTTCAGTGTCGTTGTTTGGCATGCGCTATCTGAGTTTGTCGTTAACACGAGCATGGTTCCTGTTTTGCTAACTTTTTTTTTTTTGGTTTGAGCGGAATTGGTGCGTTCGTGTTAGCATTTAGGGTGGGTACACCCGAAAGTAGGTATTGGCCAAGACACAAAAGGTGTTTGCATGTCGTTTTCCGTGTGTGCACACTCGTGTGTTGCACTTTAAGTGCATTTTGTTTGCAATTTGTTGCGGCTGCAGCGATGGTAGCCTTAAATGGTGCGCGAGGGTGTTATGTAAGTATTGAGATGGGATTTGTGTTTTGACTAAAAGGTGTTGTTTAACATTAGGCTGGAGAGTATGTGCGATGTGCAAGACAACTTGGTTTCCACATTGACTGAAACGAAGGAATGGTGACGTCTTGAGTAAATGGTTGGCTAATCATACTGTTGGGGGTTTAACCAGTTTTTTATAGTACTAAACATTTGGTCCGTTTGTAGGATTTGATGACCCAATTTGAAGACTATAAGAATATCAAATTGTTTTAAACTTTTCCAGACTTCATTGGTCTTTAAGCCAATTTTTAACTAAAAATAGAATTTAAATAATCCGTTAAAAGCTTTACTTAGGAAAAGACATGTTTTCTAAATTCTTCGAAGTTAGAAGAATCATACGATCTAAGCAATCTGAGACAACAGCGATTGCTTGATCATTAATCAAGAAATCCGCTCACCCATAACTTCTAGAACCTTGAGGCTAGACTTGGGACTAAAAAATTCCCTTGGAATATTACTGTAGATTCGCTCAATGTGGCTTGACCAACGCAGTCGACTTGTTTTAAACCATTTTTGACTTCACAAACATCTTTGTATAGTTCGCGGTTGTATCTTCTCCTCTATTCGCCTTCCTATTCATCTTCGTGTTTTGTTCGAAGATGGTTAATATTTGCTTCGCTTTCCTGCTTATTGTCCTGTATAGTAGGACTATTCCGATTAGAATCTGATTGGAGTTTTGATTCAGGACTTTCGATTAACCGCAGTGGCATAGGATTTCTAAAGTCAGCCTTCATCATAAATCCACTAAGGTCTAATAAGTGGGGTCGACATTGACTACAAGAAAGGCAAAGATTTTGAGTTGATGCTTTAAAAAAGCGCATTTGGTTCAAAGCTGTTTATCGGCAGTACTTCGTTTGTTGAACGCATCTACTTTGCATTGTCTTCGTTAACTAGACGATGAACAAATTTCGCCGGGTCTTCAATTGCCGTGCTATAATGACACGATGGGATGTCGATGTAGATGTCGATATCGTCTGCGTATCCCAATAGCTTCACGGATTTGTAGAAAATAATGGTTTCCGTTTTCACACCCGCCCTAAAAACTATATGTTCCGTGGCACTAGATTACAGAAACCGTTTGATAGCGTGTCACCTTTTTTTGAAATTTGGTCCATGTTTGGAAAGTTCAGATGAGTGAGTGAGTAGCCCTCTCATTTGCTACTACTACTACTTACTACTTAAGTGGCGCTACAGTCCGGAATGAACCTGGGCCTCAACCAACATGCCTCTCCAATTAGCCCGGTCCATAGCTAACTGCCTCCAGTTGCGCACTCCAAGTTGGTTGAGGTCGGTTTCCACTTGTGCGCGCCACTTAAGGCAAGGTCTTCCTCTGCTGCGTCTGGCTGGGAATCGAAGACTCTGCGAGCCGGAGTATTGGTGTCCATTCGTTCTACATGTCCTAGCCATATTAAACGTCCAATGTGGAGTTTTTTTTGACTAAGGGTATGTCGCTGTACAGCTCGTATAGTTTGTAGTTGAATCTTTGTCTCCATAGCCCGTCAACGCAAACGGGACCGAAGATTTTTCGAAGAATTTTCCTCTCGAATCTACCAAGGATTTCTTCATCCGCTTTTTAAAGGTCCATGCTTCAGCGCCGTAGAGCAGGACTGGGATGATCAGGGTCTTATATAGGATCTCCTTAGTAGTTCGAGTAAGGGCTTTGCTATGTACTACATTGCCTTCTTAGCCCGAAGAAACAGTGGTTGGCAAGAGTAATTATTCTTTTTATTTCTGACGAGATGTTTTCACAGTTAATACCGGAGTCGAGGTAAAAACTAATGGAGCAGTCAGCATGCTCTGAATGTTTGTTAGACATTCAAAAGAGGCAGAGCTGTAAAAAACGCAGGGGTTTTTACTTTTGGAATTCGAATAAGGCACAATGGATTTATGATGTATGTAGAAAGATAACATTTACACTGCTCCTACGATATATTTCGCCGCTTATTTATTTCGTCGAGAGACCAACGAGAGAAAGCAATTAATTTGTTCACTGCTCCACCTTTTGCAAAAGTAAATTCATCATTCGGAATCGACAATGAATTGTAAGTCTTATTCGTTATGCTCAGAAAATTTGGCCAAAGTTGGATTTGAGAAGATCAAAAGGACTGATTTCGCTTAATAGATAGGCAGACAGGCAGAAAGGCTTATAGCTTACTACTTTCAAAATCTCAGCGTTTTGACAAAAGCGGAAGCGAGAATTCTCCTCCATTTCATTAAAAACTCAGAATGGTTTACTCACGGACAGTAAGGAGAATGGACAAGATCTATCTATCTATCGTGGTATCACAATGTACCAAAAATTGTCTAAATGTGCTGGCGAACTCGCTGGCAGCCACTCTGACTTAACCAATGCTCAACAAAATATGAATACAGAAGTTAGGTTTAAGGCCAGCCGTAAACATATGAAGACTGGTAGTACGAATTGTGTGCGCACACTAAATACGATTTTCTGCATCAAATAGGCAGTATCCCGGTGATATCGCACTCGTGAAGTGGTTTTAACGTACGAAACTGTTGAAAAATCACAACAAGTTCGGATTGTTTTCGGACGTCGGAACTTCACGCACGTATTCATACGACTAACTCGCACACAGTGCGCACGTTACCATAGTACTTTGAAGGTCGGGATTTATTGTGCGTATCCGTACTTGTTCGCAGGAGTCAAAATCGTACGAAAACGCCTCCAATCTGCGACTGGCCTAATACAAAATATATTTATTTGTTCGATTATTATATTACGACAATTTTCAAACGTGTCAAGTATCTAATAGGTTTTTGTCTTATTTCTTGTATCGATAGTCCGAATGTGCACTCTATATATCTGCATGCCACCTCTTAGACCTTTACAATCAATGACACAAAGTTTTTCCAAATATTATGAGTTAATGTTCCACCACACTTGTCTGGCATAAGACAAAATTGGACGAATAAATGCTGGGCAACAAATAGTCTTCACATCGAATCACAGATACCTGGTGTGATCTGGCTATATATGTGCTGTAGTACAAGAATTTGTCCAAATAAATATGCAAATACCTTAAGACCGTGTTCGACTCAATGCGAATACCATCCATACTCTTAATTCTGAGGTTTTCCGGTTGCGTTTTAAACCCGAATTACCGCACCTTATTTGAATTCGGAACAGTATGGTTTCACATTTTTCATAATTTATTTTGGGCTTCCAATCTGAGCAGATTATTTAAAATTTGACAAACCTGAGTTGAAGTTTCATAGATCTCTGAGCCACTTGCATTACTCCATATCGTCGGTGAATTCTAGTGATTCATGAAGGTCCCTTTGTACGGGGTTTTTTAACAGGGACGCTACAGGGACAGCAAACGACGACATATTCCTTGCCGCTCTTTTGACATTTCTCTTCAGTAAGGTTTGCCATTTCATGATGGATAGATATACGAGCCAACAACAAGTCGAAATTATTAAAATTTACCACCGAAATTCGGAGTCAGTGGCCTCAACGTTAAGAGCGCTACGTCCACTTTATGGTCGTCATAATCGTCCTAGCAGATCAACAATTGAGCGTCTAGTGGAAAAATTTTAATACACAGGCACACAGTATAAAATGTTCCCCTGCCAGTGAGACAAAGAAGTGCCCGTCGTGTCGAGAATATTGCTGCCGCTGAGGCTTCAGTTGAAGAAAGCCCAAATGTGTCTCTCACACGTCGTTCTCAAGCGTTGGACATCTCTGTGACGTCGTTGTGGCGAATTTTGCGAAAAGATCTTGGTCTACATCCTTACAAGATTAAATTGAACTGAAGCCGCTTGACCACCAGAAGCGTCGTATGTTCGTGAATTGGGCTGAGCAACAACTTGAAAATGATTCGGATTTTCATCGAAAAATCATCTTCAGCGATAAGGCTCATTTCTGGCTGAATGGCTTCGTCAATAAACAAAATATGCGGTATTGGTCAGGCAGCAATCCACACGTAATCCATGAGTCATCATTGAATCCCGAAAAATACGGTTTGGGGTGGTTTATGGGCCGGCGGCGTCATTGGGCCGTACTTCTTCCGCGATGATCAAGACCGGAACGTTACTGTGAATGGGAATCGCTACCGCTCAATGATAACCGAATATTTTTGGCCCCAATTGGATGATATGGACTTGGAGGACATGTGGTTCCAACAGGACGGCGCCACAAGCCACACAGCGAATGTCAGAATCAATTTATTGGAAACCAAGTTTGTAGAACGTGTTATCTCACGAAATGGTCCAGTCGCTTGGCCACCTCGGTCGTGCGATTTGACGCCGTTAGACTATTTCCTGTGGGGCTACATCAAGTCTATGGTCTATGCCAACAAGCCAGCGACGATTGATGAACTTCGTGCGAATATCGAAAGGGAAATTGCAGCAGTATCGGCCGATTTATGCTTGAAAACCGTCGAAAATTGGGTTCAGCGTCTGGTGGCCATGCAAAAGAAATCGAGTTCCATACATAATGGCATCGAACATACTTTTACAGGAATAAAGAATTCCATTGATATCAAAACCGTTTTTGTTTTGTTTAAAAAACTTTTGTAGCGCTCTTATTGAAAAACCCTTTATTTCAGAAATGTGGATGTTAAAAAGGGTAGGTGCAGTTACTGCTCTTTGCATAGGACAGAAATACTGAAACTTAAGTCGTCTACTCCCTATCTTGAAACAAAAACGTCCCCTTTACAAAAGTGAGAATCAATAAGAACGAACTTTTCTCACCATTCTGAATGAAATGAAAAATTCTAGCATATTAACGGGTGTTTTTTTTAGAGTTAAGTTTTTCAGGTTGGCAGCACTGGTTAGTAATGGCGTCCAAACGTCATCTGTCAAAGTGAAAAGTTATCAGTATAGTCTGCCATTTAATCATGGAAATACTTACAAACGAGCAACGATTGCAAATTATTGAAATTTATTATCAAAATTCGTGCTCTTTGAAAAATGTGCACCGTTTGTTACGACTATGTTATGGTCGTCATACATCAATATACGAATCAACAGTTCGTGCTGTTTTTATACACACTTTGTAACATACATGAATAATTTAGATAGCTATAGCTTAAAGTATATGCATCGATTCAAAATCGCTAACTGAGCCATGTCTGTCTGCGAGTCCATCCGTCCATCCGCCCGTCTGTATGTCACCGATTTTAAGGCCTTTAATTTTGAGCTAGGAGAATAAAATTTGGTATAAAGGATCCTTGTGCGTTGCTTAAGAATAAGTGTTAACATTTTTAGAATCCGCCCACTTTTCAGATATCTTGCCTCTACATTACTATTTTGCAAATGAAAACATTGACAAGTAAAATTGATACACCCTACACATCATCAATCTAATAACAATCAAAATTGACGAAGTTTTGGTTTTCATCAATGTAGCAAGGTTACTTGACAAGAACATTGAAGAGCACATAAACGATCAATATTACTTGAATGATTACTCATTCAAGTAATATTGAAAAGTAACATTGATCGTGTGTAGGGCGCTTTAGAACAGCTCCGTGAAAATCCGCTGTTTTATCGAAAAATTATGTTCAGCGATGAGGCTCATTTCTGGCTCAACGGATACGTGAATAAGCAAAACTATCGCATCTGGAGCGATGAGCAGCCACATGAAATACAAGAATTACTTATGCATCCCGAAAAAAGGACAGTTTGATGTGGTTTATGGGCTGGTGGCATCATCGATCCATTTTTCTTCAAAGACCACCGTGGATGTAACGTTACCGTCAATGGCGACCGATATCGAGCCATGATACGCGACTTTTTTTTGCCCCAGTTGGCTGAGTTGAACTTGGCTGACATGTGGTTTCATCAAGACGGTGCCACTCTCCGTCTCTCGAAATGGCCCTGTGAGTTGGCCGTCAAGATCATGCGATTTAACGCCTCTGGATTATTTCTTGTGGGGTTATGTAAAGTCGTTAGTCTATGTGGACAAGCCGAACACGATTGAAGCCTTACAGGATAACATAACACTCGTAATTCGTGGAATACAGGCCGAAATGCTCGAAAAAGTGAAACAAAATTATACCTTCCGAATGGACCATTTGTAACGGAGCCGCGGGCAATATTTACATGAAGTTGTCTTTAAAACGTAAATGGCAAAGGCCTATTTATCGATTACAATAAAAATGTTGAATATTTGATTGTTTTATTCGATTTAAAAAAAACAACGCTTAAAAATCTGCCGTTATAGTTAATGCTGAAAATTACACAATTCGGTACAAATTCCGAGGGTATTATGAATTTTCGAACTCGAGATTTTTAAATAATGTTACTCGGGATTATTTCCTATATCCGTATCTATTTATATCCGGATACAAAAATTGTATGAATGTAGTTTTCAACCTTGTCACCGCATTAATATTTTTAGCATGTCTATGCACTAGGTCTTATAAATAAAAACAACTCACCAGCATTCGTTTACCATCATCACTATCCCATCCACCAATTAGTCCACTTGAGCTCTAGAAGAAATATGCAAATTAACGCTTCCTCGGAATTATTATAATTAAAAACATAAAAGCCAACAAAAAATAAAATTAAAATGTTAACTATTCCCAAAGATCGACATCAACACTATAGCGCTACCAGTAGCATCAATGGGTTTCCGCCATGTATCTCTTGCTCACTCTTTTACGACTCGCGGTGTCCATACGTAGCCAGAAGCTAAACGATCTCCTTCGTCTTATCTACGAAAAGAGCAAACTGCCACTTGGCAATAGCCTGACAGAGTTGTGGTGGGTCATGACCTCCATGGAATTACCTTTACGTGCCTGCCCATTATTTATTTATATATATTTTTTTCTGTTGTCTTCCTCTACCTGGTAACAGCTCCTTTTGGTTTGACTTCCACCAATGGCTCCCCTGAAGAGGAGAGATCGTCTAAAATCCGCTCCAGTGTGCGCGCTTTTGAACCCCATAAGCTAATTTAGATCCTCGACGCGTTAAGCGATCACTGTGTGCGCTTCCTTGAAGCGTAGTTGATTTTTTAGTCTTCCTGTGCATTGTATGGTTGAGGAGGGAAAAAATTCACGATCAAATGATCTAGATTATCGATTAAAACAGTTCCGACATCACGACGCAGAACCGAACAAATTGTGTTTTTATTACTTACGGCTCACTTAAGGCCTTGTGGGAAAATAGAGATTTCCGGATAGTGCGGCGGAATCTAAATGTTTTTGTTGACTTTTTTTTTAGTTTAAGATAATTATGACGTTTATGTATTTCAAAATATTCGAATGGTGGAGAGGTTGTTGGCGATAATGGGAGGATTCTTTAAGACCAATAGACAACTAAGAGACCAACAATAAAAAGAGGAGCATAAGGTGAACATATTTTGTTATGAGTGTCTGTAGACCTGATTTTCAAAAATCTCGAATAAAGGATGTGTTCGAATACACAATACTTAAATCTTAGTGTTTAGACTCTGGCAAACTATTAATTACATGGCTCTGTACAGTTCGTCTCTATAAATGCTGTCATATGCGGCTTTGAAATCGATGAATAGGTGGTGGGTATCGATTTGGAATTCTTGGGTTTTTTACAGGATCTGCCGAAGTGTGAAAATTTGATCGATTGTGGACTTTCCTGGCCTAAAACCACACTGATAAGGGCCGAACAGGTTGTTAGTAAGCGGTTTCAGGCGTTCACATACTACGGCAGATAGGATCTTGTAGGCCATTTTGAGCAGACTTATGCCTCTGTAGTTGGCGCAGTTCAGAGGGTCTCCATATCCTCAGCATCGACTGTGTCTCAACTACGATATTTCCTTGTTCATCACGACAAGATTCTGTTCGAGCCTTGTATCCTTGGCTTTGACGTTTTACACTTTGGTAAAACTTGCGAACATCGTTCCTGGAGTGGCACCTCTCTATATCCTTGATCGCGCGCTTTTCTTGCTCTTTTTTCTTCTTGTTGAAAAGCCGATGTTCTTCCCTTCTTCTTTGCCTATAGAGCTCAATGGCAGCTCTCGTCTTCACCTGCAGCTTAGCCTTGTAGGCCTCGTTCTTGGCTGCGAGCATCTGTCGGCATTCCTCATCAAACCAGGGGTTTCTTGCTGGTGGGCGCGAGAAACCTAGCACATCAGTTGCGGCTGATCTTATGGCCTGTTGGCATCGTTGCCATTGCTCTTCGACATTCGATGCTGGTGGTATGGTGTTAATCGAGAGGTTAAGGGATACGCGTTGTGCGAAGGTCTTGGCGGTCTCTTGCGATTGCAGTCTTCCGACATTAAATTTTTTCACAGTATTTCTGGATTGTTGTGGCGTGGTGGATATCCGCATTCTTACCTTGGCTGCTACAAGGTAGTGATCCGAGTCGATGTTAGCCCCTCGGAATGTTCGGACATCCAAAATACTGGATGCGTGCCTCTTGTCTATCGCGATGTGATCAATTTGGTTGACTGTTCGTTAATCTGGAGACCGCCATGTCCCCTTGTGGATATCGAGGTGAGGAAACCGTGTGCTGACTATAGTGGCATTTCGTTCCGTAGTGAAGTCAATTAGCCTAAGTCCATTACCAGACGTGTTGTTGTGTAGGCTATATATTCCGACAATACTGCTAAAGATGTCTTCTCTTCCCAGCTTTGCGTTAAAATCTCCCAGCACGATTTTAACATCGTAATTTGGTAGTAGCTCATAGGTTTTGTCAAGGACCTAGAAGAAGAAGAATCCTTAGTTATATCACCTTTTTTCTCCTTCGGAGCGTGAGATCCGTTGGCGAATTTGGCCTTGATGCGGATTGTTACAATGCGTTCGCTAATGTCTTGGAAACATAAGACTTCTCGCATAAGTCTGGCACTTATAACAAATCCGCATCCGAATAGTCGCTGTTTCTGCTCACTAAACACGGTCCATAGTATATGTTACAGTTTTTCAATCTCTTTTTGCCGGCCCATTCCATCGTATTTCCTGGATGGCAGTAAAGTCAGCTTTGTGGTAGCTTAGGGATTCCGCTGTTTGTTCTCCTGCACCTCTCCGGTTTAATGTTCTCACATTCCAGGTGCTGATACGAACGTCGTTAACCCTTTTCGTTTGGTAGGGTCGTCAACAATAATATCAGTCCTTTCCGAGGCTATTGGTTACTTCGTAAAATGTGTTTTTTTTTTCATTTGTGGGAAGTTAACCCGAAGCACTACCCCTAACCTATAGGGCCAGTTCCAATTTATTAGGTACCCTTAGTACACGGGGCCATTAGTATTCACTACAGGATTGAACGCTGCCGTGGACCTTACGGTTCATCCGCCTCCATCTCTGATCATGGGTCAGAACTGGATCCAGGTATTTAGCTGATTCTGGGAACTGGAGACTGACGCCATTAAATTTTTGAGGGTCAATGTGCTGGACTTGTGTTTCCTACTGAAAAGGACCAATTCGGTTTTTTGAGGGTTCGCGCTGAGTGCACATTTGGCGGCCCAATTAGAGGGTACAGTGAGGGCATTTTGTAATGTATCTCTAAGAATATTAATATAATCATCCGCGTAGGCAATCACCTTGCATCCCTCTCTTTCTGGAGCTTGTTGACCACTAGATTCAAGAGAAGACTATACAGGACGCCCCCTTGTGGGGTGCCACAGCTAACGAATCTGCGTGCGGATGAGATGCCAAGATTTGTGTTACACATTAAATATGAGTAGCTGATTTATTACCACTCCCAGCGAGTCGTCTACATTTAAATCCGAGAGTGCATTAGTGATTGCTTCTGCTTTGACATGGTTAAAAGCTCAAGGAAGACAACCATAGTATACTGTATATATAAAAGTGTAGACCTTTCATCCCAAAACTAATCGAGCTCTACAAGAGCAAACAAAATCTCACTTCTTATGACCCAATATAAGAACGACTAGCTCCCTTTGTTCAATAGACAACAAAGAACATCAAGCTCCTTTATTAACATATAAGGTTCCAATATACACATGTCCAACTCAAAACCCTTACTCATTCAACAACACATTCAAACACTTTTCAATCAAATTACATACATCGATATCTTGTCCAACTCTTTTCCGGCATATTCATCGAAAAATCCAAACCTGTGTACTGGATGTTGTTCACTCGTCAATGCCTCTGGTCATACGTGCGTCCATATGCAATTCCCACCTGCGTCAAAAAATAAATGCCTTCTACCAGCACCTTTAGCCAGTCCGTAAAAAGGTGTAGAAATCCATTAAATACAAATCACACTTCAGTTGCACAGTCGTCAACACCACCAAAAAAGAGACACCTAGCGTCTGGATACGCCAGTCCATGCGACACCTAAGTCCCAAACAACTCAGTGGCGCTGGACAGTAAACTTCCGATGACATCTCAAAATGGCCAGTGATACTACTCGCTCTCTGAATGCTGTCCACGACAGCCAACAAATACTACACGGTCTAATACTGGACCATGTCCCGTCAAGTCGGTCGCATTGCAATGTAGCTGCTTGTCCGCCCTATTCGGGGGAGTTATCTGTGCGCGCCTGCCACAGACGCGTCTATATGTATTCATTTTCCAAAGGGAATAACTAATGTCTGCGTTCCGCTATAAATTCTTTAAGAAAATGTCAATTAGTTGCGCACATTGAATCAGCTTTTGTGCGCCTTGGCCGGGCACTCTGTCTGCCGGTCGGTCGGGACGTGAACGCATTTGCGGCCAAAGTGGCCAAATTCTCAGCGTGCAACGCGTCTCAGTGCCCATTGTCTCCTTTGGCAGTGCGAACTATCAATGTGTTCCGCGCTGTTATGTGTCCTCCTAATAAAGCTGCTGCTGTTGCGGCCCCGCTGGATGCTGTTATTGGTGGTGCTGCTGTTGCCCTGAGATGTTGTTATCCTATCGACACTTCTGGATGAAAATTGATTTGTTTCGGGGTTTTGTTGTGTTCGGGTTGGGATTGGATTTGGTTTGGGTTCTGTTTTCGCTGGACTGACGGTGACTTATATACACTACACGCACATCCTATTTCAGAGGTTCGTCCTGCGCGACCACTTAGTTTTGAAATGATGACATAAAGGAAGTTGGTGACGTCGCAATGGGACGGTGTGTCCGTCGACTAATAGGGGTACTTTGTTATGGTCAAACATGGAGAACGAAGTGCTTCGTTTGGCCGAGGTGATGTGGGGTCATTATTAGCAGGTGACTGCTAGCGACTTGAAAATAATTGCGTAAGGTAAGGCTGGATGAGGTGATGGCGGGTAGATTCTTTATATATGAAAATTTATGAGATTATTCGTTTGGAGAATGTTTGGGACGTAACTTTGGAAGATGAGGATATTTGGGAAACGGGGAATTGGTAAATTTATAGTCAATATAGCTCACATTTATGGAGGAATCTGAAGACGCTATGTAACATGTCAACATATCAAAATGGAAGCTCTATATAAAAATTGGTGGTGTTTGGATAGCACAAGCTTGTACAGTGGTGCAACAGAGATTAACGTTCTGGCCAGGATCGTTTTTAAGGAAGTACGAACCAATTATTCCACCAACACATAAAGCACACCAACCAGTCAGTTTTTGAGGATGTAACATTGATTATCACCACTCCAAATGTCAGTTTTGTCTATTGACGTATCCATTCAACCAAAAGTGAGCTTCATTGCTAAACAAAATTCGCTTATGAAAATTGGGATCAACGGCAATCTTGTTTTGGGCCCATTCACAAAATCGACGCCTTGCAATGTGATCCTGTGGCTTTAATTCTTGCACGAGTTGGATTTTGTAAGCACGCAAACCAAGTTCTTTCCGCAAAACCTTCCATAAAGTGGATGTACACATATCCAATTCCTGTGCACGAAGGTGGATAGACTGATTCGGGTCTTCCTCTACGCTACGCTCTTCAGCAGCAATTACTTCTTCTGTACGCACTGAATGACGCGACGTCTCTGTGGATGCGTATTATCATTTAGAGTAAACGTGCTGCGAAAACGGTCCATGGTTAATTTTGGTTATTTTAGAGTGGCTGCCAGCTTTCTTAGACCATTTTGGTCCATTGTGATACTACGTGGATCTTGTCCATTATCTTACTATCCGTGGAAAGCCATTCTGAGTGGAGAAGGCTTTTCACTTCCTTTTTTGCCAAATCACTGAGATTTTGAAAGTAGTAAGCTCCAAGATGTAGCTTCCTTCTGGGCAGTAAAAAGGGGATAAAGTATTGTTTCCTCCTCCTCCTCGTCCATGCAGCTCATAGAGAAGTCGTTTGTGAAAAGGCCTAGCCTTTCTGCGTGTCTACCTATTAAGCAGTGTCCCGTGATGAAACCTTTGGTGGCGCAAATATACGGTCTATCAAGTGAAATCAGTTCCTTTGATATTCTCAAATCTATAGCTTTGGCCAAATTTGTTTGGTTGTTGAACACGTCGAGCCAAGAATCCATCTGAGGTTTGATTTGCTATTAGCATGTTGCGCTAATAAGCTTTTGCATGTAGCGATAGGAATACACAGTGCACCCGTGACGGGTACAACTGGTAATTCCATTTCCCTGTAATGTCACTATGCCCAGGCGCACAGCATGGGTGAATGTTAAAATACGTTGACATCTCCTGAAGAGATGATCTTCTAGGGCTGTCTTTGAATTTGTTGAGACTGATTCCAGGGATTTGTTGGTCGCTTGGCTGCCCGAGAAAATGCTTATATTCTTGGCAGATATTACATTCTCTTTCAGCCAGCTGCAATGATCAGGAAGACGAAATAATAGGCTGAGATTTATCCTGTCCGTCATTTGTTTTAGAGCCATCGGTATAAAAGTGGATCGAGTCGTTTAGCACATTTTCGTTGCTCTCCCAGGACGTTCTGTCTGGGATTGTGACCCGGAAACTCTGGTAAGGATATAATCGGTGTTTTCAGGATTATTTGTATATTTGTTTAGAATTTTTGAATGGCCATATTGAATATTTGACCACTGTTGAATTTTTTTAAGACGTATGGCTGAGTTAGCTTCCATTTGCTTGTCGAAAATATCTAGAGGTAGCAGTAATGAAATAGTTTGGTATCGCTCAGAAAAGCATCTTAGAGACATAGTGCACGATTTTTTGGCAGATGGCATAACTGCTGGTCTTATTCTCTGGTACAGTTAGGTGATTTTTGGCTCAGTACTGACACCTTTCCTACATATGAATATCGTCCTTTGGACCTTTTCAGAACATTCTGAAATATTATTATTCCATGAATGCTTTCTGCCACATACTAGAGCCCCTGAGAAGTAGAGGGTCATTCAGATTGTATGGGATAATGTTATGTTTACCGAAATAGATCAATAGATGCGTTGAAAACTGAGCTAGTGACACTCCATGGATTGACTGCCCTTGTTAAACCCGATATGGAGATAATCGTGTTGTAAAAAAAAAACATTACATGAGAGGCAATGCTAATTCTTTGAACCCTAACACCAATTTTAAGAACGCCTCTTTATAACCTCCAAGAACACACATAGCCAACATTACAGTCAAATCAACAAAGTTGTTTGGGACCCAGTATCAGATCAAAGATCACAGACAACGGATCACCGAATACAGATCACAGACTCCAGATTCCAGACGACAGACATACGTTTTTTAAAACCTACGTTTCTGAACTCGGAGTACCTCAAAACACAAGAATTTTTAAAAAACCTCAACTTCGAATTTCGAGCATCACAATACTTCCATATACTACATATACTGCGAAAAGTCAAAACACAGGAATACTTGGTCAGGCAGGTAGTTCCAAACGAACCACGAACTTGACAGATACGCATTTGACTAGTATACCGAATGGACATCAATACTCCACCCAAGGTAGTTGTAGACGCAGCAGAGGAAGACTTCACGCGCATGCGTAGAAAGTGCAAATGAAGTCATTCGGTGCTGGACTTACTGGATAGGCACGTTTGTACCGTTGCTTCTGTAACTAAGCTTATTATTTCATTTCAAAATAATTGGACACGATGGTTATGGTAGCAATGATCTATCAGCTTCTTCATTACGACTCCTTATACAATTCTGCACTGCACAATTCATATGTCAGTTTTCACGAACAAGTGTTTAAATCAAATATTCCACAAATAACGCGACCCTTAACTGAGAACACTCTGCATAAACCCAGTAGGACACCAATACACCACATATAACGACAATTCTTTTAGAATTTATGACGGCACCAGAACCCGGTGACAATGCAACAAAGTTGCATTCCACACTTGTTAAACAGTACCAGAACTACCATCCATAAATGTACCTCCTTATACAATTCTAAGTTCAATGGTGTACAGTTACAGCTAGAAGGCACAACAAAGTCCAACTCTAGCACCTTCTTCGTTTGCCTATACTTCATAACCACCATCATCATTATCACTGCCATGCATCCTATTGAAAGAAAACTTAACAATTTTCACACGAACAGCATCTTCATGACGCCTGGACGCCGCCGCCGACACTAACTCCAACACCATCTCCGACTCCCAACTCCTGCCGACGATGATGATGATGATACTCGTCGTCCGTCGTCCTACTCCTGCTCCAGAGAGCGCAACCCAGAAGACAATCGTCGTGTTAAATTTCGCGTCAATATAATAAATGGCCAAAACAAATCACGAAACTATTAACAAGTGTGAATTTCATTTAAATATTATGACGACTCTCCGGACCTATATATCCCCCCTGTGTGCTATACACCAACGGAAAAAGAGCAATCCATTCAAGACGAAACGAGGTCCGGAATTGGAATCAGCACCACCAACGGCAGCATCATCACCAAACCAGGCCATCATCAGCAGGACGCGCTCTGCAATCGTATGTACCTTGCGCGAGCGCGCGCTTGCGCGTACTCTCCCCAGCCATGATGTGCTCCAAACAATGTATCTACAAAAAAATGGTCCCAAAAAAAAACTCCAAGAGAAATGATAAATCTCTTAACCAGGTCGAATCCAAGCCACCAAAACAGCTAACAGCCATGGAAATCTAATGCCAACGGCACGAGTATTCTGTTTGGAAGCATCCAGCAAACATTTTGTCGGCGCGGTGGTGCTTGGTGGGTTGGTAACTTCATGCCTCATATAACAGCGACGGGTCGGTCGGTGTATTAAGTCCGTTGAATGTCTTCCGAAAATTGATTGGAGCAGTCAGCGTCCAGGAGGAGCAGTAGATCGGGAAGATGCAGTAATTTGCATTCATTTATTCACCTGGAACTGTAACACATCCAATCCGTGAGCAGGAAGCTGCACCAGCAAAAGATGACGGATCCGAAAGCGGCCAGCAATTGTTCAGTTTCGTTGGTAGGTAGGTACAAACCTACTTTCGGGTCCCGAACGTGTTGGCATGTTTCGAAAGAGCTTGCCAGTGTGGTCAAGTGACAGCACATGATATCACGCCTCTGTGTCAAATTAGTATCACGACCTATCTGTGAAGTTGTTGTCAAGAAGCACACACCCGTCCGGATTGATGAAGACGAAACGATTGTCAAAGCTATAATTAGGCGTGATTGACTTATGGTAATGTACTCGTACCTGAGTTGGCCAATTAAGTATTTGTCTTATTTTTTTTTTTGTAAATGTGGTGGTATGTGTACAATGTACATAGATACACTTTGCTGTCAATAACCTGCCTGCCTGGTATGGATCAGCCAATGATGGTGGGTATGGCGTCGTGTGTTGATTGTGACACGAGAAGAGGCCCCGATCTTGCGCATTTACAACTAGTCCCGTCCTCCTGGTTCGAATTGTATGATCGAAATCATATCTCGACGTTGATGTTGTACAGTCGGTTGGCGAGGTGTACTTGCTACGCTACGGTGGCAGCTACTTGAAGTTTGTCGGATCAGAAAGCAGGTGCTGTCTCATGTCTGTCAATGACATGACAGTCGTGACTTAGTCATGTAAGTTACACAAAAAAAACAGCGTTACTCATTTTCGTGGTGTTGTTATTTTTTTTCCTTTACGTGTATGTGTTTTCTTTTAATTTAATTTCAGTCGTACTATACAGTTAAAGTGAAGACATTGAGACAAATTTCGTTTTTTTTTTTAAAGGGGTTTGGCATTTTTATATGGTTTAAGCGTGTAAAGAATTGGGTACCAACTGTTATAGATTGATGGCTTCCTTAAAGATTTGTTGATATAAATATCTTGATAGTATCATCTGACAAGCTGCGGACAGGTGGGTGTTCGTTAATATCCCGAAGTAACAACACCTAAAATCTTTTTACTGCTTAACCACTTGAGGTAGTTTGACAAACCAAGATTCCTAGATTACAAAACTAGCTATCATGAGAAGCTTTTCTAATATTCCGTTCTTAACCAGCGTTAAGGTGTATATCCTATTCGCTATTCCAAAAATATAACCCCGCACCAACAAATTAATATTACCCCAGCTTTGAAGCCTGTATTGTACAGTCAGTTAATCTGAATCTGTCCTGTCTAGGTACTGGGCATATATCACTGCCATTCAGGTAAAAAATTCGATAAGATTAGGAATACAATACAACCAATACGGAGCCGACTCACGCAAAAAGAAAGGGTTTAACGGATGATCGCTTTACTGTGATCGCCTTTAGACCAACGTTTTGCAACATCAGCATTATATGTTCTAATACGCGCCTACCGATGAGTCTAAAAACTATATCAGTGAGGCTCTGAATAAAGGGTATGCATCCTTTTCGAAACGACAGGTTAGATACTGGGAAGGGAATTCTTGTCGCTTCCGAGTAACTAACCTTGCAGCCGGGTACTATGTTGTGAATTTGTGATTAACAACTAGGTTTTCAGGACTTCCAATCTACATTCCACAAAGCAACCTGGTGATCTCTAGATGATCGAACCACTAAAACAAAACACCAAATCAAGCAAATGCTCATAGATGCGAGGAACTCATCTAATATACGAATATTAAGAACTCCTCCGGTAACTTCATAGTTACCGGAGGAGTTCTTAATCTTGCCAACCGCTGTTTCTTCGGGCTAAAGAGGCAATTTAGTAGTAAAGCCCTCACTCATATAAGCTCGGGGAGATGGTCGTAATTAATGGCTGCCTTCTTAAGCTTAAGCTTAGATATTGCTATCCTCACTTCACTTAGGTCAGGTGGTTTTTAGTTTTTGCTAGCGTCACCAATATTGTTCGTCATCACCGTTTAATAGTCTGGAGAAGTGGTTCGTCCATATCCTCAGCATCGACAGTGTCTCAACTCCGATATCTGCTTGTTCATATCGACAAGATTCTGTTCCTGTACTTTGGTAAAACTTGCGAACATCTTTCTGTAGGGGTTCCTCTATATATCCTCGATAGCGCGCGCTCTTCTTGCTCATTTTTCTTCTTTCTGAAAAGCCGGTGTTCTTCTCTTCTTCTTTGCCTGTAGAGCTCAATGGCAGCTCTTGTCCTCACCTGCAGCTAAGGCTTGTTGGCCTCGTTCTTTGCTGGGAGCATCTATCGGCATTCTCCATCGAATTAAGGTTATCTTACTGGTCGAGCGAGAAACCTATTACACCTATTGCGGCTGATCTAATGGCTTGTTGACATCGTTCCTATTTTTTTTTTACATTAGATGCTGGTGCGGTTAACTCATTCTGCGAAGGACTTGTCGGACTCTGGCTATTGCAGTCTTTCGACATTAAATTTCTTCCACATCCGGTTTGCAAAAGTCATATTGCATCTTACATGTGACGATATGTCGATGTCAGCATTAAGTACTTTGCGCTGAAGTAGACAAATTCCTTACTAATCCAATGCTGTAGCTGTCGATTGTGATGTTCTTTCCGATTTATCAATTTTTTATGGTTCTCCCTGGTGACATCATATATTACTTGGTATTGCTTCCCTTTCTGATGAATACACTTTAGTCGCTTCCGGCGAATGTTGTCAATTTCCTCACGTAATGCGTTGCCTATCCACACAAATATTATTGTATCTTTTTTCAATTGATAAATTCAAATTGAATTTTTGCAATAAAAATGGATTGTGGGGCTCAAAAATGCGTTGAAACAAAAAATTCCAATAACGCTATTTGTACCTGTTATGGACCATGTGGAAAAATGTTTCATGCGAAATGCGTTGGATCTACTAACGCATTTCTGGATAAAATAAACGCAACTGAAGGCGCTTTCTGGTATTGCACTGCGTTCCGTAAGTTATCCATATCAAGTCTTTCTTTTAAGATGTCGGCTTTGAAAGCTGACATTGTTAAGCTGTCGAAAGGCTTTAAGGACTTGTTAGACAATTTTAATCATGCAGTATCCACAGTGTCTGCATTTTCAGACCCATGTCTGACCGTTGACGCTTCCACGTCTACAGAGCCTTTGCAAACATTTGACCATAACACTTCCAAAGAAGAAGCTCGTTCCGCACCGTCCGTACAATCTGTCGCGTCCCATACAGCCAGTGATAAAGTTATCACCATTAAAGGAAAGCGTAAGCGTGACACCAACTCATCAACGGCTCATCCGACAGCTAAACGCTCTAATCTCAGAAGTCAGGATCAAATCAAAAATAATGGGCCTGACCATGATCGTGTAGATCCAGTGTGTGGTCTTTGGAGAGATTCCCCAGGTTTTACCATACATGCTTCGGCAAGCCCAGAAAGCTTTGGTTGCTTTTTGAATTTTGTTGTTGATGTGGGAGTTCCAGCTTAGTTTTTTATCGAGGATCACTCCAAGATATTTTACTTCGTTGGAATACTCAATGTATGTACCATTAATTGAAATTTGGGTAAGATTTAATTTCCTCCTTTTTGTAAAAGGGACGATGATAGCCTTGCTGGGGTTTATAGAGAGACTTTCTTTATTACACCAGTCTATGACTATCTTAAGGGCGTTTTGCAAACGTGTTGTAACTTCGTTTGGTTCTTTGCCCTTTATTATGATGACTAGGTCATCGGCGTATCCAATTATATTGAAACCTGCATTACTTAGGTCTTGAAGTAGGTTATCAATAACCAGAGACCATAGTAGGGGTGAGAGTACTCCTCCCTGAGGGCAGCCTTTAACGGCTGTTACTGATACTGAGGTCTGTGCTGATGAAGCAGTTATTTTCCGACTTTCAAGCATCGCTTTGATCCATTTGATGGTGGGATGATCTATTCTTCTATGAGTCAAAGCATTTGATATGGAGTCATATCCAGTGTTGTCAAAAGCGCCCTCTATGTCTAGGAAGGCACATAAAGCTACTTCTTTGTTTACGTATGCACTTTTTATTTGTGATGTTAAACTTAGAAGTGCTCCTTCCGTGGATTTACCTTTTTGGTAGGCGAATTGACATGGGTGCAGAGGAGTGCTTTCATTTAAGCACTCTCTAATGTGTACGTCAAGTATTCTTTCCATTGTTTTCAGGAAAAACGATGTTAAGCTTATTGGACGGTATGATTTAGGTAGTTCTATTGGTTTGCCTGGTTTGGGGATAAATACCACGTTTACCTCCCTCCAGGTTTGTGGTATGTAGCCCCAATTGAAACTAAACCTAAATAAGGCTACCATAGTGAGTAGGAAAAAGTCAAAGCCCTTTTGTATAAGAGCAGGAAAGATTCGGTCTGTCCCTGGTGCCTTGTATGGTTTAAATGAGTTGATCGCCCATTTGACCTTATCCGGAGTGAAAAGTTTGCCGGATAAACTATTAATCCTTTTCAGGTTTATAGGGGGTGAGTCATCTATCATGTGTTCATGAAACTCACTTGTGATTGTAGAGCCGGGAAAGTGTACCTGAAGAAGTGTGGTCAACGTTTCTTCCCGGTCGCATGTGATTTTACCGTCAGCTTTGACTAGTAATCCCATATAGTTTGTTTTATCTTTCGAGAGTGCCTCCTGGAGACGCGCCACCGCCGGAAGCTCTTCGAGTTCCTCACAGTATTTGCGCCAGGACGCTCTTTTTGATTTTCGCAACTCTATGTTGTATTGGGTAAGTAGAGATTTATATTGGTCCCACTTTCCGGTGCGTTTGGCTTTATTGAAAAGTTTTCTTACTCTTTTACGGAAACTTTCTAGGTTATCGTTCCACCATGGTGTGCACCTCTTTGCCACAGTGCGTTTAACCTTACAGCTATTTGTAAAAGATGAGATGATAATGTCATTTAGTTGACATTGTGCGACTTCCGCTTCACTTACACATGAAGGTTTTTCTGGAAGTATGTCACATTTAATCGATAGATTATCTCGATACGTTCTCCAATTTGTGAGTTTGTTGTCGTATTTAATTGGCGCATCCTCGGTGTTGCATCTTAATTGGAAACTTATGTGCATGTGATCCGATAAAGATGCCTCACCAGAAACGTGCCAATTTTCGACGGTGTTTTGGACAAACGGAGAAGAGATGGTAAGGTCTAAAACTTCTTCTCTTAAAACGTTTCTAAACGTGGGTTTATTACCCTTATTTAGTATAACTAAATTGTTGCTGTATAGGTAATCTAATAAGAACTCACCTCTTTTGTTTGTATCTCGACTGCCCCATATTGTGTTATGCGCGTTGGCGTCGCAGCCGAAGATAAGATGTAGTTGCTGGGTCTGGCAGTACTGGACAAGTTCCTGGACTGGGCGAGGTGGTATTTCGTCATCTCCAGCAAAGTACGCCGATGCGCATACAATTTTTTTGTAGCTCTCGGCCGTTGCGTCTTTCTAAAAGAACAGCCACCAGATCTTGGGTACCTTCAGAGGGAGAACCTCATTTTATACCATCAGAAGTTTCTGCACAGCAAGAGCTATTATTACTTGATAACATTTTATCATTTGACTTACAGCAAATTAGCTGTATAAAAAATTCTCGATTTAGTTTTTTTCTTCTGACTCTGTTAGTACTGCAGTATTAGAATCTAGTACCAGCATTACTAACATAGATAAAAAATCACCCTCCACTAGATATTTTCATTGACATAGGCGGACATCTGTACGAAAACCCTGACTCGTACGATCGTTCGTACTCTTCTGACTTTCGGAAAGCAAACTTTCAAAGGCTATCCGAAGAAATTATTATTTCTAATATGAAGATTGACGGCTTCTCCAATTTAGAAGAAGCTGCTAAAAATTTCTATTTTATAATAAAAGATTGCATGGATAAGACTATTCCAGTCAGGCATTCTAAAAATGCCCAAGTGCTGCACCCGTGGAACACGAAAGAGCTTAAATCTCTTCGAAACAGACGAAACCGGGCCTGGAATAATTTTGTTAAAAGCCAAAATCAATACGACTGTGATAAGTACTTGAATTACTTTAATGAATTCTCTGCGATGTCTAGTAGATTATATAATGGCTATATAGTCAATATGGAGAACGCTCTTAAAAGTGACCCAAAACGCTTTTGGGGATTTGTCAATTCGAAGAGAAAAATGGATGGATACCCAGCCAACTTCTCTTCCAATAATTCAAAAACATCGAGCTCTCTAATTGTGTCAAACTTATTCGCAGAGAGTTTCAGTAAATCATTTATTGACACCCCTCTTGTCTTAGACGAGGATTATTTCAGTTATCTCAATGACTGTCCTCAAGTTAGTTTCAGCAATGTTACATTTGATGATGAGACACTACTTAAATATATATCTTCATTAAACATTGATTATTCTGCAGGGCCCGATGGAATCCCACCAATAGTCGTAAAGCAATGCAAAGATGCTCTTTTGCCATACCTTAAGTATATGTTTGAAAGCTCCCTTGCCACAGGAGTATTCCCAGCCCAATGGAAAAGTGCATTTATAACACCTGTTTTTAAAAAAAAAAGGCGAGCGAGGAGATATCTCTAATTATAGACCTATCTCTAAACTATCTTGCGTTCCTAAGTTATTCGAACATATTATTTGTGATAAATTGGTTTTCCTGTGTCGAAACATTATCTGTGAAGAACAGCTTGGCTTTGTTAAACATCGATCCACTGTAACAAATCTATTAACTTTTATGCATCATTGTTCCAATAGTTTGGAAAATAAAAAAAAAGTCGATTGTATATACACCGACTTCTGCAAAGCCTTTGACCAGTTATCACATAACATCATAATTTTTAAACTTAAGGCGTATGGATTCCCTCCAGGATTCATAAATTGGGTTAAATCATATCTCTCATTGAGAACATACCAAGTAAACCCTTTTGTTGCTCAATCTGGAGTACCTCAAGGAAGTCATTTGGGACCAATTTTATTTATACTTGCAATAACGATATAAAAGCCTGTAATCGAGATAGCAAAATATTGATATATGCTGATGATATGAACATTTTCAAATGTGTAGGAGATTCGCTTTCACTACAAACCGATTTAAATAGTTTTACCATATGGTGTCTTAAAAACGGTTTGAATCTGAACCCTACAAAGTGCCAGCATATGTCATTTTCACGAAAACGCGCTCCATGTAATTTTAAATATACTCTGTCCGGGCACACTCTCTGTCGTGCAGACAGTTTTAAAGATCTTGGTGTATAGTTTGATCCCAAAATGGAGTTTAATAAACACATTAACGTTATCGTCAATAAATCCAACTCTATGTTAGGGTTTATAAAAAGATGGTCAAAAGAGTTTACTGACCCATATGTCACTCTTTCCCTCTATAATTGTCTAGTTCGGCCTCACTTGGAGTATGCTTCACAAGTTTGGACACCCTTCTATGTAGTTCATTCGAATAGAATTGAATCAGTCCAACGTAAATTCATAAGATTTGCTTTGAGAGGACTTCCATGGGATGATCGTCACGATTTACCTCCGTATAGGTGTCGAATTAAACTGCTGCAACTATTGCCTTTGTCTCAACGTAGACTTAACAATGACATGTTTTTCTTACACCAATTATTATCAGGACAAATTGATGCTCCTGATCTTTATAAGTGCTATTGGTTTTAATACTCAGGGAGGTTCCTACAACCTGCGTAGATTCAATATATTACATATACCTAGCCATAAACACAACTATGGAATGCATGTGGCTATAAGTCGCATGAGTAGAGTTTACAATAAAAATAACGATGTAGTTGAACTGCATGTTAGTAAAAGTAGTTTAAAAAATACTCTGCGAAATTGTATGCTAGAGTCATAATAAGTGTATGTAAAATTGTTATATAGCTAAATTGTAATTTCATCGTTTACTGATTTTGTTAGTGTTGTCAAACTTAATAACTTCTATGTTCTGTTATGTCCCACTAGCAAATGCACTAAATGATGAGCCTGTGGATGCATATTATATGCTGTGGCAAATCTCTGCTCGTAGATGCTGCTTTTATTAAGCTCGCTACGACACAGATCTGATAGTGTATTAAAATATAGTAAGCGTATGCTAGTAACTAGTTGAAGATATTGTGTCATTGCTAATTGTCATGTAGTTTTGCTCAAACCTCTCTAGAACAATATCGAAGAAATTGAATGACCGGCATTTGTTTCGTTTATTCCCGTGAGGTCCTTGCCGACTCCATCGTCAGACTGCACAGACAGTTGCATTAAAAAATTACTTAATCTCTAAATGTCATAATATCAATTTAAGTAGCACTTGGGTCTTATTTTGTATTTTTTCAGCATCTTTCAAATTGTGACCATATTTCCAGTACTGGACTTTCCTGTGCAAAAATAACTCTGTTAGAGGCCGATCAGGTTGTCGCTGAAAGGTTTTATTCGTCCACATACTGCCGCCTGGGAAAATGAAGAGTTACCTAAGTGAAATTAAACAACGCCACCCGCACTTACCTAAATAAAGCCTTTGTGGTCTTTACTTAATCTATTCCTAGGTATAACACCTAGATGTCGCTATGTTGAAGTTGATAGTCAGAGTTTGACGTTACCAGCTAAGTGCTATCTCTTATCTTTTCATTGTCTACATCTTATTGTCTACAATTGGGCTATTATAAGATCAAAAATATATTCTTCGACCTTATTGGTGGAGTACTGATCTAGACATATGGATCATAAATTCAAGCCCCTTCCATATACAAGGTGGCGCAAAAATAACCTTCCGATGCTTTTTGGCTGTAATTTAAAAAAAAAAGGAAAAACTTTGATTCTTCTTGTGGATTATTTTTATTTGGTCTTTTAATTGTTCATTGTTTATTAACGTGTATTTCGCATGTGTTTACTACACAAATGTCAAAACAGAACTGACATTAGGGGCCAATCGCAAAATTTATATCATTTTCTGATAGGAGGATTACTTTTGCGCCACCTTGTATTATCTGCACTCCTACTGGAATTGCCTTGTTTTATTTTGTTTTTAATAAGTAAAATGTCAGTTTTCTGGTTCGAATTGAAATTCCATATACCACTACTTTTTTCACATTAGAACAGAAATTAATTCCTGTTTTTAGAAATTTTTTAAAAATTCTTAACAACAGTCTCCCACGCATGTGATTTAAATTTCTAATGACATGTCATGCAAGACAGCATATTATGCAATTGACTCTGGCTGAGAATTTCCTAATTAATCGGTATACTAACCTTCAAGCAAATAAACTATGCGTACGAATATGTACTTTCACAGTTCATTAGAAAAATGCGATATGTCCGAAACTGTCAGCAAACAGACAGTTTAGATGAAGCAGATAATTTAATTACCCTCGTAAAACTATAACGTGGGTATGTTAATGGAGAATTCAATGCGTCTGCTGCACTTAAGCTGCAATATCCAGATCCATTCAAACACAGTTAGCGTTAATTAATCGATTCACTGGCCGATAGGAAAATAATTAATCCAGTGGCGCACAATAGCGATAACGAATGGGGCTAGCCTCACCCTAACGTATGATATCATAACTTTTATGAGTTTATACCTGTGTCTCTATTAAAATGTTGCAATATGAAATTGCAACGAAAGGCGTGGCAAAGGAAATTTATTCTTGAAAACGTGCGTATGTAAATGTTAGAACACATAAAGCTATCAACAAGGAGCAAATGGAAGTAGTTAGCATACAATCTTTGGATATAAGGTAGTGATAGCTACACGACATTGTTATTGATATATGTGTCTCACTCGATTTTGAAAAAAAAAAATCGATTGAACAAATGTTTGCGAGCACTAGTCTATGCAAAACAGTCCTCTCTCAGCTTGGAAGATGATATAATGTTCCAATTACGGCAATCACGATATTCGATCATTACATATCAGCGATATGCACAGCAGTAAATAGCCCAACCTAGGATGGGATACACTTCCGATTTCTACTGCGACTTAGGCAGATGTGTAGTTGCATACTTTGGTAGTTTTCTGTAGGAAAAAAGGATCTGGACTTAGTGAATAATATAAAATCAATCGACAAATCGTATTTCGTCGGTATTCCTATTGATTTTATTTTTTATTTTTTATTTTTCTTATTTAAAACATGGACTTACTGCGTAAATACTACTGTCAATACGATCTAGTTTGTCATCAAAATGACAATAAAATATTGAATTCAATTAAAACAAAAACTTCCATGTTCCATTCGATCTTAAAAGACACAAAATTAAAACCAACTGCGGGTGCAAAAATAACATATGCTCAAGTAGCATCAAAAACCGCAGGAAAACCAGCTCACAAAACAGAAAAAAATAATATAAAACCAATGGAAACCCTAATGGGACAAATCCTCAATAGAATAGATTCCAGTAATAATGTAATAAAACAATATTAGAAAGGATATCTATTCTTGAGACACAGAGCAGCAAAAAAAGAGCTATACAATGATGGATAAAATAAAAATCATTGAATGGAATGCTAATGGTATCGAGAATCGAAAGGAAGAGATTCAAATAATACTCGCTATTAACCAAATCGATATATACCTCATCTCAGAGACTCATTTAAAATTATCTACAGACTTTAAACTGCAAGGATATAAGCTATATCACACCCCACATCCTCACAATTGTGCAAAAGGAGGGGCTGCAGTCATAATAAAAAACGAGTGTTGTTCAACCATATAGAAACGAAATTCCAGTCATGTGCGATTCAAGGGATCTCCATTAGAATAAAAACGAACAGTGGGCAGTTATCAGTTGCATCAGTATACTGTTCCTCTAGCTATAGAATACAGAAAAATGACTTTAAAAGGCTTCTAGATATATTTCAGAATAGATTTATTGCGGGATGAGATTTTAATGCCAAAAATAAGTATTGGGGTTCTAGACTAACGAATACTATAGGAAGAGCTTTACTTGAAACAATTAAAGAATGTGGCAGTAAATATCATTCGGCGGGAAAACCTACCTACTGGCCAACAGATAGGAATAAAACCCCAGATCTTGTCGACTTCTTTATAACAAAAAATATCTCCTCAAATAATATAGATGTGGAAGAAGTGCCAGACCTACAGTCAGATCACTCTTCAATACTTTTCACATTTGGCCATACAATAATAATGAAAGAACAAAGTCCAAAACTAGTTAATAAGCTAACTGACTGGAGCTACTTCAGAGAGAAGTTGGAAGAAAATACCCAAATGATAGCTATTGAAACATAAGAGCAAATAGAGGAAGCAGTGCAATTATTTACACTCAATATACAAAAAGCTGCATGGGTTGCAGCCCAAAAATAAAAAAACAAAATAAAACAAAATTCATACCCTCCTGTAATATGTGAAATTATTGCAGAAAAGAGAAAAGCTAGAAAACGTTGGCAACAAACAAGGGCGCCAATTGACAAAAACAAACTAAACAGGCTAAATAGTAAACTCAGAAAATCAATAATTGAATTCAGAAATGAGTCACTAAAAAAATACCTTACAGGCCTAACAAATGATATGAAGATTAAGACTATCAAGGAATGGAAGAAACGTGCCAGGAAGATGTACCAATTCGACCGGTTACGTCTAAGGAACTTGCCAAAGAAATAAAAGAAGGTATTAACATAAAAAAGGCCCCAGGGGTTGATTTAATAACAGGGGAAATTTTAAAACAATTCTCAAAAAAAATACTGAAACATCTAGCACAGATCATAAACGCTGTATTTAGATTAAGATATGTGCCAAGCATATGGAAGGTCGCGGAGGTTATAATGATTCCAAAACCAGGTAATCCACCTAGCGAAGTAACTTCATATAGGCCAATATCGATACTACCTATGTTGTCCAAGCTATTCGAAAAGATGCTGGTAAAACGCCTGCATGATATTATTGTAGAAAAATCGCTAGTACCGAGCCATCAATTTGGGTTCAGGAATAAACACTCAAACGCTACCTTTGCAGATGATACTGCTATACTTTCTGTAGGAGAAACTGTCAAACAGCTACAAAAAAAGCTTCAAAAGGCAGTAAACAATATCTCAGAATGGACTAAAAATTGTCAGATCAGATTAAATGACCTGAAGTCAGTTCACATAAATTTTACGTTAAAAAATGTACCACACTGTAATGTAGTGGAATATTCAAATACAGCTAAATATTTAGGGATGACTCTAGACGCCAAACTGCGCTTGAAAGCACATGTAAAGAGAAAAAGAGATGAGTTAAACATCCGCTACAGTAAAATGTATTGGCTTATTGGGAGATACTCATCCTTATCCAATTATAATAAATTATTGCTATATAAGCAAATTCTTAAACCAGTATGGACCTATTGGCTCCAGCTGTGGGCATGCACATGCAAGACAAACTTACTAAGAATACAAACCTTCCAAAACAAAGTACTACGTACCATGGTACATATGTAACACCGATCTACATAGAGATCAGAGAACTGCATGCGGTCATGTTTTTATATCTTGCGATAGACTCAGAAAAAAGCGGTGCAGGTGTATACCGCCATCGCAAGCTATGCGATAGTTGCGTTGAGAATATGTTCAACAAAGGAGTCAATGAGTGTATGGCTCTCTCGCATACTCGAGTGTTAAGCACCACCGCTTCTGAATGCTGCTGGCTCGCCTCGGTGCCAATTGCGGTATATGCGGTGTTTCTGCAAACACCGCAATTAATTCATGGAATATTCTACCAAACGCAAAATAAAAGGTATTTTAGTTTTGTTTTTACTTTTTTTTTGAATGAAACATAAAACATTGTAAATGAACAAAATTAGTTATTATACGTTATAACAATAGAGCCTTACGAAGAGCAATCATTGCACTGCGGTGGCGGTTAACACATGTATCGCTTATTATAAATACTCACACTTATTTTACGAAAACACCGCTTTGACATAATAAAGAGTTACTTATACTCAGAGTATATGAGTAAGAGAGAGTGTGTAACACCGCATTAGCGTTCGTGTTTTGAGTCAATGCGGTGGCGATAGTTTTTGTTTGCGATATTTTTGAGACTGAGTCATTTAAAAACCGAGTATACATGCGATGTATTGGAGAGTGCGGTGTATCGGTGCAGATCTCTGATAGAGATCTATATATTGAAATGGTTGAAGATGAAGCTAAAAAAGTAGCTCTAAGACACAGAGATAAGCTTCTCAGCCATGTTAATTTAGAAGTAGCACAGCTTTTTACAACCGACAATATATTCAGGAGATTAAGACGGGTTAAACCCCTGGATCCATGTACCTAAAGATATATATATATAAAAACAAAAGAAATACTGAAACTTAAGTACATTTTCAAACAAAACACATAGAAATCCGACCAACTTCGCATTTTTATACCCTATCCCATAGGGGGGTATATTAGTTTTGATACTTAGTTTGTAACATAGAGAAATAATTTTGCTACATATACCTCAAAGTATATGGATCGACTCAGAATCGCTAGCTGAGTCGAATTAGCCATGTCTGTCTGTCCGTCCGTCCGTCCGTCCGTCCGTCCGTCCGTCCGTCCGTCCGTCCGTCCGTCCGTCTGTCTGTTCGTCACCGATTTTTGGGCCTTTAATTTTGAGCTAGGATAATGAAATTTGGTATATAGGATCCTTGTCCGAGTCACCAGAACAAGTGTAAAAATTTTTGAAATCCGCCCACTGCCACGCCCCCTTTTTAGAAAAACTTATTTTTTGGCCAAACCGTAAGGAATTTCGAAAAAGTGTCTGAGCAGGTTATTTAGACAATCCTAATATCTATATTTCGTCCATACAAAGTTTTTTGCCACGCCCACTTTTTGGGGGCGTTTTTAGCAAAAAACGCTTTTCGTCCAAATTTTAAAACTTTCGAAAAAATTTTTGATGCAAATACTTCCGCAATGGTAATATAAACATTTTGTCTATAGATCATTTTCACCTACGCCCACATTTTGGGGGCGTTTTCTTACAAAAATCATTTGTATACCCCATCCCAAGGCATTAGCAATAGAAATACGTTGTTTTTTGTCGAACCACAAAAGATTTTGATAAACTGTCTGAGCAATATATTGTGACAATGTCATTTTCTGTATTTCATCGCCATAAGGCCTATATTTTGAGGATATTAATTTAAAGGATGGGATGGGATAGGGTATTCAACGATTCGCATAGCGGATTGTAGCCTCTCATATGTTTTTTTTAAATTTTATATTTTTATAAAATATAATACATATGAAAAATAAATTGCTGATTAGTCTAACGACTAGGCGCGATTCCTTGAAGACATACAAAAGTCAGTCTTCGGGAGGTTTTTTAGATCGGGTTAAAGTCCCTCTATTGCAGAAGGTTCCCTCGCGTTAAAACCTCTGCATTGTCTATCGATGATTGTTCCTTCCAGCGAAAAAAAAAAATGTTCCATTTGATTCTCTGCCAAATGTTAGACATGCGCAAGGAGAAACCGACCTCAATATATTGAAGTGTACAACAGGAGGCAGTTAAATATGTATCGGATTTATTGAAGTGGTTTCGGATTTATTACGAAATGAAGGACAACTGGAGTAAGAAATAAAAGTATCTTTAGGACAAAGCAACTACTTTTGAATTTCCATATTATTATTGTAAAGGGTTTTTCAACAGGGACGCTACAAAAGTAGAGCGACAGGGACAGCAAACGACGCCATATTTCTTGCCGCTCTTTTGGCATTTCTCTTCAGTAAGGTTTGCCATTTTATGATGGATAGATATACGAGCCAAAAACCAGTCGAAATTATTAAAATTTACTACCGAAATTCGGAGTCAGTGGCCTCAACGTTAAGAGCTCTACGTCCACTTTATGGTCGTCATAATCGTCCTAGCAGATCAACAATTGAGCGTCTAGTGAAAAAATTTTAATACACAGGCACACAGTACAAAATGTTCCCCTGCCAGTGAGACAAAGAAGTGCCCGTCGTGTCGAGAATATTGCTGCCGCTGAGGCTTCAGTTGAAGAAAGCCCAAATGTGTCTCTCACACGTCGTTCTCAAGCGTTGGGCATCTCTGTGACGTCGTTGTGACGAATTTTGCGAAAACATCTTGGCCTACATCCTTACAAGATTAAATTGACGCAAGAACTGAAGCCGCTTGACCACCAGAAGCGTTGTATGTTCGTGAATTGGGCTAAGCAACAACTAGAAAATGATTCAGATTTTCATCGAAAAATCATCTTCAGCGATGAGGCTCATTTCTGTCAGTCATCATTGCATCCCGAAAAAAATAAGGTTTGGTTTATGGGCCGGCGGCGTCATTGGGTCGTACTTCTTCCGTGATGATCAAGACTGGCACGTTACTATGAATGGGAATCGCTACCGTTCAATGATAACCGAATATTTTCGGCCCCAATTGGATGATATGGACTTGGAGGACATGTGGTTCCAACAGGACGGTGCCACAAACCACACAGCGAATGTCACAATCAATTTATTGGAAACCAAGTTTGGAGAACGTGTTATCTCACGAAATGGTCCAGTCGCTTGGCCGCCTCGGTCGTGCGATTTGACGCCGTTAGACTATTTCCTGTGGGGCTGCGTCAAGTCTATGGTCTATGCCAACAAGCCAGCGACGATTGATGAACTTCGTACGAATATCGAAAGTGAAATTGCAGCAGTATCGGCCGATTTATGCTTAAAAACCGTCAAAAATTGGGTTCAGCGTTTGGACTTCTGCAAGCGTGCCCGTGGTGACCATGCAAAAGAAATCGACTTCCATACGTAATGGCATCGAACGTACTTTCATAGGAATAAAGAATTTCATTGATATCAAAAACCGTTTTTGTTTTATTTAAAAAAAATTTGTAGCGCTCTTATTGAAAAACCCGATATAATAGATAGCTATATAAAGGGTGTTTTAAGAGACAAGTTTAAGTTTATTGGCATAGACCAAACATTTGACGTACCCAAAAAAAAAAAAATACTCCAAAGGTGTCAAATCACGCGAATGAGGTGGCCATGCACAGGTCCATTTCTTGAGATAATTTGGTCACCAATCATTTGGCTCAACAAAAGCATGGTTGCACGCGCTTTATGGCATGTTGCGCCATCCTGTTGGAACTATTTCTCCTCCAAATTTTTCCCAATGACATGAGGAGCTGTTCTGCTGTACTTCATGGATTGAGAAGTGGTGTAATCAAATAAGATTTTTGAGGATAAGCCGAATCACCAGTTTTTTTTTTTCAAAGACTATTAAATGAAAAAAAAAAGTTCCAACTCAAACCCAACCAGGAAACTTACCCAACAGGAAACATTCTGCGTGGCCACTTGATTGTCTTTCCAAAACATTTCGTATCCTGGAATTACTGAAAATTATTGCGTCATGAGTAGATCCAGGCCATCTAGCCACCACATTTGTAAATATCATTTTAGCGTTGCAAATCGCCTGAACGTTTATGGAGAAATAACCTTTTCTGTTTCGAAAAACGTCTGCATCGAGCCCACCTTAATGTAATATTCATATAGATTTTTTTTTAACATGAGTGCCGTCAATGGCTCCAATT
This sequence comes from Rhingia campestris, assembly GCA_932526625.1. Classification (NCBI taxonomy): domain Eukaryota; kingdom Metazoa; phylum Arthropoda; class Insecta; order Diptera; family Syrphidae; genus Rhingia; species Rhingia campestris. Next base: position 171,976,619 of record OW052182.1, read on the forward strand.
ACGTTTGGAAACGATGCTATTTCAAAAAAAATCGCGTTTGGTTTTTGAAATATCAGCTGGAGCTTCAGGAAATTTTATAAAATCATTTCCAAGTCAAGCTATTGCTCTCGAAACATTCAACACCACTCTCGAAACTGTTGAGAAATGCATTCCACCGAAATAGGCTATACCTACTTAAGAGATGGTTTCCCGTTGCAAAAAAAACGCAAAGCAACCTAAAGTTGGTTAATAGGAGCGGTAGAATTTTTCCTGGAAAGGAAAACATATAATAAAATTTGTACCTGTTGGATGGACATTCTAAAGATGATTCTATCCTTTGTTAGTCGAAATCTTTTGTAAAAAGAAAGCTCATCAAAAGAGTAAAAATATTCATTTCTTTCGTAAATTTGGCGAGGAACTCCTATTTCTAGAATTTCAAGAACTTCCACGTCATCTTCAATCAAGTCCGACAATTCAAAATCCATTTTTTTCCTAGTGGTCAATTCATTATTCTTGACAGAAAGCGCCTAAATAACAGTACATGTAAATTTATGTTTGGCATAACTATCTAAGGGGCCACTTTTTCGACCACCTAGGTTATGTTCAACATAGCGATTTCTATGTTTCAATTTACGATTGGGGCAAAGCACGGGCCTTAGATACGTCTACAGCAGTGATTACTTCTTATGTACGCACGGTACGGACTCGATTTGGATTAATATTATCAAAAAGAGTAAATTGAATATTGAATCTATCCACAGTATTGCGTATTAGCTGTGAAGTGCTTGACGAAGTGCTTTATAAGTTTGGCGAACAGAGCATGAAATTTGGAGATAAATTCAAACGATTTAACTTCTAGTTAAGTGATTCCATCGTGATTTTCCAAAGTACCTATACTGAAAATAAAAGTCTGACACACTTCATTTATATGACAGTTATACATATCGGAAGTTTTATACATCTAACAAAAACACCTTTTGGAAATGACAACAGGTCCTCAATTAATAGATTTTCTTTTGACTAGAACCCATTTAAACGGGTGTTTATGTATCCGTTCTAGATATGTACATTTTTGCGATATTAATTGATTTTAGCATAACCTATGAAATGATATCAACTGATCGGTTTGTATTTGAAGGCATAATAAAAATCATTTGAACCTCACTTCGTAGTATGACAGAATTAATTTTGTGATATTATACGCAATTTTCGTAGTAGATCGTTGGTTGCGTATACTTAACATTCTTTTCTATAGATCCAGTTATAGCAAACATTGAAAAACATCATTGGATTACAAAACATGATAGAACTGAAATTTTACTTCAGAAGTTGGTTATAGCTACCAATGGAAAATTCTGTCATTCAAATCCCCACTATGAGGGAACAACCACCGGACAGAAAGACTAACAGACCGACGCGATATACGGAATTTCAAAAAAATTCCGCTATCATCCTAATGTTAGAATCAATCAAAATCTTGAGGTCAAAGTTTTTACGAAAACTATACCTTTCAGTTTTTAAGAAAAAGTTAAAAAAGTATGAGTGACATATCATGGACATATTTTATTGGTTGCAAAGCTCTATCGAAGCCATTATGTATGAAATATAACATTGTTTAGAGTTAAAGCCGCGCTTTATCTGGGTGACGCGCATCCGAAATGTTAAATTTTTCCATGACTCTGGCGCATAAATCAGACTGCATAGTTATATTGGCTTCGAGGGCCTCTGTGGTTTGTGACTTATTCACATAGATCTGCGACTTCAGAAAACCCAAACAATAAGAAGTCTAACGGGGTCAAGTTGCACGTTCACGGTAGCCAGTTCGCTTCACCTCCATGTAAGATGACCATTCCCTCAAATCAATCTTTAAGAATTTCCTATGTGGTGTCAATTGTGTGGCACGTAGCACCCATCAGATTGCAACCACATTACGTTGGTGTTCATATCATTCAATTCAGGACAAAGGAAGTTTGAAATCATAGACCTATAGCGTTCGTGGATTAATAGTTTTGTTTGTTGACGTATCAATTCGATAATAATTAGTTTCAAACTGCTCCAGAGCCCATTCATCATCGAGAGGAAGAGAAGACATCTTTAGCAGTACTGTCGGAAAATATAGCCTACACGACAACTTCGTCTGGAAACGGACTTAGGCTAATTGACTTCGCTACGGAACGAAATGCCACTATAACCAGCACACGGTTTCCTCACCTCGATAAATATAAGGGGACATGGCGGTCTCCAGATCAACGAACAGTAAACAAAATTGATCACATTGCGATAGACAACAGGCACGCATCCAGTATTTTGGTGTCCGAACATTCCGAGGGGCTAACATCGACTCGGACCACTACCTTGTTGTAGCCAAGGTAAGGATGTGGATATCCACCACGCCACAAAAAAGCAGAAAAACTGTGAAAAAATTTAATGTCGAAAGACTGCAATCGCCAGAGACCGCCAAGAACTTCGCGCAACGCGTATCCCTTAACCTCTTGACTCACAACACACCACCAGCATCTAATGTCGAAGAACAATGGCAACGATGCCAACAAGCGATTAGATCAGCCGCAACTGATGTGCTAGGTTTCTCGCGGCCACCAGCAAGAAACCCCTGGTTTGATTAGGCAAGGAAAGTCCACAATCGATCAAATCTTCACACTTCGGCAGATCCTGGAAAAAACCCAAGAAGTCCAAATCGATACCCACCACCTATTCATCGATTCCAAAGCCGCATACGACAGCATTTATAGAGACGAACTATACAGAGCCATGTCTAGTTTTGGTATACCGCCCAAACTCTTCCGTTTGTGTAGGATGACGATAGAGAATTCTCGCTGCACCATCAGTGTCGGAAACGACCTCACCGACTCATTCGATACCAAAAAAGGATTTAGGCAAGGCGATGCGCTGTCATGTGACTTCTTTAATCTGATTCTTGAGAGGTTTGTGCAAAACTCCAAAGCCAACACCAGAGGCACAATTTTCCAAAAGTCGGTGCAACTACTAGCATACGCTGACGATATTGACATCATTGGTAGGACTCAACGTGATGTCATAGCCACGTTTGCTATTATAGAGAAGGAAGCGGCAAAAATGGGTTAAGCGGTAAATGAGGGTAAGACTAAGTAAATGCTGTGAACACGAAAGGACACACAACATCGACGAATTGGACAGAATGTCACCATTGACAGATATAACTTTGAGGTAATACGGGACTTTGTCTACCTCGGCTCCTCTATTAACTCTACCAACAACATCTCATCAGAAATCAAACGAAGAATTACTCTTGCCAATCGCTGTTTCTTCGGGCTAAGAAGGCAATTTAGTAGTAAAGCCCTCACTCGAACTACTAAGGAGATCCTATATAAGACCCTGATTATCCCAGTCCTACTCTACGGCGCTGAAGCATGGACCGTATCAAAAGCGGATGAAGAAATCCTTGGTCGAATCGAGAGAAAAATTCTTCGAAAAATCTTCGGTCCCGTTTGCGTTGACGGGCTATGGAGACGAAGATTCAACCACGAACTATATGAGCTGTACAGCGACATACCCGTAGTCAAAAAACTCCGCATTGGACGTTTAATATGGACAGGACATGTAGAACGAATGGACACCAATACCCCGGCTCGCAGAGTCTTCGATTCCCAGCCAGACGTCGGACGCAGTAGAGGAAGACCTCGCCTTAAGTGGAGCGCACAAGTGGAAACCAACCTCAACCAACTTGGAGTGCGCAACTGGAGGCAGTTAGCTAAGGACCGGGCTAATTAGAGAGGCATGTTGGTTGAGGCCCAGGTTCCTCCCGGTCTGTAGCGCCACTTAAGTAAGTAAGTAAGTTTTTAGCTTTTTCCATTTAACTACAAGATAAATAGTTTAATATCAAGAAATCAAACTACAGACTAACAAACGATACATAATGTCAAACAGCAAGGATTATAAGGCTTATGTTGTCGAATTTGGCCTTGATGCGTATTGTTACAAAGCGTTCGCTAATGTCTTGAAAACATAAGACTTCATGCCTATGTCTGGCACCTATAACAAATCCGCATCCAAATAGTCGCTGTTTCTGCTCACTTTAACACGGTCCATAGTAGATGTCACAGTTTTCCATCCTCTTTTTGCCCGGCACATCCCATCGTATTTCCTGGATGGCAGTAATGTCTGCTTTGTAGCAGTTTAGGGCTTCCGCTAGTTGTTCGCCTGCACCTCTCCTGTTTAATGTTCTCACATTCCAGGTGCAGATACGAACGTCGTTGTCCTTTTTTCGTTTAGCATGGTCGTCAACAATAATATCAGTCCTTTCCGATACTATTGGTTGCTTCGTACCAATATTTTTTTTTCCGTGGATGGGTAGTTAACCCAAAGCACAACCCCCAACCTAGAGGGCCAGGCCCTTGTTTTGACCCTAGGACAGCGGGCCGGAAAAAATACCGATGTCAGTAGCCCATTTGTGGGGTATCAGCGCTGCCGTTGACCCATTGAGGGCTCTTCCGCCACAAACTCTTTTCCAATACCCTGGCTCAGTATTGGAAATCCCTAAAGACCTGGTATTCAAATATGTCGAAGCAGCTCATATAGGGTTTTCACTACCAGTTCGAACAAACTGGAGCTGTAGATGCCACCGTTGGCTCCATCTAGGGAATTCCTCCGTTGCCGCCTGAGAGTGAGTGTCTTAGTGAGAGGACACTCCTCCCCCCTCTCTCGTTTGCTGCCACCAACGACCTTCCACTGGGGTTCAATACCCCATCTCCAGTCGAGGTACTAGGCACCCACCAGTCACCAGCGTGGAGGTGAGAGTAGGAGTTGATAGTGAGAGGCTAGAGTGAGAGCGCTTCTGTCCTCATATAATCGCATCACTATCCTTAAGCTCCGGCACACAGATAAAAAGCGAATGTTAAAATTTTCTGCCATTTTCTAATTATATGGTCGGTATTCATAGGCTTTTTTACGTTAATCAGATAGATTCTAATGCTTTCACTGAAACTATGTCTGTTAGGACTTCACCGATATCACGTTACACTTCAGCCGCACATGGTTTCTTTGAAATGCTTCAATTTTTAGAAAGGCGAAATGATATGATCGAGTTGAGAATTTTGGAGAAGATGGATGTTTTCATTGCAGAGTCCGTTTTGAAATTAACTTGTGTAGATGTGATGTGAGAGAACCATTCGGGCATTCATTTTGTATGACTGGAGTAGTTATCTGGAAGTTATACTGAGTTTCTGGGTTATATTTACTTAATTTCCAATGAACCAAATAGCGATTATATTGGGGGTCACTCCTTCGCATAAACTGTTAGGCCTACTCATGGTGGTAAAGTCAGAGGTGGAGGAATGAAACTAAGAGTTGGAAAGAGTTGGTCTCCAAGGTATGGTGCGCGCTAACACCTGAATGGCTGACAAAGTGCCCAGTTGTTAGCGGAAACTCTAAATACCAGGGGACCTCTAGTTAAAATCAAATTTCCCCTTTCCTGTATATAGGGGGTGAGTAATGTGTAACATCTCTGCCCTCTTACTCGATGGCAATTAAAGCAATCTTCTGTCGAAATAAAATCTAAGCCTGTGAAGCATTGTAGTGAAGAGCTAAGGTTTCTTGGCATCCAACAAAATGTTAAGACGTACACCCCTTACCTCATCAACCCACCAACCTAACCTAAACTAATTTGGTCGGTCTTTTCTGTCATGCTCAGGAGCTTTGTGATCGTTTTGATTGTAAGAAAACTCTCAGCTCAGTCTTTCAGCTAGGCAAGCTCAAGCTGTGGACTGTTTCTCAAAGTTTATCTTTAAGGGCACTATATGTATAATGTTGTGTTGCGAAGAGATGGTTCTTAGAGCTTCGCTTATGCAGTTGCTAGCTGATCTTCAAACTTAACCATTAAGAATTCTTTTTGAGGATGTTTCTATATCCGTTCTATACTATAATTCTTTGTGATCCTCCCAGACAGGGTTTTTACTGTGATAAGGTTCTCCGCCGAGTCTTTCTTCTGAACCTTTAAACTTAACCCTGAAGATGTTAGTGTTGCTGTTTCTAGATCCGTTCACCAGATGTAATACAACACTATGATTGAGATGATTGTCACTTAAAGCCAGAAAGTGGTGTGTAGTTTATGCCCGATTAAAATTTTTCATTCGTGAGGTTCTTAATAGGAATAAAGGTTTTGAAGAACATGCTGATGATCAATAGGGGTAGTCATAATCAAAACAAAGGAATTAATAGCACGTCCTTTATTATTTTTGGAGCTTTTTTAACCTGCTTTCAAATTGCAGGTCGGTTTTTATGAATTTCTTTGTGCTTTCAAATCTGCACGTTTTCGACAAACAAAATATAAGAACTAACAACTTTCTTGACCTCCCACAAAATGCACGACCCTATTGTATTCCATCATCAGAGTTGGTACACATCCATTTGACAAAATTCCATTTCGAAATATTTCATTCGACATCACATCTGCCCACTCCCTTATTCCAGCAAAGTACACTCACCACTTGAAGACCCTTAATGCCCTGCGCTGCTAAAATTGGCGGCATAAATCTGAAAGAAAATCACAAGACAATATGCCACCACCAAATGGTAAAGAATAATATCCCTTCCACGGTCTATATGTGCGGCGGTTCATGTAGGTGGATCTCAGCCGGGACTAGCAATGGCCAGACCATTGTTTATCCATTTGGCTGCTGCACCTGAACTTTGCGCCACATTACATAAACATGGAAATCCCCATATTGTTATCGAAGGCTTTTCAGCTCTATTGTTACCACATTTTGGCGCGGTGCAGACGTTTTTGTGTAGGAAGATTTCGGATTTTGGCAACCGCTGCTGGTGGCACGGCTGCGCAGTATCTCGGCAGTCGTTGGCGATGCTGCGCTGCTTGTTGTCGTCACACAGATGGTGAGAAATTGTGAAATTATTATTCCTTGCGGTGACACAAAGAACGAATTGCGCTGCATTTGTGATTTATGTGCCGTGTGGCAAGTGTAAATGGTTTATCCAATTAAAAAATTGTATTTTGATTCTGTTTTCGATTTTTTTTTTGTTCTCGTCTGCAGCATCGATCTGCCGCCACCCGAGAACTGGAGGAGGTACCCGACTTGTAGTCTGAGTCACACTCAGCAGGCAAATATTGTTCGGAGGTTGTGTTGAAGTATGGCCAGGCTTATGCTTATTCATGGGAATTCAATTAAAGCATTTGTTCGGGCTTCCCACTCACACTGGGTAGCGATTATTAAGATTAATTTGATTTCGACAAGTGCAAGTAGTTCGGCGCCAGACAGTTGAGAATAAATCGATTTTTATAAGCTGAATAGTGCGGAGGGCAATTGCACTGGTCGGGTATAGTATAAGACATTTCGTCAGCTTCTATAAATGGCTGATTATGTTTTACTACTAACAGGGGTTATTGCTTTTTTAAGAACGGTTGGGATTAGAACTTTGTATTTAAGTATTTTTCAAACGTTGTCTGTTTTTTTTTCAAAAAAAATTGGGTCAAGGGGGCATATATATATATTCGGCGCTATCGAATTTTGGGCCGTCTATACCTACTTTTCACCCAACACCAAAGACACAATCTTCCACAAACATCTGAATTACTATAAGCTGTGCCCCATAGGATCTTTCTACTGCGAATATGAGGTAATTAAATGGCTTATTTGGAGTAATAGTTTAAGTCCCTAAAACCAATCAGCCCTATCGAAAAGCTGTTCGGAATATTTCTCCGACATTTTGTATCGCATTCCGGCGAATTGCGTTGAAGTGCGTTCAGGTGCATGTTTCGTACAATTATTGACAGCTAAGTGTAATTCTTTTTCCGATTTCCTCCGACACAATTTCTTCGCGGAATTTATTTACGAATTGTAGTGAAGTGAAGTCGTCGCACCTGTGTAGTATTTTTTTTTTCGATGACACATACCTCGAATGGAATTTGAACCTCCGACAAAGTATGCGTTGCGGAAAATTGTCCGCTCCGACGGATACCTCGTTGTGGCTGATTGGTTTTAAGGACTTAAACTACAACTGCAAATAAGCATTTTAATTACCTCATTTTCGAAGTAGAATGATCCTATATATACAGCGTATAGTATATTTAGGATCATTCTATAGGTTTGTGGAAGATTGTGTCTTTGGTGTTGGGCATAAAGTATATGTATAGATGGCCCAGAATTCGAGGTTAAGATTGATTGAGATTCTTATGATTTGAGTTTACCCGAAACCAGTATTGTTTTTTGTGTCTGGAATCTGGAGTCTATGATCTGTTGTCTGTGATCTGGAGTTTTTTGTTGATAAGGGAGTCACAGCGGCTGTGGTGGACTACAGTGGCGGTTTTTCGAATTGGATTCCTTTCAATTTTTAAAATTCATAAAAAAAAATTCAGATCTGTTGTTCTAAAAATATGTCTCTATAAAGGAGTTCTAATGATGTTGATAAAATTGAAAACTAAGCTTCATTTACTACTTAAAAAACGATGGCATAAAATATTTTTAGCCTACGCTAACTGCTCCAGTTGCGCACTCCAAGTTGGTTTCTACTTGAGCGCGCCACTTAAGGCGAAGTCTTCCTCTTATGTGTCCGACGTCTAGCTGGGAATCGAATACTCTGCGAGTCGGAGTATTCGTTCTACATGTCCTAGCCATCTTAAACGTCCAAAGGGGGGTTTTTGACTAGGGGTATGTCGCTGTACAGCTCGTATAGTTCGTGGTTGAATCTTCGTCACCATAGCCCGTCAACGCAAACGGGACCGAAGATTTTTCAAAAAAATTTTCTCTCGAAACGATCAAGGATTTCTTCATCCGCTTTTGATACGGTCCATGCTTCAGCGCCGTAGAGCAGGACTGGGATAATCAGGGTTTTATATAGGATCTCCTTAGTAGTTCGAGTGAGGGCTTTACTACTAAATTGCCTTCTTAGCCCGAAGAAACAACGATTGGCAAGAGTAATTCTTCGTTTGATTTCTGACGTGATGTTGTTGTCAGAGTTAATAGCGGAGCCGAGGTAGAAAAAGTCCCGTACTACCTCAAAGTTATATCTGTCAATGGTGACGTTCTGTCCAATCTTCGATGTTGTGTGTCCTTTCGTGTTGACAGCATATAATTAGTCTTACCCTCATTTACTGCTAAACCCATTTTAGCCGCTTCCTTTTCTATACTAGCAAACGTGGCTATGACATCACGTTGAGTCCTACCAATGATGTCAATATCGTCGGCGTATACTAGTAGTTGCACCGAATTTTGGAAAATTGTGCCTCTGGTGTTGGCTCGGGAGTTTTGCACAATCCTCTCAAGAATCAAGTTGAAGAATTCACATGACAGTGCATCGCCTTGCCTAAATCCTTTTTTGGTATCGAATGTGTCGGTGAGGTCGTTTCCGACCCTAATGGAGCAGCGAGAATTCTCCATCGTCATCCTACACAAACGGACGAGTTTGGGCGGTATACCAAAACTAGACATGCCTCTGTATAGTTCGTCTCTATAAATTCTGTCGTATGCGGCTTTAAAATCGATGTAATGGTGGTGGGTATCGATTTGGACTTCTTGGGTTTTTTTCCAGGATCTGCCGAAGTTTGAAAATTTGATCGGTTGTGGACTTTCCTAGCCTAAAACCACACTGATAAGGGCCGATCAGGTTGTTGGCAAACGGTTTCAGATAGGATTAATGGCAATGTTGACGAGGCTTATGCCTCTGTAGTTGGCGCATTTCAGAGGGTATGCTTTTTTGTGGATCGGGCAAAGTATGCTGAGGTTCCATTCTTCAGGCATACTTTCATCCGACCAGATCTGGCTTATGAGTAGGTGGATGTTACTTACCAAGTCATCTTCACCGGCTTTATAAAGCTCTGTGGGAAGGCCGTCATTTCCGGCAGCCTTATTAACCTTGAGTTTAGATATTGCTAATCCTCACTTCACTTATGTTGGGTAGTTGGTAGTTGTCCCTGTCGTAGCCAATATAAAATGGTTTGTTCTGCCGGACAGCGGAATGTTGTTCGTCGTCGCCGTTAAACAGTCTTCAGAAGTGGATCTTAAATATCCTCAGCATCGACTGTGTCTCAACTACGAAATTTCCTTTTTCATCTCGACAGGATTCTGTTCTAGTCTTGTTTTATACTTTGGTAAAACTTGGGAACATCATTCCTGGAGTGACACCTCTCTATATCCTCGATCGCGCTTTTCTTGCTCTTTTTTCTTCTTTCTGAAAAGCCCGTGTTCTTCCCTTTTTCTTTGCCTATAGAGCTCATTGGCAGCTCTCGTCTTCACCTGCAACTTAGCCTTGTAGACCTCGTTCTGGGCTGCGAGCATTTGTCGGCATTCCTCATAATACCAGGGGTTTCTTGCTGGTGGCCGCGAGAAACCTAGCACATCAGTTGCGGCTGATCTAATGGCTTGTTGTCATCGTCGCCATTGTTCTTCGATATTAGATGCTGGTGGTATGGTAAAGGGATAGCAACGCGAAGGCCTTGGTGGTCTCTTGCGATTGCAGTCTTTCGACATTACATTTTTTTCACAAAATGTTTGTTTTGTTTTGAAGTGTTCGATATCCGCATTCTTACCTTGGCTGCAAGAAGGTAGTGTTCCGAGTCGATGTTAACCCCTCAGTATGTCTCAACATCAAAAACACTGGATGCGTGTCTCTTGTCTATCGCAATGTGATCAATTTGGTTTACTGTTGGCTGATCTGGTTACCGCCATGTCCCCTTACGGATATCGATGTGAGGTAACCGTGTGCTGGCTATAGTGGCATTTCGTTCCGTAACGGAGTCAATTAGCCTTAAGGTGCCATCACACCATGCAAGGAAAGTGCTCGCAGCAAGTTTTCCGTTTTGATTTGCCATTTTCAGTTCGGCTTCATTTCTTATTTTCTCGAAAATTGATGCAAAATGGAAAGTTAGGAGGTTGGTGAAGATTTTTGTGGTGATCATATTGTGTTTGAATAAGTAGCACACAAATATTCTAAAGACATAAAAAAACGTATGAGAAGGTAACAATCCACTGTGCTAATCATTGAATACCCTACCCAATTTCATCCTTAAATAAACAACCCCCAAAAAGTGGCGTGTCACCACATCTTGTTCAGAAAGATTATTTTAATCTACTCTTATGATTCTACAAAAAAGGACGTTTTTCTATGGGATATGTTTTACAAAGGGGTTTTTTTTAGGTACCGCCACCCAAAAATTGGGAGTGGGTTAAAATGATTTACGACGAAATGTTGATGGTATTATTCTCGAAATATTTTCATCAAACGTTTTTTCAACTTTTCAAACATTCCATCTATTTTTCACTGCAAAGCAGGCGCGACCTTCGAACTGTCAAATAACTATAAACACACAATGCAAACTTTTTAGTTTTGCTTCAAAAACCAGGTTGCTTAGTGGAAATTTAACACCTTCGCTTGCAAGCAATCGAAAAACTTGAAGCTACATACCGTGCAAGTGGCAAGCGCTTGCTACAATTGATTTGCTTGAAAGCAAAGGCTTGCATGAACAAGTCACACCATGCAAGCCTCCGTTGTGCAAGCGGTTGCTTGCAAGCATATCACTTTAGCAAGCGCTTGCATGCAAGGACTTTTCGGGTCGTCACACCATGCAAATTGTGCTTGAAGCAAGGATTTTACTTGCTGCGAGCACTTTCCTTGCATGGTGTGACGGCACCTTTAGTCCGTTGCCAGACGTGTTGTCGTGTAGGCTGTATTTTCCGATAAAACTGCTTAAGATGTTTTCTCTTCTTATACATTAAAATCTCCCAGCAAGATTTTTACATCGTACTTCGGTAGGCGCTCATAGGTTTGTCAAGGAGCTCAGCTAACCACGTCAAATTTTTGAAGACTTTTATTTTTAAAAATTTTAAACGATTACTAGAGCGGATTGTAGACTTCTCATATGTTTTTCTCTTCACTTTCTTTATTTTTATCGCGGTTTACAGCATTTTACATGTACACAAGGTTTGCCAAAAAGACATTTGTTCATAAAAAGATTATGTTTGTAGTAGAAAAATACATTGAATCTCCAAAAAAAAAATATTTTGAGTCGAATTTTTATGATTTTTTATGAAAATCGATAGTAAGTTATTGATGAAGTGGTCGCACCTTGATCTTCGGCTTAATACGAATCTAAAGACGTTAAAAAGGTTCAAATATATTTTTTATCGGACTTCCATCTGTAGGAAAATCGGGAAGCTTAAGAAAAAATTGACTTAGCACCTTCATCTTCAAAGCCCTTCAAATTTAATTATATCTTATGAATTACTGACCCAAGACTTTTCAATGTTTCACAAAAGCGTTTCTTTTTGATTTTGGAGTCATTTAGTCATTTATACACGAAATTTGAAATATTGATTATTAATTTATTTAATTTTAAAAATAAAAATATAATTAACGAAATTGAGATTCACTAAATAAAAAAATATATTACAATTGAAACTAAATTTTATTTTTTAATACCATCCCCGACTAGAATTTCCACGTTCATTTTGTTTGTAGGTCTTAGCACATTATATAAACAAATTAATTTAACTATGGCTTATGTAAAAATTAGATTATGAATTAATAAATAAACTTAAAATTTTAACCAATTTTATAACGAAGCAACAAATTATAAATTAATAAAAAAAATGTACACCAACATGAATGATGAACTGATTATAAATAACAACATAATTTTAAATAATTAAATAAGATATTAAATAAATAATAAAACGAATTATATAATATAGCTCATTAAATAAATAATTAAATAATTATATATTACTAAGAGTAATTGATAAAAAATAGTTCAATTAATTTAAAACATAAATAAATGAAAACTAAATATAAAAAAAAAACATTTCTTTAAAACTCAGCACTGGACCTAGCATGCACAATTACTGTTGCCATGTTTATTCAACAGTGACATCCTTGAAAACGACTTATTACAGACTTTACAGACGAACTTCCTAACCTCAGCATGTATTTGCTGGTGGGCTCTTAAATTAGAGGAATCAGCGAATGATCGATTACAATCGGTGCATGAAAAGGGTTTCTCACCAGTATGTGTGCGAATGTGTCCTTGCAATTGCCATTGATGGGGAAAAGCCTTTCCACAGATGGGGCACTTGCAGGGTAACGTGTGGGTTTTAGTATGCATATTAAGAGCTCCTATTGTGGGGTAAGATTTTCCACACTCCTCACAGGCATGTTGTTTGTTCTCTTGGTTGCATTTGGCTGCTGCGCAGTGGTACTGATGCTTGTATAGCCTGGGTAAGGTAGAGTACTGCTTGAAACATTTTTCACACTCGAAATTGGAGTTGACTAATGTTGGTGGTTTTTCGAATTTAAGTGAAAGATTTTCCGGTTCGGATTCTGATGAATAGGAACTTGGTGTTGGTGGATTTTCGAATTTAACAGAAAGATTTTCCGGTTCGGATTCTGATGAACTTGGGCTCGTCGGTGGTGTGATAGCGTTAGTGAATGTTGACGTCGCTGATGGTTGGCCCAAGGAGTTCCATCCTGCAGTCATTTGGTTGAATGGTATGAATCCATTTGAGTAACTATTGCTGGATGAGTTGACTCCCCGCAGATGGATATTTTGACAATTCATGTCGAATGACTCTTCATTTTCGGTGCACATTGGGGACTCTAAGTAAGACTTAGGTTTATCCACTCTGCTTCGTTTGTAGACCGAGTTAAGGACGATGTCTTGTATGACGGCACAAACAAACAAATCTACAGCTTTGCGTTTGATGGACAAATCCTTTGGTTGGTCGTAAAATTCAGCCGAATCGATGTCATGTTCTTCGCAGAAGGCTGGGAGTTTCTTGATTGAGGAGTTCTTGTAGGTATCCATTTTCTTTTTAAATTTCCAGCGTCCTGTTATACTTTTTGTAGATATTTCCACTTTGAACTATTTTCTGCGAGTGATACGATTCTGATATGTGCGATTCCTTTTATATCAGTGGTACCAAAATATTTCTCACTAATGTGTCCTTAAATCTACCTGCGAGGGTACATGAACAGGAAAAATATCCCCGGTTGCTCCTACTACTAGAAAAGGGATGCAGTGCATATACCACATCGGTGCAGATGTCTTTTGTGTACGGTATACTCTTAATACAAATTGCTCCTTGGAAACGATCTTATAACATATCTCCCCCTCTACACATGCTTAACAATTTCCTATGTGCATTACTAGCACGTGATCGTGATGGTTTTAAGAGGTCCATCTGTCAACTACCAGCTTGCAATTCGGCATCTGTAGAATGTTATGCGTTCCGCCAAATTAGTAGTGAGGGTTACCTTGACTCTTGACATTGATTTTTTTCAGGCCTCCTTCCACTTTATAACTGACTCTCCAGCAGCACCGCCGAACTCGAATTCTCGAATTCTTTCCAAATGTATGCATCTGATTAAGTGGACGCATGACTCATTGATTAAACATTAATTTATCACATCGCGTTCGCCGAAATGGAACATGTTCATTGCGAAAAGCTCCGCGGCATACCTGACCAAACACAACCACCAACACCAGCAGTTGTGGTGGCCCCACCTTCTCTCTTACACGATGTCAAGTCCATTCAACCTGATCGCGCACAACATGAATTCCATTTCATTTAAAATTCCAAATAATTCACCTCCACCTTGAAAGTGGAGAAGCAGCTCTGTGGCGGGCAACGCGACGGTAAGCCAACAGGTTGCGCGCACCCAACCGCACACAAAATCTCAATCGTCGTCGCAGCTTCAACTTCAAGGGTAATAGCTTTATTGTCGGACGAGCATCCTTCGACACTCCAACTCTGCATACACATAGATACACCCGCCAGAAGATGAAGAACTAAGCAAACAGCAATGACATCAACATGGCCGCTGCTCCGCCCGCCCCAATGATCCGATTCAAGGAGACTTCTCCTAGGTCTAACTACCCCCTATTAAGATATTCGATAATGTCCAGCGTGCCAAAAGCTTTAGCTCAAGCGCATAGAGTGGATATATGCAAAAAGAAACGCGCTGCACATGGGTCCACCAGTTGTCGTAGTCGATGTCGTCGTTGTCGTCGCGCCGGTCGGCAGGGCATCTCTCCTCCACACGGCTTCACTCCACGGGAATATTTGAATATGATAATCGCGTCGTGAAGTTGTCATTTTACAAATTTTAACACGGTGCTTAACATGGTCATAAGCGAGAAATAAAACGAGTTCAGCTCACAAGCAATGGAGATGCGCACTCTCCAGATTGGAGGACGGCGCGGTCTCAACACTGGCACCCCCTCCCGACGGATGCATGCGCGCATATTGTCATTTAGAGGCCATGAAGTGGCAGTATCACTGCCATGGCCAGGATGACATTATAAACTTTCAGCTGTGAGACCTAAGCGCGCTGAGATACTGTGGGACAGAGAGATCTCAAAGTGAAAATAACAATGTCCAGGCGCGCGCGCGCATGCGGAGAAGATGCGGAGATCCAGCTAGAGATGCGCGAGCGTGATGAAGGAGGGCGCTCTTTGTTTTTGTCTACCTGTTACTGTGGCCAAATAGGTTTGCATATGCGATGTGGGTCTGTGTGTGCAAGGAATAAAAAAAAAAGGGAATCATCAACGTTGGGAAGGCTCTCAGCCCCACCACCCTCTGTGGCCGATGCTTTATGAATTCAATTTAAGGAAAACGTGTCGCCGAAATGATATTTCTTTCGTGTTCCACGTATTTTTTATTAGTGTCATTTCGTAGACATAAAAACATGTTGCACGGATGTTGGAATCATCGGCATACATATATACAACATACGGTATGGTGTGCCGCGCAGATACGAGTATTATGACATAATGTCAGTTCATGTCGCTTAGGGAAGACACGAAGAGTGCGCGCAGACGAAACTTCGTGACTTTTTAGTGTTTTGCATTTGAGTTGTTTCTGAAGCCGTTGGCCAGGCTTCATTGCGTCGTGTGGAACGCATTTTTCTTTATGGTTACACCATCATGCCATCGAGGAATGAGGTACCTTTTTCGGGGTTATTCTAAGGCTGATTGCGGCTCTGGTAATGGAAATCAATGACAAGTGATCAATAAATGGTTTCTCGAATGCGTGAGGGGAAAGTTTTTTTTTATTGTCACTGAATCGAGAAGAGTGGATAAGTGAAAACGATTTTAATGGGGGATTTCCAGAAGCAAAGGTTATGGCATTATCAGAGAAGAATTTCGGAAAAAAATGTCTCCAATTTTTGAGGAGAAAT
Source organism: Rhingia campestris (assembly GCA_932526625.1). Classification (NCBI taxonomy): domain Eukaryota; kingdom Metazoa; phylum Arthropoda; class Insecta; order Diptera; family Syrphidae; genus Rhingia; species Rhingia campestris. The sequence continues at coordinate 171,992,777 of OW052182.1, forward strand.
CTTGCTTCTGTTAAAACGTGACTGGGTAATGGATAAGAAGAGTTTCGTTTCTTCTGGCAACTGTTTGGATCATAATGCTTGTAAATTGGGCTACTATTAGAGGTCATTGAAACTTGTAGGGTTTACTAGCTTGGGGTTCTTCTGTGATTTTTTTATAGACAGGGTTGGATATAACTTAGGAGCAAATATACGAAAAGGTATCCCATTTTAGGACGATTAGGATAATAACTTCTCTGATGTAAGGCTAAAAAACTAAAAATGACAGAAAACCTAAAAAAGAGGTCCTCGAGATTTTGATGGTTAGATATTGTAGAGCGAGGATAGACTCTGATTGGCTTTAATAACTTGGCAATGTCCAGTGGTTGTAACTCTGACACCACATCAATAGTGTTTATATCATGGCGAAGAATAGCAACACTATAAGCATCCTGGTCAGAATGGCACGAAATACCTGGCCTGTTGTTCCAGGCGAACCTAGATGAACTGCTTCGACATATTCGGGCAACAGGTTATTTAGAATTTAGAGGATAAGTCAGGCCTGTTGAACAGAGATGGTGGCAGATAAAACGAACGGTCAACAACAGCGCTCAATCACGTAGTGGATAATGATGGATCCTTGTGCTAGGGGTATCTTATAAATTGGAATAGGCCCTCCAGATTGGGGTCCCATAAAAAAAATCATTATTACGAAGCAACAAATAGCATCGGAAACGTCTGATTTTATTGTTGACGATCCTGATAAACGACAAAAGGACACGGCGTTCGTATCTGCACCTGGAATGTGAGAACATTAAATAGGAGAGGTGCAGGCGTACAACTAGTGGGAGCTCAAACTGCTACAAAGCATACAATACTGCCATCCCGGAAATACGATGGCATGGGCCGAGCAAAAAGGGATGAAAAACTGTGACTTCTAATACGGACCGTGCTATAGTGAGCGGAAACAGCGACTATTTGGATGCGGATTTGTTATAAGTGCCACGCTTAGGCAAGAAGTCTTATGTTTCAAACACATTAGCGAACGCCTTGTAACAATTCGCGTCAAGGCCAAATACGCCTACATAGGCCTTATATGCACTCACGCTCCGACGGAGGAAAATAATTAAGGATTGCTTCTACGAGCTCCTTGACAAAACCTATAAGCGACTACCGAAGTACGATGTTAAAATCGTGCTGGGAGATTTTAACGCAAAGGTAGGAAGAGAAGACATCTTTAGCAGTACTGTCGGAAAATATAGCCTACACGACAACACGTCTGGTAACGGACTTAGGCTCATTGACTTCGCTACGGAACGAAATGCCACTATAGCCAGCAAACGGTTTCCTCACCTCGATTTCCATAAGGGGACATGGCGGTCTCCAGATCAACGAACAGTCAATCAAATTGATCACATTGCGATAGACAAGAGGCACGCATCCAGTATTTTGGATGTCCGAACATTCCGAGGGCTTACATCGACTCGGACCACTACCTTGTTGCTGCTAAGGTAAGGATGCGGATATCCACCACGCCACAACAAACCAGAAATACTGTGAAAAATTTTAATGTGGAAATACTTCAATCGCAAGAGACCGACAAGGCATTCGCGCAACGCGTATCCCTTTACCTCTCGATTCACACCATACCACCTGCATCTAATGACGACGAACAACAACCACCCGACCTAAGTGAAGTTAGAATAGCAATATCTCAACTCAAGCTTAACAAGGCTGCCAGAAATGACGGCCTTCCCGATGAGTTTTATAAAGCCGGCGGACACGACTTAGTAAGTAACATCCACCAACTCAAAAGCTAAATGTGGTCGGATGAAAGTATGCCTGAAGAATGGAACCTCAGCATCATTTGCACGATCCAAAAAAAAGGAGACCTTCTGAACTGCGCCAACTACAGAGACATAAATCTCCTCAACATCGCCTACAAGATCCTATCTGCCGTAATATGTGAACGCCTGAAACCGTTTACCAACAACCTGATCGGCCCTTATCAGTGTGGTTTTAGGCCAGGAAAGTCCACAATCGATCAAATTTTAACACTTCGGCAGATCCTGGAAAAAACCCAAGAAGTCCAAATCGATACCCACCACCTATTTATCGATTTCAAAGCCGCATACGACAGCATTTATAGAGACAAACTATAAAGAGCCATTTGGGCGGTATACCAAAACTAGGGTATACCGCCCAAAGTCGTCCGTTTGTCTAGCATGACGATGGAGAATTCTCGCTGCTCCATCAGGGTCCGAAAAGACCTCACCGACACATTCGATACCAAGGCAAGGCGATGCGCTGTCATGTGACATCTTTAATTTGAATCTTGAGAGGATTGTGCAAAACTCCCAATCCAACACCACAATCCAGGCACAATCTCCCATAAATCGTTGCAACTACTAGCATACGCTGACGATATTGACATCATTGGTAGGACTCAACGTGATGCCATAGCCACGTTTGCTAGTATAGAAAAGGAAGCGGCTAAAATGGGTTTAGCAGTAAATGAGGGTAAGACTTAGTATATGCTGTCAACACGAAAGGACACACAGCATCGACGAATTGGACAGAACGTCACCATTGACAGATGCAACTTTGAGGTAGTACGGGACTTTGTCTACCTCGGCTCCGCTTTTAACTCTGACAACAACATCTCATCAGAAATCAAACTCAGAATTACTGTTGCCAATCGCTGTTTCTTCGGGCTAAGAAGGCAATTTAGTAGTAAATCCCTCACTCGAACTACTAAGGAGATCCTATATAAGACCCTGATCATCCCAGTCCTGCTCTACGGCGCTGAAGCATGGACCGTATCAAAAGCGGATGAAGAAATCGTTGGTCGATTCGAGAGAAAAATTCTTCGAAAAGTCTTCGGTCCCGTTTGCGTTGACGGGCTATGGAGACGAAGATTCAACCACGAACTATACGAGCTGTACAGCGACATACCCCTGGTCAAAAAACTCCGCATTGGACGTTTAAAATGGCTAGGACATGTAGAACAAATTGACACCAATACTCCGGCTCGCAGAGTCTTCGATTCCCAGCCAGACGTCGGACGCAGTAGAGGAAGACCTCGCCTCAAGTGGCGCGCACAAGTAGAAACCGACCTCAACCAACTTGGAGTGCGCAACTGGAGGAAGTTAGTTAAGGACCGGGCTAATTGGAGAGGCATGTTGGTTGAGGCCCAGGTTCATCCCGGACTGTAGCTATGGAGCGGGCTAATTGGAGAGGCGTGTTGGCTGAGGCCCATGTTCATTCCGGACTGTAGCGCCACTCTAGGAAGTTAGTAAGGATCTTGTTGGGAAAACGACGTTAGGTTAGGTTCCATTCTTCAAGAATTCTTTCATCCGACCAAACTTTGCTTTCGAGTTGTTGAATGTTACTTACCAAATTATTTCCGTGGGCTTTACAATGTCCGACAGGAAGGACTTCATTTACCGCACTCTTGTCAAGCTTAAGTTTAGATATTGCTATCCTTACTGCACTTAGTCGGTTTTCCCTGTCGTCGCAAAAATTGATTGATTCGTTCTGCCTGACAGCAGTAGATTGTTCGACATCACCGTTAAACAGTCTACAGTGGTTCTTCCACATTATCTGCATCGACTGTGTCTCAACTACGTCCTTTCCTTGTTCATTTCAATAGGATTCTGTTCGCGATATGTATCCCTAGCTTCGACGAATATCTTTCCAGGAGTGGTTCCTCTCTTTTTTCACCCAATCTGATATCAAATTTCACCTCTTCCATTGGGTATCTTCCCATTATTGATCCAATTCTCTAGATAAATCCCAACACACCAGTAACAATGACAATTAACTTTGCATCCTTTTCGATTCCAATCTGGTATAGGTATGGTTATTCCGCGCTCTATTATACCTACCTCCAGTTGGCACAGTTAAGTCAGTCTCATATCGCAGCTTGGTTGGTTAATACGAGTATCCCTTTCGTTACATAATACCATGCGAAAGGTAAGCTCACCTCATTTATAAGCCGTCGTTGTCGACGACGTCACTAGATTTAACAAATGTACGCCAGCCAGTTGTCGAACTCCAAGGTATCGGGTGTTTACATAGTGAAAAGCGGACCAAATCAAAATTCAAAATCTACAAATCGGAGACAGTCGGCCACAAAATAAACAACCGAAACAAATCCAACCAACAACAACAACATTGGCAACAGCAACAGCAGCAACAACTCAACATGTTACAATTGCGGAAAAGCAAAAATCCAACATGAGTCGACAAGCCCAGACAGCTTTGTTAATCCAATTGGCAACACAGGTAATAATAAGTAACCCACCTGTGTGCGCGAGTGTATGTGCTGTTTTCAATTAATCGACGACATAAGCACCATGACCAAATCGATAGCTCAAGATCTCTATACCCCGGTACCCTGTGTGTACCCGCTAGTCCTTGGGCCTCGCCGCTTTGCTAAACAGAATTCGCCCAATAAATCGTAATTAATTAATGTCTCGGAATCAGCAGTAGTGTCGGCCTCCGAGATTTGGCCTAATCACTGATTTAGAGACCCCGGGCGTTCGTTTGAGTAAATACGAGCAACACCGAAAAAAAAAACAAAAAACAACCTCAACACGAAATGTATCTAGAGCTGTGGCATACATTCAACCTGTTGAACTGATATCGCATCGCAGCGATCTGTAACAGAGAACTCTCAAGACTCGAGCAAACCGCGATGTTAACAGCAAGCTGGCGAAAACTGGCACCCTGTGCCAGGATAACACCCAAAAAACATAACGAATGTCTGTCCGTCTGTCTGTCTGTCTATCTGCTTGTCCACTGATACCTACTGATACAAGCAACAACTCATGTTGCAATCGTATGAGTGGCGGACGCTGCAGTCGCTGTTTCCAGCCATCGTCGTCGTGCGGTGTTGTGATTAGTTATGTGGGGTTTTTGGGCAGATTTTTACACCACGATTACTGTTGGGGGCGCTTTGCAAATACGTTCGACTTACGCGGGTGTTTATCCCAAAGCTGCCCGCATGCACACAAGTATCTCACACAGGTGGATGTGTTGTAATTATTTCGCATTTTAATTAATTTCCTTATCTTAACACAGCGAGGAGGGCGAGTCGGCGGCAACACCGCGCGCCAGATGCAATGGCTGGGTCAGTGGTTTTTAACACCATTTCAGGGCGGGAGATCAACTCGCTTTCAGGGTTGCAAAATTTGTTTGCATTGCTTAGATCGTGATTTCGAAAGTTGAAATTTTCTGGTCGGTTTATCCGACAACAAGTACAAGCTAGGTACTAATCACGAGCTGAGTGTTAAAATTAAGCCAAACGGAATGCACAAAAAGTGTCTGCGAAAAGTCAGTGTTAACAGCGATGTTGTGATTGGATATGACCTGAACCCTGGGAAGGTGTGAAATATAGGTGCGGCGATTGGAGAGTGAAGTCGAAAAAATTCACTTTTGTAGGAATGGTAAGGAGAATGGGTCTTTTATTAAGAGGCATTGAGACTCATTTAGATTTCAGAGATGAATGCACTGTTATATCAACAAAAAAATGTTTTAAGCATTACAGGAAACCTTCTGATCTCCATCAATGACACGGCGACATCTATATACAAGATCCAGCCTGAGTTAAAATGTTAATATCTAACAATATTAAGCCAGGCTACGAAATTTTACAATAGACCAACATTTAACATTTTCAGATCCTGAAAAAAAGACAAACATTCAGCTTAAATGCATACCCTTCACTTATTGATCGATTTAAAAATCTGCCATGTCTAGTTGGAATGCCTTAAAAATTCAAACGTATCGGCAGAGAATTTTCCCTGATGTTCCAGAGTCAGAAAAAAACCATACCGATAACAAACAGGTTAAGCGTATGTGTAGATATTGCTATTCTAATTTTATTCTAATTTCTGCATGGTACAGGGTGGCGCACCAATTGTGCTACAATAAGAAATTCAAATAACTTTTTTTTTAATCAATGTATTTCATTTATTTTTTTTTATTGGTTAGAAAATTAAATTTTATTTTAAATAGGTAGTTGTTTTTAAAGATTATAGATCGCAAATGACCTCCACGCTCTCCCACGCATATGCGGCACCTGATCAAAAAATTATTCATTGCGGCCTGAAGAGTTGAAGTTGGGATCGCCTCAATTATTGTCGTTATGGACTGCTTTAATTCAGTTAAATTCCTGAGCTTCGTTTTATACACCTCTTGCTTGACATAACCCCATAAAAAGAAGTCTGGTGCAGCCAGGTCAGGTGAACTTGGGGGCCAGCGAAGAGTGGAGTTCCTAGAAATTAATTTGTTTGCGAATTTTTTGTTTAGCTCCACCATAACTGGTCTGGCTATATGTGCAGTTGCTCCGTCTTGCTGAAACCAAACGCTGTTGAATGGTAAACGTCTTCGGCGCAGTTCTGGGTAAAAAAAACTCCTTCAACATCTTTAAATAACGGTCCCCATTGACAGTAACGGTTACACCGTTTTCTTCAAAGAAGTACGGCCCGACAATACACCTTGATGAAACTGCGCACCACACAGTGACTCGTTCTGGGTGCAGTTCCGTCTCATGGAGCATTTCTGGATTAGACTCTTTCCATATACGGCAATCAAAATGGGCCTCATCAGACATGAACAAACAATTGATCAATGTGTTGTCTTCTTCGGCCATTGATATCATTTTTTGGCAAAATTCCAGGCGAACAGGCAAATCCTGAGGGTTTAACTTGCTAGTAATTTGGACTTTATACGGAAACAAGTTTAAATCGTCATGAAGTATCCGTTGTAATGACCGTCTACTAACTCCAATTTGCCCCGATAAGTTTCGGGTCGAAACGCTCGGATTGGCCTGTATTGCAGATGCTACTGCTGCGATTGTATCCTGAATCCGAACATTGGCATCTCGATGGTACGGCCTTCGTGCGATGCTTCCAGATTCGGCAGACATGTTTACAAACCTCATAATGGTCCATCTACTCGGGGGATTACCGCCAAACTCCCGCCTAAATTCCCTTTGGACGGAAATGACGGACTGCAAATCATGGTACCGTTGCACTATCCAAATTCGTTTCTCCGTATCCCAAGCATCCATTTTTATAAATCTAAATAGTAACCTACAAAATAAAAAAAAAATAAGCCGATTACTCACACAGAAAAAAAGTTATTACGTTTAATTTTTGTAGCACGATTCGTGCGCCACCCTGTATCTAGCGTAATCGTCCACAATATTGAATGTTTCGTTCTAAAAATTCAATAATGGCATTTTTGCTTGTTACGGCCCGTTTGGAAGCATGTTTCACGCAAAATGCGTTGGCTCTTAAAACGGATTTATGGATAAAATAAATGCAACTGAAGGTGCATTCTGGTATTGCACTGCATGTCGTAAATTGTCCATCTCGAGCCTAGCTTTCAAAATGTCGGCATTTAAAGCCGATGTTGTTAGGCTCTCAAAAGGTTTCAAAGACGTTTTTGAGTCTTTTAATCATGCAGTATCCACTATGTCTGCATTCTCTGACCCTTGTTTGTGCGTTGACGCTTCCACATCCACTGAGCCTTTGTCAAGATTGGAGCAAGATATTTCCATAGGAGAAAACCAAACCCAGAAGTATACTGATACAGATTTAATACAATCTGCCCCGACTCATATAGCCAATGATAAAGTTGTCGCTATTAAAGGAAAGCGAAAGCGTGATGCTAACTCATCATCGGCTAATCCAAGAGCTAAACGCTCTAACCGTCAGAATCTAAACAAACCCAATTTGAACCCAAATTTGTCGGTAGGATCGTCACCGACTGAGACTTATTTTACTTCTCGCAATATAGCAAATAAACCGCCTACTTTAATTCCTTTGTTGACTTCGGAATTATCTACAATTGAATCGATTCCTAAACCCAAATCGATTTTTATATCAAGATTGAAACCATGCACTTCCTCCGAAAATGTGATGACTCCGAACAAAAGCAAAAAATATATTTCTAAATTATCAAGCCTTTTCAGACGACATATTCTCCCTAACCGAAACGTGGCTTAACACCAGTATACTTGACTCGGAACTCTTTAATCATGAGTCCTTAGTATATAGGAATGACCGTCACATAAATGACCTAAAAGCACTTGGAGGAGGTGTTCTTACTGCGGTTCGCAGTCACCTTAGCTCAGAGAAAATGGATTTTCCATTCATTCTTAATACCGACATAATTTGTGTTAAGATAACTATTGGAAATAAATACCTTTATGTCGCAAATGCTTACACTCGCTCCTATCGTCTTTGAACTCTGTATTCTGAGCTATCAAAGGCTTTAGAACGCATCTTTGACTTATCTTGTTGTGACAGTAATATTTTGTTGCTGGGTGATTTCAACTTACCACACATAGAATGGGTGCCTTCTGAGGGAGAACCTCACTTTATAGATACCATCTGAAGATTCTGCATAACAAGAGCTACTATCAGTTGACAAAATTTTATCATTTGACTTACAGCAAAAAAGCTGTAAAAGCTGTGATTGGTGGAGAGCAGATAGTTCCACCTGAGACTAGCTACATCGGTTCAGAAATTTTAGAAAAACGTACTTCAAAAGATAAAATCACAAATAGAAATGTGTCAGGCCTTTAATTTGTATATACTTAATGGGTGTCACAAGAATGATAAAGACGGAGAACTAACGTTTATTGGAGGCTATGGGAAGTCGGTTATAGATATCTGCGCAGTGTCAGGTGCTATATCATGCTTTAAAGTAGGAACCCAAATATTTTCAGATCACATGCCCATAAATGTTACATTTGACTTTGGTAAAAGCACAATGTATCATACATTTATCTTACCACCAAAACTTATGTGGAAAGATACTCAAAAAGAATTGTATGCACACAAATTATTGAATGAGATACAGAGTACCTACGCAACCACTACATTTTTTACCGCCGCAGAAAAGATAAGTTTCTTAAGCAACAGTATTAAAAAAGTTGTTCCAATAAACCCAATATTCAAAAAACAAAGCTACCGGCAGAAGTGGTTCGACCAGGAATGTTTCACCGCAAGAAAACTGTCGTTTAACCTACTTAGAAATCTAAAACTAACAACAAGTCCAGATAAAGCTCATAGAAAACAATACATCAACGCTAATAAAAATTTTAAACTTCTATGTAGAACCAAACGTGAAAAATACTATATGTCAGTGGCAATAGAACTCTCTAGCACAACTAACAACAAACAGTTTTGGGATAAAATAAAGACCCTCAAAGGCGTGGAATATGTCTGTGGAATTTATATTTCTACCTCAAAACTAGCCACTTATTTTAAAAGTCTACTTAACCCCACTGACATACATGAAAGTATTCAATTTGCTGAGCCTTATATAGTGGATGATTTGATGGATAGGCAATTTGAAATGAGTGAACTTATGACTAGTCTGCATAATTGTAAAAATAAAAAAGCTCCAGGACCTGATCGAATAGGAAATGAATTTTATAAAAATGCCCCTACTGAATTCTTAAGTAAAATTTTGGCAACTTTCAATCTCATTCTTAGAACAGGCGATGTACCTCAAGAATTCAAAGATGCTATTGTATACCCAATATACAAAAAGGGAGATGTTAATACACCATCTAATTACAGAGGAATATATTTCATGAACTCGATTGCTAAAGTTTTTTCATCAATAATACTTAACAGAATTAACTGCTGGGTAGAAATAAATAAAATACTGAGTGAATATAAAGCAGGATCTCGCAAAGGTTACTCTACTGTTGACAATATATTTTCACTGACAACGATCGCCCAATACTTCCTTAGGCAAAATAGAAAATTATACGTGTTTTTTGTGGACTTCAGAGCTGCTTTTGATTCAATTGACCGAAACGCACTCTTTTATAAACTTTCGCAAAAAGGCATGACATCTCAAATGCTGAAGGTCATAAAAAATATGTATAAGAACACCCGGCAAACAGTATGGGACGGTGGAAATATATCCGAATGGTTTAAAACTAAATCTGGAGTGAAACAAGGTTGCTTACTTAGCGCAGTTCTTTTTGCTCTGTTTATAGATGACATATCGGAACACCTGCCTGCAGGTATAAGAATCGCACAAGAAACCATTAAGGTTCTACTATACGCAGATGATATTGTTTTACTAGCGGAATCACCTCATAGCCTACAACTTATGATCAATAAAATGCATAACTACTGCAAAATGTGGAATCTGAGAGTCAACTTGGAAAAATCAAAGATCATGATTGTACGTAACAGGCAAACTAAACTGGGTGAGAATGAAAAGTGGTTTTTTGATAGTGAAACAATAGAAGTTGTCACCCAATAAAATTATCTCGGCATAATTTTAGAGCCGAACATGAAAATAACGCAACACCTTGAAAAGAAGCTATCAGCATCCAAAAGCCTTATAAACGCTTCGTGGAAAAATATAATTAATAAAAATGAAATACCAATATCAGCCAAGTATCGTGTGTTTGAAGCGGTTATGCGCTCCGTTATGTGTTATAGCTGTCAAACTTGGGGTTTTAAACAATACGAGGAAGTAGAAAAGCTTCTTCGTTTTTTTATAAAAAAAATTATTCCGCCTTCCAATGAACACACCTAACTACGTCTTATGTCTAGAAACAGTTCTCCCAAGTCTTTTCAGTTATACCCTCAAATTATATTTTAATTATATACTCAAAGTGCTTAAATATCCTGCGCATAGACTCCAACTCATTCTCGCAAAATACACCATTGAAAATAAATTGGAATGGACTAATCATTGGGTAGCTCTGGCAGATAAATGTCAGGCAACCCTAAATATCCAGCACGATAATCTATTACTTCTGAAGCAACAATGCTATAATCTTTTGGAGCTATCTGACATCCACAATCGCAACGAAAGCAAGTCTCATGCCATATCTTCCTTAAACAGATTGATATACCCCGAAGTAAACTACGATCTAAAAAGCAAAAATTATTTTAATGACTGCTACAGCCTAAAAGCGATATCCTTGATATGTAGAGCAAGAAGTGAAATGTTGAATCTAAACGGGTCACCTTTCAAAAAAATTGAATCAAATCTTTGCACGATATGCAATCTAAAATCAAAAGAAGATACATTTCATTTTTTGGCAACATGTCCAATCTACAAAGAAATACGACTTATTTATTTTGGAAAGCGATCATTGACAATGGAACAAACAAAGATTATTCTTAACGGGGAAAATTGGCATGCTCTCTATAGGTTTATCGAAACCGCTTTTTCGTACCGATATAATATTATCATCACGGAATTTAGATAATTAAAAAAAAAATCATGTTTTTTTGTTAAATATGTTAAAAAGTTTTGTTTTAATTTATATACACACACACATTTTAGCGAGTCAATCAGGCAGACGGCAACGCCAAGCCTATCGATTTTATTGTTTTTAATTTATCCTAAATCATAATATGAATATTGTTAATATATTTAATTCAATAAAATAAATCTAATCTAAAATCTAATCTAATCATTGACAAAAATCATCCTCCATTGGATATTTTCATTGACATAGGCGGCCATCTGTACGAAAACGTTGATTCGTACGATCGTTCGTACTCTTTTGACTTTCGGAAAGCAAATTTTCAAAGGCTTTGGTACACGAAAGAGCTTAAAAATCTTTGAAATAGACGTAACCGGGCCTGGAATAATTTTGTAAAAAGCCAGAATCATCACGACTATGATAAATACCTGAATTATTTTAATGAATTCTCTACGATGTCAAGTAGTTTATATAATGGCTATATAGTCAATATGGAGAACGCCCTTAAAAATGACAATAAACGCTTTTGGGGCTTTGTCAATTCGAAGAGAAAAACGGATGGATATCCAGGCAACTTCTCTTATAATAATTCAAGAACATCGAACTCTCTAATTTTATCTAACTTATTCTCAGAGAAGTTCAGTAAATCATTTATTGACACCCCTCTTGTCTTAGACGAACATGATTTCAGTTATCTCAATGACTGTCTTCAAGTTAGTTTCAGCAAATGTTATAACGGGTGATTTTTTAAGAGGTTTAGAACTTTTTTAAAAAAAAAAACACAAAAAATTCGAAAAAATGAATGAAATATTTATTTGAATCGATAGTTTGAACCAATTTAATGTTTAAAGATAATTTCATGCAAATGCTGACCGCGGCTGCGTCTCAGATAGCCCATCCGCTGAGTCCAATTTTGGCATACTCTTTCACACATATCGGCCGGTATCTCACGAATGAATGCATGGATGTTGGCTTCCAGTACGTCAATCGAAGCGGGCTTGTCCCTATAGACATTAGCCTTGACATACTCCCACAAAAAATAATCTAATGGTGTCAAATCGCACGATCTAGGCGGCCAATTGACCGGCCCGAAACGTGAAATTAACTGTTCACCAAACTCGCCTCGCAATTGCGCCATTGTTTCGCGTGCTGTGTGGCATGTGGCACCGTCTTGTTGAAACTACATATCATGCAAGTCAAGAACTTCCATTTCGGGCAAAAAAAAGTTTGTTATCATCGCTCGGTAGCGTTCACCATTGACAGTAACGCTGCGATTCGCATCATCTTTGAAGAAATATGGCCCAATAATGCCGCCGGCCCATAAACCGCACCAAACAGTGGCTTTTTCGGGATGCATTGGTAGCTGTTGCAATGCTTCTGGCTGATCTTCACTCCAAATGCGGCAATTTTGCTTATTTACGTACCCATTCAACCAAAAATGAGCCTCATCGCTGAACACAATTTTTCGATAAAAAAGCGGATCCTCGGCCAGCTTTCCAAGAGCCCATTCACCAAAAATTCGGCGTTGTGGTAGGTCGGCTGGCTTTAGTTCTTGCACCAGCTGTATCTTAAAAGGCTTTACGCTCAAATCCTTCCGCAAAATTTTCCACGTAGTGCTGTAACAAAGGCCTTACTGCTGGGAACGGCGCCGAATCGACATTTCGCGGTCTTCTGTCACACTAGCTGATACGGCCGCAATATTTTCTTCACTACGCACAGTACGTAAACGTGTTGGTGGTTTAATGTCCAACAAAGTAAATTTGGTGCGAAATTTGGTCACAATCTTCCGAATAGACTGCTCAGAAGGTCGAGAATGCCGATCATAAAATGGAAGCAGCGCGCGATGAACATTTCGAACCGAGCACGAATTTTGATAGTAAAATTCAAAAATTTGCAAGCGTTGTTCATTTGTAAGACGATCCATGGTTAAATTGCAAACCAAACTGAAGCTGTCTGACAGTGACACAAGGTACTAAACACACGTCAGCTGTCAAAACCAGTGTTGCCAAAACCAAACTAGCTAAAAAATCACCCGTTATTTGACGATGAGACTGAGACACTACTTAAATATATATCTTCATTAAACAATGATTATCCTGCAGGGCCCGATGGAATCCCACCAATAGTCGTAAAGCAATGCAAAGATGCTCTCTTGCCATAACTTAAGTATATGTTTGAAAGCTCCCTTAATACAGGAGTATTCCCAACTCAATGGAAAAATGCATTTATTACACCTGTTTTTAAAAAAGGTGAACGAGGAGAAATCTCTAATTACAGACCTATTTCAAAACTCTCTTGCATTCCTAAGTTATTCGAATATTACTTACTTACTTAAGTGGCGCTACAGTCCGGAATGAACCTGTGCCTCAACCAACATGACTCTCCAATTAGCCCGGTCCTTAGCTAACTGCCTCCAGTTGCGCACTCCAAGTTGGTTGAGGTCGGTTTCCACTTGTGCACGCCACTTGAGGCGAGGTCTTCCTCTACTGCGCCCTACGTCTGGCTGGGAATCGAAGCTTCTGCGAGCCGGAGTATTGGTGTCAATTCGTTCTACATGTCCTAGCCATCTTAAACGTCCAATGCGGAGTTTTTTGACTAGGGGTATGTCGCTGTACAGCTCGTATAGCTCGTGGTTGAATCTTCGTCTCCATAGCCCGTCAACGCAAACGGGACCGAAGACTTTTCGAAGAATTTTTCTCTCGAATCGACCAATGATTTCTTCATCCGCTTTTGATACGGTCCATGCTTCAGCGCCGTAGAGCAGGATTGGGATAATCAGGGTCTTATATAGGATCTCCTTAGTAATTCGAGTGAGGGCTATACTACTAAATTGCCTTCTTAGCCCGAAGAAACAGCGATTGGCAAGAGTAATTCTTCGTTTGATTTCTGACGAGATGTTGTTGTCAGAGTTAATAGCGGAGCCGAGGTAGACAAAGTCATGTACTACCTCAAAGTTATATCTGTCAATGGTGAAGTTCTGTCCAATTCGTCGATGCTGTGTGTCCTTTCGTGTTGACAGCATATACTTAGTCTTACCCTCAATTACTGCTAAACCCATTTTTGCCGCTTCCTTTTCTATACTAGCAAACGTGGCTATGGCATCACGTTGAGTCCTACCAATGATGTCAATATCGTCGGGGTATGCTAGTAGTTGCACCGATTTTTGGAGAATTGTGCCTCTGGTGTTGGCTCGGGAGTTTTGCACAATCCTCTCAAGAATCAAGTTGAAGAAATCACATGACAGCGCGTCGCCTTGCCTAAATCCTTTTTTGGTATCGAATGTGTCGGTGAGGTCATTTCCGACCCTGATAGAGCAGCGAGAATTCTCTATCGTCATCCTACACAAACGGACGAGTTTGGGCGGTATACCAAAACTAGACATGGCTCTGTACAGTTCGTCTCTATAAATGCTGTCGAAATCGATGAAAAGGTGGTGGGTATCGATTTGGACTTCTTGAGTTTTTTCCAGAATCCTCCGAAGTGTGAAAATTTGATCGGTTGTGGACTTTCCTCGCCTAAAACCACACTGATAAGGGCCAATCAGGTTGTTGGTAAACGGTTTCAGGCGTTCACATATTACGGCAGATAGGATCTTGTAGGCGATGTTGAGGAGACTTATGCCTCTGTAGTTGGCGCAGTTCAGAAGGTCTCCTTTTTTGTGGATCGGGCAAACGATGCTGAGGTTCCATTCTTCAGGCATATTTTCATCCGACCAGATTTGGCTTATGAGTTTGTGGATGTTACTTACCAAGTCATCTCCGCCGGCCTTATAGAGCTCAGCGGGAAGGCCGTCATTTTCGGCAGCCTTATTAAGCTTGATATTGCTATCCTCACTTCACTCAGGTCGGGTGGTTGGCAGTTTTCGCTGTCGTTGCCAATATTGAATGGTTCGTTCTGCCTGACAGCGGAATGTTGTTCGTCATCGCCGTTTAACAGTCTGCAGAAGTGGTTCTTCCATATCCTCAGCATCGACTGTGTCTCAACTACAATATTTCCTTGTTCATCTCGACAGGATTCTGTTCGAGCCTTGTATCCTTGGCTTTGACGTTTTACACTTTGGTAAAACTTGCGAACATCGCTCCTGGAGGTGCCTCTCTATATCCTCGATCGCCGCTTTTCTTGCTCTTTTTTCTTCTTGCTGAAAAGCCGATGTTCTTCCCTTCTTCTTTGTCTATAGAGCTCAATGGCAGCTCTCGTCTTCACCTGCAGCTTAGCCTTGTAGGCCTCGTTCTTGGCTGCGAGCATCTGTCGGCATTCCTCATCAAACCAGGGGTTTCTTGCTGGTGGGCGCGAGAAACCTAGGACATCAGTTGCGGCTGATCTAATGGCTTGTTGGCATCGTTGCCATTATTCTTCGACATTAGATGCTGGTGGTATGTTGTGAGTCGAGAGGTTAAGGGATACCCGTTGTGCGAAGGTCTTGGCGGTCTCTTGCGATTGCAGTCTTCCGACATTAAATTTTTTCACAGTATTTCTGGATTGTTGTGGCGTGGTGGATATCCGCATTCTTACCTTGGCTGCTACAAGGTAGTGATCCGAGTCGACGTTAGCTCCTCGGAATGTTCGGACATCCAAAATACTGGATGCGTGCCTCTTATCTATCGCAATGTGATCAATTTGGTTGACCGTTCGTTGATCTGGAGACCGCCATGTCCCCTTATGGATATCGAGGTGAGGAAACCGTGTGCTGGCTATAGTGGAATTTCGTTCCGTAGCGAAATCAATTAGCCTAAGTCCGTTACCAGACGTGTTGTCGTGTTGGCTATGTTTTCCGACAATACTTCTAAAGATGTCTCCGCTTCCTACCTTTGCGTTACAATTTCCAAGCACGATTTTAACATCGTACTTCGGTAGTCGCTCATAGGTTTTGTCAAGGAGCTTGCAGAAGCAATCCTTAGCTATATCATCTTTTTCTTCCGTCGGAGTGTGAGTGCATATAAGGCTTATGTTGGCGAATTTGGCCTTGATGCGGATTGTTACTATGCGTTCGCTAATGTCTTGGAAACATAAGACTTCTTGCCTAAGTCTGGCACTTATAACAAGTCCGCATCCGAATAGTCGCTGTTTCTGCTCACTATAACACGGTCCGTAGTGGATGTCACAGTTTTTCATCCTCTTTTTGCCCGGCCCATCCCATCGTATTTCCTGGATGGCAGTAATGTCTGCTTTGTAGCAGTTTAGGGCTTCCGCTAGTTGTTCGCCTGCACCTCTCCTTTTTAATGTTCTCACATTCCAGGTGCTGATACGAACGTCGTTGTCCTATTTTCGTTTAGCAGGGTCGTCAACAATAAAATCAGTCCTCTCCGAGGCTATTGGTTGCTTCGTAACAATTTTTTTTTTCTGTGGATGGGTAGTTAACCCAAAGCACAACCCCCAACCGGGAGGGCCATTTCCAATTAATTAGATAATCCTAGGACACGGGGCCATCAGTATCCACAACGGGATTGAGCGCTGCCGTTGGCCTTTCGGTTCATCCGCCACCATCTCTGTTCAAGGGGCCTGACTAACCCTTGAAATTCCTAGACAACCTGTTGTCCGAATATGTCAGAGCAGCTCATCTAGGTTCGCCTGGGACAGCAGGCCGGGTATTCATCCGTGCCATTCTCACCAGGGTGTTTATAGTGTTGCTGTTTTTCGTCGTGTTATCAACACTCGCACTTATCGTTTAGCAAGTCAAATCCGGTTGGATGAGACCAGTACCCGATGGTTACCACTTGGAGGTAAAAATAAGCACATTTGATGTGTAGTCAGAGTTACAACACTGGGCATTGCCAAGTTAACTCCAATCAGAGTCTACCCTCGTTCTGCAACATTATTATTCGAGAGAAAAACGAGAGCCCGTTTTTTTTAATTAAATACTTTGTTTCGGTTTTGTAAATTTTTAAGTCCATATGTTTCGTTTTGTAGCGCGAAATCGACATTTTTTTAGCAACTTGGTAAAATGTCAAATACTTTATTCGAACAAAAATCAGGTCACCCCATATCTAATTAATCGGTACCCCTGAATGTGGTATCTGTACGGTATGACACGAAAACACAGATGGTGCAGATGGTTGACCTACAATTTTATTATCACGCGTGCTAGTGGCACACATTCCATTACATAATGTATCTGCGAATCTCTAAAGAGGAAGGCATTTAATAAGACTAAGATGCAGCTTGCCGAAGCAAAAATATATTCTGACATGCACAATAGAATTAAAAACATTAAAAGTAAATGGACAAAAAAACACACCGATGCACCACATCCCCTTTCACAAATCGGGCATTACCTACCATTTGGGAGAAGTGTCTTCGCAGGTATATCACAGGACAACAATTTGTTGAATGAAATGAGTTGGTACCCTTGGTATAAAAAGAACGGCAAATTTGAGAATTGCATCATTCGCAGCATATTACTTGAGGTGTAAACATCTTCAAGAATTTTGGATCATTTTTACTATCAAAATGGATATCTCCAAAAACTGTCCAATCAAGAAACGTCCACTCTTCTGCGAAGAATCGGTCACCACTTTGGATAAATTCAACGATCTGCCAATGGATTTGTCTGTAAAATTGGAGAAGTTCTCTCATTTAGAATCACAAGTTCGGATTAAAAGTGAATTATTTCGCGACATGGATTACGAAAATATACACCTTCGAGGAGTCGAAACAAATGGATTAATGTCATTCAACCTAATGACAGCAGGTTGGAACTCCAATGGCCAACCATCAGAATCTTCGATATTCAGCGGCCTTGTGACACCACCAACAAGCCCAAATTTCTCTTTACCTAACATCAAAATGGAGAGCTACAAGAATTGACCGATCAAGAAACGTCCCGTCTTTAACGATGAGCCCGCCATTCGTTTTGTTCAATTCGATGATCAACCACAGGATTTATCTATCAAACGCAGAGCTGAAGATGAGTTAACTTGTGCCGCTACAAGAGATGTCATCATCAACTTGATTTCCAAGCGGACTAAATTGGAAATTAAAAGCGAGCCATCCCTCAAAATGGATGGAATCAATAATAGCTACACTCCCTTCAACCCAATGACAGCTGGGTGGAACCCCAGTGGACAACCGTCAGCATCATCTCTATTCGCCGGTCTTATGACACCACCAACGAGCCCAAGTTCCTGTTCTTCGGAATTAAATCCATTATCAGAAGATCTGACGATTTCTATCCCAAAAGCTTCAACATCAGTAAATACAAACCTTAGCCGTTTCGAATGTGACAAGTGCTTCAAGGTGTACTCTACCTTAGTAGGACTATCTAAGCATCATCAGTACCATTGCCTAGCTGTCGAATCCAATAAGGGGAACAAACAGCACTCTTGTGAGGAGTGTGGCAAATCATACACCACAATGGGAGCTCTCAAAATGCATATCAATACACACACGCTGCCTTGCAAGTGTCCCATTTGCGGAAAGGGTTTCTCCCGGCCATGGTTGTTGCAAGGACACATTCGAACTCACACAGGAGAGAAACCATTCTCATGCAGCGAATGCCATCGTTCCTTCGCCGATCGTTCAAATCTGCGAGCTCATCAGCAAACCCACGTGGATGTGAAGAAATACGCCTGCGAAGTTTGCAACAAGTCCTTTTCTAGAGCGTCACAGTTGAAAAAGCATTTCAACACCAGTTGCACGGGTACAGTACAAAGTTGTTAACAAGATGCGACAATCGAAGGAGGTTACAAAAGGTCCTAGCCATAAGAACTCATTTTTTTTATTAAATTGTTTCATGTAGATTTCTGTTATTTGAATTTATTTAAACATTGAATTGTTGTAATTTTTAATAATTTCGATTTTTTATATTTTTGTGTTATTTAATTCGTGGTAGTAATTTTTTACATTTTGTTAGTATATATTTATTTTGTTCAAAAATGTACATAAAATGTTAATCATTATCTTAATATTATTTATTTTATTAAAACTGTTTATTAATTTATTTATTTATTTATTTATTTATTTATTTATTTATTTATTTATTTATTTATTTATTTATTTATTTATTTATTTATTTATTTATTTATTTATTTATTTATTTATTTATTTATTTATTTATTTATTTATTTATTTATTTATTTATTTATTTATTTATTTATTTATTTATTTATTTATTTATTTATTTATTTATTTATTTATTTATTTATTTATTTATTTATTTATTTATTTATTTATTTATTTATTTATTTATTTATTTATTTATTTATTTATTTATTTATTTATTTATTTATTTATTTATTTATTTATTTATTTATTTATTTATTTATTTATTTATTTATTTATTTATTTATTTATTTATTTATTTATTTATTTATTTATTTATTTATTTATTTATTTATTTATTTATTTATTTATTTATTTATTTATTTATTTATTTATTTATTTATTATTTATTTATTTTTTTATTTTTTTATTTATTTTTTTTTTTATTTATTTATTTATTTATTTTTTTATTTATTTATTTATTTATTTATTTATTTATTTATTTATTTATTTATTTATTTATTTATTTATTTATTTATTTATTTATTTATTTATTTATTTATTTATTTATTTATTTATTTATTTATTTATTTATTTATTTATTTATTTATTTATTTATTTATTTATTTATTTATTTATTTATTTATTTATTTATTTATTTATTTATTTATTTATTTATTTATTTATTTATTTATTTATTTATTTATTTATTTATTTATTTATTTATTTATTTATTTATTTATTTATTTATTTATTTATTTATTTATTTATTTATTTATTTATTTATTTATTTATTTATTTA
Source organism: Rhingia campestris (assembly GCA_932526625.1). Taxonomy (NCBI): domain Eukaryota; kingdom Metazoa; phylum Arthropoda; class Insecta; order Diptera; family Syrphidae; genus Rhingia; species Rhingia campestris. Next base: position 172,012,795 of record OW052182.1, read on the forward strand.
TTTATTTATTTATTTATTTATTTATTTATTTATTTATTTATTTATTTATTTATTTATTTATTTATTTATTTATTTATTTATTTATTTATTTATTTATTTATTTATTTATTTATTTATTTATTTATTTATTTATTTATTTATTTATTTATTTATTTATTTATTTATTTATTTATTTATTTATTTATTTATTTATTTATTTATTTATTTATTTATTTATTTATTATTTCAATACTAATTTATTTATTTAAATATTCACTTTTTAATTATTTATTTATTATAATTATTTCAATTATATTTTATCATTATTTATTTATTTATTTATTCTTTTTTTATTATTTGAATTTTTATATTCGTTGATTATATTATAATTTCGTTGATTATTATATAATTATTTAATTATTAATTTTAATATTTATTTACTTATTTATCCTTTTACACATTTTTATCATTCTTATTGTTTTTTTATTATTCGTTGATTATATTAATTATTGTTACATTTATTAATAATTTTATTTCTTAATTTTTTTACATTATTACATAATTTACTTATTTTGATGTATAGTTTTTTTTTAGTTTTATTGTTTGTAAATACAATTTTCACATAATAAATGTGGAACATCTAGTCCAAATTAGTCTTAAAATTTTCATTTTAAATTATATAACCGAGATGTTAAGAGAAAGAAATATAAAATTTTATCATTTTATCAAGAAGTGTTTTTTTTTGTATTACAAATATTTGCCATCTTTTTATAATCGGCAATAGTAATAATAATTGCAATCACGTCGAAGAAACGAGAAACTTTCCATGCTCAGCATTTGTGTTAGTAACAACCAGCGTTGCCGAAAGTACTCCCATAGGAGTAGTACCGTAATCCCGTACTCCTCCTTTCACATTCGTACTCCTATTTTTTAAAGGCCTAAAATATCATACACTTGCAGCTAGGTGAATGCCAACCAAAATAAATTTAATTCACTTAAAATTCAAAACTGTCATCAAAAAGTGATATTCATTCTTTCTTGTGTGTCTCTTCCGTATCCCATAGCTGTATAATTCTTTTGATTTAATAATTTTTTTATTTGATAAAACTCGAATTCACTTGTGATCACTTTTTATTTTTAAACCAAATGTTTTACATCGTTCAACTGCATGCCGTCATGACGCTCTATTTTTAAACATGAAAAATGTGTTTTCGCAATAAATACTTAAGGGTCTATGTTTAAGCCAAACACCTTAAACTCTTATACATAATTTATTTTAAGTACTTCTTTATCGACACGTATATTATCTACTATGTATCCAACTTAAATTGTATATTTTAATTGTGAAACCATAGATGGCGTGTGTAAATAGTGAATTCAAATTTGTATACCACTTTCATCATTTTTGATATTTAAGAAATAAAGCTTTAATTGTAACGATAAAATTCGTCTAATTTCATTTCTCCCTTAAAACATCACCGGGATCGATTCTGCATCCCAACAGTCTATCTTTATTGATCTTTACAATCATTTTCGTTTAACAATATAACTTAAAGTATATGGTTCGACTCAGAATTGCTAGCTGAGTCGAATTAGCCTGTCTGTCCCTCACCAAATTTTAGGCCTTAAAAATCACGCCCGCTTTTCAGTAAAACCTTGTTTTTGGCCAAACAGTAAAGATCTTTCAAAAAGTTTTTGTAAAACATATATAGAAAATCTCAAAACCTGTAATTCATACATATAAATCTTTTAGACAGGCCCCCTTTTTCGATCGTTTTTAGTAAACAACAGCTTTAGGTACAGTTTAAAAAAGGTTCCTAAGTAATTCTATGAACATTTCGTCTATACATCATTTTAACCCACTATATTTGGGGCCGTTTTCGTAAACTATTTGTAAAAATGATCCCATAGATAAAGGCCTTTTTTTGTCGAACCAAGAAATAAGATAAACTTTCTTAATCAGATGTGACATTTTCTATATTTCTTCTCCATTCAGTTTTAGACATACATATTTACACTTTTTGGGGTCATTTATTTTAAGGATGGTTGAATAGACAATTTATATAAATCTTTTATGGTTTGACAAAAACAAATGTTTTTCTATGGCATATGCTATGGGGTAGGGTGAGCGTTGCCAGATTTTTTTCGGGCAAAGCGGGATTTTGAAACCTTTTGATAAAAGCGGGACACAAAAAGCATAAGTAGTCAGTATTTTTTGAAAACTAATTTTTTTAGTTGAACCGAAGTTTACATTTGCATTGTCAGCTTCATATGAAGTTACTTGTTTTCACAATAAACGGTGATTTTTTGTTAGGTGGGGATTTCAACTGCCGTCATAGAGATTGGGGTTGTTTGAGAGCGAATGCTTGGGGAAATATATTGGCAGATCTCCGTCTGACATTACCAATAAATATCATGTATCCTTCTTGTCCAACGTATTTCCCTACAGGTTCTCGTGGTAGTCCTTCTGTCCTTGATCTGTTTGTGTCCAATGTCCCTAGTCTTGTTACACAACCAGTTTCTTCTAGTGTTCTTAGTTCAGACCATAATCCTGTTTTTTGTGATCTCTTATGGTCGGGTGAGAAAAAGTTGCAATATTTTCAAGATTTGAAAAATGCAAATTGGAAATCGTTTAGAACAAAAATTACTACGAAATTGCGAAATGTTTCCACTGAACTTGGAAATATTTCTTGTAAAGATGATGTTGACTCTATAGTCCAAAACTTTACTCAAACCATTCTATCTTCTATAGACGAAAGCGTCCCTAAGCGAGTCAAGAAAGATAGTACCTATAAACAGCTTCCCCTTCATATTTTGGAGCTGATTAAAGTGAGAAATAAACACAGAAGAAATTGGCAAAGGTATCGTCAACCTTTTTCGCGAAGTATGGCTTCTCACTTTAACAAACTTATCTCAAACCAGTTACTTAACTATCGTAACGAAGAATGGAACAAAAGACTGAAGGTTCTTGAAAAGAATGGTAAACCTTTTTGGAATATTGTAAAGATAGTTAAGAACAAAAACAGGAATATTCCGTTCTTAAAGGATTCTGGAAAAACTTTCTTTACAGATTCCGAAAAGGCAAACGAGCTTAGTAGGAATTTCGCAATGAATCATTTAGTGTCACAAAACTTAAGCGACAGAGAAACAAATGATCAAGTGATTGACACAATTCAAAATTTGGATGCAACCGCTGAAGTCACACCATTGAATGAATTCGTTGTGGAAGAAAGCATCCAAAGCATTGTTGAAAGCCTTCAGAATCGAACAGTAGGAGGCCTGGACCGGATAAAAAATGTTTACTTAAAACATCTACCGCCAGTTGGAATAAAGTTCTTAACATTTCTCATAAATGCATGCCTTAAATTCCAATATTTCCCTAAAGAGTGGAAAAAGGCGAAGGTTGTACCCATTTTAAAAGCAGGAAAACCACCTGAAATGTCTGCAAGTTACAGGCCTATAAGTTTGCTCAGCAGCATAAGCAAAATTTATGAAAAGGTTATAAAGGAACAAATTTTAAAATTTGTTAGAATTGAACAAATTTATCCTGATGAACAATTTGGCTTTAGACGCTTTCACAGCACATCTCATCAGATAAAAAGAATCTGTAACCATGTTGTACAAAATCGGGCACAGGGTCAGTCAACAGGAATGATTTTAATGGATATAGAGAAAGCTTTTGATTCTGTTTGGCATAATGGATTAGTGCATAAAATGATCCAATTTGGCTTCCCGTTATATTTGTGTAAAATAGTTCAGAGTTTCTTGGCAGGTAGATGTTTCCAAGTTCATGTTAATTGTGGTGTTTCTAATTTATTATGTTTCGACGTTGGTGTCCACCAAGGCTCAGTTCTGGATCCATCCTTGTACAACCTGTATACATCAGATTTTCGAACTCTTCCGTATTGTGACTCAGCTATTTTTGCTGATGACACGGCCATTTTTTCGTCGCATGAGTTTGCTCTCAATATTGAGAATAATCTTAAAAATGCAATCGAAATTTTGGAAAAACATTATCACAAATGGAAGATTAAGTTGGAAGGAAGGAAAGTTGCAAGCTATTTTTTTCTCGCGAAAAAGAAAGGCTTGCTATCTTCCCAGTAGTCAGCTTCAATTTAACGGAAACACCATTGCATGGGAACAGTCCGTTAAATATCTAGGAGTTCATCTTGACACGAAACTAACCTTTAGCCCACATATTAATAATACTCTTAAGAAAATGAATATAGCAATTAAGATGCTTTATCCGTTCATAAACAGAAAATCTTCACTTTCAAATAACAATAAAATAATAATACATAAAGTGATTTTTCAGTCAATTTTATTATATGGTTGTCCAGTATGGGGAAGTGCTGCGAAATGTCATATAAAAAAAATACAAATTTCACAAAATAAAGTGTTAAAAATGATGCTCAATCTTCCTTGACATCATTCCACTTTTGATCTGCCAAAATAGCGGATGTTGAATTGATTTCTGAAAGGATTCGGAAACTCACGAACAATTTTAATAATAAATGTGATATTGCTGAAAATCCCCTCATAAACCAACTTTATTTATCTGGGTTAACTTGAAATATATTCAAATATATTCAAAAATGTCGAATATTATATTTCGTCTGCGTTTCTTTATAATTTATTATTTTTGTAATCATTTGTTATTATTTGTTTATTTATCATTTGTTTACTAAGGTTTGTAATACTATTTATTCTATGTTAATTTATCTTATTCGTTTTTATGTTAAATTGTTATTTATTAAACAAATATTATTATTATACTCACCCATGTTTTCGTCTACTAACACATTATAAACTAATTTTTGTATTATATATTTATTTTTTATCTATTTATTAATTTATTAATTCATTTATTTAATTACTTGTTTCTTTATTTGTTTATTTATTTATTTATTTGGTTATTATTTATTATTTATTATTATTTATTTATTTTTATTTATTTGTTTATATTTATTTATTTATATATATTTTTTTTTGTATCATTGGTTAACTTATTTATTTGCTTGTTTATTATTTATTTATTTATTATATAATTTATTTTTATTATCTGATTATATTTTATGAACTTATATTTATTAATATAAAAAGCATTCCTTGAATATTCATAAAATTCTAAATTATGTAGGTATATTAGATATTCCTTCGTTTTTTTCTTTTTTTTACTCAAATAAAGGTTTATTCGTATTTTTCCTTTAAATTAAATTTGTAATTGCTTGTAAATCATTTTGAAATGTAAGATAATATCTCAGAAGTAAGATAATACTTGTCAAATCTCTGAATTGTAAAACGTGCGGTCACAGGCTTTGTAAAAAAAATTTTCACGAAATAAAACATATTATTTAACCGAAGTTTACATTTGCATTGTCAGCTTCATATGAAGTTACTTGTGATAATTGTAAGCTATGTTTATCCAATGTTTCACTAAGTACCTTTGTTATTATCATTACTCTCTACAAAATCCAATAATTTGTTTTGTATGCCTTTCTCGAAACTGAAATATCGCAGACATATTTCTGGCATCCCTAGAAATCAAATAGAATGAATATTCATTAAAATTTCGTATAGCATCCTTCAAAATTATTTTGTCAATACTTCAGAAACTATTGCTTCACTCTTCGTCCTACCACAATTAACATTCATAGTTGCCATGAATGCTATGATATTTGAATGAGAGGAATGATCATGTCTTGAAAGCGGGACTTTGCCTGTCCCGAGCGGAAATTTAATTTTGGGCTAAAAATCGGGACGTCCCACCAAATCGGGACGTATGGCAACGCTGGGTAGGCTATACAAATGCTTTTTGTAGGAAAACACCCCCAAAAATTGAGCCAAAAATTGAATCAAAATGATATATGGCAACGAAATGTTTTTTTGGCGAAAATCTCATTTTTTAAAAAAAAAAAAAACGCCGGCAAAAATTGGTCAAAAACTATATATGAAGGAAATATAGATAATGACATAGTCTAAATTTCTATCTCAGTCACTTTTTATTAAATTTCTTATGATTTGGTCAGAAAAGACGTTTATTCTGCTTCGTTGGAATGAGAGTCTATACACTAAATTTCAACACTCTATCTCAAAATTCAGGTATGTAAGGGCCAAAAATCGGCGACACACAAACGAAGGGACGGACAGACAGACAGACATTGCTAGATCGACTAAGAATGGCTAGCTGATGATATACTTTAAGGTATATAATGTTAAAAACTTAACTTAAAATCAAGACTAATATACCCCTATGGGATAGGGTATACAAAGATGTTATGCAAATATTTATTTTTAAAGACTAAAAAATTTCTGTACTACTATTTTTTTTCAAAATACTCCCCTTGTTTGTCTGCAGTACTCCCTTTTAATATTTCTCTCCGGCAACACTGGTAACAACCTTCTTTGGGACGATCATACTAAATCTAGGTTTCCCAAACCAATCTAAGAAATATTTCCTGTCTGCTCTAGCTACGACATAAAAACCGTGTTAGTACGACCGTTGAACTCAAGTTTGGGCGTATAAATTGGATACAAAGTACAAACTTATAAAAGAGATATAGAAGTAGCGAACTTCCCATTTCATGATACTGGAAGTACGGTCCACATGGCGTTGGAATGCATGGGTTTTCGTCTCTCTTCGGTGTCTGTGGAAGCGGTTTGGGTAAAAAAGATGTCATACGTCGTAAGCTCGGATCAAAAACTAGACTCGGGAAATATTAACGTCTTGGATAGCATCGCGTGAAGACTTCGCCGGTAAAGCCGGTCTTACACGATCACAGTGTACTGTGTTGTCGGACGTGACATTCAGCATTTATTCCAAATGATCCAGGGCATGGATCAGCGCATTTTTAATTGATGCAAGCATTACCGAATGGACATTCAGAGCTTACGATGGTACATTCTGGTCGGCAAGCTGGTGGACTTTTTACAAATTCTTGAATACATGAACGCACGGCTTGTTGGTTGACTTCACGGCACTAGCTGGTTGGTCTAAATCTTGATGTTGACAGTGGTTCACGTTTGTATATATATTTCTAGGAAAAATAAGCAGAACATGTTGTTAAAGCGTAAGCGAGGCATTCAGAAGCTTTTCTTATAGCAGAATAGATGGCTGGAAATTGTGTTTCGTTGTGTTTAAGTGATCAGACTTAGTCTAGGGTAAGTTTAAGCTTAGAGAAAGTGGTATAGCTGACAAAATTGGGTTCAATTGTTTGAATTATGATAACTAAAGGTCAAATAGTCTTGGCTGGTAAATGTTTTAAAAACAGAAACATGAAAAGTCCCAAAGATGATAGAACTAACAAGCTCGAAAAGGTTCTAAAAGGCTGTTAAAGGTATTAGTACAACTAAATACGTACTTACTTACTTAAGTAGCTACAATCCGAAATGAACCTGGGCCTCAACCAACATGCCCCTCCAATTAGCCCGGTCCTCAGCTAACTGCCACCAGTTGCGCACCCCAAGTTGGTTGAGGCCACTTAAGGCGAGTTCTTCCTCTATTGTGTCCGTCGTCTGACATGGAATCGAAGACTCTGCGAGTGGGAGTATTGGTGTCTATTCCTTTCACATTTTCTAGCCATCAACGACGCGGAGTTTTTTTTAACTTGGGGCATGTCGCTGTGCAGCTCGTATAGTTCTTGGTTGAATCTTTGTTTCCATACCGGTCCTTAGCTAACTGCACTCCAAGTTGGTTGAGGTCGGTTTCTATTTGTTTTTTACTTTTTTTTCTTTCAGAAAAGTCGGTGTTCGACCAAGGATTTTTTTAATTTTTTCATTTTTGGCGCCGTAGAGCATAACTGGTATGATCAGGGTCTCGTATAGGATCTCCTTAGTAGTTCGAGTGAGTTCTTTGCTAATGAATTGCTTTCCTTAGCCTGAAGAAACAGCGGTTGGCAAGAGTAATTCTTCCTTCAATATCTCAGAGTTAATAGCTTTTCTTGACGACTCGGATGATTTGCCAGATCATCACGAGAGGAAGGCTGGGAATCGAACAATCGTGCCACTGTATGTCGCCGCATGGTTCGTATGCGTGTTGTCGTATACGGCTTTGAAATCGAGGTAGATATCGATTTGGACTTCTTGAGTTTTTTCTAGGAACTTCCAAATTGTGAATATTTGATCAGTCTTGGACTTTCCTAGCCTAAAACCACACTGATAAGGGCCGTTCAAGTTGTTATTAAACGATTTGAAGCGTTCACATATTGTAGGAGAAAGGATCTTATGGCTTGTTGAAGATACTTTTTCCTGTGTAGTTGGCGCAGTTCAGAGGGTCTCCATTTTTGTGGATCGGACAAAAGATGCTGAGGTGCTTGTGCTTATGAGGTGGTGAATGTTACTTACGAGGTCATCTCCCCGTTTTACGAAAGCCTTAGTAGTCTCTTGCGATTGCAGTCTTTCGACATTAAATTTTTTACAGTACTTCAGATTTTTTGTGCCGTGGTGGATATGAGCAATGAGCTTTCTTAACTTGGCTGCAACAAGGTAGTGGTCCGAGTCGATGTTAGCTCCTCGGAATGTTCGGACATCCGAAATATTGGCTGCGTCCTTTTGTCTATCGGAAATAAATAAGTAGAAATAAATTAAATTCAAAATGAATTCAAAATATCGCGCTAACTAAATGTTTTAGTAATTTAAATTTGAAATTACAATAACTACAAGGTGGCGCAAAAGTAATCCTCCTATCAGAAAATGCTATAAATTTTGCGATTGGCCCCTAATGTCAGTTCTGTTTTGACATTTGTGTAGTAAACACATGCGAAATACACGTTAATAAACAATGTTACGCTACACTGCTCCAGAACGCGGAATATTGGTGACTATTTATTTGAGCAAGAATCGGTCGGTGACTTTGGCACAACGTGAATTTCGTCGCAGATTTCCTAGCCGTCCAACGCCTACTGGTGAAACACTGCGACGTTTAGCCGCTCGCCTCGAAGAGACTGGCACAACACGAGATGCTGCCAGGCGTGGCAGACCCCGGAGTAGCCGTTCTGCAGAGAATATTGCTGCTGTAGCCGAAGATGTCATGGAAGCGCCGTCGACATCGACCAGACGACGTGCCACGCAAATGGGTATCAGTCGACGGTCTTTACAGCGAATTTGGTACAAGATTTGAAGATGTTTTCGTACAAAGTCCAGACGGTGCATCAGCTGGTAGCTGCTGACCGCCAATCGCGTCTAACATACGCTCAAGCCATCCTTAATCACCACCAAGAGGAAGATGATTTTTCATCAAAAATAATCATGAGTGATGAGGCCCTTTTCCATCTTAGCGGGTACGTAAATAAGCAAAATTTACGCTTCTGGGGCACCGAACAGCCGCGTGTAACCCACGAAGAGCCATTAAACCCGCTCAAAGTCACTGTATGGTGTGCTGTTATCGCTGGAGGAGTCATCGGACCTTTTTTCTTCGAAGACGTCGCGGGCCAAACGGTTACTGTGAATGGTGAGCGCTACAGAGCAATGATCAAGGAGTTCTTTTTGCCGCAACTTGATGAATTGGGATTGGAAAATATGTGGTTCCAACAGGACGGTGCAACGGCACACACTGCAGGTGCCACAACCGATATGCTGAATGATGCATTTCCCGGGCGCCTAATCTCCCGTTTTGGCGATTTGCACTGGCCAGCAAGATCGCCTGATTTGACCGCTCCAGACTTCTTTTTGTGGGGCTTTTTGAAGTCGCGGGTTTATGTCAACAAGCCTCAGACTCTTGCAGCTCTTAAAGACAATATCCGTCAAGAATGTGAGGACCTATCGCCGGAAGTTTTTGCCAAAGTGATGGAAAATGCCATAAAAAGGGCTCAAATGACAATCAACTGTGGCGGCGGCCATTTACATGACATCATATTCTCGACTTGATGTAAAGAAAATTAAAAGACCAAATAAAAATAATCCACAAGAAGAATCAAAGTTTTTCTTTTTTTTTTTAAATTACAGCCAAAAAACATCGGAAGGTTATTTTTGCGCCACCTGTATTTGTATTTTATCTCTAGAGCAGGAATGGGATGATCCCTGTCCTATAATTAAAAAAAATATTTTGATCCAAAAAAAAACAGCGATTGGCAAGAATATCGACATGTCGTTGTTAGAGTTACTGGAGCAGAGATTAACAATGTCCTTAATACCTTAAATTTAAATACCAAATATTATATCTTTTACTTTATCGCGTTTCAATAGCCACCCCATATAATTTTAACATTTAAGTGATTAAAAAGTAAATAATAAATCTTGTGTCTCGTAATCGTTGATTTTATATCTAGAACTCCGCCAAGGTCTGTAACTTCTTCAGACTGCATCGTTGTGCTACCCAAGAAACCATCTGTTCGGTCGGCCAGAGACACCAAGACACTGTCCATATACCTATATCAAGTACCTGTTCGGTTGTTCTGAAGTCTCAATTCCATATTTAGGCAACAGGTTGACCAGATCCAAAACCAAAATTATTATTAATGTCCACACGACTTGTTCCGCAGAATTATCCTCGCTAACCTCGCTGTTTATGCTCACATTCGCTCCAAATGCGGAAACCGCCTCCAAAAATTCATCTATACAACTTAATGTTAGACCCGACTTTATATGAGCTGCTCGCATAATACATCAGATGAAGGCGACATTGTAATATTATTAACTGGTGTATCATTTGATAATAATAATAAAGTCAACCGGCACAGAGCGACAAAGCGCATAGAGACAACCCAACGATGTCGTCGATCGTCGACGACAACGACGACGACGATCTCCAAGGAATCGTGACTCCCACATTTTAACCCTTAACCCGGTTCGGTTAAATCCACATGGAAAGCTTCAGATTGAACACTGAAACTGGGAGAAAAAAAAAGTATCCAGCACCAGCAGCAGCAGCAGCATAAATACACAACTTCCAGATACAGCAGTACGTCTTCGTTGGCTGGTAGACGACACTTCTCTTCTTCTTCTGGGGCTGCCGCAGCTTCACCTTCTTTTCGGGTTCGCGGGGTGTGCGCTTGCTCAATTATTTATTATCCATGACGGTAAATTCTTGACTGTCCATATGACAATAAATCAAAAATTTTGAATTCAATGAACAAAACTTTATTATTTGCTGCGCGGCACAGTTCGGCTATATCCGCGGAGAGGATTTTGGGACTCGCTTTTTAAAGTTTTTTTTTTGTCAGGTTTACTTTTTGGGGATTTGAGGGAACCCACACGACCTAAGCCATCGCCATGATGGACGAAATTCGTGTGCGAATTTGCGGTTCCGTTTTGGGTAAAAATGGATTTTTCATTGGTGCGCGGCTTTTAGTGGTAAAAAGTGAAAGGCCCTGATGAAGGTGGATTTCCTTTCCCTTGGACAGTATTTATACAGATCGACGACTATGGTGGCGCGACTGTTATGGCAGGCGATGTAATGATTTCCATATTGAACTCTAAACCGTTGGTGCATTTGTTTTGACACGTTGATGTGAACATTATTTAAAAATTCCTCAAATCTTGGGGACGTGGGTGCTTAATCATTTTCAAGACATGGAGATGGCTAATTTTTAGGATAGGGCTTATTGTTGCTTTATCTTTATGGAATTCCAATTGGGATAGGTTTGGTTTTAAAAGGGTGGTTTTGTGAGATAATGAAATGGCAAATATATTTATGACACCTCGACCTAGGGTTTTAATGCTGATGGGTTTTATTCGAAAATCCTTGTGCTCCTTGAGCTGGAAATTGGTTTCGTGGAATCAGTAGATAATAGGAGTTATCGATATTGTCTTTATCTCATTTAATAAGTGGTTTAAATGCAACATCTTCATTGGATGTAGTGGCCTAGTGGTAACGCCACTTAGTAGCAGGGTCCCTGTATCAAATCGCATATCTTGGCGAGAGTCCGACAAACATCCAATACAAATTCTATGTGTCACGGCATGAGCTTATCAAATTTCCAGTTCAGAATTGGTGTTAAACAGGTCCTGTTCTTTGAAGGAAAAATATAACTTTGCACATAGAAATGAATGGAAAACCTAGGTCTGAGGTCTTATATTGACCTTTCTTGTCAGATATTTCATTATACCGTAATCGGTATTCCGTCCATCCATTCGTTTGCCTGTAGGTCACAGATTTGTAGGCATTAAATTTCGAGCTAATATAATCATTTTGTCGAAAATTATTATAAAAATGCTGAAATTCCGCTGATAATTTTCAATTTACTGGATGAACACCAAATCTTACGATTTTTTAACTTAGGGTAGTTCTTAAAATGTTTGAGTGTGGTGAACGAGGGTAGACTCTGATTGGCTTTAATTTGGCAATGCCCAATGCTCGCAACTCTGACTACACATCAATTGTGCTTATTTTTTACCTCCAATTGGTAACCCTGGTCAGAATGGAACGGAATGAATACCCGGTCCCAGGCGAACCTAGATAAGCTGCTTCGACATATTCGAACAACAGGTTATCTAGGAATTTCAAGGGTAAGTCAGGCCCCTTGCACAGAGATGGTGGCGGATGAACCTAAAGGTCAAGGGCAGCGCTCAATCCCGTAGTGGATAGTAATAGCCCCATGTCCTAGGGGTATCTAATAAATTGGAACTGGCCTCCAGGTTGGGGGTTGTTCGTATCTGCACCTGGAATGTGAGAACATTAAACAGGCGAACAACTAGCGGAAGCCCTAAACAGCTACAAAGCTGATAATACTGCCATCCTGGAAATACGATGGGATGGCACCGCAAAAGCCTTCGCGCAACGCGCATCCATAACCTCTCGTATCTAATGTCGAAAAACAATGGCAACGATGCCAACAAGCCATTTGATCAGCCGCAACTGATGTGCTAGGTTTCTCGCGACCACCAGCAAAAAACCCCTGGTTTGATGAGGAATGCCGACAGATGCTCGTAGCCAAGAACGAGGCCTACAAGGCTAAGCTGCAGGTGAAGACGAGAGCTGCTATTGAGCTCTATAGGAAAAGAAGAAGGGAAGAACACCGAAGAAAAAAGAGCAAGAAAAGCGCTCTATCGAGGATGTAGAGAGGTGCCACTCCAGGAACGATGTTCGCAATTTTTACAAAGTGTAAAACGTCAAAGCTAAGGATACAAGGCTAGAACAGAATCCTGTCGAGATGAATGAGTAAATATCGTAGTTGAGGCACAGTTGATGCTAAGGGTATGGAAAAACCACTTCTGCAGACTGTTAAACGGCGATGACGAACAACATTCTGCTGTCAGGCAGAACGAACTATATAATATTGGCAACGACAGCGAAAACTGCCAACCACCCGACCTAAGTGAAGTGAGGATAGCAATATCAAAACTCAAGCTAAATAAGGCCGCCGGAAATGACGGCCTTCCCGCTAAGCTTTATAAAGCTGGCGGAGATGACTTGGTAAGTAACATCCACCAACTCATTAGCCAAATCTGGTCGAATGAAAGTATACCTGAAGAATGGAACCTCAGCATCGCTTGCCCGATCCACAAAAAAGGAGACCCTCTACGCCAACTACAGAGGCATAAGTCTGCGCAACATCGCATACAAGATCCAATCTGCCGTAATATGTGAACGCCTGAAACCGTTTACCAACAACCTGATCAGCCCTGATCAGTGTGGTTTTAGGCCAGGAAAGTCCATAATCAATCAAATTTTCACACTTCGGCAGATCCTGCAAAAAACCCAGGAAGTCCAAATCGATACCCACCACCTATTTATCGATTTCAAAGCCGCATACGACAGCATTTATAGAGACGAACTATACAGAGCCATGTCTAGTTTTAGTATACCGCCCAAACTCGTCCGTTTGTGTAGGATGACGATGGAGAATTCTCGCTGCACCATTAGGGTTGGAAACGACCTCACCGACACATTCGATACCAAAAAGGATTTAGGCAAGGCGATGCGCTGTCATGTGACTTTTTCAATTTGATTCTTGAAAAACCGGAGCAACTACTAGCATACGCCGATGATATTGACATCAATAGTAGGACTCAACATGATGTCATAGCCACTTTTGCTAGCATAGAGAAGGAAGCGGCAAAAAATGGGTTTAGCTGTAAATGAGGATAAGCCTAAGTATATGCTGCCAACACGAAAGGACACACAACATTGACGAACTGGACAGAACGTCACCATTGACGTCGGACGCAGTAGAGGAAGACCTCGCCTTAAGTGGCGTGCACAAGTAGAAACCGATCAGTCGAGTCGAAAGCTTTGCCCGATGCGCATCGTCACCGTTCGCTTTAATTATCACCAGACCGTATTTGCTAATTTATTAAAATTCCTAAACGCGAAAGATCACCCGATACCGAGGACAACTCATTGTCCTTGGATAAAAAGTTTAGAACTATGAAGGATAACAGTGCTCGTACGAAGAACTCAAGTACAAACTACTATAGTCCTCTTCAATGTTTACCGGACAGTGATAACGACGATATGGTAGACGAAATAGCGTCTGACCCTGTTAAAAAGGTGTATGTTCCACCAATAAAACTTCTCCAACAAAATTGTGATTATGTGCACTCTCTAATGAAATCGTTAAATATCAATAACTATTCTGTGAAAAAGTTGTCAATTGGAATAAAGATTATGTGCGAATCTATTGAAACATACAATTTAGTAATTGGAAAGTTAAAATCTCAAAACTGTCAGTTTTTCTCGCACGATCTAAAAAGTGCAAAAGCATTTAAAGTTATACTTAATGGTATGGAAGATATTAACGTGGACTCGCTAAAAGCCGAACTTATTAAACTTGGGTTAAAGTGCACGGAAGTTAAACAAATTTTAAAGAAATATGAACACTATAGTGACATAATATACATTGTTTCTTTTGAAAATGGTTCTATTAAGTTAATAGAATTAAAAAAACACTATCGCTCTATTTTCCACACTCAAGTGAAATGGAGCTACCAACGAAAACTTAAAGGTAAGCTTACGCAGTGCCACAACTGTCAAATGTTTGGCCATGGGGAGCGAAATTGTCATGTAAAAACCTATTGTTCAATTTGCGCTGGTCCACATAAGACTGTCGAATGCGAAGGTTCTGCTCCACCAAAATGTGCAAATTGTGGAAAAGCACATAAATCCACTGATCCCTCATGCGAAAACAGAGCGGAATATATGCAGCTGATGGATAAATCAGTAAAGGCCAAATCATATGTTCAGCAAACAGCTATTCCCAGATCACATGTTTCTGCTCACTCTCTGCAAAAACCGGTTTCAATCGCTTCTCTGACCGAATTTCCATCGCTGGGGCAACACAACCGCCATCGTCCACAGGGACCACAGGTAGCCAATAACGTGGAGAGTATAAATAATGATAGCTCTCGACTGCAAACATCAAACGCTTGGCTGAACACCTCTCTCGCAATTCAGCAGTGCGCCTAGCAACATTACAAGCAACATCTCCACCAACATTCCAAGCAACATATATGGCAACATAAATTCGAATACACTTTTTTCAGCGGAGGAACTAAACTCTCTAGCCATGGAAATGATTACAAAATTATCTGTTTGTAAAACTAAAATTGATCAGTTCAATGTTATCGCACATTTAGCGACCAAATTTTTATATTCTGATGTTAAGTAATATGATAGATAGAAATGTTAATATTGTAACTTGGAATGCGAGGGGAATTCGCTGCAAAACTATAGAGTTTTTAAATTTCTTACATAGTAACAACATTCATATTGCCCTAGTCACTGAAACTTTGCTTAAAAACGATTTTAATTTATCCACACCTGATTTTAAATGTTATAGGAATGATAGAATCGTAGGAAGAGGTGGAGGTGTCGCGATCCTTGTAAAACGATCAATTCAACATTTGCTCTTACCTATTGTAAGAACTCAGTACGTAGAAAATGTGGGCATTGAGGTAAAACTGAGAAATCAGAAGAGTATCAAGATTTTTTGTGTTTATTTCCCTGGTGGAAATGCATCAGATGCAAAAAGATTAGGCCTTAAAAATGACTTCATCAGATTGTTTGCCCAGAGAGATGATTTCTTGATTGGAGGCGATCTAAATTGTAGGCATCGAGTTTGGGGATGCCAAAAAGCAAATTCTTGGGGAAATGTTCTTCATCCTCTTTCTGTTACGTTGCCAATCTCTGTTTTGTATCCTCCTAATCCAACTTATGTCCCAGCTAGTTCTCGTGGAAGTCCTTCTGTACTTGATATTTTTGTAACTAATGTGTCTAGTCATAATATAACGCAACCGATTTCATTGAACGACCTTAGTTCTGACCACAACCCAGTGCTTTGCAGTCTTCTCTGGTCAGGGGATAACAAATTGGAATATGTTCAAGATTTTAAAAAAGCAAATTGGACTCGTTATCGAAGTGAAATAAATGTAAGACTGAGAAATGTCCCAACTAATTTAGATAATATTTCTGCTAAACAAGATGTCGACTCTATCGTAAATGACTTTACAACACGCATTTTGAACGCAGTTGATAAATCTGTACCACAAGTAGCTGTAAGACCATTATCTTCAAAACTTCCCATCCAAGTTTTGGAACTTATTAAACAAAGAAACAAGTGTAGACGAGATTGGCAGAGATATCGCCAGCCCTATTTAAGATATCAAGTCCTGCATCTAAATACCCAAATAAGTAAGCTTATCTCAGAATATCGCAATAAGAAATGGAATACTAAACTCAACACCTTAGAGAAAAATGGAAAGCCATTTTGGAACATAGTTAAGGTAGTTAGGAATAAAAACAGAAAGTTACCGTTTCTCAAAAATTCTGTCAACACCTTTTTTACAGATATAGAAAAAGCTAATGCACTTGCATCAACTTTTTCAAATAATCATGTTGTGTCAAGTAGCCTAGGTGACCAAGTCACGAACAACGAAGTAAACAATACCATTCAAAACTTTCTAGCGGAAAGTTCTAACCAAATACCTTCTTCTATGTATGTAACTGAAGATGATATTGAATTCTATATTAATAATTTAAAAATTCGAAAAACTGGAGGTATTGATTTGATAAAAAATATCTACATCAAGCAGCTCCCCAAAATTGGAATTAAATTTATAACATTTCTTATAAACGCATGCCTTAAAATGGAATATTTTCCAGAAACCTGGAAACTGGCAAAGGTAATTCCAATAATAAAAGCGGGCAAGGCCGTCGAAAATCCTGAAAGCTACAGACCAATAAGCTTACTTAGCAACCTGAGCAAAATTTATGAAAACGTCCTTAAAGAGGCTATCTCAAAACATATCTGTGATAATAATATATATCCAAATGAACAATTCGGATTCAGGCCTCACCACAGCTCCTCCCACCAGGTGCTTAGAATATGTAATCATATCAAGAAAAATCGTGCAGTGGGGAGATCTACTGGAATGGTACTACTTGATATAGAGAAAGCATTTGATACTGTTTGGCATGACGGCCTCTTATATAAATTGATAAATTTCCGCTTCCCCCCATACATTTGTAAAATTGTTCAAAGTTTCCTAACTCGTCGTTCTTTTAGAGTCCATGTTAACAGTGGTGTATCTGACTTAATATATTTTCACTCGGGTGTACCGCAAGGTTCAGTTCTTGGTCCAATTTTATACAATCTGTATACATCCGACTTTCCAAATTTGCCTGAATGTCATACTGCAATTTTTGCCGATGACACTGCCATATTTTCTTCCCATTTATTCGCTCTCAATATTGAGAGGAATCTTACAAATGCGATAAAAATATTGGAAATATATTATAGCAAATGGAAGATTAAATTGAATGAAGGAAAAATGCAGGCTATCTTTTTCACGAGAAAAAGAAAGCCCTGCTTTCTTCCCAATAGCCAATTACAGATTAATGGATCTTTTTTGAATTGGGAGAAATCCGTTCGTTATTTGGGAATGCATCTAGACACAAAATTAACATTCAATGAACATATCTGCAGGACAGTTAAAAAGGTTGGGATTGCAATGAAAATGTTATACCCTTTTATAAATAGGAAATCATTTCTATCAATTGAAAATAAAATGATCATTCATAAAGTAATTTTTCAGGCTATTTTGCTATATGGGTGTCAGGTATGGGGTAATTGTTCAAAGTGCCACATTAAAAAATTGCAAGTATCTCAAAACAAGCTACTGAAAATGATGTTGAATTTGCCATGGTATCATTCAACCCTTGATGTTCACAGTAAAGCAAATGTTGAATTGATTTCTCATAGGATACATAAACTTAGATTAAAATTTTTAGAACGCTGTAGTTTTACTGAAAATCCCCTTATTAGTGACCTAATCACGATTAACATGTAATTCAATTAATCTATTTATTTACTTGTTTGGTTGTTTTTTTTTTTTTTATTTTTATTTATTTATTTATGTAGTTATTTATATATTTAGTTATTTATTTATTTATTTATTTATTTATTTATTTATTTTTTATTTATATATTTATTGTGTTAATTTGTTATTTATTTATCTTTTTATTTATTTATTTTGTTATTTATTTATTTTGCTATTTATTTATTTTGTTATTTATTTATTTTGTTATTTATTTTTTTTTGTTTATATTTATTTTGTTAATTTGTTAAATTTGATGAATATTTAATTTTATTTATTTATTTAATGTGAATATATTGTTAAAAAAAAACAATGCATTCACCGCTGCATGATCTAGTCAACTTTTTTTTTTTTTTTTCTATTTACACTGGAGGTTTTTGTCGTATTTTCCTTCAAAACTTTAAATTCTTAAAAAAAAAACAAATTATACATACTTTAAATAATGTTTTAGAAGAAAGATAATAAGCTATCAAATCTCTAAATTGTAAAATGTGCGGTAACAAAACTAATGTAAACACTTTTATACGAAAATAAATACATATCTATCTAGTAGAAACCGACCTCAACCAACTTGGAGTGTGCAACTGCAGGCAGGTTCATCCCGGACTGTAGCGCCACTTAAGTAAGTAAGTAAGTAGGACTGTACTTGCTTCGACGCAACGATGAGACAACTAGTTGTTATGTCCTTCATTGGATTTTTGAAAGCGGAGTTAAACTAAATTATTACCCTTGGATATTCCGGATACGTGGTTGTACATGTAGAGAGAATGTTTGGAACTCACCGAAAACTATTTAATCGATTTTTTTTAATAATAGTAATTGACTAGGTAGGTTCGAACACGCATAGATCAAACCTCGAAATCACTACACAGCTCAGTCTGTATTTTTTAAGCTAAAGCCTGCAAGCGAATAGCTATTTTTGCCTCGAATTCAATCGCGCAGATATATTGTATGTTTCTAAGTTGGCTAGAGCTTGAATTGAAGTTGCTAGATCCCCACCAGAACCGTCATAGATAAATATTATAGACGACTAACGAACACCGAAGTACCTACATAGACAATGTTTAAATCATGCTGGGATTTTAACCCTTAGAATATAAAATTGGACCTTTTTATAGTAGGGGAGTAAGTATAGTTACCTCATCGAGTTAATTGAAGACATACTCACTACCTAATAGTAAATGGTTTAACATTTTTAAAATTACTGGTCGGAGGGACTTTTTCTGTGTTATTGTTATACAATATGGTCAAGGGATAGTTTTATAAGAACTGTACATAGTTTTTCTTGTTCAATCCTTTCAAATCAGTTGGTTCGACAAACAAAATTCAGAATTTACCCCTTGCACGAATTTCGAAAAGCCGATATATAAGATAAATTCGGAATCAAATGAAAGCTTAGACTGGCTACTTTACGAATCGACTGATCAGCCAAACTTTACCTGGACCAAATCGTGTGTCGAACAAATTTTATCAAAAAATGTCCTTTAATTTCGTTGTTGTTACAAATTTATGGCGCAACAGGCTCGTTATTACCCAGGGTCTGGCTTTCTCGCAACCATTCATGTGTGCGTGTGTACTTCTTGCACTATGGCGGGACCTCCTGTTTTATGCCGCCTCCGAACGGCTATGTTGAGATAGGCTAGAGATAAGTTGAGATTTGCATATGCCCATTTGCACAAAAAATTGTTCATTTTTTTTTTTCATAAAGTGACTTAGAGAAAAGATAAAAAATAAACTACAGTTAAACATTTTAGAAAAATTTACCTGCAGTATTAGTTTTTGAAGTACATATATAGATTTTGAAAAATGTTAACATTCACAAAATTTCCGTCTGGCTGGGAATCGAAGACTTTGCGAGCCAGAGTATTGGTGTCTATTCGCCGTCTTTAACTTTTTGTTACTACTGTATGACGCTGTACAGCTCATATAGTTATTGGTTAAAGCTTCGACTCAACTCAAATAGGACCGATGATTTTTGAAGAATTTTTCTCTCGAACCATCCAAGGATTTCTTCATTGGCTTTTAATACGGTCGATGCAGAGCCGTATAGAAGGACTGGTATGAGCGTCTGGTGTAAGGTCTCCTAAGTAGTTCGCGAGAGGTCTTAGCCCGAAGAAACAGCGGTTGGCAGGAGTAATTCTTCGTTTAATTTCTGACGAGATGCTGTTAATAGCGAAGCCGAGGTAGACAAAGTCCCGTAGTACTTCAAAGTTATATCTGTCAATGCGGACCTTCTGTCCTAATCGTCAATGTTGTGTTTCCTTTCGAGTTGACAGCTTACACTTGATCTTATCATTATTTACTGCTAAGCCCATTTTTGCCGCTTCCTTCACCATACTGCAGCAAATGCGACATGACAACATGCTGACTCGGCAATTATTTGAATATCGTCGTCGTATACTAGTAGTTGCACCGATTTATGGAAGATTGTGCTTCAAGTATTGGCTCGGGCGTTTTGCACAATCCTCTTAAGAATGAGATTAAAGAAGTCACATGACAGTCCATCGCCTTGTCTAAATACTTTTTTGGGTGTCGTTGAGGTCGCTTCCGACCCTGATGGAGCTGTGAAAATTCTCCGTCGTCATCTTACACAAACGGACGAGTTTGGGCGGTATACCAAAACTAGACATGGCTCTGTACAGTTCGTCTCTATAAATGCTGTCATATGCGGCTTTGAAATCGATGAATAGGTGGTGGGTATTGATTCCGACTTCATGGATTTTTTTCCACGGCTGATAAGATCTTGTAGTCGATGTTGAGGAGACTTATGCCTCTATAATTGGCACAGTTCATAGTATCTCCATTTTTGTGTATCAGGCAAACGATGTTGAGTTTCCATTCTTCAGGCATTCTTTCATCCGACCAAATTGTGCTTATGAGTTGTTGAGTGTTACTTACCAAATCATCTCCGCCGGAATTAAACAGCTTGGCGGGAAGGCCGTCATTTGGCTTGTTAAGCTATGTTTAGATATTCCTATCCCCCCTTCACTTAGGTCGGTTTGCTGGTAGTTTTTGCTGTCATTGCCAAACATTAAATTGCTCGTTCTGCCTAACAGTGTCATCACCGTTTAACAGTCTGCAGAATTCCTTATTTCATATTCTCAGCATGGACTGTGCTGTCTCAACTACGATATTTCCTTTCCTTTCATCTCCACAGGATTCTGTTTGAGCCTTAAATACCTGACTACTACGATTTACATTTTGATTAAGCTTGCGAGAATCAGTCGATGTTAGACCCTCGGAATGTTCAGACATTCAAAATACTGGATTCGTGCCCCGTGTCTATCGTAGTGTGACCAATTTAATTGATCGCCATGTCTCCTTATAACGGGTGATTTTTTAGCTGGTTTGGTTATGGCAACACTGGTTTTGACAGCTGACGTGTGTTTAGTACCTTGTGTCACTGTCAAACAGCTTCAGTTTGGTTTGCAATTTAACCATGGATCGTCTTACAAATGAACAACGCTTGCAAATTATTGAATTTTACTATCAAAATTCGTGCTCGGTTCGAAATGTTCATCGCGCGCTGCTTCCATTTTATGATCGGCATTCTCGACCTTCTGAGCAGTCTATTCGGAAGATTGTGACCAAATTTCGCACCAAATTTACTTTGTTGGACATTAAACCACCAACGCGTTTACGTACTGTGCGTAGTGAAGAAAATATTGCGGTCGTATCAGCTAGTGTGACAGAAGACCGCGAAATTTCGATTCGGCGCCGTTCCCAGCAGTTAGGCCTTTGTTACAGCACTACGTGGAAAATTTTGCGGAAGGATTTGGGCGTTTTAAGATACAGCTGGTGTAAGAACTAAAGCCAGCCGACCTACCACAACGCCGAATTTTTGGTGAATGGGCTCTTGGAAAGCTGGCCGAGGATCCGCTTTTTTATCGAAAAATTGTGTTCATCGATGAGGCTCACTTTTGGTTGAATGGGTACGTAAATAAGCAAAATTGCCGCATTTGGAGTGAAGATCAGCCAGAAGCATTGCAACACCTACCAATGCATCCCGAAAAAGCCACTGTTTGGTGTGGTTTATGGGCCGGCGGAATTATTGGGCCATATTTCTTCAAAGATGATGCGAATCGCAGCGTTACTGTCAATGGTGAACGCTACCGAGCGATGATAACAAACTTTTTTTTGCCCGAAATGGAAGTTCTTGACTTGTATGATATGTGGTTTCAACAAGACGGTACCACATGCCACACAGCACGCGAAACAATGGCGCAATTGCGAGGCGAGTTTGGTGAACAGTTAATTTCACGTTTCGGGCCGGTCAATTGGCCGCCTAGATCGTGCGATTTGACACCATTAGATTATTTTTTGTGGGAGTATGTCAAGGCTAATGTCTATAGGGACAAGCTCGCTTCGATTGACGCACTGGAAGCCAACATCCATGCATTCATTCGTGAGATACTGGCCGATATGTGTGAAAGAGTATGCCAAAATTGGACTCAGTGGATGGGCTACCTGAGACGCAGCCGCGGTCAACATTTGCATGAAATTATCTTTAAACATTAAATTGCAAGCTTCAAACTATCGATTCAAATAAATATTTCATTCATTTTTTCGAATTTTTTGTGTTTTTTTTTTAAAAAAAGTTCTAAACCTCTTAAAAAATCACCCGTTAAATATCTAGGTGAAGCAGTCATTCGCTTATGTCATCTTTTTCCTCCTTCGGAGCGTGAACGCATATAATGCTTATGTTAGCCGACTTGGCCTTGATACGGATTGTTATAATGGAAACATAAGACTACTTGCCTAAGTCTGGCACTTAAAACAAATCCGCATCCGAATAGTCGCTGTTTCTGCTCACTATAGCTCGGTCCATAGTAGATGTCACAGTTGTTCATCCTCTTTTTGGCCGGTCCATCCCATCGAATTTCCGGGATGGCAGTAATGTCTGCATTGTGGAAGCTTGTTTCGCCTGCACCTCTGCTGTTTAATTTTCTCATATATCATGTGCAGATACGAACGTTGTGGTCCTTTTTTTTAGCAGAGTCGTCAACAATAAAAATTAATCCTTTCCTGGGCTATTGGTTGCTTCATTTGCATTCTTGGGTAGTCAACCCAGAGCACAACCCTAATGTGGAGGGTAGTTCCAATGAGGATACCCCTAGGATGGGGCCATCAGTATCAACTACACAATTGACAGAGAACAGGACTTAGTTCTTCGTCCGGACAATTGCCTTATCAAACCCCACGAATACGCAGCAGAGATTTAACTGAAACTCATATGATTTCTTTAGAATAATACGAAGGCTATTGATATATGATAGTTGCCATTCATTTCAGATGATCAAAATTTCCTACTAGAAAAATAAGCCTCCAAAGTTGTCCCTGTCCAATTCTCTCAATCGAATTGCATTTCAACAGCTATCGACGTTAATTTCATCCTTCACTCCATATAATCCCAATTCATCTGAATTCGTGTGATGTGTGCGAGAGAGTGTGACACAGTCGTGGGACAAATATCTCACCATATTGGCACCATGTGATTTAGGATCTGTGCCATTTGACCAAATCAAATTGTCGTTTTCCGGCATTCGACAAAAAAAATTCAGAAAAATAGAATAAAATGGCGAAAAAAATGTTAACACAACCACTGAACAGCTTCTAACACAGCACCAAGTGCCTGAACCGTGAGTCAACCTTCCACCTTTCTCCCCAGTGCACCCTCTGTGCCCAGGGTAGCATTCGGTGGACTTGTCCTCCAGCACTCAACGGTTGGCTCCGCGAAACTGGCGGAACAAATATTCGTGATTCTTGATAAGAATCAGAACCAAGTTCAATTCAATTGGCATGTGGTTTGTTTTTTTTTTTTTTTCGTTTGCTTCATTTATCCCACTTCCTGCCGGTTGCGTCTCTTCGGGCCTTGTCGCCTTGTCGCATGCCCTTGCTTGGGTATTATGCAGATTTTGTCTCTTCCTCTTGTCCCAGTTCTGGAAAAGTGCAAGAACATTCTGAGGAATGAGAAAAATTATGTTGCAGCAATTTGTTTGGTCTCCCAAAGGATTTGCGTCGCGCTTGCGCGATGATGAATTCCTCTGGAGTGTGAACAATTTTTTTGTTTGTTACTAGCACCAGCAGTCAGGGTCTTGCTTCCTAATCAGGTGCAAGATGTCATAGCCGACAACAGCGAGGAATTCTCTTCACGCCGAACAACTAGAGTCGATCGTCCTCTAATTGGCTTCGATAGATTTCAAGATCAAGCGGGTACACTCGAAGAACACCTGAATGTTGCTGGAGAACACAGATGGTCTCTGCAGGTCTCATGGGACAATATTGCACACTTTGGGGCCGACTTGGCAATTGTTTCCTTGACGAAAGTAGGCAGGGGAGTGTAAACGCTTCCATTCACTGCCGCCGCGGCGGTGGCTAAGTGGACGGGTGCTTTGCAGGAAAATTATCAGATGATTTGTTAAAGCAGTTCGCTAATGGTCATTTAGGTGATATTTTCCGCACTAGTGGTTTTCCACGTGCGATATGATCCTGGTTATTAATACTTTGCACCCGTGTGTATGGACCTGGTTGACAATTGTTCGCAATAGAATGCTGTGCGCGGGTTCCTGAGCTGGAGATGTTCATCTCGAGAGGTAAACACGACCAATTAGGTGGTTTATTGGTCAACAAAAGGTTCTATCCCGTTGGTACTGCTTTAGCTCAGCGGGTTATTTTTTTTATAGGTTAAGGCTTAGCATATTAGGAATCGATATTTTTATATTGTCATGAATAAGGTTTATATATACAGTGCCGTTCGAAATATGTTTGTCAAACTTATTTATTTGTTTAATGGGGATTTGATTTCTTGTGAGGTTTCATTCGTTTCATGATACATTTAGGGTGGTCAAATTTTTCAAACGCGGTCACCGGAGCGAAAAGTTGTTCAAACTGAAAATGTTGTTTCTTAGGTACCTGCCTCATTTTTAGGGATTAAAGAAAAAAGCTTTATTGGTGAAATGTTTTTTGTTGTTTTATTGCATCTCAGACACATTCTCTATCTAGTTAGTAATTTGTTGGACCTCTCTACCTTTTATTAAAGCTTCACATCGGAGAGACATTGACTCAGATCAGTTTTTCCATGTGGATACAGATATGATGTTCCAGGCCCGGATAAGTTAATTCGCAACCTTAGGATTCATTATTGACCATGGTATATTCACACGAGAGAGGGGGTAGGAGTGGCAGCGGAGGAATTCCCTAGATGGAGTCAACGGTGATGCCTATAGCTCCAGTTTGATCGAACTGGTAGTGTAACCCCTATATTAGCTGCTTCGACATATTTGAATACCAGGTCTTTAGGGATTTCCAATACTGAGCCAGGGTGGCGGAGGAGCCCTCAATTGGTCAACGGCAGCGCTCATATCCCAAAAAGGGCTATTAACATCGGTATTTTCCGGCCCGCTGTCCTACGGTCAAAACAAGGGCCTGGCCCTCCAGGTTGGGGGTTGTGCTTTGGGTTGACTACCCATCTATGGAAAAATGCTTATGTTACGAAGCAACCAATAGCCTCGGAAAGGACTGACATATTATTGTTGACGACCCTGCTAAACGAAAAAAGTACAAAGACGTTCGTATCTGCATCTTGAATATGAAAACATGTCAAGATGTCTTTTGTTTCCAAAACATTAGCGAACGCATTGTAACAATCCGCATCAAGGCAAAATTCGCCAACATAAGCCTTATATGCGCTCATGCTCCGACGGAGGAAAAAGGTGATATAACTAAGGATTGCTTCTACGAGCTATTCGACAAAACCTATGAGCGACTACCAAAGTACGATATTAAAATCGTGCTGGGAGATTTTAACGCAAAGGTAGGAAGAGAAGACATCTTTAGCAGTACTGTCGGAAAATATAGCCTACACGACAACAAGTCTGGTAACGGACTTAGGCTAATTGACTTCGCTACGGAACGAAATGCCACTATCGCCAGCACACGGTTTCCTAACCTCGATATCCATAAGGGGACATGGCGGTCTCCAGATCAACGAACATTCAAACAAATTGCTCACATTGCGATAGAAAAGAGGAACGCATCCAGTATTTTGGATGTCCGATCATTCCGAGGGGCTAACATCGACTCGGACCACTACATTGTTGTAGCCAGGGTAAGGATGCGGATATCCACCACGCCACAACAAGTCAGAAATAGTGTGAATAAATTTAATCGACTCGGACCACTACATTGTTGTAGCCAGGGTAAGGATGCGGATATCCACCACGCCACAACAAATCAGAAATACTGTGAATAAATTTAATGTCGAAAAACTGCAATCGCCAGAGACCGCCAAGACCTTCGCGCAACGCGTATCCCTTTACCTCTCGATTCACACCACACCACCAGCTATATGCTGGTCGAAGAACAATGGCAACGATGCCAACAAGTCATTGGATCAGCCGCAACTGATGTGATAGGTTTCTCGCGGCCACCAGCAAGAAACCCCTGGTTTGATGAGGAATGCCGACAGATGCTCGCAGCCAAGAACGAGGCCTACAAGGCTAAGCTCCAGGTGAAGACGAGAGCTGCCATTGAGCTCTATAGGCAAAGAAGAAGGGAAGAACATCGGCTTTTCAGAAAGAAGAAAAAAGAGCAAGAAAAGCGCGCGATCGAGGATATAGAGAGGTGCCACTCCAGGAACGATGTTCGCAAGTTTTACCAAAGTCTAAAACTTCAAAGTCAAGGATACAAGGCTCGAACAGAATCCTGTCGAGATGAACAAGGAAATATCGTAGTTGAGACACAGTCGTTGCTGAGGACATGGAAGAACAACTTCTGCAGACTGTTAAACGGCGATGAAGAACAACATTCCGCTGTCAGGCAGATCGAACCATTTAATATTGGCAAAGATAGAAAAAACGGCCAACCACCTGACCTAAGTGAAGTGAGGATAGCCATATCTAAAATAGAGCTTAATAAGGCCACCGGAAATAATTGCCTTCCCGCTGAGCTTTATAAAGCTGGCGGAGATGACTCGGTAAGTAACATCCACCATCTCATAAGCAAAATCTGGTCGGATGAGATCATGCCTGAAGAATGGAACCTCAGCATCGTTTGCCCGATCCACAAAAAAGGAGACCCTCTGAACTGCGCCAACTTCAGAGGCATAAGTCTCCTTAACATCGCCTACAAGATCCTATCTGCCATAATATGTGAAAAAAAAACCCAAGAAGTCCAATTCGATACTCACCACCTATTTATCGATTTCAAAGCCGGATACGACAACATTTATACAGAGCCAAGTCTAGTTTTGGCAATCCGCCCAAACTCGTCCGTTTGGGTAGTTTGCCAACCGCTGTTTCTTCGGGCTAAAAAGGCAATTAGTTGTAAAGCTCTCACTCGAACTACTAAGAAGATCCTATATAAAACCCTGATCATTCCAGTCCTGCTCTAACGCGCTGAAGCATGGACCGTATCAAAAGCGGATGAAAAATCTGCGGTCCCTTTTGCATTGACGTGCTACGGAGACGAAGATTCATCCAAGAACTGTATATGAGCTGTACAGCAATAAGCACTCCGCATTTGATATCTAGGACATGTAGAACGAATGGACACCAATACTCCGGCTCGCAGAGTCTTCGATTCCCAGTCAGATGTCGGACGCAGTAGACGAAGACCTAGCCTTAAGTGGCGCGCACAAGTAAATATCGACCTCAACCAACATCATGGATGAGTGATTGAAAAACTTACACATTTACTAAGTTCCATGATATCATAAGACGTATCTTCAGAAAATAAAATCATCCACAAAAAAGGAGACCCTCTGAACTGCGCCAACTACAGAGGCATAACTCTCCTTAACATGGCCTATCCTATCTGCCGTAATATGTGAACGCCTGAAACCGTTTACCAACAACCTGATCGGCCCTTATCAGTGTGGTTTTAGACCAGGAAAGTCCACAATCGATCAAATTTTCACACTTCGCAGATCCTGGAAAAAAACCCAAGAAGTCCAAATCGATACCCACCACCTATTTATCGATTTCAAAGCCGCATACGACAGCATTTATAGAGACGAACTATACAGAGCCATGTATAGTTTTGGTATACCGCCCAAACTCGTCCGTTTGTGTAGGATGACGATGGAGAATTCTCGCTGCACCATCAGGGTCGGAAACGACCTCACCGCCACATTCGATACCAAAAAAGGATTTAGGCAAGGCGATGCGCTGTCATGTGATTTCTTCAATTTGATTCTTGAGAGGATTGTGCAAAACTCCCGAGCCAACACCAGAGGCACAATTTTCCAAAAATCGGTGCAACTACTAGCATACGCTGACGATGTTGACATCATTGGTAGGACTCAACGTGATTATTACCTCTGACAACAACATCTCGTCAGAAATCAAACGAAGAATTATTCTTGCCAATCGCTGGTTATTCGGGCTAAGAAGGCAATTTAGTAGTAAAGCCCTCACTCGAACTACTAAGGAGATCCTATATAAGACCCTGGTTATCCCAGTCCTGCTCTACGGCGCTGAAGCATGGACCGTATCAAAAGCGGAAGAAATCCTTGGTCGTTTCGAGAGAAAAGTTCTTCGAAAAATCTTTAATCCCGTTTGCGTTGACGGGCTATGGAGACGAAGATTCAACCACGAACTATACGAGCTGTACAGCGACATACCCCTAGGCAAAAAAACTCCGCATTGGACGTTAAATACTGCTGGGACATGTAGAACGCATGGACACCAATACTCCGGCTCGCAGAGTCTTCGATTCCCAGTCAGACGTCGGACGCAGTAGAGCAAGACCTCGCCTTTAGTTTCGCGCACAAGTAGAAACCGACCTCAACCAACTTGGAGTGCGCAACTGAAGGTAGTTAGCTAAGGACCGGGCTAATTGAAGAGGCATGTTGGTTGAGGCCCAGGTTCATCCCGGACTATAGCGCCACTTAAGTAAGTAAGTAAGTAAGCCTATAATATATTAAAACAGATTATTCCTGCTTGTTTTATGGGGTCATACCTACATAGCTTTATATGAATTTTGAGTTTTGGTTCCGGAATAATTATAATGGAGGTCATAAGACCGTTTAAATACGACTTTTTAATATTAGGGCGATAAAGTTTTTGATACCTATGAATAACTAAGCGTTTGGAGTATCTTCAAAAATATGTAACAAGCTATTTTTCGACATATAACTTCAACTGTAAATTTGAGGTCTCGAGAAAGACCACAAAATTTTGCGTCCTATTTTAATGGACATTCATTAAATCTCCATATACGTTTGAAGGTTTAGAAAAAAATGTATTTAGAAAGTATTAAACAGCACTAAATCTGTGAAAGTAGGGTAAGTGATATCACATACCCATACCAACCTGCGAAATGTGCTTCACACCACGCCATGGCAATTGTCATAAATTTACTCCCAAGTGAAAACAAACAAACCACCACCAGCAGTGGCTCTCATATTTCACCATCTCTTTGCCTTCGGTCAACTGCAACACTTTGCAGCTCCAACAACAGTGCTCCACTAAAAGAAAACCTAGATTCAACACCCGCACATCAGATTGAGTTCCACACCACACCAATGAGACGCCCCCTACACATTGCCGCGCATATACGAATCCATTTGGCGCCACTTCATTCATTTCCATCTCAGCCGAAAGTTTATGGCTGACACCAATCAACTCTGCACCATGGTCTGGTCGTATATACCTAGAGATGCAGACCTCTTGCGGCGTTCAAGTCCCTTACAGACATTCCTCCTTGCCGTCTAAGCCTAATATCAAAATTTATCACTATCCCCTGACTGGGGCTACATATATTGCTGTCGTCCCGATTACACTCAGTCTAGAAGCAGGGGATAAGCAACCCGAGTCGAGGCAATTGTCGCCCTTTTTGCTGTTCCAAAAAAAAACTACGATTCTCTGCAAGTCCTACGCACAATTGTCTTTGAGCCAAAGGATGGAATGGTTTGCTTTTTAATTTGGTCCCGGACTAGTGCACCATTTGTTGGCTTCTTTTGTTTGGATCTGAGGCATTGCCCCGTCATCATATTGTCTCGCACTTTAATTTCATTTTATGGCCTTTTCACGTTCTCTACTCCAGCATCCAGCGGTGGACCGCTTTAAAAAGAGCCCACCAACAACAACAACGCCACGGCGGGAGAAAAGTAATTTAAGTACCCCAAGATCTGTGGCGATTTTTCTCCACCCACAGCCATCAGAGGCTTGATGCTTTTCTGCCTCTTCGGAGGGCTACGTTGTCGCTGGTCGTCATCGTCATCGTCGTAGTCACTGTCGTCATGATGGCGTCTACACTGTTGCAACCCGAATATTAACAAAACTGGGCCATCATGCTGACAGACTGACAACGAAATTTCATATTTCCTGCAGCGAAAATGTAACCAACTTGCGGCACTATGCACGGACGACAAGTTTCTGACAAGTTAGTCGAAAATAAATCAAAATAAAGAACAACGGCGGCACGCGCCGCCCATATTTAATGTATTCCGGAAGACGGAAGCACAAGTTCCAGCATCAGTGCTCTACCACTTCAAGGATATACGTGCCAACGGTTATCTTTCAAATCAATTCCACTTCGAACCGGAAGGAGGAGCGCACTTGCATGCGAATGGCAGATCGTTACGAATCGGTAACAATATGTCACGTGACATTAGATCGTGGATGGCGATGTCCCATGGCGACCAACGCATCTTCTTCCTCCTGGCACCTTCGACGAGGGTCATTAAGTGCTTGCGAATGCATATGCTTTTGAAAGCCACTGAGTGGATGTGAGCCAAGCATATTGCGTACGTAAAGAATTAATTTTTCAAGGACCCCATCCTGCGGCACACTTATCGCTTTAAGTGGATGATGTGCGCGTTTGAATTGTTGTTCATCCCTTTACTGGTCATGGGAAGGGATCATCCAATAGTTATGGTGCGTTCGATATACAGGTTTCAGGGATAACCGGCGTAAGTTTCTCACGGGTTGAGAGTGGATAGCGTTTGCGATGAGCACTCGATACATGTGATAAGGGGTGGGAATTGTGGTTGTGTGGGACAAGGCGGTGTGCAAATAGTAAACAGTCTGCTGTGTGGTTGCCGGGTAAGGGGTGTTTTTGTAACCATTTTTCGATGCTTATTGTTGCTGACACATCTTCTGTCGTTTGTAACATTTGAAGAGCGATTCCGAACGAAATTCAATTAAATTGTGTTTGATTAATTGAAGTGGAACACGGCATGACGAATCAACTCGATCTACCATCCACAGCACAATGCGGATGTCAGTTGAATGTATTTTGAAACGCAAATATTCATGACGGACCACAGAAGTGATGGGAAATATCCAAAAGGTTTCGTGATGCAAGGGAATTAGATTTGGTAAATTAGAGGAATATGACGTTGGGAGCGGTGGTAATTGAAACCAATTATATCCAAATGCTTTAATATGAGAATGGTTACTTTTGTGTTTAAAACGTATCTTGAAACATTGAGGATTCTCTGTTTGAGATCTGTGTATGATGATTTACTAACAAATTACGGATTCTGAGTTGGTCGGCTAGGGTTTTCGGTCCCGGTTTCCCGCTTTCATTCCCGGGAATCATTTTTCATTATACCCGGGTACCCGGTTACATTAAAAATTAATAATTTTCTTTGTGAAAGCGATATTTAAAATATATACCTACATATATAAAAATCTTATTAGCCAAGGCGTTTAAATGCCATACAATGTTTCGTCACCAGTGAATCTATGTTGTTCATATTCAAAGTTTGTTTAAAGTTTTAGTTCTTGTTTTTATGTTGACGTTCATTAGATCTGGTAAGTATATTTTTAATACTTCATTGATTGCTATTGCTATACTCGTACATTTAAATTGCAAGTCTTATGAGATTCTTGTAAGTTTTAAAATATAGCTTTTTATATAATGCATTGACAATTCGTTACATTATGTATTGGATATTGTTACTTTGTAGTGCATCATGGATAAGAAAACTTCCAAAGTCTGAAATTACTTAAAAAAAGATACAAAAAATAATGAGATGGCTCAGTGTTCACTTTGTCCAAAAATGTAATCTTGCAAAAGCTCGTCAACAAGTGGTTTAGTGAAACACTTAGAAAAAGTACATAAGCTACTGACAATGTTTCTACGGTTACCAAAAATGCGTGGCAAGCAAAACGACCTAAAATTGAGCTGCAAAATATCAGTGGTTTTTTTCCAGCCTACTCGTTATATTTCCGAAGTTATAGCTCGTTTGGCTGTTCAAGACGGCATTCATTCGCGAATCTTTTAAGCAAAAAAAAAACTAGATTTACCGAAAAGCGAAGGCAAGGTTATGGAACTCATTAAATCAAAAACTGACATAAACATACAACTGCAAAGTTTAATAAATATTGAAGAACGGCTCTGTATAACGTTTGATGAATGGACCAGCTTAAGAAATTAGAAATTAGAAATTAGGCGTTATCTGAACATCAACCTACACTCTACTGATGGAAGGGTATTTGCCTTAGGACTGGTGTTTATTCCTGGTAAATGTGATGCAACTTAACGAATTCAATTTGAATCTCGAAAACCACATTGTAGCTACAATATCTGATGGGGTATCTGTAATGAAGAAGTTTGGGAGAGAAAGTCGGTCAGAAACGTTGCTTTGCATCAATCACACCGTGCTTTTAGCACAAGCCTGCAAAAATACAATTTAAAATGAAAATTAATCAGACGCAGAGAACAACGATTTCGACACTGAAGACTATGAGCGTTCATTTCATATTTTGACGATGAAGACGACCTTGAAGTTGCCATTCTTCCAGATTTATTCCATTTGCTGAACGAGGTCCGAAAAATTGTAAAAATGTTTCGAAAAAGTCCAGTAAAAAAAAATACTCTACTTCAACAATTAATTCAACAAGAAAAAGGACAAGAAATGCAGTTGCTGTTAGATGTAAAAATTCGCTGGAAGAGTTTAGTTACTAATGTAGAAAAATTCTTGTTGGTAAAAAATAAATAAAAAAAATTTTTAAACTACAACTGGAACTTGAATGAAAAAAATGAAGAAGAGTTGCAGAATTTGGTACAACTATTGAATCCTGTTTAATTAGCGGTGAAAGCACTGAGCAGAAAAGACCCAACAATTCTTAAATGCGATGCGAACAATCTGGATTCAGACGAAAACATTCATGTGAATCAGCATTAAACTATGTAATAGCAGATTGGAAGGAGATAATACATACAAAGAAGAAAATTGCAGCTGTATTTATTGACCTGAAAAGAGCATTTGAAACATTGGACAGATTGATTTTATTGAAGAAAATGTATGGATACGGAATTCGAGGAATTGAATTTAAATGGTTTAAGTCATATCTGATAGGACGAAAAAAAATTGTAAAGTTTAATGGGGTAAGTTCGGTCGAATTAAATTCTGACTTGGGGGTACCACAAGGTTCAATTTTGGGTACATTATTATTTATACTTTACATTAACGATATAAAAAAAGTTTTAAACTATTGTGAGTTAAAGTTATTTGCCGATGATGGATTATTTTACATTGAAGATATTGAACTAAAAAACAGTATAAAAAAGTTAATAATAGACATTAATAATATAAAGAATTATTTAAACATGAATAAACTTAAATTAAATACAGAAAAAAACAAAAATAATGTTGTTGCCAGAAAATAAGATCATTAGTAAAATTAATGAGTTTGAATGTGTACAAGAAACCAAATACTTAGGAGTTATATTAGACTCTAATTTGAATTTAAAAAAAACACTTTGAAATGATTTGTAAAAAAATTGCCACAAAAATCGGGTTTTTTCGAAGAATATGAAAAAAACTTAGTATTTCCATTGCTATTTAAATATATAACGCCATTATACAGCCCCATTTTGAGTATTTCCCAACAATACTATTATTGGGATCTGAGTTAATGATAAGTAAACTTCAGATTTTACAAAATAAATGAATGAGAACTATATTATGTTGTAATCGTTATAAACCCATTAATAATATGTTTAACACATTGAAGTGGCTTTCTGTTAAACAAAAAATTATTATGAATACCTTAATGTTTATTTTTAAAGTAAAACATAACCTAATGCCAAGATATTTACAAAGAAGACTGACAATAAGAAGTGAAATACGTCCTTATAACTTAAGAAATAATAATAATATAAATTTACCGTTTTTTAGAAATAATCGCACTCAAAATATGTTATTTTACAAAGGTATACAAATACATAATAATCTTCCTAATAATGTGAAATTAGAAACTAATATAGTAAGATTTAAACACTCTATTATTTATTTTGTTAAAAACAATTTTTAAATTTTGTAAAACATTGTAAAGATTTAAAATAGCAAAGTTAATGCTAAATAAATTTTGAACTAAACTAAACTAAAAAAACTAAAAATTATTTCAGTTCTCTTGAATGCAATCCGAAGACTTCAAACTCCCTTTTTTAGAGGAGTTTTATTCAGCACAAGAAGAAAAAAAAATTAGAAAGGAGAGATGTCAGTCTTTTTGGCCTTTGCAAATATTTAGATAATCATGACACTTATACATCAAATGACTTGCCAAATGCTTGGAAAACAAGCCTTTTAAGATATGAAGAAAACATATTTATGCGCTTGTTTTCAAAATTGAATCAAGTGAAGAAGATACTCTCACGTTGCAAGAATCGTCTGATAATCCTACATCTTTCGAATTGCAGTTGAATTAAGCTATCAACAACGCCGCCAGACTTGTTCCAGCATCTTCCGATACAAGATGCATTAAACTAAAAAAAAGGAATTCCAGGTACATATAACATATTATTTAACACATTATTTTACATTCTATTTATTCAACTATCCTTTTTATGAACTTATTCAAAATTTATGTTCTATTTTGTTTTTGCTATCTGTATGGAAATGGATATTATACCTTTTCATTCCTTGTCTTTTTTCTGTTAATTTTTCTTACAGATATACGAGGCCACGAAAAAACGTACACCCAATTTGGATCTGCTATACAAATCCCTCTTAACAGTGAAACCAACATCTACAGAAAGCGAGAGAGTGTTTTTAATCGCTGGAAGCTTTGTGACCAAAGCAAGAAACAGGCTGTCCGATAGGTCCTTGAATGCTTTGGTATTCTTAAAGTCTTATTTCTCCGGCAACCAGACTCGTAAATTTTTATAATAAAAAGAAAATCCTGAAAAACTAGAGTTTTTTTTCATAATAACTCATTCCCGGGTACCCCGGGAATTCCCGGGAATTAAAAATAATCGTTCCCGATTCCCGAGAATCAAAGAGAGCCGGGAACGCTAAAACCCTCGTCCCATTTTCTACAATTTTTCAGGATGTTTGAAATAAAAACGAGACCAAACTGAAATATTTCAGACTTCATTTTAGACGTGAAGATGCAGTGCACATTACTTATTATAGATCGATTATTTTTATCAGAGTTACCTCCGGGACTTTTGCGTCATTTTTGACTTCTTTTGAACAGCCAGACTTCAGGACTCACCGGAAAGAAATCGTACCATTTTTCTTATAATTTAACTAACTAATATTTATCTTTGTTTTCAAGACAATAGCGAATGCATTATATCAATCAGCACAAAGGCCAAATTCGACAACATAAGCTTTATATGCGCTCACGCTCCGAGATTGGAATTAAAGACATCTTTAGAAGTTTTTTTCGGAAATATCAGCCTACACGGCAACACGATTGGTAAGGGACGTTGGCTAATTGACTTCGCTGTGGCACAAAATATAGTCAGCATAAGGTTTTCTAAGCACATGGTATTCAATCAAATTTATCAAATTGCGATAGACAAGAGGCACGCATCCAGTGTTCTGGATGTCCCAAAATTCCGAGCTTAACATCGATTCGGTCCACTACCTTGTTGCAGCCAAGATAAAAATGCGGATAATGCGACAGAAATCGAAAATGCAGGAATGATGTTCTTAAGTTTTACCAAAGTGTAAAACATCAAATCCAAGGATACAAGGCTCGAACAGAATCCTGCGAGATGAATAAGAAAATATCGTAGTTGAGACACAGTAGATGTTAAAAATATGGATAAACCAACTCAGCAGACTGTTAAACGGCGATGGCGGGCAATCTCCGGTTATCAGGCATAATGAACCGTTCAATATTGGCGACGACAACGAAAACTTCTAACCACCCGATCTAAGTGAAGTGAGGACAGCAATATCTAAAATCAAGCTTAATAAGGCCGCCGGAAATGACGGCCTTCCCGTCGAGTTTTAAAAAGACGGCTAAGATGACTTGGTAAGTAATATCCACCAACTCATAAGCCCAATCTGGTCGAATGAAAGTATGCGTGAAGAATGGAACCTCAGCATCGTTTGTCAATCCACAAAAAATGAGACCATCTAAACTGCGCCAAATACAGAAGCATAATCCTCCTCAACATCGCCTAAAAGATCCTATCTGCTGTAATATGTAAACGCCTGAAACAGTTAACCAACGGTCCTTACCAGTATGGTTTTAGGCCATGAAAATCCACAACTAATCAAATCTTCACACTTCGCTAGATACTGGAAAAGAACCCAATAAGTCCAAATCGATACAAACCACCCATTCATTGATTTAAAAGCCGCATACCACATCATTTGACGAGCTCTGCAGTGGCGATGGTTAGGGCGATGGACTGCAGCGTAGCGTAGTAACACCGAAATGGTTTTTCACTGTCCCTCCTCTCGTGATGATCTTACAAATCATCCGAGGAGTAGAAATTGTCAAGAAAAGCTTATCTCAACTTGTCCGTTCGGAATCGGAGTCGGAGTCGGAAAAAACAGGAGTTTCCGCCATCGTGCAAGTATTACATACGCAGACATGAGCCCGCTGCGCCAAAAATTGTTTTTTCCATTTCGACAGCATTTACAGAGACGAACTATACAAAGCCCAAACAAGTCAATCTGTGAGGATGACGATAGAGAAGTCTCGCTGCTCCTTTAATGTCGAAAACGATCTCAACGACAAATTCGATACCAAAAAAAGGTTTAAAGCAAGGCGATGCCCTGTCATGTGGCTTCCTTAATTAGATTCTTAAGAGGATTGTGCAAACTGCCGAGCCAATACCAGAGGCACAATCTTCCATAAATCGGTGCAACTACTAGCATATGCCGACGATATTGATCATTAATAGGAGTCAACGTGATGTCACAGCCACGTTTGCTGGTACAGAGAAGGAAGTGCCAAATATGGGTTTGGCTGTAAATGATGGAACCAAATGTATGCCGTCAACAAAAAGGACACAATATCTATGAACTGACAGATATAACCTTGAGGTAGGTCTACAAGACCCTCATCATCCAAGTCCTGCTCTACGGTGCTGAAGCATGGACCGTATCAAAAGTGGATGAAGAAATCTGTGGCTTTGGGAGAAAAATTCTTAAAATCTCTCAGCTGTCCAGCTCTCTCAGAAAAAAGAGAAAAAAAGTTGACAATCTAGGTGAGCTCGCTAATATCAGTGCCAGAAACTTCCTACGCTACATAACGGGTGATCCAAGTAGAGATACTTTTTTCAATAACTTTTTTTGACAGATCACGTCTGAGTCGTGTCATGCTGTCATGTTATTTTTGTTTAGTATTGTTTGGCATTTCATAATGGAAAGACTTACGCATGAACAACGTTTACAATTTGTTCAACTTTATTATGAAAATTCACGTTCTATGAGGAATGTGTTTCGTGCACTTCGCTCAACTTATGGTCAACATAATCGGCCTACTGAGCGTACTATTCGCAACACCATCACCCATTTTGAGACCCAGCATTCATTATTGGATAATATTCGACCGAATAGACCACGTCCAGCACGCTGTGAAGAAAATATAGCGGCCGTAGCTGAGAGTGTACACGAAGACCGTGGAGAGTCGATTCGGCGCCGTTCGCAGCAACTCGGACCATGATAACCTACTATTTGATGCCTGAAATTGAAGCTCGTGATCTCGGTGACATTTGGTTTCAGCAAGACGGCGCCACTTCCCACACATCGCATCAATCAATGGACTTATTGAGAGAACATTTCGGTGAGCACATAATTTCACGTTTTGGGCCGGTCGATTGGCCACCAAGATCGTGTGATATCACACCGTTAGACTTTTTCCTGTGGGGATATGTAAAGTCAAAAGCTTATGCCGACAAACCCGCTTCGATTCAGGCCTTGGAGGAAAACATCACGCGTGTCATTCGCCAGTTACCAGTCGAAATGCTCGAACGAGTGATCGAAAATTGGACTCAACGGATGGACCATCTGCGACGTAGCAACGGCCAATATTTGGTAGACATAATCTTCAAAAAATAAATGCCAAAGAATGTTCTTTCAAATGATAATAAACATTCTCCATTGAATTTGAATTTTCTGTGTTTTTTTTCTTTAAAAAAGTAGGGAACCTCGAAATGGATCACCCTTTAGTTAGCTCTTATTTGGTTCAATTAGGCGAACGAAATAGGAAAGTCGACAGATTCACGTGGTACCACAACGGACCTTTATGGTCTAAGTGTACCTAACCTGACTGCCCATTGACTCGACGAGACTTAAGGTCGCCTCCTGTACTTCTTATGCCTTTCCAAGGCTGTATTGGACGATTTCCCGGTATGGGTTGGAGTCAATGGTGGCATCTACAGTTGTCAGATCCTGGAAAAAATACAAAAAGTCAAAATCGTTGGGCACAATTTATTTGAAACTCACGGGATACATTATTCCATAAATCTGTCCAACTGTTGGCATACGCCGACGATATTGACATTATTACTGGGCGGACTCACAAGATGTCACTGCCACATTTACTTGTATGGAGAAGAAGCCGCAGCAATCGTTTTAACCGTAAATGTGATCCAGCTCAAGTACACCTGTTCACATGAAAAGGCATTATCGAATAATAGGGCCTCTACACCAATTATATGGGAGATACGGTTTAAAAGAAATTTTTATGGCGCTGAATCGCTGAATCAAGTGACAATTGATGGAGACGAATTTCGAACCACGAAATTAACTTCCTTAGCAGATACATAGTCCAGGTAAAAAAAAAACTCAACATTGGGCTAATCAAGCAAACATATTTTTTCGTAGATTCGTCAATTGACTACACCTTCACTTCTTCCTTCTATTCGTCCTTAGCAGATTTCATCTCAGACGTATTCAAATCTAAGATACAATCTACTAAGGACGATATTATATTGAAGCGACATTCCGATGCAGACATAATAATTACAATCCAATTAAAATTGCATTTCAATCGGCTCCTTGCTCGTAATACCAATCCGACAATCTCATACGATATTATTTTTCCTTCCCAAACAAACTATACAACCAACCGATAAGGATACCATTCATATCTGATTGAGGATGCAAATTTTCTCATTTGCCTTCGCCCTTTGTTGTGCGTATATGGCAATGACAAACTCGCCAAAGGATCTTGACGGAAAGCCTTAATTTAATTTACATTTTAACGTATAGTCGGCTCTCAACGACCCCCAGTCGGGGTCCTTAAAAATCAAAAATCCATGCATTATGCAAAAACCATCCTAAGAAGAACAAATAAATCCCTTT
Organism: Rhingia campestris; assembly: GCA_932526625.1. Lineage (NCBI taxonomy): Eukaryota > Metazoa > Arthropoda > Insecta > Diptera > Syrphidae > Rhingia > Rhingia campestris. The sequence continues at coordinate 172,052,534 of OW052182.1, forward strand.
GTTGGACCTAGCACACATGCACACACATATCTCACATAGCCATTGGTATAGCCCTTCGTTACCACTGCCCGCGCTCGCTTTTGGCCAGTGTCTCCATGTTAGCACTCGGGCACTATTGGCAATGGTCAACATTGTTAGACATGTAAATCCACTAATTTGGCTACAACCCACATCGAGAGGTAAACCAAATTCTGCCCCAACAATGTCATCTGCGCGCTGTGTAACAACGAGTTAAGCAACCTGTATCCCTCATCCTGTTTTGCATAAAATAATTCGCCGAGATTCTCGTTTCGGCATCGCGAGGAATGACTTGGTATGCATATTCTTCATGTGATCTTGACCAGGTTGGTGAAGATCAAGGTCTTTTGCTGCGCAGCGTAGCCCCAGCAGCGATGCTAGGCAGAAATATGGTTCGAGGTAGTCGGTGGGTTTGAGATCGGTTTTAGGTTTTTTTTTTTTGTCTTTTCAGTTCAAGAATCGGTCTGTATGCAGATTCAGTTGCGACAGGTACCGAAGTGGATATGCTCACAGGATAGAATGGTTAACTGGCCATAAATAGGAATAACAATCGGAACGAGAACTCATGCGGGCAAGTAAGCGCGCAGCAAGCAACCCAGCCAGTCACAGGTAAGCAGGCATCAGACGGTCAGACAGATAGCGCAGTAGCCGGAGGAGTTTTCACGTTCGTTATATTCACCTGTTGAGCGAGATTGTTTCGCGGTGATAATTCATCACCTGGGTTCTACCGCAAGGGAAGTAGGGAGTAGGTATGAAGAACGCTTTCAGTGGAACAGATATTTTTTGTTGTTTTTTTGAGGTTTTTGGTTAGTAGATCAGCAGAAAGGAATTCGTAATTACTTTTGTTTAATCTGATATCGGGCTTGTTTCATTGTTGGCTTTAATTTTTTGGTCGAGGTTAATAGTCATTTAGGTCTTAGGTGAATATTCATAACTTGGTTATCCACCAACTTTGATAATGCTTGTAGTGCAACCGACATGACATACACGATCTCTTTCCACTTAAATCAGAGTGAGTTCAGCCTTCCTTATGTCGTCACAAATCTTAATACCGCTCATAAAGCTCGGCGATGGTATCTTTACTTCCAATAGGCTTTCTTGCTAACTGGACCAAATATTCGACGAAAAGTTTTTAATTCGAAAGCGCTTAATATTTGCTGCGGATGCATTCTTTTATTCCAGCAAAAGGTGCGGCAATTAGGAATGTTAAGATTATGGTCTCGTAGTCCCAGCATTTGGACTTTCGGGTTGGGAGTTTTTGTCACATTTTGTATACCAAACCAAAGTTGCATCAGATTTAAAAAAAAAATAAGGTAATGCCTACAGAAACCGTATGACAACGCATTTCCTTATCGGAGATTTTGATCTGTTTGCAAAGAGAAAACATAGTCTCACATGTCCTCCAGTGTTAGGCGATACAGTTATATAAATTTTCATGGAATCTCAAATTCCGTTATCGTCATCAAGTCAAGACCAATCATGTTTCCATCGACTTTTAGCTCGCATATGATAGTCTTCGATGAAATTATTATGGCTCTCGATTTTAAATTCGTTAATCTTTTCAAGGACTTGCGTAAGTATAAACATTTGAAGGATCTGCCATACCTATTGCATGACATGTTCATATAGTATTTTGGATAGTGTCTTGGACATACAGTGAACATTGGAAAACGTGAACCCCCCAAAACGTGAACTACCCCAAAACGTGAACACTGTATTTTTTACATTGACTGCTCTAAAATGTGAACAAATCTAAAAGCTCTAAAACGTGAACAGAAATTTTTTCAACATTTCTACATAAATATGCACTGAATTATTTAATTCGGGGAATCCCATAATATTGACAATGCGTAGTATGTATGTATTTGGTGCCACACGTGCGTGTGCGTATTGCATAGCTATCATCCCTCATTTGGTTGCGGTTTTTTGCTTGCATCAACGTCTTATTTTCTGTTTAAAAATGTGTTCAAAGGAAGTTAAGGTTTTAACATTAAACGAAAAAGCAGACATTTTGGAAAGCTTTAAAAAAGGAGTAAGCGTGACAAACTTATCAAAAAGATATGGTGTCGCTTAGTCAACAATATGTAGTATTAAAAAGAAAATAGATTTAATTTTGAAGTGTGTTAGTAATACATACTCTGGACCGGGAAAAAGAAAGACACTAAGATCATCAGAGCTTCCAAAAATGGAAAAAGCTAAAGAGTTACATTCAAAAATAAAGGAAAGTGAAGGTGGTTTTTTGGCAAGTGATGGATGGTTAAGTGGTTTTAAAAAACGATATGGCATTCGACTTCTAAAAATAACTGGTGAGAAGCTATCATCGCAGCCTCACTTAGTTGATCCGTTTAAATTAAAACTAAAAGAAAAAATTGAAGAAATGTTATACAATGCAGATGAGTCTGGCTTGTTCTGGAAACTTTTGCCCGAGAAAACCTACGTTGCAGCATTAGAGAAATCTAATGCAATAATGAGAAAGACAGAGAAGCAGCGATTTACTTTCTTGTGTTGCGCAAATGCTTAAGTTGTTGGTTATAGGAAAGGCGAAAAACCCACGCTGCTTCAAAAACTTTGCTTGTCCGACAGAATACAAAAGCTCCAAATCATCTTGGATGACTACTTCAATTTTCATGGAGTGGTTCCACCAGTCCTTTGTACCACAGGTAAACATTTTACTTATCCAATTGAAACATTATGTAAATGTTTTTAAAATTTTGACTTTAGGTTAAAGCTTTTCTGAGTCAAAAAAACTTGCCACATAAGGCTCTTCTATTATTAGATAACGCACCATCTCATCCTAGTGAACGTGATCTAAAATCGGAAGATGGGAATATAATCGCCATGTTCATGCCGCCTAATGTAACTCCGCTGATCCAACCTATGGATCAGAATGCCATAAAAATAACGAAACTGTACTACAGAAACAGTTTGCTAGCATCGATCGCAGCAAATGACTCAAATCTTATTGAGTGCATGAAACGCTTGACCTTGAAAGAAGCTGTTATTCTCTTAGAAGACTCATGAAATAGAGTCAGCGCAGAGACTTTAGCTAAATGCTGGGCCAATGTTCTAAGTTTTTTAGTAAATGAGAAGGATGATGAGGACAATATTCCATTGAGTGTTTTGAAGGAAAAGTGGGACTCAGAGCTTAAGCCATTGATAACATCTACAATACTACTTCTTCAAAGTTTGAATCCTCAGGTTTGTCATAGTTTTGATTAAACTTTAATCAAATTACCAGCTTCAAATTTAACTGCAGATTGACTATCCGTTATCAGTTGTTGAGGAATGGAATGAAGACAATTTTGAATTTGTTCCGTCTCAGAACCATGAACATGAACAGGAGGAAGACGACGATGCCTATGTTGAGAAAGAAGATGTTCAAAGAGTAAGCGCAACTGAAGCAGTTGAAATATTTAACAAGTCTTTGGAATGGTGTGCAACGGAAGGTGTTGACCAAAGCGACATAAACGTACTTAGACGCCTAAGAGAAAATGCAGTTGTTCAAATGTTGGGAAAAATACAACAGAAAAAAATTACAGATTTTTTTTGTTAAATAAACCTTTTATGTATTTTTAAAACGTTCAAATGTAAAAAAAATCCAATAAATTTTGTTAATGAGCCGTACCAGTATGTGTAAATATATAAAAAATATTCATGAATCTATACTAATACAAGTAAAAAGAAGATGAAATGGAAGATAATGTGTTTTATTTTAAGAGCAGAATCATAAAATGTTACATTCCAAAACATGAACAATCTCGAAAACATGAACACCCTCAGTTTTAATTAGTTCACGTTTTCCAATGTTCACTTTATATTAGACTTAGTAAGATTAGATTAGTAAGATAGTTGGAACAAGTATAGAGATCGCACATGCTTACGTCCTGCCAGATTTCATTGATAGCATGGTGAATGCACAACCTATATATTTGAAGGCTTCCGATTCTGATGGAAATCCAGTGATTTCTTGTTCTTCTTCAGCTTTTTATTAGTTGCACTGACAGGGAAGTAGGGTTCACTATTCGTAGACTGATTTCTTGTCATTTAAGCAGCGCGGAAAATGCTTCTTGAATGCACCTAGAATTCCCTCATCCTGTAATTACGTTGCATGAATTCCCTCCGCCTGTAACTACGTTGCCCCTTATATTTTGTAGAGCTATCGTTACAACTTTGAAAGCAGTTGTTTGTTTTTTCTTCCTTCTTTAGTAAACGTAGTAGACGTAGTGATGGCACGAAATTCTTATTTTAACAAAATTATGTCCTCCACCTGGATTGATACCAACCCAAGATATTCGGTCGATTTGACTGAAATTTTGGGTAGTGTATTGTTGGTGGTTTAACAGAGGCCTTTTTGGAATCGAGCACTAAAATAAACGGTACCATCTATATAACGATATTCTTTAAAAACGATTACCTCGACAACAGCTCTTACGATGTTGATAAAAATGAATAAAAAAGCTTCTACCAGTATTTATAATAAGATAACATAAACAGTTTTTGCCAAAAATGTACATAACGGTACATTTGAAAATTATTAATTTCTCAATAACGACAAAGTTGATTTAATTGAAAACTGCTAATCTTTCCATGTAAATAAAAATCAAATGTCGTTCGTTGGGAACCGCTTCACTTGAGAACGGCTGCACCGATTTGGCTAAATTTTTCAATCCATATCCCAACTTTCTACGGAAAGAAAACTTGACCACGACTATTTTTTTGGATTTATCTAAAATTGAAGAACGGCTGCACCGATTTAGTTATTTTTTTAAATGTTCTTTGTAATCCAATTTAAGTTTTTAGGGAAAAAAATTGACCACGCCCACCACGCGCAAAATTTGTCACCCGTCGCAAAAGTTGTCACCCGATGTTTTTTGGCCGCCATTTTTTAAAGTGTTTTAAGACATGAATCATGGAATAATTTTTTCTACTTTTTTTGCTGAAGAATTTAAATATTTGCAACTAAAAAACTTCGGGTGACAGCTTTTGCGACGGGTGACAACTTTTGCGCCACCTTGTATCTTAAATCGATGAATTTCTTGACCGATTCGGCTATTATTTTTTAAATGATGCTATTAATCCACAAGAAACGACGAGTGCTTTTATTTGCTCTTACTATTAGTCAACGTTCGAGGCCCAACATCATAAAGAGTTGGAACGCGCAAAACAATATAATTGCGACGCTTTGAGGGGATTAGTTTGAACGAACGATCCTCTGTTGAATCGACAACAACAATACGCGACGACACTCTTATGAATGTTGTGAGCCAGGGAACCGGAGAGATGTTTTTTTTAGGATCCCGGTGTAACTAGAAAAACTTTTTTGATCGAATTGATTTTGGCAACAATATGCTCGCAGAATGGTATTGCACTTGCACTTGCTTCATCAGGAATCTACATCTTCATTGTTGGAAGGCGGCCGATTTGCTCATTCAGCACTCAAGCTGATCGTAATAAAGTCTTTGGAGGCAATAGACAACACGATGAAAGATTTGCGAAACAATCGACGACGGTTTGGTGGTGCGATATCTCTGTTGGCAGGTGCTTAACGGCAAATATTGCCAGTGATTCCACGATCAACGCCAGGCGATGAACTTAATGCATGTATGAAGTCGTCCGTTTTGTGGAAACACTTCAAAAAATCTCAAACTGACTACGAACATACAATCTGGAGAACAATTTTCAAAGCAATTGCTGGACATTAGCAACTGCGAAATCCCTGTTGACATTTCGATCGGCTGTATTCAATTTCCCGTCACTTTCTGTCAGATTACCGAAGCAAAATCCGAACTCATCCGAAAGGTGCTTCCAAATATTGCACAAAATTACAAAAAATGATTTTTTGACCGAACGAAAAACGTTGATGTCGGCGAATTGAATTTTAAGATTCAAAGTAAAATTGCTCGTGAATTGTTGATGTACAAATCAGTGGATTCCATTAGATAATATCTTCAACTATCCAACCGAGTTTTTAAACTAGCTGGAATTACCCGGATTAACACCTCACAATCTCTAACTGAAAGTCGGATCGGTGATCATAATGTTAAGAAACGGGTGATTTTTTAAGAGCTAAGTTTTCAGGTTGGCAGCACTGGTTAGTAATTGCATCCAAACGTCATCTGTCAAAGTGAATAGTTTTCAGTATACTCCGCCATTTAATCATTTAAAGACTAACAAACGAGCAACGATTGCAAATTATTGAAATTTATTATCAAAATTAAATTCGTACTCTGTGAAAAATGTGCAAATCCGCTGTTTTATCGAAAAATTGTGTTCAGCGATGGGGCTCATTTCTGGCTCAACGGATACGTTAATAAGCAAAACTGTCGCATCTGGAGTGATGAACAGCCACATGCCATACAAGAATTACCGATGCATGCCGAAAAAACGACAGTTTGGTGGAAGACGACCGTGCAAGAGACGTTACCGGCAACGGTGAACGATATCGACCCTTGATACCCACCTTTTATTTCCCCAGTTGGCTGAGTTGAACTTGGTTGACATGTGGTTTCATCAAGACGGTGCCACATGCCACACAGCTCGTGAAACAATGGAAATGTTGAAGGATGAATTCGGTGAGCAGCTTATCTCTCGAAATGGCCCTGTGAGTTGGCCGTCAAGATCATGCGATTTAACGCCTCTTGATTATTTCTTGTGGGTTTATGTAAAGTCGTTAGTCTATGTGGACCAGCCGAACACGATTGAAGCCTTACAGGAAAACATTACACGCGTAATTCGTGGAATACAGGCCAAAATACTCGAAAAAAAAGACGCAAAATTGATCCTTCCGAATGGACCATTTGAAACGGAGCCGCGCACAACATTTACATGCAGTTGTCTTTAAGGCGTAAATGGCAAAGGCTATTTATCGAATACAATACCAATTTTCAATATTTGATGCATATTTGAGTGTTTTATTCGAATTTTTAAAAAAAATTACGCCTAAAATATCACCCGTTATAAACCAACCACATCTTTGTAATGGCACTCGGCTTGCGGTGAAAAAACTGATGAACAACGTTATCGAAGCAAAAATACTTAAAGAGAAGTACAAACATGTTTTGATACTACAAATGTCAATGGCTCCGACTGACTTGCCATTCTATTTTAAATGCTTGCAGATTCGGTACGGCCTCATTGGAAATTAATTTTTTAGGACTCTTTTATAAATGCACTCATTGGGGAGATGGTTTCAAGACAATGCTTATGAATTTTAAAAGATGATTATGCAAAAATATTATAATGTTTGATACAGCAAAGCAGTCGAAAAAAGTATTTATTTCAGAAATTTTTATTTATATAGATTGGTCAACTGAATATCGATTTATCAATCAGAATGTCAATAAAACACCTTAAGATTCATTGCAATTGCAAATGTAAATAAAACCTATTTTTGGATTTAAAATAAGACCGTTTAGTTGGGACCAATTTTCCACTTTCTCAAGGTCTTCGTTGACATAAAAAACTCCATGCTCAATGAGCTCAGGGGGACAGCTATGGTACAATTGGACGTCATCTGCATACAAATGAATGGAGCAATTTGTCATTAAAGATGGGAGTTCATTGACGTAAATTGAAAACATAAGAGGACCGAGTATGGAACCCTAGGGAACACCGGAAACATTTGGTAGAAGATTAGACAAATTATCCCCAACTTGCACTGCTTGCTTTCTTATAGTTAAGTAAGTTTCGTAGCATTTGACGAAAAATTAAAATTCTGCATAAGCTTTTTACATAGACTAACGTGATTGACTATGTCGAAAGCCTTTGAGAAATCATGCAGAACCAAAAACGTTAACTCATAACTTATCAATATCTTCATCATGGTTTATTATTTCAGGTAAGCTTTTCTTCGTTACCGGTCTTTTCTTAAGAATCCAGTCGGTTTCGCGACTAAGTTCTTCTTCACCCGAATGGTACCTATTATGAATTGATGGAATCGTTTGTACACGGTTTTGGCTCATTGCGTATTTCTATTGAACTATTTAGGGCAATTTTTTCCTCCTTAAGGTGGACAACTTCTTTACGACGCTCTCCGCAGAGCAGTTCGACATTGTTAAGCCTTGTTCAAAAAACGGCGTTTTCGTCCTTTTGCATTTTTTTTGTGAGTTGAGATCCTAAAGATCTATTGCAAAACGTTTAGCATTTTATAGCAGTCCATGTTCACCCGGACTGTAGAGCCACATAAGTAATTAAGTAAAACAAAAGAGTTGATGTACGAACTGAGGTACACAATTGGTTGATTTATCTTTGCAATTGTAAAAATAAACTTCAGCTTAAGACATTGCAATCATACCATTTTTATATTTTGGTTATTTACTATCAAGGTAGAAAAAATAGAAAATATAGAAAATAATCCTTGCTACCATTTGAGTGCTTCTAAAATATTCAAAATGTGCAATTTATTGTTTTTAACACAACCCAACCATCCATTATTCTGACAAACTCATTCCTTTTATTGAGTCATTGATATGCCAAATTGTTACACAATCAAAAATAGCCTCACCTTCAGACATAAGAACCCATATCAAAAGATGCTAATCTCCACATTTAGTTATATCATTTTCGTTCATAATTCTCCGCTAGATAATCTCATCGTATCTGTATTTATCGCCACCGCTATAAATTAATCCAAGCCAACATAAACGGCAAATAAACAAAACGCGCTCTTATACCCGAGAATGTGACAATAACGTTAACACTTAGCACACAGCACAAAATTAATGACACCCCAACCAAAGGAAACTTTCAACTATTTTCAGTACCCGTCCCATATGTCATTCTCCATCATACATTATCGCTGGATTGGACCGAAAAGATATACACCAAGCGGGCAACAGACAACAACAACAAAAAAAAAATGCAAACGGTCTCCATATAACCATCACTTTAGGCCATTTGTGCATGAGGTGCAAACTCGTTCACGCCCGATTCAAATCCCCTTGACTCACCACAAAATCACCCTCCAGTGTGTCGGCAAACTAGTTTACTCGAAGATAGATTATTGCTCTGGCTCGCTCGCTCTTGTCCATCCATATGGAAGGGGGGAGTCCTTTCTGTCTGTCTGGACTTAATGTACCCCCATTCAGTGTGGCGGAGACTGCTCCAAGGCAGTCTCTGGCAAAATGTAGACCAGCGCGAACGGGACAACTGGACGACGAAAAAAAGCTCCAAACTGACAACAACTGGTGGTGGTGTTGCGTTGCTGGAACCAGACTAGCGCCGCCACCGCCGCTTTGGATATCAGGAATTATTATTATTATTTAATGGGCACTCGCGCGATTCGCGCGACTCGCATATCAATCGATATTGGCTTATAAAGTGTGGCCATTGATTAATTTTATCGGCGAATTTTAAATGATTTATTAAGATCTATGATAAATCATTTAGCAGCGATTGCTAGCGCGCGAGGCGAAATGCAAAAACCGACCGACACTGGCTTCAAGTCGTGGACAGTCTCTGACGTACTAATGTGCTAATGGTGTCGGAGTGTGGTGGTGTACTCGTGGTTTTTATCAGGGCAACTAGGAGTATGACGACGACACGTCATATGTGGTTAATGGAGCAGGGTTTCTTTTTTTCGGTGGTAGCTGTAATTGGATGGAGTGTGTTTTTGTCCGATTGACAATTACTGGGTCACCAGGAAAGGAGCTAGGCTAGGATAAGAGTGCAACTGGTTGCTGTTATGATTATTTTTATTGAAATGTGATTGTCGTTATGGAGCGTTAAATTTTTCAATTAAATTCACTCTTTAGCCAAATGGGTGTGTAGTTGGATTGGAAGTGCGTAATCGAGATCAAACAGAGCTCATGGGTTTTAAAGGTGTTATGGATTAATTAGGGATAAGTCAGCTGATAGTCACGACTTTGGGTTCTTGTGAAAGGAGGTATTTGTGATACCTTGTTGGTGTCAATATTTGCGATAAGCGCAACTTTTATGATTGTCATTTGCGTGTGACATCTAGTAATTAAACGGTTGCAGATTTAAACGCAGTTATGTATATCGACAAAATGTTAACCCCAGTTAGACTGTCACAGGATTTTGAAATTTAACAAGTTTTCTATTCAAAGGAGCTGGAGCATTTGATCTATCACTGTTTCTAAGCCTATTTTATCGATACTCCGAAAAAATCTCTGAGCTCTGTCGCAGTGTGGTAACGTGAGTTTAGTTCTGAACCACATCTATCTAGGTAATTCGATTTTATTCGTAGGGTTCAAGCTTAGCACAAATATTCGAGGATTGGAATGAAAAGATATTTTGTGCAGTGGATACTTATTCCATAGGTGCTGTTCGCACTAACTTTTTCTAATGTTTGTTAAATTCGCAGAATATTTTTCAAAAGTAAGACCAGTATCCAGTAATCAATGAGATACTCATAAAGCTACAGCGAAATGGGGTAAAAGTCATAGCCTACGCAGACGATGTAGCGATACTAGTTAAAGGGAAATTCCTACCCACTATTAGTGAACTACTCGAGCGGGCATTGAAAACTCTCAACGAGTGGACAAAACAATGTGGGCTTGGCATCAACCCCCAGAAAACGGAACTCGTTCTCTTTACGAATAAGAGGAAGATACCAATATTCGACCTACCGGCTATCGATGGGACTACCCTCAAACAAGCCGATAGTGCAAAGTATCTGGGTGTCATTCTTGATAGAAAACTCAACTGGAACCTAAATGTGCGCGAGCTCATTAAAAAGTCCACAGTCGCTTTCTATAGATACGTGTAAACGAATATTCGGAAAAAACTGGGGTCCGAACCCCAAGATCATCCTATGGATGTACACGGCCATTGTGAGACCTATATTAACATATGGGGGGCTTGTCTGGTGGCAATCCACAAATAAAGTCACCCATCTGAAAAATATGACAAAGGTACAAAGGATAGCATGTGTGGGCGCTACTTGCGCAATGAGAACCACACCAACAGCGGGACTGGAAACCATCCGCTAGACCTTTACATGCAAGAATCTGCAGCCAAAAGTGCTCTAAGAATTAGCCAGCTCAACTGCTGGAAATCGAACTCAGGAGGACATGCCCAAATTCTACACAGATATTTGGGCTCAGCTGTATTCTCTGACTACATGCTGCTTCAACATGACTTTCAAAGACCATTCTCCTGCATCCTCCCAAGCAGAGAGGAGTGGGAGAGGAACGAATTGGGCCCCGAAACCATATCCATCTACACTGATGGTTCAAAAATGGATGTAGGCGTTGGAGCTGGAGTGTTTTCAGAAACACTTAAGCTAAACAGCACGTTTCGTCTCCCTGAGCACAGCAGTGTCTTCCAAGCCGAAATATTGGCAGTATAGTAGTATAGGCAGCCAAAGCGACCTCAATGCTAGCGATACCACCAGATGATATCACCATCTTTATTGACAGTCAGGCAGGCTGCAATAAAAGCTATCTCTGCTGTCGAAATAAAATCTCGGCTTTTGAAACGTTGAAGAGCTAAAGGTTCTTGGCGCCCAACATAATGTTAAGCTCTGCTGGGTCCCCGGACACAGAGGCATACAGGGCAATGAAATTGCTGACGAACTGGCAAGAAAAGGATCTGCCTCCAGCTGTGACCAAGCAGACCAGTCTGTCAAACCACCACTTTGTGACCTCAAATCTCGGGTGGGACAGAAAACACTGATCACTGCCAAAAACAGGTGGAACTCCCTTCCCGCCTGTGAAACTTCCAAAAGGATGTGGCCTGAGTTTGACAGAGCCAGAACCCATAAACTACTTCGTAGAAATAGGAAATCTGTCTCTACTGTAGTTGGGATTCTTACTGGACACAACTTACTAAAAAGCCACAAACTGAAAATGCATCTCATAGATGATGACCTCTGTAGAGGCTGCGGTGATGAAGAAATACACGAGGATACCCTCCACTTTCTGTGCCACTGCCCAGGCCTCAGCCAATTAAGAATGAGAACCTTAGGAAAATACTTTTTCCATGACCTCACGGATCTATCCGAAATCCCTCTCCCTAATCTTTTCAGGTTTGCAACAACATCTGGATGGCTGGAAAGAGGCTAACAACAATGGACAGTAACGGGACAATGAATGAACCAACCACACAAGTAGACCCCCAACGGGCATCACAATGGGTCTATATTGACCTGAGTGCGATGAGGGAAGACACACACCGTCTGCCTCATCAACCCACCAACCTAACCTAACCTAAGACCAGTATCCAGCTAACATGAATTTTGGCAGGGGTTGAAGGCACAATCTTCCAACAGGCGAATGTATTAGCACTTTACCATGGCCAACCACACTTGATCCAAAATCTTGTCTTTAGGGAGAACAAAGATTATTACGAAAGTTAGGACGACTACCTCTGTTACAATCTTGTCTTTTGGAACTCAATTTGCTTTCGATGTATCTATTGCGGAACAAAATAAAAAAGCAAACAATAGCATTCGTTTGATACGCAGCAGTTCTTTGTAATTCAACGCATAGCTGTCAAAAATATTTGACATAACGCATATGCGTTATAGCCGATGCGCCGATCAAGTGTGTTACATTTCGTCGAAAGATCTGCTAATTGGAACAAATACGTCGGTAGAAAATTCTTCATTATCGAGCAAATCGGTTAAAAAATCTTCAGAACGAATACCTCGATAGCCGCGAGAGCCTTGGTGAAGAAGTACGTCATGAAGATCTATCATTATGAGAACCAATGGAAAAAAGACCTATATCTATATTGTCTCTAGTGCCAGCCAAAGTTCCCCAAGTAAAACGAGTCGAGAAGACTCAGGCAACTTTCGCTTTGGTTTGGACACCTATTGGTCCTCCTTGGAAAACTATAGGTCAATACCATATTAAGTCCAATATTTATCTCAGGTCTACCTCTGCGTACCCTGATGTACACATGGATGTTTCCTCCAGTATAGAAATAATAGCTAGTGCTCTCTATTCCAACTGGTTGGTATGGTGAAGAAATAGTTGTATCGCAAGCTTATGTATCATATTGTAGTAGGTGCGATGAAGTTTTTGTTCCAGTTGACCAGATATCGGCGTTGAACTCAAGCTTGGGCCGTATATAAAATATTGAGGACAGAACAGAAGGGATAAAATATTCCTTGCATCGGTTAAGAAAACCTAAACTCACTTCGATTTTAGCGACTTCAAATATGTGCTCGTTCCAAGGAAGGTCGTTACTGACACACATACTGAGCATGGAAAGTTGTTCGGTTTCAACGATGCAAGTGCCATTCATGGGTAATGGCTGTAAATTTTGGTTTAGCTTGGATGACAGAAGACAGTATTGCATTTTGGAAGCATTAAATTCCACTCTTTTAGATTAACCCCATTTAGACTAGGTTTTTCATCAGCCGCAACTGATGTGCTAGGTTTCTCGCGCCAACCAGCAAGAAACCCCTGGTTTGATGAGGAATGCCGACAGATGCTCGCAGCCAAGAACGAGGCCTACAAAGCTAAGCTGCAGGTGAAGACGAGAGCTGCCATTGAGCTCTATAGGCAAAGAAGAAGGGAAGAACATCGGCTTTTCAGCAAGAAGAAAAAAGAGCAAGAAAAGCGCGCGATCGAGGATATAGAGAGGTGCCACTCCAGGAACGATGTTCGCAAGTTTTACCAAAGTGTAAAACGTCAAAGCCAAGGATACAAGGCTCGAACAGAAGCCTGTCGAGATGAACAAGGAAATATTGTAGTTGAGACACAGTCGATGCTGAAGATATGGAAAAACCACTTCTGCAGACTGTTAAACGGCGATGACGAACAACATTCCACTGTCAGGCAGCACGAACCATTCAATATTGGCAACGACAGCGAAAACTGCCAACCACCCGACCTGAGTGAAGTGAGGATAGCAATATCTAAACTCAAGCTTAATAAGGCTGCCGGATATGACTACCTTCCCGCTGAGCTTTATAAGGCCGGCGGAGATGACTTGGTTAGTAACATCCAACTCTGAACTGCGCCAACTACAGAGGCATAAGTCTCCTCAACATCGCCTACAAGATGTTGCCGTAATATGTGAACGCCTGAAACCGTTTACCAACAACCTGATTGGCCCTTATCAGTGTGGTTTTAGGCCAGGAAAGCCCACAACCGATCAAATTTTCACACTTCGGCAGATCCTGGAATAAACTCAAGAAGTCCAAATCGATACCCACCACCTATTCATCGATTTCAAAGCCGCATATGACAGCATTTATAGAGACGAACTGTACAGAGCCATGTCTAGTTTTGGTATATCGCCCAAACTCGTCCGTTTGTGTAGGATGACGATAGAGAATTCTCGCTGCTCCATCAAGTTCGGAAACGACCTTACCGACACATTCGATACCAAAAAAGGATTTAGGCAAGGCGATGCGCTGTCATGTGACTTCTTTAATCTGATTCTTGAGAGGATTGTGCAAAACTCCAAAGCCAACACCAGAGGCACAATTTTACAAAAGTCGGTGCAACTACTAGCATACGCTGACGATATTGACATCATCGGTAGTACTCAACGTGATGTCACAGCCACGTTTGCTAGTATAGAGAAGGAAGCGTCGAAAATGGGTTTAGCAGTAAATGAGGGTAAGACTAAGTATATGCTGGCATCACGAAAGGACTCACAACATCGACGAATTGGACAGAACGTCACCATTGACAGATATAACTTTGAGGTAGTACGGGACTTTGTCTACCTCGGCTCCGCTATTAACTCTGACAACAACATCTCATCAGAAATCAAACGAAGAATTACTCTTGCCAACCGCTGTTTCTTCGGGCTAAGAAGGCAATTTAGTAGTAAAGCCCTAACTCGAACTTCTAAGGAGATCCTATATAAGACCCTGATCATCCCAGTCCTGCTCTACGGCGCTGAAGCATGGACCGTATCAAAAGCGGATGAAGAAATCCTTGGTAGATTCGAGAGGAAAATTCTTCGAAAAATCTTCGGTCCCGTTTGCGTTGACGGGCTATGGAGACGTAGATTCAACCAAGAACTATACGAGCTGTACAGCGACATGCCCCTGGTCAAAAAACTCCGCATTGGACGTTTAAGATGACTAGGACATGTAGAACGAATGGACACCAATACTCCGGCTCGCAGAGTCTTCGATTCCCAGCCAGACGTCGAATGCAGTAGAGGAAGACCTCGCCGACCTCAACCAACCAGACCGACCTCAACCAACTTGGAGGGCGCAACTGGAGGCAGTTAGCTAAGGACCGGGCTAATTGGAGAGGCATGTTGGTTGAGGCCCAGGTTCATTCCGGACTGTAGCGCTACTTAAGTAAGTAACTCGAGAAAGTAGTTTTTCAGTCGATATAAATCCAGATTTAACTTCCATTTAACCCAGCAAGTTTGGTGAGTTTTTTTTACTGCAATTGAAGACATGAATTTGGACGACCATGCAGGATGGCCATACCACACAGCCGATGCCACAATCGATCTTTTGCGCACCAATATCCCAAATCGTGTTATCAGCAGTCCTGGCTATGTCAATTGGCCGCTTTAGAGCTGCGATTGAACCCCTTCGAACTTTTTTTTTTGGGGAACCATGAAGGATCGATGTTATGCCAACAATCCGGAAACAATTCAAGCACTTTAGGCCAATATCATTCAACAAATCCGTGAGCTACTGCCTGAAACCATCAACAAGGTCTTGCAAAATTGGAGTGGCAGCCATTTGAACGAGGTTGCGTTCCATAATTGCTCTTACTAATAAAGCATGGAAACAAATTAATTTTGTTTAACTATTGTATTTTTTAAAGTATCTGGCCCATCCATTAGATCTAATGCCATTGATACATTTATTGCTTTGTTTGACTTCCCTTTTCCAACTCGCGCCGGTGATCTCCGGTCGGGTCAGCGTTCAAATTTTCATGCAAATTTGTGGGACAGTGTGGAGATGTCAAATATAGTTAAGATTATCTAAAAATGCAGAGTGCATTGAAATCTTTCATCTATCACGCTCCAGTTCCTTTGCCTCCACTTTAAGCGTTTTGAGTAGGCGGTCTACCATTTCCATACTTAGCTCCTTCACGTTTCTCCTATTCAGCAAACTGAGTACAATTGATCTCTTTCTTCCTAGTCCAGCTGGCAAATCCTTGTTTGGAAGAAGTATTTTATAACCTCTTCAATTATTTAAGGCCGACTTGTTGAGGGGTTCACTAAATATTGGTGCAACTAGTTCAATAGTATCAAAAACACTGCTTACTGGGCTATCATCTTCTTCAAGTCCGATTCGAGGAAAATCAATTTGAGATCTTCTTGCAATATAGAAGTCTGACCCACTATGAGCACATCCATGGATGCTTCTAAATGGTCCTGTTTAGGCAAGACCGTTGAAGCAGATTTTCCTCTATGGTAAAAAGCTTTTAAAGTTCTCCAAAGACCTTTTTATTAGGTTCTGCTGATTAGAAATTATTCGACCTTTCAAAGTAAAGCGTGATAGTAAACATTTTAAATAAATGCAACCAACACACTTTTTTTCAAAAACACTAACACGCTTCTGAAACTCATTTATCTCATGTCAAAAACACATCCATCTCCATCTTAACTGTGTTTGAGTTAAAGATTAACCTGTACCTACACAATAAAAATCGCGCAGTGTGAATGAGGTCGTTAAAAGGTGGCTGACAACCATGTTTCAGCGTCAAGTAACAAATATCCCCTATTAAGGTCCACCATGTGTGTACCTTTCCCTTAAGGTTTCTCCAATTCGACACTTGCTTCAATCGTAATTCGATACCATCTCTCATTGGGCTTCTATGGAGCAAACGGAAAAAAAATCCCTAAGAGAAAAGAAAGCCCAACTCGCCTCCTTTATCCGGTCGATTAAGCAAATCTCCTCACAAAATCACCATTCCGGTGGCTAAAAGAATGCAATTACAGCGATAAATCAACGCACGATCGCATTGCATTTCACGAGGCGATAAAATATCCGCACTGTCCCATCCATCGTCTGCGTTTGGTCGGCTTACAGGTGGAACGCGCACAGTGACATCGCTGTTGCGTCGCAATCGCACTCGCACTTGGGCATTCGCAGACAGAAATTCGTGTAATTAAGTAATTTCTCAAAGTGCGATCTCCTTTTTGGGGCTCAACAGCTGCAACCTTAACGCGGGTAGGTACTTATTGTCAACAGGAGCGCATCCGAATTTAAATTGGCTCCCGATTCTCAATGGCGATACATGTGAAGTCGTTTTGCCGGAAAAAAAAGACGAAGACTCTGCTAAGAGGGTCAAACGCACAGAAAAAAGGATTGTTTGTCAGAACGGTGTTTTGGTTTTTGCCTTAGCTGAGCGGATCACGGTTATTTCGGCTTTCGAAACCTATATACTAAAGTTCACCAACCCACAAATATTTTTACGTCGCGCAGAATCCGTTATGCCGGACTTTGAACAAGTTGGCTTTTTTTTTGTTTCAAGCCATCACCACGCGTTCTGCATCTTATTTATGGCTTAGACAATTGACAAAAAAGAGGAAAACCTTTATTTCCCCATCCTGAGGATGGAAGAAATACAGTGGTGGAGGAGATACTGAGCCAAAGACGGACCGTGAACCGAATGTTTTCCTTTTTTTCGGAGGGAACGTTTATGTTTTGACTGCCTCTCTGCGCGGTGCACTTGGTTCAAACAATTTATTGTCCAAAAAGTCTCGTAATGTTTCTGGACATTTTTTTTTGTTGTTGTTTCACTTTTATCGAGTTTTTTTTTTTTTTGGGAATTTCTGAATGTGTCCTTTGGATTATGGTAGATGCAACGATGAAACCATTTTTACATCGATTAACAAATCCGATTGAAATATGTTTTCACTTGTCGATTAAACAAAGAACATGAGGTAAGTGCAGTTGTTCAGTGTTTAACGCATTGAACTACTAAGCACGGGGTCACTGTTTCAAATCCCGAAAGTGACGACACCTCTTGTGAAAGTCTGACAAGCATCCAAGAGTATATCTATCATGAGAAGCTTCTCAAATTTTCCGTTAGGATTCGGCGTTAAACTAGGGCCTCCAGTTTAACGCCGAATCCTCCCTTATGGCATCTACTGTTGATGAACAATTGGAACAATGTCGACAAGCCATTAGATAAGCTGCAACTTATATGCTGGTCTCTCGCCCCAACCAGCAAGAAACCCTTGGTTTGATGAATAATGCCGACAGATGCTAGTAGCAAAGATTGATGGGTACCATGCTATGCTGCAGAAGAAGACGAAAGCAGTTATTAGGTCTGTTCCCGTACAAATAATATTTACTGATTCTTACTGATTTTTACTGATTTTTACTGATTTTTACTGATTTTTACTTATTGCCGTTCCCGTACTCAAAAATATGTAAAAGAGACAGCTCACGAGAGAGCAAAAAACTACCCCTCCATAAAAATCTGTAAAAAAATTTACTGCAGAAATTTCTGTTGGTAAAAATCAGTAAACTCTCAGTTGGTATCTAAAAGTGACAACTTGCTTGTTTTGACAGGTGATTTATGTCATTTGTTCTTTAAAAGGCATACAAAATATATAATTTACTGTTTTTTACTTAAACGCGTTCCCGTACTTTTTGGTAATTTTGTCTCTTTCTGAGATAATTTACCCCCACTCCAACAAATTTGAGAATTTACTAATTTTTACTGAAAAAGTAAGGGAACAGACCTATTAAGTTCCATAGGCATAGAAGGAAGGAAGAACACGAGCTATTCAGAAAGAAGAAGAAGAGCTAGAAAAGCTCGCTATCTAGAATATAGAGAGGTGCTAATCCAGGGAAGATGTTCCCATGTTTTACCAAATTATAAAATTTCCCGATCTACAAAAAAGGAATCCCCATGAACTACGCCAACTACAGAGGCATAAGTCTCCTCAACATTACCAACGAGATCCCATCTGCCCACGCCTCAAATCATTTATACTAATTTACTAACAGCCTGGATCGACCCGTATCAGTGTTTTTTTAGGCCACAATTGATCAAATCCTCATACTTCCGCAGATGCTGGAAAAAGATCCAAGAAGTCCGAATTGATACCCATCACTTAGCACGATTTTAACATCGTACTTTGGTAGTCGCTCATAGGTTTTGTCGAGAAGCTCGTTGAAGCAATCCTTAGTTATATCATTCTTTTCCTCCGTCGGAGCATGAGCGCATTTAAGGCTTATGTTGGCGAATTTGGCCTTGATGCGAATTGTCACAATGCGTTCGCTAATGTCTTGGAAACATAAGACTTCTTGCCTAAGTCTGGCACTTATAACAAATCCGCATCCGAATAGTCGCTTTTTGCCCGGTCCATCCCATCGTATTTCCTGGATGGCAGTGATGTCTGCTTTGTAGCAGTTAAGGGCTTCCGCTAGTTGTTCGCATGCACCTCTCCTATTTGATGTTCGCACATTCCAGTCGCAGATACGAACGTCGCCACAGTGGGGCAGAATGCCCTAAAATGTGGCATCAAATCAGCCGTTACATCTAAGAACCTGAAATTTTGCACAATAGCTTTGAAGACCATACCCGAGATATTTTCAAACCCGCCCACCTGAAACGCCCACTAAAAAGCCCACTTTTTAGAAATGTGCTTATTTGACAATATTAAAAACTTAAAAAAGATTTATTGAAGATCTAATTTTTGTCCACTACACTTACCTTGCACACCCCCACTTTAACGCCCCTTGTATCGTGAAGAAAAACAAATTAATAAAACGAATCTTAAATTTTCAAAGGTTTTTATTGAGACTTATAGTTTAAAAAAAATGTTGTCCATTAAAAAGGAAATCAAACCAAAAACTAATTATTGCATCCTTAGGAATCATCGCTATTATCGCTGTCATCATCATTGTTATCATCATTATCATCAGACTCAAGAAGAGTGTTTGATATCTGGACACTTGGGGGTTTTAGCAAGTTGACTGCTTCTATGGGAAGAGACTGACAATTTTTTTTGTGTAATTTTTGCTTGGATGTATCCGAGCTTAGTAAAAAAAAATTTCATGACTTGATTTTCTTGAGAAGTTCTCGCGGAAATTTTTAAAATCTTTGTTACGCGCTTCTTGCGCTTCTTCCGAAAGTTGGCCGACAACAGGCAACAGTGCAGATGATATAATTTCTGGCCCATGAATAAAATATTTATGCAAAGTTGGAGGCATATGATACCAGGGATATTTACTAACGAAGTATCTCGCTGTGTCATGTGCGAATTCCCTGAATTTGTAGACATCAATATCATATCCACTGGCAACTGCAATCATAATTGTGTGCATTTTTTTTATAAGTTCTATGTCTATTTTCGTTATTTCGGCTGAGAGTTCAGGGTTTTGGAAAAACCGCCTAGCCGTGTTGCCATCGCTTGTGTTACCAAATCCTGGTTTTGGTTTATCCACAATCAATCCACATCGTTCTCGGAACTCCTTTTGAATTCGGGCCTTGTTTGATGCCACGACTTCTTTGTCACTACCGCGGGCTTGCCATTTTTTAATGGGTAATTTGTATGCTAAATGCAGAAGGCATTCAAACATTCGTATCCACCCATGTAAAGCAGACAATCCAAAAGCTAAGTGCTCTGTTTTTACTGGTCGTGTAATCATTTCTTCCACTTTGTTGAATTCCCTCGAAGTTGCTCCACATAAATAACATTTTTTGGTTGAGGTGGTGTCAGTTAAAGCATTACACACTTTTCCATCAATCATAGCAAAAATTAAAGAATGATCTACTATTACAGACCTGTTACCGATTATTACCGAAGTTTTTTGAAGGTCTTGAATCTGTCCATCTACTCGGACTTTTTCAGCTTTCTAAACTTCGGTTGACTCTTTAATGTATTCAATTTTCAAAGGCCTGCAAAAATTCGTAGAAGCTGGACGAGGGTTTTGCCAGATTATATATTCACCACTTATAACTCGTATAGGGACTAAACAGGTTATGAAAACAGCAGAATCGTCTGCTTCTGACCCTTGAAAAGCTTGTTTATAGGAACTAACGGGTGATTTTTTAAGAGGTTTAGAACTTTTTAAAAAAAAAAAACACAAAAACTTCGAAAAAATGAATGAAATATTTATTTGAATCGATAGTTTGAACCTTGCAATTTAATGTTTAAAGATAATTTCATGCAAATGTTGACCGCGGCTGCGTCTCAGGTAGCCCATCCGCTGAGTCCAATTTTGGCATACTCTTTCACACATATCGGCCGGTATCTCACGAATGAATGCATGGATGTTGGCTTCCAGTGCGTCAATCGAAGCGGGCTTGTCCCTATAGACATTAGCCTTGACATACCCCCACAAAAAATAATCTAATGGTGTCAAATCGCACGATCTAGGCGGCCAATTGACCGGCCCGAAACGTCAAATTAACTGTTCACCAAACTCGCCTCGCAATTGCGCCATTGTTTCGCGTGCTGTGTGACATGTGGCACCGTCTTGTTGAAACCACATATCATGCAAGTCAAGAACTTCCATTTCGGGCAAAAAAAAGTTTGTTATCATCGCTCGGTAGCGTTCACCATTGACAGTAACGCTGCGATTCGCATCATCTTTGAAGAAATATGGCCCAATAATGCCGCCGGCCCATAAACCGCACCAAACAGTGGCTTTTTCGGGATGCATTGGTAGCTGTTGCAATGCTTCTGGCTGATCTTCACTCCAAATGCGGCAATTTTGCTTATTTACGTACCCATTCAACCAAAAATGAGCCTCATCGCTGAACACAATTTTTCGATAAAAAAGCGGATCCTCGGCCAGCTTTCCAAGAGCCCATTCACCAAAAATTCGGCGTTGTGGTAGGTCGGCTGGCTTTAGTTCTTGCACCAGCTGTATCTTAAAAGGCTTTACGCCCAAATCCTTCCGCAAAATTTTCCACGTAGTGCTGTAACAAAGGCCTAACTGCTGGGAACGGCGCCGAATCGACATTTCGCGGTCTTCTGTCACACTAGCTGATACGGCCGCAATATTTTCTTCACTACGCACAGTATGTAAACGTGTTGGTGGTTTAATGTCCAACAAAGTAAATTTGGTGCGAAATTTGGTCACAATCTTCCGAATAGACTGCTCAGAAGGTCGAGAATGCCGATCATAAAATGGAAGCAGCGCGCGATGAACATTTCGAACCGAGCACGAATTTTGATAGTAAAATTCAATAATTTGCAAGCGTTGTTCATTTGTAAGACGATCCATGGTTAAATTGCAAACCAAACTGAAGCTGTTTGACAGTGACACAAGGTACTAAACACACGTCAGCTGTCAAAACCAGTGTTGCCAAAACCAAACCAGCTAAAAAATCAACCGTTATGTCCCGAGCTACCATCAAAACCCCACTTGGATGTTACGGTACATTTCTCAAGTTCCTCATCTTCGATTGTCTCAAGAACACACTCCAACATCGAAAGTAGTCTTTTTGATGTAATATCAAGTAAAGCTTGAAGACTGACTTCGGCACTTGTTGCTGTAATTTTAATTTGATCTTTGTGAGGATAGCAATCTTTCTTTGCATTCTGCACACAAAAACTTCGAAAAAATGAATGAAATATTTATTTGAATCGATAGTTTGAACCTTGCAATTTAATGTTTAAAGATAATTTCATGCAAATGTTGACCGCGGCTGCGTCTCAGGTAGCCCATCCGCTGAGTCCAATTTTGGCATACTCTTTCACACATATCGGCCGGTATCTCACGAATGAATGCATGGATGTTGGCTTCCAGTGCGTCAATCGAAGCGGGCTTGTCCCTATAGACATTAGCCTTGACATACCCCCACAAAAAATAATCTAATGGTGTCAAATCGCACGATCTAGGCGGCCAATTGACCGGCCCGAAACGTCAAATTAACTGTTCACCAAACTCGCCTCGCAATTGCGCCATTGTTTCGCGTGCTGTGTGACATGTGGCACCGTCTTGTTGAAACCACATATCATGCAAGTCAAGAACTTCCATTTCGGGCAAAAAAAAGTTTGTTATCATCGCTCGGTAGCGTTCACCATTGACAGTAACGCTGCGATTCGCATCATCTTTGAAGAAATATGGCCCAATAATGCCGCCGGCCCATAAACCGCACCAAACAGTGGCTTTTTCGGGATGCATTGGTAGCTGTTGCAATGCTTCTGGCTGATCTTCACTCCAAATGCGGCAATTTTGCTTATTTACGTACCCATTCAACCAAAAATGAGCCTCATCGCTGAACACAATTTTTCGATAAAAAAGCGGATCCTCGGCCAGCTTTCCAAGAGCCCATTCACCAAAAATTCGGCGTTGTGGTAGGTCGGCTGGCTTTAGTTCTTGCACCAGCTGTATCTTAAAAGGCTTTACGCCCAAATCCTTCCGCAAAATTTTCCACGTAGTGCTGTAACAAAGGCCTAACTGCTGGGAACGGCGCCGAATCGACATTTCGCGGTCTTCTGTCACACTAGCTGATACGGCCGCAATATTTTCTTCACTACGCACAGTATGTAAACGTGTTGGTGGTTTAATGTCCAACAAAGTAAATTTGGTGCGAAATTTGGTCACAATCTTCCGAATAGACTGCTCAGAAGGTCGAGAATGCCGATCATAAAATGGAAGCAGCGCGCGATGAACATTTCGAACCGAGCACGAATTTTGATAGTAAAATTCAATAATTTGCAAGCGTTGTTCATTTGTAAGACGATCCATGGTTAAATTGCAAACCAAACTGAAGCTGTTTGACAGTGACACAAGGTACTAAACACACGTCAGCTGTCAAAACCAGTGTTGCCAAAACCAAACCAGCTAAAAAATCAACCGTTATGTCCCGAGCTACCATCAAAACCCCACTTGGATGTTACGGTACATTTCTCAAGTTCCTCATCTTCGATTGTCTCAAGAACACACTCCAACATCGAAAGTAGTCTTTTTGATGTAATATCAAGTAAAGCTTGAAGACTGACTTCGGCACTTGTTGCTGTAATTTTAATTTGATCTTTGTGAGGATAGCAATCTTTCTTTGCATTCTGCACAACTTTATAAGACGGAAATTTTTCGGGAGCACTCATTCTTATCACATTATATTGGTGTCGTGATAATTTCGCTGCGACTTATACTGCCAAAGCATCTTTTCCAGTCATACATCTTTTCTCCTGCGACTTGTGAAATGCTTTTCTATACTTTTCAGCTCTATTGGGGCTTAAAGTTGCTTCTTTTAGGATTTTGGAGGCTTGCATCTGTCCGGAAGCTCTTAAGCTCATTTGAGTAGCATAATTGAGGTATCGAATCTCTCAAATCCTGCGTTTTGATCCTTTTTGATCGTTCAGAAGAAGTTTCAAATCTTACTTCCGGACGACCACGTTTTTTTCCTGAATCCGATAATGCTCTATAAAATGAAATTGAACTGTTTAGCCATTTTTTGTTAGCTTTAAAAAATCTTTCCTCGATCCTGCAAGCTTTGAACCACCGAGTCTTAAAATCAGTTTTGAAATGCGAGAATGTTTTGCTTAAAACTTCTATTTGGGTCTTTTCAGTGCTTCTATTTAATTTAATAAGTTCTTCCTTTAAAAAAGTTGAACTGTTCTTCTATAATTATGCTCCCAGAGCTTCTCATAATGCCAACTAGTTCACTTCTTGCCAAAAAAATAGAATTTGAAGAAAGTCCTAGAATAACGAAAAAAATGTATCAACCGAAGGCACCATACAAAAATCCAAATATCACGAAAAGTGCAGAAAAGCAGCAGGAGTTTTTGACGAAAATACAAAATACACATCAAACACATTTAAAAACCACCAAATTTAAAACTCGGACGAACCCGGAACACAACTAAAAGTCCACGGGATTTCAAAAAAAAAATCTTTAAAACACACACTTTTTAAGAACTGATCACAGGACATCACCTCTATTTTAGGAATTTTTTTTTTATTTTTTGTGCCTAACACATTGTGACGATGGTTGGGTGTTGTAGAACGAGGGTAGACTCTGATTGGCGTTAACTTGGCAATGTCCAGTGTTGCAACTCTGACTACACATCAAATGTGCTTATCTTTACCTCCAAGTGGTAACCATCGGGTACTGGTCTCATCCAACCGGATTTGACTTGCTAAACGATAAGTGCGAGTGTTGATAACACGACGAAAACAGCAACACTATAAACACCCTGGTGAGAATGGCACGGATGAATACCCGGCCTGCTGTCCCAGGCGAACCTAGATGAGCTGCTCTGACATATTCGGATAACAGGTTGTCTAGGAATTTCAAGGGTTAGTCAGGCCCCTTGAACAGAGATGGTGGCGGATGAACCGAAAGGCCAACGGCAGCGCTCAATCCCGTAGTGGATACTGATGGCCCCGTGTCCTAGAGGTATCTAATAAATTGGAACTGGCCCTCCAGGTTGGGGGTTGTGCTTTGGGTTAACTACCCACCCACAGAAAAAAAACATGGTTACGAAGCAACCAATAGCCTCGGAAAGGACGGATTTTATTGTTGACGACCCTGCTAAACGAAAAAAGGACAACGACGTTCGTATCTGCACCTGGAATGTGAGAACATTAAACAGGAGAGGTGCAGGCGAACAACTAGCGGAAGCCCTAAACTGCTACAAAGCAGATATTACTGCCATCCAGGAAATACGATGGGATGGGCCGGGCAAAAAGAGGATGAAAAACTGTGACATATATTACGGACCGTGTTATAGTGAGCAGAAACAGCGATTATTCGGATGCGGATTTGTTATAAGTGCCAGACTTAGGCAAGAAGTCTTATGTTTCCAAGACATTAGCGAACGCATAGTAACAATCCGCATCAAGGCCAAACGCCAACATAAGCCTTATATGCGCTCATGCTCCGACGGAAGAAAAAGATGATATAGCTACGGATTGCTTCTACGAGCTCCTCGACAAAACCTATGAGCGACTACCGAAGTACGATGTTAAAATCGTGCTGGGAGATTTTAACGCAAAGGTAGGAAGAGAAGACATCTTTAGAAGTATTGTCGGAAAACAAAGCCTACACGACAACACGTCTGGTAACGGACTTAGGCTTATTGATTTCGCTACGGGACGAAATGCCACTATAGCCAGCACACGGTTTCCTCACCTCGATATCCATAAGGGAATATGGCGGTCTCCAGATCAACGAACGGTCAACCAAATTGATCACATTGCGATAGATAAGAGGCACGCATCCAGTATTTTGGATGTCCGAACATTCCGAGGAGCTAACATCGACTCGGATCACTACCTTGTAGCAGCCAAGGTAAGAATGCGGATATCCACCACGCCACAACAATCCAGAAATACTGTCAAAAAATTTAATGTCGGAAGACTGCAATCGCAAGAGACCGCCAAGACCTTCGCACAACGCGTATCCCTTAACCTCTTGATTAACACCATACCACCAGCATCGAATGTCGAAGAGCAATGGCAACGTTGCCAACAGGCCATTAGATCAGCCGCAACTGATGTGCTAGGTTTCTCGCGCCCACCAGCAAGAAACCCCTGGTTTGATGAGGAATGCCGACAGATGCTCGCAGCCAAGAACGAGGCCTACAAGGCTAAGCTGCATGTGAAGACGAGAGCTGCCATTTAGCTCTATAGGCAAAAAAGAAGGGAAGAACATCGGCTTTTCAGCAAGAAGAAAAAAGAGCAAGAAAAGCGCGCGATCGAGGATATAGAGAGGTGCCACTCTAGGAACGATGTTCGCAAGTTTTACCAAAGTGTAAAACGTCAAAGCCAAGGATACAAGGCTCGAACAGAATCCTGTCGAGATGAACAAGGAAATATTGTAGTTGAGACACAGTCGATGCTGAGGATATGGAAGAACCACTTCTGCAGACTGTTAAACGGCGATGACGAACAACATTCCGCTGTCAGGCAGAACGAACCATTCAATATTGGCAACGACAGCGAAAACTGCCAACCACCCGACCTGAGTGAAGTGAGGATAGCAATATCTAAACTCAAGCTTAATAAGGCTGCCGGAAATGACGGCCTTCCCGCTGAGCTCTATAAGGCCGGCGGAGATGACTTGGTAAGTAACATCCACCAACTCATAAGACAAATCTGGTCGGATGAAAATATGCCTGAAGAATGGAACCTCAGCATCGTTTGCCCGATCCACAAAAAAGGAGACCCTCTGAACTGAGCCAACTACAGAGGCATAAGTCTCCTCAACTTCGCCTACAAGATCCTATCTGCCGTAATATGTGAACGCCTGAAACCGTTTACCAACAACCTGATTGGCCCTTATCAGTGTGGTTTTAGGCCAGGAACGTCCACAACCGATCAAATTTTCACACTTCGGCAGATCCTGGAAAAAACTCAAGAAGTCCAAATCGATACCCACCACCTATTCATCGATTTCAAAGCCGCACACGACAGCATTTATAGAGACGAACTATAGAGAGCCATCTCTAGTTTTGGTATACCGCCCAAACTCGTCCGTTTGTGTAGGATGGCGATAGAGAATTCTCGCTGTTCCATCACGGTCGGAAACGAACTCACCGACACATTCGATACCAAAAAAGGATTTAGGCAAGGCGATGCGCTGTCATGTGACTTTTTTAATCTGATTCTTGAGAGGATTGTGCAAAACTCCAAAGCCAACACCAGAGGCACAATTTTACAAAAGTCGGTGCAACTACTAGCATACGCTGACGATATTGACATCATTGGTAGGACTCAACGTGATGTCATAGCCACGTTTGCTAGTATAGAGAAGGAAGCGGCGAAAATGGGTTTAGCAGTAAATGAGGGTAAGACTAAGTATATGCTGTCAACACGAAAGGACTCACAACATCGACGAATTGGACAGACCGTCACCATTGACAGATATAACTTCGAGGTAGTACGGGACTTTGTCTACCTCGGCTCCGCTATTAGCTCTGACAACAACATCTCGTCAGAAATTAAACGAAGAATTACTCTTGCCAACCGCTGTTTCTTCGGGCTAAGAAGGCAATTTAGTAGTAAAGCCCTCACTCGAACTACTAAGGAGACCCTATATAAGACCCTGATCATCCCAGTCCTGCTCTACGGCGCTGAAGCATGGACCGTATCCAAAGCGGATGAAGAAATCCTTGGTAGATTCGAGGGGAAAATTCTTCGAAAAATCTTCGGTCCCGTTTGCGTTGACGGGCTATGGAGACGAAGATTCAACCAAGAACTATACGAGCTGTACAGCGACATGCCCCTGGTCAAAAAACTCCGCATTGGACGTTTAAGATGTCTAGGACATGTAGAACGAATGGACACCAATACTCCGGCTCGCAGAGTCTTCGATTCCCAGCCAGACATCGGACGCAGTAGAGGAAGACCTCCCCTTAAGTGGCGCGCACAAGTGGAAACCGACCTCAACCAACTTGGAGTGCGCAACTGGAGGCAGTTAGCTAAGGACCGGGCTAATTGGAGAGGCATGTTGGTTGAGGCCCAGGTTCATTCCGGACTGTAGCGCCACTTAAGTAAGTAAGTAACACATTGTGACATACCTGGAGTTGAAGGCTCCATACCAAGATTTTAAAATTATTTGCAGATCAACAAAAATTTGGGCTTTATAAAGAGAACAAAAAAACACCAATTTTTTTTCTAAGTCAACTGAAAAAAAATCAAATAAGTCTAAAAAGAAATCATTTGTATTTTTGAATAATGTGGATATTATTGGATCAAAAAATAAAAAAAAAATTATAGATATTCTCAATTTATTTTTTTTAATTAATGCCAGCTTTTGGACCATCTCGCCCCACCGTGGCGTCATTGTCCTTTTTTCATTCAGCATGGTCGTCAACAATAATATCAGTCCTCTTCGAGGCTATTGGTTGCTTCGTAACATAAACTTTTTTCCGTGGATGAGTAGTTAACCCAAAGCACAACCCCCAACCTGGAGCGCCAGGCCCTTGTTTTGACCCTAGGACAGCGGGCCAGAAAATCGGTTTTATCGGTATCGGTCAGTAGCCCATTTTGGGATATGAGCGCTGCCGTTGACCCATTGAGGGCTCTTCCGCCACCAACTCTTTTCCAACACCCTGGCTCAGTATTGGAAATCCCTATAGACCTGGTGTTCAAATATGTCGAAGGAGCTCATATAGGGATTACACTACCAGTTCGATTAAACTGGAGCTGTAGGCGCCACCGTTGACTCCATCTAGGGAATTCCTCCGCTGCCGCCTGAGAGTGAGTGCCTTAGTGAGAGGACACTCCTCCCTCCTCTCTCATTTGCTGCCACCAACGACCTTCCACATGGGTTTATTACCCCAACTCCAGTCGAGGTACTAGGCACCCACCAATCACCAGCGTGGAGGTGAGAGTAGGAGTTGATAGTGAGAGGCTAGAGTGAGAACGCTTGTGTTCTCATGTAATCGCATCACTATCCTTAAACACAGGCTTTTCCAGTGTGCCTGTACAAAATTTCAAAGTAGATGGTGCGTTTCGTACCACTAGCCTGAAATGGGTTAGTATCGCTTACTCTGAAATTGTCCCAGAATTTTTAAACACTTTTGGTCATTTGTTAAAAATATTAAAAAAAATCAGCCCCATCTTCAGTTAAAATTAATTGTTTTCATCTACTTACTTAAAGGTGAAGTACCCCACCTTTAACATGAATAGATTGCTTAAAATTCTTACGTGGAATGCCAATGGCCTTTGGCAAAAACTTGGAGAACTTGAATTATTTATGCAGGAAAAAGATATAGACATCTGTTTAATATCCGAAACTCACGCAAAGAGTAATTCGAACTTAAAAATAAAAGGTTACCTCGACTATCATGCTCTACATCCATCGAATAAGGCTAGAGGTGGAGCCTCACTATATATAAAAGAGTGTATCGAACATTCGATTGATCTTAAACTAGAAATCGAAACAATGCAAGTTAGCTCTATACAAGTCAAAAGCAGACAATCCTTTCTGAAGATATCGTCTATTTACTGCCCACCACGATGCAAGGTTGAGAAAATTGACTTTGAAAACTTGCTTAATTCCCTTGGACAACGTTTTGTCATCGGAGGGGACTTTAATGCAAAACATACATTCTGGGGATCTAGATGCATATCACAGAAAGGTAGGATGCTTTATGATATAGGTAGAAAGTACAATACCGAATTTCATTCTACGGGAAAACCAACTTACTGGCCAACTGATGCTAGAAAAATACCGGATTTGATCGATTTTTTCATTGTAAAAGGTCTGCCGTCCAATCGAATCAAAGTTGAAGAATGCTTTGATCTTTCCTCTGATCATTCTCCAGTCATTTTAACAACGAGCGAGTCACTGATTATAAATGAAAAACCACCCAGATTAACAAACGCGAAAACCAACTGGGAAGGTTTCAAAAACGATATTGAAAATAATATCCGACTGGGTGTATCGCTTAGAACCCCATTGGAACTCGAAGTCGCTGTTGACTCATTTATCAATACCATCCAAAAAGCAGCATGGAATAATACTCCTCAACAGAACAAAATAGTGAGCTATAGTAAAATTAAGTACCCCCGTGAAATACAAGATTTAGTAAGACAAAAAAGAAAAGCTCGTAAAAGATGGCACCAAACTCGTGCCCCGCAAGATAAAACACATCTCAATCGGTTGAGTAATTTGCTATCAAATTCGATTAAATACTTTAAAAACCATTCAGTAGAAACTTATCTGCAAAGCCTAACCGCTGGAAAGGAATCGAATTATTCGCTCTGGAAAGCAATTAGAGTCATAAAACGGCCAAAAATCGCTGTGCCGCCCATTAGGGTAACTCAAGACGTTTGGGCAAAGAGCGATAAGGAAAAAGCTGACGTTTTTGCCTCACATCTTGAGGAAACATTTAAGCCATTTGATGGTCCGGCGCAAAATGAAAACATTAATATATTCGAGAGTACAACCGATAATAACATAGTAAGATATGCAAGTATTGCCGAGCTTAAACGGGAAATACAGAAACTAAAGCCTAAAAAAGCTCCGGGTTATGACCTGATTACAGGAGAACTTCTTAAAATGTTGCCTCGGAAAGCATTAACTAAGCTTCTTTTTATTATAAATGCGGCAATCAGATTAGAATACAAACCAAGACAGTGGAAATTCGCGGAAGTGATTATGATTCTAAAACCAGGAAAATCACCAAATGAAATAAAATCCTACGGGCCTATTTCACTTCTTCCAATAATTTCAAAAGTTTTTGAACGGATATTACTCGGTCGCTTACACCCCATAATTGAACAGAAACGTCTTTTACCTGACCATTAATTTGGGTTTAGAAGTAAACATTCAACGGTGGACCAAGTACATCGAATTACAGATGTAATTGAGAAAGCTTTCGAAGAAAAGAAAATTTGTTCAGCCGTATTTCTTGACGTGTCGCAAGCTTTTGACAAGGTGTGGCACAAAGGCCTTACTTATAAACTAAGTCAAGTTTTGCCAGAACAATTATATAAAATCCTCGTGTCGTATCTTGAGCATAGACTCTTCCGTGTGAAACTTGGAAGCGAATATTCCGAGTTCAAAGAAATAATGGCAGGTGTACCGCAAGGAAGCGTCCTTGGACCAATCCTGTACCTCATATTCACTCGTGATATCCCACAAACAAACGATACAATAGTTGCAACGTTTGCTGACGATACTGCTATACTAGCAGTTGCCACAACAATAGAGGAAACAAATATCAAATTACAAAACGCTCTTAACGAGGTTAATGAATGGACTAAATCCTGGCGGGTTGCACTTAATGAGAGCAAATCGATCCATGTAGATTTTTCGTATAAACGGACAAACAATTTGCCTGTATTTCTAAATACGGTTCGAGTCCCGTTTGCAAATGAAGCGAAATATCTCGGTATGACACTCGATGCAAAATTAAAATGGAAGTCGCATGTAAAAAAGAAATGCGAAGAACTTAAGAATAAATACAGAGAACTGTACTGGTTGCTCGGAAAATATTCGAAGCTTAACCTTGATAACAAGCTGCTATTATACAAGCAAGTGCTAAAACCGGTTTGGACATATGGTATACAACTATGGGGTTGTACCAGTGAAACGAATCTAAACATTTTACAAACTTTTGAAAACAAAATGTTAAGATCATTCGTCAATGCGCCGTGGTACATAAGGAACGAAGATCTACGCAGAGATCTGGGTATTCCCGCGGTTAAAGATGAAACAAAAAATGTTGCACGAAAACATAAAAAACGTTTATTAGGACACGTTAACACAACAGTCCTCCAAATTCTGGACGAAACAAATATATTGCGGCGTCTTCAAAGAACTAAACCCTTAGATATGGCCCGATAATAACAAACCGCGCTATAATTGCGGAAAAGCAGGAACTCTCAAAGGAAAGTTACCTGCCAAACATATTATATAATCGTGATAGAAAAATTGCTGGATAAGTCGAATACTTAGTTGCAATAGAAATACCAAATGGGTGGTGGTTTTAGTAAGTAAAAATCTCACACTACTTTGGGCACGTGCTCATCGTGTCTATGAAGATTTCCACCAGCCCACGGAAAAAAAAAAAAAAAAAAAAAAAATCTTCTTACTTGTAGGAATATTTTCGGAATTAAATAAAATTTAACATTACTTTCTGGAAATGAAATTCATCATAGCACCGATATAGTGCCGCTTCCTTACGTATTGTTCGTACTGCTACTGATACTCGATATACTTATGTAGTAGCTTCCCTTTCCTATTTTTGTTTATTTTATATTTTTTTTTTTAAGTGAGACGAACCTATAACTCTCAAGGAGATCCCTGAAATGATGCTCGCAGATGTTTATTCTCATTGGTGGAAATATGTCTTCTAAAAGTTCGTTTTATTGTTTGTTTGTTCGGTAACAAAACGAATTTTGGTACTGCGTTGTTGAACATAAACTAACCTAATCAAATCAAACGCGTTAAAATACACGTGTCCGATATTTTATCCCCCGACAAGCCAAAGAAGCATCCTTCCTTAAAATTTACCAAAGGAATTGCATTCATCAAGCAGGTCCAGATCTTTAATCATCACATTAACATTTAAACTCGAACTGTATGACATAGCTCCCACAAAAGGTCAATTATTCCAGAGTAATAAACTTACATATTTCTGATCGTCCTTTTTTTTTTGTTGGTGTATTTCCTTATTCGCATATATTTTCTCCATCTTCGTGATATGATAAAACCGTTCGAACAACAGCCTTAAAGATGACAATCGCTAATAAATTGTCGCTTTTTGAGTACCGTCCGCGTGCCCATTCCACGTTCAGAGAAACAAGTGAACTGCGCGTAATCCCCCTCCAATGGGGATATGCTTCTTAACCTAAATCGCGCAGGGGCTTCCGAGCGACAGTTGCCCTCTACTTCCACGGAAACACGTTTATACTCAATCGAATCTCGAAATAAACCATCCAATCGATGGTTTTGGTTCCAAGGGTTCAAATAAATCTGCATGACCATGGTCACCGAAATGTCCCCGCGGTTATTCAAAAATCCAAAATATCATTTAGTTAGTGGTTGCCGGCGTGTGGCGATGGGTAATGGTGTACCCTACCCAGTGCGTTTAACAAAGGAAAAGTGTTCACCACAGGAACATGGGAATCGTGACTCGTAATTTTTTGGCCAAAAGTATGTGCCATAGGTATTGGTATTGTAGGTTTTTTTTTTAGGAAACAGAAAGCGATGAAGCTATACTCGACGAATGGAAGAGATAAATATTCAAAGAACATTTGGGCTAAGGGAATGCATAAACTAGGTCAATCGAAAATACGTACCTGTCTACTTCCAATGAAGTTTTCGGGCACACAATGTTTTTTTTTTATTTGTGGGACAACGACAAAGCCTACATGCAAAGGTGTTGAAGCTCAATATTAACAGAGAATTAGGGATTTTATTGACTGATAAATGGTTGATGGTCAGAAAAGAAAAGTTGCGTTTGAAGGTTGAATTTGACATCAATGTGGAACTCGTGATAGTTTTACATTCATGGATAACAAACAACAGTTTGGTGTTGTTACATTCGGTACTATAAAAAGGCCCTGAACAAGGCCACTATACCGACTAGATGGCTAGAAGATATAAACTGTCCCTAAGTTTTAGATAGACATAACTAGTTAGTTCGTTAAATTTTAGTATTGGCTGTTGTAATAAATTATAGTGGCTTGTCTGAAATCGACCCAGTGGCATTTAAGAAGACGATCTCTGAAAGATTACAAAGGCGGTCGAAGATATGTTGGTCTAGTATAGGGTAGGTAGGTAGAAGTGGCGGTTCAGCATGAAGTAGCACTTATGTGCCCTTATTGTTACCACGACTTGTGTGACTTTTATCATGAATGTTGTGGATGTGATACAGGTGGTCTCTAGATCCAGCTTGTGAGATTTAAAAAGGGATAAGATCTTGTATCCTTTACCCGAGATGTCGCTAAGGTTGTCGAATAATGGTTGGTCTAATGCACGAAATCTTGCTCTTGCTAGTGCCGGACATTTGCAGATGAAATGGGAGAGGCTTTCTCTCTAATTTGTGTTCCCGCAACTGCGGCGTTTAGGGGTTGTCTAGTGGTCATGGTGTAGTGTAATGTTTGTATAATATAATTCGCGAACATCAGCGACAGGTTACAAATCTAACATTTAATCTGATGCGGTAATTATTTACGAATTTATATTTTTACCAAAATTGAAAAATCTTGGTTTCATAATTTTTTTTTATTTTATTTAAACGTACATACTAATTACAACTACTTCCAGACTAATTAAGACTACCTAACATAACTAAACAGCCACAGCATGCAACTTTTTTGTTGTATTTTTTTTATTTTTGGGCCACCACGCCGGTTCCAATAATACAATGCATGAGTCAACGGTCTTCAACTAATTTTGTAGCTACCACAACAGGTTCTCCTGTTTCAAGCTACTCCGACATTCCCAATCGGACACACTTCTGAGGTGCTCTCCTCCGGATTGCGCGATGATCGATGTCTCGGTCGTCTAGGAGCCAC
Source organism: Rhingia campestris (assembly GCA_932526625.1). Lineage (NCBI taxonomy): Eukaryota > Metazoa > Arthropoda > Insecta > Diptera > Syrphidae > Rhingia > Rhingia campestris. Next base: position 172,087,350 of record OW052182.1, read on the forward strand.
TAGCTATCTAGTTCTTCGGAAGACGTGGTGGATAAGCGGAACCGCCGATCTATCCTATTTCAGCTCACAGCTATCCAAATATAGGAAGGCTTCAAGCGGAATGTTGCCGTTTAAACGAAACAAGCACTCCCAAAATATTAAGTATTGCGGTAAAAGGCCCCAGAGATAAGAATATTTTTAGACGTCACAGCTATTGCCGTGTGACCCCTAATAAGTTTCACGAGAAAATTATCTATTCGGTTTAAATTGGACCCGTTGTATAGGACCTGGTTGGAAAAATATTTTGTATAGTCCGATACTGGTGTTCCCTCTCGTGATGATCTGACAAATCATCCGAGTAGTATCAATTGTCAAGAATAGCTTATCTCAACTTTTCCGTTCGGAGTCGGCATAAAACAGGAGGTCCCGCCATCGTGCAAGAAGTACACACGTACAGATGAATGGTTGTGAAAAAGCTAGGCCCTGGGTACTAACGAGCCTGTTGCGCCAAAAATTTGTATACTGGTGTTCTCTGTAGCCCAAGGCAGCTTCTTAGACACTGCCTCTCAAACACCTGAATCGTTTCCATTTGAGATGGGGCAACATTGAAACACATCGAGCACACATAGGCAATCATTGGCCTAATAAGGGCCATGTATCAAATACAAATGTAAACCCAGGTTCAGGGCTTTTAGCAATAACCCCGCCTTTCGTTGAGCTAGCGTGGGGAAGGGTGCATGCCGGAGCTACAAGAGGCCTGGATAGTTTGCCCGGACTGGCCTAAGGATACTGTCACCTTATGTCAAAAGGGTGAATAGACCTGTTAGAAGGGCTCAGCCTGAGTGTAGCCAAAAGATGATAATGCTAATTATTTCCTTACTTCACCATTTCGGAATAGGCTTTCACCAGTACAGGTTATAGTATCGTCGGAGTCTAGCCAGTAGATGACAAAAACTTATGGCGTGGTACCATTAGCCATTGAAACATCAGGAGGGGCATTCAAGGTTTCGTTACACAATTTCTGTCGTCTTTGCTGTCAAGAAGACTGTCATAAAACAATCGTATTGACAAGTCAAACACTTCCCTAGCTTTCGACAGAGCAGCATCTATATGTCTGCCGAAATATAGATACTGATCCAGGCAGATGCCAAGGTACTTCACTAAACTTTAACTCGCCAGTGGCTGTCCCAAAATCACCAGCTTGTTCCAGTTCTATCTCATATCCCTTGGGGTCCTAGAAAATAGTGTCCTTAACAGGAGAGTTTCTGATTTCTTAAAGTTGATTTTTAACTTCCAGTCATAACAATAGCCTTGGATTTCATCGAAGTCCCGCTGCATAAGAGTCGAATGAACTCAACTGTAGGGGCTGTTATGTGCGCGATAAGATCATCCAAATACGCAGTTGTCTGAGTAAGACTATACCTACCATATCACTGGTCTAAATGTTGAAGAAAATCGGCGAGTTTACCGCTCCCTGTTGTAGAACAGTTTTAATGACTAATTCTGAGGTAGAAATTACACTTTTGACAACAAACATTCTACTACCAGTCAACATTTCATGAAGCAGGTATAGCAGTGGTTAACTTCTGCCAAGTCTGGTCAGCTTTAGATAGAGGCCTTCTAACCGTACGGTGTTCAAAGCCTTTTCTACATCAACCAGATATGTACCCGTGTTCCGTGAGTTTGTTCCATATTGTATATCCAAGACCAGTTTGGAGGCAGCACTACTGTTCGTACAGCTTACAAACATATAGCCCGCCTTAAAACCAAACTGGATCTCTGGTATTATCCTATCGTCCTCAGCCCACTTAAACAGTGACCGATTGAGGAATCTTCGAATATTCTTCGAGGAAATTTCGAAATCCGGATATTCGCCGGATTGGAGTTATCCTCTCCCTTTTTCGGGAATAGATGAACCACCGGCGGCTCTCACCGCACTGGGTAATATGCATTACTAAGCGCATTGTTGAAGAGTGTGGTATAAAAGTCCACAGCTTCAGGGGGTAAATATCAGAGTACAATGTTGGATATACCAACGACTCCCGCTGACTTCTTTTTTTTATGGAATCGAAGATGATCTGTAGCTCCATCTTCGAGATTAACGGACCCACTTCGATCGGCGAAGACTAGTTTTCATGAAACCGGGTGAAAGCGCGGTTCTCAGATCGCGATTGCATAATGTCATTTCGGAGATAAAAATGATGGAGAAGGGCATTGTTTTCCAAGACGCGATTCGAGCGAATGCTTTCATTTCTCTACACACATCCTGAAATACAGCCCCCACCGCATCAACATTTTGTTTTTGAAAATTTGAAATACAACACCAAATACAAAATACACATTTCTGGTGCAACAGGCTCGTTAGTACCCAGGGTCTAGCTTTCTCAGAACCATGCATATGTGCGTGTGTACTTCTTGCCGGACCTCCTGTTTTATACCGGCTCCGAACGGCGAAGTTGAGATAAACTTTCTTGCCAATTGATACTACTTGGATGATTTGTCCCATCATCAGTGAAAAATAGTTTAGGTGTTGCTTCGACTGGGACTTCTCCGACAGGCTGAATCTCGACCTATATTTCCGTCTTTCTGATCATTGCAGCGTGTTCCAGGCGGAACTCATGGCGATCAAAGAAGCCTTATCCTAGTTGAAAGAGAATGTAATATCTGCCAAGGATATTAGCATTTTTTTCGGACAGCCAAGCGGCAATCAAATCCCTGGAATCAGTCTCAACAAATTCAAAGACAACTCCAGATTGCCGATCATCTCTGCAGGAGATGTCAACGCATTTTTACATTCACCTATTCTGGGTGCCTGGGCATAGTGACATTCCAGGGAACTGTAAGGCTGATGAACTCGCCAGAAATCAAACCAAATTACCAGTTGTACCCGACACGGGTGCACTAGGTATTCCTATCGCTACATGCAAAAGCTTATTAGCGCAACATGCTAACAGCAATTCAATCCTCAGATGGAGCCTTGGCACGACGTGTCAAACAACCAAACAAATTTGGCCAAAGCTAGATTTGAGAAGATCAAAGGGACTGATTTCGCTTTATAGACCGTATATTTGCGATACCATCTGTGTCATCACGGGACACTGCTTAATAGGTAGGCACGCAAAAAAGCCAGGCCTTTTCTCAAACGACTTCTGTTGGAGCTGCATGGACGAGAAGGAGGAGGAAACATTACTTCATCTCCTTTGTAACTGCCCGGCCCTATCAAACAAAAGGGAGCTACATCTTGGAGCTTACTATTTTCAAAAACTCAGTGATTTGGCAAAATCGGAAGTGAAAGGCATCCTCTGCTTCATCAAAAGCTCAGAACGGAACGTGGTATCACAACGGACCAAAATGATCTAAGTGTGCTAGCGAACGCTGGCAGCCACTCTAACCCAGACTTCTGCGTGGCAACTAATCGCACTAACCATAGCGCCACTGAGCCCGTCGTTAAACGCGTTTAAATTGTTGATTTTGATTCAAGATAAGCTCTCACAGCATTGACGATTAGGGGTTTGGTCCACCGTTTTGAGGAACGAGGTTCAATGGCAGCCGACTCTGGAAGAGGCACTCATCGAAATATTCGCACTGAAGACAAAGTGGTAAACTGTACGGCAGAGTGTTGAAAATGATCCATCTGTGTGAACTCGTCGTTATTCGACAACCATCCAAAATTAAAACTGTCATAAGAAGCTTCGCAAGTTTACCGTTCGGATTCTGCATTAGCCATTAGGTCCTCTACATTTTGTAAAAAAATAATAACTTCACATACACAAATGAAGGAAGAAACTTGGTATGAAGCTCTGTACAGGCCATAAGGTAACACTTGTTTTATTGAACGCAAAATTGTCAAAAACATATTTTGTATGCTTCCAATTGGCAACAAAAAAAATCGAAGTAAAAGTGCAAACAGCACCTATAACCATTCTACAGCAACTCGGTATTTTTAGCGAAGGCGTTATCTGCTTATTAGAAAACCTCTTATTACTCCAATCACAACAAAACCCATGACAAACCCTATCATCTGCTTCTTCATTCAATTTCGTCTCATAACATTTTATACCTTCGTTAACAGGTGCGCTCAAGTACCATCTTCTTCTTCACAGTCATGCGCAATCACCTGATCTGGCCAACTACTCCAGACGTCACACATATGGATGTGTATACCTACCATGGCATCGCATAATGAAGAACCCACGCCTTATCCACCCAATTCTATTCACCAGCAGTCTGCCTCCCTAATGATCTCATAATACACTTTAACGAGATTCAAGAGGAGACCTCCAATTGACGATGACGATGAGGTCTTGAGCAAACAATAGCCTCCTCCTCGCTGTATGCGGCGTGGTACATACAAAAAAAAATCCAACTCCCTCACTCCCGTCAAACCCAGGAAATGCTGAAGAGCTTACTGCTCTAGTATAGACGCAGCTCGAAACGCTCCCCACTTGAACTTGTATAAGATATATACGCATCGAGATGCGTCCTCTTCAGCGTCTTCATGCGTCGCGTCGTCTTCATCGTTGCGGTCGTCTCTGCATGCGCTTGATTATGATTTTAACCATATATGGTCGTTATAAGGCGCGGGGGAAGAGGTTCATCTTTTGTTCTACGACCCCATGGCCTTCTTCTAGATCCACCTTCAATCATGTGGATCACCTTTATTGTTGTTGTTGTTGTTATTGGTGGTGGAGAAAAAAGTACTCGCTGATGGTTCTTTATCGACGATGCCGAGAAGAGAAATGATGATTGCGCACATCGTCTTCACGTTGTCCCGGTCGTCATTTGAGTCTTCTTCTTCATCTCACATTCTCAGAGTTTGCTTATCTGTTGTTTTTTTTTTTGTTTTTTTTAACCAATTAAACAAATAGCGCGTCCATCTCGAACGCTTCATCCATGATTGGCAGGTATGTTATTGTTCCAACAAAGTGTTATTACGATCCCATTATATATGCTTGAGGAGCACGGTTAAGGAATTCCCGCATACTGTCCGCGAGGTTGATTCTGTGGTGGTGCTGCGGCTATAGGTAATGCGATGACGATCGCATTGGGAATTGGGATGCTTGCGGCGTCCTTTATTGGAATGCAATGCCAGGCACCACACCAGCACCAGCAGCGCGGGCAATTTACGCTGACCACGATCCGCACACGAACAAACAGGTGGATTCCGTTCCCAGCGTTGATTGCCGTGTGCGCGCACACTGCTCGTATACCCGATCCGATGATCGATGAGGAATCCGTCAGAAGTCGTTGAGACTTGAGAGAGAGAGAGACTGCCTGCTTAGTTGGCCAGCAGCGGAAAAAAAAAACGAAGGAGTTGAAACTGTGGCCGGTCCCGTAAACGGTCCGATTTACTTCATCCGACTACGTATGTGCGTTTTGTTCGGAATGTGATAATGGGATGCGCGGATGGGTTATTTGGATTGTTTAGGGCATTTGAGAACATGGGAATTTTTGGAATTGTTCCGTGTGGTTTCTGTTATTGTTATTGAGTGGATGGTGGGTTAAGGATTGCTGTTGTGGTTTTCGCCGAATGATTAAATGTTAGATTGTGAATTGTTATAAAGATCGCTTGATTCATGATACATTACCGCTTTGAAGGCGGTTAATTTGGGGAAAACCGCAATGGGTTTCAGGTGGGGACAGGTATGGGAGTTTTTGGAGGTTGGTTTATAAGTTGAATTACAAACGGGAATATGAATTCTCAAACTATCTCTATGTCGAACTTTCCTATAAGTTGTTCGATCTTATTTGAGCGATCTCTTGCTATTTGAATATTTCTTTCGATTACTGATTGTTGAATATCATCCTTCGTATCACGGTCGAAACTAGGAATTGGTCTGAGGGTCAGGATGGTACAAATCAATATCAATCTCATATAGTCCTACGTGGACCCTTACGGATACCCTTGAAATATTTAAATTTACCTTGAAAAGGCGATAGGATATGGGAAGGTTTGTAATAAGTGATAATAAGGGGATGTTATGGTGATATTATTGCTTCTAAAGATATAGTCGCTTACACAGATCTTTTGCAGAAGCGGATGAGTATGACTATAAAGATATCGGCCAGATCATGTAGATCAACGCAGTATGGTTGAAAGGATATTACTCGGTCGCTTACAGCCAAAGCGGAGGAGGCTTTTCACTTCCGTTTTTGCCAAATCACTAAGATTTTGAAAATAGTAAGCTCCGAGATGTAGCTTCCGGGCCGGGCAGTTACAAAGGAGATGAAGTATTGTTTCCTCCTCCTCCTCGCCAATGCAGCTCCTACAGAAGTCGTTTGAGAAAAGGCCTAGCCTTTCTGCGTGCCTACCTATTAAACAGTGTCCCGTGATGACATCTATGGTATCGCAAATATCCGGTCTATCGAGCGAAATCAGTCCCTTTGATCTCCTCAAACACGTCGTGCCAAGACTCCATCTGAGGTTTGATTTGCTACTGAACTAATAAGCTTTTGCATGTAGCGATAGGCATACCTAGTGCACCCGTGTCGGGTACAATTGGTAATTTGGTTCCATTTCTGGCGAGTTCATCAGCCTTACAGTTCCCTGGAATGTCACTATGCCCAGGCACCCAGCATAGGTGAATTTTAAAATGCTTTGACATCTCCTGCAGAGATGATCGGCAATCTAGGGTTGCCGTTGAATTTGTTGAGACTGGTTCCAGGGATTTGATTGCCGCTTGGCTGTCCGAGAAAATGCTAATATCTTTGGCAGATATTACATTCCCTTTCAACCAGGAAAGGGTTTCTTTGATCGCCATGAGTTCCGCCTGGAACACGCTGCAATGATCAGGAAGACGGAAAGATAGGCTGAGATTTAAACTGTCGGAGAAGACACCAGCATCCACTCCGTCATATGTTTTGGAACCATCGGTGTAAAAGTGGATCGAGTCGTTTAGCACAGGTTCGTTGCTCTCCCATGACGTTCTGTCTGGGATTGTGACCCGGAAACTCTTATCAAAGTTTTATCTGGTGAGGGTGTAATCGATGTTTTCAGGAACGTTTGTATATTCGTTTAAAATTTTTGAGTGGCCATATTTAGATTTTGACCACTGTTTGATGGCTTTAAGACGTATGGCTGAGTTAGCTGCCATTTGTTTGCCGAAAATATCTATGGGTAGTGGGTGAAAAAGAATGTCTAATGCGGCTGAGGGTGTCGTACGGAGTGCTTCACCAATGCACAGACACGCAGTTCTCTGCACTTTGGCTAGTTTTTTTTTTGCTGTTTAAAGCTATTTCTAGTGCTGTCCACCATACTACTACTCCATTAAGAAGTTTCGGTCTTATAACCGCGATATAGAGCAAATGCGTTATACGAGGTCTAATTCCCCATTTCATGCCTATGGCCTTCTTACAGGAATAAGGTGCGTCTGTCACTTTCTTTACTCCTTCTGTTATGTACAGCTTCCAGCTAAGGTTCATGTCCAAAATAAGTCCCAGTTATTTTGCTTTGAGAAGGCTAGTTCGACTCCGTTTAGTGACATGGTATCAATGTGAGGAATTTTATATATCCCAGTGAACAGGACCAGTTCAGTTCAGTTCAGTCTTGTGAGGATTGACACCCAGACCACAAGTGACTGATCATTTGGAAAGTTTGTGTAGTGCGTTTTGGAGCAGTTCCTTGAGTATATTAAGGTGTTTCCCTAAAACTGCGGTAGCAACGTCATCCGCGTAGGCAATCAAGTGGCATATATCTACTTCCAAGTTGAGTAAAGGCTCGGTTATCACTATGTTTCAAAGTAGAGGTGACAGGACTCCACCCTCCGGAACGCTCTACCGACATATTTTCTGGGCGAAGCACCACCCATTTCTGTCCCGCTTTTTAATAGCAAATTAATCAACATTCCAAGTGAATGATCAACTTTCAGGCATGTTAGCGCCTTAATGATCGCTCCCGAATTCACGTTGTTAAAAGCGCCTTCAAAGTCTAGGAATGCAACCATAGTATAGGTACTCCTTGCAGCACAACGACTTTTCGATAATACGTACCAATGTGTGTAGTGCTGTTTCTATAGATCTACCCTTGCAGTACGGATGTTGGGATGTAGATAGCTGATTTACATCAATGCTGCTGCGGAGATGAATATCAATTAATCTTTCCAGGGTTTTCAGAAAGAATGATGATAAGCTGATCGGTCTCAATTCTTTCGGATTGATGTAAGAACTTATACCAAATTTGGGTATGAATAATACTTTCACTTCCCTCCAAATCTTGGGAAAGTAATTCAGCTATATGCAGCCCTTAAGGATGGCTTCCAACCATAGTAGGATGAGACTCAATGAGTTCTGTAGCTCGCCCATAAATCTTTAGCAATTCATTTCTTAAATATTCTAAAACGGTAGAAAGTTGCTATTTCGATTAACAATAGAATTTTGAGCACTTTTCCACACCTAAAAGTCTGCCATTTCTGCTAGGAGCATCTAGTCTCTTGAGACTTTGAAAAGAAAGGATAAGTTGCCAGAATGATCAAACATTTTACCTAACCACGAACAAACGATTTTTTTAATCTTTCGTTCCAAATGGATTAATGATTGTCTCAAATATTAAAAGAACGGAAATAGTTTGACAATTGTTTGCAGCTCCATTTGAAGCCCTATCTTGCTATTTGCAGAGAATTGTATATAATCATATTTGAAAGCATGAAAGCTGTGATTTAATTATTTTCAAATTCTACAAAAGACTCACAAAGACTGTTTCTTTTACCAAAACAAGATGATTTTTAGCATAATTCGCAGTCCAATATCGCATTACCCAAATTAAAACACTTGTCCACTCAAATCCTTCAGGAAGACTTCTGCCACACAATGTATTATACATCGCTAGCGACTGTCAGCGACGTGAGCAAAGAGAATCTACAGTTCTGTATATCTTCAAGGTTCCCCCTGTTTGATATAGATACACCGATACTACTCACTTAAATTCCGCACTTTAAAGATTTCCTTTACCTGAACCAGATTCCGTCAAGAACGATTATCTCATTGCGAACCCTTTTCGAGTTGCAAAAGAACCAAACGTTCGCCGACATTTCGGTTATTCATTGTATTCCCAGCAGATACCTACATCCTAAGAAGAATGTGACCAATACTCCAATACAACATCTCCTCAAAATAAGTCGACATAGAGGTCGAAAAGCAAGGGGAAACAAGAGTCCAAAAAATCGTATCCATAACACAAATCAAGTTGAACAGGTTGTTCCGTGAGTGATCCTTGCACAAATGGACCAAACACATGTGTTTTTTGTTTTTCTATACCACCGGCACATCGATATCGTAGATGCAAATTGTTATGAGTCCCGAATGCCGTCGAAGCCGCCGCCACCCGAATAAAATGCATGCTCCACTGCCCCTCACGGATCGGGGACCGATCATACACACTTTTTGTTCTGCGCGCAGCCAGTGTTTTATGGGCCACCATAGCCTATCCTGGGCTGGTCTATTCAGCGTTTTGCTTTTACATAACCTCCAACATAGGCGCAACACGCATATGAGCCCCCTGCCCATACCTTCGGACATCTAGTATCGCCTCTCATGTGATGTGGTGGATGTGTGCCGTTGTCGTCATCGTCGTCATAGTCCTCGGCGTTGTCGTCGTCGTCGTCGGAGTCGGCACCGACAAAAGGTCCAATTTAATGTTAATTTGGTTCTATGTGTGTCCGGACAAATATGAGTAATAAAATTTTGACATGCAAGAGAAATGTCACAACATAATTTTCGATCTATGAATCACACACACGAAGGGATATTTGTTGTTGTAGAAGTGCTCTGGTTTGCACCGTTAAGAGATTTTCTGGAGCAGATTTGAATGGACGGGCTCTTGAGTGCTGGGTTGTGCGAAAGGGGTACATGGTGTCTCTAAGTGGATAAGGCACATGGTGAATTTGGATTATCTGGTGGTCCGGACTCTGTTTGTACAGATCAAGCTGAAACAACAACAACAAAATGCACATACATGGAGTTGGAGGCTTTTCTGCTTCGTTTATTGTATGTTGGCAATGTTTTGTAAATTTTCAGTGATCCGAGCGCATGCCGCTTACAAATTGAAGAACACCAAAAATTCGGCGGAACAAGGACTTGGGGTGGATGAAGGCAGCACATTTAAAAAAAAAAATAGAGAGAAGAATTGGGCTTGCCTTACCTCTGGGATTGAAAGATACACTTACTTACATTAAGTATTGCGAAGGCCATTTCATCTTCATTTATGATGCAAGCAGAGATAATAAACGTCTGCAAGATTCTTAATGAGTAGGTTCAGAGTTATTGGCTTCACTAGGGAGAAGTTTTTTAAAAAAAAAAAGAGTGACTTTATTGTATAAATTGCTGCAAAGTTTATTTGTAGAAGACGATTATTTTGAGGCAAAAAAAAAAAACAAATTTTTGGCGCAACAGGCTCGTAAGTACCCAGGGCCTAGCTTTTCTCACACCATTCATGTGTGCGTGTGTACTTCTTGCACGATGGCGAGACCTCCTATTTTATGCCGACTCCGAACGGCTAAGTTGAGATAAGCTATTCTTGACAAATGATACTACTCGAATGATTTGTCAGATCATCACGAGAGGAGGGTCAGTGAAAAATCATTTAGGTGTTGCTACGTCTGGGATTCGAACCCAGACCTTCTGCGCGGCAGTTCATCGCACTAACCATCGCGCCACTGAACCCACCTAACCCCTGAGGCATGGTATAAGAATTCAAATCTATGTTCTGCATTCACTAGAATTGCTCTTAAGCTCAAGAGAAGCTAAGTTAGTAAGCAGACCCAGAAAAGGTTTACGTTAAATTATAGTATACTAGGCCTTTGGACGTTGGCTGCATATGATGGAAATTCAAAAAAGTCTAGATTACCTCCAAACTAACGGGTGATTTTTTAAGAGGCTTAGAACTTTTTAAAAAAAACACAAAAAATTCGAAAAAATGAATGAAATATTTATTTGAATCGATAGTTTGAACCTTGCAATTTAATGTTTAAAGATAATTTCATGCAAATGTTGACCGCGGCTGAGTCTCAGGTAGCCCATCCGCTGAGTCCAATTTTGGCATACTCTTTCACACATATCGGCCGGTATCTCACGAATGAATGCATGGATGTTGGCTTCCAGTGCGTCAATCGAAGCGGGCTTGTCCCTATAGACATTAGCCTTGACATACCCCCACAAAAAATAATCTAATGGTGTCAAATCGCACGATCTAGGCGGCCAATTGACCGGCCCGAAACGTGAAATTAACTGTTCACCAAACTCGCCTCGCAATTGCGCCATTGTTTCGCGTGCTGTGTGGCATGTGGCACCGTCTTGTTGAAACCACATATCATGCAAGTCAAGAACTTCCATTTCGGGCAAAAAAAAGTTTGTTATCATCGCTCGGTAGCGTTCACCATTGACAGTAACGCTGCGATTCGCATCATCTTTGAAGAAATATGGCCCAATAATGCCGCCGGCCCATAAACCGCACCAAACAGTGGCTTTTTCGGGATGCATTGGTAGCTGTTGCAATGCTTCTGGCTGATCTTCACTCCAAATGCGGCAATTTTGCTTATTTACGTACCCATTCAACCAAAAATGAGCCTCATCGCTGAACACAATTTTTCGATAAAAAAGCGGATCCTCGGCCAGCTTTCCAAGAGCCCATTCACCAAAAATTCGGCGTTGTGGTAGGTCGGCTGGCTTTAGTTCTTGCACCAGCTGTATCTTAAAAGGCTTTACGCCCAAATCCTTCCGCAAAATTTTCCACGTAGTGCTGTAACAAAGGCCTAACTGCTGGGAACGGCGCCGAATCGACATTTCGCGGTCTTCTGTCACACTAGCTGATACGGCCGCAATATTTTCTTCACTACGCACAGTACGTAAACGTGTTGGTGGTTTAATATCCAACAAAGTAAATTTGTTGCGAAATTTGGTCACAATCTTCCGAATAGACTGCTCAGAAGGTCGAGAATGCCGATCATAAAATGGAAGCAGCGCGCGATGAACATTTCGAACCGAGCACGAATTTTGATAGTAAAATTCAATAATTTGCAAGCGTTGTTCATTTGTAAGACGACCCATGGTTAAATTGCAAACCAAACTGAAGCTGTTTGACAGTGACACAAGGTACTAAACACACGTCAGCTGTCAAAACCAGTGTTGCCAAAACCAAACCAGCTAAAAAATCACCCGTTATCATTGGACATTTCGTTTTAGCCAAGTAAACTCCACGACATTTAAAAAAGCTACAAAAGACCCTCTGCAAGTGCCCCACTCTTTTCAAAATAAGAAAAGGCCTAGTTGGCAGTTTTATGAACATAACAATAATAATTTTACTTTTTTAAGTGGCAGTAAAGTCCGAAATGATCCTGCGCCTAAACCAACATGCCTCTTCAAATAGCCCGAGGTCTATCTCTACATCGTCCAACGTTGGGCCAGGAATCGAAGACTCTGCGAGCCGGACAGTTGGTATTGGTATCAATTCGGTCTTTATGTCCTAGCCATCTTAATAGTATAATGCGAAGTATTGAATCTTCGTCTGCACAGCCCGTCAATGCAAACGACCAAAGAATTTTTTGCTCAAAACCTCCATAAAGTATAACTGGGATGATCAGGGTCTAGTATAGGATCTACTTATAATGAAGGAACAGCTGTTGTCAAGTGTAATTCTTCGTTTTATATACGACGAGATGTCAAAGTATTTTCGCATTGACAGCATGTACTTAGTTTTACCCTCATTTAATGCTGAACCCAATTTTGTCAATATCGTCGCTGTATGCTAGTAAAGGGTGGTTAAATTTGAAGGGCCTATGTTGGTTTTGAATAAAACACAAATTGTTTAAGAAATTATTATGGTATGGTTCATTATGTATGGAATAAAATGTCGGCCGCGACCTCCATCCGATGGTCCAAAATTTTCGATGACGCTGAGGCATAATTGAGGTTCTATGCCGTTAATGTGCCGAATTATCTCATCCTTTAGCTCCTCTTGAATTGTTGCTGGCTTATCGACGTACACCTTTTCTTTCAAATAACCTCAAAGAAAGAAGTCCAACGGTGTCAAATCACATGATCTTGGCGGCCAATTGACATCGCCACCACGTGAGATAACACGGCCATTGAATTTGTCGCGCAAAAGAGCCATTGTTTCGTTAGATGTGCGACAAGTGGCACCGTCCTGTTGAAACCACATATCATCCACATCCATATCTTCCAATTCGGGCCATAAAAAGTTCGATATAATCTCACGATAGCGAACACCATTCACAGTAACTGCCTGACCGGCCTCATTTTGGAAAAAATACGGCCCGATGATGCCGCCAGTCCACAAACTGCACCAAACAGTCACTCTTTGTGGGTGCATTGGTTTTTCGACAATCATTTGGATTATCATTCGCCCAAATGCGGCAATTCTGCTTATTGGCGAATCCACTGAAGTGAAAATGTGCCTCATCACTGAAGATGATTTTCTTCGAAAATTGATCATCCACTGTTGCCATTTCTTGTCACCACTCTGACCATTTACGACTCTTGAAATGGTCAAGAGGCTTTGGTTCTTGAGTCAATTGCACCTTGTAAGTGTGTAAATGCAAGTCTTTATGCATAATGTTCATCAGTGACGAGCATGAAAGGTGCAATTCTTGGGCACGACGACGAGTTGAGATGGTCGGCTCTTCAGCCACACTATCGCGAACAGCAGCAATATTTTCTGCAGTACGAGCTGAACGAGCATGCACTGGTGTTTTCACATCTCCTATAGACCAGGTTGGCTCAAATTTTTGCACGATTTTTCCGATTGTACGCACATTTGGACGATTAAATTGACCGAAAAAATCAAGAAGTGCACGCTATGCATTTTGATTTGAACGCCCATTTTTATTATAAGGCTGAATAATTTTAACGCGTTGCTCGATTGTGTATCTTTCATGGTTCGAATTGAATTAGTCTGAAATTAAGAAAAGTCAAATGAAATGCTGAAAAAAGCTTGACGTTTAGGTGTGGTTCAGCTTCAACATCGGCCCTTGAAATTTAACCACCTGTTACTTGCACCAAATAATAGAAGATTGTGCCCCTTGTGTTGGCTAGGGACTATTGGACAATCTTATATCCTTTTTGGTATTGAATGTTTCGGTGACGACGTTACCGACCGTGATGGAGCAGCGAGAATTCTCCATTTATACCAAAACTATACATGGCTTTGTATAGTTCGTCTCTATAAAAGCTGTCATATGCGGCTTTGAAATTGATAAATAGGTGGTGGGTATTGATTTGGACTTCTTGGTTTTTTTTTATCAAAATTAATGTCGATATTTATTACCCAATAAAAAAATTGAGTGCAATTTTTACCGCTTTAAACTTCTAACTTGCATCAACCGAAATGCTTTCAGTTGAGGACTCATTGTTGGTTGTGGTCTCTTTCTACTTGTGTGCTCCACTTAATGCGCCTGAGGTCCGGCTGATGGAAATCAAAGACTCTTACTTACTTACTTAAGGGCCAATTTTTCAATTGTCAGTTGAACAGTCTGATTGCTGTCTAATGAATAAATCTATCTATTCTTTATCTGCTAGCTAAGTAGGTGTTGGTTTTTCAATCATTGAAATAGCATAGTGACAATCTTATATGTTAGAGCTAGCAGACTAGTTTTCTCACTGTTGACAGTTCATAAACAGTCAGTTAAAGTTTACCCAGCTCACTGAGGAGCAGATAATTTCATTCGCCAGATAACTGTTAGGTATATACCTAGCGTGTGCCATACGCCTATTGAAAAATGTATTTTTGTGTTATCTGACTGTTAAGTGTTATCTGATTGCTTATCTGGAGATTGAAAATTCGGCCCTAAGTGGCGCTACAGTCCGGGATGAACCTGGACCTCAACCAACATGCCTCTCTTACGTCTGGCTGGGAATCGAAGACTCTGCGAGCCGGAGTATTGGTGTCCATTCGTTTTACATGTCTTAGCCATCTTAATGCGGAGTTTTTTGACTAGGGGTATGTCTCTGTACAGCTCGTATAGTTCGAGGTTGAATCTCCGTCTCCATAGCCCGTCAACGCAAACGGGACCGAAGATTTTTCTCTCGAATCGACCAAGGATTTCTTCATCCGCTTGTGATACGGTCCATGCTTCAGCGCCGTAGAGCAGGACTGGGATGATCAGGGTCTTATGTAGGATCTCCTTAGTAGTTCGAGTGAGGACTTTGCTAATAAATTGCCTTCTTGTCCCGAAGAAACAGCGGTTGGCAAGAGTAATTCTTCGTATAATTTATGACGAGAGGTTGTTGTCAAAGTTAATAGCGGAGCCGAGGTAGACAAAGTCCCGTACTACCTCAAAGTTATATCTGTCAATGGTGACGTTCTGTCCAATTCGTCGATGTTGTATGTCCTTTCGTATTGACAGCATATACTTAGTCTTACCCTCATTTACTGCTAAACCCATTTTTACCTCTTCCTGCTCTATACTAGTAAACGTGGCTATGACATCACGTTGAGTCCTGAGTGATGTCAATATCGTCGGCGTATTCTAGTAGTTGCACCGATTGTTGGAGAATTGTGCCTCTGGTGTTGGCTCGGGTGTTTTGCACAATCCTCTCAAGAATCAAAGTAGTCACACGACAGGGCATCGCCTTGCCTAAATCCTTTTTTGGTATCGAATGTGTCGGTAAGGTCATTTCCGACCCTGATGGTGCAGCGAGAATTCTCCATCGTCATCCTACACAAACGGACGAGTTGGGGCGGTATACCAAAACTATACATGGCTCTGTATAGTTCGTCTCTATATATGCTGTCATATGCGCCTTTGAAATCGATAAATAGGTGGTGGGTATCGTTTTTGACTTCTTGGGTTTATTCCAGGATCTGCCGAAGTGTGAACATTTGATCGATTGTGGACTTTCCTGGCCTAAAACCACATTGATAAGGGCCGATCAGGTAGTTGGTAAACTGTTTCAGGCGTTCACATATTACGGCAGATAGGATCTTGTAGACGATGTTGCGCAGACTTATGCCTCTGTAGTTGGCGCAGTTCAGAGGGTCTCCTTTTTTGTGGATCGTGCAAACGATGCTGAGGTTCCATTCTTCAGGCATGCTTTCAACCGACCAGATTTGGCTTATGAGTTGGTGGATGTTACTTACCAAGTCATCTCCGCCAGCTTTATAAAGCTCAGCGGGAAGGCCGTCATTTCCGGCGGCCTTATTGCTATCCTCACTTCACTTAGGCCGCTGTCGTTGCCAATATTAAATGGTTCGTTCTGCCTGACAGCGGAATGTTGTTCGTCATCGCCGTTTAACATTCTGCAGAAGTGGTTCTTCCATATCCTCAGCATCGACTGTGTCTCAACTACGATATTTGCTTGTTCATCTCGACAGGATTCTGTTCGAGCCTTGGGTTTGACGTTTTACACTTTGCTAAAACTTGTGAACATCGTTCCTGGAGTAGCACCTCTCTATATCCTCGATCGCGCGCTTTTCTTGCTCTTTTTTCTTCTTTCTGAAAAGCCAATGTTCTTCCCTTCTTTTTTCCCTATAGAGCTCAATGGCAGCTCTCGTCTTCACCTGCAGCTTAGCCTTGTACGCCTCGTTCTTGGCCTCGAGCATCTGTCGGCATTCCTCATCAAACCAGGGGTTTCTTGCTGGTGGCCGCGAGAAACCTAGCACATCGATTGCGGCTGATCTAATGGCTTGTTGGCATCGTTGCCATTGTTCTTCGACATTAGATGCTGGTGGTGTGTTGTGAGTCGAGAGGTAAAGGGATACGCGTTGCGCGAAGGTCTTGGCGGTCTCTGGCGATTGCAGTCTTTCGACATTAAATTTTTTCACAGTATTTCTGGTTTTTTGTGGCGTGGTGGATATCCGCATCCTTACCTTGGCTACAACAAGGTAGTGGTCCGAGTCAGTGTTAGCCCCTCGGAATGTTCGAACATCCAAAATACTGGATGCGTGCCTCTTGTCTATCGCAATGTGATAAATTTGGTTGACTGTTCGTTGATCTGGTGACCGCCATGTCCCCTTAGGATATCGAGGTGAGGAAACCGTGTGCTGGCTATAGTGGCATTCCGTTCCGTAGCGAAGTCAATTAGCCTAAGTCCGTTACCAGACGTGTTGTCGTGTAGGCTATATTTTCCGACAGTACTGCTAAAGATGTCTTCTCTTCCTACCTTTGCGTTAAAATCTCCCAGCACGATTTTAACATCGTACTTCGGTAGTCGCTCATAGGTTTTGTCGAGGAGCTCGTAGAAGCAATCCTTAGTTATCTCATCTTTTTCCTCCGTCGGAGCATGAGCGCATATAAGGCTTATGTTGGCGAATTTGACCTTGATGCGGATTGTTACAATGCGTTCGCTAATGTCTTGCCTAAGTTTGGCACTTATAACAAATCCGCATCCAAATAGTCGCTGTTTCTGCTCACTATAACACGGTCCATAGTAGATGTCACAGTTTTTCATCCTCTTTTTGCACAGCCCATCCCATCGTATTTCCTGGATGGCAGTAATGTCTGCTTTGTAGCAGTTTAGGGCTTCCGCTAGTTTTTCGCCTCTACCTCTCCTGTTTAATGTTCTCACATAACAGGTGCAGATACGAACGTCTTTGTCCTTTTTTCGTTTAGCATGGTCGTCAACAATAATATCAGTCCTTTCCGAGGCTATTGGTTGCTTTGTAACATAAATGACTCTGCAAAACGGAATATTTTTGTCCATTTGCTCTACATGTCGTAATAATCTTTAGCGTTCAATGCGTTAATGCGAAAATGTTTGACAAGGATCACTGCACAGTTCGTAAATTTCACCGACGAAGAATTTTTCGCCTAAACAAAAAAGCATTTCTTAATCTGTTTTTAATATGTTCCATGCTTCAGGCCCATAGAGCTGGTTAAAAATGATAAGGTATATACATATAGGATCTTAGGAGTAACTACAAAAGTGCGATGTAAAACCCGTGCTGGGAGATTTTTACGAAACTATAGGAAGAAAGAACATCTTAAGCAGTATAATTTCAGCACAAGACAACACGTCTGGCAACGTACTTACCTTATTCACTTTAGTATGGACCGAAATGCCACTATAGGCAGGACACCGGGCATGGCGGCCTCCAGATCAACAAACAGTTCATCAAATTAATCATATTACGATAGACAAGGAGAACGCATCCAGTATTTACGATTTCAAAATATTTCGAGGAGCTAACATCGACTTGCATGGTGACAGCCAAGGTGAGAAGGCGGTTATCCACCATGTCACAACAAATGCGAAATTCTGTAAAATAATTTTTTTTTTCAAAACACTGCAATTATAAGAGACCGCCTCGAACTTTCCAGGTCCCGATTAATTCTATACCACCAGAATCTCTCAAGGGCCAATGGTCATAAGATTAACCGCAACTAACGCTTTTTATAACGAATCCATTCACGAAGAATGTCCACGATGCGTGTGGCCAAAAACAATACCTTCATGGCAAAGCTACTTCGGCTTTATTGCCAAAGATGGAGGTTAGAACACCGCCTTTTCCGAAAAAAGTGCAAGAAAACGCGCAATCTAAAATCTAGAGAGGTCACGACTCGTAGATCCATGTTGGTCAGTTTTACGATAGTGTAAAATAACATATCGACAAATACAAGCCTCGAACAGAATCCTGTTGAGATGAACAAGGAAACATCGTAGTTAAGTCGTGGTCATAGCAGAACGAAGCATTCAATTTAAGTGACGACAGCAAAAACTACCAGTCAACCGACCTAAATGAAGTTAGGATGGCAATATCCAAACAAGGCTGCCAAAAATGAAGGCCTTCAAACAGAGCTATATAAAGCTAACCATATACACATTTTTAGCGCACTAGAATCGTTAGTTCGTCTGTACCTCTTGCATGAGGTGAAGTACCTCCTGCTTTATAACGAATCCGAACGGCTGAGCTGATATAAGCTTTGCTTGGCAATTGATACAAGTTTTGGCCACTGTGATACATCCTTTCTTGTTCTAATGTTAAATTGAAGAAAAAGTTAAAACCTCAAAAATTTCGTTGCCAAATCGAAATCATATCCCAGGTTCGTTGGATTAATTGGAACCAAAGGAAACACATGCAACCGCGACATAAACAAAGATTAGTCACACAAATCAAATGCACGAATAAAGCGTAATATAAATCATGATCAACTCTAGATTACACGTATCCAAAGGTTATCTCAACCAACACCCAACAAACTAACGAGGAAAAAATCCTTCATCTCCCATTCGCAAAATCGAATACCCTAACCCCCTATTCATGCCAAACGTATATAGGAATCGCATGTGTTCCGCATCTAAGATCGCTCTCGACCAAATTGAATTTCCTCGATATCGGCTTAATCACATTTTTATTGGACAGGAGCACATTTCCCACTCGAAAAATCTCCCGTGCTAGTGACACTGGCGCATGCTAGAAATCAAATAGCCTCAGTCAAGCGTACATTTACCACACACGCAATGTCCCAGGCCAGCGACCAGCGCGATATCTAATCCAGAGCTGAGCAGTTTGTGCGCCTGCGCGCACATAGTGCAAAACGCAGCATCTCGGCCCGAGTGAGACTGCGCAGTTAATTTATCTAAATTGAATTAATAAACCATGTTCAACATTGTGTGGTCTTATTAATTTATTCATGCGGCTGATACCGGCAGTGTGCGCCCAATCTGTGTTCACATGCGGTGCAGTGCGGCGGCGGCGCGGCGGCAGAAAAACGTATCCAATCCACCCGAGACGATCAGTAATGACGTGATCGGTAGGTACTCCGATGGTGGTTGTGTGCTGCACTGGACAAATGATTCCTGGTCGCATGAAATCGCATGCAAACGATATACGAAGGCATCGGCTGTTATCTCAAAGCGAACGGATCCCGTATCATGGCCAGAGCCCATTGGATACGGGATGCATACTGGGTGCTTAGAAGTTTGAACCTTTCGAAGCCGGTGCAGGACCTTAACCGCAAAGTGTGTCTCTCTGCGTACCCGTGTTGTCGTTTAATTTATGATACAGCCAAAGTGCTTATAAGCCATTATTATGGACACGCAATGGCTTATGACATAAATTGTGACAAATTTAACGTAAAAATAATTTCCTATAATTAATGGTCAATGATGCAGTTGACAGCATTGGCGGCGATAGGTTGTGTTCGCGAAAAGCTGGATTTTCGTCGGAAGGTGCTGCCTAGTGCCGGGACACGGCTATCTCCGCACAGAAAAGTCAACGCACTCTATCATTGGTTTTATGCGCTACCGAATGGGTTATGATTGATCGTGGGTAGCTGAAAGTGGTTAAGATAAAGCGATTTGTCAGCACATTGATCGAGATGTAGGATTATGTCAGCGCAGCTAAATGGTGATAAGATGATTGCCGGGGTAAGTGGATTTTTTTGAAATTTAATTGACATGTGCAAAGTGGTGTTTCAAATTGAGAAGGGTTTGTGGTCAATCCAGTGGAATGTAGAGCTTCGACACACCTCGTTTCGAATCATCAAACTTGAAGACGCTTAAAATTAGAGGATTTATCATTGCCGTGGTGGCAGGAATTTTGTTTGGTATCGGACATATTATTACCAGAGCTTCAGGAGGATTTGCTACTATTTATATACACCACATGTTTGAGCCTACTACTTTAAAATATCTCACATGGGAGTAAAAGTTTTGCTTCGTATTGTATTTTTTATAATGGTGGGGAACCAATAGTGGAAACTCTAATTGAAGTTATCTGGGCGATTCTCAGTTGTTGTAACTTTGACTACACATCAATTGTGATTATTTTATCTCCAAGTATATACTGGTATCATCCAAACGGATTTAAAATGCTGAACTTATAAGTGCGAGTTGATAGCAAGGCGAAAACCAGCAACACAATAAAGAGCTTGGTCAGTAGTGGATACTGATGGCCCCGTGTCCTAGAGGTATTTAAAAAATTGGAAATGGCCCTCCAGGTTGGGGGTTGTGACTACTTACCCATGGGAAAAACCAATTTTACGAGGGAACAAATACACTTGGAAAGGACTAATTTCATTGTTGACGTCCCTGCTAAACGAAAAAAAGAGGTGCAGGCGAACACCTAGCGGAAGCCATAAACTGCTACAAAGCAGACATTACTGCCATCCAGGAAATACGATGGGATGGACCGGGCAAAAAGAGGATGAAAAACTGTGAGATCTACTATGGACCGTGTTATAGTGAGCAGAAACAGCGACTATTTGGATGCGGATTTGTTATAGGTGATAGATTTAGACAAGAAGTCTTATGTTTTCAAGACATTAGCGAACGCATTGTAACAATCCGCATCAAGGCCAAATTCGTCAACATAAGCCTTATATGCGCTCATGCTCCGAGGGAGGAAAAGGATGATATAACTAAGGATTGCTTCTACGAGCTCCTTGAGCGACTACCGAAGTACGATGTTCAAATCATCCTGGGAGATATTTTAACGCAAAGGTAGGAAGAGAAGGCATCTTAAGCAGTATTGTAGAAAAATATTGCTTACACGACAACACGACTGGTAACGGACTTAGGCTACGGAACGAAATACCACTATAGCTAGCACACGTTTTCATCACCTCGAAAACCATAAGAGGACATGGCAGACTCTAGACCAAAGAACGGTCAACCAAATTTATCACATTTCGATAGACAAGAGGCACGCATCCAATATTTTGCATTTCCGAACATTCCGAGGGGCTAACAAGAACGATGTTCGCAAGTTTTACCAAAGTGTAAAACGTCAAACCCAAGGCTCGAATAGAATCCTGTCGAGATGAACAGGGAAATATAGTAGTTGAGACCCAATCGATGCTGAGGATATGGAAGAACCACTTCTGCAGACTGGTAAACGGTTAACCAACATTCCGCTGTCAGGCAGAACGACCCATTTAATATTGGAAACGGCAGCAAAAACTGCCAACCACCCGACCTAAGTAAAGTGAGGATAGCAACATCTAAACTCAAGCTTAATAAGGCCGCCGGAAATGACAGCCTTCCCCCTGAGCTCTATTAAGCTAGCGGAGATGACTTGGTAAGTAACATCCACCAACTCATAAGCCAAATCTGGTCGGATGAAAGTATGCCCGAAGAATGAAAACTCGACATCGTTTGCCCGATCCACAAAAAGGGAGACCCTCTGAACTGCACCAACTACAGAGGCATAAGTCTCCTCAACATTGCCTACAAGATCCTATTTGCCGTAATATGTGAACGCCTGAAACCGTTTACCAACAACCTGATCGGCCCTTATGAGCGTGGTTTAAGGCCAGGAAGGTTCACAACCGATCAAATTTTCACACTTCGGCGCATCCTGGAAAACACCCAAGATGTCCAAATCGATACCCACCACCTATGTATCGATTTCAAAGCCGCATACGACAGCATTTATAGAGACGAACTATACAGAGCCATGTCTAGTTTTAGTATACCGCCCAAACTCGCCCGTTTGTGTAGGATAACGATGGAGAATTCTCGCTCCACCATCAGGGTCGGAAACGACCTGACCGAAACAGTTGATATCAAAAAAGGATTTAGGCAATGCGATGCACCATCATGTGACTTCCTTAACCTTATTCTTGAGACGATTGTGCAGAATTCCAGAGCAAACACCAGAGGCACAATTTTCCAAAATTCGGTGCAACTACTAGCATACGCCGACGATATTGACATCATTGGCCGGCATCAACGTGATGTCATAGCCACGTTTGCTAGTATAGAGAAGGAAGCGGCAAAATTGGGTTTTACAGTAAACGAGGGTAAGACTAAGTATATGCTGTCAACACTAAAGGACACACAACATCGATGAATGGGACAGAACGTCACCATGGACATATATAACTTTGAGGTAGTTCGCGACTTTGTCTACGTCGGCTTCGATATTAACTCTGACAACAACATCTCGTCGGAAATCAAACGAAGAATTACTCTTGCCAACCGCTGTTTCTTCGGGACGAGAAGGCAATTTAGTAACAAAGTCCTCACTCGAACTACTAAGGAGATCCTATAAAAGACCTTGATCATCCAAGTCCTGCTCTACAGTGCTGAAGCATGGACCGTCTTAAAACTGGATGCAGAAATCCTTGGTCCTTTTGAGGGAACAATTCTTCGAAAATATATTCGGTCCCGTTAGCGTTGACGGGCTATGGAGAAGAAGATTCTACCAACAACTATACGAGACCCCTATCCTTAGTCAAAAAAACTGCTCATTGGACGTTAAAGATGGCTAAGACATGTGCCATTGCACACCAATACTTCGTCTCAAAGAGTCTTCGAGTCACAGCAAGACGTCGGATGCAGTAGAAGAAGACCTCTCCTCAAGTGGCGCTCCCAAGTGGAAACCGATCTCAACCAACTTAAAGTGCCCAACTGGAGAGAGTTAGCTAAGGATTGGGCTCATTGGAGAGGCATGTTTGTTGAGGCCCAGGTTCATTTCGGACTGTAGCGCCACTTAAATTATAAAGGAGGGAATTTCTGGCTAAGGTATTATCTGTTGTATGATCAAATTCCTGTTTCAGGAGATACTTCGCGGGATTCTAATTCAAAAACCGAATTTCTCTGCCTCAATCTTGTAACATCCTGACATACAGCCAAGAGCGTGAAGCTGTCATGAAAACTTCTCAAACTTGTCGTTTGGAATCGGCTTTGAACTGTATGTTCCATTCGTTGTATCAAAAAATATACTTTTGGACACACAATATAATGGAAGAGCTCGAGGCATTAAATCATGTCTAACGAGCTCAGTTTTGTGTCTTGAAGGGCATGCCTGTCACACATACATTTTGCATAGCTCGCTGATCAATATAAAGATTTTGAAGGTTTGGCGGAAATCAGTAAGACCTCAAGACTGAACTTGGCGATAAACCAAATTGCAGAAATCCAAGCTTTTCCGCTAACTGCTAAGCAGAGGTTAAGATGACCACACAAATCCTGCGCCAACTCTAAGCCTACCCCATATTAATTAGAGGTTTGCAACGAAGTTCTACCGTCCTCTTTAGTGGTTCAAATCAATTTCCATAACCTTCCATATCCTGGCAGTTTACAATTTATAAATAAGTTCAACTTTTCCGCAGCTACAATTTCCACCAGCCCTCGGTCGGCGGTACTCTCACACATTTAATTTATGCTCATCTGTTCACATCTCGCACAGACAAAAAGCATGTGTACTACAACGAAGCCAACATGGAACACACCTTAGTTCCTTCGAGGTGCTAGGTCACATTACCGGATATGTCTATATAAAAGGCTTTTGTTCTCCTCGCCTTTATTGGAACACAGTTTTCATCGTTCACAGGAGTTTATGTTTTATGTGGAGAAGCACCACATCTCTGTCTTCCGTTGGATGTGGCATTGGCTTCATATGTGTAAGCCGCGATTTACCCGCTAGAAGGTGTGTCTTCAGTCTCCAGCCTCCACCACACATGTCTCTTTTTATGGTGGATGATCCAAAATCTCAATGAGTGCGCAGGCATACGCTGGTGCTCTTACATCCCGTATTTTATTTTTTTTGCTGAGTGCTTCCCCCAAAAAAGGAAATGATAACCCGAATGAATACAAAACGAAGATTAAAATCCCAAAATCGTATTCATGAACTGATCCCCATCATGATCGTCATGATCATCATCAGCAGCAACGTCGCAAACCGGGTACAATGATCACGATGATCTGCATATAGGGATCGAAGTGAATTCAACCACCTACCTGCCTACGCAGTACACCATTCTTCCTGTGGGCCCAGCCCCAGTGGTGTACCTGTCTATCTGTCTGTCTGTCCGTATTTGTATTTGAATTTTTCGTTTCCCACTATTTTTTTCTTTTGCAGTTTTGTTGTCTCACGATCACTGCTCGATCGCATGGAATTGCCAACCTGTAACGATTTCCTGGGGATAGACGGTTTTGGACCGGACTACACACATCGACGTGAGAGTACTGCGCGCTTGTGGGAGCGAACACGCAAGTGAAATAAATTCACAAAAGGAATCCGAACTCCGAATGCACCTGCAGGCATTGAAACCCATTTTGGTGTTGTTTGTGTGTTGCCCGTCTCATGTTGAGCTATGGAATTCAGAGCACAACTCGCACACGGAACTCGGAAGTCGCAACGCAGCGAGAAGGACAAATTTGGAAATGCAATGCAAACACACACACAGGAACACAGAAATGAAGACTACACACTTGCACAGCGGTAGCCAAATTTAGAAACGGTGCTGCGTTTGACAAACGAGATGCTGTTCCGTTGTGCATCCTGACATCCTGTGACTTGCATTAGAAAAGTGTGTGCGTGCGTGTGTTAGTGTGTGAGCATTGTGAATTCCTCCTCTTGTGAGGACAATGAACTCGCGACGCCCTACATCCTCGTTTCTCATGAGAAATGTTTGTCGGTTTTTTGTTCTCGGGCATAAGGACTCAGACAGAGCAACCTGTTCGTTGCTCTTGATTTTTTTTATGTATCTGTCGTGTTTTGTTTGGGGAGGATGTGCAACTGAATTGGAGAAAGGAATACGAAAAATGATGAGCGCTGAGGATAAGGAGACGTGCCGAGTAAAAGGACAAATTGAAGAATTCCCACAGGAATGCCGTAGCAAATGAGGTCATGGGAATTTTGATTTTTTTTTTATGGATAGAATTAATTTTCATTTTTTTGTTCTGATTGCCTTTGGGTCTAGAGGGTGGTTATACATAAGGATATATGAGACGCGATTAGGATGAGATGGATTTATTCGGAAGTAGCGATTTTGAGGTTACCTCGGGTTCGTCTGGTTGTCGTAATGCGGTTCGTGTGTAATTAATTTTCGGTTGTCGTATCTAATTAATTTTAAGGAAATTACTTTTGAGGAGTTCGGTTTTATGGGTACAGGAACTGAGGTATGAATGGTCCTTTTTGAATAGGTACATGTTCTCATAGGATGTTTAATCTTTTTAATGTGTTTTGGAGCAGATATGATCTAGGTGGGAGGATTTGGAAATAGGCGACTACAGGAGTTGTTCACGTGTGAAGGGCACTTGGAGTTCCTTGTTAAGTAAAACTTGTAATTGCCTGAGAAATGGTACACAGTACTATACTTTGCTTGGCACGTTATTGCCAGAAAATTGAGAATGCTCCTCCACTTATCAGGATCATGTTGTTTCGGTTTCAGTTGTTCATATATGTATTTCGACAGATAATACCAATTCGACTTTGTTCTGGAGACTTATACCGTCGCCAATACTATTTCGTTAATTTTTGTCTAAAAGTGGATTTCTGTCGCTACATCAGTTAAACTACGTGCAAAAGTGGTTCTTCCATGCTCTTAGTACCGACTGTGTTCTGGAGGTTCAGCTGAGATTGAATCTTGCCTCTAGACAACAAGCAATTTTTTTTCTATAAGTTTCAAATTTTACATTTATCGAAGCAATTGCTTCTAAAGAACTTGTATAGCACCTGTACGCGGAAGAAATTTTAGTTGATCGCTTCAATAGGTTGTTGAAGACAAATTGTAGTTAAATACAAATTCCTTAATATTTGATTTTAATTCAGCTTCAGAAAATGTGTCAATGTCAAAGCTTAGATAAAACTTTGAGTTTAGAGGCAAATGTTAAGACGAATAGCTTAAGCATTCACCCGGACGATTACAGAATTAATAATCTGTCCCAAAGGAGTCACGTGACAGTAGTCGCATTGTCTCAATCCCTTTTTGATATCAAATCTGTCGGTGAGGTCGTTTCTGATCCTGATGGAGCAGCGAGAATTCTCCGTCGTCATCATGTAAATGCGGACGATTTTGGGCAGTATACAAACTAGATAGTGCTCTGTATAGTTCGTGTCTATAAATGCTTTATGTGGCTTTGAAATCGATGAATACGTGGTGGGCATCGATTCGGACTTCCTAGGATTATTTCCAGGATCTGCCGAAGTGTGAAAATTTGATCGGTTGTGGACTTTCCTGCCCTAAAACCACACTTATAAGGGCCGATCAGGTTGTTGGTAAATGGTTTCAGACGTTCACATATTAACGCAGATAGAATCTTGCAGGTGATGTTGAATAAGCTTATGCTTCTGTAGTTGGAGCAGTTCAGAGGGTCTCCTTTTTGTAGATCGGGCAAACGATGCTGGGATTCCACACTTCAGGCATTCTTTCATCCGACCAAACTTGGCTTACGAGTTGTTGAATGTTACATACCAACATCTCTCTGTGGGAGGGTCGGGTGGTTGGTAGTTTTCGCTGTCGTCGCCAATATTCAATCTGCCTGACAGCGGGAGATTGTTCATCTGCAGAAGTTGCTCTCTTTCATATCTTCTGCATCAACTGTGTCTCAATTACGATTGTTCACCTCGACAGGTCCTGTTTGGGCTTGTATAACTGGCTGTCACGTCTTACACTTTGGTAGAACTTGCGGACATCGTTCCTGGAGTGGCACCTCTCTAAATCCTCGATCGCGGGCTTTTCTTGATCTTTTTTTTTCTTTCTGAAAAGCCTTCTTCCCTTCTCGTCTTCACCTGCAGCTAAGCATAATAGGTCTCGTTCTTGGCTGCGAGCATTTGTCTGCTGATGGAAGCGAGAAACCTAGCACATCAGTTACGGCTGATCTAATGGCTTGTTGACATCGTTGCCATTGTTCTTCGACATACCATGCTGGTGGTATGGTGTTAATCGAGAGGTTAAGTGATACGCGTTCTGCGAAGGCCTTGGCGGTCTCTTTTGCTGCTTCGTAACATAATTTTTTTTCCGTGGATGGGTAGTTTACCCAAAGCACAACCCCCAACCTAGAGGGCCAGGCCCTTGTTTATCCTAGGACAGCGGGCCGGAAAAAATACCGATGTCAGTAGCCCA
This sequence comes from Rhingia campestris, assembly GCA_932526625.1. Lineage (NCBI taxonomy): Eukaryota > Metazoa > Arthropoda > Insecta > Diptera > Syrphidae > Rhingia > Rhingia campestris. The sequence goes on from OW052182.1 coordinate 172,115,072, forward strand.
TTTTGGGATATGAGCGCTGCCGTTGACCCATTGAGGGCTCCTCTGCCACCAACTCTTTTCCAACACAGGGGTTTAGTACCCCATCTCAAGTCGAGGTACTAGGCACCCACCAATCACCAGCGTTGAGGTGACAGTAGGAGTTGATAGTGAGGACTAGAGTGAAAACGCTTGTGTCCTCATGTAATCGCATCACTATCCTTAAGCACCAACACAATTAAATGACAGCTGCCTGTATTTTTAGGATCATAAAGCTAAATTTCAAAAACTGCTCTATGTATTACCCCAACAACATCATATATGAAATTTAAAGTCTAGCCTTTTAGACTGCAGTTGGTCGCACAGAACGACAGAGCAAGTATTGGTTTCGTGAAACAATTGTAACTCAAGATTTTAATCAAACCTAACATTATGATGCTGAAGAAGAAAAAGACCGAAAAAGTGGGCATCTTACCAAAATGTCCATTACCTTCAAGCCCGGTAATGTTTTTTTTTTTTTTTTGATTTCCCTACAACATAAGACCATTCACAACATTGTTCCAAAAGCTTCAAACAGATGACATCAATATAACTTCTGGTCACTCATCGAAAAACTATTTATCTACTCGACTTTCCAAAAGCACTCGAAAGACCTGTCATCCACGAACGACCACAAAGTGAAAATAAAAACATCAAAAGAAATCTCAACTACTGGGCCAAGACCAATAAAAAAGTCACGAACTTTGTCGGCACAAGCCCGCACTCAAAAAATGTGCTTACTGGTATTGTTGTCTATGCGTTCCAATACCACAGTTGCTCAACACAGACAGTCGTTCAGTAGACCATAAGGATCTCCGAATCACCCAGCTTTATCCGGGAGGCCAATTAAACCACCATCGCTCCATTAAAACGCTCTTAAACGAAATCAAAGCACAGGTCCAATGACACAATGACTGAGCTGCTATATGCCACCGATTCCAGTCAATAGCCATGATGTGTCCAGTGGCCAGTGACCAATGTCTGTAGATGATGGATGAAAGTGGTGGCGGCATCAATAACAACATCCATCCAGCGAAAGCGCTCATCGGTCGCGCTTTCAATTCCAATACAGTATCCATCAAAACTCCGTCATTGTTGTTCTTGGATCTTACCAATCCACTGGGACATTGTGTAGCCCTCGAAATCGTGTGGCATTTGACTGCCGTATAATGAAAACATCGCACAACAATGTGTGCCAGTGTCGAGTACCCCCCTGAACTACCTGTACTGGTATTTCAATTACACGCCTGCCGCCCGCTACCACCATCATAGCTAAGCGCGACATGCGATTGATTTGAATAGACCGTTAGAAGTTTTGTGATGGAGTACTTTGGCCCAGAATTCGGTGCCAAGAGTAAACACGACATACCGAAAAAGTATCTCAAAGACAACAAAACATATCTAAAGGCATAAAGCTTCGAGATCTGGAGCAGAAAGAAAGTTTTTTTCTTCGGGCATTTTCCCTCCCACTTGACGGTGTGCGGCGGCACCTGAGTCGATCGTGAAATTCACCTCCAGGGGATGGTCAAGGCTTGTTATGAAATTTACCATTTTCGACAGAAATTTCTGCGACTCTGCCGGCACACATCATCAACGCGACCAATTAATTGGTGATATGTGCGGGTACTTAGAGTCCAATCAAGGCCATTACCACTGCCACTGGTTTTGGTCATCATAGTGGCGCAGAGAAGACCCGCGTATAGCATACGAAGCGCCAACTGATTGGAGCGAGCAGTTCTGCCAAACTAGCGCACTTGAAATGAGGCACACTTCAGGACCGGAGCGAAATTTTGAAGTTGAAGTATGTGGTTCGGCAGGCTAGGTGTATGTACATTGTACACACATCAGCCGCATGATGTCAAAAGCATCAGTGACACATAGTCGCGTCGGGCAGTGACGCTGAAGAAGATGATGTTAGCCGCATATGGAGCCGCACGCTTATCTTAATTAGAATTTATATTGGTAATTGGAGTGCAAAATAGTTCAGGTGAAACTATTCCATGCGGTGAGATGAGATGAGGTAGACACATACATCCAAGAGCACGATCCATGTGCTGTGGAACTTCGTCAAATGTGAACGATGAAGTCATTGCGCTGTGGAGACCAATGTCCATTTGATTGGTCAAGTAGTTTATTAAATGGAAAGTGCATATGGTGTATGGTGGAGAGGTTTGCTTTGGTGCCGGTGCGCCTGTTCAAGTGCATAATGTCCTGTTGGACAGGGAAAGTGATGGAGAGTCAGGGTTTAATAAGCATTCGATAGCACTTGAGGTTGTATTGAACACTTGGTGTTGAATTATTAACGCTGGGATAGGTTTTGAAGGAGCCTCTGCTTGGATGGTGCTTGCACGTTTATCGACACGCAGTAAAAGCATTGGTTCCCAGGTTAACTTTGTAAATGTTTTTTGAAATAGGACATTTGTAATGGAAATATTAGAAGTTGTCCGAAAGAATGTTCCAGGATATAAAATCACCTTTTTGACAGCTTATTCGGAACCAGTGATAATGAAATTAAGAGAAGCCCAGTAGCAAAAATGTTTTTGGAATTTAGAAAAAGTACACATATATCCTAAATACGTCCTCAGTTATACCACTAAGAGTTGCAGGATTATTTTTAAGTTTATTTTTACAAAATGTTCTGAAAAATGTCGGTCACAGGGTTAGGTTAGGTTTGATGGTCTGTTGACGGTCAGGTGAATCGTCAAACTCGCAAAGGCCTGCGTATGTCCATAGCGATACCCTTTGTGGAAGAGTTTTGTTCCTAAAAAGGATCTTGAAATAGAGTAAGCTGGTGATACTTATGTGTTGATTTGAGTTGTTCCATCTGCCTCAAATAGATAGGTGATCCATCCCAATCTACAGCAGGATCGTACGATCTGTGCTATAGGATTTATTGCTAGTTCCGTTAGGACCTCGTAGTAGAAGCTACTAACGAGCTTATTACGGCTGTCGCTGATCGCGGGTCAGTGACAAAGTAAGTGCGGGATGTCCTCTTCGACGTCTAGATCGCCATATTTCCTGCATAGTTGGTGTGTATCAGATTTCTTCTGAGTGCCTTCCGAACAAGTTGTGGCCCGTTATCACTCTCACCGCCAAAGAAATAGAAGCTCTATTCAGAGCTATGAGCTTGTTTGACTTACTGCAGTTTAATTCCGACCATAGATCTTTAGTGCTTTTGCAAGTGTTTATGTTTCACCACCTAGTTCTTGTTTCATTTTGTGTGTCAAGTTATTTCCTGTTTTTTGGAAGCAAGCGGAGGGCTAACACTGCTACAGATAAGGATATGTAGCTAGACGATCCTAGTCTGGCAAGCTCGTCGCATTTCCTGTAATGTTATTATTTCCTGGCAATCATATATTTTGGACTCTATTTTAGTTGCTATAGAACTGGTCAGAATGGCACGAAATAAATACCCTACCCACTGTCCTGAACCTAGATGAGCTGCTTCTACATATTCGAACAACAGGTTACCTAGGAATCAGAAGGGTAAGTCAGGCCCCTTGAACAGAGATGGGGCGGATGAACCAAAGGCCAACGGTAGCGCTCAATCTGTAGTAAATACCGATAGCCCCATGTCCTTGGGGTATATAGTAAATTGGAACTGGCTCTTCTGGTTGGGGGGTTATACTTTGGGTTAACTACCCACCCATGGAAAAAAAACATTTTTACGAAGCAACCAATAGTCTCGGAAAGGAATGATTTTAATGCTGACGTCCCTGCTAAAAGCAATGACGTTCCTATCTGCAACTGCAATGTCAGAACATTACACGGGAGAGGTACAGGATAAGGGTGAAATAGCGGAAGCCCTAAACTGCTACAAATCAGATATTACTGCCATCCAGAAAATACGATGACAAACTGTGACGTCTACTACGGACCGTGATATAGTGAGCAGAAATATCGACTGTTCGGATATGGATTTGTTACAAGTGAAGTGTGGATAGCAATGTATAAACTCAAGCTTAACAAGACCGCCGCAAATGATGGCCTTCCCGCCAAATAAGTTACATTTACCAACTCATAAGCCAAATCTGGTCTAATGAATGTATGCCTGAAGAATGGAACCTCAGTATCGTTTGCCCTGTCCACAAAAAACTGAACTGCGCCAACTACAAAGGCATAAGTCTTCTCAACATAGCCAGGAAGATCCTATCTGCCGTAATATGTGAACGCCTGAAACCGTTTAACGAAAACCTGCTGGGCCCTTATCAGTGTAGTTTTAGACCAGGAAAGTCCACAACCGATCATATTTTCACATTTCGGCAGATTCTGGAAAAAAAAACCCAAGAAGTTCAAATCGATACCCACCGCCTATTCTTCGCGAACTATACACAGTCATGTCTAGTTTTGGTATACCGCCCAAACTCTTCCGTCTGTGCAGGATGACATGGAGAATACTCGCTGACATACATACTAAAAAAATGATTTAGGCAAAGCTATGCGCTGTCATGTGACTTCTTTAATCTGATTCTTGAGAGGATTATGCAAAACTCCCGAGCCATGTTGTCCAATGGTACACACAATTTTCCAGTTTTTCTGGTATCGGTAGAAGCCCTACGCAAGGGGGTTCTATAAGGATTTTTTTCGGTTTTCTGGAAATGTATCTTCAATTTTCATTCACCGCAATATACCCCTTAATGTGATCAAAGTCACGCTGCAAAAGTATGTTGATGACCTCTATTTTCAGACCTGATCTGTACGTCACTAGATCATCTGCAAAAATGTTTTTGCAGATGATCTTTTGCACGATTTTGCATGTCGCAGGATGACACGCTCCGATTTTAGTATATGTTCTGCCAAAGCCAGAACTGGTTGCTTAGAGCATTTAGCTCTGTACAGCAGCGTTTAACTAATCGTGGTTTTACTACATTATATGCCAGAGCTTTTATGGTCTCTACGTAGATAGTAGATTGAAATATGCTCTTGCGATATGTGTAATACACCAGCCGACTCGGCAGTTTCGAGTATGGCTAGGACCTCTGAATGGAATACACTGCACGAGTTTGTTAGTCAAAGCGATGTCAAAGGCATGCCATGTTCATCGGAATAGACTCCGGAGCCCACTGCTATTTACAAATAGTTCCATCGGTATAGATTGCAATGTCAGTGTTTGTTTGACGAATTGGTGTTCTGAATAAGTACTTACTGTCAAAATCGTGATATGGGATTTTGTAGTCAGATATCCCATCCTTGTATATTATTGAATTCAATATTAAGCTTTGATCATAAGGTTTGGCGCATATTTCGACCTTTGTTAGTGCAGTCATTTGCTTCGCCTTTTTTATGGAATTCCACCAGACTAGGCAACCATAAGTAGGGATTTGACTGACAATAGCTATGTATGGCCATTTCATGACCCATTTCTTACCGCATGTTCGATTGCAACTATATAGTGCAATATTAGCTTTCTTCACCCTTTCGTTGATATAGAGATTCAAGTTACACTTGCTATCAAATATCACCCCCAAGTGTTTGGCACTAGTGTGAGAATAGACCCTCCCAGAGTTAGTGCCAGAAACTCTGTGATCGATCATACACTACACATGTTAGGATGCAGATAGCTGACTTACTTCAATCCTGCTGCGGAGATTAATATCAATCAATCTTTTCAGAGAGAATGCTGATATCTGATTGGTCTTAGGCCTTTCGGATTGACGTGATAACTTTTACCAGATTTAGGTATATGAATACTACTTTCACTTCCCTCCAAACCTTGGTGTTGTAAATCAGCTTGACGCAAACATTATGGATTCTTTCCATCCATGGTAGGATGAGATCCAAAGACTGTTGTAACTCTACTGGTACAACGCCATCAGGTCCCGGCGATTTAAAGGGTTTGAAGCTATGTACTGTCCAAAGTATTTTATCTTTTGCGATAAGATCGTGAAAGTTAGCTGTCAATAGATTGTTTCTATTGATGCCGTTTTGAAAAGCTTCCTGTGAACTACCTGCTCTAAGGATTCTTTGCTTGAATTTGTCCAAGTGACATCTATTTTTTTTTTGTAGCTTGGAACAGTTGGACTGTTGGATAGGATTTTTCGGAATCTAGACGCCTTGAAAGTCTTTTCTATTTTATCATAGAAGAGTCTCAAGGATTTGCGCTTGGATTTCTTCAGTTCCTTTAAGCTTTATTGAAAAGTTTTCTACACTTCTGCCTAAGCATTCCTAGATGGACCGCCATGGAGGTTCTTGGTTTCCTCGAGGTTTCCTTAATGGATAAGAGGATGACAGTGATTTATTGAAAGCGGATATTAGCTTATCAACAAGTTAATCAAGGTAATCCTGGGTACTTCTACGAGGGATAGGTTGAGCAGGGAATGCTATTCTTTTCATTGTTTCCCTATATTTTAACCAATTGGTTTTTGAAAAATCTGTCTGCTCCGGATATGATCATCTAGACGGAATTGACAGTGTCTGTGGTCGGAAAACGAGTGCTCACTACATACCTTTTAGTCTTTGATCATGTGATGGATGAAATTTGAGACAAGTGTGATGTCAAGGACTTATTGTCTTAAAGAAGTAAGACTGGTGTGTCTTTCTTTGAGGGCGTGCTTCATTCACAATTTCATCGCTTGTCTACAACAATAAACTCGGACTTTCAAGCAGAAGTAAGTTTGTTAGCTTCCCTATTCGCAACTAATTCAACCGCAACATCGCAGACTTTCTTAATCACCTGACAAATATTTTTACACGACTGAGAATCCAACCCAGACCTTAAGCACTGTTGTATTGCACTAAATGCTTCGTTCGGCAGAGTCTATATATTTTAACCAATTTTACATTGAATAGATATACATATTAAGTAACTTTACGAGCCTGATTTATGCGCCAGAGTTATTGAAAATTGAACATTTTGGATTCACGCCACCCAAAGAAGCCGCGGTGGACAATCGAACAATGTTATGTTCCATACATAATGGCATCGATAGGCCTTTCAAGCTAATAAAACATTTCGATGATATCTCACACACAATTTTTTATTGAAATTTAAAGATAGGAAGCGCTTTATGAAAGACCATTTAGCTTAACAGCAGGCTAATTGAAAATACGTCTTGGTGGAGACCCATATTCACTCGACAGTTACCTATGTACCGGGTAAACTGGAGAGGAGTGTTGATTTAGACATCTTCGATGAAGGTGAAGAGGGCAAGACACGCTTGTAGTCACCCAGCTATGCACGTCGGATGGGGTAGTTCTTTCCCGTTCACCATACCTTAACATCTAAAAAATAACAAAAAAAAGTAAGGAAGCTACTCTTCTTTGACTGCGGATGGACCATTGAAGAAAGGATCAGAGACGGGAAAAAAATACCACTCATGACTGATGACAGCATCGGTGAGAAATCTGGGAGCACTTCGCTTAACTTAACCGTATCCGCAATACTTTCGTTCCCAGCTCCTCTCATCAATAGAAGATTCGCTATGACATTCAAATCATGGCTGCACTGAAATTATAACCCCTGAAATTGACTCCCCAGTCAAAACATGTTCGTTTGCGTATGTTTCGTCCCGTCTGTACGCGCCTTGAATCTCTTCAGATTAAGGTTTTACTTTGGGATTTAAATGATATTCGCGGATAAAATTGACGACAAGAAAAAACCCAACCTTCTCACTTGACGTTTACTTCTTAATGTCTTAATAGGAATTCATTTTACAAGAATGGCAAAAGTAACGAAGTTAGTTGCAATAAGTGCAATTCATATTGATGTTCTTAAATGATAGATGGTGTTAACACCGTCACTTAATATTTATTGTCGATAAGAAAAGTACTGCATTCCCAAAAGTATTGGTTTAGGCGCAGGTTCATCCGGATTAATGACCCACTTAAGCATAAGAATAGAGTTGCTTAACTTTCAACGTTTAAACGCAGTTAATCAACCAAGGACAACAGAAGACTCCATTGACCGTAAGTCATGTAACTAAAACAATTTTTTTCTGAACTTTGAAGATGACTGTTTTAATTTAATAAAAACAGTTAGTACTGACCTAAAGTCATTTTATACAACCTCACATCACGGAAATCTAACCATTTGGCAAAGTGACTTCCTTAATTGTCATCCAATTTACGAGCAGTATCTGCACCATCTATGTCAGCTATTATGTCCAATCTATACCAATATACCAAACGTCCATTTGGCTCGAAACGCATTAAATTAGATAACCTGCCGCAGACTGTGGGGCAACTAAAACATACACGCACCCGCTCAAAGCCCAACACAGGAATATGTATACCATCTCGATCTGGCTAAATTGATACCCAAGGGTATTAAAAGCGGGACTCAATTACATTGTTATGATCCATAAATGTCATCGATGATGCTGTCCATATTGGCATAACCCATGCCCATGTTCGTGCAGTGCACTTGATCTAGGACTGGGTGTTGCAATAAAAACAAAATGCATACGCGCTGAACAACGGCACAGAGGAGTTGTAGCGCTGCCACAGAGCATTGAAGTGGGAAGCATATCCCTAAAGCTGTGATGTATGATTTCAGAGTTCATTTGCCAACGACGATGATGACGACGACGAAGACCATTGATGCTATGTGCGCCTGGCCAAACGCAAATCACACTCACACACAGCTAAGCAACCAACGTTACTATGCCCGTCATACAGAACGCAACGGATAGAAATTATGCGCCAGGAAATAACTTCACTCCCACTGAAGATTTTACAGGCACTGGCTGGCTGGCAAGCAGTCAGATCACTGCCAGGAGAAGCCATCATCTCATGCATCATGCGAAAGGAGTTGCTGCAGCCCCTGCCCTAGTCCAAAGGCAAGCACAACCAACACACATACATATATACGAGTAAAATTGTGCAATTGATATTATTACAAAATTGAATTATTTATGAATTCGGAGAAAGACGGAAACCCTCAGCCTATTGCTGTTGTGATATGCGCGGTCTGGCTCTTCACTGGCAGTTGCTTTTGCCCAGCCCGGCTGTATAGCCTTAGTGCACCTCCCTTCGAGGTGTCCTCGATGGTGGGCCTATCTTGAAGCCATCATCTCTCTGCATATACGTGTATATGAGATATGTGTTGCACATTTCGTCGTTCTGTCGAATATGTGAAGCATATTTAAGTGGCGATATGTTGGCTTTATTACTCTCCTTCGTCTGACTTGGTGAGTGTGTGTGTGTGTGCTTCGTCTTAATTTGTTTTCGCATTTTGCGTAAAATTGGCAGAGAGCGACTTAAGTAGACACTTGATGCGCCTACTTTGGCAGTGAAGTGTTCAAGTGGATTTAGGTTTTACGAGTGATTTGCATATAAACTCACAGTTTGGGTGGAGAAGCGATTTATTCAGCTCTGGCTCAGGTGGAGTGATCGAGTTTAATGACCCAAAAGTGTTAATTCAAGATTGAGTTGTGTATACAGTTGATGTGGCTATAAATAGAGGGATTGTTCTTTTTTAATCATGAGATCCAGCGAAAAATAGCACATCTCTCGGTGGTAACACACATTGGTGTGATTTCCTAGACAAAAGAGTTGATGTGAAAACTGGTGTTCTGGGAGAATTTGATGAGATCGCTTCTTAAATTTTTTTTTCGCAACCACGCAGTTACAATATTTGGAAGAAGTGTGGTAAAATGAGATAAAAGGTTTGTAACAAAATTTCGGGTCAGTACAAGACTGTTTAGAAGTGATGCATGTAGTTTCCGTGCGGTATACAATGCGACTCTCAGGCTTCCCGTGGCGAACGATGAGCTATTAGTACTTTGACCGTAGATAGTGTCTCAATCCCCGTGTAATGTCTTGACTGCAGCAGACAAGAGAGAGGGAGAGACTTGTACCCACTCTAATGCACATATTTCATAACAGGCGGAAGCTCAATGGAGTCATCGGTGCCGTGTAGAGTCCCAGTTAGGATGGACAAATTGAATAACCTAAATGAGCTGCTTCGTCATCTAGGAATCTCAAGTGTAAGTCAGGCACCTTGAGCAGAAATGGTGGCAGAAGAGCCGAATTGGCAATGGCAGCGCTCAATCCCGTGGCGGATACTGATGTCCCTGTATCCTAGGGGTAGCCAATAAATTATAGCTGGCCCTCCAGTTTGGAGCTGTGCCGTCAGGGTAACTTCCTTACCACGAAAGAAAAGCTATTCATGAGAGAGACCACAGCCTTGGATAAAAGATCCCCTGAAAATATGAACCAGATCCGGAAAGCCCACGAACATTGACATACGAGTGCCACTCAAAAACTTGAATCTGTTCTCGCACGGTACATGGCAGATATAACCGCGATCAAAGAAGTATCTTGGACAGGATCAGGAATGCATAAACGAAAAATATGCGACATTTATTAAAGCTGGCACCCATGGCTGTACATATGAGGATGCAAATTCGTTGTAAGGACCCGACTTGGGTCAAGAATAACCGACTTTAAGCCGGTTAATGATCGCCGGGCTGCGATTCGCATCAGAGCAACGTTCTACAACATCAGCCTCATATGAGCATACTCCCTTACTGATGAGGCTATAGACCCTATCAAGGAGAAATTTTATGACCTCCTGGACGGAGCCTATGGAGAATGTCCGGAATATGATGTTTTAATAGTTCTAAGGAACTTCAATGCGAAAATCGAAAAGGAAAACAAATTCAGATTGGTTAGTTGGAAGGTACAGCCTACATATAACAGGTGATGGCTTCCGACTCTCAGACTTCGCGGAAAGGTTTAATACTCTCAGTGGCAATAGATTCCCGATTTCGACTTCGAATCCACAAAACAACCTGGCGATCCTTAGATTTGTTGAACCGCCAACCAAATTGACCATGTGTACATAGATGCGAAGGACGCTTCCAGCATCATGGATGTACACACATTCAGAGAGACAAATGTCGATTCTGAACATTTTCTCGTCGCAGCTAAATTCAAACCCCAACTGTCCAACGAGAAAAAACAGAGAATGGTGCAAAAAAAGAGACTTCACGTTGGGCGCCTAAGTGAGCCGGAAATTGCCAGAATATAAAAACATAAACGGAGTGAGAGTCTCCACGCTGTGCCCCCATCCTCCACCAATGTCAAGACCTAGTGGATATAGTATCGCAAAATCATCAAAGAAGGAACCGAAACCACCATCGCTTACGGGTCACTTCCGTAAAGATGTATGACTTGCACCTACCAAATAGAAGTTTCACAGCTTACTGAAATCGAAGAGTCTTGCGACAAGAACGGACAACATGGGTGACAACTCTCTCTCTCTCATTAATACGATAGTGTGCAAGGAAAAAATTGCATGGGCCATTAATTCATTCAAGCCCCATAAATCAGCCGGCCCTGACGGCATAACCCCTATCATGCTGCAAAAAACTGGTAAGCTAATAATGCCAACACTGCTCACTATCTTCCGTGCATGTCTAAAACTAAACCACATACCACAAGTGTGGCGTGAAGTTAACGTTATATTCATACCGAAGGCAGGTAAATGCAGCCACACCGTAGCGAAAGATTTCAGACCCATAAGCCTGTCCTCCTTCCTACTGAAAACGATGGAACGATTGCTCGACATCCATATACGTAGCAATCTGAATCCAGGTTACCTATCTGTAAGCCAACACGCCTATATAAAGGGTAAATCGGTGGAAACGGCTCTACACGAAGTAGTTCGCACAGTAGAAAATTCACTGCACTACAAAGAATATACACTAGCAGCCTTTCTAGGTATAGAAGGAGCCTTCAACAACGTTACAACTGAAGCAATTGCTGAGGCACTTACCAAAGCTGAAATAGGTACGGTTTCTAGCAATTGGATCTTAACCATGCTCAATAACCGGATCATTTCGTCAACACTTGGCGATTGTACCAAAAGGATCACAACGTCAAGAGGTAACCCCCAGGGAGGCGTACTATCCCCACTCCTCTAGCTATTAGTAGTCAACGAGGCACTTAAGAAGCTAGATATCACTGCAATAAAAACAGTGGCATACGCTGATGACGTAGTCCTCATGGCGTGCGGTAAATTCCCACCGACACTGAGTGAAATTATGCAAAGTAGTCTCAATATACTCAGCAAGTGGGCAAAGTCTTGCGGGCTGGGTGTAAATCCAAACAAAACAGAACTGGTTCTCTTTACTAACAGGAGATCGATCCCAGCATTTCCGGCACCGTCTTTGGAAGATTCGACTCTCTCATTGTCAGCAAGCGCGAAATATCTGGGGGTGATACTCGATGGTAAACTGAAGTGGAATCTAACCGTTGAAGAAATAGTAATGAAAGCAAATATTGCCCTCTATAGCTGCAACAGAATCTGCGGCAAAAAATGGGGCCCATCCCCGAAGGTCACAAAATGGCTATACACAGCCATTGTCAGACCAGTCCTAACATACGGCTGCTTGGTCTGGTGAAGTGCAAAACATATGACCAAGCTTACGAAAGTTCAAAGGACAGCAAGCATACTCACGACAGGAGCCATGCGCACTAGCCCCACAGAAGGGTTAGAAACAATACTAAACATAACACCAATTGACTTACAAATCATTGAAACAGCAGCAAAAAGCGCAGCAAGACTCAAAGAAACGGGTAATCTACTTACGAAGCCTTTTGGCCATAGCTCAATATGTAACTCAATGGCATATGCGGATGTAGCATCTGACTACATGATCCCTTATCACGACTTTGATACAAATTACTCTATCAGAATACCAAGCAGAGACGAATGGTCCTCAAACAATGTGTTATCTAACACAGAAATAGCAATCTATACCGACGGATCCAAAATGGAAGTCGGAGTGGGCTCTGGTGTCTACTCTGAAAAAATGGGCTAGCTACATCCTTAAGATTAGCAAACTCGTGTAGTGTATTCCAAGCTGAGATCCTGGCCATACTCGAAGCTGCCGAATCGGCTAGGGTATTGGACATATCACATGAGGATATCTCCATCTACGTGGATAGTCAAGCGGCCATTAAAGCTCTGACATCCAATATAGTAAAATCACGGGTAGTTGGACGCTGCCGCGAAGAGCTGAAGGCTCTTTGTAACCAGAACAAAGTCCAAATTATCTGGGTGCCAGGACATAATGACATTATAGGAAATGAGAAAGCAGACGAACTAGCCAGACTAGGATCGTCCAGTTGCATTTCCCTAGCTGAAAAAAAGGGTCAATCCCCCGCTAGCATCTAAAAAACATGAATTAACTAATCACACTCAAAAAGCAACCATAACAAGATGGCAAAATACAATAACTTGTACACACACAAAAGCTCTCTGGCCAGAATTAAGCGGCAGCAAATCAAACAAGCTATTAGCTTTGAATAGAGCTTCCATTTCTATAGCGGTGAGAGTGATAACAGGTCACAACCTGTTGGGTAAGCACTCTAATAAGATAAAACTGACTGGTCGATTTAAATTACTAGGCACTAGGCAGCCTTTACTTCGATGACCTAAGTGACCTAACGACTATCCCAATAGCGCTGATAGTCCGTTTTTGTTGCAGATCAGGATGGAGCAACTACCTCTTTGAGGCTGAAGGGCAACACAGACCAGCACCGCATAAGTATCAAAAGCGAACTTAACCAGGTATCCTCTTTCTCTTTTTCAGGATACTTCTTCGAAGGGTATCGCTATGGGCCCACGTAGGCCTATGCGTGTATGACGACTCGCCCGAGCGTCAACAGCCCATCTAACCTAACCTAACCTTGCGACAAGAAGAATATCCATTAATTCTTCAAGAAAGCCAAATAACTGGTAGCATGCTTTAAAATTATTAATGCAGGCTGTACGAGTTTTTTTTTTTTTTTGACCGGATCCATGTGGCTGTAATTCTCGTAAAGTTCTTGGTTGAAAAAGAGATAAAATATCCCCCACCACCACCGGTCCATCAAAACTTAAAAGCTTATGCTAAGGCCCCTGCAGGTCGACATGAAATAGTAGTGGCCCAATCTGTTAAAAACCACCATTCAAACAGTTGAAATTCCTCAAAATAATACCTCATCATGAAAATCTAGCGCACAACATCTCACCCAACTAAAGTAAGCTCCCAATTAAAACTGCTTTAGGCTCCATACATCTCGAACGCCTTCAATACCATTAATTTGTTTGCTATTTATACCCCGTGCAAGATCAGCCATTAAATCGTTGCAACTCCACAGATCCAACAACCCAAGATCATAACTCACCGATCCACATATAAATCAATGCGAGATAATTTAAAATTAGCACAATAAATGTGAAATGTATGCGCGCAGGCGCACAATATCCCCCCATGATGGCGTTTCTCTCTCTCGCGCTCGGCGGCGATGCATATATACCTGCTCTTATGACAGTGCGCCTGTCTATCTATATTGAGAACATGTTTCTAGCTTCATCAGCTCATAGATCCACTTCAAACGCAGGCCAAGTTCAACAATTCAATAAATCTGGACTTTGTGTGTTCCTCCACATGTATATAGAGGTACTTCTGGCCAGAGTGAGCGTCCATCAAAGGCGTACGCCATTTCACTCGGCACGGCAACCTATTGACTGTTCTCCAGCCGAACAACGAACAACAAATGCAAATTTGTTCCACGGACATGAACCATCACTAACAACGGCAACAGGGCGCACTTTTTCTTCGTTTTGTTTGATAGATTGCCTCGCGCACACACTTGTACGCCCAGTTGCCATCCAATTGGTATTTTCTCCTTGAGCCGCTTTCATATAGCTGCTGGTGCGAGTGAATGCTTCAAAGGATGTAGCATGCAAAGTCCGTCTATACGAACATAAAAGCGCGCACAAAAATTATGAAAGCGACGTACAATAGTTTCAGGCGTTGTTTTGAAGATTTATGTCCTCCTGTCAGAGTTGCCCGGCGAGAGAGAAAGGGAGAGGGATATATGGCAGGACTCCGAAGACTAAGAATCAAAATCTCATAACTCACCATCGCCTAGCACCATCATCAACAGCAGCATAAGGAACAGTACGACCGACTACGACGATGATGCACTTGAATTTACATATATAGGCCATCGAATAGACAGTACACAGTTCAATGGACTACAACCCCACCTCCATCTAGGGAACTTCTCCAGATCATCATCCATAATATCGATATTTGAATTCTATAGCAATGCGCACAAAGACAGGCCTGATAGACAGACAGACAGACAGACGTACATCAGTTCCAAGTGCATATTGTACCAATCGAATCGAATGGTAATGCGCTGGAATAGATGTCGATGATGGTGGTGCTGGTGGTGATGATGACGAGGAAGGAGTTATGGATTCCAATCCTTGCCGGGAGTACCTCAGATTATGAAATCCGATATTATTAAGAAATACACCTGCCATTCGATCGTTGGAGGTATGGCATATACGGTACGGGCTCGTTTTGTTAGAACGCTGCTGTGGCACTTTCGAGAGATACTCTTCGAAGATGTGGGAAGGTATGGTAATGCGTTCGTGTTTACGCACCTTTTACTCCTTTACCCATCTTGATCCTCAGCTCAGTTGTATTTCCTTTGCACAGGTTGTTCTCTGCTGCGGCATGGTAAGGTTGTTTTCATCTGTGAAGTTCATCTTTTGTTTTTTTTTTTTTTAATATTGAAGATGTGTGCGTTTTTTTTTTCTCTATTTGTCTGTGGTTCTATTATATTCCACAGAGCCGGGGAAGTACTTATGTAGATGTTCTATTGAATCTT
The DNA here is from genome assembly GCA_932526625.1 of Rhingia campestris. Lineage (NCBI taxonomy): Eukaryota > Metazoa > Arthropoda > Insecta > Diptera > Syrphidae > Rhingia > Rhingia campestris. Next base: position 172,130,705 of record OW052182.1, read on the forward strand.
TGTCTTCAAGGTGCTTGGCTTAATTTGAATGGAAGACGACGACGAAGAATGCTGTTGATGGAAATTTCTAAGAATATTTTGATGCGATTTAATCGATCCATCTCATGCACAGGTACAAACTCGTGGGGAAAAAAACAACAAAATAATAGATACCGAACGCTATAGATGATGATTAATGTGTGATGGCAGGCTCACTGAGGTGAATCTTTATGTGGATCACACTGGGAGACAGAGTGACGAGCATGGGTCAATCACCTCAAGTACGTCGATTATTATGGATACGAATATAATGGCGTTATGGTGTTGAGGAATGTGAGATCAATTATTAGATGAAGCGTACCAAATGGGCTTTGGAAAGGTATTAGAGGTTTTTTTTAATTGGTGAATATGTTAATAAAAATAAGGATATGAAGGATATCCAGGTTAGGAAGCATTTGGTGAATAATTTGTAGGACCTAGAGTGAGCTAGCCCAGCATGGTCTTTTCTTGACAGAAATTTATATAAGACGACGAAGAAAAAAAATAAACAGGAATAAAGTAGATTTCCTTGCTTGTTTAGTTTTCTCCTTAAAAGTTGCGATTATTAAAGTTAATTATCATCAGGGTATGCGGGTAAATCGCAAACTGTTTTGGCTCAGGTCAATCTAGACCTATTGTGATGGCGTTGGGGGTTTACGTGTGTTTATATGCTCATGCTTTCTGTGGTATGCCTGTGTTTAAGGATAGTGATGCGATTATATGAGAACACAAGCGTTCTCACTCTAGCCTCTCACTATCAACTCCTACTCTCACCTCCACGCTGGTGACTGGTGGGTGCCTAGTACCTCGACTGGAGTTGGGGTAATAAACCCCTGTGGAAGGTCGTTGGTGGCAGCAAACGAGAGAGGGGGGAGGAGGGTCCTCTCACTAAGGCACTCACTCTTCAGGCGTCAGTGGAGGAATTCCCTAGATGGAGTCAACAGTGGCGCCTATAGCCCCAGTTTGATCGAACTGGTAGTGAAATACCTATATGAGCTGCTTCGACATATTTGAACATTAGGTCTATAGGGATTTCCAATACTGAGCCAGGGTATTGGAAACGAGTTGGTGGCGGAGGAGCCCTCAATGGGTCAACGGCAGCGCTCATACCCCGAAATGGGCTACTGACATCGGTATTTGTCCAAAGGTCCAAAGGTCAAAACAAGGGCCTGGCCCTCCAGGTTGGGGGTTGTGCTTTGGGTTAACTACCCATCCACAGAAAAAAGACTATGTTACGAAGCAACCAATAGCCTCGGAAAGGACTGATATTATTGTTGATGACCATGCTAAACGAAAAAAGGACATGTTTCAGCGCCGTAAAGCAGGACTGGGATGATCAGCGTCTTATATAGGATCTCCCTAGTAGTTCGAGTGAGGGCTTTACTACTAAATTGCCTTCTTAGCCCGAAGAAACAGCGGTTAGCAAGAGTAATTCTTCGTTTAATTTCTGACGAGATGTTAATAGCGGAGCCGAGGTAGACAAAGTCCCGTACTACCTCAAAGTTATATCTGTCAATGGTGACGTTCTGTCCAATTCGTCGATGTTGTGAGTCCTTTCGTGATGACAGCATATACTTAGTCTTACCCTCATTTACTGCTAAACCCATTTTCGCCGCTTCCTTCTCTATACTAGCAAACGTGGCCATGACATCACGTTGAGTCCTACCAAAATACAAATTTTTGGCGCAACAGGCTCGTTAGTACCCAGGGCCTAGCTTTCTCACAACCATTCATGTGTGCGTGTGTACTTCTTGAACGATGGCGGGACCTCCTGTTTTATGCCGACTCCGAACGGCTAAGTTGAGATAAGCTATTCTTGACAATTGATACTACTCGGACGATTTGTCAGATCATCACGAGAGGAGGGCTAGTGAAAAATCATTTAGTTGTTGATACGGCTGGGAATCGAACCCAGACCTTCTGCGCGGCAGTTCATCGCACTAACCATCGCACCACTGAGCCCTGAGTTGAGTCCTACCAATGATGTCAATATCGTCGGCGTATGCTAGTAGTTGCACCGATTTTTGGAAAATTGTGCCTCTTGTGTTGGCTCAGGAGTTGTTCACAATCGTCTCAAGAATCAAATTGAAGAAGTCATATGACAGGGCATCGCCTTGACTAAATCCTTTTTTGGTATCGAATGCGTCGGTGAGGTCGTTTCCGACCATTATGGAGCATCCATCGTCATCCTACACAAATGGGTTTTTTCCAGGATCTGCCGAGGTGGGAAAATTTGATCGATTGTGGACTTTTCTGGCCTAAAACCACTTTGATAAGGGCCGATCAGATTGTTGGTAAACGGTTTCAGGCGTTCACATATTACGGCAGATAGGATCTTGTAGGCGATGTTGAGTAGACTTATGCCTCTGTAGTTGGCGCAGTTCAGAGAGTCTCCTTTTTTGTGGATCGGGCAAACGATGCTGAGGTTCCATTCTTCAGGCATGCTTTCAACCGACCAGATTTGGCTTATGAGTTGGTGGATGTTGCTTACCAAGTCATCTCCGCCAGCTTTATAAAGCTCAGCGGGAAGGCCGTCATTTCCGGCGGCCTTATAAAGCTTGAGTTTAGATATAGCTATCCTCACTTCATTTAGGTCGGGTGGTTGGCAGTTTTCGCTGTCGTTGCCAATATTAAATGGTTCGTTCTGCCTGACAGCGGAATGTTGTTCGTCATCGCCGTTTAACAGTCTGCAGAAGTGGTTCTTCCATATCCTCAGCATCGACTGTGTCTCAACTACGATATTTCCTTGTTCATTTCGACAGGATTCTGTTAGAGCCTTGTATCCTTGGCTTTGGCGTTAATACTTTGGTAAAACTTGCGAACATCGTTCCTGGAGTTGCTCCTCTCTCGCTTTTCTTGCTCTTTTTTCTTCTTTCTGAAAAGCCGATGTTCTTCCCTTCTTCTTTGCCTATAGAGCTCAATGACAGCCCTCCGTCTTCACCTGCAGCTTAGCCTTGTAGGCCTCGTTCTTGGCTGCGAGCATCTGTCGGCATTTCTCATCAAACCAGGGATTTCTTGCTGGTGGCCACGAGAAACCTAGCACAACAGTTGCGGCTGATCTAATGGCTTGTTGGCATCGTTGCCATTGTTCATCGACATTAGATGCTGGTGTTATGGTGTGAATCGAGAGGTTAAGGGATACGCGTTGCGCGAAGGCCTTGTCGGTCTCTTGCGATTGCGGTCATTCCACATTAAATTTTTTCACAGTATTTCTGTTTTTTGTGGCGTGGTGGATATCCGCATCCTTACCTTGGCTACAACAAGGTAGTGATCCGAGTCGATGTAGCCCCTTATAATGTTCGGACATCCAAAATACTGGATTCGTGCCTCTTGTCTATCGCAATGTGATCAATTTGGTTGACTGTTCGTTGATCTGGAGACCGCCATGTCCCTTTATGGACATCGAGGTGAGGAAACCGTGTGCTGGCTATAGTGGCATTTCGTTCCGTAGCGAATTCAATTTGCCAAAGTCCGTTACCAGACGTGTTGTCGTGTAGGCTATATTATCCAACAGTACTGCTAAAGATGTCTTCTCTACCTACCTTTGCGTTAAAATCTCCCAGCACGATTTTAACATCGTACTTTGGTAGTCGCTCATAGGTTTTGTCGCCATCGCCGACAGTATTTAATAGTTTATTCTGCCTGATAATAGTCTACAAAAGTGATTTCCCAGATTCTTAGCATAGGCTTAACTACGACTTCTCCTTTTTCATTTCGACAGGATTCTTTTCATTGTTTGTATCCTTTGTTTTAAAGTTCTGCACTCTGGTTAAACTTACGAACATCATTCCTTGAGTAACACCTCTACATATTTTCGATGGCGGTCTTTTCTATCTTCTTCCCTCTTTTCAAGCTTATAAAGTTCGATGGTGGCACTTTTCTCCACCTGCAGCTCTCATTTTAAACTTGTAAAACCTTTTCATTGTCCATCGACTTTTCCAAATATATCAACAGTAACCCTGTCCTAGAACACTACTTGCGTATGTAACGACCCAATAACAAGCCCTTGGTTTGATGCAAAATTTCTTTAACTAAACAGTATCACCCCGTCTTGGATCTCCCCATATCACCATATCGTCCTACTTCCAATCCACCAGATAGAAATTCTTTCCTCTAACCATCACTTTGCGGATGCACCTCCATGAAACTAGCTTCGACTCATAACATACTTGTATACCTTGCGGATTCACCAAACGGTAAACGATACAAATAAGTTTTCCAATCTGCCAAGTGACACCATCGCAATATGGATTACTTACTACGTGCATGCGTTGTGTTCAGCATCTTCCTCCTCGTCCTCCCAGCTACCATTTGAATCGATCCGATCATCTCATTAGTGCGGCAAATGTTCGGTCTTCCCGCCCGTCGTCCATGTCTCCGTAGTTTATGAGTTCAACATACACTCAGACCAAATGCTGCATCTCGACAATTGTCATGGCACATCCAACAGTGTGTGATGCCACTCGCCTAAATCCTATCGAATATCATCCGGTGGTGGTCGTAGGCAGCAGCTTCGATGTATGTGGAGTAATACAAGACGAAGGAAAGTTTAACCCTGGCAATGCAGTTCCAGCAGCGTTGCAATATGATTCGATGCACGCATTCTGGAACCACAAATGGGCGACATTGAGCAGAGAAACAACGGCGTTCCAAGTTCCAATATGCAGCACACCAGAGACCGAAACGAACCATTGCACGGAATAGCTAATATTGTTGGGCATTTTGGGGCGAAATCGTTTCCCAGGCTGAGACCGTGCGGTGATATCGATGGAGCATATTCCACCAGCTCCAGTGAAAGATGAACTTGAGACACCACGACGACAAAATAGTTCACACAGCGTCCGTTAAAAATGGATACGCGCTGTGCACCACCAACACCATCACCATTAGCAGCGGCAGCACCACCACCGACGCGACGCCAGCTCCAGAATTGGCATCGACAACGGTGCGCAGAGAGTGTAGCCCATATAACCGAACCCCATCGCGGATCAGATTTTTGCGCGTTTTGTGCGTGGATCCGATACACGAGATCAGCGCGCATATGGTTTCCAGCCAGACGTCGTCGCCGTCGTCTGTCGCGTCGTCAGGTACGCTACACCAGAAGGAGGAGGAGGATATGAAATTTAATGGTAGCAATCAGCGGAGGTATTAACCGGGCTTCCCAGTCGATCTCACTCTAATAAGGTGCCTCTTCATAACGCATTAATAACGCACTCGCTGTTGGCAGTGATATCGATGATAATGGCGATGATGATGAACGGTGATGGTGGTTTTTGTGTACGGTGCTGTTGCTGGTGGTGGTGGTGCGTGTTGGCTGAATGCCAATTTGCAGTTTTGTTGATGATTTCACGGATGATATGCGCGCGCGGCACTCTTCCACGACAACGTTCAGGACGACTGGCACTAATGATGCTGACACCAAAACAAATAAAAAAAGAGATTGGGGATCTATCCAAGAGGCTTATAATTTTGTGTGTCTGCAGTTTGTGGAGCAAGTTTGCGTTGGACATCATGCTGCTCTGGATTAAGTTCGGGGGTAGATACAGAAAATGGAATTGGGTCTTCTGAAGAAAGTTTCACTCCGGAAGGAGTTAGGGAGCTGCAGTGTGGTCTTTAATTGTTAAGGGACTGGGTTACAGTCTGTGCTTATGGAGTAGATAATAAAGATTATTGGTTGTGTTAAAAGGAGATGAGTCCGCTCATTATGAAAGGGTTGAGTCCTTTTTTTATAAAAAAAAGTTTCGGCTTTGTTTATATAAGAAGCATCCATTATGTAAACGAGATTTGGCCAACGACTTGTGTAATGTTGGCCTCTTATTCCTCAATGCCTGATTATCCATGCAGACTTTACGTAGCAACAACGGAAAAAGTATAGAGACACATTTTCTAGACGGCCAACTCACACACTCAATGCACGAAAGGTTTGGACAAAGATGCAAGATTTGGCAATAGATGGGTACAGTGAACTGTTCAGAAGCTGGGTCTTTAATTTGCATCGTAAGTTGCTCTAAACGCAAGAAACGCATTCATAGACAAAATTCTAGTTTTAGTAAATTATTTGCAGACGCTAAGCATTTTCATGATAAAAGACTGAAATAAATCTAGCATGACGGTGGGAGCAGTGGCCTTTTGGTAAGTGCGTTGGACTACTAAGCGCGGGGTCTCTGCTTCAAACCAACAATCAACAAATCCCTGGTGACAACACATAGGTTTTTTCACTGTTCCAGCTCTTGCATGAAAATCTGACAAAACATCTAAGAGTAACACTGTCATGAGAAGCTTTACAAAATTACCGTTCGAATTCGACATTAAACAGAAGGTCCTTTTTTCGGCAAATATAATAAACTTCATGCACATAAATTTTGATGTCCCATATGGGCCGTTTATGCCAAATATTTCACTTTTTTCATGGCAGTTTGGCACGTCCTTTAAGACGGGCTTTTTTTAAGTTTCCTAGAGCGATTTCGAAAATTGATTTTTTTATTGAAGTAAATGTTCCATAAATATGAGCGCTATTATAAAATCTGCGCAGAGATGGACTAGATTTTGAAAAATCGATTAAGCGAAACCCATGGAATGCAGTAAGAGCAAACTGTCCACACAAATCAATGATGATCAGCAAGCTGCATGAGTCTACAGATGGCCTATTGAAAATCCCATATACAATCACGTGCTCAAACATTCCATTACATAACGATCTATGTTTCGCAAATCTTCAGAGGGGAGAACATCTTATCGGACCGATTTTCTTGCAGAGGCAGCCTGTGGATCCTAGAATAACAATGCGATCCTTTACCCAACACATGAACGAGAGAGCAGGAAAACGTTCCAGTAAGGTACACATCCCCTCTAAAGTAAAATTTGATATTTCTTACATATGTCCTTGCAGGTAAATGTAAGGAGAAAAAATGTGTGCTCAGGTAAAATTCACTTGATCGTGTCCGTTGGTATAAAAGGAGCGTTCATTTGGGAATACCATCAGTCCCAGTGAATAACTCAAGGTGATCACTTCTTGAAGTAACCAAGAAAACTCAACAATTTAAAAAATGGATAACTACAAAAACTGCCCACTCAAGAAGCGCCCAGTGTTCTACGTCGAGCCCGAAATTACATCGCCTCCTATGGACGAACAACCACAAGATTTGTCCATTAAACGCGAAGCTGATGATGGAGCAACACAAAATCTCAGCTCGAGATATAATTCTGCCAAAAGGAGCATTTACTTGGGTGCAACACACCCAATTTTGATCGCAAGTGAAACATCGATCCCTATGAGCATGGACTTCCAAAATATTCATCAACGAGGAATCAACACCTACACCAATGCCTTTGTGCCATTCAACTTGATGACTGCTGGTTGGAACTCTTTTGGTCTGCCATCAGCATCATCCATATTCAGTGGTCTATTGACACCACCAACTAGTCCCTGTTCAACCACATCGGAACTTCTTTCTCCTCGAAGTGACATCTACCCGGTTCACAATGATATGCCATCACCCAACACCACCAAGATCTCCCGTTTCCAGTGCGACAAATGCTTCAAAGTGTATTCCACCTCAGCTGGACTAACAAAGCATCAACAGTTCCACTGCCCAGCCGCCGAATGCAACAAAGAAAAGAAACAACACTCCTGCGAGGAATGTGGCAAAGCTTACACCACAAAGGGAGCTCTCAAAATGCACATCAAAACACATACATTACCCTGCAAGTGTCCCATTTGCGAGAAGGCCTTCTCCCGTCCATGGCTTTTGCAAGGACACATGCGTACCCACACTGGTGAGAAACCATATTCCTGCACTGAATGCAATCGATCCTTTGCCGATCGTTCGAATTTGCGAGCCCATCAACAGACACACGTCGACGTGAAGAAGTACTCCTGCAACGTGTGTAGCAAGACGTTTTCGAGAGCGTCCCTGCTTAACAAGCATTCTAGCAATGGGTGTCCAACTAAAGTTGCTTAAATGTTCGGTGAAAGAATTGAAGCAGCTAGATAACCAAAAATAGGAATATAAGGAGAATATTTGTTTATGTTAATTTATTTTATTTTAATTATTATTTTTATTTTTAATGTTAAATTTATATCTGAAAGTGAGAGTACTAGTCAATATTTTGTTGGTGTTTTGTGTTTGTTTTGACATTTTTTAAATTGTGTTTATTTTTCATGTTACATTACCTATTTATTATTAGTCAATTAAATTAAATTATTAAATATAAAAATATTAATATTATATATAGTGTTTTAATCTATAGATGAGGTTCTTTTTTCAGTCTGCATTGGGTACCATATCTAGCAATTGCCATTGCGTATATAAGTTTAAGTTGACGCAAACCTACCCAAACTGCTAATCGCAGTATACAACAACTTAATCCTTTGGCCTCCATTTTTTGCTTAAGGCTCTTTTTCGTTATTTTTCAAAACGCACCAACCCTTACACATATAAATATTTAACTTAGTAGTTTGGTTTAATTTGATATATCAGATTTTTTTCAAAACGACCCCTCATGTTTGGTTAAATGGAGTCCACTTTTTTTTAGGTTAACAATGAATCAGTGCTCGTACTTTTCTGTAGCCATGTAACAATTTTTTATTTTAACTCAAAGGCACCCAAAACTTCTTTTCATAGTCAGTCAATGTTAAAACCACAGTCAAGGTTCTCATTTTTATCGTGGTGCAGTTTTGGAACGAGCAGACGTAAACGTTCAAAATGTACCAAACCAGTCGATTCCGTGCCATTGACAGGAATTGGGAATCTTTTAGTCAACATTGTACAGAATTTGGTGGCAGGCTCTTAGCCCTTTTTTAGTTCAGGAACTAAAGATTTTGATCATTTGAAGCAAACATTAAATTTTATCAAAAAATCATCATCGGAGTTGTTGTTGGAATGTATCTTTTGTCTATAAAAATGATCGCTATTTTAAGGTCAATTAACTTTGATGCCGTGGCGCGTGTTAGGACTATTCAGCTCTAGAAATCAATGAACTTGACATCAGTGATCAGTGATATATGGTTCTATTAAGATGGTGCCACACAGGTCATCAAACAATTGATCCATTGAAGAAGAAAGTAGGTAATCCACCGATGAAACGGCGGTCAATTAAAGCTGTTGGCTTAGTTGGGTCGATGCCGGTATAGTGGTAATGTGTTCGCCTATCAAAATGAATGTAACCATAACTCAAAGATATAAAAAGTTCGGTGGTTACTAGCCTATAAGCAACACTAACTTCCGTTCAGGATTAGCACAACTACCCAAGGATCTCTTTCCTTCTTCCTCTTCTCATCAAAATGCTATCACAGTGTTAAAACCCTACAAAGGTATAAAAACACTTTTAGAGCGTGTAAAACATTTCCAAGTATAGCTTTGTCTGGTAAAATCCTTGATGAAAGTTGCGTCAGAATTGTTAAAGGAGTGAACTGAAACTGGCTGATTCGTCAGACATTGCCTCTTAAAATAAATATAAAAGAGTGTAAGACAGGAGAAATTCCTACGATGTTCGAGTAATATTCTTTAGTTCTCTGCGATTATGACTCCTATCAGTTTTTACGAACACTTTTGTATTCATTCCAATTGTAATAGTGATCTGACCGGATGTGGGCGTTCTTGATGGCGTTCGTTATAATTACTTTATTGAGGGCAAACGCATCAATAACTTGCGATTTATTTTCAGTGAATTAAGATAGCCACAATACAAGATGTTTAAAGGCTTAATCGCGGTGGACAGTTTAAATCGCTGCAATGCAAAATAACAATGCCTCACATTGTAGGGGAAATGTTCATCCTGACATGCAATTTGGGGCATATAGAACCGTCATGCTATATCCACATGTCGTTGATATCTCATTTAAGTCTTCAAAAAGCTCCTTATCATATATATACTGGCCACATCCCTAGAGATGATTTTTTGGCGATATTTTGGTAAAATTGTTAACAACTGTTCTCGAATCCAATCAGTGAGCTCACGACGTCATCTGTGGTCGTTTACATTAAATTACTTAGTCAGTTGAAGTCGTAGACTGACCAAGTGCCTGTGAACAACCATTAATTGACAGCCTTGGGATTTCACGTTCTGTATTACGCACATTATCGATAGAGGTTAATAATTGTATCCTTGAACACCAGTTTGGGTTCAAAAGTAATAATTTTACGATTGGTTAGGTTAACACAAGTGGTGACGTAATCAAAAAAGCATTCAATGAAGAAATTATAAGCTCCTGCGTATTCTTGGACGTCTTACAAAACATGATAAGGTGTCGCGCGATTTCTTTAAATGCAAATTATGACAAGTTTTTCCAGTGCGCCTATACGCTATCCTAAAATCAACTCCTTGTTAGACATGGAAACGAATACTTGGAGTTTAAATGAAGTTCATCTGGCGTACCGGAAGGGAGTATTCTTGGGCAGCTTCTTTACCTGTTATATTATTATACTCGTGATATACCGAAAGAAGAGGGCACAACTCTGGCAATGGCAGAACTCTTACGTAGATAAAACGATCGAAGAAACAACTCCAAAACTGCAAAACGCCATGAATAAGGTGGATGAATTGGCGAGGGACTGCCGGATCGCCCTCAATGCAACCAAATCTGTTCACTTGGCCCGGGAATGACACTCGACGCAAAGCTCAAATGGAAATCGCACGTAAAAATGAAAGTGCTAAAGCGCTTAAAAAAATTGTCCAAGCTCCGTGCTGTATGGATGTCATAGGGCTCTCGGATTCCTACTGTCGAAAATGACCTTTTCGCGAGAAACTGACTTATCAGAACATATCAACAACACAGTCCCAGAATTTTCAGACAATAGGAATTTATTGAGCCGCCTAAAAAGAACGAAACCATTGGACTCGAAGAGGTAAGGATTTACGGCGTCTAGATTGCGGAAATGCAGGACCTGCCATTAAACAGTAACCTGTATAAGGTAAAAATACGTCATAAAAAAATCGCTTGAAAAGTTTTATCTTAGTTGCAGTATCTTACAATTTAAATCGAAGGCTGATTTATTTTTAGTCAATAAGAACCGAACGCTTTCTATTCTCATTATGTCCATGGAAGATTTATTTTTATTAAAACTAGCTAAGCTAAGGAATTAAATAACACTGGTTTGAGAATTTTCGGACAAATACTTTTTTTTTTAAATGTTCACCAAAACAGCTATAAAATTTCGAGTGTCCTAATTGAAAGACAGATTTTTTCAAGCTGAAAATAGAACCCGATCTATAGATCAAAACAACATATTTCAATATAATATTTTAATATTTAATAATTTATTTTAAATTAACTAAAAACAAACAATACAACATATAAATAAAATAAATTAAAAAAAAATCTTATAAGGAAAAAACACCTACATATTATTGACTAGAAGTTTCACGTACAGATTTAACTTTAGTTACAACTTAAGGATAAAATAAATAAATAAATTAACAACAAATAAATAATTCAAATTGTCTCCTTATATCCCTATTTTTGGTTATCTAGCTGCTTCCATTTTTTACCGAACATTTAAGCAACTGTAGCTGGACACCCATTGCTAGAATGCTTGTTAAGCAGGGATGCTCTCGAAAACGTCTTGCTACACACGTTGCAGGAGTACTTCTTCACGTCGACGTGTGTCTGTTGATGAGCTCGCAAATTCGAACGATCGGCAAAGGATCGATTGCATTCAGTGCAGGAATATGGTTTTTCACCAGTGTGGGTACGCATGTGTCCTTGCAAAAGCCATGGACGGGAGAATGCCTTTTCGCAAATGGGACACTTGCAGGGTAGTGTATGTGTTTTGATGTGCATTTTGAGAGCTCCCTTTGTGGTGTACACTTTGCCACATTCCTCGCAGGAGTGTTGTTTCTTCTCTTTGTTGCATTCGGCGGCTGGACAATGGAACTGTTGATGCTTTGTTAGTCCAGCTGAGGTGGAATACACTTTGAAACATTTGTCACACTCGAAACGGCAGATCTTGGTGGTGTTGGGTGATGGCATATCATTGTGAACCGGGTAGATGTCACTTCGAGGAGAATGAAGTTCAGATGTGGTTGAACAGGGACTAGTTGGTGGTGTCAATAGACCACTGAATACGGATGATGCTGATGGCAGACCAAAAGAGTTCCAACCAGCTGTCATCAAGTTGAATGGCACAAAGGCATTGGTGTAGGAGTTTGTGTTGATTCCTCGTTGATGAATATTTTGGAAGTCCATTCTCATAGGGATCGATGTTTCACTTGCGATCGAAATTGGGTGTTTTGCACCCGAGTAAATGCTCCTTTTGGCAGAATTATATCTCGAGCTGAGATTTTGTGTTGCTCCATCATCAGCTTCGCGTTTGATGGACAAATCTTGTGGTTGTTCATCCATAGGAGGCGATGTTATTTCGGGCTCGACGTAGAACACTGGGCGTTTCTTGAGTGGGCAGTTTTTGTAGTTATCCATTTTTTAAATTGTTGAGTTTTCTTTGAGGTTACTTCAAGAAGTGATCACCTTGAGTTATTCACTGGGACTGATGGTATTCCCAAATGAACGCTCCTTTTTATACCAACGGACTCGATCAAGTGAATTTTACCTGAGCACACATTTTTTCTCCTTACATTTACCTGCAAGGACATATGTAAGAAATATCAAATTTTACTTAAGAGGGGATGTATACCTTATTGGAACGTTTTCCTGCTCTCTCGTTCATGTGTTGGGTAAAGGATCGCGTTGTTATTCTAGGATCCACAGGCTGCGTCTGCAAGAAAATCGGGCCGATAAGATGTTCTCCCCTCTGAAGATTTGCGGGACATGCAACATTATGTAATAGAATGTCTAAGCACGTGATCATATATGGATTTTCAATGGACCATCTGTAGACTCATGCAGCTTGCTGATCATCATTGATTTTCGTTGACAATCTGTGCATATTGTGTTCAAAGGTTTTGCTTAATCGATTTTTTTAAGGCAGCTTATGGTGCTGTAGGTACCTTTACGACACTCGTCTGTTTTGCTTGTTTTAATTAATTTTAAACGCATAATAAAATTAAAATTACTTTACATTTTTTTTTTCATTTTTACTGAGTACATAAAGATTTACATAATTTTTTCATTTGTACAGTTCAAAAATATAAGAAAACTTATTGAATGTTAGACACATATTTTGACTAAGCAAATAGGGATTTGCAGGGAAAATATTCAGGCCTTGATACAACTTTTTTATTGTTAACTAAGGGTCCAGTTATAGCTATCACTAAAAACCCTCATTGGAAATTTTTCTTTTACTTTTTTATATTTCTTTGGCGAGTTGGTGCCAAAACAAAGCCTATGCATTTTTTAAACAAGATTATCCAAAATTAATTTAAATTTTTAAACAAGATTATCTAAAAATATTTTAATTTTGAATCAAAGTCTTCGCAGAAAGGAGGCTTTTCAATGATAGATGTAACTGGACCCTTAGAATCCTATCACAGAATTGCAACCCTGTGATCAGTTAAATAATATTGGGAACACATGAATTTCTTACAATTGGATTTGTATTTACGTAGATACTATTTAGACCATGTAAATATAGTTTTTGAAAGTGTTGAGTCATGACTAACGTCATGCGTCAGTGTTTCTCCAACTCAAAGGGATAAGAAACATCTGTAGGCTGATTCCACCTCTGTTTTATTTTTCTTCTTCTATGTATTTTTAAGGTTAATTGAAATTTTAAGGTTTTTTTTGCAGGAAAAATGTTAAGGATTTGATAGGAAAATAGTATATTTTTGTGTAAAATAAAGTCAAATCGCAAATTTTTCACATAAGTCAGTTTTTTTATGCTGTGAGTTGTTATATAAAAAAAACTGTGAAAAATGTTTGACCTTATGTAGAGAACTATCTAAACAGAATATTAGAATTAGTATCACAAATGATTTTAAATAATATTTAGTAATGGCCGATTTTTCCTATGTTAACAATCCAGTTCATCATAAGGCCTTGTGTTTTAGAAGAAATATTATGATTTGACCCTAGCTTAGCTCATTAATCGAAAAATATTTAATTTTTATAAAGCTGATTTCATTGCACTGAATAAATTTTACAATACTGTTGATTGGAACAAATTACTAGATGGCAGTTCAATGGATTTGATTAATGTGATTTTTGAAGATATTGAACTTTTCGTACCTGTTTTAATAAGAAAAAAAATAATTTAAGTTTCCATGACTTAGAGAATGCAAAAAAGAAAGCATTCAAGGGCTCTCAGTTAACTAAGAGTTTAAAAAAGAGGGACCATTTTGCGATTAAGAAAAGAATTTTCATTTTTAAATAAATTTTTGTATCATCAATACATAAGCTCTGCTAAAGCTGTCATAAAAAGTTACATTAAGGCTTTTTGGGTGTTCATTAATTCTAAACGACACAGTTCCTTGTTGCCACAATGTATGGAGTATGAAAATAATAAATCAATTGATCTGCAATCATCTTGTTATATTTTTCCAGATATCTTTCAAACTTCCTATGATTGTGACACAATTTCAGATATTAATAAATTTTACTCAGATTTTTCTCCAATAACTGACTTTACTCTAAGGCAGTTTTCTGAAGATGGTTGGGTTTGTAGAACGGTGGTAGACTCTGATTGGCTTTAACTTGGCAATGCCCAGTGCTCGCAACTCTGACTACACATCAAATGTGCTTATTTTTTACCACCAAGTGGTAACCATTGGGTACTGGTCTCATCCAACCGGATTTGACTTGCTTAACGATAATTGCGAGTGTTGATAACACGACGAAAAACAGCAACACTATAAACACCCTGGTGAGAATGGCACGGAAGAATACCCGGCCTGCTGTCCCAGGCGAACCTAGATGAGCTGCTCTGACATATTCGGACAACAGGTTATCTAGGAATTTCAAGGGTAATTCAGGCTACTTGAACAGAGATGGTGGCGGATGAACCGAAAGGTCAACTGCAGCGCTCAATCCCTTAGTGGAAAGCCAAAAAGAGAATGAAAAACTGTGACATCTACTATCGACCGTGTTATAGTGAGCAGAAACAGTGACTATTCGGATGCGGATTTGTTATAAGTGCCAGACTTAGGCAAGAAGTCTTATGTTTCCAAAACATAAGCGAATGCATTATAACAATCGGCATCAAGGGCATATCCGCCAACATAAGCCTTAAATACGCTCATGCTCCGACGGAGGATAAAGATGATACAACAAAGGACTCGGACCACTACCTTGTTGCAGCCAAGGTAAGGATGCGGTTATCCACCACGCTACAACAAACCAGAAATACTGTAAAAAAATTTAATGTCGAAAGACTGCAATCGCCAGAGACCGCCAAGACCTTCGCGCAATGCGTATCCCTTAACCTATCGACTCACAACACACCACCAGCATCTAATGTCGAAGAACAATGGCAACGATGCTAACAAGCCATTAGATCAGCCGCAACTGATGTGCTAGGTTTCTCGCGGCCACCAGCAAGAAACCCCTGGTTTGATGAGGAATGCCGACAGATGCTCGCAGCCAAGAACGAGGCCTACTAGGCTAAGCTGCAGGTGAGGACAAGAGCTGCCATTGAGCTCTATAGGCAAAGAAGAAGAAGAAGAACATCGGCTTTTCAGAAAGAAGAAAAAAAAAAGAGAGGTGCCACTCCAAGAACGATGTTCGCAAGTTTTACCAAAGTGTCAAACGTCAAACCCAAGGATACAAGGCTCGAACAGAATCCTGTTTATATGAACAAGGAAATATCGTAGTTGAGACACGGCGGAGATGACTTGGTAAGTAACATCCACCAACTCATAAGCCAAATCTGGTCGGATGAAAATATGCCTGAAGAATGGAACCTCAGCATCGTTTGCCCGATCCACAAAAAAGGAGACCCTCTGAACTGCGCCAACTACAGAGGCATAAGTCTGCTCAACATCGCCTACAAGATCCTATCTGCCGTAATATGTGAACGCCTGAAACCGTTTACCAACAACCTGATTGGCCCTTATCAGTGTGGTTTTAGGCCAGGAAAGTCCACAACCGATCAAATTTTCACACTTCGACAGATCCTGGAAAAACTCAAGAAGTCCAAATCGATACCCACCACCTATTCATCGATTTCAAAGCCGCATATGACAGCATTTATAGAGACGAACTGTACAGAGCCATGTCTAGTTTTTGTATACCGCCCAAACTCGTCCGTTTGTGTAGGATGACGATAGAGAATTCTCGCTGCTCCATCAGGGTCGGAAACGACCTCACCGACACATTCGATACCAAAAAAAGAATTTAGGCAAGGCGATGCACTGTCATGTGACTTCTTTAATCTGATTCTTGAGAGGATTGTGCAAAACTCCAAAGCCAACACCAGAGGCACAATTTTCCAAAAGTCGGTGCAACTACTAGCATACGCTGACGATATTGACATCATTGGTAGGACTCAACGTGATGTCATAGCCACGTTTGCTAGTATAGAGAAGAAAGCGGCGAAAATGGGTTTAGCAGTAAATGAGGGTAAGACTAAGTATATGCTGTCAACACGAAAGGACACACAATATCGACGACTTGGACAGAACGTCGCCAATGACAGATATAACTTTGAGGTAGTTCGCTACTATGTCTACCTCGGCTCCCCTATTACCTCTGACAACAACATCTCGTCAGAAATCAAACGAAGAATTACTCTTGCCAATCGCTGTCTCTTAGGGCTAAGAAGGCAATTTAGTAGTAAAGCCCTCACTCGAACTACTAAGGAGATCCTATATAAGACCCTGATCATTCCAGTTCTGCTCTACGGCGCTGAAGCATGGACCGTATCAACAGCGGATGAAGAAATCCTTGTTCGATTCGAGAGAAAAATTCTTCCGAAAATCTTCGGTCCCGTTTGCGTTGACGGGCTATGGAGACGAAGATTCAACCACGAACTATACGAGCTGTACAGCGACATACCCCTTGTCAAAAAACTCCGCATTAGCGTGTTGGACTACCGTGCGTATTCTAATATATTTGTGGAATTTTTTGCAGCATTGTGTTATATCTGAACTGGGTAGCCTGCTATTATTATTTAATCGTTGTTCGCAGCTAAAATTGTGTAAATGGAATAGTTTTTGTCCAAGTTCAGATTTTTTATTATCAGTAGAAAATAGCTATGGCAAGTCCACTTTTTCTTTTTTTGTGACTGAGTCGCTACCCGGGACAACCGAAAATATGTCTTAAAGCCGGGACGTCCCGGGCAAACCGGGCAAAGCTAGTCTGTAGATAAAGAAAAAATTGCATTTGAATAATTAAACAGAAATATTACAGAAACATTACTCCAATATTCATTTTTGGTGAACAATTCCATCTGCCATATGCTAAAAAGTTATTTAAACATTCATTTCCGCATTCGAAGGGAAAAATGTTCTCTCGGGGAATTTGGAATTAAAGCATTTTACTCCCGGAAGAAAATAATTCCTGAGGTCTTTTCCCTTTGAATATTTAGAATAGGGCTGAATATAATTATTTTTACTTCCTCAAAACACTTCCCAAAAAAATGTTTTTTTTTTCAGAACAGTTCGTATTTCTTTACACTTTGCTCCTTTTTAGTAAAAATCTACATCCATTGTAAAAAAAAATGCTGAAAATAATGAAAAAAAAAACCAAAGATATCCTACAACCAATTCCAAATAAAAAGATTTAAAAATTTTAGTTTAAAATAATATTTTCATTTAATTCATTTTGTTTTGAAAATGTTTCTCTTCATAAATAATGTTTCTTAAACACTAAGTAATAGGTATAAAAATATTTCTTCTTACATATAAACATTTTTTTTATAAAATTCATTGTCTTTAAAAATAAAAACTTATTATTTAGAGTTTGTTTGTTTTGCTTGTCTTCCTTAATTTTAAATGAATAATAAAATTAAAATTACTTTACATTTTTTTTCCATTTTTACAAAGTATTTACATAGATAATTTTTTTCGTTTGTACATTTAAAAAAATAATAAAATTAAGAAAAAAAAAATAAAAATAAATAGGCACTTCATCTCGGCAAGGATTTTTATGAGTTCAAGTTACGGTCTAGCATTTTATCATTTTTTCAACTTCTTTTTACAACGATGTGTGACTAGAGGCTTTTTGTTTTAGCATGCACAAGGATTAATATTAATTAAAAAAAAAAAATAAAAAAAAAATAAATTAACTTCAGAAAACAAAAATTATTAATAACAAATAACTGGGTCGTGTAGGTCTCGTTTCCGGTATCATGTTGGATGTTGTGCTGGTGGTGGGTTTGAGTTGAGTTTCTAGGAACTAATTTTTGGTAAGCGACATCAATTCATTCCAAAAAGTAGGACGAGGGATGTGTATGTGTGTCTAGGGCAGGCTTTAGTGATCACCATAGCTGCTGAGATATTGTGATGAGGAACTATTGCCCCCTGGGCAACCACCTTCGGTGTGCTTAGTGAGTAGGGACATGCGGGAGAAGGTCTTACTGCAGGAGGTGCACGAGTATTTCTTGACGTCCGAGTGGGTCTGCAGATGAGCTCGCAGGTTGGAACGATCTGCGAACGCCCGATGGCAATGTTGGCAACTGAATGGCTTTTCGCCGGTGTGGGTTCGAATATGTCCCTGAAGCAACCATGGTCGTGAGAAGGCTTTCCCGCAGATTGAACACTTGCAGGGTAGAGTATGAGTGCGGATGTGCATCTTTAGGGCTCCCAGTGACACGTACGTTTTGTCACAATCCTTACAACTGAAGGACTTCTTCACTTGGTTTCCCTCGGCGGCAGGGCAGTGGAATTGCTGGTGTTTGGTGAGTCCCGAAAATGTTGAGTAGGATTTATTGCAGTCCGGGCATTGATAGCGTGGTGGCAAATTCTTTTCCTTCTTAATGGAGATTTCACCGGGCGACAGTTGAGAGCTGGCAACAGATCCTGGCGATGAGATCACCGGTGATGTTGGCGATAAAAGTGCCGACGATTGAATAGACGACGGGGAGAGCTGCTTAAGCGAAAGATCCTCGGGCAGTGATGAGCAATTTGATTCCGGAGTGAGTGCCCGCATGGAGTAGTACGAACTGTCACTGTAGGCTGGCGAGATCGGTGCATGAGGAAGATTTAATCCGAATGGCGAGTATGCTGAAGCTGGGATCTGGTATGGCATGAAACGGTGTGTCATCGCGGATGCATGATGGTGGTGTGGATGGGGATGTTGTCGCACGCCGATCGGTCGGTGAATGATCTCCGATCGCATTGGTGGCGATACAGAACTGGCACGTCCATTCAAATAGTGTGGAGGCGGCGATAGTGATCCTGAGTCAGACGGTGAGCTTGGCGACAGGAGTTCTCCTCGGATCAGTGAAATCTGGGGATGGCTCTGGTGTGGGTTGTTAATAGTCCTGTAGAACTCAGCGGTGTATGGTGAGACGTGGAAATTCCATGGCGGTAAGCCATTTCCATAGCCATTGGGATATGTGGGTGTTGGCACGATCACTGGTGAGGATTTTTCCTCCATCACATCACAAATAGTGTTATTATCCTGATGGGACAACACATCAACAGTGGATGATGATTCATCACTACAAGAGTATTCTTCTTTTTTCACACTTAAATTTTCCGGTTCGTCCTTCGTAAGGACGAGCGGAGGCGATTCACTACTATCAACGTCAATGTCATTTTCATTATCCTCGAACTGATAGTTGACCGGGCGTTTTTTCAACGGACACTTGCTGTAGTTCTTTTCCACGATCATTTCTAAATGCATTTTGAAAAAAAAAATTTTTTTTTCTCTAACACGAGATATTTTTTTTTTTGTATCTAAAACAAAATAAACCGAACTCAAAGATGATTTCTCTGTTGTGGTTGTTCTCTCTCCGAGAGCTGTGCAACTTTTTTCAGTGCGCACGCAAGAGCAATCAACGAAGAACTGTGAGCACTCGGATAGATCCAGCCGCTTATATAGTCTTCCCCACTGTTGTCGGATGAAAATGTTCATCGACGCGTGCCGTCGGACCAATCGCAGCCCAGAAGATACATTTTCCCCTGAACCCAGTGAACCAAGGCGGTCGTCGTCGTTGGCCGTTGTGTAGTGCCGTTGTTCGTTGTGTCTATGCCCGAATATCGGTCGTACAGGAAAAAAAAAATAAGGCTACTGGTGAACATAGACAGGTGTGCTCTCTGCACGGCTTTATGTGTGATAAGGGTACCTTACCAATACTGACGACAAGGTGCTTACCGTTTTTAGCACACAGCGCTGTAGATCGTGCTCGTGCAGTGAACAAGTTTCGTTGTGTGGATTGTATCCGTGACTAGTGTTTCTATTCCATTTTGTATCTTTTTCTTCTCTGCGGTGATTCAAGTGAATAGTGGACAGTGAGAGCGGCTGCATATCTCACTTGCTCTGCCATGAACAGCTAGAATTGTTTCCCGAATCTGGTGCTTGGCTGATGTCTGCATTGGGTCGGCATCAACACTTGCCTTTGCTTTGCCTGGTGGTGGTTACTTGTTTATCGTTCGCTCAATAATTTCCCCTCCTTTATTTCGGATTGTTTACGATGGTGGTGTATTCCGTTTCTGTGGGATTTGCTGGTGCCGTATGCCCGTATGGCCGTATGGTATGGTCCTTGCGATTGTGAAATGTTTAGATGGTGGAATTTGTTCGGCTCGTTTTTTTTTTTGTATTTTCTCTGTTTCAGTTGTAGAATCACAATCCACACTGAAAAGAGAAACAGTTGGATTTTCTGTGGATGGTATTCACTGCATGAACATAAATAAAGTATCTGTTGGGTGAATTGTTCTGTCTGTCGTCTTGTCTACCTGTGTGATTTTTTTTTTTGGTTGGTAAGATGTACCTACCTAATAAGAATACAACGAAGGTAAGAGATCCTGAAACAGATTCATACGAAGGAAAAGGTGAATAAATATTGAACTGTCGATCAATGCGGATTATCTATCGATGGGTATGTAGAGAGAATTTTTTGGAGTTGGGTTAACGAGATAATTTTTTTTGTTGGTTGTTGGGTTTATGGAATTTTGTTTGTGCGTTATTCAATTATGAAATTTAGGTCAAAGGTGAGATTTGGGATTTATAAATACCGAGGAAAGCATTTTGATATTTTAGACAAAAAATCGAAGCAAATTTACATAATGCCATAGAAGTTTATAAGGCCAGGTAATTTCTTATCTAGGTTGGTTGATACGTACCTACATTCCTTCAGGAGAAACTAACAGCTAGGCAAATTTGTGAAAAAAAAACATCGATCAAAACTTTCTTTGGGACGACTAGAGTTTGGTCATCAAAGCCTCATCATTTTCTTAATCATTGCAAATATCCAATAAAAATGCATGTAGGTCAGATTTTAGCTTAATGCCAATTCAGAGTTGGCGAACTATGTACCTACCTACGACTGATTTTTTGACAATTTATTCACGTTCACTATTTTTTGGGATTTTGCAAGAAAAAGTGGCGCGTTCTGAAACTAAGGTAAAATAAGATGAAGCTCTGTTCTCATATAAGACACGGGTCATTAGAAAGGAAATGCTTGACATTGGGAAGGTTGGTCAAATGGTAGGCAATGTTATTATAGAAACTACTTGAGCTTTCAGCTAGTTGATACCGATGAATATAGAACCATATAGAGTGCCCATCTCATACAAAGAAAATATACTATGTGGGGTACTGATATTGATACCCTAGGGTTTACATTGCTACCCTGGCATCAAACAACAGCATAGCCGATGCATGCGAACGACGAAAATTCCCCTTCGCACTTACCGCCCGCGTCGGAAACGGCTACAAAATGTTTAGCTGTGATGTCTCTATGTCTGTCTATAACCTTTGCTGATATTTAGCTACTCCGACTTTCTGCTTTCTCGTGGCGACCGCCAAGTGCCAAGTACGATGACCTTATATGGTGTTGCAATCATGTGTAAGGTCTTGACGGCGCTAAATAAAAGTGGGGGGAAGATGTGTCCTAGCACTGAGACACATAATTCGTTTACAACAAGGGAGCCGGTGTCCCTAGATGGAATCAACGGTGGCGTATACAGTCCCAGTTAGGATGGACAAAGCGAACAGCCTTAATGACAACAGGTCATTTAAGAATCTCAGGGGTTATTCTGTCTCTCAATTCCGTAGTGGATACTGATGGACCGTGGCATAGGGGTATTTAGTAAATTGTTTGTTCGTATCTGCATCTGGAATGTTAGAACATTAAACAGTAAAGGTGCAGTCGAACAACTAGCGGAATCCTTAGTCGGCTACAAAGTAGACATTACTGCCACCCAGGATATACGATGGGATGAGCTGGGCAAAAAGAGGATGAAAATCTGTGACATCACTCCGGACCGTGTTATAGTGAGCGTCTATTAGTATGTGGAATATTTAGAAGACTTAGTCAAGAAGTTTTATGCTTTCAAGACATTAGTGAATGCATCGTAACTATCCGCATCAATGCTATATTAGCCAGCGTAAGATTTATTTGTCCTCATGCTCCGATGGAGGAAAAAGATAAAATTGCGAATGACTGCTTTAAGGAGCTCCCTGACAAGAACTTACGAAGTTAATACGTGCTGGAAGATTTTAACGTAAAGGCAATATCTAAACTTAAGCCTAGCAAGGCTGCGGAAATGACGGGCTTCCGGGCCGAGCTTTATAAAGCAGGCGGAGATAATATGGTAAGTAACATAAAAGATTATGAATTCTATACAGATGACGCATTGAGAACAAAAAAACAGAAAAAATGAAAACACATGAAACACAAGAACTAAAACATATGGCGGGCTGAGCCAGCACGACCCGCCATAGAACAATTTTTCTTATATGTAGTGCGTCATCTGTATAGAATTCATAATCTTTGGTAACATTCACCAACTCATGAGAAAAATTTAGTAGGATGTAAGTATGCCTAAAGATTCACAAAAAAGGATACCATCTGAACTGCGCTAACTACAGAGGCATAAGTCTCCTCAACATCGCCTACAAGATCATATTTGCCGTAGGATGTGAACGCCTAAAACCGTTTACCAACTACTTGATGGGACTTTATTAGTTTGGTTTTCGACAATGAAAGTCCACAACTGATCAAATCTTCACACTTTAGCCGGTTCTCGAAAAAACCTAAGAAGCCCAAAATGATACACACCACCTATTCATTGATTTCAAAGCCGCATATGACAGAAATTATAGAGACGAAAAGATTGTGCAAAACTCCTCAGCCAACACCAGAAGTACAATCTTCCAAAAATCGGTGCAACTACTAACATACGCCTAACAATATTGACATGATTAGTCGGACTCAACGTGATGGCGTGGGTGTGTTTGCTAGTATAGAGACGGAAGCGCCAAAAATGGGTTTAGCTGTAAATGATTTTAAGACAATCAACACGAAAGGACACAAAATAACGGGTGATTTTTTAGCTGGTTTGGTTTTGGCAACACTGGTTTTGACAGCTGACGTGTGTTTAGTACCTTGTGTCACTGTCAAACAGCTTCAGTTTGGTTTGCAATTTAACCATGGATCGTCTTACAAATGAACAACGCTTGCAAATTATTGAATTTTACTATCAAAATTCGTGCTCGGTTCGAAATGTTCATCGCGCGCTGCTTCCATTTTATGATCGGCATTCTCGACCTTCTGAGCAGTCTATTCGGAAGATTGTGACCAAATTTCGCACCAAATTTACTTTGTTGGACATTAAACCACCAACACGTTTACGTACTGTGCGTAGTGAAGAAAATATTGCGGCCGTATCAGCTAGTGTGACAGAAGACCGCGAAATGTCGATTCGGCGCCGTTCCCAGCAGTTAGGCCTTTGTTACAGCACTACGTGGAAAATTTTGCGGAAGGATTTGGGCGTAAAGCCTTTTAAGATACAGCTGGTGCAAGAACTAAAGCCAGCCGACCTACCACAACGCCGAATTTTTGGTGAATGGGCTCTTGGAAAGCTGGCCGAGGATCCGCTTTTTTATCGAAAAATTGTGTTCAGCGATGAGGCTCATTTTTGGTTGAATGGGTACGTAAATAAGCAAAATTGCCGCATTTGGAGTGAAGATCAGCCAGAAGTATTGCAACAGCTACCAATGCATCCCGAAAAAGCCACTGTTTGGTGCGGTTTATGGGCCGGCGGCATTATTGGGCCATATTTCTTCAAAGATGATGCGAATCGCAGCGTTACTGTCAATGGTGAACGCTACCGAGCGATGATAACAAACTTTTTTTTGCCCGAAATGGAAGTTCTTGACTTGCATGATATGTGGTTTCAACAAAACGGTGCCACATGCCACACAGCACGCGAAACAATGGCGCAATTGCGAGGCGAGTTTGGTGAACAGTTAATTTCACGTTTCGGGCCGGTCAATTGGCCGCCTAGATCGTGCGATTTGACACCATTAGATTATTTTTTGTGGGGGTATGTCAAGGCTAATGTCTATAGGGACAAGCCTGCTTCGGTTGACGCACTGGAAGCCAACATTCATGCATTCATTCGTGAGATACCGGCCGATATGTGTGAAAGAGTATGCCAAAATTGGACTCAGCGGATGGGCTACCTGAGACGCAGCCGCGGTCAACATTTGCATGAAATTATCTTCAAACATTAAATTGCAAGGTTCAAACTATCGATTCAAATAAATATTGCATTCATTTTTTTGAATTTTTTGTGTTTTTTTTTTTAAAAAAAGTTCTAAACCTCTTAAAAAATCACCCGTTACATCTACGAATTTGACAAAACGTCCCCATGAAAGCAGTCCCAGATGTAAGACGTTTGAGGGTGAATATAAGAAATTTCAAAACACTGTGAAAAAGAATATACAATTGATAAAAGCCAATTTTTACAAACAAAAATTCTTAAATGCCAATCATGACCCGATGAAAACGTGGAAAATTGTGAACAAACTGCTTGGAAGAAAGAAACTTTCAGTAGATGAAACTATAAAAATCAATTTTCCAAAAGCGTCCGAATCTGAAGGCTAAAAAGATATTGTTGAGGAATTCGCGGAGAGGTTTTCGAATCAAGCGGCGAACATTATGCATGTATGTGACACCAAAACCTCTGACCATGAGAACTGGGAACTTCAACAAAGTATTTACATAGAGGAAGCAACGGAACCTGAAGTATACGAGATACTGTGTCAACTTAGTAGCACAAAAGGTCCTGGAGCAGACAACATAAGACCAGTCGATCTCAAAGTGAATGCCATGTGTCTCTACCCTGTAATCACGAAGATTATAAACCTTAGTTTGTGTCAGTGTACATAAGCATAGGTACATAAGCTCATGAAAACGTCTATAATTCGACCAATATACAAGGGAGGAATAAAAAAAGACACGGCAAATTATAGGCCAATTTCAATTCTGCCAGCAGTCGAAAAATGTTTGGAAGAGGTAGTCGTGAAACGTGTTAATTGTTTTATGTCAAAGCACAGAGTGATTCATTCAAACCAGTTTGGATTTCAAAAATGCAAGAGCACTCAATTGCTACTGGGAGTATTCACCAATGTGGTGAATGCGGGGCTAAATAAAAATCATCACGTACTTGTTCTCTTTATAGACTTCAGCAAAGCCTTTGATACCTTGACACCCAAAAAACTCGTGGAAAGTGTCAACAAATTGGGATTGAGAGGATTGCTGGCAAGCTGGATCGAAAACTACCTGACTGATAGAGTAATCCAAGTCAAGGTATCTGACACATTAAGCCAACAAAAATCAAGCAAAAACGGTGTACCACAAGGTTCCAAATTGGGTCCCATATTATTCATTCTTTTCACTAATAAACTGCTAAGAATATTTAAGAAATCGATTGCATATGCCTATGCTGATGATATCGCAATCGTTGTGAGACACAAAGACTTGCATTTAGCCGTGAAGATATTGCAAGATGGATTCAACGCTGTATCTGAATGGTGTCATGATAACGGTCTAGTGATAAATGCAGAAAAAACCAAGGTAATGCATATTCGGACTCCATCAAAGCCAACCGAATCTATTTTCATCGCAATGATCGCTGTCCAGTACTAAGAAGCAGCAACGCAATTGAGGTAGTCAAAACCATTAAATACCTTGGAGTAACCATCGACGAGCATTTTTTGTGGCGTGAGCACATCAACACCCTGCGACTTCAACTTAAGAGTACGATATTTGCAATGGTGTATCTTAAGCGGTACTCACATATGGAGGTACAAAAGCAAGTGTACTACTCGTTGGCAGAGTCACGGATTAGATACGGGATTCTGGCCTGGGGAAACGCAGCAAAAACCCACCTTGACAAGATATCAAAATTACAACATCGTCTTGTTAAAATAATTAGACCTATTAACTCAACTTTCAAAGTTTTAGATGTCAAGGCGCTTTTCCAGATGACAACAATGCTTACGTATATGAAAGACCAACGATTTCTTCGACCAATAAGCCATCCACAAAACACCCGAAGACGAGTTCAAGGGATGTTCGAAGTTCCGGAAGCTTACAACACATATGGTGATAGGGAACTGCGATGCGCCGTCCCTAAATTAGTTAATTCGCTACCACAATGTTTAAAAATAATTCCAAACTTTAAAAAAAGAAAAAAAGAGTTAAAAAAACACTTGATTGAACTTTATTTTGTGAATTAGAAAATTTAAAAAAACTTTTAACAACACTATAGTAATTGTAACCTAATTGTTAAAAAATCGTTTCAATTTTAATCATTTCAAAGTTAATGTATTCAATTTATGCTCAACCACCTGCAGATAAGCACTATGCTTTGCAGGTAATACATGTAAATGAAAAATCTTTTATGTGCAAATAAAATCCATTGAATTGAAAGATATCACTTCGTGGTAGGACTGGATTAATTTGGACAACAACATCTCGTCAGATACTAAACGAAGAATTACTCTTCACAACCACTGTTTCTTCGGGCTTGAGGACTTTACTAATAAGGCAATTTAGTAAAGCCCTCACTCGCCCTACTAAGGAGTTCAAGTTCATATACGAGATGGGCCAAAGAGGTCAACCTATTGGAAGATGCTCTTAGCTTTGCAAATGGCCTGGCCGCCTAGTCAAATCTGTTTTGCATTTGTGGACTAGACAACTAGACAATACAAGTGAACAAGCCATGGAGAGATACACTCCCTAAGAACGCGGAATAATCGTGTCTATTTTTTTGCGTAACAATTCGTCTGAAGCGTTGGCGCAGCGCGAATTCCGTCGCCGATCGCCCGGCCGTCCGACACCGACTGCGCCAACACTGCGCCGTTTGACCACCAACCTTGAAGAGTATGGGACCACACGAGACGTTGCCAAGAGTGGCCGGCCTCGGAGCGCCCGTTATGCAGAGAATATCGCCTCTGTTTCGGAGGATGTCGAGCGGTCGCCGGAAACAGCGACCTACGCCGTGTTTCGCAAGTAGCCATCAGCCGGACGTCCCTAAGGCGAATTTGGTCAAAAACTTGCGCATGTTCCCGTACAAAGTCCAGTCCGCAGCTGATGAGCTGCTGCCTGTCGAGCGCTACGCCCAAGCTATCCTCAATCTTGAGGACGAAGTGGACGATTTTTCGACCAAAATCATAATGAGAGATGAGGCTCATTTCCATCTCAGCGGGTACGTGAACAAGCAAAACTTTCGCTTCTGGGGCACCGAAAATCCACGATTAATGCACGAGGAGCCATTACACCCGCTCAAAGTTACTGCATGGTCAGGTGTTTATGCTGGAGGAGTCATCGGGCCATTTTTTTTTTCGAGAACGCCGCTGGTCAAACGATAACAGTAGACGGTGCGCGCTATAGGGAAAGGTTAAATGATTTTTTTCTGCCGCAATTGGACGATTTAGGACTGGAGGATATGTGGTTCCAACAGGACGGAGCAACGGCATACACTGCTCGAGGCACAACCGATATTCTGACGGGCCAAACAACATCGGATGACTTCTTTTGGCCCACCTTGTACAAGGCACTTATCATCCCAGTCCTGCTCTATGGGGCTGGAGCATGGATCGTATCAAAAGCAAATAAAGAAATTGTTGGTCGTTTTGAGCGAAAAATTCGTCGGAAAATCTTTGTTGACGGGCTATGTAGACGAAGATTCAATCAGGATCTATACGAGCTGTGCAGCGATATAATTCTATTAAAAATGCACAGTAGATGTTTAGGATGTCTAGGACATGTAGAGCGAATGGACACCATTACTCCGGCACGCAGTAGAGGAAGACTTCGCCTTAAGTGGCTTTCACAAGTAGATATGTAGAAACAAACAGAATTAGCTTATGGTCGGGAGAATTGGAGAAGCATATTGGTCAAGACGCAGGTTCATTCCGGACTGCAGTGTCACTGAAGTAAGTAAATTGGATATCCGACGAACATACCAAACAAAATGTTTGGCGAAATAAAATGGGTCGACATATTCTTAGATACCAATAGTCTTAATGTTCGGCCTCTAAAGTTATATGAGTCTTACTTTAACACTCCGTGCATTTTGGTGATAAATTGGATAATAGGAATATGGTAATCCCTTGAGCTTTATAAACTGTTCCAGGATGTGGATTTAGTTCAAAATGTAATCATACCACTCCTATATTGGTACGCTAAAAGCTTCTACATTCTTTTTTGTTTGCGAAATTGCATTTTTAAGGGCTATGCGAACTCAAATACCAGCGGTTCAGGGCTGCCGAACAGCGACGCAGAAGGTCTGTTTTCGATTCCTGGCCGTAGCAACTCCAAAACTTTTTCACTGTCCCTCCTCTCACGATGATCTGACAAACCGTCGCATTCGAATGATATCAACCTTCAAGAAAAGCTTATCTCAACTCAGTCGTTCGGATTCATCATAAAACTGAAGTACATCGTGCAGGATGTACTCACGCACCTAAGAATGGTTGTGAGAATAAAGCATGGCTATGGGCCCTAACCAGGATGTTGCACCAAAAAAATAATTTTTAATTTGAATTATAGAATTTCAGAGCGCTTAGACAGAATGACAAGATCGTCCAGTCAATAGCTTGAAGAGTTCTTATATTTGTGTGATAACATGACAATAACACTTTAGAAGTCACGAACTTTGTCGGCACAAGTCCGCCCGCAAAAAATGTGCTTACTGGTATTGTTGTCTATGCGTTCCAATACCACAGTTGCTCATCCGGGAGATATTTCCACTTTCTTTGCCTTACTATCGGACCATTTACTTTCCATAGGTAGATCCGTGCCAACCTACACAACCAGATGCCTCCGTTTAATTATTCTCGCCTGCCAAAATATAAAATTTACTTAGACCTACCGCCTGCAGCACACGCTGCAATGGAATCCTCTAGGTACCATGATTGTCAAACCAGTCTTACCTCTCGAACTGACAACCGCTCAAATTGCGTACACCAGCCCAAAAGATGACAAACTAACGATGTACGGACATGCCAGCCGTCACCTAGCAAACGTCGTCAACATCATCGTCTTGCTAAAAGACAGACTTCATCCTATCCCCATACAATAGGACCTCTGATTGGTACCGCATTGATAATGGTCCGTTAGGGATCAAGCAAACGTTTCGCTATTATATTACGGTGTGTAGGTTCCCCTCTAACGGAGAATGAAAAACGAAACTTACCGCAGCTGCCCAAAAGAAACCGGTGTGCCTTACTAGCAAGAAATAGAGAAATCCTTGCAAGAGGTCCAGACAAAAAGAAACTCAAAACAATCCATCTCACCCCAAACGAAGAGTCCTTTTCGTTTTCTTTACATAATAACCGTAAATCGCAGACGTTTCAAAATAACTTATGCCATCGAGAATACCGGAATTAGAAAAGGAAGACATTATTGGGATCCCTTGAGGAATAAAATCGAATGTAAACACACTCCAATAAGGAAGGAAGGATATTCACCTAAGTGCATACGTTTGCATGTGTCTACAATCTATATATCTATGCGTAAGAACTTTGTTGTTGTTTTTCTGTCTTCGCATCGCATCGTTCACTTTATATGGTAGAGTTCCGTGTTTTCCTTTTCCTTCCGGGTGCACGTCCTTAATGTGTGCATCTATCGGCAGTTAGAACACCACACATTTTGATGGAATTTCTCCCTTCAAAACAACAACAGCGATGTGATACAAAAGAGGACGCGCTTTCTAGCAACGCACCGGCACACGACAGATGTACATTCAGGTCCTTGCAGAAGGATACAAATTTTAATTCGAATGTGTCGCTACGTCCGTGCAAGTCCTTCGACCAAAAATAACCATAGTTTGCAACTGAGGGGAAATATGTTTTTTTTTTGCATTCTGCCGAAGGATTCAGGATAGCACTGTTGATGGGCATAGGCACGAGTGTTTGTAGTCATATCCTATATGGCAAATGGCCTGTGCCCATGCACATGCCGGTTACGGAAATAAGGGTGAACTATATGCATGCGTGAGCTCTTCAGCCGTCCATCATTCAACTCAACTCGCTCTGTGTCATGTGCGATTGGTGCACTTTGTGTAAAGGATGGTGTTTCCATCAGGCTTAGCTTCGAGATCGAAACCATATCGCACTGCGTAGGGCAGATGTGATTTATGGCGAAATGTTGCCGAGTAATTCGTGCGCCATTAACCGTTCGATGATGTCAAAGTAGAGAAGGTATTTTTGGAACATGCATGGTAATAGAATTTAGCGGTTTGTTAGATGTTTGCCAGTTGCTGCGCATGTACCGTGGAGATGTCTAGGAACAGGGGGTGAAAAATAGGTCTGATAATGGGTTAATTAGGACACAAAGGTAATAAAATCATTTAATGGTGCTGCGTATTAAGGGATGAGTTGGAAAATGAAATGGCACAGCTTTATCGGTTTGTAAGTGTCTTGTTAAATTATGGGCACGTATAGCACTCAAGGTATATGTCGCTCGTGTACCTTAGTATACGTGTTGCAGCCCAGGC
This sequence comes from Rhingia campestris, assembly GCA_932526625.1. Taxonomy (NCBI): domain Eukaryota; kingdom Metazoa; phylum Arthropoda; class Insecta; order Diptera; family Syrphidae; genus Rhingia; species Rhingia campestris. The sequence goes on from OW052182.1 coordinate 172,161,512, forward strand.
ATATGCTGATAGTTTGCTCGGATGTTTAATACTGGGTAGGAACAAAGATTTATCGGGGTTTTCGTATGTTTCAGACAATTAGCGCGGTATTAGACTAATTTGTCCAATTGGAAAATTAAGATTTTAACCTAAAAGAAGTGGGAAACCCCTTATATTGAAGAACTTACTCTTTGCTATTCAAAAGCGTTATTTCTTATTTCGTTTTTTACACATTTTTACAAGACTGTATAATGTATATGCTGGAAGATCCTTCTTATCTAAGCCCAGTCAATCTAGGACCGCCTTTTCATAGTGTTCTGGTTCAAATTCTTAAGTATGGGCCCTTAGTGTATAGTGTTACATCAATGGTATTATGGTAGATGCATATAACACTACCGGTGATGGTTGGATGTTGAAGAACGAGGGTAAACTCTGATTGGGTTTAACTTGGCAACGTGATTTCACATTAATATCGAGTGCTTATTTTTACCTCCAAGTGGTAACCATCGGGTACTGGTGTCATCCAACCGGATTTCACTTGCTAAATGATAAGTGCGAGTGTTGATAACAAGACGTAAAACAGCAACACTATAATCACCCTGATCAGAATGGCGCGGAATGAATACCCGGCCTGCCGTCCCAGGCGAATGAACTGCTTCGGCATATTCGGACAACAGACCCCTTGAACAGAGATGGTGGCATATGAACCGAAAGGCCAACGGCAGAGATCAATCCCGTAGTGAATACTGATCGCCCCGTGTCCTAGGGGTTTCTAATATTTTGGAACTGGCCTTCCAGGTTGGGGGTTGTGCTTTGGGTTAACTACTCACCCATGGGAAAAACCATTGTAACGAGGCAACTAATACCCTTCGAAAGAACTGATTTATTGTTGACGAGCCTGCTTAACGATAAAATGACAACGACGTTCGTATCTGCACCTGAAATGTGAGAACATTAAGCAGGAGACGTGCAAGCGAACAACTAGCGGAAGCCCTAAACTGCTACAAAGCAGACATTACTGCCATCCAGTAAATACGATGGGATGGGCCTGGCAAAAAGAGGATGAAAAACTGAGTAATCTACTATGGACCGTGATATAGTGAGCAGAAACAGCGACTATTTGGATGCGGATTTGTTATAAGCGCCAGACTTAGGCAAGAAGTCTTATGTTTCCAAGACATTAGCGAACGCATTGTAACAATCCGCATCAAGGCCAAATTCGCTAACATAAGCCTTATATGCGCTCATGCTCCGACGGAGGAAAAAGATGATATAACTGAGGATTGCTTCTACGAGCTCCTTGACAAAACCTTTGAGCGACTACCAAAGTACGATGTTAAAATCGTGCTGGGAGATATTAAAGCAAAGATAGGAAGAGAAGAAATCTTTAGCAGTACTGTCGGAAAATATAGCCTACACGACAACACGTCTGGTAACGGACTTAGGCTAATTGACTTCGCTACGGAACGAAATGCCACTATAGCCAGCAAACGGTTTCCTCACCTCGATATCCATAAGGGGACATGACGGTCTCCAGATCAACGAACAGTCAACCAAATTGATCACATTGCGATAGACAAGAGGCACACATCCAGTATGTTGGATGTCCGAACATTCCGACGAGCTAACATCGACTCGGATCACTACCTTGTAGCAGCCAAGGTAAGAATGCGGATATCCACCACGCCACAACAATCCAGAAATACTGTGAAAAAATTTAATGTCGGAAGACTGCAATCGCAAGAGACCGCCAAGACCTTCGCACAACGCGTATCCCTTAACCTCTCGATTAACACCATACCACCAGCATCGAATGTCGAAGAACAATGGCAACGATGCCAAGATGCCATTAGATCAGCCGCAACTGTTGTGCTAGGTTTCTCGCGGCCATCAGCAAGAAACCCCTGGTTTGATGAGGAATGCCGACAGATGCTCGCAGCCAAGAACGAGGCCTACAAGGCTAAGTTGCAGGTGAAGACGAGAGCTGCCATTGAACTCTATAGGCAAAGAAGAAGGGAAGAACATCGGCTTTTCAGAAAGAAGAAAAAAGAACATGAAAAGCGCGCGATCGAGGATATAGAGTGGTGCCACTCCAGGAACGATGTTCGCAAGTTTTACCAAAGTGTTAAGCGTCAAAGCCAAGGATACAAGGCTCGAACAGAATCCTGCCGAGATGAACAGGGAAATATCGTAGTTGAGACACAGGCGATGCTGAGGATATGGAAGAATCACTTCTGCAGACTGTTAAACGGCGATGACGAACAACATTCCGCTGTCAGGCAGAACGAACCATTTAATATTGGCAACGACAGCGACCTAAGTGAAGTTAGGATAGCAATAAGGCCGTCGGAAATGACGGCCTTCCCGCAGAGCTTTATAGAGCTGGCGGAGATGACTTGGTAAGTAACATTCACCAACTCATAAGCCAAATTTGGTCGGATGAAAGTATGCCTGAAGAATGGAACCTCAGCATCATTTGCCCGATCCACAAAAAAGGAGACCCTCAGAACTGCGCTAACTACAGCGGCATAAGTCTCCCCAACATCGCCTACAAGATCATATCTGCCGTAATATGTGAAAAAAACCCAAGAAGTCCAAATCGATACTCACCACCTATTCATCGATTTCAAAGCCGAATACGACAACATTTATACAGAGCCATGTCTAGTTTTGGCAATCCGCCCAAACTCGCCCGTTTGTGTAGTTTGCCAACCGCTGTTTCTTCGGGCTAAGAAGGCAATTAGTTGTAAAGCCCTCACTCGAACTACTAGGAAGATCCTATATAAAACCCTGATCATTCCAGTCCTGCTCTAACGCGCTGAAGCATGGACCGTATCAAAAGCGGATGAAAAATCTGCGGTCCCTTTTGCATTGACGTGCTACGGAGACGAAGATTCATCCAAGAACTATATACAGTAAAATCTCGATAATTCGTACCCCGTTAAATCGTAAACCCCCATTAATCGTAATAAACTGCAGGTCCCTTGAAAAAATCGCGATTATTCGTAAAAAAACAGTACATTTCGGTCCCCTCGGTAATTCGCAATGATTTCTGTAGTGAAATTCATTAAACGTCTTATAATTCGTATTTTTCTGTTGAAAACCCCGTTTATTCGCATAACAAGACAAAGAGAGATAGGGGAATCCCCGAAATGATAGGGGAATCCCCGATTCTTGAGAGCCAAAAGGAGTTATGGCCTATGGGCGGTTATTCTATTGCCATGACTATTTTTTCTACCATACAGTCGTTATTCTTGATTTCAATTTAGTTCAGTATTGTTTGTTCTTTGATTTACAATGTGTTCAAAACGTACCCATAAGTGTCTGTCCATTAGTGAAAAAAAAGAGATCTTAAAAGCCGTTGCGATGGCGAGAAGAAAATTGATTTGGCAAAACGCTTCAACATTCCCCCATCTACGCTAACGTCCATTTTAAAGAAAAAAGTTATTATTGCTGAAATGCCTTCCAGCAGTAAAATGAAACGTCACAAAACAGGTGAGTTCCCTGAGCTTGAACGATCGCTTGTCGCATGGTTTTCACAGTGCAGACAATTAAATGTCCCAGTTGGTGGAGTGATGATGAGAGAAAAAGCCAAATTCTTTGCACAAAGATTAGGCATACAAAATTTCAAATCGAGTGAAGGGTGGCTTGACCGTTTCAAAAAAAGGCACAACATTGTTTTTCGGAAACTATGCGGTGAAAGTGCGACTGTAAGCGATTACGTTTGTACAGAATGGAAAGAAAAATTGAGCGAATTGATTCAAAATTATGAGCCGAAGAACATCTTTAACGCTGACGAAACGGGGTTGTTTTTCAAGTGCCTCCCAGATCGTTCAATGTGTTTTAAAAGCGAAAAATGTCATGGCGGCAAAAACAGTAAAGACAGAGTTACCATTTTACTGACGACAAATATGGATGGAACGGAAAAGTTAAAACCTTTGATGATCGGTAAGTCAGCTAAGCCAAGGTGTTTTAAAAACATCAAATCATTCCCGATGTCTTATCGTTCAAACAAGAAGGCATGGATGACGACTGATTTATTTAGTGAATGGCTGATATTATTGAACCGTGACATGGAAAGACAAAAACGCAAAATTTTATTATTCATCGATAATTGTACGGCTCACAATGCCACTCCCGTTATCAGTCATGTAAAAGTAGAGATTTTTCCAGCAAACACGACGTCTAAGCTTCAGCCCCTTGATCAGGGCATAATAAAAAAATTTAAGACCCATTACCGCAAGGAAGAAGCTGTTAGATAGCATTGAAGAGGGAAAGGAGCATAATATATCGATACTTTTAGCTATGAACATTGCTGACAAAGCGTGGAAAAATGTAAGGCAATCCACAATTCAAAATTGTTTCCGTGCTTGTGGTTTTATCAAGGCAGGTCTGCAGTTATCTGATGATGATGAACATTTATCATCTGTTGTTGACCCTTTAGAATGGAGTCGCCTGCCTCAAATCGAAGAAATCACGTTTGATGAATTTGTTCATTTTGACGACGATGTGGCTGTAGCAGGAGTTCTTACGGATCAGATGCCGACATTTTAGCACTATCAGAAGAAGCTGATGAGAATGAAAACAGCGATGACGATGGAGAGGAATTTCCGATTATTTCTATTAAGGAAGCGAAAGATTGCATCAATAATTTGCGTCATTTTATGAGCAGGAACTATGTAAACGACGATGTTTTCTCTGCCATTGTAACTCTGGATAATGCAGTTGACCAAGAGCGTAAACTATCTCTTCGCCAGAAAAAAATAACGGACTTTTTTCCGGCTTAAGTTTTTTTTTAATGTTATTGGTTTTTGTTTTGTTTTCTGTGCGTATGTTAGTATGTATGTAGATATATGTTATTTATAAATTCCTCTTTTGGTTGTTTTTTTTATATACATGTATAATAAAGTACATATGTACATATATTTTAATCAAAAATCATAACCCCGTTTAATCGAATTTTTATTTTGTAAACCCTCAATAATTCGTAATCCCGCTATTTCGAAACCCCCTATAATTCGTAGTAAAATCTAGGTCCCTTGAAACTACGATTTATCGGGATTTTACTGTATGAGCTGTACAGCAATAAGCACTCCGCATTTGATGTCTAGGACATGTAGAACGAATGGACACCAATACTCCGGCTCGCAGAGTCTTCGATTCCCAGTCAGATGTCGGACGCACTAGAGGAAGACCTAGCCTTAAGTGGCGCGCACAAGTAAAAACCGACCTCAACCAACATCATCGATAAGTGATTGAAAAACTTCCACATTTACTAAGTTCCATGCTATAATAAGACGTATCTTCAGAAAATAAAATCATCCACACCACGTCAGAAAAATATCCACGGCAAATATTCCTAGGAGCTAAACGCAAGACGTTCTTTTACAGGCAATGTACGAATGCAGATATCTTACATACCTCGACAATTAAGAAATACTGTGACATAAGTTAATGTCGAAAGGCTGTAATCGCAACTGAACGACAAGCCTGCTGTCGAATTTTCCTACTATGGAATTTCCAGGATCTGCCGAAGTGTGAAGATTTGATCAGTTGTGGACTTTCCTGGCCTAAAACCACACCGATACGGGCGGCTCAGGTTGTTGGTTAACTGTTCTAGGCTGTTTACATTTTATGGCAGATAGAATCATCAAGGCGCTGTTGATGAGACTTATGTCTCTATAGTTGGCGCAGTTCAGAGGGTCTTCTTTTTTGAGGATCGGGCAGACGATGCTATTATTATGTCTCCTATAAGTTTTTTCGCACGTGTTTGAATCCTATCTAGTAGGTGCAATGTTGATTTTGGTGCACCTGACCAGACGTGGGCGTTGAATTCAAGTTTTGGGCGTATAAACGCTTTATATATTGTGGCCAGATCAGAGGCGGTGAAATATTTCTTACATCGACTTTGGAAACCTAGACATTTCGCTGCGTTTTTAGCGACTTCGAATATGTGGTCGTTCCAACGTAAGTCGTTACTAACACACATACCTAGCATGGAAAGCTTTTCGGTTTCTTCGACGTAAGTGCCATTCATGGATAATGGCTCTAGATTTTGGTTTCGCTTTGATGACAGAAGACAGCATTGTGTTTTGGAAGCATTGAATTCAACTCTATTGGATTTACCCCATTTGATAATGCTGTCAAGGTCGGAATTCAATGAGCTTAACATATTTTGGCGTTTAGAGTCCACGTTCGAAGGTAAGGGACCTGTAAACGAATATGTGAAGCTGAGAGTACTATCATCAGCGAAGGAATGAATTGGATTAGAAGTTGCAGACAGGAGATCATTTATAAAAATGAGAAAGAGAGTCGGAGACAAAACTGAGCCTTGAGGGACACCAGCATTTATTTGGTGAGTTGCAGACTTGAAACCATCCAAAACAACTTGAATTGAACGTTTCGAAAGATAATGTCTAATCATTGAAGAAGTTTTTCGTCGATTCCAAATGCACGCATTTTCGACAAAGGGGCTTGATGCCAAACCCTGTCAAATGCCTTTGAAATATCAAGCGCAACAATCTTGCTTTCGCCACCATGGTGGATTGATTGGTTCCACTTTTCGGTGAGATATGTCATCAAATCACCAGTAGACCTGTTGCTGCGAAAACCATATTGCCGGTCATTGAGAAGTTTTCGTGTTTCGAGATATTTCATAAGCTGACGGTTTATCAGCGTTTCCATGACCTTTGAAAGAAGGGACGTAAGTGCAATTGGTCGGTAGTTGGAGAGAGAAGAAGATTCGCCTTTTTTTGGTACAGGCTGGACAAATGCTGTTTTCCATCTACTCGGAAAGAGTCCTGATGAGTAGGATAGATAGAAAAGCTTACGCAGTGGTTTTGCTAGCGTAGAAGAACACCTCTTCAGAATAATGGGGGATATACCATCTGGACCAGCCGATTTGTGAATGTCAAGATCAGATAAAACTCTTGCAACTGTACGAGTACGAAAGTGAATTTGTCCCATGGAATGACTTACGTTCTCAAGTATAGGAGGAGACTGAACACAATCTGGCAATGTTGAATTGGCTGCGAAATGCGCAGCAAGCAGATTGGCTTTGTCTAAAGAGCTGACAGCTGGAATGTCATTGTTAATGAGCGTCGGAACTGATGATGAGGCCGAATTTTTTATATTTTTAACAAATGACCAGAAGTTTTTACTACCTCTGGGACATTGTAGAATTTTTTGCCTCAACTTAGAGGAATGTTGTTCGTCATCGACGTTTAAGAGTCTGCAGTAGTGGTTCTCTTATTCTCATCATCGCTACAGGATTTTTTTTCGGCCCTTGCATCTCTGGCTTTCAAGTTTTACATTTTGGTAAAGCTTGCCAACGTCTTTCCTGGAATGGCACCAGGAAAAACTTCCGCTCCCTTCTGAAGAGGATTTCTTGTTGCGGAACTTACCCCTAACTAGTTTTGGTCCGCGATTGGTATTTTATTTCCCACCCAACATACATGTAGGAATTTCCCTTATCCGTCACCCGCGGACCCGTCCGATGGGCTACATCGGACATGTACATTACATCCAAAATGAATACTTTACCCGATATCGCAGTTATTTGGTGTTTTATTTCAATCTCAAGCTGTTAGGTCCTTATTGAAAAAATCAAAAAATGACAAAAGTCGTTTCGATATCTGAAAAATATTTTCTTTCCATTCTGTCAGCAAAATGAAAACTTTTCTGATTGACATCTCCAAATAAAGTTGTCTTTAGAAATTGAATCAATTTGGCTGTAAGTTACAACCCTCAAAATGCATCCCAATTACAGGGTACTTCTCTGACACTTTGGCAGTATACTTCACCCGTCATGGGCATCCAAAAAAATACACCTTTCCAACCCATCAGATCGCCACAGCCTTTGATGATCTCATCATCATCTCTGTTCCTTCACTCCGTTCCATTTAAACTGCATTGCTGACAGCCACCAATTAAATATTTATCCGGTTAATTTGATGCCTCACCACTGAATTGGTGGTGTATCTGTATCTGGTGAAAGCTTGAAAAAAGGAATAACAAAAAAACCTCTGAAAATCCCAAAAACGGAACACTGATCAAGTGAAACCAACCACGAAATCGTTTTTCGTTGTGTTGCTTGTTTTTTATGGTTTTCCAAAAACGAAACCAAAAAAAAAAACTTTTTATGACATGTTCACATCACAAATCGAAATGTCGAAAACAACAAATTAAATCTGACACGGGGGCCATACCTATTCCCAAAAAAAAAACTCAGCAAAGAAGGATCTGAAAAAAATTAATTTAAAAAAAAATAAAATGGAAAAAACCATCCCATCCTGTACAAAAGAAAAATCGAAGGAGTCAGAGCATACGAGGAAGAAGGAGTAATAACATGTCCCGGCGAAATTACTTTTGGACATATTTTATTGATTTTGTGTCCATGATGCATTTAAGACCTCGGCATGGTCATGTTTTCTTGGTATATGAATGGAGTCGGTTGAAGATGCGTATAGCTGGTGTGTGTTCCTTGTAAAGAAGTGTGTTATTGGATTCGGTTGTTGTTGTTGCTGCGGAAGGGACTTTCAGTGGTGATCTTTTGACATTAATTGTTGGAACACAAGTTGGAAATGAATGAGGACAAATCGAATTTGGCGGAAAAGAAGAAAAAACGAGCGAAACAATTATGTGAGGCTTTAAATAGGGAGGATATGGTTTATTGGCTTTTTGAGGAGTGCAATATTTTGCGGATTTTACAGTGCCCGGAGAAATTGGATATGTCATTTTGTATGTACCTTGAAGAGGGGTCTTAGGATTCTACTTATACCAATTTGAATTTTTATTTTTAATGGGCTTCTGATTCGAAAGGTGAGTCCATCTGAAATAAAATGCGATTTCATACTCTTTGGTTGAAGTAAGCTTATTTCAGCTTATTCGGGTTGGGCAAAATCCTTATCTTTCAGTCCTTCTCGCGGGCGCCCACCTGAAATTGACTAATCAGCATGCCTGTTTAGTGTCAGCCAAGGGTCCCACTTAGATATTGACCGTGCGCTGTAACACGTTGCAACGCACGATCAATGTACAAGCGGGAACCATAAGTTTGAGGTGGGACAAAACCCGTAAACCCAAATCCAAGGTGGAACAGCAAACGCCGAAGGATGCATGACTAAAAAGGGAGTTTTAAGTCGCTAGTTTGCGAATTTCGGATACCGGGCTACCTCCGATCTCAAGATAGCCTTCCTGTGGTTAGACGGGTAGACCACGGGCGACCAATAAATCCCGCAAACTCGTGGGAAAAATAGAAGTACCAAAAGAAAAAAAACATAGAGAATGATGCCTCTACAAATGCATCAACAACTAGGGATGTTTTAGAACACCCTGTCGAAACCGAACCGACACCTGCCAATCGGGAAGGGTCACAAATCAGTGATTTCGAGATGATGAGCCTAGAAGAGAAATTGTCTCATCTGAGCGACTCAGCCTCGGAATCAAGTACTGTATACAGCATCGGGGATGCAAAGCCAGCTTTCCGCGGGACAACTTTCAAAGCCGGATGGCTTTTGTTAGTATGTGCGGACATCACCACTTCAGAGTGGATGAAAACTAACTTCCTCAGACTAAGGGAGAAATGCGAGTTGGAAGTTATGCTTGTGGGAGAGGAAGACTTTCCGAAACCACATATTGTCAGAGCTTTCTTCCCGCAGAGTACCGGAGTCACAAATGAGAGAATACTGGCAATACTAGATGGTCAAAACAGAGACCTGAATACGAGAACGTGGAGAGTTCTGCAAAGATCGGACAAGAAAGACGTCGCCACATGGTCTTTGCAATAAACGAGAGTGCGGTGCGTAGGCTTGCGGAGCTAAAGGGGATGGTATCATATAGATTAAGACAAATCAAGATCATCCTTAAGGGATCTGACAAGTCTGCAATTCAAGCCCGAAAAAATAGTGACACTTACACTGATATAAAGAAAAAGTCGTCAGAAAAAACAAGCGCCAGCTCGTCGCAACCAACAGCCAGTATTAGTACTGCCGCCGGAAGCGATATAAAGCCAAATGCAACGGTAAGTGGGACCAATATAAATCTGTACTTACCCAATACAACATAGAGTTGCGAAAATCAAAAAGAGCGTCCTGGCGCAAATACTGTGAGGAACTCGAAGAGCTTCCGGCGGTGGCGCGTCTCCAGAGGGCACTCTCGAAAGATAAAACAAACTGCATGGGATTACTAGTCAAATCTGACGGTAAAATCACATGCGACCGGGAAGAAACGTTGACCACACTTCTTCAGGTACACTTTCCCGGCTCTACAATCACAACTGAGTTTCATGAACACATGATAGATGTCACCCCTATAAACCTGAAAAGGGTTAATAGTTTATCCGGCAAACTTTTCACTCCGCATAAGGTCAAATGGGCAATCAACTCATTTAAACCATACAAGGCACCAGGGACAGACGGAATCTTTCCTGCTCTTATACAAAAGGGCTTGGACTTTTTCCTACCCACTATGGTAGCCTTATTTAGGTTTAGTTTCAATTGGGGCTACATACCACAAACCTGGAGGGAGGTAAACGTGGTATTTATCCCCAAACCAGGCAAACCAATAGAACTACCTAAATCATACCGTCCAATAAGCTTAACATCGTTTTTCCTGAAAACAATGGAAAGAATACTTGACGTACACATTAGAGAATGCTTAAATGAAAGCACTCCTCTGCACCCATGTCAATTCGCCTACGAAAAAGGTTAATCCACGGAAGGAGCAATTCTAAGTTTAACATCAGAAATAAAAAGTGCATACGAAAACAAAGAAGTAGCTTTATGTGCCTTCCTAGACATAGAGGGTGCTTTTGACAACACTGGATATGACTCCATATCAAATGCTTTGACTCATAGAAGAATAGATCATCCCACCATCAAATGGATCAAAGCGATTCTTGAAAGTCGGAAAATAACTGCTTCATCAGCACAGACCTCAGTATCAGTAACAGCTGTTAAAGGCTGCCCTCCGGGAGGAGTACTCTCACCCCTACTATGGTCTCTGGTTATCGATAACCTACTTCAAGACCTAAGTAATGCAGGTTGCAATATAATTGGATACGCCGATGACCTAGTCATCATAAAAAAGGGCAAAGAAGCAAACGAAGTTACAACACGTTTGCAGAACGCCGCCGCAGTCGCTTGATTCTTAAACCAGATATTCTTTGTATTTTCAAACATTGCGTTTCAATCCTTGTATTGGCGTTAGTAAGTTTAATTATGGGGTCCAAGAGGATTGGCCTATGTAAATTCCACATGTTTTATCCTTTTGAATTTTATTTACATCTTGATACAAGTTACAAAATGGCCCCACCATCTCCTTCAATTGAAATGTTGGTACATATAGGCAGTTTTTTTTATTCGATTGTGTTTTATTCGATTGTGCCAAATGCTTGCTGGTTTTCCTGTTATTTTCCAGCAGTAGAGTGGGACATGCAATGTTTTGGTACAGCATAGCATTTATTTGAACTTCCCAATAATAAACTTTTTTTTCGTAACTAAAAGAGTATTGGTTCCTAAGAGGCATTCCTTGTCAGATCTCTACTAAAAGGCCCTCTTGTATTTGATGAAATAACGGGTGATTTTTTAGTGTAGTTTTTTTTTTTAAAAATCGAATAAAACACTCAAATTTGCATAAAATATTCAAAATTTATTGTAATAGATAAATAGGCCTTTGCCATTTAAAGACAACTTCATGTAAATGTTGTCCGCGGCTCCGTTTCAAATGGTCCATTTGGAAGGTCCAGTTTTGCGTCACTTTTTCGAGCATTTCGGCCTGTATTCCACGAATTACGCGTGTTATGTTATCCTGTAAGGCTTCAATCGTGCTCGGCTTGTCCACATAGACTAACGACTTTACATAACCCCACAAGAAATAATCAAGAGGCGTTAAATCTCATGATCTTGGTGGCCAACTTCAAGGCCCATTCGAGAGACAATATGCTCACCAAATTCATCCTTCAACATTTCCATTGTTTCACGAGCTGTGTGGCATGTGGTACCGTCTTGATGAAACCACATCTCAACCAAGTTCAACTCAGCCAGCTAAGGCAAAAAAAGTCGCGTATCATGGCTCGATATCGTTCGCCGTTGACGGTAACGTTTCTTCCACGGTCGTCTTTGAAGAAAAATGGACCGATGATGCCACCGGCCTATAAACCACACCAAACTGTCGTTTTTTCGGAATGTATCGGTAATTCTTGTATGGCATGTGGCTGTTCATCACTCCAGATGCGACAGTTTTGCTTATTTACGTGTCCGTTGAGCCAGAAATGAGCCTCATCGTGGAACACAATTTTTTCGATAAAACAGCGGATTTTCATGGAGCTGTTCATTTTTCACAGAGCACGAATTTTGATAATAAATTTCAATAATTTGCAATCGTTACTCGTTTGTAAGTCTTTCCATTATTAAATGGCAGAGTATACTGAAAACTTTTCACTTTGACAAATGACGTTTGGACGCCATAACTAACCAGTGCTGCAAACCTGAAAAAACTTAACTCTTAAAAAATCACCCGTTACATTGAAGGTATAGTTGCTAAAAGCTACAGATCGATTGATGATTCATTGATTTATTAACTTTGAGCAGATTCTTGGAATAGACCTTCAACAGACCACCTGGGCATTCCAGCATCTGGGCAAATATAAGGAAGATGGTACCATCTGCGTTGCTTTACGTGTTTCAGGACTAGAAGAAGGGAATTTCATTACACTGTGCATCCTTCACAAAATTCTCCCCCTGTTTGTAATAGTTCTGGTGTGCTGGTTCCAAAATGCTATCTAGATCGCTTAATTTTCAGCGGCAAACGACAGTTAACTCTGAATTTTCTCATCCCTCTCAAGACCTATATACGTGGAATTGAAATCGATGGAAAGATGATATCTTTGATATGAAACGTAATCCCAAGGACTTGACTCTTAAATAAGATTTAGTTTACATTCGATTTGTCAGCCCAAACTGTTACGAGCTGCGTAGGTTTTTTTTTTGCAGAAAGTCTTCAGACGTTCACACATAGTGGGTTGAAAAAGGTTCTTTATGCGAATTTGAGTTTGCAGTGATATGCTTTTATAGTTGCTACAAGACAATGGTATTCCAACTTGATAATAAGAGTTCTAAATCAACTAGAATGCTTTAAATCCAAGCCAAATTTGGTTATTGAATTGTTGCATGAACCAGCTGAAAGCCATTCAAAAGTCGCAACCCTATTGTTTTTGTGACTTTTTTAGTTGCAGCGATCTCAAAATTTTAAGAAGGTTTCCCCTTGCCTATAAATTGTCTTCTTGCCATTTCACAACCACGACTAGCTGCTGTAAATCGTGATCTTCAGTTTGTTCCCTGAGTAATTGTAAAAAGATTATTAGCGCTTATTCGAGGAGACTGCATTTTAGATTAAAAAAAATTGCCCTTCCTGGACTTTTTGTAGGACGAAAGAGCAATATTCCGATGGCTTTTCATCTTCTACTTCCTTGTGGATTGGTACTTCTGGAAAAATGGTGTCCTCTGCAATTTTGGGCAGATATCCATATAAAAAAATACAATTTTTTGGCGCAACAGGCTTGATAGTACTTCTTGCATGATGACGGGACCTCCAGTTTAATGCCGAACCTGAACGGCTATGTTAAGATAAGCTTTTCTAAACAATTATACAATTTTTTTGGCGCAACAGGCTTGATAGATAGTACTTCTTGCATGATGACGGGACCTCCAGTTTAATGCCGAACCTGAACGGCTATGTTAAGATAAGCTTTTCTTAACAATTATACAATTTTTTGGCGCAACAGGCTTGATAGTACTTTATGCATGATGACGGGACCTCCAGTTTAATGCCAAACCTGAACGGCTATGTTAAGATAAGCATTTAGGTGTTGCTACGACTTGGCATCGAACTCAGACCTTCTGTTCGATGTGCTTTTTGCACTAACCATAGCGTCATTAAAGTTTAGCATTGATCTGGGAATGACATTAACCTACAGAAAAGCTTGTTACAACGTTTGTATAGCCTTTTTGACTGAAAACATAGCCTTATGATCTTTGGGTGACTACTCATCCAAGCATTGATAGCGTCTTTGACTGGAAACCCAGTAGGAATAATAATCATCTACTTAAACAAAAATACGGAAGATATTTTATTCGAATTGAAATAAAACACAAGAAAATCGCTTTAATGTTCATCAATTTGGCTACATTCCGGGATGAACCTGGGCCTCAACCAACATGACTCCCCAATTAGCCCGGTCCTTAGCTAACTGCCTCCAGTTGCGTACTCCAAGTTGGTTGAGGTCGGTTTCTACTTGTGCGAGCCACTTAAGGCGAGGTCTTCATCTACTGCGTCCAACGTCTGGCTAGGAATCGAAGACTCTGTGAGCCGGAGTATTGGTGTTCAAGGTTTTTTTCATCCGCTTTTTATAAGATACATGCTTCAGCGCCGTAGAGCAGGACTGTGATAATCAGGGTCTTATATAGGATCTCCTTAGTAGTTCGAGTGAGGGCTTTACTACTAAATTGCCTTCTTAGCCCGAAGAAACAGCGATTGACAAGAGTAATTCTTCGTTTGATTTCTGACGAGATGTTGTTGTCAGAGTTAATAGCGGAGCCGAGGTAGACAAAGTCCCGTATTACCTCAAAGTTATATCTGTCAATGGTAAAGTTCTGTCCAATTCGTCGATGTTGTGTGGCCTTTCGTGTTGACAGCATATACTTAGTCTTACCCTCATTTACTGCTAAACCCATTTTTACCGTTTCCTTCTCTATACTAGCAAACGTGGCTATGACATCACGTTGAGTCCTACCAATGATGTCAATATCGTCGGCGTATGCTAGCAGTTGCGCCGACTTTTGGAAAATTGTGCCTCTGGTGTTGGCTTTGGAGTTTTGCACAATCCTCTCAAGAATCAGGTTAAAGAAGTCACATGACAGCGCATCGCCTTGCCTAAATCCTTTTTTGGTGTCGAATGTGTCGGTGAGGTCGCTTCTGACCCTGATGGAGCAGTGAAAATTCTCTATCTTCATCCTTTTTTATAAAGCTCAGCGGGAAGGCCGTCATTTACGGCGGCCTTATTAAGCTTGAGTTAAGATATTGCTACCCTCACTTCACTTAGGTCGGGTGGTTGGCAGTTTCCGCTTTCGTTGCCAATATTAGATGTTTCGTTCTGCCTGACAGCGGAATGTTGTTCGTCATCGCCGTTTAACAGTCTGCAGAAGTGATTCTTCCATATCCTCAGCATCGACTGTGTCTCAACTACGATATTTTCTTGTTCATCTCGACAGGATTCTGTTCGAGCCTTGTATCCTTGGCATTGACGTTTTACACTTTGGTAAAACTTGCGAACATCGTTCCTGGAGTGGCACCTCTCTATATCCACGATCGCGCGCTTTTCTTGCTCTTTTTTCTTCTTTCTGAAAAGCCGATGTTCTTCCCTTCTTCTTTGCCGATAGAGGTCAATGGCAGCTCTCGTCTTCACAGCTTAGCCTTGTAGGCCTCGTTCTTGGCTGCAAGCATCTGTCGGCATTCCTCATCAAACCAGGGGTTTCTTGCTGGTGGCCGCGAGAAACCTAGCACATCAGTTGCGGCTGATCTAATAGCATGTTGGCATCTTCGACATTAGATGCTGGTGGTGTGTTGTGAGTCGAGAGGTTAAGGGATACGCGTTGCGCGAAGGTCTTGGCGGTCTCTTGCGATTGCAGTCTTTCGACATTAAATTTTTTCACAGTATTTCTGGTTTGTTGTGGCGTGGTGGATATCCGCATCCTTAACTTGGCTACAACAAGGTAGTGGTCCGAGTCGATGTTAGCCCCTCGGAATGTTCGGACATCCAAAATACTGGAAGCGTGCCTCTTATTTATCGCAATGTGATCAATTTGGTTGACTGTTCGTTGATCTGGAGACCGCCATGTCCCCTTATGGATATCGAGGTGAGGAAACCGTGTGCTGGCTATAGTGGAATTTCGTTCCGTAGCGAAGTCAATTAGCCTAAGTCCGTTACCACACGTGTTGTCGTGTAGGCTATATTTTCCGACAGTACTGCTAATGATGTCTTCTCTTATAATATAATACGGTCCATAGTAGATGTCACAGATTTTCATCCTCTTTTTGCCCGGCCCATCCCATCGTATTTCCTGGATGGCAGTAATGTCTGCTTTGTAGCAGTTTAGGGCTTCCGCTAGTTGTTCGCCTGCACCTCTCCTGTTTAATGTTCTCACATTCGTTGTCCTTTTTTCGTTTAGCATGGTCGTCAACAATAATATCAGTCCTTTCCGAGGCTATTACTTGCTTCGTAACATAGTTTTTTTTCCGTGGATGGGTAGTTAACCCAAAGCACAACCCCCAACTTGGAGGGCCAGGCCCTTGTTTTGACTCTAGGGCAGCGAGCCGGAAAAAAAATACCGATGTCAGTAGCCCATTTTGGGATATGAGCGCTGCCGTTGACCCATTGAGGGCTCCTCCGCCACCATCTCTTTTCCAATAGATAAAACATTTATGGAATCGAATTACATCTTGACCAGCAACTACTGAAATGAATATCCAAACCCTTAAGGCATTACAATACACCAACCCAATATTCGAGGAAGATAGACATCTGATATCTGTAACTTTCCGCAAAGATGTCGACAAGAAATCCGAGCTAGATTCCCTTCCCTACATTCCATCAAAAGATGTACACGCCTACCTATTCGGCACTAGACGGATTGGTCAGCAAACATCAAAACAGTCTCAAGCCCTTCTTCAGTTTCCCGCATAATTCTTGACTATTTGACATCTATATCGTATATCACCGGTAGAAAATGTTGCACAACACTTCAAGTCAAGTGCGCTTGCTTGCACTCAGACTGCAATTCAACACCTTCTCCGAATGGAAGGATTCATGTTTTCAAGTTCAAAGATACCAATTGATTATTCGTGTCAAACATGACAACATCACTTCGTCCTCGGCCACCCAAAAGTACAGGAAGAGTGTAAAAATTTGTTAACTGTCATCGACGCAACGACCCCATTAGGGTTTCATATTCACAACACTCGTATATCTGGCATTTCAAGGACCCGCAAGGGTTGCATGTTGCGTTACGCTGGCCCCTCCTTGCACTTAGCAATCCCATACGAATAGCAATCCACATAAACTTGTCATCATACCAATTGCGTTGAAGTGTGCGCTTCTCAGTTGTTGTCCTTAACATTCCGCCCCGGCACCAAATCAAAATAACCATAGGACCCTTCTCCCCACCGTTAGGTATACACGTATACCGAAAATTCCAGTTTCTATTTTGAACTTATCTCAATTAACACTCGGAATCTTAAATCACGCGACCATGTCGACACAGGAACATGCGCATCCACTTGAGCGCGCACAGCACTTAAGTGCGCCGCGAATGCTTGCCTACGGCTGATCATTGCCAGAAGGATTGCGGTAGACCCGCAGCAGCAGCAGCATCCCAATCCAAATCCCAGCGTCTATCGAATTGACACAGCAGGCAGGCGCACTCCGCCGCACTACTACCTACCATCAGCAGCACTCGTGTCTTGTACATGTGCTGTTCGGTTCAATTTTTGCATTTCCACTGATTTCAGAAGCGCCTTCCCCGTGCATAGGGTAGATAGATACCTTCTCTGCGACTGCGCCGACGACTAGATGATGTCCATTTAGGTCTGCTGCAGCAGGTTCGAATCGGCCCGAAGAACGAGAAATCAAATTTATCTCTTCCCAATGGAGGTTGATTTGGTGGTCGATTGAGAATAGGTGCTCACCGAGTGTAGCTCTGAAGATGGATACGACGTGTATGCGGGTGGTCCGCATGTCTTTAGCAATGAACCCATATGCACATATAGTAACCGACCCAACATACACCTCCCCCGTGGTGGGCCTTCTAGTAGACTCGCTCTCTCTAGCTCTGTAGGTCTCTGAAGACATCCAACAGAATGTTGATAAGATAAGAGCTAAATAACTCACTATGGTGCCTATTGAGGGTATGAGCAGCATCCAAAACATGATCTTTGTTGTTGTTCTGTTGCACACTGAGCTTAGCTGGAAATGATAATTAGATGGACGTTAGTATAGGGTCCTTCAATGTGTGTGGATAGGGTTCGATTTGCAGGCAAAAGGTCTTTATCGATGATGGTCATTTGCAGTGGTAATTACAATAGGGCTATACGGTCATTTGGGTTTGTAGACTGCAGGTACAGTAAGGTTTGCAAGAGTGACCAATTTAGGTTTAAGTATATGGGTTTAGCTAATTGAGTTTTCGACAGGGGGTGGACGTTTCCACAATGAATTGGTGAATTATTTAATCACATGTCGTTGTTGCAGGTAGAAGGCCTTCGTAGTACGAAGATGATGTTTGCCAATAAGTCCAACAACAAAAAAAAATTTTGAGGTTGCAACGACTTGGAATCAAACGCAGATCAAGCAGATCACTTCTACTCTACTAATACTTCTTAAAATGTTGGTTAAGACTCAAAGGTTTATCGAAGCTTTGCCATACAGGATATTAACACACACATTTTCGGAAACTTAATTTAAGCCTTACAGAGGTTTTATCACCAACTTACCATGAAACATTTTATAAACCCTATAGGTACATTTTTGTAGGTCTCTGAGATCCAAAACCACCATGAGGAGTTCCTCACATTTGAAGCTCTGTATCGAAGTAAAATAATAATATCCGTTCATTTGCGCCAACAATTTATCTTCGCGATTTTTGTAGCTAGGTCAAGTGCAACTTTTAGACGTTAATTCTGATTTGTTAAAAACACACTATCGATACAAACAGCAGACTTCAACGTCATGTTCTTCAAAACAGTTAAGGTTACTCAGTCAACAGAACAGGTAATTTCAAACATAATTTTAAGAGACTATGGAACACGATTCTTAGAGTCATTAGAAAGCCATGGTAAATAGACCGTCCGCCTTCAATCAATGATAAGAAAACCCCATCTAGTATAGAAGAATAAGAACCTATACGTAGCATTGTGTCAACATCGAAAGGATTTCTGCAAACCCAAAGTATGTCCTTCGGTCAGATGTTACTTACATACTTTCTTAAGTAATGCTTCAGTCCGGGATGAACCTGGGCATTAACCAACACGCCTCTACAATTAGCTCGGTCCTTAGCTAACTGCCTCCAGTTGCGCACTCCAAGTTGGTTGAGGTCGGTTTCTACCTGTGCGCGCCACTTAAGGCGAGGTCTTTCTCTACTGCGTCCGACGTCTGGCTGAGAATCGAAGACTCTGCGAGCCGGAGTATTGGTGTCCATTCATTCTACATGTCCTAGCCATCTTAAACTTCCAATGCGGAGTTTTTTTGACCAGGGGTATGTCGCAGTACAGCTCGGATAGTTATTGGTTTAATCTTCGTCTCCATAGCTCGTCAACGCAAACGGGACCGAAGATTATTCAAAGAATTTTTCCCTCGAATCGAACAAGGATTTCTTCATCCGCTTTTGATAAGGTCCAAGCTTCAGCGCCGTAGAGCAGGACTGGGATGATCAGGATCTTATATAGGACCTCCTTAGTAGTTCGAGTGAGGGCTTTACTACTAAATTGCCTTGTTATCCCGAAGAAACAGCGGTTCGCAAGGGTAATTCTTCGTTTGATTTCTGACGAG
This sequence comes from Rhingia campestris, assembly GCA_932526625.1. NCBI lineage: Eukaryota > Metazoa > Arthropoda > Insecta > Diptera > Syrphidae > Rhingia > Rhingia campestris. The sequence goes on from OW052182.1 coordinate 172,181,085, forward strand.
ATGTTGTTGTCAGAGTTAATAGCTTAGCCAAGGGAGCCGCTGATGGAGCAGCGAGAATTCTCCATCGTCATCCCACACATACGGACGAGTTTGAGCGGTATACCAAACCTAGACATGGCTCTGTATAGTTCGTCTCTATTAATGCTGTCGTATGCGGCTTTGAAATCGATCTAGGATCTGCCGAAGTGTGAAAATTTGATCGATTGTGGACTTTCCTGGCTAAAAGCACACTGATAAGGGCCGATCAGGTCGTTGGTAAACGGTTTCAGGCGTTCACAAATTACGGCAGATAGGACCTTGTAGGCGATGTTGAGGAGACTTATGTCTCTGTAGTTGGCGCAGTTCTGAGGGCCTCCTATTTTGTGGATCGGGCAAACGATGCTGAGGTTCCATTCTTCAGGCATGCTTCCAACCGACCAGATTTGGCTTATGAGTTTGTAGATGTTACTTACCAAGTCATATTCGAGAGCTTTATAAAGCTCAGCGGGAAGGCCGTCATTTCGGGCGGCCTTATTAAGCTTGAGTTTAGATATTGCTATCCTCACTTCACTTAGGATGGGTGGTGGGCAGTTTTCGCTGTCGTTGCCAATATTAAATGGTTCGTTCTGCCTGACAGCGGAATGTTGTTCGTCATCACCGTTTAACAGTCTGCTGAAGTGGTTCTTCCATATATTCAGCATCGACTGTGTCTCAACTACGATATTTTCTTGTTCATCTCGACAAGGTTCTGTTCGAGGGAGCTCGTAGAAGCAGTCCTTAGTTGCATCATCTTTTTTCTCCGTCGGAGCATGAGCGCATATAAGGCTTATGTTGGCGGATTTGGCCTTAATGCGTATTGTTACATTGCGTTCGCTAATGTCTTGGAAACATAAGACTTCTTGCCTTAGTCTGGCACTTACAACAAATCCGCATCCGAGTAGGCTCTTTTAGTCAAATAAAAAATCGACCTGCGGAACGTCTCCTTTACGATGTAATTTGTGAAAATTTGTAGATCTATGGTTCATAATAAGTCAATCTCCAAAAAAAAAATAGGATCTTGAAGTATTTTAACGAATTTCGAGATTTTTAATATTTCCATCAACATAAAGGCCGCCCAAAAGCTTCATATGGCAATGACCAAACATTCGATCAGTCTGTGAGTTCCATATTATTCTTTTAAGTAGGGTTTTGAAAAAATCCACGAGAGCAAATCACCTTGCCTAAAACCTTTTTGACATCGGCACATTACCATGTCTAATACCTTTTTGAAATTAAAGCTCTGGGCTACGGAACTTGATTGAGCAGTGAGTGTTCTCCTTCATCATCTCTGCGTAGACAGTTGAGTCTGACAAAGTGAAATATCTTGCATTAACAGCCCATGCGGCTTTGTCCATTGGTAGGCAATTCGATCCTGGAAAAAACCCTAGAATTCCAAATTGATACACACCATCTATCCATCGATTTCAAAGCCGCTTACGACAGCATTTATAGAGACGAACGATGCAGATCCATGTCTAATTTTGGAATACCGTCCAAACTCGGCCATCAGAAAATTCTTGCTGATCGATCAGGGTCGCAAACGACCTCACCAAAACATTCGATACCAAAAAAGATTTAGGCAAGGCTTCACAGTACCTATATACGAGTTGATAGCATATACTTGGTCTTACCTCCATGTGCAGCTAAACCCATTGTTGCTGCTTCCTTCTCTGTACTAGCAAACGTGGCTATGACATCACGTAGATTCCGACCAATGATGTCAAAATCGTCGGCGTAATCTAGTAGTTGCACAGTTTGTTAAAGATTGCGCCTCTGGTGTAGCTCGAGTGTTTTGCACAATCTTCTCAAGAATTATTATCATCTTGACGAATTTGATAGAATTGTCAAGAAAAACTTATTTCAACTTGGCCATTCGGAGCCGACATAAAACATGAGGTTCCGCCATCGTACAAGAAGTAGGTATACACGTACACATGAATGGTTGCTAGAAAAAGCTAGGCCGTGGGTACTAACGAGCCTGTTGCGACAAAAAAATTGTATTTGTAGGTGGTACGGCCCTTATTCTACCTCGGTTCCGTTAGTAAATCTGACAAGAACATCACGTCAGAAATTAAACGAAGAATTACTTATGCTAACCGCTGTTTCTTCGGACTATGAAGGCAATTCAGTAGTAAAACCCGCACTCAAAGTACTAAGAAGGTCCTATATAAAGCCCTGATCATAACAGTCATGCTCTACGTCGCTGAAGCATGGACCTCAGCAAAAGTGGATAAAGAAATCCTTGGTCATTTTGAGCGAAAAATCTTCGAATAATCTTCGGTCCCGTTTGCGTTGACGGGCTAGGGAGACAAAGGTTATACCACAAATTATACGAGCTGTACAGCGACATAGATCTAGTCAAAAAATACTCGGTATTGTATGTTTAAGAAGGCTATGACATGTAGAGCGAATTGGCACCAATACTCCATGTCGCAGAGTCTTTGATTCCCAGCCTAACATCGGACAAAGTTGAGGAAGACCTCGACTAAAGTGGCGCACCAGTAGAAACCCACCTCAACCAATTTGAAGTTCGCAACAAAAGGCAATTAGCTAAGCACCGGGCTGATTGGAGAGGCATGTTGGTTGTAGCTCAGGCTCATTCCGGACTGTAGCGCTACTTAGGTATGTTATTAAGTAAGTTACGGCCCATACAGGGCATCAAATCTAGCTTCTCCATTAATTTGTATGCGCGAAGTTATATTTTTGCCACAAAGAACCTGACCTCTAGTTTAACGCCGATTTCGAACGCCAGATTGAAGAAGCTTCAAGTAACTGTTTCAGACCCTTTGAAGTTTGTCGGACTTTCTAAAGTTGGGGAAGTGAAATTAACTTAGGTGTTTCTTCTTTCGGGATTTGAATCAGGGACTTTCCAACGCACGAACCGTAAGGTCAAAAGCCGCACTGCTTATCCCCCAACCGTTACTCAATTACATATATTGAATGCGCTTCATTTTCCTTCCTTTGTAAAGCTCTTACCGAGGAGACATGATTTTATCTAGAAAACAAAAAAGGATGCTCATCCCGTGAGGTCTTCATAACTAACCTTAGTTAGAACGCATTACCAACTTTTTGATAAGCATCCCGAGTGCAACCTATCCCACTCCTGCAAACTTTGCCTTTTTTGAAAGCATTGTGCTACACACACTGTACCTCCCCAGAGTCATTCCCAGTTAAATTAAATTTAATGGTCAAGAACAGCATACCGATTAGGACCGATCTGGGTAACAATTAGTTTGCTAAATTCAAAGAGATACGTATTTGTCCAGTCTCAACAGAACAGAACAAGATCCTCCTCTAGGATATCCAGAGCACGAGAACATTTGTCCTCCTTTTCATGAATAATTCAGAGAGATGTCGATTTCTTTCCAAACTTTGTCCAAAGTTCATCCCAGCTCACGGACTATAAAAAAAGGAATTTAGGGCACCAAAGGGAAAAAAAACTGTCGATCGGTCAGGCTGCAACAATTATCCATTTCATGGTTACGATCTCCGTTTTACAAGGTAAGCGCGCCCCATTGAAAGTTCATCTCTCTACCAGAGCCCTGTTATTAATTGTAATAAATCTCGATGAAGTAATAAGGCCTCAGTCATTAAAAAAGACAAAGAAGAGGTGGATGGTGGATCCATAAACGCAAAAGATGTGCTTGAGTATGCCTACCCAAAATACGGTTCTCTCTTAATTTCTACTGGTAAATTGGTATACTGGTCACCTTGAGGAAGAGAAAGAGAAGGCACCTTGCAGATATATAACATTCCATGCAGTTGAACCCTTTAATTTCGGGACCCCCCAATCATCATTAGGACACATAATTACATGAAAGGAAGGCGCCAGCCACAAATGCACACACACTTTGGCTTCGAAACTCTTTCACAATGCAGGATCCCACTTGGAAATACTCTAACAAAACAATAAGCTACAAAGGACACCACCAGCACTATATGGGATGGCACCGTGCGTCGGTCGTCCGCACCGGCAAACCACCTGCCTGACCGATTAATCAAACGATAATCGGGCTGAAGTGTGCGTCTATATATCTATGACGAGGGCGCGGGCCGTATGCCGAACGAGCTGGTTAAAGAGTGTCTGGTATCTGGTATCTGGTTAGAGAGTTCGAGTGGTGGTGTCTGCGTGTTAACACCTTTCGATTTACTTTTCGGCCAGTCATGGTCATGACAAAGGGCTCCGACACCACCGCCTTCATCAATTATCATATATCCGAGGTGTACGGCCGCGGTGGTGGTGTGGTCTTTAGAAGAGATTTTGTGCATGGTTAAGTCAAAACAAGCAAATATCAAGGATTGGCGGCATGGTCTAACCCTTTTTTGTTTGCTGCTGCTGCTGATGAGGTATATGCAGCACGCCGAGCTCTTTAATCAACTGCAGTCGAGCAGTTGCTTGTAATTTGATTATATTAACTATAATGGGAGGTGGGGATACTTTGGCCGGGATTAATGGCTTCCGATTGGGGGGTATTTACGAATCAGTCAAATAGGGGTCCGTTAAAGGAGTGTTTTATCGGTTAATTGGGGAGAAGAAAGCATTCGACGAATAATACCAGATTTTGATTGTCGGTTTGTACGGAAGTCTAGTCGGTATGGGAAACTTAATTATTTTTTTTTATCGTACCGGTTCCACAGATATGTGATAAACCAAGAGCATCACTAGAAAACTAAGCACGGAACCTAACTAATTTTTATACTTAACAAATGCTTAGTATTGCTATACGTGTAATAGGCTTTAAGAGACAGTAGATTTTGTGCTTAGTTTTCTTGGTTTCTTAAGATTTCTCCAACTGTATGCTGAACGGAAATCAATGCTTAAACGTACGTCTTATAGTAGGAACAAACTAACTCACTAAAACTTATTTGCATCAAATATTCAAAATTTTTATTGTAATCGATAAATAGCCCTTCGCCATTTACGTTTTAAAGACAACTTCATGTAAATGTTGCCCGCGGCTCCCTTTCAAATGGTCCATTCGGAAGGTCCAATTTTGCGTCACTTTTTCGAGCATTTCAGCCTGTATTCCACGAATTACGAGTGTTATGTTATCCTGTAAGGCTTCAATCGTGTTCGGCTTGTCCACATAGACTAACGACTTTACATAACCCCACAAGAAATAATCAAGAGGCGTTAAATCGCATGATCTTGGCGACCAACTCACAGGGCCATTTCGAGACATAAGCTGCTCACCAAATTCATTGTTCAACATTTCCATCGTTTCACGAGTTTTATGGCATGTAGCACCGTCTTGATGAAACCACATTTCAACCAAGTTGAACTCAGCCAACTGGGGCAAAAAAAAGTCGCGTATCATGGCTCGATATCGTTCGGCGTTGACGGTAACGTTTCTTCCAAGGTCGTCTTTGGAGCAAAATGAACCGATGATGCCACCAGCCCATAAACCACACCAAACTGTCGTTTTTTCGGGATGTATCGGTAATTCTTGTATGGCATGTGGCTGTTCATCACTCCAGATGCGAAAGTTTTGCTTATTTAAGAATCCGTTGAGCCAGAAATAAGCCACATCGCTGAAGACAATTTTTCGATAAAACAGCTGATTTTCATGGAGCTGTTTTAAGGCCCATTCACCAAAAATTAGAATTTGAATTTTATTAGGCTTTCAAACCCAAATCGACACGTAAAATTTTCCATGTGGTTGAACTTGAGTAACATATACCCAATTGCTGAGAACGGCGACGAATTGACATTTCACAATCTTCATTAACATTGGACGCTACGACTGCAATATTCTCTTCGGTACGCACTGTACTCATGCGAGTCGATGGTTTAATGTCCTAATTACTTACTTAAGTGGCGCTATAGTCCGGGATGAACCTGGGTCTCAACCAACATGCCTCTCCAATTGGCCCGGTCCTTGAGGTCGGTTTGTACTTGTGCGCGCCACTTAAGGTGAGGTCTTCCTCTACTGCGAGCCGGAGTATTGGTGTCCATTCCTTCAACATGTCCTAGCCATCATAGACGTCCAATGCGGAGTTTTTTTTGACCAGGAGTATGTCGCTGTACAGCTCGAATAGTTCGTGGTTGAATCTTCGTCTCCAAAGCCCGTCAACGCAAACGGGACCGAAGATTTTTCGAAGAATTTTTTCTCTCGAATCGACCAAGGATTTCTTCATCCGCTTTTGATACGGTCCATGCTTCAGCGCCGTAGAGCAGGATAATTAGGGTCTTATATAGGATCTCCTTAGTAGTTCGAGTGAGGACTTTACTACTAAATTGCCTTCTAAGCCCGAAGAAACAGCGGTTGGCAAGAGTAATTCTTCGTTTGATTTCTGACGAGATGTTGTTGTCAGAGTTAATAGCGGAACCGAGGTAGACAAAGTCCCGTACTACCTCAAAGTTATATCTGTCAATGGTGACGTTCTGTCCAATTCTTCGATGTTGTGTGGCTATGACATCACGGTGAGTCCTACCAATGATGTCAATATCGTCGGCGTATGCTAGTAGAAGCACCGATTTTTGGAAATTCTGCCTCTGGTCTTTGCTCGGGAGTTTTGCACAATCCTCTCAAATTGAAGAAGTGACATGACAGCGCATCGCCTTGCCTAAATCCTTTTTTGGTATCAAATGTGTCTGTGAGGTCGTTTCCGACCCTGATGGTGCAGCGAGAATTCTCCATCGTCATCCTACACAAACGACAGGGCTCTGTGTGGTTCGTCTCTATAAATGCTGTCGTATGCGGCTTTGAAATCGATACATAGGTGGTGGGTATCGATTTGGACTTCTTGGGTTTTTCCAGGATCTGCCGAAGTGTGAAAATTTGATCGGTTGTGGACTTTCCTGGCCTAAAACCACATTGATAAGGGCCGATCAGATTGTTGGTAAACGATTTCAGTCGTTCACATATTACGGCAGATAGGATCTTGTAAGCGATGTTGAGGAGACGTATGCCTCTGTAGTTGGCGCAGTTCAGAGGGTCTCATTTTTTGTGGATCGGACAAACGATAATGAGGTTCCATTCTTCAGGCATGCTTTCAACCGACCAGATTTGGCTTATGAGTTGGTGGATGTTGCTTACCAAGTCATCTCCGCCAGCTTTATAAAGCTAAGCGGGAAGGCCGTCATTTCCGGCGGCCCTATTAAGCTTGAGTTTAGATATAGCTGTCCTCACTTCACTTAGGTCGGGTGGTTGGCATTTTTCGCTGTCGTTTCCAATATTAAATGGTACGTCCTGCCTGACAGCGGAATGTTGTTCGTCATCGCCGTTTAATAGTCTGCAGAAGTGGTTCTTCCATATCCTCAGCATCGAGGGTGTCTCAACTACGATATTTCCTTGTTCATCTCGACAGGATTCTGTTCGAGCCTTGTATCATTGGCTTTGACGTTTAACACTTTGGTAAAACTTGCGAATATCGTTCCTGGAGTGGCAACTCTCTATATCTTCTAGTTGCTACTTAGCCCGAAGAAAAAGCGGTTGCCAAGAATAATTCTTCATCATATTCGACGAGATACATTTGACAGAGTTAAGAGCAGTGCCGAGGTAGACCCATACTACCTCAAAGTTGTATTAGTCCATGGTGACGTTCGTCGATGTTTTGCGTCCCTTCTTGGTGACAGCATATACTAGAACTGACCCTAATTTAATGTTAAACCCATTTTCCCGCATCCTTGTCTTTACTATGACATCTCGCTGAATCTAAAAATAAAAACTTGTTGACCCGCAAGCAGTTATTTATTTGACTAACCAAACAAATTTACTAACTAAAAAGTGACCTAAGTTAATATCTTTTAACTTTAGAAACATATTTGAGGGTCACTTGCATTAACCCATTTATTCAACTAACCATTGGTGTGCTGCCTTAATTCCTCCAGAAAATACCTGGATACCCAGTTAAATTAATAAGTTCGGTTCAAGTCACCCTAAGTGATTTATTGTAACTTACATCATTTTGGCAACGTGCTTCGAGACATGTGCATTCACCCTTATAATCAACACACACAATTGCCAATCACAATACTTGATGCATTATTGCAACGCTATCACAACCACAATCACTGCACGCCAAATCACTTCAAGTATCTATCGATAAAATTTCGACCCCCAAGGATCATCTGACACCAACACCACAATCTAACGTCATGCAGGTCCAGGCAAATTGTCTACAAAAGTGCGAAAACCTACCACGCAGATGTCGATCATTGATCCAAACATCTCACCTGTCCCAAGGAGAACAAAACTCTATTATCGAACCAAGATCAATTGTCCTGCCCATTGCTTCTGCATTTTTTCTCGAAAAATAATTGTCAACCTCAACCTGTGCGTACACGTCTGAAAAAGTAAAAAAAAAATCCAATTGCCATAGAAATGTCTACCCACCACCATGATGTGGATTCCTGGAATCATCACCAGTCAACCTGGTTGCTGGTTATTTTCTGCATTCATCAGACCAGCCACCACCATGATGATGAAGTTGATCATCGTGCCGAGCAAAAAAAAAAAATAGCAAAGGTGCAAGTCTGAGGCTGAGCCCTCAGCTGATTGCGATCGATTCTTAAAAAGTGGAATTCCATTTCAACCGTCTCCCTCTCGTTTGACCCTACGAATATGTCTATTCCAACAATACCGCACCACACACACACAAACATAGGAATCCTTTGGGATGACAAGATGCAAGGAATCTTTTGAGCGCAAAACTGCGCGTCAGAACCTTCTGTGTTTCGTAACAAAGACGAGTCATTCTCAAAATCATACCACAAAAGACGAAGATGATGATGATGACGACGACGAAGACGACGACGATGATGATGATAGGATGATGAAAGATGGAAAAAGTTCAAAGGTTCAGTGTTTTGTATCACATTACTGTATCTGGAATACCGAATGCAGAAAGCAGAACCACCATCAGCAGTCGTCACCACCACCACCACCGACACGACGACGACAACTCCGCCGCGGTCCACAAAAAGAAGTTATGGTTCCTTTTGTCTGGTCGTAAAAAAAAGAACGGCGGATCGACTTGCTGCGGGTATAAGCGAAGCTTGTTCTGTCACTGGCTGACAAACAATATTCCAAGACCAACTACCTGTACGAGAAGCCGCAAAGTTAAAGGTGAACAGGTTGCACACTTTGTCGTCGTAATTTCGACGAAAATTAAAACAAGGAAATTATTTTGCCTTTTGTTTATATTTTGTAACAATTTAATGTGCAATCAAACCTGGGCTTTACAAATGCTCTGCTGGACGGTGGGGTATGGCCAGGAAGTTAGTGAACTTGACCATCTTCTTGGCACGGGGAAGACATGTTCCATATGCGAGTTGCAGCGGTTTTTCTTCAAGCGCGTAATTTTTATCTTTTAGGGAAGTTGACAGTTCTTCTGTCGAAATTCAGGCGCGCATTGTTTATCTGTGTGGCACATGCGGTCAGAATGCGGTGGAATTTCTTGCTTTTGGTAGATTTATTGCAACCTGTGCGTTGGCGATGTTTTTTTGGGGTTTTTCTGGTGGTTACGTAAGCGGAATCAAACGGATTCATTTTGAAACACATTGCTATCATGACGTAGCCACATGTTGGACAGATAAGGTACAAAAAACTTACAGGGATCAAAGGATCATGTGTAAGGATTTAAATGTGTTAAAGAAGGGCACAAGACCGCTGTTTACACGTCATATTATGCAGAAAGTTATTGACCGAGAGCTTGTCGAATGTAGATGAAGACAATTAAACGTAAGAACGCGCATGACAATCATGGGGGACAGGTTGATCGTTTATGACTGTTAGTGCATTTATGACAGACATTGACAACGATTACTAGCCGGAAGCAGGAAGTCGTTGAAAGTAGAATGTCACAAAAGTCACACTTCCGTAAAAAGAAAGCTGTGGCTTTAGAGTAGTTTGTCAGGTTAGGCATTTGATGCAAAGGAATGTAAAAGAAGCAATTAAGCCTGCCTAGGCAACGTTGAAGTAATGGTTTAGTAAACGGGTGCAGATTGTCAATGTATGATAGCAAAACATTATCTTTTCCATATAACTATGAAACACATGAGTATAACTAAGAAATGAAAAAATGCAAAATTCCTGTCAAAAAAACGCAGATAACGCAACATCAGAAGATTTTCGTGTCACGAAAGGACTTTTGCGGGGTACAATACGTGCATCTATACTTTTTAACATCCACATTTCTGAAAGACTAAGGGGACTAAGCACTCTCCGAGGACATCAAAACTCAGCTTCAACGCAAGTTTGAAATTTCAAACGTTAAAAATAAATTATGGCAAATGAGAGACCATACTGTTTCACACCCTAATAAGTCGCGGTAATTCGGATTTGAAACTCAACTGGAAAAAACCTCACAATTACGAGTATAAATGGTATTCACATAAAGTCGAAGATGGTTGTGAGGTATTTGCGTGTTTATTTGGACACGTTTTTGTACTTCAATCAGAAAACAAATACCCAGCTAGAGAAGGCAAGAGTGGTAATGGTTGTAACTCTGACTACACATCAATTGTGCTTTTTTTTACCTCAAAGTGGTACCCATCGGATACTGGTCCCATTCAACTGGATTTGACTTGCTAAACGATAAGTGCGAGTGTTGATAACATGACGAAAAACAGCTTCACTATAAACAGCCTGGTCCGAATGGCACGGAATACCCGGCCTTCTATCCCAGGCGAACCTAGATGAGCTGCTTCGACATATTCGGACAACAGGTTATTTAGTCAGGGCACTTGAACAGAGATGGTGGCGGATGAACCTTAAGGCCAACAGCACTACGCTCAATCCCGTTGTGTATACTGATGGCTCCGTGCCCTAGGGGTATCTAATAAATTGAAACTGCCACTCCAGGTTGGCGTTGTGCTTTGAGTTAACTACCTACCCATGGAAAAAATCCATAGTTACGAAGCAACCAATAGCCTTGGAAAGGATTGATTTTATTTTTGACGACCCTGCTAAACGAAAAAATGACAACGACGTTCGTATCTGCACCTGAAATGTGAGAACATTAAACAGGAGAGGTGCAAGCGAACAACTAGCATTACAGACATTACTACCATCCAGGAAGTGAGCAGAAAGAGCGACTATTCGGGTGCGGATTTGTTATAAGTGCTAGACTTATACAACTCACGCCCCGATAGAGGAAAAAGATGATATAGCGGAAGATTGCTTCTACGAGCTCCTATGACAAAAACCATGAGCAGCTACCGAAGTACGATGTTACATTTGTGCTGGGAGAATTTAACGCAGAGAAGAGAAGACATCTTTAGCAATATTGTCGGAAAATATAGCCTACACGACAACACGTCTGGAAACGGACTTAGGCTAATTGACTTCGCTACGGAACGAAATGCCACTATAGCCAGCATTACCCGATATCCTTAAGGGGACATGGTGGTCTCCAGATCAACGAAAAGTTAACCAAATTGATCACATTGCGATAGGCAAGAGGCACGCATCCAGTATTTTGGATATCCGAACAATCCGAGGGGCTAACATCGATTTAGACAACTACCTTATTGGAGCAAAGAAATACTGTAAAAAAATGTTATGTCAAAAGTGCGCAAACTTCGCACAATGCGTATCCCTTAACCTTTCCATTAACACTGGTGGTAGCATCGAATATCGAGGAACAGTGTCCACGATGTCAACAAGACATTACATCAGCCGCAACTGATATGTATCTCGCGCACACCAGCAAGAAACCCCTGGTTTTATGAGGAATGCTTACAAGGCTAAGCTGCAGGTGAAGACGAGAGCTGCCATTGAGCTCCATAGACAGGGAAGATGGTAAGAACACCGGCTTTTCAGAAAGAAGAAAAAAGAGCAAGAAAAGCGCGCTATCAAGGATATAGAGAGGTGCCCACAATTAAGGCTCGAATAGAATCCTGTCGAGATGAACAAGGAAATATCGTAGTCAATGTAGTCAATGCTGAGGATATGAAAGAGCCACATTCAGCTGTCAGGAAGAACGGACCTCTCAATCCTGGCGACGACAGCGAAAACTACCAACGGCAACCACCCGACCTAAGTGAAGTGAGGATAGCAATTACAAATTTCAAGCTTAATAAGGCTGAGCTTTATAAAGCCGTCCGAAATGACTTGGTAAGTAACATTCACCAACTAATAAGCCCAATCTGGTCGGATGAAAGTATGTTTGAAGAATGGAACTCAGCATCGTCTGCCCGATTCACTAAAAAGAAGACCCTCTGAACTGCGCCAACTACAAAGGCATCTCAACATCGCCTACATGATAAAATCTGCCATAAAATGTGAACAGTTTACCAACAACCTGAGCGGCCCGTATCGGTGTGGTTTTAGGCAAGGAAAGTCCACAACTGATCAAATCTTCACACTTCGGTAGATCCTGGAAAAAAACCCAAGAAGTCCAAATCGATACCTACTACCTATTTGGCGATTTCAATGCCGCATATGACAGCATTTATAGAGACGAACTATACAGAGCCATGTCTAGTTTTGGTATACCGCCCAAAACTCGTCCGTCTGTGTAGTAATTTTTTTTATTGAAAAGACAGGATTTGCGAAAATTTTTAAAAATCGTTTAAGCGTTTCAAATTTATTTCACTTATTTTTTTTTGATACAAAATTAAATTTTATTTTATATATTTAATTGTTTTTGATTAGGAGAGACCGTAAATGACCTCCACGATCATTCACGCAGATGTCACACTTGACACCAAAAAAGTATTCATTGCTGACTCGAGGACTAAATTCGTTACACCGTTTTCTTCAAAGAAAAATGCCCCGAAAATGCATCTTGATGAAACTGCACACCAGTGACTCGCTCTGGATGCATCTCCATCTTACGAAGCATTTTTGGATTAGATTTGATAAACCATATACCCCAAATTTGGTTTAGATCCAAATGAGCCTCATCTGACATCAACAAGGAATTTATCAAATTGTTGTCTTCTTCGGACATTTCCATCATTTTTTGACAAAGTTAAAGTAAAGAGGCAAATCCAGAGGGTTAAACTTGCTCGTACTTTGGATTTTGTAAGGAAACAAGTTTAAGTCATCGTGAAGTGTGTGTGATTTAAAGAGAAAGAAACATAAAGCATGCGTGATATACAATAATTCAAAAAATCAATCTGATTATGATAATTTTAGCAAATTGCGAAAAGATTTCGTAGTAAAGGGTGTTCCATTTCGAGGTTCCCTACTTTTTTAAAGAAAAAAACACAGAAAATTCAAATTTAATGGAGAATGTTTATTATCATTTGAAAGAACATTCTTCGGCATTTATTTTTTGAAGATTATGTCTATCAAATGTTGGCCGTTGCTACGTCGCAGATGGTCCATCCGTTGAGTCCAATTTTCGATCACTCGTTCGAGCATTTCGACTGGTAACTGGCGAATGACACGCGTGATGTTTTCCTCTAAGCGGGTTTGTCGGCATAAGCTTTTGACTTTACATTTCCCCACAGGAAAAAGTCTAACGGTGTGATATCACACGATCTTGGTGGCCAATCGACCGGCCCAAAACGTGTAATTATGTGCTCACCGAAATGTTCTCTCAATAAGTCCATTGATTGATGCGATGTGTGGGAAGTGGTGCCGTCTTGCTGAAACCAAATGTTGCCGAGATCACGAGCTTCAATTTCAGGCATCAAATAGTCGGTTATCATGGTCCGAGTTGCTGCGAACGGCGCCGAATCGACTCTCCACGGTCTTCGTGCACACTCTCAGCTACGGCCGCTATATTTTCTTCACAGCGTGCTGGACGTGGTCTATTCGGTCGAATATTATCCAATAATGAATGCTGGGTCTCAAAATGGGTGATGGTGTTGCGAATAGTACGCTCAGTAGGCCGATTATGTTGACCATAAATTGAGTGAAGTGCACGAAACACATTCCTCACAGAACGTGAATTTTCATAATAAAGTTGAACAATTTGTAAACGTTGTTCACGCGTAAGTCTTTCCATTATGAAATGCCAAACAATACTAAACAAAAATAACATGACAGCATGACACGACTCACACGTGATCTGTCAAAAAAGGCAATTGAAAAAAGTATCTCTACTTGGATCACCCGTTAGTTAGTAAGTTTTTATACAGAGCATATATCTTTGAAATTGAAAGTAATATCAAAAACAATAGCAAATCGTTCTGGTCGTTTGTCAATTCCAAAAGAAAATCGGTAGGGATTCCAAATACCATGTTTTTCAAAGGTGTTGAATCAACACATTTAGACTCCACCGTCGAATTATTTGCTAACTATTTTGAGTCTGTTTACTCGCACTCAGGATTTAATAACTGTTCGCTAAATAACGTAACATGCAGGATCGATATTGGAGCAATCGAGTTAAGTAGAACTGAAGTTAATTCCGTGTTGAAATCACTTCAATCTAACTATAGTTCTGCAGAAATGCCATCTGGACATTCCTGCCGCAGTACTTAAAAATTGTTGTGACTCCATCTGTACTCCTTTATATATTTTATTCAATAAGTCCCTCCAAGAAGGTAACTTCATTGAAGAATTGAAATTGCCTTACTTGGTTCCCATTCATAAATCTGGTTCAAAAATGATGTTGAGAATTATAGGGGTATTTGTAAACTATCTGCAATCCCCAAATTGTTTGTATGGTGAGAAATAAGCTTGATTTTCTTACAAGTGAATATTTATCAGAAGTTCAGCATGGTTTCGTTTCCGGACGATCTATTGTTACCAATCTAACCCATTTCACTTCGTACATCACTAATGCAATGGAACAAAAATTTCAGGTGGACGCCGTGTACACTAACTTTAGTAAAGCATTTGACTCTAACTTTAGTAAAGCATTTGACACTGTCTTCGGTGGTTATCCTCATATCTAACTTGTAGAACACAGCGAGTTAAGCTTGGAGATACATATTCAAAGGTAATACAATGTACATCAGGGGTCCCACAAGGTAGTTACCAGGGTCCGCTCCTTTTCATAATTTTCATTAATGATATTGTTTCGATCTTTGAATATTGTAATTGCCTATTATATGCGGATGATCTTAAACTAAACTAAAAGTCTCGACTTTGAATGATTGTCAACTTATTCAATCTGACATTCATTGTCTGTCAAATTGGTGCCACATTAATGGCCTTAAATTGAATATCAAAAAGTGTAATGCTATTTCTTTTTTCAGAAAATCTCAATGTTTCCTTTTCAACTATGCGATTGAATCTGAAGATTTAGAGAGGACTTAGGTGTTTTTCTGGACTCCCCTCTTTCTTTTAAAAGTCATTTTGATTATTTAGTCCCCAAAGCCAATTCGCTAGAAGTTTTCATAAAACGAAATGCAAAAGACTTCATAGATCCCTTGATTTTCTTAATACTAATCGTAATAAATTTAAAATTGAAATATTGTATTTATTCACCTCTTTATTTGGCTCTTGGAGTGCTTATATCTGTAAGCTGTCATATTGCTTGTAGATTAAATAAATAAAGTAAAAAAAAAAATAAAATAAAAGTTGTAATGACCGCCTGCTAACTCCCATTTGCGCGGATAATTTTCAAGTCGAAACGCTTGGATTTATCGACAAGGCTACAGACGCGATTGTGTCCTGAACGCGAGCATGGGTATCACGATTATACTATCTTCGTGCGATGCTTCCAGATTTGTCAAACATGTTTCATAATTTTTTTGGTATCGTCATCAATCATTGGGAATATTTCGCTCTGTTTTGGTAGATCCATAGGTACCGCGACATCCGTCATATTCATATTCATAAATACCTAGCCAGGGCAACAACATTGATAAATTGCACACAGCCGGAGATAGTTGCACATGCATTTGCCTACCCCTAGGTAATCCATTGGAATATACCTAACTATTGGCACATGCATATGCGTGATAACACCAGGTGTCTGCTGTCTTAAGCCCGCTGTACTCAATGACTTCAATATTGCGCAAATCTGATACCTCTGCAACGCACATGCCAATATCTCATTGGCGTCTCATCAACCCCTAACTTGCATATCCTTCCAAAATCTTAAAGAAGTGTGCTAATTCATTTCTAAAGCAGGTAAAGACTTGCAGCAACCTCTACACACCATTTCAATGTCTGGATCGGAAATATTCCTGCACCCAAACATCAAAATCACAAAAAAGAAATTTCCATTCTTAATCCTGAGGAAATGCAAACAGTGCGGTTCATCCGTCTGGATGCCGAAAAACGACGGTTACAATACAAAATTAAAATTTCATAACGGCCAACAAGGATCAGCTGAGCAGATGTGCTACCAAACACCATCGATGCACAATAATTCACCCCTCACCGTAATGCCACATGCGGCAGGGAAAATATTATAAAGAAATCCTCCCCGCTCCATAAGGACTATAATCCGCGCTCTGGTCCCCTGCAACTATGAAACACCGGTAGCACGCGCTTGATATAAATGCGCGGAACTAAACGTACACACGCACCCCTAACATTTAAATCCATCAAGGATAATAGAATCGGGAACCTGTGCAAAAATATCAACAAAATTTGTTGAATATCCTCCTCTGACAAGTAACGCACATGCCGCTGCATCTGCAGGTTGAGTAGTAGTGTGCGTTTAAAATTGAATCCCATATGCGTGCAAGGATTTTGATTTCGAAAACAGAAATAACGAACTTTTCATGCTTCTATTGAATTCCAATATCAATACATGATTATGTCCTCGTAAATGTTTCCATTTCGAGAATAAATTAACACACTCGCGGGTGTGGTGTGGTTCCTCCTTGAATCTCAAACCAGACGATGACGTCTAGGATAACAAAAAGAAAAAAAAAACCAAAACATACACCGGGCTGCTGAGGTTCAAGCAGCAGCCAGTAAGTCTTGTTGGAAATCATGATTTTTTTTCCATGCATCCATACCCTCTGCAGAAGGGACTTTTCTTCGGATGGATATAAAACTATATATCCATCCATGTACTGTAAGGACACTCTATGTGCCAGGTGCGTTGATTTTTGTACTTCTTCTCGGTTGGTATTGTTCTTCGATTTAACTCGAACAATATGAATTCCTTTGGATTTTTTCTTCAAGTCCTGATGCCGAAAGGACAATAGGCCATTGTTCAGAATTAAATTGAAAGAATTGTAAAGATTCAAATGCAGGAGTATGACGTGCTGTACACCTTGTTAGCTGGCTAGCTCGATGAATCGAGTTTTTTTTGTATCAGGACATTTTTATAGCGGTGACTGATGCATGTTGATTTTTATATCATTTTATTGATGTCGAGAAGGACAATGATGGCGGGCAGTTCGTGCCATTAATATTACGCAGAGTATTATGCGGGAGGACCTCAGGTTGATGTTTGTTTTTTTTTTCTTTCTTTGAAGGAAATTTCATCCTTTTGAGTGAAAGTTGATGAAATGCGGCAGCAGTAATAGTGTTGAGCTATTGTAAGGATATTACACAGAAATCTGACTTTGTGGTTTGTTTTCTATAAACGCGAAGAATGCATGAATGGCGGAAAGTATTTGATTGGGTAGCCTAGGCTGTTGGAAAGAAAATTTATGAAGGTTGAAGGATAGTTGGTAATGACTTTTGACTCATGTCAAGGATATTTTTAAAATGAGATCGTTAACAATCAGAAGAAAGCAACATATGTGTTAGGTAAAGCAGTGCGGTACGTACATTTTCAGAGGACGTTAATATGAGCGTTGAAATATACGTTTTCTGGGACGAACAAGGTGACGTAAGGAAAATCCTTTTAATTTTTTTCTGGGCTGAGGTTTGAAGTTTTGTAAAAGGAATGATTGGTAAGAAGTAAATCTGCCTTAGTGAGACACGGTCTATAACGTTCGTGAAAGTAACGCGGTAACTAGCTAATTGCGCATCCTTGAGCAATTTTCGTAGATATTATACTTGGTAGCGTCACTAAAGCGAGAAATTCCTTACAGCTATTGATGACTCTGGAGGAATTAGTGTGAATTTCCTTGTTTCCTTAAAAGGTTCGTTGTTGACTCTATATTCGCAAACGCCGTTTGAATATCTTAAAATATGATACCCATAACTATGTTTTTGAAAAACGTCATCGAAGTTCGAGGTTGATTGCTAAAAATCCTTAAATTGATGAATATTCCTGCAAGGATAATTCATTATTTTGCCAGAAGAGAAAAATTATTAATTTGTGGAAGCAAACCTATCATACAGAGTTTGTAACTTCGGCTTCAAATACAAATGACCTTGATGTGAATGAAGGAGCAAATCGCATGTAGCTAAATAGTTTAATTCCTTGGCTCGTTAAATTCTTGTCTCTCACTCGAACTACTAAAAGGATCCAATACAATGTGCGTCATCTTGTATATCGGTATGTAAACTTTGTATGAATAACTTTAACATTAAATTTCCCTGGAAAGTGATGTCAAAAAATGGCGGCATTGACTGGCAACCCAGATCTCCAGATTTGACCCACCGGACTTCTTTTTGCTAGGGTTATTTTCAAAGCAAAGCGTACGCCAGCAAAAGACTCCTGACAAGTTCACGGCAAACATTCGTGCCGCAATTGCTATACCTCCCCAGATGCTTAAAAAAGTGATGGAAAACACATCGATGATTGTGGTTGTATTCAAAAACTAGTGGAAATGAATTCTAAAGGAGCAAGTTAATCAAAAATACCTCACATATGGAAATCGATTGCTATTTTTTTTAAAAGTTTTTTAGTATTCGTTATTCAGCAAGAAAAGTGCGCTATCAAAAAGTGTCACTCTAAGGAACTCCAGGGATACAAGGAACGAACATAATCCTGTCGAGACGAACATGGAAATATCGTAGTTGAGACACAGTCGATGGCAGGGCTATGGAAGAACTACTTCTACAGACTGTTGAACGGCGATGACAAACAATCTCCCGCTATCACGCAAAACGAACGACGACAGCCGCCGCAACCACAACCACCCGACCTATATAAAGTGAGGACAGCAATAAGTAAACTTAACAAGTCTTACGGAAATGACGGCCTTCGTATCGAGCATTATACAGAAGGCGGGGATGTGTTGGCAAGTAACATTCACCAACTCATAATCAACATTTACAGAGGCCAACTAGTATGTCATAATATGTAAACGCCTGAAACCGTTTACCAACAACCTAATCGGCCCTTATCAGTGTTATTTTAGACCAGGAAAGTCCATTACTATTAAAATCTTCACATTTCGACAGATCCTGGAAATAACCTAAGAAGACCAAATCGATACCCACAATCTATTCATTGATTTCAAATTCGCATACGACAGCATTTATAGAGACGAACTATACAGAGCCATGTCTAGTTTTGGAATACCGCCCAAACTCTTCGGGCAGTGCAGAATGACGATGAAGATTTCTTGCTGCTCCATTAGGGTCGGAAACGGTATTAAACCAAACATTTAACACCAAAAAAATGATTTAGGCATGTCAACGCACTGTCATGTTACTTCTTCAATCTCATTCTTGAGAGATTTGTGCAAAACTCCCGAGCCAACACCAGAGACACAATCTTCCATAAATCTGTGCAACTACTGCTAGCATACTGCGAAGATATTGGCATCTTTAGAGAAGGAAGTGGCAAAAATGGGTTTAGCAGAAATGAGGATAAAACTAAGCTGTTAACACGAAATGACAAACAATATCGACGAATTGGACAGAACATTACCAGATATAACTTTGAGGTCTCGTCAGAAATCAAACGAAGAATTACTCTTGTCAACGGCTGCTTCGTATGACAAACAAGATAATTTAGTAGTAAGGAGTTCCTATACAAGACCTTGATAATCCCAGTCAGGCTCTACGGCGCTTGAGGATGGACTGTATCAAAGGCGGATGAACAAATCCGAGGTCGTTTTGAGAGAAAAATTCTTCTAAAAATCTTCGATCCTGTTTGCGTTGATGGGCAATGGAGACGAAGATTTAACCAGAAACTATACGAGCTGGCCAGTGATATACCTCGCCTTCAGTGACGCACACAAGTAGAAACCGACTCCAACCAACTTGAAGAGATCAGCTGGGTGGCAAAGAGGTAATAACCGGGCTAATTAAATAGACATGTTGATTGTGGTCCAGGTCACTTCCGGACTGTAACGCCACTTAAGCAAGTTCGTGGGTCACAGACAACGCAAAAAACACACCGCTGGATCCAGTGGCATAGATAACCGCTAATAGATGATTTTTCAAACCCCTTTAAGGATTTCAATTGGGACGCTACAATACGCTTATGTAGAAATTGGTACTGCACGAGCTTCTGAATCTATTACACATATTGGACTTTACAGAACACCAGTATCTGACTACACAAAATATTATTCCAACCAGGTCCTATACAACGGGGCCAACATAAACAGGATAGACAACTGGTGAAACTCATTCGGTTTCACGCGGCAAGAGCGATGACCTCGAGCAATAGTCTCATCTTTGGGGCCTTCTACTCCATTGATGAATATTTTGAAAGTGCGCGTTTAAGCGGCTTTATTCCGCCTGAAGCTTTCCTATTTTTGGATAGTCGAGGGCTGATACAGGACTGATCGGCGGTTCCGCTAATCTACCACGTCTTCCGACGAACTGTGGATAGACTGCTCCTGTACGACCGAGACGTAGTCGCTCAGGGCGGAGGAGAGCGCCTGCGGTTCAGCAGGAGTGTGTCCAATTGGGACCGTCGGAGTAGATGGCAACAGGACAACCATTTGTGGTGGCTGCAAGTTTAGTTAAATATAGTTGACTTTCATTTTGAAGTATTGCCGACTTGCATAGTTCTAAGGTTTAAGTTAAGGCTATGTTAGTGAAAACAGTCGTGGTGGCACAATAACAAAAAAAAAAATAACAAAAAAAATGCTTGCTGTGGTTTTTCTAGTTTTTAAGTTATTCTTAAGTAGTTTTAATTAGTTTCTAAGTAGTTTTAGTTAGTTCATAAGTAGTTTTAATTAGTTAGTAAGTTTAAATAAAATTATAAAAAACTAGTGGTGGGTGCACGACTGGGTCACAGCGAGTTGGGCGTTAGATCAAATAATGCGCATTATGATTATTAATGCTAAAAATTATAAAAAAATGTCGAAATGTGATTATACGAAGGTTTACTCCGAAATTTGAAGGAATCGGTGTCTATGTGAAAAATTATTATTTTTCGTTATAGGCTAAAACTGAAAATTTCGTTAAGTGATAGTTGGGCTAAAACTAATTATGTGGAATTGTTTAAAACTATTATAGTAGTATATATAAAAAATTTCATTCAATTTGACAGAGTAGTTTGCGAGAAATTCACAATTTTCTTTATATGGCCTGAATGACAAAATCCTTTATATGGACTTTCTCGAAAAAACTGGGTATGCAGTTTTGTTGGAACTAATATGCTTATAGTATATATAAAGTTTAATCAAAATCGTTAGAGCCGTTTTCGAGAAAATTGAGGTTATGTGTAATTGTTATATGGTAGGTACCGTTATTAACATGGCTAAAAGCAAACAAAAAATGGCCTAGAAGTTTGAAGAAAATCGGTCTAGTCGTTTAGGCTGGGGAGACCATTACGGACAGACGGACCGACGGACCGACGGACGGAATTCCAAAAACCACTTTTTTAGGCTCCGCTATCATAGTAATATTAGAATCAATCAAAATCTCGAGGTCGAAAATTTTCACGAAAACAATATCTTTCTCTTTGTAAGAGAATGTTAAAAATAAAACAAAAATGCTTGCTGTGGTTGTTCTAGTTTTTTAAGTAGTTTTAATTAGTTTCTAAGTAGTTTTAGTTAGTTCATAATTAGTAAGTAAGTTTAAATAAAATTATAAAAAAAAGATACAAAACCAAGTCCGTCCCGGCAAATCCTGCTCCAAAACCGATGGGTGTTATATGAAATGTCTACTGCGTGAGGAGTGCATTGTGACTGTTATGCTCCAACTTTAAGTCGGTCTTTTGGTTTCGTTATAGAGTTTGAGTTTTGAAAAGTGAGCACTATTACAAGAAATCTCCAAAATTTCGTAGCCGAATATGGCCGAAATTGCCAAAGACGATATCCATAAGACTAACTATACCAAAACGAAAGAGGCATTCAATCGATCATTCCTAGATAATGTGCACAACCAACTTTATTGCAAAGGATGCTATCCATGTTGGCCAAAGGGCTTCATATATTATTTAGCAGACATGGTGGACAAATTGAAGGAGAAAACGGGTGCATGTTTTTAATAATAAAAATGTTTTATCTAACAATAGAAGGGTAACCAAGGCTATAGTGAAAAGGTGTTACAATAAAACCTTACAGCAGATAGCAGTTCTGATTTATGGTAGGGTACCTAAATCTCAGTCATAACTCTTTTATAATCGCATTATCAGGATGCATATATTTCACCAGGAAAGGTGGATCTGAAACATCTTCATTGACACTGATCAGCTTGGAGAAGTAGCGGTTTTAACATGTTCGCGGACAAGACGGCGCATATGCCGTCTTTGGTTAAGGAAAGTAACGGGTCATGTCGGCATTGCCGTCAAAGAATTTTAGGTGTGTTATGACAAGACGGTATACCCCGACTAGAAATACATTATTTTTCCATACTCCGGCATTTTTTTGTCCTACCGGAGTATAATTTTCACTTCACTGTAACCTGCGGAATCATTCTTATCTTCTTACAAAACCTGCACAAACTTGTTGGGTTTCGCACGATCAAGCCGGTATATGCCGTCAGTTTTCAGTGCATTTAGTTTGGAGTGTCATCAGCGAACAGTCGCATTTCAGCGCTCTTATAGAAATAGTGCAAAATAAGGAAAATTATGCATATATCATCGAATTAAATATTTAATAAAAAAATATCTTTCACATATTTATGTACATAGCTTGAATATGGACCGTTACAGTAAAAAAAGGAGCAAATTTTGAAGCTATTCAATGAAATTTTAGAAGATTTCAATGATGACTCTAAACATGATCCATTTAGCGATGATGTTACATTCGGCGACGATCCTGATTATCAACCGGAACAGGTTGATTTAATAGAAGACTCAAAGACTTCACCAGAGGCAAGCCTGCAAGTAATTCGCGATGACCAAGTTATTGGAGATGACCAGCACAATATTGAGGCAGAACCTGGAGATGAAATCATTCAAGATTATCCTGAAGGATCTGATAGCGATAGATTTTCTGAATTAGACTCGGAAGACGAGGGATCGGGATGTACTTCGGAAAACGAATTAGATGGCGAATGGTTTAAAAATACCAAGGAAATACCTCAGTTCAATTTCGATGCTGGGATTAGTGGTATAAACTTGAACGGAATATGTACTCCCCTTGACGTATTGCACCAAATATTTGGATCGAACATAGTTGACAAAATTGTGATCTCGACAAATGCTTATGGAGAAGAACTTTGCTCAAGATATGATCGTAAAACCAGACATGCACGTTTTGCTGTTTTCAAGCCAACGCATTCCGAAGAGATGTTTAAGTCCCTTGGGCTTTGCTTACTTTAATCGCAAGTCAAATCGCCAAAGATTCCTGATCTCTATTCCAATGACCCGTTATATTAACATCAAATATTTCGGTATACAATGAGGAAGATGATGAAACTAAATTGAGGAAAATCCAACCGTTGATGAAGGAACATAATGCGCTGGATGAATCTCTCTTTTTGTTCAGAGGACGACTTAATTTCAGGCAGTAGATTAAAGGAAAGAAAGCGAGATATGGGATAAGACTTTACGAACTTATAGCGAGTGCCGGGAAATCAATCAACAACAAATCTTCTAAAATTGGCGATTGGCAGCGAGGATTCCACATCCTTATACTGCTCAGATGGATGAGTTTGGGCTGTATACCAAAATTAGACATGTTTCGGTATAATTCGTCTCTATAAATGCTGTCGTATGCGGCTTTGAAATCAATGGGTGGTAGTTGTTAACTTGGACTTCATGGGTTTTTTTCCAGATCTGCCACGGTGTGAAGATTTAAACAGCGCCCATAGTTTTTTTGAGAATCTGCCAGCACTGTTTAAAAGTCCATAGTCATTCTTGTCCAATTTGCCTCTGCTCGGAAAGGAGGATGTGACTGGTTGCGAAAAATCCAAGTTGGGGATGTGATATTGGAGTTTTATATAATTTCTTGGGATCTGCGCATGCCCAGAGTGACACAGGATCCAGCTTCTCGCTTTGCAGATTCTCAAGACACTGATTGCAGTTGACAGCTCATTCATTCATGTATATAGATTCAGAGGCATCAGATTTAGGATCACCTCCAAACCAGCGGTTGGGTAGCTCTTATTGCCCCCATACATGCTAGTCCTTGATTTTTAATCATTTACTCCACTGCTACTGCTTTGTTCGTGGCTTGACACTAGACTGAACAACCATATGTGAGTAATCGGAACCACCCAAACTTTACTCATCTCGACCTCCTTTCACTGATAAATGAAAGGAACACGTCGGGGCCTAGGAGAAGAATGCTAGCTTACATAATCTAACAGATCTGTAATTATTTTATAATTCGTCAATCCGCATTTGGCAATCCTACAATAACGGAATATTTTGGACAGTGATTATGACCTAAATCAAATTGATCCTGCTCTCCTTTATCAACCGAAATTATTCATAAACCGTCCATATACCACCCGTGTTCGTCATCATCAACAGAACAAGAAAACAAATCCCTGCTCATCTGTTTTTCTTAACCAGGTGCCGTCTAGAACACTCACTTTTGTACATCTGTACTTGTTCATGTACATTACCATTGTAAAACGCATTGCATAAGCATAGGGATTCAACGCATCGTCCTTAACACACATACACAGGCTGTGATATTTCTTTTTCCGAGACATCTTGGCGCGCCAAAAGTCACTCTTCTCTCTGAATGCAGGTTTTGCCACACTCTACCGTCTGATACCTAGAATCCGAAAGAATACTTCCATCTCCCTTTGCCGGCACCTTCTTTTTCCATAGAAAAACAAGACGACACCAAACAAGATGATGATGAAGCACAACACCCTACACAAAGAAAGGGAAATAATGTCCTCCATTCAGAGTCGCACATAACCGTGCCTATAGGGAACATTAAAGGTGAATCCGCTCATTGTGCGCATTGTATAGCTGGTAGCCTTTTATGTCAAAGTTAATGTCCACCAAACACAGAAAAAAAAACGAATCTCGACACAAACGTATCTAAACAGAATGTTTGATTGCGTGTCGGACAATCGGATACGGTTGGGGATGGGGTGACATCGTGCGGAGTGCGCGTCCGTTTCGATTTCATGTCCATTCTGTGCAATCAAAACGGTGGACTCACCTCTGTCGGTGTTTGTTCCTCGGGTTGTCGTTACAATTAACATCTAGCACACAATCAGAAGCTAACAACAGAACTCAACTCAAATGTGTGTATGGGTGAGTGTATCTGAAAAAGTATCTTGTCGTTGAAACAAGTTCCTCCGAAGATTTATTCGGCATTATGCCGGTTAATAAATATAACTTTTATGACACCTGACAAAATACGTATGCAACTGGGTCTTTATTAGGCATGAGTAATGGCCTTTGGGTCTTTATTACGTTGCCCCCGGGATTTCTTGGATTCGAGCATCCGACTTTGTTTCTGTTCACGTCTTACGTGCCCCAGTACAAAGACGCATCTCTGGGTTATCACCATGGGAGGCTCTTTTTTTGTTCTTTTGGACCATTAGATGAGTTCCACCTTTATTCTGGCCATGGTCAAGCCTGATGCGCTTGATATACATATGCACATGCGTGCATTCCGATGCACATCCATCAAACGAGGTTCGGTCATAAACAATAAATCCGTAGAGCAGATTAAGTTGCAGTGGCGGAACGAATAGGATTCAAATTTGGTAGCCATTTTTGTTTTATGTCACTTTATTGTAATGGAAAGTATACCTAATGTTATGGGGGCTGTAAAGTGATAGATATGTTCACATTTGTGATATAAACTAGTCAAGTCAACAGGTTTTTACTCATCGATTTGGTCGTGTGGTGATTGATCTGTTGGATGGTACTCTAGCGGACTACCGTGAAAAAGGTTTGAATAGAAATTCCGATGGAGTTACTCATAAACGAGTATTTGGGAGGAATTTCGGGAAGACAATGGTACACTTTGGGAGGATAGTGTTAATCACATTTCGAACAAATTTTGGGTGAATCATGCAATCATGAGATCAATGTGGAATTTTATACATATGGAGTGCATTGTCAAGATATAAAGCATCTATTGCGATGCCATCATTTTTTCAGGAACCATTTAGGCCATTTTGATGTCTTTTGAACATTGCAAATTTAAGGTGTCTCATGTTAGCTGCGTTCTTATGTTAGCGTCATATTAACACCCATGTTCGCCAAATGAGTTCTGCCTACAGAATACAGTCGATCTCTTACTATTTCTTGATGAAAGGTGCATATAGTTGGAATCAACTGACTAACTGGCAAGAACAAATCCTGAACAGATTACAATAAGGCAGATCAAGGATTGAAATCACCGCTTTACAACCTTAAACTTGAAGTGTAGTACAAGTTCACTGAATACCTGTGAAATTTCAGAATCTTTAGCCAGAATATGACAAAAACTGTTAGTAGTGGCTAACATCCAAGGAAACCGTATAATGCAAATAAATCTTGAACGAGGGGCACCCAGTTTCATACCGAACTTCGAACTTCGGTCTAATAAAGGGATTATAGACATAATCTCTCCAAATGGGCAGTCAGTTGCAATATGTGAGTCAACCCCCACAAGACTGAACTGGTGCTGTACACTAGGAAATATAAAATTCCTCACATTGAACCTCCGTCACTAAACGGACTAGCCTTCTTAGACAAAGCTAAATACCTGGGACTTATTTTTGACAGGAAGCTTAACTGAAAGACGAACAAAACAGAAAGAGTTAAGAATGCTACAGTTGCACTTTATTCATGCAAGAGAGCCATATGCACGAAATGGGGAATGCAACCTCGTATCACACACTAGCTCTATAATCTCGGTTATAAGACCGATACTTCTCTATTGAGTAGTAGTAGTGTTGGAAAGCGCTATAGATAGCTATAAACAACAAACTAGCCAAGGTGCAAAGAACTGAGAGTCTGTGCATCGGTGGTGCACTTCGTAAAACACCCTTAGCAACACTAGACATTCTCTTTCACCTTCTACCCCTTGAAATCTTTGGCAAGTAAATGGCAGCTAACTCAGCCATCCGATTTAAAGCCATCTTGCAGTGGTACCTAATAAACAATTCTAAACGAGCACACAAATATTCCTGAAAACACCGATTGGATCCTTAAAAGGCTAAGCTTTGATAAGAGTTGTGGTCACGATCCCAGACAGATCGTCATGGGAAAGTAACGACTCGATCTATTTTTATTTTTATACCGATGACTCCAAAACAAATGATGGAGTGGGTGCTGGACGCTTGTGTTTTTTCCGACAGGCAAAACCTCAGCCTATCTTTCAGTCTCCCTGATCATTACAGCGTGTTCCAAGCGGAACTCATGGCTACCAAAGAAGCCTTATTTTGGCTAAAAGCGAATATAATATCTGCCAAGGATATAATCTCAGATAGCTAAGTGGCTATCAAATATCTAGAATCAGTCTCAACAAATTCAAAGACAACCCTAGATTGACGCTCATCTCTTCAAAAGATGTCAGAGCAGTTAACCATTCGCCTATGCTGGGTGCTTGGGCATAGTGACACTCCAGGGAACTGTAAGGCTGATGGACTTGTCAGGCATGTAAATAAATTGCACCCGACACGGGTGCACTTGATATACTCGTAGCTAAGAGCAAAAGTTTACTGGCACTGCATGCTAACAGCAAATCAAATCCCAGATGGGGTCCTGGTATTTGACACGTTGTACCAGGACCCCATAACCAAACCGCTCTAACCTAATAGGAGGAATTTAACTGGCGTTGTTTTTCTTATCATAAGTAAGACCAGTTTGATTATAAAAGTATTGAAGGACGACAATCTGAACATGTATCAAGAAGACAAAACATATCGAAGTCAACCCAGACAGTAAGCTTCTATGGACCAAACAAGAGACGAATGAACCCAATCACTGTCAGCCTTCTGGCAATGATTCAGGGCATATCCTATGCAGATATACGTCACAATGTTAAGGAATTCTTGCTAATTTTCAAGGCACTGTCGGGAATACCTCTGTTGCCTGCGATAGCAATTCCTCTTTCACTTTGATGACTTCGTCATGAGTTGATCAATCAAAACCAATTTCCGATTAAGAATTCGAACAACAACGAAGATTATAGTATGACCCCTGTTTTGTTCAGGTGGCTTTTAAAACACTGGGTCCCGAGCTTCCAATGGGAAGCATTGATGTGATTCATGGAGATGGATATTCATGAGTCTTTAGATACAGACAGTCTTTAGATACAGACAGCCTCCTTATTTAATGGGTTCCCAAACCGGTGAAGTTCTCTGCCTGAGACAAGGCAGCCACCATCTTCGATCCTGACCTGATTACTTACAATCGTTTTGTCCAACCACATGGTATCCGCTGGATGGAGATTCATGAGTCTAAAGTGATAGGAAACCTAATTACTCAATGGGTCTTCCGGTGAGGTGTTTTGTCTTCCATCACATTTGATCCTGGACAGATTGCTTCCAGTCGATAAGTCCAACGATGTGGCATCCGCTATAGCTTGATCCTTGATCGAAGGTTTGGTCTTCCTTATATTCTCGAACCTGAAGGCTTGGATTCAATATTTTCCTTGCCAATGTAGTCATGTTCGACGTTTTCTATTTTTATGGTACGGCTACCCGTTGTGTCTTCTCCTCCACCTAAAATTCGGCGAAGAATCTTTCCGCCGAAGTTACCTACTATAGTCTGTACCAAATCAGTTGGCCAACGGTTGATTCCGCAGAGAGAGGATTTAAGAGAAATTTAAGATATTTTAAAATAAATTTTAAGAGACCTGCGCAGTAGAATGGCCAACTGATTTGGTACGGACTATACGGACTATACATGCTCCGCTTTCTTGTTATTGATCGAGTAGGGCAAGTATTTAGGTTAGGATAGGTTAGGTTGGTGGGTGATTAGGCAGACGGTGTGTGTCTTCCCTCATCGCACTCAGGTCAATATAGACCCATTGTGATGTCCGTTGGGGGTCCACTTGTGTGGTTGGTTCATTCATTGCCCCGTTACTGTTCATTGTTGTTAGCCTCTTTCCAGCCATCCAGATGTTGTTGCAAACCTGAAAAGATTAGGGAGATGGATTTCGGATAGATCCGTGAGGTCATGGAAAAAGTATTTTCCTAAGGTTCTCATTCTTAATTGGCTGAGGCCTGGGCAGTGGCACAGAAAGTGGAGGGTATCCTCGTGTATTTCTTCATCACCGCAGCAGCCTCTACAGAGGACATCATCTATGAGATGCATTTTCAGTTTGTGTCTTTTTAGTAAGTTGTTTCCAGTAAGAATCCCAACTAAAGTCGAAACAGATTTCCTGTTTCTTCGAAGTAGTTTATGGGTTCTGGTTTTGTCATACTCAGGCCACATGCTTTTGGAAGTTTCATAGGTGGGAAGGGAGTTCCACCTGTTTTTGGCAGTGATCAGTGTTTTCTGTCCCACCCGAGATTTGAGGTCACATAGTGGTGGTGGTTTGACAGTTCGTCAGCAATTTCATTGCCCTTTATGCCTCTGTGTCCGGGGACCCAGAAGGGCTTAACATTATGTTGGACGCCAAGAACCTTTAGCTCTTCACGACAACGTTTCACAAGCCGAGAATTTATTTCGACAGCAGAGATAGCTTCTAAGAGCAAGTATTTGGACATTCCAGTTGATCAACTGTCTTTTCGATTTTGCAACTTGATGACAGGCACCAACGATATTAATATCGCCTCCATATAACAACAGCTGGATAGATTTGTAAAAGATCGTGCCTTGCTTGCTTACCCACTATCTGTTCCAGCATGAGATGGATGAAATCGCATGAGGTGAACGGTGTTTCGCGTGCCTTTTGGTGTTAGCCTACACAAATCTATTAATTCTGATGGAATCTGGAATCGCTTCATCAATCTACAGTCCTCCAGGCCTTAACGTCGATTAAAAGTTGATGGGTCTTGACCCGTATTTAGCTTGGTGTGAAATTTGGTCTTTTGTCGATCTGACAGGCCAAAATCCACACTGGTGTATTGTGTTGAAGGCTATATGTCTTGGTAGTTGGAGCGATACTTGGTATCTTGTACATGGGACATTCGAAGCTGATATTCCAGTCATTGGACATGCCTTCGTCTATCCCGACTTTTTGTTTGGTGTATGTACACTTCCATGGCATGATGTATTGGAAGAGTTCAACTGGTAATCCATCAGAACTGGATGACTTGCTGTTCTTTAGCTTTTTTTATGGCTCGGTAGACTTCTTTAATGGTAGGGAGTATTACATGTTGGTTTCTTGTCCTATCAGTCTTCTGAGATTACAGCTGCTGCAAATGCTGTCTGAATCCATCCATAATTTCCTGTGCATCTATGAGTGGATTAATATTGTAGTTTCGTAGGGTATATGTTCCTACTTTAGAGCAAGCAGTCAATTTCTAATATTTAACTAAGATTTTAAGATTTTCTAAGATTTAACTAATTCTCCCTAGACTGTTCGAACTCCCAAAGCTGGGAGGCAGCGTGTTTTCCTCTTCTCCTGGTTCGATACTCCTTCCTCGCAACGAGGTTTTTTCGGTGTATCGCCTTTATATGAGATGTATCGCCTACATAATGTCACCTCATTTTTGATTTGCAAATTTTATCAAGGCTGGGAGCCTTGTCTATACTGGGTTTACAGGGTGTAGTTGCGTGTGCACTTATAAGGCTAATGTTGCTTGATGTTACTATGATGCGGATCACAGGCAGGCGATCAGTAACTGGATCCAACTCAATTTCTCGTGTTCTGAGTCCTATCCCCACAAAGAATTCGCAGATTCCAATATCAGCAGATATTGGTGGAAGTTGTTATAAATTGTCGCGTATTTTTTATTTTGCATTCCGGATCTTGCAATCCAGATATTTGTTGAATCGCAGTAATGTCGATCCTGTACCACTCGGGACAGATTAAACTTTTTGAGTAGCACCCGGAATATATACCGTGTGTAAGTTCTGAAGTGGAAGGAACTCCGAAAACTGTTTGAGCACAATAAAATCCTTGTGAGTGAATGCTTCATAAACCTACGTGAAGATCTTGTGATCGTGATGAATAAGATGAAAGTCCTCACCGCACCTTCTCCGTCATTTTCGCAACTGATGATGATATTATCGGACTTTTTCTTAGGAATAACAAGGTCCATTCCAACTGTTTAGCTGAGATTAACATTGCAGCGCCAATATCAAATGACGAAAAGCAGACAGAAAGGTCGGTAATGAAATCTCTGCGATAGAATGCTAAAGGCGATAGAAAGCAACACCAAATGGATGATGGATGTTCAAACTGTTGCTGAACATGAAATTAAAAACAGAATTGAAGGTAAAGTAATATTAAACAACTCCCCCTGTGACACGGAAGCTTCTGGGAATACCTCCGAAGATATAGGATTACAGGTGAAACTTAAAATCAATTGTGACGAAAAATTCAAAAACGTAGATTACATGATCCTTGAATGCGAACAGTATGAAGGTGGGAGAAATGCCTTAGAAAGAGAAGTAGGCAGTTCAGTTACCCCACAAAGTCCCATCTCTTTCGCATGTTATCCAGAATGGAGCATAGGACAACGCAAACAGAGTTATTTTCAAACCTGCGATGGGAAAACCAAACGAGAGCACAATGAGATGGAAACCCTGAACTAAAGGGTCCGCCAAATAACTTTTTTTTTTTGAAAATGCTATAAAAAAAAACTGCTGAATATTTTCTCAAATTTCTTTTTTATTTGAAAGTACAATCCTTCCGGTTAATAATGGAAAATAATTTCATTCAAATGGCTGCCTCGGCTGGCCATGCAGAAGATCGGTCCAATTTTTAAGCACATTATTCATTGTGTGCAGCTGTATTTCACCAATGGCTTCACGAATATTGTCCTTTAAAGCGTCATAATACTTATCTCTTACGGCACCCCACAAATAATAGTCCAGCGGTGTCAAATCGCAGCTCCGAGGTGGCCAAACGACATCAGCTCTGCGGCTGATAATGCGATCTTCAAAAACAGGGCGCAAAACATCGAGTGTAGATTCGAATGTGTGGCACGTAGCGCCGTCCTGTTGAAACCAAATGTTGCCAATATCCTCCTTTTCAATTTTTGTGAACAAAAATTCGTTCAACATGGCCCGATAACGATCGCCATTGACTGTAACGGCCACTCCTTGCTCTTTTTCGAAGAAAAATGGCCCAATTATGCCTCTGGACCAAAATCCGCACCAAACAGTGACTAGTTTTGGGTGTATCGGCTTTTCAATGTATGCGTGCGGGTTTTCTGTGCCCCAAATGCGACAATTTTGCTTGTTTACATACCCGCCAAGATCAAAATGAGCTTCATCTGAAAAGATGATTTTTTTTGGCAAAATCGGCATCTTCTCTAAGTCGATCGCAGGCGCACTTAGCGATCGCAGGCCCACTGAACCAATTGGACTTTGTATGGCGTCATACCAAAGTCTTTATGCAAAATTCGTCTCAATGATGTCTCCGAAATGTTCAATTGTTGAGAACGACGGTGAATTGATGTTGATGGCGCTTCACGCACACTTTCTGCCACAGCAGCAATATTCTCGGGTGTACGCACTGTTTTTGGCATTTCACGCTTTGGTTTATCGATGAGGATGCCAGTTTCTTTCATTTTTTTCACAAGATAACGAACATACGGAGCTGACGGTGCTTCTCTTCTTCCAAAATCCGTACGCAACTTTCGCACACATTCTGCAACATTACCATGCTTTTCAAAGTAATGTTGCAATATTTCCCAGCGTTTTTCAAGCGTATACACAACTATATTCTTTCAGCGGAAGGACAAAACTAATTATCTGTCAAATCAGACATGAGCTAAGTGTTACCATTCACGGAATAAGCACTCGTTGAAAAAAACGTGTTATAAGAGGGAAAAGATGTATTTTGTCGAAACATGCCGCTATAAAGGAAAGCCATGACGAATGGTATAGTCAGTGTTACAGAACATATTATGGGACAGTTAAACATGCTTAAGCATGGAGTTTGAAATAACACTTAGTACGCATTGTGAATCCTCCTAATGGATTTCATCCTAGTGGCATTCGAAAGTTGGACAACTAAGCGACGGGTTCCTAGTTCAATGTGTTTTGTCCACTACTCCACATCTTCCGATAATCTGACAAACTAGAAAGACAACTACCACTAGAAGCTGCTCACATTTGCTGTAGGGAATGGTGATTGGAGGCCCCATTTATTGTGGCAGAAATACCACTTTGCACACACAAATGAATGGGAAAGCTAGGTTTGAGGATCAGCATGGATCGTAAGTGCTAGATATTAAAAAAGAAAGAGAACTGTCCCTAGAAGCTGCTCATATTTGCTGTAGGGAATCGGTGATTGGAGGCCCCATTTATGGTGGCAAAAATATCACTTTGCACACACAAATGAATGGGAAAGCTAGGTTTGAGGATCTCTATGAAGCGTTTATGCTAGATATTTTTGCTCAGAGCCCGGGTTTTAAAATATAAATAAGCACCTACATTTGATTGGCCTCATTGAAGACGACTTCCGAAATCGGAATACTTTTTTGAGGTCGTTTTTGGAAAATATCAGGAGGGTTATTGTAGAAAAAAATGTATAAAACGATTTTTGGAAGCGACGGTCATATGAAACGACGGATCGTTTATATCGATATTAAACACTCGCCTAAAAAAATATGGAGGACACATCTGTGTATACAAAAATATTAGTACTACTACTACCTTACTTTTAATAAATAAGTGCCTACATGATTATGAAGACTGAGGATTTACATGGGTCGATTTAAGATTTCTAGTGAAAGACTGTACGCTGTCTATTTATTTACAACCTCCGATCATTACTCAGACCTTAAAGTTTGACATTGAATTCTCTTCTCAAGAGCGGTCCGAGTAGTGCCCAGATACCTACATTAAAAAACATAATTCAATCTGTTTAGTATACCTAATAGTTTTACCTCTATGAATATTCGCAGATATAATACGTCACAAATGAGATTTAGTTTAGAATCCAATCAATAATCCCTTCTTCGCAGAAATGGAACACAAAAGAATAAGTTCGAGCACTATACTTTAAAAGCAAGTTGAATTGACTCAATAGCCTCTCAGAGTTAATAAATTAATATGTTCCACAGAAGTCCAGCACCGCCCTCTACCAACTAAATGTCAACGCTGCTCTTGTCCATCCATTGTATCCATATCCAACATTCAAGATCCATACGAGTACCTACTATAGAAAACGTCGCCAGACTGTCTGCAATACAATGCAAACCGAAACACCTGATTCCTGGGCACATGCTGATTATTTCGTTCAAAAAGGGATGCAAAAACTATTCAAATAAGTACTCAATCAAAGACCAAAGGTCCTTTTATCCTTCTATCCACAATGCCCGCCTCCGACTAGGCAAAACAATGCCATGCAACACCACAGTACCGCACCAAGGGAATGAAAATGAAAATGCCAATAGAATTGGTTTCTAATAAGGCAAGGGACAGGTGTCCTGTTTTTCCATCCTCATTGTTATTCCTTCGTCGTATTATTATTTTTTTTTTGCAAAAGGTACTCACTTTTGGCACACTGCAGAATGCGTCTGCTTTTGCGTCTGCGCTGCTGTCAGAATGCTTCTTTAAACAAAACATCGTCATTATGAAGCTGGAGAGGACGTGCTCTATAGAAAACTATTTTTAGCATCTCCCTCCTTGTAGGTACTCGTAAACTCGTATACATGACAGGTCTACAAGACAAGACATCTGTCCAATTGGTGATATACAATGTTGTTGTCGACTGCGTCAGCATATGTCTCAGCTCTCAACTAGAAATATCAATGTAGCTGCGCGCTGCCATAAAAATCTCATAATCGCTCATTTGGGGACGACTAAAGTCTGATATTCCGAATGACAAATAAGCGCGGTGTATCTTTTGCCTGCTCCTTACTCCAAAGGTGTGAAATAGTTGTGCATGTAGTTCCCAAATATGAACGCGAACACGATCTGGGTGAAGGTCCCACGAGATCGCTTCTTAGATACAAAAAAAAAATTTGTCAAAGATAAAAATACAATTTTACCCAGGGAATCGAAGACGCATATCTACCTCAGGAAAATGCACTGTGCGTTCTATCGCTATCTACCGGATTAGCGGGGGCAGTAAAATTGATAACCAGTGGTTTTGTTCGTCTGTGTCCGTTTTCAATTTTATCCTAAAACGATAAGACACGTTGAGGTTTCCTTATCGGGCGGTTATTCTCAAAATGTCAACATTCGATTGGCATCATGGACAGACGATGGAAAAAAAACCGCGCCATGAGACCTGCTGCACTGAGACAGTGATTAGTCCTTTTTTTATGGGTTATTTATCAGCAAGGATAAGTGCACAACGACAGACAAAAAAATAGACAGCAAAAAATTCAACCTCAAACCAATAGATACACTAAAGCATGTTAAATATTTTCCCATGTCGATAAGGCAAACAGCCGCGGTGTTGATGATGCGCGATGCGGTTTTAACACGGGCACCTGAAACTCCTTGTTTGCTCTTACATCATGAGCAAACATCAACAAACACTGGCGTTGTGTTGTCGCTTGTCAAATTTGTGTATCCTGGTGTACAGAGAGTGTTTGGTGGTGTTGTCTTTGCGTGGATTGATTTGGGAATTTTTTTTCGTTTTTTTTTTTGTTCGTATCGTACAGGTGGCATGTTTTCAAAAAAATAAAGTCTTCATGGTGATTAGTCAATAATTGTAAGATGTGATATTCTGTTTGTGTTTACACAAGGGAGGTGCACTTCGAGAGATAGTGCACTGTTCAAGGTTAGGGTTGTATAAATATTAGACGCTAGATATGTTGGGATTTTTTTTTAAACAACTTTTTTAGGTGTACAGGTAGGTAGATATCAAGTGGTGCGATAGGGAATCGGTACGACAGGTCATGTTTTCAATCATATGGGTTATCGATGTGATGATATTATATACGCATGCTAATGGTTGAGACACAGATCGAAAGCAGAGATACAGTTTATTTCGGATAATAAAACACGCTAATAGGCACGAAATGTTGATTATAACAGGGTTGAGCACTTAGGGCCATTCGCATTAACGGGTTTATTCAACTAATCAGAAGTTAACTGACTGAAATTCACTAGGAAATGTAAAAATAATGAGCTAGTGAAATGCACTTTTAGATGCCAAGTCTCCCTTCCAGCTTCAACAACTTACTGTTTTCAACAGGCCTCATTTGGACTTGATTTGAAAAATCATCAGAATTGTATTAATTGAGAGAGACCCTCTAAACAGCGTTAATCTGTTACTGCTGTGTTGTTAATTTAATTAAAATAGTCAAAGACAATCATATTATTGCTATCTTAGGGCTGTGCTTGGCATGCTTGCGGCACTGCACGGATTAACTCGCCGGATTGGGGAGGTCTTTGCCCTCATCATCCTCTTGATATAAGACACCGGTGTCGGCTTGAAGCATCACTTTGTATCACGAAAGGTTTCTTAAAATTCGGTTGTGTCAAAACAGTTCAGATGTTAGTGCATTCTTTAACTTTTGAAAGGATTCAATTGCATTATCCGTTAGCGTGAAGCTCTTAGACTTCCGGAGGCAATCTGTCAAGGAATAATATGATTGATAGCAGCAAGGTCAGAAAAGTTTGAGATAAATTGACGATACCATCCAGTCATGCCAAAAAATCTTCTTATCTGTCGTGGGGTTTTCGGCAGTGGAAAATTGGTTATGTCCTCAACCTTGGATGGATCCGTTTTTAAATAACCTTGTCATACAATGTAGCCCAAGTATTTGATCTCCTTCGGACAAAACTTGCTCTTGTCGACATTGATTGTGAGTTTAGCCTCAGTGAGACACTTAGCTACTTCTTTCAACAAGAAAAGTTACTCATCGTAAGTTGCCGAACACACTCACAGATCATCTAAATAAATGAAGACGTTCTCACGGAGGCGTGAAGGAATCACATGATCCATGAGCTGACTCATCCTTTGTGGGGCGTTGCATAACCCGAAAGGCATGACTGTAAAATGGTACAGAGGCCTACCGGGTACAGCAAATGCCGTCTTTTCTTTAGATGTCTCTTCAAGAGGGATTTGCAAAATGCATCTTTTAAGTCTGTTCCCGTAATGAAGTAAGTGTCCTTTAGCCTACTTAGTAATCCACCTATGTGTGGCAACGGATAAGCATCCTTTTTTGTCACGGTGTTTAATTTACGGGAATCAAGACAAAGTCTAACCTTTCCTGGTTTTCGAACTATAACGACAGGTGACAAGGACTGTTGCTTTCCTCTATGACACCGAGCACAGCCCTTAGATAGCAATAATCTGATTGTCTTTTGACAATTTTAATTCAATTAACAACACAGCAGTAACAAATCACAGAGGAATATTTCTCCTTAATATCCCCTACATGATACTTTGACAGAACCTGGAACAACACAAGATTTCCAAATCGATACCGATTACATAAAAGAATAAAAAATACAAATGCTTTGCGCAACAGACTGTTCAAGAACAAGAGTGTTGCTATTTCTTGAGTTTTTTTTTGTTATGTGCCTACTTCTTGCACTATAGCGAGACTTTCTGCTTTATGCCGAATCCGAATGGCTGAGTTGAGATAAGCTTTTCATGACAATTGATACAACCGGGATGAGAGCCAGTGAAAAAAAATGGAGGTGTTTCTGCGACTGGGACCTATTCAGATATTCAACGATTTTAGACGAATTTAGATTTATTTTTTAACACTATCAGATCTGTGTCGTAGCTTAATACAGTGCCGCTCACTTGAAAAGCACCCCCCTTTGCTGTGAGTTTTAAGCTTAATATCTTCAAAAATAATTATGGTAATGACTTGTTGTTTTTTCTAATGAAAGTTTATTAAATTCTGTAAATAAAACAGAAGGAATGGAATTCATATTTACAGTGGTAATTTTTTTTATAGATTTTGAAGCGATATGACTCAAAATATACACATCACATTTTGGCTCACTTGAATAGCACCCCCCCTCTATTATCAGTTTTCGTGTGGAAGCCAAATCAGGTGGTTATGCAAAAGTATTTTCTAATAATCATTTAAATAATTTAAGATAATTTTAGTTAAAATGGGTCGTGGCAAATCACTGACAGAGCACGAGAAAGCTAAAATCAAGGCTTACAGTGAGTGTGGCCTGTCTATTCACCAAATAGCCAAAAAAACTCAACGAAGCCGCAAAGTGATATCCACATTTTTACGGAACGAGTCCAACTATGGCAAAAACATGAAAGGACGAACAGTTAGTGCCGTTACCCCAGCTGGAAAAAGAGCAATTCTGCGGCTCGCGTCAAATTCGCACGACTCTGCAGCCAAAATAAGAGAAAAAAGTGGTGTTAAAGCAAGCGTGTCCAAAGTAAAGCGGATAATTTCGAAGGCTAAGCACTTAAAGCGATTGAAATTAAAGAAAATACCACCGCTTAACCCATATCGCAAAGAGCAACGCCTTAGTTTCTGCCGTGCTAACATGACATGGCGAGCAAGGAATGGTTCCGTGTTATTTTCTCCGACGAAAAAAAATTTAATTTAGAGGGTCCTGACGGTTTTAATTATTACTTTCATGATTTGCGGAAGGAGGAACATCAATTGGATCATTTGCACAGTCGAGTTGGCGGTGTTATGATTTGGGGAGCCATAACGTACTTTGGCACTTTGGAGTTGCAGTTCCTAACTCCTCGTATGAACGCTCAGTCCTACATTGGAGTACTAGAGAACGTTATCCCTTCCATTAATGGATTATTTGGTGACTTGCCGTGGAAATTGCAGCAGGATAACGCACCAATTCACAATGCCAGAGTGGTAAAACAATTTCTTGGGCAACAAAACATTTTATTGTTGGATTGGCCACCATACTCGCCAGAACTAAACATCATCGAAAATGTTTGGGGATGGCTTGCTCGGAAGGTGTACGAATCAGGGAAGCAATACTCCAATAAGGAGGAGCTAATAGCAGCAATTAGAAGTAGCTGGGCCTCCATTTCGCTGGATTACATCAAGAAATTGTATGATTCCCTACCTAACAGGATGTATAGGTTATTTATAACAAAGGCGGAAGCACCCGTTACTATTTTTTTTTTTAATTCAAATTCAATTCAAAATTTAATTCTTAATTGTTTTCCTAATAAATTTTTAAGTCCAACAGTGTGAAAACATTTTTAAATTATTTTTGTATGAGGGGGTGCTATTCAAGTGAGCCAAAATGTGATGTGTATATTTTCAGTCATATCGCTTCAAAATCTATAAAAAAAATTACCACTGTAAATATGAATACCATTCCTTCTGTTTTATTTACAGAATTTAATAAACTTTCATTAGAAAAAAAAAACAAGTCATTACCATAATTATTTTTGAAGATATTAAGCTTAAAACTCACAGCAAAGGGGGGTGCTATTCAAGTGAGCGGCACTGTACAAGCGCATCTGCGAGCAGAGATTTGCCACAGAATATAAAATGCATCCACGGGCTCATCATTTAGTGCATTTCTTAGTGGGACACAACAAAACACAGAAGTTAGTTTGACGTCACTAACAAAATCAATAAACGATGAAATTAGACTTTATTTTTGTATTATTAACAAAACAAACAAAAATAAACATACACTTATTACGACTCTAGAATACAATTACGCAAAGTGTTTTTTAAACTACTTTTACTAACATGCAGTTCAACTACATCGCTATTTTTATTGTAAACTCTACTCATGCGACTTATAGCCTCATGCATACCATAGTTGTATTTATGATTAGGTATATGTAAAATATTTAGTCTACGAAGGTTATAGGAACCTCCACGGGTATTAAAACCAATGGCACTTAAAAGATCAGGAGCATCTATTTGTCCTGATAATATTTGGTGTAAGAAGACCATGTCATTGTTAAGTCTACGTTGAGACAAAGGCAACAACTGCAGCAGTTTGATTCGACACCTATACGGAGGCAAATTGTGTACATCATCCCATGGAAGTCCTCTCAAAGCAAATCTTATAAATTTACGTTGGACTGCCTCAATTCTATTTGAATGAACGACATAGAAGGGTGTCCACACCTGTGAGGCATACTCCAAGTCTCCAAGTGAGGGCGAACTGGACAATTATATAACGAAAGGGTGACATAAGGGTCATTGAACTCTTTTGACCACCTTTTTATAAATCCCAACATAGAGTTGGATTTATACACAATAACGTTTATGTGTTTATTAAACTCCAATTTAGGATCAAAATAAACACCAAGATCTTTAAAACTGTCTACACGACAGAGAGTGTGCCCCGACAGAGTATAACTAAAATTGGACGGAATACGTTTTCGTGAAAATGACATATGCTGGCACTTAGTGGGGTTCAGATTCAAACCGTTTTTAAAACACCATGTTGTAAAGCTATTTAAATCAGTTTGAAGTAAAAGCGAATCGCTTAGATCTCCTACACATTTGAAAATTTTCATGTCATCAGCATATATCAGTATTTTGCTCTCTCGAATACAAGCTTTTGCATCGTTAATAGCAAGAATAAATAAGATAGGGCCTAAATGACTACCTTGGGGTACTCCAGATTGGGCAACAAAAGGGTTGGATTCAGAGCCTCTTAATTTTACCTGATAAGTTCTTAATGAGAGATATGCTTGAACCCAATTTATGAAACCCGAAGGGAAACCATAAACCTTAAGTTTAAAAATTATGACGTTATGTGATAACTGGTCAAAAGCTTTGGAAAAGTCAGTGTATATACAATCGACCTCTTTTTTATTTTCCAACCTATTGGAACAACGATGCATAAAAGTTAAGAGATTTGTGACAGTTGATCGATTTTTTACAAAGCCATGCTGCTCTTTACAGAAAATGTTTCGACACAGGAATACCAATTTATCACAAATAATATGTTCGAATAACTTAGGAATGCAAGAGAGTTTTGAAATAGGTCTGTAATTAGAGATGTCTCCTCGTTCACCTTTTTTAAAAACAGGTGTAATAAATGCATTTTCCCATTGAGTTGGGAATACTCCTGTTTTAAGGGAGCTTTCAAACATATACTTAAGGTATGGCAAAAGAGCATCTTTGCATTGCTTTACGACTATTGGTGGGATTCCATCGGGCCCAGCAGAATAATCATTATTTAATAAAGCGATATATTTAATTATTGTCTCATCGTCAAATGTGACGTTGCTGAAACTAACTTGTGACCAGTCATTGAGATAACTGAAATATTGTTCGTCTAAGACAAGAGGGGTATCAATAAATGATTTACTGAAATTCTCTGCGAATAATTTAGATAAAATAATAGAGCTCGATATTTTTGAATTATTGTAAGAGAAGTTGGCTGGATATCCATCCGTTTTTCTCTTCGAATTGACAAAACCCCAAAAGCGTTTTGGGTCACTTTTAAGAGCGTCATCCATATATAGCCATTATATAAACTATTTGACATCGCACAGAATTCCTTAAAATAATTCAAGTACTTATCATAGTCGTATAGATTCTGACTTTTAACAAAATTATTCCAGGCCCGGTTACGTATATTCCGAAGAGATTTAAGGTCTTTCGTGTACCGAGGATGCTGGATTTGAGCATTCTTAGAATGCTTGACTGGGATAGTTCTATCCATGCAATCTTTTATTAGAAGATAGAATTTGTTAACAGCTTCTTCTAAATTGGAGAGGCTGTCAATATTAACATTCGAAAGAATTATTTCTTCGGATAGCCTTTGAAAGTTCGCTTTCCGAAAGTCAAAAGAGTACGAACGATCATACGAGTCAGAATGTTCGTAAAGATGTCCGCCTATGTCAATAAAAATATCTAATGGAGGATGATTTTTGTCTACGTTAGTAATACTGGTACTAGATTCTAATAATGCAGTACTAACAGAGTCAGAAGAAAAACCGGAATCGAGAATTCGATTATTATGATTTTTTATACAGCTTGTTTGCTGTAAGTCAAATGATAAAATGTTATCAAGTAATGAAAGCGCTTGTTGTGCAGAGACTTCTGATGGTATAAAATGAGGTTCTCCTTCCATTTTGAAACATGGTTTTTAGTGATATATGCGAATCAAAAAAAAAAAATAAAAATTTTACTCTCCACGACTAAACCCAACGTTTGCTGGACAAAAGCTTTGGAAAAAACAGTAAAAAAGGGAATTGGAAAGTATAATACAAAAATATAAACCCCAATCTAGGTATTGATGAATTCGAATTGCCATAAAGTTTTTTTCGGAACTAAATCAAACCCAGTTGGTTTGGATGAAGCCGATCCGTCTTTTTTTTTAAAGCAATACACCCATAAATTTACTTACATAAGTAGCGCTACAGTCCGGAAAGAACCTGGGCTTCAGCCAACATTCCTCTCCAATTAGCTAACTGCTTCCAGTTGCACACTTCAACTTCATTGACGTCGGTTTCTACTTGTGAGCGCCACTTAAGGCGAGGCCCATCTCTACTGCGTAGATTGGTGTCTATTCGCTCTACATGTCCTAGCCATCCTAAACGTCCATTGCGGAGTATTTTTTATTAGGGGTATGTCGCTGTACAGCTCGTATAGTTCTTGGTTGAATTTTCTTCTCCGTAGCCCGTCAACGCAAACGGGACAGAAGAATTTTTCGAAGGATTTCTCTCAAAACGACCAAGGATTTGTTCATCCGCTTTTTATAAGGTCCATGTATATGAATTTTGCACAATCCTCTCAAGAATGAGATTAAAGTTCACATGACAGTGCATAGCCTTACCTAAATGCTTTTTTTTTATGACCCTGATCTAGCACCAATAATTCTCCATCGTCATCCTACACAGAAGGACGAGTTAAGGCGTTATACCAAATCCAGACATAGACATGGCTCTGCATATAGTTCGTCTCTATAAATGCTGTCATATGCGCCTTTGAAATCGATGAATAGGTGGTGGGTATCCATTCATATATTACGGCAGATAGGATCTTGTGGGTGATGTTGAGGAGTCTTATGCCTCCATAGTTGGCGCAGTTCAGAAAGTTTAATTTTTTATGAAGCGGGAAAACGATGCTGAGGTTCCATCAGTCAGGTATACTTTCATCCGCATAAAATTAGCTTATGAGTTTGTGACTGTTTTTTACCAAATCATCTTCGCCGACATTTTAAAGCTTGGCGGGAAAGCAGTCATGAGCATGCGCCAATTCAACAAAAAAGCCAAACAACTGGGATTTGGCTTAAAAGAAGGAACGTAGGCTCTACAAAAGAGCATCGGCTACCTAGTGTTGGTACCCAACACAAAACAATAAGAGGATCACCAAGAACTCAATTCACATTTCACCACATATCAACTTTATACAAAAACACCTAGTTTAGTTTTAATATAAAGCAAAATGTAAACACTGCACAATTGACACTTGTGGTAGATTGCATATCGGCATATTGAACTAGTCATCGAGTTATGTAAATAATAAAAAACAAATATCTCAGATGACTAGCTTGAATATGAACGACATTAAAACCGAACTCGAGCGCGAACGTTTACGAATTTTATTAAATTAATATTCGATGAAACCAATATCGAACCAAGCCGACCACGAGCAAATCAAAACAAAAACTAAGTGTCAAATATTCAATGGTAATTAGCACAATATAATGCGCTCTCTCTGTCTAACGCGATATCAATAAGAAGCAATCGGTTTTCCCCATAACCGATAGCAGTTAAAAGAATGATAAAGAGAAAGTGCATTGTATGATCATTGCCTCTAACCTTTACATTAAATAGGGGGCATTAATAGTTTAATGTAACACAAATACATGTAAACACAGTCAGTTCTCATGAAGCAAAAAACTATTGTAAATATGAATTCAAGTTCAAGGTTAAAGTTCACTAACCGGGAATGATAAGAAAAATGAAACATAGTATGTTAAAATTACAGTAGCGTTTGACGGCAAGGCTTCATGGGAACTAGTGTGAAGAAATTGCAATCACTTGCATATATACATTCTAACCGAAACCATCCCTAATAAAATTATAACGTAGTATAACGTCGAGTTTTTCTATCACGTATCTACAAACAAATAAAATCAAGCCCAAGACATCAACTTGGCAAAAATTATTTCTGAGTTCAACTCAACTAAACACAAAATAATACTAATTAATTAAAGTGATAGCGATAAAATT
The DNA here is from genome assembly GCA_932526625.1 of Rhingia campestris. Taxonomy (NCBI): domain Eukaryota; kingdom Metazoa; phylum Arthropoda; class Insecta; order Diptera; family Syrphidae; genus Rhingia; species Rhingia campestris. Next base: position 172,225,267 of record OW052182.1, read on the forward strand.
AAGTAGTCATGTCTAAACTGGCCAACTCTGTCGAAAGACAAGAACAAATTCTTAAAGAATTAACTGCGAATTTCACCTATTATCAAGAACAAATCGAAGCTCGCGAATCAAGGGGTTATGTGAACGTGGTTTTAACATACGTCGATGACACGTTTAAGTCTGCTAAGGGTTTACATAACACAATTTTTAGTAGTGCGGCGGATCCGCTAAAAGAAAAATATTTTGCAGATAAAAGATACACTAAAATTAAGAGTATATATTTTAAATTTAGTGGTACGGTACACGACGATATCGATAAATTATCACACGAGAACAGTGCAAATTTGGATGTATCGCATCTTAACATTACAAAATCTGCAGGATCGGATATTCCTCTTGCACGAAGTAATATCAAGACATTTTCTGACAAACCCGTAGACTGCGTTGAGTTCCAAAGCGTTTCTGAAAATGTATTAGATCGAAACAACGATCGGTCAGAAAGTCAGGAACTCCAGTGTCATGAAACATCAGAGGGTAAAAAACATGGAGAATCAATCTCGCATCATCCAATCGATAGCAATAGCCATGCATCGGCTTGGAAAATTACCGCTGATAGATTTCAAAACAGTTTAACATCAATTCGAAACTCTAACGAAAAATACATGGAGTTAAACATAGTTTCAAAACAACCGTTGCCATCCACATCATTTCCAGATGTAACTTCAATCAGTTATAATCTTAAAACAAATGATGAAAAGAAATTATATCGTTGTCGAATCTGCAATGGCGGACAAAGTTCACACTATTGCAAACACTTTTTAAGTATGAGTATCATTGTGCGTCAGGTAACGACCCAAAATCGCAGGTGCTCTAATTGGTTTTGTTACGACGAGGGCGCCAGCTGCTTAAAACGCATATTAACGCATCATACATCGCGTCATATTAATGTGCCTAACAAAAACAATAATGGAAACATCCAACAACTTGTAAAACATCAATACTGTCAACACATTTTTCCCAACATCTACATTGGGCAGAGTAAAGCTAATGATATCAATACATTAGCAAAAGAAAACCAAGTGGTCGGTTACTTCAAATCTGCAACAATTGAAATTATTGTTTGCACTCCCTACCATCACGTTCAAATGCAACGTCAAACAAACCAACACTACGATATCAAACCAAATATTATTGAAAATAGGAATTTTCACAAATTTTCCAATACGTCTTACAAGATTTCTACACAGCCAAATCAAACATCTTGTTCGCTATTTACCAATTTGAAATCGAACGCATTTTTACCTACTATACTGGTGGTAATTGACCCTGGTTTAAAGACGACAATGGCCATCGAGAATGGTGCTCACTTGCTTAAATTAAAAGAGCAAAACAAATCAACACAAGTCACATCAGGGTTGAGGCAGATTTCAACTGGCGTATTAGTATATAAAGTTGAATTCACAATTCATTCATTGATTATATCGATTATGTCACTTCTTGCCCGCTTCATGAAGGCTGTTGAATTCAAACAACTGACGTCAATCCTCCCTGTACACCAATGGAATACGAATGGTTGGGTCCACCTGAAGAATCGTGCAGCCGCCGAGCAAACACACTTAACTTTACTTCAGTTAAATATAGTAATACACTATATGATAAATAACAAAGCACATTGGAAACATTATTCGACATTCCGACGACTTAGTCGCAATGGACTTAGATGGCGAAGATTAGATTGTATGCTGAAAAATACATACACCACATCTTTACCAAAGAATAAAACGTCTGCAAGGCTAGCAAAATATCAACGTAGTAGACATCGTCATAAAAGAAGACAATCTTCAACTCTCAGCGTGGACTCTCTCTCGATTTACAAAACTACTTCCCGGTTCAAACAATCTCACGCGCGGCGCGGAAATAAATCATAAACCTACCCCTCGCGCCAGTGTCGGAACCCAAAAACGTTTATAACAAAAATCTACTTCCCCAAAAATACAAATAAACATTATAACCAGAATATGAACTAAAAATAAAACACAATCTAATGAACTTAAAGTAAAAACAACCCATCACATGCAGTCGTACCATCCACAGCCATTTCAGAACGGCTGAAAAATTATTTCTGAGTTCAACTCAACTCAGAACACCTAGTCATATGCAAGAAAGGAAATGTATATGTATTCAGAGCGCATTCCCAGAAACTTCTTAAAGGGCATAATGTCCAGAGAGTGAAAGGACAGTAAACCGTCCCACCTCTGGTCAGAGATGATGTTATGTTACGCTTCCACTCAGTATTGAAGAAATTATTGCAGCCATCAAAAAAACTGAAGAACCACAAGGTAGCCGTTTCTGATGGATTACCAGCTGAACTCTTCAAATACTTCAAATACTTGTAGGTGTTGCTTTGGAAGTGTGCATGCACCAAACCATTAAAAAAGTCTGGATGCATGAGAGCATGTCCGATGACTGGAATATCACCTTGTCGACAAGAAAAGTGATCCCTGTGTTCCACCAACTACCAAGGTATTTCCCTGCAAAATGTCGCAACCTAACCTAACGTACTGCACAAATGCCTTCTGACAAGACAGGTTCAGGAATGGACCAACGATGTTGAGACGCGTCGACTTATATCGACTTCACAGCCGCGTACAAAAGCATACATTGCCTGGAGTTATATAAAGCTATGACCGAATTAAGCTCGGAAGCATCTGAACTTTTCCAAAGATAAACCCGATTCCGACAAGAATCGGCACTTTCTTCAACAAATTCATCCAGTTTGGTCCGTACTATCGAGCCGTTGTTAAAGCATATAAGCTAGTTGATGAATAGGCTTTTACTAGAATTCGACATTGTATATGGCATGAACAAAATATCACTACTGATAGCAACAACTTTGAGGTATTTAAAGAGTTCATCTACCTCAAAGTCAATATCAACCCTACGAATGACGTCTTAGTGGAGATACAACAAAGATTTAAGGCCTTCCCAGAATGCATATATGTAGCTTGTATCTGGCATCGCTGTCAAAAGAGAAATACATTCCATGCATGAAGTTACCTTCTATTCAACTTCAAGCTACAGATTCACGAAGATACACATTGTGTAAGCGCTTACGAGTTGCCTTGTTTTTAGCTTTAGACTAAGATACAGATATGCATTCTGGGCGACCCTTTACTTTAGGAAACTGATGCTCATTTCGTATAGCAAAACATATGAGACCAAAACTTATAATTCAAAGGCTCTTTCTATCGGACCCAACTCCTTATAGTCCTACTATACTTCGCCGAGTGCTCTACAAAAAGCAGGAAAACGAAGCAATAATTAGTCACTTTTGATCGAAACATTCTCGAATTTTCGTTCCTATATGTGAGGGTGGCGAATAGAGGGGTAGATAGAACCACGAACTTTGTATGCGGTGTCAAGACTATAAAACCTAAAAGCAAATCGACAACAATAGCTCTACTACATTGTGTTGAACTTCAGCCAAGAAAACTTCAATTACCAAACTTCAGCTCGAGGCGATAAGAAAGATCGAACCATCGTTTTAATGATCAATCGATCGCTGATGCCAGATCACTTGAATTGTATGACGCAAAGAGGTTGGGAAGCGCTGTTTTTTTTTTCAGGTTGCACAACTGGTGGGAAAGCCTGTCAAATAAAAATAAGCAGTACCTACCTAAAACAAAAAAAAAGAATTCGTTATGGTTTCAGGAGAAGCTCAAATGTGTACCCCTGGTACCCCCTTGTGGTATTATGGAATCAACCTATGTTCACCTTTGACGAAGAACCACTCTAAACAGACGAATCTACGTTTCACAACTTATAACCCCCTATGGTGTAGAGTGTAAAAATCAAAAGTGAGTGATCTGTAAAAACCTGAACATCATAGCCACGATCTGTACCCCGAACTAATAAAGCTTTAATAGAATTACATTAACATTGCTACACATCTAAACATCGAAGTCCTTAAAATTCCAATTGCCCACCTGCTGGAAGGTAACCATCGTTTCCGTTCGTCTGAGAAAGCAAGTTCTTTATTTAATATCCGTCATGACCATACCAAGGAGCTCTCCTTTTTTGGTATCCTGCCAACTAACATTTTACTAATTAGACCTCACGGCTTCCTAGCTAAACTCAACTAAAAGAAAAACCAGCTAACCTCACTTGGGATGTCAATTGCCTCGCCAGATGGAATTAATTTCAATCAAACGTTCCACAAACCATTTCAGTAAAATGTTGCGCTCATAAAAGCAAGGCATTCCAATCCTTTCGATGCTTGACTCTCCTCCATCTCTGAATGTCATCCCACAACAAACACCGGCTTATGTATGCAAAATGGTCCATTTGTCCATTCGGAAGCTTAAATTTAACTGCACCCCACCCATTGACGGAGATAGTCTGATGTGCATGCAACGGCGCGTTCAGCGGCTCCCCAAGCTGAAAGACAAATAGCTGTCCATAAAACAATTCGCAATAGGAATACGGGCTGCGACCAACAAAAAACCGATCATCCCAGCAACAGGTAGTTTCTGCGCCTCAATCTGCTACCGAACAAGGATAGAGGCCTCCCTCCACCATGCAAAGAGAGCTGGCAACCCACCATTGTGGAGGTGACCTGTTAACTCCATTTCGAACCAACAACCTTCTGCCGATGATGATGATGATGATGATGATGATGCGGCTGCCGGACGTATAAGCCGACAAATCCAACAGATACACTGCAACCTATATCCATACCGAAATATATTTTTATGACCACCATATTCGCCTGGGCATGTGGTTGCGGCTGCGGCTGTGGCTGCGCGGATGTTTCCTTCTCCTAATCCACATCTGGACACAAACACCGTACTCTCCCAGTAATCACAATCAATTTCCATATGATAATATTTTTGCAGGAGCGCTAGCACCGCCACCGCCGCAAGGATGGTACTCGGACTACTGCCAAGAGCCACCATCCGGCTGTGGCATCAATTGAGTAGCTCCTGTCGTACACTTGGAACGGGCCGATCTTGTGTTGCGTGGGTGGTCGATCTTCGACGCTGCACTGTGCGCGACGGACGCGCAATTTCAACAGAAATTGTACCACAGTTTGAAGTATTAAAATTTTATTCGCGATATTTATCACCCTAGCTGCGGCTCCGGCTGCTGGCTGGCCAGTGTATCGAGGACCAAGTGTCTGCTGTCTCTCTCTCTGGGACGTCAGATGATTTCACTTTGACTGCGCGAAATCCCAGAGATGATTGTGTTGTCTTGGCGAGTTAATGGAATTCCGTTTTAGGTGCAGGCATTCTGATTGTTTTATTTGCGGATCGATGGTAAGCCAGGAAGTCGGCCATATGTGTGTTGGACGAGAGTGTACACAGTAGGGATGTCTGTGATTGTGCGGGCTTTGAAATTTATGCTCTGGCGAGTTTCTATATTGTTGGCATCCACCTAGTTGACCTTTGATTTGGATGTTATAAAATAAGGCTGATGGGAAATTTATGTAGTCGAGTTGGTAGAATGATCTTTTTGATTTGGAAATTGTACCTTCTGAGATACCTTTGTTATTGGGTCAGTGCGGGTTTGAATTTTATTTCCTATGTTGTACTGATGTTGGATGATGTGGCCTACTCTGTAGGATGGTAACTTTTTTTTGGTAGCGCTTCGAGATTGATTTATTTTTAGTTGGTTTTGACTTTCTCAGGATATATGAGTTACAGGGAAGTAATCGTCATACATTTCGAAGGCCCATTTGTCAAAAGTCAACCTAAGTCTGTTTCCAGACTCGGTATGAACAACTCTGATTTTTACTTCTCCCCGTGTTGTAATGACCAGAATCCGTGAAAGTCATTTATTTTTATAAAATTTTCGCAGGTGAGGCGAAACTATACCGCTCCAGAAGCGCCCTCAGATGATGCTTGCAGATGTTTATTTACTCTGCTCTTGAATTGTTGTAGATACTATATTTGTGGAAATATGTCTTCTGGAAGTTCGTTCTATTCTTTGCTTGTCCTGTAACAGAGATGCTTTTACACGAACAGGGAATCTTTGAGCTCAAACTGTGTGTCTTGTCGGTCGTTGAAATGCAACGAGCCTAGAGTTGCTTTCTCCAAGCTCCTGCGAACATCTCCCATTATAATATCTGTAATAAACAGGGCTCAGTGGAGCGATGGTTAGTGCGATGAACTGCCGCGCAGAAGGTCTGGGTTCGTTTCCCAGCCGTAGCAACACCTGAATGATTTTTCACTGGCCCTCCTCTCGTGATGAACTGACAAATCATCCGAGTAGTATCAACTGTCAAGAATGGCTTAGCCGTTCGGAGTCGGCATAAAACAGGAGGTCCCGCCATCGTGCAAGAAGTACACACGCACACATGAATGGTTGTGAGAAAGCAAGGCCCTGGGTACTAACGAGCCTGTTGCGCCAAAAATTTGTATTTGTATTTGTAATAAACAGACAGATCTCCTATGAGTCTTCGCTGTGCCATGAGTTGCAGCTTTGAAGTAAGCGAAGAATCGTCTATAAGTCGGATTGAATGTCTTTGGATAGAGTTTAGCGAGTTTAGTGCATGTTTCGGGGCCGAACTCCAAACATGAGAACAGTACTCGAGACATGCTAGCACGTGGGCTTTCTACTGAAGAAGGAGCTGGGCTGGTGTATAACATCTCCTAGCTCTGAAAAGGTAAATAGGTTTTGACTCTGTTGATTTAGCAATAGAGGGTACATGCTGTTGCCATGATACATCTGAACCAATTGTGATGCCTATCGGATGGATGGATTCTTCTGATTTGAGAACTGTATTCTCCATTTCGATATGAAGACTTGCCCTTTCTTGTAAATATTGAATATTCCAGCAACTGAGGAAAACATGTTGATCATCTGACATAGGTTAGGTTAGGTTAGATGGGCAGTTGACGCTCGAGTGAGTCGTCAGGCTCGCATAGGCCTAAGTGGGCCCATAACGATAGGTTAGGTTAGGTTAGGTGGCTCCACGCGGAACGCGTGCACACTTAGACTAAGAAAATCCGTTGTGGTACCACATGGATCAAACATCTTTTACTATGAGTCTTCTTCAAAATAGGTGAATGGTAAATAGCTCTGCCATCTCGTTAAGAGACAGTCGGCATTCGTGGGCTGATTTTGAAGTGAATGCGGTAGATCTCAAGGATTTGATTGCTGCTTTGCTGTCACTGAAGATGCTAATATTCTTCGCGGATATTACATTACACCTCAGCCTGGACAGGGCTTCTTTGATTCCCATGATTTCCGCCTGGAAAACGCTACAATGATTGGGAATGCGAAAGGATATGCTCAGGTTGAGCATCTCGGAGAAGACACCACCACCTACCCCGCTTCAGTTTTAGACCCATCTGTGTAGATGTGAATCGAGTTGTCCAATCTAACCGAGTCTTGTTCCCAGTCGAGTCGGCTGGGAATTGTTGACTGGAAGTTACAATCGAAGCTGAGTTGGGTAGTGATGTGGTCGGTGTTTTCTGTAATGCTTAGATGATTTAATATCTTTGTGTGTACACCCTTACCCTCTTAGTCGCACAAGATGTATAAGGGCACTAGATGAAGAATAGCATCGAGAGCTGTGGATGGGGTGGTTCTTAGAGCAGGCGGATCTTTGAACTTTCCCCAGACGGTTGTGGTTTGAGGCTGTTTCAAGAGCAGTCCACCAGACCAGCACACCATACAGAAGTATGGGTCTAACGATAGACACGTTACGCCAGAAAGTTGCATTCCCCATTTTTCCCGATAGCCTTTTTACATGATTATAGGGCTACGGTGGCTTTTTTTTAACGCGTTCTAGGATGTTGGCTTTCCAGTTCAGTTTCTTGTCCAAGACCAGACCCAGGTACTTGGCTGATTAAACAAACTTGAGACTGACGCCATTGAGTTTTGGAGGGTCGACGTGCGGGATTTTGTATTTTCTGCTGAAGAGGACCAGTTCGGTTTTTTGAGGGAGCGCGCAAAGTCCACATTTGGCGGCCCATTTGGAGAGTACTGAAAGACCATTTTGTAATAGTTCTTTAAGGATGTTAAGGTACTTTGCTGATACAGCTATTGCCACGTCATCAGCGTAGGAAATCACCTTGCAGCCTTCCCTTTCTAGATCAACTTGTAGCTCATTGACCAGCCCATAACGATAGAGAAAGAGGATACCTGGTTAAGTTCGATAGTGATACAGCTACTTATGTGGTGCTGGGCAGTATTGCTCCTTCTGCATCAAAGAGGTGGTTGCTCCATCCTGATCTGCTACAAAAGCGGACGATCTGCGCTATTGGGATAGTCGTCAGGTCCCTTAGGTCATCGAAGTCTTACTGGAGTGCTTACCCAACAGGTTGTGACATGTTCACCGATATAGAAGTGGATGCTCTATTCAAGGCTATTAGCTTGCCTCTTAATTTGCGCCAAAGAGATTTTATATGTTTACAGGTGATTGTGTTTAGCCACCATGTTATAGTTTCATTTTGTGTGTGGTTGCTTATTTCAGTATTTTGGATGTCCAAACATTCCGAGGGGCTCACATCGACTCGGACCACTACCTTATGTAGCCAAGGTAAGTCTGCGGATATCCACCACGCAACAAAAAAACAGAAATACTGTGAAAAAATTTAATTTCGAAAGACTGCAATCGCCAGAGAGGACATTCGATGCTGAGGATATGGAAGAACCACTTCTGCAGACTGTTAAACGGCGATGACGAACAACATTCCGCTGTCAGGCAGAACGAATCATTAAATATTGGCAACGGCAGCGAAAATTGCCAAGCACCCGACCTAAGTGAACTGAGGATAGCAATATCTTTACGGCCTTCCCGCTGAGCTTTATAAAGCTGGCGGAGGTGACTTGGTAAGTAACATCCACCAACTCATAAGCCAAATCTGGTCGGATGAAAGCATGCCTGAAGTATGGAACCTCAGCATCGTTTGCCCGATCCACAAAAAATGAGACCCTCTGAACTGCGCCAACTACAGAGGTATAAGTCTAATCAATATCGCCTACAAGATCCTATCTGCCGTAATATGTGAACGCCTGAAACCGTTTACCAACAACCTGATCGGCCCTTATCAGTGTGGTTTTAGGCCAGGAAAGTCCACAGTCGATCAAATCTTCACATTTCGGCAGATCCTGGAAAAAAAACCCAAGAAGTCCAAATCGATACCCACCACCTATTTATCGATTTAAAGGCCGCATACGACAGCATTTATAGAGACGAACTATACAGAGCCCTGTCTAGTTTTGGTATACCGTCCAATTGTGTAGGATGACGATGGAGAATTCTCGCTGCACCATCAGGGTCGGAAACGACCTCACCGACACATTCGATACCAAAAAAGGATTTAGGCAAGGCGATGCGCTGTCATGTGCCTTCTTTAATCTGATTCTTGAGAGGATTGTGCAAAACTCCAAAGCCAACACCAGAGGCACAATTTTCCAAAAGTCGGTGCAACTACTAGCATACGCTGACGATATTGACATCATTGGTAGGACTCAACGTGATGTCATAGCCACGTTTGCTAGTATAGAGAAGGAGGTGGCAAGAAGGGGTTATCAGGAAATGAGGGTAAGACTAAGTATATGCTGTCATCACGAAAGGACTCACAACATCGACGAATTGGACAGAACGTCACTATTGACAGATATAACTTTGAGGTAGTACGGGACTTTGTCTACCTCGGCTCCGCTATTAACTCTGACAACAACATCTCGTCAGAAATCAGAAGAAGAATTACTCTTGCCAATCGCTCTTTCTTCGGGCTAAGAAGTCAATTTAGTAGTAAAGCCCTAACTCGAACTACTAAGGAGATCCTATATAAGACCCTGATTATCTCAGTCCTACTCTACGATTCGGGAGAAAAATTCTTCGAAAAATCTTCGGACCCGTTTGCGTTGACGGGCTATGGAGACGAAGATTCAACTACGAACTATACGAGCTGTACAGCGACATACCCTTAGTCAAAAAACTCCACATTGGACGTTTAATATGGCTAGGACATGTAGAACGAATGGACAGCAATACTCCGGCTCGCAGAGTCTTCGATTCCCTGCCAGACGTCGGACGCAGTAGAGGAAGACCTCGTCTTAAGTGGCGCGCACAAGTAGAAACCGACCTCAACCAACTTGGAGTGCGCAACTGGAGACAGTTAGCTAAGGGCCTTGCTAATTGGAGAGGTATGTTGGTTGAGGCCCAGGTTCATCCCGAACTGTAGCGCCACTTAAGTAAGTAAGTTGGTTATTTCATGTTTTTTAAATGCTAGCGGAGGGGTTAACCCTTTTATCAGATAAGGAAATGCAGCTGGACGATCCTAGTCTGGCTAGCTCGTCTGCTCATTGCCATTGTGTCCTGGAACCCAGATAATTTGTACTTTGTTCTGGTTGCAAAGAACCTTCAGCTCTCTGGATGCCAGAGCTTTAATGGCTGCTTGACTATCCACGTAGATGGAGATGTCCTCTTGTGGTATGTCCAATACCCAGCTTGGAATGCAATACACGAGTTTGCTAATCTCAGGGATGTAGCTAGCCCGATCTTTTCAGAGTAGACTCCAGAGCCCACTCCGACTTCCATTTTGGATCCGTCGGTGTAAATTGCTATATCTAGGTCAGATTGGTATTCTGATAGAATAATTAATATCAAAGCCGTGGTATGGGGTAATGTAGTCAGATGCTGCATCCGCATAAGCCATTGAGTTTAATATTGACCTATGGCCAAAAGGCTTCCTGAGTAGATTGCCCGTTTCTTTGAGTCTTGCTGCGCTTTTTGCTGCTGTGTCATTGATTTGTAAGTCAATTGATGTTATGTTTAGGACTGTTTCGAAACCTACTGTGGGGCTATTCCGCATGGCTCCTGTCGTGAGTATGCATGCTGTCCTTTGAACCTTCGTTAGCTTGGTCATATGTTTTGCTTTTTCATAGCATCCCACCAGACCAAGCAACCGTATGTTAGGATTGGCCGGACAATAGCTGTATATAGCGATCATCTGAAATAGAAAATAATCCACAAAGTACGGGTGCAAGTTCGGTTCGGTTCGGTTTTATAAGCACAAAAGGTATAATTCTGTCAGGTCCAGTAACTTTTTTAAAGTCAAAATTGTCCAGGAAGTCCCTTTTTTTTAGGTCGAAATTTTACTTCAACCATCCTCGAGGAAACGTACACTATCATTGGTTTGACGGCTTTTTCCGAGTTTAATTTTGAATTTCCTTAAAACTGTTTAGGGAATCTGTGCTTTTTTTTTGTTTTAGAGGGGGTGGATTGTGGATCCCAAGTATTTCAAAGAAAATCGTTTTTCTGTTTGTAAAAAAATGCCTTCCTTCAGTGAAAAGGTTCTCAAAGGTTTTTATTAACTTCTCTAAACAGGATAGGTTTTAAAATTTTTATCAATATTTTTCTTCCAGCCTGAGTAACACGTCTGTCAAAAATTAAAAAGCCAATGGTAGGTTTATTTTTGATAGATAACAAGGTTATCCCTTAGAAACTGTGAGAGCATGATCTTTTTTTTTGACATATCCATATGGGTATTTGGTCTAAAGTTGCAATTCCATGTCATAGTTTGGGGCTCGTACATACTTACTAAAGTGGACCTACAGTCCGGAATAAACCTGGGCCTCAAATAACATGCCTCTCCAATCAGTCCGGTTTTTAGCTAATTGCCTCCAGTTGCACACTCTGAGTTGGTTTGGGTCGGTTTTTACTTGTGCGCGCCACTTAAGGCGAGGTCTTCCTCTACTGCGTCCGACGTCTGGCTGGGAATCGAGGACTCTGCTAGCCGTAGTATCGGTGTCCATTGGTTCTACATGTCCTAGCCATCTTAAACGTCCAATGCGGAGTTTTTTGACTAGGGGTATGTTGCTGTACAGCTCGTATAGTTCGTGGTTGAATCTTCGTCTCCATAGCCCGTCAACGCAAACGGGACCGAAGATTTTTTTATATAGGATCTCCTTAGTAGTTCGAGTGAGGGCTTTACTACTAAATTGCCTTCTTAGCCCGATGAAACACCGGTTGGCAAGAGTAATTCTTCGTTTGATTTTTGAAGAGATGTTGTTGTCAGAGTTAATAGCGGAGCCGAGGTAGACAAAGTCCCGTACTACCTCAAAGTTATATCTGTCAATTGGGACGTTCTGTCCAATTCGTCGATGTTGTATGTCCTTTCGTGTTGACATGTTATACTTGGTCTCACCCTCATTTACTGCTAAACATATTTTTGCCACTTCCTTCTCTATACTAGCAAACGTTGCTATGACATCACGTTGAGTCCTACCAATGATGTCAATATCGTCGGCATATGCTAGTAGTTGTACCTATTTTTGCAAGATTGTGTCTCAGGCGTTGGCTCGGGAGTTTTGCATTATCCTCCCAAGAATTAGATTAAAGACGAAAAAGCATCGCCTTTCCTAAATCCTTTTTTTGGTATCGAATGTGTCGGTGAGGTCTTTACCGACCCTAATGGAGCAGTGAGAATTCTCCAACGTCATCCTGAACAGACGAACGAGTTTGAACGGCAAACCAAAACTAGGCATGGCTCTGTATAGTTCCTCTCTATAAATACTGTCGTATGCGGCTTTGAAATCGATGAATAGGTGATGGGTATCGAGTTGGACTTCTTGGGTTTTTTCCAGGATCTGACAAAGTGTGAGTACTTGATCAGTTTTAGACTTTCCTGTCCTAAAACCACACTGATAAGGGCCGATCAGGTTGTTGGTAAACGGTTTCAGCCGTTCACATAGATATTACGACAGAAAGGATCTTGTAGTCGAAGTTGGGGAGACTTATGCCTCTGTAGTTGGCGCATTTCCGTCGGTCCCCTTTTTTTGTGGATCGGGCATTTGATTCTGAGGTTCCAGTTTTTAGTCTTTCTTTCATTCAACCAAATTTTGCTTATGAGTTGGTGAAACCAAATGATCTCCAAAGGCCTTATTAAGGTCGGCTCGGCATATAGGGCGGCACCCTTGTTAAGCTTAAATTTGTATATTGCTATGGGTAGTAGTTTTCGCTTTCGTCACCAATATCGAATGGTTCGTCATGCCTAACAGCGATTATTCGTCATCGCCGTTAAACATTCTGCAGATGTAGTAGTTTCATATTCTCAGCATCGACAACTATTTCTCAACGACAAGCGTACATCCTTCATTTCGACAGGATTTTATTTGCGCCTTGTACTACTGGGTTTGGCGTTTTACACTTTGGTTAAACTAACGCACATCCTTCCTGAAGTGCTACCTCTTACGCGTTCATCCTGCTCATGTTTCTTCTTTTTGAAAAGCTGGTGTTCTTCCCTTCGGCTTCGACTATAAATCTCGACGACAGCTGTTGACTTTACCTACAGCTTAGGTGAAACAGTTACTGGTGACCGCAATCAGGACATGTTTGTAAACATTCTTGTACCCGAAATGGATCAATTAGGCCTACAGAAAATGTGGTCCTATCGACTAGCACCAACGAGGTGCCTTAGATTAGGCTAGGTTAAGCTATTGGTGTGGTCACTGGCTCAACAGTATCATCCATTTATTCCTATAATATGATCACTCCCACGTTTGAAAGAGCATTTAACTCCAATATACAAAGGTGATATGGAGCTGTCCCCTTCTACGCTTCGTCCTTACTCTCGTCTTGCTAGTGCCGTGATGACGTTAATGGTGCCGCTAGATAAGTTTCTTCCACCTTTTAAGCTCAGCTTTAGCCTAGTTTGTACACAAAAATAAGAAATCCTATCGATTTTTATAAGAAGCCAGCAGATGGCATGGCATTCTCCAAGGCATACTTAACATTCCACGCCATTTTTATTTGTTGTTGTGCGTGCAGTTTCTCAGAGCTTAGTTCGATGGATGATTAATCGAGGGTTCAATATTTCAAATTCCTCCAGCACCTGCCATAGGGTAATAATCGACAACGAAACCCGTTATAGGATCAGGGTAATAGGTTCATGTGCATAACTTTGCACAGTGACATCCTTAGAAGAGCTTAGCTTTAGACTTTTATAAGATGTTACAACCTTGCAGAAACATGTGAATTTTGGGTATTAACGTTCCTTAAGAATTCCCCACATCATGCAACCTAGTAAAAAATGATGTCCCGATGAATTACACTGAATACGAAGTCTCATTATTATTATTGCCATCCTTTTTTGCGTCCACTTTATCCAACTCCAATCCGCACTTAATGGATCACAACTCATTCCACTTTTTCATTGCTGCAGCAGCCAATTCATCATTCCGCTGCTCTCAAATCATAAGACCAATCCGCGAATGAGGAACGAAGAACGACAAAAAAACAAGAAACGCTCGAAAAATGAAGGATAATTCCTTGCAAGTAATTAAGTGGAACATACCAGCTACTGACACATCACACCGGGCGTAAACATTATGTACCCGAGAGTGTACTGCATATAACTACATCTTGCACCACACTCTGGCGTCAAGTGGAGTGTCAGTTAATTAATTGCACATGAAATTGATAGCACCTCTAAAAATTCCCATCAATAAGAGGCGCGCAAGGCTGTGGCTATTACCGAGGTGTATAGTAGTTGCACTGCCTCTAGGCCCTCCTAAATGACTTCAATTTCATCTCAATGCACTGAATCGTTGTCGTAGTCGTCGTCATCATCAGTGGTCCACCATCCATTTCCAATGATAACCATACATATGCGGAGATCATCTCATATGTGTGGCTGTGTGCATCCGAAGAACTCGAGCAATCAGTCCTGAGCTCTCCTCCACCTGCAATTGCACAGCTACAGGTTCCCGCTTGAGCGATCTGCAATCCGTATTTACGACTTACGACGAAGTGGCATTTTGTTTTTATTTATTTGCGGCACGAAGTGACATGAATTTATGTGCAGATCACAATTTCGCGCACATCAAGTCGCACAGCAGAGTCCTGGTACCTGGGACGCTGTTTAATTAATGAACGACGTGCAACGTAGCACCAGAAGCCATTACGACAAACGAAGCGAACAGATGAATTCCCTTATTATGTCCAAAGTCAATTTGCCTTCCGTTTTAATTGCGGTCGGGCTTTCGGATTCGAGAGGGAACGTTGGACGTTCGCGGGACTGGCGACCGCGCTACCACTCTTCTCTAATTGTGCAGACACAAGTGTAGCGCAGGAGTTTCTGCAGCAGCAATGAGATCATCAGTGCGGCGGAGGATCAACATACTCACACTCACACGTTGGGGCTGAGGATAATTTATTGGTTTCAATCTGGGGCCTTGTCACCGCCGTGAGATCTTAGTTGGACGTTCATTTCAAGGCTGGCCGATATGATTTATCACCTTGCGATGGTTGGATTGGGTGCAATAAAGCGCAGTAGTTGGTCATAATCCGAAGTGGGTATCCATTAAGGATCCCCAACTGTACAGACGCGGTTTTCTGTGTGCCCTGCATGTAAGTGACATCTGTTCAAGTGGTCTCCTACTTATGGTGGAATGAGTTTCTCCCCTATGCGGAAGGACGAGCACCCTCTTCCGATGTCCTCAAGTGGATTTTCATGTTGCCAGCAATATAGTTCCAGTTTTTTTTGTTCACCTTTCTTGTTGTTGTTGTGTTCCATCCCCTAGTGGTTGATCGATAGGGATCGGTGGTAGATAGTTAGACTAAGGGGATGTGTACGCTTGACGGGCGATGGAATGTGAGGCTTCCTTTTTTTCCTCTGTTAGTGGGGGGGAAGGATACTTGGGTGAACAGCTGTACTAATAGCAGGGCAGACATAGTGAACATTTTCGGAAATCATAGAACGGAACGAGTAGGTGCATCAACATTTTGTGTGCAGTGCTCTTCTGCTCTAGAATTATGCATATTTCACTGCTGCACCTGCTGTTGGTGTGGTGGTTTAAGGTAAGCAAAGGTTGACTCAATAAAAGGACTTTGAAGTTGAAAAAAGACGTTAGGGACAAATTACGGGATATTGACGATTATGACGGCGGAAGTTGGAGTTGTCAGTTGAAAGGACGGGAAATAGATTTATTGAATGTTTACTAGAGACACAGATGAAATTGCTTCGATTCAGGTGATCAATTTTATTTGTATTCTTCTTAGTGTAAGAATATCAGAAGCTTAACGAAAGGCTGTCCATGTAATGTAGTCCTATCGTCCTCAATGTAAGATAGTGACTTAAACTACCTGTGGCCGATAATCGACCAGGCTGAGGGCCCTATCAAATACTTAGTCGCTAACGGAGTATCCAGATACCAGGAAACCTCCGGATTACCCTGCCTTGCTTGCACAAATCGGATCTATGATGTACTGCCATTCTCCGTCATTCGTGGGAACACACGAATCTATAACAAAATTGAACAAACCAAAAACGCGAGGACGGTCCTCCGAAAAAAACCTCCTTCTTGCACCTAAGGGTTGACACCTGGAAGCACTGCCGTATATCGAAGGCAAAAATGACTTTGGAAAAACCTGGTCTGAGTCAAGTAGGCAACTGTGGAAATGTAGGAGCTTCGAAAGTTGTTGAACGCGCATCAGTGCCTGGGAAAACGGGTAAGACAATTGTTCTTAAAACTTGTTCGAACCCAAATCCTGCACAAGAGTTATATGGGAGTTCTCTCTCAACCACCCTTAAGAATCAACCGTCTGTTCGGCATCGAGCTCGCACCGCGTAAATGGCACGGCTCTACCGAGAATGGTTCATTTCTCCGACCCACACCCTGGTGCAGCATATGGGTATATCCTCCTGACATTATCTCTACCCCTAACGTAAAGACTTTAAGAAAACCTGGTCCAAAAGTAGTGGATGTATGTGCCAAGGAAGGTCCTCTATGGCTAGTAGCCATAGAACCTGGTCCGAACCATAGCCAAGAGATTGGAGGGGTACATCCCCATCCTTACTCTGAACCATCGAGCTCGCACCAAATCGATAAAAAACTAACCGTCCTCTGGCTTTACAGTCCGACAGTAGACTGTAAGACAAAACTAGGCCAAGGAAAAGCTTCGACGTTTCGCCAGCTCTTTTGCGTCCAAAAGGCAAAGTCGGTGGAAGATATCACAAGGAGCAGCAAAAAGAAAAACAGAACGCTTCATCAGATGCTGAAAGAACATATGGAATTCGAAGTAATTAACCGCAGTGACCCGGATGGAAGCATGGAGGAAGGTAGAAGTGAAACTTGCCTTCAGCTTCCTCTAAATTTTTCGCGAATAGCCGGGCTCTATCAGATACATTTAAAGCGGACTGCTTGGGCAGACCACAGGTCCATAGATCTTTAGAAGATAGCATTGTCCAGGGCAGGGGAAGGTTGGTCAGGAGCACAACTGGATAGATATAGTAGAAATGGAACAGATTCCCAACCGTCCTCGTAGTCGTGCGACAATCTCGGTCGAACCATCCGACCCAAACGATATTCTGGACATAATCCGGTTCACTAATCCACTTCTTCCAGCCCATAACTGACGAATTGGCAAGGTTGAATAGGCTAAGGCATATTCCACAAACGTTTGCACAATTATAAACGAGGAACCTCTGGCTTCTTTAGCTGTTGCCGATGGAGTCTTAAGTAATGGTTTCGGCTCAATTCTGCTGAATGTTAATAATTGCGATAAATCGCATCCTCAGCCCCACTTTAGCACTGCAGCAACTTAACTGGATGTCAACGACATGCACGACGAGGGGCACGACGAACGTGCACCTCAGACACAACACCGTTTTCCGTCATCTCTAATGGGGGATTAAAAGCCGACGAAGACCTTTGCCAAAGCTAGCAATTGAAACCAAACTCTATCGTAGTAACCAAGTCGTCCAAATCTAGTCCTAATACTAAGGTCACTGTCATCTAGTCGATGATAGCTTAATCTTCGTGACAGAGGTCCGTATGGTTTGGTTAGTCTCATGTCCAAACTTGTTGATAGAAGCCAAATCCGGGTGTTCCTCCGTATACTGCATTATACAAAACAAGGTAAAAAGACGCGAAGTCGTTAAAAATGTCTGCTAAAGAACTCTTACTTACTTTCTTAAGAGACACTTCAGTCTCTCTCCAATTAGCTCGGGGGTTAGCTTGCACAATAATCTCAAGAATCAGATTAAAGAATTCACATGACTGAGCGTCGCCTTGCTTAAGTCCCTTTTTGGTATCGAATGTGTCGGTGAGGTCGTTTCCGACCCTGATAGAGCAGCGAGAATTCTCCGTCGTTATCCTGCACAAGCAGACGAGTTTTGGGCGGTATACCAAAATTCTGTATAGTTCGTCTCTATAAATGCTGTGGTATCCGGCTTTGGAATCGATGAATTGGTGGTGGGTATCGATTTGAACTTCTAAGGTTTTTTCGAGGATCTGCCAAGGTGTGATGATTTGGTCAGTTGTGGAGTTGTGGACTTTCCTGAACGGAAACCCCACTGATAATGGCAGATCAGGCTGTTTTTAAACGGTTTCTGCGTTCACATATTAAGGCAGACAAGATCTTGTAGACGATGTTGAGGAGATTTGTGCAGTTCAGGGGGTCCCCTTTTTTTGTGGATCGGGCAAAAGATGCTTAGGTTCCATTCTTCAGGCATACTTTCAACCGACAAGTTTTGGCTTATGAGTTGGTGGAAGGCCTTCATTTCCGACGGCCTTGTTTTGCTTGAGTTTAGATATTGCTATCCTTACTTCACGTAGGTCGGGTGGTTGGTAGTTTTCGCTGTCGTCGCAAATATTGAATGGTTCGATATGCCTGCCAGCGGAATATTGTTCGTTATCGCCGTTTAACAGTCTGCAGAAGTTGTTCTTCCATATCCTCAGCATCGACTATGTCTTAACTACGACATTTCCTTGTTCATCTCGACAGGATTCTGTACGAGACTTGTATCCTTGGCTTTAACGTTTTACACTTTGGTAACACTTGGGAACATCGCTCCAAATGTAGCACCAATCTATAGCTATCCTCGATCGCGTGCTGTAGCACTTCCTGCAAAGTTTGTGCGAGTCAGTTAGGTTTATCCAGTTGGAATGTTTACCCAGCAGATTGTGGCATGTTATCCTCGATCGCGTGCTGTAGCTAGCTCCGTCAAGTCCTCGTAGTAAAAGCTATCGAAGAGTGTGTTACGGCTGTTGGTGATCGCGGGGCAGTGACATAATAGGTGGACGATGTCCTTCTCGACTTCTGGCCTCCGCACTTCCTACAAAGTTTGTGCGAGTCACCAGTCTATAGCTATCCTCGATCGCGTGCTGTAGCACTTCCTGCAAAGTTTGTGCGAGTCAGTTAGGTTAATCCAGTTGGAATGTTTACCCAGCAGATTGTGGCATGTTATCCTCGATCGCGTGCTGTAGCTAGCTCCGTCAAGTCCTCGTAGTAAAAGCTACCGAAGAGTGTGTTACGGCTGTTGGTGATCGCGGGGCAGTGACATAATAGGTGGACGATGTCCTCCTCGACTTCTGGCCTCCGCACTTCCTACAAAGTTTGTGCGAGTCACCAGTCTATAGCTATCCTCGATCGTGTGCTGTAGCACTTCTTGCAAAGTTTGTGTGAGTCAGTTAGGTTAATCCTGTTGGAATGTTTACCCAGCTGATTGTGGCATGTTATCGTCGATCGCGCGCTGTAGCTAGCTCCATCAAGTCCCCGTAGTAAAAGCTACAGTGGGCAGTGACACAATAGGTGGACGATGTCCTCCTCGACGTCTGGCCTCCGCACTTCCTGCAAAGTTTGTGGGAGTCAGTTAGGTTAATCCTGTTGGAATGTTTACCCAGCAGATTGTGGCATGTTATGACTATTACCGCAATGGCAATAGAAGCTCTGTTCAGAGCTATACGCTTGTTAGATTTGCTACCGCTTAGTTCCGGCCAAAGTTCTTTAGTATGTCTGCAGGTGGTAATGTTTTGCCACCTAGGTCACTTTGCGTGAATCTGGTTATTTTCTCCTTTTTGAAAGCAAGTGGGGGTCTAACCCTATTGTCACATAAGGAAATGCATTTGGACGATCCTAGTCTGGCCAGTTCGTCTGCTTTTTCGTTTACTGGGATGTTAATATGTCCCGGCATTCAGCTTATTTGAAATTTGTTCTTTACAAAGATCCTCTGAGTGGCAGCCTCCAACCACTCGTGATTTTATTATGTTGGATGCTAGAGCTTTTGTGTTATCTACGTAAATGGAGATATCCTCTTGTGATATGTTCAATACTCTGGCCGAATCGGCTTGGAAAACACTGCACGTGTTTGCCAATCGAATGGATGTGTTTAGCCCGATTCTATCAGAATGTACCCAGAGCCCACTCCTATTTCCATTTTAGATCCATCCAGTATAGATAGCTATTTCGTTGTTGGATACCATATTGTTAGATGACCATTCGTCTCTTGCATAAAACTGGCACTTGCAACAAATCCGCATCCGAATAGTCGCTGTATCTGCTCATTATTACACGGTCCATAGTAGATGTCACAGTTTTTCATCCTCTTTTTGCCCGGCCCATCCCATCGTATTTCCTGGGTGGCAGTAATGTCTGCTTTGTATCAGTTTAGTGCTTTCGCTAGTTGTTCGCCTGCACCTCTCCTGTTCAATGTTCTCACACCCCACGTGCAGATACGAACGTCATTGTCCTTTTTTCGTTTAGCAGGGTCAGCCTTTCAGTGCTTTCCGAGGCTATTGATTGCTTCGTAACAATCTTCTTTTCCATGTGTGGGTAGTTCACCCAAAGCACAACCCCCAAGCTGGAGGGTCAGTTCCAATTCTAGGACACGGGACAATCAGTATCCACTATCAAAGAGTATACAACTACATAGAGTGCGCATCTCATACAACGAAAATTTACTATGTGGGGTACTGATGTTGATACCCCAGTGTTCAAATTGTCATGCCAGCATAGCCGATGAATACGAGCTACGGAAATTCCCCTTCGCACTTACCGCCCGCGTCTGAAACGACTGCAACATTTTTAGCTGTGATGCGTACTCTGTACTTATATACCTCTTTGCCACTATCCACTACGGGATTGGGCAATGCCGTTGGCCTTTCGATTCATCCGCTGTTCAGCTTAACCTGGATCACGTTTAAGAGAATTGGCAGAGTTACTGCTTTTAGACTTTAAAAAGATCATCAATGGGGTCATCTGGTTCTATAAATCAATTGGGCTTCTATTAAGGAGTTAGATAGAAGCCCAAATTTGGAAGAGCTAAAGATGATTTCTACAGAAGCGACTGTGAGTAAACATACCCGAAGTCTCTAAAACATCTAACTCTACAAGAACACTGCTTTTCCTGCATGTTTGACAGGTTGTGTGCCTTGTCAGGGAATACTCTATTAGAATTTTAAAGGTTTATCAATAGGTGGGTGCATTAGTCTGGGTTTAGTTTATTGAACTGCTAAGCTCGTTGTGCCTGGTTTGAACAGCGAAAGTGAGAGTTTTTTTTTTAACTCTGTCCAATATTCAAGAGTATAAAACTGTCATGAAAAGCCTCTTAAATCTACAATCCGGATTCAGCGTTAAACGAGAGATCCTCTTGTTGTAGCAAAAATAGTAATTCCACACACACAAATGAAGGGAGAAGCTAGGTTTGAGGGCGTTTATGGCAGATATCTCAATAGGTTTATGTGGTTCTACTAGCCAAATATTCTGCGTCGTTCACTTTAAGGTGCACAACATTTGACTTAATAGCTATTAGGTCAAAATAATACACTGCCTAAATGAAGCCATTCTAACCTAACCAAACTTAGTAGAAGAAGAAACAGCTACATGATCGTCCATTAACACAACTTGTCACTGTTCTCAGGCTTACACTAGTAATTGGTGAAGACATATTTTATCAGTAGATACCTACATCTATTACCAACCTCCAGCTCCATCTCCTGTACACTTACTTAAATCACAGCATACTCCAAGATCATACCGCAACCACATTTCGGAATGTTCCCTCTGAATGGCAATAGTGCCTCCACATCACTTACGAAATAATTCATCAGAAATGTAATTAACCAAATTAAGTCACGTCCAATAAATACGCCGAACAACAGCACGGCAAAGCCCTCAGCGTGATTACCCGGTAAAATGAAACCATTAAAAGTAACTGAGCACTGGGCAATAAAGATAACAAGTATCTAAACAAACCGCGAAGCTATAAAGACAAACAGAACGTATATACAACAACAACAACTCGTATGTATCTTCATCGCCTCTTGTAATAATCAGAAGCAGTAGCTGTAGCTGAAGCATCTTCACCGTCCATCATGACCATCAGCATGATGATGATCATCATCAGCAGCAGCATCACCGTCATCATTTGCCACCATCATCATCATCAGCCGTCAGTGATTATATTGCCACCGCATCTTGATCGTTTGTCGTCGTTGTCGTTGTCGTCTTGGACGTTGTGTCGTGGTGGTATCCGTCGCGGTCATCGTCAAGTGAAGTGGTCTGGCGCGACAAGTGTCCACGCTACCCTGACTCTCAATTGGGCATTCTGTCAGGCATTTCACGGTATCTTCCATGGTCCGAAGCGTACAGGTGAGATATGGGATGTTACTCGTTTTTTTTTCTTTACGAATTTGTATCTGAGAGGTTGCCGCACGGAATAAGCACTTTACGCGGAATTTGAAGACTCTCTCTCTCTCTAACCAAATTTGTCCAAATGACCACTTGTTCAGTGGCTCTGAAAGTACGTGGAACTTTGTGAGACTCGGGCTTTGTTATTATTTCTCGTCATCTTTCGGATTGTTGTTGCGCCTTGATGTGGGGCTACCTGTTGACGCGGTGATCTTTTCAAATTCTTTAGAATAACACTGACGAAATGAACCCCCCACAGAAGTGACACTGACAAAGTGCGGCAGCCCGCCAATCGGCATGGAGCTCACCGGGTTACAACAGCAAAAGCTGTTTAAAACGATACGACACTAATGACTTTCGACTTTTGTATAAGGCCGGTGTATGTAATTAAATTTAAATTTGTCCGCTTTTAGCTGTAGGCTGTTGGTTACAAGCCTTTTATACTTGTTACCTAATTAGATGGTGTAGCACAGTGAAGGTGGTGTTAAGATGTCAGCACATAAAAACAGCAATAGCTTTAGGGCTTAGATTGTGTGCACGTACGGGGTGCAAGTTGAGCAGTTTTTCAGGTTGGACATAAGCTTGGATGATAGATTTTTAAAGATTCAATTAGTGAGATGGATAGACAGCAAGGTTGTTGTCCTAAATTTCAAAATAGCATTCAATGGGTCAATGTTTTGCAAATGAGCTCACAACAAATAGAATGTGAGTCTTTGGATTCAGTAGGACTGGGAGGAGAGTTCTTCAAGTGAAATGCAAACAACTGGCTGGCTTTCAGCTTTTTGCAGAAAAATACATTTATTTCTCAAAGGTACTGGGGCATATTAAGTTCGATTGGTTTATCAGGGTCGCTAGGGTGTTTATAAAAGACAGTTGATTTGGGAACGTTCGTTAAAAAAAACAGACCGATATTCGTCATTGGTTCTCTTTTTAAAAATTTAACTTAAAACCAGTTGTGCCGTTTATGATTCAGATGGCATAATCTCAGGTAGCTGAAGTAAAATTACAATTTCAGAAAATAAGACAAGTCCTGAACAATTTTGGTTGTAGGAAAGCCACTCATACTATTATTGAATAATGCACCCCTCACATGCCACGGCAACTGTCCATTGCAGGTCGTATATTCAACAGTTTTTCCAGGCTTTCTGAAAAATTGTCAAGTCCATTTATTTTCAAAAAAAACAAAGCTATTTTTTAATTAACCACACATACCTGTAATACTAAGCATTTGCTGACTGGACTTCTGCAAAGATATGTAACCCATTTATAAAGGTTCTTTCAGTCCGTTCATTTAGCGCATTCTAACTTTAAATTTAAATAAAACAAGGTGTGAGTGAGGTATCATCGAAATTTTTTATTCGTTTGACAGTCCAGTCGATGCCATTATGTATGGAATAAAACATCTTTCAAATCGTTCAAGTTGTCGCGAATCCGAAATGTTCAATTTTCCATAACTCTGGCGCATAAAATAGGCTAAATTTGACCGATGGGAATTGGTTATGTTGGCTTTGAGAGCCGCATTGGTTTGTGGTTTATTCGGGATGCTCTTGGATCTCATTTTGATTGGTATAGTTCAAAATTCAAAAATTTTGTTAGTTGACGTACCCATTTATCCTGATATGCGCATCATCGCTAAAGATGACTTTTCGATACAAATTAGGGTAAGTTTCCAACTTCTGCAGAGTCCATTAAGTGGATATACGTCGTTGACTACGGTCGTTTACATTCATCTCCTGGAACAGTTGAATTTTGACGGGAGCTGGCTCATGTCACGATGAAAACTCCGCAAAGTTGTGGTCTGCGAAAGGTCGAGCTCTTGCGAGCGACGCGAAATCGACTACCTTGGATTCTCCTGCAATCTCTCACTGACAGCGGCGATGTTTTTGGCAGATCTTACGTTTCGTCGACGTACGGGTGTTGGTTTATCGTTTACCGAGCTAATTGACTGAAACTATACACCACTACACCACCCTCCAAATAGTCCTCTCGGTAGGATTATGGCCGAAACGAGCATTACGGTGGCCGAAAAGAACACCCATTTTGACAAAAAAAAAGTTATCTTTTGCATGTGTTGTTGAACGCCATGGTGATTGACATGAAAGCCATGGTGATTGACAGATGACAGATGTAGCTTAAACAATATGGCCGCTATCAACTGAAAGTTCAGAAGTCTCAATGGAAGACCATTTTAAAATTAAAAATCGAGCTTAGCATAAATCGTCACATTTTTTCTTCAGAAGTAGTCACTGTAATAGTATCTATCATCAAATGCATTTTTTTTATAAATATGTAATAGAGCACCTCAATTCTCTACTGAAAAAGGGAAAGACAGTTCCAATCCTATGGGCTTTGTTCATATAGTTTCAGTTTGGTTTCGTTGCGGAACATGACTGTACATGCAGCCTCCAAACTCGTCTTTGATATAAATACGATGGAACAAAGCCAAAAAACAGCGCACGGGTGTATGTCTGGTTGATTTAGAGAAGGCTTTCGACACCGTATCCCAACTAACAATTATTCTTCTATAAGGTACAAATATTTAATTCCCACAAGCAATTATTTCTATAGGCCAGCATTTTGGCAGACGATTGTTTGGGTAGAAGCTTGTTTAAGGTTGTTTTTAAGCTCCGGAGAAGTGTGTACATCTACCATAAGTTAAGATGTTTCGGTAGAACTTCGCACGAAGTTAATCCGAAGCATAGCATGTATAGAGCTTACGAATGAAGGCTTCAAAAAGCTAAGGTTAAAAGATCGGGAAAAAGGTGAAAAGATCGGAACAAGGTGTAAAGATTGGAAAAAAAGGTGAACTTATCGGGAACCTACCGGAGAATGAGTCAACACGATTCAAGTGGATAGCGTATTGGACTAGCTTGCGAGAGAACGCGAGTTCGAATCCCAGATGAGAGAAAGTAATTTCATACTTTCATAATAACTAATTGGGTTTAAAAGATTAAAATTGAAATTAATAAAAGTAAACTATATAAGAAAATAATAAAAAGAATGTTATTTTTCAACTTCGATAAGGCTTGCAAATATTTTCGGAATGACTTTTTGCGAAGCCTAATATTTGCTTCTGTTTGGCCTTTAATAAGCAAACAAAGTTATTTCTTTAAGGATTATTAGAAGTATTTAAAGAAGTCTTATAGAAGTAAATAGCTTCCTAAAATTACTCCAAATGTTTTTCCATAAGACTTCCTACAAGTAATATTGCTGGAGGGGAAATAGCTTTGATAGTGCTTTATCGAAGCGAAATTGTTAGTTGGGATGGTTAGAGGGCCTCTATCTAAAGCTGACCAGGCTTGGCATAAGTAAACCACTACTATATATGCTTCATGACATGCTGACTGGTAGAACGTTTGTTTTCAAAAGTGGCAATGTAACTTCTACCACAGGCAATTTCATATGCGGACGATCTTATCCTACTGTCGAGGTCATTCGAACTCTTTTCGCAGCGGAATGTCGACAAGATCCAGAGATATTGTAATGACTGGAAGTTAAAAATCAACTTTCAGAATTCGGAAACTATCCTTTTTAGAACACCGTTGCCTAGGGCTTCTAGGGATTAGAGAAAGAACTGGCGAAAGCTGGTGATCGTTGGACCAAACGGACAGTCACTGGCGAGTAAAAGTCCAGTAAAGTACTTTGGCATCCGGCTGGACCAGTACCTATATTTCGGAAAACATGTAGATTCTGCTCTAGGGAGCTAGGGAAACGTTTGCACTGACAAGACGATTATTTTATATCAGTCGTATTGACAGCAGGTTGAAGGTGACATTGCCCTCATCTGGCCGATGATTGCCTATTGGTGCCCGTTGTGGTTCAACGTTGCCCCATCTCAAATGGAAAAGATCCGGGTGTTTGATAGACAGTGTTTGAGAAGCCGCCTTGGACTTTACATAACACCAGTATCTGACTACAAAAAATATTATTCCAACTAGGTCCTATACAACGGGCCAACATAAATACAATGGACAATTTTCTGGAGAATCATGAATATTTTGAAAGTGCGCATTTAAGCGTCTTCACTCCGCCTCCAGCTAAGAGGATCTTCGAATCCCATCCCCACGGTTCGAGAAGGCAAGGAAAACCGAACCTCCGTTTCAAAGACCATGCCATCGCGGATGCCAGAGCGCTTCGTATAGACAACTGGAAGCAGCGGGCCCGGAATCGTAGATGATGGAAGGCTGCAGTGTCTCAGGCAGAGACTCTTCACGGGTCGGGAGCCCGATAAGTAAGTATTAGATAGTGCTGTACGATGGCTCCCATCGTATGGAAAACGAGTAGTGGGTGCACGATTAGGATTAAATACCAAATTTGAGAGAATTTTACAATTTTCATAGTTTGACAAATTAGAGAAAATAACTAACAGGTATTATAGAAGACCTAGATCAACCCAGTCCTGCTTTACGATGACAAAGATGGACTTTGCCTTTTGATCCGACTTCGATGAAGGGCACTTCTTCCCTATTATTTAAGCCATCAAATTTTTGGCGCAACAGGCTCGTTAATACCCATAGCCTAGCTTTTTCTCACAAACATTCATGTGTGCGTGTGAACTTCTTCCACGATGGCGGGACTTCCTATATCATGCCGAATCCCAATGGCTGAGTTGATATAAGCCTTCCTCGACAATTGATACTTCTCGGATGATTTGCTAGTTCATAGCGAGTGGAGGAGCCGTATAATTAATCGATTTTCCTGCAATGATGTTGCTTCTGCCGTGCGTTCTTTTTGATTTTTGATGATATTGTGGATCCGCAAGATAACTGTTTACAACAGTCTTACTTCCTTAATATGCAATTGCAATTTCACGACCTCCTTGAAAGCATCTATTTGTCCTCGTTCTGTTGCTATCAAAGTCTTTCCGGAACCCAATTTTTTAAACTAAACAAAAACAGTTCTTTTCAACGCATTTTTAAATATTCTTGACAAAACTTTGGAAACAAAAATCGCTGATAAGAACTCCCGCAACGAAATACATATTCGCAATGGCCTCATCCAAGTGGCGCATCTATTTATACGCTTTTCAGTAGTTCATTGTTTGATCTAGGGAAATTCCAACTATCGTTTCTTACTTGTACTTGAATTTTATAACTTCCAGTTGGGAAAATATGGACAAGTTTAAGAGTACCAAGTTTCCATAGTGAGTGAAATCGATTGCAAAATGTATATCCTCATCCCTGTGATCGCCAGTGTAAATGCCACCCAAAACACATCTATTAGTCTTAAAATCGTAAAATTCCAAGAAACTCATTATGTTGGCAATTATGCAGATAATATGCAAACCAGTCAAACAGTCTCACCCCAATAAATAGTAAAACCAAAACCGCTAAATTAGAGATAATTGTCACATATACAATAAAAAATCGCAGAACATTTCTCATGTTTGATATAAATGATCGCCTCCAAAAGTAGTAATTATAACCCCTCCCTCCATCACCATAAATAACCAGCTGCAAAGCAACCTATTTTTGCAACCCATAACCAACCACTTAAGAGGACAATAAATTTCGCACGAAAAAAAAACGAATCTCACACAAAATTAAATATAATCCGAACAACAAAAATTCAAATTTCTCTAGTCTGCCAATAAGAAGATACAAATCTGCACACAACCCAACAAAAAAAATATCTCAAACATTTTCCCACAGAACACCAAAAAAAAACTCCATCTCTACATAACGTCCCATACAAGATTCGACCGAAAAATAAAATTCGCATCAACAGGTATATCTAATAAAATCCGCACAATACAGTAAAATATCTTTGTTTGGAGATTGTCATTATTAGTAGATACTTTTTTTTTGCCGTGTTAAATAGCATCAACAGTCATACCCCAGCCTAGAGCTATAGGTATCTATAAGTAGGTGGTGCTTGCTGGAACTCCCAACAAGCAATTTATCGGAATCCATAAACAAAACAAAGATTTCACTCAATTCTGGCGAAAGGATACACAAGTATCTCACAGTGCTCTGATGTGGTTCACAAACAAAAATAAAGAAGTATCTGCAAAAAAAAAATTAACGAGTTCACAAAATCCAAATTTCAAAAAAAAGAAACAGGTTCACACGACATTTAGCTGCTGTTGATGCAAAAAAAAAAAAACTACAACGACCTAACAAAAGGAGTTGTATCTTCTACCTGCTGGTTGATTGCAACTTGTCCAGTTATCAGGTTCGAGCTACCTGTATGCCACCTGTGTGCGTGTGAATTGATGAATTTCCCCGCAGAAAATCCATCTCTTTGCATTTATTTTCCCACTGAACTGGGCCATTCATGAAAATGCCGAAGCGAATATCTCACAGATACTTGTGATGTATATGCACACATGTACCTGCTGCGATTCCTTGATGAATTCCTCAAGTCGGTGGTACGCAGGGCACTTTTGAATAATCTAATGTAATTCAACTCTTGAGCATGAGAAATCCGAAATCCAGGAATCTGATTCTGGCAGCCCTTCATCCATCTCATTCATTTTCCGTTCCTTTGTTGTTTTTTTTTTTGAGGTCGAAACTGTGTGATGAACACCTCTCCCACATCTCTCACGTCTCACAACTGTATTATCCACCTTCACCAGCGATTCAGGTGGTCTTTCCGATTGTGGACAAGTAACGATGAGAAAATTAATGGGAAATCCATATCAGCGTTTGGTCGGCTCTTTCTCTGAGGCACTGGCCGTTGGTTGGTCTGTTGTAAGGTGAAAGTATCTTAGTATCTAATCGTATTACTATTATTATTTTAATTCCACTTAACGATCAGATCCTGTGTTGTGTGTGTGTTTTGTTTGGGGGGGCTACATCATTGTCGGTTCGTTGGTGGAAGGTGAAGTTGGAAAAGAGTTGCCATGAGTGTATCCGTGGTCCGTTGTCCGTTGTTGTCCATGTGGGCGCATTGTACTTTGTACCACCTCGGAATCGATTGTTTCCCTTTTGTGGTCCAATCATTAAGCATTTTTCATTTCTTGATATTGTTATCTTTATTTTATGACGTCGTTATGGTGGGTCGGTTGGTGGATCAGGAATAGACTCGTTCTATGGTAGATGTGTTATGATTGCCGGTACATTGATAATGTCTCTGTGTTGTCACCTGATTACAAGGCCTGAGAAATGGCCTTTTGATTGGGCTATCGTTTTGGGCGGGCATTATTTTACGATTATTGACATATAAATGTGTATATCGAATGGATATTTCCATGTAAAGGGTAGACAGGTTCAGGTGCTCCTTTGGTGTAATAATTCAATCTTAGGGAAGCCAGTTATTCAGATGAAATGGACACCTTTCATGGGTGTTAGAGTAGAATGGAGTCTGAGACAGTTTAGGGCACAAATATTTAGCCATTTCAGCTGGATAAATAGCGACAGCTCAATCTAAAGACACAAACGCACAATTTTATGTAGCCGGATCTTCGGAAAGAATGGGTTTCAAACCCGTGCTATAAGACGTTATACTGATATTGTAAGACATACAAATATTAACAAATTGGGGACTCGTCTAGTGAAATTTCACAAACAAAGTAACTCATCCGAAATATATGACAGCGGATCAGATGTTAGCATGGGCAGGCACGATTAATGCAATGAGAACCACACATAAAGAGGGGTTGCAAACCATTTCCAACCTGTTACTCTTAGATCTTTACGATTCTGCTTCTAGAAAATGAATTCAGGAGGACTTTCGCAATTTTAAAAAAGTTTTGGGTTCATATGTTACCTTTGACTACATGTGGCCACACACTGACTAACAAAGGCCAAGCTAATGACGAAAAAACTGACATAATTTTGTATGATTAGACGAAAAGACAATTCCCACATCCACTGACGAGCTCAGAGGAAACAAATATGACAGCATTGACTCAAAAGCATAGAAAGTCTTTGCAACAAGTTGTTCCACAACGATTGTAACGATTTTTTCAACTTATGATCTGAACGGATGTTTTTAAAATCGACGTATAGGCATTAGGAAGGTTAGGAAACCATATGCAGGCTATAGTTTCCAGTCGAGGTGTCGTGTGGGCTGTGCTTTTTTCGATAAAACGACTGAAGATGTCCCTTAAATTTGCTTTAAAATGTTTCAGCACGATTCTAGGACCATTCCATCCTTGATGGGAGTAATGTCTTGTTTGTGACCGGAATGAACCTGGGCCTCAACCAACATACCTCTCCAATTAGCCTGGTCCTTAGCTAACTGTGCGGGCCGGAGTATTGGTGTCCATTCGTTCTACATGTCCTAGCCATCTGAAACATCCGATACGGAGTTTTTTGACTAGGGGCATGTCACTGTACAACTCATATAGTTCTTGGTTGCATCATCGTTTCCATAGCCCGTCAACGCAAACGGGACCTATGATTTTTCTCTCAAATCGACCAACGATTTATTCATCCACTTTTGACAAATCCAGGGTCTTATGTAGGATCAAAATGACAAATGATCAGGGTCTTATATTGGATCTCCTTAGTAGTTCGAGTGAGGGCTTTTGATACGGTCCATGCTTCAGCGCCGTTGGGCAGGACTGGGATGATCAGGGTCATATATAGGATCTCATTAGTAGTTCAAGTGAGGGCTTTACTACTAAATTGCCTTCTTAGCCCAAAGAGTAATTCTTCGTTTAATTTCTGACGAGATGTTGTTATCAGAGTAAACAGCGGAGCCGAGGTAGACAAAGTCCCGTACTACCTCAAAGTTATATCTGTCAATGTCAATTCGTCAATTTTGTGTGTCCTTTCGTGTTGATAGCATATACTTAGTCTTACCCTCAGTTAAACCCATTTTTGCCGCTTCCTTCTCTATACTAGCAAACATGGCAATGCTAGTAGTTGCACCGATTTTTGGAATATTGTGCCTCTGGCGTTGTATAGGCAGTTTGGACTAATCCTCTCAAGAATCAAATTGGAAAAGTCACATGGCAGCGCATCGAATGTGTCGGATAGGTCGTTTCCGACTCTGATGGAGAAGCAAGAATTCTAAATCGTCATCCTACATAAAGGGAATAGTTTGGACAGCATGCAAAAATTAGACATGACCTCCTAGATGGAGCCTACGGAGCCTGTCCGGAGTATGTAGTATGAATCCACGAAACGACAACAGACAACGGCTACAGAATTATCGATTTTGCAGCAGCTCGTAATACGTTGATAAGTAGCACTAAGTTCCCAATTCTAAGGATCTACAGACGGTCGAACCGCCAAGCAAATCGACCGTGAGCTAATCGATGCGAGACACGCATCCAACATCCTCGACGAGCATACATTCCGAGGGGCAAACGTCGACTCTGACCATTTTCTTGTCGCGGCTAAATTCAGAGCTCGACTGTCCAACGAGAGGAAGCTGCGAACTGCCCAGAAAAATAAATTCGACGTTGGATGCCTTAGCACACCTGGGGCCTATTTCATAAAACTACAACACTAATAATTATTTGTGAATTCACTTGTAACTTGTAAATTATGTGCACATTTTTGTTTCATAAAGAATTCCGATTCACTAATAACTACAAGTGTGCCAGGCTTGTAACTACAAGTGAATTTACAACTGCGGCGAACTTTTCTGTTTCATAAAAGTATTTGTGCAAAAAATTATTAGTGACAAACTTGTAACTGAAAGTGAATTTCTTACAAGAGTAGAGGGACTATAAAATCACGTGCTGCAACAATTTTGTTTATTCGTGGTTCAAAATTAGTGCTTACAAAACGTGTGGTCAAGAAGTTTAAAATAAAAATGATATCAAGCAGTGACGATAGTGACTACGAAAGTAATCAGACACGAGAACCGCGAATTTTTAAAGAGCGTATAAATTTTGATATTTTAACATATCATACATTTAATGAAAAATTTAGAATTAACTTCTCCGCTTTCGAGACATTGCTAAGAAGCATTGGACCGTTAATACAACATGAAACTAATCGTAATCATGCTCTGTCAGTTAAACAGCAACTTTTACTAGCCTTGCATTGGCTAGGTAACGGGTCTCAATATCATGGTGTAGCTGATATGCATGGAGTTTCAAAGGCAACGGTTTGTCGTGTAATTAAAAGAGTTGTCAATGCTATCAACCAAAGTGTATTCGCTAATCAGGTAAATTGGCCAACAAATACTTCGGAAGTGATAGAAAAATTTTATTCTATTGCTGGAATGCCAAATGTTGCTGGATGCATTGATGGAACTTTGATAAAAATAGACGCTCCAAATGAGTATGAAGATCGTTTCGTTGATCGTCATGGAAACCACTCAATTAATTGTATGCTTGTATGTGGCCCGGACATGCGCTTTTACTATGTCAGTGCCAGATGGCCAGGAAAAGTTCATGATGCAAGGGTACTGCGGAACAGTGTGCTATGTTCTAAGATGGATTCTGGTTGGAGGCCGCATTCACGATCGATTTTACTAGGGGATTCCGGATATGGTTGTACAGATTGGCTAATAACACCACAAAATAACAACTTAGATGATGACGCAGTTCAAAGGTTCAACCGTGCACATAAGTCAACAAGGCGACTCATCGAAAATGCAATTGGTGTGTTGAAAGAAAAATTTCCGTGTCTACAACAGTTAAGAGTTAATCCCATATACGCCTGCAATATAATAAAAGTTTGTGTAACGCTTTGTAATCTAACTTCACATACTTTAAATGAAGATGAAAATTACGAAGAAGATGAAGATGAAGCAGACCAATTAATAGAAAACACTACACTTAACACACAAGGTGGGATAACACGTAGACAGGAAATAATAAATTCGTTTAGGCAATAGTTTTGAAAAATAAAAATCCATATTATATGCATCAATACTCTTTTATTGTCAAAATACTACACTCTTTTTCTATCAAATTATTGCTTAGCATCTTTTTTTCCAAATCCAGCTTTTCAATTTCCATATCTAGTTTTTTGTTTTGTTTCTTTAAATTTTCGATCTCCAACACTAACTTCTCTTTCTTCAATTGTGCAATTTCGTCGTCAAGGATATATTTCCTTTTGGGTTCTTAATATAAAGGCAATTTAAAATATTAGTACATTTGTGTACACAATTCTTTTTACCAGACGAAGTTGATGGATTTTTTTTACTCTTTCTACTGCAACTTGTGTTCTGCGAAGGAAATCTTTGATTTTCCATATCAAGTTCAGTTTCTTCAAAAATACCAGAAGACTCATTAGTCACATCATCATGAAGCGATTCGGGAACTGGCAGGCCAATAATATCGGGAGCATCTTTCTCCAATATGTCCAAAACTTTGTTGTCAATTTCATTCAACCGTGCGTCAAGTCCACCGCCAGAGCCCGTCTTTTTTCTGTTATCGACCTTGACCTTTTCATAAAGTAAATAATTAACAAACATTTTATTGGAATATTAGCATATGTAGGTACTTACCATAGTACACCGCTTGATATTGGTCCAAAAAACATCGCGAATATAACTCCACGACTTTCCACAAAAAAAACCATTCGACTTAGCTTTTTCATGGATTTGCATCCAAATATCACTTTTTTCTTTTTTCGTGATTTTATCGGAAAAAGAACCAAACAAAATTATTTTATTTTTCTCGATTTCTTCTAGAAGTAACAATTTTATTTCTTTTGAGCACATTTTAAACTCTTATATTTTAGTGACCGACCGGATGATAAAATTATTAGAAATGAGCTTCAATAAGTGCACCAAAACATGATTTTACATGTAATAACGGCATTTAATAAACGGCACAATTTTTTTTTACTATGGCTAAAGTAATTGTAACAAAGAATGAAAGAAAGAAAGAAGAAGAATGAGAAATGCTGCGGACTTGTAGTTCCCCGCAATTAATTGTTAACTTGTAGTTACACACTTGTAGACTTGTAGAATTTAGACCGCTGCACATATAATTTGAATTTGCCGAACTACAAGCGAGGAAAAATGTTTATGGAACACAATATTACAACTCCATACTTTATTTGCGCTTGTAGTTACAAGTCTACAAGTACAACACTTGTGGTTTTATGAAATAGGCCCCTGGAGTAGCCAGAGCCTACAGTGAGCACCTGAGTATGAAACTCTCCTCTGTGCACTCACCTACCTTAGACGCAAACAATCAATGGTGCCAGTACCGCGACATCATCAAGGAGGTAGACGAAACCACTGTAGGGTACCAGCCACCCCCGAGAAAGAGCCCGTGGTATGATGATGAATGCGTGTACAAGAAAAAGGAGACAGAAGATGCACACAAAAAAGCGATGCAGCGCAAAACAAGGGCAGCGAGAGAAGAGTATCGAGCCAGGAGAAGGGAGAAAAAGAGGACCCTGCGTAGAAAGAAGAGAGCCTACGCAGCCTCCCAGCTCAAGGAGATCAAAGAGTCGCGCGATCATAACAACATCCAATATAGGGCAAGAAGAGAGCCCCGTACAGTCAATGAAGAACTAGTTCCACCAGCTAGTATAGAAGAAGTTGGTCTAGCTATAAAAAAGCTTAAGAACAACAAGGCCGCAGGTTCTGATGGCTTACCAGCGGAGCTGGTGATGTTTCGGTAGGGAGCATGCACCGAATCATCAACCAAGTATGGATGGAAGAAAACATGCCCGATGACTGGACTATCAGCTCCATATTCCCCATCTACAAAAAAGGCGATCCTATGTCTTGTAAGAACTATCGAGGCATATCCGTGCTTAATGTCGCATACAAGATCTTATCCAACGTTCTGTGTGAACGTCTAAAATCGTTCTGCAACACACTAATCGGCATGTTCCAGTGTGGCTTCCAGCCCGGTAGATCGACTATAGACCAAATTTTCACGCTCTAGCAAATTCTGGATAAGACCAACGAATTTTAAGTCGAAACTCACCACATATTCATCGACTTCCAAGCCGCGTATGATAGCATACGTCGTCAAGAGTTCTATATGGCCGAATTCGGAATCCCGCCAAAACTGATTTAGCTGTGTCGCGTGACGCTGGAAAACACGCGCTGCAACGTGCAGTTTGGAAGTAGCTCCTCCGAACTATTCCAAACGTGCACCGGATTTCGGCAAGGAGACGCGCTATCATGTGCCTTTTCCAATCTTGTACTTGAGCAGATAGTGCGCAGGGCAGGTGTTAATACAGAAGGCACTATTTTCAACTGGTCCATCCAGCTGCTGGGCTATGCGTTCGATATTGACATCATCGGATCATCGGTCGCTCCCAACGTGCCGTGGTAAAAGCGTTCAGGGCGATTGAATAACAGGCGAAATCCGTTGGCCTTGAAGTAAATGAGGACAAGACTAAGTACATGCTATCAACAAACAAGCAAGCATCTGTCCACCGCCTAAGACAAAACGTGACTATTGATAGCAGCTATTTCGAGGTAGTTATGGAGTTCACCTACCTCGGAGTTAGCATAAACTCCACAAATAACACCCTAGTGGAGAACCGTCGAATTACCCCAGGAAACCGTTGCTACTTCGGTTTGGCGAAACAACTGGGTTCAAAACTCCTAACTCGAAGGACGAAATATGTGCTCTACAAAACCCTTATCCTGCCAGTTCTGCTTTATGGTGCCGAGTGCTGGACGATAAGCAAGAAGTGAGAGCTGATACTGGGCTCCTTCCTGTGCACGAGGTGGGCGAATGAAGGAGAAGATACAACCGCAAACTCTATGAGCTGTACGAAGATGTGGATGTAGTCCAAAAAGCCAAAACACGTCGACTACATTGGCTCAGCCACATCGAGCGAATGGACAATAATGCTCCAGCTAAGAGGATCTTCGAATCCCAGCCCCCAGGTTCGAGAAGGCAAGGAAGACCGAACCTCCGTTTCAAAGACCAAGCCATCGCGGATGCAAGAGCGCTTGGTCTAGATAGCTGGAAGCAGCGAGACAGGGATCGTAGAGGATGGAAGGCTGCAGAGTCTCAGGCAGAGACTCTTCACGGGTCGGGAGCCCGATAAGTAAAGTAAGTAAATATATAAGCTGAAGCCTGTTTGGGCGTATGGCATCCAATTATGGACCTTTACTAAAAAAACAAATACAGAAACGATATGCACCGTATTTTATAAATTAATATGGCCACAGATTAAAAAAACACGCTGTTTGTGTGATAAACAGCTTTACAAAACCATGAAAACTCCTAGATGAAGAGAGCCCTAAATGTACGAAACAACATTAGGAGTTGAAGAAGAACCCAACCTCATGAGCTTATGGCTTAATGATATGGGCAAATATTATATCTGTAAGTCTTCCCCAAAGCGATTAAAAAATATGAAAATAAAATCTTTCGTCAGTCTTTCATAGATTGGTTCTGATTCTCAGATAGTTTTAGTGCGGTAAAATCCCACCCTATATGGTACCCATCAGAACTATCAAGTAACTTTTAAAGATTTCCACTGACAAAACAAAAAAATTGTGTTGAGGCCCATGTGTTCACCTGGGGAAAGAGGGGTGGTTATTCCGTGACTGTCATTCTGGCCAAGCATTTTATAGTATTGCCAGTTTTTGTTATTAACCCACACAGGGTGAACACACAATGACTCTGAATCACCTAAACATCACAGAAAACACCGACCACATCACCACCCAACTCAGTTTTGAGCATAACTTCAGGACAACCATTCCCAGTCGCCTTGAATGGTAGTCGGATTCGATCGGAACCAATAACTTAATTCACATCTACACGGATGGGTCTAAAACAGAATCTGGAGTGGGTGGAGGTGTTTTCTCCGAGATGCTTAACCTAAGCATATCCTTTCGACTTTCCGATCATTGTAGCGTTTTCCAGGGGGAAATCATGGCTGAAAAGGAATGCAATATCCAAGAAGTATATTAACATCTTCAGTGACAGCCAAGCGGCGATCAAATCCCTGGAATCCATCTCGTTCAAATCGAAATCAGCCCACGAATACGAATGCCGGCTATTTCTTCTCGAGATAGCAGAGCACTTTACCATTCACCTCTTTTGGATGCCGGGCCACAGAGAATCGCAAGGCGGATGAGCTTCCCAGAGAGGGCACTACCCTTGATATGAGGTATGCCCCTCGCTTCATGTAAATTACAGATAAATCTGCATGCGATCAAGAAAGCAAACCGCACATGGATAAACGGCACAAAGTGTCTAATATTCAGGCTACTCCGGCCAAACTTGACCAGAAGCGCTCCAACTGCCTGACAATGCTGAACTGATCGAACATCAGCGCCATTATCTATGTCATATAGGCCTTCAGCAATGAATTCTGTAGAAGCTACTTGGACGAAGAAGAGGTCGAAAGTATTACTCACCTTCTATGCGCTTCTCCAGCTCTGAATAGTTCAATTAGGCGAATTAATCTATATTCGTTCGCCCAATTGAACCATTCAGTCGACAGATCTATATGATACCACAACGGACCTTTTGGGTCTAAGTGTGCACGCTAATCGCAATCAGCACTAACCTAAGCTAACCTAACACTAGCTAGGATGAGACCTGTATCCAATGGTTAACAGTGGAAGGTACAACGAACACAATTTATGTGTAGACAAAGTTCCGACGACTGGCCGTTGTCAAGTTTACACCGATCAGGGTTCGCTCTACAACATCCAATTATTTATATAATGGGGAAAGTTAGTCTTAATTTTTAGAAATTGGGAGAAAATTCGAAGATTTCTACCTAAGTGGAAGTATGCCTACTAAGTTCGATAAATGGAAGAGATTGCTTGTAACGGGTGATTTTTTAAGAGGTTTAGAACTTTTAAAAAAAAAAAAACACAAAAAATGAATGAAATATTTATTTGAATCGATAGTTTGAACCTTGCAATTTAATGTTTAAAGATAATTTCATGCAAATGTTGACCGCGGCTGCGTCTCAGGTAGCCCATCCGCTGAGTCCAATTTTGGCATACTCTTTCACACATATCGGCCGGTATCTCACGAATGAATGCATGGATGTTGGCTTCCAGTGCGTCAATCGAAGCGGGCTTGTCCCTATAGACATTAGCCTTGACATCCCCTTACAAAAAATAATCTAAGGTGTCAAATCGCACGATCTAGGCGGCCAATTGACCGGCCCGAAACGTGAAATTAACTGTTCACCAAACTCGCCTCGCAATTGCGCCATTGTTTCGCGTGCTGTGTGGCATGTGGCACCGTCTTGTTGAAACCACATATCATGCAAGTCAAGAACTTCCATTTCGGGCAAAAAAAAGTTTGTTATCATCGCTCGGTAGCGTTCACCATTGACAGTAACGCTGCGATTCGCATCATCTTTGAAGAAATATGGCCCAATAATGCCGCCGACCCATAAACCGCACCAAACAGTGGCTTTTTCGGGATGCATTGGTAGCTGTTGCAATGCTTCTGGCTGATCTTCACTCCAAATGCGGCAATTTTGCTTATTTACGTACCCATTCAACCAAAAATGAGCCTAATGGCTGAACACAATTTTTCGATAAAAAAGCGGATCCTCGGCCAGCTTTCCAAGAGCCCATTCACCAAAAATTCGGCGTTGGCGTAGGTCGGCTGGCTTTAGTTCTTGCACCAGCTGTATCTTAAAAGGCTTTACGCCCAAATCCTTCCGCAAAATTTTCCACGTAGTGCTGTAACAAAGGCCTAACTGCTGGGAACGGCGCCGAATCGCCATTTCGCGGTCTTCTGTCACACTAGCTGATACGGCCGCAATATTTTCTTCACTACGCACAGTACGTAAACGTGTTGGTGGTTTAATGTCCAACAAAGTAAATTTGGTGCGAAATTTGGTCACAATCTTCCGAATAGACTGCTCAGAAGGTCGAGAATGCCGATCATAAAATGGAAGCAGCGCGCGATGAACATTTCGAACCGAGCACGAATTTTGATAGTAAAATTCAATAATTTGCAAGCGTTGTTCATTTGTAAGACGATTCACGGTTCAATTGCAAACCAAACTGAAGCTGTTTGACAGTGACACAAGGTACTAAACACACGTCAGCTGTCAAAACCAGTGTTGCCAAAACCAAACCAGCTAAAAAATCACCCGTTATATTTGTTTGGCTTTTAGTTGATGAAAATGTATTCAAGACCCTGCAAATCTTCGGTCAATAAGCCTTCTGCCGAATGTAAGCAAGGTATTCGAGAAGATAGTCAATAGGGCTCTGCTTGAGTGGGTCGAGGAAAATAAAATTATCCCGGAAAATCAGTTTGGTTTTCGAGCGAGGCATGACACTATTCATGCCGCGTCGAAACTAGTCTCCGACATCCAATGGAATAAATCCAAAGGACAATGCACAGGGGCCTGTCTGGTTGACTTTGAGAAGGCCTTCGACACCGTATGGTTAGAAGGGCTTTTCTACAAGCTAACCAGACTTGGCATGCGTAAACCCATGCTATATATGATTTATGAAATGCTTATGGGAAAGAAGTTCGTCGTCAAATGTGGCAACGTAACTTCGAGTAAAGTCATTGAAATTAAAAACGGTTTACAACAGGGGGCGGTGAACTCCCCGATATTGTTTAACATTTATACAAGTGATCTTGTAGGTTTCCTTAGTCACGCTATAGCGTATGCAGATGATCTGGTGGCGTACAGATCAGGTCCGAAAATCGGAGTCATCAACATACTTTTGCAACGTGACTTCGATCACATCAAGGGATATTGCGACGATTGGAAATTGAGGATCAATTTCCAAAAAAACCGAAGCAATTCTGTTCAGGACCCCAGTGCAGAGGGCATCTTACGATACCAGAAAAAACTGGAAAAAATTGTGCATCATTGGACAGCATGGACGGCCGTTGGCGCTGAGAACTGAAGTCAAATACCTTGGCATCTGGCTTGACAAGTTTCTGTATTTTAATAAAAATGTGGATGCTTGTCTGGCTAGGGCTAGGGGGGCTTATGCTCTGACAAGAAGATTGTTTCAAAGCAGTCAACTTGATTCAAGGGTGAAAGTCATTTGCTACATGGCCCTCATAAGGCCGATCATCGCCTACGGTTGTCCTGTGTGGTTCAATATTTCACCATCCTACATGGAAATGATATGGCTGTTTGAGAGGCGTTGTCTCCGATCCTGCTTAGGATTGTACCGAACGCCGGACTCCGAGTACATTAAATATTATCGCAACGAGGTTCTTTACAAGGGGGCCCAGCTGAACAGAATCGACAATTTCCTTATTAAGGTGATTCGAAGGCACGCTGCAAGGGCGATGGCTAGCGACAACAGCCTGATCTTTGGGGCTTATTACCCCAATGAAACATATATGGAGAGTACGCTCGTGTCGGGCTTTATTCCACCAGAGGCGTTTATTTATATCGATTCGTTAGGGTTGGTACAGGACAGGAACGGTATCCCGGTTTAATCATTTTTGGCTAGTTTTAAGATAGTATTTTAAGATATTAAAAAAAATGAATTTAAAAGTTAAAAAATGTACTCAAGAGAAGGGAAGGGATTCCATCGCCTGGACCAAATGGAATCCAATTCACTAAAACTGCTGAACAGGATTTTTATTTTTAAGTGGAATTCCCTTCGAATATTGTGGGTAAGAGGTTTTATTTTCCATTAGAGTCCTTGTAAGTGCTATCAGTGTAGACTTTAGACCAGCTCTGGTAATGTGCCTGAGGCTCAAACAACCGTCTAACGACGTACCTAATGTTATACTTACCACAGGTCATTGTATTATATGTTTCCCTACTTGTAGATGAAGGAAGATCTACTCACGTCTTAATATAACCCCACAGAGGTTTGAATGGACTCACCTTCCTCCTTAAACTGTGACCCTATAAACCTTATTCCATTCCCTCGTGAGCATAACAATGACACAGAAATACAACATGTGGGTCTTATACCAATTTCTACTGATTAAGTCCTCTCCACCTTACCAAGTTGTTCTCCCAAGCCGACGCATCTCGCGCATATGTCAATTAACCCAAATAGGTGTCCTATCTTGTATTGTCCTCTCCAAGCGTGACGTTCCACTCATTTGAGAGAAACTTATCTAGATACAATTTTTTTTTTGGAAAAAGCGTATCAAATTCGTTCACGACATTCAACCATGGATGTTGCCAGGAATGTGACCAAATTCAGGCACCAACCGCTGTATGGGCACAAATAATTGTAATGAATTGGTTCATGGAAAATGATTAATATGCCTCCATTCCGATCCCGGCGGTTTCATTAAAATGATAATGGAAATGAAAATGACCATACGGTGCCATAAAAGGAGATCGCGCAACTACTACCGAACAACTAAATGCCAACACACAGGACTCCCTAACTGGCGCAGCTC
Organism: Rhingia campestris; assembly: GCA_932526625.1. NCBI lineage: Eukaryota > Metazoa > Arthropoda > Insecta > Diptera > Syrphidae > Rhingia > Rhingia campestris. The sequence continues at coordinate 172,266,834 of OW052182.1, forward strand.
CCTGAAACGAAATAAATTTTCATTTAACAAAATTGAACCGTGGACAGGTTAACTGAATGAAACTGGAATCCATTCTCTTTCCGACATTTCTACCTCCGATCTTCAATCGAATGTTTCCGTCGTCTCCTCATCGGTGATATGGTGTGGTGTGGTGGGATACACCCACAATGCCAGTCGGTCACCAGTTAACTTGCTGGCAAGCCAAACATTCGATGTCAGAACATTCACCTTGAACGTGGACTTGCAGATCACTTCCACAAAGGGGATTGGCAACCAGATACTGGCTGGCGCTGTGGTGGCACCTTAAAAAGATACAAAAACAGAAATAACTCCTCCACACATATTCGCTCGTATTTTCCTCCGTATAGGCCTGGCCAAAGCCAGCGAAACAATTTCTTGTCATAAAGTGGCCGGTCTGACGCCTGGAAATTAATAATAACTTGATCCAACGGTTGCGGTGCAGTTCTTGACATATCCACTGCGCTTTCGAGTTGGGAGAGGTTCTCTCTTGTATTATGCCAGACGCGCAGATACAGATGTACAGATACATGGTATACATGGTACATCTCATCTCGCGTGCCACGCAACGCGCATGGAATCGTTCGTACTTCATGCATGAACGGTATTGGAAACTGATCGGGGCGAGAGCTGTATGCGCAGCTGCATCAGCTTTGGAGGTATGAGGCATCAAGTGTTGGGTCGGTTTGTGCTACGACCAGAGCAACAAGTGGGTGTTTATTTATTTAATGGTGCAAATGCAGAACTTGTATCTACACTCATTTTTTGTGGGCTTTGTCGTTTCTTTTTCTATGTGTCAGCGATGAATTGGAGATTGCAGACATCGAGTCAGGTATGAATCAAAAATGATAGCACTCAGGCACAGTGAGAGCTGCAACAGTGTTGCTTAGAATGTCTTGGAATGTTACAGGAGATTTTGCTGAGATGACATGATGGAAAGGATATTATGGATGTTTATTAGAGATGACCTATGTTGGAGGGATTTGTCGATATTAGATAAAAATGAATTCTAGGAAGGAAGCAGGAAGGGTTAGGTAAAGATTATATGTAGCAGGTTTGAGGTAGCTGTGCTGATAAATTTAATGATAACTGTATTGTTGACTGGTGGCTTAAGAAGTATGTGCAGTTTCTTTAGATATTATCCCAAAAGCTGTTGATAATAAGAGGCATGTGCAAAACTAAACCGCAGCTTAGGTATCAAAGATGGCGATGCAAAACGATACAAAAAGAAAAAAATTGTTAAAATGGTCGAAAAAAAAGTTTGCGCCTAAAAATAATGTACCGATACCGATACGATAATGGATGACGGACTCAGCGGCGCGGTAGTTAGTCTGATGAACAGCCTTGCAGAAGGTCTGGGTTTGATTCCCAGTCGTGATTTTTTACTGGCCCTCCACTCGTGATGATCCGACAAATCATACGAGTAGTATCAATTGTCCAGAAAACCTTGTCTCAACTGAGTCGTTAGGGTTCGGCATAAAAAGCTCGCATCCCATCGTACAAGAAGTACACATGGACAAATGGTTGTGAGAAAGCTACGCACTGGGTACTAACGAGCCTGGTGGCCAAATATTTGCAATTTATATCTTTTGATACCAAGCGGACTTCTGACTCATTATGCCACATGTGACAAGGCAGCATTCCGTCATCTTCGACTCAAGTACGCTGGTTCCAGTTGTTCAGTCAAAGCTTCCGGACATTCAGCTTTCGCATGATTCTAAACCGGTAGATCAATTTATTTTTCATTATCTAACCTGAAGGCTAGAGTTGAAAGCTTTTATTGGGGGCGCGCATGACTTTTCATCGACTAAGTTTGGCTGAGCTAATAAAGAATTTAGGGCAAGGGTATCCATTTTTCAATACTTTTGTCTCTCTCATAATTATGTAACTTCTACTATGGCGAGTGTTAGAATTACAAGCACGGAATAACCCTCCTGCTGTCCTCAGGCGATATACATGGGCCTGGCCTTCTAGGTTGGAAGGTGTGCTTTGGGTTAACTACCCACACATCTAAAACGAACATTGTTACGAGGCAATCGAGCCTTGGAAAAGACTGATTTTATAGTTGACGATTTTATTGCAGACATTACTGCAATCAAGGAAATACGATGGGATGGGCCGGGGAAACAGATGATGAGATACTGTTACATCTACTACAGTCCGCGTTATAGTACTCAGAAACAGCAACTATTCGGATGTGGATTTGTTATAAACGCCAGATCGCATTGTATCAATTCGCATCAAGGGCAAATTCGCCAATATGAGCCTTATATACGCTCACGCCCTGTCAGAGGATAAAGGTGATATAGCTTAAGATTACTTTTACGAGCTCCTTGAAAAACTTATGAACGATTTTTAATCAAAGGTAGGGAGAGAAGGCATCTTTAGCAGTTATGGCGGAAAATACAGCCTACACGACAACACGTCTGGCACCGCACATAGGCTAATTGACTTAACTAGGGAACGAAATGTCACTATAGCCAGCACACGGTTTCCTCACCTTGAAATGGCGGTCTCCAGATAAACGAACGGTCAACTAAATTGTTCACATTGCGATAGACACGATGCATGCATTCGAGGGGCTAACAATGGCAACCATGTCAAGAAGATATTAGATCAGCCCTAACTGAAACCCCTGGTTTGATGAGGTATGCCGACGGATGCTCACAGCCAACAACGAGGCCTACAAGGCTAAGCTTCAGGTGAAGACGAGAGCTGCCTTTGAGTTCTATAGGCAGAGAAGAAAGGAAGAACACCGGCACAAGAGCAAGAAAAGCACGCGATCGAGGATATAGAGAGGTGCCACTCCAGGAACGATGTTCGCAAGTTCTACCCAACTGTAAAACGTCAAAATCTAGGACACAAGGCTCTAACAGAATTCTCTCGAGTTGAGCAAGGAAATATCATAGTTGAGACAAAGTCTATGCATAGATATGGAAGAACCACTTCTGCAGACTGTTAAACGGCGATGACGAATAGCATTCCGCTGTCAGGCAGAACGAACCATTGGCAACGGCAGCGAAAACTGCCAACCACCCGACCTGAGTGAAGTGAGCATAATAAGATTTAAACTCAACTTAATAAGTCCGCCGGAAATGACGCCCTTCCCGCTAAGCTTTATAAAGCTGGCGGAGATGACTTGGTAAGTAACATCCAGCAACTGATAAGCCAAATCTGGTCGGATGAAAGTATCCCTAAAGATTGGAACCTCAACATCGTTTGCCCGATCCACAAAAAAGGACCCTCTGAACTGCGCCAACTACAGGGGCATAAGTCTGCTCAACATCGCCTACAAGATCCTATCTGCCGTAATATGTGAACGCCTGAAACCGTTTACCAACAACTTGATCGGCCCTTATCAGTGTGGCTTTAGGCCAGGAAAGTCCACAATCGATCAAATTTTCACATTTCGGCAGATCCTGGAAAAAACCCAAGAAGCCCAAATCGATACCCACCACCTATTTATCGATTTCAAAGCCGCATACGACAGCATTTATAGAGACGAACCATACAGAGCCATGTCTAGTTTTGGTATACCGTCCAAACTCGTCCGTTTGTGTAGGATGACGATGGAGAATTCTCGCTGCTCCATCAGGGCCGGAAACGACCACACCGACATATTCGATACCAAAAAGGATTTAGTCAAGGCGACGCGACGCACTGTCATGTGACTTCTTCAATCTGATTCTTGAGAGGATTGTGCAAAACTCCCAAACCAGAGACACAATTTTCCAAAAATCGGTGCAGCTTGTAGCATACGCCGACGATATTGACATCATTGGTAGGACTCAACGTGATGTCATAGCCATGTTTGCTAGTATAGAGAAGTAAGCGGCAAAAATGGGTTAAGCAGTAAATGAGGGTAAGACTAAGTATATGCTGTCAACACGAAAGGACACACAACATCGATGGACAGAACGTCACCATTGACAGATATAACGTTGAGGTAGTACGGGACTTTGTCTACCTCGGCTCCGCTATTAGCTCTGACAACAACATCTCGTCAGAAATCAAACGAAGAATTACTCTTGCCAATCGCTGTTTCTTCGGGCTAAGAAGGCAATTTAGTAGTAAAGCCGTCACTCGAACTACTAAGGAGATCCTATATATGACCCTGATCATCCCAGTCCAGCTCTACTGAAGCATGGAACGTACCAAACGCGGATGAAGAAATCCTTGGTTGATTCGAGAGAAAAATTCTTCGGAAAATCTTCGGTCCCGTTTGCGTTGACGGGCAATGGAGACGAAGATTCAACCACGAACTATAAGAGCTATACAGCGACATAAAAAAAAATACAAATTTTTGGCGCAACAGGTTCGTTAGTACCCAGGGCCTAGCTTTCTCACACCATTCATGTGTGCGTGTGTACTTCTTGCACGATGGCGGGACCTACTGTTTTATGCCGACTCCGAACGGCTAAGTTGAGATAAGCTATTCTTGACAAATGATACTACTCGGATGATTTGTCAGATCATCACGAGAGGAGGGCCAGTGAAAAATCATTAAGGTGTTGCTACGGCTGGGAATCGAACCCAGACCTTCTGCGCGGCAGTTCATGGCACTAACCATCGCGCCACTGAGCCCCTAACAGCGACATACCCCTAGTCAAAAAAACTCCGTATAAGATGGACGTTTAAGATTGCTAGGACATGTAGAACGAATGGACACCAATACTCCGGTTCGCAGAGTCTTCGATTCCCAGCCAGACGTGGGACGCAGTAGAGGAAGACCTCGCCTAAAGTGACGCGCACAAGTAGAAACTGACCTCAACCAACTTGGAGTGCGCGACTGGGGGCAGTTAGCTAAGGACCGGGCTAATTGGAGAGGTATATCGGTTGAGGCCCAAGTTCAACGTTAGCAACCTTCCTGCAACACACAGTGTAGTCCCAGGTGAAGAAGACCTAATTGTGCAAAAGTCGAAAGAGTTTATCTTAGTTATTGATTAATTGACTTGAAGGTTGCGAGAGACTGCATTCGCCATCTGGAGCTCTATATTGAAATCAACATGTTCACGTTCCATAGGCACATACTTGTATTATGAGGAACAACAGTCAATAAATTCCTTAGATAATGAATGATACTAAGGTCCTAAGGAGGTTTTAAATTCTCTGATAATCTTCAAAAAATATATCACTCCAGTTAGCATGAGTAAAAGCACTGCCCATGCAAGCAATTTTGTAAACCTTTGCTGTAAGTGAACTTCCCTAAAACACCAGTAAATCTCCAGACTTGCAGAGGTTGAATTTTTCATCTAATCAAGAAACTGCCACATAATACATGTACTCAATACCTCACCTGTCCTCACTAAAAGTGATTCCACTTCCACCTTTCCCGGATCACTTTCGTCCTTGCTTCAGGTCAGTGGCGATATGCTACTACCGTTCCTTTGACATAAATTTGTCAATTTATTGCTCTAATCTCGAACACCATTTTTTTGTCGCAACAATGTCAATGACTACACAACACACCTGACCTTTTTAGGGATTAAAAAACTGCAATCTCCAACCAATGGCCGTAACAAATTTCATTATGAAAAAAAAATAATTGAAACACTTCCAGGAACTATCTGCAAAAGGGATCATATCCTTCCGTACAGAATAGGAAGACTACCTTCCGTTGGTGATGTAATGTTTGTGTACTTTATGGTCAATTTTCTGAGAATCATTTGCTCTAATCTATTGCAAAACATTCTCAAAAGATAAAAAAGTATCTTTTCCAAAAAAAAATCCTGCACAAAGATACACAGACATTAAAAAGAAGGCGGAAGCAAATCACATTTCCTACCGTACAGCATCCGTGAATGAAATCGTTGTTCCAATAGATGATTGATCAGCAAACAAAACCGATCTCTTCCATTTTAAAGGGATCAAGGATAACACAGAGAAAAGGTGTAAGATAATATGTTGCAATCCTGAAAGGATATCCGGTAGTAGGAGTAGATACAGGTAGGAAATTGCACACCGATTTTCATTTGTATCTACAGGTATTTTGCATAACAAAACTGTGTTGGTAGAAAGCAATTATTTTTGAGGATGCAATTAGGCCAAGTGCAGTACTACTACACTTTGTCCTTATTCAAATTTTACCAAAATCCTTTACAAAAGGTGAATATGGTAACCGGAAATCCGTACATCCATAAAATGGTACAATGCCCCGACAGAATCCCAGACAGAGAGGATATAGAAAAAAAAACACACAGAAGCATTTCTTGCTTGCTTCCTTCCCTCCCTGTGAAGGAAGCCTACACCTGTTTTTTTCTAAGGATATCCTTAAATTTTTATAATCTAAATTATTTTCGTCATTTCCTTTTCAAAGGAAGTTCGTCGAACTATCAAGAATGCCAAGGATATAAATTAAGATTCTATCCGCATGCTTTATGGATGTCGAGCATATGAGGACGCGGCGTCCTCTTCAATTGCCGTTGAACCAACTGGGGATATTCAAAAAAAAAAAATAACTGCATTCAGGTGCACAACGCGAACTTGTTGCTGACATATGTGATGTACCGGTCGACTGGTGATCATAGACCAAATCCAACTTTACCCATCCCAAGCCAGTGTTGGTGTGCATTTGACCAAGAAAACAGGACACCACTCTCGTGGATGGCACGAGCGCGTCTCATTATTCAAATTATTATTCCGGCGTGATGGAATGGTGCTGCAGGTTTTGACCAAAAGTCGTCTCACTGTCATGCACACACCTAGAATGCATTGCATGAGCAGTGGACCGTAACTATGGTGGATAGGGGTGCAAGAAGCGGAATAACAATTCTAAGCGTGCTGCTTGCCCTCCTATGGGTGGAAGACGAGGACGAATGCCACTACTTAAGGGTGCAACGTTTGTAAATTATGCCAGTGTGACCGGCAGATAAGGTGTCATCCTAATGTAATTGAAAGGTAGCACAGCAAGGTGGTGGCGGGCCCGATGTACAGGTACAACGCGCGTGTACCATACGTGAAGTGCATTCCTAAAACAATGACCGCGATGTGCGACGGGACAGTGGACATGGAATGTGTCCTTTTTCTGTTGTGTTGTAATTTGTTCATTAGAATTGTTTTTTTTTTTCGTTCGAATTTGGGGTTGACTTGTTGGTCTTGTTTAGACATTGTGGAGGGTTAAATTATTGGGAGAAGCGAGCTATGTCAGGTGTTGTGCACGTAGTGCGGGTCTTGTGTGTGCCACAATTACCTTTGCCACGAGACCAGCATATTTAAAGAAGTCAAAACCTGCTGTTCGTTCTGCAGCGGGGGTGCTTATGAATTTTAATTAAAATTAGAAGACGATGTGGCCCAAGTCATTGACTTTTTGTAGCTGGGCGTAAGGTGCATTAGCTTGATTGGGATGTATAGGTAATTAGATTGAACGTGGAATACAGTTCGGTCGTAAAATGTTCAAGTTCAAGTATGTTGTGTATATTTTGGCTCATCCTGTCTAGTAAAATCGATTTGGAGTGAGAGTCGCGCTATATTGTATCATAGTGCTCCACTGACTGTATTCTGGATCTCTCAATTATCACACGCCTAGGCATGAATTTTCGAAGCACTTTTAAACATCTGCAGTAAACGATCTACAAAAGGGCGCAATATCTTCTACAGGATTTCGCTTAGCTAAAATACAATTGTATGCGTAATATAAGAGAAGAATCGTCAAGGAGTTACACATCTCGTTCAGGAGTTCAGTAAGTGTATTCTATGTCTTGGAGCCGATCTCTAAACATGTCTTGTCTTGTGTCTTGGAGCCGATCTCTAAACATGGCAACAGATATCAAGGAATATGGTCATTCTTATGACCTATAGAAGGGAAGGACCTCGGTTCAATTGAAATATCGCCCTAATTTGACAAAAGATATTACAAGTTGAAGCCATGTTGCATCTGAATCAGGATTGACGACCAGAAGATTAAAAAATCCATATGAAGGGATGTATTTGCCATATCGATTTGCGGAACTTGGTATCTGTTCGTCTATGTAGGGTGTGTATCTCGTTTTATGCATTTCAATTCGAACCAGATTTAGGTTAAGTTAGGATTTATGGGTTACTGACATTCAGATGTGGCTAAAAACTAGCATAGGTGTGCTTATCAATGATCGATCTTCTTATTAATGATCGTTCCTGAAAATAATATGAAGCGATAAAAGGGTAAAGTGAGTCCTAAGTGGGGTTATGGTATAATCTACGGGTGTCCAAAAGAGATAGATACTTCAGAACAATCCTTTTCAGAAGCTGATGATATTGATCATTTTTCCAATTTCCAAATTGCCCGATCCATAATTATTTGTTTAAAATTTTACACTTCAAGTGAAGTTGATTTCTACCTGGTCCTTAACTAACAGCCATCAGATGTGCATCTCAAGTTGGTTAAGGTTGGCTTCTGCTTTTGCGCACCAATTAAAGCGATGTCTTCCTCTTCTGCGTCTGATGTCTGGCTGGGGATCGAAGACTCTGCGAACCGGAGTATTGCTGTCCATTAGCTCTACATGCTCTAGCCATCTTATGCGTTAAATGTGAAGTCAAGTTTCTTGAGCTTTGTTTCTACTAGTGCGCGCCACTTAAGGTGAGGTCTTCCTCTACTACGTGCGACGTCTGTCTGGCAATCGAAGAATCTCCTAGCCGGAGTATTGGTGTCCATTCGCTCTACATGTCGCTGTATATATCTTGGTTGAATATTCTCTTCCATAGCCCGTCAATGCAAATGGGACCGAAGATGTTTTAAAGTATTTTTCTCTCAAAGTTCCTAATTGAACCATACCGACCTTACTATAAAGCAGAGGAGGTTTCTGACACTAAGATTGGCCAATTCACCTATATTGTCAAAGAAGTAGTCTCCTAGATGGAGTTTTCTTTTGTTGGGCTGCACAAGAACAGAGACGGTGAAGTATACATACCTCCTCCTGCTCGTCCAAGCTGCTTCTGCAGACGTCACTGCTCAGGAGGCCTAGTGTTTTTGCATGTAGGCCTAGAGAGAAGTATCCTGTGAGGACACCGATTATGGTGCTGATGGAGCACTTCTGGTTATAGTTTGGCAAGACTTGACGAAATATTTGACACGTTGGGCCGCTTATCCAGTTTGCTTGTTGATTTGCATATGGCGAGGTGCATACCTAACATGTCTACAGGCGATAGATTATCAGGGGTAGTTCCGTTTTTGGCAAGCTCATCAGCTTTGAAGTTCCATGGTAACGGGTGATCCAAGTAGAGATACTTTTTACAATAGCCTTTTTTGACAGATCAGGTGTGAGTCGTGTCATGCTGTCATGTTATTTTTGTTTAGTATTGTTTGGCTTTTCATAATGGAAAGACTTACGCATGAACAAATTGTTCAACTTTATTATGAAAATTCACGTTCTGTGAGGAATGTGTTTCGTGCACTTCGCTCAATTTATGGTCAACATAATCGGCCAACTGAGCGTACTATTCGCAACACCATCACCCATTTTGAGACCCAGCATTCATTATTGGATAATATTCGACCTGGACGTGTCCAGCACGCTGTGAAGAAAATATAGCGGCCGTAGCTGAAAGTGTACACGAAGACCGTGGAGAGTCGATTCGGCGCCGTTCGCAGCAACTCGGACTGACGTATGGAACGACTTGGCGCATTTTACGTCAAGCTCGTGATCTCGGCGACATTTGGTTTCAGCAAGACGGCGCCACTTCCCACACATCGCATCAATCAATGAACTTATTGAGAGAACATTTCGGTGAGCACATAATTTCACGTTTTGGGCCGGTCGATTGGCCACCGTTAGACTTTTTCCTGTGGGGATATGTAAAGTCAAAAGCTTATGCCGACAAACCCGCTTCGATTCAGGCCATGGAGGAAAACATCACGCGTGTCATTCGCCAGTTACCAGTCGAAATGCTCGAACAAGTGATCGAAAATTGGACTCAAGGGATGGACCATCTGCGACGTAGCAACGGCCAACATTTGATAGACATAATCTTCAAAAAATAAATGCCAAAGAATGTTCTTTCAAATGATAATAAACATTCTCCATTCAATTTGAATTTTCTGTGTTTTTTTCTTTAAAAATTAGGGAACCTCGAAATGGATCACCCTTTATATCCCTGTATCCCAAGTCCCAAAAGTAGTTATTGGTAAAGAGCTCAGCCATCTAGAAATAGTCGGGATTTGTGGGCTGATTTCAATTTTAAAGGGATGGATCCCTGGGATTCGATTGCCGCTTGGTTGTCACTGAAGATGTTAATATTCTTCATGGATATTACATTACTTCTCAGCCAGGACAAAGCTTGTTTAATTGCCATGATGCTAGGCCATGACGCTACAATGCATCAGCATTAGGAGAAAACACCTCCATCCATTCCAGATTCCGTTTAGTTGTGAATCGAGTTATTGTCTCCAATCATATCCGACTCCCACTCAACGCGACTGGGAAGGTTAACTTGAAGATATGCTAAAACTAAGTTGAGTTCTCTGTAAAGGTAAGGTGGTTCAGTATCTTTGTACGTTCACCTTGAGTGGGTGTCCACTGTAGCTAGGTTCTGACTCTTACAGTTGCACAGCTGCGGTCTGTTTGCCATAAATATCTAGGGGTACTAGATGTAGGATAGCATCTAGGCCTACGGAAGGTGTTGTTCTTAGAGCTCCGCTTATGCATATGCCAGCTGATATTTGACTTTTCCTTAAAAGGTTGCGGTTGGAGGCTATTTCTAGAGCCTTCCATCAGACTAAAAAACCAGACATAGACCACTTAGACCCATATTCCAATGATGAACATGTAAAGCCAAAGAGAGATATGAATTTTCATATCCAAAACCAGACCCAGGTATTTGGCTGATCCTGCGAACTTGAGACTGACGCCATTAAATTTAGGAGGGTGAATTGTATTTCCTGCGAAAAACCAATTCAGTTTTTTTTGGTTTGGGGCGAGTCCACATCTTGCTGCCCATTTAGACAGTACAAAGAGACCACTTGGTAATAGTTCTATAAGAGTGTAAAGGTACTTCCCCGATATAGCTATTGCTATCTCATCTGCGTAGACAATCACCGTGCATCTTTCTCTTTCTAGATTTTCCAGAAGCTCGTTGACTACTAAGTGCAAGAGAAGAGGAGACAGGATGCCCCCTTGTGAGATGCCACAGCTTATAGATCTGACATGTCGATAAGACGCCAAGATTTTTGTTAATACTTCTGCCTATGAGTAGCTGATTTATTAGCACTCTCAGCGAGTCTTCAATATTTAAATCTGAAAGTGCATTAGTGATTGCTTCTGATTTGATATTGTTAGATGCTCCTTCTATATCAAGAAAAGCAACCATAGATACTCTTGAGCTTATAGTGAGTTTTCGATGATGCGTACGATTGAGTGAGGTTCTTTCTCAACCGACTTCCCATTGTTAAATTATAAACCAATTTCGACAGTGTCGTCTCTAAACTTGGAAACGAAGCATCGACATCTTGCAAAATTAACTAATGGTGCCAATATGTTTGGGAATACTGTAGGTTCGGGGTTTTGCACAATCGTTTTGTTGGTGGTAGGTATCGATTTGGACTTTTTTTTTACAGTGTCGACTAAAGTATGAAGACTTGAACAGTTGTGGATGTTTCTATCCTAAAACCGTGTTACTATGGGTAGTTGGGTTTAGTACATCATATATTACTGGGACGCGTAGCTCTGGTAAGAGTGGCCTTTCTTCTGGTTCATTAACACAATTCCGAGATTCCATTTGCAGGTATTACCTGTCATCCAGACAAATTTTGAAAGTGACTTGGAGTATATGCTCTTTACGATGTATTTTCTCGTGGTCTTAGATTATTCGGCAGTAAAATAACGCACGTGGTTTTAAGTCGCCTTGTTTAGCCAATATGGCCAATATTGGTTCGTTTTGCCAGATAGAAGCAGATTGCTCGGTATCACATTCCGATCTAGCTGAAGTAAATGAAGGTCTTATACGATGTTAATTGGTCGGAATGTTCGGGGATCCAAAATTTTGAAAACGGTCAATTTATTGGTCCTGGGACTGCCATCTCATTAGTTATAATGACCTGCCCTAACTCGAATCCTTGTTATTTCTCTCCTCTCTCTTGCTCTATTTACGAAATTATGATTTATCTACGTAACTTCTGAAGTCAAAAATATAATTAAAATCCAAATCAATAGTTCTGAACTTAATTACTTTTGTTTTAGGGGCGCTGGTTTGACACCATCCAAAATTACAACTGACAAGAAAAACCTCAATATATGTAGTCATAGTGTCGTGAATGTAAAACAGAAGGGTGCAATCGTTTAAATTCACTTTAGGCTTAAGCCAGCACATTGAACCAAATAATTGTGGAATACAAATTAGGAATAAATCGAAACCTTTTGGACTTATGTATTAAGAAGTCCGAAAATATCAAAAACTCCAATAAAAAAAGTTTATTGACATAAAATGCCATTTTCCAAAAATAAGGATTTTATTACAAATATCAACCTCTTCCTATATTTTCCTTTTTTTTTTATATCTGCAGCAAGTGAAATAATCACGGGTTTTCCTTAAGTCTATGATACGAAGAATCCCTTACGCAATATATGTACATGTGTGGTATTCGCATAATCAATCGAAAACAACAAGCTGGATGTGTTGCAGATGTTCGATCCGAAATCCATATGATCACGTGCTGGTATCATATATTCCAAAACGAATATAAAAATTTACCCCTGCGTCTTATCTAGTGCCTTCCTCAACAAAAAAGAACCAGCGATCCGTAAAAATAACTACACTCACACTTACACAATTCAAACTGAATGAAAATACGATATAGAACACCGCACATCCATCCCCTCCGTAATAATAGGGAATTACTTTGGAATTTTCCTGTCCATATGTCCCTACAGGTAGATGCCAGGATTAGATGTTGTTCAATAGAAAGGGTCTTTCTTCCCTGAGTATAAAAGGGAGCGTCGATTTTGAAGAAAATATCATTCGCAGCAAATAGCTCGACAAGTAAACATCTCAAGTTCGAAATATTTAAGAAAAATAATTTAAAAAAAATGGATAACTACAAGAACTGCCCACTCAAGAAACGCCCGGTCTTCTACGTGGAACCCGCCATCGAATCGTCACCCATTGACGATCAACCACAGGACCTGTCCATCAAACGCAAAGCTGAAGATGAGTGTGAAAGTGAACCAAAACACTTCTCTCTCTACGGAAGCATCAGAACAAACATCTACTCTGCACCAGTATCCCCAGTTTCTTTCGCAAGTGAATCATCCATGGATATAGGATATCATAATGTTCACCTAAGAGGATTCAGCACACCCATCAACAACTACACCAACGGATTCATGCCATACAACCAAATGCCCACTGGTTGGAATTCATTTGGCCAGCCATCACCATCAGCGGTATTCAGTTGCTTCATGACACCACCAACCAGCCCGTGCTCATCCACATCAGAGATTCTCTCTCCCCGAAGTGACACTTCCTCCATTCATAATGACACACTACCATCACACAGTGCCGTAAAGAAATGCCGTTTCGAGTGCGACAAATGCTCCAAGATGTACTCCACTTCAGCTGGACTTGCCAAACACCAGCAGTTCCACTGTCCAGCCGCCGAATGTAATCAGGAGAAGAAACAACACGCCTGCGAAGAGTGCGGCAAGTGCTACACCACCAAGGGAGCTCTCAAAATGCACATCAAAACGCATACACTACCCTGCAAGTGTCCCATCTGCGAAAAGGCTTTCTCTCGTCCATGGCTATTGCAAGGACATATGCGCACACACACTGGTGAGAAACCATTCTCCTGCACTGATTGCAATCGATCATTTGCCGATCGTTCGAATTTGCGAGCTCATCAACAGACACACGTTGACGTGAAGAAGTACTCCTGCACAGTCTGCAACAAGTCGTTCTCAAGGATGTCACTGTTGAATAAGCATGCCAGTACAAATTGTGCGGTAACAGTTGTTTAAGTTTAGCTGCAATTCGGGAGAGAGATGGAGAAGACTGCACTAACACATTACCAGTGTTAGATTATTTATTTTATTTTATTTATTTATTTGTTGGTTAAGTCGAAACTAAAGTTTGCATATGAATGTGACAGTTCTAGTCGATAGTGTCAGGGAAGACAGTAGATATAAGTGTTGTTATTGTTGGAAATACCGAGTTGTATTGGTGTTCAAAATCTTTTAAAAAAATTAAAAAGAAATCATAAGACTTGAAAATATTTTGTTTTTACTTTTAAAACCTTCAAGAGTATCTCCACAAATGGAGATATAACATATAATCTTGATTATAAAATATCTGACAAAACAGTACCTAATGACAGTGCCGGAGGAACCATATAGGTCGATGCTCAGGTGAGCAGTCAAACTAGCATAGGCCTACGTGGGCCCATAGCGATACCCTATGTTGTCGTACCTGAAAATAATGTTGCATTAGTGAAAAGAGTGTTACTTAAGTGACTTGTGTTGCTCCATTCGCTTCTTCTTCTTCATAAGTGGAGCTACAGTCCGGGATGAACCTGGGCCTCAACCAACATGCCTCTCCAATTAGCCCGGTCCTTAGCTAACTGCCTCCAGTTGCGCACTCCAAGTTGGTTGAGGTCGGTTTCTACTTGTGCGCGCCACTTTAGGCGAGGTCTTCCTCTACTGTGTCTGACGTCTGGCTGAGAATCGAAGACTCTGCGAGCCGCAGTATTGGTGTCTATTCGTTCTACATGTCCTAGCCATCTTAAACGTCCAATGCGGAGTTCTTTGACCAGGGGTATGTCGCTGTACAGCTCGTATATTTCTTGATTGAATCTTCGTCTCCATAGCCCGTCAACGCAAACGGGACCGAAGATTTTCCGAAGAATTTTTCTCTCGAATCGACCAAGGATTTCTTCATCCGCGTTTGGTACGGTCCATGCTTCAGCGCCGTAGAGCAGGACTGGGATGATCAGGGTCATATATAGGAACTCCTTAGTAGTTCGAGTGAGGGCTTTACTACTAAATTGCCTTCTTAGCCCGAAGAAACAGCGATTGGCAAGAGAAATTCTTCGTTTGATTTCTGACGAGATGTTGTTGTCAGAGTTAATAGCGGAGCCGAGGTAGACAAAGTCCCATACTACCTCAAAGTAATATCTGTTAATGCCGTTCTGTCCAATTCGTCGATGTTGTGTGTCCTTTCGCGTTGACACCATATACTGAGTCTTACCCTCATTTACTGCTAAACCCAGTTTTGTCGGTTCCTTCTCTATACTAGCAAAGGTGGCTATGACATCACGTTGAGACCTACCAATGATGTCAATATCGTCGGCGGTGCAACTACGATTTTTGGAAAATTGTGCCTCTGGTGTTGGCTCGGGAGTTTTGCACAATCCTCTCAAGAAACAAATTGAAAAAGTCACATGACAGTGCATCGCCTTGACTAAATCCTTTTTTGGTATCGAATGTCTGCAGAAGTGGTTCTTCCATATCCTCAGCATCGACTGTGTCTCAACTACGATATTTCCTTGTTCATCTCAACAGGATTCTGTTCGAGCCTTGTATCCTTGGCTTTGACGTTTTACACTTTGGTAAAACTTGCGAACATCGGTCCTGGAGTGGCACCTCTCTATATCCTCGATCGCGCGCTTTTCTTGCTCTTTTTTCTTCTTTCTGAAAAGCCGATGTTCTTCCCTTCTTCTTTGCCTAAAGAGCTCAATGGCAGCTCTCGACTTCACCTGCATCTTAGCCTTGTAGGCCTCGTTCTTGGATGCGAGCATTTATCGGCATTCCTCATCAAACCAGGGGTTTCTTGCTGGTAGCCGCGAGAAACCTAGAACATCAGTTGCGGCTGATCTAATGGCTTGTTGGCATCGTTGCCATTGTTCTTCGACATTAGATGCTGGTGGTGTGTTGTGAGTCGAGAAGTTAAGGGATACGCGTTGCGCGAAGATCTTGGCGGTCTCTGGCGATTGCAGCCTTTCGACATGAAATTTTTTAATTTTTTTCACAGTTTGTTTTGGCGTTGTGGATATCCGCATCCTTACCTTGGCTATAACATGGTAGTGGTCCGAGTCGATGTTAGGCCCTCGGAATGTTCGGACATATAAAATACTGGATTCTTTGATCTGGAGACCGCCATGTCCCCTTATGGATATCGAGGTGAAGAAACCGTGTGCTGGCTATAGTGGCATTTCGTTCCGTAGCGAAGTCAATTAGCCTAAGTCCGTTACCAGACGTGTTGTCGTGTAGGCTATATTTTCCAACAGTACTGCTAATGATGTCTTCTCTTCCTACCTTTGCGTTAAAATCTCCCAGCACGATTTTAACATCGTGCTTTGTAGTCGCTCATAGGATTTGTCGAGGAGCTCGTAGAAGTAATCCTTAGTTGTATCATCTTTTTCCTCCGTCGGAGCATGAGCGCATATAAGGCTTATGTTGGCCAATTTGGCCTTGATGCGAATTGTTACAATGCGTTCGCTAATGTCTTGGAAACATAAGACTTCTTGCCTAAGTCTGGCACTTATAACAAATCCGCATCCGAATAGTCACTGTTTCTGCTCACTATAACACGGTCCATAGTAGATGTCACAGTTTTTCATCCTCTTTTTGCCCGGCCCATCCCATCGTATTTCCTGGATGGTAGTAATGTCTGCTTTGTAGCAGTTTAGGGCTTCCGCTAGTTGTTCGCCTGCACCTCTCCTGTTTAATGTTCTCACATTCCGGGTGCAGATACGAACGTCGTTGTCCTTTTTTCGTTTAGCATGGTCGTCAACAATAAAATCAGTCCTTTCCGAGGCTATTGGTTGCTTCGTAACATAAGCCTTTTTTCCGTGGATGGGTAGTTAACCCAAAGCACAACCCCCAACCTGGAGGGCCAGGCCCTTGTTTTGACCCTTGTACAGCGGGCCGGAAAATACCGATGTCAGTAGCCCATTTTGGGATATGAACGCTGCCGTTGACCCATTGAGGACTCCTCCTCACCAACTCTTTTCCAACACCCTGGCTCAGTATTGCAAATCCCTATAGATCTGGTGTTCAAATATGTCGAAGCAGCTTATATAGGGATTGCACTACCAGTTAGATCAAACTGGAGCTGCAGTCGCCACCGTTGACTCCATCTAGGGAATTCCTCCGCTGCCGCCTGAGAGTGAGTGCCATAGTTAGAGGACACTCCTCCCCAAGCTACCACCAACGACCTTAAACGGGGCTTATAAGCCCATCTGCAGTCTAGGTACTAGGCACCCACCAGTCACTAGCGTGGAGGTAAGAGTAGGAGTTGAAAGTGAGAGGCTAGAGTGAGAACGCTTGTGTTCTCGTGTAATCGCATCACTATCCTTAAACACCGGCTTGGAATGGTTCGGAGGAGCTATTTCCAAACTGCACGTTGCAGCGCGTGTTTTGTCACGCAACAAAGCTGAATCAGTGCTCCTGCCGATGTATGCTATCATAAGCGGCTTTGAAGTCGATGAATAGGTGGTGAATTTCGACTTGAAATTCGTTGGTCTTTTCTAGGATTTGCTTCAGTGTGAACATTTGGTCTATAGTCGATCTGCAAGACCGGAAGCCTGGTACGTGCCGATTAGTGTGTTGCAGAACAGTTTTAGACTTTCATTACGTTGGATATGATATTGTATGCGACATTAAGCAGGGATATGCCTCGATAGTTCTTTCAGCACATAGTATCGCCTTTTATGTAGATGGGCCATATGGAGCTGATTTTCCAGTCATCGGGCATGTTTTTTTCCACTCCACTCATACCTGGTTGATGATTCGGTGCATGCTCCCTACTAAACCTTTGAAGCTGTGTACTGCCCAAAGTATTTTATCTTTAGTGATAAGATCTTGTAAGTTGCCGGCCAACAGACTGGTTCTATTGATGTCGTCTTAGAAGGCTTTTTGTGAGCTACTTGGAAAATGGGAGCCTATTAGTAGCTCTAAGGATTCTTTACATGAAGTCTTCCAAGTGCCTTCTGGTTGTTTTAAGATAACTTGGAAGAGTTGGACTATTGGATAGGATTATTCGGAGTCTTGTCGCTTTGAAAGTCTATTCTATTTTATCACAAAAGAGTTTCCAGGATTTGTGCTTGGACTTCCTCAGTTCCTTTTTGTATATTTATAGGGTTTCTCTGTAGGAGATCCAGTTAGAAGATTCGTTCAAGCTTTTAGCTTTGTTAAAAAGTTTTCTACACATCTGCCTAAGCATTCCTAGATTTTCAGACCACCATGGAGGTTTTTGTTTCCCTCTAGGTTTCCTTATTGGACAGAAGGATGACAGTTATTCGTTGAAAGCGGATGCTTACTTCTCAACAAGTAAATCAAGCTCCTGGGTGCTTCTAGGAGGGCTATGTTGAGCAGGGGAATCTAGTCTTTTCATAGTTTCCCTATATTTAAGCCAATTGGTTTTTTGGTGATTTCAAAAAATCGGGTTTGCTCGAAATATGATCATTTAGACAGAATTGTATGTATCTGTGGTCGGAAAAAGAATGAAAATACTCATAAGCTAAATTTGGGCGGTTGAAAGTATGCCTGTAAGTGGAATGGTACCTCAGCATCGTTTGCCCAATCCAGAAACAATTAAACAATTTGAACCTTCGGTCACATTTGAGTTGACGGAAGAAGATTTGACCAAGAACTGTACGAGCTATACAGCGACATACCCCTAGTCAAAAAACTTTGCATTGGACTTTTAAGATGGCTAGAACATGTAGAGCGAATGGACACCAATACTCCGGCTTGCAGAGTATTCGATTCCTATACAGGTGTCGCACTCTGTAGAGGACGAACTCACCTAAAGTGGCGCGCACATGTAGAAATCGACCTTAACCAACTGAAAGTGCGCAAGTGGACGCAGTTACCCAATGAAGGCTTATGGTAAAGGCATCTTGGCTGAGACACAGGTAATTTCAAACTATAGCTGCTTGGAAGCAGTGCAAACCACTTAGATACTAAGTTCACTCATGACAGTAGTAGGGACATAATCCGATGCTTGAACACTAGTCTGAATAGTATCATTCCTTGGCAGACACTTAGACTACGACGCTCCCTAGTTTCCTCACCTAGTCTACACGCTTACAGATTCACTGGCATTTTAAGATTAAAATTTCCAAAAATACCACCTCTCACAACAACAAAAGCTGTTTTACAATTCAAAAAGCAATCGCATCTCCATTCGAAAACATCTAGAACTATATTTACTGCACTGCTCCTGCTTAGTAATTCAAATCGATCATCTCGATACATACTAAAATCTGCGCGCTGCAGTCCCCCAGGCCACAACACAAGCCCTCATAGCAAATCGAAATATGCAAACAAATCCGTCCGCTTGTCGTCACGTCACGTCGCGTCGGCCTCGTCTAAAGCCTCTCGTATGGAGAAAAGGTTCATTGCAACTGTACACTGGTCGCATTGTCTGGGCGGACTTTGAGTTCGTTGGCCGCCGGCTGATCATTGAAAGTTCGGTGAATATTCTCCCTGTGATCTTGTATCCTTCCTGGCAATTCTATTGAGGGTCGGTTCATTGGCCGGGAGCAATGCACGCTGACTTGCCGCTGTGCGTTAAGTCACGTAGTCCATTGTCCTGATGAAATTCATTTACATGGGTTCACTGACGTGACGTCTATTGAGGGAGAAAGTATCCCCAATAGCCCTGTACCCCACAAATAAACGTACACACCAACACACGCCCAGCCCTAGTGCAGGCCGGGTGAGTTGAACGATCGGCTATAGAGTCCACCTTGTATTTGCAATTCTATTGTCACAGTTACTTCAGTGGACGGGTGTGAAATACATTGTAATTCGGTCTCGATGCTGTTATCTAACTTTTGGTTTCCACTAGTGCCCAAGGGTTGGAGCTTGGAGGTGGAGGATTTGCTTATTTGCAGTTCTCTGTCTGTCTGTCGCACTTACAGCTTACAGGAGATCGGTGTCCACATCCAGTTATGTAAGTGATTTACATGGACTGACAATACAATGACCCGAGTGGGCATTGGGCATATGTAATGATCCGTTTTGACGTATGATCGGAATGCTGGGAGTTAAGTTGCAGCTTATTCTTTATTAATATTCGCATTCTGAGATGGATGCAGAGATGACCGTTTAAGTGATGCAAATTGAGTGCTGGAGATGTTTTGAAAACAAGTATCGTTTGTATCATAAGTCGGATGTAGCTAGTGGTACCTAGTTGCGCGGGTCTGGGAGGAAATCGGTGTGATCGTGGAAGCTAGTTGTTCAGCTATATAAAAGGAATAAAAGGAACAGACAAGGATTAGAACAACAACTGAACGAACTAGACTCAAAGTCTAAGTGGTGAATAGGGGGAAAATAACTCCATGCTGTGAAGTTGGATTTAGGTTAGCTTAGGTTGTAGTGGCTGAACGCGACGTGCGTGTACACTTAGACCATAAAGATCCATTGTGGTACAACGTGGATCCGTCGACTTCCCAATATTCGTTCACCTAATTGGACAATTCAGAGCTAACTATGTTGCGTTGGAGGTTTCTGACATTGATATTAGCCAGCTCACTAAGATTATCGAAAAAGTAGTCTCCCAGATGAAGCTTCCTTTTTCAAAGAGAGCTGGACAAGAGTTGGACAAGAGTTGGACAAGAGCATAGAAGGTGAGTAAGACTTGCCTCCTCTTCCTCGTTTAAGCAGCTTCTACAGAAGTCATTGCTGAGAAGGCCTAGTCTTTTTGCGTGTAGGCCTATAGGACAGTGTCCTGTGAGGACATCGATTATGGTGCTGATGTTTGATCTGTTCAGCATTGTTAAGCAGCTAGAGCGCTTCTGGTTAAAGAGTTGCTTGGATATTTGACAAGTCCATCTTCGGTTTGCTTTCTTGATCGCATTCTGTTTGATCTGTAATTTACATGTAGCAAGGGGCATACCTAACATATTTAGTAGCGGTAAACTATCAAGGGTAGTGTCCTGTCTGGCAAGCTCATCTGCCTTGCAATTCCCTGGTATGTCTCTGTGGCCTGGCACCCAAAAAAGGTGCATGGTAAAATGCTCCACCATCTCGCTTAGAGACATTCGCATTCATGGGCTGATTTCGAATTGAATAAGATGGGTTGCAGGGATTTGATTGTCGCTTGGCTGTCGCTGAAGATTCTAATTCACCTCGTGGATATAACATTCCTCTTCAGCCAAGACAAGGCTTCTTTGATTGCCATGATTTTCGCCTGGAAAACGCTACAATGAATTGGGAAGGCGAAAGAATATGCTTAGGTTAAGCATCTTGGAGAAAACACCTTCACTAACTCCAGATTCTGTTTTAGACCCATCCGTGTAGATGTGAATCGTTTTATTGGTTCTGATCGAATGCGACTCCCATTCAAGGCGACTGGAATTTGGTTGTCATGAAGTTATGCCCAAAACTGAGTTGAGTAGTGGTGTGGTCCGCATTTTCTGTAATGTTAAGGTGATTCAGAATCCTTGTGTGTTCATCCAGATACGGTTCCCATTGTGACGAGGCTCACAGTCTCACAGCAGCATAAGTTGCGGTCTGTTCTCCGTATATATCTAGGGGTGCTAGATGTAGGATAGCATCTAGGGCTACGGAGGGGGTTGTTCTAAAAGTTCCGCAATGCATATGCAAGCTGGTCTTTGTACTTTACCTAGTAGGTTGCGGTTGGAGGCTGGTTCTACAGCCTTCCAACAGACTAAGACACCATACAGAAGTATGGGTCTAATGATAGACACATAATGCCAGAAAGAGCTATGTGGTTGCATACCCCATTTCTTTCCGATTGCCTTTTAACAAGAGTATAAGGCTACGGTGGGTTTCTGTAACGTGTTTTTGGCTTTCCATTTCAATTTCTTATCCAAAACCAGACCCAGGTATTTGGCTGATTCTGCGAACTTGAGACTGACGCCAATAAGTTTGGGAGGGTCAATATACTTACTTACTTACTTACGTGGCGCTACAGTCCGGAGTGAACCTGGGCCTCAACCCACATACCTCTCCAATTAGCCCGGTCCTTAGCTAACTGCCTCCAGTTGCGCACTCCAAGTTGGTTGAGGTCGGTTTCCACTTGTGCGCGCCAGTTAAGGCGAGGTCTTCCTCTACTGCGTCCGACGTCTGGCTGGGAATCGAAGACTCTGCGAGCCGGAGTATTGGTGTCCATTCGTTCTACATGTCCTAGCCATCTTAAACGTCCAATGCGGAGTTTTTTGACCAGGGGCATGTCGCTGTACAGCTCGTATAGTTCTTGGTTGAATCTTCGTCTCCATAGCCCGTCAACGCAAACGGGACCGAAGATTTTTCGAAGAATTTTCCTCTCGAATCTACCAAGGATTTCTTCATCCGCTTTTGATACGGTCCATGCTTCAGCGCCGTAGAGCAGGCTATGACATCACGTTGAGTCCTACCAATGATGTCAATATCGTCAGCGTATGCTAGTAGTTGCACCGACTTTTGGAAAACTGTGCCTCTGGTGTTGGCCTTGGAGTTTTGCACAATCCTCTCAAGAATCAGATTAAAGAAGTCACATGACAGCGCATCGCCTTGCCTAAATCCTTTTTTGGTATCGAATGTCTCGGTGAGGTCGTTTCCGACCCTGATGGAGCAGCGAGAATTCTCCATCGTCATCCTACACAAACGGACGAGTTTGGGCGGTATACCAAAACTAGACATGGCTCTGTACAGTTCGTCTCTATAAATGCTGTCATATGCGGCTTTGAAATCGATGAATAGGTGGTGGGTATCGATTTGGACTTCTTGGGTTTTTTCCAGGATCTGCCGAAGTGTGAAAATTTGATCGGTTGTGGACTTTCCTGGCCTAAAACCACACTAATAAGGGCCAATCAGGTTGTTGGTAAACGGTTTCAGGCGTTCACATATTACGGCAGATAGGATCTTGTAGGCGATATTGAGGAGACTTATGCCTCTGTAGTTGGCGCAGTTCAGAGGGTCTCCTTTTTTGTGGATCGGGTAAACGATGCTGAGGTTCCATTCTTCAGGCATATTTTCATCCGACCAGATTTGGCTTATGAGTTGGTGGATGTTACTTACCGAGTCAGGGGTCTTCCATCGAACGGCTTGAACGTTTCGTATAGATGCTCGGCAAATAAATCCGCTTTCTCTTTGTCTCCTTCAGCCTATTCGCCGTTAGCTTTTCTTATTGGTGGCGAGTGTATTTTGGGTTTCCTTATGGACTTCAAAGCTTTCCATAGTGAGTAGTTTGAAGTCTAATCAGCAGTCAAGCCCTCGAGGTATGTAGAAGTCTCGCGATTTCTTAAGTCCTGTAGCTCATTCTTGAGTTTGTTACGTTACAGTGATAGTTCAGATCAGTTTTATCAGTGGGTGCGCGGGAATGTTGCCATCTCTTGCACGCTCTCCTATTTTCTTGTATGAGGTCTTCGATTTCAGGCCGGTATTTGACTTTATTGTTGCGTGTTGCTGTCTTCCGGGAGGAAGTGTTTTTCCAAGCTGCGTTCTGAATGGCTTCCAAATAATCGTCAATTTCATCTTCTATTTCGGGCGGTATCTTTAGAGGCACATTTGACGCAATATTTTCTTTGCGGTCTTTTCTGAAAATGTCCCAGTTGGTTTTGATATTAGCTAACCTAGGCGGTCCTTCTTTTCATCCAATTTCAGAATGACTGCTGAGTGGTCTGAGCATAGATCATTCTTCGACTTGCGTCAGATTTTAAGTTAGTCCTTTTGCGATAAAAAAGACGACGAGGGATTTTATTTCTATCAGTTGGCCAATACGTTGGCTTTCCCGTCGAAGCCAAAAGTCCACCCCATGCTTTATTCAGGCTTTGTACAGTAGTCTGCCTTTCGTTGAATTGCATCTTGAACCCAAGAAAGTGTGTTTCGCATTAAAATTGAAATACGGCGTTACATTTGTCCGTGCTTGTGTAGATGAACGTTTTCGTTTTAACACCATATGCTCCAGCTCCAACTCCTTCATTTGTTTTTAATCCATACATGAGAATCATTGGCAGATGTTGGTTTATTCTGTTCCCAATTCTGACGATTTGGGAATGTTACCTTAAAGTTTTGGCTGAAGTTGAATTTGGGTAGACAGTGATCTGTCATGGTGATTCCAAGTATTTCATCATTATTCAGTTCCATAACAATTTCTGGATGGATTAGTTTGGAGTTATCGGCATTATCAGATATAAGCATGAAAGCACTTGCCATGGCTTCAATCTGTATCTGAAGATGTAGAGGTGGAAGGTTTAGGATAACTTCCGGAGCTGCAGTGGGAGCTGTTCTCATTGCGCTCATAATGCATACACAAGTTAGTCTTTGAAGTTTCTTGAGCTTGTCTTGTGCTGACATTTGTTTCGTTTTTTGCCACCATGCGGGAGCTGCATATGTTACATTTAGTCTGGTCATGGCTGTGTAGAGCCATGGCATGATTTTGGGGTTTATCCCCCAGCGTTTAGCAATTAGACTTCTGCTGGTCCACAGAGAAATTCCTGGCTTTTTCTATGGTTCTTGCGAGGTGAGAGTTCCAAGTGAGCTATTCATTCAGAGTTAATCCCAGCCACCCAGGTATTTAACTTCTTTTGAAAGCTTGATCCCGATTCCGTCTTTTCGTGAATGCAATTATGGTACTTTTTTGGGGTTGCCAACTTTTTTTGCACCAGTCAGCAACGAGGATTAGGAGTTCTGAAATTGTTTCTTCAAATTTTCCTCTGATTAGGATCGCAATGTCAACGGCGTATCCTTGGATATAAAAACCATCATTGCTGAGTTTGTTGAATTGGTCACTTACTACGATTGGACCATAGTGGGGGGCAACATCTCCTCAACAGAAATTTATTGTAGATTCGTAAAATCCGAAGTTTGGGATGCTATAGAACCTGAACTGAAATTCTAAGGGGTGCTACAGTTTAGGGTGAACCTTGACCTCGACCAATTTTTCCATCCAATCATGGAACTTCAAGTTGGTTGAGGTCGGTTTCTTCCTGTGTGAGCCACAAGAAAGCCGTAGTCTTCTTCTGCAGCATCTGTCTCGGACTCGAAGACTTAATTCGGTCTTAACGTCGCAGCCATCTTAAGCCTCCAATGCGGAATTTGTGAGCATTTCACTTAATATGACATTTTAAAAAAAAAAATCGTGTTCATCACGATACCCATCCAATTAGAGACAAAATTCCAATCAGAGTTCCTATTCCCAAATCGATTACAATAAAATTACCGCAGCGTATGTTGCAACCCTTAATCCACCTGCACACAAGGTTTCATAGTCAAGATCTCCAATTGGGAAACACTTAAACACAACGTCTTCATATTTCACTCCATAGCATCGTCATGGTCTATTGCAACTCGTAGTCTTTTAAAGAAGGATGTCTTCATCTCCCTAACTTGCACCTCTGTCGCTCGATGGCGCGACGGTATTACGACTACATTTAGAAAAACAAAATAAGAAAAGAAAAGTTACGGATGAATCCCTTTCGCGATAACCCCACATACACATGTCTCAATATGTTGAACTCCAAGCACTCATCCGTATACCGAACGTTCGCAAGCGTAGGTATATCTATCTAGTTTCTCTCATTGTGACATAACACCAGCGAAAAGGAGTTTGCTGGTTGTAGATACTTTTTAGCCAAATTAGGGTAACCACCAGAAACGGCAGCAATAGTGCAGTGCAAGCGCACGGTAACTATGCTAATGTGCAGGTGTAGATACAACGCTCAGTGATAGTGGGGTATCGTACACATGCTGAGCGCATATGTCACAAATTAACAATGGGAACTCTGGTTGAACATCGCGCGCGGGAGCGGCATAAATCCACAATAAGTCAGGGAGACTAAAAGGAAAAGTTGTACGCTCCTGATATGTCGCAACAAGGTACATAGACGAGGCTATGCACTGTGGTGAGACTTGCTAGTAGAGGTACAACCAGCGAACAGGTATCTAAACATCTGTTCAGATCGCGGATGCACCGCAGTGGCAATAAACAAATTAACATTTGCAATTGACAAAACCGTCTGAATGTATCTTTTGTCGAAGACCAATTATGTGGAATTAGAGCTAGGCAATTGCGAAACGGTTGGTACGGTTAACTGGCGTTGAAATGGGGTCATGCAAAGGCTTCTTTTGTTCTTTTGAAGACTAATTTTGGTAATGCTTCTGTATGTTTCTATAACTAGAGCTCGTAAATATAACTGTGGGTTGTAGAAATTGACAAACCAATTTGGAAGCGCTTCAGCTTCTCAAAATAAGAACAGAAGAAGAAATTAACTTAATACGCGGTAAGGGCCTAGGACGAAATTTAGAAGAACATCCTTTTTGATTGCGAAATATTTCGAAAAATACCTTGAAGTTTCGAAATTCCAAAATAACAAATTGTATAGTAGAACAAAATAATCATCCAAACCCTTCCAGTGGGTGCTCCCCGGTAGATATTGGTCACTACAGAGATAATGTGAGTCTGGATTGGCCTTGATGGTGGTACTCTTGCATTGCTCTGCGAAACTCGTCGGACTCGTCGCCCTCCCAACAAACATCTCAGCTCAATAAACATTTTTTTTCGTGACAGGATCAAATAAAGAAAAAAAAATGGAAGGATGGACGGATTTTACGGGCTTATATCCAATTTTCCTCAGCAGTATAGATTTGCATAGGCCGTCCTTCCCACCACTCATTTCGAGAATTACCACTTCCTCGGGCTATTCTCCTGTCAACGTCTATGAGAGATAACCCTCCGCAGCCATAATGAGTTGCTGTATCTTGTCTAGACGGACTTCCGAGGTATATGCAGTAGATACTCAAAAAAAAAAAAAAAAACACAAATCTTTGGCGCTACAGGTTTTTCAGGACCCAGGATCTAGGTTTCAGTCACAACCAATATGCTTCTAGCACGATGGCGGGACCTTAAGTTTTATCCTGAATCTTAACGGAATAAGCTTTCGGGACAATTAAGGCAACGTGATCGAATAGTCAGAACAATGAGAAGGGCTAGTGAAACTCATTTTGATGTTGCAACAGTTGGGAATCGAACCCAAATTTTTGCTTAACGATTCATCGCATTAACCACTGCACAATTGATCCCTTTAGGTTACTCATCAATAGTGTATCCAGCTTATGGCTTTTGACCATACGACTAGAGGTGCAAGCATTGAGTTGTGGTGTGATTCCAATTAATTAAAGCCTTGGCCAAAACGATAAGTGGGGATTAAACCAGAAGCGAATGGACTCATGGTCTTGGTCTGTCGTATCTTTGCCTTACTTCGTTATATCACACATGTTCAACAGACTTTTCAGTGAGCACTTGTTTAGTAGATTGCCTACTACCGTCTTACCGAAAGATGTCTACCAGCGATGTGAAGCCAGTTATCTTCCTGTAGCTTTTCGAATGGTTACAATCTTCAGATGCTTCAAATGAACGTGACTTGTCCCCTTATTCTGTTCTCACCTTCCCTCGATGGTTAACTATCTTAAGAAACACTTCATTCCCACCATCACAGGCATCCATAAATTTAAGGCATGCAAGTCTTAACTGAAAAAAAATTTAAAACAAAAAAACATGAATGCAGTGGGAGAAAGGGAATGTTATCGACTCCAATAAACAATCCTAAAAATTTTGAATGACATAACATTCTCGGGAACAAATTCGAACATATTAATACCTGTAAGCGGGAGAGGTCTACCGCCTCATGGGTGGCCCCAGTGTTGTGGTAATGTCATTCAACCCCTTTAAATTCGCGGGACCTGATGGCATTATACCAGCCGAGCTATAGCATTCTTTGGATCTCACCTTACCATGGTTGGAAGCCATCCTTTAGGGCTGCTTCGAGATGATTTACATTCCCAAGGTTTGGGGGAAGTGAAAGTATATAGTACTCATACCCAAATCTGGTAAATATTCTTAAGTCAATCCGAAAGGCTTGAGACCTATCAGTTTATCATCATTCTTTCTGAAAGCCCTGGAAAAATTGATTGATATTGATCTTCGCATTAGCATTGATGTACGCATCAGATCTCTGCATCCCAATATGCGTACTGTAAGGGAAAATCTGTAAAAAAAAGCTTAAGACACATAAGTACGTATCATCAAGTCGTTGTACTGCAAGGTGTATACTATGGTTGCATTCCTAGACATTGAAGGTGCCTATAACAATATTAATTTAAGAGCGATCAATAAGGCGGTAACATGTCTGAAAGTCGATCACTCACTTGGAATCCTGATTAATTTGCTATTAAATAACCGGATTATCAATACAGAACTGGGTGGTACTTCGACAAGAAGATATGTCAGTATAGGGACCCCGCAAGGTGGAGTCCTGTCCCCCATTATTTGAATCCTGGTGGTAAACGATCTTTTACTCATTCGGAAAGAAGAGGGATTCCACGTGATTGCCCACGCGGATGACATTGCTATCGTAGTTTCAGGGAAATACCTGAATATCTCATAACTCAAGGAACTGCTCCAAAACACACTACACAAACTTTCCAAATGGCAGTCAGTTGTGGTCTGGGTATTAACCCTCACAAGAATAAACTGGTCAAGTTTACAAGGAAATATAAAATTCCTCACATTGACCCTCCGTCACTAAACGGACTCGAACTAGCCTTCTCAGATAAAGCTAAATACCTGGGACTTATTTTGGACTGGAAGCTGAACACAACAGAAAGAGTAAGGAAAGCGACAGTCGCACTTTATTCCTGCTAGAAAGCATGATGGGGAATGAAACCTCGTATCAGGCATTGGCTCTATATATCGGTTATAAGACCGATACTTCTATATGGATTAGTAGAACGGTGGGCAGCGCTAGAAAGCAAAAAAACTACCCAAGGTGCAACACCCTAAGCAGCACTAGACATTATCTTTCATCAACTGCCCCTTGATATTTTCGGCAAGCAAATAGCAGCTAACTCAGCCATAAGTCTTAAAGCCATCCAACAGTGGTCAAATGTACAAACTGGCCACTCAAAAATTTTAAACGAACATACAAATATTCCTGAAAACCCCGACTACACCCTTACCAGACTTAACTTTTATCAGAGTTTACGGGTCACAGTCCCAAACAGAGCGTCATGGGAGAGTAACACAGATCAATTTTAATACCGAAGGCTCCAAAACAAATAACGGAGTGGGTGCTGGTGTCGTCTGAGACAGGCTAAATCTCAGCCTATCTTTCCATCTTCCTGATCATTGCAGCGTGTTCCAGGTGGATCATGCCGATCAAAGAAGCTTTATCCTGGCTGAAAGAGAATATAATATCTGCCAGGGATATTAGAATCTGGTCGGACAGCCAAGCAAGCGGCCATCAAATCTCTTTTCTTTATGTTTGTTCCGTGGGCTGGTGGAAATCTTCATAGACACGATGATCACGTGCCCAAGGTAGTGTGAGATTTTTACTAACTAAAACCACCACCCTTTTGGTATTTGTATTGCAAATAAATATGCGACTTATCTAGCAATTTGAAAGTTCATTTTTCATTGACCTCGTTCAGAGCGTCTTGTAATTTCATATTTGTTTCCTTTATTGCTGTCACAACTGCTAGTATAGCAGTATCATCAGCAAACGTTGCAACTATTGTATCGTTTGTTTGTGGGATATCACGTGTTAATAGGAGGTACAAGAGTGGTCCAAGCACGCTTCCTTGGGGTACTCCTGCCATTATTTCTTTGCACTCTGAATATTCGTATCCTAGTTTCACACGGAAGAATCTATGCTCAAGAAACTACACGAGGATTTTATATAAGTTTTCAGGCAGAACTTGTCTTAATTTGTATTGAAGGCCTTTATGCCAAACCTTGCCAAAAGCTTGTGACACTTCAAGAAATACGGCTGAGCAAATTTTCTTTTCTTCGAAAGCTTTCTCAATTACATCAGCAATTCGATGTACTTGGTCCACAGTCGAATGTTTACTTCTAAACCCAAATTGATGGTCAGGTAAAAGGCGTTTCTGATCAATAATGGGATGTAAGCGCTCGAGTAATGTCCTTTTAAAAACTTTTGAAATTATTGGAAGAAGTGAAATAGTTCTGTAAGATTTTAGAACCATAATCACTTCCGCGACTTTCCACTGTCTTAGGTTAGGTTAGGTTAGGTTTAGGGTTGGCGGAGTAGAGGATCCTCTATTCCGCAACACATAGGTCCATGTGGACCCATTGTGATACCCTTGGTGGGATTACGTCCTTCCTTATCGTTACTACGGGTTACTCCACTCTATCCAGCCATCCTGATGTTCGTAGGAACCTGTAAAGATAGGGTAATGGAATATCGGAAAGCTCTTGGATGTCTTGGAAGGAGTAGCTTACAAGTGTTCTGTTCCTCAGGTGACAGAGACTCCGGCAGTGCCAGAGGAAATGAGGTGTATCCTCGTGTGTTTCTTCATCACCGTAGCCTCTACAGAGAGATTTAGTTTCATTGCATGAGTTCTGAGAAAGTTGTGACCAGTGAGAGCCCCTACCAGTTTAGATAAGGAGATTCTGCCGTACCGCAAAAGTTTTTTGATCCGGTTCCCGTTGTATTCTGGCCAGCGCTTACGAGATATTTTGCAGGTAGTCAATGACTTCCACCTGGTATTGGCTTTCATTCGGGTCTTGTATTCCACTCTTTCTTTGAGGTTACAGAGTGTGGTTCGACCGTTTGTAGTGCCTGGTAATGATCTGTAGCAGATCCATTTCTTGCCAGTTCGTCGGCCATCTCAGTGCCGTCTATGTCCCTGTGACCAGGAACCCAGCAGGGATCAGCATTATGCTGTGAGCAGAGAACCTTGAGCTCTTCGCGACAGCGGCGAACTAGCTTTGATTTAATTTCGATAGCAGATACTGCTTTTATAGCCGCTTGGCTGTCAATGAATATGGTGATATCACCGTGTGGTATTTCCATTATTGACACCTATTGAGCCGCTTCAGCGATTGCTAGCACCTCAGCCTGGAACACACTACTATGATCAGGAAGCCTGATTGATTTGTGTATTACTAATTCCTCTGAGAATATGCCAGCACCTGTTCCACAGTCCATCTTTAATCCATCTGTGAAGATGAATATCGTTTTCCTTTTTGTGGGTTCATTCTTGTCGCATTCGTCTCTGCTCGGAAACGAGCAGGTGAAGGGTCGATCGAAGTCTAGATAGGGAGATAGATAGTCAGAGTTTACTACGCTCCCTACGTATTTCTTTAGGACCTGCGCATGCCCAGCGAGGCTCGGGATCCAGCTGTTCGTTTGGCTGATCCTCGAGGAGCTTTTGGAAGCTGATTCCTGCATGTATAGATCTAAGGGCAGCAGATTCAGAATCACCTCCAATCCAGAGGTTGGGGTTGTTCTCATCGCACTGGTTGTCCCTATACACGCTAGTCTTTGTATTTTTGTCATTTGCTTCAAGTTGGTTGCTCTGTCTGTGGCTTGCCACCAGACTATACTGCCATATGTGAGTATTGGTCGCACGATAGCCGTATACATCCACAGGATTATTTTGGGGTTAGATCCCCACTTTCTGCCGAATATTCGATTACATGCGTAGAAAGCGTTTGCTGCTTTCTTAACTCTTTCATTGACATTAAGTTTCCAATTGAGCTTCCTGTCTAGAATTATTCCCAGATATTTCGCACTTTCAGCTATTTTAAGGGGTATTCCCTCTATAGCTGGTGGTTCGAAGTGTGGTATTGTTCTTCTATTTGTGAACAGCACAAGCTCGGTTTTTTGGGGGTTGACCGCAAGGCCGCATTGCTTTGTCAACGTTTTAAGTGTATCCACAGTCCACTGTCTTGGTATGTACTCTAATCAGGTCATAACCTGGAGCCTTTTTTTAGATTGTAGTCTCGAATAAATTAATGTTTTCATTTTGCGCTAGTCCATCAAATGATTTAAATGTTTCCTCAAGATGTGCGGCAAAAACACCTGCTTTTTCCTTATCGCTTTTTCCCCAAATGTTTTGAGCTACCCTAATTGGCGGCACAGCGTTTTTTGGCCGTTTTATGACTTTAATTGCTTCCCAGAGTGAATAATTCGATTGTAAATCAAATCTCTGGTAAACTTGGATATTAAGTTTTACACTTTGGTAAATCTTGAGAACATCATTCCTGGAGTAGCACCAATCTAACGGGTGATTTTTTAGCTGGTTTGGTTTTGGCAACACTGGTTTTGACAGCTGACGTGTGTTTAGTACCTTGTGTCACTGTCAAACAGCTTCAGTTTGGTTTGCAATTTAACCATGGATCGTCTTACAAATTATTGAATTTTACTATCAAAATTCGTGCTCGGTTCGAAATGTTCATCGCGCGCTGCTTCCATTTTATGATCGGCATTCTTGACCTTCTGAGCAGTCTATTCGGAAGATTGTGACCAAATTTCGCACCAAATTTACTTTGTTGGACATTAAACCACCAACACGTTTACGTACTGTGCCTAGTGAAGAAAATATTGCGGCCGTATCAGCTAGTGTGACAGAAGACCGCGAAATGTCGATTCGGCGCCGTTCCCAGCAGTTAGGCCTTTGTTACAGCACTACGTGGAAAATTTTGCGGAAGGATTTGGGCGTAAAGCCTTTTAAGATATAGCTGGTGCAAGAACTAAAGCCAGCCGACCTACCACAACGCCGAATTTTTGGTGAATGGGCTCTTGGAAAGCTGGCCGAGGATCCGCTTTTTTATCGAAAAATTGTGTTCAGCGATGAGGCTCATTTTTGGTTGAATGGGTACGTAAATAAGCAAAATTGCCGCATTTGGAGTGAAGATCAGCCAGAAGCATTGCAACAGCTACCAATGCATCCCGAAAAAGCCACTGTTTGGTGCGGTTTATGGGCCGGCGGCATTATTGGGCCATATTTCTTCAAAGATGATGCGAATCGCAGCGTTACTGTCAATGGTGAACGCTACCGAGCGATGATAACAAACTTTTTTTTGCCCGAAATGGAAGTTCTTGACTTGCATGATATGTGGTTTCAACAAGACGGTGCCACATGCCACACAGCACGCGAAACAATGGCGCAATTGCGAGGCGAGTTTGGTGAACAGTTAATTTCACGTTTCGGGCCGGTCAATTGGCCGCCTAGATCGTGCGATTTGACACCATTAGATTATTTTTTGTGAGGGTATGTCAAGGCTAATGTCTATAGGGACAAGCCCGCTTCGATTGACGCACTGGAAGCCAACATCCATGCATTCATTCGTGAGATACCGGCCGATATGTGTGAAAGAGTATGCCAAAATTGGACTCAGCGGATGGGCTACCTGAGACGCAGCCGCGGTCAACATTTGCATGAAATTATCTTTAAACATTAAATTGCAAGGTTCAAACTATCGATTCAAATAAATATTTCATTCATTTTTTCGAAGTTTTTGTGTTTTTTTTTTAAAAAAAGTTCTAAGCCTCTTAAAAAATCACCCGTTATATCCTCGATAGCGCACCTTTCTTGCTCTTTTTCTTCTTTCTGAAAAGCCGGTGTTCTTCCTTCCAATGGCGGCTCTCGTCTTCACCTGCAGCTTTGCCTTGCATGTTTCTTTTTTGGCTATGATCATATTTTGTCGGCTCTTTTTTGTCAAACCAAGGAGTACTTTCCGGTGGGCACAAGAAACCTAGCACATTAGTTGCGGCTGGTACAATGACTTGTTGGCATCTTTGCCCTTCTTCTTCGAGCTCAGATGCTGGTGGTATGGTGTTAATCGAGTGGTTAAGTGAAACGCGTTCTGCAAAGGCCTTGCCAATTTCTGGCAATTGAACTCTTTCGACATGGTGGCATGGTGGATTTCGTGGATTGTGTCGATTTCAGCCCCTAGAAATGTTCGGACATCCAAAATCCGTGGCTCTTGTCTAACGTAATGTGATCACTTTGATTGACCGTTTGTTGATCTGGAGATCGCCATGTCCTCTTATGGATATCGGGGTGAGGAAACCGTATGCTATGGCTAAAGTGGCATTTCGTTCCGTAGCGAAGTCAATTAGCCTAAGTCCGTTGCCAAACGTGGTGTCCTGAAGACTGTGTTTTCTGACAATTTTCTCCCATCTCCATGTTAAAATCGTACTTCATCAGTCGCTCAAAAGTTTCGTCAAGCAGCTCGTAGAAACAGTCCTTCAGAATAGCATAAAAGGCTAATGTTGGCACATTTGGTCTTGATGGCACATTGCAAATCAAATAATTCAGTAGCTTCAACGAAAATTCCCTGGGCGTGCCAAAAAATGGCGGACTTCACTGTCTACCCAGATATCCAGAATCAGGTCAAACATATATTTTGTGGGTTTATTTGAAAAGCAAAGTGTATTCCACCTATCCCGTG
Source organism: Rhingia campestris (assembly GCA_932526625.1). NCBI lineage: Eukaryota > Metazoa > Arthropoda > Insecta > Diptera > Syrphidae > Rhingia > Rhingia campestris. The sequence continues at coordinate 172,300,965 of OW052182.1, forward strand.
ATGCTCGAAACGAAGGAAGGGCATATTTAGCTTTGGTCAATAGAAGCGCCAACTTGATTAATTTTTTTTATTGGAAAATTAGTCTAAATAAATTTTAAAGGACCAAAAGGCGCACCGCATATATCGTGGCAACAGACCCATAGAAGATCAGGATTCAGTTTCTAATAATATAATCGTTTTTGTTCACGTGTCAAATGACATGTTGTCAAATTCAAAATTTTATGTGAATGTTGTACTACTAGATGATCCGTCAGACCTACAGTAGGAGGCAGCCCAGTGACTTTATTTTAAAAAAAATCGAGGGCAAGTTCACCCGCGGTAGAAGTGATGTAATCTGGTTATTTTGTAAGAGTGAGATAGATAGAGAGAGAGAATGAGATTTTTTTGTTACACTTTTTCGTTTTGTTACACTTTTTCGTTTCATAAAATCCGATTCACACGAACCGTCCTAAAAGAAGTTTCACTTCAAAAAATATCCTGTTGCAGATTTAAACGCCATTTTGCGTATTTTGTTTAGTAAAAAACGGGACAGTACTGGTTTGATTGGATAACTTTGTTAACCCATTGACATGTCACCAAACTGGAGTATCTCGGATTCAAGAAAATTTTTCCGGCAATTCCAGTTGGTGGAAATATTCTTCTTCTGTTGAATTTGGTTACAACATGCTACTTAGAGTTTAAATTATGATGTAGCAGACCTATCCGAATTGTTTATACGACGACTGGATTGACATTTTTCGTCAAGATAATCTCGGCAGAATTTAAAAATAAATTCATTATAATTGGCCGTCCTTTTTAGGGGTTAAGATTACACGAGTAGACTTAACCTTGTTGTAGCACGAAACCTCTGCTCGGATGGGTCTCCATTTCGTTGGCTTCGTTGACTTCTGTTGCAACGCAACAAGGCAAAAATACCTTTTGCCGACTTCCATTTTGTTTACATTTCAAGGATTTGCTTTAACATGTAATTTGGTCTTAGGTCGATCTGAAGGGCTGGAAGATGCAGACAATCACATAACACGTAGAAAAGGATCTTATATGGGACACTTAGCATGGATATGAATCGCTAGTTAGTGCAGGATATGTGATCGCTTTCCTTGTAGATGGGACATAAGAAGCTGATCAGCATGTTTTCGTCCATTTAGACGTTGTTGATGGTATAATGAATACCTCCGTTTTTGAGAAGTTCCGCTGGTTATCCATCAGAACCTGCTACCTTCCTGTTCTTCAGCTTTTTGTTTTCTGCGCTGAGTTTTATTATGATCAAGTGTTACCTCTTCACTAACCGGTGGTAGATAGGTTTGTTGTCCCATTACCCTCTATACCTTATGCTCAATTAGCAGCAACAGATGTGTCTAGGAAATGGTTCCTAAATTCATCTACAATTCTCTACGAGTCTGGGACTATGTTGCCGTTCCAATTGCGTTGACCCTGTGTTCCCACTTTGAAATCAGCTGCCAGTTGCGTGGCTTTTTTAGATAGCGAGAGAGAGTGGTTAGTGTCCCGGTGGCAACCGAGGATCAAAGCCCTCCAAATCATCTTGAAAATAATGCTCTTTTGAATGTTCTCTAAGGATATTTTCTACTCTGACAGTCTGACGCCATCTTCTAGTTATTTGTTTTTTTTTTTTTTTTTGAGAGTAAGAGGCTCAGTCGTGTGATCGTTAGTGCGATGAGCTGCCGCGCAGAAGGTCTGGGTTCGATTTCCAGTCGTAGCTACACCTGAATGATTCATCAATGGCCTGCCTCTCGTGATGATCTGACAAATCATCCAAGTAGTGCCAATTGTCAAAAAAATCGTATCTTAGCCGTTAAGATTCGGCATAAAACAAGAAGTACACAAGCACACATGAATGGTTGTTAGGAAAAAGCTAGGCGCTGGCTACTAACGAGTCTGTTGCTTCGGAATGTTTTTTTTTTTTTTTGTATTTGTAAGAGGAGAAGCTGTGCAGCTTTACAAATATTATATGGCAGCTTCTCAAAGGCGAGTGCACTTCTGACAGTTTGCAACTCATAATCCGTGAAAGTATCTTTGTGCAGAATTTAATATCTTTCCACAGTATTCTCAAGCAGATATGCCGTTTACTTCTGTTGGGTCTTTTTAGAGTCTCTGACACCTTCTAAAACATGCACGCTAATTCAGTGTGTCGTCTAGATACTACAACTCCTGCTCTACATTTCATATGCCCTAACAAACCCTAAGACCATAAGCCCGCTGACATTCCCAAAAATAAATAACAAGCTTCTTGCGGTTAGCTATGATTCTCCCCCAAAGAAGGCAAATAAACAAAGGGAACTTTCCTCTAAAGCTGCGCTGATACTACCACCTACCACATCAGTCTCGTATCTCATAATTAATTCAAACTGATCAAGCACATGATCTACACCGAATAAAAAAAACACAAGAAAGATACAAAAAAAAGGGGAAAACTTCAAACGAAATAGAGTACGAGTATCTAATACACCTCAAGATCCGAATAAATCATCAACGGTGGCATAACAGAAGGAGAAACTCTTCAGATGATCGTCGGCGCGCAGGAGGATGTTGTATTGTTGATTGGCGGTCGGGATCTTCGATGATCCTCATTAGCCCGTTGCGCACGTTTATGATTATTATAAATTTTTTTTTCAACCAAACTTCATATCTGAGTATATTTTGTGTTGGGATATCTATTTGTGGTTTTGGCTTGCGATAGCTCATTCTCTCCCCTCTGTCGTAGGCTTCCATCCCAAAGAGTTGCATATCAATGAAGAAGACTCCACCGTAATAGCGCACATGTGCGACCAATCAAATGATAACATTCATCATCTTACCATACATGAGGAGAAGACGAACGATGTCTTCGTCGGCTTTAAGATGGATCTTGAGCATGTGCTCGCCTTGAGTCGTTTTCCCGGAAAAGGGATTCCGTTGAAGAAATGAAAATATTCAATTTATTAGTGCACAACGGTACCCGTGTATATACATGGATATATCTCTCTACCTTGTGTGCAGTTATGATTATGAAATCCAATGATTGTCATAACTCACGATTTTCCCCATTGCATAGATAGATTTCTCTAAAGTCGCAGTCGGAGGGCTCATAATTTACAATGCGGGATAATTAAATGCGAAGGGATTTTTTCTTTTCCCGGCTGGAGTTTGGGTTCTTCTCCCTCGCATATACCTAGGGAGTTTTAGAAAATAGAAAATTTTCACCTAAAAGGAAACATTTGTCTTGTGGTGTTCCAATTGGGATGATTATCTGGTGATGATGGGGACCGACTGCCACCTATTGCCATTCTATGGGAAATTCTATTTCATTCCCAGGATTGTCACCTTTGCCGAGAGATGTCACGAGGACTCTAATTGATTTGAATATTTTTGTTTATGCATTTTACATGACATACAGTTGGATGTGTGATTTCTAATTGGATTTGAGTTTTCCAATGCGGAAACATCTTCGTGGGAATGCGCGGTCTTATTAGATGTGAAATACGGTTTTTTTCTATATTTGGAGAAACAGTGGGGCAGGAATATAGTGTGAATGTACCTGGATGCAGGATTCCATAATGTCATTTCGGCATATTAAAATGAGCTGTGGTTAGTTATGTAGCAGACTAGAGGCATATACTACGAGGTTATTTGGTTCATGGACAAAATAAATGTCAATCAGTAGTCCGAAACTTCAATGCGTTTGAATTTTGTCATATTTTCCTTATAAGTCTGAGTAATACGTTCGTGCAGAAAAGCCAATCCTACGTTTGCTTCTGTCAGATACCAAGTATGACTTTTAGCAACTATAAGATAACCTTTTCTTACCTCTACATCTGGGTAAGTGGTCAGAAGCTGTAGCATGTCCAAATAATTTTGGAGCCCACCGACTTATAATTGCCTCGTTGAGGAACATTCAACTGTTTAGTGAAGAGGACAATTTTAAGTGCATATCTTGCCTTTGCCATCCAACTGGTTTAATGCAGAGCCCCTAGAATCCTGAAACTGAAGTCATTTTGAGACCAACCACCTAGGTACAGGAGTGAGACTTGTAATAACACTTTGTAGTCTTCTCTCGGACGACTTCCGCCTTTAAGGACGTTTTCTATTTATTTAACCATTTCCACGCATTGTTTTTCTAGAATGCCTCGAACATGACTTTCTTCATCCAGCATTGTCTTTTACAATTTCATATCAAGACGTTGGAACTTCCGAACAATCTGAATGTCAGGACCTCTTGATGGTATGCCACAACATTCCTCAAATACTCACTTCAACATTAGTACATGCGATGGCAGCAGGCCAAACATAACAACGTTCGTCCGAATTCCCAATCAATTCTGGTACATGCCCCTTGGATTAGTTTTGTATTGTCACGTAGCCCAAATCGGTCCACTTCCTGTATAACTACTTCAGCCATTTGCTCACCAGTCTCTTTCAGGGCAACAGGTACGCCAAGCAAATGCCCAAAATCATTGACAGTCACTAGAATTGCAACTCTATCTTCCAAAATTTTGACACATCCAAGGGTAACTGAGGATAATAGTTTACTATCTCAATGCAATTCCAAATGCGGACGATTTTCAAAGAGTGACTCATCGATGTTCTTTCCCATTTTACTTCTATTGATCGCCCGAGCTCGGTAAACTGTAGCTATACGGATATTTTTGAAATATCGTGGCCAAGGCTCTTAACCAACTTACTTACTTAAGTGGTGCTACAGTCCGGACTGAACCTGGGCATCAATCAACATGACTCTACAATTAGACGAGTCCTTTGCTAACTGCCTCCAGTTGCGTACTCCAAGTTGGTTGGGGTCTTGAACGTCCAATGGGGAGTTTTTTGACCAGGGGTATGTCACTGTACAGCTCGTATTGTTCTTGGTTGAATCTTTGCCTCCATAGCCCGTCAACGAAAACGGGACCGAAGATTTTTCGAATAATTTTCCTCTCGAATCGACCAAGGATTTCTTCATCCGCTTTTGATACGGTCCATGCTGCAGAGCCGTAGAGCTGGACTGGGGTGATCAGGGTCTTATAAAGGATCTCCTTAGTAGTTCGAGTGTGGGCTTAGCTAATAAATTGCCTTCTTAGCCCGAGTAACAGCGGTTGGCAAGAGTAATTCTTCGTTTATTTCTGACGAGATGTTGTTGTCAGAGTTAATAGCGGAGCCGAGGTAGACAAAGTCCCTTACTACCTCAAAGAAATATCTGTCAATGGTTCTGTCTAATTCGTCGATGTTGTGTTTCCTTCGTATGGACAGAATATAATTAGTCTTACCCTAATTTATTGCTAAACCCATGTTTGCCGCTTCCTTCTCTATACTAGAAAACGTGGCTATGACATCACGTTGAGTCCGACCAATGATGTCAATATCGGCGGATGCTAGTAGTTGCACCGATCTATGGATGATTGTGCCTCTGGTGTTGAAACTGAGTTTTGCACAATCTTCTCAAGAATACGATTAAAGAATTCGCATGACAGTGCCTTGCTTAAATCCTTCTTTGGTATCGAATGTGTCGGCGTTGTCGTTTCTGAACCTGATGGAGATCCGAGAATACTCCATCGTTATTATGAACAGACAGACTAGTATGGCCGGTATATCCAATCTAGGCATGTCGCTGTATAGCCCATCTTTATAAATGCTGTCGTATGCGGCTTTGAAAATGATAAATAGGTGGTGGGTATCAATATGGACTTCTTGGGTTTTTTCCAGGATCTCCCTAAGTGTGGATATTTGATCAGTTGTATAATTTCCTAGCACAAAACCACGCTGATAAGAGCCGATTAGGTTTTCCGTAAACTGTTTCAGTCGTTCACGGCTGATATTATCTTGTAGGCGATGTTGATAGGACTTACGCCCCTGCATTTGAAGTAATACACACTAATCATTTATATTCTTAAAAATATCGGCTAGATACGCCAACTTTAATAGCCAAAGAACAGTACACAACGTTTCTCCCAAATCAAAGCCCTCATTTCGAAAAGCCGCATTAGTGTTTTGCCGGGAGAATGGCGTACCTTACTTTTGCGGGAAGAAGTAAAGACTTATGTAGACTACCCATGCCATGGCACAATACTTTGAATAGTCTTGTATTCCTAGGTCTTGATTTAATAAAGTTTATATTTTCACGCTTTTATCTGCACTACGAATAGTGTGGCATTTTTGTCAATGCAAGGTCATGAGTGTGTAGAACGCAATGACTACCGCTGCATTCTTGCGCATTTTGTTTTATTCTTGTGACGGCATGCATAGAATAGCCGTTCCGAGTCGGCATAAAACAGGAGGTCCGGCCATCGTGCAAGAAGTACACACGCACACATGCATGGTTGTCAGTAAGCTTGGCCCTGGTAATAATGAGCCTGTTGTGACAAAAAAAATTATTTGCAATTTAAAAATTTCAGCAACAGTTATAGTAGTTTTCAACGGTTTTCAGAAGTAGGTCTTCTTGAAGGACTGTTGTTATTGTCAGCACACAAGTATTGTTTAAGCTGACAACCTTTCAACATCCGCTGATTCATCCATTTACAGTTCAAATTTTGTGACTTTTATTTGCGATATCTTCTTTTTTTTGCCGGTATCTGACAAAGGAACAAAGGAACGGTGTCAACGAATTTTTTGGCCTTTTAACCCAACATACACGCAACAATATCCTTAACGCGTGACATGATTAAGTTTTAACCTTCATCTCATCCTCAAAAAAATAAACGTTGTCTACGCTTATTTGTAGATTTCTACAAATTCTTTTATAGTTTTGTTCTTAACAAGTGAAAATAAATAAATTTAAATTACTTTTTCTTCAATGCATTTTACACAAACATTTCAATTATGTTGATTCGTACAAGCAGCTTTTGTGCAAAAACAACAATTTTTTTCATAAACATTATTTTTCATGACGGACTTTTCTTCATAGCAAACGTGACATCTTGCTCTGCCTTTTATTTGTGGTGGAACGCTTCTTAACCTCTTTGGTGGATTTGATGAACTTGATGCAGAAATATCATCTAATGATTGTGCTGCTGAACTATCTTGTGAAACAGTTGCAAGCAAAAATGCAGATGATGCCGATCTTGTCTTACCACTTCTAGATTCCAAAAATGGCATCTAGAAAATAATTTATGAATTCAAAGTAGAACTTTCAATCATATTTGAAAATACAGCCATTGGCCATCTTTTTGTTTATACCCTATCCCATAGGGGGGTATATTAGTTTTGATAGTTAGTTTGTAACATAGAGAAATAATTTTGCTACATATACCTCAAAGTATATGGATCGACTCAGAATCGCTAGCTTAGTCGAATTAGCCATGTCTCTCTGTCCGTCCGTCCGTCCGTCCGTCTGTCTGTTCGTCACCGATTTTTGGGCCTTAAATTTTGAGCTAGGATAATGAAATTTGGTATATATGATCCTCGTCCGTGCCACCAGAACAAGTGTACAAATTTTTGAAATCCGCCCACTGCCACGCCCCCTTTTTAGAAAAACCTATTTTTTGGCCAAACCATAAGGAATTTCAAAAAAGTGTCTGAGCAGCATATTTAGACAATCCTAATATCTATATTTCGTTCATACAAAGTTTTTTGCCACGCCCACTTTTTGGGGGGTTTTTTACTAAAAAAAACGCTTTTTGTCCAAATTTTAAAACATTCGAAAAAACTTTTTGTATACCCCATCCCAAGGCATTAGCAATAGAAATACGTTGTTTTTTGTCGAACCACAAAATATTTTGAGAAACTGTCTGAGCAATATATTGTGACAATGTCATTTTCTGTATTTCATCGCCATAAGGCCTATATTTTGAGGATATTAATTTAAAGGATGGGATGGGATAGGGTTTTCAACGATCCGCATAGCGGATTGTAGCCTGTCATATGTTTTTCTTTTAGAGCTATAGCAAGAAAGCATTTTGTCAACTGTATATACACCGCCTATATGGAATGAAAAGAAAAATCATTAGAGGACTTGAAATTTGAAGCAGTTTATATGAACAAACCTTTTGTTTTATTGTTTTACTCTATAATTGACGGTAGCTTTTTTTCACCAGATCCAATACCAATAGAGTTGTGCATTGTACTTTGCAATATGTGCAGTACCTACATTTATTTTTCCTTCCAATGTACGAAACAAGTGCTGTGTTGTCGGTAAATGCTAATGTAGATTGATACAAGGGCCTTTTTTTACATTCAAGAAGCTTTGGTGGAATACTTTTTTTATTTTTTCTCATATTGCCGACCATCGTAAGATTTTTTGACAGCAATTTTTGACCCATATGGCACAGCCCGCCATATGTTTTTGTTCTTGTTTTTCATATGTTTTCATGCACACCGCCCGCCCGTACCATGAAGCTACTGAGCAAAAGTTTCTGTTTTTTGTTCTTAATGCGTCACCTGTATAGAATTTATAATCTTTGCTTCTACTCATGACATCGTCAAAACGACATTATTGATCTAAACACTGGACGTCTATCACCATCGCATAAATCAATTTTAGTTTCGTTTTTGGATCTAAAAACAAGAATGTATATCATATAATTATATAGGTAAACGAAAAAGGACAACGAAGTTCGTATGTGAGAACATTAAACAGGAGAGGTGCAGGCGAACAACTAGCGGAAGACCTAAACTGCTACAAAGCAGACATTACTGCCATCCAGGAAATACGATGGGATGGGCCGGGCAAAAAGAGGATGAAAAACTGTGACATCTTCTATGGACCATGTTGTAATGAGCAGAAACAGCGGCTATTAGGATGCGGATTTCTTAAGTGCCACACTTAGGCAAGAAGTCTTATGTTTCAAACACATTAGCGAACTCCTTGTAACAATTCGCATCAAAGCCAAATTCGCCAACATAAGCCTTATATGCGCTCACGCTCCGACGGAAGAAAAAGATGATATAGCTAAGGATTGCTTCTACGAGCTCCTCGACAAAACCTATGAGCGACTACCGAAGTACGATGTTAAAATCGTGCTGGGAGATTTTAACGCAAAGGTAGGAAGAGAAGACATCTTTAGAAGTATTGTCGGAAAACATAGCCTACACGACAACACGTCTGGTAACGGACTTAGGCTAATTGATTTCGCTACGGAACGAAATGCCACTATAGCCAGCACACGGTTTCCTCACCTCGATATCCATAAGGGGACATGGCGGTCTCCAGATCAACGAACGGTCAACCAAATTGATCACATTGCGATAGATAAGAGGCACGCATCCAGTATTTTGGATGTCCGAACATTCAGAGGAGCTAACATCGACTCGGATCACTACCTTGTAGCAGCCAAGGTAAGAATGCGGATATCCACCACGCCACAACAATCCAGAAATACTGTGAAAAAATTTAATGTCGGAAGACTGCAATCGCAAGAGACCGCCAAGACCTTCGCACAACGCGTATCCCTTAACTTTCGATTAACACCATACCACCAGCATCGAATGTCGAAGAGCAAAGGCAACGATGCCAACAGGCCATTAGATCAGCCGCAACTGATGTGCTAGGTTTCTCGCAGGTGAAGACGTGAGCTGCCATTGAGCTCTATAGGCAAAGAAGAAGGGAAGAACATCGGCTTTTCAGGCAGAAGAAAAAAGAGCAAGAAAAGCGCGCGATCGAGGATATAGAGAGGTGCCACTCCAGGAACGATGTTCGCAAGTTTTACCAAAGTGTAAAACGTCAAAGCCAAGGATACAAGGCTCGAACAGAATCCTGTCGAGATGAGCAAGGAAATATTGTAGTTGAGACAGAGTCGATGCTGAAAATATGGAAGAACCACTTCTGCAGACTGTTAAACGGCGATGACGAACAACATTCCGCTGTCAGGCAGAACGAACCATTCAATATTGGCAACGACAAATTTTCACACTTCGGCAGATCCTGGAAAAAACTCAAGAAGTCCAAATCGATGCCCACCACCTATTCATCGATTTCAAAGCCGCATATGACAGCATTTATAGAGACGAACTGTACTGGTGTACTGTATATACTGTATATACTGTATACTGTACTGGTATACCGAACTGTTTTGGTATACCGCCCAAACTCGTCCGTTTGTGTAGGATGACGATAGAGAATTCTCGCTGCTCCATCAGGGTCGGAAACGACCTCACCGACACATTCGATACCAAAAAAGGATTTAGGCAAGGCGATGCGCTGTCATGTGACTTCTTTAATCTGATTCTTGAGAGAATTGTGCAAAACTCCAAAGCCAACACCAGAGGAACAATTTTCCAAAAGTCGGTGCAACTACTGGCATACGCTGACGATATTGACATCATTGGTAGGACTCAACGTGATGTCATAGCCACGTTTGCTAGTATAGAGAAGGAAGCGGCGAAAATGGGTTTAGCAGTAAATGAGGGTAAGACTAGCATATGCTGTCAACACGAAAGGACACACAACATCGACGAATTGGACAGAACGTCATCATTGACAGATATAACTTTGAGGTAGGACGGGACTTTGTCTACCTCGGCTCCGCTATTAACTCTGACAACAACATCTCGTCAGAAATTAAACGAAGAATAACTCTTGCCAACCTCTGTTTCTTCGGGCTAAGAAGGCAATTTAGTAGTAAAGCCCTCACTCGAACTACTAAGGAGATCCTATATAAGACCCTGATCATCCCAGTCCTGCTCTACGGCGCTGAAGCATGGACCGTATCAAAAGTGGATGAAGAAATCCATGGTAGATTCGAGAGGAAAATTCTTCGAAAAATCTTCGGTCCCGTTTGCGTTGACGGGCTATGGAGACGAAGATTCAACCAAGAACTATACGAGCTGTACAGCGACATGCCCCTGGTCAAAAAACTCCGCATTGGACGTTTAAGATGGCTAGGACATGTAGAACGAATGGACACCAATACTCCGGCTCGCAGAGTCTTCGATTCCCAGCCAGACGTCGGACGCAGTAGAGGAAGACCTCGCCTTAAGTGGGGCGCACAAGTGGAAACCGACCTCAACCAACTTGGAGTGCGCAACTGGAGGCAGTTAGCTAAGGGCCGGGCTAATTGGAGAGGCATGTTGGTTGAGGCCCAGGTTCATTCCGGACTGTAGCGGCACTTAAGTAAGTAAGTAAGTAACAATCCTTTGTGTTTTACACAAACACATGCAAAGTTTCAAGAAAAATACCTGTTTGGTATTAGAGATACACGTCATTTGGTGTCTGAGGTACAAGAAGACTGCGTCGGTATTGTGTTGTGTTCGAAACAATTTAGAAATGTGAGTACTTTAAGGACTAGTTATTAATATATTTCAATCAAAAATGAGTTGTTTTTAATGAAATATATATTACTTGTACACTAGTCGGCATAAGTATCAGATGGAAAGTTATTTGAACCAATGGTGGTGTTTCCATATTTACGTCCACCAAAAGATATTGCGGATAGTATCCCGAAATCGTGGTTTTTGGGTAAAAGTGAAAGCGGATGGATGCGAAGTGAAACATTTTTCGAATACGTCGCTAACGGTGTACATAAACGATTATTGGCCGATAATGTGGAACGGCCAGTTATATTGTTTGTTGATGGGCACAAATCACATTTAACCTTGGAACTCAGTGAGTTTTGTAGCAAGTGTTAAGTCTGCTTCGACTTACCTTCACACACCGTGTCAACTAAAAAAGGTCTCTTCAACAAAATAAAACGCACACGATTCTTAACGTTTTGCTTCTGCTTTATTGACTCATGTCTTCACCGTATGAAGGTTTCTCGCAGACTCACTGCAATCTATTTTGGTGGATATGAAAGGGTTGTTTATAAAGGAAGGAGTAGGGATTGGGAAGATAGGATGAGTAGGGATTGGGAAGAAGAGATAGGATGGGTAGGGTAGGTAGGGTAGGATCCTCTTAATATGGAGGTTGATGTTACAGCTCGCCCATCCTGACGCTGATCCTGTCCTCAGGATCCTCTGGGTCTTCTTCGCTGTCGTCCATTTCGTCATCGAAGAGTTTCTCGTCTGGCAGCTCACACCATGGCTTCATCTTGTCGGTAGCCATCACTGTACAAAATTTCCTCTGGTTCCTCTGCATCTTGGGTATATCCTCGATGACATACCGGTCATGTAGCAAAACCTTTGTGACCACATAAGGCCCCCTGAATCGGGGCTCTTGCTTCCGAGATTCCCCACTTGCGCCTGGTTCGTTCTCTTAATGACGCCCAGAACTTCTCTTGCGTTGGTCGTCTTTACCGCTCGCAGGATACTGTATTTTGTGAAATTATCGACAACAACAAGTACATACCTCGTACCGCCCTTTCCCTTTGTGAATGGTCCGAGGTGGTCTAGGTGAAGGCTATGGAATGGTAGTGTAACCCGTTCGACGCTGTGTAGCTCTCCTTCCGTCATGCCTCCCTTCCTCTTGGAGTACGCACACTCCACGCAGGATTTGATGTATTGCTTTGTGTACGATCTCATCTTCGGGAACCAGTAGACGTCCCGGATTCGCTGCAATGTCTTCTCGTCTGCCATGTGGCCCACGTCATCATGGCACAGCTTAAGAATGCGCCAACGTATTGCCTTTGGGACCGCCCATCTCTCCTTGCCATCGACTATCCGCGACAAGCGACATCCAGCCACGGCATACTCCTTCTGCAGGGCCGTCTTCGCAGCGGTCGACTTCGGATTCCGCAAGGTGGTGATGATTTGCCTCAGCTTGTTGTCCTGCCACTGCATTGTGGCTAGCCAATCACCGTCCGTAGTGTTAACGTTAAAGATGAACGATGACGCCTCTTCCACCTCTTGCTCTGGATCAGTTGGTTGACGACTCAAGGCGTCCACATACGCTGCCTTCTTACCCGGCTGGTGAACTGTATGGAACGAGAACTCCTGCAACTTCAGCCACCATCGTCCAACCCTTGGTACAATTTTTCGCTTGTTGCTCGTCGCCTCTATCGCTTCGCAGTCCGTCACCACCTTGAACTCCTTCCCGAGTAGATACACCCTGAACCGTTCCAAACTCTCCACGATCGCAAGGACCTCTAGCTCGTATGAATGGTATTTACGTTCATCCGCCGTCAGCTTCCAACAGTAGATCACCGGTCGCAAAGACGTATCCTTCCCATCCCTCTGGAACAGTATCCCGGCGAGACCCGCAGACGAAGCATCCGTATGCACCTCATGTTCACACTTTTCATTATAAATCGCCAATACCGGAGGGTTTATCAGCATCTCCTTCAACTTTCGAAAAGCGTTCTCCTGATCAGCCTTCCACTGAAATTCCCGATCTGCTCTAGTTAAATCTGTGAGTGGAATCGCCCACAGGGAGTAGTCTTTCACGAACTTTCTAAAGAAACCTGTCAGCCCCAAGAATTGACGTACCTCGTGCACATTCCTCGGCGTAGGGAAATCCTTAATCGCGGCTGTCTTCCGCTCGCTAGGCTGTAATCCATTCTTGTTGATTCTGTACCCCAAAAACTCCAGATTCTGTTGGAAGAACGAACACTTCTTAAGGTTGAGAGTCAGCCCCGACTCGCTCAACGCTTTCAAGAAACGACGAAGTTTCACCATGCCTTCTTCAACGGTTTTACTCGAAATTATTGTATCATCCAGATATATCGCGGCATCATCTTGCTTGAGACTTGACTTCAGCTTATTCATGCAGGCCTGAAAGTGTGCAGGTGCATTAACAAGCCCGAAAGGCATCCTGTTGAACTCGAATGCACCATCATCCGTGGTGAAAGCCGTGTACTTCTTGCTGCTCTCCTCCATTGGTATCTGGTGGTACCCTGACGCTAAGTCCAGTGTTGTGAAAAATGTATTTCCACCCAGCGACGATAAAATTTCCTCAACTACCGGCATGGGAAACGTCCTCTTGATTGTAGCTTTGTTAAGGCCACGATAGTCGATGCAAAACCTGTCGCTACCGTCCTTCTTCTTCGTTAGTACTATACAAGGAACAAATAATTTAATATGCATTACCACCGAATACTTCCCATATCATGCAGCCAGCTGACGTTAGTGTTTTTAAGCCTCTGAAATCAGATTGGAAGCAGACTGTGCGTGCATGGCAATTAAAAAATCTGGGGCAAGCATTAACAAAAAGAAGCTTCTGCCCACTCTTAAATGAGGCCATCATGAAAAATAAGGATATGGTGGCCACTATACAAAATGGTTTTCGCAAGTGTGGTTTGTATTCACTTAATCCAACAGCTGTCGATTTCTCCAAATGCGTTAAAAATACGGTGGAAAACTTAATAATTGCCCAAGCTCCCTCATCACCCGGTTCAGCTCAATCTATTGGAGTGAGTAGATTCAAAATTGCTGCAGAGGTGATAGAGTCCATATCAGAGCAGCTAAAAAACGTATTATATTTCTTTTTTTTAAATGAATTATTATTATCTTAATTTTTTTAAAAATGAATTGATTTATTTTGTTTTACACATGTACCTTTAAGTGTTTTTGGCATTATGCAATATTATCAAAAACTATCTAGACTTTTAGAAAAAATATAATTATTTGCTGCAGCCTTAGTAGTAGGAAAATTAATTAAAGCTAATGTTAAGAAATATGTTAACTGTCCGGATACTAGTGCCTCTACCCTACTAACCTAAACAGACATCTGACGGCAGGCATAATAGATCTTCTAGGTCGACGTGCATCTTATTGCTTCTCTATTTGAAAAACCAACCTCTAAAAAAAAGCAGCCGCCACATTGTCTGCCTTGAAATCTTCACAAAGTTCTGACACTGCTGTTTCTATTGCGTTATTTTCCTTCACGGTTATTTTTACGACCTAAACCTAAGCCAACGATTCATTGTGCTCCGCGGAACAATTGAGCACACTTTGGGAAACCGTGCTTTAAAGCATAGTGTTCCACTGTTTACGCATTTTTAACTTCTGTTCGCTTGACAATATTATTTCTAAGATGCATAGAACTTTCCAATAGTTTCACGTAAGTAAACCCACCTGTTGCATGAATCGCCTGATATGTAAATATTTGCTTTATCATTAAAAAAATTCCCAATGTTTCATTGTTGTTCTCGAATGCTTTTAATTAAGCTTAGTAAGCCGCTTTCTTCATCGGACAGCTTGACTTTGGACAGCTACATCTATATCCACACACCGCACCTATAAATAAATGCATGTGAGTTCTCGCACCAAGATAGGCAAATTAAATACATTCCACCGTTCGGTGTTCAGTTCAATAAACTCCAATGGCACGATTACACTGTTTTGTCAGACACACCAGCCAGCAGTCAAAGTAAGCGAACAAAAAACAACTCCTCCGGCAAATTTTAACACAAAATCGAAACAAATAAATCGCGACTTCAATTCTGTTGTGTGTCTCTGTTTTTATTTGGTTGCTCTGCGAATCAAGCGGGAAAAAAGCCCATAAAAAGCGACACGAGCAAAACCCTCAAACAACACCAGGCATACTGTGTGTCTTCCGCTTCGCGTTCCATCAGAGCCGGTGCCGAGGAACATCGCAATCGGTCTTGCGTGGGCCTTTATTCGCTACATGCGCGACCATTCCCCATGCGAGCGAAAGATAAACCATAAGCCACTCGTATATATATAGGAAGTATCCCTCTGCACCGATCCGGATTGCACCATATACGGCATACAACCACAACATGGACAGAAACAAGAGGTATTGCACCTGTATCACAGGAGTAATCTAATTTCAGCTACAAGTTGTTTCCACTCACATCGTACCTTCGAATTGATTTAATTCAATTACCGAGTCCCGTCCAACAAAAACAAAAAAAAAAGGAAAACGGGACAACAAGGAAGAAGAAGGGACACACACAGCAATCGCTGGATGCAAAACACTTGGCGGATACTCGAGGAGGCTGTAATGATACAAACACCCGAAAGAATTGTCTCTCAATTCCCGGCAATGCCAGGAGTGAGGAAAGGAGCCTTTTGGGTGTACACAGAACTCGGCAGTCGCGCATGATGTACCTTTTATGCACCTACGTGGCCGATAGCAGTAAGTAACACCATCGAACACAACAAGCCAACATGGCACGGAATCGCACAAAAGCACAGAAACAACAACAAAAAAATGGGAAAAAAAGGATTCCTTCTCGAGGGATACAGCTCACACACAAAACCGACACAATTTAGCAAAACACAACTCAACTCACCGAGTCGTCAATTGAACTCGAGGAATAAATCACGATCTGTGATTTTCTCAATTTCTTCGCTGCGGATTTACAAGGCTTCACTTGGCCCATCCGTAGTGCTAGTGCTAGCACTGGCAGGCGAAGACAACTCCACGACGACGACGTCTTCGATTTCGATTCTACAACCACGAAGACGACGACGACGCGACGACGACTTGTTGATGTCAATTTTGCTAGAGTTTTGTAGATCGGTGCTTGTAGATTGCCCATTTGGGGGCAAAACCGCACCAGCTCTCCAGCGCAGCTACTAGCTAGTTTCGAACACCAAAAAAAAAAAAAGAAAAAAACCCCAAACAACAACTTCTCCCGGGGGAAGATGCTGATGCATATATAAACCGAAATTAGCTGAAAGAGGACTTTGTTCCAAGAGAACAGTTAGTTGACCAAAAATTCCTGATTTATTTCGTAGTGGTGTTGTATGGCAGGAGCCGGGAGTTACGTTTGTTTTTTTTTTGCAATTAATTTCTGCACACAGTTCCGTGAATTTCAAGACTTTGGTTCGATGAATTCAAATTAATTTGTTGCAAGTTCAAGCCGGGAATGTGCACCTTAGAGAGGTGAGAATTGCATATATGGTTAGGTGGGCGAATGTGTGCAACAATATAGGAGGTGGTGGTTCCTAATTAAGTCACCGAAAGGGCTCTGGCTTGTCAATGCTGGCGAGACTTTAGGTCGTTAAGGGGGTAAAGGTCATTCCCAACCATGAGGTAATGTGTGTGTGTGTGCAGGGAATTGCGCATGATACGTGATATGAGCAAAATGCTACGGTGGCCAAAGGTTGCAGAGTAGGTTATGGGTTACCGTACATTTTGAAACAACCAATTGGTTTATTTGTGCACCACGAACGTCTAAATGAACGCCTTAAAAAAATGTGCGACAAGACTTTGGTAAATGTCTTCAGATTTCTGGAACAGTATTGTGATGTGGAGGCAAAAGTGCAGACTTTTGAGAATGCGATGAACATTGCATACACAGTCTCGTTTCCACATAAGCATTCTGTTGAATTCTGTTTAATAATAGTTCTGTTTAATTTGTTTGTTTAATATTTTAAACCATTGAGCTCTATAGGCAAAGAAGAAGGGAAGAACATCGGCTTTTCAGAAAGAAGAAAAAAGAGCAAGAAAAGCGCGCGATCGAGGATATAGAGAGGTGCCACTCCAGGAACGATGTTCGCAAGTTTTACCAAAGTGTAAAACGTCAAAGCCAAGGATACAAGGCTCGAACAGAAGCCTGTCGAGATGAACAAGGAAATATTGTAGTTGAGACACAGTCGATGCTGAGGATATGGAAGAACCACTTCTGCAGACTGTTAAACGGCGATGACGAACAACATTCCGCTGTCAGGCAGAACGAACCATTTAATATTGGCAACGACAGCGAAAACTGCCAACCACCCGACCAAAATGAAGTGAGGATAGAAATATCTAAACTCAAGCTTAATAAGGCTGCCGGAAATGACGGCCTTCCCGCTGAGCTTTATAAGGCCGGCGGAGATGACTTGGTTAGTAACATCCACCAACTCATAAGCCAAATATGGTCGGATGAAAATATGCCTGAAGAATGGAACCTCAGCATCGTTTGCCCGATCCACAAAAAAGGAGACCCTCTGAACTGACCCAACTACAGAGGCATAAGTCTCCTTAACATCGCCTACAGGATCATATCTGTCGTAATATGTGAACGCCTGAAACCGTTTACCAACAACCTGATTGGCCCTTATCAGTGTGGTTTTAGGCCAGGAAAGTCCACAACCGATCAAATTTTCACACTTCGGCCGATCCTGGAAAAAACTCAAGAAGTCCAAATCGATACCCACCACCTATTCATCGATTTCAAAGCCGCATATGACAGCATTTATAGAGACGAACTGTACAGAGCCATGTCTAGTTTTGATATACCGCCCAAACTCGTCCGTTTGTGTAGGATGACGATAGAGAATTCTCGCTGCTCCATCAGGGTCGGAAACGACCTCACCGACACATTCAATACCAAAAAAGGATTTAGGCAAGGCGATGCGCTGTCATGTGACTTATTTAATCTGATTCTTGAGAGGATTGTGCAAAAACGCTGACGATATTGACATCATTGGTAGGACTCAACGTGATGTCATAGCCACGTTTGCTAGTATAGAGAAGGAAGCGGCGAAAATGTGTTTAGCATTAAATGAGGGTAAGACTAAGTATATGCTGTCATCACGAAAGGACTCACAACATCGACGAATTGGACAGAACGTCACCATTGACAGATATAAATTTGAGGTAGTACGGGACTTTGTCTACCTCGGCTCCGCTATTAACTCTGACAACAACATCTCGTCAGAAATTAAACGAAGAATTACTTTGCCAACCGCTGTTTTTTCGGGCTAAGAAGGCAATTTAGTAGTAAAGCCCTCACTCGAACTACTAAGGAGATCCTATATTAGACCCTGATCATCCCAGTTCTGCTCTACGGCGCTGAAGCATGGACCGTATCAAAAGCGGATGATTCGGTAGATTCGAGAGGAAAATTCTTCGAAAAATCTTCGGTCCCGTTTGCGTTGACGGGCTATGGAGACGAAGATTCAACCAAGAACTATACGAGCTGTACAGCGACATGCCCCTGGTCAAAAAACTCCTCATTGGACGTTTAAGATGGCTAGGACATGTAGAACGAATGGACACCAATACTCCGGCTCGCAGAGTCTTCGATTCCCAGCCAGACGTCGCTTCGAAAGAAAACGACGTTTACCTCGTCCTTCTTCAATACTATTTGGAATGTTAGGTGTAAATAACCAATTTCGCAATGGATAGCCTGAGTCGCCAATAATTACAGCGTTTGGAAATGTACGCCAACCTTCATCGTTCGATTTTCTATATAATCTACTACACTGTAGAACACGGCTGTCATGCACAGAACCAGGATAGTTTCTGTTTATGGAATAAATACGATAATCCGCCCCCTCAACTAACATCACGTTTAGGGAATGATGACCTTTTCGATCAACGAATGACTGTTCATTTACTGATGGCGCTTCTATGGGGATTAAAGTTCCATCAATAGCCCCAACAACGCGTGGCATTCCCGCTATATTAAAAAACCATTGCGCTACAGCGTTTACATTTTCCGGCCATTTTACTTCCTCGTCTGATAAGAACATGAAGTATAAAAAAATGTTAATTAATACATTTTAAGCCTAATTTGTCCATTAATAGTTACATAGTAAATGTTCTGAAATATGTGAACATACTGCATTTACAACACGACATATAGATGCTTTCGAAACTCCATGCATTGTTCCAACACCATGGTACTGACTTCCATTGCCAAGCCAATGAAGAGTCAACAATATTTGTTCTAGGGGCAAAAGTGCTTGATTGCAATTTGTAGGACGTACTATAAATGCACCCAATCGTCTAACTAAAAGTTTAACGCAGACTAGAGCATCCTGAATTTTTCGACGAAATATGGATCCTCCATATTAAAGTTGACGCGTTCTGATATTCGTCTTGGGCGTCTTATAACACGTACATTAATTTGTAACACTTCTTCGTTTTCAAAAAGTAAATCCATTATTGTTTGGTAATTTAAGTAAAACACTGATTAAAAATTCAAAGTATTTGGAAAACAACGATGTTTACCCGAATTCACGTTTGATGACAACAATAATAATAATAAATGAAAATTTCAACAACTGTCAATATACATTTCATACAGCAATCGTTCATATCATACAACACTTCCAATAAAATCTAAGTAACAGAAAATTGTATTGCGATTTTGCTGTATGTTGTATGTTGTATGTGTTGTATGTGCTGTATGTTCTGAGAAATAGGCCCCAGATCGATCTTCAATATCTGCCACAAAAAACACAACTTCTGGGAGCCTTATAAGGACTGTCTAAGTCTGCATAAGAAAGCCATTAAAGCAATAAAAAGGGAGGCTTGAATGGGTTATTGCCATTCTATTGAAGCCCTCATGGACTCCGCTAGGCTAAGAAAAATTCTTTCTCCAGCACTTCTTTTCTAAGAAGGTCAGATGGAGGGTGGACAGAATACTCCGCGGAGACCCTGGAACTCGTGTTAGACACACACGGATGCAGTGATACTAGTACGGAACCTGGGAGATCTCGGCAAGTACAAACCGCATCACACAGCAATATCAATTCAATAATTTCCGAGGAAAAGATTTCCTGCTTAACAGCTTCTCTCCGGGAACTGACGGCGTACTGCCAGTTATACTACAGAAGACGCGAGACTTTACAGTGCCATGACTGGCGACAATTTTTAGAAGCTGCTTGATAATAAACCACGTACCTTACTCGTGAAGACGCGCTCGAGCGGTATTTATACAGAAGGTAGGCAAACGTGGTCACGAGACCGCGAAGGACTTCAGACCAATCAGTCCAACCTCCTTTTTTCTTAAAACCCTGGAGCGCGTTCTAGACATTTACATACGAAGTTTTTTTAGAAGAATCCTTGCTATCCAAATCCCAGCACGCCTACCTCAAGTGGAGATCAATGGAAACATCTCTCCACGAGGTAGTGTGGACAATCGAAAAATCCTTCCACTATAAGGAATACACTCTAGCCTCCTTCTTAGATATAGAGGGAGCTTTCAACAACGTCCTCACTGGAGCTATTCTTTAATCTCTGATCGAGCTAGGTATAAAGTAATCTATAAGCGAATGGATAGTCTCTATGCTCGGACCAAGAATTATCCAGGCAACACTTGGAAATAGCCAGTTAACCAAATTTGCCCATAGCGGAGCGCCACAGGGCGGCGTCGTCTCTCCTCTACTCTTGCTAATGGTTATGAACAAAATTAAAGTTCAATTAGACGAGGGACGGGTCAAAGTTGTCGCGTATGCAGATGTCGTGGTGATACTAGTGGAAAATTCCCCTCCGTCATAAGTGAACTCATGGGGGTTGCTTTAGACAAGGTTAGCACATGCGCTGCAAGTTGTGGCCTCGTTGTAAACCCGAGCAAAACGGAATTGGTGCTATTCACCACCAAAACCAAAATACACGACTTCACCCTCCCCCGTCTTAATGGCCGCAACCACTCACAATATCTTCCAGCGCTAGGTATTTGGGTATCATGGTTCACCCGTTGCTTGACTCGTTGAAACCCGAGCAAAACGGAATTGGTGCTATTCACCACCAAAACCAAAATACCCGACTTCACCCTCCCCCGTCTTAATGCCCAATCACTCACACTATCTTCCAGCGCTACGTTTTTAGGTATCATGCTTGACCCAAAACTTAACTGGAAACACAACATCGAACATAGAGTTAGGAAGACGTGTGTTGCCTTCTATGCTTGCAGCAAAACCTTTGGAAAGAAGTGGGGACTTCAACCAAAGATGACCTTATGGATGTACACAGCAGTGGTACGTCCATTTCTCACATGCGGCTCACTAGTATGGTGGCCCACATTAAGTAAAACCTAACAACCTCACAAAAATAAAAAGTCTGCAAAGAACAGCCAGTATAGGCATCACGGGCGCACTGAGGTCGGCTCCAAAGTCTGCCCTTACTTTGCTATTGCATCTCTTGCCTCTCCACCTTCACATTAAAGATACCGCTTTATGCAGCTCAGCAAGACTCAAGGAATGCAAGGCCGTATGGCCACAGTAATATCCTCGACTCACTACCAAACGGCGTGTCACGTTTTCAACAGACTACATAACACCTATACTAAGTTTCAAGAAAGTCTTCCACGTAGGTTTTCCTACCAGAGCTCAGTGGAAGAGAAACAAAAAAGTAAGAGATTTCGACACGGTCGTCTGCACCAACGGATCTAAATGAGCTATGGAACTAGAAGGTTAACAAATTGCGACATATCGAGGATGAAATGGCTTTCCTACGACAAAAACCGAACAAACGATCTACTAAATAGAACCCGCCCAGATATCGCAAGAATTACGGCGATAGTCACGGGGCACTGGCCAATTGGAGACTATGCGGCCAAACTTGGTATCCCTCAATGCTGTAGTTGCGGGAACACAAATAAGAGAGAAACCCTTTCCCATTTCATTTGCAAATGTCCGGCACTAGCAAGAGCCAGATTGCGTGCGTTAGACCAACCATTTTCCGACAACCTGAGCGTCATCTCAGGAAAAGGATATAAGATCTTATCCGTTTTCTAGACCTCACTGGCTGGATCTGGAGACCGCCTGTATCACATCCACAACATTCATAATAAAGGTCACACGAGTCGTGGTAACAAAAAGACACATAAGTGCTACTTGGGTTCATGCCGAACCACCACTTCTACCCACCTACCTATTGTGTTATACATTATCTTTAATGTTTAAGGCTTGGTGATACCGTTCTGTATAAAGCCATTTGAACCTTCTGGATGTTGTTTATTCACAGAAAAGAAAAGCGTATTTGTATGCCACATGTCACATGTGATATAAATTCCGTCAAAGGATAACACGAGCAGAACAAAAAATATATGAAACACAGCAACAGTCAAGGTACATGACCCTAAGCTAAGCCGATAATACAAAGAGTATCTTTCTTAACCATTGGCATCCCCTCATACAACAACCATTTTCGCACCGTAACCAGGGTTGAAGCTGGTCCGTTTCAGAACATTTACGAATGCTCGACTGAAGGAGCACACAAATCCAACCCTGATTGGTTATGACATGGGCTAATAAATCAAAATGAAAAAAAAGAGTACTAACGATAACCGTAAAGTTATCCACGAAGAAACAACATCAGGTGAATTCCAAAATATTTTATCTACTTAAGCAGCCACCGACCGGGAGCAATCCCTTGTACAGCTAGCTGCTATAGATGCCCTCGCAAAAAAATTGAATTCAAGTGACTAGGTCGACTGCGAACTCTTATCGAACACCACCCCCAAATCAACTCTCAACTGTGAAAAACATACGTGGGTATGAAGACCCAACATCCCTAACCTTAGGTCAAAGCGGCACATCAGACGTAAAGCAAGACGTCGAAAAAACGTCGAAGAAAACAACGCCGTACATTGGTTAGCGCAATAATACTACCCATATTGGATGTACCCGAGAGGGAAGTAATGCCCAACGTAAAAGAAACGGGAAACCATGATATTAGACCGTCCGCTTTAGAAGGCGATAATCCTGATGTATTGTTCGAAATATCCCCGACAACGGAAAGAAGATTTACTAGGGCGTTATTGGTGCAAGTGCAATCCCGCCTGTAACAACATTCCTAACGAAACTTTCAGACCGACCACTGTCGAGAGCGAACATGAAACATCGTTGAGACTACCCACGGAAACTAGAGTGGAGTGGAAGCCGATCCGATCGTTACAAAAACGGCAGCAAGCCAACTGTCAACACAGTTAATCCAAGAGGGGGGAGAGATCAAGGCTCAGATCCAATTTTAATTGAAATAGCCCCAGCAAGGTAGGCAAAGGTGGCGGTTCAGCATGAACCCAAGTTGCACTTATGTGACTTTTTGTTAGCACGACTCGTGAGACTCGTGAGATTGTTGTGGATGTGATACAGGCGGTCTCAAGATCCAGCCTGAGAGGTTTAGAAAACGGATAAGATCTTGTTACCCGAGATGTCGCTTAGGTTGTCGATGAATGGTTGGTCTAATGCACGCAATCTGGCTAGGTTTGCTCTCACATTTGTGTTCCCGCAACTGCGGCATTGGATCCCTAGTTTGGCCGCATGGTCTCAAATTGGCAAGTGTCCCGTGACTATCGCCGTAATTCTTACGATATCTGGGCGGGTTATAACGGGTGATTTTTTAGCTGGTTTGGTTTTGGCAACACTGGTTTTGACAGCTGACGTGTGTTTAGTACCTTGTGTCACTGTCAAACATCTTCAGTTTGGTTTGCAATTTAACCATGGATCGTCTCACAAATAAACAACGCTTGCAAATTATTGAATTTTACTATCAAAATTCGTGCTCGGTTCGAAATGTTCATCGCGCGCTGCTTCCATTTTATGATCGGCATTCTCGACCTTCTGAGCAGTCTAACCGGAAGATTGTGACCAAATTTCGCACCAAATTTACTTTGTTGGACATTAAACCACCAACACGTTTACGTACTGTGCGTAGTGAAGAAAATATTGCGGCCGTATCAGCTAGTGTGACAGAAGACCGCGAAATGTCGATTCGGCGCCGTTCCCAGCAGTTAGGCCTTTGTTACAGCACTACGTGGAAAATTTTGCGGAAGGATTTGGGCGTAAAGCCTTTTAAGATACAGCTGGTGCAAGAACTTAAGCCAGCCGACCTACCACAACGCCGAATTTTTGGTGAATGGGCTCTTGGAAAGCTGGCCGAGGATCCGCTTTTTTATCGAAAAATTGTGTTCAGCGATGAGGCTCATTTTTGGTTGAATGGGTACGTAAATAAGCAAAATTGCCGCATTTGGAGTGAAGATCAGCCAGAAGCATTGCAACAGCTACCAACGCATCCCGAAAATGCCACTATTTGGTGCGGTTTATGGGCCGGCGGCATTATTGGGCTACCGAGCGAATATAACAAACTTTTTTTTGCCCGAAATGGAAGTTCTTGACTTGCATGATATGTGGTTTCAACAAGACGGTGCCACATGCCGCACAGCACGCGAAACAATGTCGCAATTGCGAGGCGAGTTTGGTGAACAGTTAATTTCACGTTTCGGGCCGGTCAATTGGCCGCCTAGATCGTGCGATTTGACACCATTAGATTATTTTTTGTGGGGGTATGTCAAGGCTAATGTCTATAGGGACAAGCCCGCTTCGATTGACGCACTGGAAGCCAACATCCATGCATTCATTCGTGAGATACCGGCCGATATGTGTGAAAGAGTATGCCAAAATTGGACTCAGCGGATGGGCTACCTGAGACGCAGTCGCGGTCAACATTTGCATGAAATTATCTTTAAACATTAGATTGCAAGGTTCAAACTATCGATTCAAATAAATATTTCATTCATTTTTTCGAATTTTTTGTGTTTTTTTTTTAAAAAAAGTTCTAAACCTCTTAAAAAATCACCCGTTATATAGTACGTCGTTTGTTCTGTCGTAGGAAAGTCATATCTTCCTCGATATGGCGCAATTTGTGAACCTTCTCCATTTGGACTTGGCTTCTTCAGGAAGTATGATTGGATTTGTCCCTTAACTGCACCTAGCGAGATATGGACCCTTGCCGCAAGTGGGGCGTGTAGAGCTGAGCCTTGCCTGGTCAGCTCCTCTGCACGCTAGTTTCTTTTAATGTCACTGTGCTCTGGAACCCAAAGAAATGTGACCCTAAAGCGTTCGCCAAGGTGGACAAGTTCGTTCCGGCAGTCCTGTACCACCTTGGATTAAATAGTAGTCGAGTTGATGGCCTTAATGACCGCTTGACTATCTATTGACAATAGGCAAGTAGGATCGTTAAACAGGACTAGAAAACAGACAAATGCGAGATCACCGCAAGCTGTAGCCAAGCGTAGTCGGTTGAAGTTCAGTCATTCCTCAAAATATGTGGCAACCAAGAAGAAAACCATATTCTTCGCTTTCAAAGCAACCCCCGCTAGCGAGGATCATCTATGTGATTTGGTGATCGACACATCCAATCCCGAACTATAGCTGAATGACGACTATTGGAGGACTTCTAGTACCTCTCTAACAACCGATCCACAAAATGTACCGATCTTTGGCAAAATGGCGCATTAAAAATGTTTACGAGTCTGGCCGTGTGCCGACGTAACGCTAAGGGAGCACAAAGTCATCCGATCAGCTCCTCGAAGTAGGATGTCTATACCGAACTGGGTTCTGGAATATCAAAAGGAACTTGAGCATCCAAACTTTCGTTAACGCATCAGAAGATTCTAAAGGCTAAATCGGCATAATGACTCTGCCGAAAACAGTTATGTATCATCCTGGAAGACGCTGGTTGACCGATATGAGAATGAACGTTTAATGTAAAGGGTTTTTCAACAGGGACGCTACAAAAGTAGAGCTACAGGGACAGCAAACGACGCCTTATTTCTTGCCGCTCTTTTGACATTTATCTTCAGTAAGATTTGCCATTTCATGATGCAAAGATATACGAGCCAACAACGAGTCGAAATTATTAAAATTTACTACCGAAATTCGGAGTCAGCGGCCTCAACATTAAGAGAGCTACGTCCAAATTATGGTCGTCTTAATCGTCCTAGCAGATCAACAATTGAGCGTCTAGTGGAAAAATTTGAATCCACATCGCCGTTTAACAGCCTGCGGAAGTGGTTCCACTATATCCCCAGCATCGAGTTTGTCTTAACTACGATATTTCCTTGTTCATCTCGAGAGGATTCTGTTCGAGCTGTTCCTTGTCTTTCACACTTTCTATATCAAATTAAAACTCAATCCCCCTGGACATTCGTATACCTTTCGATAAACATATGTTCAAAAGAGATCACTCATCTTTATTCAACCGCAGTCCGCACTCCTCACGGAAAACATTGGTTGGCTACCCCTGACAACACATCCTTCTTCTGGTAACCAGCAAACTTTGAAAAATAGGTGGAATACATTTTGAAGAGTGCTCGTGATTGAAACATCAAAACACACAACACGCCAATCATGTGCACCAGTGAGTAATGATGTACACCTACACCTATTCCCGACCTGACTGTCTGACTGACTGCGCACTCGCAGTCGATACAAATTGCGTGTTCACCCCCAACACAGTCCCGAACCCCGCCTTCAACATATACAGCCCCACCTCAGCACCAGCATCGACCACCGAACAGACCCTGTGGCAGCTTTTGTTTCCATCAACATGTACCCCCGAACATAATCGGTGCGTGTAGATTCAATTAAAATGCAAATGGCACTCGGGTAATAAAATTAAAGCCTACGTTCGACAACTCGTGCCCAACGACGAAGACTTATGTCCCAGCGAAGGGAGGCGACATGCAAAGCGCCGATATTATTAACTGCGCTCGTATGCAAATCATGCCCGTCACTCAGTCAGTCGACCGGGACCGGGACAGGCGTTGTGACAGTCTTCACAATAACCTGGCGCGAGCTATTCAAATGCACAAAGTGTGTGTGTGGCTCAAGCTTTATATTGCTGATTAATTGATTTATGTAAAGCGAATCAAATGAGTCATGCAACACGTTAGACCACGCTCTTAGAACCACGTGAGCCAAACCACGCGCTGGCGTTCTAATTGTGAGCCCAAGAATCACCAATTCAATTGATGCAGAGTTTCTCGAACTGCCGGATGCATAGGAGGCTTCCGTTACACTGATTTCTTAATGGCAGGCCAGGCCATGTGAACGAAAAGACGAAACATCAAATTCCCTCGCAATCGGACCACGTGTAGATACTTTATCGCATTTTAATGAAACCCCACACGTCAGTCATTTACAGGTTCAGGCGAAAATCTAATCGAAACACACTCATGGAACTAAATCCAAATTCGCTGGCAATTTGCATAGACATGTAGTGGGTGCATGGGCTGCTGCTGTTGGTCCCATCTTATGAAAAGTATCTCGCCGAGCGATCAATGTACTGCGCGCAGTACATAAAAATAAAAATAAAATCTACAAAGCAAAAGTTCAAGCGAAGAGTATACGACATCCCAATGGCGCTGGCAGATCGAAATCAGTGAAATATAAGGTATTGGGTTACATCCGCGCAAAGAGCCAGAGCCCAGAGATGAATGAAACCTTTTTGGAGCACACTTTTTGGGTCAATCGAGTCACGGTGTGATATAATTGTTCTCGACAGTTACGAACGTCTAGTTATCCCTCCCATCCACCAGCAGATATGTTTGAGAATATTTTTGTTCATTGATCTCGGATGAGAGGAGGTTTTTGAACTCTTTCACAGCATACGGTATACGGTACGTTACGTGTCTTACAATTTATTTTCGCTTGCATGCTGTGGGCCGGAGAAAATTGGAGCGTTTCCTGAATTAATGCGGATCTTCGAATGAATTTGTTTTATTTTTTTTTTTAATTGTATCGCATAGTGAAGCTATGCTGACGTAATTGAGGTTTCTTTTTGAAAAATCAAGGAATTGATCTTCAGTTATGTTGACAGTTGAAGCAAGGTTTTTTGAAGGCACTTTTGTCAACGTGATATGTGAAAGAGAAATAATCCCTACCTGTACTACCTATATTTATACCTGGAAGTTATTAAAAAAACAGGTCCATGAGTCTTGGTATCGCAATTCCTCTTAGGTGATGGTTATGCTCTTTAAAATTATGATAGACACTGAAGGACATAAGCTTGCCAATAGGCATTGCTGTGATTTTGACTATAAGCATCACGTGTGCTTATTTAGCTTTACTGTGGTAACCATATGAAATTGGTAATTTTTGAGCCGAAATAGGGAAATAGCAACACTGAAAATCAAGTCTTGTCAGAATAACTGATCCTGATCCAGCCTGCTAACCACCGGTGCATTGGGTTAACTACACATCCACGGAAA
The DNA here is from genome assembly GCA_932526625.1 of Rhingia campestris. NCBI lineage: Eukaryota > Metazoa > Arthropoda > Insecta > Diptera > Syrphidae > Rhingia > Rhingia campestris. Next base: position 172,329,437 of record OW052182.1, read on the forward strand.
AAAGCTTATGTTACGAAGCAACCAATAGCCTCGGTAAGGACTGCTATTATTGTTGACGACCATGCTAAACGAAAAAAGGACAACGACGTTCGTATCTGCACCTGGAATGTGAGAACATTAAACAGGAGAGGTGTAGGCGAACAACTATCGGAAGCCCTAAACTGCTACAAAGCAGACATTACTGCCATCCAGGAAATACGATGGGATGGGCCGGGCAAAAAGAGGATGAAAAACTGTGACATCTACTATGGGCCGTGTTATAGTGAGCAGAAACAGCGACTATTTGGATGCGGATTTGTTATAAGTGCCAGACTTAGGCAAGAAGTTATATGTTTAAAAGACATTAGCGAACGTATTGTAACAATACAAACATCAAGGCCAGATTCGCCAACATAAGCCTAATATGAGCTCTCGCTCCGACGGAGCAAAAAGATGATATAACTAAGGATTGCTTCTCCTCGACAAAACCTATATGCGACTACCAAAGTACGATGTTTAAGTCGTGCTGGGAGATTTTAACGCAAATGTAGGAAGAGAAGACATCTTTAGCAGTACTGTCGGGAAATAAAGTCTACAGGATAATACGTCTGGTAACGGACTTAGGCTAATTGACTTCGCTACGGAACGAAATACCACTACAGCCAACACACGGTTTCCTCACCTCGATATCCATAAGGGTACATGGCGGTCTCCAGATCAACGAACAGTCAACCAAATTGATCACATTGCGATTAACAAGAAGCACGCATCCAGTATTTTGGATGTCCGAACATTCCGAGGCGCTACAATCGACTCGGACCACTACCTTGGTGTAGCCAAGGTAAGGATGCGGATATCCACCACGCCACAAAAAACCAGAAAAACTGTGAAAAAAATTTAATGTCGAAAGACTGCAATCGCCAGAGACCGCCAAGACCTTCGCGCAAATCGTATCCCTTAACCTCTCGACTCACAACACACCACCAGCATCTAATGTCGAAGAACAATGGCAACGATGCCAACAAGCCATTAGATCAGCCGCAACTGATATGCTAGGTTTCTCGCGCGCACCAGCAAGAAACCCTGGTTTGATGAGGAATGCCGACAGATGCTCGCAGCCAAGAACGAGCCCTACAAGGCTAAGCTGCAGGTGAAGACGAGAGCTGCCATTGAGCTCTATAGGCAAAGAAGAAGGGAAGAACATCGGCTTTTCAGAAAGAAGAAAAAAGAGCAAGAAAAGTGCGCGATCGAGGATATAGAGAGGTGCCACCTCAGGAACGATGTTCGCAAGTTTTACCAAAGTGTAAAACGTCAAAACCAAGGATACAAGGCTCGAACAGAATCCTGTCGAGATGAACAAGGAAATATCGTAGTTGAGACACAGTCGATGCTGAGGATATGGAAGAACCACTTCTGCAGACTGTTTAACGGCGATGACGAACATCATTCTGCTGGCAGGCAGAACGAACCATTTAATATTGGCAACGACAGCGAAAACTGCCAACCACCCGACCTAGTTGAAGTGAGGATAGCTTTATCTAAACTAAAGCTTAATAAGGCCGCCGGAAATGACGGCCTTCCCGCTGAGCTTTATAAAGCTGGCGGAGATGACTTGGTAAGTAACATCCACCAACTCATAAGCCAAATCTGGTCGGTATAAGCATGCCTGAAGAATGGAACGTCAGCATCTTTTGCCCAATCTACAAAAAAGGAGACCCTCTGTAAGCAATAATAAACACGTCCGATTCAGTTCAAGGTACAACGTTTAATGATCTCTCCTCTCTGTTACATACTACTCAATGCTTATATCTATAACACATACTGACACACTTAAGAATAACACACGCTTAAGAACTAAGAGTGGTGTACTCTCTTTAATAATAACATATACGTACACCTACTTAATACTACTACACCTCTGAACTGCGCCAACTACAGAGGCTAAAGTTTCCTCAATATCGACTACAAGATCCTATCTGCCGTAATATGTGAACGCCTGAAACCGTTTACCAACAACCTGATTGGCCCTTATCAGTGTGGTTTTAGGCCAGGAAAGTCCACAATCGATCAAATTTTCACACTTCGGCAGATCCTGGAAAAAAACCCAAAAAGTCCAAATCGATACCCACCACCTATTTATCGATTTCAAAACCGCATACGACAGCGTTTATAGAGACGGGCTATACAGAGCCATGTCTAGTTTTGGTATACCGCCCAAACTCGTCCATTTGTGTAGGATGACGATGGAGAATTCTCGCTGCACCATCAGGGTCGGAAACGACCTCACCGACACTTTCGATACCAAAAAAGGATTTGGGCAAGGCGATGCGCTGTCATGTGAGTTCTTCAATTTGATTCTGGAGAGGATTACGCAAAACTCCCAAGCCAACAACAGAGGCACAATCTTCCAAAAATCGGTACAACTACTAGCATACGCCGACGATATTGACAGCATTGGTCAGACTCAACGTGATGTCATATCCACGTTTGCTAGTATAGGGGGGAAGCGGCAAAAATTGGTTTAGCAGTAAATGAGGGTAAGACTAAGTATATGCTGTCAACACGAAAGGACACACAACATCGACGAATTGGACATAGATCTTAACCTATGCACAATACTGATGTTCCCCATGTATCTCACCGATAAAAGATTATTTTTACATTCGAGATAAGCCTGCTAGACGTGTACATTGTTCATCAGTTTCTATATGTCCGCTCATTTTGGTGTACTGTCAGTATATAAGAATATGTCTATTTGTCCAGGATTATCCAATCTTCTTGGTCTTTAATCGGATCCCAGATTATTCTTGAAAGCCTATCTATAAATGCAAAGTCAGTCAAATTCATTTTGAAATACTGAACAAAATCATAGGCGTAAGTCGTCACATGAATTCATACAGTGTAACCATTCCTTCTTCTAGGCATCAGCTAGTAATAGGAACCACTCTTGGATTCGTTAAAAAAAAACTCCGAATTCCTTTACAGGTTGACTTTATGTGTTAGGGCCGGGTACCTGTCTTTAAACCTAAACCCTAAACCAGAGAGCCTAAAAAGTTCTTGAGTAGACATTAAATGGTGCAGAAAAGTAAAAAAATAATTAAAAATCCAAGGTAGCGACCTTCGAAAGCGGAAAATCACAACGTTTGGGTCTGCTTTTCGATTCTTCCCCATTGACCGAAGCTTCATCTCTGCATATGTTTTGATAGGTACCTACATCCTCCGCAAAACAACTTTTTATTCCTAAATACATTGGCGGCCTAAGATTACCATCGTATAGTATTTTTCCAAAGCTGGATTAGAGATCTATGGTGTTGGTACAATGTTAGGAAACGACTATTTGGAAACCTTTCAGATCTTAAGCCAAGTCAAACAGCTAAACGCTCTAACCTTAGAAGTCAGATTCTAAACAAACCCAATTCGAATCCAAATTTGTCGGTAGGATCGTCACCGACTGAGACTTCTTTTACTTCTCGATATAGCAAATAAACCGTCTACTTTAATTCCTTTATTGACTTCGGAATTATCTACAATTGAATCGATTCCTAAACCCAAATCGATTTTTATATCAAGATTGAAACCATGTACTTCCTCCGAAAATGTGATGACTCACTTGGTTTCAACAAACCTCGTCCCCGCAGGTACCTCTATTAAATGTACTAAAATTAGTAAACCGGAAAGTTTCGTTTCTTCATTTAAAATAGTTGTACCACCAAATCTATTCGAAAAAGTATATGACACTAACTCATGGCCCGTAAACACTATTGTCAATGAGTTTAAGCCACGGAGCGCTAAACGCGGAGTTAAAAGCTCAGCACCAAAAAACTCTACCGACTGTCCCTCTACTACCAAAATGTAAGAGGGCCCCGAACAAAAGCAAAAAATATATTTCTAAACTCTCAAGCCTTTTCACACGACATATTCTCCTTAACCGAAACGTGGCTTAACGCCAGTATACTTGACTCGGAACTCTTTAATCATGAGTTCTTAGTATATAGGAATGACCGTCACATTAATTACCTAAAAGCACTTGGAGGAGGTGTTCTTACTGCGGTTCGCAGTCACCTTAGCTCAGAGAAAATTGATTTTCCATTCATTCTTAATACCGACATAATTTGTGTTAAGATAACTATTGGAAATAAATACCTTTATGTCGCAAATGCGTACACTCGCTCCTATCGTCTTTGAACTTTGTATTCTGAGCTATCAAAGGCTTTAGAATACATCTTTGACTTATCTTGTTGTGACAGTAATATTTTGTTGCTGGGTGATTTCACCTAACCACACATAGAATGGGTGCCTTCGGAAGGAGAACCACATCTTATACCATCAGAAGTCTCTGCACAACAAGAGCTATCATTACTTGATAACATTTTATCATTTGACTTACAGCAAACAAGCTGTATAAAAAATCATAATAATCGAATTCTCGATTCCGGTTTTTCTTCTGACTCTGTTAGTACTGCATTATTAGAATCTAGTACCAGTATCACTAACATAGACAAAAATCATCCTCCATTAGATATTTTTATTGACATAGGCGGACATCTGTACGAACATTCTGACTCGTATGATCGTTCGTACTCTTTTGACTTTCGGAAGGCGAACTTTCAAAGGCTATCCGAAGAAATAATTCTTTCGAATGTTAATAGTGACAGCCTCTCCAATTTAGAAGAAGCTGTTAACAAATTCTATCTTCCAATAAAAGATTGCATGGATAGAACTATCCCAGTCAAGCATTCTAAGAATGCTCAAATCCAGCATCCTTGGTACACGAAAGACCTTAAATCTCTTCGGAATATACGTAACCGGGCCTGGAATAATTTTGTTAAAAGTCTCAGAATCAATACGACTATGATAAGTACCTGAATTATTTTAAGGAATTCTCTGCGATGTCAAATAGTTTATATAATGGCTATATAGCCAATATGGAGAACGCTCTTAAAAGTGACCCAAAACGCTTTTGGAGTTTTGTCAATTCGAAGAGAAAAACTGATGGATATCCAGCCAACTTCTCTTACAATAATTCAAAAATATCGAGCTCTATTATTTCATCTAACTTATTCGCAGAGAATTTCAGTAAATCATTTATTGATACCCCTCTTGTCTTAGACGAACAATATTTCAGTTATCTCAATGACTGTTCTCAAGTTAGTTTCAGCAACGTCACATTTGAAGATGAGACAATAATTAAATATATCGCTTTATTAAATAATGACTATTCTGCTGGGCCCGATGGAATCCCACCAATAGTCGTAAAGCAATGCAAAGATGCTCTCTTGCCATACCTTAAGTAACGGGTGATTTTATTAAAAGGTTTAGAACTTTTTCTAAAAAAAAAACACAAAAAATTCGAAAAAATGAATGAAATATTTATTTGAATCGATAGTTTGAACTTTGCAATCTAATGTTTAAAGATAATTTCATGCAAATGTTGACCGCGACTGCGTCTCAGGTAGCCCATCCGCTGAGTCCAATTTTGGCATACTCTTTCACACATATCGGCCGGTATCTCACGAATGAATGCATGGATGTTGGCTTCCAGTGCGTCAATCGAAGCGGGCTTGTCCCTATAGACATTAGCCTTGACATACCCCCACAAAAAATAATCTAATGGTGTCAAATCGCACGATCTAGGCGGCCAATTGACCGGCCCGAAACGTGAAATTAACTGTTCACCAAACTCGCCTCGCAATTGCGCCATTGTTTCGCGTGCTGTGTGGCATGTGGCACCGTCTTGTTGAAACCACATATCATGCAAGTCAAGAACTTCCATTTCGGGCAAAAAAAAGTTTGTTATCATCGCTCGGTAGCGTTCACCATTGACAGTAACGCTGCGATTCGCATCATCTTTGAAGAAATATGGCCCAATAATGCCGCCGGCCCATAAACCGCACCAAACAGTGGCTTTTTCGGGATGCATTGGTAGCTGTTGCAATGCTTCTGGCTGATCTTCACTCCAAATGCGCCAATTTTGCTTATTTACGTACCCATTCAACCAAAAATGAGCCTCATCGCTGAACACAATTTTTCGATAAAAAAGCGGATCCTCGGCCAGCTTTCCAAGAGCCCATTCACCAAAAATTCGGCGTTGTGGTAGGTCGGCTGGCTTTAGTTCTTGCACCAGCTGTATCTTAAAAGGCTTTACGCCCAAATCCTTCCGCAAAATTTTCCACGTAGTGCTGTAACAAAGGCCTAACTGCTGGGAACGGCGCCGAATCGACATTTCGCGGTCTTCTGTCACACTAGCTGATACGGCCGCAATATTTTCTTCACTACGCACAGTACGTAAACGTGTTGGTGGTTTAATGTCCAACAAAGTAAATTTGGTGCGAAATTTGGTCACAATCTTCCGAATAGACTGCTCAGAAGGTCGAGAATGCCGATCATAAAATGGAAGCAGCGCGCGATGAACATTTCGAACCGAGCACGAATTTTGATAGTAAAATTCAATAATTTGCAAGCGTTGTTCATTTGTAAGACGATCCATGTTTAAATTGCAAACCATACTGAAGCTGTTTGACAGTGACACAAGGTACTAAACACACGTCAGCTGTCAAAACCAGTGTTGCCAAAACCAAACCAGCTAAAAAATCCGTTATATGTTTGAAATCTCCCTTAAAACAGGAGTATTCCCAACTCAATGGGAAAATGCATTTATTACACCTGTTTTTAAAAAAGGTGAATTCCTAAGTTATTCGAACATATTATTTGTGATAAATTAATCTTCCTTTGTCGAAACATTTTCTGTAAAGAGCAGCATGGCTTTGTAAAAAATCGATCCACTGTCACAAATCTCTTAACTTTTATGCATCATTGTTCCAATAGGTTGGAAAATAAAAAAAGAGGGCGATTGTATATACACTGACTTTTCCAAAGCTTTTGACCAGTTATCACATAACATCATAATTTTTAAACTTAAGGCTTATGGTTTCCCTCCAGGTTTCTTAAATTGGGTTCAATCATATCTCTCACTAAGAACTTATCAGGTAAAATTTTGAGGCTCTAAATCCAACCCTTTTGTTGTCCAATCTGGAGTACCCCAAGGTAGTCATTTAGGCCCTATCTTATTTATTCTTGCTATTAACGATGCAAAAGCTTGTATTCGAGAGAGCAAAATACTGATATATGCTGATGACATGAATTCGCTTTCACTTCAAACTGATTTAAATAGCTTTACAACATGGTGTTTTAAAAACGGTTTGAATCTGAACCCCACTAACTGCCAGCATATGTCATTTTCACGAAAACGTATTCCGTCCAATTTTAGTTATACTCTGTCGGGGCACACTCTCTGTCGTGTAGACAGTTTTAAAGATCTTGGTGTTTATTTTGATCCTAAATTGGAGTTTAATAAACACATAAACGTTATTTTGTATAAATCCAACTCTATGTTGGGATTTATAAAAAGGTGGTCAAAAGAGTTCAATGATCCTTATGTCACCCTTTCGTTATATAATTGTCTAGTACGCCCTCACTTGGAGTATGCCTCACAGGTGTGGACACCCTTCTATGTCGTTCATTCAAATAGAATTGAGGCAGTCCAACGTAAATTTATAAGATTTGCTTTGAGAGGACTTCCATGGGATGATGTACACAATTTGCCTCCGTATAGGTGTCGAATTAAACTACTGCAGTTGTTGCCTTTGTCTCAACGTAGACTTAACAATGACATGGTCTTCTAACACCAAATATTATCAGGACAAATAGATGCTCCTGATCTTTTAAGTGCTATTGGTTTTAATACCCGTGGAGGTTCCTATAACCTTCGTAGACTAAATATTTTACATATACCTAATCATAAATACAACTATGGTATGCATGAGGCTATAAGTCGCATGAGTAGAGTTTACAATAAAAATAGCGATGTAATTGAACTGCATGTTAGTAAAAGTAGTTTAAAAAACACTTTGCGTAATTGTATTCTAGAGTCGTAATAAGTGTATGTATATTTTTTTTTGTTTTGTTAATAATACAAAAATAAAGTTTAGTTTCATCGTTTATTGATTTTGTTAGTGACGTCAAACTAACTTCAGTGTTTTGTTATGTCCCACTAACAAATGCACTAAATGATGAGCCTGTGGATGCATTTTATATGCTGTGGCAAATTTCTGCTCGTAGATGCGCTTGTATTAAGCTCGCTACGACACAGATCTGATAGTGTTAAAAAAAGCTCACAACGTTTAAAAGTCAAGATCTTCTCTTCCTATGAAAAGATATTTTCTATTCTCAAGAATTCGAACATGTACAAGCCCAAGAAATTTAAGAACAAAGTCAGGAAACAAACATCTGCAGTCATCTCGGAGCCCTGAGTCAAAGATTTCCCTCATATAAGAGACATTTTTCCAAAAATAAAGGAATATATACATTCCCGCAACTCCTTACAAACTCCAAGTATAAAAATAAAACTCTCTACAGCCTCTGCATTCAATCAGTCAATCTGCATCTCTCTCATGATTAAGCAATTACCCTAATGCCTTGCACGATGTCACCTCAGCCGCATGCGCGCACTAACAAAGAGACCTTCCTTCTCCATGACAACAACACTCTCATCATGCATAGCAAGTCGACCACCTTTCCGCGAAACCCGTTGCGTATAAATCGTGGTCCAGTGCACGGAATCTACGAAGGGACAGCGTGCATCGCTGTCCTCCCTGTTGGATGTCTGAATTATTTACGAAAATGACACTTGACTCTCACCTCGGCTCGGTTGTTGGTCGAAGTAAGCCTCCCCAGGTACTTAACGCACAATATTTTCAACTCCATTAGATCCGAGACGGACACACACAGATACAAGGCAACACTGGAGTGGGCATCTGCTGGATGTTGTCGCTAGTCACTGGTCACTGGTCAGTCATCATCATGAACATCATCAACGTGATCAACACTATCATCAGCATTGTTGTCTCGTAGTAGTGCTGGGTTCGCTGGGAGTGACTGGATAACGACTGTAGGTACCACATGTACTCGTGCGTATACGTATCGTTATCTTGTCAGAGGTCTTGTTCTTGTTCCTGTTCGTGTTCCGTGATGATTTAATTTGATACCAGCCTCCTTCCATAGATGTGACAAAGTATTATTGCATCTTGTTGTGCCGTCCAACTGTCAAACTGGCTCAGCCTACTTCTGGCTCAACTGTCGGAAGTATTCTAATAACAGTTTCATCTGAAGACAAGAGTTGCGTAGAACAACAACAACGAAAAGTATCTCACCCCTCACAGTCGATTGACAATGAGCTGCGATCCGATCCGTTCATGGGGAAAAGGTAACTTAAGGTCTTCGGCCCAATCGATGTCTTTACCGTTTCACTCAAGTCAGCCACCCAGTTTTGAAGGGAATTGGCAAAATAATCTAACAGCACTCGTTGGAGGGTTATGTAACGACGAATTATGCCCTGTTGCGCTGCTGGGTATAATAAAAGCCACGTTTTCCCCCAGGTTTTCCCACTGTAATATTCACAAAAAATAAATTAACACAACTTGAGTTGAGTTGAGTTGAGGCTGCTGCAGAGGAATAGCAAACAAACAACAAGTCATAGACCTGAGGCATGAAGAACAACGGCCCAAGTGTTGGTACCACATGGAAGGGGGTATATCTATCTACGTAGACATCCAGAGATCGGATTCAATTGGAAAACACTTTCTTGATCTAGTAAAATCGTTCAATAAATTATTTTGTAAGTGAGTGAGCAAAGAATTTGCATTTTACATTTCGCGATTGTTACGACGAATTGTTTGTTTGTTGGTGTATCTATTCAGCCGCTATTGTTTGGTATATATTGAGATACATTTTTTCGGAATGAATCAATTTCAGGAAGTTTCACTGTGGTATGGAGAAGTTATGGCATACATTGTGATAAAGCCAGAAACAAGAAGAAGAAAAGGGTTGGAAACATGATAAAACTTCCTAATGTTGCGGCCATATTTGAAACTATATATCACTGTGATATGGAAATATATCACACCAAAATAATTTGTTTCCAAATCTGTACGTTGGGTCGCCTCCAACCAATACTTCTCCTACTGCCCCATCATCTAGTGTAGTGACTGCATCTGCTTCTTCAATTGAATCGATACCAAAACCTAAATCGATCTTTATATCACGCCTGAAACCAAGCACTTCCTCCGAAGACGTGATTAGTCACTTATTTTCAAAAAATCTAGTCCCTACAGGTACTTCTATTAAGTGTACAAAAATTAGTAAACAGGATAGTTTCGTTTCATCATTTAAAATAGTAGTACCTCCAAATGTATTTGATAAAGTATGCGACACTGACTCATGGCCTTTAAACACTGTTGTCAATGAGTTTAGGCCAAGTAGAGCTAAACGCGGAGTTAACTCAGCATCAAAAAACTCTCTCGACTGTCCCTCTACTACCAAAATGTAAGAGGGCTCCGAACAAAAACTAAAACATTTTTTCTTAATTCCCAAGTCTTTTCTCATGACATATTCTCCTTGACAGAAACGTGGCTTAACGCCAGTATACTTGACTCGGAACTCTTTAATCACGAGTTCTCAGTATAAAGGAGCGACCGCCATATAAATTGTAGCAAATGAAAGACAACCGATCATATTGAGTAATATTTTAATACTGTCTCTTGAAGTAACAATGAGTGACTTATATTAGGCAAATACATATGTAACAGTATTGAGTGATAATTGAGTTATAAACGCTTAGGTATATAATATTACAACTCTTCAACATCTCCCCCTTAAAAAAAATTATATATATATTACATATACCACTTCAAAAAATATTTACATCATTTTATCTTCATATACTATGTTTTATTCAATTAAATCACCAAAAAAAAAAATTAGTAACAAAAATAACAAAAAATGGATGTTTATAATATTTGTATATGTATCTTTATCTATTTAGTGAATAAGAGTGATTATAAGTTTATTTATTTATATAGTTCTATAATGTGTGCTTCGGATGCAGCTATTATTTAATTTCTCAACTCAGACTCAGGTTTTGACCTAATATAACTACTATTTCTTCTATACACGTTTTGGTTTTCGTCTTCCACCATATATGATCGTGGTGTATAACTCTCATTTAAAATTCTTCCAGGAATCCATTTATTTTCTTTATGTATGTATATTTGCTGATTTCTGTGAAATGGCTTTTTGATTTTGGTATTCTTGTTATAGTATTTGGCGTAATGCTGAGTTTTATTTCTAAATTGTTCTTGTACATTTTTATTTAAATTTGGTGTCAGCATTTTATTAATTATAGGTAGCTTTGTACGTAGACGACGACTGTTCAGAAGTTGTGACGGTGAATACGTCATGTCTTTGATAGGTGAATTCCGATACTCCAGCAATGCTATGCAAAATTCCTCATGGGATCGACATTTCTTTAACATAGATTTTACTATTCCAACAGCTCTCTCAGCTAGTGCATTGCCTTTTGCATAATTTGGACTGCGTGTTTTTAAACTGACCTGCCACCTTCTTAGAAAATCCAATAATTCTCGAGCTGGAAAGGGATTGTTATCTGCTATGATCATTTTTGGGATGCCAAAGTCCGTGAACATTTCCATCCATTGCTTTTTTATTTCGGAAGCAGTTTTATTTTTCAGCTTTCTGACATCAATCCATTTTGAATAATAGTCAACTGTGACTAAATAGCTTACCCGTCCATACTCCGCTATATCACATCCGATTTTCTCCCATGGTAGTGACGGTGATTCTTGCATGACCATTGGCTCCTTTTGGCTTTTGTTCTGAAATGTCTGGCAAATATGACAATTTAATATTAAATTTTCAATGTCCCTATCCATCCCGATCCAAAAGAGTATTTCCTTTGCTCTCTTCTTTGTTTTTGTTAAACCAAAGTGGCTTTCATGAAGTAGAGCCATCATTTTGTCTTTCATCCTTAAAGGTATAATTATACGATTTTCATACAAGAGAATACCTTCATCAGTATGTATTAAGTCTTTTAGTTTATAATACGGTTTGATTTCATCTAAACACTTTTCTTTTGTAATAGGCCAACCCTCTTTGCAATATTGTACAATTTTGCTTAACACTCTGTCATGTTGAGTTTCGACTTTTAATTCCTTCTCTGAATTGTCAGTCACATCAATACTTAAAACTGTTTCAACAATACTTTTGTCCTCTATTATTTGTCCACATTCCAAAAAATTTCTAGACAGATAATCTGCAATGTGCATATACTTTCCTGGAACCCATTCAAATTCGATATCGTAGTTCCACAATTTCATAAGCATTCGCTGTAATTTACAAGAAGGCACTTTATGAATATCTTTTTTGATCAATGTTGCTAGTGGTTTGTGGTCATTTGCACTTTAACCCTTTGTCCATAAATCCAATGATGATATTTTTGTATAGCAAATAAAATTGATAAAAGTTCTTTTTCTATTTGTGCGTATCTCTTTTCCCTGTCCGACAGAGCTCTGCTAGCAAATGATACAATGTGCTTGTTTTGTATTAAACAACATCCCATTCCATTTTGACTTGAATCGCATTGTAATACAATTTCTCCTTCTGGGTTAAAGGGCGTTAAAGCCGTTGATTTGCAAATTTCATTCTTAATCTTGTTAACTACTGCGGTGTGGGACTCTGTCCATAAAAACGCTTTGTCTTTTTTAAGTAATTCCCTTAGAGGGGCGCTCATTTCAGCCAAATTCGGTACGAAATTTCGGACATAATTTATAACACCTAAAAATTTTTGAATTTCTACTTTACTTTTTGGTATTGGTAATTTTTCTATACTCTCTAGTCTATCTTTATCGATTTCAATTCCATCACCTGTAAATACTAGCCCTAGGTATTTAACTTTCCTTACACAGTACTGGAATTTGTTAGGGTTAAACCTAATATTTCGTTCCTTGGCTCTTTCTAACACATTTTTCAAATTAACATCATGTTCCTCTCTCGTACGTCCCATAACTAAAATATCATCAATATAAATCATGACGCCAGGTAAATCTCCAAAATTTTGAGTATTCATTCGTTGAAACACTTCGGGTGCCGTTGTTATTCCAAATGGTAAGCGATTAAATTGAAAATTGCCAAAGGGAGTAGTAAAAGTGCATAATTCTGCTGAGGATGTATCTAATTTTACATGCCAAAATCCGTTTTTAATGTCTAATACACTGAAGTATTTTGCATTACTAATCTTGGACGTTATGTCATCTACGGTTGGAAGCAAAAACTTTTCTCGTTTGATACATTTATTTAGGGCCATAGGATCTAAACAAATTCGGATCGAACCATCTGTTTTCTTTACAATGACTATATTTGAAACATACTTTCTAGGTGTCGTTACCGGAGATATAATTTGTTGTTGAACTAATTCATCCAATTTTTGTTTTAGTTGTTTATTTAATTTGATCGGTACCCTCCTCGGTGCCTTGATACAACCATGCGCATTTTCCATTAACTCAATCCTATGACTCTCTGGGAAACAGCCTACTCCCTTAAACGTATCCATATATTCTTTAACCATGCTTTCTTTATTTTTGTAATTTTTTTCCAATGAATTTACCCTTTGTATAATGTTTAAATTTAAACATGCGTTTAATCCCAAGATAGACGTATATTCCTTATCTACTATAATAAAATGCTCAACACTTACTTTATTTCTAAACATGCATACCAAATCACAAGATCCTATTGGGTATATATTTTCTCCTCCATACGCCTGTAGTATTACTTTAGTTGACTTCATTTGCTCTGTCCATCTAGAATTAAATAAGTTTAAATTATCTAAATCTTTAATTGAAAAACAAAATCTTTCTACTTCATCACCTATTTCATCTATAGAATGAATATTCCTAATTTTTGTTTGTCTGCATGCAATTGCGAGGTGATTTTTTTTTTTGGCAAATCTCACATATTTGACCAAATCCTGGACATAAGCCTTTCTTATGGGAAGAAGTACAATAAGTACAATTTGTTATATAACCCAATGTACTTTGTTCAGGCTGAGTGGCCCATTGCTGAATTCTCGATGATTTCTGCCCCTTACTGGTATACCTCCCACGCTGATTTTGACTGCTTCTGTATATGCCGCTGTTTATATATCTGCCTCTGTCTCTCAACTCCCACACCTTTGCATGTTCTTGTGTTTTTTCGGCAACTGTATTTTTTTCCGCAAGTCTGACCATCATAACAGCTTTATCATAATCCAGATCATCCGTTTTGATTAATTTGTCCCGCAATTTCCCGTCCGCTATGCCCATCATAATTTTATCTCTAAGCATGTTGTTCTCCTCTGGGAATTTGCATGGTTTCACCAATTTTCTTAGATCAATGAGGAAGTCCTCGAAAACTTCTCCGACCTCTTGCTTTCTCTGGTAAAATATGTACCTCTCATACAGTGTATTTGATTTTATCGCGCAATAGCTGTCAAATGCCGCTAACACTTTTTCGTACGATTTTAAGTCCTCTGACGATAGCGTAAACGTTTTAAATGTTCTCCTTGCTGCTTCACCAATTTGATTGAGGAATACTGCAATTTTGATTGCATCTTCCTTTTCACCTAATCCAGCAGCAACAAGAAATATTTTAAAATTGTCTTTAAATTCCTCCCAATTTTGTGTTGGGTTACTTGTTAGATCCAAATCCTCAAGTTTCTTCACGAAATCCATTTTTAATATTATCTCACTACACTTTTCTGTTGAATTACTTTCAGTTATATCGCCTTCACTTGGTTGTTCAGTTAAACAGTCTTCAAATTTGTCATCAACTTTTATTGCTTTTTGTGATCTTAATAACATATTTTAGGTAAGAATAAATCACTAAACCGACTGCGCCATGTAGCAAATGAAAGACAACCGATCATATTGAGTAATATTTTAATACTGTCTCTTGAAGTAACAATGAGTGACTTATATTAGGCAAATACATATGTAACAGTATTGAGTGATAATTGAGTTATAAACGCTTAGGTATATAATATTACAACTCTTCAACATAAATGACCTAAAAGCGCTTGGTGGATGTGTTCTTACTGCTGTCCGAAGTCATCTTACCTCTGAGAAAATAGAATTTCCATTCCCTCTTAACATTGAAATAATCTGTGTTAAGATAACAATTGGAAATAAATATCTTTATGTTGAAAATGCCTACATTCCTTCATATCGTCTATGCATTCTGTATTCTGAGCTATCGAAGGCTTTAGAATACATCTTTGACTTATCTTGTTGTGACAGTATTATTTTGTTGCTGGGCGATTTCAACTTACCACACATTGAATGGGTGCCTTCAGAGGGAGAACCTCATTTTATACAATCAGATTTTTCTGCACAGCAAGAGCTATTATTACTTGATAACATTTTATCATTTGACTTACAGCAAATTAGCTGTATAAAAAATCATAATAATCGAATTCTCGATTTAGTTTTTTCTTCTGACTCTGTTAGTACTGCAGTATTAGAATCTAGTACCAGCATTACTAACATAGATAAAAATCATCCTCCACTAGATATTATCATTGACATAGGCGGACATCTGTACGAAAACGCTGACCCGCACGATCGTTCGTACTCTTTTGACTTTCGTAAAGCAAACTTTCAAAGGCTATCCGAAGAAATTATTATTTCTAATATGAAGATTGACGGCTTCTCCAATTTAGAAGAAGCTGTTAAAAATTTCTATTTTATAATAAAAGATTGCATGGATAAGACTATCCCAGTCAGGCATTCTAAAAATGCCCAAGTCCAGCACCCGTGGTACACGAAAGAGCTTAAATCTCTTCGAAACAGATGAAACCGGGCCTGGAATAATTTTGTTATAAGCCAGAATCATTACGACTATGATAAGTACCTGAATTACTTTAATGAATTCTCTGCGATGTCTAGTATATTATATAATGGCTTTATAGTCAATATGGAGAACGCTCTTAAAAGTGACCCAAAACGCTTTTGGGGATTTGTCAATTCGAAGAGAAAAACAGATGGATACCCAGCCAACTTCTCTTCCAATAATTCAAAAACATCGAGCACTCTAATTGTGTCAAACTTATTCGCAGAGAGCTTCAGTAAATCATTTATTGATACCCCTCCAGTCTTAGACGAGGATTATTTCAGTTATCTCAATGACTGTCCTCAAGTTAGTTTCAGCAATGTTACATTTGACGATGAGACACTACTTAAATATATATCTTCATTAAACAATGATTATTCTGCAGGGCCCGATGGAATCCCACCAATAGTCGTAAAGCAATGCAAAGATGCTCTTTTGCCGTACCTTAAGTATATGTTTGAAAGCTCCCTTGCTACAGGAGTATTCCCAACCCAATGGAAAAGTGCATTTATAACACCTGTTTTAAAAAAAGGCGAGCGTTTCTTGCATTCCTAAGTTATTTGAACATATTTTTTGTGACGAATTGGTATTCCTTTGTCGAAACATCATCTGTGATGAACAACATGGCTTTGTTAAACGTCGATCCACTGTAACAAATCTATTAACTTTCATGCATCATTGCTCCAATAGTTTGGAAAATAAAAAAGAAGTCGATTGTATATACACCGACTTCTCCAAAGCCTTTGACCAGTTATCACATAACATCATAATTTTTAAACTTAAGGCGTATGGATTCCCTCCAGGATTCATAAATTGGGATCATATCTCTAATTGAGAACATACCAAGTAAAATTTAGAGGTTCCAAGTCCAACCCTTTTGTTGCTCAATCTGGAGTACCTCAAGGAAGTCATTTGGGACCAATTTTATTTATACTTGCAATTAACGATGTAAAAGCCTGTATTCGAGCTAGCAAAATATTGATATATGCTGATGATATGAAAATTTTCAAATGTGTAGACGTAGACTTAACAATGAGATGGTTTGCTTACACCAAATATTATCAGGACAAATTGAAGCTCCTGATCTTTTGAGTGCCATTGGTTTTAATACCCGGGGAGGTTCCTACAACCTGCGTAGATTAAATATATTACATATACCTAATCATAAACAGAACTATGGTATGCATGAGGCCATTAGTCGTATGAGAAGTGTATACAATAAAAATAACGATGTAGTTGAACTACATGTCAGTAAATGTAGTCTAAAAATTACTCTGCGAAATTGTATGCTATTGTAATTTCATCGTTTACTGATTTTGTTAGTGTTGTCAAACTTAATAACTTCTATGTTCTGTTATGTCGCACTAGCAAATGCACTAAATGATGAGCCTGTGGATGCATATTATATGCTGTGGCAAATCTCTGCTCGTAGATGCTGCTTGTATTAAGCTCGCTACGACACAGATCTGATAGTGTATATTGCTTCCTTTGTGTAATGTCAAAGTTACGAACAAAATTAAAGAATGCTTTGATCTTTTCCTTAATCATTTTCCGGTAATTCTTGCAACGAGTGAGTCACTCAAAAGAAACAAAAATCCACCCAGTCTAAACAGTAAAAACAACTGGGAAGGGCTGAAAAATGGTATAGAATACATTCAACTGGATGTATCGATCAGAATTTCATTGGAACTCGAAGTCGAGGTTGACTAATTTATCAAGACCGTGAAAAAGTAGCACCAAAGACTACTCCACAGCCAGAGTAATATCAAATTATCAAGAACCGACGGAAAATCGTGAAATCGGCTGAGTAACTTGCTATCACATTCGATTGAAAAAACTTATCTGCAAAGCCTAACCGCTGAAAAAGAATCGAAATATTCGCTCTTAAAACAATGAGAGTCAAAAAAGGCCGAAATAGCAAAAAATCTTCTTAGCCCTTTGATGGAAGGCGAGGTCTTCCTCTACTGCGAAGACTTTGCGAATATTGGTATCCATTCGTTCTACATGCCTTAGCCATCTTAAACGTCCAATGAGGAGTTTTTTGGACTAGAGGCATGTCGCTGAACAGCTCGTATAATTCTTGGTTGAATATTCGTGTCCATAGCCCGTCAACGCAAACAGGACCGAAGACTTTTCGAAGAATTTTCTCTCGAATCGACCAAGGCTTTTATCATCCATTTTTGATACGGTCCATGCTTCAGCGCCGTAGAGCAGGACTGGGATGATCAGGGTCTTATATAGGATCTCCTTATTAGTTCGAGTGAGGGCTTTACTATTAAACTGCCTTCTTTGCCCGAAGAAACAGCGTTGGCAAGAGTAATTCTTCGTTTGATTTCTGACGAGATGTTGTTGTCAAAGTTAATAGCGGAGCCCAGGTAGACAAAGTCCCGAACAACCTCAAAGTTATATCTGTCAATGGTGACGTTCTGTCCAATTCATCGATGCTGTGTGTCCTTTCGTGTTGACAGCATATACCTAGTCTTGCCCTCATTTACTGCTAAACCCATTTTTGCGACTTCCTGCTCTATACTAGCAAACGTGGCTATGAAGTCCCGTTGATTCCTACCAATGATGTCAATATCGTCGGCGTATGCTAGTAGTTGCACCGATTTTCGGAAGATTGTGCTTCTGGTGTTGGCTCGAGAGTTCTGCACAATCCTCTCAAGAATCAAATTAGAGCACATCGCCTTGCCTAAATCCCTTTTTGGTATCGAAAGTGTTAGTGAGGTCGTTTTCGACCCTGATGGAGCAGCGAGAATTCTCCATCGTCATCCTACACAAACGGACGAATTTGGGCGGTATACCAAAACTAGACATGGCTCTGTATAGTTCGTCTCTATAAATGCTGTCGTATGCGGCTTTGAAATCGATAAATAGGTGGTGGGTATCGATTTGGACTTCTTGGGTTTTTTCCAGGATCTGCGGAAGTGTGAAAATTTGATCGGTTGTGAACTTTCCTGGCCTAAAACCACACTGATAAGGGCCGATCAGGTTGTTGGTAAACGGTTTCAGGCGTTCACATATTACGGTAGATAGCATCTTGTAGGCGATGTTGAGGAGACTTATGCCCCTGTAGTTGGCGCAGTTCAGAGGGTCTCCTGTTTTATGGATCGGGCAAACGATGATGAGGTTTCATTCAGGCATGCTTTCACCCGACCAGATTTGGCTTATGAGTTGGTGGATGTTACTTACCAAGTCATCCCCGTCAGCTTTATAAAGCTCACCAGGAAGGCCGTCATTTCCGGCGGCCTTATTAATTTTTTGTTAAGATATTGCTAACCTCACTACACTTAGGTCGGGTGGTTGGTAGTTTTCGCTGTCGTTGCCAATATTAAATGGTTCGTTCTGCCTGCCAGCGGAATGATGTTCGTCATCGCCGTTTAACAGTCTGCAGAAGTGGTTCTTCCATATCCTCAGCATCGACTGTGTCTCAACTACGATATTTCCTTGTTCATCTCGACAGGATTCTGTTCGAGCCTTGTATCCTTGGCTTTGACGTTTTACACTTTGGTAAAACTTGCGAACATCGTTCTTGGAGTGACACCCCTCTATATCCTCGATCGCGCGATTGTCTTGCTCTTATTTTCTTCTTTCTGAAAATCCGATGTTCTTCCATTCTTCTTTGCCTACGGAGCTCAATGGCAGCTTTCGTCTTCAACTGCAGCCTAACCTTGTAGGCCTCGTTCTTGGCTGCAAGCATCTCTCGGCATTCCTTATCAAACCAGGGTTTTCTTGCTGGTGGACGCAAGAAACCTAGCACATCAGTTGCTCCTGACCTAATTGCTTGTTGGCATTGTTGCCATTCTTCTTCGACATTCAATGCTTGTGGTATGGTGTCACGTTCTGCAGTGACATAGAAAACACCACAGAATCAGCCAGGCTCAGGAAAATCTTAACTAAAAAATCTACAGTTCCAACGTATCTTAAAGATAGTGATGGCAACTGGACACAATCCTGTACGGACACACTCAACCTACTACTAAAAACCCATTTTCCGGGATGTACCCAGAGTCGAGACAGTAATCAGGTGACCCTTAACCCTTCAACGACTCTCACAGCTCCAGAAGAAGTCATAACTGAAGGAAAAATAAACTGGGCAATTGATACATTCTCTCCCTTCAAATCCCCAGGAAGCGATGGAATATTTCCAATTATGCTCCAAAAGACAAAAACCCTGATCATACCAGTCCTCACACGACTGTTCAAAAGCGGTATAATGTGTGGCTATATTCCAAGGGCTTGGCGAGAAGTAAAGTTCGTCTTCATTCCCAAAGCAGGTAAATCTAGCCATACAACTGCAAAAGATTTTAGGCCTATAAGTCTTACTTCCTTCATTCTGAAGACTTTTGAAAAACTAATGAACATATACATTCGTGAAAAACTTAATCACAATGATATCTCCCCAGCCCAACATGCTTATACAAAGGGCAAAGGGGTTGACACAGCACTGCACGACGTTGTAAGTGCTATAGAAAAGTCTCTAAAAGACAAAGAATACACACTCGCAGCATTCCTAGATATTGAAGGAGCTTTCAACAATGTCAAAACATGCGCAGTGGAAAGGGCATTGCAGAATTCCAACGTTGACCAGGCACTCACTAACGTGATTGCAAGTCTTCTCAAAGAAAGGAATATCAAGGCAAAACTGGACGACACTGAACTAAAAGTAAACGCCTCAAGGGGCACACCACAAGGAGGAGTCATCTCCCCTCTACTATGGGTTCTTGTCGTTAATGAAATACTAATGAAATTCAAAAACAGGGGGGTTAAAGTAATTACGTACGCAGACGATGTAGTATTGCTTGCGACAGGCAAATTCTTACCAACCATAAGCGAGCTGTTAGAAAACTCGCTCCGGGCACTCAACACGTGGGCAAAGCAATGCGGCCTTGGGGTCAACCCCCAAAAAACCGAGCTTGCGCTGTTCACAAATAGAAGAACAATACCACACTTCGAACCACCAGCTATAGAGGGAATACCCCTTAAAATAGCTGAAAGTGCGAAATATCTGCGAACAATTCTAGACAGGAAGCTCAATTGGAAACTTAATGTCAATGAAAGAGTTAAGAAAGCAGCAAATGCTTTCTACGGATGTAACCGAATATTCGGCAGAAAGTAGGGACCTAACCCCAAAATAATCCTGTGGATGTATACGGCTATCGTGCGACCAATACTCACATATAGCAGTATAGTCTGGTGGCAAGCCACAGACAGAGCAACCAACTTGAAGCAAATGACAAAAATACAAAGACTAGCGTGTATAGGGACAACCAGTGCGATGAGAACAACTCCAAAGACTAGATTTGAGGTGATTCTGAATCTGCTGCCCTTAGATATATACATGCAGGAATCAGCTGCCAAAAGCTGCTCGAGGATCAGTCAAACGAACAGCTGGATCCCGAGCCTCGCTGGGCATGCGCAGGTCCTAAAGAAATACGTAGGGAGCGTAGTAAGCTCTGACTATCTATCTCCCTATCTAGACTTCGATCGACCCTTCACCAGCTCGTTTCCGAGCTGAGACGAATGGGACAAGAATGAATCCACAAAAAGGAAATCGATATTCATCTTCACAGCTGGATCAAAGATGGACTGTGGAACAGGTGCTGGCATATTCTCAGAGGAATTAGTAATACACAAATCAATCAGGCTTCCTGATCATAGCAGTGTGCTCCACAAATACCACACGGTGATACACCATATTCATTGACAGCCAAGCGGCTATAAAAGCAGTATCTGCTATCGAAATGAAATCAAAGCTAGTTCGCCGCTGTCGCGAAGAGCTCAAGGTTCTCTGCTCACAGCATAATGCTGATCTCTGCTGGGTTCCTGGTCACAGGGACATAGATGGCAACGAGATGGCCGACGAACTGGCAAGAAATGGATCTGCTACAGATCATGATCAGGCACTACAAGCGGTCGAACCACCACTCTGTAACCTCAGAGAAAGAGTGGAATACAAAACCCGAATGAAAGCCAATACCAGGTGGAAGTCATTGACTACCTGCGAAATATCTCGGAAGCTCTGGACAGAATACAACGGAAACCGAACCAAAAAACTTTTGCGGTACGACAGGAGCTCCTTATCTAAACTGGTAGGGGCTCTAACTGGTCACAACTTTCTCAGAACCCATACAATGAAATTAAATCTCCAGGATGACGATATCTGTAGAGGCTGCGGCGATGAAGAGGCACACGAGGATACACCTCACTTCCTCTGTCACTGCCCGAGTCTCTGTCACCTGAGGAACAGAACACTTGGAAGCTACTACTTCCAAGACATCCAAGAGCTTTCCGATATTCCATTACCCTATCTTTGCAGGTTCCTACGAACATCAGGATGGCTGGATAGAGTGGAGTAACCCATAGTAACGATAAGGAAGGACGTAGTCCCACCAAGGGTATCACAATGGGTCCACATGGACCTAATTGTGGCGGAATAGAGAATCCTCTACTCCACCAACCCGTAAACCTAACCTAACCTATGGTGTTATTCGAGAGGTTAAGGGATACGCGTTGTGCGAAGGCCTTGGCGGTCTCTGGTTTCTGGTTTGTTGTGTATATGATTAACTAAGCTTCCCAATTAGCTTAAAATACATACCGAGACCGTAAAAAGTCAGCGGAAGTGAGTATGGTTCTAAGATCGGCAACAATTTCGAAAGAAATAAAATCTTACTGACCCATGTCATTTCTCACAACAATTTTTGAAAGGACATTACTCGCTCTACTAGACCCCTTTATTGTTGAAACATACCTTCTAACTAACCATCTATTCGGGTGGACTGCTTGCTCGTAAAATATTTGAGGCTTACTACTTACTTATCCCGACCCGTGAAGAGTCTCTGCCTGAGACACTGCAGCCTTCCATCCTCTACGATACCTAGCTCTCTGCTTCCAGTTGTACAGACTAAGCGCTCTGGCATCCGCGATGGCTTGGTATTTGAAACGGAGGTTCGGTCTTCCTTGCCTTCTCGAACCTGGGGGCTGGGATCCGAAGATCCTTAGCTGGAGCATTATTGTCCATTCGCTCGATGTGGCCGAGCCAATGTATTCGACGTGGTTTAGCTATATATCTTGTTACAGCTCATAGAGTTCGCGGTTGTTACTTCTCCTCCAGTTGCCCTCCTCGCTGACAGGACCAAAAATCTGCCGAAAAAAGGAGCCCAGTATCATCTCTCTCTTCATAATTATCATCCAGCATTCGGCGCCATAAAGCAGAGCTGGTAGGATAAGGGTTTTGTAGAGCGCACATTTCGTCCTTCAAGTTAGGAGTTTTGAACCCAGTTATTTCGCCAAACCGAAGTAGCAACGGTTTCCTAGGGTAATTCATCGACGGATCTCCACTAGGGTGTCATTCGTAGAGTCTATGTTTACTCCGAGTTAGGTGAATTCCTTAACTACCTCGAAATTGCTGATATATCAATAGTGACGTTTTGTCCTAGGCGGTGGACAGATGCTTGTTTGTTGATAGCATGTACTTAGTCTTGTCCTCATTTACTTCAAGGCCAACGGACCTCGCCTGTTCTTCAATCGCCGTGAAGGCTTTTATCACGGCATGTTGGGAGCGACCGATGATGTCAATATCGTCCGCATAGCCCATCAGCTGGACGGACCTGTTCTGCGCCCTGCGCACTTTCTGCTGCAGTACGAGATTGAAGAAGTCAAATGATAGCGCGTCGCCTTGCGAAATCCGGTGTTTGGAACAGTTCGGTGGAGCTACTTCCAAAGTGAACGTTGTAGCTCGTGTTTTCCAGCGTCAAGCGACACAGCTGAATCCGTTCTGCCGGGATTCGTAATTGATAGCCTTTCCTTAACCCAGTAAATTCTCTAGACACCTATCGGAATAGGATGATTTGTGATATCCCATATCGAGAACAGTCAATTCGTAGCTGCGAAGACAACACAAACTCATATTTTACTCCTTCATCGATGGATATTTTCATTCTTCGATATCAAC
The DNA here is from genome assembly GCA_932526625.1 of Rhingia campestris. Classification (NCBI taxonomy): domain Eukaryota; kingdom Metazoa; phylum Arthropoda; class Insecta; order Diptera; family Syrphidae; genus Rhingia; species Rhingia campestris. The sequence goes on from OW052182.1 coordinate 172,353,147, forward strand.
AGTCTTTGTAAGTTATACCCACTGTCCTTCTTATACTTTCAAATATCAAATTCAAACAGACAGGTAGATATCTATCCGGCAAACAATTAAGGTTAATAAATTGTGCATTTCTTCCCACGTTCTACACAATTATCTGTCCGCCTAGTTGTGCTACAATTACCTGTTCACTGAAATTCTCTAAAATTCCTCAAAAAATCATAAAAACTACCGGATCACTCCATTAATTAAAAAAAAACAAAATACGCTGAATCAATCTCAAACCTCACCGCCATATATCCATCCGACATAGGTCACCGCTTGGCTAATTAATCACCGACCATATCAATCCCATTTCGCAAACAATTTGGCGTCTCGTTAAAATACCCAACTTGGCCGTGACGCGCTGAGCATGCGCTGCAATCGAATCCGCCGACAAAATGCCCACCTCAATCAAAACAAAAATCACCGCCGTCATCGTCGTCCGCCTGTAATCAAAATCCGTTAAAATACCGCTGCGCCGCTAATCTCGTCCACAAGATTAGCGCCAATCAATTTATCACTCGCTCGATGAGATTTATTAAAAACGACGCTCAAAACAGCGGGCAGTGATACAGCAGAGGAAAAAAACCTCTTATGTCGTTCCTGCCCAATTTGGACTACGGACAACAGCTGTCGCCACACTCAAATGAATTTCCTATCATGCGGTGAATGTTTCCTCAAATAGCCCACGATGGTGGGCAAAGTGCTGGAGATACATCCACTCCAGCATCATGCTGGCCTAACTCTTGAAGCTCTTCAAACTCTTAAGTGTGGAGAACAAACAAACCAACAACAACAACAAAAAAACCTCCAGAATTGGCCATTAAATAATTCACCTGATTCAAGGCGCGCATGACTTGCGTGTTCTGTGAGAATACTCCTTCAAACGTTGGCAAAGACCGATCGGCCTCCTCCCCATTCATTCGCCAAGTGAAGGCACAGTATTCCGTCCAACACAGACAGACGGACGGTAATTTTGTGCCTCATATGGAGAACAAAACATAAAAAACGGTCGGTAAGAGAGAAACCATTGAATGCCAAATAGACACGTAAACGCGGTAGCTGCTGGAACTTGGAAGTGCAGATCTACTACACACACGCAACACGTTTGTTGTTTATACCGCAAATGCGGACATTTACTGCTTTGAGTTGAGTGTAATCATGACAATCATTTTATGTTTGCCCGCCCCTGTGCCACAGCACATGCGATTGAGCTGCGTCCCGCTTACCATATAGCTGGGAATGGTCTTCAAGTGACTTCAATGAGCTGAACAGTGGGGATGACAAGAAAAGTTGGAAATGGGTTTGTGTTTGTTGGAAAGCACTTGGTGAATCCAAATTCAATTCAATGGATTTTATTTGCACATAAAAGATTTTTCATTTACATGTATTACCTGCAAAGCATAGTGCTTATCAGCAGGTGGTTGAGCATAAATTGAATACATTAACTTTGAAATGATTTAAATTGAAACGATTTTTTAACAATTAGGTTACAATTACTATAGTGTTGTTAAAATCTTCTTTAATTTTCTAATTCACAAAAAAAAAGTTCAATCAAGTGTTTTTTTAACTCTTTTTTTCTTTTTTTAAAATTTGGAATTATTTTTAAACATTGTGGTAGCGAATTAACTATTAACTATCACCATATGTGTTGTAAGCTTCCGGAACTTCGAACATCCCTTGAACTCGTCTTCGGGTGTTTTCTGGATGGCTTATTGGTCGAAGAAATCGTTGGTCTTTCGTATACGTAAGCATTGTTGTCATCTGGAACAGCGCCTTGACATCTTAAACTTTGAAAGTTGAGTTAATAGGTCTAATTATTTTAACAAGACGATGTTGTAATTTTGATATCTTGTCAAGGTGGGTTTTTGCTGCGTTTCCCCAGGCCAGAATCCCGTATCTAATCCGTGACTCTGCCAACGAGTAGTACACTTGCTTTTGTACCTCCATATGTGAGTACCGCTTAAGATACACCATTGCAAATATCGTACTCTTAAGTTGAAGTCGCAGGGTGTTGATGTGCTCACGCCACAAAAAATGCTCGACGATGGTTACTCCAAGGTATTTAATGGTTTTGATTACCTCAATTGCGTTGCTGCTTCTTAGTACTGGACAGCGATCATTGCGATGAAAGATTTCAATAGATTCGGTTGGCTTTGATGGAGTCCGAATATGAATTACCTTGGTTTTTTCTGCATTAATCACTAGACCGTTATCATGACACCATTCAGATATAGCGTTGAATTCATCTTGCAATATCTTCACGGCTAAATGCAAGTCTTTGTATCTCACAACGATTGCGATATCATCAGCATAGGCATAGGCAATCGATTTCTTAAATATTCTTAGCAGTTCATTAGTGAAAAGAATGAATAAAATGGGACCCAATTTGGAACCTTGTGGAACACCGTTTTTGCTTGATTTTTGTTGGCTTAATGTGTCAGATTCCTTGACTTGGATTACTCTATCAGTCAGGTAGTTTTCGATCCAGCTTGCCAGCAATCCTCTCAATCCCAATTTGTTGACATTTTTAACGAGTTTTTTGGGTGTCAAGGTATCAAAGCCTTTGCTGAAGTCTATAAAGAGAACAAGTACGTGATGATTTTTATTTAGCCCCGCATTCACCACATTGGTAAATTCTCCCAGTAGCAATTGAGTGCTCATGCATTTTTGAAATCCAAACTGGTTTGAATGAATCACTCTGTGCTTTGACATAAAACAACAAACACGTTTCACGACTACCTCTTCCAAACATGTTTCGACTGCTGGCAGAATTGAAATTGGCCTTTAATTTGCCGTGTCTTTTTTTATTCCTCCCTTGTATATTGGTCGAATTATAGACGTTTTCATGAGCTTAGGTACATAACACTGACACAAACTAAGGTTTATAATCTTCGTGATTACAGGGGTGAGACACATGGCATTCACTTTGAGATCGACTGGTCTTATGTTGTCTGCTCCAGGACCTTTTGTGCTACTAAGTTGACACAGTATCTCGTATACTTCAGGTTCCGTTGCTTTCTCTATGTAAATACTTTGTTGAAGTTCCCAGTTCTCATGGTCAGAGGTTTTGGTGTCACATACATGCATAATGTTCGCCGCTTGATTCGAAAACCTCTCCGCGAATTCCTCAACAATATCTTTTAAGCCTTCAGATTCGGACGCTTTTGGAAAATTGATTTTTATAGTTTCATCTACTGAAAGTTTCTTTCTTCCAAGCAGTTCGTTCACAATTTTCCAAGTTTTCATCGGGTCATGATTGGCATTTAAGAATTTTTGTTTGTAAAAATTGGCTTTTATTAATTGTAATGGGTGATTTTTTAGCTGGTTTGGTTTTGGCAACACTGGTTTTGACAGCTGACGTGTGTTTAGTACCTTGTGTCACTGTCAAACAGCTTCAGTTTGGTTTGCAATTTAACCATGGATCGTCTTACAAATGAACAACGCTTGCAAATTATTGAATTTTACTATCAAAATTCGTGCTCGGTTCGAAATGTTCATCGCGCGCTGCTTCCATTTTATGATCGGCATTCTCGACCTTCTGAGGAGTCTATTCGGAAGATTGTGACCAAATTTCGCACCAAATTTACTTTGTTGGACATTAAACCACCAACACGTTTACGTACTGTGCGTAGTGAAGAAAATATTGCGGCCGTATCAGCTAGTGTGACAGAAGACCGCGAAATGTCGATTCGGCGCCGTTCCCAGCAGTTAGGCCTTTGTTACAGCACTACGTGGAAAATTTTGCGGAAGGATTTGGGCGTAAAGCCTTTTAAGATACAGCTGGTGCAAGAACTAAAGCCAGCCGACCTACCACAACGCCGAATTTTTGGTGAATGGGCTCTTGGAAAGCTGGCCGAGGATCCGCTTTTTTATCGAAAAATTGTGTTCAGCGATGAGGCTCATTTTTGGTTGAATGGGTACGTAAATAAGCAAAATTGCCGCATTTGGAGTGAAGATCAGCCAGAAGCATTGCAACAGCTACCAATGCATCCCGAAAAAGCCACTGTTTGGTGCGGTTTATGGGCCGGCGGCATTATTGGGCCATATTTCTTCAAAGATGATGCGAATCGCAGCGTTACTGTCAATGGTGAACGCTACCGAGCGATGATAACAAACTTTTTTTTGCCCGAAATGGAAGTTCTTGACTTGCATGATATGTGGTTTCAACAAGACGGTGCCACATGCCACACAGCACGCGAAACAATGGCGCAATTGCGAGGCGAGTTTGGTGAACAGTTAATTTCACGTTTCGGGCCGGTCAATTGGCCGCCTAGATCGTGCGATTTGACACCATTAGATTATTTTTTGTGGGGTTATGTCAAGGCTAATGTCTATAGGGACAAGCCCGCTTCGATTGACGCACTGGAAGCCAACATCCATGCATTCATTCGTGAGATACCGGCCGATATGTGTGAAAGAGTATGCCAAAATTGGACTCAGCGAATGGGCTACCTGAGACGCAGCCGCGGTCAACATTTGCATGAAATTATCTTTAAACATTAAATTGCAAGGTTCAAACTATCGATTCAAATAAATTTTTTGTGTTTTTTTTTTTTAAAAGTTCTAAACCTCTTAAAAAATCACCCGTTATATTCTTGTTCACAGTGTTTCGAAATTTCTTATATTCACCCTCAAACGTCTTACATCTGGGACTGCTTTTCCACCTCCTATATAGCTCATCCCTTTTTTTGCACATTGGTATTATTTCTGGCGTGATCCAAGGCTTATGTTTACGTTTTCTTTTTGTTGTGGTCGTTTTGCATGCTTCGGCGTATATTTTATTCATTTCTCGTACAAAATTGTTGTATAGTGCCTCGACGTCGTTTTCTTGAAGTAGATATCGCCAGTCTGTTTGCTCTATAAGTTCATTAACTTTCTGCTGACTAATGTGTTTAAATTCCGTTTCAAAAAAGGTTTCTGTTCTATTCAGATCTTCTGTAGCATATAAAACGGCGTAATGATCAGATAGATCCGTTTCGATAACTGCAGAGAATATATTAAGCTTAGTAATGCTAGCATATATATGATCAATTAAGGTCGCCGTATTATTTGATATGTCAACACGTGTCGGTTGTTTGATGACACTTGTCAACCCTTTAGACGCCATCATCTCCATGTATTTTAGAACAAGTGAGTTATTCTCATCTCTGATATTAATATTGACGTCTCCTAGTATGATGTTTTCTTTGCTTTCTTGTATAATTTCGTCTAATTCGTCAATGAACCTTCCAACACTAGAGCTAGGTCGTCTATACATAGCATGTATATGTTTTTGTCCTCCTTTGTGATTTATTTCCAGGTGCATGCCCTCGTAGTTAATTGGATTCGCTGGTATTTTTGTGAAATTAATATTGTTTTTAATGTATATTGCAACTCCTCCGCCTTTCTTTGCATCACGGTTTATAAATTCAGGATTAAAACCGTCAATGTTATAAAAGTCATTTTTTTTTCTTCGGTATATTAATTTCATTCAATACTAATATATCGACGTAACATAGCACTTTTTCAATTTCCGCTATAAAAACATCCCATGTTTTTGTGATCGATCTAATATTGAAACTTACACAACAAAAATTCATTTTTTCCAAATAGTCTTTTTCGATGCTACTAACACCATGTATTACCCTAAAGTCAACATCAGCTCAAATGGCGTCAAAAGTTGGAAAAGGGGGTCTAATTAAAGTGGAAGGTGCCCCACCATAAAAACCGGCAAATTCGATCGTGCTAAGCGATCCTATTATTAGGATAGATTTTCGGAAGGCTTTGCGTCTTATGATATTTTAGTTTAGTTTTAGTTTTCAGTGCCGCTATGGTAAGTGCGATGAACTGCCGTCTTGGTTTGATTCCAAGCCTCAAAGGTCCCCTTCTCTGATGATTGCCTTTTTTTGTTTTTTTTTTTAATTCTGACTTGCCTAAGCAGTAATATACAAGTTAACACGGCGCAACGCACGAGCCGTTAGATGACCTCGATTCATCGTGGGGTCATCAAACCAGCATTGCATGGGAAAGTGATTGGGCTGCAATACTGGAATTGCAGGGCATCGAGTTACCAGCGTGTGGCGACATGAAACTGATGACCAGGCAACACAACCGAGGCAGCGTGGGACACCAGGTAGATTAGGACGGGCAGTCTGAATCGGAGCGTGAGAGTAGATAAGTCTAATAAAGATAAACGGAAATTAAAATAAGTCTAATAAAGATAGAATAACGGAAATTAAACAAGTGTTTGAATACGGTACGAACAAGTTAGGCCGGCGAAAGCCGGCGTTCGAGTTTTTTTCGATAATAAGGATGTGAAATCCTTAAGTTACACATCGACCTAAAAGATCTATTGTGCTTGCCGTCAGATGTTTTTCAATTTCGTAGCGCTTCTACTTTCCTAATGTAGCTGATAATACTTTCAGCCGAAGATTTTCTCAGTTCTTCGGGACTTAAAAGTTCCCTGAAGAAAGATTCCCTTCTCATACCGTAAAGGGCCGGCCATTCACATATGATATGTTCGGCTGTTTCGTCTTCTTCTAGATATAGTCTGCACTCCGGTGAGTTGTCTAGATGAATTTTATTTAGGTGATATCGCAGACCGTGATGACCAGTTAGGTAGACCACTAACTTCTTGATATCATGCCTGCGAAGATTTAGTATCTTATTGGCATCTGCTTTGAAGGGCTGGATAGCTCTTTTGGCCTGTCTTAGGCCTGGGATGTTTTCCCAGTATGAAAAAATTTGTTTTGTTCCCAGTTTTTTTATAACCAGATATATGGCTGATTTGGGGATTGCACAGAAGGGTCCAGGTCCAATGAAGGGGGTTTCCGAACCTTTTCTGGCTAGTTCATCAGCTTTTTCGTTGCCTGCAATCCCCTTATGTCCGGGCCCGGGGACCCACCATAGTCTGGTTTTGTTCCTGGAACTGAGTGTTTGGAGGGAATTGAAGCAGTGTAGTACTGATTTGGAGTCAATAATATGTGAGCTAAGGGCTTTTAGCTGCTTGACTGTCCGTGAATATATGGATGTTGGCGCCTTTAATACCTGAGTTGTATATTAGGTTTGCGCATTCTTTGATGGCATGGAGCTCTGCTTGAAATACACTGGGTTTTTTTCCCATAGGTATTCCAACGTTCCGATTTGGTCCATGTATGCCAGCTCCTACCCCTGATTCCATTTTAGAACCATCCGTATACCACTTTAGGCCGTTTTGGCAGTTTGGTGGATTATAGCTACTGTAATAGGCATGTATAAGGATAAGCGGATGACTGGAAGGTGAAATTGTTAGGAAACCGGATCTGGATATGGATGAGGATCGGAGCTGACAAGGGAGGGGATGAATGTGGTGTGCGAAGGCGGGCACGCTTGCTTCGCTCGACTAAACTCGCCGGATGGGTGAGGTTCTTGCCATCGCACACCAACTATACCTACACAAAACATAAATCGTGCCTAAGTGACATTTATTCTTTTTCTTTTTCTAGATTCGGACGGACCACCACATCGAGAGGGCGCTGTAGCTGTTGTTAGCGCGGCCTAAAAATTCCCACCCAACCTGGAGGTTCTTCGGCCATGGTGAACCTCCCCAACGACGCTGATGTCTCAGCTGATCAGTCCATTAGCCGAACGATCTAACGATCACCGCTCCATATTAATTAAAAGATTTGTTTGTTCCTTAATTGTTCCAAGCGTGATGAACATTTCCTTTTATTGAAATTTTACTATCTTGACCATAAAAACTATTTTTATAATTAACGTAATATTAACTTAAGACTACAAAAAAAAAAATTGACAAATAAACTTAACTAACATCATACAAAGGATTTTTACTATTAAAACTATTTTTCCCGGTGTTGAAAAACATAAACTGTGTGTCCCTTATTTTTGCTTGCAATTTTCAGCTACGGTTTTAACCTAAAGACGGCCTTACCTCTCGCTATTCGCTTTCCTACCTAACTCGAGCTCGCTTTAGATACGGAACTTGTCTAGCCGATAGGGGACTCTCACTTTGAAATTCTCCTGCCCAGGAATTACAAATACAAAGGATGAATTTTAATTTTTCTTATCACGCAAGGAAGACAAAAAAATATATAGTTACACTAGAGAAATTAACACTTAAGACAATAATAGACAACTGATGATCCGGCAAACAATACAAAAAAACGGCAGACGAGTTCGACCGTTTTCGTACTGTTTCACACAGCACGGTTACGTACGACGGTAACTAGACAGTTGAATTATACTGTGTGAGGGGGTATTCGTTGTAAGGGTTTTTTATTTTTCCTTGCATGGAGTAATATTGCTCACTATGACGCGTATGGACTTTGACCCCGCACTCACTTCCACAAAATTCTATCTATCGTTTATATTTCCGATTCCGTACTCATCACAATGAGCGCTTCGGTCTCACAGAGAAATTTTGGCGGTCATGACTTTTATGTTCTTGTAGTTTATTTTATCTACTATTTGTCATTGACCGCCTTTATTTGTTCACTTTGCACTACAAAACAAAAAAAAATCGAACTATTTTTTTATTCATCTATCTCAATCCTACGAACTTACCACTGTTTCTGGATTAACCTTTTTATTTTGCCCTTTGTTTGTCCTGAGACTAATATTTCAAAAATGATGTGACGTCTGTTATGGCCGTTAAACATTTAAATAACTTTTAAAGTTTGAACATTCACGTTTTAAAATTGCTTAATGTTGGCACTGTGGCTATTACGATACTTCACTTAGTGATACTCACTAGACACTGAAGCTATCATTCTTTCTTTTGTCCCACTTCATAATTAATGCCCCCTATTTCTCCACCAGCATTACCACTAACTTTTCTGTCCAGTCCAAGATCCGTTTCTAGATCGTGCTACCTTCCTAAGATTCCCCTAGCGTCCTGCTCTTTGGATATTTGAATTATTTCCAACTTCGTTTAGTCGTTTTCGCAACCTATTTACGACGTTTACAAACACTTCCTAATTCTGGGCTCGTCCAAATTTATACCCATGACATTTGACAGTTGTTGATAGTGACAGTCGTCGAAAGGAAACTAGTCGGTGAAGGTAATTAATTTTGTTGATTTGAATTTTTGTTCTTAATTTTTATTTCTTTTCCTTTAATTTTATTAGACTGTTTGTTTGTCCGACATTTCAAGGGAGACAGTGCCTCATCATTCGGGATTGTTGGTGTACAGTCAGGTAAGTAGATATATTCATCCATATCCACATAAACTGATTGTCAACAAAACTCCACAGATGACAAAAACAACCGAGCCACAATTTCACAACAGTAAGTTTATTTCTTTGAGTTTTTACTATTGATGTTGTTAGTCTGCTTTCACACGACTCACATGAGTGCAAAAGAGAAAGAAAATTCGAAAAGTTGAGAGGCAAAATATTTTGCCCTGTGAGTCGTGGGCAAAATTTTCACCGACTCTTTTTGACGTTTTCTTTTCTCTTCCTTCTTTTTATCGTTATGTTGCTTCATATAATTTCGTTGCTTGGAGAGTCGGTTTCGCTACGTAGTTTTGTTCGGTTGCTGGTGTTTTTTTTTTTTTTTTTTTGAAATGTCTCACGAAGGAATTTGGAGTACCTAAAGATCTTTGTTTAGAGCTCATTAGTATTTATGAAACTCATCAAAATTTATATAATCCAATGCATCCGGATTATATAGAGTGATAAGGTCTGATTCATATCACAGCATTATGGAGGATCTCAAACAAATTTCTAACAAGATAACGGTTGCGGCAATCAAAAGTAAAATACACACATTAAGAAACCAATTTATGAAAGAACTTCGTGATGTAGAAAAAAGCAAAAGGAGAGGAGCTGGCATGGATGATATATATGAGCCCAAGTTGTGGTGTTATTTTGAACTCTCTTTTTTAAAAACCCATTGTCAGACGAAGAATTCGACTTCCAGCTTTGAAAAGGAAAATGCAAGTATGTTTTTTTCTGTTTTGATCCTGTTTTATTTAAATTTTGTTTATCTTTTAAAATTTTTAGATAACAGATACGGTTGAAACAAATGCCACTGAAGAACGTTGCCTAGATGATTCTGCCGAAATGGTCACTCCCTGTTCCAAAAGACAAGTAAGTCGGTTGTTTTCAATGTTTATTGCCAGTTCACTTTCCCTTCGTTTATAAAATAATCGCCAAAGTTTTGGCGTACTCGCTCCGCGGCTCCTTTATGAGGATTATCAGCATTTTGTCCTGTTCTTGGAGGTGATGCAACTTTTGATTCGTTGGTGAATGTGGGATCAATTCCATTGTGCTCAAGTAAAAAGTTGTGTAAAACACAACAAGCTTTTGTAACAACTTCAACATTTTCAACACGAAGATCCATAGTTGTTTTGAATATTCTGAACCTTTGTGATAATATCCCAAACGAATGTTCAACAACATGCCTTGCCCTTGATATGCGACTGTTAAATACGCGTTTTTTGTGACATTGTGTTGTATGGGGATAAGGCTTCATTATATGTTTTTGTAATGGAAAGGCATCATCCGCTACAATAACATATGGAAGTCTTCTGTTGTTGCCAATAATTTTGTCGGTTGGTAAATGATGTTCTGCGTTGTCAAGGACTTCTCTTAAAGAAGATTGAAGTAATACGCCGGCGTCATTGGTCCGTCCGTTGTACCCGATGTTTATATAAATAAATTTGCAGCTTGCATCAGCTAATGCAAGTAGTATGATGCTATTGGAACCTTTGTAATTATGATAGTAAGCGCCATCTTTCCGAAGACTTTTAAAAACAATATGTTTTCCATCAAGTGCGCTTATGCAGTGGGGGAATTGCCAACGAATCGTAAATTCTTCAGAAATTTTTACCCATTCTGATTTTGAAGAGGGAAACTGAAAAAAAGTATAGTTTTATTAATGTGAAAGTAACAAATATTTTTTTTTAGGCAACGTCACCAGCAGCGAATTGCAGTAAACGATTGCAAAACATTGCTCAGATTTTAGAGAAGAAGACTTCGTCGAAGCCACCTTTCGGCTGGCTAGGCCAGCAGGTTGTATATGAGATGAGCCAAATAAAGGATGAGGATATACAACGAAAAGCCTCATGGGGGATCCAACAAATTTTGAGAGATTGTGTCAAAGAAGATCTTTAAAAAAGAAGACTACATTCCTCTCAACAATCTGAAAACATCCCCTCTACATCTTCATCATCTCACTACCGCCAAAAAGAGGCATATTCAAATTCATCGTCGGATTTAGGAAGTGCTTTTCAAACATCAATCTCAGCAGGCAAAAAAGTCAAGATTTTGAGCATTCAAAGAATTCGACCTCCATCCATGAGTTCTGATGTAGCAAGAAGTGCTTTCGCTCCACCAGACCTGATAGAACAGTCAATGGAGGGTGTGTTTGACGAAGATGATTTAATTTAAATTTTATTTTTAAGTATATTAATAAATGAATTCCAATTGTGTTCAAAGAAAAAATTCAAACTTGCCTTTAAATATATATTTCTTAAATTTTTCCATATAGCTTCACACACTTCAGGCACAGTTTCTGATAAAAACGAAGTCGAAAGCCTAGTCTGGTAGTCTGTGCTTTTATAAGATTCACCTGTAGCAAGGTATCTTAGTGTTGCTGCTAATTTTTCAGCTGGTGAAATCGCTTTCCTCATGACTGTCTCTTTTTTTTTTATGTCATTTTCTATAAAAGATAACAGCAACTGAAAATTTGCCTCGTTCATTCGTATATAGTTGAAAAAACACGGTTTGTCAAGCACTTGGAGCTCCTTCGTTAAAAAAGAAAATGAGCCTTGGGATGCTCTATCCACCCTCCATGGCTTAATCCACATTTTTTTTCTTTTTCTCTTCTAACTCCTTGGAAACGTCTTTGGCGATGTTTATAAGCTCCATTGCAATTTCTCCATCTCCATTGCTGTCGCTATCCATGCATTCAATAGCTTTTTCTGCAAAATCCAATATATTTGACAGCAAATTGTAGTTCATTTTTAAAACTGAAAAATAAATACAAAATTCAATTCCCTCGTAGCAAAAATAAAAAAAATAAATACACACATTGTCAAGCAGAATAATAAAAGAGGGATGTGAAATTAGAGTCAAGAAGAAGCAGAATTAAAGAATAAAAGAGGAATGTCAAATTTGAGTCAAGAGAAAAAGTCGTCGTGTTAAAGCGCGAGACTCACGGAAGAAAATTAACAAAGAGAACTTCGAAAAAAGTCTTGACTCACCAGTGTGGAAGCAGACTTACTGATGTGTTTTCATTTTCAGATAACCACCCTTAAGTATGTGGACATAACACTACACCATGCTTCTCTGGTTGTGATCTCCGTTGATAATCTTTTGTCGAAGCATAGTGTCTTTGGTAAGCGGTCTGTAACCGCACAGATCATGTCAAGTTCTGGAAGTTCGGATAATAGTTTATTTAGTTCTGAATTATTGCTAAAGTTTAACTCTTCCGCTTGTGTCAAACTTGCTGAGCTGCGAATTGCCACTTTTTTTATATAAATGTGGAGGGGCGTTAGTCCTATTAAGGCTTCTATAGCCGCTGTGCGACAGGTACGCATAGCTCCGGTAATGCCCAGACAGGCAAGCCGTTGTACCTTGTTTAATTTATTTATGGTTGTTTTTTTGGGTGACTTTTTTCCACCATACTATTGGAAATGTCATAATGGGCCTCACCATGGTTGTATAGATCTAGTGTGTGGTCTTTGGATAGATTCCCCAAGTTTTACCATACATGCTACGCAAGCCCAGAAAGCTTTGGTTGCTTTTTGAATTTTTCTGTTTATGTGGGAGTTCCAGCTTAGTTTTTTTTATCGAGGATCACTCCAAGATATTTTACTTCGTTGGAGTACTCAATGTCTGTGTCATTGATTGCAATTTGGCTAAGAATTAAATTTCTCCTTTTCGTAAAAGCGACGATGACAGCCTTGCTGGGATTTATAGAAAGATTTTCCTTTCTACACCAATCTATGACTATCTTAAGGGCGCTTTGCAGACGTGTTGTAACCTCGTTTGGTTCTTTGGCCCTAATAATAATGACTAGGTCATCGGGGTATCCAATTATATTGAAGCCTGCATTACTTAGGTCTTGCAGTAGGTCATCGATGACCAGAGACCATAGTAGGGGTGAGAGTACTCCTCCCTGAGGGCAGCCTCTAACGGTTGTTACTGATACTGAGGTCAGTGCTGATGAAGCAGTTATTTTCCGACTTTCAAGCATCGCTTTGATCCATTTGATAGTGGGGTGATCTATTCTTCTATGGGTCAAAGCATTTGATATTGAGTCATATACAGAGTTGTCAAAAGCACCCTCTATGTCAAGAAAAGCACATAGTGCTACTTCTTTTTTTTCGTGTGCACTATTTATTTGTGATGTTAAACTTAGAAGTGCTCCTTCGGTAGGCGAATTGACAGGGGTGCAGAGGTGTGCTTTCATTTAAGCATTCTCTAATGTGGACGTCTAGTTATCTTTCCATTGTTTTCAGGAAAAACGATGTTAAGCTTATTGGACGGTATGATTTAGGTAGTTCTATTGGTTTGCCTGGTTTGGGGATGATTGCCTTAAAAAAGTTACCTTAACTAAGCCGTTCGGATTCGGCATAAAACAGCGGGTCTCGCAATCGTACAAGAATTACACAATGAATGGTTGTGAGAAAAAGCTGAACCTGGGTACTAACTAGCCTGTTACGCCAAAATAATTTTTTTTGTATACTAATTCTAAGATTCAATCGAGGAAATGGTAAGTCCGTTGAACTAAAGGGTGATCCATTTCGAGATTCCCTACTTTTTTAAAGAAAAAAACACAGAAAATTCAAATTTAATGGAGAATATTTATTATCATTTGAAAGAACATTCTTTGGCATTTATTTTTTGAAGATTATGTCTATCAAATGTTGGCCGTTGCTACGTCGCAGATGGTCCATCCTTTGAGCCCAATTTTCGATCACTCGTTCGAGCATTTCGACTGGTAACTGGCGAATGACATGCGTGATGCTTTCCTCCAAGGCCTGAATCGAAGCGGGTTTGTCGGCATAAGCTTTTGACTTTACATATCCCGACAGGAAAAGTCTAACGGTGTGAAATCACACGATCTTGGTGGCCAATCGACCGGCCCAAAACGTGAAATTATGTGCTCACCGAAATGTTCACCGAAATGTTATCTGGCGCCGTCTTGCTGAAACCAAATGTCGCCGAGATCACGAGCTTCAATTTCAGGCATCAAATAGTCGGTTATCATGGCACGATAACGGTCGCCATTGACGGTTACGTTCGCACCGGCATAATTTTTAAAGAAATATGGACCGATGATTCCACCGGCCCACAAACCACACCAAACCGTTGTTTTTTCTGGATGAAGTGGCAGTTCTTCAATCTCTTCAGGTTGCTCTTCATCCCAAATGCGGCAATTTTGTTTGTTTACATACCCATTGAGCCAGAAATGGGCCTCATCGCTAAACAAAATTTGCCTCGAAAACGTCGGATCTTCTTGGAACTTTTCAAGAGCCCATAGAGCGAAGCGATGTCGCTTGGGAAGGTCGAGCGGCTTCAGTTGTTGCACAAGCTGTATTTTGTACGCTTTCAATTTAAGATCTTGACGTAAAATGCGCAAAGTCGTTCCATACGTCAGTCCGAGTTGCTGCGAACGGCGCCGAATCGACTGTCTACGGTCTTCGTGTACACTCTCAACTACGGCCGCTATATTTTCTTCACAGCGTGCTGGACGTGGTCTATTCGGTCGAATATTATCCAATAATGAATGCTGGGTCTCAAAATGGGTGATGGTGTTGTGAATAGTACGCTCAGTAGGCCGATTATGACCATAAGTTGAGCGAAGTGCACGGAACACATTCCTCACAGAACGTGAATTTTCATAATAAAGTTGAACAATTTGTAAACGTTGTTCACGCGTAAGTCTTTCCATTATGAAATGCCAAACAATACTAAACAAAAATAACATGACAGCATGACACGACTCACACCTGATCTGTCAAAAAAGGCTATTGAAAAAAGTATCTCTACTTGGATCACCCTTTAGTTGAATCGTGTTGACTCATTCTACGGTAGGTTCCCGATCTTTAAAGATTAGCTTTTTTAAGCCTTCTTTCGTAATCTCTATTCGGGCTATGCTTCGGATAAACTTGTGCGAAGTTCTACAGAAACATCTTAACTACATCTACACACATTTTCGGAAGCTTAAAAACAACCTTACAGAAGTTTCGATCTCACAATTTCGGTAATGCTTGTGAATTTTCCTGTATAATGTCTTAAACAAGCTTCTACCCAAACAATCGACTGCCAAAATGCTTAACCTCCGTGCACAAGCACTATATAAGGCCTAAAGAAATAATTGCTTGTGGAAATTACATTTTTGTGCCTTATGGAAGAATAATTGTTAGTTGGGGGGAATCGAAGACTCTGTGAGCCGGAGTGTTAGTGTCCATTCGTTCTACATGTCCTAGCCGTCTTAAACGTCCAATGCGGAGTTTTTGGACTAGGGGTATGTCGCTGTACAGCTCGTATAGTTCGTGGTTGAATCTTCGTCTCCATAGCCCGTCAATTCAAACGGGACCGAAGATTTTTCGAAGAATTTTTCTTAGAATTGCCCAAGGATTTCTTCATCCGCTTTTGATACGGTCCATACTTCAGCGCGGTAGAGCACGACTGGGATAATCAGGGTCTTGTATAGGATCTCCTTAGTAGTTCGAGTGAGGGCTTTACTAATAAATTGCCTTCTCAGCCCGAAGAAACAGCGGTTGGCAAGAGTAATTCTTCGTTTGATTTCTGACGAGATGTTGTTGTCAAAGTTAATAGCCGAGCCCAGGTAGACAAAGTCCCGAACAATTTCAAAGTCATATCTATCAATGGTTACGTTCTGTCCAATTCGTCGATGTTGTGTGTCCTTTCGTGTTGACAGCATATACTAAGTCTTACCCCCTTTTGCTGCTAAACCCATTTTTACCGCTTCCTTCTCTATACTAACAAACGTGGCTATGACAAGACGTTGAGTCCTACCAATGATGTCAATATCGTCGGCGTATGCTAGTAGTTGCACCAATTTTTGGAAAAGTGTGCCTCTGGTGTTGTCTCGGGAGTTTTGCACAATCCTCTCAAGAATCAAATTGAAAAATTCACATGACAGCGCATCGCCTTGCCTAAATCCTTATTCCTGGTATCGAATGTGTCGGTGAGGTCGTTTCCGACCCTGGTGGTGCAGCGAGAATTTTCCATCGTCATCCTACACAAACGGACGAGTTTGGGCGGTATACCAAAACTAGACATGGCTCTGAATAGTTCGTCTCTATAAATGCTGTCGTATGCGGCTTTGAAATCGATAAATAGGTGGTGGGTATCGATTTGGACTTCTTGGTTTTTTTCCAGGATCTGCCGAAGTGTGAAAATTTGATCGATTGTGGACTTTCCTGGCCTAAAACCACACTGATAAGGGCCGATCAGGTTGTTAGTAAACAGTTTCAGGCGTTCACATATTACGGCGGATAGGATTGTGGAGCCGATGTTGAGGACAAGTGTACAGACAGGATGTTCATCTCGACAGGATTCCTTTCGAGCCTTGTATCCTTAACTTCCGAACATCGTTACTGGAGTGGCACCTCTCTATATCCTCGAGCGCACGGTTTTCTTGCTCATTTTTCTTCTTTCTAAAAAGCAGGTATTCTTCCCTTCGTCTTTGCCTATAGAGCTCAATGGCAGCTCTCGTCTTCACCTGCAGCTTACCCTTGTAGGGCTCGTTCATGGCTGCGAGCATCTGTCGGCATTCCTCATCAAACCAGGGGTTTCTTGCTGGTGGCCGCGATAAACCTAGCACATCAGTTGCGGCTGATTTAATGATTTCTTGGCATCGTTGCCATTGTTCTTCGACATTATTATGCTGGTGGTATGGTGTGAATAGGCAGGTTAAGGGATACGCGTTGCGCGAAGGTCTTGGCGATCTCTTGCGATTGCAGTCTTTGACATTAAACTTTTTCACAGTATTTCTTTTTTTTTTTGTGGCATGGTGGATATCCACATTCTTACCTTGGCTGTAACGAGGTAGTGGTCCGAGTCGATGTTAGCCCCTCGGAATGTTCGGAGGTTAAAATAGGCACATTTGATGTGTAGTCAGAGTTACAACCACTGCGCATTGCCAATTTAAATCCAATCAGAGTATACCCTCGTTCTACAAAACCCAACCTCCACAATCTGCTGAATCGTTTAATACCTATCCCATCTCATGCCATCTTTAAAACTAATATCCACAAATTTGGGCGTGGCTAAAAGCTTAATTGGGGATATAGAAAATGGCATTGTCACAACATATTGTTCAGTCAGTTAAGCAAAATCTTGTATGGTTCGACAAAAAACGGTTTTCTATTGTATGTGCTATGGGCTAAGGTATTCGAATTGTTTTTGCAGGAAAAGGCCCCCAACAAATGGCCTTGGGTTAAACTGATCTATCCTAACTCTCTCTTGTAGACATTGTAGCTGCAATTGAGTCATGCTACCTCAATGACTCCAATGATAACCACAACAGATACCTGCAAAACAGACTACAACCCGCCTGTCAACAATAAAACCAAACTCCAAACCCATTCAGAGCTTGCATTGTCGTCACAATCTCGCACACATTCGGAACGGATTAGCCCGCAAAATAGCTAGAACTTTGAAATTTGAAAAGACTTGGGAATTTTAAGATATCTCTCGCCAGCTTCGTCGGCTATGTGTCTCCAGAGCGGGCTTCGCTCATGAGGTCTGTGCTTTGGATTCCGTTCAATTAAACGCAATTTGTTGCCTGCAACTGGTGGAGTTGCCTGCAACTGTTGGAATTGCCTGTAACTGGTGGAGTTGAAGTGCAAACAGCCAACGCTGACTGCCACCATCCCAGCCAACCGTTGACAGTTCTCGTATGTACCCAGAGTACATTCAGAGAGTTGACAACTCTCAGATCGAGTCGAGACTCTAACCGACGAATGATCGCAATTGAATTGGACATAAATAAAACGAGATCAATCAATTGATTTATTTTGACATCACCAAGTTGGGGGGAGTTGATCGAGTTGATGCCTTGTTGTCATTGTTGTTGTTGTCGGTTTTTTTTTTTTGACAAACCCGACAAGATCACCCGTACTTTTACAGCGGCGGGCGACTGTAATTGTCTGTTGTCGTCGTTTTGCCTCGAGCTGATTATGTTTTTGCCTGGTTTGGGATAATTTTTGGCCGATTTCATAAAATTCTCGTTAGTCCGTCGGAATAGATGTGGACAGAGAGTGTGTGTGTCTGTGCATGCCGGAGAGTCATTGTTTTAGCCTGGTTAACATATTAACTGACTGATTGGACAGTTGTCGGGGTGATTGGTTGAGTCTGGGCCTTCGTTTATATGGTCTCGGTGGTGTTTTCATTGCGGCGCGTTGTCGGCAGCGCTGTTGCTGCTGCCGATTTGCAAATTGATGGCCATATAGACAAATGGCTGTGTGTGTGGTTTTTGGCTAATTGCTTAAGTTGCTTAACGTGTACTTGAGGCTTGTGCAGTTCAACGGTTGCGCTGACTTAAGTAATTCATTAAGTTTTATGTGGAACATTTTATTTAGATTCTGTTGGCACACACATATATTTTATACCCTCGGAGAGTGTTGCATAAAGTAGGTCGGCGTCGATATGACTCATGTTAAGGAAATGTTTAGGATTTATGGAGAAGTGTGGGGCTATTTGTATCCTGACGTTGGGAATGTGTGTTTTTTTAGTGCTGGTAGGCATAGAATTTGAATAGAGTGGGGCAGAACTAATTAGGAGATTTGCATATTGGATGGGGCAATATCAAAAAAAAACTTACAAACGTTCATAAAAGTACACCAACTATACTCATTTGCAGGTATATGAATGCTTTCGAAGAACCGGAGGAATCTATCGCTCCTTTTGTGAGTCTATTCGCTCAGATTGTCAAAATGATGAAAATTCCAAAGCAGAGTCCTCTTCGATTGGAAGGCGCTCGACGTGAAAAAAATGGTGGAGTAGTGAAGTGGATGCAGTGTCAAGTGGCTAGTGCGTTGTGCTATAGGACCCGGAGTTTTTTTTTACGCTGAAGTCGTCCATCAAACCGTATCACTAATTGATCAAAGGGAACTACAGGTTGTCTATTAATTTGTGTTGGAATGACAAATTTCAGGCCTCAAATTCCAGCGACCAGATTATGTTTATACGAACTAATAAGATCTTTAGGAGAAGAGATCAAAATGATCTTCCGTATGTTAAGCTCTAACGAACAACTGACAATACAAACATATTTTTTACAGCAGGAATCGATCCGGGGGAAGACGTCCTCGACTACGATTTCTTTGTAAATAAAGATCTGAGAACTTGGAGAATCTGGGGCTGCTTTTCAGGAAGTATGTAGGGTGAATGAAAGCATTTGCTCGAATTGTGGCCTGCAAAACGTTATCCTGTTGTATTTTTTCTATCTCCGAAATAACATGACGCCAAAGCGATCTGACAACCGCGGTTTTACCGGGTTCAATGACAATAAGCGTAGTAGGTCTAGTCACCTGTTCTTCTCGAAGGTTGAACTCCAGATCATCTCTGATTCAAAAGAAACAATAGTCAGCGGGTGTCGATGACAGGTGAGAAAAACAGGTTACTAGACCCACTTCGCTCGGCAATGATGACGTTTGCCAAGACCATTTACCATCGACGTTAGGTTAGGGTTTACGGGTTGGTGGAGTAGAGGATTCTCTTTTCCGCCACACTTAGGTCCATGTGGACCCATTGTGATACCCTTGGTGGGATTACGTCCTCCTACTACGGGTTACTCCACTCTATCCAGCCATCCTGATGTTCGTAGGAACCTGTAAAGATAGGGTAATGGAATATCGGAAAGCTCTTGCATGTCTTGGAAGTAGTAGCTTCCAAGTGTTCTGCTCCTCAGGTGACAGAGACTCCGGCAGTGCCAGAGGAAATGAGGTGTATCCTCGTGTGTTTCTTCATCACCGCAGTCTCTACAGATATCGTCATCCTTGAGATTTAATTTCATTGTATGGGTTCTGAGAAAGTTGTGACCAGTGAGAGCCCCTACCAGTTTAGATAAGGAGCTTCTGTCGTAAAGCAAAAGTTTTTTGGTCCGGTTTCCGTTGTCTTCTGGCCAGAGCTTCCGAGATATTTCGGAGGTAGTCAATGACTTCCACCTGGTATTGGCTTGATGGTCGGATGAAAGTATGCCTGAAGAATGGAACGTCAGCATTGTTTGCCCGATCCACAAAAAAGGAGACCCTCTGAACTGCGCCAACTACAGAGGCATAAGACTCCTTAACATCGCCTATAAAATCATCTACCGTAATATATGAATGGCCGTAATATGTAATGGAAGAACCACTTCTGCAGACTGTTAAACGGCGATGACGAACAACATTCCGCTGTCAGGCAGAACGAACCATTCAATATTGGCAACGACAGCGAAGACTGCCAACCACCCGACCTGAGTGAAGTGAGGATAGCAATATCTAAACTCAAGCTTAATAAGGCTGCCGGAAATGACGGCCTTCCCGCTGAGCTCTATAAGGCCGGCGGAGATGACTTGGTAAGTAACATCCACCAACTCATAAGCCAAATCTGGTCGGATGAAAATATGCCTGAAGAATGGAACCTCAGCATCGTTTGCCCGATCCACAAAAAAGGAGACCCTCTGAACTGCGCCAACTACAGAGGCATAAGTCTCCTCAACATCGCCTACAAGATCCTATCTGCCGTAATATGTGAACGCCTGAAACCGTTTACCAACAACCTGATTGGCCCTTATCAGTGTGGTTTTAGGCCAGGAAAGTCCACAACCGATCAAATTTTCACACTTCGGCAGATCCTGGAAAAAACTCAAGAAGTCCAAATCGATACCCACCACCTATTCATCGATTTCAAAGCCGCATATGACAGCATTTATAGAGACGAACTGTACAGAGCCATGTCTAGTTTTGGTATACCGCCCAAACTCGTCCGTTTGTGTAGGATGACGATGGAGAATTCTCGCTGCTCCATCAGGGTCGGAAACGACCTCACCGACACATTCGATACCAAAAAAGGATTTAGGCAAGGCGATGCGCTGTCATGTGACTTCTTTAATCTGATTCTTGAGAGAATTGTGCAAAACTCCAAAGCCAACACCAGAGGCACAATTTTCCAAAAGTCGGTGCAACTACTAGCATACGCTGACGATATCGACATCATTGGTAGGACTCAACGTGATGTCATAGCCACGTTTGCTAGTATAGAGAAGGAAGCGGCGAAAATGGGTTTAGCAGTAAATGAGGGTAAGACTAAGTATATGCTGTCATCACGAAAGGACTCACAACATCGACGAATTGGACAGAACGTCACCATTGACAGATATAACTTTGAGGTAGTACGGGACTTTGTCTACCTCGGCTCCGCTATTAGCTCTGACAACAACATCTCGTCAGAAATTAAACGAAGAATTACTCTTGCCAACCGCTGTTTCTTCGGGCTAAGAAGGCAATTTAGTAGTTAAGCCCTCACTCGAACTACTAAGGAGATCCTATATAAGACCCTGATCATCCCAGTCCTGCTCTACGGCGCTGAAGCATGGACCGTATCAAAAGCGGATGAAGAAATCCTTGGTAGATTCGAGAGGAAAATTCTTCGAAAAATCTTCGGTCCCGTTTGCGTTGACGGGCTATGGAGACGAAGATTCAACCAAGAACTATACGAGCTGTACAGCGACATGCCCCTGGTCAAAAAACTCCGCATTGGACGTTTAAGATGGCTAGGACATGTAGAACGAATGGACACCAATACTCCGGCTCGCAGAGTCTTCGATTCCCAGCCAGACGTCGGACGCAGTAGAGGAAGACCTCGCCTTAAGTGGCGCGCACAAGTGGAAACCGACCTCAACCAACTTGGAGTGCGCAACTGGAGGCAGTTAGCTAAGGACCGGGCTAATTGGAGAGGCATGTTGGTTGAGGCCCAGGTTCATTCCGGACTGTAGCGCCACTTAAGTAAGTAAGTACGTTCGCAACTCAATTTCTCACTATAAACGGATATTTAGTTCGGCAGGTATAAACTCAGCTCCAGGGTACCTCAATGGTCTGGGATCATAGTAATCATAGTAAATGAAGAAGGTAAGTGTACAGAAGTTGATCAATGGTTTCCATGTTATTGATCATCTGGTAATACTAGGTAAGTGGATTCGCTAAAAAGTTTAAACGGAGAACACAGGCCTTTTACGCATCTTCTATGTTTGCACTGAAGCTACACTGGGATGCTTTCTTTTCATCAAGATACCTACATACTTTTATTTTAGATTTTTTTGTATGTTATACCCCAAATGGGTACCTATTGATTAACTGTTTAATCTCTCAGAGAAATGTTAAATCCTAAGTAGTTCACGGCATGTCTTGTGCATTCTTCTTCTTTTTTGCCGACATCAATAAAGACGAACGTAGGTGCAGCACTAGCGGCATCATCTCTCAGCTGCACCAGTGAATTTGGCCCAGATACCGATTAAATGTTATTTTTCTTCTTCTGAGACTTTACCCCAGACAGATGTATACACATGTTAACCTGCGCTAACGCCCACTTTCGTTCATTCGAAAGTTATTGAAATTTCACTACAAACCGCTGCGCCGCGCCATAACGAACCGCATTTGGCATGGTATTTCCCTCAAAAGGATGCACGATTTAAAATCACATAAAATCGTCGGTTTTTTTCTTAATTTTTTTTTTGTTTTGCTCCCCCCCACACACACCTAACACAAGTGTTGCCGTCGAAGATGTATAAACATTAAGACAGAACAAAAAAAAAAACCCTCAATCGTTAAAAAATAAATAAAAATCAGAAATGATCGACGATGCAATCGGAGCGCCAAATCATTCTCTTGGCGCGCAACGTTATTAGCGATTTTATTTCCTTCTCTCGACTCTGAATCATTGTTCTTCCTACCCATTAATTAAAAGCGAATTGGCTCACGTGGGCTTCACTATCTTAATGGTGCGCGCAGATTGAATGAGATCGCTTCATGCGCTCTGTGTATCTATATCAATCTATTGGATCTTTCTGATACTCGTATGTTTAGGCAGGCACCCTTTCTACATCCTACATGTGTTTATGTCATTTTGGTATTGAAGTGCTGCGGCGAGACGTAGTAAAACTGTCGACAAGTCATAGAAATGAGATAGGAAAATGGGAGATTCAGGTGTAAGAAAGTCTGCTGAAGACCTACACTGTGTTGCAGAAAAGTTTCTTTTTAGTGGAGTCAGGAAATTTAAGTTTTTAAATGCGTTTACTCAATCCAAAGTTAAATGAACCCATGAGACTTATTAAAATTTATTATTTGGAAAATATTAGGACAAAAGAGTTGAGCTGCGAACTACTTATGAACCTAAACATATGACTGCGAAGGTCTTCATGCCCATACGTCTTACATCATTCGAATTAAAGACCTTTGAAAAACTAATGGATGTCAACATTCGTGATAAGCTCAACTGTCAAGATATATCATCGGCACAGCATGCCTAGACGTAAAGGGAATTGTAGTCGAAACCGCCCTAAACAATATGGTTAGCACTATGGGAAAATCTCTTTACGAGAAAGAATAGTTAAGCACTTGCTGTATTTCTCGACATTGAAGGAGAAGGACGCAGCCAATGTAGCGACACTAGTTAAAGGGAATTTTTGCCCACTATTAGTGAGCTGCTCGAACATTTATTGAAAATTCTCAAAGAGTTGAAAAAATTATGTCGGCTTGGCATCAACCCCCAAAAAACAAAAGACGTTCCCTGTACTAACAAGGGAAAAATACCAACCTACCGGTTATCGATGGGACTACCCTCAAAATGTATTATAGCGCAAAATATTTGGATGTTATTCTTGACAGAAAACTCTACTGGAAGCTAAATGTGTGCGAAATGTGGTGGCGGTATCAGTGTCATTGTCGTTTTTTTTTCTGTGTTTGTCTTTGATTTTCTGCGGAATTATTGGTTCCAAGGTATATAGCCCGTGCTTAACAGAAGCAATCGGGCCTCAAGTTTAAGGCTGCCCGCGGCTGTCCAGATGCGCATGTATGAACGGTTTTGTGCTGATTAATGTTCATGAGGCTCGATTCTTGTTTAATTCTGAATGGTGAGGTAGGTGGTGTAGAGTGTTGGTACTTGTTGCACGTTTTCAGATGCTGATTTCAATGTTGGACTCTGTCGCACTATGTGGAGGGGCCGACGAGCGTACTCCTGATAAATATTCAAAGCGATCTCTGGTTAATAGCGGGGATTTGATATACCAATGCATACCAGGTAATGGCTTATTTAGAGGTTAATGACAACAGAAGCTGCAGGAATGCATAACTTACCAGGAAAAAGATGTGACGGTTTTTTAAGGAATTATTTGGCTAATAGATGGCATGCTTTATATTTCAGTACTAAATCAAACTAAGTATTTGAACCAAATGTAAAAAATGAACCTCCAATGACAGAATCTCAACCGCGGAAATAAAAGACATCCGCCAAGGGAACTAGGTTATCAAATTTATTGGACTGTTGGTGGCCAATATTTTGCATCTTAATTCAGCTGTTGGTTCCAGGAAGTGCAACCATTCTGGAGTGGAGGAAAATACTCTACATGAACACTAACGATCAGTAAAATATTTTTTTTATTAAGTGGCTCTGAAGACTAGAGTGAACCTGGGTTTCACCAACATGCCTATCCAATTAGCCCGGTACTTAGCTAACTGCATCCAGTTACGCACTTCAAGTTGGTCGGTATCTACTTGTGCGTGCCTTTTAAGGCGAGGTTCGACGTCCGACGTCTAGCTGGGAATCGAAGACTCTGAGAGTCGGAGTATTGGTGTCCCTTCCCTCAACCTATGGCTAGTACATGTAAGTCATATTAAACGCCCGTGCGAATTTTTCTTACTGGGGGTATGTCGCTGTACTGGTCGTATAGTCCCTTATTGAATCATGGTCTCCATAGCCTTCAAAGCAAAGGGTGCCAAAGATTTTTCAAAGTACTTTTCTCTCTCTTCGTTGAATTTTTGACGAGAAGTTGTTGTCATAGTTAATAGCGATGTAGCCAATGTCCCGTACAACCTCAAAGTTATATCTGTCAATGGTGACGTTTTGTCCAATTCGTCAATGTTGTGTGTCCCTTCGTCAGTTGACAGCAGCTTAATACATTTTTTCCGCTTCCTCTTCTTTATTTGCAAACGTGGCTAAGACATCACGTTGCGCCCGACCTGTGATGTCAATATGCTAATAGTTGCACCGATTTATGGAAGATTGCGTCTCTAGTGTTAGCTCGGGAGTTTTGCACTACCCTCTTAAAAAGAATCAAAAATCTTATCTTTCAAGAATCAAGAATCAATGCTAAATCCATTCTTGGTATCTAATGTTTTGGTCGTTTCCGACCCTAATGGAGCAGCGAGAATTCTCTATCGTCATCCTGCACAGACGGACGAGTTTGGGAGGTATACTAAAACAAGACACGGCTCTGTATAGTGTATATAAAAAAAAGTCCCAATAGCGCTCTATAAGTGTAATGGAATATTCCAAAAAAACTGGCGTCCAAACCCAGGATTATCCTATGTATGTGCACGCCATTGTAAGACCTGGATGAACATAAAGAGGACTTGTATGGTATCAACCCACAAATAAAGTCACCCATTTGAAAAACATCACATAAATGTACCAACGATAGCATGTGTGGGGGCTACTACTGCAATGAGATCCACACCATCCATCATGAAAACTATCCTCAACCTGCTACAATTAGACCTCAATATGCATGAATCTGCAGCCAAAAGTGCAATAAGAATCAGCCAGCTCAACTGCTTCAAAATGAACTCAGGAGGACACGCTCAAATTCTAAGCAAATACCTGTGCTCAGCTATATCCTCTGACAAAATGCTGCCTCACCGTGACTTGCAAAGACCATACTCCTGCACCTTTCCAAGTAGAAAGGAGTGGAAGGGGAACGAACTGGGTATAGAAACCATATCCATCTGGCGTTGCACTGTCTGCTCTGAGTCTCTCTAATCTCCCTAGCGCTGTACCGAACAGAGTTGGAGAATCTTCTTCTGAGTGGAGTCCTCTGTCGCACTCGTTATACCTGTTTTAGGTTGCATCCTCAGAGTCTGAAGGTAGTGGACCATATCCATCTAGCTGATCGTTCAAAAATGGACGTATTTTCCGAAGCACTAAAGCTGAACAGAACTTTTCGTTCCCTAAGCACAACAGTGTCTTTCAGGCTGAGATATATGCAGCCAAAGCGACTTCAACGCTAGCGATACTACTAGAGGATGATCGACTATAGACCAAATTTTCATACTGAGACGAATCCTAGAAAAGACCAACGAATTTCAAGTCGAAACTCACCACCTATTCATCGACTTCAAAGCTACGTATGATAACATACATCGTCAGGTGCTCTATATGGCGATGGCCGAATTCGAAATCCCGGCAAAACTGATTCAGCTGTGTCGCGTGACGCTGGAAAACACGCGCTTCGACGTACAGTTTGGAAGAAGCTCCTTCAAACTGTTCCGAACATGCACCGGATTTCAGCAAGGAGACGCGCTATAATGTAACTTCTGCAATCTCGTACTGGAGCAGATAGTGCGCAAGGCAGGTGTCAACACGGAAGGCACTATTTTCAATAGGTCCAACCAGCTGCGGGCGATATATTGCCATCATCGGTCGCTCCCAGAGTGCCGTGATAAAAGCGTTCACGGCGATTGAAGAACAGGCTAAATCCGTTTGCCTTGAAGTAAGTGAGGATAAGACTAAGTACATGCTATCAACAAACAAAGAAGCATCTGTCCACCGCCTAAGACAAAACGCGGCAATTTTGAGGTAGTTAAGGAGTTCACCTACCTCGGAGTAAACATAAACTCCACGAATGACACCCAAGTGGAGACCCGCGGAGAATTACCCTAGGAAACTGTTGCTACTGTTGCGAAACGACTGGGTTCAAAACTCCTAACTCGAAGGACGAAATGTGTGCTCTACAAAACCCTTATCCTGCCAGTTGTGCTTTATGGCGCCAAGTGTTGGACGATAAACAAGAAGGGAGAGCTGATACTGGGCATCTTCGTAAGAAAAATACTTCGGCGGATTTTTGGTTCTGTGCACAAAAAGGGGGAATGGAGGAGAAGATACAACTGCGAATTCTATGAGCTGTACCAAGATGTAGATGCAGTCCAAAAAGCCAAAACACGTCGACTACATTGGCTCGGCCACATCGAGCGAATGGACAATAATGCTCCAGCTAAGAGGATCTTCTAATCCCAGCCCCAGGTTCGAGAAGGCAAGGAAGACGGAACCTCCGTTTCAAAGACCAAGCCATCGTGGATGCTCGAGCGCTTGGTCTAGACAACTGGAAGGAACGAGCCCGGGATCGTAGAGGATGGAAGGCTGGAGTGTCTCAGGCAGAGACTCCTCACTGGTTGGGAGCCTGATAAGTAAGTATGTAAGAGAGACATACCTGTCTGGCAAGCTCATCTGCCTTTGCAATTCCCTGGTATGTCTCTGTAGCATGGCACCCAAAAGAGATGAATGGTGAATTGCTCTGCCATCTCGTTAAGAGATAGTCGGCATTCGTGAGCTGATTTCAAAATGAACGAGATGGCTTCCAGGGATTTGATTGCCGCTTGGCTGTCGCTGAAGATGTTAATATACTTCGTGGATATTACATTCCTTTTCAGCCAGGACAAGGCTTCTTTGATTGCCATGATTTCCCCCAAAGAAGGTAGCGTCGTTGGTAGCACTAACCAGCTTCAGGTCTGTGGACTTGGTGTCAACCCTGGAGAAGGTAGAGTTATGGTGTTCTGGATGTGAATCTTGTTTAAATGGGGCTTCTGTCATCCCCGAGTTCGTCGGCAAAGATTCGACTTTCGGTAGAGATGACGGAAGATTTTATTGTGAGAAAAGTGCAAGTAGCATCTCTATGTCGGCCGACTTTTCGGCGACTTCCGGTTAAGGTGGTGCAATGCTAGGGAGAGTCGGAGGTTGCGATTAATCGCACTTACATATATTCAGGGGATGGAGCTGAACACTTAACTTATGACTCCATCGGCAGGTGCTAAAGGAGCAAGGGATTCTTCGTTAACAATTATGCAAACGTTTCTGGAGTCTCCCTTAGCTTCTTCAACCACGCCAGTTCGCCAGATATGGGTTGGAAAAAGAGAATAACTGAACCTGCTAATGTCCAGAATGTCCTTTAAGCCAGATGGTTCGACCGGGATTCTCCATTTCCACTATCTCCAGCTGTGCTCCTGTTCAAACTTCTCCAGCCCTGGACACTGCTATCTTAATCTGGTCTTTGGACCTTTGGTCAGCGCAGGCAATTTTCTGTGTCCTTGATGGAGACCTAGGTCGCAGCAAGTGGTCGCAGAGCCCGGAGGGTCGCGAAGGATTTGGAGGAAGCTGGAGGTGAGCATTACTTCCACCTTCCTCCATTTTTTCACTGCTTTACTTCCACACGGGTAACTGGGGTCAATAACCGCAATTCTAGATGTCCTTTGGACTTGGTGTCCTTGGAAAAGCTGGCGAAACGTTTTCACTCACCCAGCTCAGAGTCGAGTTTTGCTTTATGGTCCGATCAGCGGACGGCGTTTTATGGATGCGGACAATCATTTTATAAAGTGACCGATTATTTTCGAAGGTAGATTTGACATGATTTGACCCATAGGACAGTTGTTTGGGTACAGGTGTAGAACGGGGATGGGGGTCTACCCCTATCATCTCTTGGCTAGGGGTCGTACCAGGTTTCCAAACCAATGTCTCCCCCAATGTCTCGGATGCGTTAACAGCCATAGAGGTATGACTTACCTGGGCACACCCATCCACTACGTTTAGACCAGGTTTTCCCAGAGTCTTTGCGTTAGTGGCGGTGATTATTCCAGGTGAGGATACCAGTATGCTGGACCAGGGTGGGCGTCAGAGAAGTGGGTGACCCATTCTCCGTAGAGGAGGGGTTTCAACCCGGTGCGAGCTCGAAGCCGAACAGCCAGTTAAACCTCTACGGTTTGGGTTGGTTGGAAGAGAGTCCCCTTGCAACACCTGTCCAAGGGTTCGGACCAGGTTTTAGAACCATTGTCTTCACCGCTCCTCTTGGAGCAGAAGTGCACTCAGCAACCTTCGGGTTACTTTCTTTCCGCAGTTGCCTGCTTAGGTTTTCCCAAATTCATTTTTACCTTGGCTGCGGCAGTGCTTCCAGGTGTCACTCCCGAGGTGCATTAACAGTTTTTTTTATGAGGACCGACCTCCGTTTTTGTGTTCTTTATTTAGGTCCCACTACTAGCGGAGAAAGATCGGTACACCTACGGAGGTTGCCTGGTATCCGGATACTACGTTAGCGACTGAGCATTAGGCAGGGCGCTCAGCCTGCGGTCGTATATCGGCACGCGTCGTATGACACCTTAATCCAGCCCTTTAGTTGTTTTTAGTCATACTTTGTCAGCTGGAGGGCTGTTTCGAAGCTAATTTTGTAGTTGTGATGCCCATGAGAGTTATGGTTTCATCAGAGATACTCTATCGGCTGTAAAAGTAAAAAAAAAATAGATCTGAAATTTATTTAAAGTAAAGCAAACCGCTAAAAACTTTTTCGATTAAATTGTATTCGTCAAACAACATAAACCATCTTTCGATCGCTTTCGACAACGCGTCTTCCCCCTGGAAATGCTTTTCGCAATTATTCTTCGGTAAAGTGCTCTTCGGTGGTGCATATAATCCCAATCGCAAAGCCTGCCTCCACGCTGACTTTCCGAGTGTAATTATCGATTTATCGTTACTTTATCATCACTGGAAGTCAGCCGGTGTGTATGTGAGTGGAAAACCGTCCCACGCGCCACCTGGCTCTAATTATTTAAATGCGCGCGCACAACTCTTGCTGGAGCAACGCAAATACAACCAACAACATGTCAGTTGTATCTTGAACGACGTATCTCCAAGACCGGGACCACTGTGTGCCACGACGAATCTCACAAAGGGTGGATACGGTGCATTACCGATGTGCAATGCGACTCCTAATGATTCCCTGAACTAGTTGCCTTGTCTTGCACGTGTGCAAGCATCGAGCTCAGAGAATATCTTATCACGCACTTTTCTCCTATTTGGGACCGTTTTACCAAACCATCCGGATCCTCGTTGAGCCGACTTCCAAGTGGTTCAACCAAGATGAATGTCTTGCCTGAGAGTTGCGACTGCATCTTGGAGCTTCCGCTGCGGCCCGCCTCGGTCGGTCACCCTGATAAATGATTGCATTAAGCGAACAAGTTGTCTAGCTGCAGATGATGATGATGATGACGATGACGATGGTGATGCCGAGAGGTCTTCTTTATACCCTCACCCGGAGTTGTGTATAAGTACAAACGCTAGCTTGTAGACGGTGTGCTAGATTCTCTGGATTAATTTTAATGGGTTTTTGATAGGTAGGCGGGCAACGAGGGACAACTAACGCTTGCTGAGGAGGTGGACAGAGGTGGGGATGCTGCTCCATCGTCTTCACTGTGACACATTAGACAGGCGATCATTAAGCAATGTTTGTGTCAGTAAGCCGAGTCCCTCTGGGGGTACGTTCGCGAATCCGTCGCAGAGAATTAAATAAATGAATCTGCCGATAAACGATTGACGATATAATCGCATTTATATCTGCCGGGATGAGGAAATTGCTTTTGAAATTATCGATTATGGAAGATTGAGGAATGAGGCCATTGTTCTCCAATTTTTTTTTTTGTTTCTGTAACGAATAAATTTGAAAGGATGCATCTGAGTTTTGTTTAATAAGAAACCTGATGGGGAGTATTGGCAATTGGTGGGTGAGCTTAATATGTGGGTTCAGGTGTTGAGTGGGTGGGACTGAATGTTATCCTTACTAATAGAAGCTTCGCAGTTGAATTGGCTTTGTGGTGATCTATAGTCATTACTTGTAAAGGTACGATATAAAGATCATGGCCATGGATTTACACCGATTGTGTCACATAAGCGGCCGCAATGGAAGCAGTAGAGTACTAAGAAACATATTTTCGATGTTTTGAAAAAAGTTGATGCAACTCTTACCAGCTCATTGCAAATGCTCTAGACGAATTCTACACTAAATTTTAAAGGGCACCTGAATAGGTAAGCGAATTACACCAGTTCCCCGGAGTTGTGCCATAAGCTATGAGTGTATGACCGATCCCACTCAATGGAGCATCCCTTTGGTTAACATATTTTGAGATATTCGATTGCAGAACCTATTTTTGAAGCATGGTCTGGCAAGGAAGTAGCATGTCAAAACCAATTTCTAGTCAAAAAAAGGATCTTCTTAAAGATGGAATTGAAACGCCTGTTTTAGAAATACTTGGTGAGCAGATTAATTGGACTTCTTCGATATTTTCAGATCATATACCAGTAAGGGATGTGTTACTTGGACTATTTCGACACAGGGGTTCAACAAAAGACGGGACCCTCTACATTGAGAGTTGTGATTTGGGTTAAATACCTACTGACGGGACAAAAAACTTGTGCCTATAGTACCTCGACTGGAGATGGGGTAATAAACCCCTGTGAAAGGTCGTTGGTGGCAGCAAACGAGAGAGGGGGAGGAGTGTCCTCTCACTAAGGCACTCACTCTCGGGCGGCAGCGGAGGAATTCCCTAGATGGAGTCAACGGTGGCGCCTACAGCTCCAGTTTTATCGAACTGGTGGTGAAATCCCGAAATACTCCGGCTCGCAGAGTCATCGATTCCCAGCCAGACGTCAGACTTAGTAGAGGAAGACCTCGCCTTAAGTGGCGCGCACATGTAGAATCCGACCTCAACCAACTTGGAGTGCGCAACTGGAGGCAGTTAGCTAACTACCGAGCTAATTGGAGACGAATGTTGGTTGAGGCCCAGGTTCATCCCGGAAAGTGACCAAGTTGCAACTGGTCTGTTTTATTGTTTTAGATCTTCTCAAGTAGAAACAGGCCTAGCGCAATATTTTATACCGGGGTGTAAACTTCGAAAAAAAAAATTAATATTTATCAGCCAATTGACTTGACATATCTCTGAAACCTCAATTCACATTTTGACATATCAATAAAGAATATTGCTGACAGACGGTCCATTTCGCTTGAAATAGGGCAAAACGCATCCACTAAACACCATTGCATGACCAAAAAAGGCTGTTTGGGTCGGCGTTTGAGCCAAAACCATGATTGGGCAAGTTTTCTTCAGAGATTGGGAAACAGTGGATGTTGGCTTATTACGTCTGCCCAAATGTGTGGAAGAGATCAGGACGGTTATTTGCTTCAACAAGACGGTACGGCATTGCACACTGAAAATCAAATAATGCAACCAAATTACCTGTCAAAGAATGACGCATTTACTGGCCACCCTAATCTACAGATTTGACCTTTCAATAAGGACCGTGGATCGCGATAATGTCTGCCTGCACCGTCCGAGGAGTACAGGGAGTAAGTTCTAGGCGCATACTCGTCCGTCGTTGTCCGTGGATGTTCCGTGTATGGTTGCTATTTTGTACCTAGTAAGGATGTCTTGAAAACAAGTTTTAATAATTATTTTATTTCGTGATAATTTTTTTTTTTTTTTACAAAGCATGTGACCGCACGTTTACAATTCAGAGATTTGACAAGTATTATCTTACTTCTGAGATATTATCTTACATTTCAAAATGATTTACAAGCAATTACAAATTTAATTTAAAGGAAAAGTACGAATAAACCTTTATTTGAGTAAAAAAAAGAAAAAAAAAAGAAGGAATATCTAATATACATAATTTAGAATTTTATGAATATTCAAGGAATGCCTTTTATATTAATAAATATAAGTTAATAAAATATAATCAGATAATAAAAATAAATTATATAATAAATAAATAAATAATAAACAAGCAAATAAATAAATAAATAAATACCAATGATACAAAAAATAAAAAAAAATAAATATAAATAAATAAATATAAATAATTAATAAAAATAAATAAATAATAATCCCAAATAAATAAATAAAGAAACAAGTAATTAAATAAATGAATTAATAAATTAATAAATAGATAATAAATAAATATATAATACAAAAATTAGTTAATAATGTGTTAGTAGACGAAAACATGGGTGAGTATAAAAATAATATTTGTTTAATAAATAACAATTTAACATAAAAAACGAATAAGATAAATTAACATGGAATAAATAGTATTACAAACCTTAGTAAACAAAGGATAAATAAACAAAGAATAACAAATGATTACAAAAATAATAAATTATAAAGAAACGCAGACGAAATATAATATTCGACATTTTTGAATATATTTTAAGTTAACCCAGATAAATAAAGTTTTGGTTTATGAGGGGATTTTCAGCAATATCACATTTATTATTAAAATTGTTCGTGAGTTTCCGAATCCTTTCAGAAATCAATTCAACATCCGCTATTTTGTGCAGATCAAAAGTGGATTGATGCCAAGGAAGATTGAGCATCATTTTTAACACTTTATTTTGTGAAATTTGTAATTTTTTTATATGACATTTCGCAGCACTTCCCCATACTGGACAACCATATAGTAAAATTGACTGAAAAATCACTTTATGTATTATTATTTTATTGTTATTTGAAAGTGAAGATTTTCTGTTTATGAACGGATAAAGCATCTTAATTGCTATACTCATTTTCTTAAGAGTATTATTAATATGTGGGCTAAAGGTTAGTTTCGTGTCAAGATGAACTCCTAGATATTTAACGGACTGTTCCCATGCAATGGTGTTTCCGTTAAATTGAAGCTGAATACTGGGAAGATAGCAAGCCTTTCTTTTTCGCGAGAAAAAAATAGCTTGCAACTTTCCAGTGTTCAACTTAATCTTCCATTTGTGATAATATTTTTCCAAAATTTCGATTGCATTTTTAAGATTATTCTCAATATTGAGAGCAAACTCATGCGACGAAAAAATGGCCGTGTCATCAGCAAAAATAGCTGAGTCACAATACGGAAGAGTTGGAAAATCTGATGTATACAGGTTGTACAAGGATGGACCCAGAACTGAACCTTGGGGGACACCAACGTCGAAACATAATAAATTAGAAACACCACAATTAACATGAACTTGGAAACATCAACCTGCCAAGAAACTCTGAACTATTTTACACAAATATAACGGGAAGCCAAATTGGATCATTTTATGCACTAATCCATTATGCCAAACAGAATCAAAAGCTTTCTCTATATCCATTAAAATCATTCCTGTTGACTGACCCTGTGCCCGATTTTGTACAACATGGTTACAGATTCTATTTATCTGATGAGATGTGCTGTGAAAGCGTCTAAAGCCAAATTGTTCATCAGGATAAATTTGTTCAGTTCCAACAAATTTTAAAATTTGTTATTTTATAACCTTTTCATAAATTTTGCTTATGCTGCTGAGCAAACTTATAGGCCTGTAACTTGCAGACATTTCAGGTGGTTTTCCTGCTTTTAAAATGGGTACAACCTTCGCCTTTTTCCACTCGTTAGGGAAATATTGGAATTTAAGGCATGCATTTATGAGAAATGTTAAGAACTTTATTCCAACTGGCGGTAGATGTTTTAAGTAAACATTTTTTATCCGGTCCAGGCCTCCTACTTTTCGATTCTGAAGGCTTTCAACAATGCTTTGGATGCTTTCTTCCACAACGAATTCATTCAATGGTGTGACTTCAGTGGTTGCATCCAAATTTGGAATTGTGTCAATCACTTGAGTTTTAAACTATTTCTTCTGACCCTGTATAATGAAAGCAGGGATTCACATCAAAATTTTAGTTATATGGCTGACCCACCCTCCTAAGATTCTTCAATTTTTTTTTTTTTTCAAATTTCAAAAGTTGCTGTTGCTGAAAGTTGATGAAGCATCTGGGGACCCTTATCCTAATGTTTCTCCAAAAACCACTCTAAACTAGTCCTCTTAATGGAGTCATTAATACCATTTCCACTACAATCCCTCAATGAAATAATGGCGCCACATTACAAAATATCCCATCACACCGTTATTGCCTCCATCTATTACGGTTTATCCACCCGCCAAGCTGCCATCATCCGTGTGACAATTTAATTTTTCAATTACCTACATCGTCGTCTTGAAAGCCTTCTGCCACTACATACTGCCCGCCTGCAACTCCAACCACTCTCTACCACTCCCGGCGACGATGACGACGTCGGTGGCTGTCATCGCAGCTTGTGAGAAAAAAAAAAACCGCCCGTCCAAACAATGACCGCGGGCCATCACAGCCCACCAAACACCATTAACTTAAGCCCGCAGCAAGCGACACCATAAAGCAACACCTCTTGCTAAGCTTTTCATCGCTTTCCTAGGGAATTGACAAAAAAAAAACCAAATCTCAAACTTATTGCACTCTCGAGTAGCGATATAGTCCCATAGATGGGACCGAGAGACGCCTCGTCGTTGTCGTCGTCGTTCCACATGAAAGATCCAAACGGTTCACCCCATTACACACCTGAGAGGATTAATTCGGAATCAATTTGTTGTGAAATTAAACGAAACGTTGAATCTATTAATTATATCATTATTACCGTTGTTACAGCGCGGTGCTGTTTGCAGGGACGCGACGCCGCATATGGTGGAGAGGTCCCCCCATATGCACTCTAGGAGTCATGGAGTGCCTTAGCAGTAGGTGATCTATTCGCTGCAGCTATGGTTTAATTTGCGGGCGGTTTTTGTGTGGATTTTAAGCCGCAACAGGTTCGCATGCGGACCACTTACGCAACACAGAGTGAAGCTATGACCGGCCAGGCCATGCCAGACCAAGCCGAAGTGCAGCGTCGCAAAAACGAGACTAAACGGTTAATTGTCGAAATTTGTACGAATGAGCGAGTGCGCGATAGGATGAATTTATTAATGACAGAGTGGGTGCGGCCGCGCTGGGCTAGTTGGGCGGTCGGGATTTTCAATCGAGTCCGGAAAGTATTCGAGACTGGTACGCATTTTTAGCGGCTGTCAATTAGGTTATTTTTTTTTGTATAGGGGAATCTAAGACGTGTCATGTAGTATATAGGTTTTATAAGATAAGCAATGCATTGATCGTCAGTTCGGCTTTGTGTAGGAAATGTAGGATTTTAGATTTATATAGGTTCCTTTAGCTGGATGGTTGCAGTGGTTAGTGCGTTGTAACCCAGAGGACTGTTCAATTCCCGAAAGTTTCAATTATGCTAATGCTTCATCTCTAGCGAAAGTCTGACAAACAGCACATAATATCCTGAAGGTTAATATTATCCTTAAACTTGACGATCCGAATCGGCGTTAGACTGCAGGCCTCAATCTTTGTGTCAAAAATATTAGCTAGAACATACAAATCGATGGGGAAGCTATATTTGATGGTTTATATGGTCCGTTAATGTTTAAATTTTCTAGATTCATATGCACATTTAAGAAGTGGATTCAGAGGTGCAGAGGTTAGTCATTGGCTTCGATTTCCAATCGTAACATCACCGATTATTCAAATTCGTAAGCCCTCCTATCTCTATCCGATAAAACATGAAATTGGCATAAATTGCCCTCCAAAAATCTTATCCCATATCAGCTATCTTGGGTTCAGCATACAACGTTCGGTCCCGCTTCTAGTGGGGAAGGTACTAACGCACCAATAAATGGTGAAAGAACCTTACAAAATAGGTCCTACTGGTATTGTAGTTGCTGTGCCATCTTTGGATGGAGCTGACTTTGCGTTTGGAATTGGGCTACAATTAAAAACTCAAAGCACATCATACCTTTTCAGATAAGGTCCTTAAAATTTTCAATACGCTGATGCATCAATTTAGCGTTGTCCACATTAACAACTACAGCACGTCTTGTCTAGATACCTGTAATACGTCTGAGGCCATTTGGTCAGTACCTTATTCTGACAGATCTCGGAAGGTATAAAATAGATAAGGCACCGATATAGCATTTTAAGTATTGTATCAGAAGCTGCAGAATTAAATAGGCCCCTTCGTATGCATGTAAACTCTTCTACCAAAAAAGCCAATCTAGATACTTACTTTACTTAAGTGGCGCTACAGTCCGGGATGAACCTGGGCCACAACCAACATGCCTCTTCAATTAGACCGGTCCTTAGCTAACTGCCTCCAGTTGCGCACTCCAAGTTGGTTGAGGTTTCTACTTGTGCGCGCCACTTAAGGCGAGGTCTTCCTCTACTGCGTCCGACGTCTGGTTGGGAATCGAAGACTCTGCGAGCCGGAGTATTGGTATCCGTTCGCTCTACATGTCCTAGCCATCTTAAACCTCCAAGTTTTTTGACAAGGGGTATTTCGCCGTACAGCTCGTATAGTTCGTGGTTGTATCTTCGTATCCATAGCCCGTCAACGCAAACGGGACCGAAGATCTTCCGAAGAATTTTTCTCTCGAATCGACCAAGGATTTCTTCATCCGCTTTTGATACGGTCCATGCTTCAGCGCCGTAGAGCAAATAGGTGGTGGGTATCGCTTTGGACTTCTTGGGTTTTTCCAGGATCTGCCGATGATAATGGCCGATCAGGTTGTTGGTAAACGGTTTCAGGCGTTCACATATTACGAGAGATAGGATCTTGTAGACGATGTTGAGGAGAATTATGCCTCTGTAGTTGGCGCAGTTCAGAGGATTTTTTTTGTGGATCGGGCAAACGATGCTGAGGTTTTTACTAGGGGCATGTCGCTATACAGCTCGTATATTTCTTGGTTGAATCTTCGTCTCCATAACCCGTCAATTCGAACGATTTTTTCGAAGAAATTTTCTCTCAAATCGACCAATAATTTCTTAATCCACTTTTGATACGGTCCATGCTTCAGTGCTATAGAGTAGGACTGAGGTGAACAGTTTCTTGCATAGGATTCCGTTGGTGCGCGGCTTTTAGTGGTAAAAAGTGAAAGGCCCTGATGAAGGTGGATTTCCTTTCCGTTGGACAGTATGTATACAGATCGACGACTATGGTGGCGCGACTGTTATGGCAGGCGATGTAATGATTTCCATATTTAACTCTAAACCCTTGGTGCATTTGTTTTGACACGTTGATGTGAACATTATTTAAAAATTCCTCAAATCTTGGGGACGTGGGTGCTTAATCATTTTCAAGACATGGAGATGGCTAATTTCAAGAACAGGGCTTATTGTTGCTTTATCTATGGAATTCCAATTGGGATAGGTTTGCTTTTAAAAGGGTGATCATTTTGGGAGATAATGAAATGGCAAATATATTTATGACACCTCGATCTAGGGTTATAATGCTGATGGGTTTTATTCGAAAATCCTTGTGTTCCTTGAGCTGAAAATTGGTTTCGTGTAATCAGTAGATAATAGGAGTTATCGATATTGTCTTTATCTCATTTAATAAGGGGCTTAAACGGAACATATTAATTTGATGTAGTGGCCTAGTGGTAACGCCACTTAGTAGCAGGGTCCCTGTATCAAATCGCATATCTTGGCGAGAGTCCGACAAACATCCAATACAAATTCTATGTGTCACGGCATCAAATTTTCCGTTCGGAATTGGTGTTAAACAGGTCCTGTTCTTTGAAGGAAAAATATAACTTTGCACATCGAAATGAATGAAAAACCTAGGTCTGAGGTCTTGTATTGGCCTTTCATGACAGATATTTCATTATATGCACCGTAATCGGTATTTATTGACAATTGACGAACAAAATGGGTAGTTATGTCCGTCTGTCCGTTCATCTGTCTGTAGGTTACAGATTTTTAGGCCTTAAATTTTGAACGGCGTCTCTCTGATGTTCTGTTCTGCGTTCTGAACGTTCTGAACGGCAAGAAATCGTTATGGCAAAATTTAAATGGACATTTACTTTTAAGAAGTACAGGTTTTAAAAGCATAAAAAAGCTTTAAGAATATAAGCGTTCTCACTCTAGAATAACACTATCAACTCCTACTCTCATCTCCACGCTGGCTGGGGACTGGTGGGTGACTGGTGGTGGTCTTCTATCGACTGGAGATGGGCTATCAAACCCCGGTGAAAGGTCGTTGGTGGCATCGAACCAGAGAGTGGGGAGGAGTGTCCTCTCACTAAGGTACTCACTTTCAGGCAGCAGTGGAGGAATTCCCTAGATGGAGTCAACGGTGGCGCCTACAGTTCCAGTCAAGAACTCTATATGGTGATGGCCGAATTCGGAATCCCGACAGAACTGATTCAGCTGATTCAGCTCCTCCGAACTATTCCAAACATGCACCGGATTTCGGCAAGGAGACTCGATATCATATAACTTCTTCAATCTCGGACTGGAGCAGATAGTGCGCGGGGCAGATGTTAACACCATTGTTGGCACTATTTTTAACTGCTGCTGGGCTATGCGGCCGATATTGACAACATCGGTCGCTACCAACATGCCGTGATAAAAGCGTTCACGGCGATTGAAGAATAGGCGAAATCTGTTGGCCTTGAAGTAAATGAGGACAAGACTAAAGGCTGAACTATAATAGAAGCTGGTTGCGGACGACCACTTCCGTAACTGTGCGAACACATGCAATTTGTATTGTACGACCATAATAGCTTTTCGCTTCGATTCGTTCAGTTTTCGTTCACTTTTGCTCTAGGAAACCGAAGCTACTTTGGCTTGGCGAAACAACTGGGTTCAAAAAGCGGATAACAAAGCGCTTGGTCTAGGCAACTGGAAGCAGATAGCCAGGGATCGTAGAGGATGGAAGGCTGCAGTGTCTCAGGCAGAGAATCTTCACGGGTTGGGAGCCCGATAAGTAAGTAGTAACTCAAAAATGTTAAAATAACTGTCTTGTAAAACACTTGACAACTACTTTTCGCTCCAGAATTGTCGCTCAATAAAACCCCACTTGCTGCTTAAGCTTGCCTCTTAAGCTTGCCGGTTGCTGGTCAGTCCGGCCCTTAGCCTTAAAGATTTCGAAAAAGTATCTGAACAAGATATTTAGATTTTTGGTATATTTAGCTAAAATATTTCATAATATACCCTATGGGAAGAAACAGCTGTTAGCAAGAGTAAGACCAGTCGCACATTGAATACGAATTTGTATCGTACGTAAACAAATGATGACTGGTAGACTGGTAGTAATATGATTTTCTGCGTCAAACAGGCAGTATCCCGGCGATATCGCACTCGTGAAGTGGTTTCAACGTACGAAACTGTTGAAAAATCGCAACAAGTTAGGATTGTTTTCGGACGTTGAAACTCCACGCACGTATATATGTACGACTAACTCGTACACAGCGTGCGAGCTCCCATATACTGTGTGAACCTCTTAGGCCTTTCTGCAATACAGTTATTGACATGTGCCAGTGTTGCTTCCAGCCCGCAGATTGTCCATATTTTCACACTAAGGAAAATCCTTGAAAAGATCAAAGAAATATAGCATCCATGAAGCACTGGTGGAATTCGGGATACCATCAGAACTGATAGGGCTGTGTCGCCTTACATTAAAGGACACACGATGCAACGATCAGTTTGGAAAGAGCTCTTCGGAATATTTCTCATCTTGTACCGGATTCCAAAAAGGAGATGCGCTATCTTCAATCATAAACCTCCGGTTTAAGGATCAAGCGATCGTGAATGCCATTGCTCTTGAACTGAATAACTGGTATCAACGTACCCAGGATCGAAGAGGATAGAAGGTTGCCTTATCTCAGGCAGAGAACCTCAACAGGTTGGGAGCCCGTTAAGTAAAAAAGGAAGCTGACGATGTCGACAGGCTGAGATTCGAAGTTGGTAAGCTTCATCCAGTTTTTTTTTTATTCAATCGCAATGGATGACGTGGTGAAACTGCTGTAAGGAAATTCCGTATCTCCCTGTTGATGCTGTCATGAACTGTGCAAAGAGATTGTTCTTCATAGCTATCAATGATATACGGGGTCTATTATGAGCTTAGGTATGGCCTCAGAAGAAACTTCATTGCTGGTGAGGTAGGCGCGGCAGGTGGAAGTTCTTGCCTTATCACTATGCACCACCTTCTAACCCAACTTTTCCAAAGGACCTGTTAGATAGTGGAGCTCCAAAAGGATGTGTATTGAAAGGTTCAATCGACTTTGTAAACAAACAGCGACATACGAACGGTAGACCGAAACCAACAACGAATACTAGGACAATTTATGACGACAGTCTCGTATTGAAGTAAATATCACAAATTAGAACTATTCGTGGTCCCAAACCTTAAACATACATAATCAGACCTATCAAGGTATCCGTCGGAGCGGACAATTTTCCGCAACGCATACTTCGTCGGAGGTTCAAATTCCATTCAAGGTATGTATCATCGAATAATACTACACAGACGCGACGGCTTCACTTCACTAAAATTCATAAAAAAATTCCGCGAAGAATTTGTGTCGGAGGAAATCAGAAAAATTCCACTTAGCTGTCAAAAATTGCACAAAAAAAGCACCTACCCACTTCAGCGCGATTCGCCGGGATGAGTTACAAAATGTCGGAGAAATATTCTGAACAGCTTTTCGGAAAAATACCTCGAAGCAAAAATCCACCGAATCGTACAAAATCGGAGAATATTTCGCTATTACGGATACCTCGATAGGGCTGAATATCTGGAGGTTTATTTTTGGAGGGTGTTCAAGGTACTGCCAAACGTGATCAACGAAATAGATCATCACAGGCTTAAGGTTTGGAGGGAGCTAGGTAGCTGTACCCATCTTTCGCAGAGCTCGGATTGGGAGAGACTCGCCTCGGAGAGCATATCATCGAGGTAGAAGACGACAAAATGCCTATTAAACAAAGACACTACCTATACCCAATCTCCTCAACGATACAGAAGCTCTTATATGAGAATCGAATGATCTCAGTAGGAGTCATCGAGGAGAGCAACAGTGCTTGGAGCTCTACAGAAAACCTGGCAAAAATAGGTTATGTCTGGATTCGCTAAAAGTCAACGCGGTGATACTTAACCCCTCTCACACATAGAAGGTCTTCTCAGAAGACTTCTAGATACTTGGTTCAAATCAAGGATAGATTTAAAAGATTTTAGCTGATACTCCTGGAGCGCAAATCAAGAGAGAAGATGGCTTTCACAGTCTCTGGACGATGTACCAATAAACGGTGATGCCGTTCGGATTGTGCAACTGCTCCCAGAAAATATGTCGACTTATGTACAAACAAAGTCATACAGTCCGATTGGGAGAGTGTGTACTTTTACTTTTACTTTTAAATTCATTTTTTATTAACTTAAAATACTATCTTAAAACTAGACAAAAATGATTAAATCTAACTTATAATTAACATTTTTTCTTAAACTAACTTATCGGCCCTAAGCGGGC
The DNA here is from genome assembly GCA_932526625.1 of Rhingia campestris. Classification (NCBI taxonomy): domain Eukaryota; kingdom Metazoa; phylum Arthropoda; class Insecta; order Diptera; family Syrphidae; genus Rhingia; species Rhingia campestris. Next base: position 172,395,351 of record OW052182.1, read on the forward strand.
GCTCTAAGCTAAAATTAACCTTTTTTATTTGCTTTATTTTGTACGCCAATATGGTGCACATACCCCGCCCCAGACCTTTTTTTCAAAATTTTATTTTCTTATAAAATTAAAGAGTGGACTAAAAGTCCGCAAAGTCCTGACGAAGTGCAGAATCACTTCCCTCATGTAGCCACCAAAATTCCGTTCTCTGCCTTTTAGCATCGGTCCTATCGCGATCCGATACCGAGGTGCTAATGTGGAGGAGCTCCGGAGCATTGTCGACATACCCGTCGTGGATTAGCCGCTTGTCACGCGCGTCACGGTAGCGGTGGTATAAAACCGGGATACCGTTCCTGTACCAACCCTAACGAATCGATATAAATAAATGCCTCTGGTAGAATAAAGCCAGACACGAGCGTACTCTCCATATATGTTTCATTGGGGTAATAAGCCCCAAAGATCAGGCTGTTGTCGCTAGCCATCGCCCTTGCAGCGTGCCTTCGAGTCACCTTAATTAGGAAATTGTCGATTCTGTTCAGCTGGGCCCCATTGTAAAGAACCTCGTTGCGATAATATTTTATGTACTCGGAGTCCGGCGTTCGGTACAATCCTAAGCAGGATCGGAGACAACGCCTCTCAAACAGCCGTATCCTTTCCATGTAGGAAGGTGAAACATTGAACCACACAGGACAACCGTAGGCGATGATCGGCCTTATGAGGGCCATGTAGCAAATGACTTTTACCCTTGAATCAAGTTAACTGCTTTGAAAAAATCTTCTTGTCAGAGCATAAGCCCCCCTAGCCCTAGCCAGACAAGCATCCACATTTTTATTAAAATACAGAAACTTGTCAAGCCAGATGCCAAGGTATTTGACTTCAGTTCTCAGCGCCAACGGCCGTCCATGCTGTCCAATGATGCACAATTTTTTCCAGATTTTTCTGGTATCGTAAGATGCCCTCTGCACTGGGATCCTGAACAGAATTGTTTCGGTTTTTTGGAAATTGATCCTCAATTTCCAATCGTCGCAATATCCCTTGATGTGATCGAAGTCACGTTGCAAAAGTATGTTGATGACTCCGATTTTCGGACCTGATCTGTACGCCACCAGATCATCTGCATACGCTATAGCGTGACCAAGGGAACCTACAAGATCACTTGTATAAATGTTAAACAATATCGGGGAGTTCACCGCCCCCTGTTGTAAACCGTTTTTAATTTCAAAGACTTTACTCGAAGTTACGTTGCCACATTTGACGACGAACTTCTTTCCCATGATTTCATAAATCATATACAGCATGGGTTTACTCATGCCCAGTCTGGTTAGCTTGTAGAAAAGCCCTTCTAACCATACGGTGTCGAAGGCCTTCTCAAAGTCAACCAGACAGGCCCCTGTGCATTGTCCTTTGGATTTATTCCATTGGATGTCGGAGACTAGTTTCGACGCGGCATGAATAGTGTCATGCCTCGCTCGAAAACCAAACTGATTTTCCGGGATAATTTTATTTTCCTCGACCCATTCAAGCAGAGCCCTATTGACTATCTTCTCGAATACCTTGCTTACATTCGGCAGAAGGCTTATTGACCGAAGATTTGCAGGGTTTGTTCTGTCCTTGTCCTTTTTGGGGATAGGATGTACCACCGCCGTTTTCCAGTGCACCGGATAATGTGCATTATCCAGTGCATTGTTAAACAGCGTGGTGAAAATATCGACTGCCTCTATTGGCAGGTGTCTTAACACGACGTTTGGGACCCCATCCTCTCCCGCCGACTTTTTATTCTTCAGTGATATAAAGATGTTCAGGAGTTCATCTTTTTGCACGAACAGCATCAGGCTATTGGCGACTATGCCATTTGAAGGATTTTCGTCATTGAATACGGTAAAACCGTGATTCTCAGATCGCCAAGCTTGAAGTTCGGTACGTAGATAAAAGTGATTGATGGGCGAACAGGATTGTTCACCGTATACACGGTCTCGAAGACAGCGCCTATCGAATTCGCCTTCTCCTGAGGATCTTCGATCGTGAAAAAACCGTCGTTAGAGTCAACACTTTCCGGACTTATACCAACAGCCGTCTGTCTGTTCTCTGTCGTTTGGGAAATTCGGACACATGGAATGTCGTTATGATCCTTTCGCCTGAAAATTTTATTTATTTGCGGGAACATATTCGGGCTACTGGTTTTTATAGCCCGAATTTTCTTGCCCCAGAACAAACTTATAGATTGTCTGTAATTCTCCGTGATTTACTGTTTGAGGTTTTTGATCAACGACTTCAATGTCCGAACCTCCGGGTTGGGAGAGTGTGTCTTTGTCTACCTCAGCGCACTGGAAGAGGTAGAAAAGTGCCTAAGCTAAGCAGGGACAAATATTTATTTGTCAATACGGTATTACATACGCACCGCCTACAGGAGTAGGAAGCATTCTTTTCCAAATGGATGAGGAGAATAACGAACGGCCAAGAGCATAAGTGTTCCAGATGCTTAACTCCGCACAGCTAAAATATAGTGTAACGGAACTTGAGTGCTATGCGGTGAATATGCTCAGTGCGCCTATGTAGAGGGATTACCTTTTGCTATCATTACCGATCATGCAAGTCTGAATTATCTGATGACACAGAAAGGTCTATCTGGACGTTAGCCAGATGGAGCTTAAAACTGCAAGGCTTCGACTTTATGGTCGAACATATAGGAAACCTACCCAAATCGTGGTTCCTGAGACTCTCTGACGCATCAATATGGAAGAGCTCTTGTCCGTATGTAAAGTTCTCCATGTTCATTTTACTTTGTGGACGATGACGATAACAAAACGTAGTTTCAACAGACGACGACGTGACGTAATTGACGACTGAACTGATTGATGTGACTGGAAGGTGCATCGAGAGGCTTTCATTAATGACTTCGGCTCGAGTGATAGCGATGGTCGTGTTGTTAGACGAGGGGTGGATTTGCCAACTTTCGCCACAACATCAGATGCATCTCGGTTCGTGAACTATGCCATATGATGTGCTTAGCCAAGCAACCGCGAGCGTGCCGCCCCTACCTCACTAGCATCGAAGATTTCTCTGTCGCTCTATCGAAGCTCATAACAGGTCGTCTCAACCGTTTTCTGGTGGTATTGGTTATATATTTGGTTGCTACTGTCAAGAAGGTTAGCCTGAGCCCGTAAAAATTTAATGACTGCTTGCGTTAATAGGCAAAGAAAACCATTCAAGAGAAGTGGCTGGATGTTATATACATTGAGGGCCAAGCAGACGTCATCGTGAATAATTAGGCTGAAATGAAAGGTAACGGCAGCACTGGTCCAATAGCAAGTGAATGTGTCGATTTCTGGTCCCATATCTCAACGAACGCCAGTTTAATCGTCCATTTTATGAAATTAAATAAAATCGACTGCCCTGTCATTAATATTTTCGACAAAAACAAAAGCTTTAAATTTATTTCCAATCTGATAAAAACCTACATCCACAGATACCGCCCAAAGTGAAACAAAATATATTTTAGCATAAGCACATTGACTTCATATCCTCTGCATGCCACTTCCTTCATTAGCTCTTCCCATTTTAATTTCCTCTCCAAAATAGAACATGCTCCCAGCATTGACCTGTTGAACGGTATCGATCCGATGCCAACATCACGTCGTCCGCTACGTTGTCCCCCTAAAGCAATGTCGATATACATGGACACATGTCCAAATAAAAATGTGCAAAACCTAAATCCGCAAATATATCTCGCGCCCGCCAATACACCACTGCACCATGTACATCCGTGTACATGTCTCACCAGTATCTACACGGCGACAAAGACCCCAAAGTGCTCCACTTGCCAATGATTATTGCAAAGATATTCCGCCCTCCATAGAGCTTCTCCTCACACACACCCCACAACCGTACCAGAGGGAAAGAGAGGCAACTTGATTGCACCAGCACTGCTGTGGACGCGCGCACAACAATAGAAGCTCAAGCATAACCAATTCCAGCGGAAGCATTCCAAGTCACCATTTATCACATCTAGCGTTGGCTTAATCTCCTCCACGCCGTGTATAAATGAATAGCGAATAAGCTGGCAATTCGTGCGCTCAGCTAAACACCTGATAACAGAGCGTTCCAACAGCAGCCAGCGCAGCGCCTGCTGTGGACCAGTCTACAGTCGCTGCTGCGCCACACAGCACAATCGCACCGCGCTCCATGGTAGCTGCGCTGCCGTGGCAGTGGCAAAAGTGTGCACTTATCGCATTTGCTCGCTATTCGTGTCTTAAATTAACCTTTTATAGGAAAAGTTATTTATTTCCCTTTTCTCAGCGGTACTGGTGCGGGTTTTTGGTTTGTTTTTCTCTTCTCCTTGTGGTGTGCTACCGTTCTTCTAGTTCTTCATTTGAGATATTGATGGCCGGGTCGCTTCGCGTCGGTGTCGGTCTGCACGTTGCTGCTTCTCCGCCAATACAAGAGTTCGATAGAAAACCGTCTCTGGTTCGTTCCGCAAATCATTTAGCCAATCTTTTATGCGCCATAAATTTCCCGAACGGACCCTGGACGGACAGAGGGGTCTGTCGCATCCGCACACTGGTAGCCCATATTTGGTAACGCATGATTCTACTCTCGCCAACTGGGACCACATCGACGATGAATGCGACGCGACGACGACGACGACGTTGAGAGTTATCCCTCCGGTAGATGGTGATAGTGTGCGCGCCCTTAGGCCTTCCGCTTTCATGCCTGACCCCCGAAACCGATAAAGTGTCCCCATGCCGTGTCATATATAGGCACAGTTCGATTCGATTGTATAAGCCACCTCTCGGCCCATATTGCGAGGAAGATCCGTTAACAAATTCCACCTGGAACGGTACCAATCCTGCGGTCAATATGGTCATAGCACGACACAGGCAAAGAGACAAAAATAAGCGCGCACTCGCGCGATTTATGTGCCAAAAAAAAAAACATTCGTGGGCACGATTAGCAGCCGCACATCACAGGCTGAGCGTGAAACCCTTTGCGGGTGCACACACTGCACTTGTCATCTGTCATTAGACTAAATGGCGAATCGATCAGTCGAAGATCAATCGCGATCGCGGTCTCTCCAAGGTGTTGCTAGCAGATACATAAACCCCAAAGCTGACTGAATAAGCTCCCACAGGCTATATGGCATTTCAATGGATGCCGCCGACGACGACATGCGCATGCGCTGTGACATGCAGCCTCTCGGGGGGGCCAAAGTACTCGCGTATCTCTTACCAAAATTGGTCTTGGCAATAAGTCACGTGAATGTTGTATGTCGAATGTTTAAATGGCCGATATTCGTTAGAGTCCTCTAACTACGGCTAAGATGGAATTAAATGTTCTGCTTGTTAGGAATCCCGGCCTAGGTAGGTACACGTATCTGATTGGAAGTGCGCAAACTGGATGGCGGATGGCAGATGCCAGATGGCGTGTGTGTGGCGCACCAAGTTGCCGAGTTGTACCCGTGTGCGGATGGACTTTGTTGCGGAGTCAATTAGTGACATATAGTGATGTCGAGCTGACTGATGCTACATGTGTGTTGCGCACTTCATGCGCTGACTCCAGTTGAAGTGGAAACATATGTTTCTCGAACTTTTTTTTCTGTGGAAAATAGCGCCTTGGGAGGGATATTCGTTCGAATGCGGAAGGAGATTTGTTAAACGAGACGATGTAGACATCATTAACACGATGACCCAAACATGGATCGTGATTAGCCATCACACTTGAACTAAGCGGTATTAAGTGGCGGTAGAGATGCTATTCATTGCGAATGATAAAGTGTGCGCAATTTGTAACCAATTGGTAGGTGCCTTTGCGAATTGAGGGGGTTGTCAGCATTCTGAACTATTTCGATTGGGACGAAGTGTTGACTGGCCTTTGAGGTTTGTTTTGGTTATTTTGCCAGCGAACTCTGTGAGTACAGCTTCTTCATCTTCAATTAGTCAAATGGGCGAGGAGAATTCAGCTGGCAAACTTTTGATCAAGGTGTATCCTTCAAAAGCTTAAATAACTGTTCTGGTCCACCATATTGGACAGTATTTAACGCAATAATAGTAGAGAACCGTTATGACTATAATTATTAACGAACTAGTCCAAGTCGGTATAGTAAAAAGCCTAGACCCAGAGTCCTACACAGAACAACAACAGACAGGTGAACTGTTAACTATTCCTGTCGACAGACGAAACCATATAACGGGTGATTTTTTAGCTGGTTTGGTTTTGGCAACACTGGTTTTGACAGCTGACGTGTGTTTAGTACCTTGTGTCACTGTCAAACAGCTTCAGTTTGGTTTGCAATTTAACCATGGATCGTCTTACAAATGAACAACGCTTGCAAATTATTGAATTTTACTATCAAAATTCGTGCTCGGTTCGAAATGTTCATCGCGCGCTGCTTCCATTTTATGATCGGCATTCTCGACCTTCTGAGCAGTCTATTCGGAAGATTGTGACCAAATTTCGCACCAAATTTACTTTGTTGGACATTAAACCACCAACACGTTTACGTACTGTGCGTAGTGAAGAAAATATTGCGGCCGTATCAGCTAGTGTTACAGAAGACCGCGAAATGTCGATTCGGCGCCGTTCCCAGCAGTTAGGCCTTTGTTACAGCACTACGTGGAAAATTTTGCGGAAGGATTTGGGCGTAAAGCCTTTTAAGATACAGCTGGTGCAAGAACTAAAGCCAGCCGACCTACCACAACGCCGAATTTTTGGTGAATGGGCTCTTGGAAAGCTGGCCGAGGATCCGCTTTTTTATCGAAAAATTGTGTTCAGCGATGAGGCTCATTTTTGGTTGAATGGGTACGTAAATAAGCAAAATTGCCGCATTTGGAGTGAAGATCAGCCAGAAGCATTGCAACAGCTACCAATGCATCCCGAAAAAGCCACTGTTTGGTGCGGTTTATGGGCCGGCGGCATTATTGGGCCATATTTCTTCAAAGATGATGCGAATCGCAGCGTTACTGTCAATGGTGAACGCTACCGAGCGATGATAACAAACTTTTTTTTGCCCGAAATGGAAGTTCTTGACTTGCATGATATGTGGTTTCAACAAGACGGTGCCACATGCCACACAGCACAAGAAACAAAGGCGCAATTGCGAGGCGAGTTTGGTGAACAGTTAATTTCACGTTTCGGGCCGGTCAATTGGCCGCCTAGATCGTGCGATTTGACACCATTAGATTATTTTTTGTGGGGGTATGTCAAGGCTAATGTCTATAGGGACAAGCCCGCTTCGATTGACGCACTGGAAGCCAACATCCATGCATTCATTCGTGAGATACCGGCCGATATGTGTGAAAGAGTATGCCAAAATTGGACTCAGCGGATGGGCTACCTGAGACGCAGCCGCGGTCAACATTTGCATGAAATTTTTGTGTTTTTTTTTTTAAAAAAGTTCTGAACCTCTTAAAAAATCACCCGTTACAAGACTAAGGTGACTCGACGAGAAGGCAATCGAAAAGTTCCAAGAGACTGTTTGTGAATAAAATAATCTGGCACTTACGGACCATACTGGGCCTCAAACCTAGCATCTCCCTTCATGTGTGCGTGCAAAGTTATTATTTTTGCCACAAAGAAGAGGACTTCCTGCTTAACGCTTAATCCGAACGGAAAATTTGAGAAGCTTCTCATGACAGTGTTGCTCTTGGATGTTTGTCCTACTTTCGCAAAGGTGGAGCAGTGATAACAACGTAGGTGTTGTCACACTTTCTAGATTCATAATTCTGGCAAGAAAAAAAAGCCTTTTGCTTTCCCGGACTATCGTATTTCTTGGATGACAGTAATGTCTACTTTTAAGCAACTTAGGGCTTCCGCTAGTTGTTCGGCTGCATCTCTCCTGCTTAGTATTTTAACATTCCAGGTGCAGATACGAACGTCGTTGTCCTTTTGTTATTAAGCAGGGTCGTCAACAAAAAAAAAACTTTCCGAAGCTCCTGGTAGCTTGGTAGGTAATCTGGAGCAAAACCCCAACCTAGAGAGGCAGCTTGAATTTATAAGATACCCCTAGAATATAAGTATCCACTATGGAACTGATCGCTTGTTTCTCAACTCTACCGCCACCATCTCTGTTCCAGGGGCCTGACTTACCCTTGAGTTTTCTAGATGAACTGTGGTCTGAATATGTCAGAGCAGCTTAAAAAGGTTGTTTACTTTACTTCATCTTGGGAATTCCTCCCCTGCCGCCTGGGGAGGTTTTTTTATGGGGGACCTTACCGCTTTCTAATTTTGGTGCACGAATGGTATTTTACTTCCCACCAACCCGTATATCTGCAGAGGATTCCTCTATCCACAACCCGAGGACTCGTCCGATGGAAGACTTGCAACTCCATACGTGTGGAGTGTGGTTCTTCCCCCATCGGGTGAGTCCCCAGGTGGCGTATATGGGGCCTCTGTTTATGTGTATGCCTCACGGGCAGCATATCCGCGGAGCTGGTGTAAATATACAATACCACCCGCAAACCGACAATAACTGAAAGGCTGGATTAAGCAGTTAAACGATCCTTGCCGATAATCAACCAGGCTGAGTGCCCTACCAAATGCTCAGTCACTAACGGAGTATCCGGTTACCGACTTTCTCCACCACTCGTGGATTCAAAACGAAATAAAAAACGCGAGGACGGTCCTCCGAAAAAAACCTCCTTCCAGCGTCTCATGACTTTGGGAAAACATTGAACTCCAAAGGATGAAAACTGCGCAACTGTATCAGCGAAACGGGTAAGACAATCATTCTACAACTTAGTCCGAACCCAAACCCTGGACGTGTGTTGCAAAGGGATCCTCTGCCACCAGCTGTAAACCTTAAAATATCAACCGGTTATTCGTCTTCGAGCTCGCAGCGCGTTGATATGCCCCGTCTCTACCAAGAATGGTTCAACGAATTCTCCAACCCATACCCTGGTACAGCCATATCACCACCGCCAACGTAAAGACTTTGGCAAAACCTGTTCCAAACAAAGTACCCAGGTAGGTCATACAAGTTAACAACAAATACGCTTAGCTCGTATAAGTGCAGTCGCTGCATTTCCCACGTTAGCGATCATTAGTGCAAAACGTGTAAGATTCACACGACACTAATAATCGCAACATTCACGAATATTCAACCGCCGAGCCGATAACCCGATGCAACTTCCCGGAATCACCTGTCTGCGAACCGTTGCTGTTCCTGGAATTCATCGTAGCAGCTAGCGTATGCATAGGTGATAAGCTTAAGTTGTTAGTTTTTAAGTTTGAGTTTTGTTTTTACCTTTGCATAATAAAGAGCTCTTGCTCGTAAAAAATATTCTTGTATTTTTTTTTGGCTTTTAAATATAAAAAAGCTTAATTTACATCTATGGCTGATAGAGCATTTAAACCATCGCAAAAGACATTGCTGCTAGGACCCTGATCCGATCGCTAGCCAAGAGATGCGAGGGGTACACCCTCATCCTTACTCTGAACCATCTGAGCAAACCATATGTACGCCTTCGAGCTCGCACCAGATGGTCCCCCAAATCAATAACAAATCAACCGTCATCTAGCTCCAAGCTAGTCCACCCGGCTAAGACTACATACAAGGATAAACGGGCACTTACCAAAATAGTTGCCAGAACCCAAAATATTCCGAACAGCTTCAACGTTTCACCATTTCCTTGATATTCAAAACCCCTGATAGTACGTTTAGTCAATGTTGAAAGAATATCTGGAATTAGCTGTAATTAACGGCAGTGATACAGATGGAAGCATAACATTGGAAAAATGTAGGAAGGAAGTAGTGAACCTTGCCTCTATCTTCCTCCAAATCCTTCGCGACCACCCGCGCTCTGCGCCCATTTGTCGCGACCTAGGCCTCTATCAGGGCATATAAAGAGGATTGCTTGCGCAGATCATAGATCTTTACAACCTAGCAGTGTCCAGGGCAGGGGAAGTTTGGCCAGGAGTACAACTGGAGGTAGTGGAAATGGAACAGATTTCAAACCGCCCTCGTAGTCGTGCGAGGATCACGTTCGAACCATCCGAGCCAAAGGACATTCTGGACATTATTAGGTTTAGCAATCCGGTCTTCCAACCCATAACTGACGAATTGGCAAGGGTAGGGGAGATTTCAGAAACGTTTGCATAATTTTAAACGAGAATTCCTAGCTCCTTAAGGTGCTGCAGAACTGATGCGAGTCATAAGCTATGGATTCACCTCCATTCTGCAGAATGTCTATAGATGCTTCAAATCGCAACCTCAGCCCTGTACCACTGTACCACCACCTCAACTGGACGACAAGTTACCGGAAAAAAAGATGTTACGTGCCCCTCCCTCAGGGCATAGTTTTCCATTACCTCTACCCGGGTCGAATCTAAGCCGACAAACAGGGGAAAACCGGAAACTCCATCAAACCTGGGTATGGATCCAGAAGTCCATAACGCTACGTTCTTTGGGGTTGGCATTAAGTCAACAGACCTTGAGTTGGTTAGTGTTACCGATAGGCTAGCAGAAGAAGACCGATTCTGACGACGCCAATAACATTGTGGTAATGGCCTCTGTAAACAGTTCTAATGATGGAACTCTTACAGATTAACCTTCACCACTCCTCTGCCCTTCTCCTTTTCTTACAAAACAAGAGGATGATAAAGTTCTGATCCAAGAACCCTGGGTTGTCAATAACATGGTGTGCGGACTTAGCACTCTAGACTATAAACTGCTCTAAGTAAGAAACAAAGGTAAACCTATATCTTACATTCTTGCTAAAAGCAACCATCTCACGATCCCTGAACGATGCAAGCCTGAGGGGAAGCCCAAGCCTCCGTGGTGGAACTCCAACCACGGCACTCTCAGGAAAACATGAAGGCAATATACCATATAGCCAAGAGCTTCAAAGAGACACCAGATTAAGACCAATATAATTCGTTTCTCAAAACTTACAAAATCGTGTTGAGAAAGGAGAAGAGATCATCCTGGCGCACCTTCTATTGTAACATAGAAGAAACCTCAGAGGCTTCTAGACTCTGTAAAATCCTCTCCACCAATATCTAGCTACCTACAAGGTGGGCCAAAAGAGATCACCTGATTGGAAGATGCTCTAATTTTTAAAAATGGCCGCCAATGTCAAATCTGTTTTAACATTTTTGGACTAGATAGATGTAGAATACAAGTGAACAAGCCATTACACTCCCCAAGAACGCGGAATAATAGTGTGGTGTCTTTTTTGCGTAACAATTCGTCTGCAGCGTTAGCGCAGCGCGAATTCCATCGCCGATGGACACCAACTGCGCAAACACTGCGCCGTGTGGCCACCAACCTTGAAGAGTATGGGACCACACACGAGACGTTGCCAAGAGTGGCCGGCCCCGGAGCGACCGTTGTGCCGAGAATATTGCCGCTGTTGCCGAGGATGTCGAGCTGTTGCCGGAAACTTCGACTAGACGCCGTGCCTCGCAATTAGCCATCAGCCGGTCGTCCCTAAGGCGAATTTTTGTATTTGACCGTACAAAGTCCGGTCCGTGCATCAGCTGCTGCCTGCCGACCGCCCGACCGTGTAACCTACGCCCAAGTCATCCTCAATCTCGAGGGCGAAGTGGATGATTTTTCGACCAAAATCATAATGAGCGATGAGGCTCATTTCCACCTCAGCGAGGAGCTATTAAACGCGCTCAAAGTTAATGCAAACAATATCGGATGACGTCTTTTGGTCCACTTTGTACTTAAACCAGAAGGTCAATTGAAAACCTCCAGTATGGAAACCGTTGAACTGGACACCCACTTTCTTGATAGCACCTTTAACCCTACGGATGCTGAACCAGATATGCTCAGAGCATCCATTCCATATATCGATGGTATTATCAAAAAAAAAGACTAGGCCTCTTAAACAATGACTTCTGCTGAAGCTGCTAAAACAAGGAGAAGGAGTGTATTTCTCACCTTCTCTTCTCTTGTCCAGCTGTCTTAAACAAAAGAAAACTCCATCTAGGAGACTACTTCTTTGAAAAGCGCGCTGGCGCTTATTAATATAAGAAACCTCCTCAGCTTTATATTGAGATCGGAATGGTTCTATTAGTCAAACGATTATCAGGAAAAGTCAACAGATCCACGTGGTACCACAACGGAATTTTTCAGGTCTAAGTTAGTACTCGCCAGATACTTTATTTCACTTCACTTCCAAACAAACGCTTCCATGTTCCTATGTAAGACCTTACAATGTCCGACAAGTGAAACGCTTGAGATGATCTTCTTCTGCCGCAGTTGTCGCATTTCCAATGATGATTATGAATTTGTATACCTATGTGTGATTGGAAAACTTTCCTCCGAGACTTCTTCGGGTTTCTCAACCCAACTCAGCTATGACGACGAGATTAATTCCTCCAATGCCTGAAGGCGATATGCAAGCCGAGAAGCACTCTCTCGATTGTAATGATGACCGCATATTGCGCTTGGATTGCAACTCTTTGCGGGCTTGAGTGGCATTTATGAAGGAATCAGTGATCGCTCGTCAGAAGTACACACGCTACCATATGGCACAGACACACACACCGACTGGCCTCTTGATGCATTCGATAATAATTCATTGGAATCGCTAAGAAGTGCAACTTGGCCTTTGCAGGATATATGTATCTGCAGACAATATTGAATGAGTGGCAGGCGCATGCAGATGCAGTCACATGCCACATGCTCAGTGACTTTGGTGACATGGAAAAACGGATTAATTAACAAAGTGAAATTGTTTTATGTTTTGCTGCTGCAACGGGCGACACAATGGCATGTGGCAAATGGCAATGCCGGAGGTAGGCAGTGCGCGCGCACCCGCAGTAGACAAATCATGGCGAGCGATCACCATATTGGATGGGGGAATTTATTTTATTATTAGCAGCACTTTAGAAAGGTGTCCGCACAGATTGATGTCAGATTTTGAAAAAAGAAAGGTGCGCAGAAGCGGATACTGTGATCATATTCGGAAGATTGGGAGGCGATTGAATTTGGGAATATGGCAATTAAAAAAATTAAAAGGGGAACAAAACGAGCGACAAGGAATTGCAAATTTAGTCAAATATGCATTTCTTCGTATTGTTAGGAATAATGGACCGCCAGCAACAATACCAAAAGAAGAGGCCAACTTATTCCCTAGAATTTTGTTTGGCTGCACCTTGAGGTGAGGAAACTTCAAAGGATACCAATGGAATGCTAGAGTACGGATTATTTCATTTTTACACTGAACATGAATACGAGAACGAAGTTTGCGAGAAAAGGTTGTTACTTCGTTGCTCATGGTAGCAATTCCTAGATCTCTATCATCTATCACTAAGTCTGATTGCGAACTCGTGCTTTTTTAACGTGTGGCATCCACGTAAGTTTTGCGTGAAGTGTCATTCTTAGATACTTTGCCTCGCAAATACCATACACAAGTATTTGTCCGGAGTAAATGAAAACTGGTATGTTGTTTACCTTTTTGTACGTGATTGGCCTGCGTCGACTTGGTCTACTTAAGGGTGATTCGCCAGGTCTTTGTCCACTCGTGTACTTTGTTAAGAGTCCGTTGGAGTTTTTCCGTTGATGATTCGACTGACTCATCCATTGCGAGGATAGCCGAATCGTCTGCGAACGTTGCTACGATGGTCTCTTCATCTTGTGGAGTTGTGGTATATCGCTTGTGTAGTACAGGAGTAGTATTGGACCAAGAACGATTCCTTGTGGAACACCTGGATTTCTTTGAACACTGAGTATTCAGTCTCTCATGTCTAACATGAAAGAGTCGGTTTTCAAGGTAGGATTCCAGTATTTTGTATATTTTTTTCGGTTGGTTTGTCCTTAGACCTTGCCGAAAGCTTGCGATATGTCGAGAAAAGCGCTAGATCGAATCTTTTTCCATTCTAGAGCTTTTTCGATTTCATTCGTTATCCTAACTAATCGATTGTGGAATGTTAGATTTGGAAGCCGAATGATGATCTGGGATTAAGCGTCTTTCTTCAATTATTGGTTGTAGGGAGGCCGCGGGATTGTTGCAATCTCTTGCGCCCTTTCCTCTTTTTTTCGTATATGGTCTTCGATTTCAGGCTGGTATTTGACGTTATTGTTGCTGTCTTCCGGAAGGGAGTTTTTTTCCACTCTGCACTCTGAGTAGCTTCCACGAGATTATCGAATTCGTCTTCTATTTCGAGCGGTGTCTTCAGTGGCACATTTAAAGCAACATTTTCTTTGCAGTCTTTTCGAAAACGTCCCAGTTGGGTTTGTTATTAGTTAATCTAGGAGGTCGTTCTTTTTTTGCTAGACTTCCATCCATTTTCAGAGTGACTCCCGAGTGGTTTGAGCATAGATCATAGCATTCTTCAACTTCCGTCTGATTTTTAGACTCGGGCAGAGATTTAATTTTTGTTAGTTGGCCAATACGTCGGCATTTCCGTCGAAAAAAGTCCACCCCGCGCTTCATACTGGCTTTGTACAGTAGGCCTCATTTCGTTGAATTGCATCTTGAACCCCAGAAAGTGTGTTTCGCATTAAAGTCCCCACCGATGATAAAATTAGACGCCAGGTATTCAAAGAGGCGATCGAGGTCGTTGTTTACCAGACTGAACTTATTTGCATAGCAGGACTGATTTTATTATTGGCGACCATGCTAAACGAAAAAAGGGCAGCGACGTTCATATCTTCACCTGGAAGAAGTGATAAAATTAAACATGAGAGGTGCAGCCAAAAAACTAGTGGTAGCCCTTTTCTTCTACAAAGCAGGCAAGAAATACGATGGGATGGGCTTGGCAAAAATAGTATGAAAAACTGTGACATCTACTATGAACCGTGTTATACTGAGCAAAAACAGCGACTATCCGGATGTGGATTTTTTTTAATAATCAGACTTAGACAGGAAGTCTTATGTTTCCAAGATATTAGCGAACGCATTGTAACAATCCGCATCAAGGCCAAATTTGCCCACATAAGCCTTATATGCGCTCATGCTTCGACGGAGGAAAAAGATGATATAACTAAGGATTGCTTCTACGAGCTCCTCGACATAACCTTTGAGCGACTACCAAAGTACGGGTAGGAAGAGAAGACATCTTTAGCAGTACTGTCGGAAAATGTCGCCTACATGACAACACGTCTGGTAACGGACTTAGGCTAATTGACTTCGCTACGGAACGAAATGCCACTATAGCTAGCACACGGTTTCCTCACCTCGATATCCATAAGGGGACATGGCGGTCTCCCGACAAACGAACAGTCAACCAAATTGATCACATTGCGATAGACAAGAGGCACGCATCCAGTATTTTGGATGTCCGAATATTCCGAGGGGCTAACATCGACTCGGACCACTACCTTGTTACAGCCAAGGTAAGGATGCGGATATCCACCACGCCACAACAAACCAGAAATACTGTGAAAAAATTTAATTTAAATAAAATGAAGGAAAGAACATCGGCTTTTCAGAAAGAAGAAAAAAGATCAAGAAAAACGCGCGATCGAGGATATAGAGAGGTGCCACTCCAGGAACGATGTTCTCAAGTTTTACCAAAGCGTAAAACGTCAAAGCCAAGGATACAAGTCTCGAATAGAATCCTGTCGAGATGAACAAGGAAATATCGAAGTTGAGACACAGTCGATGCTGAGGATATGGAAGAACCACTTCTGAAGACTGTTAAACGGCGATGACGAACAACATTCCGCTGTCAGGCAGAACGAACCTTTTAATATTGGCAACGGCAGCGAAAATTGCCAACCACTTGACCTAAGTGAAGTGAGGATAGCAATATCTAAACTCAAGCATAAGGCCGCCGGAAATGACGGCCTTCCCGCTGAGCTTTATAAAGCTGGCTGAGATAACTTGGTAAGCAACATCCACCAACTCATAAGCCAAATCTGGTCGGATGAAAGCATGCCTGAAGAATGGAACCTCAGCATCGTTTGCCCGATCCACAAAAAAGGAGACCCTCTGAACTGCGCCAACAACAGAAGCATAAGTCTCCTCAACATCGAATGCAAGTTCCTATCTGCCGTAATATGTGAACGCCTGAAACCGTTTACCAACAACCTGATTGGCCCTTATCAGTGTGGTTTTAGGCCAGGAAAGTCCACAACCGATCAAATTTTCACACTTCGGCAGATCCTGGAAAAACCCAAGAAGTCCAAATCGATACCCACCAACTATTGATCGATTTCAAAGCCGCATACGACAGCATTTATAGAGGCGAACTATACAGAGCCATGTCTAGTTTTGGTATACCGCCCAAACTCGTCCGTTTGTGTAGGATGACGATGGAGAATTCTCGCTGCACCATCAGGGTCGGAAACGACCTCACCGGCACATTCGATACCAAAAAATGATTTATGCAAGGCGATGCACTGTCATGTGACTCTTCAATTTGATGCTTGAGAGGATTGTGCAATACTCCCGAGCCAACACCAGAGGCACACTTTTCCAAAAATCGGTGCAACTACTAGCATACGCCGACGATATTGATATCATTGGTAGGACTCAACGTGATGTCATAGCCACGTTTGCTAGTATAGAGAAGGAAGCGGCGAAAATGGGTTTAGCAGTAAATGAGGGTAAGACTAAGTATATGCTGTCAACACGAAAGGACACACAACATCGACAAATTGGACAGAACGTCACCATTGACAGATATAGCTTTGAGGTAGTACGGGACTTTGTCTACCTCGGCTCCGCTATTAACTCTGACAACAACATCACGTCAGAAATCAAACGAAGAATTACTCTTGCCTATCGCTGGTTCTTCGGGCTAAGAAGGCAATTTAGTAGTAAAGCCCTCACTCGAACTACTAAGGAGATCCTATATAAGACCCTGATCATCCCAGTCCTGCTCTACGGCGCTGAAGCATGGACCGTATCAAAAGCGGATGAAGAAATCCTTGGTAGATTCGAGAGGAAAATTCTTCGAAAAATCTTCGGTCCCGTTTGCGTTGACGGGCTATGGAGACGAAGATTCAACCAAGAACTATACGAGCTGTACAGCGACATGCCCCTGGTCAAAAAAACTCCGCATTGGACGTTTAAGATGGCTAGAACATGTAGAACGAATGGACACCAATACTCCGGCTCGCAGAGTCTTCGATTCCCAGCCAGACGTCGGTCGCAGTACAGGTAGGCCTCGCCTTAAGTGGCGCGCACAAGTAGAAACCGACCTCAACCAACTTTGAGTGCCACTGGAGGCAGTTAGCTAAGGACCGGGCTAATTGGAGAGGCATGTTGGTTGAGGCCCAGGTTCATCCCGGACTGTAGCGCCACTTAAGTAAATGCCAGAAGGTTATCTTCTTTGCTTTATTCCATTTCAATGTTCCATACCTCTAAAAAAAAACACCCTTTAGTTGAATGCTGCTAGATATGTTGCCCATCTAGCAACAGTTTACGTTCACTCCTGATTGTGAACTCCCTGTCAAATAAATAATCTGAGAACTTTTGTATTCCACGGTACAGTGCAAATGCATCTTTGTCGAGCACATTGTAATTTCGTTCTGCTGATGAATAACCCTTGATGCAAACGAAGTCGGGCGATCTTCTCTAGATGGCAATTTATGTCACAATTCTGCAGCAATCATCAGATGCATCACCCTTGAGCACGACATCCCATACTGACTGGTAATGCGCTAATACTCCCGCGCAATTATGTTCTTAATTTGCTCAAATGCTTGCTTGCACTTCTGGCTCCAAAGGAATGTCATGCCGGTTTTCAGCAGTTTTTAGATGCTTTAGATGCTTTTGGCGGTATCGTAGCCTTCCATTGTAAAAACAAAACATGATCAATAGTAGTCTTGTGGAGTCACAAAACAGGTCCAAAGTCAAAAAAAAAATATTTTGATCTAATGAGATGTTAACCCTACCATCGAGGCAATGGAAGTTGTTCCAGGTACCATGAACATATTAAGATCCTTACTAGTAAGTTCATATTCAATCCACAGCGCATCTGAGCAAAATGCAAACGGGCTAAAGCCGTGTTTAGTACTGCATACAACATAAACTCAATATAGCTGCAAGTCAATTCATAGAATCAGCAATTTAACACCTACTTCCAGTACCTCTAACACCTACTTCCACTACTTTATCTCTAGCTGATCATCATAAGAGCCCATGCTGCACGGTTTTTATGCTCAAATTCACGACCTCATACCGATCGCCACCTCTAACCCAAATGAGCGCATTCAAATTGCTTCAATCGATTGAGCACATTTCGAGGTCATCTGAGGATTTGATGTGTGACCCAAAAAAACCTCCACCTAGATGTATTGTCCATTTGTGCAGCCTGACAAGGCACAGCTCATGCATCACTATGAACCACAAGTTCAGCTGCTGCCAATCCGAACAAATTCCTCAAATTGAACAATTGTTCCACCATCTGCATGCCTACATGAAAAGTCGGCTATCATGTTCCAGACTCTTACCGAATGCGGTTACTGCGCACCCATCCTCCCGCGCACTTCGGTGAAACTTTTCAATGCGCCCAAGCCCATGCGCACAATGCACATCTCGGAAAAAAAGGAACTTATATGCTACATAACGAGCAAGTTCAAGTCTAATAAGCCAACTTGTTTCTTATGTCGGCCGCCACATCCGCCTCCGCCAATAATCATCGACAAAATGATCTATCGACGTCAATTTCCATATGAACAAATAATTCTCATTCTCACTCCTAGACGGACAGAGAGGGAGAGAGAAGGAAAATAGAGATTCTTATCGCCCACGCTGCGCTGCGCAGCCTCATACGTATGAGCCCCACAAATCATCCGCAAGACTTGATATACTCTAACCCAACTCCAGGTCCAACTAATTCTTGACAGCATCCGCTATAGGGAAATGAATTCCACGTCGATGCATTACGTGTATGATTGCGCGCTACATTGAGCGCACAACCCGTGGCACTTGTTCCAATGGACCCGAGGGCATCCATCTCCACTTGGAGCGCTGCGCGATTGGAAACACCTCCCAAAGAGAGAACGCCGTAAAAAAACCCCAAAACACCTTTTCCAATTTTGGAAGCTTGACTTGTCACGAAATTCAAGTGAGCGCGGCGGGATGGCGGCGGTTGAATTCGACAAACAAATTGGTCCGCAGTCAAAAAATGACAAGAATTTCGTGACTTTGTCACCTTTCCGCCGAAGATAGGTTCCAGATGGTGGCTGGTGGTGGTGCGCTCGGTGCAATTGAATGTGAAACTGGTGTCATGACGCGTCAAAGTCATGAGTACTGGTGCTGGCGGCTTCGTGTAAATATACATATTTGGTCGCACAGAAGGCTAGGCCACGCTAATTATATTGAGGACAGGAGTTGGAGGTTTGTGTTTTCATAAACTACCATTAAAGCGAAGCACTGCCACTCACAAAAAAAGGAATTATGTCAATGGAAGTTGGAGGTATATCTGCGATCGGTGATGGAGAGCTGTGACGCTGTGTGGCGTCGTGCTATGCGTTTTGTGTGGCTCATTCAATCGATGCGATGGTAATCAATCAAAGCGAGGAATTGGGAATTGGAATTGTCACAGGTGCGCTCGATTCGATTTGGAGACGGTATATGGGCGGTGAACTTTCATAAATCGAGTAATGCACGAGCGTCAAACGAAAGTCTGGAGGATTGGGTAAGATTTTTTTGTTTTTTTGGATTTCGTGCTCCGTTTGGAAGAGTTGCCGAATTGACATCACGAAGCATTTAATCGATTGGGGACTTGGTTTCGAGAAAGCCGTTTTTTTATTATTATATCACCATGCGAACTGCATCGCTATGTTACTACAGATAGTATGGAGGTCTCCAGAAGACAGAAGGCTATTGCAAAAGCAAAAACTAGGAACGACGGTCTTACTAGGAAAACGTCCACCTCCGTTGATGCCCTGGATTCACTTTCCAAAGTATTTTTAGAAAACTATTTAGCCACACAAAACGGCACTCCCTAAGCCAGGACTCTCGGCAACTATGCAAAGATATTCACTAACCACTGTTATAACACTATCAGATCTGTGTCGTAGCGAGCTTAATAAAAGCAGCATCTACGAGCAGAGATTTGCCACAGCATATAATATGCATCCACAGGCTCATCATTTAGTGCATTTGTTAGTGGGACATAACAGAACATAGAAGTTATTAAGTTTTACAACACTAACAAAATCAGTAAACGATGAAATTACAATTTAGCTATTTAACAATTTACATACACTAATTACGACTCTAGCATACAATTTCGCAGAGTATTTTTTAAACTACTTTTACTAACATGTAGTTCAACTACATCGTTATTTTTATTGTATACACTTCTCATACGACTAATGGCCTCATGCATACCATAGTTCTGTTTATGATTAGGTATATGTAATATATTTAATCTACGCAGGTTGTAGGAACCTCCCCGGGTATTAAAACCAATTGCACTTAAAAGATCAGGAGCATCAATTTGTCCTGATAATAATTGGTGTAAGAAAACCATGTCATTGTTAAGTCTACGTTGAGACAAAGGTAATAGTTGCAGCAGTTTAATTCGACACCTATACGGAGGCAAATTGTGCAGATCATCCCATGGAAGTCCTCTCAAAGCAAATCTTATGAATTTACGTTGGACTTATTCAATTCTATTCGAATGAACTACATAGAAGGGTGTCCAAACTTGTGAGGCATACTCCAAGTGAGGGCGAACTAGGCAATTATAGAGTGAAAGAGTGACATATGGGTCAGTAAACTCTTTTGACCACCTTTTTATAAATCCTAACATAGAGTTGGATTTATTGACGATAACGTTAATGTGTTTATTGAACTCCATTTTGGGATCAAAATAAACACCAAGATCTTTAAAGCTGTCTACACGACAGAGAGTGTGTCCAGATAGAGTATATTTAAAATTACATGGAGCGCGTTTTCGTGAAAATGACATATGCTGGCACTTTGTAGGGTTCAGATTCAAACCGTTTTTAAGACACCATATGGTAAAACTATTTAAATCGGCTTGTAGTGAAAGCGAATCGTTTAAATCTCCTACACATTTGAAAATTTTCATATCATCAGCATAAATCAATATTTTGCTATCTCGAATACAGGCTTTTACATCGTTAATTGCAAGTATAAATAAAATCGGTCCCAAATGACTTCCTTGAGGTACTCCAGATTGAGCAACAAAAGGGTTGGACTTGGAACCTCTAAATTTTACTTGGTATGTTCTCAATGAGAGATATGATTTAATCCAATTTATGAAACCAGGAGGAAATCCATACGCCTTAAGTTTAAAAATTATGGTGTGATGTGATAACTGGTCAAATGCTTTGGAGAAGTCAGTGTATATACAATCTACTTCTTTTTTATTTTCCAAACTATTGGAACAATTATGCATAAAAGTTAATAGATTTGTTACAGTGGATCGATGTTTAACAAAGCCATGCTGTTCTTCACAGATAATGTTTCGACACAAGAATACCAATTTATCACAAATAATATGTTCAAATAACTTAGGAATGCAAGATAGTTTAGAGATAGGTCTATAATTAGAGATATATCCTCGCTCGCCTTTTTTAAAAACAGGTGTTATAAATGCACTTTTCCATTGGGTTGGGAATACTCCTGTGGCAAGGGAGCTTTCAAACATATACTTAAGGTATGGCAAAAGAGCATCTTTGTACCTATTGCTTTACGACTATTGGTGGGATTCCATCGGGCCCTGCAGAATAATCATTGTTTAATGAAGAGATATATTTAAGTAGTGTCTCATCGTCAAATGTAACATTGCTGAAACTAACTTGAGGATAGTCATTGAGATAGCTGAAATAATCCTCGTCTAAGACTGGAGGGGTATCAATAAATGATTTACTGAAGCTCTCTGCGAATAAGTTTGACACAATTAGAGAGCTCGATGTTTTTGAATTATTGGAAGAGAAGTTGGCTGGGTACCCATCCGTTTTTCTCTTCGAATTGACAAATCCCCAAAAGCGTTTTGGGTCACTTTTAAGAGCGTTCTCCATATTGACTATATAGCCATTATATAAACTACTAGACATCGCAGAGAATTCATTAAAGTAATTCAAGTACTTATCATAGTCGTATTGATTTTGGCTTTTAACAAAATTATTCCAGGCCCGGTTTCGTCTGTTTCGAAGAGATTTAAGCTCTTTCGTGTACCATGGGTGCTGGACTCGAACATTTTTAGAATGCCTGACTGGGATAGTTTTATCCATGCAATCTTTTATTATAAAATAGAAATTTTTAACAGCTTCTTCTAAATTGGAGAAGCCGTCAATCTTCATATTAGAAATAATAATTTCTTCAGATAGCCTTTGAAAGTTTGCTTTCCGAAAGTCAAAAGAGTACGAACGATCGTACGAGTCAGCGTTTTCGTACAGATGTCCGCCTATGTCAATGAAAATATCTAGTGGAGGATGATTTTTATCTATGTTAGTAATGCTGGTACTAGATTCTAATACTGCAGTACTAACAGAGTCAGAAAAAAAAACTAAATCGAGAATTCGATTATTATGATTTTTTATACAGCTAATTTGCTGTAAGTCAAATGATAAAATGTTATCAAGTAATAATAGCTCTTGCTGTGCAGAAACTTCTGATGGTATAAAATGAGGTTCTCCCTCTGAAGGCACCCATTCAATGTGTGGTAAGTTGAAATCGCCCAGTAACAAAATAGTACTGTCACAACAAGATAAGTCAAAGATGTATTCTAAAGCCTTCGATAGCTCGGAATACAGAATGGATAGACGATATGAAGGAATGTACGCATTTGCAACATAGAGATATTTATTTCCAATTGTTATCTTAACACAGATTATTTCAATGTTAAGAGGGAATGGAAATTCTATTTTCTCAGAGGTAAGATGACTGCGGACAGCAGTAAGAACACATCCACCAAGCGCTTTTAGGTCATTTATATGGCGGTCACTCCTATATACTGAGAACTCATGATTAAAGAGTTCCGAGTCAAGTATACTGGCGTTAAGCCACGTTTCTGTCAAGGAGAATATATCATGAGAAAAGGCTTGGGAATTAAGAAAAAATGTTTTGGTTTTTGTTCGGAGCCCTCTTACATTTTGGTAGTAGAGGGACAGTCGGTAGAGTTTTTTGCTAAGTTAACTCCGCGTTTAGCTCTACGTGGCCTAAACTCATTGACAATAGTGTTTAAAGGCCATGAGTCAGTGTCGCATACTTTATCACTGTCGTCTTGTTGTCTAAATTCGTTAGCGCAAGCTATTACTTACGTACATCAGTGGCACTACAGTCCGGGATGAACCTGGGCCTATACCAACATGGCTCTCCAACCAGTCCTTAGCTAACTGCCTCCAGTTGCGCACTCCAAGTTGGTTGAGGTCGGTTTCTAGTTACTTGTGCGCGCCACTTAAGGCGAGGTCTTCCTCTACTGCGTCCGACGTCTGGCTGGGAATCGAAGACTCTGCGAGCCGGACTATTGGTGTTCATTTGTTCTACATGTCCTAGCCATCTTAAACGTCCAATGCGTATGCGTATATTGGTCGAATCTTCGTCTCCATAGCCCGTCAACGCAAACGGGACCGAAGATTTTTCGAAGAATTTTTCTCTCGAATCGAGCAAGGATTTCTTCATCCGCGTTTGATACGGTCCATGCTTCAGCGCCGTAGAGCAGGACTCGGATAATCAGGGTCTTATATAGGATCTCCTTAGTAGTTCGAGTGAGGGCTTTACTACTAAATTGCCTTCTTAGCCCGAAGAAACAGCGGTTGGCAAGAGAAATTCTTCGTTTGATTTCTGACGAGATGTTGTTGTCATAGCGTTGCCGAGGTAGACAAAGTCCCGTACTTCCTCAAAGTTATATCTGTCAATGGTGACGTTCTGTCCAATTCGTCGATGTTGTGTGTCCTTTCGTGTTGACAGCATATACTTAGTCTTACCCTCACTTACTGCTAAACCCATTTTTGAAGCTTCCTGCTCTGTACTAGCAAACGTGGCTATGACATCACGTTGAGTCCTTCCAATGATGTCAATATCGTCGACGTATGTTAGTAGTTGCACCGATTTTGGGAAAATTATGCCTCTGGTGTTGGCTCGGGAGTTTTGCACAATCCTTTCAAGAATCGAATTGAAGAAGTCACATGACAGCGCATCGCCTTGCCTAAATCCTTTTTTGGTATCGAATGTGTCGGCGAGGTCGTTTCCGACCCTGATGGTGCAGCGAGAATTCTCCATCGCCATCCTACACAAACGGACGAGTTTGGGCGGTATACCAAAACTAGACATGGCGCTGTGTAGTTTGTCTCTATAAATGCTATCGTATGCAGCTTTTAATTCGATGAGTAGATAGTGGGTATCGATTTGGACTTCTTGGGTTTTTTTCCCAGGCTCTGTGAAGTGAAAAGATTTGATCAGTTGTGAACTTTTCTGGCCACACTGAAAAGGGCTGATCAGGTTGTTTTTAAAGGGTTTAAGGCGGTCACATAGGTATGGGTTCTTGCATATCCTCACCATCAACTGTGTCTTAACTGCGATATTTCCTTCTTCAACTCGAGAGGATTCCACTTCAATCTTGTACCTCTGACTTGTACTTTTTACACTTTTATAAAACTTGTGAATATCATTCCTCGATCACTCGCTTTTCTTGCTCTTGTTTCTTCTTTCTTTGCCTATAGAGCTCAATTGCAGGTTAGCAGGTTAGCCTTGTAGGCATCGTTCTTGGCTGCGAGCATCTGTCGGCATTGTTCATAAAACCAGAGGTATTTCGCTGGTGGATGCGACATGTCTAGCACATCAGTTGTGGCTGGTCTAATGGCTTGTTGATATCGTTGCCGTTGCTTTTCCACATGCGATGCTAGTGGTATGGTGTGAATCGACAGGTTAAGGGTTACGCGTTGCGCGAAGGCCTTGGCGGTCTCTTTCCACATTAAATTTTTTTACAGAATTTCTGGTTTGTTGTGGCTTGGTGGATATCCGAATCCTTACCTTGGCTGCAACAAGGTAGTAGTCCGAGTCGATGTTAGCTCCTCGGAATGTTCGGAAATCCAAAATACTGGATGCGTGCCTCTTTTCAATCGCAATGTGATAAATTTGATTGACCGTTCTTTGATCTGGATACCGTCATATCCCTTATCAATATCGAGGTGAGGAAACCGTGTGCTGGCAATTGCGGCATTTGGTTCCCCAGCGAAGTCAATGAGACTAAGTCTGTTGCCAGACGTGTTGCCATGTAGGTGGTGTTTTCCGACAATACTGCTGAAGATGTCTTCTATTTTCACATCTTGGAAGTACCTCACAAGTTGTGTCTAGGAGCTCGTTGAAATTGTTTTTCGCAAAATCATTATTTTCTTACATGGGAACGTGAGCGCATATAAATCTTATATTGCCGAATTTTGTCATGGTGCGGACTTTTACAATGCGTTCGCTAATGTCTTGTAACCTTAATGCTTCTTGCCTTAGTCATGCACTTACAAAAATTCCACATCCGAATAGTCGCTGTTTTTGCTCACTACAACACGGTTCGTAGAAGATTTCACAGCTTTGCATCCTCTTTTTGCCCATCCCATCGTATTTCCTGGATGGCAGTAATATCTGCTTTGTACCAGCTTAAGGCTTCCGTTAGTTGTTGGCCTGCAGCTCTCCTGTGTAATGTTCTCACATTCCAGATGCAGATACGAACGTCGCTGTCCATTTTACGTTTAGAATGGCCGTCAACAACAAAATCAATCCATTTCGATGCTCTTGGTGGCTTCGTAACATAAAAGTTTTTTTCCATTGGTGGGCTGTCAACCCAACGCACAACCCCCAGTCTGGAGGGCCAGTTCCAATTTATTTGATACCCTTAAGATACCGGCCATCAGTAACCACTACGGGATTGAGCGCTGCCGACTGCCGTTGTCCTTTCAGTTCATCCGCTCTTCAAGGGTCATGACTTACCCTTAAGATTCCTAACTAACATGTTATCCAAATACATATATAAGGGGTGGTTAAATGTTAAGGGATGATGTTGAATGTGAACCACACCTAAACGTCAAATGTTTTTTTTCTGCATTTCATTTGACATTTCTCAATTTCAGACTAACTCAATCTGAACCATGGAAAGATACACAAGCAACGCGTTAAAGTTATTCAGCCTTATTATGAAAATGGGCGTTTAAATCAAGGGCATATCGTGCCCTTTGTGATTTTTTCGTTCAATTTAATCGTCCAAATGTGCGTACAATCGGAAAAATCGTGCAAAAATTTGAGCAAACCGGGTCTGTAGGAGATGTAAAAACACCAGTGCTTGCTCTTTCAGCTCGTACTGCAGAAAATATTGCTACTGTTCGCGATAGTGTGGCTAAAGAGCCGTCCACCTCAACTCGTCGTAGTGCACAAGACATGCACCTCTCACGCGTTGATGAACATTATGCATAAAGACTTGCATTTACACACATACATGCATACCTAAGAAACAAAGGAAGGCATGAGTAATTCTTCGTTTTATTTCTGACGAGATGTTGCTGTCAGAGTTAATAGCGGAGGCGAGGTAGACAAAGCCCGTACTACCTCAAAGTTATATCTGTCAATGGTGACGTTCTGTCCAATTCGTCGATGTTGTGTTTCCTTTCGTGTTGACAGCATATACTTAGTCTTACCCTCATTTACTGCTAAACACATTTTTGCCGCTTTCTTCTCTATACTAGCAAACGTGGCTATGACATCACGTTGATTCCTACCAATGATGTCAATATCGTCGGCGTATGCTAGTAGTTGAACCGATTTTTGGAAAATTGTGCCTCTGGTGTTGGCTTTGGAGTTTTGCACAATCCTCTCAAGAATCAGATTAAAGAAGTCACATGACAGCGCATCGCCTTGCCAAAATCCTTTTTTGGTATCGAATGTGTCGGTGAGGTCGTTTCCGACCCTGATGGTGCAGCGAGAATTCTCCATCGTCATACTACACAAACGGACGAGTTAGGGCGATATACCAAAGCTAGACATGGCTCTGTATAGTTCTTCTCTATAAATGCTGTCGTATGCGGCTTTGAAATCGATAAATAGGTGGTGGGTATCGATTTGGACTTCCTGGGTTTTTTTCCAGGATCTGCCGAAGTGTGAAAATTTGATCGATTGTGGACTTCCCTGGCCTAAAACCACACTGATATGGTCCGATCAAGTTGTTGGTAAACGGCTTCAGGCGTTCACATATTACGGTAGATAGGATCTTGTAGGCGATGTTGAGCAGACTTATGCCTCTGTAGTTGGCGCAGTTCAGAAGGTCTCCTTTTTTAAGGATCAGGCAAACGATGCTGAGGTTCCATTCTTCAGGCATACTTTCATCCGACCAGATTTGGCTTCTGAGTTGGTGGATGTTAGTTACAAAGTCATCTCCGCCAGCTCACCAGGAAGGCCGTCATTCCCGGCGGCCTTATTAAGCTTGAGTTTATATATTGCTATCCTCACTTCACTTAGGTCGGGTGGTTGGCAGTTTTTGCTGCTGTTGCCAATATTAAATGGTTCGTTCTGCTTGACAGCGGAATGTTGTTCGTCATCGCCGTTTAACAGAATGCAGAAGTGGTTCTTCCATATCCTCAGCACCGATATTGCAGTCTTTCGACTGCACAGTATTTCTGTTTTTTTTTTGTGACGTGGTGGATATCCGCATCCTTACCTTGGCTACAACTCGGAATGTTCGGTAGTCGCTCATAGGTTTCGTCAAGGAGCTCGTAGAAGCATTCCTTAATTGTAGCATCTTTTTCCTCCGTCGGGGCGTGAGTGCATATAAGGCTTATGTTGGCGAATTTGGCCTTGATGCGGATTGTTACAATGCGTTCGCTAATGTCTTGGAAACATAATACCTCTTGCCTAAGTCTGGCACTTAAAACAAATCCGCATCCGAATAGTCGCTGTTTCTGCTCGTGTTATACATGGTCCATAGTAGATGTCACGGTTTAGCAAGTCAAATCCGGTTGGGTGAGACCAGTATCCTTTGATGTAAAATAGGCACAATTGATGTGCAAAAAAGGTTACAAAGACTGGGCATCGCCAAGTTTGTGTCAATCATCAGAGTTTGCTTTCGTTTTACAACATCCAATCATTTGAATCCTTAGATACAATATATAGTTTCTATTCCATCAGTAAAGGATCTAGCTGGTGCATCGGACAAATTAAATTTGTCGTGGTTATTGACAGATCGCTAAGGTAAATCCTTAATAACGTGGAGATGTTGTTCAACTATCGGGCTTAACTGGAGAGGCATTTTGGCTAAAGGCCTCTGTTCGCCTCTGGCAAGGTTAAGTAAGCATATAGAACCCTAATTAAATTTTGTTTTAATAATTATCAAACATTTATGTTATAAGGGTTAGCTATCTCGAAATTAAATTTTTTCCAGGTAATTTGGACGAAAACTCAAGGATATTGTCAATACAGTGAAAATTATAAAATACTTTTATTGTTATGACTTGAGCATCATTAATTGTACTTATTGACACTTTCGATTTACCTTATTGCATTTAAGTATTGGGTTGCTCTTAAATTGTCAAAAAAATCCAAAGACCTTATATAAAATTTGTAAAAACCCACTCAAAGCAAACTTTTTTTTGAGTGATGAATACACACCCGCACTACCTAATCTAATCAGTTTCTTCCCAAATTTTCCCCCAAAAAAGTGTAAATAGATGTCAAACATGGTTTAAAACAAAACCACATTAATTCTCCACTTTAAAACATCTCACAGTTAATGGTCCATCAACACCAAACGTAGTTCTCGTCATCAATTAATCTCATGCACCCATTAACACCTTCCGGGTTGCGAACACCGAATTCCATCAAGGAACAGATCAATTTAACTCTCACTCATCTCTCCAAAAACAAAACCCAAAACGGATTTCACCTGAACACGAGTGTTTCCCTTGGAGCACTTTGAAGATCCCAAAAAGTCCGCTCATGAAAAATTGGTCAACTTTCCCCCTCTACAGTTGTGTGCCCTTAAAATCACAAGCACAACCGAAATTGATTACTTACATCGCGCCGCACCGAAACTCATTTAGGACCTGATACTCCCCATTATTAATAACACCACACACCATGAGTTACTCCTCCCCCGGCCCGGCAGCTCGGCACATACAAACGCGCATCCTCCTGCTCCCCAGATAGACCTCCGCCGCGCCGCACTGCCATGTCGATTAATCAATCATTAATGCTCCACCATTTAAGTGTCTTTAAACACCAAACAGCGATTAATCTCTCTCACTGCGCAGCACCACTCTGCGTCGCGTCATCATCATCAGCAGCCGGCTAGTCTTAAATGCGAACCTCATCGTCGTCTTCGTCGTCGTCGTGGTCGTCATCATCATCGTCGTTGTCGTTGGCATTATGAGCCAATGCGCACCCAACCAGGAATCGTTAGATTCCACTATCCGGTACCACAGTCTTTGGGGGCCGTGGCCGCGCCACCACAATAAACGAGGATACCTATCAAATAGCAGAGCAGAAGCAGCAGGAATCGGCCGATAACTGTCCGTGGACATCGTACAGCGCATTAGCCAACCGGCAGGTATCTTTCATCGCGGTCCAGCGGACACAAATGGGCGCAGAAGTCCGAAAGATGATGGAATTTAAGTCGACCGAAAATACAAAAACCGAACCTCAATAGATGGATGAGTGGCACAGCGACAGAGCTAGAGCGAAACGGGATACGGAAACAGGATCACTGGAGGAGGCCGATCTGACTACGACCATGCGTGGCACGAAGTGAAACCACTTTGCTCTCATTATGTTCACCGGTATAAGCCGCATAATGGAATGACACTAAGCTCATAACTTACATCCGAATGATTTGAAGCTATTTCTGGAGCAGCACAACCAACCGAGCCTAGCCGCTTAGCCACCCATCTCTCGGTCTCGGTCTATTCTGCATCACGGGCAAGGAGGAAGCAACTTGGTGGCTCTTGATGACGGTGACTTGTCGCGCGATCATCGTTTCCATTCAATTGGAAAGAGACTCTGCAGCAGGGAGTGTGGCAGGTTACGAGGATGTACATTCCATATGGAAGGGGAGGAGGGGACTTGCGGAAATGTGTATGTGGGAAGCCCACTTGGGTGGAAAGTGGCTGTGTCGGTGCTGTGCTCTAAGTCAGCGATTTGAAATGGCATTTCGATCCACAGATGGACAAGTTGGGGTCATTTATGGTTCGGCTCGTAAATTCGCCCGAGAAAGACAGTTACGCCGATTTGCGTCATGTCCGCTTGCGAGGATCAATTCCGAAAGTGAGGAAGATCGCAATTCCTTTTTCGGCTATCGAGATACATCGATTAGAATCAATTTTTATAAGTGCTATCAATCATTTTAGAAATTTTCTAGATGAGGAATTATGGGTGCTCTGAAGCTCTGAATGAGAGGTTCATCGGCTATTGGATATGAGAGAAAGGAAGTTTTGAATTCCATTAGATGGGATAGGAACGTTTTATGACATTCGAAAGGAAAATGTAGCCATGAAAATCGCGACCTGGTTTAGTTGGCAAATGAAGACATTGTGACTGAAATATGACGGAATTGTTGTCACATTTAGATCGTGAGATAAAATTGAAGGGTAAGGCTAGGTTTCGATCTTGAGATCTGCTATTCTTGAAGTTCTTGTCTAAGTGAAGTTTTAAACTCACTCACTTGAGGAGTTTTGCTTCAAATTTTAAATTAGGTAGCGCGAAAAACTTATAAAAGTCGCACAAAGGTGACCAAAGGATAGTCAGGGAATGATTCAGTCAGGGAATTGGATTTCTACTACAGATCTGCAAAGGAATTGTTTTCATTTAAGGGGACGAAAATTAAATAACTTTCAGATGTACAGGGTGGCGCACCAATTGTGCTACAATAAGAAATTCAAATAACTTTTTTTTTAATCGATGTATTTCATTTATTTTTTTTTTATTGGTTAGAAAATTAAATTTTATTTTAAATAGTTAGTTGTTTTTAAAGATTATAGATCGTAAATGACCTCCACGCTCTCCCACGCATATGCGGCACCTGATCAAAAAATTATTCATTGCGGCCTGAAGAGTTGAAGTTGGGATCGCCTCAATTATTGTCGTTATGGACTGCTTTAATTCAGTTAAATTCCTGGGCTTCGTTTTATACACCTCTTGCTTGACATAACCCCATAAAAAGAAGTCTGGTGCAGTCAGGTCAAGTGACCTTGGGGGCCAGCGAAGAGTGGAGTTCCTAGAAATTAATTTGTTTGCGAATTTTTTGTTTAGCTCCGTCATAACTGGTCTGGCTATATGTGCAGTTGCTCCATCTTGCTGAAACCAAACGCTGTTGAATGGTATACGTCTTCGGCGCAGTTCTGGGTAAAAAAACTCCTTCAACATCTTTAAATAACGGTCCCCATTGACAGTAACGGTTGCACCGTTTTCTTCAAAGAAGTACGGCCCGACAATACACCTTGATGAAACTGCGCACCACACAGTGACTCGTTCTGGGTGCAGTTCCGTCTCATGGAGCATTTCTGGATTAGACTCTTTCCATATACGGCAATTTTGCTTGTTTACATTGCCGTTAAGATCAAAATGGGCCTCATCAGACATGAACAAACAATTGATCAATGTGTTGTCTTCTTCGTCCATTGATATCATTTTTTGGCAAAATTCCAGGCGAACAGGCAAATCCTGAGGGTTTAACTTGCTAGTAATTTGGACTTTGTACGGAAACAAGTTTAAATCGTCATGAAGTATCCGTTGTAATGACCGTCTACTAACTCCAATTTACCCCGATAAGTGTCGGGTCGAAACGCTCGGATTGGCCTGTATTACAGATGCTACTGCTGCGATTGTATCCTGAACCCGAAATTTGGCATCTCGATGGTACGGCCTTCGTGCGATGCTTCCAGATTCGGCAAACATGTTTACAAACCTCATAATGGTCCATCTACTCGGGGGATTACCGCCAAACTCCCGCCTCAATTCCCTTTGGACGGAAATGACGGACTGCAAAGCATGGTACCGTTGCACTATCCAAATTCTTTTCTCCGTATCCCAAGCATCCATTTTTATAAATCTAAATAGTAACCTACAAAATAAAAAAAAAATAAGCCGATTACTCACACAGAAAAAAAGTTATTACGTTTTATTTTTGTAGCACGATTCGTGCGCCACCCTGTATGTTGAGTCCTAAAATCGAAGGCGTCTTTCAGAGACAATTATTCAAAACTATGGCGAATAGTTCAGTACCCTATAGATCGTAGACTATAC
The DNA here is from genome assembly GCA_932526625.1 of Rhingia campestris. Classification (NCBI taxonomy): domain Eukaryota; kingdom Metazoa; phylum Arthropoda; class Insecta; order Diptera; family Syrphidae; genus Rhingia; species Rhingia campestris. Next base: position 172,427,423 of record OW052182.1, read on the forward strand.
GGTTGAATAAAGGTCATTACTCCTACAGATTATTGTCAATGGACATTTAACCAATGTCAAGAAGTTTGAAAGTCCGCCAGTGTGAATGAAATCTGATCAGAAATGCTAAATGTTCGAAGCCTCTGGCATGCATAAAAGTGAGCTGGACATGCTTTTTCCAGTTAGGTGACTGAAAAGATGGTGGCTACTACGACTCTCAGCCTTCACGTGGTGACCACGGTTGCCACTTTGGTCATTTGCGTCCAAATTTGGAAACTTTTTTTCATATGGTCGCTTGGTAATTTTTTTCTACACATGGTCGCTTTTTCTGAAGAAATTAAAAAAAAAAACACGAACTTTAATTTGTATGTTCTAGTAAAATCAAACATATGCGAAGGCTACAATTCGCTGTGCGGATCGTTTAATAACCTATCACATCCATCCTTAAAATTAATACCCCCAAAATGTGGGCTTTATGGCGATCTTACTTACTTACTTAAGTGGCGCTACAGTCCGGAATGAACCTGGGCCTCAACCAACATGCCTCTCCAATTACCCCGGTCCTTAGCTAACTGCCTCCAGTTGCGCACTCCAAGTTGGTTGAGGTCGGTTTCCACTTGTGCGCGCCACTTAAGGCGAGGTCTTCCTCTACTGCGTCCGACGTCTGGCTGGGAAACGAAGACTCTGCGAGCCGGAGTATTGGTGTCCATTCGTTCTACATGTCCTAGCCATCTTAAACGTCCAATGCGGAGTTTTTTGACCAGGGGCATGTCGCTGTACAGCTCGTATAGTTCTTGGTTGAATCTTGGTCTCCATAGCCCGTCAACGCAAACGGGACCGAAGATTTTTCGAAGAATTGTCCTCTCGAATCTACCAAGGATTTCTTCATCCGCTTTTGATACGGTCCATGCTTCAGCGCCGTAGAGCAGGACTGGGATGATCAGGGTCTTATATAGGATCTCCTTAGTAGTTCGAGTGAGGGCTTTACTACTAAATTGCCTTCTTAGCCCAAAAAAACAGCGGATGGCAAGAGTAATTCTTCGTTTAATTTCTGACGAGATGTTGTTGTCAGAGTTAATAGCGGAGCCGAGGTAGACAAAGTCCCGTACTACCTCAAAGTTATATCTGTCAATGGTGACGTTCTGTCCAATTCGTCGATGTTGTGTGTCCTTTCGTGTTGACAGCATATACTTAGTCTTACCCTCATTTACTGCTAAACCCATTTTCGCCGCTTCCTTCTCTATACTAGCAAACGTGGCTATGACATCACGTTGAGTACTACCAATGATGTCAATATCGTCAGCGTATGCTAGTAGTTGCACCGACTTTTGGAAAATTGTGCCTCTGGTGTTGGCTTTGGAGTTTTGCACAATTCTCTCAAGAATCAGATTAAAGAAGTCACATGACAGCGCATCGCCTTGCCAAAATCCTTTTTTGGTATCGAATGTGTCGGTGAGGTCGTTTCCGACCCTGATGGAGCAGCGAGAATTCTCCATCGTCATCCTACACAAACGGACGAGTTTGGGCGGTATACCAAAACTAGACATGGCTCTGTACAGTTCGTCTCTATAAATGCTGTCATATGCGGCTTTGAAATCGATGAATAGGTGGTGGGTATCGATTTGGACTTCTTGAGTTTTTTCCAGGATCTGCCGAAGTGTGAAAATTTGATCGGTTGTGGACTTTCCTGGCCTAAAACCACACTGATAAGGGCCAATCAGATTGTTAGTAAACGGTTTCAGGCGTTCACATATTACGGCAGATAGGATCTTGTAGGCGATGTTGAGGAGACTTATGCCTCTGTAGTTGGCGCAGTTCAGAGGGTCTCCTTTTTTGTGGATCGGGCAAACGATCAGAAATGCTAAATATTCAAAGCCTCTGGCGTGCCATTAAAGTGAGCTGAACATGCTTTTTTCAGTTAGGTGACTGAGAAGATGGTGGCTACTCCGACTCTCAGCCTTCACGTGGTGACCACGGTTGCCACTTTGGTCATTTGCGTCCAAATTTTCTCCACCTACGCTCAACATGTTCATAGAAAAAAGAGGACCAATCGCGGAAAAATTTCGGAAACCGAAGGGACAGGAAGAGATATTAGTTGACGTATAACTTTAATAAAGGGGAGTCGGATACACAGGAATACTCAGCTCCAAAAAAACACCTCCTTATGTGGCATGAAGCATTTCGTCTTCCCCCAATGGGAAAAAAAGTGATTATCAAGAACCACGATAAACTTTTGTTCTGCGTCAGCTTGGGCGGAGCATTCTACTAAAAATGTTCACCAAATTGATGAGTTGATCACATACCTAAATCTGCAGTTCATTGAACCGCTTGACAATAAGGTAAGGAATTGAAACTATCCCAAAAGTGGACTTGACCTAAATGGAGATCACTGGTGCCACAAATTTACGCTTTAAGGGTGAAGATTTAACAACGAATATTAAGAAAATTTGGGGCCCAACGATCTGGTGTAAACCTAGCATTGAAGGCTGTTAATCCTGAGACGTTTAAAGCGTAAAGAAATTAACGACCAACCTACAAGATTCTCAACTCAAATCCTTTTGTAAAGCAGTACAGAAAGACCATATGGAACGTGATAATTGGAAAATAACCGACTAAACTAAATGCATTAAGCTAGTGACCAGGCGAAATTGGAAGCCATATTGATTGGTCCAGCTCATTTCAGCAGTCCCTAGAAGATGATAGATAGCGTTTTGCCTTCATTGCTCTAGCTGTCTATAAAGGAACATGTCCGACTATTCACAAATCTAATTCCTTGTTCATGAAGGTTTCTACAAAAAGAAACTCCAACCTAAGTGCATCAATCCAGAAGCAGCATAACAATAACATGATGGTATCTCTTACCAGGACCCATCGCATTCGCCATTCCTCCAACAAGATCCACGAGAGGATCAAATATTTTCAAATAAATGCACCGAAACACGTTTTACTAAAATCGCCCCAAGAAGTGGATTTTTGTAAGACATTCGAAACATGCAAAATGACAAAACGTTACATTAAGATGAAATACAAAATTAAAAGACAATGCTTTTCGTTCGAAAGTTTTATTAAAACTGCCTTAACATTAAGTATAGATAGTACAAAGTTGGTTAAGAGAACATGATATAATATATGGAAAGTACGTCATCGATCGTACGATGGTACGATTATGCAGTATTTAACTGTTTATATTAGAGCATAATGAAGCGCTTAAATATATGCATGCTAAGAAAAGTGTAACCAATCAAGCTAAAATAGTAATGGGTAGGCACATTTTAGTTTACTTATTTAAATTGCGTACATCTCGATCATCCTGACTATAAATCGTCCTCGATTTTTCACGGTATTAACAATGTGTAAAACAAAGAGTTAAAGTTTACTTAAAGTTAAAAATATATTGTATATTGTATATAAACGAAAGTTATATAAATTAAAACCTTTAATTATGAACGTATACATAGGACAACATGAATATCTAAATTGTAAATATCTAGATAAAGAAATTAAAATATTCACAGATAATTTAAAACATCAGTACATGCGAATGATTTCTGTGAGGTTCAATATGGTTTCATATTTTCGGGAGATGCCACCCCCTCATACGGAATACGAGATATTTGCAAATTTTCTAAATCTTTAATTAAGTATCTATTATTCGGAAGTATCTTTACTATTTCGAACGGTCCCTTATATTTTGCTAAAAGTTTTTTGTTAAGACCAGGAGTAGTAACAACATTTTTAATCATTACGAAATCACCAATATTGTATGTATATGGTTTCTTATGATGTTGATCAAAATACACTTTGTTTACTTCCTGACTACGAACAATTTTTTCGCTTGCTTGCCTTCTCACTAGTCCTAAGTTTCTCGGTTCTTCGCTAATAATGTTTTTCTCCAGATAATCTCGAATGTTGTCATTAACCACACCCTTTTGAGCAACACCAAAAAGTAATACACTTGGACTGAAACCGGTACTTTTGTTTTCTACGTTGTTGAGAGCGAATTCGATTTTATTCAGATGTCTTGTCCAGGCACCGGGTTCCATCTCACTTTCTTTGCTTAGCATTGGAGTTAGACTTCTATTAATTCGCTCCACCTGCCCATTTGATTGAGGCGAGCTGGTAGCAACTTTAATATGCTGTACACTATAGTTGTCACAAAAGGTGGAAAATTCGTCAGAGGTGAAACAGCTACCTCTATCGGAAATTATACGCATTGGCTTGCTATAGTTTACAAAGTAAGTCTCCAAACACTTAATAACTTCTTTTGAACAGGTACTCTTTACAGCATACAGTTTAGTAAACTTTGAGAACCCATCAACGATCAAAAATATGTGTTTTTTATTGTTTCGAACAGCAGATGGTAGTGGACCATAGTGGTCGACGTGGATGGTCTCAAAAGGTTTATCTCCCTTTGGAATATTGTGTAAAACACCTTCCTTTTTGCCAGATGGTGGAGAAAAGTGAATACATTTTAGACAGTTCTTAATATATAATTTAATTTTATCTTTCATGAATGGAAACCAGTATGTCTTTTTCAAAAAATCGTAACACTTCTCAACCCCAACATGACATAGAGCATCGTGATGTGTTTGAATCACATTTCTCTCCATTTGTGAGGGAACATAAAATAAGATGTTACTATTCATCTTGCGATATATCAACCCGTTAACTAGTTCATAAGTTTGACTTTCCCTTTGCTCTAACATTTCCACTAAACGCCTTATAATTGGATCTCTTTGTTGCGATGCAGCAAGCACATGCTCGAATGGTTCTGGCTCGACGACCAAAATGTTGTGACACCTACTCAAAGCATCAACGTGCATCATCCTCTTGCCATCTCTATGTTCTATGATATAATCATAATCTTGGAGTTCAAGAGCCCAACGTGAGATTCGTGGATTTAACAACTTCTTGTTAAGAGTTAGTGTAAGCGACTTACAATCTGTTATAATTTTGAATCTTATCCCAGTTAAGTAGATTCTGAACCTTCTTAACGCAGATATAATTGCCAGAGTTTCCAGCTCATATGAGTGGTATTTGGATTCTTGAGCCGTGGTGCGCTTTAAAAAAAAGAAAATTGGATGAAGTAGCTTATCCTCTTGTCGTTGCAGCAAAACTGCACCAAATCCTAGACTGCTTGCGTCACAGTGCAACTCTGTATCTGCATTAGTGTTATAGATCCTCAATAATGGCGCGTTTAATAGTTTCTGTTTTAATGTTTCAAAAACTAAGAGTTCATTTTTACCAAAGACAAATTGTACATCCTTTTTCATAAGGTCATATAGTGGTTTCGATAAAACCGAAAAGTTGTGTATGAACTTTCGAAAATAGGAGCACAGGCCAAGAAAAGAATGAACACTTTTAATGCTTGTTGGAATGGGGAAATCAGCAACTGCTATTAAACCACTTGCATTTGGACGTATTCCATTTGCAGACACTTCGTAACCTAAATAAGTTATTTGTTCAAACATAAATGAACACTTATCAATACGCAGCTGGAGATTATTTGCCGAAACCACATCAAATACCTCTTTCAAAATGTTAAAATGCTCAGCTTTTGCTTCCGAAGCAACAAATAGATCGTCTATGTAAACTAATAACTTCCCTGAACTAATAAGATTTTTAAAAAGCGGATCTATGTATCTTTGAAATACGGAAAGCGCGTTTTTGAGACCAAATGGCATACGCAGGTATTCAAATTGGCCTAAAGGTGTTGTAAAAGCTGTGTATTTTATTGATTCTTCTGCCATTTTAACGTGGTGGAACCCGCTTTTCAAGTCCAAAAGGGAAAAGTATTTTTTACCTCGCAATCGATCTAAATGATCTTCTATTAATGGAATTGGAAAATTGTCCTTAATAGTAACTTTATTTAACTGGCGGAAATCAACGCAGAGACGTAACTCACCAGTTTTCTTCTTTGCCAAAACTATTGGTGAAGCGAAAGGTGAGGTGCTCTCACGAATTATTTTGTTTTTTAGCAAATCATCTATAATTTTTGCAATTCCAACTTATGGACATGTGTACAATTGAAAACATTGTTCGAGTCGTTTAGACTTATTTTCATTTCAAAATTGTTTTTATCATTCGAAAAATTATTGTTGTTATTAAAACTCCCGGTAACTAAATTCTTTAGTGATAACTTCTCGTCATTACTTAAATTTTCATTTATTTTCAAACAAAGGGGATCATCGCGATCATCACATGTATCGATGTTTAAAATTTCAACCACTTTTTCTTTATAATTTGTTTCATTTAAATCTGTTCTCTCAACAATATTTAAATTTTCGTCTAACCTTAATTTGATATTTGATTTTTGTAAAAAGTCTCTTCCTAATATAATAACATTTTTCATAGTGTCATCTTTCACGACGAATAAATATAAATTAATACACTCACTATTAACTTTTATCATGCTTAATACCTTACCTAATATAATTAATTTACTGCTATTAATACTCACGAAATCCTGCGCTGGAGATTCTAAAGGTGTCATCAGATAAGGTGGAATGTATCGCTGCTAGATGAAACTGATTGGGCTTCCAGTGTCAATCATCGTCTTAGCCTGCATTGACATATTAACTGCTCCAGATTCATCTCTCAGGAATGTATATTCGAAGACACCGTGGAAATCATTTAGAAACGAAGAATGTTGGCTCTCTTTAGGTGATGTTGTGTTATGATTACTAAGCATCATAATCGAAGTAGCTTGAGGACAATCTTTGACAATGTGTCCCTTCTGCCCGCATCGAAAACAAGCGCCTCTCTCTCTGCGTGGTTGTTGACAATTGGTAGCCACATGTCCGACATCGTTACAATTGTAGCACTTGACTGTGGCTTTTGGCGAGAGTGAAGTTTTTGCTTGCGGTACTGTTTTATTGTAGACATTTGTTGACGGCTGGAACTCGGACTTCAATTTTTCATATTTCCTTATGGTAGTCTTCAATTCGCAAATGCTGTTGGCTGTAAGCAATATTTGTTTATTGAGCATTGAGTCGGGGATACCTTCTATTATATAGTTTATGAGTCGGGGATACCTTCTATTATATAGTTTATGATGTCCTGAGGGCTCAGTGGCGCGATGGTTAGTGCGATGAACTGCCGCGCAGAAGGTCTGGGTTCGATTCCCAGCCGTAGCAACACCTAAATGATTTTTTCACTGGCCCTCCTCTCGTGATGATCTGACAAATCGTCCGAGTAGTATCAATTGTCAAGAATAGCTTATCTCAACTTAGCCGTTCGGAGTCGGCATAAAACAGGAGGTCCCGCCATCGTGCAAGAAGTACACACGCACACATGAATGGTTATGAGAAAGCTAGGCCCTGGGTACTAACGAGCCTGTTGCGCCAAAATTTGTATTTTTTTATGATGTCCTGCTCTTCTATGTCAGCTGAAGATGCTATTTCCTGCATGGTGAGAACATATTGTTGGAAATTCTCTTCCTTACGTTTTTTACGATTTCGAAGCATATTATGTACATCGGTAGCCGTCGCGTGTTGATGAAATTCGGTGAGCAAAGCAGCTTTTAACTCACACCACGAATTACACGATGTGGACCTCAGAAATAATTTCGACGTACCCCTGAGCATTCTCTTTGCATAGAGAAAGCATTCTGACTCATTAAAATGGTAAATGGGTTTAATTTTCGTAGCTCTTTATCCATTTCGTAACGGGGTAATTGTCGTCACCAGAAAACGTCGGTAGAGCATCCTCAATGTCACGAAAAGAATAGGCTGATTGATGTTTATCCACCGGATTATCTAATTCTGCCAATTTCTTCTGTAGTAGAAGAATTTCTTCCTTCATTTCCTTCAAGTTCTCCAGTTGTCTTACAATTGAATTTCCTTCAGCTTCCATGTATGAAAAGAAAAGTGTAACCAATCAAGCTAAAATAGTAATGGGTAGGCACATTTTAGTTTACACATTTAAATTGCCTATATTTTGAAAAAAAACTTTATATTGGCAAAATATAGAGATTCTGTAAGTATGTTGATCACACACTTTTAAGAAATTCCTTAGGGTTTAGCCAAAAATTACGTTTTCCTAAAAAAAGGGGCGTGGAACTTGTTTTGCTTCACTGCAAAGGAATTCTATATACCAAATTTCATTCTCTAAGCTTAAAATTTAAGGGCTAAAAATCGGTGACATATAGACGGACGGACAGACAGACATTGCTTAATCGACTCAGCAAGTGATTCTGAGTCGATCCATATACTTTGAGGTATATGTAGCTAAATTATTTCTCTATGTAATATACCCCATGGGAAAGGGTATAAAAATGGCAAACTCTATGATTTTTGGTGTATTTCATACAACGTTTTCAAATTTTAAGCACTTTGGTAACTTTTTACTGCGTATGGTCACATTTTCTTAAATTTTGGTAACAAATTTTATTTTCTGAGTTTAGGATCGTCCACACTAATCGACCACATCTTTGTCACAATATCAAATCAAGATATCAGATCAGCGACGATAGAAACGGATTTGTCTGACCATTTCGCGACATTGTACGGCACAACAAATGCAAAACGTGTCATAACCAACACAAAAATAGTATGCCTTAACCAAAACAACGTCAACAATCTAGTCAGACAAACGAATTGGCAAGATATGTGTATTGAAAACGATGTCGATCGTATTTACACCATGTTTGTTCAAAAAATGAACAGTATATATGAGCTATCAAGGAAGAAATCAATTTCTTGCAAATCGAACCGTCAGCACAAACCATGGATAACATCAGAAGTGATTGAACTATGTAGAAAGAGGGATGAATTCTATAGAAGGTGGAAAAATAACCCGATAAACAGTACATTTGAAGCAGAGTACAAACTTTTTAGAAACACAGTAAACAAAAAAATTCAAAGAATAAAATCACAATTCTACCAAGCACAATTTTCAAATGCCAAAAAAGATCCTCGGAAAACATGGGAGATACTACGCGAATTACTTGGAAAGAAAAAGAAATCAATAGATGAAGTAATAGCTACGAATTTTCCTGCGAACGTTAACCCGAAAATACTTTCGGATAAATTCGCTAAACAGTTTGCCTGTCAAGCTACCAAAATTGTGCATATCTGTAACAAAAAAACAATCCTTCACCAAAACAAGCATGTTGCACAATCCATCTACGTAGAGGAAGCAAGTGAAATAGAAGTTCGAAACATGCTGATTAAACTGAACTCGAGAAAAAGCCCAGGAGTTGATAATGTGAGAGCTATCGATCTGAAGCTAAATGCAATATCGCTAGCGCCAATCATTCGAGAAATTATCAACCACAGCCTCAAACAGCATCGTATCCCAAGTCTCCTTAAAACATCCATCATACGTCCAATTTATAAAGGTGGCAATAAAAACCAATGCGAAAATTACCGGCCAATTGCTATTTTGCCAGTCATTGAAAAATGCTTGGAAGAAATCGTAGTGCGTCGGTTAAACAGTTTTATTGGAAAGCATAAAATACTGCATAGTAACCAATACGGATTTCAAAAAGGCAAAAGTACGGGCAAATTAATGGGAGAACTTTCGAACGTGGTGACAAGGAGTCTTAACAAAAACCATCATGTGCTTGTAATGTTCATTGACTTTAGTAAGGCTTTCGACACACTAAGTCACCAAAAACTCCTTCAAGCATTATATAGAATTGGTTTAAGAGGAACTCTTGGAAAATGGCTGGAAAGTTACTTGTCGGAAAGAAAAACACGAGTTAAAATACTTAACACAATAAGCGAAGAAGAAAGCTGCATCTACGGGGTACCACAAGGCTCAAAACTGGGACCGCTGCTTTTCATCTTATTTACAAATGAGCTTCTACGTATCTTCGAACAAGATACAATTTTTGCATACGCGGATGACATGGCCATAGTCGTCAAACATAAATGCCTGGCAACCGCAACGGGCAGAATGCAGCAAGAATTTGACAAACTTACGACTTGGTGCCATGACAATGGATTGGTTGTTAACATCGCCAAGACAAAAATGATGCACATTCGCACTCCATCACAACCAAAATCGGCAATCAATGTGTACTTCCGCAATGACGCTTGTCCTACAACAACGAAAAGCGATTCCATCGAAGTTGTGGAATCAATTAAATATCTAGGGATAACAATAGACAAACATTTCTTATGGCCAAATCACATAAACAAACTTAGGTCAAATCTAAAAAGCGCCATGTTTGCTATGGTATACCTGAAACGATACACATCCAAAGATGTTCAAAAGCAAGTCTATTATGCACTTGTTGAATCTCGTTTGAGATACGGGATACTGGCATGGGGAAATGCATCCAAAACACACCTTGATAAGCTGAAGAAACTTCAACGTCAACTGGTAAAAGTAGTAGATACTAATAATATCAATTTCAGAGTCCTAGACGTGAATGCAATTTTTCAAATGACGGCTGTTATCGAATATTATGACGACTTACGTTTCCAGCAAAATATACCTCACAATCGGAATACCAGAAGAAGGGCACAAGGGCTTCTAGATATTCCTGAAATCAACAACAAGTACGGCAGAAGACAACTCACATACGCCATACCGACAATCATCAACTCTTTACCAGCTAAATTAAAAAATATTATAAATTTAAAAAAACGTAAAAAAGATCTAAAAAACTATTTCCTAAATATTAATTATATAAACTAAACAAATCAAAACTATTTAAATATTTTACTGCATTCTTAAATGGAATCTTTTAACTGAATTAAACTAAAACAAAAACTAACGTCCAAAGAAAATAATTATATTTATGTACAATCACCTGCAGATAAGCACTTAGCTTCGCAGGTAACATTTATTATAACGTTTATTACAGAAAATATATCTCACTAATAAATAATTTCATCAATTTCAAGTGGCAACCGTGGTGGTGACCGCTGAGTGCCTAGTAAAGGGTGTTTTTTTAGAGGTATAGAATTTCGAATTGAAATAAAACACAAGAAAATTGTTTTGTCCATCAATTTGGCTTTATTTAATGGCCTTAGGATAATTTTATGCCGGGCATGTGGCCTCCGCGGCTGGTTCGATTAAAGCCAAGTCTAGAGGTCCGATTTTCAACCACTTTTTCGAGCATTTGGGGCCGTTTGTCGGCAATAACGCCACGAATGTTGCCTTCCAAGTCCCCCAACGATTCTGGTTTGTTGGGCGTAGACGAGCGACTTCACATATCCCCAAAGAAAATAATTCAATGGTGTCAAATCACACGACTTTGGTGGTCAATTGACAGGTCCATTCCGCGAAATTATGCGCTCATCCAATGTTCCCTTCAATAAATCGATTGTGACGTGAGCTGTGTGGCATGTAGCGCCGTCTTGTTGGAACCACATCTCATCCACATTCATGCCATCCAATTCGGGAACAAAATAGTCGGTTAACATAGCTCTATACCGGTATCCATTAACAGTAACTGACTCTCCACCATGATTTCGGAAGAAGTATAGCCCAATGACTCCACCAGCCCATAGAGCACACCAAACAGTCAGTTTTTGTGGATGTAATGGCGTCTCAAGGGTCTCATGCGGATTCTCTTCACTCCAAATGCGGCAATTTTGCTTGTTGACGTAACCATTCAACCAAAAATGAGCGTCATCACTGAACTAAATTTTGCGATGGAAATCAGCATCGAGATCAATCTCATTTCCGGCCCATTCACCATAATCACGACACATTGCATGGTCTCGCGGCTTTAATTCTTGCACAAGCTGGATCTTGTAAGGTCGTAAGCCAAGATCTTCCATAAAATTGATGGACAAAGCTACAATTGCTGTGCACGGTGGCGAATCGATTCATTCGGGTCCTCTTCAACACTGTGCTCTACAGCGGCAATTGTTCCTTCGGGGCGCACTGTTTGGCGACTCTGCGGATGCGTATTGTCACATAGAGTAAACGTAGTGCGAAAGCGATCCATGGTTAACCGAATTAATTGTTCTGATGGACGATTATGTAATGGACAGGCACTAATGCCAATATTCTATTTCCAGGCAGCAGCGAAACAACTCCCAAGATAGAGTCAACGGTGGCGTCTACAGTCCCAGTTAAGATGAACGAAGTGAATAACCCAAATGAGCTGCCCCGACATATTCAGACAACAGGCACCTTGAACAGAGATGGTGGCGGATGAGCCGAAAGGGCAACAGCAGCGCTCATTCCCGTAGCGGATACTGTCCTAAGGGTAACCAATAATTTTGAACTGGAAATCTAGCTTTGGGTTTAAGACAACAACGGTCGTATCCGCACCCGGAATTTGAAAGATGCAGCTAAACATTTGGTTGTAGCATTAAGCTGCTACAAAGCAGACATTACCACCAGCCTGGAAATAGGATGAAATGTTGGGCAAAAAAATGATGAAAAACTGTGACATCTACTTCGGACCGTGTTATGGTGAGCAGAAATAGCGGCTATTCGAAAGTTATAAGAGCCAGACTTAGTCAGCAAGTCTTAAGCTTTCAAACCAACATAAGCCTTATATGCGCTCAGGCTCCAATAGAGGAAAAAGAAAAGGAGCTACTACGAGCTCCTTGACAAAACCTATGAGCGACTACCAAAGTACGATGTTAAAATTGTGCTGGAAGATTTTAACGCAAAGGTAGGAAGAGAAGACATCTTTAGCAGTACTGTCGGCAAATATAGCCTACACGCCAACACGTCTGGTAACGGACTTAGGATAATTGACTTCGCTACGGAAAGAAATGCCACTATAGCCAGCACACGGTTTCCTCACCTCGATATCCATAAGGGGACATGGCGGTCTCCAGATCAATGAACAGTCAACCAAATTGATCACATTGCGATACACAAGAGACACGCATCCAGTATTTTGGATGTCCGAACATTCCGAGGGGCTAACATCGACTCGGATCACTACCTTGTAGCAGCCAAGGTAAGAATGCGGATATCCACCACGCCACAACAATCCAGAAATACTGTCAAAAAATTTAATGTCGGAAGACTGCAATCGCAAGAGACCGCCAAGACCTTCGCACAACGCGTATCCCTTAACCTCTCGATTAACACCATACCACCAGCATCGAATGTCGAAGAGCAATGGCAACGATGCCAACAGGCCATTGTTCTAGGTTTCTCGCGCCCAGCAGCAAGAAACCCCTGGTTTGATGAGGAATGCCGACAGATGCTCGCAGCCAAGAACGGGGCCTACAAGGCTAAGCTGCAGGTAAAGACGAGAGCTGCCATTGAGCTCTATAGACAAAGAAGAAGGGAAGAACACCGGCTTTTCAGAAAGAATAGGTGCCACTCCAGGAACGATATGCGCAAGTTTAACCAAAGTGTAAAACGTCAAAGCCGAGGATACAAGGCTCGAACAGAATCCTTTCGAGATGCACAAGGAAATTTCGTAGTTGAGACACAGTCGTTGCTGAGGATATAGAAGAACAACTTCGGCGGACTGTTAAACGGCGATGACGAACAACATTCCGTTCTCAGGCAGAACGAACCATTTAACATTGGCAACGACAGCGAAAATTGCCAACCACTCGACCCAAGTGATGTAAGGATAGCAATATCTAAACTCAAACTTAATAAGGCCGCCGGAAATGACGGCCTTCCCGCTGAGATTTATAAAGCTGGCGGAGATGACTTGGTAAGTAACATCGACCAAATCATAAGCCAAATCTGGTCTGGTGAAAGCATGCCTGAATGGAACCTCATCATCGTTTGCCCGATTCACAAAACAGGAGACCCTCTGAACTGCGCCAACTACAGGGGCATAAGTCTCCCCAACATCGCCTACAAGATCCTATCTGCCGTAATAAGTGAACGACTGAAACCGGTTCCCAATAACCTGATCGGCCCTTATCAGTGTGGTTTTAGGCCAGGAAAGTCCACAATCGATCAAATGGTCACGCTTCGGCAGATCCTGGAAAAAACCCAAGAAGTCCAAATCGATACCCACCCCATATTTCATCGATTTCAAAGCCGCATACGACAGCATTTATAGAGACGAACTATTCAGAGTCATGTTTAGTTTTGGTATACCGCCCAAACTCGTCCGTTTGTGTAGGATGACGATGGAGAATTCCCCCTGCTCCATCAGGGTCGGAAACGACCTCACCGGAAGGAAGCGGCAAAAATGAGGGTAAGACTAAATGTCAACATGAAAGAACACACAACATCGACGAATTGGACAGAACGTCACCATTGACAGATATAACTTTGAGTTATTACGGGACTTTGTCTACCTCGGCTCCACTATTAACTCTGACAGCAACATCTCGTCAGAAATAAAACGTAGAATTACTCATGCCTTCCTCTGTTTCTCCGGGCTTAGAAATCAGTTGAATTGTAAAGCCGTCACTCGAACGACTTAGGAGATCCTTTACAAGACCCTGGTCATCCCAATCCTGCTCTACGGCGCTATAGCATGGACCATATCAAAAGCGGATGAAGAAATCCATGGTGGTTTTGACAGAAAAATTCTTCGAAAAATCTTCAGTCCCGTTTGAGTTGACGGCCTATGGAGTAGAAGATTCAACCAAGAACTATACGACCTTTATCGCGACATACCCTTATTCTAAAAACTTTACATTGGAATTTTATAATGGCTAGGACATGTAGAGCGGTTGGACATGAACGCTCCGGCTAGTTGAGTCTTCAATTCGTAGCAACTGGAATCAGTTACCTAGGGACCGAGCAATTGGAGGGGTACATTGGTTGATCCCCAGGTTCAATCCAGACTGTAGTATCACTAAAGTAAATAAGTTAGTCCGGGTATTAAACGGATATTGATTTATATAAAACATGTCATCTTGCGAAAGTCTTACAATCATCCAAGAGTTATACTGTCATCAAAAGCTTCTAAAGTTTGCCGTTCGTATTCAGCATTATACAGGAGGTAATCTTCTTTATGCACACAGAAATAGTGGAAAGAACTATATTTAGAGCCCTTATGGGCCTGTAATGCCAAAACTTTAATTTTTTACAATGACAAGAAAGAATTTGTATCCCTAGAACATCTCTTACTCCACTGCTCAGCTCTACATGAGTCTCACTTTTCCTGCATGAGATCACGGTTCTCCGAAATCTTGAAGGACTTGCCAGAAAAACCTCTCTCAACGCTTTAAAGATTTATCAATAGATACCTCCCTGGGGTTCTATTAGTTACATGCCCTCCTTAAATGTAGGATACTACGGGATTTTATGGCTACTCTGCAAATTTGTTCACGCTGTATAAGTATTGTCCTTCTAAACTTTCCTTACCAAGCTTAGACAATAAAAACATTTAAAGGACGAACTGCAAAAAATTGCATTCGAGAAAAATCTCAAATCGTCAATCCCTTGAAATTAAAATTAATGGAATTCACATGAACCCCTGTTTTGTGATGGCAATCTCAACTGGCCAAGTACTTAAGCTGGTTGCAAACAATAAACTATCGACCATGCAACAATCACAACTATTCCGACCCACTTATCACTTCGTCCACTTGCAACATACGCCAATGCGCTGCACTAAAGCTCACCTTCGACCCGTGTAATTATTGTTGTGCTGCACGCCACACATAAATTCCTTTATCCTGCCTCGGATATATAAATATAACTGTTCTCTGGTCACCGCATGCCTTACTGCAAGACACACGATACATTTCTTCACGTCAGTGTTGTTACAACCTCTCGCAACTAATCTCGACCACACGCGACCAACCAGCTAGCTACCGCGGTAAACGACGGCCGGCCGGCATCCAGAAAGCCCCCCAACAAATCTTGTTGTTCCGCTTAATCGCAATCAATTAATACGCGATACCACACCGTTGTACTTTTGGGCCGAAAAATTAATTTGCTCCCCCCGCTGACTTTACCGCCAAATGAATTCCTCCCCTCGAAGTAGAAGACACCCCATTGAGGCCACGGTCCTGGGACGCTCATGTTAACAAGTTGCTCCTGGGTTTTAAAAAAAATCCCTCTGTGCAGCGATAGGGATCGAGATCGAGATCGGACTTCGGAATCTCCTCCTCATCTGCAAATGATCGATATTCTACTCGATCCACGATAATTAACTATTTCCCTTCCAGATCCAGGCCGCTTGCCATCCACTTCGACGACCGACGACTTGCCGATGATGGCCACCTGTGCCTCGCGTAGAGAAGGGTGGGTTTTGTGTGGTCTCAGGTAACGCTGGCGATTGAAAAATTAACAGGTACGAGATGTATAATTAGGACCATTACTATTATTTTGTCATTTGGATAACACACACACTCGCAGATACTCAAGATACCTTGGACACTAGCAAATAAATTAATTACATGCTAACAGGAGTGCTGGTAGTGGTCTGACAGCGTCAGTGCGGTCGGTAGCAGCGTTGGCGAGGCGAAGACATGTCTAACGCTTAATGCCATACCCCGGGCTAATTAATTTTATTAATTGCCGGCCCAAAGCATGTGGCGTCAGTCAGATACAAATTGGTCGGAGGAAATCTTTCCCCCGTTTCCCGTTGTGTGTGTTTCAAATCACGGACCACATAATAAAGTTATGTACACATCCCGGACGGCTTTGCTCCATTTTTCCCCCACGTCGAGTCGCGTCGTCATCGTCGTCCGACAAGTGGGATTCCAGATACAGATGCGGAGATACTCAGCGTAATGCCCGTTGTCAACATGCGCGCGGCTAAATTATTTCCTTTCGGCCCATAATGTAGGGTAAATCGAAATCGGGGCTCGTAAATAAGTTTCGGGCGGGCATATGCAATTATAGCAAACTCGTAGGGAAATTATGACGAACGTCCTACGCTGCTGCGGCTGCGCACAGACACGCCACCGACCGGAGAAAGACTTGCTCGAACAGGTTCAGGTTGGGGGCATGTTTACGAGCGCACGGATATTTACGATGCCACAATGCCTATGATGGCAATTGTCAGATTTTTGATTTTATTGCGCGCTCAATGGAGCGCGGTGTTAAGGCCTGGGCGTAGAGCAACAATCAGAAGCCAATCGTTTTATAATCATCTCCAATCGGCGCAGTTTGACTGGATGAGTGCATATAGAGAAATGAGGTGAAGCCATCATCTGGCTTAGCCCATGGGATCATAAAGTTGCAGAGTATTGGCGTGAAAATTACCCGGTGCAAGGAGCGCCTAGGTGCAAGTGGGATGACTTTATTTGCTTGTTAAGAAACGGTAGCCGGTTGGTGAGGTGGAGCTTCCATTGGAGAGATGTTGTCTTGTGGTCTGGAATGGGGTAAAATTATATGGAATTTGGTGAGGAGAACAAGGACTTTGTGGGTTAATTAGTTGGATTTATGAGTGTGCTTGAGTTTGGATGGAAATCGGAGCTGAAATGGCAACTGATTGAGGTTCATAAAGAAAATGTTTAATTGTGGGGGATATGGGATCTAAATCGGGAGTGAGTAATTGGACTGGGAAAAGATTTTAAAGGAATTGTGGAGAAGACCGAAGGATTAAAAGTGGCACTTAAATTTCGATCAAAGTTTGAAGTGACGCAGTCCGAAATGAAACTGAGCTTCAAGAACATTCCTCTCCCCGGATATTGAAGTCATTGATCAAATCTCAGTTAATCTCGGAGAATTACAGAAAATCTGTAAGTTTGTACTGGGGCAAGACAATTCAGGATATAGAAACAAGTAGCCCGAATATGTTCCCGCAAATAAATAAAATATTCAGCAGAAAGGATCATAATAACATTCCATGTGTCTGAATTTCTTAAACGACAGAGAAAAGACAGATACTCATGGCTGTTGGTATAAGTCCGGAATGTGTTGATTCGAACGATGGTTCTTTCACGATCGAAGATCCTCAGGAGAATGCGAATTCGATAGGCGCTGTATTCAGGACGTGTATACGGTAAACAATCCTGTTCGCCCAAATCGCGATATTGAGGAATGAGCCTTTCTGAATCACTTTTATCTACGTACTGAACTTCAAGCTTTGCGATCTGAGAATCACGGTTTTACCGTATTCAATGACAAAAACCATTCAAATGGCATAGTCGCCAATAGCCTGATGTTGTTCGTGCAAAAAGATGAACTCCATTCGTTCTACATGTCTTAGCCATCTTAAGCGTCCATGTTTCCAAGACATTAGCGAACGCATTGTAACAATCCGCATCAAGGCCGAATTCGCCAACATAAGCCTTATATGAGTTCATGCTCCGACGGAGGAAAAAGATGATATAACTAAGGACTGCTTCTACGAGCTCCTCGACAAAACCTATGAGCGACTACCAAAGTACGATGTTAAAATCGTGATGGGAGATTTTAACGCAAAGGTAGGAAGAGAAGACATCTTTAGCACAACTGTCGGAAAATATAGCCTACACGACAACACGTCTGGTAACGGACTTAGGCTAATTGACTTCGCTACGGAATGAAATGCCACTATAGCCAGCACACGGATTACTCACCTCGATATCCATAAGGGCACATGGTTGTCTCCAGATCAACGAACAGTCAACTAAATTGATCACATTGCGATAGACAAGAGGCTCGCATCCAACATTTTGAATGTCCGAACATTCCGAGGGGCTAAAATCGACTCGGACCACTCCTTGTTGTTGCCAAGGTAAGGATGCGGATATCCACCACGCCACAAAAAAAAACAGAAATACTGTGAAAAAATTGAATGTCGACTGCAATCGCAAGAGACCGCCAAGACCTTCGCGCAACGCGAATCCCTTAACCTCTCAACTCACAACACACCATCAGCTTCTAATGTTGAAGAACAATGGCAACGATGCCAACAAGCAATTAGATCAGCCGCAACTGATGTGCTAGGTTTCTCGCGGCCACCAGCAAGAAACCCCTGGTTTGATGAGGAATGCCGACAGATGCTCGCAGCCAAGAACGAGGCCTACAAGGCTAAGCTGCAGGTGAAGACGAGAGCTGCCATTGAGCTCTATAGGCAAAGAAGAAGGGAAGAACATCGGCTTTTCAGCAAGAAGAAAAAAGAGCAAGAAAAGCGCGCGATCGAGGAAAATGACGGCCTTCCCGCTGAGCTTTATAAAGCTGGCGGAGATGACTTGGTAAGTAACATCCACCAACTCATAAGCAAAATATGGTCGGATGAAAGCATGCATGAATGGAACCTACGCATCGTTTGCCCGATCCACAAAAAAGGAGACCCTCTGAACTGCGCCAACTATACAGAGGCATAAGGCTCAACATCGCCTACAAGATCCTATCTGCCGTAATATGTGAACGCCTGACACCATTTACCAACAACCTGATCGGGCCTTATCAATGTGGTTTTAGGCCAGGAAAGTTCACAATCGATCAAATTTTCACACTTCGGCAGATCCTGGAAAAAACCCAAGAAGTCCAAATCGATACCCACCACCTACTTATCGATTTCAAAGCCGCATACGACAGCATTTATAGAGACGAACTGTACAGAGCCATGTCTAGTTTTGGTATACCGCCAAAACTCGTCCGTTTGTGTAGGATGACGATGGAGAATTCTCGCTGCACCATCAGGGTCGGAAACGACCTCACCGACACATTCGATACCAAAAAAGGATTTAGGCAAGGCGATGCGCTGTCATGTGAGTTCTTCAAGTTGATTCTGGAGAGGATTGTGCAAAACTCCTAAGCCCAACACCAGAGGCACAATTTTCAAAAATCTGTGCAACTACTAGCATACGCTGGCGATATTGACATCATTGGTCAGACTCAACGTGATGTCATATCCACGTTTGCTAGTATAGGGAGGGAAGCGGCAAAAATGGGTTTAGCAGTAAATGAGAGTAAGACTAAGTATATGCTGTCAACACGAAAGGACACACAATATCGACGAATTAGACAGAGCGTCACCATTGACAGATATAACTTTGAGGTAGTATGGGACTTTGTCTAGCTCGGCTCCGCTATTAACTCTGACAACAACATCTCGTCAGAAATCAAACGAAGAATGACTCCTGCCAATCTCTGTTTCTTCGGGCTAAGAAGGCAATTTAGTAGTAAAGCCCTCACTCCAACTACTAAGGAGATCCTATATAAGACCCTGATCATCCCAGTCCTGCTCTACGCCGCTGAAACATAGACTGTATCAATAGCGCATGAAGAAATCCTTGGTCGATTCGAGAGAAAAATTCTTCTAAAAATCTTCAGTCCCGTTTACGTTGACGGGCTATGGAGACGAATATTCAACCACGAACTATACGAGCTGTACAGCGACATACCCCTAGCCAAAAAACTCCGCATTGGACGTTTAAGATGGCTAGGACATGTAGAACGAATGGACACCAATACTCCGGCTCGCAGAGTCTTCGATTCCCAGCCACACGTCGGACGCAGTAGAGGAAGACCTCGCCTTAAGTGGCGCGGACAAGTAGAAACCGACCTCAACCAACTTGGAGTGCGCAACTGGAGGCAGTTAGCTAAGGACCGGGCTAATTGGAGAGGCATGTTGGTTGAGGCCCAGGTTCATCCCGTAAATACAATGCTGTCTTCTGTCATCTAAGCGAAACCAAAATTTACAGCCATTATCCATGAATGGCTCTTGTATCGCCGAAATCGAAAAACTTACCAAACTCGGTATGTGTATTGGTAACGACCTTCCTTTGAACGACCACATATTCGAAATAGCTATAAACGCAGCGAAATGTCTAGTTTTCCTTAATCGTTGCAAAACATAGTTCACCCCTTCTGATCTGGCCTCAATATATAAAGCCTATATACGCCCCAAACTTGAGCTCAACGCCCACATCTGGTAAGGTGCAGTAAAAACATCATTGTACCTACTGGATAGGATACAAAAGCGTGCGAAAAAACTGATGGGAGATCCAACCGTAGCGAACTCAATAGTCTCGCTTGAACATCGTAGGAATATCTCCTGCCTAACACTTTTTTACCGCTATTTGAACAGGAAATTCTCAATCGAAAGAGCCAGCTGCATTCCGCCCCTCCAAACATTCAACCGTGATACTCGCCATGCCATGAATGCTAATCAATACACCATCAAGCCTATTTTCGGACGTACTATGAAATAAAGAGATTCATTCCTAAACCGAACAACACGAATATGGAATGCTTTACCAAACTCAGTCTTGCCGCCCCATTACAATTTACAATAAAACCAATGCACATCGGTAACTCCTCTTTTCTTCTCCCCAATTTCCCCAAAAACCCTTTAGCGCGTGCTAATTAAAAAGAAAAATAACTTCGCACACACAAATGAAAAGAGAGACTAGGTTTGAGGCCCTATATTGGCCATCAATGCCTGATATTTCACCTTTTTTAGTCGAACCCATTACCCAATACTGGCCCAAAAATTAACAGTGTCCACCTAACTCCAATGAATTTGAAAGTCCAAAAATGTGCCACAAAGCGTTGCAAATCCGAATGCCATCATTCATTTCGACAAAAAAAAAGAAATCCCAATTGAATATGTTTCTCGCATCCGCCTCCAAGAGATCCACAATCACAATCGTCCCTCTGTTAGCCTTAATTTTCGATCTCATCGCGCATCCGCTAGCGTTTCACTGTCGTGAGATTGCTCTTAAATACGACTGCTACCGATTCACCACGTAGGTGGCACTGCAAACTGCAAATCCGCTATAAGTCTTCAAAAAACTTAATCACCCCACACGCCCAGGTTGGGTATTATTCATATTCCCCGTCCCCAACACGCCCCGACACCACTCTTTTGCATGATTACACCTGTCAATCGTACTGCGCATATGCAGAGGCGTTTTTTTGGTCAAATCGTGAATCCGATCCAAAACGAAAAGAACCCCAAACCACTTGTTCGTGATTTGGCCACTTTTTGTGTTTGGAATTTCATTTAGAGACGCTTTTTCCCCGGCTAAGCCAATTGAGCGATTCGAAAGTGGATCGTGTCACCACTCTCGGGACCTTCGTCCGGCAAGAACCGATGTCAGACCACAAACTCCGACACCTGCACTATCGAGCGTTGGAATCAAATTTATTTAACGATTTGCTAAAATATTAATTTTTTCCTCGTCGTCCGTGTGATGGTGGTTGGTCCTGGAAAAACGCCAGATACTCCGTTCCAAACCATTGGCATACCAAAGTAAGTGGGAGCGGACATGTTTATGCTGAAGTCTCATCGCGATATGGTTGGTGGACGAGGTGAGATGAGGCCCCCGAAGGCAATGTGGACGCCTGTCAAAATATGGTCGTGTTTTATTTTTTTTTTCGCGTTGCGGTATGGTGCGCGCGCGCGCGCACGAGCCCGATTGGGTCGCGATAACGCGTTTACGCACATCAATTTAAGAGTTAACAACAAATTATGCTGGGTGTCCGAAATGGAAAGTCGCAAGTCGCGTTCCGTGTGAGCGATGGAGGGATAATTGAAAAGGCTGCATGGCATCATCAGAGATAGTCCCCCCGATGATGGTGGTCATTTGAGGAAGAGGTAGGTACTCGTGCTGATGATGATGAGGAGGAGGATGTGGATGTATAGACCCTTGGGGTGAGATTGCTTTTTGATTGTGCAATATAAGTTCTTGTGTGTGTGTGTGTTTTTTTTTTTTGGGCTGGCAAGCTCTGAGCTCACATTGAATGGAAATTAAATCTGGAATTCCAGTGCCATCTGGTATCTTTATTTGTAATTTAGGGCTTTTGTGACCTGTTTTTGGTGGCAAGGCACTTGGTTACCCAGTTACTGATGATCGGTGCATGCGTATGGGGATTATTGACAAGTGCGGGGGATATAGTTGGGCCTTATTGAAGGTTCTCTGGGTATATGCGCTGGCGCTGCGGTGGCATGCTGGCTTTCACTTGACCTATCGTTTAATAAATTTCGGTGCGATGACATTATGTGCGCGTTTTGTGTTCAGTTGAATTAAATCGAATTGGGGAATGTAGGTGAGGTCGTCATGTTTTACCGGGTTTCATCTGATTAATCGAGACTTTATAGGTGGTTGGTTATTTATGGCGGAGATATTATTGTGACAGAGAGGTGAGTTGTTGCAACTTGTTATTGAAAGTGTTTAAAAATAATCTTTTATGCTGCGGAATGGCACGACATTTAGGGTTGAGTTATGGCCAATAAATATGCTGATGTTGAGGGTTCATGGGGGGTAGGATAGGGAAAATGTCTGCATTGGTTTTGATGAAAGTGGGTTTGTTACGTACATTGACAGGCTAAGAATAGCAGCAGAAATCGGACGTTTGAAATTTCAACATCAATTTGAGTTTAGGGATATACGGATACGTTTAACATTAAATTGTCAAAGAAAAGTACATGTGGATTGACACGGGCAAACACAAATCTAAACCTATAGCTAGGTACTACTAAGACGTTTTGTAACAAACAAGGTAGCAAAATGCTAAACTGAAATTGCACAAGCAACAGGTGCTCACCCGATATGAATAGCATGATGAGCCCTTGAATTTACCTAACAATGCTAGCAGCACCTTGCCAAGACATCGTTATTTTCAGAATTGGTTTGCAAACCGCCTATAAATAATAGAATGGAATGGGCAAGACACGCAAACTTGATGCAGCCATACCCAACGATCGTCTACCTTAGCAACTGTGTCTGTATCGTAGACAGGTTAGTTTGTTCGGTGGAAGATAACGATGACTAAACCGGAGCCAAACTGATGCCTGCCGACGCGACGCCCAGAAACCGAGATCCTAAAAAAACGTGATACGTCAAGAGGCACAGAAAGTCAATGAATGTAGAAGGTTCATCAAAGCTATGGTTCAGGAACGATGGTGGAGCGTCAAGCAACGCTATTTTTGCTTCGCAAGGCTCATGAGAGCACAGTACGCGTAGACAAAGAAGCCAGGTGCTCAGAGGGCTCAGTAATGCGAGGGTTAGTGCAATAAAATGCAACCAAGAAGGGCTTGGGTCAATTTCCATCCACAGCTGGGAATTGTTTTTCATCGGCCATCTTCTTTCGATGATCTGACAAATAATTCCATTAGTATTAATTGGGACCATCGAAAAGTCCCTCTACTACAAAGATTACACCCTAGCCACCTTCCTTGATATAGAAGGGGCTTTCAATAATGTACAAACTGACAGTATACTAGAAGCCATAACCGTAACTGGTGTAGAGGAGCATTTTAGCCAATGGATTATATCCATGCTAAGGGTAGAATCATTCAATCAACACTAGGCAACAGCAGCTTAACGCGATATGCTGACAGAGGTACACCACAGGGTGGTGTGATATCTCCTCTGCTGTGGCTTATTGTTATGAACAAACTGTTAGTCCGACTTGATCGGGATAGGATTAAGGCAGTGGCATACGCGGACGACGTGGTGATCCTATAGTGTCAGGAAAGTTTCTCCCAGTGATTAGCGAAATCATGGAGTACGCTCTGGCTACAAGCTGTGGCCTGGGTGTTAATCCGAGCAAAACGGAAATGATGCTCTTCACCACGAAGACCAAAATACCAGCTTTTAATCTCCCCCGACTTAATGGACAAGCGCTCTCACTCTCATCCAATGCCAAATACCTAGGGACTATCCTAGATACTAAGCTTAATTGGAAAACCAACATAGAACAAAGGGTCAAGAAAGCATGTATAGCTTTCTATGCCTGTAGAAAAACATTTGGCAAAAGATGGGGCCTACAACCAAAGATGACACTTTGGATGTACACTGCTGTTGTTCGGCCGATACTCAGCTATGGGGCACTAGTCTGGTGGCCTTCTGTGAGTAAAGGGTATATCATTGACAAACTTAAGAGGGTACAAAGAACTGCTTGTATCGGCACAACTGGGGCCATGAGATCTTGACCCACTGATGCCTTAACGGTTCTTCTCCACCTTCTCCCTCTAGATATCCATATCAAAGACATTGCAATATGCAGTGCAGTCAGACTCAGAGAATCTAGCTGCTGGTTCAATAAGCCGTATGGGCACAGCAATATCCTAGATTCAATGCCAGCAGGTCTAGCTGACCATCATACCGACTACATGATACCCAAACTGACCTTCCACAAACAATTCACCTCTGGCTTTCCAACTAGAGAGGATTTGAAAAACGCAGTGGTTGAAAAAGATTTTGACACACTTATATACACCGACGGCTCCAAAATGGACTGCGGAGTGGGCGCAGGTGTCTAATCGTTTCGCCTCCCTGATTCCTCTAGCGTATTCCAGGCGGAATTGTTGGCTATTAGGGAGGCTTGTCACGCGATTAGACACAATAGTACTCCCAAGCAAAATATCGCTATTTTTGTCGACAGTCAAGCCGCTATTAAGGCGATTATCTCGGTATCGACGTCATCAAAACTAGTACTCTTCAATGCCAGAACGAACTGGCCTCCATTGGGAGTCGGTACAGTATCACTCTCATATGGGTTCCAGGCCACAGTGACATAGATGGAAATGAACAGGCTGATGCCCTTGCCAGGTTGGGCTCGTCCCTTCCCATCTCACGTGCAATCGGCATTCTCACTCCTTTAAAATCTATCATGAATAATATCAACACACACTCTCTTAAAACAGCTGAACATAGGTGGCGAAACCTCAGTGGGTGCGCCATTTCAAAAGATATGTGGCCTCGCTACAACAAGACAAAAACACGCGACCTCTTAAGCAGATCCCGTAAGGAAGTCTCCAGGGTGATAGCAATTACCACTGGATACTGGCCCATCGGTGACCATGCTGTTAGAATGGGTATAGCCCACAACACCAACTGTCGCAGTTGCAAGGAGGTGGGGGAAAAGAAAACTTTAACTCACTTTCTGTGCAAATGCCCGGCTCTGTCAAGAGCAAGACAACGAACTCTAGGCAAACCTTTCTTTGACAATATCCGCGACCTCTCTGATAAACACATCAAAGAACTGATCGCCTTCCTTAATGTCACTGCTTGGATTTAGTACACGCCAACTAACAACAAGACATAACATTTAACCGCACGAGTATTTGGCATCAAAACGGCGCACTCCAGTGCTAATTGTGTATCATCTTGTACGAACAGCCAATCTAACTAACTATTAATTGTCTTGAAAAATTTATCTCAAATCAGCCGTTCGAATTCAGCATAAAACGGGAGGTCCCGTCATTGTGTACTATTCACGTACAAATGAATAGTTCTGAGAATGGTAGGCCCTGGGCCCGAATTCCGCAATGGTGAGTTTCGATGTGTATACGAAAAAATGAATACCCCGTCTTGTTTCGATTCGGCAACCGTGCAAGGGAGGTATTTTGACAGTTGTCGTGTACACAGTAAAAAAAAGCTATGCACTGTCATTTTGGCTGTGAATAAAGGCAGCGTGAAAATAATGGGTGAACCGAAAATATTGTTCACCGCGGTGTAATGAAAATGAATTCAGTTCACTCGGCTGACAAAAATTTTTCATTTAGCACACTAAAACCCACAGCATGTTCCGGAATCGCACAAACAGCTATGGTAGTACACCCATGTAAGTTTTTTGAGGTATTGAGGAATTTGTCCCCTGGATACTAACAAGCCGGTTGCGCCAAAAATGTTTATTATAAATGGAAGCCAGAGAAGACATCACAAGCTACTCCATCATGAAACCTAATCCGGTGGAAGAGGTCAGTCAACAAGTTCCTAAATGTTCCACTGCTAGCTTCAGACAACATTACCAGCAATTACCAGAAACTCCCGTTTCAAGTTTTGCCGGTGACTTTGTACGGCCAAAAACGTTCATCATCGCATATGCACTTTTTGATGAGGGGTCTTCGAATTCTTTTTTGAAAGTGACCCTTGTTGTGGAGATTGGCCTAAGAGCCAGCCAGCGCAGCGCCAGCCTAATATGCAATGGATTGCGGGAAAACAAGCACAGGAGCCTTTATTGTTTGGTAACATGAAGGTTAGTGGAGCTGGTATTAGCAAAAAAAAAACAACTTCGATCTTTATATGGTGTCCCAGATCTCAAGCATCCATCTAAAAGTCACAACAATTCGTACATACCTACACACATAAAGGAGTTTCCAAAGCAGTTGTACTCCAAGGCCGTTCTGAGACGTTTAATTGGCCTCGATCATTGCCACTTGGACCTGGCGAAGAAACTGATGAGTTTTGGAAAGAATGGACCATATGTAACACGTATGAAGCTTGGTTGGGCTGAAGTATGGCCCACGCCGACGACCACTCAAACGAACATACCGTCCCTCCTCCTAACAAGCACAGATTTAGCCGATGCCGCCCTATAAGATCCGGTTGCTGAATATTTCAACATCGACGGCTTTAGTAGAATCCATGGAAGACATTCGTGCTACAAGTATTCTCGGCTTTACTACAAACAAAATCGACGGTCGATTCGAGGTCGTTTGCCATCACGTTTTTTCATTCCAAATTTCTCACTGAACCAAGGAGCGCTTGGTGGGAGCAGAGCGAAAGATGAGGAGGAACGAGGAACTTTGCAACTGCATACAAGATAATGTAAGATGGCTTAACGTGAGCACCTAGCCTTTACGGCTCTTATCTCACGGTGGGCCTACCCACATATCGCAACCATTTTTAAGTGTGGTTAGCACCCCAACGCAGGCCGCACTCCATTGGTAGCAATTCGAAAATCATGTGTTAGGCACGAATTTCAACCTTGCTGAGGAGACGAGGCTATCTGCACCTCTTGCATTCTAAAGCCTTGCCCTTTAGAATGCCAAATGCTTCAGCGGACTTCTGAACAACCATCAGCCACCACGATACTCCCACAAGGGGGCCTACCTCAAAATCAGTCTAGGACATTGTCCTAGGGGCTCTGATTCCCGTGGTACCATTCTATAGTCAATGGTGAGACTCCACACCGATTCCTTATGGGCTCCATAACAACCCAGTCCGGTCTCGAAGTTACTAAGTCACCACCAATCAGGCAGTAATCAGTGGCAACAACAAGTAACTTTCCCACTTCATGCACCATTTACTCTAGTTGTTCATTGAGCTTGACTGCCTCGCCTTTTCGGACATAACTTTATTCGGTTACCGAACAAAGAATGTCCTTACGGCGAATTATAGCAGCCAAATGGTTGTGGATCAACATGAAGTGGGCTTGGATTGGTTCACGATGGGCTTTCACAGTAAACTGCTATGACCACATTCACCGCAGATCGCTAAGTAACGAATTAACGAAACTAGCTTTCCTGCGGCTACCTCTATCCACCACCTGAGGACGCGCCCAGTAGGGGCCCAACCCCCCTGGGAACTGCATACAAATTGATCATGCGAGGTTATTTAAAAAAAGCTATGCCCAAATTTGCAGCCGGCAGAAGCTGCTTTCACTAGAACAAGGAAGTTCCGCCTTATTTTTACGCTCCCACCGATGTTAATGAAGTATCACTCAAGTCCTACTGAAATTTCCTCAAAAGTTCTAGGCAGTACCAAAGGTTTTCTTAAATTTTTGAGAATAAGCCGCGCCGTGTGTGGAGATATCAGGACAATATTCCATCAAATAGGAATCAGAAAGAAAGCGGGTCCCAAAAGTTTCTCTGGGATGATGGAGATGATACCAAGCCGTCAGATACTTATAAGATTTTGGTGATTACTTTTTGGGCTACGTGCTCGCCTTGTACTGCTTAAGAACGCCTAGGAGCTCAGCAGAGTAAACGATCTACGTGCCTTTGAAGATATCGCTGACTTTAACCTTGTTGACATCTTCGTTTTAAGTTGCCGAACTTAAGTTCCTTGAATTTTGAATTTTTCAAGCAGAAAAGGTCTTGGCAGGCAGGTAATAAAGAATTCCAGTACAAGATGTGGTTCCACAGAGTGGGTAAGGACTTCATTGATGAAAGCCGACGTCCAAAAAAATGGGAGCTGCTCAGTATAGTAATGTCGTTGTAGAATCGTGGGGTTCCTAATCTCTTTCCTGGTGTTCCCAAATGTTTGGCAGCAAAACAAACATACTGTGGGATGAAGAACTGCCGGAAAATGTATGCACCTTTTGAAATAATTGGCACCTACAGATGCCTATGGTTGTCGAAATAATTTTTCCCTAGTTGTACTCTCATCATGGTGCCCCAAAAATCTCCATCTCGAAGGAAATGAGAAATTATTTGCAGTCTTACAATATTGCAGAGTAATGAACTAAAATGAAGAGGTCTAGATCGCCTTTAAATTGCTGTCCACTGAAGCCAATGACCATGTCCCGTATTAAGCTTCAAGCTGCAGTTTTGGGTTCCCGTCTCATGATGACAGTACATGAAGGATATTCCTTCTCTGACACTAGAGAGTCCCTTTAGAGCGACTCTAAGATAATAATCAAATAGCACCGTCGGTACAAGCTGTTCGAGCCCCACCGAAATTTTGGAGGCAACGGAGTAGAGTTCCTAGAGGTGGGCCAATAAATGGGAACCCAGCAGGCTACTAGCATAATCGATTGGAACCGTTTTTATTCTTTCAGAAAGATTATGAGGAGAATGGCATAGGTAATGCGCGTTTCCAAGCGAACATTGCTTCCTAACAGCAGACGAGTTGGATTTTGCCGAAAGGTACCTTTGCCGACAAGCTCAACGACAAGCCTAATGCGCTTAAATAAAACTTCTACAGCATAGATTACCAGTACAACGTATGTCTAACCTTAATGGAGAACACATCCTCCTTGATTATAGACGACTTGACGCTGCTTCTTGTCTGACGTATGCCGCCAGAAGCCCCATCATCCTTTTGCAATGCTTTTAGGTGTCCATTACCATAACGAGAAGGTGCATCAAAATACTGAAGCTGTGATTTACGAAGTACCACGCAAATAATGAGTGTCTTCGATTAGGCCAATGCGAAAGTCATTGCCAATCTTAGGGTATGCTGATTTCGAAAAGCTACGGAAATCTCCCAGTTTTGGGATTTCATTTACCGGTCTGGACTATTTCAGCCCACTCACCATATCCATTGGTTGCCGCATTGAGAAGTGGTGGATTGGATTGAGTTGGAAGTAGCGCGCATACGAAAAACCCTGGGGAGTGCAGTGGGACGGGAAAAGTCTTCGTCGGTGCCGACCTAGAAGCCTAGCGTTTTTCTCAAGTTTTTGATTGCCACAGAATTCAATAAACGCTGTCAGTGAAGGAAATCGATTGGCGCTTCAATTGTCAATTAGTCCGACCTAGAAGCCTGGCAGCGCATGGAGAAGTGTCTAAAGAGTGTTTCAAGACATATGCTCTAAGAGTTTTCACCACAAGAGCACACTCTGTGTTATTTGATATTTGGGGCAGAGAACGTGGTAAGCTCACGGACACCAACTCAGTTGCCAGTGAAGGTCGACCAGGAAGAGTCGATCTAACTATTTTTTGGACGGCTCAGCTTACACAGCTGCAATACCAAGAATGCAGGAATATGACGTGAGCTGTGGCGTTTGAGAAAACAGTGGACAGTCGTCCGTCAATTAAGAGACAGTTTGTACAAGTGGTGGGAGTACCTTCAAAGTTTTGCACTGATTCATCGTGTCAGATAGAAACCACGTTTCCGACTTCGATTGACTTCATCGTCTGCCACCAGTAGTACGTTTAACTTTGACACTGACTCAGTGTGTCAAATATTGAAGGTACTACTGGTGGCAGAGGATGAAGTCAATCGAAATCGGAAATGTGGTTTCTATCTGCGACCCCAAAATTCAGAGGCGAGAGTGGAAGCAAGGTAGAGTTCAACGTGTACACCCGCATAGTCGTAAGACGTGTCGACGTGAATACGAACACAGGGGATATATCTCTTAGACGTGGCCATAGGGATAGACATAGAAAGCGTCCTTCACCCTTTTTTCTTCTTTGTTTTACGCAGGCACATACAAAAATGTTTGTTAAGTTGGGCCTGGGATGTTTCGTGAGAGGTCAAAAATGACCCCCAAGCTATCGCAATCATGGCCTGCCGTTCTCTTCAGCATCAAGAATGTGTCTGTGGCTTACCAATACTCACAACATTCTTCCAGTTTCAAGATTGGATGTGAATTCACAAGGGTGGGGATGTTGAAATTCCACTAATTCTAATCGCTTTCTATTCGTCAACACCATTGCTCCAATAGGTGGACCCTTTTTCCTATGTTCAGGTCATTTTTATTTTTGGATTCTAATTTTGACTTTTATTCTCGAAACCAAGGGAAGGGGTGTGACTATCAATTTTAGAAATGAACATCACATATGTTTGAGGGTTCTCTTTTTTATTCCCTAACTAGCACAGTATTACCCAAACACAGGAAAAACATGGATTCGCCGATACCTTCGTTTGGATACAATCCATGAAAGAAGTCATCACTACACCCACTATCTTTCTGATCTCATTGTTCCTGCCTGTTCCCATTATATCTGCACTATAATGACATTCAAAGCTATAGTCTTAGAGTTCCACCGTTTTCCCAGAACTATCGGAATGGTGACCAGGACCAAAATTTAAAGTGTTTGCATGAATTGTCATCATCGTCATTAAAGTAGTTGTTAAATCAGTTTATAGGTTGGACCACTGCTGGATGTGTTTCTGTACCACCCCACCTGCCTAAACGCGTCCCCCTATGAATAGCATCAATTAGTTAAAGAAATACGGATTCCATTACTTGAACCTGATTCACATTATCCCTCAAGCTTTCCTAATTTGGGTCGCACTAAGTAACACTAATCGCCACGACCACCACCATATGACACATTCAATTAATTCATTAACACATTCCCATGTCACTGCTAGCCAACTAGAAAAGATGGACCACAGAGATCCAAAAAACCTTTCAACTCTGCCACACACATACACTTAGGAATTCACCGTCTTAAAGGAACAGAACGGACCAAGAGACATAAATTTCAAACTAGTACAGGCCGCACGTGCTCAAAGCGAAAAGTCATTAATTTCCGTTGCGGTTTCTTTTCATTTTGTTGGCTGTTTTGTCTTACCACCCACGAACCGTTATTGTTCATGTCGGAACTCGGAGTCATTAGCAGTCATACCTCATAGCTTTTTGGTAAGATAAATGTATCTACAATCTACCTGTTGTTTAGCGAGTTTTGCATTCTAATTTGGTGTTATTACCAAAAAAAAAAAAACAAAATGAAAGAGAAATAACCGTTATTTAGAGTACTTAAACGCCGTAGGGGTTATTTTCAGTTTTATTTTTGTTTTTCTGCCGTGGAGATTTATTTTCAAAGCTTCAAATTTCAAATCTAGTTTTGAAATTTAATGCACTTGTAGATGTTATATTTGTAGGGTAGGTATTTGTGATTGGAAGTCTTGAAGGGATAAACTGTTTACAACTATGTTTGTGAAGGGTTTTTCATTTTGGCAGATGCTAGGTTTTAGGACCTTTATGGGACGTAAATGCCAACCTTTTCCTAACATGAAAAAAATGAAATATCTGGTCCTCAAACCTAGCCTCTCCCTTCATTGGTGTGTGGGGACCTATTATTTTAGAAGAACTACCTCCTGTTTGACACCGAATCCGAATTGCAAATTTTCGAAGCTTTTCATGTCACTGTTACTCATAGATGTTTGTCAGACTTTTGCAAAAGGTGGATCAATGGATGGGTTGGGTGTTGTAGAACGAGGGTAAACTCTGATTGGCGTTAACTTGGCAATGCCCAGTGTTGTAACTCTGACTACACATCAAATGTGCTTATTTTCACCTCCAAGTGGTAACCATCGGATACTGGTCTCATCCAACCGGATTTGACTTGATAAACGATAAGTGCGAGTGTTGATAACACGACGAAAAACAGCAACACTATAAACACCCTGGTGAGAATGGCACGGATGAATACCCGGCCTGCTGTCCCAGGCGAACCTAGA
The DNA here is from genome assembly GCA_932526625.1 of Rhingia campestris. Taxonomy (NCBI): domain Eukaryota; kingdom Metazoa; phylum Arthropoda; class Insecta; order Diptera; family Syrphidae; genus Rhingia; species Rhingia campestris. The sequence continues at coordinate 172,460,005 of OW052182.1, forward strand.
TGAGCTGCTCTGACATATCCGGACAACTGGTTGTCTAGGAATTTCAAGGGTTAGTCAGGCCCCTTGAACAGATATGGTGGTGGATGAACCGAAAGACCAACGGCAGCGCTCAATCCCGTAGTGGATACTTATGGCCCCATGTCCTAGGCTTATCTAATAAATTGAAACTGGTCCTACAGGTTGGGCGTTGTGCTTTGGGTTAAATACCCACCAAAGGAAAAAAAACTTGTTACGAAGCAACCAATAGCCTCGGAAAGGACTGATCTTATTGTTGACGACCCTGCTAAATAAAAAAAGGACAACGACGTTCGTATCTGCATCTGGAAGGTGAGAACATTGAACAGGAGAGGTGCAGAAGAACAACTAGCAGAAGCCCTAAACTGCTACAAATCAGACATTACTGTCATCCAGGAAACACGATGGGATGGGCCGGGAAAAAACAGAATGAAAAACTGTGACATATACTACGGACCGTGTTATAGTGAGCAGAAACAGCGACTATTCGGATGCGGATTTGCTATCAGTGCCAGACTTAGGCAAGAAGTCTTATGTTTCCAAGACATTAGCGAACGCATAGTAACAATCCGCATCAAGGCCAAATTCGCCAACATAAGCCTTATATGCGCTCACGCTCCGACGGAAGAAAAAGATGATATAGCTAAGGATTGCTTCTTCGAGCTCCTTGACAAAACCTATGAGCGACTACCGAAGTACGATGTTAAAATCATGCTGGGAGATTTTAACGCAAAGGTAGGAAGAGAAGACATCTTTAGAAGTATTGTCGGAAAACAAAGCCTACACGACAACACGTCTGGTAACGGACTAAGGCTAATTGATTTCGCTACGGAACGAAATGCCACTATAGCCAGCACACGGTTTCCTCACCTCGATATCCATAAGGGGACATGGCGGTCTCCAGATCAACGAACGGTCAACCAAATTGATCACATTGCGATAGATAAGAGGCACGCATCCAGTATTCTGGATGTCCGAACATTCCGAGGAGCTAACATCGACTCGGATCACTACCTTGTAGCAGCCAAGGTAAGAATGCGGATATCCACCACGCCACAACAATCCAGAAATACTGTCAAAAAATTTAATGTCGGAAGACTGCAATCGCAAGAGACCGCCAAGACCTTCGCACAACGCGTATCCCTTAACCTCTCGATTAACACCATACCACCAGCATCGAATGTCGAAGAGCAATGGCAACGATGCCAACAGGCCATTAGATCAGCCGCAACTGATGTGCTAGGTTTCTCGCGGCCACCGGCAAGAAACCCCTGGTTTGATGAGGAATGCCGTCAGATGCTCTCAGCCCAGAACGAGGCCTACATGGCTAAGCTGCAGGTGAAGACGAGAGCTGCCATTGAGCTCTATAGGCAAAGAAGAAGGGAAGAACATCGGCTTTTCAGCAAGAAGAAAAAAGAGCAAGAAAAGCGCGCGATCGAGGATATAGAGAGGTGCCACCCCAGGAACGATGTTCGCTAGTATTACAAAAGTGTAAAACGTCAAAGCCAAGGATACAATCCTGTAGAGATGAACAAGGAAATATTGTAGTTGAGACATAGTCGATGCTAAGGATATGGAAGAACCACTTCGGCAGACTGTTAAGCGGCGATGACGAACAACATTCCGCTGTCAGGCAGAACGAACCATTTAATATAAGCAACGGCAGCGAAAACTGCCAACCACCCGATCCTAAAAAGTGAAGATAGCAATTTCTAAACCCAAGCTTAATAAGGCCGCCGGAAATGACGGCCTTCCCGCTGAGCTTTATAAAGCTGGCGGAGATGACTTGGTAAGTAACATCCACCAACTCATAAGCCAAATCTGGTCGGATGGATGAAATAATGCCTGAAGAATGGAACGTCGGTATCGTTTCCCCGATCCACAAAAAAGGAGACCCTCTGAACTGCGCCAACTACAGCGGCATAAGTCTGCTCAACATCGCCCACAATATCTGCCGTAATATGTGAACTCCTGAAACCGTTTACCAACAACCTGATCGGACCTTATAAGTGCGGTTTTAGGCCAGGGAAGTCCACAATCGATCAAATGTTCACACTTCGGCAGATCCTGGAAAAAACCCAATAAGTCCCAATCGATACCCACCACCTATTCATCGATTTCAAAGCCGCATTTATAGAGACGAACTAGAGCCATGTCTAGTTTTGGTATACCGCCCAAACTCCGTCCGTTAGTGTAGGATGACGATGGAGAATTCTCGCTGCACCATCAGGGTCGGAAACGACCTCACCGACACATTCGATACCAAAAATGGATTTTGGCATGGCGATGCGCTGTCATGTGACTTCTTCAATTTGATTCTTGAAAGGATTGTGCAAAACTAACAAGCCAACACCAGAGGCACAATTTTTCAAAAATCGATGCAACTACTAGCATACACCGACAATATTGACATCATTGGTAGGACTCAACGTGATGTCATAGCCACGCTTGCTAGTATAGAGAAGGAAGCGGCAAAAATGGGTTTAGCAGTAAATGAGGGTAAGACCAAGTATATATTGTCAACACGAAAGGAACACAAAATCGACGAATTGGACAGAACGTCACCATTGACAGATATAACTTTGAGGTGATACGAGACTTTGTCTACCTCGGCTCCACTATTAACTCTGACAACAACATCACGTCACTCGGAAATCAAACGAAGAATTACTCTTGCCAATCGCTATTTCTTCGGGCTACGAAGGCAATTTAGTAGTAAAGCCCTCACTCTTACCACTAAGGAGATCCTATATAAGACACTGATTATCCCAGTCCTGCTCTACGGCGCTGAAGCATGGACCGTATTAAAAGCGGATGAAGAAATCTTTGGTCGATTCGAGAGAAAAATTCTTCGGAAAATCTTCGGTCCCGTTTGCGTTGACGGGCTATGGAGACGAAGATTCAACCACGAACAATACGAGCTGTACAGCGACATACCCCTGGTCAAAAAACTCCGCATTCGACGTTTAAGATGGCTAGGACATGTAGAACGAATGGACACCAATACTCCGGCGCGCAGAGTCTTCGATTCCCAGCCAGACGTCGGACGCAGTAGAGGAAGACCTCGCCTTAAGTGGCGCGCACAAGTAGAAACCGACCTCAACCAACTTTGAGTGCGCAACTGGATGCAGTTAGCTAAGGACCGGGCTAATTGGAGAGGCATGTTGGTTGAGGTCCAGGTTCATCCCGGACTGTAGCGCCACTTGAGTAAGTAAGCGGTTGATTTTAACAACTTGTATATGCAAACTGAAACGGGATATGACAGAAATGCAAAGATGATTAAATGCTTTGTGGAACACTTTGCACACTCACTTTGCAGGAAAGCGCAAAGACTTTGCAGATTTGCAAAGAAAATTATTGTGGAACTGAAACACTTGTTACTTTGCAAAAAAAAGGAATTTGAAAAGTGCGTTTTGTGGAATAGGGCCCTGGTCTTGAATACTGTCCTGATGTTTGGAGTTCAGCCAGAAACATACACTGGACTCAATTCAAAAACAGCAATCCTCCTTATAGACAAACTCTATCCTTACTTCAAAGCTACAACCTTTGACACAGCAAAGACTTGTAGGTGATCTGTCTCTTTATTGCAGATATTATAGCGGCAGATGTTTGTATGAGCTTAGAGAAACCATCTCTTTGCATTTCAACGACGGATAAGACATGAAGTTTCAGCTCACAAACATACTGTGTCCATCTAAAAACGACAAGAACAACGGAACGAACTTCTAGAAGACGTATATCCACGAATACACAATCTAAAACAATTCAAGAGCAATGTCAATATATTGACAAAGAAAATGACAACTCTATGCCGCCTTGAAAAACGATCGGTCCAATTGTAAGCGTTTCTCGGATTTTCCAAGCTATTTGATGTGTAGCAAGTTAAGTTAAAGTTGTAGGAAGTTAGTTCCATAAAACTATTATTGTGGCTTAGGCACCAACATTGGTAGCTTATAGATCGGTGATATTAAGACGGTCCAAAAGACGCATATATTGATGTAAGGATAGGAAGTGACAACGAAATTTAAGAACTTTTTTGGAATATCTGTTCATTCCTTGATGAGTTGGGCTCCAAGCTGCTGACAAAGTAAACACTTTATGGATTGTCTCCCAGCACTATTTGCTTTGCTCGAATCCTGCTAACAATTCGAGTTGTAGACGCAAAAGTTGCCAAGGATCATGAGTTTTCATCCAGTCAACTTGATCGGCTAAATGTTGAAATAATTTTCCAGGTTGATCACCTCTTGGGCCCCAAGCTGCTGACAATGTGAAAACTTTATGGATTGTCTACCAGCACTAGTTGCTTTGCTCGAACCCTGTTAACAATTCGAGTTATAGACGCAAGAATTGCCAAGGATCATGAGTTTTCACCCAGTCAACTTGATCGGCTAAATGTTGAAATAATTTGGCAGGTTGATCACCTCTTGGGCCCCAAGCTACTGACAATGTGAAATCTTTATGGATTGTCTACCAGCACTATTTGCTTTGCTCGAATCCTGTTAACAATTCGAGTTATAGACGCAAAAGTTGCCAAGGATCATGAGATTTCACCCAGTCAACTTGATCGGCTAAATGTTGAAATAATTTTGCAGGTTGATCACCTCTTGGGCCCCAAGCTGCTGACAATGTGAAAACTTTATGGATTGTCTACCAGCACTAGTTGCTTTGCTCGAACCCAGTTAACAATTCGAGTTATAGACGCAAGAGTTGCCAAGGATCATGAGTTTTCACCCAGTCAACCTGATTGGCTAACAGTTCAAATAATTTTGCAGGTTGATCACCTCTTGGAAATAGAGAAAAAGGATATGCAGTTTGAAATTTACTTGAAGGCAAGTTTAATTCTTATAAGGTTGGTGGTACCATGTCCCATCGATTCCTCTATCTAGCATTCAAAATCAGAATTCTTATATGCAAACAGACATCCCTAAAACGGTGAGGTGCATGTTGTTTATAGTCAGGACATCGAAGATATGTTATAGATCTGTACGCTATTTTTTTTTTTTTGCTGTAAGGAACTGTAAACATTTTCTTAGAGATGTTGAAGTATGTAGTGGTCGATGACCTCGAATGTCGCAGAATTCAGTTGTTCCCATTTGTTTTGATGTCAGTATTGGTTTTGTATTTTTTTTGTTTCTGGTTATTGAATATTTACTGGATATCTCGCGTAAAAAAATAGGAAGAGCTATCATCTGTACGTCTTCTACTCTCTAAATTACTAGAAAACCTACTTGTTTTCCAACGATTCCAAAATATGAACAATACCAGCGTATCCAAGCTCAATACACTGGCTCAAGTCTTCCTGCAAATGGTAAAAAACAAAACACAAATGTAGACCCATCATCATCATATAATGGTTGCCATACTAATGACTCCAATTACACCCGCAAATCGATAACAAGGTTTTTCGAATATATTTTCACATTTGCATGCCATTATCCTTGACTCATTTGTCAGAATTCGGACCCCTCCCAATGCACCTAAACCACTTAAAAATATATTTCCTGCATCCAATTCCGCAAGCATGCACACGGTGCACAAGCCACGCCACGGCAGGCTCTATTTAGATCCGCCAAAAGACGTCAATTCAGTTTACCCCCCTAGAAGTGTCAATGTAAACCATATATCACCCGAAAGACCACAGCGCTTCCCTCGTCCTTAACCGCGTAGAAGCGCACTCAAATGTGCACATGCACCGCACCACACCACACAGCACCGACCATTCGACAAAAAGCAAATGTACATTTATGCTTCCATGACAGATGCAATTTACGGTGTGCCCTGTCGAGCCGAGCCGAGCTCTAAGCACACGAAGAGTCATCTGGCTGCGCGAATGAGGGTAGCCTTGTTTCGGCCATTAATAATTAAACCCTTGACATGGAGCATAATGCGCGAACGCATCCAACTGTCAGGAGTGCAATTTAGAAACCTATGGCTGTCAGAATTGCGCATTTGAATGCCTGACCGCACGGAATTCCAAGTGTGCACCATCAAACGGCGACGCCGAGGTGAAAAATGATCGCAATTTGACTTTGCGTCTGGTCCGCAGCAGTCATCATTAGACGAGGTCCCCTCATGTGTACACTGACCTTGTGCACAGAGTCGGGGATAGGATAGAGGTCTCTGTGAATGCTGCGCCAATAGATGAATTATTAATGTCCATCCTCGGCCACGAGTGGTCAATGAAATGCGCTGGCCCTCCGAGAATCGATCATTTTTCACGACCATACCGAGAGAGTGTGCCTCCTCGGAAGAATTCCTATTCCCATTCCCATCAGAGAACATTCATGATTTATTGTCCACTCTGGGAATTACTGCCAGTGATTGCATTCACCTGTGCGCTCGGCTTCAAACCAAGTCCAGAGGGGCTCCGCAAAGCCCCAAAGAGCCCATTTGATAGCGTTTTTGCGCCGATGATCGATGATTTATCGAGGGGATCCATTCCTTTGGTCAGACTGTCATCGTAGCGATGCAATTCCAAATAAAGCCCCCAAAGTGATCAATTAAATAACTGTGCGGCCAGGGGGGAATCAGCACCGCACAATCGAAGCCGGTGTGACTCTCAAATAGCGGCGGACTCTGCGATTGCGCAATTCCTGGCCACATGGTCGTCGATCGGTCGATCTATCGGCAATGGCGGGCAGCAGCCATTTCTCTCTGCATGTGCCTCACACCTTTTAACAGGAGTGTTATTGATTGAGCCATTTCCATTTTTCCAATTGCTTATTGTGGCGCATTCATAATTTTGCAGCGTTCGCTGTGCCCCGCTCACTCGAATCTTGATTCGAGATGCGGTGCAGCGCGCAGGAGGCTGGGTGTCTATGATTCCCAGCCCGAGCGCCTTTGAGTGAAACCATTACGGACGTCAGACATGTGTTTTTATTGTGCCTGCGGTGGTATGGAGGCTCTGCTCTCCGCTCTGACACCATGGAGTGGCGGTATCCAACCAGCCTCACGTATAAGTTCAATCGAAGTCCGGAGGATCTTGATAAGAATGAGTTAAGTGTCGGAGCAAATTCAGGTGTTTTCATGATCGGCGCGCGCGGCGCTCTCGCACATACGACTGTTGGCCGTGTATGCTATGTGAGATGTGTCCTATTGGATACGGTTGCCAATCATCTAGGCATCAGGTTGAATTGTATGGCCTTTTGGTGGATTGTGAGTCTGGACCCATGGTGTACTGCGTTGCGTACGAGAGTTGTGGCATTTTGGACGGCTTTTGTCCTGGCGATGACACTGCACGATTGGGTCGTGTTTTATTGGGTGTCTATTCGGTGTGAACAATGTGAGACGGGCGAGCTTGTTTAGGAGTGGTAACTTCATCAGGAAATGTCTGCAGAATTGTGAGATAGAGTGGTTACTCGAAGTCTGTGGTGTGGTTTGTTTTTTTTTTGTAATCCGCGTGCATATTTTGAAACGGTAGCGAAGGCGTATATCCTATTTGGGTTTTTCGGCAGAGAAGAGGTATCTCAATTTAAGTGCTGATTGAGATGTTTGTCTAGCATTGGGGAATGCTTTCGAAACGGGGTACTATGGATGAGCCATATTTGTCAATCATTTTAGGGATATCCTGCAGATGTTGACTTTAAAGTGACGTTGGAGTGACAGATTGATACAACAATCTAACAACACATTGCAAGACTTAAGGTCTGTCAATCATCGTCATGTCATTTGCGTGTATCTTTTGGGATATAAGCACAGAGCCGAGAGTTAGTTGGTTCAGAGCTTGGAAGTATGGAATTCTTACTTAAATGGCATAAAAACAGCCTCACCTCGGTCCCAACTAACAATTTACCTTTAATAAGGTCATATCTACTTCGATAGGTTATAACTTCTATAGGCTGTACTTATCGGGCTCCCGACCCGTGGAGAGTCTCTGCCTGAGACACTCCAGTCTTACATCCTATACGATCCCTGGCTCGCTGCTTCCAGTTGTCTAGAACAAGCGCTCTGGCATCCGCGATAGATTGGTCTTTGAAACGGAGGTTCGGTCTTCCTTGCCTTTTCGAACCTGGGGGCTGGGATTCGAGGATCCTCTTAGCTGGAGCATTACTATCCATTCGCTCGATATTGCCGAGCCAATGTAGTCGACGTGTTTTGGTTTTTTGCGACACAGGGTGTCATTAGTGGAGTTTATGTTAACTCCGAGGTAGGTGAACTCCTTAACTACCTCGAAATTGCTGCTATCAATAGTGATGTTTTGTCCTAGTATTGTCCTCATTTACTTCAAGGCCAACGGATTTCGCCTGTTCTTCAATCGCCGTGAACGCGGATGATGTCAATATCGTCCCCATAGCCCAGCAGCTGGACGGACATGTTGAAAATAGTGCCTTCCGTATTAACACCTGCCCTGCGCACTATCTGCTCCAGTACGAGATTCAAGAAGTCACATGATAGTGCGTCTCCTTGCCAAAATCCGGTGCATGTTTGGAATAGTTCGGAGGAGCTACTTCCAAACTGCAGTCATCGCCATAAAGAGCTCCTGATGATGTATGCTATCATACGCAGCTTTGAAGTCGATGAATAGGTGGTGTATTTCGACTTGAAATTCTTTGGTCTTTTCAGTGTGAAAATTTGGTCTATAGTAAGCCACACTGGTACTTGCCGATTAGTGTGTTGCAGAACGGCTTTAGACGTTCACACAGTACGTTGGATAGGATCTTGTATGCGAATTAAGCAGAGATATGCCTTGATAGTTCTTGCAAGACATATGATCGCCTTTTTTGTAGATGGGGCATATGGAGCTGATAGTCCAGTCATCAGGCATATTTTCTTCCACCCATACTTGGTTGATGATGCGGTGCATGCTCCCTACCAAAACATCACAACCGTATTTGAAGGCTGTACAGATTTGCATATATAGCTGTTAGAGTCCGCCAAATCTATATGAACGAGAAAGACTCCATATAACAACTGATATTTTGGCGGAAGCATCCATCCGAGGTTCTGAAAACTTATCGGTTTAACACCTTTACCTTGGGACAGCATGTGCTCCACTCTGAATTGGTAAGCGAAGATGCCAGTTCTCAATACCCGAGAGCTGCGAAAATGGTACTAGGGAAGATGGGCGTGGATGACCTTATATCTGGGCCTGACACAAAACAAGATGTAACAAGGTAGATCGTGGAAATTAGCACCATGCTTAAAGCTGTGGGACTTAATTTACACAAGTAGGCGTCAAACTCAGAGGACCTGTTTTAAGCTGTACCCCTTCAGGACCAGAAGTTTAAATTTTCTCTGCCTTTCGAACGTTCAAGTCAGCTGACGACTCATGATAAGCCAAATCAAGTCAGTTGACGACATTGGAAATTCATTGGCTTCCTGAAACGGACCAATTCTTTTACAGTTTCATCCTACCGAATCATCGAGAACCAACGAAAAGGTCCATTTTGTCCACAATAGCCAAACTGTTTGATTCGATGGGATGGATCTCACCCTGCATCATAAAGGCAAAATGCTTTTAACAATCGCTATGGGCCAAGAAGATGGCAATGGACGAACCAATAGGTGAAGACATCCGCCGTGATTGGAACACTTTTTTTGTAGACCTTGAAGCTGTAAACCTCATTTGCTTACCTAGATTATTGTATCGGCCTCCAGCAAGCACCCATCTATGTTGCGACCTAGGCTTTTATTATTCAAGACCCGCCGTTTAATTAGTTAAAGTCTCAAAGGAGAAAACATATTTAGAACATGGTATTTCAAATATGTTCAAAGATTGCCTAAAGGTGCTGGTGAAGGGAACTCCAGCGTGCAAAAAGTCTGACTTCCATTACCGGTCTTACCAATGCCTAAAATGTCTTTTCATTGGCCCTCCTTTTGCAATGTATCATCAATTGTCATCTAAAAAGCTTGTCTCATCTCAGCCGTTTTGATTTGATACAAGACAAGAGGTCCCGCCCTTGTGCAAGAAGTGCATACGCATATATGGTTGTGAGAAAAAGCTCTAGTCAATGGGTACTAACAAGCATGTTGCGTCAATAAATCTGAAATCAGGAACACGGCCAATGACATTTCCCACTTGTATCCTTCTCTGAACTTAAATTGGTACTGGGTTAAGTTAGTTTTTCTGGGTTGTTGAGCGCGGTTGAGGCCTCACATAGGCCGGCTTGGGCCCTTAACGATAACCGGTCTGAAAAGAATCAAAAAAAATATGCGCACATAATGACATTTAAGTAAGGTTATGGTGTGGTGCTCTGTGTGTATGAAAGGGATAGTCACTCAAGCCTGATCTTTTGCAGAAGCAAATACGTATAGCATGGAATGAACATGGGTCTCAACCAATGCCTCTTAACAAACATGACTCTGCAAGTACCGCATTTCAATTGGATTGAATTCGGTGTCTACTTGTACCCACTTAGGGCAAGGTCTTCCTCAACTGCGTCGGAAGTCTGACTGGAAACCAAAGATTTTGCGAGCCGGGGTATTGGTGTCCATTCGTCCTACATATCCCAGCCATCCTAAATGGCAACAATGCCAGCAAGCCATTAGATCAGCCGCAACTGATGTGCTAAGTTTTTCGCGGCCACCAGCAAGAAACCCCTGGTTTGATGAGGAATTCCGACAGATGCTCGCAGCCAAGAACGAGGCCTACAAGGCTAAGCTGCAGGTCAGGTTGTGAGCTACCATTGAGCTCTATAGGCAAAGAAGAAGGGAAGAACACCGGATTTTCATAAAGAAGAAAATAGAGAAAGAAAAGCGCGCGATTGAGAATATAGAGAGGTGCCACTCCAGGAACTATGTTGGCAAGTTTTACCAAAGTGTAAAACGTCAAAGCCAAGAATACAAGTCTCGAATAGAATCCTGTCGATATGAATAAGGAAATATCGTAGTTGAGACACAGTCGTTGCTGAGGATATGGAAGAACCACTTCTGCAGACTGTCAAACGGCGATGACGAACAACATTCCGCTGTCATGCAGAACGAACCATTTAATATTGGCAGCGGCAGCGAAAACTGCCAACCGCCGGAAATGACGGCCTTCCCGCTGAGCTTTATAAAGCTGGCGGAGATGACTTTGTGTCTTTCCGTGTTGACAGTCAAATCCATTTTTGCAGCATCCTTCGCGATACTAGCAAACGTGGAAATGAACTCACGTTGAGTCCGACTAATGATGTCAATGCAGTCGGCGTATGATAGTAGTTGCCCTGATTAATCGATAGATTTTACCTCTGGTGTTGGTTCGGGAGTTTTGATTAATCTTCTATAGAATGATGTTAAAGAAGTCAGATGATAGTGCATCGCCTTGCCTAAATCCTTTTTGGTATCGAATGTTTTGGTGAGGTCGTTTCCGACTCTGATGGAGCATCGAGAGAGGATAGTACAACAGTTGATCCCTATAAATGCATCTTTGAAATGTGGGGGTATCGATTTGGACTTCTTGGGTTTTTTTCCAGGATCTGCCGAAGTGTGAAAATTTGATTGGTTAGTGGTTCTTCCATATTCTCAGAATAGACTGTATCAACGAACGATCTTTCCCTGTTGATCACGACAGAATTCTGTTTGAGCCTTGTATCCTTGGCTTTGAAGTTTTAAACTTTAGTAAAACTTGCGAAAATCATTGCTTGAGTGGCACCTCACTATATCCTCGATAGCGCGCTTCTGTTGCTTTTTTTTAAAACGGTATTCTTCCGTCCTTTTTTGCCTATATAGCTTAATAGAAGCTCTCGTCTTCACCTGCAGCTTAGCCTTTTAGGCATTGTTCTTCTGTCGGTATTCTTCATCAAAACCAGGTGTTTATTGCTGGTTGTCTCGAGAAACCTAACACATCATTTGTGGCCTGTTGTCATCATTTCCATTGCTCTTCGGCATTAGATGATGGTGGTATGGCGTTAATCGAGAGGTTAATGGATACGTTTTCTGGAAAGGATCTGTAAGTTGATCCATTTACTTTTATATCTAGCTAAATTATTTCTCTATGTTACAAACTATGTATGAAATCTCATATACCCCTATATGGGATAGGGTATAAACAGTCTTCCCACATGGCACGATGGCGAACTTCTGTTGACAGTAAAGTAACTGTCATAGTCTTGTCGAAAAAATACGGCACGGCATTAAATCAATACCGTATGATCCAATTTCGTCTCTTGATGTCAAATTCAAGATTTTTAAAACTTTTGCAGACTCTATCGGTAAAGTTTCGGCGTTGCAGATGTTCAAGAAAAATCGGTTCGTGAATTTATTCGATCCGGGTACGCAAAACGAGAGTATGTTGACTGAGAGATGCCTAATTCCTGTGAACTTCTTTTCAACTGAACCACTTATAGCTGGGATATTCTCGAGACCCTTAAAAACCCAGAAAAATATACATGCTGGTGGCATTGTCGGTCTTTATCACAGTCTGCCATGATCAACGATTTAGAAGAAGTTTGGTTCCCAAGCGATTGAGTTACGCCCCATATATCGAGCGCTTTAGTCGCCTTACTGTCTTTGTTCTGCTTTTGGCGAACGTGTTATTTCTTGCCAAGGCTCCGCCGATTGGCCGCCTTGATTGAGTGATCTGATACCACCCGACTTTTTTCAATGGGAAAAGTCATTGATCATGCGGATAAGGACACACTGACGAAGTTAATGTTTAAAAAATTTCCCAAATTTAATCCAGAAAAGATAAAAATCAAAGCGCCCACATTAACATTTCGACAACTCCCTCTGCCAATAATTTACCACCTCTGTCCACATAAACATCATAATTACTCAAGCTCACCCCATATGACCTTATCTCTAGTCAACTGTCACCCGACTGGTCCATAAGGAACACTATCATGAGAGCATACACCAGGATACTTGCTAACATTTCCTCGACATTCCCAAACGAATAACAACAACACATCCGCCACTCTGTGTGTAGATACACTCTCCCAAGGAGCTGGCAATCATAAAGAAAACTTCATTTAGATTGTCATATCCTATGATTCCGGAAAACCAGTACCTTCCCGAGTCTATGACTCTCGCTAGACATCAGCAAGGCGCACATATTTTGCAATCAACTCCCGATTGCCAAAGAATGCGCAACTTCTTTCGTTTTGTCCCAAGTTACGGCAGCGGGACTCCTCGGAGAGACCAGCGACTCTCTGAAGACATCATGACAAGTCCAAGAGAAGTGCCAGATAAAGTGGCGGTGTAGGATGTGGATCTTAAACAATAATTTCACCAGCACTAAATTAGCTCAAGACACAGTGTGTGTGCGCGCTGTGGTGGTGCACCAGCAAGCTCAATGTATCCCGCTCTGTCTGTCCGTCCGTCTACCGTTTGCGTCGTATAAGGTGCAAGTAGCGGTGCACTTCTATGCAAACATAACAATGTGTTACCAACAAACACACATACCCACTAACTCACTCACCAGAGCCTGGAGGAGGGGGATCAGTCAGATACTCGCAGGATTAGAGAGACATTTTGTAAGGTCCACTTGTGACGAAATAAAACATGGCTTTCTGTGTCCGCCATAATGAAAATATATTGCGAGTTAATTCCAGAATTTATTTATTACACGTTGTTGCAGTTAGATCGTAATGCTGCAGAGTGTCATGTGTGGTGGTGACTGGTGGTGCGGTTCAGTGTAGGGTGACCACCAAAACACGGAAATGACACTTGAGCATGCTGCGGCGAATGCACATGCGTCATGAGAGTATTGAATAGGCTTTAGGGTTTGGCAGCATTGTTTAGCCGCTGGGGTGGTGTTTCTTTGTCGAATATTTCACAATTACCTGTGAAGGATGAAAGTAAGACATTCTAGCTGGGCTGCTTGGAGGGAAAGTAGAATTGGTCTTTGGGGCATTTAACTTTGAAGGTCTTGTTGGTGTGATTGAAGGTCGTTTTTTGGATTACTTTCGTTGGAGTTGATGAATTCATAGCTGGGTTACGAAAAGCCTAGAGGTCGGTTGAAAAAATTCTCTGACGATTGATCCGCTTAATTATACTTTACGGAACTCTAGTTCTATGTGGTTAAGCAGCAAATGTTGCAACCCTGATGTAGAAAAAATACTGAAAGGCATTACTACTACTTACTTACTTAACGAGCTCCCGACCCGTTGTGGTCTCTGTTTAAGACAAGGCAGCGTTTCGTGCTCTTCCATCCCTGGCACGTTGCTGTCAGTTATTCAGTCCAAGTGCTTTGGCATCCGCGATAATTTGACTATTAAAGCGGTGTTTCGGTCTTCCTTGTCGTCTCGAATCTAAAGGCTGGGATTTGAAGATTCTTTTGTACTACATCCACATCTTGGTCCAGCTCAAAAAGTTCGCTGATGTACCTTTTCCTCCAGAAAAAAAATTCGACTAAGAATCTTCTATTCGAAAGTGCATAATATTTGCTCCGCTTTCCTGCTTATTGGCCAGGGCCCTCATTCCGCAAAGTGATTATCGTTTGACGAAAACCTTTTTAACGGTAAATAATCGTTTTTTGCTGTCGGCAATATCATTTTATTTGCTTCACGTAAACCAATAATCGTCAAATCACAGAGGATATTGAGCATATTTCATGATTTTTAAAGCTATCAATAGCCTTTTTATATTTTATTAATTTTTGAAGAGCATTATAGGGGTCAAATTCCGGCATTTAAATTTGAAGTCAAAAGAAACCTCGTGAAAAAAACGTGGACCAACCTCTAATACATATTATTGGAATTATTGGAAGACACCCCATCTCCAAGTAGTTGCATCAAGAGGCACACCCCAAGGAGGCGTTATCTCACCTCTGCTTTGGAACATAGTCATCAATGAGATACTCATCAAGCTACAGCGCAATGGGGTAAATGTCATAGCCTACGCAGACGATGTAGCGATACTTACTTACTAAAGTGGCGCTACAGTCCGGGATTAACCTGGGTCTCAACCATCATGCCTCTTCAATTAGCCCGGTCTTTAGTTAACTGCCTCCAGTTGCGCACTCCAAGTTGGTTGAGGTCGGTTTCTACTTGTGCGCGCCACTTAAGGCGAGGTCTTCCTCTACTGCGTCCGACGTCTGGCTGGGAATCGAAGACTCTGCGAGCCGGAGTATTGGTGTCCATTCGTTCTACATGTCCTAGCCATCTTAAACGTCCAATGCGGAGTTAGTTTTTTAACCAGAGGTTTGTCGCAGTACAGCTCGTATAGTTATTGGTTGAATCTTCGTCTCCATAGCCCGTCAACGCAAACGGGACCCAAGATTTTTCGAAGAATTTTTCTCTCGAATCGACCAAGGATTTCTTCATCCGCTTTTGATTCGGTCCATGCTTCAGCGCCGTAGAGCAGGACTGAGATAATCAGCGTCTTATGTAGGATCTTCTTAGTAGTTCGAGTGAGGGCTTTACTACTAAATTGCCTTCTTAGCCCGAAGAAACAGCGGTTGGCAAGAGTAATTCTTCGTTTGATTTCTGACGAGATATTGTTGTCAGAGTTAATAGCGGAGCCGAGGTAGACAAAGTCCCGTACTACCTCAAAGTTATATCTGTCAATGGTGACGTTCTGTCCAATTCGTCGATGTTGTGTGTCCTTTCGTGTTAACAGCATATACTTAGTTTTACCCTCATTTACTGCTAACCCCATTTTTTTGCTTCCTTCTCTATACTAGAAAACGTGGCTATGACATCACGTTGAGTCCTACCAATGATGTCAATATCGTCGGCGTATTTGGATTCAGATTTTTGGAAAATTGTGTCTCTGGTGTTGGCACGAGAGTTTTGCATAATCCTTTCAAGAATCAAATTCAAGAAGTCACATAAAGGCGCATCGCTTGCCTAAATCCTTTTTTAGTATCGAATGAGTCGGTGAGGTCATTTCCGATCCTGATGGTGCAGCGAGAATTCTCCGTCGCCATCCTACACAAACGGACGAGTTTGAGCGGTATACCAAACCTAGGCATGGCTCTGTATAGTTCGTCTCTATAAATGCTGTCGTATGCGGCTTTGAAATCGATAAATACGTGGTGGGTACCGATTTGGACTTCTTGGGTTTTTTCCAGGATCTGCCGAAGTGTAAAAATTTTATCAGTTGCGGACTTTCCTGGCCTAAAACCACACTGATAAGGGTCGATCAGGCGTTCACATATTACGGCATATAGGATCTTGTAGCCGATGTTGAGCAGACTAATACCTCTGTAGTTGGTGCAGTTCAGAGGGTTCAGAGGGTCTCCTTTTTTTGTGGATTGGGCAAACAATGCTGAGGTTCCATTCTTCAGGCATGCTTTCATCCGACCAGATTTGGCTTATGAGTTGGTGGATGTTACTTACCAAGTCATCTCCGCCAGCTTTATAAAGTTCAGCGGGAAGGCCTTCATTTCCGGCGACCTTATTAAGTTTGAGTTTAGATATAGCTATCCTCACTTCACTTAGGTCGGGTGGTTGGCAGTTTTCGCTGCCGTTTCCAATATTAAATGGTTCGTTCTGCATGACAGCGGAATGTTATTCGTCATCGCCGTTTAACAGTCAGCAGAAGTGGTTCTTCCATATCCTCAGCATCGACCGTATCTCAACTACGATATTTCCTTGTTCATCTCGACAGGATTATGTTCGAGCCTTGTATCCTTGGCTTTGACCGCGCGGATCGCGCGCTTTTCTTGCTCTTTTTTCTTCGTTCTGAAAAGCCGGTGTTCTTCCCTTCTTCTTTGCCTATAGAGCTCAATGGCAGCTATCGTCTTCACCTGCAGCTTAGCCTTGTAGGCCTCGTTCTTGGCTGCGAGCATCTGTCGGGGTTTTCTTGCTGGTGGCCGCGAGAAACCTAGCACATCAGTTGCGGCTGATCTAATGGCTTGTTGGCATCGTTGCCATTGTTCTTCGACATTAGATGCTGGTGGTGTGTTGTGAGTCGAGAGGTTAAGGGATAAGCGTTGCGCGAAGGTCTTGGCGGTCTCTGGCGATTGCAGTCTTTGGACATTAAATTGTTTCACAGTATTTCTGTTTTTTTTGTGACGTGGTGGATATCCGCATCCTTACCTTGGCTACAACAAGGTAGTGGTCCGTCTTTCTTTTCATCTTTTTCCTCCGTCGGAGCATGCGCGCATATAAGTCTTATGTTGGCGAATTTGGCCTTGATGCGGATTGTTATAATGCGTTCGCTAATGTCTTGGAAACATAAGACTTATTGCCTAAGTCTGACACTTATAAAAAATCCGCATCCAAATAGTAGCTGTCACCGTTTTTCATCCTCTTTTTGCCCGGCCCATCCCATCGCATCCCATCGTATTTCAGAGACAGACCTACAACCTTGTAATTGCGGTTTCATTAGCATTCAACATCTATTTTTTGAATACCTGCAATGGGATAAATGGTATTTCAGGCGATGAAGAGAGTTCATTGCGCAGCCTAGGATACTTAGCAGAGGGAGTTTTTTTTAAGAGGCATAGAACTTTGAAATGGAATAAAACAAAGTCATGAAATTTACTTTATTCTGACATTATAATTTAAATATGATTTCTGGCATTTGACCGCCTTTTTCCAACATTTGTGGCCGTATATCGGCAATTAGGCGGCGAATGTTGTCCTCCAAGTGGTCAATCGTTTCCTGCTTATCGGCGTAGACTATCGTAGACTTCACATATCCCCACAATAGCCCCACAGAAAATAGTCAAGCGGCGTTAAATCGCACGATCTTGGAGGCCAATTCACAGGACCAAAACGCGAAATTATGTGCTCACCGAACGTTTCCTTCAACAAATCAATTGTGGCACGAGCTGTATGACATGTTGCGCCGTCTTGTTGAAACCACAGCTCCTGCACATAATGGTTGTTCAGTTGATGAACGAAAAAGTCAGCAATCAAGGCTCTATAGCGGTCACCATTGACTGTAATATTCTGGCCAGCATCGTTTTTTAAGAAGTACGGACCAATTATTCCACCAACTCAAAAAGCACACCAAACAGTCAGTTTTTGTGGATGTAACGGTGTCTCAACATCCACTTGAGGAATATCATCACTCCAAATACGACAGTTTTGTTTATTGATGTATCCATTCAACCAAAAGTGAACTTCATCGCTAAACAAAATTCGCCTTTGAAAATTGGGATCAACGCACATCTTGTTTTGGGCCCATTCACCGATTCTACGTCTTGCTAGGTGATTCTGTGGCTTCAATTCTAGCACGAATTAGATTTTGTAAGCACGCAAACCAAGATCTTTCGCAAAATCTTCTTGGATGGATACATATCCAATTCCTGTGCACGATGTCGGATAGACTGGTTCGGGTCTTCCTCTACGCTACGCTCTAAAGCAGCAATGACTTTTTCTGTACGCACTGTACGACGCGTCGCGTCTCTGTGGATGCGTTTTATCATTTAGAGTAAACGTGATGCGAAAACGTTCCATACTTAATCGAATTAATTGCTCTGATGGACGATTATGTTGACCGTAAACTGGACGTAGTGCGCGATACGTATTTCGAATAGAATCATGATTTTCAAAATAAATTTGCACGATTTGGAAGCGTTGTTCAGACGTCAGCCTATTCATGTTAAAATGCCAAACCAAACATAAAATAAATCACTTGATAGCTGACAAAATGGCCACCAAATTCTCAAATTCTCTTCTAAATCTGCTAATCCCAATCAAGTCTCCACAACAGGTTAAAATTTATGGGATAGTGCCAGAAACTAACATATCAATGGTTTTGCAAAAAAAATTTAAACACTTTCTCCAAATAACCCCATTTTGCCAAAAAGCTGTATATGGATGGTTAAAATATTTCGACAGCCTGCAAAAAGTTACGAAAGATGTATTTAAAAAATATTTTAGAGTCCCCCTTCTTCTGAAAATCAGCGATTTTTTTTTTCATTTTCCAAACAAGCATGAAACTGGACAATAAAAGATCGTAAATAATATGATCTTGATGGTCGAATAAAAGTCGAATAATTTACCATTCTCATAAATCAACGAAGATGACTTAAAAATTTTAACACCGCGTTTGATCTTCTTTTTTATTGTTTTTCCCCAAACTTACTAAAGGTTTATTTTAAAAAAAAAAGATCAATGATCACTGGGTTACAAATCACTAACCGTTTATGGATGGTTCGTCATGATACCTTGTGCCAAGAGCCTTTCCTGCTTACCCCAAAGAGATTTTATAATGGCAATAGAATACGGGAATTATTGGATTTTATTGTCTTCATGGTGTAAACTGCAAAAGCTTTAAATTAATAGCCTTACCGATCGCAATAATTTCATAACAACAGTCTTAATGGACACTCCCGTAAGGATTAGGTAACCTTTACGTGAAGTAATTAAAATTTAAAGCACCGGCAAGTGTTTAAAATTGACGATTAAAAAATTAATTTCCGAAGTTACTGTAATTTTATTTTTGAGATACTTATTTGGGAGTTATGTGCGATATGAAGGAATACAAGGGTGATGTATTTTATAGTTATTACACTCTTGACAGCATAAAGCATTAAGGATTTTATTAAGGAAAAGTGCAGAACACAATGAACCAATAAACCCCAACCCCCGTATTAATAAACGCTGTTTAGCTAATCAATGGCTAACTTGACAGCTTCCCTCATAAGAAATACTCGCGCAAATGTCAAAAGATACTCACTGATTAGCTAATCAGCGTTTATTCATAAGGGGGTAAGTGATCATAAGATAAACGCAAGCACATTCGAATGGGAGAAAAAACGGTGCCGTGAAATAAAGTCGATGGAAGTAAGGTCGAATCGACTTTATTTCCATTTTAGATTGGAAATAATGTCGATTTGGACTTTCTTTCGCGGTCGACTGTGTTTTCATAGGAAAATGGCAATAAGGTCGAAAAAAGAGAATTTATATCGAAAATTAAAATATGGCAAAAAGATTAAAAATTTCAATCAGAATAGAAAGACAATAAAGTCGAAATTGTATTCAACGTCAAATTCTTTCTCTCACATTCATTGAATTGAAATTGAAATGTACAAAACAGAGAGAAATGTTATTTTTGTAATTTTTTGCCAGAATGATGTAGTATAATTCAGTTGGATTTGTTCAACTGTGTGTGGAGTATTGATACATTGCTATATATCTAAAAAAAGAGGGATTCTAAAAGAGATCTGACAGCTCGGTTTTTATGACAGTAGTCGTCATTTAGCAGCACCTAAATGGTTTTTTCACTGGCCCTCCTCTCGTGATGATCTGACAAATCGTCCGAGTAGTATCAATTGTCAAGAATAGCTTATCTCAACTTAGCCGTTCGGAGTCGGCATAAAACAGGAGGTCCCGCCATCGTGCAAGAAGTACACACGCACACATGAATGGTTGTGAGAAAGCTAGGCCCTGGGTACTAACGAGCCTGTTGCGCCAAAAATTTGTTTTTTTTTTTTTTTAGTCGTGCCGGTGATGTCACTTTGCTTATGACAATGTGTTGTATGATTTGAACTAAGGTCCAAGATACATTTCAGTTTTGTTATTGTTATAGCTTTAGTTCTCTAAAAGAAGGCCTGCTTTTACTGTCATAGGTTTCCATACGATTTTACTGTCATAAGTTTCCATACGATTAGCTGTATGGATCGTTTAATACCCTATCCTATCCCATCCTTAAAATTAGTATCCCCAAATTGTGGGCTTTATGGTAATGAAATATTATAGAAAATGACGTTTAACTGACATTTTGTGGTCAAATCGGGCAACTCTAATGTCATTTATGTTCAGTTTGGCTTGCCATTTCATCACGAACAGGTTGACAAATGAACAACGCTTGCAAATCGTGCAAATTTATTTCGAAAATAATGGTTCAGTTCGCGAAGTTTACCGCAAGCTCCATCCAATTTATGGCCGCTGTAGAGCAAAGTTATGAAAAGGACCCGAATGAATCGATTCGCCACCGTGCACAGCAATTGGAGCTTTGTCCATCAACTTTATGGAAGATTTTGCTCAAAGATCTTGGCTTACGACCTTACAAGATCTAGCTTGTGCAAGAATTAAAACCGCGAGACCATGCAATGCTTTGTGATTTTGGTGTATGGGCCGGATATGAGAATGATCTCGATGCTGATATTCATCGCAAAATTTTGTTCAGTAACGAGGCTCATTTTTGATTGAATGGCTACTCCAACAAGCAAAATTTCTGCATTTGGAGTGTAGAGAATCCACATGAGACCCTTGAGACGCCATTACATCCACAAAAACTACCTTTTTGGTGTGCTCTATGGGCTGGTGGAGTCATTGGGCCATACTCCTTCCGAAATGATGCTGGAGAGTCAGTTTACGTTAATGGGACCGGTATAGAGCCATGATAACCGACTATTTTGTTCCCGAATTAGATGGCATGAATGTGGATGAGATGTGGTTCCAACAAGACGGCGATAAGCGGCTACAATCCGTTGTACGGATCGTTGCATACCCTATCCCATCCTATTTGTAAAAACTAAAATCCCCAAAAAGTGAATATGGCTTAAAACACGATGCGGATAAAATACAGAAAATGACATTGTGACAACAAATTGTTCAGACGGCTTATTAAACACTTTTACGGTTCTACAAAAGACAAGGTTTTTCTCCTGCATATGTTATGGGGTAGTCTATAAAAATGGTTTTTATGTAAAAACGCCCCCAAAAAGTGGGCCTGGGGTAAAATGTTCCATAGACGAAATGTTCATATTAATATTACCAATTATTCTGCATCGAATTTTTTTTTCGAAAAATTTAAAATTTGACCGAAAAAAGGTTTTTTTTTTACTAAAAACGCTCCCAAAAAGTGGGCGTGGCAAAAAAATTTATATAGACGAAATATATATATTAAGATTGTCTAAATATTTTGTTCAGAAACTTTTTCAAAATTCTTTACAGTTTAGCCAAAAACTTACCTTTTTATAAAAAAGGGGGCGTGGCAGTGGGCGGATTTCAAAAATTTTTAAAATTGTTCTGCCTCGTCGGCCAGAGAATCTACATACCAAATTTCAACACTCTAGATCAAAATTTAAGGCCCAAAAATCGGTGACACACAGGCGGACAGACGGACGGACAGACATGGCTTAATCGACTCAGCTAGCGATTCTAAAGCGATCCATATACTTTGAGGTATATGTATCGAAATTATTTCTCTATGTTACAAACTTAATGTCAAAACTAATATACCCCTATGGGATAGGGTATAATTATATAACTTCTCATATACTTACTTACTTACTTAAGTGGCGCTACAGTCCGGGATGAACCTGGCCTCAACCAACATGCCTCTCCTATTAGCCCGGTCCTTAGCTAATGGCCTCCAGTTGCGCCCTCCAAGTTGGTTGAGGTCGGTTTCTACCTGTGCTCGCCACTTAAGGCGATGTCTTCCTCTACTGTGTCCGACGTCTGGCTTGGAATCGAAGACTCTGCAAGCCGGAGTATTGGTGTCCACTCGTTCTACATGTCCTTGCCATCTTAAACGTCCAATGCGGAGTTTTTTGACTAGAAGTATGTCGCTGTACAGCTCGTATAGTTCTTGGTTGAATCTTCGTCTCCATAGCCCGTCAACGCAAACGGGAAGAATTTTTTTCTCGAATCGACCAAGGATTTCTTCATCCGCTTTTGATACGGTCCATGCTTCAGCACCGTAAAGCAGGACTGGGATAATCAGGGTCTTATATAGGATCTCCTTACTAGTTCGAGTGAGGGCTTTACTACTAAATTGCCTTCTTAGCCCGAAGAACCAGCGATAGGCAAGAGTAATTCTTCGTTTGATTTCTGACGAGATGTTGTTGTCAGAGTTAATAGCGGAGCCGAGGTAGACAAAGTCCCGTACTACCTCAAAGTTATATCTGTCAATGGTGACGTTCTGTCCAATTCATCGATGTTGTGTGTCCTTTCGTGTTGACAGCATATACTTGGTTTTACCCTCATTTACTGCTAAACCCATTTTTACAGCTTCCTTCTCTATACTAGCAAACGTGGCTATGACATCACGTTGAGTCCTACCAATGATGTCAATATCGTCGGCTTATGCTAGTAGTTGCATCGATATTTGGAAAATTGTGCCTCTGGTGTTGGCTCGGGAGTTTTGAACAATCCTCTCAAGAATTAAATTGAAAAAGTCACATGACAGTGCATCGCCTTGCCTAAATCCTTTATTGTTATCGAATGTGTCGGTGAGGTCGTTTCCGACCCTGATGGTGCAGCGAGAATTCTCCATCGTCATCCTACACAAACGGACGAGTTTGGGCGGTGTACCAAAACTAGACATGGCTCTGTATAGTTCGTCTCTATAAATGCTGTCATATGCGGCTTTGAAATCGATAAATAGGTGGTGGGTATCGATTTGGACTTCTTGGGTTTTTTCCAGGATCTGCCGAAGTGTGAAAATTTGATCGATTGTGGACTTTCCTGGCCTAACACCACACTGATAAGGGCCGATCAGGTTATTGGTAAACGGTTTCAAGCGATCACATATTACGGCAGATAGGATCTTGTAAGCGATGTTGAGTAGACTTATGCCTCTGTAGTTGGCGCAGTTCAGAGGGTCGGGCAAACTATGCTGAGGTTCCATTCTTCAGGCATGCTTTCAACCGACCAGATTTGGCTTATGAGTTGGTAGATGTTCTTGGCTGCGAGCATCTGTCGGCATATGCAGATGGTAAAAGGGTTTACTAGGCATTAGGCAGGCACATAGTGAACAAATTTTTCCTGCTGGTGAGCAACTGTTCTGTGCACTTCCGCAAATATCCAGTTTTTTCAGCATCCAAACAGTTGATGAAAAAGAAGACAAATAAGGACCAAGCATAAGACCAAGTCCATCAGATGGTCTTGGTCTTTGAAATCATACATTGATTTTTGAAACAACGATATGTGCGTTTCTTTGAATTTCAGATCATAGCAGGTTTTATCTCTGAAAAGAGACTATGTGTGCAGAATTTCACTTAAAGTTTCTCTCTTAAGCCTATTCCTGAGCTTCGTCTTATTTAAATGAATGGTTGAAAATATCAGTTGCTGTAGAATGCGGCAAGCATAAAATATGGTATACTAGTTTTTCAAGAAAAGGAAACATTTTACAACCATCTCCTTTTTCTAATTGAAATATCTTTCTCCAAAACTCTGAAATATTTGTATCATCAGTAGCAAGATCTAAATTTTTCACCGATACTGGTGGCTAGACTGGGCTGAAACCGATACTTAGGTTAAGTAAAACTAGGTCCTGACATGTGATCTCTGATCTAACGATGACTTGTTAGTCGATGGAATAGAGATCACATGACAGGGCCTAGATAGGTTTAGATAGGTTAAGCTAGTCTTATAAGTTTTAGTTTTATATAAAAAAAAAGTTGCGACTGTCTTCTAATAGGTTTTGATTCACATTTTCCTATTTTCAAAAAAAAAAAATATAGTACATAACAATAATACAAAAATTCACAAAAAATATTAAAATTGAATTAAACAAACAAATTATATATCATGTAATGCGAACCATAATGGTCTTTTACTTTGGCGAAAGTTATAAATGTCTAGTCTTTAAGTTTATTTGGGCTTTTAATTAGTATTAAAGAAATTGTGAATAAATAAACGTTAAAAAAAATCTAAATTTCTCAACGCCCTTAACTGCAAATCAATATCATTGTAGTTATTTCATTAAAAGTCAGTAGGTATATTGAATCCAAAAAAAATAAATAAAAAAAGATGCATTTTTGAAAAAAAAACAAGCCTTAATGCCTTAGCTCATGAAATAATGCCTAAAAGGCATGAAAAACCTTAGTTGGCATCGCTATTAAAGTTAACATACACTTTTGACATCATAAATTCATAAAGCATAAAGGATTTTAATAATTAGAAGTGCAGAACACAATGAACCAATAAACCCTAAGTGATAATGAGATAAACGCATGTACATTCGAAAAGAAGAAAAAACCTCTTCTCGTTCTGAAGTACCTACAGATGTTGCAAAGTTCTATCGGAGATGAAGTGTTCCTAAATAAGTAAGGATTAGGGCGTCTGTAGGCTATATGATTCAGCGAGTTCATAACCATGTTTTAAAAAATTATTTATTCATTCACATACCTACATACTTAGGCCCTTGAAGGCCATAAGGGTTCAATGACATCTTCACGCCACATTGTTCGTTATTCTGAAATTGTTTTAAACTCTTTCCAGCTCACTCCAAGTTTTTTCCATAGGGGTATATTCGTTTTGTGACAAAATTCGACTCAGATTCGCTAGCTAAGTCGATTGCGCCATGTCTGTCTGTTCGTCCGTCCGTCTGTGTGTAACACCACTAAAAGCACCTCCCATATCAGCCCCTCTATGTCAATAGTGAAACAATCTTCCGTGAAATTTAATGATCTAATGTCAACATTCAATTTCAGAATAATTATAGTGGACAGAGACATTGTAACGCTAAGCACTTAACCCGCTATACGTATACTTTAGCTGTGCGATCAATCCTGCAACATTGTAAGCCTACATTAATCGCTTCAAATAAACATTCTCCGATTGTCCCAAGTAAACATCCGACCAAATTGGTATTTCAGCTTTTCGTCAGCATAATTAATTTTTAGATGCGCAATGCTTCAGCAATAAACCCAAAAGCAATCCACGAGCAATTAAAATCAAAACGTTGGTCCACGGTCCACATAGTGCTTGCCTTTCGGACCATCGACATTTATCGCTAGTCGATAATTTTTCATTGCCAGCTTAGATTTTACAACGGCACAATGTCGAAAACATTCCATTGAACATCCGTAATAATTGTGATGCGCAATAGCTTTAGTTTGATGACCCAAAGATCCATTATGTGTATAGTTCGGGGGGATCGAGTGTATAGTTCGGGGGGATCGAGTGATCCCCCGTATACGTAGTCTAGGGAAGTCATGATGGTGCGAAATTTCGAAAATTTTGTGACGTCCTGAGCCACATTGATACAATTGTATCCAAATGCTTTGGGTTAACTATCCTCCCATGGAAAAAACCATATGTACCATATATACGACCCTGCTAAACGAAAAGAAGACAACGAAATTCGTATCTGCACCTGGAATGTGAGAACATTAAACAGGAAAGGTGCAGACGAACAACTAGCGGAAGCCCTAAACTACAACAAAGCAGACATTACAGCCATCCAGGAAATACGATGGGATTGAGGGCGAAAAGAGGATGAAAAACTGTGACACCTACTATGGACCGTGTTATAGTGAGCAGAAACAGCGACTATTCAGATGCGGATTTATTATTAGTGCCAGACTTAGGCAAGAAGTCTTATGTCTTCAATACATAAGCGAATGCATTGTAACAATTCACATCAAGGCCAAATTCGCCAACATAATAAGATGATATTCTACGAGCTCCTTAACAAAACCTATGAGCGACTACCAAAGTACGATGTTAAAATCGTGCTGGGAGATTTTAACGCAAAGGTACGAAGAGAAGACATCTTTAGCAGTACTGTCGGAAAATATAGCCTACACGACAACTTGTCTGGTAACGGACTTAGGCTAATTGACTTCGCTACGGAACGAAATGCCACTATCGCCAGCACACGGTTTCCTGAATTAGATATCCATAAGGAGACATGGCGGTCTCCAGATCAACGAACATTGCGATAGACAAGAGCCACGCATCCAGGATTTTGGATGTCCGAACATTCCGATTGGCTAACATCAACTCGGACGACAACTTTGTTCTAGCCAACGTAAGGATGAGGATATCCACCACGCCACAACAAACCAGAAATACTATTAAAAAATTTAACGTCGAAAGACTGCAATTGCAAGAGACACACCTAATCTAATGTCGAAGAACATTGACAACATGCCAGCAAGCCAATAGATCAGCCGCAACTAGGTAACTAGGTTTCTCGCGGCCACGAGTAGGAAACCCCTGGTTTGATAAGGAATACCGACAGATGCTCGCAGCCAAGAACAAGGCCTAGGTGAAGCCGAGAGTTGCTATTGAGCTCTATAAGCAGAGAGAAGGGAAAAATGAGAAAGAAAAGCGCGCGTTTGAGGATATAGAGAGGTTACACTCCAGGAACGATGCTTGTAGTTTTACCAAAGTATACAAGGCTTGAACAGAATCCTGTCGAGATGAACAAGGAAATGGAAGAACCACTTCTGCAGACTGTTACACGGCGATGACGAACAACATTCCGCTGGCAGGTAGAACGAACCATTTAATATTGGCAGCGGTAGCGAAAACTGCTAAAAACCACCCAACCTAAGTGAAGTGAGGATAGCAATTTCTAAACTCAAGCTTAATAAGGCCGCCGGAAATGACGGCATACCCGATGAGTTTTATAAAACCGACGGAGATGATTTGGTAAGTAACATCCATCAGCTCATAAGCCAAATCTGGTTGGATGAAAGTATTCCTGAAGAATGGAACGTCAGCATCGTTTGCCCGATCCACAAAAAGGAGACCCTCTTAACTGCGCCAACTACAGTAGCATAAGTCTCCTCAACATCGCCTACAAGATCCTATCTGTCGTAATATGTGAACGCCTGAAACCGTTTACCAACAACCTGATCGGCCCTTATCAGTGTGGTTTTAGGGCAGGAAAGTCGATAATCGATCAAATTTTCACACTTCGGCAGATCCTGGAAAAAAACACAAGAAGTCCAAATCGATACCCACCACCTATTTATCGATTTCAAAGCCGCATACGACAGCATTTATAGAGACGAACTATACAGAGCCATGTCTAGTTTTGGTATACCGCCCAAACTCGTCCGTTAGTGTAGGATGACGATGGAGAATTCTCGCGGCACCATCAGGGTCGGAAACGACCTCACCGACACATTCGATACCAAAAAAGGATTTAGGCAAGGCGATGCGCTGTCATGTGATTTCTTTAATTTGATTCTTGAGAGGATTGTGCAAGACTTCCGAGCCAACACCAGATGCACAATTCTCCAAAAATAGGTGCAACTACTAGCATATGCTGACGATATAGCGCATTGGTAGGACTCAACGTGATGTCATAGCCACGTTTTCTAATATAGAGAAGGAAGCGGCAAAAATGGGTTTAGCAGTAAATGAGGGTAAGACTAAGTATATGCTGTCAACACGAAAGGACACACAACGTCGACGAATTGGACAGAAAACCACCATTGGCAGATATAACTTAGAGGTTGCACGGGACTTTGTCTTCCTAGGCTCCGCAATTAACTCTGACAACAACATCTTGTCAATCAGAAATCAAACGAATTAGTGTTGCCAATCGCTGTTTCTTCGGGCTAAGAAGGCAATTTAGTAGTAAAGCCCTCACTCGAACTACTAATGAAATCCTATATAAGACCCTGATCATCCCAGTCCTGCTCTACGTCGCTGAAGCATGGACTTATCAAAAGCGGATGAAGAAATCCTTGGTCGATTCGAGAGAAGAATTCTTCGAAAAATCTTCGGTCCCGTTGGTGTTGACGGGCTATGGAGACGAAGATTCAACCAAGAATTCTAGGAGCTGTACAGCGACATATCCCTATTCAAAAAACTCCACATTGGACGTTTAAGATGGCTAGGACATGTAGAACGAATGGACACCAATACTCCGGCTCGCAGAGTCTTCGATTCCCAGCCAGACGTCGGATGAAGTAGAGGAAGACCTCGCCTTGAGTGGCGCTCACAACTAGAAACTACCTCAACCAACTTAGAGTGCGCAACATTTAGCTAAGGACCGGGCTAATTGGAAAGGCATGTTGGTTGAGGCCCAGGTTCATCCCGGACTGCAGCGCCACTTAAGTAAGTAAGTAATCTGTCCAACTGTCAAAAAACCTCACCCACAATTATATAATTAACTTAATATCCCTATAGGAAATTAATTTATCCTATCACAAGGACCAAATATAAATATAATCACAATTTTGTACAACACCTTTGCAAAAATGTCATATACAAGGATTTGGTTGTGTGGTTTTTGGATATGCTTGTGCAACATAGTTGCAATATCTAAAACATCTACTAGCACAGGTTTGCAATCAATTCCCGCAAGGTACTCGTGTAAGAACTCAATTTATATCGGTCGCTGTGACACATTCAGAACGCGCTCCTTTGGGCATATATTCACGACATACATGGCACCGGATATCTTCAAGATGTCGCCTCTGGAGAGAAAAAGGCGCAAATGCGACAATATTCCTTGGAACGCAAGGATTCTTATGTCTGATGTTTACGAATAAACGTTGTTTACGATAGAGTAACGCATAGAAAATGCATGTGTGATAATGGAATGATATAAGGATCATAGTGAGCGGCATACACTGAAAAAAATTGTTTAAAGTTGAGTTTTGATTTGTTTATTGCCACCGATCTATATAACCAGGGGAAAAAGGCTGAGAGAAACAGTTAAAAAAAACGCATTATCGAGAAAATAAATAGATGCCACTCTGAAAATCAAGTTCGTCAGTAGATAAAACGTCCAAAATAACTTCAATCGTTTCTCATACTATAGGATTACTGGCAGCAAAACATAATCTTTCTCTCAGCCTCGAGATGGCGAGAGACCTGAAACCATGCAGATGAATGGCAATATTCGACCAAAAAGCCTTCTGGAGAATGTGAGCACCCAAAGAGTATAGAACTACATAGAGTACGCATCACAGCTAAAAATTTTGTAGCCGTTTCAAACGCGGGCGGTACGTGCGAAGGAGAATTTTTGGCGTTTGATGAAGGGGTATCAATATGAACACTGGGGTGTCAATATCAGTACCCCACATAGTAAATTTTCGTTGTATGAAATGCGCACTCTATGTAGTTTTATACTCTTTGAAGCAACGTGCTCGAAAAACTTGTTAACAGAGCTCTGTGTAAGTGGTTCGAGGAAACAAAAAATATTCCGGGAAATCAGTTTGGCTTTTGAGCTAGGCCGCGTCGAAAGTCGAAACTAATGTCCAACATTCAATGGAAAAAGACCAAAAAAACAATGCACTGGGGCCCGTCTGGTTGACTTTGAGAAGGCCTTCGACACCGTATGGTTAGAGGGGCTTTTTTACAAGCTAACCAGACTGGGCATGCGTAAACTCATGCTATATATGATTTATGAAATGCTTATGGGAAATAAGTTCAAGTGAGGCAATAGAACTTCGATTAAGGTGTTTGAAATAAAAAACGGTTAACAACATACGGGCGGTGAACTCCCCGATATTGTTTAACATTTAACAAGTGATCTTGTAGGTTTCACCAGGCGCGCTGTAGATTATGTGGCATACAGATTAGGTTACAAAATCGAGGTCATCAGCATACTTTTACACATTAAGAGATATTGCAACTATTGGAACTTGAAAATCAATTTCATAAAAAATATAACAAATTGCTTATTGCTTCTAGCGATATCAGACAAAATTGTCAAAAATCGAGTAAAAGGGGCACAATTCTCCGGCCACAATAGATGTCCTTAGATGCAAAATTTTGTTTGATGCTTTCGTCTAATCGATGGCTCTAGAAATAGCTTCTTATCAGGCTGCTATCGGTCATCTGTTCGGTTCAAAAATTATGTTTTGATTAGCAATATGAAAGTGTGCAACTGGACTCAATTTAGTTACACCATTAGCTCTGGGTCGTAGTTTAATACAAACGGCATCCCGAGCATAACATATTATGCATACGCAATTACCTGAGTGGGGCTAGAGGCCCTAATTAACCTGGGCCTCAACCAACATTCCTCTCCAATCAGCTTAGTCCTTAGGTAATTGCCTCCAGTTGCGCACTTTGGGTTAATTGAGGTCGGTGACTACTTGTCCTACCCATCTAAAAAGTTCAACGTGGAGTTTTTTGACAGCTCGTGTGGTTCTCATCTCATCTTTGCGGATGAGACCGCAGGTTTTCCGAAAAAGTTATCGCTGTCGCATCAATATTGAATGGGTCTTACTGCTTGACAACGGAAGAGTCATCATTGTCGCCGTTTAACAGTCTGCAAAAGTTATTCTTCTATATACTCAGAATCGACTGTGCCTCAACTACGATCTTTCCTTGTTCTTCTCGACAGAATTTTGTTTGTGCCTTGTATCCTTGGATTTGATGTTTCAAGCTTTGGTAAAACTTGCGAACAACTTTTCTGGAGTGTTACCTCTCTATATCCTCGATAGCGCGCTTTTCTTGTTCGTTTGTCTCTTTCTGAAAATCGGGTATTCGTTGCCTATAGAGCTCACTGGAAGCTCACGACTTCACCTGCAGTTTAGCATTGAAAACCTCGTTCTTGGTTGCGATCATCAGTCGGCATTCTTAATTAAACCAAGGGTTGATGGCAGCTGCAGCTTAGCTTTGTAGGACTCGTTCTTGGAGGTGCTCACACCTGTCTTCACTCTTCATCCAAGCAAAGGTTTCTTGCTGGTGGACGCGATAAACTTAGCACAGCAGTTGCGGTTTGTTGACATCGTTGCAATTATTCATCGACTTTAGATGCTGGTGGTATGGCGTTAATGGAGAGGTTAAGGGATTCCCGTTCTGCGAAGGACTTGGCGATCTCTTGCGCTTGCAGTCTTTCGACATTAAATATTTTTCACAGTATTTGGTGTTGTGGCGTTGCGGATATCCGCATTCTTACCTTGGCATCAACAAGGTAGAGGTCCGAGTCGATGTTAATCCTTCGGACAGTTCGGACATCCAAATTACTGGATGAGTGCTCCTTATGGTTATCTTGGAGAGGAAACCGTGTACTTGCTATAGTGGCATTTCGTTTCGCAGCGAAGTCAATTTGCCTTAGTCTTCACTTTCGATCTTTGCTTTAAAATCTCCCAGCACAATTTTAGCATCGTACCTCGGTAGTCGCTTATAAGTTTTGTCAAGGAGCTCCCCTGCTATATCATGCTTTTCCTCCGTCGGAGCATGAGCGCATATAAGGCTTATGTTGACGGATTTGGCCTTGATGCGGATTCTTACAATGTGTTCGCTAATGTCTTGAAAGCATAAAACTTTTTTCCTAAGTCTGGCACCTTTAACAAATCCACATCCGAATAACATAAACCGCAGTAGATTTCGTAGTTTTGCATCCTCCTTTTGCCCGGCCCATCCTTGAGGGCTAGTCCCAATTTATTGACACATCCCTTGTCATCAGTATCCACTACTGGATTTAGTGCTGCCGTTGGCCATTCTTCTCTTCCGCCACCATTTCTGTTCAAGGGACCTAACTAACCCTTGAGATTCCTTAATATCCTGTTGTCCGAATATGTCGAAGCAGCTCATTTTGGTTCACTTTTTTTCATCCTACAAGCAAGCGATGAAGACTATCAAAAGGCGGATGGCAGGCTAAATAAATATTAAGGCATCCAATTTAAAAAGCCTGACTTGGCGGTTCCTAATGTTCTTCTGTTGATTGATTATAGATAAAGCCTTGGTAGCTTAGTCTTCTTAAACATGTTATGCGATCACTTTGCTAAGGCTATCGGTATAACAGGAGTTTAGGTAGCCATGACAAACCCTAGACAATAATGCCATTGCCATGTTAGAATCGTAAAAATTTCAAACGCACGAATACTTTTGTGTAGGTACTCCCGCCTTTAAGAGATCCTGCCCAATTTCTTTTTGGCACAATTTCGGCACATCACGCTTATTAATCGAGCGTTTTACGGTTATTGGGATCTAATGCGTGTCTAGGATATAAATAAAAGTTGAAAGAGATCGATATCGGCGTATCCTTCTCCTTTGCTATCACTTAACATGGAAGCACCACACACATGTGCTCAAAGTAAACCCCCTCCCAATCTCGTAAAACCTTTTCGCACAGTGTATCTCAATATTTATGCACCGTCTGAGTGAAATATCACATAAAACATGCTTCAGACATCCAACCGAACAAGTTTATTTGCCTCTAAATGTAACATTTTACTTTTTCGCCAGAGCCCCCCGCCCTTCTCCAGCCCAAGCCGCTCATAACATTATGCACACATAGAGAGCGAGAGGGAGATTGTGCCCGGCTGACTAATGTTTACGACCAGAGTCGTACAGGTTGCGATTAAAGCGTTAACGTTGCGCCCTCTACCTCCCTTTTGAACCTGTCAGCCTTGCCTCCCAGGTCTCCAGTGTTTACGTTTTGATTTCATTTTGAGTTTTATATTTTGTTGTTGTTTGTGGGGAAAAAAATGCGCGCCCGCTGGAGCACAACTACACGAAGATTAATATCCCGTCGTGTGTGCAGCGTAGCTCTACGAAAGAGCAAGAGTGAGCGATGCAGGAGGACAAATCTGAAATAGTTAACTCTATGCCACGTGAATTAGCTTCGCAATTTTACTTCATTTTATGTAATCGTGTTCCTTTAGCCGGTGGTCGTGATTATGTGTGTGTGTGTGTGTTCAGATACAAACATCTAAATATTTACGTAGCCTGCCACCCGCCCTTTGATAGTCGTCGAGGCACACGACACACGAGTATCTACTGCGGGAAGGAAATGAAAAATTAATTTCCTTATCTGCAAGATCGCAGGACAGTCAGTCAGTCAGTCAGTCAGGCGGTACACACATAGTTACCGATAGTGGCAGCGCGCCGCTGCCATGTGTGTGTGGACCGATTTCGAGATTAGGCAATTTTTCACCGAATGACAAAACAAATATATTATAAAGGATTTTGACATTTTGGCAAATGACTTCTTTCCACGTGGGCCGGTGTATGCTCGGCCAGGCTAGGGCCCCTTGATTTTCATTCAGCAACAGCAGCAAGCGACCAACTAATTACATCGCCTGCTGAGGTTGTTGTTGTTGTTATGGCTACTGTCCAGTAGATGTCAACTATGATACCGTGATTGCGCGATCCAGTTTTGAAATTGGAGTGTGCGCATGCGCACATGGTCTGCCCAGTGAGTCATATCAAAGAGCTTTTGTTTGGCTGGGGGTCTTTATACGCGCGGTTTTCGTTCCTGCGGAGATTTCTTTAAGAGCCTTTTCAGAATTTCCAATTCTGTTCACGATTATTAATCGAGCGTATTACGGTTAATGGGATCTAATGCGTGTCTAGGAAATAAATAAAAGTTAACAGAGATCGATATCGGCGTATGCTGTATCGCTGTATAAGACAACGGTAATTGATTAGTTGTGCTGGCGAGGAGAGCGCGCCCGCTTTCGTGGTAGTAGTTCGCAATTGCAGTGAAATTTCAACACATTCATGCGGTTTGACGACTTCCAGACTTTGAATCACAGGCTATACGCACAGTAGTACGCTGTCTCGTTGTTATGGACGGGAGTTTATCGGATCTCTCATCTTTGGGTCAGGATTTGTTAATAATAAATTCAGTGGAATAGTTTCGTCTGCGTCAGCGGGGTTCCATTTTTTTTTGAGGTACTTCAGGTGGGTAGTGAACTGTGAACCAGGAGCTTATGTAATGTAGTTGATGTGTGTATGGACTTTGGACGGGGTATCCAACTGTGGCAATTACTTAGGGTTTCACTTTTTTGTTTGTTGTGCCCTTTGTAGTTGATTGGTCAAGACAATATTGGGTCGATGACTGGACTCTATATTGGTACGCGGCAGCTAATTTAACTAAAGGGTTTTTCAATAAGAGCGCTACAAAGGTTTTTTTTAAATAAAACAAAAACGGTTTTGGATATCAATGAAATTCTTTATTACTGTGAAAGTACGTTCGATGCCATTATGTATGGAACTCGATTTCTTTTGCATGGTCACCACGGGCACGCTTGCAGAAGTCCAGACGCTGAACCCAATTTTCGATGGTTTTCAAGCATAAATCGGCCGATACTGCTGCAATTTCAAGTTCGATATTCGTACGAAGCTCATCAATCGTCGCTGGCTTGTTGGCATAGACCATAGGCTTGACATAGCCCCACAGGAAATAGTCTAACGGCGTCAAATCGCACGACCGAGGCGGCCAAGCGACTGGACCATTTCGTGAGATAATACGTTCTCCAAACTTGGTTTCCAATAAATTGATTGTGACATTCGCTGTGTGGCTTGTGGCGCCGTCCTGTTGGAACCACATGTCCTCCAAGTCCATATCATCCAATTGGGGCCAAAAATATTCGGTTATCCTTAACCGGTAGCGATTCCCATTCACAGTAACGTGCCGGTCTTGATCATCACGGAAGAAGTACGGCCCAATGACGCCGCGCCGCCGGCCCATAAACCACACCAAACCGTAATTTTTTTGGGATGCAATGATGACTCATGGAGTACGTGTGGATTGCTGCCTGACCAATACCGCATATTTTGTTTATTGACGAAGCCATTCAGCCAGAAATGAGCCTCATCGCTGAAGATGATTTTGCGATGAAAATCCGAATCATTTTCAAGTTGTTGCTCAGCCCAATTCACGAACATACGACGCTTCTGGTGGTCAAGCGGCTTCAGTTCTTGCGTCAATTTAATCTTGTAAGGCTGTAGGCCAAGATCTTTTCGCAAAATTCGCCACAACGACGTCACAGAGATGCCCAACGCTTGAGAACGACGTGTGAGAGACACATTTGGGCTTTCTTCAACTGAAGCCTCAGCGGCAGAAATATTCTCGACACTACGGGCACTTCTTTGTCTCACTGACACGGGAACATTTTGTACTGTGCCTGTGGATTCAAATTTTTCCACTAGACGCTCAAATGTTGATCTGCTAGGACGGTTATGACGAACATAAATTAGACGTAGCGCTCTTAACGTTGAGGCCACTGACTCTGAATTTCGGTAGTAAATTTTAATAATTTCGACTCGTTGTTGGCTCGTATATCTTTGGCAAACCTTACTGAAGAGAAATGTCAAAAGAGCGGCAAGAAATATGTCGTCGTTTGCTGTCCCTGTCGCTCTACTTTTGTAGCGTCCTTGTTGAAAAACCCCGTACATCACTAACATGCTGTAGAATATGGTTAATATTCGACACAAGATTATATTAAAGATGTCCGCTAACGACAAAGCTATTTGGTCTCTTTCAACAATTAAATCCCTTACAGCTTCCACCAAGGTCTACTGCATCTAACTAGAAAACGAAGCTCTACGCCCGAAGAACTGGTGTTCATTCTTTCTAAAAATCCTAGTCGTCTCAAACGTCCAATTCGGAGTCTTTTGACCATGGCTACGTCGCTGTATAGCTCATCGAAACGACCAAAGGTTTGATGTGGTCCATGCATTAGCTACGGTCTTATATGGAATCTTTATAGGGGTTCGAGTAAGGGATTTCTTATAAAATTGCCATCTTAGCCCGGAGGAACTCCGGTTGGTAAGAGTACTTCTTCGTTTGATTCCTGACGAGATTCAGTTGAATGAACCATCTAATGCCTTATTTTTTGATTTTAACCTTTTCGCTTCGTCAGCTCTGCATTGCTCGACAATTTGATGTTTGTCACTCGTTTGTCACACGGTTTCCAAACTTCTTAGATATGTCAGCGAACCCGATGACGTGTAAAAATGATCGAAGTATAAATGTGATGCGAAATTGCATTCTGTAAATGAGTAGGACTTGGGCTATTATGCAAAAGTGAGTGATGTGGGTGGCCGATATCTTGCTACCAGACTTGGTGCGTCATCGTGAGGCTGCTGTTCCTGTTGCTCAGAAGACTAAGCTAGGATGGATTTTGTTCGGGAGAGCTCCACTTCAACCTCGCAATGTAAGAACCTTCTTTCAAACATCTGATGTTAATGCAGAATTGCGAAGATTCTGGGAACTGGAGGAAACCCCTTTCGAGCGCCACGAAACCGCCGAAAATATAGCGTGTGAAGAACATTTTGTCCAGAATGTTAAGCGGGTTGTTGATGGTCGTTATCAAGTAGCACTTCCGTTCAAGGAGAATGTTTATCCGATATTAGGTAGGTCACGTGAAGGAGCCCTTAAACGTTTTAGATCCCTGGAAAGACGTCTTGCAACTAATAATCAACTTCATGACCAATACTCTTCGTGTATTGAGGACTATCTGCACCAAGGTCATATGAGCGAAGTTGATGAAGCCACAGTATTTACAACAAGTCACTATATCTTGCCACATCATGCTGTATTAAAAGAAACCAGCTCTACAACGAAATTGAGAGTCGTTTTTGATGCTTCATATAAATCATCTGATGGAGCTTCTCTCAACGATCATCTGATGACTGGTCCCTCATTGCAACACAACGTCACTGATGTCACTCTTCGATGGAGACTTTATCAGCAGACGTTGAGAAAATGTACCGGCAGATATGGGTAACGGAGTAAGACTCTAACTATCAGCTGATTTTCTGGCGCAAGCCTGAAAACGGTGACATTTGGGACTGCTTCAGCACCATATTTAGCGATCCGGACGATGATGGAAGTAGCGAGAGATGCAGAAGTTCAACATCCAAAAGCGGCGAAGATGATCCGTACAGAAATGTACGTCGACGATTTGTTTTCTGGAGCTGACACCATCAAAGAAGCTGAGATCAAAAGAATGGAGATTAAGGCAGTTTTAGAACAAGCTGGTTTCAACTTACGGAAGTGGACGTCCAATGCTGAGGAGCTTCTTAAAGAAATCCCTATCAAGGATCGCGAGACTTCTCTAGCAGTTCCATCGTAAGGACCGGACCGAATCAAAACACTGGGTATCCATTGGCTTCCAAATGTTGATCACTTCTGTTTCCGTTTCACCCCGCCTGAACGTCCGCAGCTAAAACGATCAATACTATCAACGATTGCTCGATTGTTCGACCCCATGGGATGGGTATCGCCGTGTATTTTGAAGGCTAAAATCGTCATGCAGCTTCTCTGGATCCGAAAATTCCCTTGGGATGAGCCAATCGAGAATAAAGTGCTCGAAGGATGGATAAGCTTGTACAACGACTTACAGGCCATAAACCATATACGAATTCCACGATGGGTGCAAACAGTTGGAAAGAAGAATCGCATGGAACTGCACGGTTTCAGTGACGCGTCGGAAAAAGGGTATGGAGCAGCAGTTTATATCCGAGCAGAAGATGACAAAGGTCA
Organism: Rhingia campestris; assembly: GCA_932526625.1. Classification (NCBI taxonomy): domain Eukaryota; kingdom Metazoa; phylum Arthropoda; class Insecta; order Diptera; family Syrphidae; genus Rhingia; species Rhingia campestris. The sequence goes on from OW052182.1 coordinate 172,497,712, forward strand.
GGTACGCATGCATCTAGTAATGTCGAAAGGTCGCACCAGTACAACCGGTCAGTCTACCACGTCTGGAGCTTTGCGGTGCTGTTATTCTGGCGAAACTGCTTCAGTATGTAGCAGACACACTCGAACTGGAGAAAACAATGATGCACGCATGGACAGACTCTACCATAACACTGGCTTGGATTCTCGCACCGGCTTCACGATGGGAAACTGTCGTCAGGAACCGAGTCGGAGAAATTCAGCGATTAACGGACATTCAAATATGGAAGCTGTTCCAACACAAGAATATCCAGCAGATTTGACGTTCAGAGCTATGCTGCCGTCTGCATTAGTTCACGATACTCTGTGGTGGAATGGTCCAGCTTTTCTCCGCTCGGATTGGATTTACGAACTGCCAACACAACCAACAAGTTTCACTACTAAAGAAGGAAAAAGAAACTCCAAGTACATCTCTCAAAGGTGGTAGACAATATACTTACAGATTTAATAAATCGATCATCCATAGGTCACTGGTCCTTCGAGCTGGAGAACTGGTGTTCATTCTTTCTAAAAATCCTAGTCGTCCTAAACGTCCAATTCGGAGTTTTTTGACCATGGCTACGTCGCTGTATAGCTCATCGAAAAGACCAAAGGTTTGATATGGTCCATGCATTAGCTACGATCTTATATGGAATCTTTATAGGGGTTCGAGGAAGGGATTTCTTATAAAATTGCCTTCTTAGCCTGAAGAAACTCCGGTTGGTAAGAGTACTTCTTCGTTTGATTCCTGACGAGATTCAGTTGAATGAACCCACTAATGCCATATTTTTTTGATTTTAACCTTTTCGCGACGTCAGCTCTGCATTGCTCGATAATTTGATGTTTGTCACTCGATTTGACCGCACGGTTTCCAAACTTCTTAGATATGTCAGCGAACCCAATGACGTGCAAAAATGATCGAAATAAAAAAATAAAATTGCACGATATCTGCAATTTTTCTAGCTCCGAGACACATTGTTTCCTGATCACAAAAAACTAAAAGCTTGGTTCCCCATATATATAGTTTGGCTGGCATGTAGGTATTGATGTGTGGGGTTGACACCCATCGTAGCAAATATTTGTTCATCTACGCAAAGACGATGAAGCATCGAAACAGACCCAAAAGCGTTCATTGATTAAGGTTATTGATAGTTGAACTCGATGCTAATTTTCGTATCCAGACTGGACTTTTGGGTCATGGTTGAGTTGTCATTGTAATTCAAATCTCGCCCATCAGATGGGCAATCAGCAATTCGTCCTCTGAGCAAATGAATTCGAAATCGTCAACATTGTCATCATCATCAAAATCAGACCGAAATAGCGTTCATCGATTAATCTATTTTGTCATCAATCATCTTCGACAGGTTTCTTAGAGACCTCATTGACATTGTTATCTAATAAAAGCACTAAAGTTGTTCATCTTAAAGGATAAAATACTCTTAACTGCCTGACCCCCGACTTTCATAAGGTGATCCTTACCAAAGTGTCACCGAAATGGTGACTGTTAAGCAAAATCAGTCACAACGGAGGAGTCTGAAGGAACGTTGAAGATCCTTGTACTTATCGAACAAAATAATTTATAGTCGGCGCATGCTAGAAATTGCATAGAATTATGGAAAATTGTCAATCTGGTGCTAGGTCGGGAGTTTTGCACAATCCTCTAGTGAATGTTGTTAAACCGTCTTAACCGTTTTTCGAATGTTTCATTGAGGTCGTTGCAGAACGTGATGCGGCCTCTCCATAAACCGTTGCAGAGAATACCCAGTCGAAAAGAATGCCTGTCTCGGATACAGTGTCTCGTTATGACATGACTTAAATTGAAGGGGTAGTATCCCTTCATTTTCAATTTACGACTTATTGCTGTTGGTGTCAAGTGATGGCCAAATGAGCAGGGATGAATAACAGTAGTAGCAGCAGTAACTCTGACCACCTGTTGTTTTTTTTGTGTTCTTGTAGTTAGCAAAAGACATAAACGCATTGGCATTATTAATAAAGGCTTTGATAGTCTCGCCTCGCCGGTTTATAAGCTGCCAAGTTCCCTTGCCGATGTTTAAGGGTATTGATGCATTTACATGAGAACACAAGCGTTCTCACTCTAGCCTCTCACTATCAACTCCTACTTTCATCTCCACGCTGGTGACTGGTGGGTGCCTGGTACCTCGACTGGAGATGGGGTAACAAACCCCTGTCGAAGGTCGTTGGTGGCAGCAAACGAGAGAGGGGGAGGAGTGTCTTCTCACTAAGGCACTCACTCTCAAGCGGCAGCGGAGGAACTCCTTAGATGGAGTCAACGGTGGCGCCGACAGATCCACTTAGATCGAACTGGTAGTGTAATCCCTATATGAGCTGCTTCGACATATTTGAACACCAGGTTTATAGAGATTTCCAATACTGACCCAGGGTGTTGGAAAAGATTTGGTGGCGGAGGAGCCCTCAATGGGTCAACGGCAGCGCTCATATCCCAAAATGGGCTACTGACATCGGTATCTCCGGCCCGCTGCCTTAGGGTTAAAAACAAAGGCCTCGCCCTCCAAAATGGGGGTTGTGCCGTCGGGGCAACTTCCCGACCATGGAAAAAATCATAAGTTATGAAAGAGACACAACCAGCCTCGGATAATGAAACTCCTCATATGGCAACAAGACCCGGAACGTCAATGGATATTAAAGTATGCACCTGGAATATACGAACACTCTACACCCCGGGTGCTACTCAAAAACTTGAATCTTTCCTCACGCGGTACAAGGCAGATATAACCGCAATCCAGGAGAAACGATGGATAGGATCAGGTATAATGAAGAGAAAAAATTGCGACATTTATTACAGCGGCAACAAAAGATTGCATGTATTAGGATGCGGATTCGTCGTGGGAGATCGGCTTAGGACGAAAGTCATTGACTTCAAGCCGATAAGTGATTGCCTTTCTGTGATCCGAATCAATTAATATTGAAGACGAATATTAATGCTAAAGACCGAAAGGAAAACATCTTTGGCGGTTTAGTTGGTAAGCACAGAATCCACGAAACGACAACAGACAACGGCTACCGACTAATCGATTTTGCAGCAGCTCGTAATACGGTGATAAGTAGCACTAGGTTCCCAAGGCTAAGGATCCACACAGCAACCTGGCGCTCCCAAGACGGTCGAAACGCCTACCAAATCGAGCATGTGCTAATCGATGCGAGGCACGCATCCAACATTCTTGACGTGCATACATTCCGAGGGGCGAACGTCGACTCTGACCATTTTATTGTCGCGGCTAAATTCAGAGCTCGACTGTCCAACGAGAAGAAGCTGCGAACTGCCCAGAAGAAGAAATTCGACGTTAGACGCCTTAGCACACCTCGAGTAGCCAGAGCCTACAGTAAACGCCTGAGTATGAAACTCTCCTCTGTGCACTCACCTAGCACAGACGCCAACAATCAGTGGTATCAGTATCGCGACATCATCAAGGAGGTAGCCGAAACCACTGTAGGGTACCAGCCACCCCCGAGAAAGAGCCCGTGGTATGATGATGAATGCATGTACAAGAAAAAGGTGACAGAAGATGCACACAAGAAAGCGCTGCAGCGCAAAATAAGGGCAGCGAGAGAAGAGTATCGAGCCAGGAGAAGGGATTAAAAGAAGATCCTGCGTAGAAAGAAGAGAGTCTACGCATCCTCCCAGCTCAAGGAGATCGAAGAGTCGCGTGATCATAACAACATCCGGAGGTTTTATAAAAAAGCCAAGCAACTGGCTTCTGGCTACAAAACCGGAACGCAGGCTATTCGAGACAGCAAAGGAAACCTAGTCACCGAAGCGCAGGGAATAGTAGATGTGTTGAAGCAGCATTTTCAACAGCTGCTAAATGGGCATCATGTAGAGAGAGTGATAGGGCAAGAAGAGAACCCACGTCCAGTCAATGAAGAACATGTTCCACCACCTAGTATAGCAGAAGTTGGCCTAGCTATAAAAAAGCTTAAGAACAACAAGGTCGCAGGTTCTGATGGCTTACCAGCGGAGCCTTTTAAATACGGAGGTGATGTTTTGGTAGGGAGCGTGCACCGAATCATCAATCTAGTATGGATGAGAAACCATGCCCGATGACTGGACTATCAACTCCATATGCCCCATCTACAATCCTATGTCTTGCAAGAACTATCGAGGCATATCCCTGCCAAATGTCGCAAACAACATCCTTTCCAACGTACTGTGTTAACGTCTAAAGCCGTTCTGCAACACACTAATCGGCATGTACCAGTGTGGCTTACGGCCTTGCAGATCGACTTTAGACCCAATTTTCACGCTGAGGCAAATCCTGGAGAAGACCAACGAATTCCAAGTCAAAACTAACCACCTATTCATCGACATCAAAGCCGCGTATGATAGCATACATCGTCAGGAGCTCTATATGGCGATGGCCGAATTCGGAATCCCAGCAAAACTGTTTCAGCTGTGTCGCGTGACGCTGGAAAACACGCGTTTCAACGTGCAGTTTGGAAGTAGCTCCTCCAAACTATTCCAAACATGCACCGGATTTCGGCAAGGAGACACGCTGTCATGTGACTTCTGCAATCTCGTACTGGAGCAGATAGTGCGCAGGACAGGTGTTAACACGAAAGGTTATGCGGACAATATTGACATAATCGGTCGCTCCCAACATGCCGTGAGAAAAGAATTCACGGAGACTGAAGAACAGGCGAAATCCGTTGGCCTTGAAGTAAATGAGGACAAGACTAAGTCAACAAACAAACAAGCATCTGTCCACCGACTAGGACAAAACGTCACTATTGATAGCAGCAATTTCGAGGTAGTTAAGGAGTTCACCTACCTCGGAGTAAACATAAACTCCACGAATGACACCCAAGTGGAGATCCGTCGAAGAATTACCCTAGGAAACCGTTGCTACTTCGGTTTGGCGAAACAACTGGGTTCAAAACTCCTAACTCGAAGGAAATGTGTGCTCTACAAAACCCTTATCCTGCCAGTTCTGCTTTATGGTGCCGAGTGCTGGACGATAAGCAAGTCCAAAAAGCCAAAACATAAACACTTCGACTACATTGGCTTGGCCACATCGAGCGAATGGACAATAATGCTCCAGCTAAGAGGATCTTCGAATCCCAGCCTCCAGGTTCGAGAAGGCAAGGAAGACCGAACCTCCGTTTCAAAGACCAAGCCATCGCGGATGCCAGAGCGCTTGGTCTAGAGGATAGGAGGCTGCAGTGTCTCAGGCAGAGTCTCTTCACGGGTCGGGAGCCCGATAAGTATGTAAGTAAGCTAGCCAATAATTTGGTTACCTCATGGTCGTGATACTAGCCCCCGACCGGCGGTAGGTCCATGGCTTTCATAGCCATCAGCTATAAAAATGACGTAGAAGTCGGCAACATCTTCATTCCAGAGAATACAAAATAAGAGCAATTCGCTAAGGATCACGATATACGAGTAGCTCTTCAATAAACTCCTCGGAACGTGCACCATTATTTTTTGAAAAGCAGTTACGTATATCCACCCCTTAAAAGGAACCCATTAAGACCGCCCCTCATTATGCAACAACTGCTATCCCACTAACCCGATATGTCTTCTATTTGTTAACCATCTCCTCAATAAAGATGATTCCCCACTCGACTGATCCTTCCAGCTAACATTCCAAGTGTTCCCTGTTCGGTTGTACAAAAACGATCGGCACACAGCCATCCGCCTATTGAATTACGTTCCATCAAAATTGAGCGCCACTTTAACTGAATAAATCATAACAGTGCACAGTCCCCCAGCGATTTGGAGTTAGGAGTGTCCAGGTCCACGCACTATTCATCTGCAATATTTCAAAACCTCGCAGTATGCCTTCGTTGCACGGATACATCACCCCCAGAAGATCAGCGCAAAGCCCCAGCGCACTGCATGTGGCAGCGAACGTTCGAACGCACTTAAATGTCAGTCATAGACATTTCGAGCGAATATTCGATAAAATTGAGCGAATCCAATACGCAAGCATGGATGTGGGTCTCTCTTGCTGCTGCAAATCCCTTGTGGTGGTCGCGTTGCACATACGCGCAGATGCAAGTAAATAAATTGTTTCGCGTACACTAGGCTAATGGAATGTGCCGCCACCTCGGCAGAGTATTGCAGCCACTACTACTCCACGTACTCCTACTGTTCCTAATGAAGCGGAATATGCATTTCGGGACTCGGTCCGACTCCAAACCGAACGAAGGCAGGACGACGAGGCATTGCGACGGTCTTTGCCGATTGCGCACACGTTAACTTATTATGAGAGTCGGCAATTCATTATTGCGGCTCACATAATACTCCATCGGGGAGATCTTTCTCTCTTGAGCCGGTGCTCTGTAGATGGAGATCGGCCCGACCGACGGACGCGACGCGACGCACGGACAAGATCGTTAATTTGGTTTTGCCGCTTCGCGTTCATAAATATAAAATAAAATTTTCTACGCATTTGTGTGCAGAGCGCTGCTGCAGCGATATTGGTTTGGATGTCGTTGTTGCGCCAGTCTAGGCTCAGCACCCAGAAGACCACGGCCAAGACAACGCGTCTAGGTTTATCATATCCGAGAGATGAATGGGTCGAGAGGGCGGGAGATGACTGTTGCATAAAGTATTTATGTTTTGTCAGTGTCAGTTTGTTATTGGCCGGTAATAATTTAATTTCTGCGGGCGAGGCACTCGTGTATACAGGTGCATGAAATGACAGATGTCAGCTGGAGTCGAGATAGTGTGTGGGTCGGTTATTGAATGGCTGGCTCACTTGTGGCTGAGTGGATTATAATTTTATTTCGTTTAGTCTTACCAGGATGTCGAATGCTCCAGCAGGGTTAGGAGGTGTAGAGTAGTGTGACTAATTAGATGAAAAGTACAGTTGGGTAAGTTTTGTTACGGTAGGAGATTACGGAAACGTTAAGTTTACTTTGTGGACTATGACTGGTGTTATCGAAATAGCTTAGTCGGTAAGAAATTTTGGTGAAAGCTGGAGTTTTACATTGTTGTACTCAGTTGTTTTTAATGAATGTAAAGTTTTCTCTCGAATCGACCAAGGATTTCTTCATCCGCTTTTGATACGGTCCATGCTTCAGCGCCGTAGAGCAGGCCTGGGATAATCAGGGTCTCCTTAGTAGTTCGAGTGAGTGCTTTACTACTAAATTGCCTTCTAAGCGCGAAGAAACAGCGATTGACAAGAGTAATTCTTCGTTTGATTTCTGACGAGATGTTTTTGTCAGAGTTAATAGCGGACCCGAGGTAGACAAAGTCCCGTACTACCTCAAAGTTATATCTGTCAATAGTGACGTTCTGTCCAATTCGTCGGTGTTGTGTGTCCATTCGTGTTGACAGCATATATACTTAGTCTTACCCTCATTTACTGCTAAACCCATTTTTGCCGCTTCCTGCTCTGTTCTAGCAAACGTGGCTATGACATCACGTTGAGTCCTACCAATGATGTCAATATCGTCGGCGTATGCTAGTAGTTGTACCGATTTTTGGAAAATTGTGCCTCTGGTGTTGGCTCGGGAGTTTTGCACAATCCTCTCAAGAATCAAATTCTTCAAATCCGACCAGATTTGGCTTATGAGTTGGTGGATGTTACTTACCAAGTCATATCCGCCAGCTTTGTAAAGCTCAGCGGGAAGGCCGTTATTTCCGGCGGCGTTATTAAGCTTGAATTTAGATATTACTATATGGTTGGCAGTTTTCGCTGTCGTTGTCAACATTAAATGGTTCGTTCTGCCTGACAGCGAAATGTTGTTCGTCATCGCCGTTTAACAGTCTGCAGAAGTGGTTCTTCCATATCCTCAGCATCGACTGTGTCTCAACTACAATATTTCCTTGTTCATCTCGACAGGATTCTTTTCGAGCCTTGTATCCTTGGCGAATTTGGCCTTGATGCGGAGTGTTACAATGCGTTCGCTAATGTCTTGGAAACATAAGACTTCTTGCCTAAATCTGGCACTTATAAAAAACCGCGTCCGAATAGTCCCTGTTTCTGCTCACTATAACATGACATGCCGATGTCAGTAGCCCATTTTGGGAAATGAGCACTGCCGTTGACCCATTGAGGGCTCCTCCTCCACCAACTCGCTTCCACCACCCTGTTTGCATGCGCACGCGTTAGTTCTCAGGGCTTAGCATTTTCTCACAACCATTCATTGCTCCTATTTCATGCCCAATCCAAACGGTTGAGTTGGGATAAGGTTTTCTTTGCAGTCAATAGTACTTTCATGATTCGTCAAATCATCGCAAGAGAAGGTCCGGTGCAAAAAATGTTTGACAGTTGGAATGGGTTTTTTTGTGCGCATATCCTATTTTTAGATGATAACTTCTTATAAAAACGGATTTTGGTAGATTTTTGAAAAAAGTACTTAGGCAATATTTCTATGAATATTTCGAAGTACTTAGGCAATATTATTTTGAATATTTCGTCTTTGGAACATTTTGAACCACACCCATATTTGTTTGCTGAAATAAAGGGTCCGCTAATTTTTTTTTTTTAAATGCTAAAAAAACTGCTGAATATTTTCTCAGTTTTGTTTTTCAATGTACATAATGGCCGTAACGGTCACTACTAATGATCATTTTTTTCTTTTATCGCCACTCTTTTGTCAGCTTTTAGTCATATGATCATTGAACGGAAAAAGCTTCATTATTTTTGCGAAATCGTGTAATAATTCTGCTTTGAGTGAACTCTCTTGATAGCTTGCCAGGATCCGTATTGTTTAAATTTTTAAATCGTTGCTTACAACAGTCATCAAGATTTCGTTTTTTCTATTTCGTTTAGAGTTTAAGTTTTTAGAGTAAAAGCGTGCCCAAATGGAGTGCGATTCTACTGGATGCAAAAAAATATGAAGATGGCTACAAAATTTCTTGGCTTAAAAAATTTGAAAAGGACTTTTAAGGAACAGTTTTTCAGTGCGTGATCATCCTAGTTTCGGGATTTAACTCGAATTAACTCGAGAAAGCAGTTTTTCAGTCGATTTAAATCTAGAGTTAACTTCGAGTTAACCCAGCAAGTTTGCTGAGTTAACCCCATGATTAAATGGTCAGATTTTTTTGACAGATGGTAAAATACCAGGCAAACAATTTTTGTTTTTCAATTCCATTTATGTGGACATTTTATTTAATTTTCAGATCTCAGCGACTTGAAATTGTATTATACATTGAGTTTAACTGTTTTAAGAAGATAAAGACTTGCAACTTTGCGACAAAAGCTTTTTCATTTGTTTGGGGAAAAGGAAACCAAACTCGATAAATCATGAGTGCTACCAAATTAAATCATCATACACGGAGTCAAATTTAATTCTGTACTGAATAACTGCTTCATGAGTTAACTCCAGATTAAATTTATTCCGGAGTTAGTAAACTCTGTGTTAACGCAGAGTTAAGTTAACTCAGCACTGAAAAACCGGTCCTAAGATGGCTATGACATGTAAAACTGTTGCGCCACTTAACGAACTAACGAAAAATAATTTCATCATAAAAAAGATATAAAGAGATCTCCTGTGGCACTTACACCCATTTACCAGGGTAAATTACCAATATCATAACAAAAATAAATGGATTTGGTCAAATTTCCGAAAGAGCTCGTGCCGTGTATAAGGACCTTCCAACCCATTGTCTTAAAGATGCAGAGCTCTTGCTGGAACCTGATCAACATGATAGTGATTTAAAATTCGAAACTGAAATGTTTTGGCTAAAAAAAAACGTTGCTTTGCTTATTTTTATTTGAAATACCTACATACCCTAAAAAATAATGTTGTGTACAATACAATAATGTTCAAACTTCCATATGAATAATCATTAAGTACATTTCTCTTAAAATCATGTAAATTAACTGTTTTTTGCTCTAATAGAAGTCATGACATCAAGTGCGTAAAGAAAAAGAGAAAAAAAAAACATTTTTATCAGCATAATTGTAATTTTAAAACCCAAAATGTCTTTAAATTGAATTATGTATCTCCTTTTTGTCTATTTTGTTAGTAAAGACTTTCACCTTTGAACCGACGATATGTTTATTTGTACAAAGAAATGTTTCTACTTTAAGATCCGATAAAATAAGAAGTCAATTGGAAGGTCAAAAAAGAACCATCAAACAGCTGATAAACTGTACGCAGGCAAAAAATGGAAAGACTATAGAAAAACATATGAGATGCTACAATCCGCTATGCGGATCGTTGAATACCCTATCCCATCCCATCCTTTAAATTAATATCCTCAAAATATAGACCTTATGGCGATGAAATACAGAAAATGACATTGTCACAATATATTGCTCAGACAGTTTATCATAATCTTGTGTGGTTCGACAAAAAACAACGTATTTCTATTGGTAATGCCTTGGGATGGGGTATACAAATGGTTTTTGTAAGAAAACGCCCCCAAAATGTGGGCGTAGGTGAAAATGATCTATGGACAAAATGTTTATGTTACCATTTCGGAAGTATTTGCATCAAAATTTTTTTCGAAAGTTTTAAAATTTGGACAAAAAGCGTTTTTTACTAAAAACGCCCCCAAAAAGTGGGCGTGGCAAAAAACTTTATATGAACGAAATATAGATATTAAGATTGTCTAAATATGCTACTCAGACACTTTTTTGAAATTCCTTACGGTTTGGTCAAAAAATAAGTTTTCCTAAAAAGGGGGCGTGGCAGTAGGCGGATTTCAAAAATTTTTACACTTGTTCTGGTAGCACGGACTAGGATCCTATATACCAAATTTCATTATCCTAGCTCAAAATTTAAGGCCCAAAAACCGCTGACGAACAGACAGATGGACGGACGGACGGACGGACAGACAGACATGGCTGATTCGACTCAGCTAGCGATTCTGAGTCGATCCATATACTTTGAGGCATATGTAGCAAAATTATTTCTCTATGTTACAAACTAAGTATCAAAACTAATATACCCCCCTATGGGATAGGGTATAAAGAGTGACTGTGAATTGAAAATTGGTACTTTCAGTGATATTCATATAAATTCGAACGGACTTTTGGTAGCAAAGCAAATTATGTGATGTCTTGGTTTTTTAAAACATATGTTGATGATAAACACCTATTAAAATAGCTGCAGCACAAATTGTATCGAATTTTATATAAGTGGATTTGTGTACTGAAGCAAGGTCGATTGTATCGAAAACAGTACAATTGTATCGACTTTTGCAACCCTGGTGTACGCACTGTTTTTGGCTTTTCACGCTTTGGTTTATCGATGAGGATGCCAGTTTCTTTCACTTTTTTCACAAGATAACGAACATACAGAGCTGACGGTTCTGCTCTTCTTCCAAAATCCGTACGCAATTTTCGCACACATTCTGCAACATTACCATGATTTTCAAAGTAATGTCGCAATATTTCCCAGCGTTGTTCAAGCACATACACAACCATATTCATTTAGCGGAAGGATAAAACTAATTATCTGTCAAATCAGACATGAGCTAAGTATTACCATTCACGAAATAAGCACTAGTTGAAAAAAAAAGTTAGATGGCGGACCCGTTATAAGTAAATCATTGAATAGACAACAATTTCTGAAAAACAAAACATTATCCAAGAACAACAAAATCAACACGTCATGTTCATTCATTTAGCGTTTTATATATTTTCCAAACATCAACATTATTCTTGCAAATCACAATTTCTCTCTCTTAAATCTTTGAGACCACACCTCCATCCCTACCTAGTCATGCTACAGTCTTGACATCACCGGTCATTGCAATGCACTCGATTTCAACCAAAGCATCCATTGGCAATCGGGCGACTTGGAAACAAGAGCGAGCTGGGAAGTCTTTGGTAAAAACTGAAAAAAAAAACAAAAATCATACATAAACATGTTTTCGTAAATATTCTATCAACCCGCCAATCAAGTGCTAATAGGACTGATAAGCAATCTATAAAGCATTGTGCGATGAAAATAAAAATTATAATCAAACAATTTAAAAGCGTGTATATCAATAGGTCACGATCAGCTTGTTAACTTATCGCCTTACCGCCACCTGATAAGAAGACCTTGTATGCGGTGTACCTACATTTCTTGTAGACCTCATTGACGGTTCCGAAATCTTCCAGATCTTTTAAGAAAATTGTATTCTTGATGATTTTGTCCATTCCAGAATCAGCTGCTTTGAGAATAGCATCCATGTTCTTGAAAGCCATTGCGGTTTGCTCAGCAACACCGTCGACTAGCTTCATGGTGTCTTTATCAAGACCCAAGCATCCAGACACATACACAGTACGATCGGCAACAACAGCTTGGCTGGGGGGTGAGACAGGTGGCGTAAGTCGAGAGGTGAAAAGCAATTACAATTATAAGCAACTTACTTGTATGGGGCGACAGGCTTTGCGGCATTGGCGGTGCTCACTAATTTTCTGATTAAAGTTGTCATTTTGCGAGTGAATATGGCGTGCCTCCGATTGCGCTGACAGACGAATGTAAACTGATCGTGAAATGTGAGCAAGTGCCGTCAAAGTGAGTTTAATTTTATCAGTGAGTGACATGTATGTTTGTGATGGGGTCGTTCAGCGACGATATTTTTGATGAACAAAGTGCTTCCAGAGGTCTGAAAATAGATAGTTGGATGGAATTTTAGCATGCTTTTCTATTTTTAGGCTTTGATTTCTATTTTTAGCGAATGGCTATTTTTCTGTAAGCCGTAGTCTGACTTACCGATACGGTTTGGTTACCCTCGGTATGATGGGTACATTTGTGGCAAAGTATGAGTACCATAAACATAAATATGTACGATCGGGAACAGGAAGGCATATGTAAATATATTAGGTTAGGTTAGGTTTATGGGTTGGTGGAGTAGAGGATCCTCAATTCCGCCACACTTAGGTCCATGTTGACCCATTGCGATACCCTTGGTGGGATTGCGTCCTTCCTTATTGTTACTTTGGGTTACTCCACTCTATCCAGCCATCCTGATGTTCGTAGGAACCTGTAAAGATAGGGTAATGGAATATTGGAAAGATCTTGGATGTCTTGCAAGTAGTAGCTTCCAAGTGTTCTGTTCCTCAGGTGACAGAGACTCGGGCAGTGACAGAGGAAATGAGGTGTATCCTCGTGTGTTTCTTCATCACCACAGCCTCTACAGATGTCGTCACCCTTGAGATTTAGTTTCATTGTGTGGGTTCTGAGAAAGTTGTGACCAGTGAGAGCCCCTACCATTTTAGACAAGGAGATTCTGTAGTACCGCAAACGTTTTTTGGTCCGGTACCCGTTGTATTCTGGCCAGAGCTTCCGAGATATGTCGCAGGTGGTAAATGACTTCCACCTGATATTGGATTTCATTCGGGTTTTGTGTTCCACTCGTTCTCTGTGGTTGCAGAGCGGTGGTTCGACCGTTTGTAGTGCCTGGTCATGATCTGCATTAGATCACTACAGCCTCTACAGATGTCGTCACCCTTGAGATTTATTTTCATTGTGTGGGTTCTGAGAAAGTTGTGACCAGTGAGAGCCCCTACCATTCTAGACAAGGAGATTCTGTAGTACCGCAAACGTTTTTTGATCCGGTTCCCGTTGTATTTTGGCCAGAGCTTCCGAGATATGTCGCAGGTGGTAAATGACTTCCACCTGATATTGGATTTCATTCGGGTTTTGTGTTCGACTCGTTCTCTGAGGTTGCAGAGCGGTGGTTCGACCGTTTGTAGTGCCTGGTCATGATCTGCAGCAGATCCATTTCTTGCCAGTTCGTCGGCCATCTCGTTGCCGTCTATGTCTCTGTGACCAGGAACCCAGCAGAGATCAGCATTATATTATTGTGCGCGGAGGTTTAGCATTTTTGAAGTCGATTGTTTGGGTAGATGCCTGTTTAAGACATTACGCAGGAAAAATCACAAGCATAACCAAGTGATGATGGTATAACCTCTGTTAGGTAGTTTTTAAGTTTCCGGAGATGTGTGTACATGTACTATACCATAAGATGTTTCGGTAGAACTTCACACGAAGTTAATCCGAAGCATAGCATGTATTGAGCTTACGAATGAAGGCTTTAAAAAGCTAAGTTTAAAAGATCGGGAAAAAAAGGTGAAAAGATAGGAAAAAAAACGTGAAAAGATAGGGAACCTACCGGAGAATGAGTCACTACGATTCAAGTACTTCGCCTAGTGGATAGCGTGTTGGTCTACCGTGTGAGATAACTCGAGTTCCAACTTCCAATCCCAGTATGAGATTGAAATTATTAAAAGTAAATAATACAAGCTGGCGCAAAAGTAATCCTCCTATCAAAAAATGCTATACATTTTGCGATTGACCCTTAATGTCAGTTCTGTTTTGACATTTGTGTAGTAAACACATGCGAAATACACGTTAATAAACAATGTTACGCTACACTGCTCCAGAACGCGGAATATTGGTGACTATTTATTTGAGCAATAATCGGTCGGTGACTTTGGCACAACGTGAATTTCGTCGCAGATTTCCTAGCCGTCCAACGCCTACTGGTGAAGCACTGCGACGTTTAGCCGCTCGCCTCGAAGAGACTGGCACAACACGAGATGCTGCCAGGCGTGCAGAGTGTGCAGACCCCGGAGTAGCCGTTCTGCAGAGAAAATGGCTGCTGTAGTCGAAGATGTCATTGTAGCGCCGTCGACATCGACCAGACGACGTGCCACGCAAATGGGTATCAGTCGACGGTCTTTACAGCGAATTTTGGTACATGATTTGAAGATGTTTCCGTACAAAGTCCAGATGGTGCATCAGCTGTTAGCTGCTGACCGCCAATCGCGTCTAACATACGCTCAAGCCATCCTTAATCACCACCAAGAGGAAGATGAGTGATGAGGCCCATTTCCATCTTAGCGGGTACGTAAATAAGCAAAATTTACGCTTCTGGGGCACTAAAAATCCGCGTGTAACCCACGAAGAGCCATTACACCCGCTCAAAGTCACTGTATGGTGTGCTGTTTTCGCTGGAGGAGTCATCGGACCTTTTTTCTTCGAAGACGTCGCGGGCCAAACGGTTACTGTGAATGGTGAGCGCTACAGAGCAATGATCAACGAGTTCTTTTTGCCGCAACTTGATGAATTGGGATTGGAAAACATGTGGTTCCAACAGGACGGTGCAACGGCACACATTGCACGTGCCCCACAACCGATATGCTGAAGGATGCATTTCCCGGGCGCCTAATCTCCCGTTTTGGCGATTTGCACTGGCCAGCAAGATTGCCTGATTTGACCGCCCCAGACTTCTTTTTGTGGGGCTTTTTGAAGTCGCAGGTTTATGTCAACAAGCCTCAGACTCTTGCAGCTCTTAAAGACAATATCCGTCAAGAATGTGAGGACCTATCGCAGGAAGTTTTGGCCAAAGTGATGGAAAATGCCATAAAAAGTGCTCAAATGACAATCAACTGTGGCGGCGGCCATTTACATGACGTCATATTCTCGACTTGATGCAAAAAAAATTAAAAGACCAAATAAAAATAATCCACAAGAAGAATCAAAGTTTTTCATTTTTTTTTTTAAATTACAGCCAAAAAATATCGGAAGGTTATTTTTGCGCCACCTTGTACAAAAAGGGTGGTGGTTTTAGTGATTAAAAATATCACTCTGCTTTGGGCATGTGCTCATCGTGTCTATGAAGATTTTCACCAGCATATGGAAAAAAAGACATCTGTTTGACCACAGTGACAAATTGATCTGAATTCGGCACACCACCAAGATCCATTTTGAGTTCGAACTGCCGAAAACCCCAGAAGAGGTAGAAATGCTTGAAATGGAGGGGTTAAGTTCTTTTTTAAATAGACCCCACTGATTGCATGTCAAAAAAATATCATTCACGAAAGATTGTTGCAATTTCTTGGATTTGCACCGTCTCCTCCGTTTATGGCCAGACTTCAGTAAAAATTAAGAACAATCAACATGCTTACAAAGTATAGCCCTGCGAAATGTCCAACTGTCATCATTTGGATGTGGGAAATGTTTCAACTGTTGGTATTCAGGTCGTCACAGATTAACCGTTTTAAAATCTCATCGAATCAGGTCAACTCCACACCGGCGAATTGAAATATAAATCATTCGGCGCCGATGTTTATTAGTTAATCTCAGCAATTATCCAGCGAAAGATGATACGAATGATTGGTCCCATCCTCCCAAATTACTCATAAGTCAATTCGCGTAGACGTTTGTTTGTTTTCCCTGCACTAAAGCCAGTTCGTCCTCCTTATACATTGCGGACCTACTCCCAAAATGTCCGCATACACGAGAACACACATCTCTCTAATTATACCCTGCGCCCAGACCACTCACTCCATATACGGAGTTTGGTGGAAATAAATTTCACCAAACGTGCGCGTTCTCCACGGATCGCGGATCGCATCATCGCGAGGAGAAATTATACGTCCACACCTTGGTGCACTTCACCAGACAAACGCAACAAAGTGTATCCGAACGCGCGCGCCTACGGAAACCTATACAACTTCGATGGTGTCCTCTTTGGCTTTCTGTCATTTTTCAACTTAATTACATTTGGATTGGTAACGCGAGAAGGATCACTTACCGGCTTGCGGGGGGAAGATGACGGCGACGAAGACGACGACGACTCATCCTTAAAAAACCCACCTACAACAGTTGAAGATTGATGGTGAGGATTATGCTTCATTTGCAATTCATGATCCCGTCTGACAGTTGGCGTTTGTCAATTGAAATAGTAAGTATACGCCCAATTGCGCACCGTCTGTCAAGTACCAAGTGCAAGGGAAGGGCTCAAGGTATGCGTTTCCATAAAAGTGGATCTTCACTTTTTTTGGCGTTCTGATGAAAAATCATCATTTCTCCTGCACTCCACTTTGTGGTGCGACTTTCTACTAGTGTCAGTGGAGAGATGAAGAACGAACGCAAAACCATGCCTCGTGTTGGAGGTGACTTCGGTTGATATAGCCATCGGTATAGCCGGAGACTCCAAGTGGCGGCTGCATGGTATACGGTCCATTCATTCACGGTTCATGCGGCCCGTAATGATAATGCAGATATATGACTGTCGTGTGGACGTTACTTAATTTATGCTGTATGCCGCATTAAATGACATCCTTCTGGTCCAAAAGGCGGTGGCGAGTCCCGACTCTATGGCTACCTTGTGACAGTTCCAAAAATGATTTTAATTTTACGGCAGTGGGTAGATTGTGGCGGTACGGGTCTTCTGCATGGCCAATGCTCGAGCTCATATGGGTAATTGTTTAGCGCGCGTTATCTTTGTGCGGCGGCGATGCAGAGGGGTCATCCCGAGGGGGGCAGACACTCTCCAAGCCATGTAAGACAATGTACGGTGTGTACAATTTATTAAGCCTGCAGGTAGCAGTCATATGTTACGCGTTGTCGGTTGTCATGTTACACAGAGTGTATGTGCGGTGGTGTCTTAACATTTTGTTAAGGATCTCCTTTTAGCCGCGGATTTTATCCATAAAGGAGACTTTACTTGTGTGTGTGTTGTTCTGTTGTAGGTGGATGTTTCCCAAGAAGCTATCTGGAGTTGTGTTCATTTATCACTGTTTTGTCTATCTGGGGATAAGAGGAAAAAATTGTTGTATCTCAGGAGCATGATCCGAATCAGACCACCTGGTTTAGCGAGGATATTGTTAAGCACAAATCGAAGATGCGGTTTCTTGTAAGGTGATTGTTGGTGGCAATGGGTTCTTACATATAGCGGCCATAGCCAATCTTAACATCTGAATGGTAAACATAACCTTTGAAATTAAAAGATCTTGAAACGGTCTACAAATGTTTAAACAATAAAAACAATCCTGACTCAGTTAACTTTCACTCATTACTCCACATTTTGTGGGCCCCTTTCATATGACGATATTGACTAAGTTGCTTAACTAGAAGAACTTGCACAATACTGAACATAAGGGCCGCTGTATTCATTCTTAACAATATAATCTGAGTCAGGGTTTATACGTAGCGCTACAGTCGCCTGCGCCACAACACAAGTACTTACCACGGTCCCGAATAAACCTAGGCATTAACCAACATGCAGATTAGCCCGGCCCTTAGCTAACTGCCGCCACTTGCGTACTTCAAATTGGCTGAGGTCGGCTCCTACTTGTGCGCATCACTTAAGGTTAGATCATCCTCTACTGCGTCCGACGACTGGCTGAAAATCGTAGACTTTGCGAGCCGGAGTAATGGTGTCCATTCGCTCTGCATGTCCTAGCCATCTAAAACCTCCAATGGAGAGTTTTTTAATTCGGGATATGTCGCTTTACAGCTCGTATAGTTCGTGGTTGAATTTTCGTCTCCATAGCCCGTCAAGGCGTCAACGCAAACGAGACCGAAGATTTTTCAAAGAAATTTTCTCTCAGAACGACCAAGGATTTCTTCATCCGCTTTTGATACGGTCCATGCTTCAGCGCCGTAGAGCAGGACTGGGATAATCAGGGTCTTATATAGGATCTCCTTAGTAGTTCGAGTGAGGGCTTTACTACTAAATTCCCTTCGTAGCCCGAAGAAACAGAGATTGGCAGGAGTCATTCTTCGTTTGATTTCTGACGAGATGTTGTTGTCAGAGTTAATAGCGGAGCCGAGGTAGACAAAGTCCCGTACAACCTGTAAGTTATATCTGTCAATGGTGGTCTTCTGTCCAATTCGTCGATATTGTGTGTCCTTTCGTGTTGACAGCATATACTATGTCTTACCCTCATTTACTGCTAAACCCGTTTTTGCCGCTTCCTTCTCTATACAAGCAAACGTGGCTATGACATCACGTTGAGTCCTACCAATGATGTCAATATCGTCGGCGTATGCTAGTAGTTGCACCGATTTTTGGAAAATTGTGCCTCTGGTGTTGGCTCGGGAGTTTTGCACAATCCTCTGAAGAATCAAATTGAAAAAGTCACATGACAGCGCATCGCCTTGCCTAAATCCTTTTTTGGTATCGAAGGTTTCGGTGAGGTAGTTTTTGACCCGGATGAAGCAGCGAGAATTCTCCATCGTTCAAGCGGACGAGTTTGAGCGGTATACCAAAACTAGACATGGATCTGTATAGTTCGTCTCTATAAATGCTGTCGTATGCGGCTTTGAAATCGATGAATAGGTGGTGGGTATCGATTTGGACTTCTTGAGTTTTTTCCAGGATCTGCCGAAGTGTGAAAATTTGGTCGGTTGTGGACTTACCTGGCCTAAAACCACACTGATAAGGGCCAATCAGGTTGTTAGTAAACGGTTTCAGGAGTTCACATATTACGGCAGATAGGATCTTGTAGGCGATGTTGAGGAGACTTATGCCTCTGTAGTTGGCGCAGTTCAGAGGGTCTCCTTTTTTGTGGATCGGGCAAACGATGCTGACGTTCCATTCTTTAGGCATATTTTCATCCGACCAGATTTGGCTTATGAGTTGGTGGATGTTACTTACCAAGTCATCTGCACCGGCCTTATAGAGCTCAGCGGGAAGGCCGTCATTTCCGGCGGCCTTATTAAGCTTGAGTTTAGATATTGCTTTCCTCACTTCACTCAGGTCGGGTGGTTGGCAGTTTTCGCTGTCGTTGCCAATATTGAATGGTTCGTTCTGCCTGACAGCGGAATGTTGTTCGTCATCGCCGTTTAACAGTCTGCAGAAGTGGTTCTTCCATATCCTCAGCATCGACTGTGTCTCAACTACAATATTTCCTTGTTCATCTCGACAGGATTCTGTTCGAGCCCTGTATCCTTGGCTTTGACGTTTTACAATTTGGTAAAACTTGCGAACATTTCCTGGAGTTGCACCTCTCCATATCCTAGATCGCGCGCTTTTCTTGCTCTTTTTTCTTCTTTCTGAAAAGCTGGTGTTCTTCCCTTCTTCTTTGCGTATAGAGATCAATGGCAGCTCTCGTCTTCACCTGCAGCTAACCCGCATCCTTACCTTTGCTGCAACATGGCAGTGGTCCGAGTCGATGTTACCCCCTCGGAATGTTCGGATATTCAAAGTACTGAATGCGTGCCTCTTGTCTATCGCAATGTGATCAATTTGGTTGACTGTTCGTTGATCTGGAGACCACCATGTCCCCTTATGGATATCGAGATGTGAAAACCGTGTACTGGCTATAGTTCCACTTAGTTCCGTAGCGAAGTCAATTAGCCTAAGTTCGTTGGCAGACGTGTTGTCGTGTAGGCTTTGTTTTCCGATAGTACTGCTAAAGATGTCTTCTCTTCCTACCGTTGCGTTAAAATCTCCCAGCATGATTTTAACATCGTACTTTGGTAGTCGCTCATAGATTTTGTCAAGGAGGTCGTAGAAGCAGTCCTTAGGTGTATCATCTTTTTCCTCCGTCGGAGCATGAGCGCATATAAGGCTTATGTTGGCGAATTTGGCCTTGATGCGGATTGTTACAATGCGTTCGCTAATGTCTTGGAAACATAAGACTTCTTTCTTAAGTCTCGTAACAAATCCGCATCCGAAGAGTCCCTGTTTCTGCTCACTATAACACGGTCCATAATAGATGTCACAGTTTTTCATCCTCTTTTTGCCCGGCCCATCCCATCGTATTTCCTGGATGGCAGTAATGTCTGCTTTGTAGCAATTTAGAGCTTCCGCTAGTTGTTCGCCTGCATCTCTGCTGTCTAATGTTCTTACATTCCAGATACGTACCGGATGTCGTTGCCCTTTTTTTCATTTAGCAGGGTCGTCAACAATAAGATCAGTCCTTTCCGAGGCTATTGGTTGCTTCGTAACAAGTTTTTTGTTCCATGGTTGGGTTTTTAACCTAAAGCACAACCCCCAACCTGGAGGTCAGTTCCAATTCATTAGATAAACCTGGGACAAGGTCTTTCGGTTCATCCGCCACCATCTATGTTAAAGGGGCCTGACTTACCCTTGAGAATCGATAACCTATTGTCCGAATATGTCGAAGCAGCTTATCTAGGTTCGCCTGGGACAGCAGACCAGTTATTCATTCCTCAACATTCTGACCGGGGTGACACTATTGCTGTTTTTCGTCTTGTTATCAACACTTGAACTTATCGTTTAGCAAGTCAAATCCGGTTGGATGAGACCAGTACCCGATGGTTACCACTTGGAGGTAAAAATAAGCACATTTGATGTGTAGTCAGAGTTACAACCTCTGGGCATTGCCAAGTTAAAGCTAATCAGAGTCTACCCTCATTCTACAACAACCAACCATCAAAATAGTTCTTAACGCTCTATTAGCAATTTGGAATCGAGTCAAAATTTTGAGTTGACTTTTCTTTGAAAGTTAAAAAATGTACAAAATCAATAAATGTACAGAACGTTTTTGACACTACTTGTACTCCATTATTTTAAGTACTGCCATTGTTTTGAATAAATTTATGTTCATTATAAGTAAATTAAAAAAAGACCTTCCACTCTAAAGAAAGGAAAAATACTGAGGCCGATGGTGTCCTTTTATCCGTGATGCATGTCAGTTGACACGTAATTCTTAAATAATTTTAAGCTATGAACACAAGAGCAATAAATTTGCAGCGAATGTTTGCCTGCAATCAAATTTACCTGAGTTAACAGTAAAAAAAAGCAGTTGGTTTGCAATCAAAAATGTTTGCAGCAAAATCTTTTATGCCATGTGAACAGTTTTCAGTTTTTGTTTGCTTGAACTGTATGCGTGTTTGCAGCTGCTCTTTGACATTTACTGCAATATTTTAGCGAGGACGCGCAAACACCAAAGTGGAATCGCGAGCTAATACAAAAATTACTCGATAAATATGAAACTTTTCCCGAATTATGGGATGTTTCGTCAGCGGATTAGTGTGTCACCTAACAAAGTCCAACACTAGTTAATAAGCTAACTGACTGGAGCTACTTCAGAGAGAAGTTGGAAGAAAATACCCAAATGATAGCTATTGAAACAGAAGAGGAAGCAGTGCAATTATTTAGACTCAATATACAAAAAGCTGCATGGGCTGCAACTCCAAAAATAAAAAAAAAACAAAATAAAACAAAATTCATACCCTCCTGTAATATGTGAAATTATTGCAGAAAAGAGAAAAGCTAGAAAACGTTGGCAACAAGCAAGGGCGCCAATTGACAAAAACAAACTAAACAGGCTAAATAGTAAACTCAGAAAATCAATAATTGAATTCAGAAATCAGTCACTAAAAAAATACCTTACAGGCCTAACAAATGATGCAAGTACTGACTACTCGCTCTGGAAGGCAACAAAGAAAATGAACAGGCCAACAGCTCACATCCCACCAGTGAAAACCAGAGAAGGAAACTGGGCAAAACGCAGTCAAGAAAAGGCAAATATTTTTTCTGAGCATCTTGAAGGCGTCTTCCAACCATATGAAGATAAAGACTATCAAGGAATGGAAGAAACGAGCCAGGAAGATGTACCAATTCGACCGGTTACGTCTAAAGAACTTGCCAAAGAAATAAAAGAAGGTATAAACATAAAAAAGGCCCCAGGGTTTGATTTAATAACGGGGGAAATTTTAAAACAATTCTCAAAAAAAATACTGAAACATCTAGCGCAGATCATAAACGCTGTATTTAGATTAAGATATGTACCAAGCATATGGAAGGTAACAGGTAAACCACCTAGCGAAGTAACCTCATATAGGTCAATATCGATACTACCAATGTTGTCCAAGCTATTCGAAAAGATGCTGGTAAGACATCTGCAAAATATTATTGTAGACAAATCGCTAGTACCGAGCAATCTTTTTGGGTTCAGGAATAAACACTCAACAGTTGACCAAGTGCATAGAATCACTGATAAAATTGAAAATGCTTTTGAAGAGAAAAAAGTATGCTCTACAGTATTTCTTGATATATCACAAGCTTTCGACAAAGGATTGATCCATAAATTACAAAAGCAACTGCCGAAGCAGTATTCAAAAATACTGGAGACGTATATTCTACAGCGATTTTTCAGAATTAAACAAGAAACAACGTACTCAACATTAAGAGAAATTAAGGCTGGTGTACCTCAAGGCAGTGTTTTAGGTCCATTACTATATCTCCTGTTCACTAGTGATCTACCAGTAAGTGACGAAATCACTCTAGCTACCTTTGCAGATGATACTGTTATACTTTCTGTAGGAGAAACTGTCGAAATAGCTACAAAAAAGCTTCAAAAGGCAGTAAACAATAGCTCAGAATGGACTAAAAATTGGCAGATCAGATTAAATGACCTGAGGTCAGTTCATATAAATTTTACGTTAAAAAATGTACCACACATTCCAGTATACATTAATACAAGGTGGCGCAATAGTAATCCTCCTATCAGAAAATGCTATAAATTTTTCGATTGGCCCCTAATGTCAGTTCTGTTTTGACATTTGTGTAGTAAACACATGCGAAATACACGTTAATAAACAATGTTATGCTACACTGCTCCAGAACGCGGAATATTGAATATTGAATATATGAATATTTTTTTTTTTTAATTACAGCCAAAAAACATCGGAAGGTTATTTTTGCGCCACCTTGTAGTAATGTAGTGGAAGCTTAACAACTTGAATTAAGATTAGCACTTACGAACATAAAATGGGACATTATCGGACTTTCAGAAACAAAAATTTACGGACAAAACATAATTGAAAGCAATGATGATATATTCTGCTACATAGGACAAACCAAAGGACTATATGGAGTAGGTTTCCTAATCAAAAAATACCTTAAGAGTAAAATAATTGACATACGATTTTTTAGTGAGAGAATTTGTACACTCACAATCAAAATTCAAAAAATAAAACTAACGATCATACAAGTATATTCACCGACAAAAAGAGCACCAGACGAAGAAATATATATATTCTATGACCAATTGGAAAATGCATACAAAGAAACGAAGACCGAAATAATGTACCTGATTGGTGACTTTAACGCAAAAATTGGTCGGCGAAATGATGACGAGCAACTTATAGGACCATTTGGACATGGACAAAGAAACCGACGAGGTCAACAACTAACAGAATGGATACATGAAATGAACTTAACAGTCGGAAATACGTTCTTTAAAAAAAAGGACGCAAACAAATGGACATGGATATCACCAGACGGGAATACAAGAAACGAAATAGACTTTATATTGACAAATAAACAGAAAACCCTAAGTGATGTATCCATAATAAAACAACTAAAATTTGACATCGATCACCGAATGCTGAGAAGAAAAATAACAATAAGTCACAAGACATTAGAGCGGAACCAAAGAAAACTATATATTCCAAAAATGACTCCAGCTAATATCATAGCAAGATATAACGAATCATTAAATACACAAATCCAATGTGAAATAAATGTACTTGAAGTAATAATAAAAACGACAGCTAAAACAATTCTAATGAAAACAAAAGCCACAAAAATTGACATAATTTCAGAAAACACCAAAAATCTAATAAAGAAAAGGGAAAACTTGAGAAACAAAATGAACCTCAACAACGAAGAGAAGTGCGAACTCAAACATCTAAGAAATACTATAAAAACAAGCACAGAAAAGGATATACAAGATTACAACGAAAGAACTATTAAAGACATACTTACCAACACAAAATCAATTAAAAAGACAAAAAATTATCTAAACAATGATAAGGAATGGATAACATCAATCAAAAATAATAACAAAGATACTACAAATAGAAAAGACATTAACGAAGCAGCAACGATATTCTTCGAGTCTTTATTCAAATCGACAGAACACATTTCAGACCAACAAATTACAGAGAGCAACATAACTACCTCAAACTATTTTGATCAAACTGAAATGAACTCCTCTATAGACAATTTAAAAACAGATAAAAACACTGGCAACGACGGCATAGATGCAGAGATGATAAAATACGGACAAAAAGACTTACACCTATTCTGACAAAGTTATTCAACTCCATTATTTCAAAACAGAAAATACCATCACAGTGGAAGCAAAGTACAATCATACTAATCCACAAAAAAGGAAAAAAAGATGATGTAAATAACTACAGACCGATAAGCATAATCTCGACTTTATATAAACTCTTTTCGAAGACAATATATATGAAAATGAAACATAAATTAAATGATAAACAACCAAGGGAGCAAGCTGGCTTTCGAGAAGGATATTCAACTACTGACCATTTACAGACTATCAACCAATTGATCGAAAAATTCAACGAATACAAGAAACCTCTCTATTTTCTATTTATTGACTTCAGTAAGGCTTTTGACATGGTAGAACACAAAAGTATTTGGACGGCGTTGGAGAACCAGAACATTGACCCCACCTTCAAAACAACATTTAAAAATATTTATTCCAACAATACAGCAAGAATTAAAACTGACAAAACGGGACGAGAATTCAAAATTAACAGAGGAGTTAGACAAGGAGATCCAATATCGCCTCCACTATTCGCAGCTGTATTAGAAGATATATTTATGCAAATGAATTGGACCAATAAGTATGGAGTAAAAATACATGGACAACGTTTGAACAATTTAAGATTCGCTGACGATATCGTTCTTATATCAAATAAATCTGACAACATCCAGACAATGCTTAACCAACTTTCAGTAACATGTAAAATTCATGGACTAAGTATAAATATGACAAAAACTAAAGCTATGACTAATCATATAAAATATCCATTAATATTCAATGATAATGCCATTGAATATGTTGAAGACTACTTATATCTAGGACAAATAAAATCATTTTCAAATCAGGAGGGAAAAGAGATCAACAGACGAATCACAAATAGCTGGAAACAATACTGGAGTACTAAACAAATACTGGATTGTAATATAGGAGCAGACACGAGAAGATATATATTCGACTCGACGATCCTACCTGTTATGACATATGGACTACAGACATTAGCAATGACAACAAACATAGCCGAGAAGATTCGAATTTGCCAGACGAAAATTGAAAGACACTTATTAAATATTAGACAAATAGAACGAGTCAGAAATGATGAAATAAGGAGACGCACAAATATAACAGACGTAATCACAAAAATAAAACAATTAAAATGGAGCTGGGCAGGACACATATCAAGAATACAGGACCAAAGATGGACGAAAATAACAACAAAATGGATACCGGATGATAATAGACCAGTAGGACGACCAAAGAAAAGATGGAATGATGACCTACTTAAATTCAATCGCAACTGGTACAACGACGCAAAGAACAGGAATCTATGGACAACAATAGGGGAGGCTTATGCCAACCGAAACAACGACTAGAAAATATTAAATATAAAAGACAATTATTAACGGAACATTCAAATCTTAGAAGAATTAATTGTAAAACATAAGATCGCAACAATTATTTAACTTATATATGTAAACACAAGATTGTAAAAATGAAAATGTAATTGTAATGTAGAATTAGTATGTATGGCTATAATAAAAGCTTCTAATAATAATTCAAATACTGCTAAATATTTAGGGATGACTCTAGACGCCAAACTGCGCTGGAAAGCTCATGAAAAGAAAAAAAGAGATGAGTTAAACATCCGCTACAGTAAAATGTATTGGCTTATTGGGAGATACTCACCCTTATCCAACTACAATAAATTATTGCTATATAAGCAAATTCTTAAACCAGTATGGACCTATGGGCTCCAGCTGTGGGCATGCACATGCAAGACAAACTTACTAAGAATACAAACCTTCCAAAACAAAGTACTACGGAGCATAGTTAACGCACCGTGGTACATGCGTAACACCGATCTACATAGAGATCTATATATTGAAATGGTTGAAGATGAAGCTGAAAAAGTCGCTCTAAGACACAGAGATAGGCTTCTCAGCCATGTTAATTTAGAAATAGCACAGCTTTTAAAAACCGACAATATAGTCAGGAGATTAAGACGGGTTAAACCCCTTGATCTATGTAGCTAAAGATATATATTAAAAAAAAGAAATACTGAAACTTAAGTACAATTTCAAACAAAACTCATAGAAATCCGACCAACGACGGAATTTCTTTTAAATTTTATATTTTTATAAAATATAATATGTACATGTGAAAAATAAATTGCTGATTAGTCTAACGACTAGGTGCGATTCCTTGAAGACAGACAAAAGTCAGTCTTCGGGAGGTTTTTTAGATCGGGTTAAAGTCCCTCACTATTGCAGAAGGTTCCCTCGCGATAAAACATCTGCAATGTCTTTCGATGATTTTTCCTTCCAGCGAACCCCCACAAAAAAAAAAACCCCTTTTTTTATTTCGGTTCTTACCAGAGCTAATAAAGCTTCAAAGTCATTCTTGGACACTCGTAAGAAATTGAAATAGCCCTCTTCATCTTCATTTTTCAGATCATTTAAAAGTTGCTGATGAAATCCAAGCTCGATTCTTTTTGTATCCAATCTATTATCCGAAATTTTCTTTTTCTGATGATTTTTTGCTTTAATTTCTTTTTTCACTTTTCAGTGAAATTTTTGTCACAAATCTGCTGCTATTTTAGGATTTTGACAAGGCATTATTTTATTTGATCGATTTTAATCACAAATTTTCAAACAATATATTAAAAGGTCGAACTGTCAAATATTTTGAAGGTAAATAACCATGCAAACAACTTCAATGTGGCGTGAACTACTGTGCAACACCTTGAGGCAAATATTCGTGCAACCAAGTTGAAAGAGCTTGAAAAAAATGTCTGCAAACTTTTTGCATGTACATTTAGCTTGGGTGTGTTCAACCATGCAAACACTTACCTCAAATCGTTGCTGCAATAGTTTGCTCGTATGTACGTAGCTTAATAGATGCACCCAAAATCTTTCTCCAAATTTATTCACCGTTTTATATATTTTTTTCTAAAAATCAACATTGTTATTCCACATCACATCTTTGAAATCATACTCCCGTCACCATCTAGACTGGCTACAGTCTTGACATCACCGGTCATTGCAATGCACTCGATTTCAACCAAAGCATCGATTGGCAATCGGGCAACTTGGAAACAAGAGCGAGCTGGGAAGTCTTTGGTAAAAACTGAAGAAAAATTAAACATAAACATATTTTCGTAAATATTCGATTAACCGACAATAAAGTGCAAATATAACTGATAGGCAAACTATAAAGCATTGTGCTATAAAAATAAAACTTATAATCAAACAATTTAAAAGCTAGGTCACGATCAGCTTGTTAATTTATCGGCTTACTGCCACCTGATAAGAAGACCTTGTATGCGGTGTACCTACATTTCTCGTAGACCTCATTGACGGTTCCGATATCTTCCAGATCTTTTAAGAAAATTGTATTCTTGATGATTTTGTCCATTCCGGAATCAGCTGCTTTGAGAATAGCATCCATGTTCTTGAAAGCCATTGTGGTTTGCTCAGCAACACCGTCGACTAGCTTCATGGTGTCCTTATCACGGCCCAAGCATCCAGACACATATACAGTGCGATCTGCCACAACAGCTTGGCTGGGGGTGAGAGAGATGGAATAAGTCGAGAGGTGAAATGCAATTATATAACCAACTTACTTTAATAGGGCGACAGGCTTCGCGGCATCGGAGCTGCTAACTAATTTTCTGATTAAAGTTGTCATTTTGCGAGTGAATATGGCCTCTGATTTCGCTGACAGACGAATGTAAACTGATCGTGAATTGTGAGCAACTGCCGTCAAAGTGAGTTTAATTTTATCAGTGAGTGACACCAGGGTTGTAAAAGTCGATACAATTTTACGGTTTTCGATAAAATTGACCTTGCTTCAGTAGACTTTTATAAAATTCGATACAATTTGCGATTCAGCTATTTTAAAACCTTTTTTCATATAAATATGATGGCTGGTTGTTGTAGAATGAGGGTAGACTCTAATTGGCTTTAACTTGGCAATGCCCAGTGCTCGCAACTCTGACTACACATAAAATGTGCTTATTTTTACCTCCAAGTGGTAACCATCGGGTACTGGTCTCATCCATCCGGATTTGGATTGCTAAACGATAAGTGCGAGTGTTGATAACAAGACGTAAAACAGCAACACTATAATCAACCTGGTAAGAATGGCTCGGAATGAATACCCGGTCTGCCGTCCCAGGCGAACCTATTTAAGCTGCTTCGACATATTCGGACAACAGGTTATCTAGGAATTTCAAGGGTTAGTCAGGCCCCTTGAACAGAGATTGTGGCGGATGAAGCGAAGTTCAACGGCAGCGCTCAATCCCGTAGTGGATACTGATGGCCCCGTGTCCTAGGGGTATCTAATAAATTGGAACTGGCCCTCCAGGTTGGGGGTTGTGCTTTTAACTACCCACCCATGGAAAAAAAATATTGTTACGAAGCAACCAAAAGCCTCGGAAAGGACTGATATTACTGTTGACGACCCTGCTAAACGACAAAGGATAACGACGTTCGTATCTGCACCTGGAATGTGAGAACATTAATCAGGAGAGGTGCAGGCGAATAACTAGCGGAAGCCCTAAACTACTACAAAGCAGATATTACTGCCATCCAGGATATACGATGGGATGGGCCGGACAAAAGAGGATGAAAAACTTTGACATCTACTTTGGACCGTGTTATAGTGAGCAGAAACAGTGACTCTTCGGATGCTGCCATCCAGGAAATACGATGGGATGGGCCGGGCAAAAAGAGAATGAAAAACTGTGACATCTACTATGGACCGTGTTATAGTGAGCAGAAACAGCGACTCTTCGGATGCGGATTTGTTATAAGTGCCAGACTTGGGCAAGAAGTCTTCTGTTTCCAAGACATTAGCGAACGCATTGTAACAATCTGCATCAAGGCCAAATTCGCCAACATAAGCCTTATATGCACTCATGCTCCGACGGAGGAAAAGGATGATATAACTAAAGATTGCTTCTACGAGCTCCTCGACAAAACCTATGAGCGACTACCAAAGTACGATGTTAAAATCGTGCTGGGAGATTTTAACGCAAAGATAGGAAGAAGAGACATCTTTAGCAGTATTGTTGGACACCAATACTCCGGCTCGCAGAGTCTTCGATTCCCAGCAAGACGTCGGACGCAGTAGACGTAGACCTCGCCTTAAGTGGCGCACACAAGTAGAAACCGACCTCAACCAACTTGGAGTGCGCAACTGTAGGCACTTAGCTAAGGAACGGGCTAATTGGAACTACAGAAAGTACAAGTTGGGTCAAAAGAAGTTATCCGATGTTGTTTGGCTCTCATTTTTTTTTTCTAAATTGAAAACTTCGATTCTGGTTTTGAACCCTTATAAATTTATTGGTCAAGTCGAGAAGATGATATCGGCCAAATGGGCGCCGTAACAGTTGATTGCCATACGGGCTCGTTTTATGACATTTTTCATCACTTCTGCGAGAACTTTGAGCGACAGGTTCTTGAACTGGTGTCGAATGTTGTCTTTGAGGGCTTCTAGGGTCTTGGGCTTGTTCAAGTAAATAAGGGACTTCAAAAACCCCCACAAAAAAGTCTGGAACGGTTATATCTGGCGATCTTGCGTTCCAATGCAAATCGACCAAACGCCACCTTCAGAATATCGGTTGTAGCTCGCGCAGTGTGTGCCACAGACTGAGCCTCTTGAAACCACATGTCCTCCAGTCCTAATTCGTCCAATTCCGGCAGAAAAAACTCGCGTAACATGGCCCTTTAGCGCGCACCGTCCACTGTAGTCGTTTGACCAGCGGAGTTCTCGAAAAAAATGGGCCGATGACTCCTCCAGCGTGAACAACGCACCATGCAGTAACTTTGCGGACCGGCTGATGGCTAATTGTGAGGCACGGTAACTGGTCGATGTTTCCGGCAACAGCTCGACATCCTCGGCAACAGCGGCGATATTCACGGCACAACGGGCGCTCCGGGGCCGGCCACTCTTGGCAACCTCTCGTGTGGTCCCATACTCTTCAAGGATGGTGGCCAAACGGAGCAGTGTTTGTGCAGTCGGTGTCGGCCGGCCAGGGAATCGGCGACGGAATTCGCGCTGCTATAACACTACAGGCGATTTGTTACGCAAAAAAATAGACACGATTATTCCGCGTTCTTGGGGAGTGTATCGCTCGATGGCTTGTTCACTTGTGTTCTACATCTGTCTAGTCTACAGATATAACTTTGAGGTAGTACGGGACTTTGTCTACCTCGGCTCCGCTATTAAATCTGACAACAACATCTCGTCAGAAATAAAACGAAGAATTACTCTTGCCAACCGCTGTTTCTTCGGGCTAAGAAGGCAATTTAGTAGTTAAGCCCACACTCGAACTACTAAGGAGATCCTATATAAGACTCTGATCAAAAGCGGATGAAGAAATCCTTGGTAGATTCGAGAGGAAAATTCTTCGAAAAATCTTCGGTCCCGTTTGCGTTGACGGGCTATGGAGACGAAGATTCAACCAAGAACTATACGAGCTGTACAGCGACATGCCCCTGGTCAAAAAACTCCGCATTGGACGTTTAAGATGGCTAGGACATGTAGAACGAATGGACACCAATACTCCGGCTCGCAGAGTCTTCGATTCCCAGCCAGACGTCGGACGCAGTAGAGGAAGACCTCGCCTTAAGTGGCGCGCACAAGTGGAAACCGACCTCAACCAACTTGGAGTGCGCAACTGGAGGCAGTTAGCTAAGGACCGGGCTAATTGGAGAGGCATGTTGGTTGAGGCCCAGGTTCATTCCGGACTGTAGCGCCACTTAAGTAAGTAAGTAGTCCACAATTGTCAAAGCAGATTTGTCATTGGCGCCCATTTGCAAAAATAACAGCATCTTCCAATAGGGTGATCCCTTTTGGCCCACCAGAGTTAACTCAGCACTGAAAAATCAGGTCTAACACATATAAATATTAGAAAGTTAATGTTCATACTCATTAATCTAAACCTTGGGCCAATGTATTGGGCGTGTATTGTTTTATTTTACAGGGTGGGCCATCTAGTGGTTTCTTTTTAAATCATAGGCTATTTTGACACTGACAGCTGTTTCCCGCTCAAAATATTGACAGAAAGTCAGTATGGTACCTGCGCTTGAACATAAATATTTGGGAAATATTTCCAAAGTGAGTGCTGTGTAACCCAAAAGTGCGTTCGTTGAAAAGAAGTGCAACTTTGTGCAGAAAGTTCGTGAGACTGGTATGCTAGTGGATAACACTCATGGTCCACGTCGTCGACGAGAATGTGGCTGCTGTAACCGAGAGTTTGAGACTCAATTCACGAGCATCAACTCGCCATCGCATCGATCTCAACAGCTCAACATGTTACGCACCAGCCTGAGGAGAATTGAGAATTCTACACAAGGTTAGGTTAGGTTAGGTGGGTTGATGAGGGTCTTCCCTCATCGCACTCAGGTCAATATAGACCCATTGTGATGCCCGTTGGGGATCCACTTGTGTGGTTGGTTCATTCCTTGTCCCGTTACTGTCCATTGTTGTTAGCCTCTTTCCAGCCATCCAGATGTTGTTGCAAACCTGAAAAGATTAGGGAGAGGGATTTCGGATAGATCCGTGAGGTCATGGAAAAAGTATTTTCCTAAGGTTCTCATTCTTAATTGGCTGAGGCCTGGGCAGTGGCACAGAAAGTAGAGGGTATCCTCGTGTATTTCTTCATCACCGCAGCCTCTACAGAGGTCATCATCTATGAGATGCATTTTCAGTTTGTGGCTTTTTAGTAAGTTGTGTCCAGTAAGAATCCCAACTATAATAGAGGCAGATTTCCTGTTTCTACGAAGTAGTTTATGGGTTCTGGCTTTGTCATACTCAGGCTACATCCTTTTGGAAGTTTCACAGGTGGGAAGGGCGTTCCACCTGTTTTTCGCAGTGATCAGTGTTTTCTGTCCCACCCGAGATTTGAGGTCACATAGTGGTGGTTTGACAGACTGGTCTGCTTGGTCAATGCTGGAGGCAGATCCTTTTCTTGCCAGTTCGTCAGCAATTTCATTGCCCTGTATGCCTCTGTGTCCGGGGACCCAGCAGAGCTTAACATTATGTTGGACGCCAAGAACCTTTAGCTCTTCACGACAACGTTTCACAAGCCGAGATTTTATTTCGACAGCAGAGATAGCTTTTATTGCAGCCCGACTGTCAATAAAGATGGTGATATCATCTGGTGGTATCGCCAGCATTGAGGTCGCTTTGGCTGCCTCTGCTACTGCCAATATTTCGGCTTGGAAGACACTGCTGTGCTCAGGGAGACGAAAGGTGCTGTTTAGCTTATTTCTGAAAACACTCCAGCTCCAACGCCTACATCCATTTTTGAACCATCAGTGTAGATGGATATGGTTTCGGGGCCCGGTTCGCTCCTCTCCCACTCCTCTCTGCTTGGGAGGATGCAGTAGAATGGTCTTTGAAAGTCATGGTGAGGCAGCATGTAGTCAGAGGATACAGCTGAGCCTAGATATCTGTGTAGAATTTGGGCATGTCATCCTGAGTTCGATTTCCAGCAGTTGAACTGGCTGATTCTTAGAGCACTTTTGGCTGCAGATTCTTGCATGTAAAGGTCTTGCGGTAGCAGGTTAAGTACGGTTTCCAGTCCCGCTGTTAGTGTGGTTCTCATTGCGCCAGTAGCGCCCACACATGCTATCCTTTGTACCTTTGTCATATTTTTCAGATGGGTGACTTTATTTGTGGATTGCCACCAGACAAGCCCACCATATGTTAATATAGCTCTAATAATGGGCGTGTACATCCATAGGATGATCTTGGGGTTCGGACCCCAGTTTTTTCCGAATATTCGGTTACACGTATAGAAAGCGACTGTGGCCTTTTTAGTGCGCTCGCGCACATTTAGGTTACAGTTGAGTTTTCTAACAAGAATGACACCCAGATACTTTGCACAATCGGCTACTTTGAGGGTAGTCCCATCGATAGCCGGCAGGTCGAATATTGGCATCTTCCTCTTATTCGTAAAATGAACGAGTTCCGTTTTCTGGGGGTTGATGCCAAGCCCACATTGTTTTATCCACTCGTTGAGAGCTTTCAATGCCCGCTCGAGTAGTTCACTAATAGTGGGTAGGAATTTCCCTTTAACTAGTATCGCTACATCGTCTGCGTAGGCTATGACTTTTACCCCATTTCGCTGTAGCTTTATGAGTATCTCATTGATTACTATGTTCCACAACAGAGGTGAGATAACGCCTCCTTGTGGTGTGCCTCTTGATGCTATTACTTTGAGATGGGTGTCTCCCAGATTCGCATTTATATTTCTGTGGTTGAGCATACTTCCAATAATATGTATTAGGGGTTGGTCCACGTTGTTCTTCGCGAGGTTTCTTTCGACTGCGTTTGTGTTCATATTATTCCGTTTTCAGATGGGTGACTTTATTTGTTTCCAAAACTCCAATTAACTCAGCAAATGAAGGCGCACTCGCTTTGCTAGTTTGGGCCTTAGAGCAGCTTGAATTGGACAACGATTTTGGGAGAAAAATCAACTTTACTGACGAGGCGCATTTTCATCTCGGCGCGCGGCTATGTTAACAAACAAAAATGCCGCATCTGGGACTCGAAAAACCCCATCATTGTACCATTTTTCTTCGAAAATGAGGTTGGGAATAACGTCAACGGTGGGCTTTCCAGAGTCATATTAACCTACTTTTTTTGACTGAAACTGAAGACATACATTTGAACGAACTCTGGTTGATGCAGAATAGCACGCCATGCTACAATCGATCGGTCGCGCACCATATTCCCAAATCAGCCGTATTGGCGATGTCAGCGCCTCGGGGCTGCGATTTGACCCCTTTGCACTTTTTTCTGTTGAAATACGTGAAGGATCAATGTTTTGCTAACAATCCGGAAACGATAAAATGCACTTAAGGCCAATATCAGCCAAGCTGGGCTATAGCCCAAAACCGTCAACAAGTCCTTGGTAAATTTGAGTGACAGAAAGCGCTACTGCGAAGCCAGCTGAGGCAGCCAATTGAACGACGCACGTTGAGTTCCATAATTAATGGGAAGGTTTGCTCTTACTAAAAAAGCACCATATTGTGCGCTATCTTCATGGAGTGTTAGATACTATCAAACTAAGATGTCAAGATCAAAAATCAATTTTATAGATTTCCTTAACTAGCAGTAACATTTTGTGACGGCACAGCTCGTATAGTTCGTGGTTGAATCTTCGTCGCCATAGACCGTCAACGCAAACGGGACCGAAGATTTTCAGGGATTTCTTTATCCACTTTTGATATGTTCAATGCTTTAGCGCCCTAGAGCAGGACTGGGATGATCAGGGTCTCCTTAGTAGTTGAATGAGGGCCTACTAAACTGCCTTCTTAGCACGAAGAATCAGCGGTTGGCAAGAGTAATTCTTACTTTCTGACGAGATGTTGCTGTCCTAGTTAATAGCAGAGCGGAGGTAGGCAAAGTCCCGTATACTACCTTAAATTTATATCTGTCACTACTTACTTACTTAAGTGGCGCTACAGTCCGGAATGAACCTGGGCCTCAACCAACATGCCTCTCCAATTAGCCCGGTCCTTAGCTAACTGCCTCCAGTTGCGCACTCCAAGTTGGTTGAGGTCGGTTTCCACTTGTGCGCGCCACATAAGGCGAGGTCTTCCTCTACTGCGTCCGACGTCTGGCTGGGAATCGAAGACTCTGCGAGCCGGAGTATTGGTGTCCATTCGTTCTACATGTCCTAGCCATCTTAAACGTCCAATGCGGAGTTTTTTGACCAGGGGCATGTCGCCGTACAGCTCGTATAGTTCTTGGTTGAATCTTCGTCTCCATAGCCCGTCAACGCAAACGGGACCGAAGATTTTTCGAAGAATTTTCCTCTCGAATCTACCAAGGATTTCTTCATCCGCTTTTGATACAGTCCATGCTTCAGCGCCGTAGAGCAGGACTGGGATGATCAGGGTCTTATATAGGATCTCCTTAGTAGTTCGAGTGAGGGCTTTACTACTAAATTGCCTTCTTAGCCCGAAGAAACAGCGGTTGGCAAGAGTAATTCTTCGTTTAATTTCTGACGAGATGTTGTTGTCAGAGTTAATAGCGCAGCCGAGGTAGACAAAGTCCCGTACTACCTCAAAGTTTTATCTGTCAATGGTGACGTTCTGTCCAATTCGTCGATGTTGTGAGTCCTTTCGTGATGACAGCATATACTTAGTCTTACCCTCATTTACTGCTTAACCCATTTTCGCCGCTTCCTTCTCTATACTAGCAAACGTGGCTATGACATCACGTTGAGTCCTACCAATGATGTCAATATCGTCAGCGTATGCTAGTAGTTGCACCGACTTTTGGAAAATTGTGCCTCTGGTGTCAGCTTTGGAGTTTTGCACAATCCTCTCAAGAATCAGATTAAAGAAGTCACATGACAGCGCATCGCCTTGCCTAAATCCTTTTTTTGGTATCGAATGTGTCGGTGAGGTCGTTTCCGACCCTGATGGAGCAGCGAGAATTCTCTATCGTCATCCTACACAAACGGACGAGTTTGGGCGGTATACCAAAACTAGACATGGCTCTGTACAGTTCGTCTCTATAAATGCTGTCATATGCGGCTTTGAAATCGATGAATAGGTGGTGGGTATCGATTTGGACTTCTTGAGTTTTTTCAAGGATCTGCCGAAGTGTGAAAATTTGATCGGTTGTGGACTTTCCTGGCCTAAAACCACACTGATAAGGGCCAATCAGGTTATTGGTAAACGGTTTCAGGCGTTCACATATTACGGCAGATAGGATCTTGTAGGCGATGTTGAGGAGACTTATGCCTCTGTAGTTCAGAGGGTCTCCTTTTTTTGTGGATCGGGCAAACGATGCTGAGGTTCCATTCTTCAGGCATATTTTCATCCGACCAGGCTTATGAGTTGGTGGATGTTACTTACCAAGTCATCTCCGCCGGCCTTATAAAGCTCAGCGGGAAGGCCGTCATTTCCGGCAGCCTTATTAAGCTTGAGTTTAGATATTGCTTATCTCACTTCACTCAGGTCGGGTGGTTGGCAGTTTTCGCTGTCGTTGCCAATATTGAATGGTTCGTTCTGCCTGACAGCGGAATGTTTTTCGTCATCGCCATTTAACAGTCTGCAGAAGTGTTTCTTCCATATCCTCAGCATCGACTGTGTCTCAACTCCGATATTTCCTTGTTCATCTCGACAGGATTCTGTTCGAGCCTTGTATCCTTGGCTTTGAAGTTTTACACTTTGGTAAAACTTGCGAACATCGTTCCTGGAGTGGCACCTCTCTATATCCTCGATCGCGCGCTTTTCTTGCTCTTTTTTCTTCTTTCTGAAAAGCCGATATTCTTCCCTTCTTCTTTGCCTATAGAGCTCAATGGCAGCTCTCGTCTTCACCTGCAGCTTAGCCTTGTAGGCCTCGTTCTTGGCTGCGAGGATCTGTCGGAGACCGCCATGTCCCCTTATG
The DNA here is from genome assembly GCA_932526625.1 of Rhingia campestris. Classification (NCBI taxonomy): domain Eukaryota; kingdom Metazoa; phylum Arthropoda; class Insecta; order Diptera; family Syrphidae; genus Rhingia; species Rhingia campestris. The sequence continues at coordinate 172,534,860 of OW052182.1, forward strand.
GATATCGAGGTGAGGAAACCGTGTGCTGGCTATAGTGGCATTTCGTTCCGTAGCGAAATAAATTAGCCTAAGTCCGTTACCAGACGTGTTGTCGTGTAGGCTATGTTTTCCGACAGTACTGCTAAAGATGTCTTCTCTTCCTACCTTTGCGTTAAAATCTCCCAGCCCGATTTTAACATCGTACTTCGGTAGTCGCTCATAGGTTTTGTCGAGGAGCTCGTTGAAGCAATCCTTAGTTATATCATCTTTTTCTTCCGTCGGAGCGTGAGCGCATATAAGGCTTATGTTGGCGAATTTGGCCTTGATGCGGATTGTTACTATGCGTTCGCTAATGTCTTGGAAAAATAAGACTTCTTGCCTAAGTCTGGCACTTATAACAAATTCGCATCCGAATAGTCGCTGTTTCTGCTCACTATAACACGGTCCGTAGTAGATGTCACAGATGTCCTCTTTTTTCCCGGCCCATCCCATCGTATTACCTGGATGGCAGTAATGTCTGCTTTGTAGCAGTTTAGAGCTTCCGCTAGTTGTTCGCCTGCACCTCTCCTGTTAAATGTTCTCACATTCCAGGTGCAGATACGAACGTCGTTGTCCTTTTTTCGTTTAGCAGGGTCGTCAACAATAAAATCAGTCCTTTCCGAGGCTATTGGTTGCTTCGTAACCATATTTTTTTCTGTGGGTGGGTAGTTAACCCAAAGCACAACCCCCAACCTGGAGGGCCAGTTCCAATTTATTAGATACCCCTAGGACATTGCCAAGTTAACGCCAATCAGAGTCTACCTTCGTTCTACAACATTTCAACGCAGATTGTTTCATGTTTATGCTTTCGATCATCACCAGTTTTAGATTATTCAGATTATTGACATTTTCTTGAACTCTTTGATGATTTTTTTAGCAGTTTTTCTTCATTTTTTCAATTAAAATTGTAAACAAATTTCCTCCATTCTTATTACAGGAGCCCCATATATGTGTAAACTCCCACCCTATAAACAAACGTCTTAAACTAAAATCAATAAAGCCGAAACCGCCTTTAATCTGCAATTCTCTTGGCTTACCTCTAAAGAATGGAATGAAAAATCACCGGTCTAAATAAAGCCCTCCAAATAAAGTGTCGGACATTTATTACGCTCAAATTGAATGATTTCCGCAAATTACACATCAGTTGCTCCACGTAAAGACATCGTCTAACTCTTTTATGGTGGCATAGGCTGCCATTTCCATCCGCCCATTTCATTATACACGCCCGGCCAACCACAAGTTCTTTTTTTTTTCAATCTACGTTGAGCTGAATGGAAGCCTTTCATTCCTTTGCAATGCTTCAACTGTTCCTGTAACAACTGTCATAATTCGCCATAAACCTAGGTGCACACGCTACACATATATGCTAATAAATCAGTTGTTATTACCGTTATTATACCCTTGCATATATGTACATTATACACTCCAACCTCCAAAGAGGGTTATACGAGGAGGTATCACCAACAGGTTCCCGCTCCATGTGTGCAAACAAAAAAAAAACCGCCAATTGGCCGGCTATTACCTGAATCTATTGATCGAGAGCAGGCGAAATGAAAGCCACAACATGCCGGCCAATGAGTAATGATTTGACAGCTATGCAAATGACACTCTCTAGTGGAGGCGCACATCGGGTATCTTAAGTGCACCTCAACAAAGTATCGCAACACGAATCGAATCAAATCGCTGATTGAATTAAACTCTGAACGATTCCACTCTGCAGTGAGGGGCACTGTTCAGAGCTTGCCATACACAAAAAAACGTGCGCATCAAGCGAGGTGTTTTCGCTCCATCTACACATGACTTATGACGGAGCAGAGCAGCAGTAATCATCTTTCAAAGCGCAGATGATGTCGATGCGAGAAGAATACAAATCGTGCAACCTTTTGACGAGCTCGGTTCGGTCTCGTTCTTCGACAGTAGTAGCAGGGCCCGGGTAATAACCATATCATTACCAGGTGCTATAAAAATGTAGATCGATTAATTTCGTCAGTTTATCGCAATTGCGCATAAATCATCTGCCATAAATCGTTCGCGAGGTATCGGCAGGGGTAGCGACGCTTGTTTGACGGTAGTCGTGGTGGCGACACGCAAAACAAGCACTTTGTGGCACGAATTTGACGTTCGTGTTTATGGGAGGCTAATGCAATTCTCACCTTGTGTGTATGTTGTTGGCAATTTAACGTGCGGTAAAGCTTGTGCGGGTAAGTGGTAGGCTATGCCGAAGCTAATCGCCTCTCCCTACCCCCCTATTTGTGGGGCACTCCCAAGTTCGAGGGATAGGATTCCAAATGGTTTCGGGTATGGGTATATAATTTGACGGAAAGGAAGTGTACTGTTTGGCGTAGCGGAAATTATACTCATTGACCGCTGATTTACCGAAGGCAATGGAAGTTACGAGCGTAGGCTCGTAACATGAACCCTTATCGGGTGGAGAATTTGTTCTGACCTTTGTCGCGCTGTCGTTGTTGCATAAGTTTTGGCGTGGAGAAGGAATTGATTTCTGTTGTTGGGCGGCTTAGCAGGAAATTTATGCGGTAATAGGTTAGTCGGTATGTTTTTGTCGCACGAGGGTGCTTAGTTGTTAATTGTGTGCCCTTTGCTGTTTCCAAATCAATTAGTATTGCACGATCAAGTTCATTTATCGTGCGTTAGGGTAACACGAAGGTTGTTTGTATAATTTATGTTAAATCTCAATTGCAAGGTCAAAAAAGGGATTAACAGTCATACTAACCATCAAAGTGGGTGCTGGGCGGTAACCATTGCTTAAGTATTTCTGCACTGTCAAGGCGGCAGTCAGTTGTGGTCTGGGGGTCAGGGATGTTCATTTGCTACTCAATAGAAACATATCCCGTTAATGGCTCTAGAGAAATAGAGGTGCCTGATTTCAGTAGTGGTGTGAATGCACTTTATGCAAACCGTGCCTAAGAATGAAGTGCTGGGAGTTAAGCCAGTCGTGAAAGAGCTCCTTTAGATGCTCAGACTTGGTTTATCATAAATTTGCCTTACCCCGGTAAATGTTCTCAGCCGAAAAACACTTTCCTTCCTATTTACTCGAAGGTCAAAAACAAAGTAACACCACAAAACTAAAAATAACAATGGAGGATAAGCTGATCAGTACTGGAAGTGAGAACATCAAACAAAAGAGGTGCAGCTGAACAACTAGCGAATGCCTTAGCGGCTACAGAACAGACATTACTGCCTTTCAGGAAATACAATGAAATGGGACAGGCAGAAGGAGGATTCAAAACTGTGACTCTACTGCGGTCCGTGCTATAGTGAGCAGAATTCGGATGTGGATTTGTTATAGAGCCAGACTTAGGCAAGGAGTCTTATGCTTTAAAGAAATTGGCGAATGCATTGTCTTCACCTGCAGCTTTAATGCCGTTGAGCTCTTTAGTAAGTTCTTAAGTTTCATCAAAGTGTAAAACGTCAAATCCAGGGATACAAGGCTAGAACAAAATCCTGTCGAGACGATCACGGAAAGATCATAGTTGAGACAGTCGATGCTGAGAATATGGTAGAACCCTCGCAGTAATGAAAGAAATATCTAAACTAAAGCTTAACTAGGTTGCCTTCCTGCCTTGCTATATATATAAGGCCGGTGGAGATGCAACATCCACCAACTCCTAAGGAAATTTGGTCTAATGAAAGTATTCCTGAAGAACAGAACCTCAGCATCGTTTGCCAGATCCACCAAAAAGGAGATGCTCTAAACTGCGACAACTATAGAGGCAAAATTTAGGGTAGGTTAGGTTGCAGTGACTGCACGCGATGCCCGTGCACACTAAGACCATAAAGGTCCGTTGTGATACCACGTGGATCTGTCGACTTTCCTTTATCCGATTTCCTAATTAAACCATTCAGAGCTGACTGTGTAGCGTAGGAGGTGTCTGGCATTGATATTATCCAGCTCACCTAGATTGTCAAAGAAGTAGTTTCCCAGATGGAGTTTTATTTTTTCTGAGAGAACTGGACAAAAGCATAGAAGGTGAGTAATACTTCCCCCCTCTTCTTCTTCCACGCAGCTATGCTGAAGAGGCCTAGTCTTTTTTACGTGTAGGCCTATAGGACAGTGTCCTGTAAGGAGACCGATTATGGTGCTGATGTTTGATCTGTTCAGCATTGTCAAGCAGATAGAGCGCTTCTGGTTATAATTAGGACAGAGTTGCCTGGATATTTGAGACGTTGTGCCGTTTTTCCATCTGCTATTTGCTTTCTTGATCGCATCTAGTTTTATCTGTAATTTACATGTAGCGAGGGGCATACCGAACATATCTACTGGCTGTAGAATATCAAGGATGGTACCTTATCTGGCAAGCTCATCCGCCTTGTAGTTCCCGGAATGTCTGTGTGGCCCAGCCCCCAGAAGAGGTGAATGGTGAAATGCTCTGCCATCTAATTAAGAGATGGTCGGCATTCGTGGGCTAATTTCGATTTGAACGAGGTGGGTTCCAAGGATTTGATTGACGCTTGGCTGTCACTGAGGATGTTAATATACTTCGTGGGTATTACATTCGTTTTCAGCCAGGTCAAGGCTTCTATAATGTTTCCGCCTGGAAAACGCTACAATGATCGGGAAAGCGAAAGGATATGCTTAAGTTAACCATATCGGAGAAAACAAATCCACCCACTCCAGATTCTGTTTTACACCCATCCGTATAGATGTGAATCGAGCTATTGGTTCCCATCGAATACGAATCGCACTCAAGGCGGCTGGGAATGATTGTCCTGAAATTATGCTCAAAACTAAGTTGGGAAGTGATGTGGTCGGTGTTTTCTGTAATGTTAATGTGCTTCAGAATCTTTTTGTGTTCGCCTTGTGTGGGTGTTCATTGTGACGAGGCTCTCAGTCTCACAGTTCCACAAGGTGTGGTCTTTTTGCCGTAGATATCTAGGGGCCCTACAGATGTAGAATAGCATATAGGGCTTCTGAGGGGGTTGTTCTAAGAGATCCGCTAATGTAGGTATATGCAAGCTGATCTTTGAACTTTACCTATTAGATTACGGTTGGAGGCTGTTTCTAAAGCATAGAGGTATAAGACTTCTCAATATCGCCTACAAGATCCCATCTGCCGTAGTATGTGAAAGCCTAAAACCGTTTACCAACAACCTGATCGGCCCTTATCAGTTTGGTTTTAGGCCAGGAAAGTCCACAACCGATCAAATTTTAACACTTCGGCAGATCCTGGCAAAACCTAAGAAGTCCAAATCGATACCCGCCACATATTCATTGATTTGAAGCTCCATACCACAGCATTTAAAGAGACGAACTATACAGCGCCATGTTTAGTTTTGGTATACTGCCCAAACTCGTCCGTCTTTGCAGGTTGACGATGGAGAATTCTTGCTGCTTCACCCTGTTCGGAAATGACCTCACCGCCACATTCGATACCAAAAAAGGATTTAGACTTTTAGGCGATGCACTGTCATGTGACTTAATAAATCTTATTCTTGAGAGGATTGTGCAATACTTCCGAGCCAACACCAGAGGCACAATCTTCCATAAATCAGTGCAACTACTAGTATACGCAGATGATATTGACATCATTGGTAGGACTCAACATGATGCCATAGCCACGTTTGCTAGTAGGTATAGAGAACACCGCCGAATTGGACAAAACGTCACCATTGACAGGTGACGGCTCCGCTATTAACTTTGACAACAATGTCTCGCAGAAATTAAACGAAGAATTACTCTTGCCAACTACTGTTTCTTCGGGCTGAGAAAGCCATTTAGTAGCAAAGCCCTAATCACTTGAAATACTAAGGATATACTATACGAAACCCTGAACATCCCAGTCCTGCTGTATGGTACTGAAGCATATGTCAATATCAACAGTGGATAAAGAAATCCTTAGTCGATTTGAGGGAAAAATTCTTCGGAAAATCTTCGGTCCATTTGGGTTGTCGAAGATTCAAAGAAGAGGTATACAAGATTTACAGCGATATAGACCTGGTCCAAACAAGTCCGCATTGGACGTTTAAGATGGCTTCGATATGTACCAATACACCGGCTCGCAGGATCTTCGATTCCCATCCAGACGTCGGACGCAGTAGAGGAAGACATCGCCTTAAGTGGGCAAATGTAGAAACTGGCTTTAAGCCACTTAAAGTGCGCAATTGGAGGCAGTTAGCTACACTGACTATGCTTATTGCAGAGGCATGTTGCCTGAGACGGAGGTTTATTTCGTAAGTAAATAACACTTTCCATTGTCTGACTATTCAAGGAAGCTGAAAAGCAAAATTCGAGTAACCCCTACCTTCTACTTACTTAAGTGGCGCTACAGTCCGGGATGAACCTGGGCCTCAACCAACATGCCTCTCAAATTAGCCCGGTCCTTAGCTAACTGCCTCCAGTTGCGCACTCCAAGTTGGTTGAGGTCGGTTTCCACTTGTGCGCGCCACTTAAGGCGAGGTCTTCCTCTACTGCGTCCGACGTCTGGCTGGGAATCGAAGACTCTGCGAGCCGGAGTATTGGTGTCCATTCGTTCTAAATTGCCTAGCCATCTTAAACGTCCAATGCGGAGTTTTTGACCAGGGGCATGTCGCTGTACAGCTCGTATAGTTCTTGGTTGAATCTTCGTCTCCATAGCCCGTCAACGCAAACGGGACCGAAGATTTTTCGAAGAATTTTCCTCTCGAATCTACCAAGGATTTCTTCATCCGCTTTTGATACGGTCCATGCTTCAGCGCCGTAGAGCAGGACTGGGATGATCAGGGTCTTATATAGGATCTCCTTAGTAGTTCGAGTGAGGGCTTTACTACTAAATTGCCTTCTTAGCCCGAAGAAACAGCGGTTGGCAAGAGTTATTCTTCGTTTAATTTCTGACGAGATGTTGTTGTCAGAGTTAATAGCGGAGCCGAGGTAGACAAAGTCCCGTACTACCTCAAAGTTATATCTGTCAATGGTGACATTCTTTCTATTTCGTTGATGTTGTGTCTTGTGTGTCCTTTCGTGTTGACAGTATAAACTTAGTCTCACCCTCATTTACTGCTAAACCCATTTTCGCAGCTTCCTTCTCTATACTAGCAAACGTGGCTATGACATCACGTTGAGTCCTACCAATGATGTCAATATCGTCAGCGTATGCTAGTAGTTGCACCGACTTTTGGAAAATTGTGCCTCTGGTGTTGGCTTCGGAGTTTTGCACAATCCTCTCAAGAATCAGATTAAAGAAGTCACATGACAGCGCATCGCCTTGCCTAAATCCTTTTTTGGTATCGAATGTGTCAGTGAGGTCGTATCCGACCCTGAAGGAGAAGCGAGAATTCTCTATCGTCATCCTACACAAGCGGACGAGTTTGGGCGGTATACCAAAACTAGACATGGCTCTGTACAGTTCGTCTCTTTAAATGCTGTCATATGCGGCTTAGAAATCGATGAATAGGTGGTGGGTATCGATTTGGACTTCTTGAGTTTTTTCCAGGATCTGCCGAATTGTGAAAATTTGATCGGTTGTGGACTTACCTGGCCTAAAACCACACTGATAAGGCCCAATCAGGTTGTTGGTAAACGGTTTCAGGGTTCACATATTACGGCAGATAGGATCTTGTAGGCGATGTTGAGGAGACTTTTGCCTCTGTAGTTGACGCAGTTCAGAGGGTCTCCTTTTTTGTGGATCGGGCAAACGATGCTGAGGTTCCATTCTTGAGGCATATTTTCATCCGACCAGATTTGGCTTATGAGTTGGTGGATGTTACTTACCAAGTCATCTCCGCCGGCCTTATAAAGCTCAGCGGGAAGGCCGTCATTTCCGGCAGCCTTATTAAGCTTGAGTTTAGATATTGCTATCCTCACTTCACTCAGGTCGGGTGGTTGGCAGTTTTCGCTGTCGTTGCCAATATTGAATGGTCCGTTCTGCCTGACAGCGGAATGTTGTTCGTCATCGCCGTTTAACAGTCTGCAGAAGTGGTTCTTCCATACCTCAGCATCGACTGTGTCTCAACTACAATATTTCCTTGTTCATCTCGACAGGATTCTGTTCGAGCCTTGTAGCCTTGGCTTTGACGTTTTACACTTTGGTAAAACTTGCGAACATCGTTCCTCATTCTCTCTATATCCTCGATCGCGCGCTTTTCTTGCTCTTTTTTCTTCTTGCTGAAAAGCCGATGTTCTTCCCTTCTTCTTTGCCTATAGAGCTCAATGGCAGCTCTCGTCTTCACCTGCAGCTTAGCCTTGTAGGCCTCGTTCTTGGCTGCGAGCATCTGTCGGCATTCCTCATCAAACCAGGGGTTTCTTGCTGGTGGGCGCGAGAAACCTAGCACATCAGTTGCGGCTGATCTAATGGCCTTTTGGCATCGTTGCCATTGCTCTTCGACATTCGATGCTGGTGGTATGGTGTTAATCGAGAGGTTAAGGGATACGCGTTGTGCGAAGGTCTTGGCGGTCTCTTGCGATTGCAGTCTTCCGACATTAAATTTTTTCACAGTATTTCTGCATTGTTGTGGCGTGGTGGATATCCGCATTCTTACCTTGGCTGCTACAAGGTAGTGATCCGAGTCGATGTTAGCTCCTCGGAATGTTCGGACATCCAAAATACTGGATGCGTGCCTCTAATCTATCGCAATGTGATCAATTTGGTTGACCGTTCGTAGATCTGGAGACCGCCATGTCCCCTTATGGATATCGAGGTGAGGAAACCGTGTGCTGGCTATAGTGGCATTTCGTTCCGTAGCGAAATCAATTAGCCTAAGTCCGTTACCAGACGTGTTGTCGTGTAGGCTATGTTTTCCGACAATACTTCTAAAGATGTCTTCTCTTCCTACCTTTGCGTTAAAATCTCCCAGCACGATTTTAACATCGTACTTCGGTAGTCGCTCATAGGTTTTGTCAAGGAGCTCGTAGGAGCAATCCTTAGCTATATCATCTTTTTCTTCCGTCGGAGTTGGCGAATTTGGCCTTGATGCGGATTGTTACTATGCGTTCGCTCATGTCTTGGAAACATAAGACTTCTTGCCTAAGTCTGGCACTTATAACAAATCCGCATCCGAATAGTCGCTGTTTCTGCTCACTATAACACGGTCCGTAGTAGATGTCACAGTTTTTCATCCTCTTTTTGCCCGGCCCATCCCATCGTATTTCCTGGATGGCAGTAATGTCTGCTTTGTAGCAGTTTAGGGCCTCCGCTAGTTGTTCGCCCGCACCTCTCCTGTTTAATGTTCTCACATTCCAGGTGCAGATACGAACGTCGTTGTCCTTTTTTCGTTTAGCAGGGTCGTCAACAATAAAATCAGTCCTTTCCGAGGCTATTTATTAGATACGCCTAGGACACGGGGCCATCAGTATCCACTACGGGATTGAGCGCTGCCGTTGGCCTTTCGGTTCATCCGCCACCACCGCCAGACTAACCCTTGAAATTCCTAGACAACCTGTTGTCCGAATATGTCAGAGCAGCTCATCTAGGTTCGCCTGGGACAGCAGGCCGGGTATTCATCCGTGCCATTCTCACCAGGGTGTTTATAGTGTTGCTGTTTTTCGTCGTGTTATCAACACTCGCACTTATCGTTTAGCAATTCAAATCCGGTTGGATGAGACCAGTACCCGATGGTTACCACTTGGAGGTAAAGATAAGCACATTTGATGTGTAGTCAGAGTTGCAAAACTGGGCATTGCCAAGTTAACGCCAATCAGAGTCTACCCTCGGTCTACAACACCCAACCATCCTTCGGATGCAATTAATATCTTGTAATGTGTTTCTCCTACCTCCGCATTTACTTTTCCGTCCAACAATATAGTCTAAGTACTGGCGGAACTTGGGTATCTTTAAAAAAAAAATAGAGCCGAGGATATAAAAATTCATGTGGTATTGATAGCTGCTGAGTTTTAGAGAACTTTCCCAACATTTCAGCTGGAAACCGCCCTCCTTACATGAGCTCGACGAAAGTAAATATGTAATCCGACAGGAAATACTAACACTAGTACCACAAACCTAACCTGTTTCGAATGTTGTTTGTTCCAAAAGCAAATACCTTACCTACCACCCATGATTTTGAAAGAAGAAAAAAAATGTCCCTTCCATTCACTTTGAGTGACACATTAACGCGTCTCGGCACTGCACACACACTCCCACCGTCATATATCATCTCACGTATGATTGATTTCCACCATATTGTTAACTAATTACCCGCGCATAACTTTTCCTTTCATTTTGTATAGACACACACCGAACAAAACTGCAATATTGCATCATTAAATTATATTTGCATAAATATTGCCAATATCACTGACCAGTGACCAGCACACAACAAGGCACGCACCTCAAACTTCGAAAAGTTGCACAATCCCAGCGGCATATATTCACTCGGATATCGCCATAAGGGACTCGAAAGGAGTATCACACTCCATATGACACACACAATCAATGATAATTTGTAATTGTCAGGTGTTAAACTTTGCGGAATCCACCTGAGAAGAGGGAGTCCGCGGTACAGACCCTGCGCCTACAAACAAATTAATAACAATTATGATTGTTGAGATGCCTAAATTGTATAATCATCAAGCCGCACATGGACGCGCCGCGCAGAGTATCTGTGTGTACTCAATTCGATTTTGACACAAAGCGCAGAAATTATTATTAATTTGTCTGTGAAAGGGATAATTATTTACCGTGCCGAGGCACGATGTGCTGAGGGGGGTTAATATTTCTGACAAGAGGAACTTTCACCCACGTCGTGGTCGTGAAACGTTGTGACGCTAAAGTTGGAACACAGCCGCAGGCAAGTTGGACATGTGCAGCGCACAATAATCGCAGACCCATGTCGAAATTAATTAGTTGCGGGTGAAGATCATCATCGATGGTTTATCGTCCTAAAGTCCCTTTAATTGCAGATTTCATTGCTTGCATGATGTATGGGCGCTGCAGGCGTGGCGGGATGTCCTTCCCCTGGGGTCGTCTTCCTCTATCCGATGGAAAGTGAAATTCTCAATTATTGCGCTGAGTTATGATGCAATGCAATGCATGCGTATGATGCGGCTGCGCTGTGGAGAGTTGAATTCGAAGATGGCGACGGCAAGATGGCCTTGCAAGTTTCGCTTTTAACGAGGAGATTCCACATGGGGGACCTACCTTTTGCGTGTACTTGGCACAAATGTTTACCTTGCGAGGATCCTCTGTTGATTTGTTTTTTCTGTGTTTAATGTGCTGTTGTGGTGTCATGGGTGGTGGTGACATCCCAGGGAATCAGTGGTCAATGAGCAGGAATTTAGCAGTTAATCTTTGATCTCATGCTGTGATACATCATGTTACGAGTTTAATAAGAGATATACTGCGGGTAATGATGGTTGCGTTGCGTGAGACACTCGTTTTTGATCATAAACTCGGAAGTGATGTTACATGTGTTGAGTGTAAGGACGAAGCTCTGAAATTCGAGTCTTAATTGTTTCGTGTAAGTAGTGAATGGACCTTCGGGAAGGTGAAGGTGTTTGCGCAGGGAATGTTAAGAGGAGATATTTTATTAGGGATCCTAGCTGTGGTAGCTGATGGTAAGCTCTATGGGTAATAGACAGAAAGACCAGAAAAAACATTAAAATCGAATATTTTCAGAAAAGCTATACCATGTAGAAATTAATATTAAAAAAAATATAAATGGAAACATGGACGGTTTGGAGAAAGAAAGGCCAACAGAATGAATAACGATGAAGATTTTGGGTTTCCCTACAACAATGGGCAGTTTCCAATAACAAACAAAACATTTTTGAAGTGAAACTTCTTTTGGGGCGATGTGAAACGGGTTTTGTGAAACGAAAAAGCGTCACGATTTTGAAGAGAGCATATCTCAACTCTGGAGTTCTTTTTTTTTTATTATTATTATTTATTTTTCAAAACGTTATAAATTGATTTGGCTACCTGCGAAGCATATAGCTTATCTGCAGGTGGTTAAAAAGTTATAATTGTTCATTATTTAGAAGTTTATATTTAAATTTAAAGATACGATATATAGTGGTGTGATTTAAATTTTTCGAATTCTATGTTTTAGTTAACATGGCTTATATTTAGAAAGTGTAATTTCATTTTTTTCTTTCTAGTTTTGAAGTTTGCAATATTTTTTAAAGTTAATGGTAGTGTATTATATATTTTTGGAATGACGCATTTCAGTTGCCTCTTTCCATATGTATTAAACGTTTCAGGGATTTCTAAGAGTCCTTGGGCTCGTCGTCTTGTGTTGACATTGTGTTGAATAGGCTGTTGAAATCTTAAGTCATCATAATACTCCAACATACTTGTCATCTTAAAAACGCCATTTACATCTAGAACTAGAAAATTTATATTAGAGGTATTGATTATTTTAACTATTCTATGCTGCAGACGGATTATTTTGTCTAAAAGTGTCTTTGAAGCATTTCCCCACGATAATATTCCGTATCGTATACGCGATTCAACTAGTGAATAATAAACCTGCTTCTGGACATCGACGTTAGTGTATTTATTCAGATGAACCATCGTGAAAACAGCACTTCTTAGTTGGATTTGCAGCTTATTAATTTGGGCGTGCCAAATAAAGTGATCATCAATTATTACACCCAGATATTTTATGGTTTTAACAACATCGATTACTCTATTTTGAGCTGTTGTTGGGCAGCCATCGTTTCTGTGGTAGATATTTATAATAGCTTCGTGTTGATATGGTGTCCGTATATGCATAAGTTTAGTTTTTTCGGCGTTTATTACTAATCCATTGTCATGGCACCATCTAGAAACTCTGTCGAATTCATCTTGCATTATTGCAGTTGCAGTGTTCAAGCATCTATGTTTTACAAAAATTGCAATGTCATCAGCGTATGCAAATGTAGTACTTCTTTGAAATACTCTTAAAAGTTCATTGGTGAAGAGAATGAATAAAATTGGTCCCAATTTCGAGCCTTGTGGTACCCCAAACTCAGTGGTTGTTTCTTTACTTATTCCATTCCCTACTTTCACCTTCATAGTTCTTTCTGATAGGTAATTCGTTATCCATTTAGCTAAAGCCCCTCTAACTCCAATTCTATATATGCTTTCTATTAGCTTTTTGTGGCTAAGTGTGTCAAAAGCTTTACTGAAGTCTATAAACATAACTAACACATGATGGTTTTTATTTAGGCTAGTAGTCACTGCATTCGAAAGCTCACCCAGCAAACTTCCAGTACTCTTACCTTTTTGGAAACCGTACTGATTTTTTTGGATTATTTTGTGTTTTTTAATGAATTTGGTTAATCGCGTTACTACAATTTCCTCCAAACATTTTTCTACAGCTGGCAAAATTGCAATCGGTCTATAATTTCCAGTATCTTTTTTAGATCCGCCTTTGTATACAGGTCGAATTATGGAAGTTTTAAGTACCTTTGGGATTGAGCCTTCAATGATGCTTCGATTAATGATCATTGTGATTACAGGTGCTAGATATACAGCATTCATTTTAAGGTCCATTGGTCTAATGTTGTCTGCTCCTGGTCCCTTTGTGGTATTTAAACTACTCAGCATCCAAAAAACTTCAGAAACGCTTGCTTCTTCCATATATATAGAGGATGCAACGTACATATTTACGTGATTGGATGTTATATGGTTACATTGGTGTATTATTTTCTGTACCTGGTTCGAAAATTGATCAGCAAATTGATTAACAGTGGTCGATAGGTTGTTGGCTGAGAAATTGTTTATAATAATTTCATCAATTGTTTGCTTCATTCGTCCCATAAGTTCATTTAACACATTCCATGTTTTTCGTGGGTCATTTTTGGCATTTGTGAATTGTTGTTTGTAGAAATTTGATTTCATATTCAAAATAGATTTATTTACTAAGTTTCGAAACGACTTGTACTCTTCTTGGTATCTTATATTAAGTGGATTATTTTTCCACCTTCTATAAAGCTCGTCTCGCTTTTTACACATTTTTAAAATATCATCTGTTATCCACGGTTTTTTCGTTCTAGTTCTTTTATTTGTTATATTAGTTCGATTTGACTGCGTATATATATTATTCATTTTACTCACAAAGTTGTTGTAAATTCCCTCGACTCCAGGTACTTCACAACAACTCTGCCAGTCGGTTTGCGCAATCAATTGATTAACCATGTTTTGATTAATTTTACTATAAACTGACATTTCTTTTTCGATGCTGTCATCTACTTCATTCCTTGTAGCATACATGGTCATATAGTGATCGGATATATCGGTTTCAACTGTAGCTGATACGATATCTAATTTGGTGATACTTACAAATATATGGTCTATTAGTGTTGATGTGTTTGAAGCTATATCGACTCTTGTAGATCCTTTTATCACACTAGTCAGTCCTTTGGATGCCATCGTTTCCAAATATCGAATGACATGAGACTCACCAATGTGTTTAATATTTATATCTATATCACCTAGTACAATTAATTCACGTTTACTTTGCAGGTTATTGTCCAATTCATTAATAAACTCAGTAATACTGGACTTTGGCGATCTATAAATAGCGTAAATATATACTTTTCTACTTCCAGATTCAACCTCTACTTGAATATTTTCATATGAATAAGAATTTACAAATATTCTTTCATATCTTATATTGTTTTTAATAAAAATTGCAATTCCTCCACCTTTACTTTCTTTTCTATTGTTAAATTCAGCATTAAATCCATCAATGTTGTATAAATCATTTTCTTCTTTTTTTATGTTGATTTCATTTAAAACTATGACGTCAATATGACATAAAACATTCTTATTTTTTCTGCTATGTACGTGTTCCACTTTTTTCTTATTGATCTGATGTTAAAGCAAACACAACAAAAATTCAAATTTTTAAAGAAGTCTGCATCGATGCCGATAATGCCATGCATTACCCTAAAGTCAATGTCAGCTTCACCGTACTCGTTTTCTATCATTGTTTTTTCTTCGGCTTTCCTTTTCGATTGTTTTATTCTGCATTATTAGGGTTACAATTTTGCAGAAGGGACTAATTGTCTTTTTTGAAGTGAAAATTCTTTTGGTACATTGTGAATTGGGTTTTATGAAACGAAAAAATGTAACGAAAAGAGATCAATTGCTCTCTTTCTCATTCTCTCATCTCATTCTCTTACAAATTAATCAGAATACAGTTTCACTTCTACCACGTGTGAACTCACACTATATTTTTTTTAAGAAATTTGGTTACAGATAGTTGACTTAAAAAACAACAGCGACATGTCCTGTTGCAACCTACTCCTACGGTCTCAATCGAACACACCACCCCCTCCGACTTTAGCGATCACGTTTCGGTTGTATATGAGCCGTCTATCCACAGTTCGTCTCGTTAGACGTAGTAGGAACCGCTGATCTGTCTCGCTCGACTGTCGAAAAAATGGGAAAGCTTCAAACGGAATGGAGCTGCTTTAACGCGCACTATGAAAATAGTCATCATTGGGGTAGTAAGCCCAAAGAGCAATAAAAGCTCGTTGCTGATGGTTTTGGATCAATTACCAGTAGCCACCATACAGTGACTTTGAGTTGATGTAATATGGTTCCTCGTCAATACGTGATTTCAAGTCAAAATCGTCCCCTACCAAGTATTGTTGAGGTTTAGGAGATCGTGAACGTAGTTAAGACACGATTGGCGGTCTTCTGGTGGTCTGGTAGATTGCCTGCACTTTGTAAAGAAGTCAAATGCACTCCAAAGACGAACGTGTAGTGACCAATTACGTGAAACGTTCTCTAGTCGAGGTAGCCCCCGTCTTCAGTTACGGCAGCAATATTTTTGGCCGAATTAAAGTTATTGTGTCTTTCGGTTTATCTTCTTGCATGGGTTGTTCCAGTCTCTTTGAGCCGTCCAAAAGGTTTTTTGTTTGGCAAGTTGGCGTAGGGTGGCCGGGAAATCTTTGCCGAAAATCAAGTTGCGCGAAATTCACTGACGAATTCTGTACTCACTATTATTTCGAGATCATTAAAAAAAACGTATGCTTTCGGCCATTTACAAAGGTACAAACAGCTTCCGATGTGGTGCTGCATTTTTAGCCACCAATTATGTGCTGTCACAATTATGGAACGAAATGCCACTATAGCCAGCACACGGTTTCCTCACCTCGACATCCATAAGGGGACATGGCGGTCTCCAGATCAACGAACGGTCAACCAAATTGATCACATTGTGATAGATAAGAGACACGCATCCAGTATTTTGGATGTCCGAACATTCCGAGGAGCTAACATCGACTCGGATCACTACCTTGTAGCAGCCAAGGTAAGAATGCGGATATCCACCACGCCACAACAATCCAGCAATACTGTGAAAAAATTTAATGTCGGAAGACTGCAATCGCAAGAGACCGCCAAGACCTTCGCACAACGCGTATCCCTTAAACTCTCGATTAACACCATACCACCAGCATTGAATGTGTAAGAGCAATGGCAACGATGCCAGCAGGCCATTAGATCAGCCGCAACTGATGTGCTAGGTTTCTCGCGCCCACCAGCAAGAAACCCCTGGTTTGATGAGGAATGCCGACAGATGCTCGCAGCCAAGAACGAGGCCTACAAGGCTAAGCTGCAGGTGAAGACGAGAGCTGCCATTGAGCTCTATAGGCAAAGAAGAAGGGAAGAACATCGGCTTTTCAGCAAGAAGAAAAAAGAGCAAGAAAAGCGCGCGATCGAGGATATAGAGAGGTGCCACTCCAGGAACGATGTTCGCAAGTTTTACCAAAGTGTAAAACGTTAAAGCCAAGGATACAAGGCTCGAACAGAATCCTGTCGAG
The DNA here is from genome assembly GCA_932526625.1 of Rhingia campestris. Classification (NCBI taxonomy): domain Eukaryota; kingdom Metazoa; phylum Arthropoda; class Insecta; order Diptera; family Syrphidae; genus Rhingia; species Rhingia campestris. The sequence goes on from OW052182.1 coordinate 172,551,562, forward strand.
ATGAACAAGGAAATATCGTAGTTGAGACACAGTCGATGCTGAGGATAAGGAAGAACCACTTCTGCAAACTGTTAAACGGCGATGACGAACAACATTCCGCTGCCAGGCAGAACGAACCATTCAATATTGGCAACGACAGTGAAAACTGCCAACCACCCGACCTGAGTGAAGTGAGGATAGCAATATCTAAACTCAAGCTTAATAAGGCTGCCGGAAATGACGGCCTTCCCGCTGAGCTTTATATGGCTGGCGGAGATGACTTGGTAAGTAACATCCACCAACTCATAAGCCAAATCTGGTCGGATGAAAATATGCCTGAAGAATGGAACCTCAGCATCGTTTGCCCAATCCACAAAAAAGGAGACCCTCTGAACTGCGCCAACTACAGAGGCATAAGTCTCCTCAACATCGCCTACAAGATCCTATCTGCCGTAATATGTGAACGCCTGAAACCGTTTACCAACAACCTGATCGGCCCTTATCAGTGTGGTTTTAGGCCAGGAAAGTCCACAATTGATCAAATTTTCACACTTCGGCAGATCCTGGAAAAAGCCAAGAAGTCCAAATCGATACCCACTACCGAATAGCGCCCAAACTCGTCCGTTTGTGTAGGATGACGATGGAGAATTGTCGCTGCTCCATCAGGGTCGGAAACGACCTCACCGACACATTCGATACCAAAAAAGGATTTAGGCAAGGCGATGCGCTGTCATGTGACTTCTTTAATCTGATTCTTGAGAGGATTGTGCAAAACTCCAAAGCCAACACCAGAGGCACAATTTTCCTATAGTCGGTGCAACTACTAGCATACCCCGACGATATTGACATCATTGGTAGGACTCAACGTGATGTCATAGCCACGTTTGCTAGTATAGAGAAGGAAGCGGCGAAAATGGGTTTAGCAGTAAATGAGGGTAAGACTAAGTATATGCTGTCATCACGAAAGGACTCACAACATCGACGAATTGGACAGAACGGCACCATTGACAGATATAACTTTGAGGTAGTACGGGACTTTATCTACCTCAGCTCCGCTATTAACTCTGACAACAACATCTAGTCAGAAATCAAACGAAGGATTACTCTTGTCAACCGCTGTTTCTTCGGGCTAAGAAGGCAATTTAGTAGTAAAGCCCTCACTCGAACTACTAAGGAGACCCTGATTATCCCAGTCCTGCTCTACGGCGCTGTAGCATGGACCTTATCAAAAGCGGATGAAGAAATCCTTGGTCAATTCGAGAAAAAAATTCTTCGAAAAATCTTCTGTCCTGTTTATGTTGACGGGCTATGGAGACGAAGGTTCTTCCAAGAACTATACGAGCTGTACAGCGACATACCGCTGGTCAAAAAACTGCGCATTGGACGTTTAAGATAGCTAGGCCATGCAGAACGAATGGACACCAATACTCCGGTTCGCAGAGTCTTCGATTCTCAGCCAGACGTCGGACGCAGTAGAGGAAGACCTCGCCTTAAGTGGAGATCAAAAGTAGAAACCGACCTAAACCAATTCGGAGTGCGCAAGTATAGGCAATTAATTAAGGACCGGGCTAGTTGGAGAGACATACTGGTTGAGGCCCAGGTTCATTCCGGACTGTAGCGCCAACTTAAGTAAGTAAGTAAGGATACTCTGGTTTTGGGTCAATTGCTTATTAGAGGGAGTATTTATCCATGGACGACATCAATCTACCGATTAATTTATTTATCAAGTTCGTACGGTTTTTTAAGAGAAAGTAATATTTTGCTCGCAATCCCTTTTAAAGACGTGCCAGTCAGTTTTATCGAAAGATTCTGATTAGCCTTGGAGGTTCTTCTTTTCTTACTAAGCTTCCACTTACAGGAAAAATTACCGCCGACTGGTCTGATGGGAGGCCAAAACATTCCGATCTACACAGAGTTTGTATTCACCCCTTTTGTTATGAAAAAAGTCGATAAGATCTTTCACTTTTAAGTCAAAAACGGAGGATCTTCTTCAAGATTATTTATACCATCTGTGGAGCAACAGAACTCGAAACATATTTTACTTAGAACGCTCATTTTTGTAATACAGCTGAATAATTGGAAGACGCTGCTCCGAACTAAGTCTTTCCATGATCAAATGTCAATCAATACAATAAATATAGAAAAAACGGGATAAATTGAAACGCGTAAATGTCATATGAATCACAAATATGTATGGTGCAGAGCTTTCATTTGAGTATAGGTTGCAGTTTTCGGTCAAAGAATATGCACCCCTTTCCATCCCAAATTGCTTCCCTATTAACGATCCCAGATAACTGAACCTTTTCCATTCAAATAGATATCTGGTCGATCAGAGAACGGCCTATGTCGTTCTAAGGCTAAGTAGTTATTCTTTCCCCTGAAAAGCAATGGCTAATAACGGGTGATTTTTTAAGAGGTTTAGAACTTTTTTTAAAAAAAAAACACAAAAAATTCGAAAAAATGAATGAAATATTTATTTGAATCGATAGTTTGAACCTTGCAATTTAATGTTTAAAGATAATTTCATGCAAATGTTGACCGCGGCTGCGTCTCAGGTAGCCCATCCGCTGAGTCCAATTTTGGCATACTCTTTCACACATATCGGCCGGTATCTCACGAATGAATGCATGGATGTTGGCTTCCAGTGCGTCGATCGAAGCGGGCTTGTCCCTATAGACATTAGCCTTGACATACCCCCACAAAAAATAATCTAATGGTGTCAAATCGCACGATCTAGGCGGCCAATTGACCGGCCCGAAACGTGAAATTAACTGTTCACCAAACTCGCCTCGCAATTGCGCCATTGTTTCGCGTGCTGTGTGGCATGTGGCACCGTCTTGTTGAAACCACATTTCATGCAAGTCAAGAACTTCCATTTCGGGCAAAAAAAAAGTTTGTTATCATCGCTCGGTAGCGTTCACCATTGACAGTAACGCTGCGATTCGCATCATCTTTGAAGAAATATGGCCCAATAATGCCGCCGGCCCATAAACCGCACCAAACAGTGGCTTTTTCGGGATGCATTGGTAGCTGTTGCAATGCTTCTGGCTGATCTTCACTCCAAATGCGGCAATTTTGCTTATTTACGTACCCATTCAACCAAAAATGAGCCTCATCGCTGAACACAATTTTTCGATAAAAAAGCGGATCCTCGGCCAGCTTTCCAAGAGCCCATTCACCAAAAATTCGGCGTTGTGGTAGGTCGGCTGGCTTTAGTTCTTGCACCAGCTGTATCTTAAAAGGCTTTACGCCCAAATCCTTCCGCAAAATTTTCCACGTAGTGCTGTAACAAAGGCCTAACTGCTGGGAACGGCGCCGAATCGACATTTCGCGGTCTTCTGTCACACTAGCTGATACGGCCGCAATATTTTCTTCACTACGCACAGTACGTAAACGTGTTGGTGGTTTAATGTCCAACAAAGTAAATTTGGTGCGAAATTTGGTCACAATCTTCCGAATAGACTGCTCAGAAGGTCGAGAATGCCGATCATAAAATGGAAGCAGCGCGCGATGAACATTTCGAACCGAGCACGAATTTTGATAGTAAAATTCAATAATTTGCAAGCGTTGTTCATTTGTAAGACGATCCATGGTTAAATTGCAAACCAAACTGAAGCTGTTTGACAGTGACACAAGGTACTAAACACACGTCAGCTGTCAAAACCAGTGTTGCCAAAACCAAACCAGCTAAAAAATCACCCGTTATATTAAAAGACCGTGCTATCGGTGTTTGATCTTTTCTTGGAATAGCTCATTCATCAGCAAATTAGTAAATGAGTTTTGTAATCCTGCATCCTGATGCAAGACCTGTTATAAAAATCAACAAAAACTTACGGCGCTTCCCTGGAGTATATTGTTTTTCATTAGGAATTCTTCGACAAACCTCGCGTTGACTACGTTACCTGCGTTAAGTCGAGCTCTTAAAACAAAAAAAAATCATTTATTTCAAAAATAAATCAACAGTTATTCAAAGACATTCTGACCTCTAAAAATGCCAACCCATTTAGCGTAAACTATGTAGGTCACAAATTGCTTACCATACCGATCTTGGCCCAGATCTTCCACCTAGAAAACCGAAATCCTTTCTTTACCAACTACAACTAGACCACTTCAGTCATCCATAATAGACCTTGCACATTCCCTAGAATTAAAAACAGTAAATCATTCAAAAGTCATGCTGATTTCCATTTGGGAAAACAATCATTGGACCAAGTAGAATAAACAGATCACGGAAATTCCACAGCCTTCCATTGTGTTCCCCCTAAACAGAGACCACAAGAAGAAAGTTCATAACAACGATCCGCAAAATACAATAATAAACTCATTGAACTATTGTTCCGGCAGTAGTTCCATACAACTAACTCCAGTGCCCTCCAAGAGAGCACCGAGACAGGTTGAAGTCGTTCCAAATTTCGATCTCTATCTTGCGAAGATTTTCTTTACAGCTCTTCAGCAGGTTACAAGCAGCGATGCCGTGCTGTCTTGACTATTATGGGAAGTGATCCACAATAGCGAAACAATTCGATCGATAATTACAATGACACGGCAATTGTATGTTCTCTTCCACATAGACCTGGGCCAGGTCAGCTACAGGCACCATCACCACTATAAGTCCAAGTTTTCTTCGCTTTGTCGAAATGAATGCCCGAATATTAAGAGCTCTGGGGCAAACCGTTTGCATGATCTCACAGACTACGTGAGCTTCACGATTCCAGCTCTCAACAGTTCAATAACAACAACAACAACTGCCACATCAACCTGTTTAGTTAAAATACTATTATTACTGTTATTGTTATTATTACGACGGCCATTATTGGCCCGATTATCATTACCGGCGAAGACGCCAAAGATTTCGGAAGGAGAATGACTTGAGTGCGCTCTTTGGGTGTATGTTGAGCATTATTTGCATCCCGTGAGATGGAGCGACATTTGAAATGCTTTCGTTTCCTTATTTTCGATACCAAAAGTCGTGAATTCCTTATAAGTGGAATTTAATCTAATTATGGTGGTTTCTTCCTATTTGATTACGATATGTTCGACAAGTTGAGGTTATACCATTGACACACTGCACGGGTGGTATAAATAAAGGGTGATCCATTTCGAGGTTCCCTACTTTTTTAAAGAAAAAAACACAGAAAATTCAAATTTAATGGAGAATGTTTATTATCATTTGAAAGAACATTCTTTGGCATTTATTTTTTGAAGATTATGTCTATCAAATGTTGGCCGTTGCTACGTCGCAGATGGTCCATCCGTTGAGTTCAATTTTCGATCACTCGTTCGAGCATTTCGACTGGTAACTGGCGAATGACATGCGTGATGTTTTCCTCCAAGGCCTGAATCGAAGCGGGTTTGTCGGCATAAGCTTTTGACTTTACATATCCCCACAGGAAAAGTCTAACGGTGTGATATCACACGATCTTGGTGGCCAATCGACCGGCCCAAAACGTGAAATTATGTGCTCACCGAAATGTTCTCTCAATAATGTTCTCTCAGCGCCGTCTTGCTGAAACCAAATGTCGCCGAGATCACGAGCTTCAATTTCAGGCATCAAATAGTCGGTTATCATGGCACGATAGCGGTCGCCTTTGACGGTTACGTTCGCACCGGCATAATTTTTAAAGAAATATGGACCGATGATTCCACCGGCCCACAAACCACACCAAACCGTTGTTTTTTCTGGATGAAGTGGCAGTTCTGTAATCTCTTCAGGTTGCTCTTCGTCCCAAATGCGGCAATTTTGTTTGTTTACATACCCATTGAGCCAGAAATGGGCCTCATCGCTAAACAAAATTTGCCTCGAAAACGTCGGATCTTCTTGGAACTTTTCAAGAGCCCATAGAGCGAAGCGATGTCGCTTGGGAAGGTCGAGCGGCTTCAGTTGTTCCACAAGCTGTATTTTGTACGCTTTCAATTTAAGATCTTGACGTAAAATGCGCCAAGTCGTTCCATACGTCAGTTCGAGTTGCTGCGAACGGCGCAGAATCGACTCTTTACGGTCTTCGTGTACACTCTCAGCTACGGCCGCTATATTTTCTTCACAGCGTGCTGGACGTGGTCTATTCGGTCGAATATTATCCAATAATGAATGCTGGGTCTCAAAATGGGTGATGGTGTTGCGAATAGTACGCTCAGTAGGCCGATTATGTTGACCATAAGTTGAGCGAAGTGCACGAAACACATTCCTCACAGAACGTGAATTTTCATAATAAAGTTGAACAATTTGTAAACGTTGTTCACGCGTAAGTCTTTCCATTATGAGGCATAGTCGCCAATAGCCTGCTGCTGTTCGTGCAAAAAGATGAACTCTCGGACATCTTTGTATCACTGAAGAATAAAAAGTCGGCGGGAGAGGACGGGGTCCCAAACGTCGTGTTGAGACACCTGCCAGTAGAGGCAGTCGATATTTTCACCACGCTGTTTAACAATGCACTGAATAATGCACATTATCCGGTGCACTGGAAAACGGCGGTGGTACATCCTATCCCCAAAAAGGACAAGGACAGAACAAACCCTGCAAATCTTCGGTCAATAAGCCTTCTGCCAAATGTAAGCAAGGTATTCGAAAAGATAGTCAATAGAGCTCTGCTTAAGTGGGTCGAGGAAAACAAAATTATCCCGGAAAATCAGTTTGGTTTTCGAGCGAGGCATGACACTATTCATGCCGCGTCGAAACTAGTCTCCGACATCCAATGGAATAAATCCAAAAGACAATGCACAGGGGCCTGTCTGGTTGACTTTGAGAAGGCCTTCGACACCGTATGGTTAGAAGGGCTTTTCTACAAGCTAACCAGACTTGGCATGCGTAAACCCATGCTATATATGATTTATGAAATGCTTATGGGAAAGAAGTTCGTTGTCAAATGGTCAAATGTGGCAACGTAACTTCGAGTAAAGTCTTTGAAATTTAAAACGGTTTACAACAGGGGGCGGTGAACTCCCCGATATTGTTAAACATTTATACAAGTGATCTTGTAGGTTCCCTTAGTCACGCTATAGCGTATGCAGATGATCTAGTGGCGTACAGATCAGGTCCGAAAATCGGAGTCATCAACATACTCTTGCAACGTGACTTCGATCACATTAAGGGATATTGCGACGATTGGAAATTGAAGATCAATTTCCAAAAAACCGAAACAATTCTGTTCAGGACCCCAGTGCAGAGGGCATCTTACGATACCAGAAAAAACTGGAAAAAATTGTGCATCATTGGACAGCATGGACGGCCGTTGGCGCTGAGAACTGAAGTCAAATACCTTGGCATCTGGCTTGACAAGTTTCTGTATTTTTATTAAAAATGTGGATGCTTGTCTGGCTAGGGCTAGGGGGGCTTATGCTCTGACAAGAAGATTGTTTCAAAGCAGTCAACTTGATTCAAGGGTGAAAGTCATTTTCTACATGGCCCTCATAAGGCCGATCATCGCCTACGGTTGTCCTGTGTGGTTCAATATTTCACCATCCTACATGGAAAGGATACGGCTGTTTGAGAGGCGTTGTCTCCGATCCTGCTTAGGATTGTACCGAACGCCGGACTCTGAGTACATAAAATATTATCGCAACGAGGTTCTTTACAATGGGGCCCAGCTGAACAGAATCGAAAATTTCCTTATTAAGGTGACTCGGAGGCACGCTGCAAGGGCGATGGCTAGCGACAACAGCCTGATCTTCGGGGCTTATTACCCCAATGAAACGTACATGGAGAGTACGCTCGTGTCTGGCTTTATTCCACCAGAGGCATTTATTAATATCGATTCGTTAGGGTTGGTACAGGACAGGAACTGTATCCCGGTTTTATAAAACCGCTAGCGTGACGCGCGTGACAAGCGGCTAATCCGCGACGGGTATGTCGACAATGCTATGGAGCTCCTCCGCTTTAGCACTTCGGTATCGGATCGCGATAGGACCGATGCTGAAAGGCAGAGTACGGAATTTTGGTGGCTACATGAGGGAAGTGATTCTGCACTTCCTCAGGACTTTGCGGGCTTTTAGTCCACTACAAAAGCCCGAAAAAGATAGCGACCCCGCCTCCTTGAGTGGAGTTGGGCCGGTCTCTTCTTACGATATTGTCAATTAGTTAGATATTAGTCAATGTATGCTTCTGGTTTAGCTTAGTTTCGCTAGCCATAAGCACATCGGGACTTTGGTCTTTAAGCAATTGGAAAAGATTAACTGTACGTTCGATCCTAACCAGTGAATTTACATACACAGCCAGGATCTGTAAGGGTCTCTCTGATAGTGCGCCGATCTTTGGTGCGTTAAGCTGGACAACAAGGGTAGATATAGTCTACCCTTGACGCCTGCTCCCGTAACTGGTTTTGAGCCACGCAAATGTCATTGATAATAAGTCTGTTCCCGTACTTTTTCAGTTAAAATTAGTAAATTCTCAAATTTCTTGGAGTGGGGGTATATTATCTCAGAAAGAGACAAAATTACCAAAAAGTACGGGAACGCGTTTAAGTAAAAAACAGTAAAATTATATATTTTGTTTGCCTTTTAAAGAACAAATGACATAAATCACCTGTCAAAACAAGCGAGTTGTCACATTTCGATACCAACTGACAGTTTACTTATTTTTACCAACAGAAATTTCTGCAGTAATTTTTTTTACAGATTTTTATGGAGGTGTGGTTTTTTGCTCTCTCGTGAGCTGTCTCTTTTACTTATTTTTGCGTACGGGAACGGCAATAAGTAAAAATCAGTAAAAATCAGTAAATATTATTTTGTACGAGAACAGACCTAATGTTGTTCTTATTATTTGCAAATGGCGTCAAATGTCATCCCACTTAAGTTGTAAATAGAAGATGAATCAAGTGACAACAAGTAATGGAGCGATACACACCTGAAGAGTGCGGATCTAGCTTTTTGAAGTCTCGCTCCTTCAATCCTGACATCATTAATGTGGAGCCAGGTATTTTGCAAGCAATTGCTCATAGGAACAGTCTTCAGTTATTCTATAATTCTTATGCTGGTAAATTTAATCTTGATGTGGGTTGTAGAATGTTTTTCAGGGCTACCGGAATCTTTACTTAGCGGAATGAACCTGGGCCTTAACTTGCCTCTCCAATTATCCCGGTCCTTAGCTAACTGTCATCTTTAACGTCCAATGCAATGATGTCAATATCGCCGGTGTTAGTTCGGGGGTTTTAAACATTCCTCTCAAGAATAATGTTAACTGGGACACATGACATTATTTTCCTAAATCAAATAAGGAATGTTTCGGTAAGGTCGTTTCCGACCCTGAGGACGGACGAGTTTGGACGGTATACCAAAACTAGGCACGGCTCTGTATAGTTCGTCTCTATAAATGCTGTCATATACGGCTTTGAAATCGATAAAGATAGTGGGGATCGCTTTGGACTCCTTGGTTTTCTTTTCAAGATCTACCGAATTGTAAAGATTTTATTATTTATGGACTTTCCTGGTCTCAAAGTGGTTCAATAACCGATCAGATTGTTGATGAACGGTTACAGGCGTTAACATATTACGGCAGGTAGGATCTTAAAGATGACTTATGACTCTATTAGTTGGCGCAGTTTAGAGGGTCTCCTTTTTTGTGGATGGGGCAAACGATGCTGAGGTTCATTCTTCAGAAATACTTTCAGCCAGTTTTATAAAGCTCGGCTGGAGGACCGTCATTTCTGGCAGCCTTGTTAAGCTTAAGTTTGTGTATTGCTGTCCCACTTCACTTAACTTGGGTGGTTGGTAGTATTCGCTGGAGTGGTTCGGTCTGCCTGACAGCGGAAGATTGTTCGTCATCGCTGTTTAAAGGTCTGTAGAAGTACTCCTTACTCAAGGGTTTCTTGCTGGTGAGCGCACGTATTCTAGCAGATCAGTTGCGGCAGATCTAATGGCTTGTTGACATCGTTGCCATTTTTTTTTTCGATTGCAGTCTTTGACATTCAATTTGTTCACAGTATTTCTGGTTTGTTGTGGCGTACGCGTAGTGGATATCCGCATTCTTACCTTGGCTGCAACAAGGTAGTGATCCGAGTCGATGTTAGCCCCTCGGAATGTTCGGACATCCGAAATACTGGATGCGTGCCTCTTGTCTATCGAAATGTGATCAATTTGGTTGACTGTACGTCTGGATACTGGATGCGTGCCTCTTGTCGATCGCAAAGTGATCGATTTGACTGACTGTTCAATGATCTGGATACCGCAATGTGCCTCCATGGATATCGAGTGATGAACCGTGTGCTGGCTATAGTGGCATTTTGTTCCGCAGTAAAGTCAAATAGCCCTTACCAGGCGTGGTGTCGTGGCTGTCTTCTCTTCCAAGCTTTGCTTTAAAATCTCCCAGCACGATTTTAACATCGCACTTCGCTAGTCTCTCATAAGCTTTGTAAACAAGCTCGTAGAAGCAGTCCTTCGCAATAACATATTTTTCTTTCGTCGGAGCTATTTTGGCGAATATGCCCTTAATCGGAATTGTTAAAATCCGTTCGCCAATGTCTTTGAATCATAAGACTTCTTGCCTCAGACTGGCACTTAAAACAAATCCACATTCGAATAGTCGCTGTTTCTGCTCATTATAACACAGTCCGCAGTTTTTCATCCTCTTTTTGCAAGGCCCATCCCATCGTATTTCCTGGATTTCAGTAATGTCTGCTTTGTAGCAGCTTGGAGCTTCCCCCAGTTGTTTGGCTGCGCCTCTACTTTTTAAGGTTCTCACGTTGCAAGTGCAATCATTTTGCCGTGACTGGGTAGTTAACCCAAAGTACAACCCCCAACCTGCAGGGCCAGTTCCATTTTTTTTAAACCCCTAGGACACGAGGACATTGCCTGTTGTCCGTATATGTTGAAGCATTTTATTTAGATTGTTCACTCTTTCTATCCTTTCGGGAATTCGTCCGCTGAACTATGTGCCTTAGAGGACACTTCTCCGCCTCCATTCTCATCTGCTGCCGCCAAGACATTACACAACCCTAACTATGGTCATGGTACTAGGCATTAGGTGGTCGCCACGTAATGGCTCAGAGTTGGAGTTGGTAGGCATCAGCTAGGTGAAGGCCTAAGAGGTTTCATATATTCGCATTGCCTACCATTGCCGTTTGTTATCATATTCTGGCCAGTTGGTTAGTACCTTCCAACCAACTTTCGCTTCCATTTGAACTCTGTAGTCCATACATTTCTTGAGATTGCAGGCCGGTGGATGGACCGATTGATGTGGCTGATCACGATCGCTTACAGATCAGTTTCTTGACACTTCATGCCGAACTAGCCTTGATTCTATTTTAGTAGCAGATACTGCTTTTATGCTCGCTTCTATGTATATAGCTATGGTAATAGCATCGCGTGGTATTGATATCATTGACATCATACAAACACCTTTAACGATTTCTACCACATCAGCTTGGAATAGACAGAAAGCCTGATTGATTACCAGTTCATCTTCTCAGTTTAACAACCGACCGTCCACTACCCAATATGGGTAGTTCTCTTTGCCAACACACTGTAACCCCTGCCTTCTCTGTCCACTACTGGCATTTCACTGTAATTTCATCTTCCAACTTCCAGCCATGAAGATATCAAGCATCACCACTTGAAGGCGTGTATCTTACCTGTCTCTCTAATGTTACTCATTATAGATCCCCAGTGTGCAGCATTAGCTTTCAGAAAAAAAATGTTTAATAGCTAATCGTGCTTACATCTCAACAAAGGGGATTACTTGGTTATTGTCGAAGCCATACCTTAACGCTGGATACCTTAACGAGGTGTGATATGATTAAAACTCACTTAACACCCAAAACCTGACGTACAACCATAAGACAGCCAAAAAATAGGTATCTGTACGTCTCAGTCGTGTGTAGAAAGTCCACACAGAGTGGAGAAATGTCCAAAGTTCCACTAGGTCAAGTCCCTTTCGCTGTCCCTTTTAAAACACAACAATCGAATTAATTAAATGGGAATTTACTCCACTTTACACACTCTCGACGCGGTCACGTAATTCACCATCTTCCCCTGAGGGTATGAGGGCTGCTGATCATGCACACAAACACACACACACAAATCAATGGATGCGTGGTCACTTCCGACTCCAAAGCCAGAGGTCTCAACAGGTTAACCCTCCATTCTAATGGAACAGTTTGTTCAACCTGGCAGACAGTCGGAGTCAGCCACGCCAGCACGATTTTCATTTACCAAATGTGTGTTGGATTAAATAATGAGTTGTGTGTGTGTGTGTGCAGGTTTTTTTTTCGGGATCTCTCCGTCTGGTGGTGTATTCGTACTCCGGCCGCAGCGCTTCCAGCGAATCCAATTTATTACCAAAGATCAACTAATGAAGCGTAGTACTCGTATGTGGCTGGGATGAACATCATTGCTACCATTTTGAGGATGGTGGGTAGGGAATATGGTAAACTGTATTGGCCATTTATGGAGGGGAAACATTTGAGTGAGGATCAGGATGATACCAATTACGCCATCTATGGAATTGCACTGCATATTCAAATCGCTAGATTGGATTCCTGATTATGGTCGCGATGTTGGATTTTAGGGCAAATTCATAATTCATGATGGTGTTTGGTGATGATCTGGTGTGGGTCATGGAAGTCCTTTATCGGGATTCACTGCCGAGTAGTAATACATTGTATCTAGGCATGATTGAGGGAACGATTTTTTATTTGTAAAACGTTGAGAAGTTGCTGTTTTCTCTGAGAGGGAGAACCTAAGTGGACTTCCGAACTTTGAAAGTGATAGCGGCCATATTGGTAAAGCTACATCTGTCAAATTGGCTGTTATTTATTCAGTCGGTTTTGCCAAATCACCATGGAAGGACATTCAACAACAAGTGCAAATGACAAAATTTTATTACGGTAGCCATAATCGTCCTAGGGACAGGACTATTGTAGTGTGTTGAATAAATTAGAGTCCACTGGTTCAGTAAACGATAAACCAACGCCCGATCGTCGACGAAATGCAAGATGAAGTAGCAGTTCTGTGCGAATTGTAATTTTGGCGGTTTCGAATATTTGAATCTTTTTTTTCAATCCTTATCACATTCTTTACTAATCGGAAGGCGGATAAATCATTTCAAAAATATTCAATTCCGCTATTTTATTTAGGCCGAGCTCTATACCAAGCATGTGCTAGTTTGAGGTTTTCGGATCATAGGCTAATATGGACCAATTATCATACCGCTTTTGTCTCATAAGGATTGGAGTATTGCTTGGTAGTGAAGCAACCAATATTCACAAAAAGGAATATGAGTGACAACCATGTCAAACAGCATTCACATATACACGTGGGGTTTTGCCAAACAAGTATTTCAGACCATAAGCTACAAAGCAGATAAAGGGTGTTTTCTTTAGAGATATAGAACTTCGAATTGAAATAAAACACAAGAAAATTGTTTTAATGTTCATCAAGTTGGCTTCATTGGAAGGATAATTTTATCCCATTAATGTTTAAATATGATTTCGGGAATGTGGCCGCCGCGGCCAAGTCTAGAGGTCCAATTTTCAACCACTTTTTCGAGAATTTGGGGCCGTATGTCGGCAATAAAGCCACGAATGTTGGCTTCCAATTTCCCTAACGTTTCTGGTTTGTTGGCGTAGACGAGCGACTTCACATATCCCCAAAGAAAATAATCCAATGGTGTCAAATCACACGATCATATCACACTTGGTGGCCAATTGACAGGTCCTTTCCGCGAAATTAGGCGTTCATCGAATATTTCTTTCAATAAATCGATTGTGACGTGCCCTGTGTGGCATGTAGCGGCGACTTTTTGGAACCACATCTCATCCACATTCATGCCATCCAATTCGGGAACAAAAAAATCGGTTATCATGGCTCTATACCGGTCGCCATTAACGGTAACTGTGTCTCCAGCATCATTTCGGAAAAAGTATGGCCCAATGACCCCACCAGCCCATAGAACACACCAAACAGTCAGTTTTTGTGGATGTAATGGCGTCTCAAGGGTCTCATGTTGATTCTCTTCACTCCAAATGCGGCAATTTTGCTTGTTGAAGTAGCCATTCAACCAAAAATGAGCCTCATCACTGAACAATATTTTGCGATGAAATTCAGCATCGAGATCAATCTCATTTTCGGCCCATACACCAAAATCACGACGCATTGCATGGCCTCGAGGCTTTAATTCTTGCTGGATCTTGTATCTAATCTTCCATAAAGTTGATGGACAAAGCTCCAATAGCTGTACACGGTGGCGAATCGATTGATTCGGGTCCTCTTCAACACATTGCTCTACAGCGGCAATTGTTTCTTCGGTGCGCACTGTTATACGTCTCTGCGGATGCGTATTATCACATAGCGTAAACGTAGTGCGAAAACGATCCATGGTTAACCGAATTAATTGGTCTGATGGACGATTATGTCGACGATTAATGGACGGAGCCTGCGGTAAACTTCACGAACTGAACCATTATATTCGAAATAACTTTGCACGATTTGCAAGCGTTGTTCATTTGTCAACCTATTCATGATGAAATGGCAAACCAAACCAAAGATTTGCCCGATTGGACCACAAAATGTCAGTTTTATCTCTATATGAAAAACCAAACTCTAAAAAAACACCCGGTATAAGGTGTTTTTGAATGTTATCCACTTGTGCCCTTATTCATAAACGCATTACATGTAATTCACACTTCAAATCCCTCTATACGTCAAACCTTATTCAGAAAACGTATACAATTTGAATAATGGCTACATAAGCTTAACGCCTCTAATGGTTGAATAATGTCTGCAAAAGGCCGTTTGACATGTGAATCATTCATTATTGGACCCGGTAACCTTCAAACTCAAAGATTTTGGTTTCGGTTGAGGAAAGCGAAGGATTAATCAACTTCCCAATGGATAAATTACTTCTCAATGAAGATGACACTTGCCCCAACGCCAGCTCATCAAAATGCTCCATATCGTCAACTGCGTCCATCCAAATTAGAATTAAATTTAGCAAGTTGACGATCAGAAGTTACCATCATTGATCAGGCAGAACAGTCTGTGATCTCAACATAGTGTCCACTATGTGATCTCAACATAGTGTCCACTATGTAATCTCAAAATAGTGGCGGTTTGACAGACTATTCCGCCTGATCAATGATGGTGGCAGACAGATCACAGGTGGGACAAAAAACACTGAATATTGCCAAAAACAGGTGGAACTCCCTCCCTACCTGGGTAAGTGGCCTGAGTATGAAAAAGCCAGAAACCACATACTCCTTAAAAGAACCAGAAAATCTGTTTCGACACTAGTACGGATTCTTACTGGACACAACTTACTCAAAAGCCACAAACTGAAAATGCATCTTATAGATAATGGCTGCCGTCATGAAGAAATACACGAGGATACCCTCCACCTCCATTGCCACTGTCCAGTCTTCAGTCAATTATGAATAAGAACTTTAGGAAAATAGTTTTTCGATGACCTCACGTATTTATACGAATTCAGTCTCTCTAATCTTTTCAGGTTTGCAATAACATGGACCCCCCACGAGCATCACAATGGGTCTACGTAAGCGTGAGAGCCCACCAACCTGGCCTATGAAGTATGAACCCTGTCAAAAGTTTTGAGCGAATTCATCGCCATTTTGAAAACAATTCCATTACTGCTATCTGATTTTAGAAAGAAAGAAACTGGGAATAAAATTTTTTACAAGCCACTGTTCACCACCAAAATTATTCCTCATGGCCAGACCAGGTGGTTATCACTTGGTGCCAGATCCGAGCTATAACTAAGATCTAGGAGCTTCTAGCGTTATCCTGATGGAACGCACTTCCTCGACTGTTAAGATATGCACGCTTCTGAGTGACTGCTTCCTTCAGAAGGTCGAATTGTTGACAATTCCAGTCTGAAGTAAGAGCTCTGCCATAGGGGAAGTAGCTAATAATTGATAATTTCCTTCTAATCCCATCAAATACGCAGCAAAATACCTATTCCTGGAAGTCAATTTTGCTTTGGCCAACGTTTGCCCCGTCTCACCGCGATTCAAGCACGCGATTCGAGGTCCACTGATAGCGTTTTCGATTGGGATACAAAAGGCAATCTTTTTTTTGCTCTAGATCAATTTTTTCGTCTTCGATTGGGATACAAAAAAAACTCTTTTGTTTATCTAGATCACTTTTGAAAAAACTCGATTTCAAGTATGATTTACACCTACACCAACACAAAAACATTTGACACCTGACTTAGGTATGTCAGTTTGAAGTTTGCATCTCACAGTTTGATTCGTGTTTTATTTAGAGTTTTTTTTTTTTGAAATAACATAAGAAAAATGGAATCAACAGTAAATAAATTATTGGAATATTCTTCCTCTCATCATCTACATCAACCGACAGCTTCTTAGATTTCCACAAAAACAATTCCTAATTCATTGTTTACAACAATGTAATCAATTAAATTTTTCTAATCCATTTTCGTAAGTTTATTCTTCCAAAGCAAGAAGATAAACAATGAGTTATCAAATGGCACACTAATACACACACAAAAACAGATCAATCTCTTTTCTGTTCGATTGGGACGAGTAAAATCTGAAATCTGAGAGCAAATCTGAAAATCCCAATCGAAAACGCTATGAGATCCACTTTTCGTTAACAGTCACCACCCACTTCGGAAATGGGTAGATTTCGTTCCGATTCAGCAGCGATTTACAGATGGAAATTCGGTGCATGAATTTTGATTGCGTTAACTCCTTTTTCAACCATTACATCGACCTTCTTTTTGTATCCAGCGTTAAATGGCAACCGAAACAGTGGTTAGGATCGACGATTTCCATGATTTCACAAACATTTTTCGAAAAAGCTAACCTTGCTTAGTAAGGTTATTTTGTTTTAATGGGGTGAACCCAACTGAACCTCGGGAAAATTGACAAAATTGGAGCTAAAGAATTCTCAGTTGGATATTGATAAAAATTATGTTCAGCCACTTGACTTATTATTGATTCTTACGGTACCAGATAAGCTGTTGTAAAAGGTTAGTGAGTTTTTCACTGCGAAATTGTTCACTGAATCGTGTTCAGATCATAAGATAGTTGAACACCTAATTATTCCTTCAGTTCTTCAAGCGGAGATGCTCAAATTGATGCTCATTGATCTGGAAATTAATAAAATGAAGTCGATGGCCGGCGAATGTTGTTGGTGAACAAATTAAAACAAGGATTTAGAAAGCGTGGTCAAATGCTGCATACTATGTTTAATGGGCTTATTTTCCATTCTAACAGGAATTTTTATCTTGGAAATATCCAGAGCAAACCTCTATGATTTATATTTATTTTGTTGGCCTTTTTCTAAATCGGTGGTTTTTGCCGGTTTTGGATTACCCAAAACAATTATTTCGAATAATGGAACTAAGTCGTTTTTAGATTTTAACGGAATTGAGCAAATCACTTTTCGTTCCAGCCCCAAACACAAATGACCAAGCTGAAATGTTAGAACTGTAATAAACGTAAATTTGTATAATATCAATGTAAGTTTATTCACAACAATCTAAACATAATCTAAAGGTGCCGTCACACCATGCAAGGAAAGTGCTCGCAGCAAGTAGAATCCTTGCTTCAAGCACGACTTGCCTGGTGTGACGACCCGAAAAGTCCTTGCATGCAAGCGCTTGCTAAAGTGATATGCTTGCAAGCAAACGCTTGCACAACGGTGGCTTGATTGGTGTGACCTTTGCTTTCAAGCAAATCACTTGTAGCTAGCACTTGCCGCTTGCACGGTATGTAGCTTCAAGTTGTTCGCTTGCTTGCAAGCCAAACTGAAAAAGCAAATCAAAACCCGTCCACAAATTACAGCAATCGAAGAAGTATCATTTGCGACAAGCGCATGCATCAAGCGTTTGCACTTGCATGTTGTAACGACCCGAAAAGTGTTTGCAGAAAGTTTGCTCAAATAAGTGTTTGCGAGCAAGCAAAAAGCTGCTTGCTGCAAGCACTTTCCTTTCATGGTGTGACTGCTCAATGCAAGCACTTCCAAAGATTTAAAAAAAATATATTTTGCATGGTGTGACGGCACCTTAAGGATCAGAAAAGTTCAAAGGATTTACTTTTTATATTTTGACTGACAAAAACAAAAGAGACGGAATTATTCTTTGTGCCGTGAGAAGTAAAAAATAACAATTTCAACAGAATTACTAAGGGTATTCATGCAACGTCGTAATTTTATTACGTGCGAAAGATTATAATTTTACGACGACGTTTCATGAACGACCCTAAAACTGCAGCACTAAATAATGCGGTAACCCACTGAATTCAATCTCATTTTAGTAATTTATTTATTCATAGAATTTTGTTCTTATGTTTTCTTTCCGTTCTCGATAATTTTTTTTCAGTTTAGCGCATACGTTTGATATGTGAAAGTGACTGATTGAATGTCAAAGAAGTATTTCAATAGTTTACAACGTTTACCACCTCAGTTTACGAACCCAATTCCTGTGAGAAAATTCCGATAATGTTAGAAAAGATTTCCCATACAAATTTTGACAGTTCATTTATCACGTCGTAATTTTATCACATTTACAACGTTTACGACGACTTTCCGACGTTGCATGAATACCCATACTATTTGATTGTTTCAAAGGTACACCCCTTCCTTTTCATAATGTATTCTTCTATGTGAAAGTTACTTAAAACTGGAACATTTAGTTCGACAACTGTTTTTGACGAATCTGTGACTAATTTATTTTTAGAGACGCTACAAAGATAATACCGTCACCCATTTTATATCCATTCACGCACGTCGTATGTTTACAACATGCGAAAAATTGTAAGTTTGCGACGACGTTTCATGAACGCCTCTAAAACTGCCCAACTAAATTATGTGTTAAACAACTGAATTCAATTTTCTTTTGGTAATTTTCTTATTAATCGAAATGTTTCCTCTTGTTTTTGAAAATTCCTTTCAGTTTAGCACATACGTCGCAACGTTTACAACGACTGCTCACTGCACCAGCATTATCGAACACACTCCCAACTCAAACATAAACTTGGCATCACTGCTACCAACTACCCGTCAAATCAAACGTCACAAATCACCTGTTTCGTTTGTTGACTATTTTCGCCCAACAAAATGAGTAACCTCGACTTTGCTCGGGAACTCTTCATGCATTTTATTAAAATCCT
Source organism: Rhingia campestris (assembly GCA_932526625.1). Classification (NCBI taxonomy): domain Eukaryota; kingdom Metazoa; phylum Arthropoda; class Insecta; order Diptera; family Syrphidae; genus Rhingia; species Rhingia campestris. The sequence continues at coordinate 172,570,620 of OW052182.1, forward strand.
TACCTCCGAACAGTTTGTTTTTTGTCCACAAAGGTGACGGTGCCATTTGCTGCTTAAGCTCCTTGGAATGTTCAACAATCAACACACATCGTACGGCGTCGCATTCAACTAGTGTTTCTGCAATGGCTGTGTACTCATGGGTAAGTCTAGCATTCTAACCCACCACCCACCAGGAATTAATTAAATTCTGCGACTGTTTTCTTCACGTGCATAGGGTGCCAACTCCCATGGTCAACTTGGCCTTGGCATCGAAAGTGAACTGTGCATGCAACCTCAGTTGGTTCCAAGGTTGTCATTCAATATCAAAGCTGTTCGTGTGATATGTGGTGGTGGCGGACATGTTCTTCTACTAGACCAATTCGGACGTCTTCACACCTGCGGGTGGAACAATCGTGGTCAGTTGGGTGTAAACCACGGGAATGACACCCAAAGCGAATTCACTGCAATACCTAGCGAGTTCTTCAAGGACTGCACCATTGAGAGCATTGCATGCGGCTGGGATTTGTCGGGGGCAATAACATCCGATGGAAGTTTATATGTTTGGGGCTCAAATGCTTTCCAACAGTTGGGCATATGCCAACGTGGATTCACTGCGGTAAGGAGGCCATTAAATTTGCAATTGCCGCGAGGCGAAGTTCCGCGTCAGGTTACGTTTGGCTTGAGACATTGTTGTGTCCTCACAGAGGATGATCGTATATACATACTAGGTCGGCTGCGTGTTAATGACCCACATCCGGCTCTGCAGGTTACCCAGGTGCGGTTCAATCGGATGGAGGACATTGTGCGGGTGCAGTGTGAATACAAAATCGATGCCATCGCTAGTGGTCAAAATCATTTCTTGATATTGGCCGAGGGCAGGAGGCGTGTTCTAGCGTTGGGAGATAATAAGTTTGGTCAGGCTAATGGCTTTGAGTTTGAGGAGGAGGTAAAGGAATTAGTCGCCGGCTGGACGCACAATGGAGTGTTGACAAAGGATCACAAGGTGTTTCTGTGGGGAAGGAACTGCTATGGGCAGTTGGGCCGCGAAGCGTGTGATTTAGTCCGAACGCCGGTCGAGTTGAAGTTACCTGACGGTGTGGTGCCGAAAAATTTGCAATTAGGATCCGAGCATGGTTTGATTCGTACCACAGACGGGAAAGTCTACACCTGGGGATGGAATGAACATGGCAATTGCGGAAATGGGACGTCAGACAATGTGTAAGTTGGAAGTGATTAGGTGTGGATTGTTGGAGTTCATGTTTTGTTCGTTTTAGATATACCCCGACGCTGGTGTCACTCAAGTCGGCATGCAAAGTCTCTGGCACTGGAGCTGGATTTTGTTTTGCCATTTGCGAAGCGTAGTCAAGGTGAAGTGGAGATTTTTTTATGGGAACAATACGTTGATGGAAATGATGTCCTAGTGCTTTATGTATGTTGCAGTGTTGGAGCTTCTTCAGATTTTAAGTTTTTTTTGTTAAATAAATGTGACTCCGCCGGAAGGCATTGGTACAAGAAATGTGAATTTCTAATAAAGAACTGTTCGTGGATTAGGATCTCTTGCATGACGATTTTGACGATAATTCTCGAAATGAAATTATTCCCATTCAAGATAATGAACTGGACGTCATACAAAACGGCGCGGTTCTTAGCTAACTGACTCGAGCAGCACACTCCACATTTGTTCTACTTGTGCGTGCCACTTAGGCACTCTGTGTCGACCCAATGACTAGGAATCGAATACTTTGGCCTAGAACATTGCTGTCAATTCGTTTCACATATCCTAGCCATCTCAAAGGCCTAGATGTGTACTTGTCTGAAAAAATCTATGTCGCTGTACAGTTCTTAAAGTTTTTCGTTGAATTGTCGTCTAAGAGTCCTTTAATCTAAATGCCCACGAAACTGAAGATTAAAGCTTTAGTCTGATAAAGTAGGACTAGGATCATAATATTCTTCTCCAAGATTAGATTACTAAACCCATTTAGCCATATGCTTGTTGGTGTGAGTTTTACCAATACCATCAATCTTACTTTCTTAACGGGCTCCAGACCAAATTAGGATCTAAGAGATAAGAAAATATTTCATCCTCTTCGATCCTAACCACGTTGCTTCAACTCATTCAGTCCAAACGACCTGGCATCAGCGTTCGCTTAATCTAAAAACTGGAAGCATATTGTCGTCTCGAACCTTTAAGCTGGGATTTGAATATTCTCTGTCCGAGTCAGTGTAGTCGATGTGTTTTTCCCTTTTGTACTACATACACATCTTGGTATAGCCGTTGGATCTCCTCCATTCGCCTTCCTCGCAAACAGGACCAACAATTCGATTAAGCTTCACATTAAGCAAATTTTTCGCGCGATTCACAAGTCATAAAAGAGGCCTATCACCGTAAAGTAGGACTGGTAGGGTCCACTAGAGCAAGCATTTGGACTTTTGAGTTAGAAGTTTTGATTCCATTTGTTGCGCTAAACCAAAGGAGCATCGATTTCCAGCTTGTGATTGAAGAAATCTCTTGATAGCGCTTCTCCTTGTCGAAATCCGGTAGAGCGATCAGATGACCTGCTTCCAAACTGAACTTTGGATCGCGGGTGTTCCTATGTTAGGCGTGGCTTTATAGAGATATAGGCTATGAACAGATGATCCTTTTCAAATTGGAATTCGTTGGTCTTATCCAAGATTCGGTATTTTTGGATAATAGGATCTTATATGCGACATTTCAGAGGGATATGCCTCAGTAGTTGGTGCAAGACATTGGATCACCTTTCGTGTAGATATCACATATAGAGCTGATTACCGTCATCGTGCATAATGAAGGTGGGTGCGTTTCTTGTCCTCGACATTATGTCCATTAAGCAGCTGATGTCGTTGTTGCTATGAATAGCCAGCGTTACTACTTTGAAGCCAGTTGTGTTGATGCGGTTTTAAGTAGAATCGACGGATTTTCTTTTTATCGCTTTGTCGCGAGACCCTACGATTTACCTGAGCTAAACAGGTTAAATCCTACCTAGGATTTTCTTTTGGTTCAATAATCTTACAGCGGGGTGCGAGTTGGATATGTGGCTCTTTTGTTACCTCTTTTCGGGGGTACAGATTTTTTCAATACCTGGAGGTCGTAAAATTGTGTACATATAAGACTGATGTTGCGCTGATGCAGATCACAGCCAGGAGATCATAAACCTATGAGCTGGTTTATGATCTCCTGGTACGTTACATTTGATCTGAATCGGCTCTGCTAAACGAATCCGCATACTAAATTGAGATTCACGGCACTCAACTTCGAGAATTATGTGAAAGCACTTGATGAACACATGATTTAAGGGCAACTCGAACCGCGGAATCGTGCTGTTTTCAGTCGGTTGTACACTCGGAAAGCAGAAATCTTAACTTTACATCTCAGCTTACTGGGTAAGGTTCGTTGTTCTGCTAAACGTTTACATGCACTTCAATCACGGCACTAGACTTTGAGAATTTTCTAATAGCACATGTTGGATACCTTCAGGCCACAACAAATGCGAAATGCTGTGAACAAATTCAATGTCGAAAGAGACCGCCAGGTTTTTCGCATAACCCGTATCCCTTAACCATTCGATTAACACCATCTTATGTTGAAGGCGATATCTGCAAGCCAATATGTCAATCGCAGACGATGTCCTTGGTCTCTCACGCCCACCAGCAAAATAAACCTTTGGTTTGAGGAAGAATACCGAAAACGAGGCCTACAAGGCAAAGCTGTAGGTGATGATGAGAGCTGCCATCGAAGTTAATAGGTAAAGCGGTGTTGTTCGTTTCGGAAATAAGAAAAGCGCACGAACGAGGATATTGAGAGATGCCACTCCTGAAAATTTGTTCGCAAGTCTTACCGAAGTGTAAAAGTCAAAACGAGGGATACAAGGCGCTAACAAAATCCTGTCGAGATGAAAAAGGAAATATCGTAGGTAAGACACTGTCGATGCTGAGGATATGGATGAACCACTTCTCCCTACTCTGAAACGACGATGACGAACAATCTTCCGTTGTCAGGCAGAACGAATTATCCAACACTGGCCACAACAGCGAACACTACCAGACACCCGACATAAGTGGAGTGAGGATATCAATATCTAAACTTAATGCTTAATAAGGCTGCCGGAAATCACGGCCTTCCCGCCGAGCTTTATAAAGCCGGCGGAGATGACTTGGTGAGTAACATCCATCAACTCATAAGTCAAATCTGGTTGGATGAAAGTGTGCCTAAAGAATGGAACCTCAGCATCGTTTGCCCTATCTGAACTGCGCCAACTACAGAGGCATAAGTCTCCTGAGCAAGATCCTATCTGCCGTTATGTGAACGCCTGAAACCGTTTACCATCAGCCATACCAGTTTGGTTTTAGGCCGTGAAAATCCACAACGAATCAAATCATCACACTTCGGCAGATCCTGGAAAAACCCAAGAGGTCCAAATCGATACCCACCACCTATTTATCGATTTCAAAGCCGCATACTACAGCTTTTCTAGTCTTGGCATACCGCCCAAACTCCTCCATCCGTGCAGGAAGACGATGGAGAACTCTTGCTGCTCCATCAGGGTCGGAAACGACGTCACCGATACATTCGATACAAAAAAAAAGGATTTAGGCAAGGCGATGCACTGTCATGTGGCTTCTTTAATCTGATTCTTGAGAGGATTGTGAAAAACTCCCGAGCCAACACCAGAGGCATAATGTTCCATAAATCGGTGCAGCTACTAGAATACGCCGACGACATTGACATCATTGGTCAGGTTCAACGTGATGTCATAGCCACGTTTGCTATTATAGAGATGGATTTGGCGTGGATGGCAAAAATGCTGTCAACTCGAAAGGACACACAACATCGACGAATTGGACAAAATTCACCATTGTCTACTTCAGCTCCGCTATTAACTCTTGCCAACCGCTGTTTTTTCGGGCAATTTAATACTAAAGCTCTCAGTTGAACCACTAAGGAGATCCTTTACAAGACTCTGATCCTCCTAGTTCTGCTCTACGCGCTAGAGCATGAACCGTGTCAAAAGCGGATAGAGAAAGAAATCGTTGGTCGTTTTTAGCGAAACATTTTTCGAAAAATCTTTTGGTCCCATATGCGTTGACTGGCTATGGAGACGATTATTCAACCAAGAACTATACTAGCTGTATAGCGACATAGATAGCGAATAGACACCAATACTACGGCTCGCAGAGTCTTCGATTCCCAGCCAGATGTCGGACGCAGTAGAGGAAGACCACACTACTGAAGGTGCCCTCTTCTTCTAGCTTTGCCTAAAAATCTCAGCACTACCCTATCATCGTACTTTGGTGGTCGCTCATAAGTATTGCCTAGGAGCTCGTATGAAAAGTCTTTCGTAATATCATCTGACGGGTAAGCGCACATAAAGCTTATGTTGTCAAATTTGGCCTCGATTCGGATAAGTCTTCTTGCCTAATTCTGGCCGCTTTTGCTGCTCACCATAACATGGAGCATAGTAGATATCAGAGTTTTTCACCGTCCTTTAGCCCAACTCATCGTACTTCCTGGATGGCAGTAATGTCTGCTTTGTAGCAACTTTGGTTCAGACCCGTACTTCGTTGACCTTTTTGCATGTGCATCAACAATAAACTCGGTCCTTAACAAGGCTATTAGTATCTTCTTTCACTTTTTTTTGAAAAATAATAACAATGTCCCGATTCATGTTAAAGATTGCGATCTCACAAAATAGGTGTTAAGCTTCTCAGTTTGGCCACAAAACAAGCTATCCCTCAGTAGTCAACAGAGTAGCTCATGGAGCTATCTTTGAGTTTTCGAAAACTTGTTGTCGATATCTTAAGGCCTGCTCAGAATGCTGGTATCTTGCATCACTGTCAAAAGGGAGATACATTTCTTGCATGAAGCTGCCCTCTATTCAACTTCAAGCTACAGATTCACGAAGATACACATTGTGTAAGCGCTTACGGGTTGCCTTGATTTTAACTTTTCACTCAGCTACAGATACCAGCTACATATACGCATTCTGAGCCGGCCTAGTTTTCGTTTCGGTGAGAAGGCCTTATAACGTTGTCGTGTACCTAGCCCGTAGCACAAATGTTATTTGACGACCTGTTCTTTTAGAGGGCCTCGGCTACCAATACAACCATCCATACAAACGCCTGGTCGACAATACAAAATCAAATAAGCCATCAAAGGAGGCGGTTGAAATTATTTTCGAAAAAAATATTCAAATTATTTATTACACCATGAGTCCTGACGCCGGTATGAACAATAACACGGAAAAGCTGGTCAACAGCATGCTATCCTTTCTTGATGGTAAGCGCGATCCGCGATGTTCCAATCGCAAGTCCCTGCCCTTTACAAATTCTTTCTTACTCCAAGATTCAGACGACATGGTGGACGACTTTCAAGACGAAAAGAAGAACCCCATATGTTGGGGAATCAAGCGAATCAATAACATATTTCCGAAGTCAAAGAAAACTAAACACGCTGTGGCCACAACTGATTCCAGTTCGAATTTCTACGAAAACGAAAACAGACGACACTGCAATGACATTGAAAATGACTGCCGGTTTAAAGACCCCTACTTGGCCGAGGTAAATCGTTCGATGTGTTCTACCACTGCGGTATATCCAGCGAAAGGCTCATTAGAGTACGACAAGGAAGTGGAAAACTACGCTATCTCCGGGAAAGATTTTTTGGACTTCCCCACCGATATCAAATTCCATCCGTCAATAGATTTCAACTTAACAGAGATGCCCTGTCTATCATTGTCGAAATTACAGCCACCACCTGGTTTTGGAATATCAACAACAGTGGGGATGTACTACTCCAATGCCAATCACTTGTTTCAAACTTTGGTACAACCACCCATCTTCTCTAATCCGCAGCATTTAAACACATTTGTTAATGATAGTCAAATCAACGTCATCCCAGTGCAGCACCAACAGATTCTATCCGGAGGAGGAATACAGGACCGTCAGCCATACGCGCACTCGTTACAGCAACAGATTCTGTCGATAGGAGGAGGAATTCCAGAACGTCTGATATACGTTCAAATGTTGCAGCAACAGATTCGAGCGTATCAATCGAAATTGTAATCCTTGTAACCTTGTTAACGAACTCAAATAATAAAAAAAATAAAAGAAAAAACGAAAATTATCGAGAATTCAAAAGTTTTACATTCAGTGTGGCCGTGGTATCATTTTTTTCGGCTACATCTAGCTTTAATTTTTGGGGAATTAACTAGAACACACAGCCCTATCGAGGTCAGGGATGAAAATTGGCTTTTCAGCATTGTATTGAAAGTTAAAAAAAATTGTATTGAAATTGTACTGATATTGATCATTGTTTGGTGTTTTGATAAGCTATTTATTCACCCCTACCGTGGAATACGGCGTATATGAGATTCACTTCACGTAATCGATTCACTTTCACTTTCCATATACATCGTAGAATCCGCCGGGGAGACTCCCTTATCGACAGGTAATTTCAATTGAAATTTGGTCGGTAAATTAGCTATTTTGCATTAAATGACAGCAGAGAAAGAGCAAAGCAGTTTCAAGCTCATTTTACGAAAATCAATTTAATTAATTTATACGAAAATCAATAAAATGGATAGTATAGCCTTATGTTTAAGTATATTTAACAATGTGGAAAGAGCTTCTTATGATAGAAAAATGCGTGCACATTTAAGAGCAACTGCAAAAGACATAATGGAACTTTCGGATTCGACGTGAGTTTTCTGAAATACAATTGGTATTCAAATTTTTAAGGGCATATATTTATTTCTTAGATTTACTAAGTGCTTTCGTTTGAATAAAGCAGCATTTTCATATGTTTTGAGTGTTTTAAAGGCGGCGCGTAATCCTAACTCGAAGACATTTTCTCTTTCTCCAAAAGTTAAATTAGCAGCTTGCTTACGGTTCTTTGCTGAGGGGAACTATCAGTATGGAACTGGTAAGGACTATAACGTATGCATTGCGCAATCAACATTTTCTGAAGTCCTAAAGCAAGTGCTGGAGATTCTAGAGAGGAAACTTTGTCCGAAATGGATAACATTGAAAATGAGCGACGAAGAAAAAACAGAAGCGAAGAGATATTTTATACTGGAGACAGAAATACTAAAATTCTAGGAAAGTTAAATCGACTTATCCACTTTTTTATCCATAATATTGCGTTTCTTTTCTTTAGCTGATTCAGGGTACGCAAATCTTCCTTGGCTTCTGACGCCATTTCGCTCAGTGGTTTTGAATTCTCCAGAGAGCAAATTTAACCAACAACATAGCAAAGGACGGAATATTATAGAAAGGACAATTGGAGTCTTAAAAAACCGATTTCGTTGTTTAATGGGAGTTAAGGCAATGCACTATGAGCCTAAAAAAGCAGCACAAATTATAAATGTTTGCTGTGCTCTGCATAATATTTGCATGCACTTCAACACATTTTGGGATGAACCAGAAGAAATAGAAAATGAAGATGAGGACCATGATGAAGACGAAAACGACAATTATACACATTCATCACAAACACAGTATGCGAACAGAGCAGCTGATATTAGACTCGAAATTATGAGATCTTTGTAATATCATATATTAAGAAATATGTGTGCTTTTTATTCTCATTGACTTCAATTTCATAAGTATCACATTGTATGAGCATAGAACACTAAAAATAAAATAAATAAAATGTAATTAAAAAAAAGTGCTACTGTTACAGTAGATTTTCATAGTTCAGTCATTATTGAGATATTTGAGATCTACAGCCTTTCTCTCGAGGTCCAATTCTAATTGCTGCTGTTTCACTCTTAGTTTTTCTCTTGCAATTCGTTCAATTTGTTTATGATGCCGAATATTTTCTTTAATTTGTATCTTTTTTTGGTCATGTATTCTGTCTATGGACCTATAAACTTATTTTATGTTGTTGTTCAACTCCTTGGCATTCTCCTTTTGCTCGTACATTGCACTTTTTACTTCTTTGTAAAATTCTTCTTGCATATTTATCTGCCTTTCAAGAAGAACTTTTGGGTCTGTGCATTAAGCTTTCTGCCTTACATTTGAAGTGGAAGATGCAGGCTCAGGGTTATCGAGAAACTCTTCATCCTCAAAAATTGCTTCTTCCAAGATTATTTCGTCAGACCTTGGTCTTTTTTTTTGAATGTTGACACTCGGGATCTACCCGCAATGTGTTTGTTGGAATGCCAAATATGGATACATTCTGAATGCCTTCAGCCAATTCTCTGAGTTGAATTAACTCGATAACTTCCTCTTCATCGGCAGTAAATGTCACAATTTTGTTTGGGCCCCCACCTGTACCTTTTATTTCTTTTTTATTGGCAGACAGCTTCTTTTTTAAATTAGACTTGTGGGCACTCCAAACCTAAAAGAAATGTTTAATTTTTGTTCAGATAACAAATAATGTACTCTTAATTCAAAATATTTTACTTTTTTCCACTCCGATACTTCCTTTGTTGGCGGTGCTAAGCTGTTCAGCTTGTGCCTAAGGTCATCCCAGAACTGTCTAACTTCCTCCGGTGGTCGCTTACAATCGTTTTTTGCTATGTCGGAATTGAGCTTCATTGCATTAACCAGTTCCCGGAATTGATCACGGTTGGTTGTTTTCTTGCTGCAATATAAAAGCATTGTATGGAAATGTACATATTTGTTTTTGTGATCTTAAAACACTAAGTTGTGTTTTGTCCTTTTACACTTTATTTCTAAAAAAAAAAGAAATCTGTTTGCTCATTATGTACTTACAACATTTTGAGAAAATCGCAACGAAACCGCACAACAAAGTCCAGGATACGCAATGAACTAGCTGCGTATTTTAAATGTCAAAGTTTGTATGGGGAGTTTCACTTCGATCGTTTTCTACGATGGTGTTAAACGCATTCACTTTACCGACTGGTGAATCTTTCACTTCAAATGTATTCTACGATGCAAAGTATTGAATTTGAGTGAAACGTTCCCCTCGGCGTATTCCACGATAGGGGTGATTTTATACAATTATAATATCGTCAGTTCAAAGTTAAAAGTAGGTACAAAATTGGTGAAAATATGTTTTTTTTTTTTAAAGAAAATAACTATGATTTTTCACGTTTTATAGCTGAGTATAATAACCGAGGCATAATTGCAATTTTTAGAGGAATTATAAAAATCATTAAGTGCAGGCATTTAATTTCTCTTAAAAGAAAAAATCTTTACATCTCACTTAAAGCGTTTTCGATTGGGATTTTTAGATTTACTCTCAGATTTCAGATTTTACCCGTCCCAATCGAACATTAAAGAGGTTACTCTGGTTTTCTGTGTGTGTTAGTGTGCCATTTGACAGCTTATTGTTTGCCTTTAGGCCGCAATTATAGCTATTAGCTATCAATGAAAACCATCATTTGAATTTGTCTTTTACTCATTGCGGCTTTTTTTATAAATTCAACCATTGGCGAGTTGGTGTCAAAACAAAGCTTATGAATTTTAGAACATGATTATCTAAAAATATTTTAGTTTCTAATTATAGTTTTCGCAGAAATAACAAAAAACACAAATCAAACTGCGAAATGCAAACTTCAAACTGACATAAGTCAGATGTTAAATGTTTTTGTGTTGGTGCATGTTGGTGTAAATCTGACTTGGAATCCAGATTCTTCAAAAGTACTCTAGAGTAAAAAAAAAAGAGTGCTTTTTGTATCCCAATCGAATCGAGAGTAAAAAAAAGTGCTCTAGAGTATAAAAAGAGTGCTTTTGTATCCCAATCGAAAACGCTATTAGTTTTGTTTTTCAATGCACATAATGGCTGTAATGGTCACTACTTATGATCATTTTTTCCTTTTATTGCCACTCTTTTGTCAGCTTTTAGTCATATGATCATTTAACCAAAAAAAAACTTCATTATTTTTGCGAAATCGTGTAATATTTCTGTGTTGTGTAAACTCTCTTGATAGCTTGCCAGGATCAGTATTATGTTTAAATTTTTGAAATCGTTGCTTACAGCAGTCATCAAGATTTGGTTTTTTCTATTTCGTCATTTACAAAAAATAGAGTTAAAGTTTTTAAAGTCAAGGCGTTCCCAAATGGAGTGCGATTCTTTGGTTTCGGGATTAAAGTCGAGTTAACTCGAGAAAGCAGTTTTATTTTATTTTATTTATTTTATTTTATTTTCGTGAATGCTTAATAACAGTATGATACAATATCTTATTATTTAGTCATAAGCTAATTTAACAAAATTCAGCAAACTTCGTAAACTTCATAAAACTTAAACTAATTGATCATGAAACAAATTAAATTTTCTATCATAATTTTTGCAATTTTATTTAAACATTAATTGAAAAATAATTTCTTAAAGCCCTTTTAATACCTGTTACATTTTGAATTTCTCTTATGTAACGTGGTAAAGTATTCCAACGGCGGACGGAATTTACAAAAAATTGACGCTCGGATGTAAGAAACGAGCATCGAGGATGAATCAATTGACGAGATCTTAATGAGGTTGCAATTTTAATTTTGTCAAAGCAGTATTGTGGTTGGTGTGTAAGCAGTATATCGGTTAACAATAGTAAGCTCCGAAGTTCAATATAATTTTCTAAAGGCATATTCAGCAGACGCGTAGCAAATCCAGATATTCTGTCGTATCTTCGTAGGCCAAAGACATAACGTACAGTACTATTAAAGGCGACATTGAGTTTTTGTTTGCTTACATAATTACAGTTGCAGTAAATTTCACAACCATATATCAAAATCGGAATTACCAGTGTTTTTGCAAGAAGTAAACGTATTTTAACCGGTGTGAAAGACTGAGTTACCCATAAATTACGTAGTACACCATATACCTTGCCGACAAGTATGTTTATATGGTTATCCCAAGTCAAAAAGCGGTTGAAAGTTACTCCGAGGTTTTTTGCAGTTGCAACATATTGGATGGGAGCGTTGCTCAACACAATCGAAGGAAAATAAATAAGATCTAGACTTTTCCTTGAAATTACTATACATTTCGATTTTTTTGGATTTAAAATAAGGCCGTTTAATTGGGACCAATTTTCCACTTTCTCAAGGTCTTCGTTGACACATGAAACTCCATGCTCAATGAGCCCAAGGGGACAGCTATGGTACAATTGGACGTCATCTGCATACAAATGAGTAGAGCAATTTGTCATTAAAGATGGAAGTTCATTGACGTAGATTGAAAACAAAAGAGGACCGAGTATGGAACCCTGAGGAACACCGGAAACATTCGGTAGAAAATTAGACAAATTATCCCCAACTTGCACTGCTTGCTTTCTTTTAGTTAAGTATGAGAAAATAAGTTTCGTAGCATTTGACGAAAAATTAAAATTCTGCATAAGCTTTCTACATAGACTAACGTGATTGACTGTGTCGAAAGCCTTTGAGAAATCAAGCAGAACCAAAAACGTTACCTCATCTTTATCCAACGCTTGTCTGATGTCGTCAGTAACTTTTAAAAGAGCTGTGATACAACTGTGTTTTTTACGAAAACCAGATTGTTTCGGGGTAGGCATTGAGTTCGCCGTGAGATAAGCATTAATTTGTTTTTGTAAAATCCTTTCGAAGACTTTAGACAGATAGGGTAATATTGAGATTGGTCTAAATTCATCCCCTTTCCCATTTTTTGGAAATGGTATGATTTTAGCAACCTTCCACAGGTCTGGAAACACACCTGACATCAGAATTGTATTAAACACAAAAGTAATATAAGGCAGCACTATTGGTAGAATCATATACAAAAATTTAGGGTGAATGTCGTCCAGCCCAACAGCATTTGACTTTATAGAAAGGCAACTTTCAAGAACATCAGCACTATCTATCGCGCAAAAACCAAAACCAGGGCGATCTGACTGATCTATAAACGGTAATGTGGTTTCTGTACTTGTAGGAACCAGTGTCACTGGTAAGGACACGAAAGTTTTGTTGAGAACGTTACCATCGACATTCTCAGCTTGTCCGTTCCGAGACTTGCCAATGCCAATGTTTCGTAAGTTTTTCCACAATTGTTGCCCATTTAAGGTCGATTTATATCTAGAGCTAACCCCGGGATTAAATGATCAGATGTTTTTTAACAGAAGATACAATACCAGACAAACATTTTTTTCAATTCCATTTATGTGGACATTTAATTTAATTTTGAGAAACTAAATGCAGATCTTAGCGACATGAAATTGTATGAAATATTGAGTTTAACTGTTTAAAGAAAATAAAGACTTTCAAGCTTGCCACAAAAGCATTTTCATTTGTTTGGGGCAAAGGAAACCAAACAGCTGATAAAGTGATAACTGAGCAAAATCGATAAATCATAAATGCTACCAAATGAAATCACCACACACGGAGTTAAATTTAATTCTGTACTGAAAAATTGCTTCATGAGTTAACTCTAGATTAAATTTATTCCGGAGTTAGTAAACTCGGTGTTAAAAACCGGTCCTCAGATGGCTAGGACATGTAAAACTGTAGCGCCACTTAACGAATGAACGAAAAATAATTTCAACTAGAAAAATATATCTGTTTGGGGGATCTCCTGTGGCACTTACACCCATTTACCAGGGTAAGTTACCCATATCAAAACAAAAATGAATGGATTTGGTCAAACATTCCGAAAGAGCTTGTGGGTGTATAAGGGTATAAAGATGCAGAGTACTTGCCGGAACCTGATCAACTGAGCGTGTTTTAAAATTAGAAACTAAAATGTTTTAATTATTTACATACCCTAAAAAAATAATTTTGTGTACAATACAATAATGTTCGAAATCCCATACAGGTCAAAATCATTGAGTACATTTCTCTTAAAATCATGTAAATTAACTTTTTTTTTTTTTTTGCTTTTAGAAAGTATGGCATCAAGTGCCTAAAAACAAATAACAAGCTAAAAACAAAAACCCATTTTTATCAGCATAATTGTAATTTTAAAACCCAAAATGTCTTTAAATCTAATATTTTGTTAGTTAATGATTTTCTCCTTTGAACCGACGTGTAATGTCCATTTGTACAAAGACATTTTTCTACTTTAAGATCCGAGAAAATAAGAAGACAGTTGGAAGGTCCAAAAAGAATCATCAAACAACTGATAAACTGTATACAGGCAAAAACATGGCAAGAAAATTGAATTGAAAATGGGTACTTCCAGTGGTAATCATATAAATTCGAACGGATTTTTGATAGCAAAGCAAATTATGTGATGTTTTGTTTTTTTTTTAAAACATATTTTGATGATAAATACCTATTCAAATAGCTGCAGCACAAATTGTATAGAATTTTATATAAAGTGTATTTGTGTACTGAAGCAAGGTCGATTGTATCGGAAACAGTACAATTGTATCGACTTTTGCAACCCTGATCGAGGTATCCGTCTGAGCGGAAAATTCTCCGATTTTGTACGATTCGGAGGATTTTTTCTTCGAAGTATTTTTCCGAAAAGCTGTTCGGAATATTTCTCCGACATTTTGTAACGCATCTCGGTGAATTGCATTGAAGTGCGTTCAGGTGCATTTTTCGTTCAATTTTTGACAGCTAAGTGGAATTTTTGTTCCGATTTTCTCCGAAACAAATTCTTGCGGAATTTCTTTACGAATTGAAGTGAAGTGAAGCCGTCGCATTTGTGTAGTATTATTTTTCCGATGACACATACGCATACCTCGAATGGAATTTGAACCTCCGACGAAGTAAGCGTTGCGGCAAATTGTCCGCTCCGACGGATACCTCGATACGGCTGTAGATCATTCCTAAGTAAAAGGCCGAGTTCATAAAAGTAAACATATGAAAAGGCTACAATCCGCTGTGCGGATCGTTTTATACCCTATCCCATCCCATCCTTAAAATTGATATCCCCAAAATGTGGCCTTCATGGTCATAAAGTATTGAAAATGGCGTTGTCACAACATATTGTTCAAAAGGTTTATCAAATTCTTTTATGGTTCGACGAAAAACAACGTTTTATCTATTACATATGCCTTGGGGTATGGCATACAAATGTTTTTTTTGTAAGAAAACGCCCCCAAAAAGTGGGCGTGGGTTAAAATAATCTAAAGACGAAATGTTCATATTAATACTGCCAATGATTGTGCATCAAAAAATTTTTTGAAAATTTTAAAATTTGACCAGAAAACTTTTTTTTATAAAAAAACCCCCCCAAAAAGTGGACGTGGCAAAAAACTTTATATTGACGATATATAGATATTACGATTTTCTAAATATGCTGCTCAGACACTTTTTTAAAATTCCTTACGGTTTGGCCAAAAAATACGTTTTCCTAAAAAGTGATCGTGGCAGTGGGCGGATTTCAAAAATTTTACACTTGTTCTGGTGGTACGGACGAGGATCCTATATACTAAATTTCATTATCCTAGCTCAAAATTTAAGGCCCAAAATCGGTGACGAACAGACGGACGGACGGACAGTCAGACATGGCTAATTCGACTCAGCTAGCGATTCTGAGTCGATCCATATACTTTGAGGTATATGTAGCTAAATTATTTCTCTATGTTACAAACTAAGTATCAAAACTAATATACCCCTATGGGATAGGGTATAAAAATGCGGCAGAACTGCAATTTTTTCTTTCATTACCCGGGGTCTCCACGAGCAATATCTCATAGCATGCAATGTGGCTTGGCATTTTATGAAGATTGCTTATGGAGACCTCAAATAGTACCTATTTTATGAAAAACTTCTTTCTATGTATTTCTCAGTCCATTGCTTTATATGGATGGTATTCTATGAGAAAGTAAGCAATGGAAATGCCCACCCTACATTTGATAGCATTCTTATCATTGTTTCTTTCTGTGAAAAGTAATAGATAGTAAGCTATCAAATATTGCTCGTGGAGACGAGGTGTTGTTGTAAAAAATGCATTTTCTTTGCATGAGGGCAGCTGTCACTTGCACTTGCGTTCATTTAAGCAAATTGGCAGTGAAACTGCGATCAACTCTGTATTGAATTTTATTTTTTGCCGAGTTGCAGGAGAAAATATGTAAGTATGCAATATAATTAAAAATTTAATAGATTTTGCCAAAAGAAAGGAAGTTTTTTATTAGGCGTGTTTTTTTTCTCTTCACTCCAAATCTATATAGACTTAGCAAACAATTTACGTGTAAAATACAACAACACCTTAGCCTATATAGATTTCGCGAAACCTGGATAATTATCCAGTCTTACGCCCTTAGCCTGGATAGAAAATGTGCTACCAAACCTATTTTTTTCATTTGATATTGAAATCGAAAATGATAAAATTGCAAAATATAGCAGCTAATACCACAACCAGTAAGTATTACGCTGCAAAATAGGTGCAAAATCAATGTTTTATGAAATAATTTGATGTGGAATTATTTTTATATTTGCTTTGAATCTAAAATCAAAACATTACAATAAGTGTAGTAGTGGAATCAGTGAAAAAATTTTGTTTATATTTACAAAAAAAAATAAATGACACAGCAGAAATTAAAACCCCAAACTGCCATCTGTTGGCAGATACGTGTTTCAGTATCATTGATGCCAGATCACCGATTAACGTTTTTTTTCTCATGTGAAAATAAGCCTGTATAGATTTAGAAAAAAAACACGCCTAATTAACGAATTAAAATATATAGGGGTATTCATGTAACGTCGGAAAGTCGTCGTAAACGTTGTAAACGTGATAAAATTACGACGTGATAAATGAACTGTCAAATTTGTTATGTGAAATCTTTTCTAACACGGAATTTTCTCACAGGAATTCGGTGCGTAAACTGAGATGGTAAACGTTGTAAACTTTTGAAATGCTATTTTGACATTTAATAAGTCACTTTCACACCTCAAACGTATATGATAAACTGAAGAAAATTTTCGAGAAAGGAAAGAAAACAATAGGAACAAAATTCTTTATTGATAGAATTTTGTTCCTATTGTTTTAAAATTGATAAAATGAGATTGAATTCAGTGGGTTACCGCATTATTTAGTGGTGCAATTTTAGGGTCGTTCATGAAACGTCGTCGTAAAATTATAATCTTTCGCACGTAATAAAATTACGACGCCGACGTTGCATGAATATCCTTATTATTTGTTTTTTTTTTATAGGAATGAAAGTGAAAAAAATTGGGGCGAAAGTTGACACCAAATTGATTATTTCTATAAAAAAATCTGTTCTTTGAGAAAAAGCTTCCAAATAGTTAATAAAAGTGCCAGCCTCAGAGAGGTTTTGGGTCCACCAAAAGTGGACAAATCTCCTGTTCAATAAACTGTTAAGAAATTGATATAAAATTCAAGGTCTAAATAACATTGTATTATAAAAAAAACCTGAAATATGGCCCTTTTCATACGAATGGTATGTTTCTTGAAATTCAGTTCATTCTTATCAAACTTATCTTCCTTTTTCTTTGAATTTCGCTTGATTCATTTAAGTGATTTAGAATCAATCCTATAAAATTATTCTTTTAATTGACATTCTTAACAAGTGTTTGTATAAAACACAACCAAACTCTGTCACTAAAAGAAAAAAGAAAAGCTACAAATGTTTGTAATTTTTTTACTGTCTACTGCATATATGAACACATTTTTGAAAACGCAAAACTGCTGCAAACATGTATTTTGTTCATAATTGCGTGGAATCAATATTCCAAAACTACCATGTCCCTGGTTTCAGTTATAGACCCGATTTCCGGTGCTGGATCATCCTAGTTTTGAAATCAAAAGTAGTTTTTCAGTCAATTTACAGAGTTAACCCATCAAGTTTGGTGAGTTACAAAATAAAATACAAATTTCTGGTGCAACAGGCTCGTTAGTACTCAGTGCCGATCTTTCTCACAACTATTCATGTTTGCGTGTGTACTTGCACGATGGCGGGACCTCCTGTTTAATGCCAACTCCGAACGGCTAAGTTAAGATAAGCTTTTCTTGACAATTGATACTACTTTGATGATTTGTCAGATCATCACGAGAGGAGGGCCAGTAAAAAATCATTTTGGTGTTGCTACGGCTGGGAATCGAACACAAGGCCCTCATTCCGTAAAGTGATTAATTATCGTTTGACGATAACATTTCGACGGTACATCTTGCATCACGTAAGATCTAAAGTCGTTTTTACTGTCAGTGATATCACTTCATTTGCTTCACTTTAAACAATAATTGTCAAATACAGACACGATTATTGAGCGTCTCATGAGGTCTCGACTACCTTCTGAGTGATAATCTTTTTCAAAGTTACGGAATGACCCCCCAGACCTTTTGCGCAGTAATAAAAATAATTTATTATGAAAAACAAAACTAAATAGTTTTTTTTTTTTTGTTGGTGGAAATCTTAAAAAGACACTTGATAGTTCTCGGTATCAAGTAGTGTGGGATTTTACCGTACAAAAACCACCCGAAAATCAGTACCAATCTATGAAAGATCGACGACAGATTTTATTTTCTTATTTTTTTTAATCGCTTTGGGGAAGATTTACAAATGTAATATTTTCCCATATAATTAGGCCATAAGCTCATGAGGCTTGGTTCTTCTTAATCTCCTTATGTTGTTTCGTACATTTAGGACTCTCTCCATCTCGGAGTTTTATAGACGCTGATTGTGTGATATAGCGTGTTTTTTAATTTCTTCTGTAACCATGTTGATTTGTAGATCACGGTGCAAATCGCTATTTCTAATATACCAAGGGGCATTTACTATTCCACGAAGGACTATATTTTTGAATTTTTGTATGGTTTCTGTATTTGTTTTCTTAGTACAGGCCCATAATTGGATGCCATACGTCCAAACAGGCACTTGCTTATATAGTATGAGTTTATTCTGGATGGAAAGGTCTGTGTTTCTTCCCAGTAACCAGTACATTTTTCTATATTTTAGGTTCAGTTCTTCTCTTTTCTTTTTGATGTGATTTTAGTATTTCATAATACTGTCTTGGTAAATCCCTATGCAATTTATACTCAAGTCCCTCATGCCAAACCTTGTCAAAGGCTTGAGCAACATCTAGAAATAGAGCAGAACCGACTTGTTTTTCCTCCAGTGCCTTTTCTATAACATCCGTAATACGATGCACTTGGTCAATCGTGGAATGTTTATTCCTGAATCCAAACTGGTGATTCGGAATGAGTCTTCTTTCATCTATAATTTTGCTAAGTCTTTTCCGTAGCAATTTTTCGAAAACTTTTGCCAGAATTGGTATAATCGATATTGGTCTGTAAGAAGAAACTTCAGTTGGAGGTTTTCCTATTTTAGGTATTACAATGACTTCAGCAATTTTCCAGTGATGCGGCACATATCGGTGCTTTAGACATGAATTTATAATAAATTGAAATTTTTGAAAAGCTATTGGTGGCAATTCTTTCAAAACCTGAGCAATTATTAAATCGTACCCTGGTGCTTTTTTGTTCGACAATTTATGTTGACATACGCTTTTTACTTCATTGAGTGTGGCAATAGGAATTTCGCATTCGTCGTTTCTATCAATGAATTGTATTTCTTCAGTTGGAGCACTTGATGGGAACGGCTTAAAAACCCTCGAAAGGTGTTCTGCGAAGAGATCAGCCTTCTGTTTCGGGTTTCCGATCCATTTTCCGTCTTGTGATTTTAATGGTGCGTTCTGTAACTGCGGTCTTTTCAGGTATTTAGATGCTTTCCATAATGAGTATTCGGTAGACGCATCCGTCGTTAGATTTTGTAGGAAACTGCTAAGTGATTCATTTTTGAATTCACTAATTCGTTTTTTAAGGTCATTGTTAAGACGGTTAAAAGCTGTCTTATCATCGGGGAACCTCGTAGTTTGCCATTTTCTTCGAGCACTTCTTTTTGCTTTTATTAATTCCATTATTTGAACAGGGTATTTAGTTTCTGGATTTCTTCTATTTGAACTAATTGAAGTGCTTTCCTCTGCCGCCTGTTGAATATCTGCAATGAATTGTTCCACTTCATGGTCAATTTGCCCATTTGTTTCCATAGGAGATCTTAGGTTAACAAATATTTCAAGTTTTTCTCTGAATTGTGTCCAGTTTGTTCTTTTGTTCCCAAGCTTTGGATTACTTTTTTTCTCGATTTCCGTTTCGCTTAGTGACAAGATAACTGGGGTATGGTCTGACGATAAGTCATTACTACCTTCGACACTTATATGATTCCGTTTAATTCCCTTAGCTACGAAAAAGTCAATAAGGTCTGGTATTTTGTTAGGATCTGATGGCCAGTATGTAGGCGATCCAGAGGAAAAGAATTCACATTTGTGTTTGCGACATGCTTGATAAAGCCTTTTGCCTTTTGTTGAAATAAGCCTAGATCCCCATTGGGTATGTTTGGCATTAAAGTCACCACCAACAAGAAAGTTATGTCCTAGCAGTTTTAGGAGTTCTGCATATTGTTCTTCTGTTGGAGAGCACCTTGGGGGCAATATATTGCTGATATCTTGAGCTCTTTCTTTTTTATACCAATACGTATTGTAGTTACTTGCATATTTTCATTAGTGAACTCAGCTTCTTCAGAATGTTTTAAGCTCTTTCTTATGATAATAGCCGATCCTCCTCTAGCTTTGTCAGCTGGATGCGGAGCGTGGTAACATATATAATTTGGTATTTTACTATGAAGACTGTGTCCTTGAAAAATCAAAATAAGGGCCCAGTTATAGCTATCATTGAAAAACATCATTGGAAATTTTCTTTTGCTCATTGTGGCTTTATTACAAATTCAACGATTGGCGAGTTGGTGTCAAAACAAAGCATATGCATTTTAGAACATAATTATCGAAACATATTTTAATTATTAATTGTATTTAGCGCAGTAAATCACTTTTTATTTTTCACTGATCATGATTTATTTTTGTGAAGTAATGCTTGTCGTTCCACCGAAATGAAACGGAATTTTCCTACGATTCCTATAAGCAGCTATGGAGGTAAAATTTTAATTCCATCATGTTTTGTGTTCCAATGAAGTTGTTCAATGATAGCTATAACTGAGCCCTAAGACAAAAACTAATCTATTCTCTATTGAAAAAATTTGAAATTCGCAAAACGAATCTGAAAAATGTTAAATACCCAGCGCTTCTTAAACTGCGGCACTCCATTGAATAATAGCTCAATTGAAGAGCAGCTGATTTAACTGCAGTATTGCCATATAACAGTTGTTAAATATTAGCTCAGCTCGATTTAGGTCAAAGTGTTGTGATGCTTATAGCCCGATTCTCCCCATCATCACTGATACATCACCAACTGTCACAACTTGTGAGAGTCACAAAAACAATGGAAATTGTGATCTCCTTCAGAGCAGGTCACAACTAACAAATGATTTGAGATTTGACATTTCAATTGTTGAGTAGTGTAAAAAGTGGAAGTTGAAATGAATATGGCGCATATTATGACGAAGTTTCCTCCGTTAATGAAAAGTAAGAATTTTACAGAAGCACATCATTAGTAACAAATTAATAATATTGATAAGATTGAGGCGTAGACGGCTTTTAAGAATCTTGAGAGGCACCAATGACCCAATAGCTAAAGAGAACACCACGTTTGTAAAGTTTTTACGATTTCTAAAAACATTGTGCTGGAATCTCATGCAGAGCTTGAAGCCTCATGCAGATCAACCAACCTTTTGTACTTCGAGTATGTATACCAGTTTGTTCTTCTCAAGTTCTCATTGCAGTTTTATTAAATTTGTTTTGAATAGTTTCTTTCAGTGTTATATTTCCTTGTACATGGCTGTTCTCAGAAATTTATACGAAATAACTATACAATACCTCTCAGCCAAGCCACAATTTGCAGAAACATTGCTTATATACATTCACCTTTGCGGTGGTGAGTTTCGTTGTGACTTTTCTTGTGAGGATTATCGGAGAATCCCACAAATTTTATCGAGTCACAATAATCCTCACAAAGAATAGTCACAAGAGCTTGTGACTTTTGATTCCTCACAAGGGGGGAATCGGGCTGTAAATCAATACCAGTTAGGGCCGATTTTTCAATCACCAGTATCAGATAATACTTAACAGTCAGATAACACAAAAATGCATTTTTCAATAGGCGTATGGCACACTATAGGTATATAACAGTTATCTGGCGAATGAAAGTATCTGCCCCCAGTGAGCTGAGTAAACTTTATCTGACTGTTTATGCACTGTCAACAGTGAGAAAACTAGTCTGCTAGCTCTAACAAGAGCAAATTATGAAACTCATGAAAACAATATCTATTGTTGTAAAGAATCAATTGTTGTAAAGAATCAAACGGAACTTGCTAGTTATATGGATGCGACATTTGGTAACATGTAGGTTGCTAAAATGGTTTTTTCCCTTAGAATGTTGAAATAACAGTTGATCGATAGTTACTGGCTTTCTTTTGGTGAAATAAATGTGTTGGAGCCTGGAGTCTGTAATATTGAAGCTTGAACCCAAACAGGTAGATTTGATTGAGTTTTCGGTACTTATGCACTGTATAACTATACAATCGTGGAGATGAATTTTAGACTTTTAGTGAATTCTAAAGAATTAAGGGGCATGTGTCCCACATTAAATTAACCTGTCTCGTTTCATTTGATTTATATACCAATGAACGTGTAGTCAAGCTCATCTAAAACATCTATGAATATGAGCTTATAGCCCTTTACAAGCAATGCTTATTATGTACACATGTTTAAAAGATAGCCCCTATGTGGCGTAGTTAGTGCGATGAACGATGCCCAGCCGTAGCAACACTTAAATAATTTTTCACTTTTCCTAGTCTCGTAATGATCTGACAAATCATCCGAGATGTATCAATTGTCAAGATATGCTTATCTCAACTTAACCATTTGTTACGCTCCACTTTCGCGACTCAGGACATTAAGGACCGGCCGACTCAAATGGAAATAGGTCGTGGGGAATTGATGCTAAAAATGGCCACCACGCGATTTACCTCAATGTCCCGGAATTTCTTTTTGGAGGAATCGCGACCACCAGAAAAGAAACGCGTAATTTAACGAATAAAAAAATCGTTGATTTAAAATTACTATATTTGTTACTAAATTTATTGCTATTCAGTTCCCAGAAGGCGATAAATGGAATACAAAAAAAACATATGAGAAGGCTACAATCCACTGTGCGGATCGTTGAATACCCTATCCCATCCTATCTGTAAAACTAAAATCCCCAAAAAGTGGACATGGCTAAAAACACGATGTGGATAAAATAAAGAAAATGACATGGTGACAACAAATTCTTCAGACTGCTTATAAAAAACTTTTACGGTTCTACAAAAGACAAGATTTTCTGCTGCATATGTTATGGGGTAGTGTATAAAAATGGTTTTTATATAAAAACGCCCCCAAAAAGTGAGCGTGGGTTAAAATGGTATATGGACGAAATGTTCATATTAATAATGTTAATGATTCTGCATCAAAATTTTTTTCGAAAAATTTAAAATTTGACCGAAAACAGTTTTTAATTTAAAACGCCCCCAAAAAGTGGGCGTGGCAAAAAACTTTATATGGACGAAATATAGATATTCATATTGTCTAAATATGTTGTTCAGAAACCTTATTAAAATTAATTACGGTTTGGTCAAAAACTGAGTTTTTCTTAAAAGGGGGCGTGGCAGTGGGCGGATTTCAAAAATTTTTACACTTGTTCTGTAGGCAGAGACGAGGATCCTATATACCAAATTTCATTATCCTAGCTCAAAATTTAAGGCCTAAAAATCGGTGACGTACAGATGGACGGACGGACGGACAGACAGACATGGCTTAATCGACTCAGCTAGCGATTCTGAGTCGATCCATATACTTTGAGGTATATGTAGCAAAATTATTTCTCTATGTTACAAACTAAGTATCAAAACTAATATACCCCTATGGGATAGGGTATAATAATAATTCATTCAGTAAGCTGCCGCAAAAAAGGAAAAAGTATAAATGTGTATCTATTTTCCTATTTCTTTATCTATAACACCACTCTAATCGACGTAAGGTACAACACAACCGATCGTTACAAACTATTGGTATTGCGACCAACTCCCTTGTATGTAACGCTTTTCTTGCTCTCACGTCACTCTAACTGGCTTCTTCCCGTTTACCCATTTTGACCTTGGAGTCTAGCTAGAAACTCCTTAAAAATTAAATAAAACAAAGGAAAGGGGAGCCACCGCCGGGATTTGAGCTCCGACTCTAATAGCCCGATTCTCCCCATCATCACTGATACCTCACAAGTCACAAGAAGAGGTGAAATTGATTTTGTGACTTTTTCGTATTCTCCCCCACAGTCACAACTTGTGAGAGTCACAAAAACAATCGAAATTGTGATCTCCTTCACAGCAGGTCACAACTAGCAAATTATTTAAGATTTGATATTTTGATTGTTGAGTAGTGTTAAAAATGGAAGTTGAAATGAATATGGCGCATGTTATTGACGAAGAACAGCACGTTTGTAAACTTTTTTTCGATTTCCAAAATCATTATGCTGGGATCTCATGCAGAGCTTGAAGCCTTGCCTTTTGTACTTCGAGTATGTATTACATATTGTTCTTCTCAAGTTCTCATTGCAGTTTTATTAAATTTATTTTGAATAGTTTCTTTCAGTGCTACATTTCCTTGCACATGGCTGTTATCAGAAGTGTACATATACGAAATAAATATATACAATACCTCTCAGCCAAGTCACAATTTGTAGAAACGTTGCTTATATATATTCACCTTTGCTGTGGTGAGTTTCGTTGTGACTTTTCTTGTGAGGATAATCGGAGAATCCGACAAATGTTATCGAGTCACAATAATTCTCACAAAGAATAGTCACAAGAGCTTATGACTTTTGTTTCCTCACAAGGGGGAGAATCGGGCTGTAAGGATCAGGTTGGGGTGTTAACTCCCCCAGACCATACCATAGCTTGACGAATTGTTGAACACCAATACGATGAAAACTTCTCAGGTCATAACACATTTGGCATAAGACAGGAGGTCCCGCCCTCGTGCAAAAAGAACACACGCACACATGTGAGAAAAAGCAAGGTGCTAAGTACTAACTAGCGTGTTGCGTAAAATATTCATTAATTTTTGTTTTAAAACACTCTTGCATTTCCCAGGGAACAAAATCAATAAATCAACGATTAAAACAAAATGCCGCCTATATAATATATTCATTACAAAACAACAATCGTCTAGCAACAGGGGTGAAAAAGAAAATGCATATAATTTTAGGTGCACCCATTTATTTACACCAAATAAACAAAATTCGCCCTGGCAACGCTGGCACACGTTAAGAATTCCTGTCAAATCGCTGTCACTTGTCATTCACACAGAACTTTTCGCACTTTTGTTGTGTTTGTTGGTCGTCGGTTGCAGACAAAACAGAAATCTTAAGAAATTAAATAATTATTCCTCAGTATTTTATATATCAATTTACAAACAAAATGACTGACCTTAAGACATCCGAAATCGACAGTGACTTGGAACAAAACTACTCGCTCAACAGCAATGCAGATCCAAAGAATATGCAGGAACTCACAATCTATGTAAGTATCTACCAACAGACCAGCCGCCTCATGTATATGCGATACAAAAAAAAAAAAAAGATGGGCGGGTATACGAAATGCATTAATTACCACCCCCTTCCAACAAATTACAGGTGCAAAATCTATTACAAAACGTTCAAGACAAATTCCAAACAATGTCGGACCAAATAATCACCCGAATCGACGACATGGGCAATCGAATAGATGACCTAGAGAAGAGCATCGCCGATCTCATGAATCAAGCTGGCGTCGAGGGACCAGAGAAGTAATTTTTGACACCCGCATCAGAAATAAAGTGAAACCACGTACATTTTTCTCTTTTTCTCCGTCATTTAGTTTGTAAAATCTAAAACACTAACAAAAACATTAATTTTATACAAATGTATCATGTTTAATGGCAAACAACAGAACAGAACACCTAACACCTTAACCCAATATCTTCTAACTCCCGCCGCCACCCCTTGAAAGGAGAGTGCGTGTGTACTTTTTCCTTCATCCTTATCAGCGGTGCATTGATGTGACAGGGACTGTGTATTCACGTTATCAGCGATACGCGTGATGACGATTAATAATTAATAAACATTTTTAGTTTGTAGATTGAAATGCTTTGTTGTTTGTTGTTGTGGTGAGCGTTCTACTTCCTTTTTCCTCCAGTGCAATCGATTGGTTGGCGGGGCATTGCTGTTGGTGCGACGCCCTTGGTTTCACTGACGGTAACCATGCGACCGAACGCTGCTGATGGCGATTCCTTTGGTATGCCAATCGATGTGGGGTGTTTTGATTTGGTTACCTGGATTGATTTGGAGGGCAGAGAGATAGAGAAAAGGAGTATATGGAGGGGCTATGGTTTTCTTACCCGAGCAGTTGGCTTTTTAGACCTTTCAGGAACATCTGAGACGTCTGTATCTTCTGAATGGTCTTCGTCTTGGGAGGCAGACTCTTCGCTTTCGCTGTTGGTTTGGTCTTCTTCGTCTGATTCCGCATCGGAGTCCTGAAAGGAATTGTGATTGGGTATTCGTCAGTGAGGTGATTGGTGGATTTCTATTTATAAATTTTGAATTTGTCTATGCAGACGGTCGCAATGTCCGTTCTTTTCTTGGTGCAGCGATTCAAGTAACAGACACACAATTGTCATACCACCAATCTGCAGCAAAGTGATTAACTATGCCAAAGGGGTAGGCGATGAGTTAAAGAAATGTAACCGGGGAATGATTAGGTTAGGTTAGGTTTATGGGTTGGTGGAGTAGAGGATTCTCTATTCCGCCACACTTAGGTCCATGTGGACCCATTGTGATACCCTTGGTGGGATAACGTCCTTCCTTATCGTTACTATGGGTTACTCCACTCTATCCAGCCATCCTGATGTTCGTAGGAACCTGCAAAGATAGGGTAATGGAATATCGGATAGCTCTTGGATGTCTTGGAAGTAGTAGCTTCCAAGTGTTCTGTTCCTCAGGTGACAGAGACTCGGGCAGTGACAGAGGAAGTGAGGTGTATCCTCGTGTGCCTCCTCATCGCCGCAGCCTCTACAGATATCGTCATCCTTGAGATTTAATTTCATTGTATGGGTTCTGAGAAAGTTGTGACCAGTTAGAGCCCCTACCAGTTTAGATAAGGAGCTCCTGTAGTACCGCAAAAGTTTTTTGGTTCGGTTTCCGTTGTATTCTGGCCAGAGCTTCCGAGATATTTCGCAAGTAGTCAATGACTTCCACCTGGTATTGGCTTTCATTCGGGTTTTGTATTCCACTCTTTCTCTGAGGTTACAGAGTGGTGGTTCGACCGTTTGTAGTGCCTGGTCATGATCTGTAGCAGATCCATTTCTTGCCAGTTCGTCGGCCATCTCGTTGCCGTCTATGTCCCTGTGACCAGGAACCCAGCAGAGATCAGCATCATGCTGTTAGCAGAGAACCTTGAGCTCTTCGCGACAGCGGCGAACTAGCTTTGATTTAATTTCGATAGCAGATACTGCTATTATAGCCGCTTGGCTGTCAATGAATATGGTGATATCACTGTGTGGTATTTCCATTATTGACACCAAATGAGCCGCTTCAGCGATTGCTAGCACCTCAGCCTGGAACACACTACTATGATCAGGAAGCCTGATTGATTTGTGTATTACTAATTCCTCTGAGAATATGCCTGCACCTGTTCCACAGTCCATCTTTGATCCATCTGTGAAGATGAATATCGATTTCCTTTTTGTGGGTTCATTCTTGTCCCATTCGTCTCTGCTCAGGAAAGAGCAGGTGAAGGGTCGATCGAAGTCTAGATAGGGAGATAGATAGTCAGAGTTTACTACGCTCCCTACGTATTTCTTTAGGACCTGCGCGTGCCCAGCGAGGCTCGGGATCCAGCTGTTTGTTTGGCTGATCCTCGAGGAGCTTTTGGCAGCTGATTCCTGCATGTATAGATCCAAGGGCAGCAGATTCAGAATCACCTCCAATCCAGAGGTTGGGGTTGTTCTCATCGCACTGGTTGTCCCTATACACGGGGAATGATTAGTTGTGTTTCAGCATGTGCTGAGCATAGTCTTTCAATGAATACTTCCATACATAACACACATTCTCTCATTGAAGGGAACTCAAAGAGTCTTGTGACAAGAAAAACAAAAGCCAAGCAACTACTTGGTGACATTAAAACTGGAGTGCAGGCCTACGAAATGCCGAAGACATTCATACCTTCTCATCGCTGCGCAGGGATTTCAAAATGCTTCAATAGATACTTCTATCAAGGTACGGAATCGTACACTCAGAAGACTGCTAAAGCTTATATTGGACTCCCTATCCAGTGCATTTTTCAAAATCTCGTATACGCTAGCTTGCATTAATAGAAATGCACACTTACGTGCGCCCATGAATGGTTTACAAGTTACAACAAATATTTGACTCGCGAGCGAGAGTTTTCTAAAACCTTTGCATAGAAATGTACATTTGAGCGATGAGTTTCACTCACCAGCAAGTCTGGAATGTGCGTTTCCGTGCACTGAATTTAAGCAGCTGAAAAGCGGAAATTAATGTCCAAGAGAGATAGAGGAAAACTATTGCCCAACTCCAGTTAATGAAGAGAGAACACCTCTAACATTATAGAAGACATCAGGCTAGGACAGCTGCCAAAAACCTTGGGAACAACAATGCCGTATGTTCTGAAAGATTACAACATGTTTGGACGATACTTGTTTTTCCTAACCCTAATGTAGCAAATGACGGATAAAGCTTCTTTACTCTTTCCAGCTCCGCGCTTTGTGCTGGTGAGAGTTCCTGAGTTGGGGGTACTGTTATCGACGAAGGCGAAGGGGTGTCTAATTCTTCGATTATATTAGGAGCGACCTTAAACGACTTCCAAAAATCTACGCCTAAGTACAATGTTTGTTGTAAAGATGGGACAACATACAGCTCTAACTCGTGCGACTGGCTACCCCAAGAGACACTGGTCGTAAATCGTCCTAGTATACGTTGTTGGTTTCCGTCTGCTGTTCGAATGTCAGTACTCATTTTGGTCATCGTAAATTCATGTCGTTTCATAAAATCTAACCCCCCTTTTCCTAAACAACTAATTGAAGCCCCACTATCCAACAGCCCTACGATCTCTTCGCCTCCTATTTTTACTTTCGCGTAGGGTCTGTTGTCGTCAGTTATAGTTATCACAGAAGAAAGTATCTTATCTAAGCGTCGTTTATGTATTGCACATTTTTCTCTTAATTTTTGAATTTTGAGGTAGTTCCTCCTTTTCTTCACCGAACACGAAACTTCTTCTCCAAATATTCTTCGGCGAGCAACTTGGTATTCAAGTAGTCTTTGGTGGAGACTTTTTCTTTGGAGAATTGGTTTTGCAGTGGAATCATCTTCCAAAATTGGTTCTCTTTTCAAAATAGTTAATGCTCCGGGTTTTCCTGCTTCGTAGGGACATTTATGCTCATCGACAGGTTGCTCCCGGATGCCCTGTCGATTTTCAGGTTTTCCTGACACTTAGTGCATTGGAAACTTAGATTTCCCTGTCCGCAGCTGAAACACGTTAAAGTGTGAAACGGAGACGGACATGCCGGTGGAGTTGTTGTCGATGTCGTTGGTGTTCTATACATGTCCGTTTTGTTTGTATTTGGTCTTTCGGTCCTATTTTGTTTGTCCGTTTTAGTGTAGTTATTTGGTCGGATTGGTCGGTTCTGCTGGAATGCAGCAATTTCCATTTCATCGTCTTCCATTGTATCTTGTAGTTCGTTTTTGGTCCTTTGGTCGAATTGTTCGTCTATTTCGTTAATGTTTCGTCTAAATTTTTGGTCCCTACAGTGTAAATGCTTTTCAGCTCTCCTGCATTGGTCTCTTAGGTCTTGGAGTGTTCTGATCGAGCACCCAAATATCAACGTGGCTATTCTGTCTCTCACGTTTTGTCGTATTATGTCTATAAGGTCAAGTTCGTGAGGTCTAGTTGTCATTTGTAGCGTCAGAGATCGTATGTCGGAGTAAAAGTCGTCGTATGACTCTTGGGGTAACTGTCTCCTCTCCATAATAGCTCTTAAGATTTCGTGATCTCTTTTATTGTGTCTAAATTGTCTTGAAAGATCAGCCTTGAGGTCATGATAATTCAATTCTGGGTCGCCTTGATTTTCCTCAAGGAATTGCCAAAACCACTTTTCGGCAGGTCCCGCCAAAAGGTGATGGAATTGGTCGAAGAGTTGACCATCGGAGATCCCACTTTTTCTCTGAAGTGTTTCTACTCTAAAAAGAAAGCTCTCCACAGACATCGTTTTCGAAGTGCCATCAAATTTAACCCCCCACTTGTATAAAGGCACATCAGGTTTTCTGTACCTATCTCTACCTAACTCGGTATCTGTTCTTGTGTCTCGTCTTGTTCTGTCTGTAGGTGGAGAAGTCGGTGTATCGTGGAGGTCCCTAGTAAACGTTTCATGTCGGTTCGTAGTATTTGGTGTGTCTCTTTGAGCTGTAAAGGAGGTCTCTAACTGGCTAATTTTGTCGTTGACTGCTTTTAAACTATCCTTAAAAGTTACCATTAGGCCCTGTAAGGATAGTTCAAATGCAGACACCAATTTGGCCTGATTCTCCTGTACAGCCCCAGAGACTACATCGTGTATGCGTAATGTAATTTGTTCGTCCTCTATTTGAGTCTGTTTACGTACGTCATAGTCTTCTGTATCATAAGTCAGTTGTGGTCTGTTTCGTACCTGTTTTCTCGTTTTGTGTTCGTTAATGGTATGTTCAATCTGTTCTCTGTTCATAGCGTCTTGACGTTCCATGGGCTTTCGTTTAGTTGTCGAAGTGCGTTGGTTTTTGTCCTGTCCATAGTTCTCGTCGTCAGTAAGCTGAGCTCGTAGCTCACTCCTGGATGATTCTTCACGAATTATATCCATAGGAGGAGCTGCTTTTGCTTTCGTCGCGTTGTCATCGATTCGGTGATTTGATGTCTCGTCAGTGTTAAGCCTCATGAAATCGTACGAGTACATTGTTAGGTCGGTCATGTCCAAAGGCGTTTTAGTCTGTCGTCTTCTAGTCGGGTCGGTTTTTCGGGCGTACTCCTCGGGACTTCCCCAGAGCGAATATGCCCCCTCTCTAACTTCTGTACCCTTTCGTTCAATCCTGTCAGAGCCCCTGCTACCAGTTTCAAAATTCCTTGGTTCTGGAAGAGAATTCGGCGCTGCGGATATTCCGCGTTTTGGCGTGGCACCGTGAACCTTTTCGGAATCTTCCATATTTTGATCGCAAAAGATCTAAAACTCGTCAAAAGTGAACGAAAAGAAAAATATTCCCAAAAGTGTCGAAAAAGATACACAATCAAATAAAAATTCAAACGGGTTGCGTATACTTGACAAAAAAAATTGATATAAATTAATTAAAATAAAAATCAAGAAATTCAAAAAAGGTAAAAATTTTGTAGTTCAAAGAAAACAATAATAAAAAAATTTTAATAAAATTTGATCGCAATAAAACTTAAAAAAAAATTAAATTGATAGATAAAAAAAATTGCAAATGTAAAAAAAATATAAGAATGTTTATAATTCAAAAATGTTGGTTTTCAAATTATTTGTTGGTATTTTCGATTTGTTGATATTTGTAGATGTATATGTATTTACTCGAAGTGGTGTGTGAACGATTGAACGGGTTTTCCAATCGCTCTGGTAATTTATGGTGTCTGTGTCTGTTATGTTTTATGTAGTTTGTCATGTTAGTTTACTAACTTTCAATGGATTGCGACTGCTACTTTCGGAATCGTAACGAGTGTTGGAGCATTTCCTTTATCTCCTCTCCACACTGGAGTCTGGCTGAGCCAAAACCCAGGTTGGCTGAGGGATTTTTCGGCTATACTCCAACACGGCAAGGGCTTTGAGTCTCACCACTCACGCCTCACAAAAGATTTGGCCTAGGCCTCATCATTTGGGCAGCAGCTAATAGTTGAAACTCTCCACTCTCGCCCGCTATTAGTTACTTCACAAACTTCCAGCTACCTCACTAAATATCTTCGCTTCATGCTTACAGATTGGACAGCCACCTTCAGTTTGATCTGAAACTAACAGCCTATACGGTATTTGATCTGATAGGAAAGATAGAAAAGTAAAATGTTAAAGAATATTAAAATATAAAAAAAAACGCGTTGGGCGCCATTGTTGTGAGTCTTAGTTAGGCCACGGAGGCAGCTTCGATGCTGGAGAGAAGGGCGCGGCACGCTTGTGATCGCACGGCTAAACTCGTCGGACGGGGGTAGTTCTTGCCCCCTCTCCACACATCCTAGCTCAACAAACATTTTTGTCTCGTGCCAGGAATAAAAAAAGAAGAAAAAAAGAAGAAGAAAGCTACTCTATATGGACATCAGACGGAAAAAGGACTCTAAATGGAAAAGACAGTTAAGAGAAAAGCGGAAGAATGAAATAGATCAGATACCTATGCCAATACGACCGAAAAAGACAGGGAAAATTAACCGCGAATCTAAATTACTAACCTATAATAAACTTAAGCTACAATATTATTAAAATAAACCCTAAAATACACCTTAACTAACTTAAAACTAGCCTAAAATACACCCTATACACGATAAAACAAATCCCTGTATCTTTCAGCTATAAAGGCTCGTTCGCGATTCCGAAATGTGCCTGATGTTAACGGCAAAGTCTGGCCTACCCACCCCACAGTGTTAGCAACACTTCCATTGGCTATCCCTCTGGCCACGGTTTTGAGAGATAGCCCCTTAATACGCCTCAGCCGCAAACCATACCTGAAAAGTTAAAAAGTTGTCATTGTCACGTATTGTAGTCGTTCGTTATATGTTCTCGTCTGTCATTGTCGAATTACCAAAGGACGGCCCGCCTACCGCCCACACACCACCAACGAAAAGAATCTAACCAATCATTATGAATGAAAAATCACCAACGAAATAATTTAAAAATTAAATGAACATTCATATTTATTGAAAGAAAAAAAAAACAAAGAAAAAATAAAGTTCTGTCCTCCGTAAAAAAACTAATCTTAAATTCAAATAAATATCTTAAAACTATTACTCACGATTTCTAGAGTTTTCCACCGAAGTCCTGCCGGCAGCACCAAAGGAGGATACACCTGAAATTTTGGCCACAATGGTGGTTTTCGCGCACAAAACAACCGAAATACAGAACTCTTACTTAATTAACAATCATAAAAAAAGGAATCCAAAAATATACTAAAATTACTTAATCACTAAACTTAACTTAACAAAATAAAACGTGTCTTTGAGCACTTTATATAGTTCGTTTTTTATTGAAGTACGTAACTTCTTCTTCACTTTCAACGGGATAATTCACTTTCAAGTTCTTTGTTATATATATGTAGTATAATTTTTCTATGTGTATCTATATAGATTTGTGGCGGAGCACACACTTAGCTATATGTAGCCTTAATCAAAATTTCACTTGATCAACTTTAATCACTTTGGATTTTCTGTAAAAATCCACGGGTTACGTGCCGTCGACGCGTCTTTGTAGGGGTGCCTTAGCTACCGCCTACCTTTGCCGGTTCCTTTTGGATACCGGTACGACGTCCGTTGCAACGGTCACCAAATGTCCAGACTTCTGGTATACTCCAAAAAAATATGGCTCTAGGGCTCTAGAATTAATCTAGCACTGGTTTTCCTGTTTTTGAAAATAAGGGGTTAAAATCTAGACACTTGAAAATCGAATTTTCTTACTCTTTGTATGTCGCCTATGTAGTTTCTAGAAAACGACTTCAGAGATAAGTGCTCCGCCTTATTCACGATGGTGAAATATCCTAGATATGAATTCTTATAATTTCTATTCGTTTTCTAATCACCCATTAAGACTCACCCAGAAAATTCTTTCACAAAGGTGAAATTAATTTTTCGCTCTACTGTACGTCAAATGATTTGCCAGGAAACAGCTGTGAGCGTTGACCCTCTTCTATACGGTGAACTTTCAAGTGACAAAAAAAAATTTAGCCGTCGGCCGGCTAATGATCATCGAAATCAGCTGTCCCCATCTAATGCATGATAATGGTCTATCTTGCTATTTCCTTTTCGTCATTTGCCTCTCTCGATTGACTTCACCTTTTTCATTCATTTTCTTTGTTCTCCTATATTTATTTCGCTCTTTTCCTTTGTTCCTACTTTCTTGTTCGTTTTCTTAGACAGATTGTCTCTTTCGACAATTAACTGTCTAAGTTTCCCCTATTCTCTCACTATTCGTCAACTTTGTCAATTCGCCTATACTGTCAATTCGGTCGTTCTCAAACTGTTAGTCGTCGTCTAAAATAAAATCTTAACTAGGCTTAATACTTAACATTAATAACTATACAGAAAATATAATAATAAATAAATAAATTAACAACTAACATCAATAAAATATCATAAACTGAATGTAAAAACGAATAAATAAGTCACAAAACGAATAAAACTTTAAATAAACAAACCTAACTACTCCCTCATAAAACCTACCAGGGACATCCCTGGAAAGTGGATGCGATATTCGCCGAAACAGATCTTTTGACGAACATGACCGAAGGAAAGAAAAAAAATCATGACAAACGTCAAAACAATCAAAACAAACAAAATTTTGCAACTATGCACATTGTGCTGCAAATTATTTTTGAGATGTCCGAAAATAAATAAATTAAACATGAAAAAAACTAAACAAATGGACAAGGACAATTGGGATAAGGAATAAAAGGAACATACACAATTTAGGAAAGAACGTTGAAGGAAATATCCAAGACCAGGTAAGAAAGATTTTCATCTTATTGGAGGTTTCTAATTGTGTAAAAACATTGGTTTTTACCAATTAGAAATCTCCAGTGGGATTATTGTTATTTGGGGATGTTAATGTTATTTTGTTTTTCAGGTACACACGAATGGATTTTGGATGGATAAGGGTAGGGTGGTAGGGTGGATAAGGGTACGTGGGATACTGGATGGACATAAGGATGTGGTGAAGTACAACAGGAGTTGTGAGTGCTGTTAGTGTTGTGAGTGTTTAGTAAGGGTTAGTTAATATGTAGTTAGTGTGTAAATGGGATGGGGTGGATTGGGTGTAGGATTAATGGATAGGATCAAGTTTTGTTTGAAATTGGCTACAGTGTCGCAAGGCTGCCGTAACATACGGTTCGTTTAAAGCGGAAAATTCTTCGACAGAATTCGGATTTTTCCGGATTCAAACCAGACTCCACATCTCAGTCTAAGATGGCTAGGATGTGTAATCGGATGGACATCAATACCCTGCACTGCAGAGTAATCCATTCTCAGCCAAAAGCTTGACGCATTACAGAGTAAACCTCGCCATATGTGGTGCGCGCTCAAAAATAAATCCATCTCAAGCAGAGCAAAGCATAGCAATGGTTCCTAGCAACGTATATACAAAGAAGCACCACCATTCAGCCCTACTCGACTCATGAAAACAGAAAAAAATCAAACAAACCTCATCATCGTCATCATCATCATCATCTGAAGCCGTTTCCAATGATAGATTCTTTGTGCTTCTGCTCAGTCTACCCATATTCTTGGCCGGACTCATACTGTCATCTCTATCCAGATTGTCCATTGAATGAGCTGCTCGCATACTCTTTTTCAACGCAGTCTTCTTGTTTGAGTCATCGTTTCTTTTGATCAGCTTTTGAAATTCCTTTAAATCGTCCTTCTCGTCAATATTCGAGATGTCATAGTGTGTGGCGGACAGAGCCTCCAAAGCCTTTGTGTGCTGCCTCATAGAAATCATAACAAAGTCAGTCAGCATCTGCTTTAGGTCATGCAGCTTACGCTTCTCAAAGTTATTGATAATTTCATCGATTTCCTTATTTGTGCGGTTCACTTCAATCTTTGCTTTCATTAGTTCTGAATCAGCGGCGGACTGGAAATAGGAAAACGTCAGCACAAGAGATTTCACATAGAGATTCCGGTCCATTGTCTACTTACCGTGTTCGCTGAGAATTTTGATTTGATTTCCATCATTTGTTTCTGTCGAAGGACTTCTTTATCTCGCGCTATCACAGCAATACGAAGGCTTTCGCGGGTCGCCTTGCAGATGTTTTCGAACTGAACCAGTTCGTTTATAACCTAAATGAACATGTATGAAGGATTATGGATGGTGTTATGCCTAGGAAAGACGTCCTACCTTTAGTTCCATTCGATGCACCGCAATATCCATGTAATCTGCGAGAATTGTCATCGAGTTGGTGAAACTTTTCAGTCCTCCGCACAAGCTCTCGTTAATGTCTTCTTCTTCGGCATAGGACTTGAATCCTTTGGCGAGTTCGTCATATGAGTTTCTGCATCTGGAAATGGAAAATACCATGTCAACAAGAGAATCCTTACGTTTTTGTTCAATGAGGGACATACTTGGCCATTTTCCTAGTGCAGGATGCAAAATTAGAGCACAATTCCATCAAATGCTTCTCCGTCAAGTTAATCCGCTCGTTGATGATTTTAATTCGATCATCTTTTGTTGTTAAAAGGGATAACTTACCACCTCGCCGAAACATGCTTCCACGGATCAAATAATTTTATTTATTTTGCTTTGGATTGGCTTAGGACATGTTGTTTGTCCTAAATTTGTTGGTTACTTGGTTGCCATGGTTTGGTGGAAAGGATGTGAATGCA
This sequence comes from Rhingia campestris, assembly GCA_932526625.1. NCBI lineage: Eukaryota > Metazoa > Arthropoda > Insecta > Diptera > Syrphidae > Rhingia > Rhingia campestris. Next base: position 172,607,078 of record OW052182.1, read on the forward strand.
TTTATTGTATCCGGTTGTTGTCGAAGGTGAGTACATTTCTTCGTTGAGTTTTACGGTTATGGCATGTGCTGTGATGGATGGTCGTTCAGCTCTAGCTGTGTTCGTAAGGTAGTTACGTATGAACGGGGACTGGAAACATTTATGTTGCTGGCAAATACAAAAATTAATGGGTCCGTTCAGTTATTTTTGTGCAAATAAAAATTAAAAATGTCAAATCTCCAATATCAAGAGAGAATTCAAGTAGAAATTAAATAATTAACCGAAGAAGGTAAAGTAGGGGAATTAAATTCAAATTTTCAGAATGTTGATTTTAATTGGGATTTCACTTTTGTTTATTTTTTTATGTAGAGTAAGTATGTAAATAAGTCGATTTGTGTTGGTGTCAACACATAAATTTTTAATAATTGAGACTTTTAAGGTACATAGTTCACGCAGTTAATTCTATATTTATTCTATATACATCGTTGCTATATTTATTTTTGCAAACTATTTTGGACATACCTTGTTGCTTTGTGTCAAATGTTTGGTTTTTTTCCTTTTTTTGTTATTTCCAGTTTCCATTTTTTAATAAATACTCACAAACAACTTTAATTTACTTTGACAGCGGATTTAAAAATAAAAAAAACTTAAATAAAAACTGACGGCAGTGGAATTTTAATGATTTTAATACAGTTGTCACTAAACTTCAATCAGCTTTTACATGGGCATTTATTTTTTATTAATAAGAAATCTTAATTCATGAATTAACTTTTAATCCACTGATTAGATAATTTGTGAATTTGTGGATATTAAGAAATTTTTGTTTAATGAAAATTTCCTTCAAATATTGCCCACGAATAACTCTAAATTGCTCCATTCTGTGGGTCAAATTTTTGACCACTCTTTCAAGCATATCGGCCGGTATTCCATGAAAATGAATTTGATTTTATTGCACTAACAGAAACTCAGTGAAGTGAAATCAAATTAAGTTCTTATAATACATTGCGATGTGATAGTAAATCAAGACATACTGGAGGCTACAAAACCCTTGTTGTAATGATATTTCATAGATCGCCTAGTTCGTCTAAGGCATTATTTTGTGAAAAATTTGCTGAGCTAATTGAGAACATAATTGAGAGGAAAGAGCATGTGTTGATTTTAGGGGACTTTAACATCAATTGGCTACTAAGTGACACTTATAAAAACAAACTACAAAACATTATAAGTGATAATTTCTGTAAATTTATTATCGAGGAGCCAGCACGTAGAACGAGTACGGGGTCAACTTTAATTGACTACGTCATAACAAATCATAACAAAATAAGTTCAAAAATCAAAAGTGAATTGAATATATCCGACCATGAAACTATTGAAATAAGAATAAAAAATGAAGTGAGTAGTCGAAATACTAAAACTAGAAAATACATAAAATCGCTAAAATATAAAAAAGATGTATTCTCTTAAAGTCTTTTCAATAGTGATATTTGTTTTTTTACAATACTTAGATATAAACTTAAATACACTAGCTCAAAATTTTCAATCGGAATTGATAAGAATCACTAACTCTTTTGTCAAAAAAATTGAAATAAATGAAAAAGCGGGTGGATGGTTTAACAAAGATGTTAACAATTTAAAACGTGTTAAAATAACAAAATACAATAAGGCTAAACTAACGAATAATGACCTACACTGGCACGAATACAGAGTAAGCAGAAATATATATAAACAAACCCTAAGAAATACAAAAAATAAGTTCATCCAAAATAAGGTTGAAAATAGTACAAATCAAAAAACTATGTGGAGAAATATAAAATCGTACGTTTTAAATAAAGTAGAAACACAAATTAATACAATTAACTTCGGTGCAATAAAAATATCAGAAACGCATGCATGTGTTGGTAGATTCAATCTCTTCAACCACTGAATTTTGGGTGAAAAATTGCTCTCCAATGCCTCTCAAACTGTGCTCCCTCCTCACCCGTCCCACCACAAACATGACGTTCAACCGGTTGAAGCATACTCGTGTGCGCAGGCCCAATCAATTTAATGAATATTTTATAACAAGCGTAGAAAAAATAAGTGAATCAATACAAAACATTCAGTACTCAAATATAATCGACAGGAGAACGATATTCTTTAAGTTCGCATTGATAGACGCCGATCAATTGAAGAGTATTTTAAAATCAATGAATAACAAAAAAGATCCGTTTTTAATGTCAGTGAGGATTCTTACTGACCAATTCAATGTGTTGGGCCCTATTTTATTAAAGATAATTAATCTATCTATGCAAAATGGTTCTACATGGTTGGGTGCTGTAGAACGAGGGTAGACTCTGATTGGCGTTAACTTGGCAATGCCCAGTGTTGCAACTCTGACTACACATCAAATGTGCTTATCTCTACCTCCAAGTGGTAACCATCGGGTACTGGTCTCATCCAACCGGATTTGACTTGCTAAACGATAAGTGCGAGTGTTGATAACACGACGAAAAACAGCAACACTATAAACACCCTGGTGAGAATGGCACGGATGAATACCCGGCCTGCTGTCCCAGGCGAACCTAGATGAGCTGCTCTGACATATTCGGACAACAGGTTGTCTAGGAATTTCAAGGGTTAGTCAGGCCCCTTGAACAGAGATGGTGGCGGATGAACCGAAAGGCCAACGGCAGCGCTCAATCCCGTAGTGGATACTGATGGCCCCGTGTCCTAGGGGTATCTAATAAATTGGAACTGGCCCTCCAGGTTGGGGGTTGTGCTTTGGGCTAACTACCCACCCACAGAAAAAAAAACATGGTTACGAAGCAACCAATAGCCTCGGAAAGGACGGATTTTATTGTTGACGACCCTGCTAAACGAAAAAAGGACAACGACGTTCGTATCTGCACCTGGAATGTGAGAACATTAAACAGGAGAGGTGCAGGCGAACAACTAGCGGAAGCCCTAAACTACTACAAAGCAGACATTACTGCCATCCAGGAAATACGATGGGATGGGCCGGGCAAAAAGAGGATGAAAAACTGTGACATATACTACGGACCGTGTTATAGTGAGCAGAAACAGCGACTATTCGGATGCGGATTTGTTATAAGTGCCAGACTTAGGCAAGAAGTCTTATGTTTCCAAGACATTAGCGAACGCATAGTAACAATCCGCATCAAGGCCAAATTCGCCAACATAAGCCTTATATGCGCTCACGCTCCGACGGAAGAAAAAGATGATATAGCTAAGGATTGCTTCTACGAGCTCCTCGACAAAACCTATGAGCGACTACCGAAGTACGATGTTAAAATCGTGCTGGGAGATTTTAACGCAAAGGTAGGAAGAGAAGACATCTTTAGAAGTATTGTCGGAAAACATAGCCTACACGACAACACGTCTGGTAACGGACTTAGGCTAATTGATTTCGCTACGGAACGAAATGCCACTATAGCCAGCACACGGTTTCCTCACCTCGATATCAATAAGGGGACATGGCGGTCTCCAGATCAACGAACGGTCAACCAAATTGATCACATTGCGATAGATAAGAGGCACGCATCCAGTATTTTGGATGTCCGAACATTCCGAGGGGCTAACATCGACTCGGATCACTACCTTGTAGCAGCCAAGGTAAGAATGCGGATATCCACCACGCCACAACAATCCAGAAATACTGTGAAAAAATTTAATGTCGGAAGACTGCAATCGCAAGAGACCGCCAAGACCTTCGCACAACGCGTACCCCTTAACCTCTCGATTAACACCATACCACCAGCATCGAATGTCGAAGAGCAATGGCAACGATGCCAACAGGCCATTAGATCAGCCGCAACTGATGTGCTAGGTTTCTCGCGCCCACCAGCAAGAAACCCCTGGTTTGATGAGGAATGCCGACAGATGCTCGCAGCCAAGAACGAGGCCTACAAGGCTAAGCTGCAGGTGAAGACGAGAGCTGCCATTGAGCTCTATAGGCAAAGAAGAAGGGAAGAACATCGGCTTTTCAGCAAGAAGAAAACAGAGCAAGAAAAGCGCGCGATCGAGGATATAGAGAGGTGCCACTCCAGGAACGATGTTCGCAAGTTTTACCAAAGTGTAAAACGTCAAAGCCAAGGATACAAGGCTCGAACAGAATCCTGTCGAGATGAACAAGGAAATATTGTAGTTGAGACACAGTCGATGCTGAGGATTTGGAAGAACCACTTCTGCAGACTGTTAAACGGCGATGACGAACAACATTCCGCTGTCAGGCAGAACGAACCATTCAATATTGGCAACGACAGCGAAAACTGCCAACCACCCGACCTGAGTGAAGTGAAGATAGCAATATCTAAACTCAAGCTTAATAAGGCCGCCGGAAATGACGGCCTTCCCGCTGAGCTCTATAAGGCCGGCGGAGATAACTTGGTAAGTAACATCCACCAACTCATAAGCCAAATCTGGTCGGATGAAAATATGCCTGAAGGATGGAACCTCAGCATCGTTTGCCCGATCCACAAAAAAGGAGACCCTCTGAACTGCGCCAACTACAGAGGCATAAGTCTCCTCAACATCGCCTACAAGATCCTATCTGCCGTAATATGTGAACGCCTGAAACCGTTTACTAACAACCTGATTGGCCCTTATCAGTGTGGTTTTAGCCCAGGAAAGTCCACAACCGATCAAATTTTCACACTTCGGCAGATCCTGGAAAAAACTCAAGAAGTCCAAATCGATACCCACCACCTATTCATCGATTTCAAAGCCGCATATGACAGCATTTATAGAGACGAACTGTACAGAGCCATGTCTAGTTTTGGTATACCGCCCAAACTCGTCCGTTTGTGTAGGATGACGATGGAGAATTCTCGCTGCTCCATCAGGGTCGGAAACGACCTCACCGACACATTCGATACCAAAAAAGGATTTAGGCAAGGCGATGCGCTGTCATGTGACTTCTTTAATCTGATTCTAGAGAGAATTGTGCAAAACTCCAAAGCCAACACCAGAGGCACAATTTTCCAAAAGTCGGTGCAACTACTAGCATACGCTGACGATATTGACATCATTGGTAGGACTCAACGTGATGTCATAGCCACGTTTGCTAGTATAGAGAAGGAAGCGGCGAAAATGGGTTTAGCAGTAAATGAGGGTAAGACTAAGTATATGCTGTCAACACGAAAGGACACACAACATCGACGAATTGGACAGAACTTCACCATTGACAGATATAACTTTGAGGTAGTACGGGACTTTGTCTACCTCGGCTCCGCTATTAACTCTGACAACAACATCTCGTCAGAAATTAAACGAAGAATTACTCTTGCCAACCGCTGTTTCTTTGGGCTAAGAAGGCAATTTAGTAGTAAAGCCCTCACTCGAACTACTAAGGAGATCCTATATAAGACCCTGATCATCCCAGTCCTGCTCTACGGCGCTGAAGCATGGACCGTATCAAAAGCGGATGAAGAAATCCTTGGTAGATTCGAGAGGAAAATTCTTCGAAAAATCTTCGGTCCCGTTTGCGTTGACGGGCTATGGAGACGAAGATTCAACCAAGAACTATACGAGCTGTACAGCGACATGCCCCTGGTCAAAAAACTCCGCATTGGACGTTTAAGATGGCTAGGACATGTAGAACGAATGGACACCAATACTCCGGCTCGCAGAGTCTTCGATTCCCAGCCAGACGTCGGACGCAGTAGAGGAAGACCTCGCCTTAAGTGGCGCGCACAAGTGGAAACCGACCTCAACCAACTTGGAGTGCGCAACTGGAGGCAGTTAGCTAAGGACCGGGCTAATTGGAGAGGCATGTTGGTTGAGGCCCAGGTTCATTCCGGACTGTAGCGCCACTTAAGTAAGTAAGTAAGTATGCAAAATGGTGAATTTCCCGAAAATTGGAAAAAATCATTTGTGAAACCAATCCAGAAAATAGCTGGAACGACGAAGGCAGAAGAATTTCGACCAGTTAATATGCTTTTAATATTAGAAAAAGTGCTGGAGAAAGTAGTGTATATACAACTTCAACGTTTTGTGGAGAGAAATAATATACTTATGCCCAATCAATCAGGATTTAGAGAGAAGCATTCATGTGAAACTGCATTAAACCATTGTATATGAAACTAATAGTACTATCACTTTGGCAAATCGATGGTGGTGCCTCTATCGGCGCGAGATACTACTAGGCCAAAGAGGGCTGTAAATTTTACGCTCTCTTTATTGGATTTAATGGAGATCCACTCACATAATTTACACAGTTCTACTCTAAAATTAAACCAATCGCATGCCAATATACTATTTCTTTCTCGCTCATTTTGTCAAATACGAAAGCTAAGTGAGTTACTTTGTTGCAATGCGAATAATGCGATATGCGAATTGCGAGTGTGCCATACCAACCCCCGGTATGAGCAAAAGCAATTGCATTTCATATCTCAATCGCAGTGCTGAAAAGCCATTTGCTGAGGGATGTTGTACATGTCTTGTTTCATACTTTACTCAGATTCAAATTTTATTTTCGTAGTTTTTTGTTAATCTACTCAATGTATTAAAATTTGAGCCTGAGTGAATAATGCAGCATACATAATGTACGATGTTCCCATTTCCCATCCCATAACATCTTTGTCCACGTACAGCATACACTCTGCTTCAACTGAATGATCGGTTTTTGGAGTATTTTTTTTGTGTGTGTGCTTTATAGATACTGATCGCTCATTTTCAACCAATGTTTTGGTGAAGTGCAGTGGCAGTTGGTTAATATTACAGGTGGACAATTTTACTGTGAATTTTTATACCCTATCCCATAGGGGTATATTAGTTTTGATACATAGTTTGTAGCGAAATAATTTAGCTAGATATATCTCAAAGTATATGGATCGACTCAGAATCAATAGCTGAGTAGATTTAGCCATGTCTGTCCGTCCGTCTGTACGTCACCAGTTTTTGGGCCTTAAATTTTGAGCTAGAAGGATGAAATTTGGTACACGTACTCTTTGTTGCTCCCAGCAGAACAAGTATTCAAAATTATGAAATCCGCCCACTATATTTCGTCAATATAAAGGTTTTTGCGAAAAAAAAAATTTATGCACAATAATTGGTAGTATAAATTTGAACATTTCGTCAGTAGACCATTTTAACCCACGCCCACTTTTTGGGGGCGTTTTCCTACAAAGACCATTTGTATGCCCTACCCCAAGGCATATGCAATACAAACACGTTCTTTTTTGTCGAACCACAAAAGGTTTTGATAAACTGTCTGAGCAATATATTGTGACAATGTCATTTTCTGTATTTTAACGTCATAAAGCCTACATTTTGAGGATATTAATTTTAAGGATGGAATGGGATAGGGTATTCAACGATCCGCACAGGGGATTGTAGCCTTCTCATATGTTTAATTGTGTTATTGTTCTGCTTTTGGTTTGTGCTTCTTGGTTTGTTTTTCAGCGAACAAAACAATTATACATTTGTATTTTTTATTTCTAATAAATTAAAGTTAAATGTTAAATAGCATTATAGAATGGCGAAATGCTCATATGGACTGTAATAATTTCAAAATTCCATTTTCCTTGTCCTTTTTTAAGCTCCCCAATGATCATAGGAGAGATGTTTGGATAAAACATTCACATCTCATTAAATAAAAATGTTTTTATGTGTGAAAACCATTTCTATACCAAAGACTTAAAATTAGAATCACTTCGAAAATGTCTTCCTAAAAATTCAGTTCCAATTTCATCCCCATTAGTTTGCAATTGCTCGAATCTATTCACTGACGATTCTTGCTTAAAAATTATGGATAATAATCGAAAGACTGAACATCGAAGGTAATTTAAAACAACTCCAGATCATGCAATAATCCAAACTTTATTCAAGAAACTGGTGAAACTTAAAATGTGTTCACCTGTCAGTTCTGTTAAAAGGGTTGCTAACCCCGTAACATATGTAAGAGATTTCTCTTTACCTCCTCTTAACAATAGCTCCGGAATTTCTTCCTCACAGTTTCCATCTCCCGGTTCACGTTTCGTTCATAAATCTAAAGGTGGAATACAAAATTCTGTCCCGCGTTGCATTTTGGATACACCGAAAAGATTAAAATATGATAAGGAGTATAATTGAGAGAAAAACGTTGACTTGCAATTGCAGGAAAAACAATTCGATGTTAAAACATTTGTTAGCATGTAACTTTTTCATAAGGTAAATGCACGTTGGACATACAATGAAAAAGATTTGTGTCTAAAGTTTTTTATAAGTCTCCTTCATAATAATTCCATATGCTGAACACCGAATTTAGCTTATCATCTGTAAGCACAATATATAGATGGCATTCATCTTTGTAAGGCCGAGACCATGTTAAATATACAAAAAAGATGTGTTCTGATTTTTGATGAAATGGCAATAAAGACCGAGCTTGATTATAACACGAAAACGGATATGATATACGGGTTTTCGGATTTTGGGGAGCTGGGAAGGCACACCACTGTTGCTATATATCATATTATATAGGATGCCAAAGGGGTGAGAACATCCCAACCGAGATATTGAAATTAACAGTTACCAAAATATTAGAATGTGGATTTGAAGTTATTGCTGTATGCTGTGACCAGGGCAGTAACAATAGAAAAGCATGTAAATTACTGGGAGCAGCAGAAAATAAGCCGTTTTTTTAAATCTCGGACCAGGTAATATTTCTTTTATATGACTACCCGCATTTATTCAAAAGCGTGCGAAGTTGCTTGTTAAAAAATAATATTCGCATAGCTGATGATATCGTTTCTTGGGGAACACTTGTCAAACTGTTTGAAGAAGATTCCAAGAATATCTTTCAAGTATGCTTCAAACTAACGAAGAGTCATATAAATCCAAACAGTTTTGAAGAATGATCAGTCAAACTGGCTACACAGGTTTTCAGCTGCTGGAATTTTCAACGCTATCTCAGCAAATTGTTTTCAAACCGACACAGATAAAAAAATCGCTGCCTCGACGGCACATTTTGCTATTAAGATGAATAATCTTTTTGATAACTTAAATAGCTACAGTCTTTAAACATCCAATCCTGATCGTCGACCTGTGTAAAATGAAAAAGCCACATTGCTTTGGTGGTCTTATGCAAACGTTGCTGGCCATAGAATTAATATGTGAAAAACTCAAAAAATGACTAGCAGTTTCTTCTCCTTGTACATCTAAATACTGATGTTGATTTTCTATAAGAAAATTCAATAAGGATTTCTGTGGAGTTAAAAGTGCGAGGAACTAAGATTCCCACTTTCGTTTTTTTTTTTTAATTTTTGTTTGTTTATTGAATTATCGATATGTTTTCTGTTTTTTTACCCCGTTTATACATAAACATTGTTACGTTTTCTCATATTTATGTTAAACTTATTTTACATATTGTATTTTTTAGTTCTAAAGTGCGTCTAATATGCTACCTCATTGGAGACGTGGAAAAGCATATCACCTCACCTCTGTATATTGCTCATTATCTTATTTAGTTTGGTGCGAGTACGCCAAAACCGGTTTGTTCTTGTTTGCACTCTTCAAGTCACTCATAAACACACTCATTATAATATTATTTACTCTATTCAGAAAGAGTGAACAAATTTTTCTTCTCTCGTGAGAAACGATCGATCTCCCCCTAGGCGGCTGGAGACAGAAATAAAAAAATTGCCGTGATGATACTACTATAAGCTTCATATACAATGATTAAACTTAGTATTGGAAGACTGGAGATATCTGACTGATGCGAAGCAGAAAATTATAGCGACTTTCATTGATCTCCAACGAGCTTTTGAAACAGTCGACAGAAAAATATTGTTGGATAAATTGTACCAATATGGTGTTCGAGGAACAGAATGGAACTGGTTCAATACATATCTAAGCAAAAGGTTTCAATGTACAATCTACCATGATGCTACATCGGATGACAGAGAAGTTAACATAGGTGTCCCCCAGGGTTCTATTTTGGGAACACTTTTGTTTATTTTATACATTAACGATATGAATAAGGTAGTGGTGCACTCAAAGCTTTGTTTATTTGCGGATGACGCTTTAATATAAGTTTCGGTAAGCGACATTAGTTCGTGTGCGCAAAAAATAAAAACTGACTTGGAATCGTTAAAAAAATGGCTTAAAGTTAATAAGTTAATACTAAATGCAAAAAAGACTAAAGGTATGATCATTGGAGGTACACTTTGTGGTGACTTATTGGTGGAAAATGAAAAAAATTGAGATAGTTAAAGAAATTAAATACCTCGGCATTATAATAGACAGAGGACTTAAGTTTAAAGAACATATAAACTATTTATGTAAAAAAGTGTCAAAAAATCGGATTTTTTAGTAGAGTGCGGGATAAGATGACACTTATGAACTCAATAAGAGTTTATAACATTCTAATTAAACCTCATTTCGAATACTGCTCAACTGTGCTTCTTCAATGTTCTAGAGAAAGTGTAGACAGAATGCAGAAGCTGCATAAAGCTATGCGATGCATCTTAAAAATACACCGCTTAACAACAACTTCATATATGCTTGATACGCTTAAATGGTTAAGCATCAAACAGAGGGTAATATTTAATGTTTTAGTTTTTATTTTCAAAATAAAAGCAGGTAATTTGCCTTCCTACATAACGGAGAGTATTAGGTTCGTTGGAGGGGTACAACCATACAACCTAAGAAACAACCAGGACTTCAGATTAGACCGTCATCGTACAGCAAGTGGACAGAACAGAACCATGTACAAAGGCTTAGGTATATACAACATACTGCCATCAAACATAAAAAATTGTGATAATATATTTATTTTTAAAAAATTATTGTTAATTTATGTGAAGGAACAATTTTAAATTTTAAATGTATATTTTTAATTTTAAAATAATTTTGAATTGTAAAACTTTTTTTATATTATAAATCCAAAAATTGAATTTTTAATGGCTACATATGCCAAATAAATAAATAAATAATAATAATAATAAAAATAATAATAATGAACAGCACAAGTTATGTTAGCTTTCAAAGCTCCAAACTTTTCAGGTTTATTGACGTAAACAAGAGATTTCACATATCCCCATAGAAAATAGTCCAATTGTGTCAAATCTCAAGATCTTGGTGGCCAATTGACAGGACCATTTTTAACAAGCGCATCTTCCGCATTTTTAAAGAAATACGGTTCGATGATCCCGCCTGCCCATAAACCGCATCAAACAGTGTATTTTGGGATTAAATCTGGCTGTTAATCTCACCAAATACGGCGATTTTGCTTATTTACGTATCTGTTTAACCAAAAATGAGATTCGTCGCTAAAAACAATTTTTCGATAAAAAAAATGGATCAATTTGTAGCTGTTCCAAGGCCCACAAACCGAAATTAAAACGTAAACACTGTCAGTCGGCTTCAGTTCATGTTTTATACGCTTTTAAAACAAAATCACGCTTCAAAATACGCCACAACGTTTCATAAGAAATGCCAAAACCTTGAGAGCAGAGACGAATTGATTGATTACAGCCTTTACCCTTTGCAAGTGCATTAATATTCTCATTATTGTGGGTTCTAAGTACTCTGGTTGTTGGATGAATGTCCAACAGTATAAATAGTCTAAAACCGTTCTGCAACACACTAATCGGCACGTACCAGTGTGGCTCCCGGCCCGGCAGATCGACTATAGACCAAATTTTCACACTGAGGCGAATCCTGGAAAAGACCAACGAAACTCTCCAACTATTCATCGACTTCAAAGCCGCATATGATAGCATACATCGTCAGAAGCTCTTTGTGGCGATGGTTGAATTCGGAATCCCTGATTCAGCTGTGTTGCTTGACACTGGAAAACTCGCGCTGCAACGTGCAGTTTGGTTAGCTCCTCCGAACTATTCCAAACATGCACCCGATCTCGGCAAATAGACGCGCTATCATGTGACTTCTTTAATCTCGTACTGGAGCAGATAGTACGCAGGGCAGGTATTAACACGGAAGGCACTATTTTCAACAGGTCCTTCCAGCTGCTGGGCTATGCGGCATCTGTCCACCGCCTAGGATAAAACGTCACTATTGATAGCATCAATTTCGAGGTAGTTCAGAAGTACACCTACCTCGGAGTTAACATAAACTCCACGAATGACATCCTGGTGGAGATCCGTCGAAGAATTACCCTAGGAAATCGTCGCTACTTCGGTTTGGCGAAACAACTGGGTTCAAAACTCCTAACTCAAAGGACGAAATGTGTGCTCTACAAAAGCCTTATCCTGCCAGTTCTGCTTTATGGTGCCGAGTGCTGGACGATAAGCAAGAAGGGAGAGCTGATACTGGGCTCCTTCCAAAGAAAAAATACTTCGGCGGATTTTTGGACTTGTGCACTAGGAGGGCGAATTGGGGAGAAAATACCACCGCGAACTCTATGAGCTGTACCAAGATGTGGATGTAGCCAAAACACGTCGACTATATTGGCTCGGCCACATCGATCGAATGGACAAAAATGCTCCAGCTAAGAGGATCTTCGAGTCCCAGCCCCAGGTTCGAGAAGGCAAGGAAGACCGAACCTCCGTTTCAAACACCAAGCCATCGCGGATGCCAGAGCGCTTGGTCTAGACAACTGGAAGCAGCGAGGCAGGGATCGTAGAGGATGGAAGACTGCAGTGTCTCAGGCAGAGACTCTTCACGAGTTGGGAGCTCGATAAGTAAGTATAAGTAAGAGCAAACATTCCCATTAATTATGGAACACAACGTCGGCCGCCTCGGTTGGCTTCGGAGTAGCTCATTCTGTCACTCCAATTTCCCATGACCTTGTTGATTGTTTCGGGCTGTAGCGAACGGGTTGCTTGGATGATATTGGCCTTAAGTGCTTGAATCGTTCCCGGAATGTTGGCATTACATCGGTCCTTCACGGTTTCGTACAAAAATATGTCTTAAGGAGTCAAATCGAAGCTCCAAGGCGGCCAATTGACAGCGCCAAGATGGCTGATAAAACGACTTAGGAATTTGGTGCCCAGAAGATAGATTGTGGCATGGGCTGCGTTACATGGCGTGCCTACCTGCATGAACCAGAGGTCGTCCAAATTCATGTTTCGTTGACCAAAACGTTGTTCCCAGCCTCATTATCGAAGAAAAATGGTCCAATGATGCCACTCTACAATCCGCATCAAACTGTCACTCTCTGTGGATGCATCGGCTTCTCGAACATAACGTGCGGGTTTTCGAGCCCCAGGTGCGCAATTTTGTATGTTTGTTAACGTAGCCGACGCCGACGAGAGGAAAATGCGCTTCGTCCGAAAAGATGAGTTTTTCGGCCAAAATCGTTGTCCGATTCAAGCTGCTTTAAGGCCCAAACTGCGAAGCGATAACTAAGCGGATGGTCGTCCGCCTCCAAAAGCTGAGTCACTTGGACCATGTAAGCGATTAATCCGAGAACTTTGTGCAGAAATCTCCTCAGGCTAGTGCGTGATATGTTGAGCTATTGAGATCGATGGCGAGTTGATGTTCGTGAATTAAGTCCCACACTCTCTGTAGGCACCGTACGATGACGGGGACCATGAGTGTTGTCCACTAGCATACAAGTCTCTCGAACTCTTTGCAGAAACTTGCGTACAGCAGGCGCGGTTTCGTCAGAAACTTATTTTCAAAGGACACACTGTTTGGGCTAACAACCCTCACTTTAGAAAAGAGTTTTCAATATTTCCCAACGTTTTTCAAGCGTAAAGCGATTCATTTTGTTTCGCAGAGGTATGGTACTGACTTTCTGTCAAGATTTCGAGGGGCAAACAACTGTCAGTGTCAAAATAATCTATGATTTAAAAAGATACCTCTAGATGACCCTGTACACGATTTTCCAGAAATGTCTTGTAGCACATTCATGTGTATTTTAATGCTCCGTGCTGGAAGCTTGTGAGTTAGAATTCAGTCCACATGTTGAATAATTAATTAAGAGATATCTACTCTTTTACCAAACACTTCATAAATGTAGACACCTAATTCATTCATCGCAATGGATAATGTATACGCGAAATTGGAAGCGAATCAAATGCACATCTGGAAATAATAATCAACAGATTGATTCATTTTATTGAGATTCTCCATTTGGCTTTGTATGGCACTATTCGATGGACTATCATAAAGTAGGTGATTCAGTAGTTCTCAACATCAATTTCTATAAAATCGATGAGCCAGCAACCAATGTCAAGGATACTTTCACGCACCCTGACCCGACAATTCCCATTACAGAAAAGGAACCACACCATTCCTACTCCCCTACATAAATACTTGCGTCACACTTTTTCAAAAACAAAATATTTTTGAATCGATTCCCAGTAAACGAATAGTTTGACATTGAAATTTTTATAAACAAACATTTAGCGAGAAAATACAAATCCCCCTCAAGCAGACGAAAAGACAAAAGACATCTGGCCTATAGACGGAAGCTTTAGGTGAGTAGTTGTTAAATTCTTTCAGCGTTAGTCAATGCAAAACCGCCAACTGAACTAATTAACCTGCATTTGGAGTTGAACCTTTTTTTTGCGATGACTCCATTCCCATTGTCATGGAAATTCCCAAAAGATGATCACATGAACATTTTTCCAAGCGGATGGCTATGTTTATGCACATCTAGGGGGTATACGAGGTCAGACGCCCAAAAGTCACAGATAAACGAACTTATTAAAGGGACCCAACGTCGTATAAGTGACCAATTGTAAACTCCGACAGCCAATTATCTGCGCTCGTTAGGACTTTCCACGAATTGTTTTGTTCGTCTGCAAAATAATTCATCTCCCGCCCCCTAAAAGTGTAAACAATTCTGTTCCGATTCTTTGTTCATTACCGTTACATGCATGGGTTACGAGCGCACAAATAACGCGGCGCTTAATATAAATACTTGACAATCATCCATCTCTAGCCAAATCTTTTAGGAGGGGGCTATAAATATAAAAAAGAACCTAAAATTCGCCAAAAAAGCTATAAAGACCCAAGTAAACAGATTATAATCGATGAGAGGAAAGCAGAACGAGATAGACGAAGAGACCAAAAATAGATCAACTTGGAGCGTGCGTCGCGTCATGGACCGGTTTTGTATCGATTTAGCATCAGGCTTGTATTCGGTGCGTACATTTGACCATGACCCCTATTAGCTGAAGACTCATCATCGCGGGTGTATGTGTCTGATGGAAAAGTTGTAATAGTTGGCGTTTTGGGGTTATGTTTTTTTTTTGAGTTTTTGAAGTGAGTAATCTTGTTTTGTCTGCTTGACAAGATTATTCGATTATAATGTCATGCTCATGATCTGGAAAACAGGTTCGCCAGGTGTTTTTTTTATTTTCTTTTTTTTTATTCATAAACTCTTTTTTAGGATAAACAAGATACGAGTTTATAGTGACGAATTACCACAGGTTTACGGGTAATTTGCCAAAACCAAGAATTTAGTAACGGCCCGACAAGTGTCAGGCAAACTTCCCTAGATATTAAATGTTTGATGGGAGGGTGTGAGCAAGTACTCACAAAATATCTAATTCGGTGAACTACCGTCACATCATTGGTGGGTGCAAGTAATGCGCCTAGGCGCCCGACTTTAAACTTTGTTGATAAAAGTGGCTTCATCTACCCTCACATACCAAATGTTGCGGGGGGATACAAGCAGGGCTAGTTAGCTTTGACTCTGGAGATCAAAGTCTGCAGGCGGGCTACGAGTTGAATTAGGTTGCTGGTTACTCGGGCGAGTCAGGGGTGTTTCGGGGTTTGCGGTTTCGGGACGCAATGTGTTTAAAATAAAAAAATAAAAATAGAGAACAAAAGCGTTACTATTTATTTGGATAATCACGGGGAAGTCAACTTGAATTAGATCTTACCTCTAAGCGAGTTGGAAATCGAAAGGGGCGATTGGAGCCTTTGGGTCTTGGACATCGGGTAGTTATAGTTAGATTGGCTGTTCGTACAAGACGAAACACAATTAGCGCTGAGGTGCGCCGTTTTGATGCCACAAACTCGTGCGGTTAAATGTTATGTCTTGTTGTTAGTTACTTACTTACTTAAGTGGCGCTACAGTCCGGAATGAACCTGGGCCTCAACCAACATGCCTCTCCAATTAGCCCGGTCCTTAGCTAACTGCCTCCAGTTGCGCACTCCAAGTTGGTTGAGGTCGGTTTCCACTTGTGCGCGCCACTTAAGGCGAGGTCTTCCTCTACTGCGTCCGACGTCTGGATGGGAATCGAAGACTCTGCGAGCCGGAGTATTGGTGTCCATTCGTTCTACATGTCCTAGCCATCTTAAACGTCCAATGCGGAGTTTTTTGACCAGGGGCATGTCGCTGTACAGCTCGTATAGTTCTTGGTTGAATCTTCGTCTCCATAGCCCGTCAACGCAAACGGGACCGAAGATTTTTCGAAGAATTTTCCTCTCGAATCTACCAAGGATTTCTTCATCCGCTTTTGATACGGTCCATGCTTCAGCGCCGTAGAGCAGGACTGGGATGATCAGGGTCTTATATAGGGTTTCCTTAGTAGTTCGAGTGAGGGCTTTACTACTAAATTGCCTTCTTAGCCCGAAGAAACAGCGGTTGGCAAGAGTAATTCTTCGTTTAATTTCTGACGAGATGTTGTTGTCAGAGTTAATAGCGGAGCCGAGGTAGACAAAGTCCCGTACTACCTCAAAGTTATATCTGTCAATGGTGACGTTCTGTCCAATTCGTCGATGTTGTGTGTCCTTTCGTGTTGACAGCATATACTTAGTCTTACCCTCATTTACTGCTAAACCCATTTTCGCCGCTTCCTTCTCTATACTAGCAAACGTGGCTATGACATCACGTTGAGTCCTACCAATGATGTCAATATCGTCGGCGTATGCTAGTAGTTGCACCGACTTTTGGAAAATTGTGCCTCTGGTGTTGGCTTTGGAGTTTTGCACAATCCTCGCAAGAATCATATTAGAGAAGTCACATGACAGCGCATCGCCTTGCCTAAATCCTAATTTGGTATCGAATGTGTCGGTGAGGTCGTTTCCGACCCTGATGGAGCAGCGAGAATTCTCTATCGTCATCCTACACAAACGGACGAGTTTGGGCGGTATACCAAAACTAGACATGGCTCTGTACAGTTCGTCTCTATAAATGCTGTCATATGCGGCTTTGAAATCGATGAATAGGTGGTGGGTATCGATTTGGACTTCTTGAGTTTTTTCCAGGATCTGCCGAAGTGTGAAAATTTGATCGGTTGTGGACTTTCCTGGCCTAAAACCACACTGATAAGGGCCAATCAGGTTGTTGGTAAACGGTTTCAGGCGTTCACATATTACGGCAGATAGGATCTTGTAGGCGATGTTGAGGAGACTTATGCCTCTGTAGTTGGCGCAGTTCAGAGGGTCTCCTTTTTTGTGGATCGGGCAAACGATGCTGAGGTTCCATCCTTCAGGCATATTTTCATCCGACCAGATTTGGCTTATGAGTTGGTGGATGTTACTTACCAAGTTATCTCCGCCGGCCTTATAGAGCTCAGCGGGAAGGCCGTCATTTCCGGCGGCCTTATTAAGCTTGAGTTTAGATATTGCTATCTTCACTTCACTCAGGTCGGGTGGTTGGCAGTTTTCGCTGTCGTTGCCAATATTGAATGGTTCGTTCTGCCTGACAGCGGAATGTTGTTCGTCATCGCCGTTTAACAGTCTGCAGAAGTGGTTCTTCCAAATCCTCAGCATCGACTGTGTCTCAACTACAATATTTCCTTGTTCATCTCGACAGGATTCTGTTCGAGCCTTGTATCCTTGGCTTTGACGTTTTACACTTTGGTAAAACTTGCGAACATCGTTCCTGGAGTGGCACCTCTCTATATCCTCGATCGCGCGCTTTTCTTGCTCTGTTTTCTTCTTGCTGAAAAGCCGATGTTCTTCCCTTCTTCTTTGCCTATAGAGCTCAATGGCAGCTCTCGTCTTCACCTGCAGCTTAGCCTTGTAGGCCTCGTTCTTGGCTGCGAGCATCTGTCGGCATTCCTCATCAAACCAGGGGTTTCTTGCTGGTGGCCGCGAGAAACCTAGCACATCAGTTGCAGCTGATCTAATGGCCTGTTGGCATCGTTGCCATTGCTCTTCGACATTCGATGCTGGTGGTATGGTGTTAATCGAGAGGTTAAGGGATACGCGTTGTGCGAAGGTCTTGGCGGTCTCTTGCGATTGCAGTCTTCCAACATTAAATTTTTTCACAGTATTTCTGGATTGTTGTGG
This sequence comes from Rhingia campestris, assembly GCA_932526625.1. Taxonomy (NCBI): domain Eukaryota; kingdom Metazoa; phylum Arthropoda; class Insecta; order Diptera; family Syrphidae; genus Rhingia; species Rhingia campestris. The sequence goes on from OW052182.1 coordinate 172,625,192, forward strand.
CGTGGTGGATATCCGCATTCTTATCTTGGCTGCTACAAGGTAGTGATCCGAGTCGATGTTAGCTCCTAGGAATGTTCGGACATCCAAAATACTGGATGCGTGCCTCTTATCTATCGCAATGTGATCAATTTGGTTGACCGTTCGTTGATCTGGAGACCGCCATGTCCCCTTATGTGGCATTTCGTTCCGTAGCGAAATCAATTAGCCTAAGTCCGTTACCAGACGTGTTGTCGTGTAGGCTATGTTGTCCGACAATACTTCTAAAGATGTCTTCTCTTCCTACCTTTGCGTTAAAATCTCCCAGCACGATTTTAACATCGTACTTCGGTAGTCGCTCATAGGTTTTGTCGAGGAGCTCGTAGAAGCAATCCTTAGCTATATCATCTTTTTCTTCCGTCGGAGCGTGAGCGCATATAAGGCTTATGTTGGCGAATTTGGCCTTGATGCGGATTGTTACTATGCGTTCGCTAATGTCTTGGAAACATAAGACTTCTTGCCTAAGTCTGGCACTTATAACAAATCCGCATCCGAATAGTCGCTGTTTCTGCTCACTATAACACGGTCCGTAGTATATGTCACAGAGTTTCATCCTCTTTTTGCCCGGCCCATCCCATCGTATTTCCTGGATGGCAGTAATGTCTGCTTTGTAGCAGTTTAGGGCTTCCGCTAGTTGTTCGCCTGCACCTCTCCTGTTTAATGTTCTCACATTCCAGGTGCAGATACGAACGTCGTTGTCCTTTTTTCGTTTAGCAGGGTCGTCAACAATAAAATCAGTCCTTTCCGAGGCTATTGGTTGCTTCGTAACCATGTTTTTTTTCTGTGGGTGGGTAATTAACCCAAAGCACAACCCCCAACCTGGAGGGCCAGTTCCAATTTATTAGATACCCCTAAGACACGGGGCCATCAGTATCCACTACGGGATTGAGCGCTGCCGTTGGCCTTTCGGTTCATCCGCCACCATCTCTGTTCAAGGGGCCTGACTAACCCTTGAAATTCCTAGACAACCTATTGTCCGAATATGTCAGAGCAGCTCATCTAGGTTCGCCTGGGACAGCAGGCCGGGTATTCATCCGTGCCATTCTCACCAGGGTGTTTATAGTGTTGCTGTTTTTCGTCGTGTTATCAACACTCGCACTTATCGTTTAGCAAGTCAAATCCGGTTGGATGAGACCAGTACCCGATGGTTACCACTTGGAGGTAAAGATAAGCACATTTGATGTGTAGTCAGAGTTGCAACACTGGGCATTGCCAAGTTAACGCCAATCAGAGTCTACCCTCGTTCTACAACACCCAACCATCCCAACTTGTTGTTAGTTGGCGTGTACTAAATCCAACCAGTGGCATTAAGGAAGGCGATCAGTTCTTTGATGTGTTTGTCAGAGAGGTCGCGGATATTGTCAAAGAAAGGTTTGCCTAGAGTTCGTTGTCTTGATCTTGACAGAGCCGGGCATTTGCACAGAAAGTTAGTTAAAGTTTCCTTCTCCCCCACCTCCTTGCAACTGCGACAGTTGGTGTTGTTGGGTATACCCATTCTAACAGCATGGTCACCGATGGGTCAGTGTCCAGTGGTAATAGCTATCACCCTGGATACTTCCTTACGGGATCTGCTTAAGAGGTCGCGTGTTCTTGTCTTGTTGTACCGTGGCCACATATCTCTTGAAATGGCGCACCCACTGAGGTTTCGCCACCTATGTTCCGCTGTTTTAAAAGAGTGTGTGTTGATATTATTCATGATAGTTTTTAAAGGAGTGAGAATGCCGATTGCACGTGAGCTGGGAAGGGACGAGCCCAACCTGGCTAGGGCATCAGCCTGTTCATTTCCATCTATGTCACTGTGGCCTGGAACCCATATGAGAGTGATACTGTATCGGCTCCCAATGGAGGCCAGTTCGTTTTGGCATTGAAGTACTAGTTTTGATGACGTCGATACCGAAATAATCGCCTTAAAGCGGCTTGACTGTCGACAAAAATAGCGATATTTTGCTTGGGAGTACTATCGTGTTTAATCGCGTGTCATGCCTCCCTAATAGCCAACAATTCCGCTTGGAATACGCTGGAGGAATCAGGGAGGCGAAACGATTTTTTTATTTTTAGTGTGTCCGAGTAGACACCTGCGCCCACTCCGCAGTCCATTTTGGAGCCGTCGGTGTAAATAAGTGTGTCAAAATCTTTTTCAACCAATGCGTTTTTCCAATCCTCTCTAGTTGGAAAGCCAGCGGTGAAGTGATTGTGGAAGTTCAGTTTGGGTATCATGTAGTCGGTATGATGGTCGGCTAGACCTGCTGGCAATGAATCTAGGATATTGCTGTGCCCATAGGGCTTATTGAACCAGCAGCCAGATTCTTTGAGCCTGACTGCACTACACATTGCAATATCTTTGATATGGATATCTAGAGGGAGAAGGTGGAGAAGAACCGATAAGGCATCAGTGGGACAAGATCTCATGGCCCCAGTTGTGCCGATACAAGCAGTTCTTTGTACCCTCTTAAGTTTGTCAATGATATACCCTTTACTCACAGAAGGCCGCCAGACTAGTGCCCCATAGGTGAGTATCGGCCGAACAACAGCAGTGTACATCCAAAGTGTCATCTTTGGTTGTAGGCCCCATCTTTTGCCGAATGTTTTTCTACAGGCATAGAAAGCTATACATGCTTTCTTGACCCTTTGTTCTATGTTGGTTTTCCAATTAAGCTTAGTATCTAGGATAGTCCCTAGATATTTGGCATTGGATGAGAGTGAGAGCGCTTGTCCATTAAGTCGGGGGAGGTTAAAGGCTGGTATTTTGGTCTTCGTGGTGAAAAGCATCATTTCCGTTTTGCTCGGATTAACACCCAGGCCACAGCTTGTAGCCCACGTGCTCACAGAACCCAGAGCGTACTATATGATTTCGCTAATCACTGGGAGAAACTTTTCTGACACTAGGATCACCACGTCGTCCGCGTATGCCACTGCCTTAATCCTATCCCGATCAAGTCGGACTAACAGTTTGTTCATAACAATAAGCCACAGCAGAGGAGATATCACACCGCCCTGTGGTGTACCTCTGTCAGCATATCGCGTTAAGCTGCTGTTGCCTAGTGTTTATTGAATGATTCTAGACCTTAGCATGGATATAATCCATTGGCTAAAATGCTCCTCTACACCAGTTACGGTTAGGGCTTCTAGTATGCTGTCAGTTTGCACATTATTGAAAGCCCCTTCTATATCAAGGAAAGTGGCTAGGGTGTACTCTTTGTAGTAGAGGGACTTTTCGATAGTCCCAATCACCTCATGCAGAGCGGTTTCAGTCGATCTGCCTTTGAGATATGCGTGTTGTGATGTGGATAGCGGTGATTCATTAAGAATGCTTCGCACATGGATGTCAAGGATCCGCTCCAGGGTCTTTAGTATAAAGGAAGCAAGGCTGATGGGCCTAAAATCTTTTGCAGATTCGTGTCATGATATCGGGTAGTATTAAGGGAAAAAGAGGAAGTAGGGAAATAGTGTGGATGCTATTGCATGTTGGGGATAATTTGCTGAAAGTGACATCTAGATGTTCATGATTTAAACAAAGTTCATGTTCAGTAATATATACGATTAAACATTACCGGCCGCCTTGCAGGGGCGGTATCGGCTAAGGTGATAGTTGATAGTTGACAATCAAAATCATCGCTTTACCTCCACGTAAGGTGATTATCAAATTGACAATCGCTTTTTTGCTATCAATTTCATGCGACAGCTATTTAGGTGTCGCTTTCATACATTTGTGTCATTTTCATAGGTAGAAGCTGCAGGGAAATCTTCTACACCAAATAAATTAAATAATTTAGTGATAAAAGAAAATATTGAATAAATTAAAATAAAAAACTTTAAGTGAAAGTGAAAATTCGTGAAGTGCAATGTTTACTTCATTGGAACTTTTCTACTCAAAGATAGAGGAAAATGAAGAAAATAATTACAAAGATTTCCAACTGATAAGAAGAAACCTGAGGAATAAAGCAAATGTCTTGAAACTTCAACAAGTTGGGGCTGATTGGACTGCACCAATGGGTCAAAGTACGGTTGCTGAAAATACTGCTGCAGTCATTAAAAAATGCAAATTTATTGTATTTTGTTGACATTTTAGTATGCTGAGTTGACTTACATTTTTCACAATATAAACACCGAATAAAATTGTACCTATCAGCTGCTCGGAACGACAGCGTCGGCAAGGAAGTGACGTTCCAAATCATTTTTTTGTGATCGCTTTACGCAGAGCAAAGAAGAGTTGATAATCAAAAACGACAATCAACAAAGCGACAATCAACTATCACCTTAGCCGATTCCACCCCAGCTTTCACTGTTAAACAATTCAAAAAGGCTCAGCACAGCTTAATATAACTTAACCTAAGGGGGAAGTCTTTTGGTAAAGGAGGGACTTCACTCACTCCAAAGATATATAAAGTTTAATTAGTTTCAAGTTTATAATTGATTAAAAGCATGCAATATTTTAACTCACCCGAGTTATTAAAACTATTACCAAGAGAACATTTGCTTAGAGAAGATTTTCTTAAAATCGATGAGAATAGTTCCGCAAAGACTTTGGGCATCTGTTGGAAGGCTACTTCCGATACTTTTTCATTCTCTGTCTCTTCTGATGCTTTACTATGCTCCATCACAAAAAGATAGGTTCTTTCAGTCATCGCAAAACTGTATGACTTTTTTTTTTTTTTACTTTTTAAATTCATTTTTTATTATCTTAAAATACTAACTTAAAACTAGACAAAAATGACTAAATCTAACTTATAATTAACATTTTTTCTTATACTAACTTATCGGTCCTAAGCGGGCGCTCTAAGCTTAAATTAACTTTTTTATCTGCTTTTCAGCTTTAGTCGTTTTTATTTTATTTTATTATGTAGATCATTTTTTTTTGTTCAAAGAAAATTTAAAAAAACTTTGATCAGTAACATTTTTTGTTTTATATAAAAAAGCTTAAACTAGATTAAAACTAACTTAAGGCTACTTAATACTACTTAAAACTACTTAAAACTACTTACACCTAACTTAATTATAATCGGGGTGGCGAGCACTCGTTGCTAATGCCCCGAGTGGTCACCATCCCGATCGAGACTTTTGGCCCCCAGGCTGCATGTATTCCACCATATTGTACGCCAATATGGTGCACATGCCTCGCCCCAGACCTCGTTTCTAAATTTTATTAATCTTACAATTAAGGAGTGGACTAAAAGTCCGCAAAGTCAGGAGGAAGTGCAGAATCACTTCCCTCATGTAGCCACCAAAATTCCATACTCTGCCTTTCAGCATCGGTCCTATCGCGATCCGATACCGAAGTGCTAAAGCGGAGGAGCTCCGGAGCATTGTCGACATTCCCGTCGCGGATTAGCCGCTTGTCACGCGCGTCACGGTAGCGGTGGTATAAAACCGGGATACCGTTCCTGTCCTGTACCAACCCTAACGAATCGATATAAATAAACGCCTCTGGTGGAATAAAGCCCGACACGAGCGTACTCTCCATATATGTTTCATTGGGGTAATAAGCCCCAAAGATCAGGCTGTTGTCACTAGCCATCGCCCTTGCAGCGTGCCTTCGAATCACCTTAATAAGGAAATTGTCGATTCTGTTCAGCTGGGCCCCATTGTAACGAACCTCGTTGCGATAATATTTTATGTACTCGGAGTCCGGCGTTCGGTACAATCCTAAGCAGGATCGGAGACAACGCCTCTCAAACAGCCGTATCCTTTCCATGTAGGATGGTGAAATATTGAACCACACAGGACAACCGTAGGCGATGATCGGCCATGTAGCAAATGACTTTCACCCTTGAATCAAGTTGGCTGCTTTGAAACAATCTTCTTGTCAGAGCATAAGCCCCCCTAGCCCTAGCCAGACAAGCATCCACATTTTTATTAAAATACAGAAACTTGTCAAGCCAGATGCCAAGGTATTTGACTTCAATTCTCAGCGCCAACGGCCGTCCATGCTGTCCAATGATGCACAATTTTTTCCAGTTTTTTCTGGTATCGTAAGATGCCCTCTGCACTGGGGTCCTGAACAGAATTGTTTCGGTTTTTTGGAAATTGATCTTCAATTTCCAATCGTCGCAATATCCCTTGATGTGATCGAAGTCACGTTGCAAAAGAATGTTGATGACTCCGATTTTCGGACCTGATCTGTACGCCACCAGATCATCTGCATACGCTATAGCGTGACTAAGGGAACCTACAAGATCACTTGTATAAATGTTAAAAAATATCGGGGAGTTCACCGCCCCCTGTTGTAAACCGTTTTTAGTTTCAAAGACTTTACTCGAAGTTACGTTGCCACATTTGACGACGAACTTCTTTCCCATAAGCATTTCATAAATCATATACAGCATGGGTTTACTCATGCCCAGTCTGGTTAGCTTGTAGAAAAGCCCTTCTAACCATACGGTGTCGAAGGCCTTCTCAAAGTCAACCAGACAGGCCCCTGTGCATTGTCCTTTGGATTTATTCCATTGGATGTCGGAGACTTGTTTCGACGCGGCATGAATAGTGTCATGCCTCGCTCGAAAACCAAACTGATTTTCCGGGATAATTTTATTTTCCTCGACCCACTCAAGCAGAGCCCTATTGACTATCTTCTCGAATACCTTGCTTACATTCGGCAGAAGGCTTATTGACCGAAGATTTGCAGGGTTTGTTCTGTCCTTGTCCTTTTTGGGGATAGGATGTACCACCGCCGTTTTCCAGTGCACCGGATAATGTGCATTATTCAGTGCATTGTTAAACAGCGTGGTGAAAATATCGACTGCCTCTATTGGCAGGTGTCTCAACACGACGTTTGGGACCCCGTCCTCTCCCGGCAACTTTTTATTCTTCAGTGATACAAAGATGTCCAGGAGTTCATCTTTTTTCACGAACAGCATCAGGCTATTGGCGACAATGCCATTTGAAGGGTTTTCGTCATTGAATACGGTAAAACCGTTATTCTCAGATCGCCACGCTTGAAGTTAGGTACGTAGATAAAAGTGATTCAGAAAGGCTCTCTCCTCAATATCGTGATTTGGGCGAACAGGATTGTTCACCGTATACACGGTCTCGAAGACAGCGCCTATCGAATTCGCCTTCTCCTGAGGATCTTCGATCGTGAAAAAACCGTCGTTAGAGTCAACACTTTCCGGACTTATACCAACAGCCGAGAGTGTCTGTCTGTTCTCTGTCGTTTGGGAAATTCGGACACATGGAATGTCGTTATGATCCTTTCGCCTGAAAATTTTATTTATTTGCGGGAACATATTCGGGCTACTGGTTTTTATAGCCCGAATTTTCTTGCCCCAGTACAAACTTACAGATTGTCTGTAATTCTCCGTGATTAACTGTTTGAGGTTTTTGATCAACGACTTCAATGTCCGAACCTCCGGGTCTTGTCTGTCAGTAAATTGCCTCCGTAGCCGTTTAAGCCTCGAGACCAGTCTGCTTTTGTGTTTATGGAGTGCATCGACTGTTGGCGTTCGATACTTCTCCGTCTGGTCGTCAGAACTAGTTACCTTGGGGATAACTCGATCCATTGACCTTTTAATGACCTCATTCATTTTTAATAAATTTTGGTCGATTTCGTCGTTCGTAAGGTTTCGGTTTGTCGGAGGGTTGATTTCGCTCAAACGTAATTCTCGCTTTACAACTCTGGCGAAGCGCGGCCAGTTCGTCCTTCGGTAGTCGAAAGAACGCACCTGGTCGAACTCCTCCAGTTGAGTTTGCTCATTTGGGATCCTGAATACGGCATCGATTCCGAGGTGGTCACTATCGTAATCGAATGCTCGCACACAGTTCCGCACGTGTTCGTTATTTGTCAGTTCTAGTCTTTTGTCCATAAGCGCTAAGTCCAAGAAAGAGTTTCTTCTCGGGAAAGACGGGATATCCGTCGCGTACAAACTAAGTTTGTACTCAATCGTATTTTGTTCCCTCCAAATTTGAAGCAGTCGGCCTCTAGTGTTCGCGATTGTATTTCCCCAAGCCGCATGCTTAGCGTTAAGATCGCCGGCCAAAAAGTAATAGTTTTCAGCCAAATGAAGCTGTACGCAACGAAAAAGCGTCTCGAGCTCTGCTATAAATTGAGTTTGTTGAGTTGCTTCAGGCGCATAAAGCGACACCAAATACATTCTCCTCCCACTGTGGAGAGGAATGCATACGATGCATGCTTCCAGCACCCGGAACCTACTTACTTCCCCGCTATATATGACTTTATGGCGTAAGCCTTTGCGTAATAAGACAGCGACCCCACCCCCTTGGGAGGAGTGGGGTCGGTCTCTTCTCACTACATGGTAGTTGCTGTATCCCAATTTGTGGCAAAACTGTATGACCCTGCCGGATGGCTTGCCCCAATTGTTATCTCGGCAAAAATCATAATGCAGCAGATTTGGAAAGATCGTACAGGATGGGACTAAAATCTAGCAGCAATCACTCTGCACAAGTGGAAATTATTTCTTACCAACTTTGCAGATATAGAAACGATCAGTATTCCTAGATGGATTGGGTACGTTCCCTGGGCTCCAACTGAAATACATGGCTTCTGTGATTCATCGGAGAAAGCCTATGCTGCGGCACTGTACATTCGAGTTCAGCACAGCATTTCTTCGTTTTCATCTACTTTGATCTGGGCATAGAGCAAAGTGGCTCCTGTGCATTCGATATCTTTACCTCGTCTCGAGTTACTTGGCGCTGTATTGCTATCAAATATGGTACGAATTGGATTCCAAAAGCTCCATTTCCTTGAAAATAAGGATTTATTTCTTTGGACAGATTCCACAATTGTACTGGCGTGGTTAAAAAAAAACCCCATGTACTTGGAAGACATTTGTTGCCAATAGAACGTCTGAAATCAAAACAAATGTCCAACACGCAAACTGGGGTCATGTTGTATCATCGGAAAATCCAGCAGATTTGGCTACTCGTGGCGTCACCAAACGAATTACGGATGAACGAGCTTTGGTGGACTGGTCCCAAGTGGTTGCAACAAGCTTCCAGTTCTTGGCCGGTTTCCACGCCATCCCCTCCTGATGAAAGCCTTTTGGAACCGAAATCTGTTAAGACCTTTGCAATAATCACTGACGACAGTTTTGAGAATCTTTTACATCGATTTCCTGCTTGGGATAAAGCAGTCCGAGTTTTTTGCTTTGTATTCCGTTTTTTTACAGCAACCCGATTTCGGGAAAGGAAATACGTCTCTCGAGACCTTTTACCCAAAGAAATCGCGTTTATAAAAAGAAACTTATCCTACTAACTCAACGGACATACTTTTCAACAGAGATTGATGCTTTATCTCAAAATCAACAGCTCAGACCTAAAAGTATCCTTTTGACTCTTAATCCTTTTATGGATACTGATAAAATTCTTCGCACGAATGGAAGGTTAACGTCATCTACCCTCACATACCATATGTTGCGTCATGAGCAAGAACTCACAAACTTTCTAATTCGGTGAATTACCGTCACATCATTGGTGGGTGCAAGTAATGCGCCTAGGCGCCCGACTTTAAACTTTGTTGATAAAAGTGGCTTTGGTGGTTTTGTATATTTTATTCGCTTCTCATGTCATAGTCATCTTAAATGCCAAATACATCAGGTCCACGATGTATGTCGCTGTGATTGCAGACTACTAAGCGCAGGCACCCTGAAATTGACAGCACGTTTTTTGACTTCTCCACCTCTTTCGAAAGTCTGACAAACATACAATATAGTCAACATAAAACTGTCCTGAGAAGCTTCAGTTCGGATTTGGTGTTAAACATGAGACAAAAATAATAACTTCGCACACACAAACGAAGGGAGGATGTTGAGACTTATATTGAACCTTTATGACAGAATTTCACTATATCGCTGTACAGCTCGTAAAGTTTTTGGTTGAATCATCGTCTCAACAGTCCGTCAACGCAGACGGGACCGAAGAATTTTCGCTCAAAGTGACCAAGGATTTGTTCATAGCTTTTGATATGGTCCATGCTTCATCGCCGTAGAGCAGGACTGGGATTATACTTACTTACTTACTTACTTAAGTGGTGCTACAGTCCGGGATGAACCTGGGCGTCAACCAACATGCCTCTCCAATTAGCCCGGTCCTTAGCTAACTGCCTCCAGTTAGCTCTCCTCTACTGCGTCCGACGTCTGGATGGGAATCGAAGACTCTGCGAGCCGGAGTATTGGTGTCCATTCGTCCTACATGTCCTAGCCATCTTAAACGTCCAATGCGGAGTTTTTTGACTAGGGGTATGTCGCTGTACAGCTGGTTGAATCTTCGTCTCCATAGCCCGTCAACGCAAACGGGACCGAAGATTTTTCGAAGAATTTTTTTCTCGAATCGACCAAGGATTTCTTCATCCGCTTTTGATACGGTCCATGCTTCAGCGCATTAGAGCAGGACTGGAATGATCAGTGTCCAAATCTTTTTTGTTATCGAATGTTTCGGTGAGATCATGATCGGTCATCCTTCATAGACGGACGAGTTTGTGCGGTATACAAAAAGGAGACATGGTTCTGTATAACTGGTCTCTATAAATGCTGTCGTAGGCGACTTTGAAATTGAATTGGTGGTGGGTATCAATTTGGACTTCTTCTGCTTTTTTTTCAGGATCTGCCAAAATGTAAAGATTTGATCAGTTGTGGACTCTACTGGCCTAAAACCGCACTGATAAGGGTCAATACAAAAATACAAATTTTTGGCGCAACAGGCTCGTTAGTACCCAGGGCCTAGCTTTCTCACAACCATTCATGTGTGCGTGTGTATTTCTTGCACGATGGCGGGACCTCCTGTTTTATGCCGACTCCGAACGGCTAAGTTGAGATAAGCTATTCTTGACAATTGATACTACTCGGACGATTTGTCAGATCATCACGAGAGGAGGGCCAGTGAAAAATCATTTAGGTGTTGCTACGGCTGGGAATCGAACCCAGACCTTCTGCGCGGCAGTTCATCGCACTAACCATCGCGCCACTGAGCCCTCGATCAATCTGGTTCACATATTACGGCAGATAGGATCTCAAAAGCGATGTTGAGGAGACTTTCGCCTCTGTAGTTGGCGCAGTTCAGAGGGTCTCATTTTTTGTGGATCGGGCAAACGATGCTGTAGGTTTTATTCTTAAGACATCTTTTTATCTGACCAAATTTTGCTTAGGAGTTACTTACCAAATCATCTCCGACGGCTTTATAAAGCTCGACGGAAAGGACGTCATTTCTGGCAGCCTTGTTAAGCTTGAGTTTAGATGTTGCTATCCTCACTTCACTTAGGTTGGGTAGTTTGTAGTTTTCGCTGTCGTTGCCAATATTGAATGGTTAGTTCTGCCTGACAGTCATCGCCGTTTAACAGTCTTCCGATGTGGTTCTTCCATATTCTTCATCTTCATCTTCATCGACTGTCTCTCAACTACAATATTTCCTTGTTCATCTCGGCAGAATTCTGTTCTAGACTTGTATCCCTGGCTTTGGCGTTTTACACTTTGCGAACATCTCTCCTGGAGTGGCACCTCTCTATATCTTGGATCACCCGCTTTTCTTGCCCTTTTTTTCAGAAAAGTCGGTGTGCTTTCCTCATTTTTTGACTATTAAGCTCAATGACGGCTCTCGTCTTTAAATGCAGCTTTGGTCGGCTTTATTTTTTACTGCGAGTATTTGTCAAGATTCTTACCCAAACTAATGATTTCTTTCTGGTGGGCCCCGCAGATCGTGGACATCCTCGGCATTGTTCTTCGATAGTAGATGCTTGTGGTATGATTTTAATTGAGAGGCTTAGGGATAAGAGTTCTGATTAGGAATTGGTGGTCTCTTTCGATTGCAGTCTCTCGACATTAAATTTTATTCAACTATTTTTCATTTGTTGTGGCGTGGTGGATATCCCCATTTTTACTCGACTGCAACATGGTAGTGGTCTGACTCAATGTTAGCCCCTAGGTATGTTTGGACATCAAAAAATAATGGATGTGGGCATCTAGTCTATTGCAATGTAGTCAATTTGGTTGAAGTTTGTTTGGTTTAGGAACCGCCATATCACCTTTTGGATATAAAGGTGAGGAAATCGGGTGCCAACTACATTGGCGATTCGTTTCACCACGAATTGAATAAGCCTTAGTAATGTTGGCTGAATTTTCCAATAGGACGTCCTCTTTTCCTACATTTGTGTTTTTCCCAGCACCATTTTAACATTGCACTTCGTTAGCGGCTCATAAGTTTTGTCCAGGAGCTCGTAGAAACAGTCATTCGCAATAACCTCTCTTCCCTCCATCGGAGTATTGCAAGCATAAGATTACTTGCCTAAGTCTGGCACTTATAACAGAACCGCATCCGAATAGTCGCTGTTTCTGCTCACTATAACAAAAACACGGACCGTAGTAGACGCCACAGTTTTTCGTCCTCTTTTTACCCGGTCCATCCCATCGTATTTCCTGGGCGGCAGTAATGTCAGCTTTGTAGCAGCATGGGGCTTGCGCTACTTGTTCGAATGCACGTTTTCTGTTAAGCGTACTTACATTCCACTTGCAGATACACACGTCGTTGTTGTTTTTTCCTTTAGCATGGTCGTTAAGAGAACAATAATTCCTTTCTTAGGTTTTGGCTGTTTCGTAAAAGTAGGATTTTTCGTGATTGAGTAGTTTACCCAATGCACAATCGCCAACCTGGAGGCCCAGTTCCTATTTATTAAATACGCCTAGAACATAAGTGATTGAGTGCTGAATTGAACTTTCGGCCACCATCTGTATTTAAGGGGTCTGACTAATCCTTGAGATTCATAAATTACATGTTGTCCGAATATGTCGCCGCAGCGCATGTAGGCTTTTTACTTTGCCATTCCTAATTCGGTCTGTAGATGCTACGATTGATTTGGGAATTCTTTCGCTGCCGTCTTGGAAATGGAATAGGTATCTTAGTGTCAGGGCACATTTTTCCCCGCTTTCATTTACTGCAGCCAAGACCTTGTACAAGGGCTTACATATTACCTAGAGTCAAGGTACTAGAAACCAAGTAGTTGCCACAAGTAAGCAACTAATCCTAAACTGTCAACTGTCAAACTTTGGGACACCCTTTATATATATCATCTTCGAAATTATAATGGAAGCTTTAATTTTAGCTGTTACAAGATATACTTATCTTGAACGGCTAAAATTAATTAGAAAATTCATCAATTCTATAAGCTGAGAAGTAAGGAAATGCTGATTTGACCGAAGAAGTTCCCTTCTCCTTAGAACGCTGTTCCATTGGAACAAAAAAATATCAGCTAAGGCTGCGGAGAAAAATCTCTTAGGGGATCCGTAATTGGAACACTCCTATGCTCTTCTTGGAACAGGTTTAACAGAGCATGGAGTGGGTTAACTCACTTGACGGTAATTGTTGAATGGAAAACATCTTCAGGCCTTTCACTAAAATTCGACGCAACAAACGTCTGTTAATCTGTGTTCATCGGTATCTCGTAGATGATTGAAGTAGAAATAGCTATTATTAAACATTGAATAAAAAAAATTAAATATTGTCACTGTATGATTGTTCTTTCATGTAAATAGGTGCACGCAACGTTGCCAACAGACTTGCAATGCTATGAATCATGTTCCAGGAATAAAATAAACAAACCAATGCAACTGCTATTAATATCTAAAACGTGCACCTACTGTTCTGAGGAACATTTGAATTTCACCAATTTGTGTAAGTATTCGTACGTTATAGAGCCGGTTCAACGCCAAATGCTATGTGATTCCTGGTGCACCTTCAAAAAGGTATGCCTCACTATTTCGTGGAAAGCGATAACTTCAACTGAAATAACAACATGCCTCTGTTTTGCTAATCAGTTGCTTACTTATTTTTAATGGCACAATTATCGAAAAAGGTGTTACATGAGGTTATAATATGAAAAATTCCCCATAGGGAAATGATACGAAAATAAGTGGGAAATTATAATGATTTTTCTTATTAAGTCTTTTTGTTTTATTAGAGCATTCTTCATAGGCGAGTTTATAATCTAGATTACTAGTATCAAAGCCCTACAACTTTATTATGGAACTTCTGGTCTACTGTGGTGGTCACCGTTTAATAAATAATACAGCAAACTCTTGGTCTGTATCAGACGACTGGGCAGGGCATACCCTAGAATTAGTTCAAACTTAGGATATGTCCAGACGTCTGACAGGTGCCTATGTCAACTGTTGTAACTAAGGATTACTTCTACGAGCTCCTTGACAAAATATATGGCAGACGCTAAGGTAGCAAGAGAAGAAAACTTTAGGAGTGTTGTCGGAAAACATAGCATACACGACAACACGTCTGGTAACGGACTTAGGCTAATTGACTTCGCTACGCAGCGAAATGCTACTATAACCAGCACACGGTTTCCTCACCTCGATATCCATAAGGGGACATATCGGTCTCCAGATCAACGAACAATCAACCAAATTGACCACATTGCGATAGACAAGAGCCACGCATCCAGTATTTTTGATGTCCGAACATTCCGAGGGGCTAACATCGACTTGGACCACTTTCTTGTTGCAGCCAAGGTAAGAATGCGGATTTCCACCATGCCACAACAAATGTGAAAAAATTTAATTTCGAAAGACTGCAATCGCAAGAGACCGCCAAGGCCTTCGAGCAACGCGTATGCTTTAACCTCTCGATTCACACCATACCACCAAAATTGAATGTCGAAGAACAATGGCAACGATGCCAAAAAGCCATTAGATCAGCCGCAACTGATGTGCTAGGTTTCTCGCGGCCACCAGCAAAAACCCCTGGTTTGATGAGGAATGCCGACAGATGCTCGCAGCCAAGAACGAGGCCTACTAGGCTAAGCTGCAGGTTAAGACGAGAGCTGTCATTGAGCTTTATAGGCAAAGAAGAAGGGAAGAACATCGGCTTTTCAGAAAGAAGAAAAAAGAGCAAGAAAAGCGCGCGATCGAGGATATAGAGAGGTGTCACTCCAGGAACGATGTTCGCAAGTTTTACCAAAGTGTTAAACGCCAAAGCCAAGGATACAAGGCTCGAACAGAATCCTGTCGATATGAACAAGGAAATATCGTAGTTGAGACACAGTCGATGCTGAGGATATGGAAGAACCACTTTCGCAGACTGTTTTAGACCAGTAAAGTCCACAACCGATCAAATTTTCAAACTTCGGCAGATCCAGGATAAAAACCCAAGGAACCCAAATCGACATCGATTTCAAAGCCGCATACGACATTTATAGAGACGAAGTATAGTTTTTGTATACTGCCCAAACCCGTCCGTTTGTGCAGGATGAAGATAAAGAATTCCTGCTGCTCCATCAGGGTCAGAAAGACCTCAGCGTGACCTCTTTAATTTGATCCTTGAGAGGACTTTGCAAAGCTCCCGAGCCAACACCAGAGGCACAATTTTTCAAAAATCAGTGGAACTACTAGCATACGCCGACGTTATTGACATCATTGGTCGAATCCAACGTGATGTCATAGCCATGTTTGCTAGTATGGAGAAGGAAGCGGAAAAAATGGGTTTGGTGGATACCCGCATCCTTACCTTGGCTGCAACAAGGTAGTGGTCCGAGTTGATGTAAGCTCCTCGGAATGTTCGCACATACAAAATACTGGATGTATGCCTATAACAACACGGTCCATAGTAGATGTCACAGTTTTTCATCCTCTTTTTGCACGGCCCATCCCATCGTATTTCCTGAATGGTAGTTATGTCTGCTTTTAGCAGTTTAGGGCTTCCTCTAGTTGTTCGCCTGCCCCTCTGCTGTGCAGATACGAACGTCGTTGTCCTTTTTTTCGTTTAGCAGGGTCGTCATCAATAATAACAGTCCTTTCCGAGGCTATTAGTTGCTTCGTAGCAAAGTTTTTTTTTCCATGGGTGCACTTTTGTTGCATATTATATCGTCAACAATTTTTTGGGTTTAATCGAAATTTCTAGCGCCAAGAAATGCCTCTATCTACGTAAAGTTAGAATCAATTAAAAGTTTCGTTTGAAAATGTTCATGAAAACAATAAATGAAAATGCCGCCTAGACGTTGATTTTCACCATTTTGTTGATTTTCTAACGATTTTGCTTAAATTGTACAGCTGTGCCCAGTTTTCCCTTAAAATGAATTTTATAAAGGCAATTCATAAATTTATTGTTTTTTTACGATTACATTTTTTAAATGTTAATTCTACGAGTTTTTTTTAAAGTTATGAATCATGAAACTAAAATAATTGTTTTAGTATTTAAATATTTTTGGACTTCTTAACAATATTGGAAGTTTTTGCTAAATAAAACCAATATCCGATATTTCTTTATATAAAAAGCATTTAAAAAAAATATTTTGTAGTTATTCTAATTTGGAATAGCTTTATAATTTACAAAATAAGGCTTAAATACCGAATTACTTTGTTTTTTTTTTTTTAAATCAATATCTCGAAAACCTTCGTTATTTTATTTTTTTTGCTAATATAGTGTGAATGAGTGTGAAATATTTTAGCGTTAAAAAATAAAAATGTATAAATATTTATGCCTTAATAATAATATTGACCTTTTCGAAAATAAACTAATAAATCCGTTCATACGTCTCTATGAGCCACTTTTACGGAAGAATGTAGTTCATTGTAAATGTTAAAAGCTGACAACTTAAGCCGAGATGAAGGTAGGGCAAGCATTAAGCTACCAACTAGAACAATAGTATTTGTGGGGACAAAAAGTCGATGGAACTAAATAAGACAGCCAAGGCCATCTACTTATTACACCTACATTTTAGTCGCCACACTAATTGGATGAACAATATGTAATTGGTTTCTGTTTATCTAGTGCTCATAGAGACGAATGGTTTAAGTTTGCAAATAGTAATTCATGGATATTAACGTCCAATTTTTTTATTAATGGTGTTCTAAAAAATGTCTATGAATTTAACTGATTGGCCACTCAATAAGGCCGGCTACTTGTAAAGGGTTATTAACAAGCATTTTTTTTTATTCAGGTGGTCTATTAACCACCTCGAAGGCGTTGGTGACTCAAAATGAAAGCTGAATTTTTTCAAAACATTGACCACACCTGATATTAAAAAGCTAAAACTGATTTGGAAGCCATGTAACTATTTGTTCTTCTGTATATTTTGAAAGCAACTTTTTTCTAGACAAATATTTTTTAACACTTTTTACAAAATTGCTATTTATTAACTTGTTTTTCAAAACCGCTCAAAAGCTTAGTTCTCATTTGTTCGAGGATGAACTTATATTCATCACAAAGCGGATGAAGAAATCCTTGGTAGTTTACAAGAGGATATATACATATTTCAAAAGAACGGATGGATGTCGGAATGCAACTTTCATACATCTGGATAACCTAAAACCTTTCAACTGGGGCAAAGAATAGACCCGGTATTTTTTTTGTCGAGGTACGCTGGAAGGAAAAATCATCTAAAGACATTGTAGTGTTGTAGTGGTTATATCGCGAGGTTTTACCTCTGCAATAGTGAGGGACTTTAACCCGATCTAAAAAACCTCCCGAAGAATGACTTAAATATTTCTTCAGAGTTTCAGACTAATCAGCAACTTATTTTTCATATGTATTATATTTGGGATCGAAAACATCCTTGTTGTGTAAATAATTTAGAGAAAGGTATAGAGTTCTGTCAAACTAAAGCTTTGGTGCACTTTACCGAACGTAAGGATTTTAAACTTCATTGCTGACACTGATATGATGATCCAGAGACTGACTGATTGCCATGGAGCAGGCAATCATTCTTCGACTATTGGCCTCATGAAGTTCGTAAGGACATGATCAAGGAGAAGATGTCCGAAATAACCTCGACATCAACCACATTTCTCTTCAATCTTGGACGACTTACTTTTCTTTTGAGAGCGCTACAATGCTACATGACCTTGTTATATGCTTCTGCATATAGCAGGACTGGGATGATGAGTGCTTTATACAGAGCATCCTTGGAAATTCTCGATAAGGATTTCTCCTTCAATTGCTTTCGTAAGCCAAAAAAATGGCGTTTATTTTCTTTAAGCAGGTCCGGAATGAACCTGCTCTAAATTTATATTTTCCATGCTTCAGCGCCGTAGGGCAAGACTGGGCCGATCTTTTATATAGGATCTCCTTAGTAGTTCGAGGTATTCAATGTAAAATTGGCTTCATAGCCTGAAGAAAAAGCGTTTGACGTATATTTTCAGCTTTTTTCTCCATACTACCAAACGTGGCTGTGACATCACGTTAAGTAAATATCGTCGGTGTATGCTAGTAGTAGCGCAATGGTTAGTGCGATGAACTGCCGCGCAGAATAATGGTTTTTCACTGGCCCTCCTCACGTGATGATCTGACAAATCATTCAAGTAGTATCAATTGCCAAGAAAAGCTTATATCAACGTTCGGAGTCGGCATAAAACAGGAGTTCCCGCCATCGTGCATGAATTACACACGCACACATGAATGGTTGTGAGAAGGCTAGGCCTTGGGTAATAACGATCCTGTTGCGGTAAAAATGTTGATATTTTTTTATGCTAGTAGTTGCAGAGATTTATTGAAGATTGAACCCATGGAGTTGGCTCAGGAGTTTTGCACATTCCTCACAACCATAATGTTGAAGAAGTAACATGACAGTACGTGGCTTTGCCTAAATCCTTTTTGGTATCGAATGTGTGGATATCGATTTGGACTTCTTGGGTTTTCTCCAGAATCTGTCGAGGTGTAAAATTTTGATTTATTTTTGGAATTTAATGGACTAAAACCATACTGAATATGACCGATCATATTTTGTACACAATTAGATAACTGTGATACCTAAACTTTCATTATTTTTGAAATTTTCTCGTGTAAGGCTCCATTTTTATTAAGTCTAAACTGACAGCTTTCAAACAGTATGTTTTTATTGAAAACACTTTACCGCCTAAATGGCTCCAAATAAAAAATGTTCTTGCATTTTGGGACACGACTTTTAATAATTGTCATGAGAAGTATCTCAACATAGACATTCAGATTTGGGATACAACTATAGGTCCCACGGTACAGCACATTGGAGTTGTCAGTATGTTTTACTTACGGATCCCTAGGAGATTTTTCTCCGCTATCTGGGCTGAGAGTTTTTTTTGATTCAGTCGAAGAATAATCTCAGTATAGGGAAGGTCTGTAAAAAGTTAGGAACTTATAGTATTGATAAATTTCCTTCATGATATACACAAAATAACCAGTTATACCCATTTAACAGAAAGGGTTAGGAAACAAATCCAAACAAAATTTAGTATCAGCAAATTGCATAAAATGCCAAGTGAGGAATCGTAATGTAACTACGGATTTCTCGGAGATTTTTGAGGAATCCGTAAGTGGAACACGCTTATTTAATCTTCTTTACCACAATCTATCTTTTAAAGTGTTTACCAAGAATGTTTCAATCCGCTTTCGACAACATTCATGCCTGTTATCACTCCAAAGATCCTTTTTCCTCACTGAGAGTGAGGAAGACAATGATGAATCGGTTCGGCACAATATCCTTGCCGTTTGCAATAACTTGGTGTATTTTATGTAAAGATCTTGAGGTTAGGTTATAGTTGTTGCACGCAATGCGTGTGCATACTTAGACCAGAAAAGGTTCATTGTGGTAACACGTGAATCTGTCGACTTCCCTGACATTCGTTTGCCTTATTGAACATTCCGAGCTAATTTTAAAGTGGAGGAAGTTTCTAACATTAATATTAGCTGGAAAGCTGGACATAAAGATGTCATAGCTAAAGAGTGCTAGTCTTTTTGCGTGTAGGCCTATAGGACAGTGTTCTGTAAGGAGACCGATTTGGATGCTTATGTTTGATCTGTCCAGCATTATCAAGCAGAAAGAGCGCCAGAGTTGCCTCGATATTAGAAGTTGTGCCGTTTATCCATCTGCGGTTTGCTTTCTTGGTCGCATCCAGATTGATAAGTGATTTACATGTAGCGAGGGACATAGTTCCCTGTCAGGCAAGCTCACCCACCTTACAATTCCCAAGTACATCCCTGCGGTACTCAGAAGAGGTGTATGGTGAAGTGCTCTGCCATTTCATTTAATTAATTCGTGGGCTGATTTCGATTTAAATGAGATGGATCCCAGGGATTTTATTTCCGCTAAGCTGTCACTGAAGATCTAATGAATCATAAGGTTATGTTAGAGTGGCTGCCAGCGTTCGCCAGCACACTTAGACCATTTTGATCCATTGTGATACCAGGTGGATCTTGTCCAATCTCCTTACTGTCCGTGGGTAAACCTTTCCGTTTTTGCAAAACACTGAGATTTTGAAAATACTAAGCTCCAAGATGTATCTTCCTTTTGTTTGATAGGGTCGGGCAGTTACAAAGGAGATGAAGTATTGTTTCCTCCTCCTCCTCGTTCATTCAGCTCCTACAGGAGTCGTTTGATAAAAGGCCTAGCCTTTCTACCTATTAAGTAGTGTCCCGTGATGACACCTATGGTATCGCAATAACATATATACGATTTATCAAGCGAAATCAGTCCCCTTGATCTTCTCAAATCTGGCTTTGGTAAAATTCGTTTGGTTGTTTGACACATCTTGCCAAGACTCCATCTGAGGTTTGATTTGCTGTTAGCATGTTGCGCTAATAAGTTTTTGCATGTAGCGATATGAATATCTTGTGCACCCGTGTCGGGTACAACTGGTAATTTGGTTCCATTTCTGGCGAACATTACAGTTCCCTGGAATGTCACTATGCCCAGGCACCCAGCATAGGTGAATGTTAAAATGCGTTGACATCTCCTGCAGAGGTGATCCGCAATCTAGGGCCGTCTTTGAATTTGTTGAGACCGATTCCAGGGATTTGATGACCGCTTGGCTGTCCGAGAAAAGGCTAATATCCTTGGCAGATATTACATTCTCTTTCAACCAGGATAAGGCTTCTTTGATCGCCATGAGTTCCGCCTGGAACACGCTGCAATGATCAGGAAGACGGAATGATAGGACGAGATTCAGCCTGTTGGAGAAGACACCAGCATTTGGAGCCATCTGTATAAAAGTGGATCGAGTCGTTCAGCACAGGTTCGTTGCTCTCCCATGACGTTCTATCTGGGATTGTGACCCGGAAACTCTTATCAAAGTTTTCAGGGACATTTTTGAGTGGCCATATTTAGTATTTGACCACTGTGAGATGGCTTTAAGACATATGGCTGAGTTAGCTGCCATTTGTTTGCCGAAAATGTCTAGGGGTAGTAGGTGAAAAAGAATGTCTAATGGCGCTGAGGGTGTTGTACGGAGTGCGCCACCGATGCACAGACACCCAGCTATCTGCACCTTGGCCAGTTTCTTGCTTTTTTAAGCTATTTCAAGTGCTGTCCACCATACCACTACTCCATAAAGAAGTATCGGTCTGATAACCGATATATAGAGCCAATGCGTGATACGAGTTTTAATTCCCCGTTTCAAGCCTATGGCTTTCTTGCAGGAATAAAGTGCTACCGCCGGCCGCTTTCTTTACTCTATCGGTTATGTTTAGCTTCCAGTTAAGCTTCCTGTCCATAATTAGTCCCAGGTATTTTGCTTTGTCTGAGAAGACTAGTACGATTTCGTTTAGTGACGGGCGATCAATGTGAGGAATTTTATATTTCCTAGTGAAAAGGACCAGTTCAGTCTTGCGTGGGTTGACACCCAGTCCACAGCTGACCGCCCATTTGGAAAGTTTATGTAGTGCGTTTTGGAGAAGCTCTCAACGTTAAAATAAAAAAAAATGCTCAGAGCGGGCTTAAACAAATTATAAATCGTTTGAAAGTGATATCACAAAATTTGGCTTTATTTTGTGTGCCAATACAAAATACCGTTAATTTTACGATTACGATTATTTTCATGTGTTTTGTATTCCTTGGTACGTGATTCCTTTCTTAATACCATAAAAGCAGTTACCTCCTGACCCAATTATGCGGTAATTCATCCTCTTTGCCTTTTTAAGGCGAATGGCATTATTAAAAAAAGCAGATTCGTCACTTTGATAATAAATCACGTCTCAACACTCATGCGGTTCTTTTTTATTTCACGGATATTTTATTTCTTGTTTTCAGAAAAAAACTGAAATCACCCTGAGTTTTATCGAATCGCGTTTTAAGGACATCAAGAGTTTGTATTTAAAGGAATTACAGAATAATTGAGATATAAATCTTAGATCACTTGCAGATATAGTACACATGTTAGATTTATTTATAGAATTCGACCTTGACCATCGCGAGTACGCTTGCAGCGATTGCTTCTTTAGAGCTAATTGTTCACCACTCTTCCACACATATTGGCCCGAACCTGAGCTCTCTTATGTTGTTAGATTGTTGACATAAGTCAACTACCTAATACTTACCATACCATTCGACCGGGCTATATCTTTATAGTCCACGATAATCGAACTTCCCCTGTTATAGATCAATGGTTTGGTCAGCTAAACGGCATGTGACATCATTTTTTTGGAAGCACATATTACCGATGCCAAGACCATCCAATTCTATCCACCGTAACATGGCTTTCATTTTGATTGACGAAAAAAATGCGGTCCAATTACACCCCGACATGAAATCCATACTAAACGGCAAATTTTTGTTAGAACAATGGGGCCCCTTGAAGCACTCATATGTATGTGGGTTTATTGCAACATACATATGTTGCATATTTTGCTACCTGTCAAACCCAAACTTTAGCTAAATCGGTGAAGGTAACTTTTCGATGGAATTTAAGATTTTTTTTAAAACTTTCGCAGAGCCCAATCGGAGAAGTTTCGGCTCTTCATATAATCAAGAGGGTTCAGTTCTTGAGTAAGGTTAGGTTAGGTTGGTGGATTGAATAGGTAGGCGGTGTACGACTTCCATCACACTCAGGTAAATATAGACCCATTGTGATGCCCGTTGGGGTCCACGTGTGTGGTTTGTTCCTTCATTTGTCCTGTTACTGTTCATTGTTGTTAGGCCCTTTCTAGGTATCCAGCTGTTGTTGCAAACCTGACAAGATTAGAGAGAGATTCCGGATATATCCATGAGGTCGTAGAAAAAGTATTTTCCTAAGATTCTCATTCTGAATTGACTGATGTCTGAGCAGTGGTACCGAAAGTGGAGGGTATCCTCGTGTATTTCCATCATCATCATCTATAAGATGCATTTTCAGTATGTGACTTTTAAGAAAGTTGTTTCCAGTTAGAATCCCTACTAGTGTTGAAACAGATTTCCAGTTTCTTTGAATAAGTTCATTTATTCTGGCTTCGTCATACTCAGGTCACATCCTCTTGGATGTTTTACGGGTTTTTGGCGATATTCAGTATTTTCTAGCCCACACTTGATTTGAGGTCACATAGTGACGGTTTGACTGAAGAAGATCATCTGCCGAAAAACTAGCGGAAGCCCTAAGCTACTACAAAGCAGACATTACAGACATCCTGGAAATACAATGGGATTGTCTGGCAACGGACTTTGGGTAATTGACTTCGCTGCGCACCGAAATGCCACTATAGTCAGCACACGGTTTGATCACCTTGATGTTCAGAAGGTGACATGGCTGTCTCCAGATCAACAAACGGTCAAATTGATCACATCCCTAAAAAAAAGAGGCATGCCTCTGGTATTATTGATGTCCGAACATTCCGAGGGGCTAACATCGACTCGGACAAAACTACCTTGCTGTAGCCAAGGTAAGAATGGCGATATCCACCACGCCACAACAAATCAGAAATACTATGAAACAATTTGTGTCAAAAGACTGCAATTGCAAGAGACTCATAAGGCCTTAACCACTCGATTAACAACATACCACCAGCATCGAATGTCGAAGAAAAATGGCAAGGATGCCAACAAGCCATTAGATAAGCCGCAACAGATGTCCTAGGTTTCTGATGCTCGCAGTCAAGAACGAGGCCTACAAGGCTAAGCTGCAGGTGAAGATGAGAGCTTCCATTCTGTAGGGAGATGACTTGGTAAGTAACATCCACCAACTCATAAGCCAAATCTGGTCGGATGAAAGTATGCCTGAGGAATGGAACCTCAGCATCGTTTGCCCAATCCACAAAAAAGGAGACCCTCTGAACTGCGCCAACTTCAGAGGCATAAGTCTTCTCAATATCGCCTACAAGATCCTATCTGCCGTAATATGTGAACGCCTGAAAACGTTTACCAACAACCTGATCGGCCCTTATCAGTGTGGTTTTAGGCCAGGAAAGTCCACAACAGATCAAATTTTCATACTTCGGCAGGTCCTGGAAAAAACCTAAAGAAGTCCAAATCGATACCCACCACCTATTTTTCGATTTCTAAGCCGCACTCGTCACAACAGCCAGACGAGAAGACTGGCATGAGTTTTGTTGTGTATAGACCAAGGGTCAAGTCCCACACCCACTGACGAGCTGAGAGGGAACTAGCATGCCAGCAATGACTCAAAGGCAAACAAGGTCTACGCAACAAATGGCATCTATAGAGACGAACTATACAGAACCATGTCTAGTTTTGGTATACTGCCCAAACTCGTCCGTTTGTGTAGAATGACGATGGAGAATTCTCGCTGCTCCATCAGGGTCGGAAACGAACTCACCAACACATTCGATACCAAAAAAGGATTTAGGCAAGGCGATGCGCTGTCATGTGATTTATTTAATTTGATTCTTGAGAGGATTGTGCAAATCTCCCGAGCCAACACCAGAGGCACAATTTTCCAAAAATCGGTGCAACTACTAGCATACGCCGACGATATTGACATCATTGGTAGGACTCAACGAGATGTCATAGCCACGTTTGCTAGTATAGAGAAGGAAGCGGCAAAAATGGGTTTAGCAGCAAATGAGGGTAAGACGAAGTATATGCTGTTAGCACGAAAGGATACACAACATCGGTGAATTGAACAGAACGTCACCATTGACAGATATAACATTGACGTAGTACGGGACTTTGTCTACCTCGGCTCCGCTATTAACTCTGACAACAACATCTCGTCAGAAATCAAACGATCTTGCCAACCGCCGTTTCTTCGGGCTAAGAAGGCAATTTAGTAGTAAAGCCCTCACTCGAACTACTAAGGAGATCCTATATAAGACCCTGATCGTCCCAGTCCTGCTCTACGGCGCTGAAGCATGGACCGTATCAAAAGCGGATGAAGAAATCCTTGGTCGATTCGAGAGAAAAATTCTTTGAAAATCGTCGGTCCCGTGACGGGCTTTGGAGACGAAGATTCAACCAAGAACGATACGAGCTGTACAGCGACATATCCCGGGTCAAAAAACTCCGCATTGGACGTTTAAGATGGCTAGGACATGTAGAACGAATGGACACCACACCAATACTCCGGCTCGCAGAGTCTTCGATTCCCAGCCAGACATCGGACGCCTTAAGTGGCGCGCACAAGTAGAAACCGACCTTAACCAACTGGAGGCAGTTAGCTAAGGACCAGGCTAATTGGAGAGGCATGATGGTTGAGGCCCAGGTTCATCCCTGACTGTAGCGCCACTTAAGTAAGTAAGTATACTGAAAAGTTTTCTCTTTGACAGATGGCGTTTGGACGCCATTACTAACCAGTGCTGCCAACCGGAAAAACTTAGCTCTTAAAAAATTACCCGTTTTAATCCTCGTTATAAACGTAGCCATTGGCTCTAAAACACCGAAAACAAACAAATAAACATGAATGCCAAATATCTGCACCTCTAGGGTCAATGATCGTATCCCAGACAACAATCTACATACTTTTACATCCAATTATGTTGAACACTTTATATTCCAAACGAGATAAATTGAAATGTATAACAATCTTTTCATATCAATCTGAATGAACCCCCCCCCGAGCCCGGATGTGTGTATCCAAAAGAGCATGCAGGCAACCAGATCGTGGTAGGTAAAGATCATCTCCATCTCAAGTAGGTGACTGATTATATGATGGCCAAACCGGCAGCCAACCAGTTCTCGCATCTCTGATGTATCTATCTCTTGATGCTATCTATCTCACGTGAATGGATGCGCTTCTGTGTTGTTCTGTCTTCTGTCCATCGCATCGCATCGGTTCGGTATAAATTTAAACTGAATCACGACGATCGTTTTAGTCGTACATTCGAACGTCAAACGATTTGGTTGTGTCTGTGTATATCGAAGTATATCGCGTCTTTATTTCTACCTTGGTAATAAGCCGTCTATGTGCCTACTTTAAGTGCATTATAATTATTCAATCAATAGAACCAACAAAAGCCAACCCCAGCGCAGCGTTAGAGAGCAAAGCAAAGGCATAGTCATAGGAAAAAAAAATTAAAATACCGTGAGAGGAGGCTAACAACAACTGAGAAGATAGACCACCATTTTTATAGGGGAGTTAGGAACGCGACGCGGGCGAATCTAGTGACTTGTGTTTATAGTGAAACAGCTAGCGTGTGACAACTACGACGACGACGAGTGACGACGTCAGCGAGGTGCTACTCGCCGTTGGCTGACTACTTAAACAGCATACAGCACTACAGAGAAATCAAACAAAACCAAAAGTATCGCAATCCGGCATCGTGTCGTTGGTGTATCTCCAGTGAATTGTCAACCTTAGTTCAAGTTGGTTGTTTGTTTGTCGTTCGGAAAAATCTTCTTTTTTTCATTTCGCTTTTATTAATTTTTAAATTTTATTCACTTTTTTCCACTTTTCTCAATTTCTTATAATTTTTCGTGTTTTTATTTTTTATAGAATTGCTTACCAATAAAATAAAAAAAAAAGAACAAAACAAACCCCATTGCAACAGATTCCTAAATCTAAGCACAAACCGGTGTGTGGTCGTGTATACGTGTGTGATTATCCCTAAAAAAAATATCAAGTGTGAAAAAGCCTTCAAGTCCAAACAAATAATAAAAAAAAAACAGGATCATCATGAAGGTTCTACTACTCGGATTACTAGTATCTCTGGCAATAAGCTCAGCATTTGCTCTTCCAGGTGAGTAAATAAAAATATCAAGCCTTGTGACACCACCACTTGTTACTTGTTACGCCTTGCAATCGATTTGATGTCCTTGCGGGGGAGGAGAAATGGATTATCCTAAAATTCGTGTGGTTTTACTTCGCTTTGCTATCTTCTTTCAAAATTTATTCGTTTAGGTGGGGGCTTTCGATGGTTGAGCGCTCTGGTGAGTTGTTATGTGCGAATTCTCGAATATTCGTCTTACATACATCTTTTCTGACAAAAACACAAGCAGTCAAGTCACCGATATAAACAGAGGGGGCTAGAGGACACGAAATAATGTTTAAGATTTTTTTCGACATCTTACTTGTTGTGATTATTTTGTATCTTTAGGATATTTTCTGTTGATTTCTTGAAAGATATTTTGTTTTTCTGCACACACACACACTCGCGCCCCTATTGATGATGAGAATTATTTTGGAAAATGTGCCGCGAATTCGTCATGTTCTTCGTCGTTTTCGACGCAGATTTCTTCCGTCACGCGCGCCGGTGTGTTTATTTTCGGCGACATGTTGGATGAACTAATAAATTCAATTTTTTTTTTTGAAATAACATCGAATGTGTATATGTGTCCTATGTGTATCTGTGAAATATTCAATTGCTGTTGTCATTCATTGTTTTGGTTGGATAATGCAGTTCCTCGTACTCGGGCTGTAGATGTGCGGCTATTTACGATGGCTCTGCAATTGATGTGAGAATTTCGCTGAATTAAACAATTTAAATTGGTTTTGTACCATTGGACTGTATATATGGGTTTCGTAATGCGGAGAAAATGAGTTACATGTCGAAACGACTGATCAAACACAATTTCCGGGAATTACTGTGAAAATAGATTGATTGCATGAATGTTTTAAATTTTCTTTTTGTTTAAATTACATGTAAGCGAAATGTTGAGTTTTGTTTTAAAAAATGTCAATTTGGTGATAATAATATTTTTGCGTTGCTTTCGATGACGATAACCTCATGACCTCGATTGGAAAAAAAATTGCGCGTTATAGATAAGTTTCTTATATCTGCTGATTAGCTTTTATATGTTGGTGGGTAAAGTGCTTTTTAGGCTAACTGTACCTGAACCTATTGTAATTATAATGCGTGTATGAATAAGCCTGCATAGTATTTGAAATCGTTAACATGCCTTTTAGCCAGTTATGCCAAATACCCCTGTCTTGCGGACTTCAAATTGGTTGAGATAAGCTTCTAAAGGGTTTTTCAATAAGAGCGCTACAAAAGTTTTTTTTTAAATAAAACAAAAACGGATTTGGATATCAATGAAATTCTTTATTCCTGTGAAAGTACGTTCGATGCCATTGTGTATGGAACTAGATTTCTTTAACATGGCCACCACGGGCACGCTTGCAAAAGTCCACACGCTGAACCCAATTTTCGACGTTTTTCAAGCATAAATTGACCGATACTGCTGCAATTTCACGTTCGATATTCGTACGAAGTTCATCAATCGTCACTTGCTTGTTGGCATAGACCATAGACTTGACGTAGCCCCACAGGAAATAGTCTAACGGCGTCAAATCGCACGACCGAGGCGGCCAAGCGACTGGACCATTTCGTGAGATAACACGTTCTCCAAACTTGGTTTCCAATAAATTGATTGTGACATTCGCTGTGTGACTTGTGGCGCCGTCCTGTTGAAACCACATGTCCTGCAAGTCGTTGTTGGCTTGTATATCTTTCCATCATGAAATGGCAAACCTTGCTGAAGAGAAATGTCAAAAGAGCGGCAAGAAATATGGCGTCGTTAGCTGTCCCTGTCGCTCTACTTTTGTAGCGTCCCTGTTGAAAAACCCCGTACTTGTGACACTTAAGGCTTAGTGTACTGCGTTTACCATTTGTCTGGGAATTGAAAACTCAGCGGGATGGCGATTGGTTTCCTTTAACAAGCGTACAATAGAACAAACTTTCAGGAGACATAGGTATTTCCAGAAATTTGCAAAGATTGCAAATAGACTCTGAAGACTCTGTAAATCGAAGTATTGGGGTCCATTCGCTCTACATGTCCTAGACACCTTAAACGTCCAATGGCAAATTATTTGACCAGGTCTATGTCTCGTAAAGTTTTTCGTTGAATCTTCGTCTCCATGTCCCGTCAGGAAACAAAAAACGGTGCTGAAGATTTTCCAAGCAATCGGGTGTAAGTTTGAAAATGTTCAGATGAGCTGCTTCCAAACTTGAATCGCGTGTTTGCAAATGCGCCATTGTCACAGCTGTAACAATTTTGATGGCATCCCGAAATAAGTCGTCGCTCTGTAGAGCTCTAGGCGGAGGATGATATCATACGCGGCCTTAAACCCAATGAAACGATGAAAAGACGTTCCTTAGTGTGAACGTTTGGTCTTTGGTCATCTGTTGGGCCGGAAGCCATATTGTCACGTGCCGATAAGTGTGTCCCAGAGAGACATCAGACGTTCACACAGGATGTTGGATATGAGGTTCTTATATGCGACGCCTCGTTGGTGCAAGACATGGGATCTATGGAGCTGATATTACAGTCATTGGACATGCTCAACCATCCAGAATTGGTCGATGGTCTGTTGAATGCACACTTTTATGACAACCTCTTCGAATTGGAAGAGCTCAGCTGGTAATTCATATGAACCGGTTGCCTTGTTGTTCGTCACCTTTATGATATAGGGAGTGTTACCTTCTTCGTTGACTGGAGGTTGGTGTGTTTCTATCCCTATTAATTGCTAACTTAAGTGGCCATACAGTCGGGAATGAACAAGTTGGTTGAGGTCGGTTTTTACGTGGCACACCACTTAAGGCGAGTTCTTCCTCTACTGCGTCCGACGTCTGGTAGGGAATCGAAAACTCTGCAAGCCGGAGAAGTTCCCGCAGAAATAGTGCGCCTTTCTGCGTGCCTTCCTATTAAACAGTGTCCAGTGATGACACCTATGCTGGCGCAAATGTATGGTCTAGCGAGCGAAATCAGTCCATTGGATCTTCGTAAATCCAGCTTTGACCAAATTTGTTTGATTATTTGACACGTCGTGCCAAGACTAGATATGAGATTTGATTTTCTGTTATCATGCTTCGCTAGTAAGCTTTTGCATGTAGTGATAGGTATACCTTGTGCACCCGTGTAGGGTACTACTGGTAGTTTAGTCCCATGTCTGGCGAGTTAATAAACCTTATAGTTTCCTTGAAAGTCACTATGCCCAGGTACCCAGCATAGGTGGATGTTAAAATTTTCTGACATCTTTTGCAAAGATTAGCGACAATCTAGGGTTGTCTTTGAGTTCGTTGAGACTGATTCCAGTGATTTGATGGCCGCTTGGCTGTCCAAGATGATGCTAATATCCTTTGCAGATATTACATTCCCTTTTAGCCAAGATAAGACTTTTTTGATCGCCTGGAACACGCTTGTCAGGAAGACGGAAAGTTAGCCTGAGATTTAGCCTGTCGGATTAGACACCAGGACCCACTGCGTCATATGTTTTGGAGCACGATTTGTCCGGGAATGTGACCTGGAAACTGTAGTCAAAGTTTCACCTGGTAAGGGTGTAGTCGGTGTTTTCAAGTATATTTGTATATTCGTAAAGAATTTTTATGTAGCCAGTTTGTATATTTGACCACTGTTGGAACTTATGGCTGAGAAAACTGCCAACTGCTTACCAAAAATATCAAGCGGTAGAAGGTGAAAGAAAATGTCTAGTGCTGCTGAGAGTGTTGTGCGAAGTGCACCACCGATGTGCGTAAACGCAGTTCTTTGCACCTTGGCTAGTTTATTGCTGTTTATAGCTATCTCTAGAGCTATACTCCATACTACTAGTCGATAGAGAAGTATCGGTCCTATAACCTAGATATAGAGCCAATGAGTGATACGAGGTTGCATTCTCCATTTCGTGCCCTATGGGCTTCTTGCAGGAATAAAGTGCGACTGTCGCTTTCCTTACTTTTTATGGTATGTTCGGCTTAGAGATAAGCTTCCTGTCCAAAATAAGTCCCAGGTATTTAGCTTGATCTGGGAAGGCTAGTTTGATTCCGTTTTGTGACGGGGGGTGAATATGAGGAATTTTACAATTCATAGTAAACAGGACCAGTTCAGTCTTGTGGGGTTGATTTCTGATGAGCCGAGGTAGGCAAAGACCCGCACAACCTCATAGTTATATCTATCAATGGCGACGTTTTGTAAAATTCGTTGTTGTTGTGTGTCCTCTCGTCTTGACAGCATATACTTAGCCTTACCCTCATTTACTGCTAAACCCATTTATGCCGCTTCCTTCTCTATACCAGCAAACATGGCTATGACATCACGTTGAGTAATATCAATGATGTCAATATCGTCGGCGTATGCTAGTAATTGCGCCGATTTTTGTGCCTCTGGTGTTGGCTCGGGAGTTTTGCACAATCTTCTCAAGAATTAAATTGAAGAAGTCCATGACAACGCTTCGCCTGTGCCTTTTTTTTGATATCAAATGTGTCGGTAAGGTCATTTCCGACCCTGATGGAGTAGCGAGAATTCCCCTTCGTTATCCTACACAAACGGAGGAGTTCGGGCGGTATACCAAAACTAGACATGGCTCTGTATAGTTCGTCTCTATAAATGCTGTCGTATGCGGCTTTGAAATCGATAAATAGGTGGTGGGAATCGATTTGGACTTCTTGGGTTTTTTCCAGGATCAGCCGAAGTGTGAAAATTTGATCGGTTGTGGACTTTCCTGGCCCTAAAATCACACTTATAAGGGCCGATCAGGACGTTGGTAAACGGTTTTAGCCGTTCACGGGTTACGGCAGATATGATTTTGTAAGCGATGTTGAGGAGACTTATTCCTCTCTAGTTGGCGCAGTTCAGGGGTTTTTTTTTGTGGGTCGGGCAAACGATGCTGACTAAGGTTCCATTCTCCAGGCATATTTTTATCCGACCAAATTTGGGTTATGAGTTGATGAATGTTACTTACCAAGTCATCTCCAATTGCTTTATAAAGCTCGAAGGGAATGCTATCCTCACTGCCCTTAGGTCGGGTGGTTGGTAGTTTTCGCTGTCGTTACCAATATTGAATGGTTCGTTCTATAGGGGTTTGCAATAAGAGCGCTACAAAAGTTTAATTTAAATAAAACAAAAACGGTTTTGGATATCACTGAAATTCTTTATTCCTGTGAAAGTACGTTCGATGCCATTATGTATGGAACTTGATTTTTTTTGCATGGCCACCACAGGCACGCTTGCAGAAGTCCAGACGCTGAACCCAATTTTCGACGGTTTTTAGGCTGATACTGCTGCAATTTCTCGTTCGGTATTCGTGCGAAGTTTATCAATCGTCGCTGGCTTGTTGGCATAGACCATAGATTTGACATAGCCCCACACGAAATAGTCTAACGGCGTCAAATCGCACGACAGAGGCGGCCAAGCGACTGGACCATTTCGTGAGATAACACGTTCTCCAAACTTGGTTTCCAATAAATTGATTGTGACATTCGCTGTGTGGCTTGTGGCGCCGTCCTGTTGGAACCACATGTCCTCCAAGTCCATATCATCCATTTGGGGCCAAAAATATTCGGTTATCATTGAACGGTAGCGATTCCCATTCACAGTAACGTGCCGCTCTTAATCATCAAGGCAGAAGTACGGCCCAATGACGCCGCCGGCCCATAAACCACACCAAAGCGTAATTTTTTCGGGATGCAATGATGACTCATAGAGTACGTGTGGATTGCTGCCTGACCAATACCGCATATTTTGTTTATTGACGAAGCCATTCAGCCAGAAATGAGCCTCATCGCTGAAGATGATTTTTCGATGAAAATCCGAATCATTTTCAAGTTGTTGCTCAGCCCAATTCACGAGCCTACGACGCTTCTGGTGGAAAAGCGGCTTCAGTTCTTGCATAAATTTAATCTTGTAAGGATGTAGGCCAAGATCTTTTCGCAAAATTCGCCACAACGACGTCACAGAGATGCCCACAGCTTGAGAACGACGTGTGAGAGACATATTTGGGCTTTCTCTAAACTGAAGCCTCAGCGGCAGCAATAAAGCCTAGTATGTTTGGCTTTGACGTTTTACACTTTGGTAAAACTTGCGAAACTCCAGGAATACCTGGAGTGACACCTCTCTATAACCTCGATCACGCTTTTTTTCTGAAAAGCCCGTGATCTTTCCTCCTTCTTTACCTATGTTAGCACTCGTGTTCACCTGCAGTTTAGCCATTTAGGCCTCGTTCATGGCTGCGAGCATCTGTCAGCATTCTTCTTTAACCCAAGGGTTCCTTGCTCGTAGGAACATCAGTTACGGCTGATCTAATGGCTTGTAGACGTCGTTGCAATTGTTCTTCGACATTAGATGCTTGTGGTCGGACTTGGCGACTTATGAATATTGTGGCGAGGGAACCGTGTACTGACTATAGTGGCATTTTGTTCCTCAGCAAAGTCAATTAGGCTAAGTCCGTTGCCAGACGTGTTGTCGTGTAGGCTTTGTTTTCCGACAATACTGCTAAGATATCATATTTGCCATCACGATTTTAATATCGTACAAGTACACATTGCATTAAATGCTTTTCCAAGGCAATAAATTTTTGTCCACCAAAAAATATTAAGTTACATCCCTGCTGAAGATTCGGATAAGGTGATTCTTACATGAGACTATTGCATCACAAGAAATTTTCCAACAGTTGCAAAAAATTGACACAGACCAACATGTAACAAATCACCTTGCCCAATACTTTCTTTTTAGGCAGAATTTGTTCGCAGATTTGGTGATAAGTTCATGTCATCAAAAATGCGAACAGCGCTAAAAGGTGGAGGAATTGCACTGGTAGGTATCATCAGCAAAACTTAAAATTGTATTGTCAGTTATCCTTAAAAGAACATTAATGCGAACCTAAAAGAGAATGGGGAAGAGAATTAATCCTTGAGGTACACCAGCGTTTATAGGGCATAGTATCTTGAAAAACTGCATTCACCACAGCTTGAAAATATTCAGCCAAAAAGCATTTGGAGTAGTTGGTTGTTTGCCTAAAGAGGGTCTGTATCACTCCAGGTCCTGTATTGTTATATAGAGAGTGATTGGACTCGTCAGCTTATGAGTTTCTTACGTTAAAGCTCAGATCCTTGTTAGCTCATTTATTGATCCTTCGTTGATACCTTTGGTATTGTCAATATTACCGCATGTTATTATTTCCCAAATGTCTGCATGTATACTATTGGGTAATGGGTATGTACGAGGTGGCGCAAAAACAACCTTCCGATGTTTTTTGGCTGTAATTTAAAAAAAAAAAATGAAAAACTTTGATTCTTCTTGTGGATTATTTTTATTTGGTCTTTTAATTTTTTTTACATCAAATCGAGAATATGATGTCATGTAAATGGCCGCCGCCACAGTTGATTGTCATTTGAGCCCTTTTTATGGCATTTTCCATCACTTTGGCCAAAACTTCCGGCGATAGGTCCTCATATTCTTGACGGATATTGTCTTTAAGAGCTGCAAGAGTCTGAGGCTTGTTGACATAAACCCGCGACTTCAAAAAGCCCCACAAAAAGAAGTCTGGAGCGGTCAAATCAGGCGATCTTGCTGGTCAGTGCAAATCGCCAAAACGGGAGATTAGGCGCCCGGGAAATGCATCCTTCAGCATATCGGTTGTGGCACGTGCAGTGTGTGCCGTTGCACCGTCCTGTTGGAACCACATGTTTTCCAATCCCAATTCATCAAGTTGCGGCTAAAAAGAACTCGTTGATCATTGCTCTGTAGCGCTCACCATTCACCGTTTAACCGTTTGGCCCGCGACGTCTTCGAAGAAAAAAGGTCCGATGACTCCTCCAGCGAAAACAGCACACCATACAGTGACTTTGAGCGGGTATAATGGCTCTTCGTGGGTAACACGCGGATTTTCAGTGCCCCAGAAGCGTAAATTTTGCTTATTACGTACCCGCTAAGATGGAAATGGGCCTCATCACTCATGATTATTTTTGATGAAAAATCATCTTCCTCTTGGTGGTGATTAAGGATGGCTGGAGCGTATGTTAGGCGCGATTGGCGGTCAGCAGCTAACAGCTGATGCACCGTCTGGACTTTGTACGGAAACATCTTCAAATTTTGTACCAAAATTCGCTGTAACGACCGTCGACTGATACCCATTTGCGTGGCACGTCGTCTGGTCGATGTCGACGGCGCTTCCACGTTCTGCGTTCTGGAGCAGTGTAGCGTAACATTGTTTATTAACGTGTATTTCGCATGTGTTTACTACACAAATGGCAAAACAGAACTGACATTAGGGGCCAATCGCAAACTTTATAGCATTTTCTGATAGGAGGATTACACCTTGTATCAGTGGCGTGGGGGTAACTTTTCGCGAAGGGAAAATGAAGCTTATTTGTTGGTATTCAAAAATTAGGCATTTGTTTCCTATCACGAATACGACATCTTGGGAAAACCAGATAAGGTTTCATTCGTAATGGAGTATTCGAACGTGAAACAGAAAACCATATAGAGCCGAATGACAGCAATATTTTCGTAGTAGAAATTGCAAGATTCCATAAGTCAACACTAATCGGATTATTTGCTTCAGAATAGGGATTCTCAACGCTTTATCAAGTTCAACACCAAAATGCTTTTGATACAGTAAAGTCAAATGCCAGTAGGTAAGCCGGTAGGAACCGACTTTTATGAATACCACGCCACTGGTGAGTATCAAGTGATTGACCGATTTGTTGGTTATTTTTCAAGCCAACTCAAATCTTTAAATAATTTGTACACCGGACTACTGCTTTTGAATCACTAACCAGATAAGTAGTACGAACTCGCGGCATCTCTTTCGCCCGACTTCCACACATAACCAGACACTCATCCTTCGCGATGTTACACATAAAAAAAAATTGAGAACACGCTAAAGATAGAAATCACAATATTTGTATTTCTTATCAAAACGGTGTTCATCTTTGTCAAATATCCTCTTGAATAAGATCTCCAACGGCACAAGACAAACTTCTTTAGCAGAGAAAAGGGGTTAACCTGCGACACCATAGATGCTTAACAAAAATCCGCCCCTTGCAGCTACTTAAGCTACACTTCCCTATTTTCACAAACTGAAAACAGTTTAGGATCTCTTTGCTAAACCGCCTACCTCCTTGATCCTTGTCACATGTATACGTACGCTATATACACTCGAGAATACAACTTGTATTTGTAACAAAAATGTTTACCCAAAAATGAATGCAGCCAGCATACCGTCTTGTCTTGTTTGTATTTAGTCTGTGTGGGGTATTAAGGATGTTTGGCAAAAGGAATCACTCCGACAGGTTGCCCCTGTACGAGAAATGAGCGAAGCTCTTGCGTGATGGGTCAATAAGCAAAAGGGGTTTGTTTGCAAAACCTTTTTTGTTGCCAAAGAGATCCGCCCAATTAGATTTCTAATGAATTTCGATT
Organism: Rhingia campestris; assembly: GCA_932526625.1. NCBI lineage: Eukaryota > Metazoa > Arthropoda > Insecta > Diptera > Syrphidae > Rhingia > Rhingia campestris. Next base: position 172,661,418 of record OW052182.1, read on the forward strand.
GAGAAATAAATACAAGCGCTCAGGTGGTAGGGATGTATCTTTGCTTTAAATTTCTTGCTTTGCTTGTATCTATCTGGAGTTTTTCCTTTTAATTGAAATGTGAGACATCAAAGTCGTTGGCTAATTAGCCTTTCGGGATGGGGGGGAATTTTTATTTGATTCTCAAGAAAGTAATTGAATTCACCCCCGTGACTTAAACCGTTTGGTGGAAGATATGGGAAATTAATTTCAATTAATTGTGCTTCGATTCTTTTTTTTTATATAAACCAGTATGCAAATTTTGCGAAAAGTCGGTTCATGGAAATGAGTTTGATTGCATGATGTTCTTCGAAAGAAATCTGTAGGAATGTATAGAATTGATTGCATTGATTTTTTTTTTACCTAGAAACGATATGTGTATCTGCTTATTGGTTTTTGCTGATTTAATTTTTTCAGGAGAATTTAAGCCTCTCGTTTGGGGGTACAGAGAAGTATGAATGGTGCTTGTACAGGTGGCCCAAAAGAAGTCTTCCGATGTTGTTTGGCCCTTCAGAATATCGGTTGTGGCTCCCGCAGTGTGTGCCGTTGCTCCGTCCTGTCGGAAGCACATGTCCTCCAGTCCTAATTCGTCAATTGCGGCAGAAAAAAACTCCGTTAACATGGCCCTATAGCGCGCACCGTCCACTGTTGTCATTTGACCAGCGGCGTTCTCGAAAAAAAAAACAAATGTCCTCCAGCGTGAACAGCGCATCATGCAGTAACTTTGAGCGGGTGTAATGGCTCCTCGTGCATTACTCGTGGATTTTCGGTGCCCCAGAAGCGATAGTTTTGCTTGTTCACGTACCCGCTGAGGTGGAAATGAGCCTTATCGCTCATTATGATCTTGGTCGAAAAATCATCCACTTCGTCCTCGAGATTGAGGGTGGCTTGGGAGTAGGTTACACGCGTTTGGCGGTCGACAGGCAGCAGCTGATGCACGGACTGGACTTTGTACGGGAACATGTGCAAGTCTTTGACCAAAATTCGCCTTAGGGACGACCGGCTGATAGCTGATTGCGAGGCGCGGCGACAGCTCGACATTCTCGGCAACAGCGGCGATATTCTCGGTACAACGGGCTCCGGGGGCGGAAACTCTTGGCAACGTCTCGTGTGGTCCCATACTTTTCAAGGTTGGTGGCCAAACGGCGCAGTTTTTGCGCAGTTGGTGTAGGACGGGAGTCGGCGACGGAATTCGCGCTGTGCCAACACTACAGACGAATTGTTACGCAAAAATATAGTTCTTAAGGAGTATATCGTTCCATGGCTTATTCACTTGTATTGTACATCTGTCTAGTCCACAAATGTCAAAACAGATTTGACATTGGCGGCCATTTGCAAAAATAAGAGCATCTTCTAATAGAGTGATTTCCTTTGGCCCAGCTTGTATAAGCAAAGAATTTTTTTTTAATTTTAAGGCTTATAATACTTACTAACTTAAGTGGGGCCACAGTCCGGAATGAACCTGGATCTCAACTAAAATGCCTCTCCAATTAGCCCGGTCCTTTGCTAACTGCCTCCTTAAGTTGGTTGAGGTCGGTTTGCCTGACGTCTGGCTGGAAATGGAAGACTATGTGAGTCGGAGTATTGGTGTCCATTCGATATACGCCCTAGCCATCTAAAACGTCCTATAATGCGGATTTTTTTTTTCCAGTTCTATGACGCTGTACAGGTCGTATAGTTCGTGGTTGAATCTTCGTCTCCATAACCCGTCAACGCAAACGGGACTGAAGATTTTTCGAAGAATTTTTCTCTCGAATCGACCAAGGATTTCTTCATCCGATCTTGAAACGGTCCATGCTTCAGCGCCGTAGAGCAGGACTGGGATGATCAGGGTCTTATATAGGATCTTCTTAGTAGTTCGAGTGAGGGCTTTACTACTAAATTAGCTTCTTAGCCCGAAGAAACAGCGGTTGGCAAGAGTAATTCTTCGTTATATTTCAGACGAGATGTATCGATGCATAGATGGTGGGTATCGCTTTGAAGTTCTTTGGTTTTTCCCATGATCTGCCGAAGTGGGAAGATTTGATCAGTTGTAGTCTTTTCTGGCCTAAAATCACACTGATAAGGCTCGACCAGGTTGTTGGTGAAGGGTTTCAGGCGTTCACATATTACGGGAGAAAGGAACTTGTAAGCGATGTTAAGAGACATACGCCTCTGCTGTTGGCGCAGTTAAGAGGGATCTCCTTTTTTGTGGATCGAGCAAACGATGCAGAGATTCCATTCTTTAGGTATACTTTCATCATTCCAAATAATTTTTATTAGTTGGTGAATGATATTAATAAATCATCTCCGCCTTCTTTATAAAGCTCGGCGGGAAGACCGTCATTTCCGTCGGCCTTCTTGAGCTTAAGTTTAAATATTGCTATCCTCACATTACTTAGTTTAGGTTTCGAATGGTTCGTTCTGCCTCACAGGGGGACATTTTTCGTCATCGGCGTTTAACAGTCTACAGAAGTGGTTCTTCCATATTCCATTCCAATATTCCATTGTTCATCTCGACAGGATTATGTTCTCGCAGTGGCACCTGTTTATATCCTCGATAGCTCGCTTTTCTTGCAGTTTTTTCTTTTTTCTGGAAAGCCGGTGTTCTTTCCTTCATATGCCTCTGTATATGCAGCTCTGGACTTCACCTGTACCTTAGCCTTGCAGACCTTGTTCTTAGCTGCGAGCATTTGTCGGCATTCCCCATCAACCAAGGGATTCTTAATGGTAGGCGTGAGAAACCTAGCACATCAGTTGCAGCTGATCTAATGGCTTGTTGACATCGTTGCTATTGTTCTTCGTCGACATTAGATGCTTGTGGTATGGTGTTAATCGAGAGGTTAAGGGATGCACGATCTGCGAAGGACTTGGCGGTATGTTACGATTGCAGTCTTTCGAAATTAAATCTTGTCACAGTATTTCTTATTTACTATGGATATCTGTATTTTTACCTTTGCTGCCTCATAGTAGTGGTCCAAGTCGATGTTAGACCCTCGGAATGTTCGGAGATCCAAAATACTGGATGCGTGCCTCTTGTCTATCGCAATGTGATCAATTTGGTTGACCGCTCGTTGATCTGGAGACCACCATGTCCACTTATGGATGTCGAGGTGATGAAACCGTGTGCTGGCATTTCGTTCCGTAGCGTTGTCGTGTAAGCTATGTTTTCCGACAATACTGCTAATGATGTCTTCTCTTCCTACCTTTGCGTTAAAATCTCCCAGCACGATTTTAACATCGTACTTCGGTAGACGCTCATTGGTTTTGTCAAGGAGCTCGTAGAAGCAATCTTTCGCTATATCATCTCTTTTCTAAGTCGGGGCGTGGCGCTTATGTTGCTGAATTTGGCTTTGATGCGAATTGTTACAATGCTTTTGCTAATGTCTTGGAAACATAAGACTTCTTGCCTAAGCCTGGCACTTATAACAGATCCGCATCCGAATAGTTGCTGTTTCTGCACACTATAACACGGTCCGTAGTAGATGTTACAGTTGTTCATCCTCTTTTAGCCCGGCCCATCCCATCATATACCCTGGATGGCAGTAATGTCTGCTTTGTAGTAGCTTAGGGCTTCTGCTAGTTGTTCTCCTGTTTAATGTTCTCACATTCCAGGTGCAGATACGAACCTCGTTGTCCTTTTTTCGTTTAGCAGGGTCGTCAACTATTAAATCAGTCCTTTCCGAGGCTATCGGTTGCTTCGTACCCACAATTTTCTCCGGGAGTAGGTAGATAACCTAAAGCACGTGTAAGGACGTGTTGCTGTGTATATCTACTCTTCCTAGCGTTTCGTTAAAATCTCCCAGCACGATTTTAAGATCGTACTTCGGCAGTCGCTCATAAGTTTTGTCCAAGAGCTCATAGAAACATATTTTCGCAAGATCATCCTTTTCCTCCGTTGTAGTGTGATTGCATATAAAGCTTATGTTTTTTTTTAATCTGGCTTGCATAACCAATAAGAAACACGTCGACCTAGAAGATCTATTGTGCTTGCCGTCAGATGTCTGTTTAAGTTAGTAGCGCTTCTACTTTCCTAATGTAGCTGATAATACGTTCAGCAGAGGATTTCCTTAGTCATTCACATATGATGTGTTCGGCTGTTTCGTCTTCTTCTAGACATAGTCTACACTCCGGTGAGTCGACTAGATGCATTTTATTTAGTTGATATCGCAGACCGTGGTGACCCGTTAGGTAGCCTACTAAATTCTTGATATCGTGCCTTCGAAGATTAAGTATCTTGTTGGCATGTGTATTGAAGGGCTGAACAGTTTTTTTGCCCTGTCTTAGGCCTGAGATGTTCTCCCAGTATGATTTACATTTTTTTTGTTCCCAGCTTTTTATAGCCAGATTTATGGCTGATTTAGTGATTGCACAAAAGGGATCGGGTCCAATGGAAGGGGTTTCGGAGCCTTTTCTGGCTAGTTCATCAGCTTTTTCGTTGCTTTTAATCCCCTTATGTCCGGGGACCCACCATAACCTGGTTTTGTTCCTGGAACTAAGTGTTTGGAGGGAATTGAAGCAGTGGAGTACTGATTTGGAAGCTTATGTTGGCGAATTTGGCTGTTATGCGGATTGTTACAAGACTTCTTGTACTTATAACAAATCCACATCCGAATCGTCGCTGTTTCTACTCACTATAACACGGGCCATATTAGATGTCATAGTATTTCCAGGATTGCAGTGAAGTCTCCTTTTAAACAGTTTAGGGCTTCTGCTAGTTGTTCGCCTGTACCTCTCCTGTTTAATGTTCTCACATTACAGGTGCAGATACGAACGTCGTGTTCCCTTTTTTCGTTTAGCAGGGTCTAAATCAGTCCTTTCCGAGGCTATCGGTTGCTTCGTACCCACAATTTTCTCCGTGAGTGGGTAGTTAACCTAAAGCACAACTCCCAACATGTAGGGTCAGCTTCAATTTATTAAATACCCCTAGGACACGAGGCGATCATTATCCACTACGGGATTGAACGATGCTTTGGCATCTCAGTTCTTCCTCCACCACATCTCATTTCAAGAGGTCTGCCTTGATTTTACTTTGACAGCAGATCTCGCTGATATGTAGCCTGAATATGAATATGATGAAAATGGTAATAGCATCGTGCGGTGTTGCCAACATTAAGGTCGCTTTGACTGCATCTTCTTCTGCCAATACCCCCGTCTAGAAAACACACTGTGGTCAGGAAAGCGAAATAAGGTTTCCGGAGAACATTTTTGACGTATTGTAAGTTTCCTATGCGATGTATTTGGTCCCGAGACCAATGATTGAGAGTTCAAGGCGGCGTTTGAGTTGAACTTAAAAGTAATTTCTTTTAAGTTCAACTCAAGATGGCCTTAAATATTCCAGAAATCACTTCACACATCTGGTGTGTTCATCCTTTATATGTGACTGTGTTCATACGTCATAGTCTTCAGTAAAAAATGTATTTCGATGCTGATTTCCTTCTAAGATTTCTACTCATATTTTTATCAAGCTATGTAAATCTATAATGCAATCAGACGATCGTTTTGTGGTCTACCTTCATTGACATGGTTATAATCTGGAAAGAAGAATCATAACCTCTTACTGCATGCAGTCTTGATGATCGGCCTACATTTAATTATTTGATAAACAAGCCGTAAATAACCATGGTACGCTTCTAATACTTTCCCCATTTGAATTTTTTTGAACGTGTCTAGGTTAAGCACCCTACAACCTCCAGCTCATGTCGGCCTAAAACAAAAACGACCCACAGCAATTTCCGACCCAGACTGACATAATATTTCCCGCTTTTTATTCACCTCACCATCTGGGACTCAAACGAAAGCTCAGACATTCCCCCAAAGACGCATTATTTCCTCATTTAAAACGCCATTTGTATCTAGATACTTGTAAATTTATTTTCATTATCAATTTACTTAAATGTCAGTCAAATGGATGTTTCCACAGAAAAGCCGATTGCATTAATTGCTAAACTACTTAGCTCGCATTAACTCTCTCGTACAGTCACTAGTCACGATCATGACATACAGCCATACAGACAGACAGATAGACACAACCCTTTACAAAGAATCAACAAGAGTTTCACAAACAAATCTTTCAATTCCCCGGCATAAATTTAAATTCTCTTACATCGCTGTAGGTATCTGTATAAGCTGTGAACGCAATTTTCCAGCACAATCACGAGACACTATAGTTTCAGGCAGCAGAAGGTACATGGTTTGCATTTAAAGTTGGGAATTTGAAATATACGAGGCTTGGGGAGGCCTCCGTGAATGCTGCGAAACGTATTCTGGGTTACTTTGTTGAAATTCTATGGGTCATTAACAAAACAATGTCAAAGCATTTGACGCATGTCATGTTGAATAATGAGGGGCATATATTCATTTATAAAGACAGAAATACATTGAAACAGTTACAATTACATCCCCATTGACATAAAAAGTATAATTTTTGTAGGCATTGTAGCAAATCCAGAGCAGTTCCTTAAACAATCTTTGCTGTCATTTTCGATATTGACATTGCTGTAGAAAATCGAGAGCAGTCCCTAAACAATCTTTGCTGTCATTTTCCATGTTGACATTGCTGTCATTAATGCATAAATCAAGGGTAATGAGAATACGTACCTGCTTCTGAAACTATTTATTTGCTGAATCTTCAGCTGTCAAAAGTTGAAAACAGGGCGAGCCAAATGCGCATATATCGGGTTTTTCAATAAGATCGCTACAAATTTTAAATAAAACAAAAACGGATTTGGATATAAATGAATTCCTTTATTCCTGTGAAAGTACGTTCGATGCCATTATGTATGGAACTCGATTTGTTTTGCATGGCCACCACGGGCACGCTTGAAGAAGTCCAGACGCTGAACCCAATTTTCGACGATTTTCAAGCATAAATCGGCCGATACGAAGTTCATCAATCGTTGCTGGCTTGTTGGCATAGACCATAGACTTGACGTAGCCCCACAGGAAATAGTCTAACGGCGTCAAATCGCACGACCGAGGCGGCCAAGCGACTGGACCATTTCGAGAGATAACACGTTCTCCAAACTTGGTTTCCAATAAATTGATTGTGACATTCGCTGTGTGGCTTGTGGCGCCGACCTGTTGGAACCACATGTCCTCCAAGTCCATATCATCCAATTGGGGCCAAAAATATTCGGTTATCATTGAACGGTAGCGATTCCCATTCACAGTAACGTGCCCCTTTCGATCATCACGGAAGAAGTACGCCCCAATGACGCCGCCGGCCCATAAACCACACCAAACCGTCATTTTTTTCGGGATGCAGTGATGACTCATGGAGTACGTGTGGATTGCTGCCTGACCAATACCGCATATTTTGTTTATTGACGAAGCCATTCATCCAGAAATGAGCCTTATCGCTGAAGATGATTTTTCGATGAAAATCCGAATCATTTTCAAGTTGTTGCCCAACTCATGAACCTACGACACTTCTGATGGTCAAGCGGCTTCAATTCTTGCGTCAATTTAATCTTGTAAGGATGTAGGCCAAGATCTTTTCGCAAAATTCGCCACAACGACGTCACAGAGATGCCCAACGCTTGAGAACGATCTGTGAGAGACACATTTGGGCTTTCTTCAACTGAAGCCTTAGCGGCAGCAATATTCTCGACACTACGGGCACTTCTTTGTCTCACTGGCACTGTGGCTGTGGATTCAAATTTTTCCACTAGACTTTCAATTGTTGATCTGCTAGGACGATTATGACGACCATAAAGTGGACGTAGCGCTCTTAACGTTGAGGCCACTGACTCCGAATTTCGGTAGTAAATTTTAATGATTACGACTCGTTGTTGGCTCGTATGTCTTTCCATTATGAAGTGGCAAACCTTACTGATGAGAAATGTCAAAAGAGCGGCAAGAAATATGGCGTCGTTTGCTGTCCCTGTCGCTCTACTTTTGTAGCGTCCCTGTTGAAAACCCCTGTACAATAGACAAACTCGGAGATTGTACTCCGCTGCACCAACTGACATTTTTTGATTAAGTGGAACAACATTCTCAGCAGAGGGGAACTTTTTCTGTCAAAAAATGTCCTTACTTCGCATCATATTTATAAAATTGTTGAATTCCCTTCATATATCGTCCAAAATAACCAGCTCAGCCATTAAATAGAACGCGAAGAGGCCCAATCCTAAAAATATTAGTCTCGGGAAATTAAATAATCAAAACCTCAGGTGTGAAATCGTGTTCCACTTACCGATATTTACCGAGATTTCGAAGGGATCCGTCGGTGGAAAATGCCTAAATCTTGTCTGTATCGGAAATCTGAAACGGTTTTTTAATATTTTTCAAAACCACGTTAGACGTTTAGTTTTTGTACGTGGTGTTTCCAATTTCTACTTAACTTACTTTACCTAACGGGGTCCCGACCTTATGAGGGTCTCTGCCTGACACAAGACAGTTTTCCATCCTCTTCGATCCTGGGCATGTTGCTGCCAATTATTCAGTACAATTGCTTGGCATCGGCGATCGCTTGATCCATAAACTGGAGGTTAGGTTATTTCTTGCCGCCTCGAACCTGAAGGCTGGGATTCGAAGATTCTTTAGCTGTAGCATTATTGTTCATCCGCTCGATGTGGTTTTTTTACCTTTTGTACTAAAAGTAAAGTTCGCGGTTGTATCTTCCATTAGCCTTCCGCATACAGGACCAAACATTCGACAAAGAATTTTCCTGTCGAAAGTTGATATATTTTGCTCCGCTTTCCTGCTTATTGTCCAGCACTCGGAGCCGTAAAGTAGGACTAGTTAGATAAGGGTCCGGTAGAACAAATATTGGACTTTCGGGTTAAGATGATCGCAATTATTTCGCTAAACCAATATAGCATCGGTTTCCTAAGGACAGACTTCGTCGTATCTCCACTACTGTGTCATTCGTATGGGTTTGATGTTGACTCCGAGGTCGACGAAAACTTTGTTTGTTGATTGCATATACTTTGTTTTGCACTCGTTAACTCGTTTTGCTTCCTCCTAATTTGCTGAAAAAGCTCCTACAACGGCACGATGTCGATATCGTCTGCTTATCCCAGTACCTAGACGAATTTGTCTTCGGTATTTACCGCTGCCCTTCCCACTATCTGTTCCAGCACGAGATAGAAATTGCATGATAGCACGTTTCCATGTCGGGATCTGGTACATGTTTGGATTTGGAAAATTTATGATGAACTGTTTCAAAGCTGAACTCTGCATCGCGTATCCTCCAGTATTAGGTGGCACAGCTTGCCATCGCTTTATAAAGCTTAAGGCGATGGATGCTATCATAAGTGGCCTTAAAGTCGATGAAAGATGACCTGTTTCGACTACAAAATTCGTTGGTCTTTTCCAGGATTGTCGTAGGTAGTGTTGAAATTTGGCTTATATTGTTTTGCAGAAAGGCGTAAAGAAGTTAACACAGTAAGCTGGATTACGTTAGCAGGGAAACGGTTCTGTAGTTGGTGCCGGACATGGAATCGCCTTTTTAGTAGATGAAGCATATGGACCTAATATTCCCATTATCGGGCATGATGTCATCCTTCCACATTTTGTTGTTGGTTTGGTGCTTTTGATTTTTGCGTTGTAGCGCCTTGATATGCCTCTTCTGTAATCTCCTTTTGGTACCTGCAAATATCATCATACCACGGGCATCTTTTCGGGGGTGGCTGGTAGCCTAGATGATTTCGGCTACTTCTTTGATGATATTGCGATACAGAATCCACACTAGTGGAGGATGAGGATACAGTGGGGCGTCTCTCAATTAGTTTTTATTTGTACACTCTGGCAATCTCCAGTTCAATAAGGCTTTCAACGTGAAGTCTCTTTTTTTTAGAGTACTTTGGGAAACTAGCTGCCTGATAAATTCGTTGTCTCTTTCCTACGAAATGTAGGAAATCAATGAGATTATTTATATTTTTGGAATTTGTTTTCATACAAATGTCAGTTTTTATTTGACACTGACGTTGTCCCGAAGTACTCTACTCACAGCTTCTTCTCGTTGGACAGTGGGGCTCTTAATTGGCTGTGAGGAGAAAAATAGCTCAGATCAAGGATGTTGGATGCGTGCCTTGCATTAATAAGCACATAGTCCGTTTGGTTGGCGGTTCGACCATTGGAAATCCCCAGGTTCCTTTGTGATTCAAAGTCTTGGTGGAACCTAGTGTTGCTGATAACAGTATTACTTCGCCACATCGAAGTTTCTTAGTCGGAAGCCATTATTTGTTGCCATTTCGTGGAGGCTTTGCTTTTCAACTGACACGTCGAAGCTGTTTTCCTTACCGATTTTCGCACTGAAGTCCCTAGTACGATTTTCACGTCGTATTCCGGACAGGCTGCGTAGGCTCCGCTCAGGAGGTCGTAAAATTCCTTCTTATTCTTGAACTAAGTCGGCTCTCACAATGAATCCCCATTGTAATATGTGCAGCCTTGGCTGTAATAAATGTGGCATGTTTTTCGTTTGTGTATTCCTGATCCTGTCAAAGGAATTTCCTGGATGGCAATGGTAATACCTGTCCTGTACCCCGCGAGTACAGATTTAAGTTTTTGATTTGCATCATGCGTACCTTCCAGTTGCACAATCGTTTAGTCGTTGTCCGCGTACGTTTAGGGTCTGGTTGATATTTGAGGTGATCTGCTATCGAGGTTATTGCCTATCGGCACAACCCTCAACCTAGAGGGCCAGTTCTGTTGGCCTTTAGGCTCATCCGCAATCGTCCCTGTTCAAGGCGCCTGACTTACCCATGAGATGAGTGTTAAGTAAGTCCGGTCTGATTAGTTTCTTATGAAGTATCTCCTTAGTACTAAGCGCGGGTCCCAGGTTTAAGTCCGGAAAGGAACAACACCAATGTTTTCGTCACATCAGGAGCGGATATGAACTTTGTTTGCCCTTTTTCATTTGGCTTGCCTGTCAACATTAAGATCTTTCATTTCCAAGACTTTTAGTTGCTTCTACAGAAAAGTTTGTTTAACATGATTGGCTAGTTAATACAAAGCACAGCGTCTCACCTGAAGCACCAGTACTTATTTATTAGTCGAAACATTAGCACACGGATATGCTACGGGATTGAACGCTGCCTTTGGGCTTGAAGGTTTTTCACTTCGTTCAGACTTACTGGAACTGTTCACCTCATTTCACGAATTTTTCCGGAAGTTTAAGGACTTTGCCCTCTGCTGCCACTTACTTATAGCTGAAGGGGAAACAGTTGCAGTTGGTAGACATCAACTTGTTGAAAACGTTTGAGTTGTCATGCAATCGCATTTGTTATAAACTGACCGCCTTAAGGCGATACAGATAGTAAAGCAAGCTTAACGTGAACCTGGCCATAACAGCTCTTATATGACGGTGAGCCTACCAATAATATCAGAGCCATAGAGAAATGTTGGTCAACACCTCTTGGTAGAGACATACCACACTGGAATGACCACCATTCTTGTTGAGGACAGAGGTCCATCTAACACCTCTTGTACTCTAAGGTAAATTTCTCCTTAGGTTATCGTTTGTTTCCACGATTTCGGGTGACAACAACCACCGGTACTCTCACTAGCGGGCCTACCTTCTAACGATGTTTAGCCAAGCAGGCTAGTCTAGCTAGACTAGTCATGTCCTAGGGGCTTCTGTTGTTCGTGGATCGAGAAAAGCCTTTGGTGAAGCTTCGTAACCACGAGGGTCACTTCAACATGAACTCCTTATCACCTGAGGTATAGAATATCTTAGTTTTCCCATCAACCGAGATAAGTGACCGATGATGTCCGCAAATGGCAAACTCAGTCCCTTACCTATCCAACGCTATACGGAGGATCACCTTTGAGTGATTCACGATAGGCTTTTACAGCTTTTACTGCTTTATGTGTCATTGCATAAACGAGGCTTCCTTGATCTACCACCTGTGGACCCGCAGCAAATTCGGACAATAGAGACTCAGGCAGTGGATGCTATTAAACGCGGGCTTAAATCCGACCAAAAGAGGATGAGTCTTGTGTTGGAGGTCGTTGGATTTGTAATAGTGTGAAAAGTTGGTCTGCGATCGATTTGAAGGATCAGAAGGCACAGTGGTACAGGGTGGCGCACCAATTGTGCTACAATAAGAAATTCAAATAACTTTTTTTTTAATCGATGTATTTCATTTATTTTTTTTATTGGTTAGAAAATTTAATTTTATTTTAAATAGTTAGTTGTTTTTAAAGATTATAGATCGCAAATGACCTCCACGCTCTCCCACGCATATGCGGCACCTGATCAAAAAATTATTCATTGCGACCTGAAGAGTTGAAGTTGGGATCGCCTCAATTATTGTCGTTATGGACTGCTTTAATTCAGTTAAATTCCTGGGCTTCGTTTTATACACCTCTTGCTTGACATAACCCCATAAAAAGAAGTCTGGTGCAGTCAGGTCAGGTGACCTTGGGGGCCAGCGAAGAGTGGAGTTCCTAGAAATTTTTTGTTTAGCTCCGCCATAACTGGTCTGGCTATATGTGCAGTTGCTCCATCTTGCTGAAACCAAACGCTGTTGAATGGTATACGTCTTCGGCGCAGTTCTGGGTAAAAAAACTCCTTCAACATCTTTAAATAACGGTCCCCATTGACAGTAACGGTTACACCGTTTTCTTCAAAGAAGTACGGCCCAACAATACACCTTGATGAAACTGCGCACCACACAGTGACTCGTTCTGGGTGCAGTTCCGTCTCATGGAGCATTTCTGGATTAGACTCTTTCCATATACGGCAATTTTGCTTGTTTACATTGCCGTTAAGATCAAAATGGGCCTCATCAGACATGAACAAACAATTGATCAATGTGTTGTCTTCTTCGGCCATTGATATCATTTTTTGGCGAAATTCCAGGCGAACAGGCGAATCCTGAGGGTTTAACTTGCTAGTAATTTGGACTTTGTACGGAAACAAGTTTAAATCGTCATGAAGTATACGTTGTAATGACCGTCTACTAACTCCAATTTGCCCCGATAAGTTTCGGGTCGAAACGCTCGGATTGGCCTGTATTGCAGATGCTACTGCTGCGATTGTATCCTGAACCCGAACATTGGCATCTCGATGGTACGGCCTTCGTGCGATGCTTCCAGATTCGGCAAACATGTTTACAAACCTCATAATGGTCCATCTACTCGGGGGATTACCGCCAAACTCCCGCCTAAATTCCCTTTGGACGGAAATGACGGACTGCAAAGCATGGTACCGTTGCACTATCCAAATTCTTTTCTCCGTATCCCAAGCATCCATTTTTATAAATCTAAATAGTAACCTACAAAATAAAAAAAAAATATTCGTGCGCCACCCTGTACATGTGGATAAATGTTTTACAGGAAGATCCCACTGTACGTTGGATAATTCCTTGCGTTTGTGAATAGGGTACCATTTTCATTTCGTAGAGCTTGCGACCGTGAGGTAGTTGAGACCCACGACGGTACATTTCACTTCCTCTGTTGCTGTCCGAGTTTCTCTGTTACTTGAGGAGTAGATAACTTGACAACAACAACTTGACAACTTTCTGAGAATATCAGTGTAGAGTGACCAAAAGAAACAGATGGAAGGACATATGAGTTCATAATCGTATCACAATTGGCCCATATTGACTGTCTGAGATGAGACCAGTAAATCTTACCCAACCTAACGTAGGCAATACCCCGCGATACATCTCTATTTCAGAATCTATTGACAACAGGGTTGCACTTCAATATCTTCCCATTAAGGAATAACATTAAATCTCATCTGCAATTAGAGGCGACCTTACTTATGCATGCACATTACCAATTCAAATACCCTTAACACTGATTGCATCTAATTTTATTGGGTAAAGGTTATCGTTTCACACACATGCATAATCCTAATCAAATATTTATAATAAATGAATTTGATTCACCTAACAACCTACACTAATGCGAAAAAGCACTCACACAATGCCACCCAAATATAAACTGTTTGCGTTTCATACGTTTCAGGCGCTGCAGCGGTCGGCGGGGAATCACTTTATATTATTTGTTAAATTGAATTTAATTTTACATTCGAATTAACCGCATTCAAATCATTAGGTCTAATTGAATCAAAATCAAAATCCAATTATTAATTAAAATCCACCAGTCATGCATGCGAAAAAGTGCTATCATCTGAACGGCATACTAAATGATTAGAAGTACACGAGCAGTAGCGCAGAAGTTTAAAATTTAAAACAAATTATCTAGATATAATGAGAATTAACATTATTGACAAGTGTTTAAAGAAGCTGTTTTGAAATTGTCAGAAGGATATTTAATGGGGATAGGATAGTACTTCTAAAATTCTAAAAAGCCAAAAAAAAATTGTTTGATAACAGATTGAAAGAATTGAGAAAGCTATAAAATCTGCGGAGCAAATTGAAACATAACCGAAAACTCAAATGTATTCTGGTTAAATACTAGATAAAGAATGCCCGAAAATGGTAGTCGCGGCTCAAAGTTATCAAGACATGAAATGATGATAACTGAACAAGGCTCCCCAAAAGACCCCTTAACTAAATTGTATCTACCTATAGTCTAACTTAGAACAAAGGAGGAGACTATAACTCCACAAGGACTTGGGAGGGAGATGAATTACTCCTTTCCTCATTGTTCAGTCAGCAAAATTCGGAGGAGCTTCTTCTTCTTATTCTTATAAAGGGTCCGCAAAATAACTTTTTTTTTTAAAGCGCTATAAAAAAAAACGACTGAATATTTTCTTAAATTTTTTTTTTTTGAAAGTACAATCCTTCCGGTTAATAATGGAAAATAATTTCATTCAAATGGCTGCCTCGGCTGGCCATGCAGTAGCCTACACCATCGGTCCAATTTTTAAGCACCTTATCGATTGTGTGCAGCTGTATTTCACCAATGGCTTCACGAATATTGTCCTTTAAAGCGTCAATTGTCTCTGGCTTGTCGGCGTAACACTTATCTTTTACGGCACCCCACAAATAATAGTCCAACGGTGTCAGCTCCGCAGCTCCGAGGTGGCCAAACGACATCAGCTCTGCGGCTGATAATGCGATCTTCAAAAACAGTGCGCAAAACATCGAGTGTAGCTTCGGCTGTATGGCACGTAGTGCGGTCCTGTTGAAACCAAATGTTGCCAATATCCTCCACAAATAATAGTCCAACGGTGTCAGCTCCGCAGCTCCGAGGTAGCCAAACGACATCAGCTCTGAGGCTGATAATGCGATCTTCAAAAACAGGGCGCAAAACATCGAGTGTAGCTTCGGCTGTCCTGTTGAAACCAAATGTTGCCAATATCCTCCTCTTCAATTTTTGTGAACAAAAATTCGTTCAACATGGCCCGATAACGATCGCCATTGACTGTAACGGCCACTCCTTGCTCATTTTCGAAGAAAAATGGCCCAATTATGCCTCTGGGCCAAAATCTGCACCAAACAGTGACTCGTTTTGGGTGTATCGGCTTTTCAATGTATGCGTAGGGGTTTTCTGTGCCCCAAATGTGACAATTTTGTATGTTTACATACCCGCCAAGATCAAGATGAGCTTCATCTGAAAAGATGATTTTTTGGCAAAATCGGCATCATCTCTAAGTCGATCCACTTAGCGAAGCGAAAACGCATTGGATGGTCAGTTGGCTTCAACTCCTGAACCAATTGGACTTTTTATGGCGTCATACCAAGGTCTTTATGCAAAATTTGTCTCAATGATGTCTCCGAAATGTTCAATTGTTGAGAACGACGGTGAATTGATGTTGATGGCGCTTCACGCACACTTTCTGCCACAGCAGCAATATTCTAGGGTGTACGCACTGTTTTTGGCTTTTCACGCTTTGGTTTATCGATGAGGATGCCAGTTTCTTTCACTTTTTTGACAAGATAACGAACATACGGAGCTGACGGTGATTCTCTTCTTCCAAAATCCGTACGCAATTTTCGCACACTTTCTGCAACATTACTATGATTTTCAAAGTAATGTCGCAATATTTCCCAGCGTTTTTCAAGCGTATACACAACCATATTCGTTTAGCGGAAGGATAAAACTAATTATCTGTCAAATCAGACATGAGCTAAGTGTTACCATTCACGAAATAAGCACTAGTTGAAAAAAAAAAACGTTAGATGGCGGACCCGTTATTATCTATTTCTTGCACTTACACTAAATAGTCGAATGTTAACGAATGCATCTGGAGGGATAAAGCCCGCCAAAAGCATACTCTCCACGTATGAATCATTGGGGTAGTAAGTCCGGATGATCAGGCTGTATTAGCTAGCCATCGCCCCTGAAACGTGCCTTCGAATCACCTTAATAAGGAAATTGTCAACTCTATTAAGCTGAGCCGTATCGTATAGCACCTTGTTGCGACAATATTGTATGCACTCGGATTCTGGCGTTTGGTAGAATCATAGCCCTAGCCAATTTGTTAAAATATAGAAACTTGTAAAGCCAGATACTTACTTACTTAAGTGGCGCTACAGTCCAGGATGAACCTGGGCCTCAACCAACATGCCTCTCCAATTAGCCCGGTCCTTAGCTAACTGCCTGCAGTTGCGCACTCCAAGTTGGTTGAGGTTCTTGTGCGCGCCACTTAAGGTGAGGTATTCCTCTACTGCGTCCGAAGTCTGACTGGGAATCGAAGACTCTGCGAGCCGGATTGTCCATTCGTTCTACATGTCCTAGCCATCTTAAACGTCAAATGCGGAGTTTTTTTTTACCAAGGGGCATGTCGCTGTACAGCTCGTGTAGTTCGTGGTTAATTCTTCGTCCCCAAGCCCGTCAACGCAAACGGGACCGAAGATTTTTCGAAGAATTTTTCTCTCGAATCGACCAAGGATTTCTTCATCCGATTTTGATACGGTCCATTCTCAGCGCCGTAGAGAAGGACTGGGATGATCAGGGTCTTATATAGGATCTCCTTAGTAGTTCGAGTAAGGGGTTTACTACTACATTGCCTTCTTAGCCCAAAAAAACAGCGGTTGGCAAGAGTTATTCTTCGTTTGACTTCGGACGAGATGTTGTTGTCAGAGTTAATAGCGGAGCTGAGGTAGACAAAGTCCCGTACTACCTCAAAGTTATATAATGATGACGTTCTGTCCAATTCGTCGATTTTGTGTGTCCTTTCGTGTTGACAGTATAAACTTAGTCTTACCCTCATTTACTGCTAAACCCATTTTTGCCGCTTCCTTCTCTATACTAGCAAACGTGGCTATGACATTACGTTGAGTCCTACCAATGATGCCAATATCGTCAGCGTATGCTAGTAGTTGCACCGATTTTTGAAAAACTGTGCATCTGGTGTTGGCTCGGGAGTTTTGCACAATCCTCTCAAGATTCAAATTGAAGAAGTCACATGACAATGCATCGCCCTGCCTAAATCCTTTTTTGGTATCGAATGTGTCGGTGAGGTCGTTACTTACTAAGTCATCTTCGCGGGCTTTATAAAGCTCTTAGTGAAGGGCGTCATTTCCGGCAGCCTTATTGAGCTTGAGTTTAGATATTCCTATCCTTACTTCACTTAGGTCGGGTGTTTGGCAGTTTTCATTATTGTCGCCAATATCGGATGGTTTGTTCTGCCTGACAGCGGAATGTTGTTCGTCATCGCCGTTTAACAGTCTGTAGAAGTGGTTCTTCCAAATTCTTAGCATCGACTGTGTCTCAACTACGATATTTCCTTGTTTATCTCGACAGGATTCTGTTCAAGCCTTGTATCCTTAGCTTTTTTAGTAGGCTACCTAACTGGTCATCACGGTCTGCGATATCACCTAAACAAAATGCGTCTAGTCGACTCACCGGAGTGCAGACTATGTCTAGAAGAAGACGAAACAGCCGAGCATATCATATGTGAATGCCCGGCCCTTTACGGTATGAGAAGGGAATCTTTCTTCAGGGAATTTTTAAGTACCGAAGAACTGAGGAAATCTTCGGCTGAAAGTATTATCAGCTATATTAGGAAAGTAGAAGCGCTACTAACCTAAAAAAACATCTGACGGCAAGCACAATAGATCTTTTAGGTCGATGTGTATATTACTGCTTAGGCAGGTCAGAATTTAAAAAAAAATCCTTGGCTTTGACGTTTTACACTTTGGTAAAACTTGCGAACATCGTCCCTTGAGTGGCACCTCTCTATATCCTCGATCGCTCGTTTTTCATGCTCTTTTTTCTTCTTTCTAAAAAGCTGCAATGGAAGCTCTCGTCTTCACCTGCAGCTTAGCCTTGTAGGCCTCGTTCTTGGCTGCGAGGATCTGTCTGCATTGCTCATCAAACCAGGGGTTTCTTGTTGGTGGGTACGAGAAAACTATCACATCAGTTGCGGCTGATCTAATGGGTTGTTGGCATTGTTGCCATTGTTCTTCGACGTTAGATGCTGGTGGTATGGAGTTAATCGAGAGGTTAAGGGGTACGCGTTGTGCGAATGTCTTTGCGGTATCTTGCGATTGCAGTCGTTCGACATTAAAATTTTTCACAGTATTTCTGGTTTGTTGTGGCGTGGTGGATATCCGCATCCTTACCATGGCTGCAACAAGGTAGTGGTCCGAGTCGATGTTAGCCCCTCGGAATGTTCGCACATCCAAAATACTGGATGTATGCCTACAACAACACGGTCCATCCCATCGTATTTCCTGGATGGCAGTAATGTCTGCTTTGTATCAGTTTAGGGCTTCCGCTAGTTGTTCGCCAGCACCTCTCTTGTTTAATGTTTAATGTTCCCACATTCCAGGTGCAGATACAAACGTCGTTGTCCTTTTTCGTTTAGCAGGGTCGTCAACAATAATATGGGTCCTTTCCGGGGCTATTGGTCGTAACATATGGTTATTTCCATGGGTGGAAAACAAACCCCAACCTGGAGTCCCAGTTCCAATTTATAGGACACGGACTATCAGTATCCACTACGGGATTGACCGCTGCAGTTGACCTTTCGGTTCATCCGCCACCATCTCTGTTCAAGGGGCCTGATTTACCCTTGAGTTTCCTAGATAACCTGTTGTCCGAATATCTCGAAGCAGCTTATCTAGGTTCGCCTGGGATGGCAGACCGGCTATTCATTCCGTGCCATTCTGACCAGGGTGATTACAGTGTTGCTGTTTTACGTCTTGTTATCAACACTCGCACTTATCGTTTAGCAAGTCAAATCCGGTTGGATGAGACTAGTACCCGATGGTTACCACTTGGAGGTAAAAAATAAGCACATTTGATGTGAAGTCAGAGTTACAACCACTGGGCATTGCCAAGTTAAAGCCAATCAGAGTCTACCCTCATTCTACAATTCCCAACCATATTTTAGCAAAAAATAAATATTTGGCATTACCGGCCCATACAGAGCTAATTCATAACAAAAAGGAATCTGTGGTTCTGGTACAACAATTGCCAACAGGTAAATCTAAAAAAGGAAGATTTTTCTATCCAAATTAACACCACACAATATGCATCCTTAACATTATGAATCCTGAAAAAAATCGAACCAAACAAAGCAGCCTTGAAAGCGGTTATAGCATCTTTTGTTTTGCCCACCAAATGGAAATTACTTACACACTTTCAAGAACTCTGCGCTCCATCAACTTCAATTACCCAAGTGTTCATACTGATGCTCCATAGTAGTGGCCTCTCCTTGCTATCTCCTCTGCTTATTTAGTTTTTTTGATCCTTCAGTAAATTGCAATCAGAAACACTGTTTAAAGTTTTGATAAACTTGTAAAAGAACATTTTCTCTCGAAGAAAAACAACTTTCCAAGCCCCGTATCCACCGAACCGCCCGACGGACGCCAAGTCCAATCTTTGCCTTTTCGAAAGGAAAATCAACTGACTTGAGCCTAGAGCAGTTTCGTTGCTCCTTACATCATCCAAGACTTGCTTTTGTTTTCTTTTGCATTATCCCTAGGAAAAAAAAAAAACTTTTCCGAGCGGGAGAAAGTTTTTTTTTTTTAGGGGATGAAGTAATGTTTCTTTTACGTGAATACTGGCATACAGAATTTAGCTTTTGGGCTTTGTTGGCAGGACTTTTGTAGCCTCTTGCCATCCGCACTCGAAAATGTTGTTAGTTCCTTCGCATCGTCTGGAAACTAAAACACATACGAGAGTACTTTATACGGCTGCGGAACAAATAAAAGTTTCGAGATATTTCAATTTTTGACACTCACACAAAATTGCACTTCACGTCTTTTGTATGTGTGTGTGTGTGTGTGTGTGAAAATCCTTGTTCTAGGACTCTTCCGGGGTCAGACTTTGTGTGCGTGGTTTTTCTTCCTACATTTTCTTATGTGATGTGGGTGGTTTGGAACGCCCAGTCTAGTTTCAAGGATTTTCTGATTTTCTTCCTTTTTTTTCCAATTCGACTTCTTCGGCAAAGATTTATGTGTAGGTATGTGTGCACAGTCGATGCATATGCACTGAACACTTTAATCCTGGTAAAAGTGTTGCGCAAAATTGATGCAAACATTTGTCTTGTTTGCTGGACGGAATCCTAAGTGCAAATTTACACACAGAACTCATGGAAATCATTTCGAAAATGATTCATTGGAATTGTAGACCGGCTTGGGATGGGGTTTTCGGTTTTCGGGGCTGATATCTGGCATTTGGGTCAGAAATGCAATTTGAGAATGATTTATGGGTTTTACGTTTATATACGGATATAGTTGGATGTAAAAATTCACAGGATATTTGATGATGAAATGGATTTTGGTTCAAGTAGCACTTCAATTTGCGCCTTTGATGTGGCACAAGTACTTGATATCATCAAGTTGGGAGTAATGAAATTTTCCTTTAATTGCATCTAAGCAAATATTTTGCAAGCGGTCATTGGATCTGCTTAGGAGGTGACTTTTAAATAAGTTTATTCAATTTTTGAGATTCAGGAGCTAAATTAATATTGATTTGCAGGAGGCCGACATGGCGAGATAGATTATGCCAAAGGATGTAGATTTTCAAAATCTGACTTGATTGGGAAATTTAATTTTCTAATTGATTGCTATTGCTGCGCAATCAGTTTATAGATTTTCGACATTAATTAGGGATATTCAAGGGGTTATTTTGATTGGATCATTGTTGTGAGTTATGGTATGCCACAGAGCCATCCTTGATGTTGGAGAGTAGAGCACTTAGGCTTAGAAGAGGCTTAACTAGTTCTTGCCCTCTTACCAAACACCCCAGCTCAACAAAAATTTTTGTTCGCGTCGGAATAAAATAAAAAAAAAAATAAAAAAGAAGAAGAAGAAAGTTACTCTATGTTGACCATGGATGGACTTTAAGTCATTTCACCAATGGACGGCCCGAAACACCGTCCACACACCACCAACGAATCGTGATTTATTCAGCCATTTTTTTTTGACACAAAAATTCACGAAACGAGCAGTTACAAGAACTAGCCCCAGCCACTGTTTACAGCATTCAGACCGATTTTAAGGTGTGGTCTATTTAAGACCTGGTCAAACGATTTTAATAAACATAATGGGTGGGCCAATCGGACCCGTTCCTTTACTCCAGTAGGGAATATTGTATATTTTGCAGGCATAAGGGTTGAAACCGATAACCATAGCGATAAAAAGAATGACTTACTTACTTACTTACAACATGCCTCCCCAATAAGCCCGGTCCTTAGCTAACTACCTCTAGTTTCACTTTTCAAGTTGGTTGATGTCTTTTCCTACTTGTGCGCGCCACTTAAAGCGAGGTCTCTGTCTACTGTTTCCGACGTTTGGCTGCGAATCGAGGGCTTTTTGGTATCGAATGTGTCGATGAGGTCGTTTTCGATCCGGATGGACACAGACGAACGATTTTTGGCGGTATAGCAAACCTAGACTTGAATCTTTATAGCTCGTCTCCATAAATGCTGTGTAATGCGGCTTTGAAATCGATAAATAGGTGGTGGGTATCGATTTTAACTTATGCCCCTGTAGTTAGCGCAGTTCAGAGGGTCTCCTTTTTTGTGGATCAGGCAAAAGAAGCTAGGGTTCCATTTGGTTGTTCATTCGACCAAAAGACTAGTTTACGAGAATGTTTCTGCTGCAGCATTGGTTAAATGCTTAAATTTGGAAATGAAACTTAAGAAGCATTCATTGCAAGACGAATCTTATAAAAACAAATTAAATATCAATTGCAATCGATTTGTTTTGGATATAGATAGCATTGATGTTAGAATAACATATTCCTTGTGGCCTAATAATTGAATGACGGCCCGTAAGTTTTTGCAAATGCTTCAATTTCCGCTGGAATCACGGGAATCGATTAGAATATTCTTGAGCGATGTAACACAATATTAATCACCCTATCTTCTGGCTTCGATATTAATTGCTTAAATTAAAAAAAATGCACTTTTTCCAGTGTGCCAGACTCATTATTCAAGACCAAGTAATTTCATAAAACATAAAACTGACTTGATGAAATCTTTCTAAATTATAAAAAAAAATTTTTTTGAAATTTTCTTAACTTTTCAAATACATACAATATGTTCCCTATACGAGAATCTTGTTAAGTCCCGATGGTAAAACTGGACTAAACCGATCTTAAACCTTTTTACCGAATGCATCTCAAAATCGTGACAAGATACATCAAAACTGATTTCAGATTCGTAATCAGAGAGCCCAAAATACCTTAGAACCAATTGTTTTTAGATGTTATGAAGTGAGTAAGCAATTATGGCCGCCTTTGTTCGGGAGTGGAACCACTGTGCAAGGGTTTCTTACTGGTGGGCGCAAGAAACCTAGCACATCATTGAGAATGTCGTTGAGATTGTCCTTCGATATTATATGCTGATGGTATGGTGTTAATCGAGAGAATAAGGGATTGCAGTCTTTAGGCATTACATTTTTTTTACAGTCTTTCTGATTCATTGTGGCGTGGAGGATATCCGCATTCTTACGTTGGAAACCGCGTGCTGGCTATAGTGGTTTTTCATCCCGCAGAGAAGTCAAAAAGTATAAGTCCGTTGCCAGACGTGGTATTATGTAAGCTGAGTTTTCCGATACAACTGAAAAATATGTCCTCGCTTCAAACATTTGCTTTAAAAGCTCCCAGCATGATTTGAACTTCGCTAGCAGTTTTAAAGTTTAGTTCAGGAGACGGTAGAAACGGTTTCTATCAATATATTTTTTTTTTATTTGTCGAATCATGAGTATCTAATGCCTATGTTGTCGAATTTGGCCTTGATGCGGATTACTAACAGCCGTATTTATTAGATTTCCTTAGGCAGTGGCTCAGAGGTTGCCTAGTTAGGCATGCCTAAATATTTAAGTTGTCTCTAGGCAACGTTGCCTAAATTTCTTATCTATAATCGATTTTCCTTTGCGGCCTAACTAGGCGAAGGTTATGTCAAAAGACGTAATAGAATTTACACATCTAGTATAAAAAATTGAGATTCTTGGACTTTTTTTTAAATCAGATGTTTTTTTTCGGGTTTGACAGCATGTTATTTGTAAACAAACATCCAAAAGGAAGAACATCGTCTATATATTATAGCAGCCATCACTTGGAGATCAGCAGAAATGTGACCACTTCTATTTGATCCTTCAAGATCGGATCGCACAATATTGATTACCTTCGCCATATTGGGTTTAGAAAATCTATACTTTTGCATGACATATTTATTTTCAAGTTTCATTTGATTAAATCTTGTTTTGACATTTTTGGTCTCATACTCGTTGGCATGTATGAATTTATAATATTCGTTACACTTAAATCATTCACAAACGTAATGTAGCTTGAGTCCATTTTTATTAAATTAGTTTCACTTGATTGAAAATCACCACACAAAAACTCAAAAAAAATTTCCAGATTTAATTTCTCGCAAATGTTAAAATGAAAATGAAATGAAAAATCCTTAGGCAACCTATAGGCAGGGTTCGTTTGCGCTTAAGTTAGGCGACCTTAAGGCAACGTTGCCTAAATGTGAAAATCGATTATAGATACCGATTATGCACTTAGGCAGTACTTAGAGGTTGCCTAAAGTTAGGCAACCTCTAAAATGCTTTTATAAATACGGCTGTAAATGTCATTCATTTTGTGGTTTCAAGTTGGTAGCGCTGGCATTTGACACTTGTTAAACTCAGCTATCATTTGAAGTGTCATAATATTAGTAAAATATTTGGCATTCATTATAATGGATCGCTTAACAATCTTAAAACGCGTTAAAATTATTAAAACTTACTACAAAAGTGGGATTCAAACGTAGCCGCTTTTTGCGCATTAAGCGATGATTATATTCGTCATAATCGACCAACTACGCAAGGAAGAATCGGTAAATATGTGAACGAATTTCAAGAGATTGGAAGCGTTACTGATGTCGTCAGGCTTGTGCATCATTGTAATACACGCTTAGTCGAAAATTTTGCTGCTAAAAGTGGAAGTGCCAATAGGTTGACGGTTACAGTCAATTCAGAGCGATATGGTCGAATTTTTTGGCCGGCGATTGAAGATCATGACTTGGACTATATTTGGTTCCAACAAGACGGGGCAACAAGCCACACAACATGATCAATTATGGCTTTATTGCGTGAGAAGTTTCCTGATCGCGTATTCGCCGACGCCAATTGGCCACCAAGATTATGCGATTTGACACCGGTAGATTTTTTTCTGTGGGGCTATGCAAAAGATCATGTTTAGGCTAATAATCACCGAACTGTAGACGCATTACAAACTAACAATACTCAATTTATGGCCGAGATACTGCCCAAAATGTTCGAAAAAGTGGTTAAAAATTATCTCAAAAGAATCGCATGCTTCAAATCTTCCCGAGGCGGCCATTTGAATCATATAGTGTTTCACAAATGGCAGAGTCCAAAACATATATTGAAATAACATTCTTTTAAAAAATTTATCGCTTTACTTTCGAAAACAAAATATGAATGAACCTTTATCTATCTTCGAAGTATACGACTATTTTACCAAATCCGCATCTAAAGAGTCACTGTTGCTGCGAACTATGTAACAGTGGCCTATTGGTTAGTTTTTTGGACTACTATGCGTGTTTTCAAATCGTGAAAGCAACAACACCAACGATTTTTGCTCATAGCATCACCTCTTCCGAAAGTCTGAAAAATATCCAAGAGTAAAACTGCCATGATAAGGTTCTCAAATTTTCCGTTCGAAGTCGGCGTCAAACAGGAGGTCCTCCCCTTTCTTGCAAACATTTAACTTCCCACAAACAAATGAAGGCTAGGTTTGAGGCCCTGTATGTGCCTTAAATAGCAGACATTGCAATTCATAAAACGGACCGTAGTAGATGCACAGTTTTTCATCCCATCGTATTTCCTGGATGGCAGTAATGTCTGCTTTGAAGCAATTTATGGCTTTCATTAGCTGTTTGACTGTTCCTACATCAGGTCCCATTAATGGTCGGATTTCACTATCATTCCGCTTTAATAATGGCCTTAGAAATACTGCTATATAAACGGGCTTACGTATTGGCAACATTATATAAATGGCTGGACGTTGGACGTGTTGCAATTTACCTCATATGTCACACAATTGCATGCTTGAGAAGCTCTGACTCATGTATTGATTGCGATCCAAGCGTGTCTTCACAAGTACATAACTCATTGCATGAGTAATGAATCATTGAGGAACTGCTGGGAATTATAAACGTTCTCTGTGCTGTAAATAAAAAAAAAACAATATTTTTCAACTAATTACCACATGTCAATAATAGCACCTGCTGTTTATGTAGAAAAATACACTCCTCTTCAACCTTAAGCATGACGATAAGAAAGCACGATTTCCTCATCACTTCCTAATATTTCCGAGAATCAAGAAACTGGAAAACACTCCATAAGCCCTCGTCCGTCGGTACTGTCACCGCCGCAGGTGGTTGTTGTTCCATTCCAATACAAAATCAATCGGTTAAACATCGCTTAATGGCTGGGATCCTCTCAAGACAACTAAATGCTGCTCAGCACTACCCTCCCTCTTCATATAACCTTGAGGCTTCCACCTCCACCCCTATCACCGTTTAATTTAGTTTGGTCCGCTAAAACTAATTAAAATCCAATGAAAGTATAACTTATCCCTAAGCCAGCTCCCCTTAGAGCCATGTAACGTATTTAAACAAAGATGATGAAAGGCAGCGAGTCCCTTGCGGCATCCATTGGCATCCTTCATCCGACGACATGCGGATCAATGAAAACTTATCCAACAGATGCGACTTTCTGTTTCTCTCGGCAACAATACGTAAACAATCTTAAAGCTTGTTACGCGCTCTCAGCACTTTTCTCGGATTGTATCTAATTACGTATTCCAGATGCTGACGCGTACTTTGGACAGTTTTATTTATTTTCTGTTTGTTGTTGTTGTATTTACTTGGCTATGACAGGTAATGCCAGCGAGTGGGGTGAGGGCTTTCGATGAATTGTGCTACCTTAGAGGTTTGCATCGTAAAAGTTTAATCGCAAATCAAAAGGTATTCGCATTTGATAGATACCGCGTGAGAAGAATTTTAAGTTGTTTTGGTTTTTTTTTCTTTTTGATTTCGCGCATTTGCTGGTCGGTCGCCATCGTCGTGGTCGAAATGATTGGAATAATAAATTTTATCGACTACCAGGTGGTAGTCTTGCAGATACATTTTTAGGTCGGTAGGTCAAGCTGAGAGACTGAGAGTTTAAAAATACTCACCTAGATATAGAATGTTGGGCAGACCATGGACGGATTTATGTGACGGGTTGGCAGTTAAAGAAAATCACATAAGTTGGAGCACTTAGTCAGCGTTTTGTGGTGCGGATTTTATATATGGCGAGGTGTGATTTCGATGAAACGACGATGGATGAAGAAAAAAGGTTAAATGAAGCAAATGAGCAGAAAAGTGCGAATACGGGGGAATTGTCTGGCTACGACGGGGAATTCTTTCGCCTGAAATGTGGATCTTCTTAGCTGATTTATGATGGTTTTTGTACGCAATTTCAGATGTGCCGGGAATTTTTGATTTGTGGTTCATTGTGGTTTCCGTTGGAATGCGGATATGAAATGGATTCTCAAATTTATTACCAATGAAAAATGCGGTTAGAATAATGGGGCATAATAGGTGTGATCTGGCATTCTTTTTTTGGGATATATTTACGACAGTTGTCCTGAATGGTGCATTCCAATTAAGAAACAAAACAATATGCTCACAGTAGATATTCTTGACAATGATAAACATCCAAAGCAGTAATTTGGATTGTTTATTTGAATATGTGGCCATAAGTCATGAGCATGACTGTTTCGCTGTCATAGTTCAATTTTATTGAGCCAAAAATGTCCATGACGCTTTGGCTATTTAAATGAAAAATATTTCAGTTAGCTTATAAAGCTTTAGTGCACTTAACGTGACTGGAGTTAAAATGATTCGTTGTTGTTGTTAGGTGGCGCTACAGTCCGGAATGAACCTGGGCCTCCACCAACATGCCTCTCCAATTAGTCCGGTCCTTAGCTAACTGCCTCCAGTTGCGCACTCCAAGTTGGTTGAGGTCGGTTTCCACTTGTGCGCGCCACTTAAGGCGAGGTCTTCCTCTACTGCGTCCGACGTCTGGCTGGGAATCGAAAACTCTGCGAGCCGGAGTATTGGTGTCCATTCGTTCTACATGTCCTAGCCATCTTAAACGTCCAATGCGGAGTTTTTTGACTAGGGGTATGTCGCTGTACAGCTCGTATAGTTCTTGGTTGAATCTTCGTCTCCATAGCCCGTCAACGCAAACGGGACCGAAGATTTTTCGAAGAATTTTCCTCTCGAATCTAACAAGGATTTCTTCATCCGCTTTTGATACGGTCCATGCTTCAGCGCCGTAGAGCAGGACTGGGATGATCAGGGTCTTATATAGGGTCTCCTTAGTAGTTCGAGTGAGGGCTTTACTACTAAATTGCCTTCTTAGCCCGAAGAAACAGCGGTTGGCAAGAGTAATTCTTCGTTTAATTTCTGACGAGATGTTGTTGTCAGAATTAATAGCGGAGCCGAGGTAGACAAAGTCCCGTACTACCTCAAAGTTATATCTGTCAATGGTGACGTTCTGTCCAATTCGTCGATGTTGTGAGTCCTTTCGTGATGACAGCATATACTTGGTCTTACCCTCATTTACTGTTAAACCCTTTTTTGCCGCTTCCTGCTCTATACTAGCAAACGTGGCTATGACATCACGTTGAGTCCTACCAATGATGTCAATATCGTCAGCGTATGCTAGTAGTTTTGGAAAAAAACCGACTTTTGGAAAATTGTGCCTCTGGTGTTGGCTTTGGAGTTTTGCACAATTCTCTCAAGAATCAGATTAAAGAAGTCACATGACAGCGCATCGCCTTGCCTAAATCCTTTTTTGGTATCGAATGTGTCGGTGAGGTCGTTTCCGACCCTGATGGAGCAGCGAGAATTCTCTATCGTCATCCTACACAAACGGACGAGTTTGGATGGTATACCAAAACTTGACATGGCTCTGTATAGTCCGTCTCTATAAATACTGTCGTATCCGGCTTTGAAATCGATAAATAGGTGGTGGGTATCGATTTGGACTTCTTGAGTTTTTTCCAGGATCTGCCGAAGTGTGAACATTTGATCGGTTGTGGACTTTCCTGGCCTAAAACCACACTGATAAGGGCCAATCAGGTTGTTGGTAAACGGTTTCAGGCGTTCACATATTACGGCAGATAGGATCTTGTAGGCGATGTTGAGCAGACTTATGTCTCTGTAATTGGCGCAGTTCAGAGGGTGTCCTTTTTTGTGGATCGGGCAAACGATGCTGAGGTTCCATTCTTCAGGCATATTTTCATCCGACCAGATTTGGCTTATGAGTTGGTGGATGTTACTTACCAAGTCATCTCCGCCGGCCTTATAAAGCTCAGCGGGAAGGCCGTCATTTCCGGCAGCCTTATTAAGCTTGAGTTTAGATATTGCTATCCTCACTTCACTCAGGTCGGGTGGTTGGCAGTTTTCGCTGTCGTTGCCAATATTGAATGGTTCGTTCTGCCTGACAGCGGAATGTTGTTCGTCATCGCCGTTTAACAGTCTGCAGAAGTGGTTCCTCCATATCCTCAGCATCGACTGTGTCTCAACTACAATATTTCCTTGTTCATCTCGACAGGATTCTGTTCGAGCCTTGTATCCTTGGCTTTGACGTTTTACACTTTGGTAAAACTTGCGAACATCGTTCCTGGAGTGGCACCTCTCTATATCCTCGATCGCGCGCTTTTCTTGCTCTTTTTTCTTCTTGCTGAAAAGCCGATGTTCTTCCCTTCTTCTTTGCCTATAGAGCTCAATGGCAGCTCTCGTCTTCACCTGCAGCTTAGCCTTGTAGGCCTCGTTCTTGGCTGCGAGCATCTGTCGGCATTCCTCATCAAACCAGGGGTTTCTTGCTGGTGGGCGCGAGAAACCTAGCACATCAGTTGCGGCTGATCTAATGGCCTGTTGGCATCGTTGCCATTGCTCTTCGACATTCGATGCTGGTGGTATGGTGTTAATCGAGAGGTTAAGGGATACGCGTTGTGCGAAGGTCTTGGCGGTCTCTTGCGATTGCAGTCTTCCGACATTAAATTTTTTCACAGTATTTCTGGATTGTTGTGGCGTGGTGGATATCCGCATTCTTACCTTGGCTGCTACAAGGTAGTGATCCGAGTCGATGTTAGCTCCTCGGAATGTTCGGACATCCAAAATACTGGATGCGTGCCTCTTATCTATCGCAATGTGATCAATTTGGTTGACCGTTCGTTGATCTGGAGACCGCCATGTCCCCTTATGGATATCGAGGTGAGGAAACCGTGTGCTGGCTATAGTGGCATTTCGTTCCGTACCGAAATCAATTAGCCTAAGTCCGTTACCAGACGTGTTGTCGTGTAGGCTATGTTTTCCGACAATACTTCTAAAGATGTCTTCTCTTCCTACCTTTGCGTTAAAATCTCCCAGCACGATTTTAACGTCGTACTTCGGTAGTCGCTCATAGGTTTTGTCGAGGAGCTCGTAGAAGCAATCCTTAGCTATATCATCTTTTGCTTCCGTCGGAGCGTGAGCGCATATAAGGCTTATGTTGGCCAATTTGGCCTTGATGCGGATTGTTACTATGCGTTCGCTAATGTTTTGGAAACATAAGACTTCTTGCCTAAGTCTGGCACTTATAACAAATCCGCATCCGAATAGTCGCTGTTTCTGCTCACTATAAAACGGTCCGTAGTATATGTCACAGTTTTTCATACTCTTTTTGCCCTGCCCATCCCATCGTATTTCCTGGATGGCAGTAATGTCTGCTTTGTAGCAGTTTAGGGCTTCCGCTAGTTGTTCGCCTGCACCTCTCCTGTTTAATGTTCTCACATTCCAGGTGCAGATACGAACGTCGTTGTCCTTTTTTCGTTTAGCAGGGTCGTCAACAATAAAATCAGTCCTTTCCGAGGCTATTGGTTGCTTCGTAACCATGTTTTTTTTCTGTGGGTGGGTAGTTAACCCAAAGCACAACCCCCAACCTGGAGGGCCAGTTCCAATTTATTATATACCCCTAGGACACGGGGCCATCAGTATCCACTACGGGATTGAGCGCTGCCGTTGGCATTTCGGTTCATCCGCCACCATCTCTGTTCAAGGGGCCTGACTAACCCTTGAAATTCCTAGACAACCTGTTGTCCGAATATGTCAGAGCAGCTCATCTAGGTTCGCCTGGGACAGCAGGCCGGGTATTCATCCGTGCCATTCTCACCAGGGTGTTTATAGTGTTGCTGTTTTTCGTCGTGTTATCAACACTCGCACTTATCGTTTGGCAAGTCAAATCCGGTTGGATGAGACCAGTATCCGATGGTTACCACTTGGAGGTAAAGATAAGCACATTTGATGTGTAGTTAGAGTTGCAACACTGGGCATTGCCAAGTTAACGCCAATCAGAGTCTACCCTCGTTCTACAACACCCAACCATCTAATTTATTAGCTACCCCTAGGAAAATGGACTTTGGGGTCATCCGCCACCATATCTGTTCAAAGCGACTGACTAATCCTTGAGATTCCTAGATGACCTGTTGTCCGTCTATGTCGAAGCAGCTCAAATAGGTAGTTTACTTTGTACATCCTTACTGGGAATATAGACGCCACCTTTGCCTCCATCTTGCGAATGGAATATGAGCATTAGTGTGAAAACAGGTCTTCTATCCACTCTCATCTGCTGTCGCCAAGACTTTACACCAGGATTGAAATTCTATCGATGTGGACACTGGACAGTCGTGCCCACTTGACGTAGATAGAGTTTCAGTCCTAGTGTAAAATTTTGCTGTAGCAGATGAGAGCGGGTGGAAAAAAGTTCTGACATTGAATCTAGTCAAACCACGAAAAGCGCACACTGCTGTGCAGGCCTGAAGGCTCTATTAACCAGAACATAGTCCAAGTAATCGGGGACATAATTGTAGAAAATGAAAAAAACAGATGACCTAGTTAGCCTAGGATATGCAGGAAATGCATTGACCTTGACGTCGAAGAAGACTACCCACATCTACTGTCCCCCAAAGAATGGTATCATTCATGGCCTTCTTTTGCACAAGCTGTAGACACGAGGAGGGAAAAGAAACAAGAAGGGTATTGACAACCTAGGTAAGTACCTCTAGAGCTACCTAAATGAATAGAACCACGTCAGTATAGGCGGCCTAAAAAGATTTGATTAGATCAAAATTATTTCAGGAGTAGCTTAAAAGTTGTTACATCGTTGCTCCTTAGTGATATCATAAAGGTCCATTTATACTTACTTACTTAAGTGGCGCTACAGTCCGGAATGAACCTGGGCCTCAACCAACATGCCTCTCCAATTAGCCCGGTCCTTAGCTAACTGCCTCCAGTTGCGCACTCCAAGTTGGTTGAGGTCGGTTTCCACTTGTGCGCGCCACTTAAGGCGAGGTCCTCCTCTACTGCGTCCGACGTCTGGCTGGGAATCGAAGACTCTGCGAGCCGGAGTATTGGTGTCCATTCGTTCTACATGTCCTAGCCATCTTAAACGTCCTATGCGGAGTTTTTTGACCAGGGGCATGTCGCTGTACAGCTCGTATAGTTCTTGGTTGAATCTTCGTCTCCATAGCCCGTCAACGCAAACGGGACCGAAGATTTTTCGAAGAATTTTCCTCTCGAATCTACCAAGGATTTCTTCATCCGCTTTTGATACGGTCCATGCTTCAGCGCCGTAGAGCAGGACTGGGATGATCAGGGTCTTATATAGGGTCTCCTTAGTAGTTCGAGTGAGGGCTTTACTACTAAATTGCCTTCTTAGCCCGAAGAAACAGCGGTTGGCAAGAGTAATTCTTCGTTTAATTTCTGACGAGATGTTGTTGTCAGAATTAATAGCGGAGCCGAGGTAGACAAAGTCCCGTACTACCTCAAAGTTATATCTGTCAATGGTGACGTTCTGTCCAATTCGTCGATGTTGTGTGTCCTTTCGTGTTGACAGCATATACTTAGTCTTACCCTCATTTACTGCTAAACCCATTTTCGCCGCTTCCTTCTCTATACTAGCAAACGTGGCTATGACATCACGTTGAGTCCTACCAATGATGTCAATATCGTCAGCGTATGCTAGTAGTTGCACCGACTTTTGATAAATTGTGCCTCTGGTGTTGGCTTTGGAGTTTTGCACAATTCTCTCAAGAATCAGATTAAAGAAGTCACATGACAGCGCATCGCCTTGCCTAAATCCTATTTTGGTATCGAATGTGTCGGTGAGGTCGTTTCCGACCCTGATGGAGCAGCGAGAATTCTCCATCGTCATCCTACACAAACGGACGAGTTTGGATGGTATACCAAAACTTGACATGGCTCTGTATAGTCCGTCTCTATAAATACTGTCGTATCCGGCTTTGAAATCGATAAATAGGTGGTGGGTATCGATTTGGACTTCTTGAGTTTTTTCCAGGATCTGCCGAAGTGTGAAAATTTGATCGGTTGTGGACTTTCCTGGCCTAAAACCACACTGATAAGGGCCAATCAGGTTGTTGGTAAACGGTTTCAGGCGTTCACATATTACGGCAGATAGGATCTTGTAGGCGATGTTGAGGAGACTTATGCCTCTGTAGTTGGCGCAGTTCAGAGGGTCTCCTTTTTTGTGGATCGGGCAAACGATGCTGAGGTTCCATTCTTCAGGCATATTTTCATCCGACCAGATTTGGCTTATGCTGAGGTTCCATTCTTCAGGCATATTTTCATCCGACCAGATTTGGCTTATGAGTTGGTGGATGTTACTTACCAAGTC
Source organism: Rhingia campestris (assembly GCA_932526625.1). Lineage (NCBI taxonomy): Eukaryota > Metazoa > Arthropoda > Insecta > Diptera > Syrphidae > Rhingia > Rhingia campestris. Next base: position 172,694,483 of record OW052182.1, read on the forward strand.
ATCTCCGCCGGCCTTATAGAGCTCAGCGGGAAGGCCGTCATTTCCGGCAGCCTTATTAAGCTTGAGTTTAGATATTGCTATCCTCACTTCACTCAGGTCGGGTGGTTGGCAGTTTTCGCTGTCGTTGCCAATATTGAATGGTTCGTTCTGCCTGACAGCGGAATGTTGTTCGTCATCGCCGTTTAACAGTCTGCAGAAGTGGTTCTTCCATATCCTCAGCATCGACTGTGTCTCAACTACAATATTTCCTTGTTCATCTCGACAGGATTCTGTTCGAGCCTTGTATCCTTGGCTTTGACGTTTTACACTTTGGTAAAACTTGCGAACATCGTTCCTGGAGTGGCACCTCTCTATATCCTCGATCGCGCGCTTTTCTTGCTCTTTTTTCTTCTTGCTGAAAAGCCGATGTTCTTCCCTTCTTCTTTGCCTATAGAGCTTAATGGCAGCTCTCGTCTTCACCTGCAGCTTAGCCTTGTAGGCCTCGTTCTTGGCTGCGAGCATCTGTCGGCATTCCTCATCAAACCAGGGGTTTCTTGCTGGTGGGCGCGAGAAACCTAGCACATCAGTTGCGGCTGATCTAATGGCCTGTTGGCATCGTTGCCATTGCTCTTCGACATTCGATGCTGGTGGTATGGTATTAATCGAGAGGTTAAGGGATACGCGTTGTGCGAAGGTCTTGGCGGTCTCTTGCGATTGCAGTCTTCCGACATTAAATTTTTTCACAGTATTTCTGGATTGTTGTGGCGTGGTGGATATCCGCATTCTTACCTTGGCTGCTACAAGGTAGTGATCCGAGTCGATGTTAGCTCCTCGGAATGTTCGGACATCCAAAATACTGAATGCGTGCCTCTTATCTATCGCAATATGATCAATTTGGTTGACCGTTCGTTGATCTGGAGACCGCCATGTCCCCTTATGGATTTCGAGGTGAGGAAACCGTGTGCTGACTATATTGGCATTTCGTTCCGTAGCGAAATCAATTAGCCTAAGTCCGTTACCAGACGTGTTGTCGTGTAGGCTTTGTTTTCCGACAATACTTCTAAAGATGTCTTCTCTTCCTACCTTTGCGTTAAAATCTCCCAGCACGATTTTAACATCGTACTTCGGTAGTCGCTCATAGGTTTTGTCGAGGAGCTCGTAGAAGCAATCCTTAGCTATATCATCTTTTGCTTCCGTCGGAGCGTGAGCGCATATAAGGCTTATGTTGGCGAATTTGGCCTTGATGCGGATTGTTACTATGCGTTCGCTAATGTCTTGGAAACATAAGACTTCTTGCCTAAGTCTGGGACTTATAACAAATCCGCATCCGAATAGTCGCTGTTTCCGCTCACTATAACACGGTCCGTAGTATATGTCACAGTTTTTCATCCTCTTTTTGCCCGGCCCATCCCATCGTATTTCCTGGATGGCAGTAATGTCTGCTTTGTAGCAGTTTAGGGCTTCCGCTAGTGTAAATTAATCTTTTACACCAAGACCATGTTCAACAAAGAAAAGCACTCTGCCTCTGAGACATTTGGCGTAGTAAACGGGATTGTATTCGGCTGAAGTGCATATATGTTCCACGTCATTAAGAAGCCTACTCCAGAAAAAAGAAGAAAGCCTCCAAAAGCAAGTTAAACAGAAGTACCATCTGTCGTGACTAAGTAAAAACATGACAAAACCGTTTACATAAATTAAAGCTTCTCCCATAGAAGTATAGGCACCTCCATTGATTGAAAGTTGTACATTCCATCGCTCATTAAACTCTAAACAAAGTCAATTAGCTTTTCAGCAGTTCCATCACGTAGCCGCTGTCATCTCCATCAACTTCGCATTATGTCCTTAAGTCCGTTCATTACATTCGTAACAACCCTGCCATCTATCGACTTTCAACTGTCAGCAGTTTCAATTTTTTTTTTTAAAACCGACTGATGAATGCAAATTGACTCCAAAGTGGTCTTTCTAGCACAATAGAATAATTCAGAACACATATAGAGGCATAATGGTAAAGAGCTTCACTTACGCAACCAAGTCTCACCTTGTTTTAAATTATTCCATGTGCTCTGAGGCGAATGCATTTACATATTCTTCAACATCACATCGCGTAATACGAATGCATCCCGAAAATAAATCCCACTCCCAATACAATCATCTAATGTATCTCGAAAAAAATGAACACACACGCATCCTTGCTCGCATCTCATAACAATCACTGATGGATGGCTTTCGAATCATCACACCCCTCTGCACATTCAATTGAATAGGTGCTCAGATAATTTATGCTGGAAAAATGAATTTTCACCAGATACCCGTCGAGTTTTAAAGGAGCCCCAGGCCGAACATAGGAACGGTCCAGTGAATACGCTCTCGACCAACACGCATACCAGAAGCTGATCTAACTCGAATGGCAATGTTAACGCGGTTGCATTGGCCGAACGCAATCAGATTACCAATATTCCCAGGATGCGCATTGGGGGATAAAGGACCGCCCGCAGTCCTTTGCAGATTTCATCACAAATTGCTATTACAGAAAATCTAATCATAACCGGAAATTAATTTGGCAGAAATCTCATTAAATTTACAGATAGCTAGATGCTACTTTCTGGCTTTGGTGCACATGTTTGGGGGTGCATATGTAGGTTGTTCCATTTTACTGACAGCCTCGCATCAGGCTCTTGACATGGGTGCTCATATATGTGAACTCAGTCTGGTATACGTTGGGTGATGCATTTCGACGGAGCCCGTTGGAATATGATTGCCACTCGAATACATGGAATTATCGGATAAATTATTCATAATTCAAGCATTTGAGCGCGACAATTCGGTTTCGTATCGGCTTAATGTATTTACTGCGGTGGTTTTGTCTAGCGAAGTTTTTGTCGAAAATGTAAACGGTCCTTGACATTAATCGACGATTGGTGTAGTAGGAATGGACTTGCAATTTACCTAAAATCGAGGTTATTCTCTGTTGGGAGAGGCGTTAATGTGGATTTATCTCAAGAGGCCAAAAAATATCCTAAAGCCAACCTTGGCAGCAAGCTCCTTTGAACAAGACAAATTCGAGATCAATGAAATGTCCTATGGATCTAGGTTCTGTTGGTGCATTGTTGATGCAGATATGCTGGTCGCTTCTCACTGCCGCTCACTCACCACGTACTAGCCTCATTGTGATCTCCATAGGGATCCACCTGAAGCATCTATAGATCAACAAATTCAAGATGGTAGCAACCAAATCATAGAATAAGTACTTTCGGCTATTCCTTGGTACTTTCCGCAAAAAAGGTCCAAAAAATCCTAGTGCTATCAAACTCTTTCAATGAGGAAAGTGTCCAAGCATAAGGCCACTAACCCGTAGATTGATAACTTCTCGTTGTTGAAGCAGTAACGCTCAGCTGGGTGGGTGGGTTTCAACAGCTGAGCTCTACTGCCTCAAGTCTTGGACGTTTTTTCACTTAAAAACGAATTTAGAAAAGGAAAGGTTCTGCTCTTTCTGACACACGTTTTTCCCGAATCTAAACATTATTTTCAACAAACGTAACCTATAAAAATCAATTCAACTATCAACCACTAACTTGAAACATAAACCAGTAGGGAGGAGAAAGCAGTGAGCTCTTAACATTGAGGACCAAGGGAAGAATTAATCTAAAGTGCCTTCCTTTAAAAAAAAAAAATATCTGGCATTAACGGCCCATACAGGACCTTTAACCTAGCTTCTCCCTAAAATTGAATGTGCAAAAGTTATTTTTGTTTTGCCACAAAGAAAAGGACCTCCTGTTTAACGCAAATTTGAGATTCTTCTCAGTGTTATTCTTGAATGTTTGTCAGACTTTTTAAAGACGCGCTAAGGTAAAAAAAACTTAGCTGTTGTAGGGATTTGAACCAGCGACCCCGCGATTTGTAGTCCAACGAACTAGCCATTAGGCAACGCACCTATGTCAGTATTGGGGCCTTAATTGTTTCTGTTGGTGCCTTCTATGTTTTCAAAAAACACCAACGGACTTTGTCAAAATTATTAAAAGAAGTAATAAAATTCCTTTTCAACTATTTTTGGTCAGTTCTACCGCTTGACAGCTGCAGTTGGAAACTTTCACAGTTGGTGGTAATGTTGTTCAATCACATAATGGCATCACCTTTTCTCTTCCCTATTACAGACATGCTATGCGATATAACTTGGTGCCTGTATTGCTGTGGCGAGAGTGTTTATATCTGGCCGTCTGCCTTAATAACTCGGTTGCTCCTCTGTTGCTCCATCGTTAGGGAAAAGAGACTGTTTTTCCATGGACATCGAACGTGGTGTCTACAGTTGTGGCTTTGTTGGAGGGGTTTCTTTTGGCTACCCGCCCCATAACTCTGCTGCTCCATAGGTAATCGTTTGGTGCAAAAAAAAGAGCTTCTATCTACATTTTGTCATCATACATTTACTTTTGCGGTGGTAATGCAACCGCGACGTCGTTAACAACGATTGGGTCGTAGGTTCAAGGCGCAGATACCAAATAGAAACTAACTGTCCCCAATAAAATTAGTATCCCACGTGGAAAAGCATTCTATGGCGATGGATCTAAAATAGAAATCAAAGTGGGCTCTGAAATCTTCTCTGAGGAGATCAAGCTATCCAAATCCCTGAGAATACAACTTTTTGTATCATAGTCCGTCGATTTGTAATACTGGTAAAGAACTACTAGGCAACTTCCTCTCCGAGAAATATAATGTAAACAAATCCCAACGAACAATGTTGGTCAAAACCCAAGAGTAGGGACACACTACCCTGGTACTATTAGTGATCATGATAAGGCAGAGGTCGACACCTCCTTAGAGTACCATACGTACCACGATTTTGGGTGACCAAACCCCATGATAGGGGAACGCTACTATGGTAGTAATCATGATAAGGCATAACCACCTACTTTGTTGAGGACTGAGATCCATCTAATACCTCATATTCCTCTAAGTTTTACCCTTTCTTACCATACGTTACGGGGGTTACCCGTACACAAGCTGATACATGCATACCGCAGACCAGATATTTAACAAGGACTCCTGTTTCCCGAGGTAGCAGAATAAAGACTTCAGTTCGCTTCCAGATCTATATCACTTCCAGATGGGCTCCATACCACTCGTAATCTGGCATCTCTTAGTACATCAGCCTAACTACCAACTGAGGTAAATGTTCGGTCACCGCACATGGTTAACTACCTCTAATTTCGTAAAAGTCCCTTCCTTAGCAACGCTCGGAAGAAACCCTTGGTTTGACGAGGAATGCCGACAGATGCTGGCAGCCAAGAACGAGACCTACAAGCCTAAGCTGCAGGTGATGAGGAGAGCTGCCATTGAGCAAAGAAGGAGGGAACAACACCGGAGAAGCGCGCGATTGAGGATATAGAGAGGTGCCACTCCAGGAACAATGTTAGCAAATTTTGCCAAAGTGTAAAACGTCAAAGCGACAGATGCAAGGCTCGAACAGAATCCTCTCGGGATGAACAAGGAAATATCGTTGTTCAGACACAGTCGATGCTGAGGATATGGAAGAACCACTTCTTCGGACTGTTAAACGGTGATGACGAACACTATTCAGCTGTACATCAGAACGAACCATTTAATATTGGCGACGATAGCGAAAGCTACCAACCACCCGCCCTAAGTAAAGTGAGGATAGCAATATCTAAACTCAAGCTTAATAAGGCCGCCGGAACTAACGGCCTTCCCGCTGAGCTTTATAAAGCTGGCGGAGATGACTTGGTAAGTAACATCCACCAACTCATAAGCCAAATCTGGTCGAATTGATGAAATTATGCCTGAAGAATGGAACCTCAGCATCGATTGCCCGATCCACAAAAAAGGAGACCCTCTCAGCTGCGCCAACTACAGAGGCATAAGTCTCCTCAACATCGCCTACAAGATCCTATCTGCCGTAATACGAGAACGCCTGAAACCGTCGTTTACCAATAACCTGATAGGCCCTTATCAGTGTGGTTTTAGGCCAGGAAATTTTCAAACTTCGGCATATCCTGGAAGCTCGGCTCCGCTATTAACTCTGACAACAACATCTCGTCAGAAATTAAACGAAGAATTACTCTTGCCAACCGTTGTTTCTTCGGGCTAAGAAGACAATTCAGTAGTAAAGCCCTTACACGAACTTCAAAAGTCCTGCTCTACGGCGCTGAATCATGGACCTTGTCAAAAGTGGATGGAGAAATCCTTGTTCGATTTGAGAGGAAAATTCTTCGAAAAATCTTCTGTCCCGTTTTCGTTGACAGGCTATATGGAGACGAAGATTCAACCAAGAACTATACGAGCTGTACAGCGACATGCCGCTAGTCAAAATACTCCGCATTTCACGTTTAAGATAGCTAGGACATGTAGAACGAATGGACACTAATACTCCGGCTCGCAGAGTCTTCGATTCTCAGCCAGACTTCGGACGCAGTATAGGAAGTCCTCGCCTTAAGTGGCGCGCATAAGTAGAAACCGACCTCAACCAACCTGGAGTGCGCAACTGGAGGCATTTAACTAAGAACCGGGCTAATTGGAGAGGCATGTTGTTGAGGTCCAGGTTCATTCCGGACTGTAGCACCACTTAAGTAAGTAAGCAGCAACGCTACAGGATGGACTGTTTTATGTTTTTTCGGTTGGTTCTCTATAGGCTTTTACAGTATTCGCTGTTATAACCTCATCCAGCGCGGATAACAATTGCACGATTGCTGGAGTCATTGCATTAGCGCGGCTTGCTCAGTTTACCACGAGAAAACGCAGCTCGTAGGGTACTCAACCCATACCCCAGGCCCTCATCGGGATAGGTGACTGTTGTTCTATATTTTGACGACTCACCTGAGCGTCAACTGTCCAAATAACCTAACCTAGCTCTTTGACCTCTGTATAATGGTTCCACATTTAAGGTTGGACATTGTACCGCTTCATATTTTTAAATGAGTAGGTACCTCATAGGACGGGCTCAGTGGCCCTATGGTTAGTTCGATGAACTACCGCGCAGAAGGTCTGTATTGGATTGCCACCCCTAGCAACAGCTAAATAATCTGATAAATCATCCGAGCAGTAAGCAACACCATTAAAATATATTCAACACCATAAATTAAAAAATCCCGTTATTTTGAATAAAAACACTATCGTCCTTACTTAACTGTTTAACACTTTAACTCATCCATCACCCCTATCTCATGTTTTACAATTCAAATGTCCACATCAATTCGCCATCCTCGATCGGTCTAGTCTCGTCTCGTCTCGTCTAATTTATGAGAACGAATCGTTCGTCAATTCAATACGCCACTCCTCGTAACACTATACTCCTCTATCTTGCAGTTGTCGAAAATCGTCCGTATCTATGTGCGCCTTCTGTCCGACAGACAATGAAAAGTGAGTAACGAAACGTCAACAAAACTATACTCGTATCGGACACGGAGTACTATCGTGTGTAGTCGTCGGTCGTCACCATTCTCCAGTTCCAATTTTCCAACCCCGAAAAAAGCTATCAATCAGTTCGCCCAATTAGCTGCAATAATAAGCCGCTCTTTCCCGTTTCGGACTATACCCGTGCCCGCCTTCACGCTGTGCCTTTCGACTTTGGAACATTTCGAGCTCAGCGATGTCTATGCCAATGCCGGTGCGCTGGTGCTAATGGTGGAGGCAGGGTACTGGACCTGAAAATGCTTGTTGACATATGTAATTACAATTGATTTCGTTTATCCGGGTACAATGACGCGATTTCTGTTTGCGTTTGCATTGAGTCGAAGCGTCCCCAACACACCCCTTCGTAGATACCGTCCTCGACGGTTGAAACGCCAAATTTATCTTTTTTTCTTTGCATAAATGTCGGTCTTTGGATGCAGTCGGTGCGGGTGTAGTAGCCAATTGTCTGCATACATTGACATCAACTCTAGAAGGGTTGGGAATGTTGGCGCTCCACATGCCTACCTACATGCCAGACATGATGGACCAGATACAGCGGGTTGAGTTCTTTTTGAAGTGAAACTTCTTTGGGCTCGTCGGGGTAAATCCAAACACACATGTAACGACTCGAAAAGTTATGGGTAGAGGAAAGCTAACTTGGTGGGACAACGGCAGGCAAACAACAAGCAAGAGCGTAAGGACGAGAGAGCACTCTGTATTGAAGTGTGACTGCGCGGCGGACAGAACAAATGTGCATTGTGCGAACAGTAAAAGAAGAACACGGAACAACAACAACAACATGTGAGAGCGCAAGCATAAGAGATCGCTCTGTTGTGAATTTTGTTGGTTTAGTCATAGTGTGGATGGATAAGGGATGAAAATTGGCTTTTCAACATTGTTTTGAAAGTTAAAAAAATTGTATTGAAATTGTACTGGTTGATTTTGATCATTGTTTGGTGTTTTGATACAATATAATTATAATATCGTCAGTTCAAAGGTTAAAGTAGGTACAATATTGATGAAAATATAAAAATCATTAAGTGCAAGCATTTAATTTCTCTTAAAAGAAAAAAAATCTCTATCTCACTTAGTTTTGTTTTTCAATGCACATAATGTCCGTAACGATCACTACTTATGATCATTTTTTCCATTTATCGCCACTCTTTTGTCAGCTTTTAGTCATATGATCATTTAACGGAAATAAAAATTCATTATTTTTGCGAAATCGTGTAATATTTCTGTTTTGAGTAAACTCTCTTGATAGCTTGCCAGGATCAGTAGGTATTATGTTTACATTTTTAAAATCGTTGCTTACAGCAGTCATCAAGATTAAAGATGGCTACAAAATTTCTTGTCTTAAAATTTAGTAGTTAAAATTTGAAAAGGACTTTTAAGGCCCAGTTTTCAGTGCGAGATCATTCTAGTTTCGGGATTAAATTCGAGTTAACTCGAGAAAGCAGTTTTTCAGTCGATTTATATCTAGAGCTAACCCCGGGATTAAATGATCAGATATTTTTGACAGACAATAATATACCAGACAAACATTTTTTTCAATTCCATTTATGTGGAAATTTAATTTAATTTTGAGAAACTAAATACAGATCTTTGCGACTTGAAATTGTATGATATATTGAGTTTAACTGTTTTAAGAAAAAAAAAACTTGCAAGTTTGCGACAAAAGCTTCCCTTTTGTTTGGGAAAAGGAAACCAAACAGCTGATAAAGTGATAACTGAGCAAAATCGATAAATCATGAATGCTACCAAATGAAATCACCACACACGGAGTCAAATATTATTCTGTACTGAAAAACTGCGAAAGAGCTTGTGCGTGTATAAGGGCCTTCCAACCCATTGTCTTTAAGATGCAGAGCGCTTGCCGGAACCTGATCAACTGAGAGTAATTTAAAATTCGAAACTAACATTTTTTAATTATTTGAAATACATACCCTAAAAAATAATTTTGTGTACAATACAATTATGTTCGAAATCCAATACAGGTAAAAATCATTAAGTACATTTTTCTTAAAATCATGTAAATTAACTGTTTTTTTTGCTTATAGAAAGTATGGCATCAAGTGCGTAAAAACAAATAACAAGCTAAAAACAAAAATCTATTTTTATCAGCATAATTGTAATTTTAAAACCCAAAATGTCTTTAAATTGAATTATATCCTTATTGCATATTTTGTTAGTTAATGACTTTCACCTTTGAACCGACGATATGTTCATTTGTACAAAGACATTTTTCTACTTTAAGATCCGAGAAAATAAGAAGACAGTTGAAAGGTCCAAAAAGAATCATCAAACAGCTGATAAACTGTATACGGGCAAAAAAATGGCAAGAAAATTTAATTGAAAATTGATACTTTCAGTGGTATTCATATAAATTCGAACGGATTTTTGATAGCAAAGCAAATTATCTGATGTTTTGGGTTTTTAAAACATATATTGATGATAAATACCTATTAAAATAGCTGCAGCGAACGCTTCACTGGCAATGGAAGTCGAACAAGCCGATAAATCCTTCAATGATTTTAATTTATCGGCGACCCTGAATATTCCATGTATCGCTAAAGACATCCCAGGACCGTCAATAAGGGTAAATGGCATCCCAAAATTTACAGTTATCACTACCCTACTTTGTAAGGCTATTCATTCGATTTGAGAATATTCATAAAGAATTCGATAACAAATTTAAGAATAACTCTTTTGGCTTTCCTTGCTCTATTTGTGATCGATTGTGGTTTAAAGAGGATTTAAGAGTTCCGGCGATTCAGCATGATGACATTTTGAACACAATTGCACCGACTATGACTAGAAAACAAAAGAAAGTTTGCAATACTTGCTTCAGATCACTCAACACCGTCTCTGTCCCAACATTTTCAATGTATAATGGCTTCTTTTATCCACAAATACCCCATCATCTGCCCCACCTAGACTTGGTATCAGAAAGACCTATATCACGAAGAATTCTATTCATGAAAATACGACGATTACGGCATGGACATGGACATGGACAATATGGAATATATGGCCAGATCATCAACGTTCCAGTTGAAGTAAATACAATGGTGAAAAAACTTCTAAGACATCTAGATGACGATCATTGCATCAATGTTCACATTAAAAAGAAGAAAATTCACAAGTCCAGTTATTTGAGCGGTCTGGCCAATAAAAGAACCATTAAGGTTTGGCTGCAGTATTTAATAACGACACCACTATATAAACTGTATGACATCACAATAGATGAGTCTACCAAATTTCATTATCCTAGCTCAAAATGTAAGTCCTAAAAATCGGTGACGTACAGACGGAAGGACGGACAGACAGACATGGCTTAATCGACTCAGCTAGCGATTCTGACTCAATTCACATACTTTGAGGTATATGTAGCTAAATTATTTCTCTGTGTTACAAACTATGTTTAAAAACTTATGTACCTCTATGAGATAGGGTATAAGAAGTCAATAGTTTGATAATAGTTTCACTTCAACCTCGTAGCACTTCTACGGTCTAATTTTTTTTGTTTCAATCCTCGAATCAATCCAATTTACGCCTAGCAGAGGGGCTGCCATTGACGGTATCCAGAGTCCAGACCATGTCCCAAAGAAAAAAGTGTTCACATCAAAAAAAAAAAAAAAAAAAACTACATGCCCCCGTACAGAGTCGAAAACAAGTGAACGACGACGAGACGAGGGAGGCTAGTGACTCCGGGCTTGGATCACTCGCCATCGTCGTCGCTGAGTGAGAACGGTGATTTTGGGTTCAGTTCACGTCGCATCGCATCGTGAATGGCTTTTCAGCAAACGATTGGGACGTGTTTTTCGGACTTTTTTGTCAGTTCGAGTGCTGGTGGGGAACATACCCGAAGTACCCATAACCCGGAGGTTTTTTCTCACACCAATGAATGAGTGACTCTGTCACCGAAACTAAATTGCGCGCTATTCTCGTCTGGAGAGGGTCTGGAGAGGGCGAAGCGAATAGTTTGTAATAAAGCGGGCAACGGAGGTTGTTCCAGCTTTACATGGCATTGTCCCCCCGAATTGGTATCTGATGCATTGGTATCTCACTTTGTGTTTGTATTTGTCGTAGATACACATGCGATATAGGTACATTTATGTTAGAAGGCTTAAAGGTGTGGGCCGGCATGCTGAGATGAGCGAAGGTTGTGATGCTTTGTTAGAATATGCGTTGTAAACTTTAATTGAATGTAGTTGTTGTTGTTGTTGTAGTCGGTTTTTTGCGATTTTTAAACGAATTGCGGTAGCTAAGGTCGATGGATAGCTGCATCAATGAAGCTTGAGATGGCGATGAGTGGCAGTGCGGTTAATCAATTTATGCGAGATGTAGAGGTGATTTAAGATGAGCAAAGCCAGTGTGATGATGATGAATGGAGGCTTAGGGGGTTGTGGTTAATTGGATGAGTCGTTTTGCTCCGGCGATCTTCATCTCAACCTACGTCTTACGTCGATGACCAAGCTGCTATTAGTCGGTACAGTGGCATAGAGGTTAGTGCGTGGAGTCTTATTTATATCCCGAATGAACCAATACCTTTCCTTTTTTTCAATGCCTCAGCTCTAGCGAAAGACTGACAATCATCTGAAAGCAGTCTCAAATTGTCATGATAAGTTTCCCAAAATTGCCGGCGTTCCCAAATCATTTCGGAAAATATAATTTACCGCGCATACAAATGAATGGAAGAGCTAAGTTTGATGTCCTATATGGCTGTTAATGCCAGAGATTCAATTTTTTTTTCAAAAGTGTGATCACATTTTCACACAGAAGCCACACAAGGCTTTTATGAATGCCCCCAAAGTATACACTATACATGGTAGGACGTAGGGCTAACAAAATCCCTTTAATCTATGGACAAAATGCTTAAAGCATGACAAAGGTATCTTTGCTAAGTAGCGCGCCAACAAGACGGTGACTTCCCGTTCAGTTTAACCAACGATGTCAATATCGTCGCAGTATGTAAGTAGTTTCTCAGCTGTATGGTAGATTATACCCCTGGTTTGGCTCTTCTGAAGTTTCGCACAAACCTCTAAAGCTCATTGTACTTGAGAATGCCAATACGTGAAATCTAAGCGGGATTCCTGAACAGCTGGCCAGTTACACAGACGATTCTTCAACATACTCTATGTTTGCTCTTCGCATCCGCAGTTTCTGTAGAAAGTTTTGTGAAGAATCATAGCCTTGGAGGCACGTTTACTATGATGCCGTGCCCGGCTAAAACCCCTGCCAATATACAGATTTGGCTTCTATCAAAGACACTATATAGACATTGATGGGAAACGTGATACCTACCATTATTACCATTATTCCTTGCCTCTGAGAAGACTCTACCTCTATAAACCATCTGTGAAGATGGTCATACCATTAATGACAGTGTTGACGCTTTGTTTGTCAGCTATAGAGACTCTTACCCTTAACCTATTAATATCTTGAGAACCGCTGAATCGTCTCTTCTTGGAAATTCAGCTGTGAAGCGTTTATGGAACGTCAATTCGGGTAACCCATAATGGGTGGAAGGATCGACCGATCCGGCTGGCATAGAATCATGGGGTTTAGTGGTCCTCCAACCAGATTCCCCTACACTGCGCACAACATTTTTTTCAATATTAATATTTATAAGGGAGGCTCAGTGGCGCGATGGTTAGTGCGATGAACTGCCGCGCAGGAGGTCTGGGTTCGATTCCCAGCCGTAGCAACACCTAAATGATTTTTCACTGGCCCCCCTCTCGTGATGATCTGACAAATCATCCGAGTAGTATCAATTGTCAAGAATAGCTTATCTCAACTTAGCCGTTCGGAGTCGGCATAAAACAGGAGGTCCCGCCATCGTGCAAGAAGTACACACGCACACATGAATGGTTGTGAGAAAGCTAGGCCCTGGGTACTAACGAGCCTGTTGCGCCAAAAATTTGTATTTTTTTTTTGTATTTATAAGGATTTATAAGGATATTCCTTGATTTATTTTAAATATTAGTAAAATACGTCAGGACATAATACAAGGTGGGCCAAAAGAAATCACCCTATTGGAAGATGCTCTTATTTTTGCAAATGGCCGCCAATGTCAAATCTGTTTTGACATTTGTGGACTAGACAGATGTAGAATACAAGTGAACAAGCCATGTAGCGATACATTTCCCAAGAACGCGGAATAATCGTGTCTATTTTTTTTGCGTAATAATTCGTCTGTAGTGTTGGCACAGCGCGAATTCCGTTTGGCCATCAAGTATGGGACCACACGAGACGTTACCAAGAGTGGCGGCCCGTTGTGCCGAGAATATCGCCGCTGTTGCCGAGGATATCGAGCTGTCGCCGGAAACATCGACCAGGCGCCGTGCCTCGCAATTAGCCATAAGCCGGTCGTCCCTATAAGGCGAATTTTGGTCAAAGACTTGCGCATGTTCCCGTACAAAGTCCAGTCCGTGCAATAGCTGCTGCCTGTCGACCGCCAAACGCGTGTAACCAACGCCCAATACAACCTCAATCTCGGGGACGAAATGGACGATTTTCGACCAAAATGAGCGATGGGCTCATTTCCAACTCAGCGGGTACGTGAACAAGCAAAACTTTCGCTTGTGGGGCACCGAATATCCACGAAAATCCATTACAACCGCTCAAAGTTACTGCATGGTGCGCTGTTCACGCTGGAGAAGTCATCGGGCCAAACGACAACAGTGGACGGTGAGCGCTATAGGGCCATGTTAACCAAGTATTTTCTGACGCAATTGGATGAATTAGGACTGGAAGACATGTGGTTCCAACAGGACGAAGCAACGGCACACACTGCGCGAACCAAAACCGATATTCTGAAGGGCCAAACAACATCGTATGACTTCTTTGGGCCCACCTTGTATATGTGTATAAACCCATTAGCATCTAGTTAATTTTAGTACAATTTCCATTCGCCATTTTAACACGGCTAATTGACGTTCCCAAACGTCAACATCAATCCGATGTCCTTCAGTCCATTTTAACATTACTTCTGTGTTTTTTTTTTTGGTTTTTTTTAGCAACACACCACGTATGTGGGTATGCAAACGTCAACGCTGTCCTTACATCCTGACCCGTACGAATACACACCGAATGCAGTGGCAGGACAGTCATTTTACTCGATTACTTGTTAAAGCGATGCTATTTATTTTCGACATTATCCGAGTGAGGCTTGTAGGGCTGATGGTTTGATGCAGTGCACCTCCTTCTCCTTTATCCTTTAAATCAATTGTTTACGAGACTCGTACGCTGGATTGACTCGACTGAGTATTTGCTTTCAGCTTTTCCGAGTATGCATACGATTACTTGAGGGTAGTTGTGTCCTTTATTTCATTTTTTGTCGGCGGGAAGTGGAAAAGGCAAAACGATTGCGTTTTATTCTTTTAATTTTAAAATAAGGGTGGTTGTTTGGACGCAAGACCTTGTTTGTACTGTAGACTTACTAAACTGTACTATAGAGGAAAATGAGGAATTAGAGCTTATTTAGAAACACTGAAACTATTCCATAATTCTTCATTTTATTGCTGAATAATTTCATAGTGCGGACGGGCTCAGTGGTGTTATGGTTAGTGGGATGAGCTGCCGCGTTGAAGGTCTGGGTTCGAATCCCAGCCATGGCAACACATAAATGATTTTTCACTGGCCCTCCTCTCGTTATGATCTGACAAATCATCCGAGCAGTATCAATTGTCAAGAAAATCTTATCTCAACTTAGCCGTTTGGAGTCTGCATAAAACATGAGGTCCCGCCATTGTGCAAGAAGTACACACGCACACATCAATGGTTGTAAGAAAGCTAGACCATGGGTACTAAAGAGCCTTCTTAGCCAAAAATGTGTTTGTTTTTGTAGTTTCACAGTGAGCGCGACCTTTAGTCTTGGCTTTGCTGAGGCTATATACTATACTCTTGGAAATTGTCCGGCTTTCGTAAGAGATGCGACAAAACAGCTATATATTCCAGGCAGCTTCTTACCCGAATCTTTTTCATTTGAGATGGGGCAACGTTGAACAACGGGCACCCCTAGGCAATTATCGCATCTGCCTGATAAGGACCCTATCTCTGGTCAGAGCAGCAAAAATAACCTTCCGATGTTTTTTAGCTGTAATTTAAAAAAAAAATGAAAAACTTTGATTCTTCTTGTGGATTATTTTTATTTGGTCTTTTAATTTTTTTTACATCAAGTCGAGAATATGATGTCATGTAAATGGCCGCCGCCACAGTTGATTGTCATTTGAGCCCTTTTATGGCATTTTCCATCACTTTGGCCAAAACTTCCGGCGATAGGTTCTTATATTCTTGACGGATATTGTCTTTAAGAGCTGCAAGAGTCTGAGGCTTGTTGACATAAACCCGCGACTTCAAAAAGCCCCACAGAAAGAAGTCTGGAGCGGTCAAATCAGGCGATCTTGCTGGCCAGTGCAAATCGCCAAAACGGGAGATTAGGCGCCCGGGAAATGCATCCTTCAGCATATCGGTTGTGGCACGTGCAGTGTGTGCCGTTGCACCGTCCTGTTGGAACCACATGTTTTCCAATCCCAATTCATCAAGTTGCGGCAAAAAGAACTCGTTGATCATTGCTCTGTAGCGCTCACCATTCACAGTAACCGTTTGGCCCGCGACGTCTTCGAAGAAAAAAGGTCCGATGACTCCTCCAGCGAAAACAGCACACCATACAGTGAATTTGAGCGGGTGTAATGGCTCTTCGTGGGTTACACGCGGATTTTCAGTGCCCCAGAAGCGTAAATTTTGCTTATTTACGTACCCGCTAAGATGGAAATGGGCCTCATCACTCATGATTATTTTTGATGAAAAATCATCTTCCTCTTGGTGGTGATTAAGGATGGCTTGAGCGTATGTTAGACGCGATTGGCGGTCAGCAGCTAACAGCTGATGCACCGTCTGGACTTTGTACGGAAACATCTTCAAATCTTGTACCAAAATTCGCTGTAAAGACCGTCGATTGATACCCATTTGCGTGGCACGTCGTCTGGTCGATGTCGACGGCGCTTCCATGACATCTTCGGCTACAGCAGCAATATTCTCTGCAGAACGGCTACTCCGGGGTCTGCCACGCCTGGCAGCATCTCGTGTTGTGCCAGTCTCTTCGAGGCGAGCGGCTAAACGTCGCAGTGTTTCACCAGTAGGCGTTGGACGGCTAGGAAATCTGCGACGAAATTCACGTTGTGCCAAAGTCACCGACCGATTATTGCTCAAATAAATAGTCACCAATATTCCGCGTTCTGGAGCAGTGTAGCGTAACATTGTTTATTAACGTGTATTTTACTACACAAATGTCAAAACAGAACTGACATTAGGGGCCAATCGCAAAATTTATAGCATTTTCTGATAGGAGGATTACTTTTGCGCCACCTTGTACATGTCTACCATAAAATTTATAAATAATCAAGACGGATGCCAAGGTACTTTTAACTCGTCAGTGGCTTTCGTTTGGTATCACGATCACAAGCATGCTCCAGTTCTTTGTTGTAACCCTTGAGGCTATAGGCAAAGATTGATTTTCAACCTCCAGTCATCGTAATGTCGCCACAAAAAAAACGAGTGGTGGGTGCACGACTGGGTCGTACGCAACTTTCTCTTTCACAGCGAGTTGGGTGTTAGATCAAATAGTGCGCATTTTGATTATCAATGCTAAAAATTATATAAAATGTCGAAATGTGATTATACGAACGTTTACTCCGTAATTTGAAGGAATCGGTGTCTAAATGAAAAACGAGTGGTGGGTGCACGACTGGGTCGTACGCAACTTTCTCTTTCACAGCGAGTTAGGCGTTAGATCAAATAGTACGCATTTTGATTAATGATATAAATAATGTCGAAATGAGTTTATACGAACGTTTACTCCGATATTTGAAGAAATCGATGTCAATGTGAATAATTATGATTTTCCGTTATTGGCCAAAACTGAAAATTCCGTTTAGTGATAGTTGGGCTAAAACTAATTATGTGGAATTGCTTCAAGCTGTAATAGTAGTATATATATTGAATTTCATTCATAATAGTTTGCGAGAAATTATCAATTTTCCTTATATGGCCTAAATGACAAAATCCGTTATATGGATTTTCTCGAAAAAACTGGGTATGCAGTTTTGTTGGAACTAATATGCTTATAGTATATATAAAGTTTAATCAAAATCGTTAGAGCCGTTTTCGAGAAAATTGAGGTTATGTGTAATTTTTATATGGCAGGTACCCTTATTAACATGGCTAAAAGTAAACAAAAAAAATGGCCTAGAATTATGACTAAAATAAGCTTGTATACGAAGTTTGAAGAAAATCGGTCTAGCCGTTTAGGCTAGGGAGACCATCACGGACAGACGGACCGACGGACGGAATTCCAAAAACCACTTTTTTAGGCTCCGCTATCATCGTAATGTTAGAATCAATCAAAATCTCGAGATCGAAAATTTTCACAAAAACAATATCTTTCTCTTTGTAAGAGAAAGTTAAAAATAATAATGACCTCGACTGTAGGGACTGTTCATGTTCAGTAAGCGATAAGATCGGCCGCATACGCAATTGCCTGAGTAAGGGCTCAGTTATAGCTATCATTGGAACACAAAACATGATGGAATTGAAATTTTACCTCTATAGCTGCTAATAGGAATCGTTGAAAAATTCCGTTTCATTTCGGTGGAACGACAAACATTACTTCACAAAAATTAATCATGATCAGTGGAAAATAAAAAAGTGATTTTCTGCGATAACTACAATTAAAAACTAAAATATGTTTGGATAATCATGTTCTAAAATGCATAAGCTTTGTTTTGACACCAACTCGGCAGTGATTGAATTTATAAAAAAAAACGCAAGAAGTAAAAGAAAACTTCCAATGATGTTTTCAATGATAGCTATAACTGGGCCCTAAGGCTACATGTCCAATCGCTAAATGCTAAATAGGATCGGCGATACTACCGCTCCCTGTTGCAGACCATATTTATGAAAAATTCTGAGGTAGGAGTTACATAACCATTTCTTACAACAGACGTTCTAACACTCAGCATCATGAAGTGTATATAGCAGGGGTTTACTTATGACAAGTTTGGTCAGTTTTAGAAGCAGGCCCTCTAACCATACAGTTTCAAAAGCCTTCTCGGAATCAAAATGGACCCATCAACTGTTTTTTGAATTTGCTCCATTGCAAGGCGTGTTTTTTTAGTGGTTGGTTTTTCGAATAGAGATAAAACTGACATTTTGTGGTCAAATCGGGCAATTCTAATGTCATTTCTGTTCAGTTTGGTTTGCCATTTCATCATGAACAGGTTGAAAAATGAACAACAAATTGATTTCGAAAATAATGGTTAAGTTCGAGAAGTTAACCGCAAGCTCCGTCCATTTTATGGTCGACATAATCGTCCACCAGAGCAATTAATTCGGTTAACCATGGATCGTTTTCGCACTATGTTTACTATATGTGAATCGATTTGCCACCGTGCACAGCAATTTGAGCTTTGTCCATCAACTTTATGGCAACTTAGCTTACAACCTTACAAGATCCAGCTTGTGCAAGAATTAAAGCCGCGAGACCATGCAATGCGACGTGATTTTGGTGTTTGGGCCGAAAATGAGATTGATCTCGATGCTAATTTCCATCGCAAAATTTAGTTCAGTTATGAGGCTCATTTTTGGTTGAATGGCTACACGTCAACAAGCAAAATTGCCGCATTTGGAGTGAAGATAATCCACATGAGACCCATTATATCCACAAAAACTGACTGTTTGGTGTGCTCTATGGGCTGGTGGAGTCATTTTCCATACTTCTTCCGAAATAATGCTGGAGAGTAAGTAACCATTTTTTACCCACCAAACTGCCTAAACGGCCTAAAGTGGTATACGGATGGTTCTAAAATGGACTCAGGGGTAGGAGCTGGCATACATGGACCAAATAAAAACATCTCAATACCTATGGGAAAAAACCCTAGTGTATTCCAAGCTGCGCAAACCTAATACACAACTCAGGTATTAAAGGCGCAAACATCCATATATTCACGGACAGTCAAGCAGCTATAAAAGCCCTTAGCTCACACATCATTGACTGCAAATCAGTACTACACTGCTTCAACTCCCTCCAAACACTCAGTTCCAGGAACAAAACCAGACTATGGTGGGTCCCGGACATAAGGGAATTGAAGGTAACAAAAGAGCTGACGAACTAGCCAGAAAAGGTTCGGAAACCCCCTTCATTGGACCTGAACCCTTCTGTGCAATCCCCAAATCAGCCATAAATCTGGTCATAAAAAACTGGGAACAAAACAAATGTTTTTCATACTGGAGAAACATCCCAGGCCTAAGACAGGCCAAAAGAGCTATTCAGCCCTTCAAATCAGATGCCAATAAGATACTAAATCTTCGCAGGCACGATATCAAAAACTTAGTAGGCTACTTAACTGGTCATCACGGTCTGCGATATCACCTAAATAAAATGCATCTAGTCGACTCCCGGAGTGCAGACTATGTCTAGAAGAAGACGAAACAGCCGAGCATATCATATGTGAATGACCGGCCCTTTACGGTATGAGAAGGGAATCTTTCTTCAGGGAATTTTAAGCCCCGAAGAACTGAGGAAATCTTCGGCTGAAAGTATTATCAGCTACATTAGGAAAGTAGAAGCGCTACTAACCTAAAAAAAACATCTGACGGCAAGCTTACTTACTTACTTAAGTGGCGCTACAGTCCGGAATGAACCTGGGCCTCAACCAACATGCCTCTCCAATTAGCCCGGTCCTTAGCTAACTGCCTCCAGTTGCGCACTCCAAGTTGGTTGAGGTCGGTTTCCACTTGTGCGCGCCACTTAAGGCGAGGTCTTCCTCTACTGCGTCCGACGTCTGGCTGGGAATCGAAGACTCTGCGAGCCGGAGTATTGGTGTCCATTCGTTCTACATGTCCTAGCCATCTTAAACGTCCAATGCGGAGTTCTTTGACCAGGGGCATGTCGCTGTACAGCTCGTATAGTTCTTGGTTGAATCTTCGTCTCCATAGCCCGTCAACGCAAACGGGACCGAAGATTTTTCGAAGAATTTTCCTCTCGAATCTACCAAGGATTTCTTCATCCGCTTTTGATACGGTCCATGCTTCAGCGCCGTAGAGCAGGACTGGGATGATCAGGGTCTTATATAGGGTCTCCTTAGTAGTTCGAGTGAGGGCTTTACTACTAAATTGCCTTCTTAGCCCGAAGAAACAGCGGTTGGCAAGAGTAATTCTTCGTTTAATTTCTGACGAGATGTTGTTGTCAGAGCTAATAGCGGAGCCGAGGTAGACAAAGTCCCGTACTACCTCAAAGTTATATCTGTCAATGGTGACGTTCTGTCCAATTCGTCGATGTTGTGAGTCCTTTCGTGATGACAGCATATACTTAGTCTTACCCTCATTTACTGCTAAACCCATTTTCGCCGCTTCCTTCTCTATACTAGCAAACGTGGCTATGACATCACGTTGAGTCCTACCAATGATGTCAATATCGTCAGCGTATGCTAGTAGTTGCACCGACTTTTGGAAGATTGTGCCTCTTGTGTTGGCTTTGGAGTTTTGCACAATTCTCTCAAGAATCAGATTAAAGAAGTCACATGACAGCGCATCGCCTTGCCTAAATCCTTTTTTGGTATCGAATGTGTCGGTGAGGTCGTTTCCGACCCTGATGGAGCAGCGAGAATTCTCTATCGTCATCCTACACAAACGGACGAGTTTGGGCGGTATACCAAAACTAGACATGGCTCTGTACAGTTCGTCTCTATAAATGCTGTCATATGCGGCTTTGAAATCGATGAATAGGTGGTGGGTATCGATTTGGACTTCTTGAGTTTTTTCCAGGATCTGTCGAAGTGTGAAAATTTGATCGGTTGTGGACTTTCCTGGCCTAAAACCACACTGATAAGGGCCAATCAGGTTGTTGGTAAACGGTTTCAGGCGTTCACATATTACGGCAGATAGGATCTTGTAGGCGATGTTGAGGAGACTTATGCCTCTGTAGTTGGCGCAGTTCAGAGGGTCTCCTTTTTTGTGGATCGGGCAAACGATGCTGAGGTTCCATTCTTCAGGCATATTTTCATCCGACCAGATTTGGCTTATGAGTTGGTGGATGTTACTTACCAAGTCATCTCCGCCGGCCTTATAGAGCTCAGCGGGAAGGCCGTCATTTCCGGCAGCCTTATTAAGCTTGAGTTTAGATATTGCTATCCTCACTTCACTCAGGTCGGGTGGTTGGCAGTTTTCGCTGTCGTTGCCAATATTGAATGGTTCGTTCTGCCTGACAGCGGAATGTTGTTCGTCATCGCCGTTTAACAGTCTGCAGAAGTGGTTCTTCCATATCCTCAGCATCGACTGTGTCTCAACTACAATATTTCCTTGTTCATCTCGACAGGATTCTGTTCGAGCCTTGTATCCTTGGCTTTGACGTTTTACACTTTGGTAAAACTTGCGAACATCGTTCCTGGAGTGGCACCTCTCTATATCCTCGATCGCGCGCTTTTCTTGCTCTTTTTTCTTCTTGCTGAAAAGCCGATGTTCTTCCCTTCTTCTTTGCCTATAGAGCTCAATGGCAGCTCTCGTCTTCACCTGCAGCTTAGCCTTGTAGGCCTCGTTCTTGGCTGCGAGCATCTGTCGGCATTCCTCATCAAACCAGGGGTTTCTTGCTGGTGGGCGTGAGAAACCTAGCACATCAGTTGCGGCTGATCTAATGGCCTGTTGGCATCGTTGCCATTGCTCTTCGACATTCGATGCTGGTGGTATGGTGTTGATCGAGAGGTTAAGGGATACGCGTTGTGCGAAGGTCTTGGCGGTCTCTTGCGATTGCAGTCTTCCGACATTAAATTTTTTCACAGTATTTCTGGATTGTTGTGGCGTGGTGGATATCCGCATTCTTACCTTGGCTGCTACAAGGTAGTGATCCGAGTCGATGTTAGCTCCTCGGAATGTTCGGACATCCAAAATACTGGATGCGTGCCTCTTATCTATCGCAATGTGATCAATTTGGTTGACCGTTCGTTGATCTGGAGACCGCCATGTCCCCTTATGGATATCGAGGTGAGGAAACCGTGTGCTGGCTATAGTGGCATTTCGTTCCGTAGCGAAATCAATTAGCCTAAGTCCGTTACCAGACGTGTTGTCGTGTAGGCTATGTTTTCCGACAATACTTCTAAAGATGTCTTCTCTTCCTACCTTTGCGTTAAAATCTCCCAGCACGATTTTAACATCGTACTTCGGTAGTCGCTCATAGGTTTTGTCGAGGAGCTCGTAGAAGCAATCCTTAGCTATATCATCTTTTTCTTCCGTCGGAGCGTGAGCGCATATAAGGCTTATGTTGGCGAATTTGGCCTTGATGCGGATTGTTACTATGCGTTCGCTAATGTCTTGGAAACATAAGACTTCTTGCCTAAGTCTGGCACTTATAACAAATCCGCATCCGAATAGTCGCTGTTTCTGCTCACTATAACACGGTCCGTAGTATATGTCACAGTTTTTCATCCTCTTTTTGCCCGGCCCATCCCATCGTATTTCCTGGATGGCAGTAATGTCTGCTTTGTAGCAGTTTAGGGCTTCCGCTAGTTGTTCGCCTGCACCTCTCCTGTTTAATGTTCTCACATTCCAGGTGCAGATACGAACGTCGTTGTCCTTTTTTCGTTTTGCAGGGTCGTCAACAATAAAATCAGTCCTTTCCGAGGCTATTGGTTGCTTCGTAACCATGTTTTTTTTCTGTGGGTGGGTAGTTAACCCAAAGCACAACCCCCAACCTGGAGGGCCAGTTCCAATTTATTAGATACCCCTAGGACACGGGGCCATCAGTATCCACTACGGGATTGAGCGCTGCCGTTGGCCTTTCGGTTCATCCGCCACCATCTCTGTTCAAGGGGCCTGACTAACCCTTGAAATTCCTAGACAACCTGTTGTCCGAATATGTCAGAGCAGCTCATCTAGGTTCGCCTGGGACAGCAGGCCGGGTATTCATCCGTGCCATTCTCACCAGGGTGTTTATAGTGTTGCTGTTTTTCGTCGTGTTATCAACACTCGCACTTATCGTTTAGCAAGTCAAATCCGGTTGGATGAGACCAGTATCCGATGGTTACCACTTGGAGGTAAAGATAAGCACATTTGATGTGTAGTCAAAGTTGCAACACTGGGCATTGCCAAGTTAACGCCAATCAGAGTCTACCCTCGTTCTACAACACCCAACCTGACGGCAAGCACTATAGATATTTTAGGTCGATGTGTATATTACTGCTTAGGCAGGTCAGAAAAAACTACATGCCACATAGCGTACGTCACAATCGATTTATTGAAGGAAACATTCGATGAGCGCTTAATTTCGCTGAATGGACCTGTCAATTGGCCACCGAGATCGTGTAATTTGACACCATTAGATTATTTTCTTTGGGGATATGTGAATGTGAAATCGCTCACCTACGGCAACAAACCAGAAACGTTAGGGGACTTGGAAGCCAACATTCGTGGAGTAATTGCCGACATACGGCCCCAAATGCTCGAAAAAGTGGTTGAAAATTGGACCCTTAGACTTGGCTTTATTCGAACCAGCCGCGGCGGCCACATGCCCGAAATCATATTTAAACAATAATGGCATAAAATTATCCTTTCAATTAACCCAAATTTATGGACATTAAAACGGTTTTCTTGTGTTTAATTTCGAAGTTCTTTACCTCTAAACAAAACACCCTTTATCCCAGAGATCAGTTTGGAGGCGGTATGAATATTGTTATGGCCCGCCTTGAAACCAAACTGGTTCTCTGGTATTATCTTATTGTCCTCTGCCTACTTAAACTTATCCCGATTGAAAATCTTTTCGAATACCTTTTGATATTCGGTAAGTCCAACACACTAACCATTAGGCCACCTACAGGATTATTCCCGAAACGCGGCGAATAGCTTTTGATGGAGGATATGAAATGTTTTATTCCCAAAAACGATTCGCTTTCCCTTGAAAGCAAAAGGTATATAGAACACAGATTGTTTTTGATAAAATCCGCATAATGTTCCTAAGGATCAGAAAAAATCTGTCAGATTTTTAGAGAAAAAATTGAAAGTTAGAATGGAAAACCGCTATGCCCTGCGTTTGAAGGATGAAATTGAGGTATCGATTTTGTGAATAAAACTCCTAAATCATCTCATCACATTTACAAGTATGCAAGATCCATCAGCAATATTGGACCTGTTTTTGAAATAACAATCGGTGTCCTTGCGATTTTTAAATGACAAGAAACTTATAATTCTTTCGGAATCGTGAAACCAATACGTGCACCTAATAGGACCATGTAAAAACGAGTAAAACTTAGCCATGCTGATGGAGATGAAACAATCGCCGACATATTTTATCCATTTGCTTCGTAAATACTTTGAGTTGTAAATCACCCTGTTTTATGTGTGAGCTAGTAGGGAAAATGCGATTAGCCAACCAACAGTGTTTGCATTTAAATGCCCGATTTCACTTTAGATTCGAGGATATCTATGCAAGCACAGCTGTATGTTTTCATTTAAGTGGATGACACTTGTCCTTAGCTAACTGTCTCCAGCACTTCGAGTTGGTTAAGGTCGGTTTCTACCTGTGCGCGGCACTTTATGCGATGTCTTCTCTACTGCGTCCGGACGGCGTCTGCCTGGGAATCGAAGACTCTGCGAGTCGGAGTATTGGTGTTCGTTCACTTTACAAATCATATCCAGCGCGGAGTTTTTAGTTGAAGTTTTTGGTCCATAGCCCGTCAACACAAACGGGACCGGATTTTTTCTCACAAAACGACTCGAATCAGCTTTTGAAACGGTCCATGCTTCAGCGCTGTAGAGCTGGACTGGGATGATAAGGGTATAGTATAGGATCTCCTTAGTAGTTCGAGTAAGGGCTTTTGTAAATTCCTACCCACTACTAGTGAGCTACTCGAGCACGCATTGAAAACTCTCAACGAGTGGACAAAACAATGTGGGCTTGGCATCAACCCCCAGAAAACGGAACTCGTTCTCTTTACGAATAAGAGGAAGATACCAATATTAGACCTACCAGCAATCGATGGGACTACCCTTAAACTAGCCGATAGTGCAAAATATCTGGGTGTCATTCTTGATAGAAAACTCAACTGGAACCTAAATGTGCGCGAGCGCATTAAAAAGGCCACAGTCGCTTTATATACGTGTAACCGAATATTCGGAAAAACTCCAAGATCATCCTATGGATGTACATGTACACGGCCATTGTAAGACCTATACCACAAATAAAGTCACCCATCTGAAAAATATGACGAATTTAAAAAGGATAGCATGTGTGGGCGCTACTGGCGCAATGAGAACCACACCAACAGCGGGACTGGAAGCCATCCTTAACCTGCTACCGCTAGACCTTTACATGCACGAATCTGCAACCAAAAGTGCTCTAAGAATCAGCCA
Source organism: Rhingia campestris (assembly GCA_932526625.1). NCBI lineage: Eukaryota > Metazoa > Arthropoda > Insecta > Diptera > Syrphidae > Rhingia > Rhingia campestris. The sequence goes on from OW052182.1 coordinate 172,720,262, forward strand.
GCTCAACTGCTGGAAATCGAACTCAAACTCTACACAGATATCTGGGCTCAGCTGTATCCTCTGACTACATGCTGCCTCACCATGACTTTCAAAGACCATTCTCCTGCATCCCCCCAAGCAGAGAGGAGTGGGAGAGGAACGAATTGGGCCCCGAAACCATATCCATCTACACTGATGGTGCAAAAATGGATGTAGGCGTTGGAACTGGAGTGTTTTCAGAAACACTTAAGCCAAACAGCACCTTTCGTCTACCTGAGCACAGCAGTGTCTTCCAAGCCGAAATATTGGCAGTAGCAGAGGCAGCCAAAGCGACCTCAATGCTGGCGATACCACCAGATGATATCACCATCTTTTTTGAGAGTCAGGCTGCAATAAAAGCTATCTCTGCTGTCGAAACAAAATCTCGGCTTGTGAAACGTTGTCGTGAAGAATAAAGGTTCTTGGCGTCCAACATAATGTTAAGCTCTTTTGGGTCCCCGGACTAAGAGGCATACAGGGCAATGAAATTGCTGACGAACTGGCGAGAAAAGGATCTGCCTCCAGCATTGAGCAGACCAGTCTGTCAAACCACCACTATGTGACCTCAAATCTCGGGTGGGACACTTATTACTGCCAAAAACAGTGAAACTTCCAAAAGGATGTGGCCTGAGTATGACAAAGCCAGAACCCATAAACTACTTCGAAGAAACGGGAAATCTGTCTCGACTTTAGTTGGGATTCTTACTGGACACAACTTACTAAAAAGCCACAAACTAAAAATGCATCTCATAGATGATGACCTCTGTAGAGGCTGCGGTGATGAAGAAATACACGAGGATACCCTCCACTTTCTGTGCCACTGCCCAAGCCTCAGCCAATTAAGAATGAGAACCTTAGGAAAATACTTTTTCCATGACCTCACGGATCTATCCGAAATCCCTCTCCCTAATCTTTCCAGGTTTGCAACAACATCTGGATGGCTGGAAAGAGGCTCACAACAATGTACAGTGAACCAACCACACATTTGGACCCCCAACGGGTATCACAATGGGTCTGTATTGACCTGAGTGCGATGTGGGAAGACGCACACCGTCTGCCTCATCAACCCACCAACCTAACCTTACCTAAGGGATTTAGTAGCTCGAAGAATAAGAAGTTGGCAAGAGTAATTCTTCGTTTAATTTCTGACGAGATGTTATTCTCAGAGTTAATAGCCGATCCGAGGTAGACAAAGTCCCGCACTATCTCAAAGTTATATCTATCAATGGTGACGTTCTGTTTAATTCGTATGTCCTTGCGAGTTAACAGCATAATATATTTACAGCTAAACGCATTTTTGCCGCTTCCTTCTCTATATAAAGTGGCTATGACATCACGTTGAGGCCGACCAATGATGTCAATATCGTCGGTGTATGCTAGTAGTTGCACAGATTTATGGAAGATTCCGTCTCGGGAGTTTTTGGCAATCCTTTCAAGAATGAGAATTAAAGAAGTCACATGACAGTGGATCGCCTTGACGAAATCCTTTTTTGATATCAAATATGTCGGTGAGGTGATGAGGTAATTTCAGACCCTGATGGAGCAGCGAGAATTCTTCATCGTCATCCTGCATACACGGACTAGTTAGGGCGGTATACCAAAACTAGACATGGCTTTGTATAGTTCGTCTCTATCAATGCTGTCGTATGCGGCTTTGAAATCGATGAATAGGTGGTGGGTTTCGATTTGCACTTCTTGGGTTATTTCCATGATCTGCCGAAGTGTGAAGATTTTATCAATTGTGGACTTTTCCGGCCTAAAACCAAACTGATTAGGGCTGATCAGGTTGTTGGTAAACGGTTTCAAGCGTTCACATTTTACGGCAGATCTTGGATCTTTTAGGCGATGTTGCTGTTGCAGTTGATCGCTATGTGATCAATTTGATTGACCGTTCGTTAATCTGGAGACTGCCATGTCCCCTTATAAATAGCAGGGTGAGGAATCCGTGTGCTGGTTATATTGCCTTTTTGTTCCGCAGTGAAGTCAATTACCCTAAGTACACTGCCAGATGTGTTGTCGTGTAGGCTGTTTTCCGACAATACTTGTCAAGATGTCTACTCTACCTAACTTTGCGTTAAAATCTCCCAGCACGACTTTAAAATTGTACTTCGGTAATCGCCTCATAAGTTTTGTCAAGGACCTCTTAAAAGCAGCCTTTCGCTTTATCATAATTTTCCTCTGTCAGAGCGTGAGTGCATATAGGGCTTATGTTGGCGAATAAGACCTTGATGCGGATTGTTACCAAGTGTTGGGTTAATTCTTGAAAGCCGCGGTAACGGACAATATGAGTAAGCTAGTTTACGCTAGTGCTCTAGTATATAAATCTAATCTGTGGACATTCAATAACGCGGTCGCAGGTCACGCTTTTTGTTGTCGCGCTAGTCCAGGCTAGTCCACGTTAGTCCGCGCTAGCCCAAGCTAGTAATTTTGTAGACCAAAACACATTTGATTTTTGAGTTTACTCGCTAGAACTAGCGTGAACAATCGTTCACGGATTTTTTTCAAGCGCAGTACCATACCCTACGACTTTTTGTCTCAGTCTGGCACTAATAACAAATCCACATCCGAATAGTCGCTGTTTCTGCTCACTATAACACGGTCCTTAGATATACGTAGGATAATATAACGGGTGATCCAAGTAGAGATACTTTTTTCAATAGGCTTTTTTGACAGATCACGTGTGAGTCGTGTCATGCTGTCATGTTATTTTTGTTTAGTATTGTTTGGCATTTCATAATGAAAAGACTTACGCGTGAACAACGTTTACAAATTGTTCAACTTTATTATGAAAATTCACGTTCTGTGAGGAATGTGTTTCGTGCACTTCGCTCAACTTATGGTCAACATAATCGGCCTACTGAGCGTACTATTCGCAACACCATCACCCATTTTGAGACCCAGCATTCATTATTGGATAATATTCGACCGAATAGACTACGTCCAGCACGCTTTGAAGAAAATATAGCGGCCGTAGCTGAGAGTGTACACGAAGACCGTAGAGAGTCGATTCGGCGTTATCGTGCCATGATAACCGACTATTTGATGCCTGAAATTGAAGCTCGTGATCTCGGCGGCATTTGGTTTCAGCAAGACGGCGCCACTTCCCACACATCGCATCAATCAATGGACTTATTAAGAGAACATTTCGGTGAGCACATAATTTCACGTTTTGGGCCGGCCGATTGGCCACCAAGATCGTGTGATATCACACCGTTAGACTTTTTCCTGTGGGGATATGTAAAGTCAAAAGCTTATGCCGACAAACCCGCTTCGATTCAGGCCTTGGAGGAAAACATCACGCGTGTCATTCGCCAGTAACCAGTCGAAATGCTCGAACGAGTGATCGAAAATTGGACTCAACGGATGGACCATCTGCAACGTAGCAACGGCCAACATTTGATAGACATAATCTTCAAAAAATAAATGCCAAAGAATGTTCTTTCAAATGATAATAAACATTCTCCATTAAATATGAATTATCTGTGTTTTTTTCTTTGAAAAAGTAGGGAACCTCGAAATGGATCACCCTTTATAATGCCACAGTTTGCATTCTTTTTTTGTCCCGCTGCTGCTTTGTAGCAGCTTAGGGCTTCCGCTATTTCTTCGCCTGCACCTCTTCTGTTTAATGTCCTCACATCCCAGGTGCAGATACGAACTTCGTTGTCCTTTTTTCGTTTTGTATGGTCGTCAGCAATAAGATCAGACGTCGTTGTCCTTTTTTCGTTTTGTACGATCGTCAGCAATAAGATCAGACGTCGTTGTCCTTTTTTTCGTTTTGTACGGTCGTCAGCAATAAGATCAGTCTTTTCTTACCATGACTGGGTAGTTAACCCAAGGCACAACCCCCAACCTGGAGGACGTTAAGTATCCACTACGGGATTGAGCGCTGCCGTTGGCCTTTCGGCTCATCCTCCGCTGTCTCTGTACAAGGGGCCTTATTTATCTTTGAGAATCCAAAATGACCTGTTGTCCGATCGAAGCAGACCATCTATGTTTTTCACTTTGTCCATCCTAACGTTGACTCCATTTTGGGAGTTCTTCCGCTGCCGTCTGGAAATAAAATATTTGAATACACGCCTTTCCCCAGCTCTCATCTGCTGCCGCCTACACTAAAACACAGGGATTGAGACCCTATCTACGTTCATGGTTATAGGCACTCAGCGGTCGCCACATGAAGGCTGAAAGTCGAATTTGGTAAGCACCAGCTGGGTGAAAACTCAACCAACGTTTCATATAAACGCATCGCCTACCATATGACCACTGCGCATATCACTGGAAAAGAGAAAATCTCCCCGATTTTTCAAATACTGTTTCAAAACGTACTTATCAGCTATGAATTCACATGGAAAGTGAATAAGGCAGACAGGATTAGGGTCCGATATATCATACATTTCTCTCGGTATGTGCGCATATCACTGGAAATGATAAAACCTGCGTGATTTGCATATTATGATTTAAAACAGACTATGTCATCTAGCACTCGATGCGGAAGGGGAGAAAGTACGACAGGATTATGGTCCGATATATCATGCATTTGTGTCCGTACGTGCGCATATCACTGGAAAAAAAACCTTCGAGGTCTTTCGAATAGGCTTTTGAAACTGACTATATAATTCAGCAGTCGTCGTGGAAGGGGGCAGACTAGCAAAATGATAGTCCGATATATCATACATTTAGTATGATATCGCATATCAATAGAATAGATAAAACTGGCGCTACTTTTTGAATGTTAATTTGAATTGGACTACTTCACACAGTACTACAAGTGGAAGGTATGAGGTAGTTAGAATGTTAATTGTAAAGTATATCATACAATATGCTCGGTATATTCGCATATCGCTTGAAACAGCAAAACTTGTGAGATTTTTCAATTGAATTTGCAAATGGCTTATATTGGCTTAGTGACCGATAAAACATACATTTTGGTTGGTATGTGGTTATATTCCAATAAAAGAAAAAAACCTGTGTAACTGTTGAAATGGACTACATCGTCCAGCTCTAGAAGTAGAAGGCGAAGCAGACTGAGAAGTGAAGTTCTCAGCTAAAGTATCTCTTCAAACGTCCAATTGAGATTTGATTTTTAACCGTTATTCTGTTTCGGTTTTCCCGCGTTACGAATCTGTCACCAACCCCAGATCATACACAAGGTAGATAGTAGTTTTTCTCGTCGTTAGTACGAGAGCCTGGTTCACTCAGCGTGTGGGGTGGGCACCTGAAATAAAAGGGCATAATCTGTGAAACGAAGTGAACACCGCTGAGAAAAAAAAACCAAAGTTTAACCACGTTACAAAATGGCGGTGGTGCGCCCACTGGGTTTTATTCAATCGATTTGTTATGGAGACACAAAAGAAAATTGGCGGACCACCAGGATGGCCCCAGACGAAATTTTCTCCTGAAATTTTATAAAAGGAAAATTACTGGGGCGCGTCTTTTCTCGGGAAATTTGAATATTCGGTCGCGAAATAACCAACTATCTACCGCTCAATTTAGCTCTAACGAAAACCACTCTACTTATCTTTTTCCTGCCTTTCTACTCGTCTTCCTCCGCTCTTCCGCTTCCTGTATCCACGGTTGCCACTTGAAAATAAAATTTGTTACCAAAATTTAAGAAGAAGCGACCAAACGCAGTAAAAAGTTACCAAAGTACTTAAAATTTGAAAACGTTGTTGAAATACACCAAAAATCATAGATTTTGCCATTTTTATACCCTATCCCATAGGGGTATATTAGTTTTGATATATAGTTTGTAACATAGAGAAACAATTGAGCTACATATACCTCAAAGTATATGGATCGACTCAGAATCACTTGCTGAGTCGATTAAGCCATGTCTGTCTGTCCGTCCATCTACATGTCACCGATTTTTAGCCCTAAAATTTAAGCTTAGAGAATGAAATTCGGTATATAGAATTCTTTTGGAGTGAAGCAAAATAAGTTCCACGCCCCTTTTTTTAGGAAAACGTAATTTTTGGCTAAACCCTAAGGAATTTCAAAAAAGTGTGTGAGCAACATATTTACAGAATCTCTATATTTCGTCAATATAAAGTTTTTTCCAAGTCCACTTTTTGGGGCGTTTTTAGTAAAAAAACGTGTTTCGGTACATTTTTAAAATATTTGAAAATATTGGATCATCTCGTGAATCTTGTTGGAGGAATGGCGAATGCGGAGGGAACTGGAATTATTTCTGTGGGGTAGAACAATTATTAAGATACATTCCTGGTAAGAGATACCATCATGTCATTATTATGCTGCTTCTGGAGTGATGCACTTAGGTTGGAGTTTCTTTTTGTAGAAACCTTCACTGGAATATTTTGTTTAGGATGGCCGATTAATTTTTACATTACAGAGCATGAAAAGGATCTAGATTTGTGAATAGTTTAACATGTTCGTTCATAGATAGCTAGAGTTATCAAGGCAAAACGCTATCTATCAGAAAGAGACTCTAAGAAACTTTGTAAGATTTTTAATGAGTATTCGATTCATTAATTCATCTTCTAGGGACTGTTGAAGTGAGCTGGACCAATCAATATGGCTTCCAATTTCGCCTGGTCACTAGCCTAATGCCTTTAGTTTAGTTGGTTATTTTCCAATTATCACGTTCCATATGGTCTTTCTGTACTGCATTACAAAAGGATTTGAGTTCAGAATCTTGTAGGTTGGTCGTTAATTTCTTTACGCTTTAAACGTCTCAGGATTAACAGCCTTCAATGCTAGGTTTACACCAAATCGTTGGGCCTCAAATTTTCTTAATATTCGTTGTTAAATCTTTAAATTTTAAAACGTAAATTTGTGGCACCAGTGATCTCCATTTAGGTCAAGCCGATTTTGGGACAGTTTCAATTCCTTACCTTATTGTCAAGCGGTTCAATGAACAGCAGATTTAGGTATGTGATCAACTCATCAATTGGGTGAACATTTTAAGTAGAATGCTCCGCCCAAGCTGACGCAGAACAAAAGTTTATCATGGTTCTTGATAATCACTTTTTTCCCATTGGGGGAAGACGAAATGCTTCATGCAACATGAGGAGGTTTCCGAAATACTTCCGCGATTGCTCTTCTCTTTTTTCTAAGAACATGTTGAGCGTAGGTGGAGATTCGGTTTCAGCTCTGCTCCAAGTCCACTTTTTCGGGGCATTTTTAGTAAAAAACGTGTTTCGGTAAATTTTAAAAATATTTAAAAAAAAATTTCAATGCAGGATCATTGGTTATGATAGTATGAGCATTTCGTCTTTAGATCATTTTAAGCCATGCCCACTTTTTGGAGGCGTTTTCCTACCCTACCCCATAGGACACGCAGAAGAAAAACGTTGTTTTTTTGTCGAATCATAAAATATTTTGATAAACTGTCTGAGCAATATGTTGTGAACATTTTTTCTATATTTCATCGCCATAAAGCCCACATTTCGGGGATATTAATTTTAAGGATGGGATGGGATAGGGTATTAAACGATCCGCACAGCGAATTGTAGCCTTCGCATATGTTTGATTTTAAGTTTTCATACAGCGAGAGCGACTTTTGCTTTGTTTAAATACAAAATAATTTAAATTTTCAGTCATCTGTCAACAAATTGACAAAATCAAATGAAGAAAATGAGTATTTAGTCGTGTGTCGTGCGTCGTGCATGGATAATACTGTGCAGTGAGGTTAACACACATTTGTGCGTCGTTTACATTTGATGAAAGAAAGTCGCACTCCATGCATTCAATTTTACTAGAACATACAAATTAAAGTTCGTGTTTTTTTTTAATTTCCTTAGAAAAAGCAACCATGTGTAGAAGGAAATTACAAAGCGACCAGATGAAAACATGTTTCCAAATTTGGACTCAAATGACCAAAGTGGCCACTGTGCCTGTATCGCAAACTATTTCCTCCTTCCCCCTTCTTGGCGATGTCTTCCGTCCTGCTTTTATCCTGCCTTGCGGTATAAAAACCTGGTCCGATATTTTACTCTCGACTTAAACTCAAAAAAACAAAAATTCGAACCGATTCCTTTGTCCAGGGTTGATCCCATTGATTCGCTCTCACATGCTCTCTTGGAATTCAGCACTAGTAAGCCTAACTGCGAATTCTAACTACTCTTCGCTTTCCAGCTGGAGAGTGTGTTTCGCGCTTACTAGTGTGTTACCCCCGTTCACACGTGGCTTTGCGATTTTCTGCGCATCGATGTCGGGATTTTTCCCGACTCGTACTATCGCCGCCTGTCACACCAGACTCATTATCTCCAATTTGTTATATCAAGTCTCAACTGCGTTTTCTCAGCTTCTGCATCGGGTTATTGCCGGCGAGAGCGAACGCTACTCAACATAACCTTTTGGTTCTCAACGATCACCCCAGTTTTCCTATAGACACTTGTCAATGTTATAGGCCAACTCGGTGTCGATCCTGGACAACTATTTGTGTCAACTAGACATATGTCGCGAATGCCTATGTTGACATTTCGTTCGCGACTCTACTACTACGTCGGGTACGTTTACGACGACCCACGTGACCAATTTATCTACCGCTGAGGAATAACGTGAGGACGTGCACATCTGTAAGGGCGGAGGAGGCCGTTGCTCATTGTAGGTCTTGGTAAGCATTGAGTGGAGAGGAGGAGAGTTCCATACAATAAAACAATTTTTCGCGAACTACGTTGGTTGTGTCGAGTGCAGATTTTGGGGTATGGGATGTGTCATTCGGGTGCCATCCTTTATATTGATTTTGTATTTTTATGTTGGGCTTGAGCCATTCCACAGTCTTTTCTTGTGGTTATCGATGTGTCCAATTGTTGTGGACATGCCCCGTGTATCTTTTTGGACATCACTTTCTGTCGTCCGTGTTGTGGACATGTTTTGTGATGCCTATTATTTGTTTAATGTTTCGTTTGTGTTGTGGCGAGGGTGTTTGTTTCTGGCTGTCCGCCTAAACACTTCGCTTCTCCTCCGTTGCTCCAACGGTGGGGGAAAGAGATCGTCCTCTCTTGGCCATCGACCTTGACGTTTAATGTTGCGGCTTTGTTGGAGGGGTGTCTTTTGGGCCGACCGCCCCATGCCACTACTGTTTCTCCGTTGCTCCAACGGTGGGTGGAAAGAGAACGTCTACTATTTTACCATTGGAACTTTGCGTTTGCGCCCCTGATGCGGTAACGCAAACGCTTACGTTGGAGTGTAAGCTCCAGGGATCGTCCTCCCCCACCCGTCATCATCGTGTTGGGGTCGACGAGGGATCGTCTTTCCTCACCCATCGAACTATTCAGACCGCTCCTGTCTGATGTTGGCCGTCGCGAGTCTCCCACGTCCTTTGGGCTTCGACGACGGCGTGGACTCGTGTCGCACGCTTTTGTTTGGCGTTGCTCTGTCGTGAGTCTCGGTATTCTCCCTGTGACTGACCGAATAGAGTTGGGACTTCTTCATCCCTAGTGGACTCCTGTGCCGCACTCGTTAGACCTATATTGGGTTGCCTTCTCAGGGTCTGAACGTAGTGGACCATTGGCTGATGGGACCATGGCTGCCCACCACTTCCTACATATTCTGAGTTAGCGGCCATAATTAAAAGAGGGACCGAAAGGATATTAGGGATAGAGCGTGAGACTTTTTGTGGTAAAATTTACCGTAACATGGTGTAGAAGAATTATATTACGTTTAAGTGGATACATAATATTTCCCCCCTTGCGAAAACATCCCCACCCTCGTTATGCAATCCCCGACTTGAAAGGGTGTAAAAACAGAAAAAATCGAACATAATATTAAAATTATCATTAAAACACCATATGCTGCGTAAATAAATCACTTACTCAGGCGTAAAGACACACACAATGACGTAAAATTGTTTTCCCAATTCGTGGCCACCCTTGCAGGTATCCCGCATAAGGGAGTACTCAGCTCAACTTTCCCCGGCACAGATGGAAGTGGTTCGGTCGATATGCTTGGCTTGGCTTTCCCAACCCCCTCTGGGTGTTAGTTGTTGCCCGATGCTGAAATTGATGAACGCTGCCACTTTCATTAATCAAACGCAATAACAATAATAATTATCGTTTCGTGGTGTTTGTACTTTTCGCCATCATAGCCGCTCGATAAATTACCGCATTAATATCGTTTCCTTATAATAAACTTAATTTACGTTTACATCACCAGTCCAGTTGGCGGCTCGAGAGGAGGATGCCGATTCGTCGTCGCACCTCGTGTCTACCCGCCTCCGACCAGAATCTTAATCACTTTGTCGGCTTATTTCGACGCGCCACCATCAGGCGTCATTGACAAGTGTCATAAATAATTCTGCACGAGGTGATTCCATGAGATTTTCTTGGAAGCCGTTTTCAACTCACTCTACCCACGCCCATTCCCATAATGAGAGGTGTCGTGTCGCATCAGTGTGTTTGCTCTATTTCGAGGCTAATTTATCACTTTTGTCAACATTTTTGACATTTTCCTCACACATACAATTGACAGGTAATAATTGTTTTTTTTTCTATTTTAGCACGTCCCAAGGATGAGGTCGATGTTGTTGAAGTGCCGCGTGGTCCACAACGATCACGCGAGAATGCTGACGATGTTGATGATGATGCCGAACCAGATTTCAGGGACTTTAAGGGTGTTGTAGACACTGGTGCAGGGTATCCTTTCCTTGCGCCTCTGCCACAACCGTTCAGCTTCAATTTGGGTTTCTTCGATTCGTTTGAAGGTAAGTGGGAGCACATGCGGTTCCATATTTATTTTAGAGGGCACACTTTTCTGTCCTCAAAGATGAGACAACATTTTGTGGTGGTGAAATATTCGTCTCAGAGTTGAAAGCAATTTGGTTTTGTTGCGAATTTTTATGGCAGAGTCGTTAAGCATGCCAAAATGAATCACACTGTCAAGGCTAAAGATGTTGGTTGGGTTTTAAATATAGACTTGTCTTTTAATGGCCTGGTTGGAGGAGTGGTTTTCCTTGCGGTGAGTGGTTAGGCGTTAATTGGAATAGATGTTTCCAAGAGTTGTATCAATTATAGCGACTATATATCATGCCTTGAGAAAAATATTAAAACTGAGAGGATTATTTATTCTGAATAACCAGCAACAGTACGAAGGCCATTGTGGAATTGGAAAGGCAGTCAAATCACCAAAAATGAAGCAAAGATTGTTAAATGGTTCGTTGGGATCCAGGACCTTGAAATTTCTTCGCAACCATTACTGCAACTAATGGTTGCTAGCTAAAGACCGAGCTAACAAGAAAGATGTGTTCGTTGATGTCAAGGTTCAGCCCCACGCACGTAAGGAAAGGATATTTTTTTAAAGGTTTGGTTTTTTAAACTTTGAGCACTTTTTCTATAGATTGTCACTTCGAGGTTGGTAGGTAGAGGTGGCGGTTCAGCATGGAACCAAGTACACCATATGTGCCGTTTTGTTACCACGACTCATCTGGCTTTTATTATGATTATTTTAGATGTGATATAGGCGGTCTCTAGATCCAGCCTGTGAGGTTTAGAAAGCGGGTAAGATTTTGTATCCTTTTACCCGAAATGTCGCTAAGGTTGTCGAAGAATAGTTGGTCTAATGCAATCTGGCTCTTGCTAGTGTCGAACATTTGCAGATGTAATGCGAGAAGGTTTCTCTCTCATTTGTGCTCCCGCAACTGCGGCATTGTGGGTTGTATGGGATCCCTAGTTTGCCCACATGGTCTCCAATTGGCCAGTGGCCAGTGTGTTTTTGTGGGGTTTGTGGGTTTTTCCTCCTTGATAACTGGCCAGTCATCCATTGGAACCGCCGGGTTGTGGAGTTTTAGAGTTTAAGACATTGGAGGAGGCTTCATCTTTCTATCTTCATATTGGTCAACCAAATGTGGGCCATGAGTCTCTTGGGGATGTCCTAAGCTGGGATAAGCTTGAGCTTCAAGCCATCCCAGGCGTCACTAATTTTAGCAATGCACTCGCTAAGGAAGTCCCTAGAGAATTGGTCATCGCATTTGATCACCCTATACCCTCACGTCCTTGGCGGAGTCAAAATTCGGAAGAGGTCTCCATTGTCGATTATGTGGTCTATCACCATGTCGCCTCGGCTGTGGATTTACCGTTTGTGGAATTCTCATCCATTACTGCCATCTGGAGGTGATCACTGACCACCTCAGTTAGGGATCGTTTCTGGAGGGCACTAGTCGACGTGCTTGGCTTGGTTGTGGTTGTGGTTGCTGCGCCTACGGCTACCTTGATTCTTTTTGGGGCCGGGCGCTGGGGGTCACTTTTTTAGACTGGTCCCACTTTGCCGCCTGCTTCGGTTTGTTTTTCAGATGCTCGTTGTACTCGTCAACGATTGCCTGGTACTTGACTTTGTCCGCCTGGTCCCTTCCATGGACCTTTGCCTTTTAGGCAAGAACGCCAAAAACGAGGAGTGCCATCTGGTACCTGCTCTTAGTGGCTTTCCCTGCGAACTTTCGTTTAGTTGTTGTTGATTGTTTTGCGGCCGAGATGCTAGCCTTAGGACTCTCGTCGCTGGATGGACGGACGATTGTCTCCTGACTGGAGGCCAGCAATTCGTCCTCTGATGAGGTGCCAACCTTAGGCACCCTCAGCTGGTCTTTTTGTTTAATTTTTTTATTTCTTACTAGCTGCCCGGCCCGGCTTCGCCCGGGTACTGTTTCGTTTTAGGGTCCGTAATAGTATTTTAGTGTTAGTAGTATTTATTTTCTCAAAGCTGACCTGAGAGATTTTCTCAATATTTTTTTCCGTAAGAACCTTGTACAGAGTATTAGAAAACTACAAAAAAAAATCAGCCAAATCGGTCAAGCCGTTTTCATGTTATGTCGTGACAACGGAAAACGGGTTTCATTTTTATATATATAGATTATACCCTATCCCATAGGGGTATATTAGTTTTGATACATGGTTTGTAACATAGAGAAATAATTTAGCTACATATACCTCAAAGTATATGGATCGACTCAGAATCGATAGCTGAGTCGATTTAGCCATGTCTGTCCGTCCGTCCGTCCGCCCGTCACCAGTTTTTAGGCCTTAAATTTTGAGCTAGAAGGATGAAATTTGGTACACGTGCTCTTTGTTGCTCCCAGCAGAACAAGTGTAAATTTTTTTGAAATCCACCCGCTGCCACGCCCCCTTTTTAGAAAAACGTATTTTTTTGGCCACACCGTAAAGAATTTTAAAAAATTGTCTGAGTAGCATATTTAGAGAATTGGAATATCTATATTTCGTCAATATAAAGTTTTTTGACACGCCCACTTATTGGGGGCGTTTTTTTTTTATAAAAAACGTTTTTTGGCCAAATTTAAAAATTTTCGGAAACAATTTTGATGCACAATCATTGGTAGTAATAAGATGAACATTTCGTCAATAGACCATTTTAACCCACGCTTTGGGGGCGTTTTCCTACAAAAACCATTTGTATGCCCTATCCCAAGGCATATGCAATACAAAAACGTTGTTTTTTGTCGAACCACAAAAGGTTTTGATAAACTGTCTGAGCAATATATTGTGACAATGTCATTTTCTGTATTTTATCGCCATAATGCCCAAATTTTGAGGATATTATTTTAAAGATGGGATGGGATAGGGTTTTCAACGATCCGCACAGCGGATTGTAGCCTTCTCATATGTTTTTCGATTTGATTTGATTAGCAATTCACGAGTAGGACTTGAAAAGATTGTCCACCCTGGCAGCACCGTCTTACCAGGACAAGACACTTTTATATGCGAACTTAATGGGCATACAGCCGTCAGCTCGGGGGCCTCGATCCTTTTGCTTAAAAGTGGGATTTGGACTGGGGTTTACTCCCGGCATCTCATGAAAAAGGTTGGGTTGCGCTTAGTTTCGTTCTAAAGACAATTGGGTGGCTGCACTCATTCAGAGGGTGGCTTTAAAGCCGACCCTCCGTTGATTACGCCTCCCATATGCCTCGTTGAATTACTACAAGCCCTTCCGCCATGGAAGATTCGCCAAACTTATCATGCGCTACGTCCATTTTACGGTCAACATAATCGTCAATCTGAGCAAGATATTTGGGACACGAAGAATCGTTTACTCACCAGGTAGTGGACAATATCTTAAGGTTGTGCAAGAGTTGAAACCGCATGACCACAAATATGATTAACCTTGATCCTTATTTTCAACGCAAAATTTTGTTTTCCGATGAGAGCCATTTTTTGTTAAATGGATATGTAAACTAGCTAAATTGTCGAAATTTGGAGTGGAGAATGTTAGGTTAGGTTAGAGTGGCTGCCATTGTCCATTGTGATACCACGTGGAGCTTGTGCATTCTTCTCATTACCTGTAAGATGAGCTATTAATGAAAAGGAAGGAACCTCTTACTTCAGTGTTTTTCAAATCGCAAAGGTTATCAAAGAAGTGAGATCCAAGATGAAGGCTTTCTTCTGTTTGATAAGACCGGGCCGTTACAAAGAAGCTGAAGTATTGTTTCTTCTTCCTATTCGTTCATACAGCTCCTGCAAAAGTAGCCTTTCTGAGAGCCTACCTATTAGACAGGTCCAGTGATGACATCTATGGTGGCACTTATGTATGGTCTAGCTAACGAGATCAGTCCCTTACTAACTTACTAAAGTGGCGCTATAGTCCGAAATGAACCTGTGCCTCAACTGCGTCCGAAGTCTGACTGTGAATCGAAGACTCTGCGAGCTGAAGTATTGGTGTCCATTCGTTCTACAGGTCCTAGCTATCTTAAACGTCCAATGCGGAGTTTTTTGACCAGTGGTATGTCGCTGTACAGCTCGTATAGTTCTTGATTGAATGGCAGCCTTGCTGAGCTTGAGTTTAGATATTCCTATCCTTACTGGTGGTATGGTGTGAATCTAGAGGTTAAGGGATACACGTTGCGCGAAGGCCTTGGCGGTCTCTTGCGATTGCAGTCTTTCGACATTAAGTTTGTTTACACTATTTCTGATTTATTGTGACGTGGTGGATATCCGCATTAGTGGTCCGAGTCGATGTTAGCCCCTCGGAATGTTTGGACATCAAAAATACTGGATGCGTGCCTCTTGTCTATCGCAATGTGATAAATTTATTTGACTGTTCATTGATCTGGAGACCGCCATGTCCCCTTATGGATATCGAGGTGAGGAAACCGTGTGCTGGCTATAGTGGCATTTCGTTCTGTAGTGAAGTCCGTTAACAGAAGTGTTGTCGTGTAGGCTATATATTCTGATAATACTGCTATAGATGTCGTCTCTTCCTACCTTTGAGTTAAACTCCCCCAACACGATTTTAACATCGTACTTTGGTAGTCGCTCATAGGTTTTGTCAAGGAGCTCGTAGAAGCGATCCTTAGCTCAGATAAAGCTTATGTTGGCGAATTTCGCTTTGATGCGGATTGTTAGAATGCGTTCGCTTATATATTGGAAACATAAGTTTACTTGCCTAAGTCTGGCACCTCTAAAAATCCTCTAAACAGTCCATAGTAGATGTCACAGTTTTTTATCCTCTGTTGCCCGGCCCATCCCATCGTATTTCCTGGATGGCAGTAATGTCTGCTCTGTAGCAGGTAAAGGCTTCCGCTAGTTGTTGTTGTCTATACCTCTCCTGTGTAATGTTATCACATTCCAGGTGCAGATACGAACTTCGTTGTCCTTTTTTTCGTTAAGCAGGATCGTCAACAATAATATCAGTCCTTTCCGAGGCTTTGGTTGCTTCGTAATAGTACTTTTTCCCATGGGTGGGTAGTTAACAAAAGGCACAACCCATAACCTCGAGGGTTATTTTAGTCGATACCCCTAGTACACGGGGCAATCAGTATCCACTACGGGATTGAGCGCTGCCGTTGGCCTTTCGGTTCATCCGCCACCATCTATGTTCAAGGCGCTTGACTTTCACTTGAGATTCCTAAATGATCTGTTGTCCGAATATGTCGAAGTAGCTCATCTATTTAGCAAGAGAACATCAGGCCGGATATTCCGTGCTAAGCACTCTGACCAGGCTGTTTATTTTGTGGCGGTTTTTCATCTTGTTATCAACACTCGCACTTATTAGTTTAGCCAGTCAAATCCTGATGGATGAGACCAGTATCCGATGGTTACCAATTGGAGGTAAAATAAGCACGGTTGATTTGTATTCAAAAATATAACGACAGGACTCCGCCAACTTAAAGCCAATCAGAGGTTACCCTCGTCCTTCAACATCTAACCATCCTAAAATGTAGTTCACTTAGAGGTAAAAGGCTCCTTGGTATGAATATACCCCGCAAGTTAGCAAGCCCAGCCTCTACTAGCTTGCTTACGAGAAGTGGCAAACCTTCAAGTGTTTAATCTGTGTCTGACAGTTGATCGACTAGGCATTTTTTTAGCAATACGTTTGTCAAAGCATAGCATAAAATTCTAACCAGTTCTACGAGGTAGTACCTAAGGGTAGTCCCGTAGTGAGAGTGGTGGGTGTTTGGATTACTAGGTAGGCATTTCCCTGGCATTGAATAACTTAGATCTGCGAATCTTCCACAGTGACATCCCCGGGTTATAGTATATTTAGATGATTACCCCATCGATTAGAATAACTTTTTTTTTCAATTTGTATGCGTATTACTTGAGCAAGCAGGGTGGTGTGGTGTATATCCCTATACGTACTTTTCTGTAAAATCTTCATTAACTGGCGCCCTAGATCTTTAATTTTGCTTCATCGCATTTTGAATTTCCCCATGAACCTCGTTCGTATATGACACTTCATTGCTGTCATTAACCACCACAAACTTACGATCTGGAAAACCCAAACAAGCTCCATTATACAACCAATATTTATGCATTCAAGGGCGTGCCATAATATAACCCTCTCACCGTTTATAACTCCATCACGAATAGCCACTATTCATGCTTTAAAAATAAATTACCTCAGATCATCATCAGATGATCGTGTATTTCACTAGAAATCCCAAGCGATTAATTTTGTACAAAAAGGGTGGCTTCCAATTAAAAGCTTCATAAAAATAGTAATTAACGTGGTTCTATGTTCTGGTGATAAATCATGTATCCACTGATCTTTGACCGGTCTATTGTTTGCCGGCAATTTGTACTTACAAGACGTCATTCAGTGCTAATCGAACTTTAATTAAGCAATTGATGCCTATCTACCGTAAAAGTGTTTTTCCCACTGACTGACGTTACTCAAGTGAACAAATTCTGTTAAGTCGTTAGTTTTGTTAATAAAGTTGTTTATTATTTTTATTAATGTTTCCAATTGTTTTGCACTTAATGACATATGGGAGTTATCTGTGTCATCGCGGGCAATGTCATTATGACATTCCATCATGCGTTGGCAGCACTTAACACTAAAATGTGGGTGACAACTGAAAAGCGTCGACTTAAAACACAAAACGAAATAAAATATCATTCACCATGAAGAACGGGAATACGTCAAAGTGCAATGAGCTACATTAACCCAGATGTAGATGGGTAATAAGATTCAAGCACACATAACAAAATGTATTTATGCGCGAGTGGAGTGCAGACTGTTTTAATTCACTTGGTTCTATATGAATGCCTAACGGTTAATTTGGCGTAACTGCATATGAATTGGATTTGTTTTTTTCTCTTTTTGGGACAACTGCAAAATTTCAAAGTGAATTGCTTTCAAGAGTTTTTTGCTGTTCAATTTCCGTAATTTCAAGTGGTTGGGCGTTCCTTTGCCAGGCGCGTTTGACGTATGCTTTGTGTATGAAAACACTTAAGACGTTATGTTGTACCTTGAGGCGGTGCGGGTATGCCATATCAAAGGGCAGATGCAATTTGATTTATTGTATACTTGTACAAATAAAAATACACTCACACACACACGTGGAAGTTTAGCACTTTAATACTTGTTGCCAAATGATCTGTAAATTTGATTAAATCAAGTGATGATGCAAAAAACGGTGAAGACATTTTGGGAGAATTTCATTTTACGTATATATGACTTGTGTTGCACAATTAAGAGTGATTTAGTATTCACTAAGCGAATCAAAAATTCGCAGAAAGATAACTTATTAAATCCCTGAAATTCTCCATTTTTTTTCAGATTTTACTGATTCTTAGTCTTCGCATTCTCTTTATGATTTTCTTAAATCTTTTCTTCACAATAACTGTGAACTGTTGGTATAAATGGTAGGCAATGCGATTATAATAAAGGGTGATCCATTTCGAGGTTCCCTAATTTTTTAAAGAAAAAAACACAGAAAATTCAAATTTAATGGAGAATGTTTATTATCATTTGAAAGAACATTCTTTGGCATTTATTTTTTGAAGATTATGTCTATCAAATGTTGGCCATTGCTACGTCGCAGATGGTCCATCCGTTGAGTCCAATTTTCGATCACTCGTTCGAGCATTTCGACTGGTAACTGGCGAATGACACGCGTGATGTTTTCCTCCAAGGCCTGAATCGAAGCGGGTTTGTCGGCATAAGCTTTTGACTTTACATATCCCCACAGGAAAAAGTCTAACGGTGTGATATTACACGATCTTGGTGGCCAATCGACCGGCCCAAAACCTGAAATTATGTGCTCACCGAAATGTTTTCTCAATAAGTCCATTGATTGATGCGATGTGTGGGAAGTGGCGCCGTCTTGCTGAAACCAAATGTCGCCGAGATCACGAGCTTCAATTTCAGGCATCAAATAGTCGGTTATCATGGCACGATAACGGTCGCCATTGACGGTTACGTTCGCACCGGCATAATTTTTAAAGAAATATGGACCGATGATTCCACCGGCCCACAAACCACACCAAACCGTTGTTTTTTCTGGATGAAGTGGCAGTTCTTCAATCTCTTCAGGTTGCTCTTCGTCCCAAATACGGCAATTTTGTTTGTTTACGTTCCCATTGAGCCAGAAATGGGCCTGATCGCTAAACAAAATTTGCCTCGAAAACGTCGGATCTTCTTGGAACTTTTCAAGAGCCCATAGAGCGAAGCGATGTCGCTTGGGAAGGTCGAGCGGCTTCAGTTGTTGCACAAGCTGTATTTTGTACGCTTTCAATTTAAGATCTTGACGTAAAATGCGCCAAGTCGTTCCATACGTCAGTCCGAGTTGCTGCGAACGGCGCCGAATCGACTCTCTACGGTCTTCGTGTACACTCTCAGCTACGGCCGCTATATTTTCTTCACAGCGTGCTGGACGTGGTCTATTCGGTCGAATATTATCCAATAATGAATGCTCGGCCTCAAAATGGGTGATGGTGTTGCGAATAGTACGCTCAGTAGGCCGATTATGTTGACCATAAGTTGAGCGAAGTGCACGAAACACATTCCTCACAGAACGTGAATTTTCATAATAAAGTTGAACAATTTGTAAACGTTGTTCACGCGTAAGTCTTTCCATTATGAAATGCCAAACAATACTAAACAAAAATAACATGACAGCATGACACGAATCACACGTGATCTGTCAAAAAGGCTATTCAAAAAAGTATCTCTACTTGGATCACCCGTTATGAAACCAACTCCGACTCTCAGCCTTTCCGTGGCGACAGCTGAATGCCTAGTACCTTGACCATAGATAGGGTCTCAACTCTCAACCCATGTGTAAAGTCTTGGCGTCAGCAGAAGCGAAAAGGGGAAGACGTGTCCTCACACTAATGTATATATTCCACTCGAGGAGGCAACGGAAGAACTCCTAAAATGGAATCAACGGTGGCGTCTACAGTCGCAGTTAGGATGGACAAAGTGAATGACCTGATTCGAAATATTCGGAACACAGATCATCTAGGAATCTCAAAGAGGAAGTCAAACTCCTTGAAAGATGAGCCGGAAGGCCAACGGCAGTCTCATGTTCTAGGGGTATATAATAAATTGGAACTGGCCATCAAGATCAAGGTTGGTGGTTGTGCTTTGGGTAAATTACCCGCTCAAGGAAAAAAATATTATTACGCAGCAACCAATAGCCTCGGAAAGGACGGATTTTTTTTGTTGAAGACTATGCAAAGCGAAAAAAGGACAACGATGTTCGTATCTGTACCTGGAATGTGCTAATATTAAACAGGAGAGGTGCTGGCGAAGCAGACATTACTGCCATCCAGGAAATTCGATGGGATGGACCTGGCAAAAATATGATGAAAAACTGTGCCATCCATTGTGGACCGTGGTATAGTGAGCAGAAACAGCGGCTATTCGTATGCGGATTTGTTATACGTGACTTAGGCAGGAAGTCTTATATTTTAAAAACATAAACGAACGCATAGCAATTCCCATCAAGGCCATATTCGCCAACATAAGCCTTATATGCGCTCACGCTCTGATAGAGGAAAAAGATGATATCGCGAAAGACTGCTTCTACGAGATCCTTGACAAAACCTATGAGCGACTACCGAAGTACGATGTTAAAATAATGCTGGGAGATTTTAACCCAAAGGTAGGAAGAGCAGACATCTTTAGCAGTATTGTGTGAAACACGATAATACGTCTGGAAATGTACTTAGGATAATTGACTTCACCAACATCTAATGCCACTATAGCCAGCACAAGGTTTCCTCACAACGGTATCCATAAGGGGCCATGGTGATCTCCTGCTCAACGAACGGTCAACCAAATTGATCATAATGCGAAAGACAAAAAGCACGCATCCGGTATTTTAGATTTCTGAACATTCCTATCGTCTCGGACCACTACCTTGTTGCAGTCAAGGATAGAATGCGGTTATCCACCATGCCACAACAAACCAGAAATACTGTGAACAAATTTGATGTTGAAAGACTGCAATCGCAAGAGACCGCCAAGACCTTCGCGTAATGCGTATCCCTTAACCTCTCGATTCACACCATACCACGGGCATCTAATGTCGAAGAACAATGGCAACGATGCCAACAAGCCATTAGATCAGCTGCAACTGATGTGCTAGTTTTCTTGCGACCACCAGCAAGAAATCCCTGGTTTGATGAGGAATGCTGACATATGCTCGCAGCTAAGAACGAGGCCTACAAGGTTAAGCTGAAGGTGAAGACGAGAGCTGCCATTGAGGAAATAATAAAAAAGAGCAAACAAAGCGCGCAATTGAGGATATAGAGAGGTGCCACTCCAGGAACCATGTTCGCAAGTTCTACCAAGGTGTAAAACGTCAAAGCCAAGGATACAAGGCTTGAATAAAATCCTGTCGAGATAAACAAGGAAATATTGTAGTTGAGACACAGTTGATGCTGAGGATATGGAAGAACCACTTCTGAAGACTGTTAAACGGCGATGAGGAACATCATTCTGCTGTCAGGAAGAACGAACCATTCAGTACTGGCGGCGATAGTGAAAACTACCAATCATCCGACCTAAGTGAAGTGAGGATAGCAGTATCCAAACTAAAGCTTAACAAGCCTTCCAGAAATGACGGCCTTCCTACCGAGCTTTGTAAAACCTGTGGAAATGATTTGGTAAGTAACATTCATCATTTCCTAATCCACAAAAACGGAGACCATCTGAACTTCGCCAACTACAGAGACATAAGTATCAACCACATCGCCTACAGGATCCTATCTGCCGTAATAAGTGAACGCCTGAAACTGTTTACCAGCAACCTGATCGGACCTTATCGGTGTGGTTTTAGGCCAGGAACGTCCACAAACAAATCTTCACACTTTGGAAGATCCTGAAAAAAAAACCCAAGAAGTCCAAATCGATACCTGATGACCTATTCCTCGATTTCAAAGCCGCATACGAGAGCATTTATAGAGACGAACTATACAGAACCATGTCTAATTTTGGTATACCGCCCAAACGGTTGACGATGGAGAACTCTCGTTGCTCCATCAGGGTCGGAAACAACCTCACCGACACATGTTGTCAACACGAAAGGGCACACAACATCGACGAATTGGAGAGAACGTCACCATTGACAGATATAACATTGAGGTAGTACGGGACTTAGTCCACCGCGGCTCCGCTATTAACCCTGAAATAATCTCGGCAGAAATTAAACGAAGAACTACCCTTGTCAACCGGCAATCTTCCGGCTAAGTAGCAATTTAGTAGTAAAGCCGTCACTATAAGATCCTGATCATCCTAGGCCTGCTCTACAGCTTTCCTAACTTTTTAGAAGCGGTTTCGTAGGTTAAGTTGCTCCGGTCATTTCACCATCTACGAACGAGTATATCTCTTTCTTTGCAGCTTTCAGTGAATACCCTTGTTATCCCTGCAGTCCTTTTTCTCACGTTCCTTATAAATCATTTTACAATTTGAGTATATCTCACTCATATTACCCACTTAGGTTGATATTCCTGCTGTCTCTACTTCATCCGATTTATTGATAAGTTGATACAAGTGAAACATCTGTCCATAAAAACTCAAGGCCAACATCTTCATATACCCAAATAAATATATCTCCTACCCATCTATGGTTAGTATATGATATCCCTTTCTGCACAGTAATTGCCGAAGAGGCAATGTCTAGAAAGACCTTCCCAGCAAAACAAATTGGCCACTTATCAGTCCCATCTTCACATCAATTTACTTCTGCAAATTGTGCGAAAATCTATGCGTATTCCCTTCCATTCGAATCTAATTAAAAATCACTAAAACCGCTGATTCAGTCATAACGAAACGTCAACTTGATATAATTAATGGCCCGACGCAAACAATCTCAATCCAAACCCGCCCCTGATATTCAACAAAACAGGGTGGCAACGCTCTAGTGACAAATCGCTTTCTGTTCGCTTTGACATTTGGCAACACAAGTTTGCTCACCGATGTGACATTTGGTGCGAATAAAATGGCACACGGTGAATCCGCTTTTGGTAATAGATTGCATTTGTCTGTTTTATTGGATTTCTCCCGTCTGTGTGGAGGCTTCCATCCACCATTCCTACACCCTCCACACGTGTAATAAGAATGTCAAGAAGACTGTCATCATCATCGTCATTATTTTGTTGTCGAGTTCATCATGCCATTTGCTGGCAGTGTACCTTGAAATGCATTCACCCAGCACAGCTTGTGTGAGGTGGTACCACCTCACCGACTAAGGGGAGGATAGTAAAGGAACCAGGGCGTATGAGTAATCTTCTTGAAATTTAGTGCAAGGTATTTGTCATCCTCACCTCATCCCCCCGATTGGAGCTTTTGTAAGGATTCCGAAATTGGCTCATGTCTGGTGCTGCTTTTGCTTACAGTTTTTTGCGAATATTGATAGAGTTAACTGGGAAACGGTGTTACGGGTTGAGCCCTAAGTGAGTGAAAGATTGAGGAGGTGACAAATGAAATTTGTAACAGTTACTGGGGGAGCAATGAATGAATGTTTCGGGTTTGTAAAGATCGATGGGACCAATGAAATGAAAAGGGGTGGGTGGACAGATTTTTGTTATTTGATTGAATAAGGCGCTTGAACTTCAGAACTTGGTTTCAATTCGAATAGGCGCCGCATTTGATGGGGGTGAAGGCGGCCAACTGGCTGGAATTCAGATCAAGGTGCTGTTAGAATGTGGTGTGCATTTTTGGAGCAGAAGTTATTGCCTAATGAAGTGAGTTGTTAGCTCGTTGGTTGGTGGAACTAATACCAATGGAAGTTTATGGTTTGGAGAAGGAATATAATAGGCTTTGTGAGGGAGGACGGCAATTGGTAGTACAGGTGATAGATAGAGTTCAATATGAAAGTCTTTGATATTTATTTTTACCCCGACTTTCGAGATGTATCTATACATCGTAGGACTAACTGAAATGACCAATTTTGAGACTGAAACCGATAATAGGGCTGTCGAAAAGTAATTGGCATTCAATATTTTTCCTAATGAATCAAATGAGTTTGCAATTGGTTGAGTACTTTGATATCGTTATGATTTCTAAGAAAACCTAACCTAAGTGGTCGAGGTTGCTGCAATAAAACGAGTAAAAGAATGGCCTCATAAAATAGATTTTATTGGGTCTTTCCAAAGTTGACATAAATGCAGAATTTAAAAAAGCACAAAAAAACCCTTAAGGGTTAATCGTGTAAGAGGGTTGGTCCCTCCAAATCGCCGAAGTGTTCCCTCAAAGCACTGAAACTTAAAGTGCGAGTCAATGGGCTCATATTCTTCAAAAACAATCAGGGGCTAACAATCCAAGCTGAAGAAGTTTTTCACCACACTGTGAATGAAAAGGCCTTTGATGCAATTATCCGGGATTGGTATCAACCCAGTAGCGCATGATCTGTTTGCGGCATAGGTAAGGTTGGGTTTTGTGATACCACGTGGATCTAGTCCATTCTCCTTCCTATTCGTGAGAAAACCATTCTGAGCTTTTAATGAAACGGAGAAGATTTTCGCTTCCATTTTTGCCAGATCTCTGAGATATTTAAAGTAGTAATCTTCAAGATGAAGCTTCATTTTATTTGATAGGACCGGGCAATTACAAACCAGAAATACTGTAAATAAATTTAATGTCAAAAGACTGCAATCGCAAGAGACTGCCAAGGCCTTCGCGTAACGCGTATCCCTTAACCTCTCGATTCACACCACATCACGGGCATCTAATGTCGAAGAACAATGGCAACGATGCCAACGAGCCATTAGATCAGCAGCAACTGATGTTCTAGATTTCTCGCGGCCATCTGAATGAAACCCCTGGTTTGATGAGGAATGCCGACAGATGCTCGCAGCCAAGAACGAGGCCTACAAGGCTAAGCTGCATCAGAGCTCTATAGGCAAGTAAGAAAGGAAGAACATCGGCTTTTCAGAAAGAAGAAAGAAGAGCAAGAAAAGCGAGCGATAGAGGATATAGAGAGGTGCCATTCCAGGAACGATGTTCGCAAGTTTTATTAAAGTGTAAAACGTCAAAGCCAAGGATACAAGGCTCGAACAGAATCCTGTCGAGATGAACAAGGAAATATAGTAGTTGAGACACAGTCGATGCTGAGGATATGGAAGAACCACTTCTGCAGACTGTTAAACGGCGATGACGAACAACATTCCGCTGCGCTGTCAGGCAGAACGAACCATTTAATATTGGTAACGGCAGCGAAAGGTGCCAACCACCCGACCTAAGTGAAGTGAGGCTAGCAATGTCTAAACTCAAGCTTAATAAGGCCCCCGGAAATGACGGCCTTCCCGCTGAGCTTTAAGCTTGGTAAGTAACATCCACTAACTCATAAGCCAAATTTGATCGGATGGATGAAATTAAGCCTGAAGAATGGAACCTCAGCATCATTTGCCCGATCCACACAAAAGAAGACACTCTGAACTGAGCCAACTACAGAGGCATAAGTCTCCTCGACATCGCCTACAAGATCCTATCTGCCGTAATATGTGAACGCCTGAAACCGTTTACCAACAACCTGATCAGCCCTTATCAGTGTGGTTTTAGGCCAGGAAAGTCCACAACCGATAAAATTTTCACACTTCGGCAGATCCTGGAAAAAACCCAAGAAGTCCAAATCGATACCCACCACCTATTTATCGATTTCAAAGCCGGATACGACAGCATTTATAGAGACGAACTATACAGAGCCATGTCTAGTTTTGGTATACCGCCCAAACTCGTCCGTTTGTGTAGGATGACGATGGAGAATTCTCGCTGCTCCATCAGGGTCGGAAACGACCTCACCGACACATTCGATACCAAAAAAGGATTTAGGCAAGGCGATGCGCTGTCATGTGACTTCTTTAATCTGATTCTTGAGAGAATTGTGCAAAACTCCAAAGCCAACACAAGAGGCACAATCTTCCAAAAGTCGGTGCAACTACTAGCATACGCTGACGATATTGACATCATTGGTAGGACTCAACGTGATGTCATAGCCACGTTTGCTAGTATAGAGAAGGAAGCGGCGAAAATGGGTTTAGCAGTAAATGAGGGTAAGACTAAGTATATGCTGTCATCACGAAAGGACTCACAACATCGACGAATTGGACAGAACGTCACCATTGACAGATATAACTTTGAGGTAGTACGGGACTTTGTCTACCTCGGCTCCGCTATTAGCTCTGACAACAACATCTCGTCAGAAATTAAACGAAGAATTAGTCTTACCAGCCGCTGTTTCTTCGGGCTAAGAAGGCAATTTAGTAGTAAAGCTCTCACTCGAACTGCTAAGGAGATCCTATATAAGACCCTGATCATCCCAGTCCTGCTCTACGGCGCTGAATTGATTCTGATTCTTGAGAGGATTGTGCAAAACTCCCGAGCCGACTACTAGCATACGTCGTCGATATTGACTTCATTGGTAGGACTCAACGTGATGTCATATCCACGTTTGCTAGTATAGAGAAGGCAGCGGCTTTAGCAGTAAATGAGGGTAAGGCTAAGTAAATACTGTCAACACGAAAGGACATACAACATCGAGGAATTGGACAGAACGTCACCATTGACAGATACAACTTTAAGGTAGTACGGGACTTTTTCTACCTCGGCTCCGCTATTAACTCTGACAACAACATCTCGTCAGAAATCAAATGAAGAATTACTATTGCCAACCGCTGTTTCTTCGGGCTAAGAAGGCAATTTAGTAGTTAAGCCCTCACTCGAACCACTAAGGAGATCCTATATAAGACCCTGATCATCCCAGCCCTGCTCTACGGCGCTGAAGTATGGACCGTATCAAAAGCGGATGAAGAAATCCTTGGTAGATTCGAGAGGAAAATTCTTCGAAAAATCTTCGGCCCCGTTTGCGTTGACGGGCTATGGAGACGAAGATTCAACCAAGAACTATACGAGCTGTACAGCGACATACCCCTAGTCAAAAAACTCCGCATTGAACGTTTAAGATGGCTAGGACATGTAGAACGAAGGGACACCAATACTCTGGCTCGCATAGTCTTCGATTCCCATCCAGACGTCGGACGCAGTAGAGGAAGACCTCGCCTTAAGTGGCGCGCACAAGTAGGAACCGACCTCAAACAACTTGAGGCAGTTAGCTAAAGACCGGGCTAATTGGAGAGGCATGTTGGTTGAGGCCCAGGTTCATCCCGGACTGTAGCGCCACTTAAGTAAGTGTGAAGATTTGATCTAATGTGAACATTTCGGACTAACATCTAACTAAAATGGGCCGATCAGGTTGTTGGGAAACGGATTCAGGCTTTTAATATTACGGCAGATAGGTTTGTTGGCGAAGCTCATATGGTCCACCTCTTTTGCGGATCGAGCAAGCGAAGACTCGCTTCCATTTTAAATGCTTACTTTTATCAGACAGAATTTTGCTAATGAGTTCGCGTAAGTTGCTGATCTTATCAAACCACCTCCAGATGCTTTGTAAAGCTCAGCAGAAAGGCCGTCATTTCCATAGCCTTGTTAAGCTTATGTTTAGATATTTTTATCCTCTCTTCATTTAGGTCGTATGGCTGGTAGTTTTCGCTGTCGTCGGGAATATTGAATGGTATGTTCATCCTGACGACGGATTATTGTTCGTCATCACCGTTTAACAGTCTGCAGAATTGGTCCTTCGTATTCTCAGCATCTACTGTATCTCAAATCGATCTCTCCTTATTTATATCGACGTAATTCTGTTCTGCTCTCCCAGGAAGTTCCGTATAAACCCTTTTCCAACACAGGAAATCACCTAAATATGATAGTAATGTCAAGGGAACAATGTTTGTGTCAAAGAAGAATCCCTTGGGCTTCACCTATCTATGATCGTACAAATCCCTAGTCATGCAAAAACTCATGATTACTGAGAACGGAATATCCGCTTAATTTATGCACGCTGCATATTCTTAAAAATTGAATATCCCTTCCGGTCTATTTTCCACTCCTTTACATATAAAAAGAACCCCCGTTACTCAAAATTTTGTACTTAGATTTTCACAAATAAAACTCCCTCAGGAGCAGCCGGTCTATGACATCTTAATTCCTTTCATCCTCTCAATTGAAAGCAGATTACCCAAACCATTGTTCTAGGATTTCCCATCTGTTTCACAACCATAAGGACAAATATCTGTTGTGCGTGAAAAACCGATCTCCTACTGCATACAAACAGGAAAAGACGAAAAAAAAAAAACAGTTCGAATCTCCAAAAGAAAACAGAACAGCATACGAATGAGCCTAATGTCGACTTTACATACGTTTTAGTGCTAAAAAATGTCCTACCCCGACGACGTCACAGACACACTCACACCACAGAGCCTCATACTTTTGCATGCATACATTAAGAAGGGATGAATCGACTTAGCACTTAACTACACCTGTGCGCGTTCCCATTAGGCTTTTCCACATGCCAACCAACACCACCTACTGGGGGTGACAATGTTTGTTCTGGGCCTTGTAACGGTTATATGCAAACCGTTTGCGTTAACATATACCTACCTGAACTACAAAGCTCGCTGTGGCGACAATGTTATTGTCATAGTCCTTGTGCGTTGATGTTGTAGTACGTTTTACTTTCGCTTAGGGTCCCCTTTTTCCCCAATTTACCCATCGGGTACAGGATAAAACGATTGCTGCGCTCGCCTATATAGGTAGTCTGCTGCTGCTTGAGTGTAATTTTACTTTTACGTGCGCTGCCTATAAGTAGGGCGGGCAGGACGGGTACAACGGTGACGCTCCAAAAATGCGCACATCATACAGTGATTTTAAGGACTTAGGTCCCTGACAGTGATTTGCATACGAAATGCAAGAGGATTTTCACACGTTATCTTGTTGTTGGCTCTTATCCGTTTTTTTTCAGCTTTTCTTCGCTTTTCCGATGATGTGACACTTTAAAATGAAAGGACGTTTCGTTTTTTTTTCTTTGCAGATATTTTCAGACGGCTACGTACTCGTCTATGGTCAGAACATTCTGGAGAATCCAGCGAGGAGGGAGGTTTCTCATTGGGCTTGGATCCAACTAAGGGTGCTAATACGACTTCTGTTGTTAAGGTAAGTTGCTTGGTTGGGTGAAATTATTTTTTTACGGCTGTAATATGGAAAAAGTGATGATGCGTCTTTTCCGGAGGGTAACTATCATGTTTATAGAGGGAAACCTTTTATAATCAAAAGGGCGGGTTATGGAGCTTAGTTGTTTGCAGGTTTAGGAAAAGTTTTAATGTAAATGAAGTGTTTACTGTTACATGAATGAATGTTATGGTAGTATCTTTATTAAAAGCTATGTGGGGCATCCATATAAGGACTTGCATTACATTGTAAAAGTTTATTAGACTTTTTGTACTGATGTTAATTTTATTGCTGGCAAATATCGTATTCCTCAATCTGCTGCTGATGATGGGTGCTTTTTTAGGCGAATTCATTTTCAATATGACAATACTCAGGCAGCTAACGTCATCTAGATATTTATTTAGCATCTTTTGTCAAATTTTCATGGAAAGACCTTTACGCTTTTCACACTTACTTACTAACTTAAGTGGCGATACAGTCCGGAATGAACCTGGGCCTCGAACAACATGCCTTTCCATTTAGCCTGGTCCTTAGCTAACTGCCTCCAGTGTCGCACACATTCCAGTCCAGTTCTACGGCGCTGAAGCATGGACCGTATTAAAAGTGGATCAAGAAATCCTTGGGCTATTGGATTCTCCAGAGAAAAAATCTTCGAAAATATTCAGTACCGTTGGCGTCCGACGACCTCTGGCTAGGAATCAAAGATTCTACGAGCCGGAGTATTGGAGTCCATTCGCTTTAACTGGCCAAACAAAAAAAAATACAAATTTTTGGCGCAACAGGCTCGTTAGTACCAAGGGCCTAGCTTTCTCACAACCATTCATGTGTGCGTGTGTACTTCTTGCACGATGGCGGGACCTCCTGTTTTATGCCGACTCCGAACGGCTAAGTTGAGATAAGCTATTCTTGACAATTGATACTAGTCGGATGATTTGTCAGATCATCACGAGAGGAGGGCCAGTGAAAAATCATTTTAGGTGTTGCTACGGCTGGGAATCGAACCCAGACCTCCTGCGCGGCAGTTCATCGCACTAACCATCGCGCCACTGAGCCCTCCGCTTTAACTGGCCAAGCCATCTTAAACGTCCAATGCAGATTTTTGTTGACTTGGGGTAGGTCGGTGCACAACTCGTATAGTTCTTGGTTGAATCTTCGTCTCCATAACCCATCAACCCCAACGGGACACAAGGTTTTTCAAAGATTTTTTCTCAAAACGACCAAGGATTCTTTATAAACGAAACGGTCCATGCTTCAGCGCCGTAGAGCATGACTGGAATGATCTAGATTTTGTATAGGATCTCCTTAGTAGTTCGAGTGAGGGCTTTACAACTAAATTGCCTTCTTTGCAGAAAAATAAAATGTTCAAACCTCATCATTGTAACGGGTGATTTTTTAAGAGGTTTAGAAATTTTTTTAAAAAAAAAACACAAAAAGTTCGAAAAAATGAATGAAATATTTATTTGAATCGATAGTTTGAACCTTGCAATTTAATGTTTAAAGATAATTTCATGCAAATGTTGACCAAGGCTGCGTCTCAGGTAGCCCATCCGCTGAGTCCAATTTTGGCATACTCTTTCACACATATCGGCCGGTATCTCACGAATGAATGCATGGATGTTGGCTTCCAGTGCGTCAATCGAAGCGGGCTTGTCCTTATAGACATTAGCCTTGACATACCCCCACAAAAAATAATCTAATGGTGTCAAATCGCACGATCTAGGCGGCCAATTGACCGGCCCGAAACGTGAAATTAACTGTTCACCAAACTCGCCTCGCAATTGCGCCATTGTTTCGCGTGCTGTGTGGCATGTGGCACCGTCTTGTTGAAACCACATATCATGCAAGTCAAGAACTTCCATTTCGGGCAAAAAAAAGTTTGTTATCATCGCTCGGTAGCGTTCACCATTGACAGTAACGCTGCGATTCGCATCATCTTTGAAGAAATATGGCCCAATAATGCCGCCGGCCCATAAACCGCACCAAACAGTGGCTTTTTCGGGATGCATTGGTAGCTGTTGCAATGCTTCTGGCTGATCTTCACTCCAAATGCGGCAATTTTGCTTATTTACGTACCCATTCAACCAAAAATGAGCCTCATCGCTGAACACAATTTTTCGATAAAAAAGCGGATCCTCGGCCAGCTTTCCAAGAGCCCATTCACCAAAAATTCGGCGTTGTGGTAGGTCGGCTGGCTTTAGTTCTTGCACCAGCTGTATCTTAAAAGGCTTTACGCCCAAATCCTTCTGCAAAATTTTCCACGTAGTGCTGTAACAAAGGCCTAACTGCTGGGAACGGCGCCGAATCGACATTTCGCGGTCTTCTGTCACACTAGCTGATACGGCCGCAATATTTTCTTCACTACGCACAGTACGTAAACGTGTTGGTAGTTTAATGTCCAACAAAGTAAATTTGGTGCGAAATTTGGTCACAATCTTCCGAATAGACTGCTCAGAAGGTCGAGAATGCCGATCATAAAATGGAAGCAGCGCGCGATGAACATTTCGAACCGAGCGCGAATTTTGATAGTAAAATTCAATAATTTGCAAGCGTTGTTCATTTGTAAGACGATCCATGGTTAAATTGCAAACCAAACTGAAGCTGTTTGACAGTGACACAAGGAACTAAACACACGTCAGCTGTCAAAACCAGTGTTGCCAAAACCAAACCAGCTAAAAAATCACCCGTTATCTGATAACGTTCAAATACCAACTGTCAATAATTTAAGTATTCTTGGCATCATATTTGATAATAAGTTTAATTTTAAGGAACATTGTATTGTTTTGAAAAAGAAATTAGCTACCAGGCTTAATATTATTAAATATTTAAGTTCAAAAAATAGTTTCATCCATATCAACACCCTAATCAACATCACCAAAGCAATTATATTTGCAAAAATAGACTACGGTCTGGTAATTTACGGAAAGTGCGCCAAATCTTATCTCAAAATGATACAAACCTCATATCACGCCGCAATCAGGAACAGTCTTAAAGCATTCAGAACTAGCCCAATAAAAAATATGCCCACAGAAGGTGGTTTTCCACTCATCGATGATAGGATAGATCTCCTAACATCCAGACTCGTGTCAAAAATCTACCAATCTGGTAGATCTCCGATTTACGCTGATGCTGTAAAAATTTTAAAAAGAAGGAAAACTCCAAAGATTCCATTAGCACTTTACAACGCATTAAAATTCGCTAAAAACATTGGCCTCGAACCGACATTGAAAAACACTGTAGTTGGAACATATCCTTCCTGGCTTTTACCTCCTGATGCAATAAATCCAAATTTAAAAAAGATAATACACCAAAAGAAATATACGTTCAACATTTCCTGGAACTGATAAACACCCACGTTATTAACAACTGGAAAATCGTTTTTACCGACGGCTCTAAAAATAATGAAGGCACAGGCTTTGCAATAGTTAACGCAAATGACACCCTCATATCTACTGAAAAGCTCCCATCTTATTTTTCCATACTTTCAACAGAAGTGATGTCGGTACTTAAAGCTGCGCAAATGGCAATTAGTTCAAAAACTTACTTAAGTGGCGCTACAGTCCGGGATGAACCTGGGCCTCAACCAACATGCCTCTCCAATTATCCCGGTCCTTAGCTAACTGCCTCCAGTTGCGCACTCCAAGTTGGTTGAGGTCGGTTTCCACTTGTGCGCGCCACTTAAGGCGAGGTCTTCCTCTACTGCGTCCGACGTCTGGCTGGGAATCGAAGACTCTGCGAGCCGGAGTATTGGTGTCCATTCGTTCTACATGTCCTAGCCATCTTAAACGTCCAATGCGGAGTTTTTTGACCAGGGGCATGTCGCTGTACAGCTCGTATAGTTCTTGGTTGAATCTTCGTCTCCATAGCCCGTCAACGCAAACGGGACCGAAGATTTTTCGAAGAATTTTCCTCTCGAATCTACCAAGGATTTCTTCATCCGCTTTTGATACGGTCCATGCTTCAGCGCCGTAGAGCAGGACTGGGATGATCAGGGTCTTATATAGGATCTCCTTAGTAGTTCGAGTGAGGGCTTTACTACTAAATTGCCTTCTTAGCCCGAAGAAACAGCGGTTGGCAAGAGTAATTCTTCGTTGAATTTCTGACGAGATGTTGTTGTCAGAGTTAAAGCGGAGCCGAGGTAGACAAAGTCCCGTACTACCTCAAAGTTATATCTGTCAATGGTGACGTTCTGTCCAATTCGTCGATGTTGTGAGTCCTTTCGTGATGACAGCATATACTTAGTCTTACCCTCATTTACTGCTAAACCCATTTTCGCCGCTTCCTTCTCTATACTAGCAAACGTGGCTATGACATCACGTTGAGTCCTACCAATGATGTCAATATCGTCAGCGTATGCTAGTAGTTGCACCGACTTTTGGAAAATTGTACCTCTGGTGTTGGCTTTGGAGTTTTGCACAATTCTCTCAAGAATCAGATTAAAGAAGTCACATGACAGCACATCGCCTTGCTTAAATCCTTTTATGGTATCGAATGTGTCGGTGAAGTCGTTTCCGACCCTGATGGAGCAGCGAGAATTTTCTATCGTCAGCCCACACAAACGGACGAGTTTGGGCGGTATACCAAAACTAGACATGGCTCTGTACAGTTCGTCTCTCTAAATGCTATCGTATGTGGCTTTAAAAAAAACGATGAATAGGTGGTGGGTATCGATTTGGACTTCTTTGGTTTTTTTCCTGGCCTAAAACCACACTAATTAGGGGCTATCAGGTTGTTGGTAAACGGTTTCAGGCGTTCGCATATTACCGCAGATAGGATCATGCAGGCGATGTTGAGGAGACTTATGCCTCTGTAGTTGGCGCAGTTCAGAGGGTCTCCTTTATTGTGGATCAGGCAAACGATGCTGAGGTTCCATTCTACAGGCATACTTTCATCCGACCAGATTTGGCTTATGAGTTGGTTGATGTTACTTACCAAGTCATCTCCGTCAGATTTATAAATCTCAGCGGGAAGGCCGTCATTTCCGGCGGCCTTATTAAGCTTGAGTTTAGATATTGCTTTCCACACTTAACTTAGGTCGGGTGTTGGTAGTTTTCACTATCGTCGCCAATATTGAATGGTTCGCTCTGTCTAATAATTGGGAAATTTTTCGTCATCGCCGTTTAACTATCTGCAGAAGTGGTTCTTTCATATCCTCAGCATCGATATTTCGATATTTCCTTGTTCATTTCGACAGGATTCTGCTCTAGCCTTGTATCCTTGGCTTTGACGATTTATACTTTGGTAAAATTTGTGAATATTATTCTCTATATCCTTGAAAGCGCGCTTTTCTTGTACTCTTTACCTTTTTCTGAAAAGCCGGTGTTCTTCCCCCTTTTTTTGCCTATAGAGCTCAATTACAGATCTCGACTTCACCGGCAGCTTAGCCTTGTAGGGTTCATTTTTGACTGTAAGCATCTGGCAGCACTTTTCATCAAACCCTGGTTTCTTGCAGGTGGGCGCGAGAAACCTAGCCCATCAGTTGCGACTGATCTGATGGTTCGTTGACATCGTTGCTTATATGCTGGTGGTATGCTGTTTATGGTGAGGCTAAGGGATATGCGTTCTGTAAATAACTTGGCGGTCTTTTGCGATTGCAGCCTTTCGACATTATATCTATTCACTGAATTTCTTATTTGTTGTGGCGTGGTGGATATACGCATTCTTACCTGGGCTGCAACAAGGTAGTGGCCCTATAGTCGATGTTAGCCCCTCGAATGTTCGAACATCCAAAATTCTGGGTGACTATCGTAATATGGTCAATTTGATTGACCATTTGTTGATCCGGAGACCATCATGCCCGCTTATGAATACCAAGGTGAGGAACCCGTGAGCTGGCAATAGTGCCATTTCGTTCTGCAGCGAAGTCAATTTGCAAAAGTCCGTTGCCAGAAGTGTTGTCCTGTTGGCGTATTTTTTGACAATACGGCTAAAAAAACGTATTTAGCTAAAGATAACCCCTTCTTACCTTTGCGTTAAAATCTCCCAGCACGATTTTAACATCGTAATTTGGTAGACGCTCATATGTTGTGCCAAGGAGCTCGTAAAAGCAGTCCTTCGCTATATCATCTTGTTATCGTAACGATCAACTAGAGTTTCCTGTGGTTTGAAAGTGCTGAATCAACCTATGTGCCTCTCCTGTGACGTTTGCTCGCAAGAAGTATAGCTTCCGAGCAGGTGCTATGGGCTGATCATGTATGAGCTATTTAAAAAGATCATAGAACTGTCGCCAATTCAAATATTCTCAATCGAATTTGTGCTGCAATTCTATTTTCGGTATCTCATTGTTGGATTGTTGGTTGCTGGATGAGATTGTGGAGTCTTTATGTCCTCATAAAGATCCAATAACGCCCTTTCCACAAGCTCCTGCATGTCAAAATAGTCCTCCACGTCATCAGCCGTGGGTTCGTTCTCCAGTCTGTGATACAAGCATGTAATTTCACCCCAGTTCTCTTATATACTTCATGCCTTTTATTGACAGTATTGGTCACTTCTTTGTCGTGATGATTCTTCTACAGACTTGTTGAGTGTCCCCTTCAACATGTTTATTAAAAGGGCAAATCTTTCCATATTGCTCATGTGAGCTTTCGGCATGGTAGATTGTTGCTGACTTGTTGGTGTGGGATCTGCGTAAATTCCCATCTTATATTTTGGAATAGCTGCTAGTACTCGTGGCCTTTATATGGGCTTATAAGGCATTTCCGGTGGGTTTTTAATGGGTCCTTCTGACCTGGTTCATCTATTTCTGCACCACTTGTAGACGTTTTATCCACCTTGCTAGGTTGATCTTGTACCGAAAACCTGGGTGCAACAAATTCCTACGGAGCATCTTCTTGTTGCTAGATATCCTGAATTCGATTAACCACATCGATGCGCAAGCGTTTGAAATAAGGTGCTGCAGTTGGCCGGAACATTTTTCACGGATTTCAGTATCCGTATTGTCGAAGTCGTCCCATTTGCACTCTAGCTTTTCTTTTCTCTTCTTCAGATAATCGAGAGTTTTCCTGCTGGGACTGCCCTTGTTATAATTTCTGACAATCGTGTAGATTGCCTCTCCCAACTCTTCCTGTTGGCAAGCTAATTGTTCGAGAACCCAAATTCCAAAACAACACCTGTAGGACCACCAACAGCATCCAAAGCTGAAATTTCAGTCAAATAAGTCAATAACAGACTCCAGACGGCAGACATATATTTTTTGAAAATAACTTTTTTGGACTTGGGGTACCTTAACACTTTGATTGCCAAGCTGTTTTGATATTTGGGGTCGCCGCATGCCAAAGTAATTTTCTTTTTTCAATTTTGTGTATATTAGTACCAAATACTCACAAAAATTATCTCAGGGCCATGTAACTAAGACCAAAATATTCAACAGCGTGCTCTAATTCCAAAACCCATACAAAATCCCATATACTATCGCAAAAAAAAAAAACGTATGACATGGCCAGGGCTGAAGTGTTATGTGTCGCACGATAATGTGCGACGTGCCCCAGGTGAATTATTGTGTTTCACACGAAAACGTATTGGCAGTCAAAGTTTGCCGCAATCACAATACTTGCCTATACTACGTAAACTAGGGAAATAAAACAAAAAGGATCCATGAAATAGTCAGTAGAATTTCCAGCCTTCAAAAATGCAACCGCTGTACTGAAGTCCTATTAATGGTAACGGATTCGCCCTGAAGACATATTTTTTTGGGATTTGAATGAAATTCATTTCGATATCGAACAACAAGGATGTGGATTGTAGAATTCTCTGTCATATTCTGTTCTACCCTTACAAAACACGTCGGTATATGCTTTACCCATCCTAGGACCGATTCATAAGCCCTAACAGAAAACTTTTTTTGTTGCAATGTGTTAATTTGTCCCTGGTAATATGCAATGAAAATATGTAGCTTACAGTCTTGCAAACCAAATGTTTTGCTACTAATTGTATGCAACGTTAATGTACATCGAATTTTTATAATCCAAATATTATGCAATTCATTTTTTTTATACACAACATGGGCTTAGGCTTACTGCATTAATGCAACGCAATTAAATTTAGATTTTAAATTAATTATCTAAATATATACCGCACATATTGCAGGGTGTATAAATTTGTTTATTCCTACTTATTTTTAATCTAATTGATTGAATGCAATACCGGAACATTCATACAAAGATTATACCAAAAAAAATCGAAGTTAGGGATTTTTGTGTTAAAACCATTTTTAGAAAATCTTCATAAATCTCACCCAATATTGTCGAGTTGAATAAAACTGAACATCTAAATCACAATAATGAATCATACTGTATCTGTAGTTGTTGATGATTGTTAATTTTATAGTGTTGGAGTGTTTGCTTTGCGTCAAACGTTCTTGAACCCATTGTCAGCTGGATTTAGAATATCGTATACAGCATAATGGTTGGGTGTTGTAGAACAAAGGTAGACTCTGATTGGCTTTAACTTGGCAATGCCCAGTGCTCGCAACTCGGACTACACATCAAATGTGCTTATTTTTTACCTCCAAGTGGTAACCATCGGGTACTGGTCTTATCCAACCGGATTTGACTTGCTTATCGTTTAGATAAGTGCTAGAGTTGACAACAACACGTAAAACAGCAACACTATAATCACCCTGGTCAGAATGACGCGGAATTAATACCCGGTCTGCCGTCCCAGGCGAAACTAGATAAGCTGCTTCGACATATTCGGACAACAGGTTATCTAGGAAACTCAAGGGTAAATCAGGCCCATTGAACAGAGATGGTGGCAGATGAACCGAAAGGTCAACGGCAGCGCTCAATCCCGTAGGGAATACTGATGGACCCATGTCCTAGGGTTATCTGATAAATTGGAACTGGCCCTCCAGGTTGGGGGTTGTGCTTTGGGTTAACTACCCACCCATGGAAAAAAAAACATTGTTACGAAGCAACTAATAGCCTCGGAAAAGACTGACATTACTGTTGACGACCCTGCTAAACGAAAAAAGGACAACGACGTTCGTATCTGCACCTGGAATGTGAGAACATTAAACAGGAGAGGTGCAAGCGAACAACTAGCGGAAGCCCTAAACTGCTACAAAGCTAATATTACTGCCATCCAGGAAATACGATGGGATGGGCCGGGCAAAAAAAGGACGAAAAACTTTGATATCTACTATGGATCGTGTTAAAGTGAGCAGAAACAGCGACTATTCGGATGCGGATTTGTTATAAGTGCCAGACTTAGGCAAGAAGTCTTATGTTTCCAAGATATTAGCGAACGCATTGTAACAATCCGCATCAAGGCCAAATTTGCCAACATAAGCCTTAAATGCGCTCATGCTCCGACGGAGGAAAAAAGTATGATATAACTAAGGACTGCTTCTACGAGCTCCTTGACAAAACCTATGAGCGATTACCAAAGTATGATGTGCTGGGAGATTTTAACGCAAAGGTAGGAAGAGAAGACATTTTTAGCAGTACAACACGTCTGGTAACGGACTTAGGCTAATTGACTTCGCTACGGAACGAAATGACACTATAGCCAGCACACGGTTTCCTCACCTCGATATCCATAAGGGGACATGGGGGTCTCCAGATCAACGAACAGTCAACCAAATTGATCACGAAGACCGCCAAGGCCTTCGCGCAACGCGTATCCCTTAACCTCTCGATTCACACCATACCACCAGCATCGAATGTCGTAGAACAATGGCAACGATGCCAACAAGCCATTAGATCAGCCACAACTGATGTGATAGGTTTCTCGCGGCCACCAGGAATGCGGACAGGTGCTCGCAGCCAAGAACGAGGCTTACAAGGCTAAGCTGCAGGTGAAGACGAGAGCTGCCGTTGAGCTCTATAGGTAAAGAAGAAGGGAAGAACACCGGCTTTTCAGAAAGAAGAAAAAAGAGCAAGAGAGGTGCCACTCCAGGAACGATGTTCGCATGTTTTTCCAAAGTGTAAAACGTCAAAGCCAAGGATACAAGGCTCGAACAGAATCCTGTCGAGATGAACAAGGAAATATCGTAGTTGAGATACAGTCGATGCTGGGGATATGGAAGAACCACTTCTGCAGACTGTTTAACGGCGATGACGAACAACATTCCGCTGTCAGGCAGAACGAACCATTTAACATTGGCAACGACAGCGAAAACTGCCAACCACCCGACCTAAGTGAAGTGAGGATAGCAATAACTAAACTCAAGCTTAGTAGGGCCGCAGGAAATGGCGGCCTTCCCGCTGAGCTTTAAAAAGCT
This sequence comes from Rhingia campestris, assembly GCA_932526625.1. Classification (NCBI taxonomy): domain Eukaryota; kingdom Metazoa; phylum Arthropoda; class Insecta; order Diptera; family Syrphidae; genus Rhingia; species Rhingia campestris. The sequence goes on from OW052182.1 coordinate 172,759,191, forward strand.
GGCGGAGATGAAAAAGAAAACTGGTCGGTTGAAAGCATGCCTGAAGAATGGAACCTGAGTATCGTTTGCCCGATCCACAAAAAAAGAGACCCTCTGAACGGGGCCAACTACAGAGGCATAAGTCTGCTCAGCATCGCCTACAAGATCCTATCTGCCGTAATATGTGAACGCCTGAAACCGTTTACCAACAAACCGATCGGCCCTTTCCGGAGCCTCTTACCTGATTCGTAACAAAAGTTTTTTCCTTGTGTGCGTAGTTAACTCAAAGCACAACCCTCGACCTGTAGGGCTAGTGTTGCTATTTATTGTATACCCCTAGGACACAGTATCCACTACGGGATTATGCGCTGCGTTGGACTTTCAGCTTTGACCAGCTGTCCGATTATGTCAAAGCAGCTCGTTTAGGTTATTCACTTTGTACATCCTAACTGAGATTGCAGACGACACTTTTGACTCCATCTTGGGAGTTCTTCCCTGCCGCCTGGAATCGAATATGTGCATTAGTGTGAATTCACGTCTTACCTAGCTCTCATCTGCTGTCGCCAAGACGTTACACAGGACCTAGTACGGTAAAAGTATTCGGCACTCAGCGGTCGCCACATGAAGATTGAGAGTTGGAAGTGACAGGCATCAACTCATGGTTTCATATAATCGCATTACCTACCATTTGACAACTTTTGACCCAAGAACATCAGGACGGTTATTCTAAGACTAGTCATTGTTGCGTTACTCTTTTTCTTTCCATTCATACCTGTGGAATTATTGCACGATGGCGGGATTTCCAGTTTTATGCCGGATCAGAACGACTGATGACCGGTTTCAGCTTAAGTGGGTGGAAGCTTAAGTCGTTGCTTAGCTAAGCTAAACACAGAGCTTAAGTTTTGGCTTACATCGAATGATGAATTTTGCTCTGACAGCAGTTAAGCCAACACTTAAGCCACCAAAATCGGGAGCTTAATTTTATCAAGTAGGATTTAGTGGCCTGTGAAACACAAAGTTATGTTAAACTGTCGATTAAAGTCCACATGAGGCTTAAGCTCTAACTGTGAAACCGGGCATGAGTCTCGCAATCAATATTTATTATCACAAGAGTCTAGAGACAAACTAAAATGCATCTTCAGTTCCTAAAAAAACCTGTAATGTAAAAACCTCGATAACATGTTGCCCCACTTTATCCTTTCAGGTTGTTGATGGACACAAGATCGAAATAAACGATACCGTCTACGGTAATGGTGATGGTTCCGGTGGCGCCGTATTCAAGTTCCGTGTTATCAATATTCGCCCATTGGAAGTTGGTGAAGAAGTTGCCGAGGATGACAGCCAAAATCCCACAACTGAAATTCAAAACACCCCCAAGAGTCGTGACATCGAAGGCAATTCCGATGAAACGACAGCCACCAGTGACGAGGAGGTAAAGCCCGATGAAAACGAGATCAATGCCAACATTGATGATCCGGAGGTAAAAAAATCTAACAACTAACAACCATGCTTGGCCTATAAACGCGCAGCGCAATAAACGTAGTACCACTATAAATATTGTAAAAATTATATAACTACTCCCATATATGCCTTGTTGTTAAATGTTTTTTTTCCTTTGATTTTATACAGAATATATTATATACTACAACCCGATATATATATACATAGACCTTACTAATAAAACAAACAAAAAAACAAGTAAACTAACAAAATAAAAAATAATAAAATTAATTAAATTTATTATATATAAATAAAAAAAATTAACTCGCTGCTTTTTTTGTAAATAGTTTTCAGCGAGTGTCCTTTCTGACGCCAATTGTACAGTATCATGGTTGACAGATTCATGCTCTTTCGGAATGGATTGCGGATTGAAGTACATTTGTTGGCATCAAAATAGTTTTTTTTTTTTTTAAGTATCTAGCGGAATGAATATTCATCTGGTTAAGGAAAGTACGTGTGCAATGTCCGTCTGTCCACCTTCATCAGCAGCATTAGGTTGCAGCTAATTACTCGAAATTTCTCCCTAATTGGAGGGAAGGATATTTTTTCAATTAAAAAACGCAAACAAAAAAAAAATACCTCGGTGTGAGTGGATGCTCCTTTTTTTCCTTGAATCCTGCTTTGAGCTTTTTTTTTTAATTGCCCTAACATCGTGGTAAATTGATGCTTCTGAGTAATATATGTGCACACATACTATATGCGGCTTAGAGACGGACCAGGGGTGTATGCTATGGAACACAAGGTGCCAACAAACATATACCTTCAGCTTCGTAGTTTGCTGCGAAATGGTGGCTGGTGTAGAGAGTAGATGACGATGTTGGGGCATCCTTCGGTGACTTAAGAGCATTAAGTGATGTTAAGTTGAAAATGAGATGGGAATTTTTGAGTAGCCTCAACCTCATGCAACTGGTAATTGACTTGAAATTGTTTCGCTTAGGACATCGTTATATGAATGAATTGTAGTGCTAGAGGTTTTCACTTAATAAGCTGCTTAAAAACGGTTGTTGTAAAATCGATTTAATTATACGGGTGGTGTGCTTTGGATTTGGGTTGCATGGAATGGGATATCAATTATGTTAATTTTTCTGATTGACGGACTATAGTATCCTTAGGTAAAAAATATTTTCTTTAGCCTTGAAAGTATTTTTCTGGACTTAATTTTTAATGTTTGTTTTACGATTTTGTTTGATTAATATTCAGATTTTCTTATCTGTAATTCTTTAAATATTTCTTTATTCCAGTTGATAATTTAATTTTATTAATTTTTTCTCCCTACCCGTTGAGGGTCTCTGCTTGACTTGCAGCATTCCATCCTCTTCGATTCTCCTCAAAAGGAGGTTCGATCTTCCATGTCTCCTTGAATTTGAAGTGGTTCTAATGTTTTTTTGAGTGGCCGAGCCAATGTAGTCGTCTTTTTACCTTTTGTAGTACATTCACATCTTGGTACAGCTCATAAAGTTAACTGTTGTAACATTTTCTCCATTTGCCTTCCTCACATAGGTACAAGATTAAAAATTCGACAGAGATTTTTTCTTTCGAAATTGCTTAATATAAGCTCCGCTTTCCAGCACTCGACGGACTGGTATGATTATCCGGTAGGTCCGGTAGAGCAAACCTATGGACATCCGTGCCAAGAGGTTTGAGCCCATTTGTTTTGCTAAACCGAAATAGCATAGCTTTCCTAGGGACAGTCTTCGTCGTATCGCCACTAAGGTGTCATTCGTGGGGTTGATGTTGACTCCGAGGTAGATGAACTAACTGCAACAAAAGTGTTGCCATGAACAGTGACATTTTGTTAACTACCAGACCAAAGCATTTCGCCCCTTCCTCAATGGCATGCATCTACAGGGTCACGATGGGAGTGACCGATGATGTCGATATCGTCTCCTTACCCCAGAAGCTGGACGGATTAGTTGAAGATAATGCTTTTCGTATTTACTCCTGCCATTCGCACTATTTGTTCCAGCACGAGATTGACGAAATCGCATAAAAGCGCGTCTCCTTGTCGAAATCTGGTACATGTTGGGAAAAGTTCAGATGAACTTTGCATCGCGTGTCTTCCAGTGAAAGCCGTCACAGCTGTATCAATTTTAATGATAACCCGATCTCCATACCATTGCTTTACAAAGCTCTACAGGATGAATGCTATTATACGCGGCCTTGAAGTCGATCATAAGATGGTTGGTTTCGACTTGAAATTCGTAGATCTTTTCCAGGATTTGCCTAAGTGTGAAAATTTGGTCTATAGTGGATCTGCCATGCCGGAAGCCACACTGGTACGTGTCGATAAGTATGTTGCAGAAGGCTTAAGACGTTCACACAGTATGCCCACGACATTTAGCAGGGATATGCCTAGGTGCAAGACATGGGATCCATGGACTAGACATATGGAGCTGATATTCCAGGCATCGGGAATGCTCTCCATGAAGTTAGTGCAGACTGTATTGATGGTTTGGTACATGCACACTTCTATAGCAACACCTCCGAAATTGAAGAGTTCTGCTGGTAAACCACCAGGACCGGCAGGCCGGTTGTTGTTCATTTGTCTGACGGCTGCTCTAACTTCATCAATACTGCGAGGGAGCATTACCTTTTCGTTGACTGGAGGTGATCTGGTTTCTTGCCCAATCAGTCTCTCGACATTATGCCCACTAAGCAGCTGCTGGAAATGCTGCCTTTGACTAGGTTTCGACAGTTATGTCGTACAGTCTGCAGATTTGAAGTCTACAGTCTACAGATTTGAAGCGAGATTCCAGTTTCTTGGCTTTCTTGTAAAATGAACAGAATTTCTTTTTGTCGCGACACTCTTTGATTTTCCTGAGCTTTGGGGCCCTGCATTTTGTCCTACACAGGCTTTTCTTCTCTTAACTTTTCCTGGTTCTGTACTCTTCCCCTGCATTGCATGTTTTGTGTTAAAGTGCCTTGATATGTGCCTCTTCATCCCTTTTTTATACTTACAAATATCATCATACCATGCACATCTTTTTTGGGGGCTGGCTAGTAGACTATGGTGGTTTCGGCTTGCTGATTTTGCGATACCTTATCTATTGGGTATTGATATTCGAGGCGGATGAGGGCACAGTAGGAATCTCTGGCAATCTCTGGCTCACTATGGTGTCCAATGTGAAGCCCCTTTTTTGCACCATTCGCAGCTTTTTTTCGTTGGAAAGTCGGGTTTAAATTTGGCTGCGACGAGAAAATGGCCAAACTCGACGATTGCCTCCTGAATGTGTGTACATCCAGGATGTTGGATGTTTGTCTCACATTATGAGCACAAGGTCGATTTGGTTGGCGGTTAGACTATGTAGAGATCGCCAGGTTGGTTGTTGGATTGGAAGTCATGGGAACCTAGGTCTGCTGATAACAGTATTACATGCTTCCACGTTATCTGTTAGTCTGTTGTCGTTTCGTGGAGGTTTTGTTTTCCAACTTAACCACCGAAGATATTTTCCCTACCGATTTTCGCATTGAACTCACAAAGTACGATTTTCACATCGTATTCCGGACAGGCTTCGTCCAGGACGTCGTAAAATTCCTCTTCAATAGGGGTTTCAGTGTCATCGGTATGGGCGTGTGCACATTTTATGCTGCAAAACGTTTCATTGGTGCGGATCACCGCCAGGCGTTCACTACCCGGCTTAAAGTCGATTATTTTTTAACTAAGTCGGCTCCCCAAAACGAATCAACATCCTAAATTGTGCAGCCTTGAGTGGAAGTTGTAATAAATTTTGCATCGTTATCGATTTTGTATTCCCGATCAAAACCAACGTATTTCCTGAATCGGAGTAATGTCTTCCCTGTACCGCGAGAGGACAGATTCATGTTTGTGAATTTCACGCAGCGTACGTTCCAGGTGCATATACTCATAATTCTTTGACAGTGGTCATTCCAGGTCTGGTTGGTATTTGAGGGGATTATGTGTGGCTGCTGTCACTTTAATTTTTTACGTGGTTAGCTGGAGGATCAACCCATATAGTGCCTATTTCTTATAAATCCATTTCGTTCTAGGTACATAATCAATGGATCTGTAGTTTTTATTGGCATGCATCTTCTTCCTTTTTTGGGAATCGGTTTGATTCTAGTAATATTCCAGCAACTGGAAAATCCTGCTGATGATATGGCATAGATAAATCTGCAAAGAACGGGTGCATGTCCAGATGCATATTTTTTAAGTGAGTTAGGTGGAATTCCATTGTTGCAGTGGCGTAGAGGTTATTGTGGTTAAAATACATAAGTGACAACACCTAAGTTTTTTACTGCTACATCTCTTGCGAAAGTCTGACAAACATATAAGAGTATCACTGCCATGAGAAGCTTCTCAAATTTGCCATTTGGACTCGGCCTTAAACAGGAGATCCTATGGGAGTTAACTCCGTCTTAATGAAATCAAATCAGCTCAGCATTGTTTTCTGCTTGCATCAGAGAAAAAGGGAGGCCCTGAAGCATTGTTCTGTGGCGGCAACTATTGACCTTGGCGCCTGCATCATTTTCAAAGAAATTAGCTCATAAATCTTACACGAGGTTATTCCCCACCAAACAGTAACACGAAGTGAGTGTAAGGGATGTTGATTGATATTTGTGGGATTTTGTGTGCCCCAAAATCTGCAATTTGGTTGATCACAAAAGCGCTCAGATGAAAATGTGCTTCGTCGGTCGGTTATCATAGAATTTTCCAAAAAATCTTCATCATTCTCGACGATATTTGGGACAGTTCTGCAGTACTCCACAGGTTTTGCTGGATCATCCGGATTTAGCTGTTGGACCAACTGGATTTGGTAAGAGTATCTCAAAATCTGATAAATCGTATACGTGGTATGCCTACCTGTGTTGAACGCGGTCGTGGCAATGTTTTAGGATCGGTTGCAACACTTTCCCTAACGACCTGGATGTTTTCGATCGATCTTCCAAAACGAGGCTTTCCCGATAGCCTCAGATCTCTAACTTGATCACCACAGCACGAATCGCGGGTGCTGTTGGAATATTTCTTATACCATAATAAAACCCAACAAAATCAAGGGAATGAACAACATTTTGGCTTAATATACTCACAAATTTCATGGCATTTAATATTTAAAAATCATTTCTGGCATATAGCCTCCGCAACTGCTTCTTATGAACGCCATCTTGTCGGTCCAATTCTGCACTACTTTTTCGAGCATAATGGATCTTATTTCGTCAATAGTGATTCAAATGTTGGATTCTAAGTGATCAATAGTTGCTGGCTTATCACCATAGACTATAGATTTAACGCAACACCGGAAAAAGTAGTCCAAAGGTGTCAAATGACACGAATGAGGTGGCCAAATGAGAGGTCCGTTTCGTGAGATGATTCGGTCACCAAACGTTTGGCTCAACAAAGTCATTGTTGCACGCACTGTATGTCATGTTGTGCCGTCCTTTTGAAACCATTTCTCCTCCAAATGATTTCCAATGACATGAGGAGTAAACAAAAATTACGAATCATTTGCCTGTAACGTTCGCCATTCACGGTAATGTTGGCACCGGTTTCGGATTTAAAGACAAATTGGCCGATGACGCCTTCGGCATGTAAACCGCACCAAATAGTGAATTTTTCAGGATGTAATGGAGTCTCAGGAGTCTTATGAGGATCGTGCTCACTCTAAAAACGACAATTCTGCTTATTTACATACCCGTCAAGCCAGAAATAAGACTCATAAAAATCTGGTTCAACTTCCAGTTGATTATCAGCTCATTCACCGAATACGACGCAATTGATGGATCATCAATATGACTTTCATTCTTGCACCAGTTGGATCTTATATGGATGCTGGCCATGATCTTTCCTCAAAATTTACCAAGTAGTGAACGGGCAGAGACCGAGTTGCTGAGAACGGCATCGGATCGATAAATTCGGGTCATATGTCACACGTCTATGGCTTCTTCTGTACGCACGGTACGAGCTCCATTTGGATGAATATTTTAAAAAAGAGTAAATGTGGTCATGAATCGATCTCAGTCGAATATGGACGATCTTAGCAGCTAATAGATATGCAATAATCTAAGATGGACGATTATATGCACCCTAAACTAGTCGAATTGCTCTATAAATTTATCGAACAGAGCTCGAATTTTGGAAATAAATTTCCAAGATGTAAACGTTTTTCTGGTATAACTCTCTACCTGGTGATTTGCCAAAATATAATGGAAAAAAAAGTCACATACACTTCAAACAGCTAGTTTGACAGTTATCCCTATCATAAGTTAATAACATCGTTAGTACCCAGGGCCTAAGCTTTTTCTAACAACCATGTGTACCTACTTCTTGCAAAATGGCGGGACCTCCTGTTTTACGCTGACTCCGAACGGCTAAGTTGAGATAAGATATTCTTGACAATTGATACAACTCGGATGATTTGTTAGATCATTCCGAGAGGAGGGCCAGTGAAAAATCATATTGGTGTTGCTATGGCTGGGAATCGAACCCAGACCTTCTGCGCGGCAGTTCATCGCACTGTGTGATCGTGTAGTGATCTATCTACCAAGCGTCTAAAGCCATGGATTACTTATAGTCTGATAAAGGTGAAGTATAAAAACAAACTAAGAAAGAAGTGTTTAAAACATACTAGCTGTCAGTATATAAAAAATAAATATAAGAAAATATGTATTGATTTAAAAAAGGAAATTTCTATTTGCCGTGACAGTTATTATAAAAACAAATTCAATCAAGCTGAAGGGAATATAAAAAATGAATGGCAAATTGTAAACAGTATACTTAACAAATCTCAGTGGAAAAAACAACCATCTGCTGTAAATTTTAATGACTGCATGGTTTCAGATAAAGTTGGAATTGCTAATGCATTCAATGACTATTTTTCAACGATATCACTTAATCCACAAGCGACTTCTAGTCATTCAAACTGTGCACTTTATAGTCCCTCTAGTAGTGAACCTTCTCAAAGCCAAAGTTTTGTATTTGAGCCTATAACAAGCTTAGAGATTCTTAAAATAATTGGCACTTTAAAAAGCTCAAATTCTTCTGGTTATGATGGTATTTGTAATGTTAATTTAAAAAATATAGCTTGTTTTATAATTGACGTCTTGGCACATATCTTTAACAAAAGTATTTTTTCTGGAGTATTCCCTGATGCACTTAAATGTGCCAACATTCTACCACTTTTTTTTAGAAAGGCGCAACTAGTGAACTAAGTAACTATAAGCCTATATCACTCTTTCCCTGAATAAGTAAGATTTTTGAAAAAGCCGTAAAAAGTAGAATGGTGAGTTTTTTTTATCTAGAACAAGTTTTCTTAGTGAGGTTCAGTTTGGATTTCAATGTAATAAATCAACCGAAGATGCCTTGTTACATTTCTGTTCTCAACTATATTTGTTAGCCTGGATAGAAAGAAGAATACAGCCGCATTATTTGTTGACATATCAAAGCCTTTGACATGGTTAACCACGAAATATTGATTGGCAAACTTGAAAGCGCTGGGTTTCGAGGTTTCATATGTGATTGGTTTAGATCTTACTTAAAAGATAGAACCCAAAGAGTGAAATTTGGTGATATCAGAAGTGATATAAAACCAATAGATTTGGGAGTTCCACAAGGTTCGATTTTGGGACCAATCCTTTTCTTGGTTTACATCAATTCGTTGTTCAGCTTGTCCTTTAAAGGTTTATTGACAGCTTTTGCAGATGATGTGGGCTTCACTTATGGTACAGATAGCTATCTTAATCTTATATCTGATATAAATTGGGATCTTAGCTTGTTAAGAGTCTGGGGTCGAATTACGGCATCAGTTATTGAGTGAATGAAATTCATACGTTATCGAATGATCGAGTAACCACTTTGGGATGATCACATACGATTGGTCACGTATCGAATGCACATTTAAAATTGTACCAATCGGACTAGCACAATTCCGCTACATTCATATTTTATGGCTGTCAAATGTGTTGTTTTTCGGTTTTCTGTTTTTCTGCGTTGCAAATAAATTGGTGTTATTATTATTTCTTTAAATTGAAATGGAGTATTGGCTGTATTTTTCATCTTCCGAATCAGAAGACGGACATGAAGATAGACATTGTGAGTCCATTGAAACAAATGAAGGTGAACATTAACACATTTTACGAAAACTATCACACCTTTCTCCAAGACTTGGAATCCTTAACCGGTGGCCCCTTAGAGTTTAATTTTTGCGCTAACTCATTCCATAACTTAGTCGAAGTGGCTTTCCCCTGTGCGCACGTTAAAACATTTTTCGCAAGGTCTGTGCTAAAATTTCTTTTTGCGTTGGATTAATTTTATTTAAGCTCGACCTACAATAAAATAAAAATAAAAAGTTAAAAAAGTATGTGAAAATAAAAAAATGAAAATATCTTACATTTTTCCTTCCGAAAATGCATCCACTCGACACCAAAAACTATACCGTATGAAAATAACCTCGATCACTGATGTCAAAATACCAACATTCGATACTCGATACTCGAATCTCGAATGCGGTCATACCAAATCATGATTTTTAAGTGACGTATGACTCGATAACTGATGTCGTAATTCGACCCCTGGTTTGCAGAGCACAAATTGATTATAAGTTCTAAGACTAAGGCAATGTTTTTTTAATTTGTCTGGGCAAAAGATTATTGATGGTGATCTCTTTTTCCATGCTACTGAGTGTCAAAAACTTAAACTTTTTAAGTGCACCTGTAATTCTGTGGTTACATCTTCAACTTTAACTGATTCAACGAACTGCAATGATAAATGTTTTAAGATAGAAATTGTTAAAGAATTCAAATATTTGGGATTAATCATTGATTATAGAATGAGTTTTTATAACCATACAGAAAGTCTTAGACAGTATTTCCGATGTATTCTTAGAAATGTATACTATTTGCGTAAAGTTTGCTCTTCTCAGCTACTACTTAAGATATATTATGGCATTTTTCACTCGAAATTACAATATGGAATTTCTTGTTGGGGAGGTACATATAATAACAAAATAGAGCCTCTATTAGTATTGCAAAAAAGTGTTCTGAAGAAAATATGTGGCAAACCACGCCTATATCCTAGTTTTCCACTATTTAGGGATTTGAAAATTCTATCAGTACGGCATATGCATTGCTATAAAGTTCTAAATATTTTCTTTAGAAGATCTGGTAATCTTAACTTTAGAATAATTGATAACTATAATCTACGTGGTAACTTTTTGAACCGAGTGTCTATACCGGTTTTTCGAACAACTGCATTTCGTAATTTTTATAGTGTTTCTTCGTGTCGTATATTTAATAATCTTCCTCAATCCACCAGAATGCATACATCTTATTCGTTATTTATTAAACATGTAAAATACTGGCTCCTTAGTCTTGATAATGAGAGTATCGAATTCTTTGTTAATGGCTGATGTTTTTCATGAAATGTTAACTTTAGACTTCCAATTTAACTCATTTTAATATAGATTATGTTAATTAATAATATTTTAACTTTTTTAATATTTGTTTTTTAAGGGTCACCCCACCAATTTCTAATTGTTTATCTCAATTCTTTTTTTGCTAAGAGTGGCAATAACTCTATTTTTTACAAAAATATTTTTGTCACTTAAATAAAATAAATAAATAAAAAAAAATATATATATCCATCTGAAAAAAAAATACTCAAAAATATCTATAAATAAAAGAGTTGGTTATTTTTTTCATATAAAATTGAGTTTTAGGCCACCCTGTATATGTTTTTTTTTTTTTCAATTTGTTAGTGCTGAAATGTCCTGAGATTTTTTACATCGAGGAGGACGGACCCGTTTTATGTCCTCTTTCAGAATAACCACCCAACAGCTCTTAAAAGCACGATCATAAGCTTTCTTACGGACCTGATTCAAACTCAGCTTCAGATGAAGATGCTAACGACGTTAAAAACCCTACTGAAATGACAGAAATATCCACCACCAACAGTGAACCAACTTGCCTATATACCCAATGATCTATATATCACAACCAAGAAGGCTTACAAAGGTAATCCGTCCTGCAAGAGCGAATGGCTGGCTACTCGATGAAATAATGACATACAAGAGGAAATATATACCCTCGTCATTAATTAAGCGTTCACACATATCTGTTTATAATAACTTACATCCTTGTTTGCACAAGGCCCCTTTACACGAGGAAAACAAATAATTCGACTGCCCCATTTTAATTTGATTATCCTTTCACGGTTTAATTCCACGCACAACCTCGAACCCTGTAAGTAATTTAAATCACAAGCTTATCCATAATTTATTGTCTTAAATTACTTGGAAAAGGAATATTCGCTCTCGCAAAAATAAAATGAAAAAAAAAATAATAATTTCTGATTCATAAATTCGCCATCCAGGGTAAGGATACTCGAGTCACGTTCTCAGCCTTTAGGTCAAATGAATAAAAATCCAACGAAAAAAGGTCTTCCTTTTAAGTCTGGAATGCTTTTTTTCGCTGGTGACGTGTTTTCCTTTTTTTTATAACGATCATCCGCAGTGTGTTGTAAATCGAAAAGCCACTGCAGCAATTCGGTTGTTAAATTTCCCGAATACGAACACCCATTTGTCCGTGTATTCCGAGAGACATTTTGCACTTTTATTGGCCGCCTTTGCCATAAAAACACACAAAATCCTTGACAATAAAATGTTACATTCGTTACGGGTATTAAATTCAAATCGATGTGCGCTGAGAACTCCTGAGGAGTTCGTGTAAGACTCCAGGAGTGCGCAACAGAAAAAAGGATAACCCAACACATTTTAACTTCTTTGCCCGGCGGCGCGGCGGGCAGACACTTGCTCTCTTTTCGTACCAAGTCGGGTGCGGTGCTCTGAAAGACTACTGTCAACGACAACGTGGCAAGGACAACGATGGCAATCGCTTGGAAAAGTCGTTAATGCCAAAATTGATTGGAAAACGAATTGAATTGAAATAAAAAGAAAAAAAAATTAAATTGAAGAAGAATCTGGGCTAGGATTTCCTTAACGCCCGATGACAACATCTTGCGTATGAAATGTGAGAGCACTACGTATGCTTAGACGTCTGTTCTTTGGTACTTTTGTGTCGTCTGATTTAGAGGTGTGTATCTGCAGCGGAGTTTTTGAATCGAAGGACGGCAAGGTGAGAATGAAGGGTATCCGTAGCATGATATCTCTGTTAAAGGATGAGGAAGGGATGGAAGATTTATTGCGTTACGCTTGGGAAAAAGCTAACACGTTTCATTGTCCATAAAGGCGTCAATTGAAGAACTTCGATGGGTTAAGAGAATAAATTTGCAAAGTGGATGAAGCTAAGGGTTGATAGGATGCCTAATGTTGCGTAACAGTAATCGTGAAAAATTTGAAATGGATTTTTTTTTTAAAGTATTGATGTGCAGATATCTGATTTAGGCATTGGGAGTTCTAATTAGATACTTTTGGCTGATGGTGTTATGTTTTCAGATGGAGTCTTCTAGCATACTTAACATATATTGCGTTAGTGGAAAAAACTAAGCAGTTCTCACTTTCGAAATTCGAACCAGGGACCCCGCTCTCGGTAGTCCACCGCACTAACCATTCGAAAAAATGAATGAAATATTTATTTGAATCGATAGTTTGAACCTTGCAATTTAATGTTTAAAGATAACTTCATGCAAATGTTGACCGCGGCTGCGTCTTAGGTAGCCGATCCGCTGAGTCCAATTTTGGCATACTCTTTCACACATATCGGCCGGTATCTCACGAATGAATGCATGGATGTTGGCTTCCAGTGCGTCAATCGAAGCGGGCTTGTCCCTATAGACATTAGCCTTGACATACCCCCACAAAAAATAATCTAATGGTGTCAAATCGCACGATCTAGGCGGCCAATTGACCGGCCCGAAACGTGAAATTAACTGTTCACCAAACTCGCCTCGCAATTGCGCCATTGTTTCGCGTGCTGTGTGACATGTGGCACCGTCTTGTTGAAACCACATATCATGCAAGTCAAGAACTTCCATTTCGGGCAAAAAAAAGTTTGTTATCATCGCTCGGTAGCGTTCACCATTGACAGTAACGCTGCGATTCGCATCATCTTTGAAGAAATATGGCCCAATAATGCCGCCGGCCCATAAACTGCACCAAACAGTGGCTTTTTCGGGATGCATTGGTAGCTGTTGCAATGCTTCTGGCTGATCTTCACTCCAAATGCGGCAATTTTGCTTATTTACGTACCCATTCAACCAAAAATGAGCCTCATCGCTGAACACAATTTTTCGATAAAAAAGCGGATCCTCGGCCAGCTTTCCAAGAGCCCATTCACCAAAAATTCGGCGTTGTGGTAGGTCGGCTGGCTTTAGTTCTTGCACCAGCTGTATCTTAAAAGGCTTTACGCCCAAATCCTTCCGCAAAATTTTCCACGTAGTGCTGTAACAAAGGCCTAACTGCTGGGAACGGCGCCGAATCGACATTTCGAGGTCTTCTGTCACACTAGCTGATACGGCCGCAATATTTTCTTCACTACGCACAGTACGTAAACGTGTTGGTGGTTTAATGTCCAACAAAGTAAATTTGGTGCGAAATTTGGTCACAATCTTCCGAATAGACTGCTCAGAAGGTCGAGAATGCCGATCATAAAATGGAAGCAGCGCGCGATGAACATTTCGAACCGAGCACGAATTTTGATAGTAAAATTCAATAATTTGCAAGCGTTGTTCATTTGTAAGACGATCCATGGTTAAATTGCAAACCAAACTGAAGCTGTTTGACAGTGACACAAGGTACTAAACACACGTCAGCTGTCAAAACCAGTGTTGCCAACACCAAACCAGCTAAAAAATCACCCGTTAGAAAGTTTCTTAAGTCTGTCTACTAAAGGATCTTTCATTAAGCGCTTCCTATCTTTAAATTTAAATAAAACAAAGTGTGTGTGGAATATGAAATTAAATGAAATTGACATTTACGCCCCATACAAGGCCTCAAACCTTTAGCTTCTCACTTCATTTGTGTGTGCGAAATTATTGCTTCTGCCACAAAAAAAAGAGGCTCTGCTTAACACCTAATCCGAACGTCAAATTTGAGAAGCTTCTCATGACAGTGTCAGTCTTGGATATTTGTCAGACTTTTGTAAGAGGTGGTAGGTGTTGTCATTTTCGGGATTTGAACCAGAGATCCCGTGCTTAGTAGTCTAATGCACTAACCACTAGGCCACTGCACCCTGTGAGATATCATCGAATAATTTTTATTATGTATTCAATATAACATCGTACAAATGTCCGCTGCGGCTTTTCTGGGTGGCGCGCATCCGAAATGTCCCATTTTCCATGACTATGGAGCATAAATTAGACTGAATTTGATCTATGGCAAGGGTTATGTTCAAGTTGTGGTCCGTTCTGGTTTGTGGCTTATTCGCATAGACTTGAGACATCTGAAAATCTGATAACGGGGATCAAATCACACGTTCTCGGTGGCCAGTTCACATTACCTTCAAGTGAGATGACCATGCCCTTGAATGGATTGTACAGAATTTCCAATGTGGCGTGAGCTGTGTGGCACTTAGCACCGTGCTGTTGAAACCACTTGTCGTTGGTGTCAATGTCATCCAATTCCCTCCAAAAGAAGTTGGCAATCATCGTCCTATAGAGCTCGCTGTTAACGGTGAATGAAATATGGAGCGTCCCCAAAATCCACACCAAACAGTGTCTTTTTCTGGATGTATTGGACGCTCTTGCATTTTTTCGTTGACATATCAATTCATACTGAAACGAAGATGATTTTTCCATGAAAATTAAGGTCAGTTTCCAACAGGTCTAAAGCCCATTCAGCGAACACACTTGAGAACGTAGAACATTCTAAGGGACCAATCCACTTTCGTACTCGTACAGTCGCAAGAGTATTATTTGATTTTAACATTCACAAATCATCTACTCCAGATGGTCTCTTCCCCCATTATCCTGAAATGGTGTTCTTCTTCACTGACAAAACCACTGCGTAAGCTTTTCCAACTGTCCTATTCATCAGGATCCATCCCCAGTTGATTGAAAACAGGATTTTTATAGCCCGCCCTCCAAAAAATGGCGAATCTTATTCCCTTTCCAACTGCCAGCCAACTGCACTTATGTCCTTCTTTCTAAAGTCATGAAAACGCTGATAAACCGCTTATGGAATAGGCTGAATCATGAAAACTCCTCAATGACCGACAATAAGGTTTTCATAGAAACAGGGGCCATATTTTATAAAACGAATATCGTTGAAATCACTTCGTTCTCGTTGAAATTCGATTACGTAAAACTAGTATCGTTCTAGGTTTTACGATACTCGTAATTTATTACGACTGACATTTGGCATTCGGATAGCTTTCGTTTTTGTTGAACTGTCATAAATATTTCTCGTTTTACACAATCGCACTTTGTCGTGACTATCATTTTTTTTTCTGTGTCGTTTCGTTTTATGTAATAGAGCCCACGTTCCACAAGTGATTTAATGACATATCTCACCGAAAAGTGGAACAAATCTATCCACCTAGGTGTTGAAAACAAGATCGTTTCACTGTGATATTTTAAAGGGATTTGACAGGATTTTTACATCAAGACCTTCTGTGGAAATGCGTGCTTTTGGAATCGATGAAAGTTATCTTCTATGGATTTGAAACTCGAAACTTTCAATTCATGTTGTTTTGGACGGTTTTAAGTCTGCAACTCACCAAATAAATGCTAGTGTTCTCCAAGGCTCCGTTTTGACTCCGTAACTCTTTCTCATTTTTAATCCAATCTATTCCTTTGCTGATGACAGTACCCTCAGACTTTCATATTCATTGTTGTATCCACGCCCTCCACCTCCATAAGTGGAACAAAAACGACAAAATATGTTAAGCTCATTAAATTCCGACGTCGACAGCATAATTAAATCTAAGAGAGTGGAATTTAATGCTTCTAAAACGCAATGCAGCCTTCCGTCATCTAAGAAGAAACCAACATTTACAGCCTTTATCCATGAATGCCACTTGCATCGTCAAAACCGAAAAACTTTCCATGATCGGCATGTGTGTTAGTAACGATCTTCTTTTAAACGACCATATATTCGAAGTCGCTAAAATCGCAGCGAAAAGACTGGGTTTCATCAATCGATGTAGGAAATATTTCACCCCTTCTAATCTAGCCTCAATATTTAAAACGTATGTACACCCCAAACTTGAGTTGAACCTATTGGATAGGATTCAAAAGCGTGCAATAAAACTAAAAGGAGATTCAACCGTAGCGAACTCTATAGTCTCAATTGAACTTCGTAGGAATATGTCCTGCCTTCAGATAGCCCTAAACGACGAACATGCTCGCCGAACCTGTTCGTTCTCGCTATGTTTTTCTTGGCTTCGATGTTCGCCGTATAGGGCCAAAAAATAGGGCCAAAAATTGCCTCAACAGAAATCCCATTTTCATAAACAAATTTTATCATTCGCACGTGTTTTTGAATACTATGTCTGTTCATTTGGATTGGCAAAACAAATTGAATAAACGACAGCCAATTTGACAAATGTAGCCTTCAACAATATGGGCGCTATCAATTCTCAAAGTTCAGAAGTCCCAATGGGAAGACCCTTTAAAAACTCTGCCTGTAGGCCTTTCGTCACGAGAGTATACCTTCAAGAGGGGGACTTCAGCTGTAGCTTTTCCTCTTTTTTTCCCAAGTCTGTGTACGATCTTGCTTCAATAACCTGTACTAGAAGATACAGTTTGTCATTTTTTTGAATCTTCGCTAATAATAGCAAATCTTGGTCCACTTTCAAATCCTACATTTCGGGGTTCAAACCCGTCGATTTTTTTTTAATGTGAAAGGATCTTGTTATAAAGACGAATAAGCGCTTTTATGATGCAGAGCATACTGAAGATCTGAAACCTTATAAAATAAGCAAATGCAGACAAATCCACAAATATTGACGATTTTGAGGATTTTGGAATTCCTATCGCTATATCCAGACTTATTATGGAGCAGTAAGCACTCAGTGGATACAACTTTAGATGTCATTATTGAACCCCTCCACAGCTGATTCCAAAGCTGATTCCAAACAAAGTCAAGTCCGGGGTTAACCTGGGCATTAAATAAATTGCCATTTAACCCGATCCTTACGAAAGGGCCTGCCTCTTGTAATAGTCTGTACAAAAAAAAAAGGAACCAAAGCCTCTTGTAATAGTCTGTACAAAAAAAAAAAGGAACCAGTCCGGAGTAAAACTAGCCATCACTCAAAATGCCAGTTAGCCCGATCCTTAGCTAACTGCAGCCTCCAGTTGACACACTTCATGTTGGTTGAGGTCGGTGTTTACATATGCGCGGTATGCATCTACTGCGTTTCAAGTCTGGCTGGTAACCAAAAACCCTGCAAGTTGGAGTATTGGTGTCCATCCGCTCTACATGTTCTGGCCAACTTAAACGTCCAATGAGGAGGTTTTTGATTTAAGGGTAGCTGTACAGCTCTTATATTTCGTGGCTGAATATTCGTCTCCATAGTCCGTCATCGCAAACGGGATCTATGATCTTTCGAAGAATTTTTTCGCTCAATTCAAGAATTTCTTAATCAGCTTATGATATGGTCCATGCTTTGGGCTATGGAACACGGCTGGGATGATCAGGGTCCTATGTAGTATAGGATTACTGGTTCGAGTGACGGATTTATTACTAAATTGCATTTTTACCCCGAAAACACAACGGTTGGCAGGAGTAATTCTCCTTTGATTGCTGACGAGATGTATTTGTCACCACCGGTTAGTCAGTCCATAGGTTATCTGTGAGTCAAACCAGAGCATTTAATTTGATATAACTTACCAAATTCCCTTGGTAAACTCTGGTTCAAAATTTATTGCAATAATATTTCTCGAGTAAACTAGAGCTCAATCCTGAAACTTGGATGATCACACAATGGAATTGGTCCCCCGAGTTAAAAGTTAAGCTGGACAAATTCCCTATTACTTCAAAGTTGAAGCTGTCAATGGTGACATTCGGTGGAATTCTTCTTGCATGCTAGTACTCAGTCTTTCCCTCATTTACTCCTAAGCACGGATTAGCCGTTATTTTTATCTATACTCGCAAACGAGGCGAGGTCTGATCAAAAATGTCAATTTCGTCAGCGTATGCCCAGATTTTTGGAAGATTGTGCCTCTGGTATCATTAGGGGAATTTTTCACAATCTCTCAGGAAGAATGTTAAAGAATTCACATGACAGTGTGTGGCCTTGACGTAATTCTTTTTTGGTCACGAATGTGTCGGTGAGGTTCTTTCCGAGCCTGATGGAGCAGCGAGAATTCTCCACCGTCATCCTGCACGGACGAGTTTGGGTGGTATACCAAAACTATAAATGATGGGTATCGATTTGAACTTCTTGGGTTTTTTCCAAGATCTGCCTAAGTGTGAAGATTTGATCAGTTGTTGACTTTTCTGTCCTACAACCACACTGATAAGGGCTGTTCACGTTTTTGGTAAACGGTTTCAGGCGTTCACATATTACGGGAGATTGTTGGCGATGTGAAGATGACTTATGACTCGAGGGTCGTCTTTTTGTGGATAGGGCAAACCATGCTGAGGTTCCATTCTTCAGGCATACTTTCATGCGACCAAGTTTTGCTAATGAGTTGGCAAAGGGGAAGGTTGTCATTTCAGGCAGCCTTGTTAAGCTTAAGTTTATATATTGCTATCATCACTCCACTTAGGTCGGGTGGTTGGTAGTTTTCACTGTTGTCGCCAAGCGGAACCAATACATCGTATGCATTCGCACGTGCAAAACAACAACAATGCAGAATTATGTGTGTATTATCAAAATATGGGTGGTTTTTCTTCAAAACTAAGAGAGCTTTCTTTTGCAATCGACGCATGCAACTGCGATATCATTGCATTCACTGAGACGTGGCTCTGTGAGAGCATTAAAGTGGAGGAGTTTTTCGACATTTCTTCTTTCTCCGTTTTTCGCATCGATCGCTTTGATGTAACAAAATGCTGTGGAGGTGGTGTTCTGATTGCTGTTAGGCGGTTTCTTGAAGCTGTTGCTGTAGAACTTGATGTTGTTTTCATTGAAAATCAATTACATATTCATCAACTATGTGTGCGTTTGAATGCTGTTGTCGGGGGTATGCTGATATTTCTCAGTTATATTCCACCTAGGAGTTCACCATCTGTCTATAGCAAACATATGGAGAATATTGACAGGGTTACCGCATTACCTGAATATGTAGTAAATTATAACATTTGTGTACTTGGCGATTTTAATTGCGGTGATATAATTTGGTCAGAGACATGCAATAATAAGTTAATGCCAATTTCAATTTCGTCAGAAGTTGATATTTTGTTAATTGATTCGTTATTATCTTATAACTTAAATTAAATTAATTATGTATATAACTCTTTAAATAGACTACTTAATCTAATATTTGTTTCAGATGATTTAAATTCATCTGTTATAGAATGTTGTCCATTACTTTTAAATTCAATTCATCATATTGCAATTAAAATTTGTATCAAAAATTACCATTATAATAATGTGAGTATATTTAATCATAATTCAAAAAATGTGTATAAATTCAATGTTAACAACCTATCGCGTATGAATGATTGTTTTAAAAATATTAATTGGTCAAACGAATTTCTGAGCAAAAATATATCAGAAAAAATTTATACATTCAAAATAATATTTAACAATGTCCTTAATAAATGTGTGCCTATGATTCACAAAAAAGTAAATTCTCACCCGACTTGGTATAATATAAGATTAATTAATTTAAAAAATGCAAAAAATTCGGCACATAAAAAGTTTAAGAAATTGAATTCGGTTATAGATTATGTTTTTTTTTCGCGTCTGATAAAAGAGTTTGTTTTCTTGTCTAAATTCCTCTAATTTAATTACATTCGTTCTATAGAAACAAATCTTAAAAATAGTCCTAAAACTTTTTGGAAATTCATAAATACGAATAGTTTCCAGCAATGATGAACCTTGATGATAAACAATCTAGTGACCCTAAAGATATCGCAGATATGTTTTCTGATTATTTTCAAGGTATTTATAACTCAAACTCATCAGCTGCAATTAATTCAAACTATTTTTATTCTCTTCCATCTGTTGTTGATTGTTCCTCCTACATTTTTGATGTCAGTGATGTTCAAACTACCCTCAACAACTTAAAACCTCAACGTAAACCAGACATTTTGTTTTCGTGAAAATTTTCGACCACGAGATTTTGATTGATTCTAACATTACGATGATAGCGGAGCCAAAAAAAGTGGTTTTTGGAATTCCGTCCGTCGGTCCGTCGGTCCGTCTGTCCGTAATGGTCTCCCCAGCCTAAACGGCTTGACCGATTTTCTTCAAACTTCGTATCCAAGCTTGTTTTGGTCATAACTCTAGGCCATTTTTTTGTTTGCTTTTAGCCATGTTAATAACGGTACCTGCCATATAAAAATTACACATAACCTGAATTTTCTCGAAAACGGCTCTAACGATTTTGATTAAACTTTATATATATCTACTATAAGCATATTAGTTCCAACAAAACTGCATACCCAGTTTTTTTCGAGAAAATCCATATAACGGATTTTGTCATATAGGCCATATAAAGAAAATTGTTAATTTCTAGCAAACTACTATGACAAATTGATTGAAATTTCATATATATACTACTATTACAGTTTTAAACAATTCCACATAATTAGTTGTAGCCCAACTATCACTAAACGGAATTTTCAGTTTTGGCCAATAACGAAAAATCATCATTTTGGAGGAAACGTTCGTATAATCACATTTCGACATTATTTATATCATTTTAAGCATAAATAATCAAAATGCGTACTATTTGATCTAATGGCTAACTCGCTGTGAAAGAGAAAGTTACGTACGACCCAGTCGTGCACCCACCACTCGTTTCCTATCGTCCTACGTATTTGTGCAAGTTCACTTTGTTTTCCCTTGTCAGAATTGTTTAATCAATCCCTTGCTAATGGAATTTTTATTGATGAATGGAAGGTGTCTACAATAGAGCCAGTTTATAAAGCAGGTAATAAAAATATTATTTCTAACTACAGGTCAATTACTAAGCTCTCGGTCATTCCTAAAATCTTAGATAGTCTTGTAAAGGATAAACTTTTTGGAAGGGTAGATCAACTGGCTCCAATTTAGTAGAATTTACTAATTTCTGTATTAAATCATTAAAAAGTCATAAACAGGTGCATGTAATATACACTGACTTCGTAAAAGCCTTTAGTAGAGTAAACTTGAATATTCTCATAGAAAAACTGAAAGCTTGTGGCTTTTATGCTCCATTACTGCAATGGTTTTCGTCACATTTGCATAACAGGAAACAATATGTTGTTATAGGAGACTATTATTCTAAGGAAATTCAAGTTAACTCGGGTGTTCCAGAAGGAAGCCATCTTGGTCCCTTGATATTCATTGTTTTTATCAATGATTTGCCGGATTTATTAAAAAGTTGTATTTGTCTAATGTATGCTGATGATATAAATTTTTTTGCAAGGATATCAACAATAAATGATTGTCACATGTTACAAAAAGATTTAAATACTTTCACTGAGTGGTGTACCTTAAACGACTTGGTATTAAACGTTGAAAAATGTGCTTGTATGAGCTATAACCGAACTTTTCATCCAATTTACCCATATTATACATTGAACAGTACTCCGATTAAAGTAGTTGATGATTTTAAAGATCTAGGGGTATTTTTTGATAGCAAATTAACATTTAATCTACATATTAATAACATAGTTTCCAGAGGAAACTCACTTTTAGGTTTCATCAAAAGAAACTCTTCCGATTTCAAAGATCCTTATACTATTAAAGCATTATTTTGCAGTATTGTGCGTCCTGTCTTGGAGTATGCTTGTGTTGTTTGGTGTTCAACTACTATTTTAAATAAACAGAGAATTGAAAGCGTTCAGAAAAAATTTATAAGATTTGCTTTACGTCACTTATTTTACAATAATGGCATTGAGGTTCATCATTCGTATTGTTCTAAATGTTTATTACTTAGAATGCAGACTCTTGAATCGAGGCGAAAAATGTACAACGTTATGTTTATTCGTGATATTTTATGTGCAAGAGTTGATAGTGAGAATTTGCTTAGTTGTTTGAATTTATATGCTCCTTCTAGAGCTCTTAGGCTAAGACCACTGTTATTTGAAAGTCCTCATAGTACAGTGTTTGGTCAGCGTGAACCTATCGCTTTGTCTATTCAAATGTTTAATTTGTACTGCACAGAATTAGATATATTTTGCCCAGAAATATTTTTAAAAGTTTGCTAATTACTCTTATTAATCATTGCATAGTTTCATTATTTTATTATTAATTAATTATATTATATAATACATTTTCCATATATCTTAAAATCTGTAGATTGAAAATCGTAGATTGAAATAAAAAAAAAATAAATAAATATCAGAAGGTTCGTTCTGTCTGACAGTGGAAGATTGTTCGTCATCGCCGTCTGCAGAATTGATTCATCCATAGCCTCAGCTCGACTGTATTTCATTGTTTATCTCGACATTTTTCTGATAATGGTTTGTATCCCTGGCTTAAGCATTTTACACTTTGGTAAAACTTTCCAACATCTTTCTGGGAATACTAAATCTCATAACAATTTTGCCTAAGGCCCATCCGATCATAGTCATTAGATGAATGTAATGTCTACTTCATAGCAGCATTAGGCCTCAATAATTGTCCCGCTGCAATCTTTCCGTTAAGGGCTCTTTTCGCCATCGGTAAAATACGTCGATTTTAAGGCTTCGTAGCTATTGTTTTACCACGCAATTGGGGTAATAAGTCAAAGCGCAACTTCCAACCGAATGAGCCAGGTTCTTCATTATGGGATACCAGGTCGGATATTTTGATGTCTTTCATTTTGACATGTTTTTATAGTGTAATTCGTTTTCTTTTTGTTTGTAAAACCAACGCGCTTATAATTTAAGCAGGCCAGATCATGTTGCATCAGTTTAGTATCAGGTAGTTGCCTTAAGGATGAAGAATAATCCCAGTTGATGTGCAACACAGTGAAGGTCCTCTCCAAAATTCCACTGAAATTCCATTCTACACAAATTTAAATCACCAGTTTTTGTAAAAGTTAAATACAAAACAAGGTACATATTAACTCCCAATTAACTAGCCAGAACTCAATACTTATTTCCCCATAACCTACAAATTAGCTTATTGGACAATTTCCCAACAAATTACCTCCATTCAATACACAAAAACTCCCCGACAATTGGCCCATAATTAAATTAAACTCAATTCCAGCTAAACGCAAAAAAACTAACACATACTAGGCCAACAAAAAAAGGACACCTCCAAAATGGCTAAAATGAATAGAACCCCATATACTTATCGATTCATTATAATTATTTGCTAATGAAAAGGCCTCTCATTACGCATTCAATCACGGTCCCACAGCACCACGCCACAGTGCCGCAGAACCACAAAGCCCCAAATACAACTAATTCAAAGCTCTCGGCTTCCAACTTGCAACTGGCAACAGTGTCATCAATATAATTCATTGCATTCAGTTTAAAACGCCCTCTACCACCCAGGGGATGCATCTACACGTCCAATTTGTTGTGTTACATGTGCGCGCCCAACCATAATCATATGCGATGCAAATTTGAATAAAATTAATTTTGGTTTAGTTGTTGTGCGTCAGAAATGTTGAGGTTTCCAACAGCAGCCCCCCCAAACCGAGCACCCCCTAGCGGCTTGTCAGCCTCAACAGAATTTGCCGCGTATGCCCTTCAAAATGCTGTCAAATTGTTAAACTGACAATATTTTTGAGTCCTAGGCGGGGGGTGGAAATTTATGCAAGTCACACATTATTTGTGGGCGCTGTAATCGCCGCCATTCTAATAAAATAAAAACGCAAACAAACACTTCCGGTTTGGCGTGGTGAATGTTTTTTTCCCCGGCAGCCACCTTTCGTCCTTGCCGAAGATTTAGCATGCTCTGTCAATAATAATGGAAACCCTATACATTCACAGTTTTTATTACATCGGGTATGGTTGTGTGGGTATTTAATTAATTGCAGATGCATAATTGCTAGATCATTAGGTATCCGCTAAGCCGCAACGTCAATTATTCGAGAATTAAAATTAATCAAAATAAATAATTTTTTTAATTTTTTTTAATTTTTGTGATTTTATGTTTTCGGTTTGAATGTTTTTCTTTCATTTGCTCGTACGCGTTGTGTTTTGGTGATAACTTCGTTGGCACTTTGACGGGGCGGCATATATTTTTTTTTTGCTCGGGATTTTAATTTTTGTCACCCCTACTTTATGGCTTTCACAAAATTGCATTGTTAACCAGATTTATGCGGTCCGCTGATAAATTCAGTTGTACTTCTACTATGCGGTGAGATACAGTCAGGAATGGAAAAGTATAAACATCGGTTATTTACTTTACTTAACGGGATCTCGACCCGTTGATGGTCTCTGCATTATACAAGGCAGACTTTCAACCTCTTCGATCTGGGGCACGTTACTTCCAGTTATTCAGTCCAGACATTCTGGCATACGGTATTCCTTTTCGGCTTGAACCTGAAGGCTGGGATTCACTCATTGTTTCAGCTGAAGCATTGTTGTTCATTAGCTCGAAGTGGAAGTAGTTCATTAGCTGGAAGTGGAAGTGATTCATTAGCTTAAAGTGACCTTTTGTAGTCTAACCACGCCTTGGTACAGCTCATAAAGTTCGCAGTTGTTCCTTATCCTCCAATCGCCTTCTCGCATACAGGGCCAAAAACTCGACGAAGAATTTCTCTTTCGAAAGTGGCAAATATTTGCTCCGCTTTCCTGACTATTGTCCCACACTCGGCACCGTTAAGTAGGATTGGTAGTATTAGGGTCCGGTAGAGCAAACATTTGGACTTTCAGATTAAGAGTTTTGATCCAATTTGGTTTGCAAACCAAAATAGCGTCGGATTCCTAAGGACAGTCTTCGGCTGATGTTGACTACGAGATAGATAAACTCTTTACCTACCTCAAAATTCTTGTTGTCTTCTGTTTGTTGAAAGCACATACTTTGTCTTGCCCTTGTTATCTAAAAGACCACCGGGTTTCGCCTCTTTCTCAATTGGCCGAAAATGCTTCTGCAGCTGCACGATAAGAGTGATGAAAAATGTCGATATCGTCTGCGTACCTCTAGCAGAGATTTGCCTCAGAATATAGTGCAAGACATGGGATCGACTTTTTTGTAGATTGGACACATGGAGCAGATATTTCAGTCATCGGACATGCTCTCATGCATCCATCCAGACTTAGTTGACCTAGGTGCATACACACATCTAAAGCAACACCTCCGTATTTGAAGAGTTCTGCTGGTAATCCACATCAGAACCGGATGCCTTGCTGTTCTTCAGTTTTTTTATGGCCGTTCTAAATTTTTCAATTGAGAAGGAGCGTTACCTGTTAGTTGACTAAAGGTGGGCTGCCTGAATACATCTACAATTCCCTTCGTGTCAGTGACTAGGTTTCCATTGTTATTTCGAAGAGCCTGCATTCCTACTTTGAAGCAGCTGCCAGTAGTTTGGCTTTCTTGTACAAGGTGGGCCAAAAGAATTGATCCGACGTTGTTTGGCTCTCGGAATATCGGCTGTGGCTCGCGCAGTGTGTGCCATTGCTCCGTCCTGTTGGAACGACATGTCCTCCAGTCCTAATTCGTCCAATTGCGGTAGAAAAAACCCTATAGCGCGCACCGTCCACTGTTGTCGTTTGACCAGCCCTGTGACTCCTCCAGCGTGAACAGCGCACCATGCAGTAACTTTGAGTGGGTGTAATGGCTGCTCGTCCATTACTAGTGGATTTTCGGTGCCCCAGAAGTGATAGTGTTGGTTGTTTACGTACCCCCTGAGGTTGAAATGAGCCTCGTCGTTCATTTATGATTTCGGTCGAAAAATCGTCTACTTCGTCCTCGAGACTGAGAATGGGTTACACGCGTTTGGCGGTCGACAGGCAGTAGCTGATGCATGGACTGGACTTTGTACGGAAACATGACCAAAATTCTCCTTAGCGATGACCGGCTGATGGCTAATTGCGAGGCGCGGCGTCTGGTCGATGTTTCCGGTGACAGCTCGACATTCGGCACAACGGGCACTCCGGGGCCGTTATCATCTCACGATAGCGAACACCATTCACAGTAACTGCCTGACCGGCCTCATTTTGGAAAAAATACGCCAGCCCATAAACCTCACCAAACAGTTATTCTTTGTGGGTTCATTGGTTTTTCGACAATCACTCTTAGATTTCCTTAGGCGGGGTCTCAGAGGTGGCCTAGTTAGGCATGCCTAAATATTTAGGTTGCCTCTAGGCAACGTTGCTTAAATTCTTATTTATAATCGATTTTCCATTGCTGCCTAACTAGACGAAGTATATGTCAAATAAAGTAGTAGTATTTACAAATCTAGTATAAAAAATTAAGATTCTTGTACTTTGTTTACATCAGATTTTCTTTTTTTTTGGGTTTGACAGCATATGTTATTTGTAAACAAATATCTTAAAGGAAGAACATGGAGCTATATGGGCAATGTTATATTGCTGTTCGGAATCAGTTTGAGGATTCAACAGTGGAGTGAAAAGAATGTTGGAGCAGGCATAGCCCCCATCATCGAGCAAGCGTTTTGTATATTTTTGGTCTCCTACTAGTTGGAGAATTCATAATATTCACTACACATAAATCATTTACAAGTGAAATGAAGCTTGATTCCATTCTTATGAAAATATTTCCACTTTATTGCAAACCACCACCCAAAATCTCAAAATAAATTTCCAGATTAAAATTCTCGTAAACGTCAAAATGAAAATTCCTTAGGCAGCCTCTAGGCAGCCTTTAGGCAGGGTTCGCTCGCGCTTAAGTTAGGCGGCCTTTAGGCAACGTTGCCTAAATGTGAAAATCGATTATAAATACCGATTTTGCACTTAGGCAGTACTTAAAGGTTGCCTAAAGTTAGGCAACCTCTAAAATACTTTTATAAATACGGCTGTCTTTGATTATCATTCGCCCAAATGCGCACTGGTGTTTTCACATCTCCTACAGACACGGTTTGCTCAAATGTTTGCACGATTTTTCGGATTGGACGCACATTTGGACGATTAAATTGACCGAAAAAATCACGAAGTGCACGATATGCATTTTGATTTGAACGCCCATTTTCATAATAAGCCTGAATAATTTTAACGCGTTGCTCGATTGTGTATCTTTCCATGGTTAAAATTGAGTTAGTCTGAAATTGAGAAATGTCAAATGAAATGCAGAAAAAAACTTGACGTTTAGGTGTGGTTCACATTCCACATTGGCCTCTTAAGATTAACCACTCGTTACTTTCTTCAGAGATTTTCAGCCTGTTGAAAATAGGGGTATGAGACTCCTTCAGATAGCTGAAGAATTCTTCATCATTTTTTAAAACTCGATCGGAATTGACAGATTTTAAAAATAAGTCAAAGTTGTTACATATGTCAGAGGGCGAGTCGGTAATTTGACCATTTAACAATAAAGAGGCTGGAAAGCCATCGCATTTATTTTTTGAATTTATAAATTTCCAAAAGTCATTAGGCCTAGTTAAATAATATTAAATTCAGAATAATCTTGAATTCTGAATGTCATTTATATAAATAAGATATGCTTGATGTTTTGGTTCCCCTTTTATAAATACAACGTTATAGTTTCCTAATAATTCAAATCTTCAATAAACATACCACAGCTGACCACAATGCCTTCAATTGTTTACTTTTGAAATACAATTTTACTTAAGAAGCCTCGTGTAGATTTAAACCACAAAAGGCTATTTATTCTGAATGATTCATAAGTTCAGTCTCGACCGCGACAGCAGCTTGAAATTTAAAATTATTTTCCGACTATTTATCATAATTGTGGGATTTCGAGTGTAGGATGTACCTACACATCTAAAAAACAATTAACATGACAAAATGAGTTCCACACTATTAAAATTAAAATTAGTCATTAGGATTATTCTGAATTAAAAAAATATCGCGTGCATTGCTTCGTCATAGACTGTTCCAAAGTTCAAATGCACTTGGACGTTGTTACAAACAAAAAAAATTGTATCTGTGGGCCGGTGAGGGTGACTACTATTTTATTAATATTTAATTGAATAGCATAGGATGTGAATTTTAATATTGGGTTGTCATGTGGTGAGGTATTAATACCCACAGCAGGATGTTAAAATTAACCGCAAATGAAATTTTTGACTGGTCGCGATTGCATATACCTACATCAATTTTTATGGCCAATGCATATATTAAAGTCCTGGAAACGATGTTCTGTGGTAAGGTTGGTCATATATATATTTTTTTTTGTGAGGTTATATTAAAAACTGAAAATTTTATATTGTTTTTGGCAATAAAACAAAGAAATGCGAAAAAATGGTAATGCTGGCTTTGAAGGATGTCATTTCAAATTTAAATTACTTTTTGTGCACAGGGATTTCGAACGAAATAATATCGCATAATCGAAAATTGTATTTTATTATCTTGATGGAGCTATTGTTAATTTGATAATGTGGGAAAGATACAATTGTAACGAGGTGTTGAAATGAATACAAAATTACTGAAGACGAAATAAATCTATTTATCTGTCAGAAAACATGAACTGAGAGAAAGATACCAACATATTGCGGAATGAACGGAATGAACATGGTCCTCAACCAACATGCCTCTCATATTAGACCGGTTCTTAGCTAAATGCCTCCAGTTGCACACTTCAAGCGGGTTGAGGTCGGTTTCTACTTGTGAACGCTATTTAAGAACAGGTCATCTTCTATCGCGTTAGACGAATGGCTGGGAATCGAAGACTTTGTCAGCCGGAGTATTGGTGTCCTTTCCCTCTACATGTCCTATCGATCCAACGCTGAGTTTTTTGACTAGTTGAGGTCGGTTTCTACTTATGTGTGCCATTTCTTTACTGCGTCCAACGTCTGGCTACGAATGGAAGACTCTGCTAACCGGAGTATTAGTGTCCATCCGCTCTGCATGCGCTAGCCATCTTAAATGTCCAAAGAGGAGTTTTTTTTACTATGGGTATGTTGCTTTACAGCTCGAATAATTCTTGGTTAAATCTTCGTCTCCATAGCCCGTCAACGCGAACCGTACCAACGATTTTTCAAATAATTCTCTCAAATCGATCAAGGATTTCTTCATCCGCTTTTGCTACGGTCCATGCTTGAGCGCAGGCCGTAGAGAAAGACTGGGATGATCAGGGTCT
Source organism: Rhingia campestris (assembly GCA_932526625.1). Classification (NCBI taxonomy): domain Eukaryota; kingdom Metazoa; phylum Arthropoda; class Insecta; order Diptera; family Syrphidae; genus Rhingia; species Rhingia campestris. Next base: position 172,788,831 of record OW052182.1, read on the forward strand.
TGTATAGGATTTCCTTAGTAGATCAGGTGAGGGCTTTACTAATAAACTGCCATCTCAGCCCGAAGAAACAGCGGTTGGTAAGAGTAGGTTTGGATGGGTCAGAGTGGCTGCCATCGAATTCGGCCGTACATTTAGACCAGTTTTTGGTAGGTTGTGATACCACGTGGATCGTGTGTCCTTCTTACCTGTAGGAAAACCTATCTGTGTTATAAATGAAGCTGACGAAACTTCTCACTTCCGTGGTTTGGCAAATCGTAGAAATATTGAAAGAAGTAAGCTCCGGGCAATAAGGCCGCGCAGTTACAAAGAATATGAAGTATTGTTTCTTTTTTCTCTTCCTCCATACAGCTCTTCCTGCCTAGCCTTCCTTCGTACCTACCTATTTGCGCTAATGTATGGTCAAGCGATCGAGATCAGTCCTTTGTATCTTCTTAAATCCAGCATTGGCCAGATTTGTTTGGTTATTTGACACATCATGCCAAGACTCCATTTGATTTGCTGTTAGCATGCTGAGCTATAGTGAGCATTTGTATGTAGCGATAGGAATACCAGGTGTACCCGTGTAGGGAACGACACCGTCAATGTCACTGCGGTCGATCCCGCCAGCAGGATGTTGCCTTTGATTACTCACTCATTACTTGAGTACTTACTCACTCAGTACTAGTTTTGGCGCGCTTGGAGTTTCCTCCAACGATCTCTGGCGCTTGGATGTAGTGTCCTTCTTCTCTACAGTGGGCACTCTAGAGACAACTTTGGTTGCCCGGGCTAGTTTTACCTGTTATCCTATATATGGATGATTTCATGTGCTTTGCCACTACACGGCATTGTCTGTAAAGAATCTTACAGGGTGCAAGCCGTGAGCTTGTAGCTTTGCAGCCCTTTGCTTTCACGATTTTCTTTGAATTATGAAGAGCGAGTGACTGCAAGCTCGAGGCTTTGCAGAGTAATTCTTTGCAAACGTAATTCTTCGTTTAATTTCCCACGAAATGTTGTTGTCTGAGTTAATAGCAGAGCAGAGGTAGGCAAAGTCCCGTACTATGTCAAAGTTTTATACGTCAATGTTGACGTTCTGTTCAATTCGACGATGTTGTATGTCCTTTGGAGTTAACAGCATAGTTAACAGCATACTTGGTCTTACCCTTATTAACTGTTAAACCTTTTTATAACGTGGCTATGCCATCAGGTTGAGTCTGACCAATGATGTCAAAATCGTCAGTGTATGCTTCTACTGGCATACCTCAGCTGTTGGTTCGGGAGTTTTGCACAATATTCTGAAGAATGATGTTAAAGAAGTCACATAACAGTGATGGCCAAAATCCATTTTGGTGTCGAATGTGTCGGTGAGGTAAAGAGAATTCTCTATCGTCATCCTGCACAGACGGACTTTTGTCGGTATACCAACACTGGACAAGGCTCTGTTGATGAATCGATGAGGTGGTTGGAATCGATTTGGACTTCTTGGGTTTTTTTCCTGGATCTGCCGGAGTGTGAAGATTTGATCAGTTGTGGACTTTCTGACCTAAAACCACACTGATAAGGCCGATCAGGTTGATGGTATACGCTTTCAGGAGTTCACATATAACGGCAAATAGAATCTTGTAGGAGATGTGGAGGATACTTATGCCTCTCTAGTTCTAGCAGTTCAGAGGGTCTCCTTTTTTTGTGGATCAGGCAATCGAAGCTTAAGTTCTATTCTTCAGATACTTTTATCCCAAATTTTGCTTATGGGTTAGTTGATGTTAAATAACAAGTAATCTCCGTCGGCTTCATAAAACTCGGCGTGAAGGCCGTCATTGCTGACTATAGATATAGATATATCCTAAGGTCGGGTGATTGGTAGTTGTCGCTCTTCGCCAATATTGAAATTCGTCATCGCCGTTTAACAGTCTGCATCAGAAGTAGATCTTCCATATCCTCAGTATCAGCTGTGTCTCAACTACGATTTTTCCTTGTTCATGTCGGCAGAATTCTGTTCGCGACTTGTATCCCTGGGTATTAAGACTTACAAACATCTCACCTGGTTATGTGTTCGATCGCACACTTTTCTTGCTATTTTTTCTTCTTTCTGTTGCGGCGGATCTAAAGGCTTGTTGACATCGGTGTCATTGTTCTTCGATATTAAATGCTGGTGGTATGTCGTTCATCGAGAGGTTAATTGATATGCGTTCTGCAAAGGACTTGGCCGTCTCCTGCAATTACAGGTTTTCGTCATTACTTATTGTAGCATGCGCATGGTGGATATCCGCATTTCTACCTTGGCTGCAACGAGGTAGTGGTCTGAGTCAATTTTAGCCAGTTGGAATGTTCGGCGTGCCTCTTGTCTATCGCAATATGATCAATTTGATTGACCGTTCGTTGGACTGAAGCCCGCCATGTCCCCCATGTGAGGCAACCGTTTGCTGGCTAAAGTGGTATATCGTTCCGCAGCCAGACTTGTTGTCGTATATGCTCTGTTTTCCGACAATACTGCTATTCCTACATTTACATTTCCTACATTTGTATTAAAATCTCTCAGCACGATTTTAACATCGTACTTTGGTAGTCGCTCATAAGTTTTGTCAAGACGCTCGTAGATGCAGTCTTTCGCAATATTATCAGAGCATGAGCTCAGATAAGACTTAAGTTGGCGAATTTGGCCTTCATACAGAATGTTACAATGCGTTCGCTAAAGTCTTGAAAATGTAAGACTTCTTGCCTATGGGTGGCACTTATAACAAATACCCATCCGAATAGTCGCTGTTTCTGCATACTCATACACGGAATCACGGATCTTAGCAGATGTCACAGTTTTTCAACCCCCTTTTGCCCGGTCCATTCCATTGTATTTCCTGGATGGCAATAATGTTTGCTTTATACCAGCTTCGGGCTGCTGCTGGTTGTTAGCTTGCATATCTCCTGTTTAATGTTCTCACATTTCAGGTGGAGATACGAACGTTGTTGTCCTGTTATTGTCAACAACAAAATCCGTGCTTTTCGAAGCCTTTAGTTGCCTGGAGGGCCAAGCCCATGTGTTAACCTGAGGACTTCAGGCCGGATATTCCGTGCCAGTCATTCAGTGACCTTGGTTTAGTTTTTAAATAATTGCTGTTGTTGGTATATAACGGTACACTGCATCTTAGGCAGGCAAGCATTTCGTCTGGGTATTGGATGCATAAATTTTTTTTGCAGAATTTGCAGAAACGAGGAGGAGGAGGGAACCATATTACACCTTTATAGCGATTGTCCCTCCATTTCCGCTCTCTCGGAGGTTTGCCCTAAGTGGAATCACAATGGACCCTCTTTGTGGTCTAAGTTTCGATCACCGAAAAATGAGAGTACACAACCGGAAATGTCTCATGCAGTAATAGAAGTATTTCATGGGATATATCACATGCGGCACCTTCTTCTTGAAGCTACATGTCGTCTACATCAATACCATCTAATTCATTCTGAAAGAACTCGGATATCATGTCACGATATTGGGCACCAGTAAGTATCACTGGTTGACCAGTCTTATTTTCCGAAAAGTATGGTCCCATGATGTCTCCGCTCCTAGCAGTAAACCTTGTGGATGCATTAGCTTCACGATAATAACATGTGGGTTCTCTTTTCTCCAAATGCGACAATTTGAAAAATAAACAAAGCCATCAAGGTGAAAACGAGCTTTATCGCTTAGGATGATTTTTCCCAAATTGTGGCAGACAAACCGTCAATATTTTTGTAAAAAAAAATATTTCAACAGTTAAAGCGTGGCGTTTTCTAGCGCAGTGATCCATTTTCACGACGAACTCTAAACTGTCTACATTCAGCCCGTCTCAATGGGTTGACGACTGGGTTTGATTCCAAGCGGTTGCAATAGTTACTTTTTTTTCACTGACCCTCCTCTCTCCTCTGAAAAATCATCATGTTTCATAGTCAAGAAAACCTTATCCCAACTCAGACCTTCGGTTTTGTAATAAACGGAGAAAGAAAAGCTTATCTAAACTCAACCCTTATGTTTCGTCATAAAAGGAGGTCCCACCATCTGACACATCATCAAGTTTCATTGTCAAGAAAAGCTTATCTCTACTTAGCTCTTAGGTTTCGTCATTAAAGGAGGTCAAACAATCTGACATGGAGTGACCTCCATTTCATTTTCAAGAAAAGCTTATCTAAACTCAACCCTTATGTTTCGTCATAAAAGAAGGTCCCACCATCTGACACATCATCAAGTTTCATTGTCAAGAAAAGCTTATCTCGACTTAGCCCTTAGGTTTCGTCATTAAAGGAGGTCTCACCATCTGACAATTCATCAATTTTCATTTTCAAGAAAAGCTTATTTAAACTCAACCCTTAGGTTTCGTCATAAAAGGAGGTCCCACCATCTGACATATCGTCAAGTTTCATTGTCAAGAAAAGCTGATCTCGACTTAGCCCTTAGGTTTCGTCATTAAAGGAGGTCCCACCATCGGACAAATCATCAAGTCTGGTTGCCAAGAAAAGGTAATCTCAACTCAGCTGTTTGGATACGTCATAAAACAGGAGGTCCCATCATCAAGCAAAAAGTATAAATTCACACAAGAATGGTTGTGAGGAACAGCTAAACCCTGGGTACTAACGAGTTTCTGCCTCAAAAAATTGTATTTTGTAGCTTTCAGGTTTCAATCTTTTTTTTTTAATTGCCAACACAAATGGCGGCAAATTCAATTCTTGCGTACATATTTTGACACCCTTTATTAGCAATATGGAAATCTTTGAAGTCATGTGAATCACATGCGGATAGCGTCTTGCCAAACATGCGCAACGCAATTTCTATAAAGAGATACATCCTCTTATCTATAAATATTTTTCAGCGAGGGAATCCCTCAAGGCCAACATAATATTAGCATTCATCATATGTGAAAAGCACCCAATTTGCATCGCCCCTATTCTCCGTCGAATTCCTACATGACTCAGTGTCACAACAAACACCGGCTTTTTCTTGATTCTTCCCCATTCAATCAGTTCAAAGCTTCACAAAAGATTGCATAGGCACATGCTTTGCGGAAATGGCACGCATTATATCAGCACACTAGCCAATGATGAAACATCGTCATTTTCTCAGAACTCAGAATCACCCCCACCTAAGAATAGTATAGCATTTGTCACACACACTTAAACCCGTTTTTTGCTCTTGAAATTTTGTTACTAGTTTGCCACTCCAATCGCAGCCCATTCCGAAGGTGACATCACTTGTACCATGGTGTGAATATTAATCACTCCAAGTTCGATAGAGAGGTTTGAGCTTCAGATGTATCATCGTTGGCCAAGTATTCGTTTTTTTTTCGCGTGCTTAGTAGGGGGACGCATAATTATCGCTCTGCGATTACTAAGAAAGCTTCCAACATTTCGTAGAAGTATGACGTCTTCAACTGGCACCGACCACATCGAGGTATATAAAGAAAGTATCTCACATAATTTGAGTCAATCATTCGCAGTTCATTTTCAAACCAAGATACACGCTACTTTGTAAATTTTTTACGTTTTTTTTCCTCTGGTGAGTATAACGAGGATTGATGGATATTTTTTTTTTTGTAAATTTTTCTCATTTTTTTCATAATTATTGGTAATTGGCATGTTGCATGAAAAAAAAATCCGAAAAAAGTCAACTCACACATATAACGCTTATTAACTCGACCATAATTACAACAACAGTAATGTTGTCAAGCATAAAATTAACACAAGGCACGCATTGAAGCCGCATGTCATACGCATCCTTCTTGTCCTTGTTGTCATATATTTCTACCCACCTGCGATTAAATTACTAAAAAAAAGTTAACTTTAACAATTTCTCTCTTTTTTTTCCAATTTCACGCACTTTTTCCTCATATCCAACCCGCACCACCACACAATTCATAAATTGTCCTTTTTGCACAAAAAAAAAATAAACACGTCGTCACACATATACAGAGCACCACAGAAGCAATTACCACAGAAATGCTCGACACCGTACCACATCGTATACCATCGTCTGACAACAATGATGTCGACAATGACAGTGCTGTCAACCGAGATGAACTTCTAGAGGACAACGCCGAGGATATCCTGGGTGGCGGTGTAGATACAACTGAATCGGCTGAAATAGCCATCCTAGCCGACGAGGATAATACCAATGCAGTTGGCAGTTCAATAAAAAGTGAAAAACTCTCAGCACTCGTGGATGCGGAAAATGTTAATGATGGCAGCGAGGATGTCGAACAAAGTACCAATACCCCCACAGACGAGGACGATGATGACCGTGAAAATAATGAATCAATTGAAAATCAAAATCTGGATGACGAACAGATACAAGAACTAGTCGATTCTGTTGGTGAAAAGCTATCAATGGCCAACGAGGATGAGGAACGCTTTGCCGATGAGGTGGAGAAGATGGTTAAGGCGGAGGGGGCACATCAATCGAACCGCGAAGATGTCTCCTCTTCAGATGATGAGGAGGATGCTGAGGACGTGAACGATGTCGACTATCACGGATTGAACTCTGAGTGGGGCAGTCTGGATGACAAGAACATTTTGACGAATGAAATCGATGTGTACGAGAGTGTGCCGATTGATTTGTCAAACGACATCGCCATCAACGATATAATGGCCGATCAGGGGGCACCCACCAATCCAGATGCCGAGGTCTTTGGTGTGGATGAGTTCGCTGCACCAAGCGGTGGGGCTGAGCGACGATTTGAAGTGCTAAGAGATATCAAGTGAGGAATTTGAGATATTTCATTCATTGAAGTCTTTGTACGTCGTTAGAGATACATATTTATTAAGTTTTAGCATTTAGAGGAGAGTTTAAATCACCAGTGCAGGAGAACAGAAATACTCAAAAAAAATGTTGCCATGAGCAATTAGTCATCATACGTCGAAATTTATTTTCAAAATTTCTACATAAAGTCTGAATTTGTTTTCCACCCCCTTTGTCATTCATTACGTTACAAAAAAAATATCAGAAGCTGATAAGGAATGTTGTTGGACGAGATTAAGATATTATTTTTTGTATTTTTCTCTTTTTTTAATTTTAAGAAATACACGATTATGATAATGTTACCAAATTATTTATTGATATTTATTTCGTAGTTCGTTAAGAGATTAAATAAAATTTTACACAAAAATATTTTTTTAAGGGCTTTTTGTTTTTTAAACAATCAATCAACTGAGGTATGTATGCATTATTTGTCGTTTACTAAATAATGATCGTCGTAAACATGGCAAAATCTTTTAAAAGCCTTGACCGTTAACTTACAATCGTTTTTATCCGCGCTTAAGTTGCTCGAAGCCCTAAAAACTGATTGCAGCGAAGCAAATAGCGGAAGACCTAAGCTGATGTGGGGCTATTCATTCCTTCAATTCGGAAAATACAATGGAAAATTCCGTCAAGGTCAAATTGGTCAACGTAAATTTATAACTATGAAGCTTCTAATTATGCAAATCACGACAAAACATATGCGCTACTGCAGAAATGTGCGTGTTTCTTGAAGCAGGGAGAATTAAAGATTCTCCAGCCCAAATTATTGGCCTGCATTTGCCATCTTACCAAATCATCTGCCCGGGCTTTATATAGCTCAGGCGGATGGCCGTCATTTCCGACAAATACAAATTGGTGGCGCGATAGAACCCATGGGCATATTCCTAGCTTTCTCACAACTATCCATGTATGCGTGTGTACTTCTTGTACGTCCTGTTTTATGCCGACTCAACGGCAGCGCTCAATCCCGTAGTAGATACTGATGGCCCCGTGTCCTATGGGTATCTAATAAATTGGAACCGGCCTCCAGGTTGGGGGTTGTGCCCCCTGATCGGCCATTGTGGTTAACTACCCATTGAAAAAACCATTCTTATGAAGCAACCTCGGAATGGTCTGATTTTATTGTTGACGACCGTGGTAAACGAAAAAAGGACAACGACGTTCTTATCTGTACCTGGAATCTGAGAACATTGAACCGGAAAGATGCAGGCGAACAACTAGCAGAAGCCCTAAACTGGTACAAAGCAGACATTACTGCCATCCAGGAAATACGATGGGATGACCAGGGGAAAAAGAGGATGAAAAACTGTGACATCTACTATGGACCGTGTTATAGTGAGCAGAAACAGCGACTACTCGGATGCTGATTTGTTATAAGTGCCAGACTTAGGCAAGAAGTCTTATGTTTCCAAGACATTAGCGAACGCATAGTAACAATCCGCATCAAGGCCAAATTCGCCAACATAAGCCTTATATGCGCTCACGCTCCGACGGAAGAAAAAGATGATATAGCTAAGGATTGCTTCTACGAGCTCCTCGACAAAACCTATGAGCGACTACCAAAGTACGATGTTAAAATCGTGCTGGGAGATTTTAACGCAAAGGTTGAAGAGAATACATCTTTAGCAGTATTGTCAAAAATATAGCCTACACTACAACATGTCTGGTAATGGACCTAGGCTAACTGACTTCGCTACCGAACGAAATGCCACTTTAGCCAGCACACCTCGATATCCATGTCCCCTTACATGGTGATCTCCAGATCAACGAACAGTCAACCAAATTGATCACATTGCGATAGACAAGAGGCACGCATCCAGTATTTTGGAAGTCCAAACATTCCGAGGGGCTAACATCGACTCGGACCACTACCTTGTTGCAGCCAAGGTAAGGCTAAGGATGCGGATATCCACCACGGCACAACAAACCAGAAATACTGTGAAAAAAATTGATGTGGAAAGTGTGCAATCGCAAAAGACAGCCAAGGCCTTCGCGCAATGCGTATCCCTTAACCTCTCGATTCACACCTTACCACCAGCACCTAATGTCGAAGAACAATGGCAACGATGACAACAAGCCATTAGATCAGCCGCTAATAATGTGCTAGGTTTCTCGCGGCCACCAGCAAGCAACCCCTGGTTTGATGAGGAATGCCGAAAGATGCTCGCAGCCAAGAACGAGGCCTACAAGGCTAAGCTGCAGGTGAAGACGAGAGCTGCAATTGAGCTCTATAGGCAAAGAAGAAGGGAAGAACACCGGCTATTCAGAAAGAAGAAAAAAGAGCAAGAAAGAAGTGCCACTCCAGGAACGATGTTCGCAAGTTTTACCAAAGTGTAAAACGTCAAAGCCAAGGATACAAGGCTCGAACAGAATCCTGTCGAGATGAACAAGGAAATATTGTAGTTGAGACACAGAATCACTTCTACAGACTGCTAACCGGCGATGACGAACAACATTCCGCTGTCAGACAGAACAAACCATCCGATATTGGCGACAAAAATGAAAACCGCCAACCACCTGACCTAAGTGAAGTAAGGATAGGAATACCTAAACTCAAGCTCAATAAGGCCTCCGGAAATGACGGCCTTCCCGCTGAGCTTTAGAAAGCTGGCTGAGATGACTTGGTAAGTAACATCCCCCAACTCATAAGCCATATCTGGCTGGATGAAAGTATGCCTAAAGAATGGAACCTCAACATCGTTTGCCCGATCCACAAAAAAGGAGACCCTCTGAATTGCGCTAACTACAGAGGCATAAGTCTCCTTAACATGCATCGCATACATAATCCTATCTGCCGTAATATGTGAACTCCTGAAACCGTTTACCAACAACCTGATCGGCCCTTATCAGTGTGGTTTTAGGCAAGGAAAGTCCACAATCGTTCAAATTTTCACACTTCTGCAGATCCTGGAAAAAACCAAAGAAGTCCAAATCGATACCCACCACCTATTCCTATTTATCGATTTCAAAGCCGCATACTACAGCATTTATAGAGACGAACTATACAGAGCCATGTCTAGTTTTGTTATACCGCCCAAACTCGTCCGTTTGAGTAGGATGACGATAGAGAATTCTCGCTTCTTCATCAGGATCGGCAACGACCTAACCGACAGATTCGATACCAAAAACGGTTTAAAGCTGTCATGTGACTCCCGATCCAACACCAGAGTCACAATCTTCCAAAAATCGGTACAACTACTAGCATACGATGACAATATTAACATCATCGGTAGGAATCAACGTGATGTCATAGCTACGTTTGCTAGTTTAGAGAGGGAAACGGCTTTAGCAGTAAATGAGGGTAAGACTTAGTGTATGCTGCCAACACGAAAGGATATACAACAATGACGAACATCACCATTGACAGAACGACACCATTGACAGATAGAAGTTTCAGGTAGTATGGGACTTTGTCTACCTCGGCCCCGTTATTTATTCTGACAACAACATCTCGTCAGAAATCAAACGAAGAATTACTCTTACCAGCCGCTGTTTCTTCGGGCTATGAAGGCAATTTAGTAGTAAAGCCCTCACTCGAACTACTAAGGAGATCCTGCTCTACGGAGCTGTAGCATGGACCTTGCCAAAAGTGGATAAAGAAATCATTGGTCGATTTGAGAGATAAATTCTACGAAAAATCGTCGGTCCCGTTTGCGTTGACGGGCTACGCGGACGAATATTCAACCAAGAACTAAACGAGCTGTACAGCGACATGCCCCTGTTCAAAAAACTCCGCATTGGACGTTTAAGATTGCTAGAACATTCAGAACGAATGGACACCAATACTCCGGCTCGCAGATTCTTCGATTCCCATCCAGACGTCGGACGCAGTAGAGGAAGACCTCGCCTTAAGTGGCGCGCACATGTAGAAACCGACCTCAACCAACTTGGCGTGCGCAGCTGGAGGCAGTTAGCTAAGGGCCAGGCTAATTGGAGAGGCATGTTGGTTAAGGCCCAGGTTCATTCTGGACTGTAGCGTCTCTTGGGCCTTAAATTTTGAGCTAGGATAATGAAATTTGGTATATAGGATCCTCGTCCGTGCCACCAGAACAAGTGTAAAAATTTTTAAAATCCGCCCACTGCCACGCCCCCTTTTTAGGAAAACTTATTTTTTGGCCAAACCGTAAGGAATTTCAAAAAAGTGTCTGAGTAGCATATTTAGACAATCCTAATATCTATATTTCGTTCATACAAAGTTTTTTGCCACGCCCACTTTTTGGGGGCGTTTTTAGTAAAAAACGCTTTTTGTCCAAATTTTAAAACTTTCGAAAAAAATTTTGATGCAAATACTTCCGAAATGGTAATATAAACATTTTGTCCATAGATCATTTTCACCTACGCCCACATTTTGGGGGCGTTTTCTTACAAAAACCATTTGTATACCCCATCCCAAGGCATTAGCAATAGAAATACGTTGTTTTTTGTGAACCACACAAGATTTTGAGAAACTGTCTGAGCAATATATTGTGAGAATGTCATTTTCTGTATTTCATCGCCATAAGGCCTATATTTTGAGGATATTAATTTAAAGGATGGGATGGGATAGGGTATTCAACGATCCGCATAGCGGATTGTAGCCTCTCATATGTTTTTTTTCGGGTATATAAACCAAGGTACAACCCCCAAGCTAGAGGGCCAGCTTCAATTTATTGAATATTCCTAGGACAAGGGGCTATCAGTATCCACTACGGCATTGAGTGCTATTATGACCTTTCGGCTTATCCACCACCATCTCTGTTAAAGTTTCTTGACTTACACATGAGATTCCTAGATGACCTCTTGTCGGAATATGTCGAAGCAGCAAAGCATTTATTTGCTTACTTTGTCCATCCTAACTGGGACTATAGACGCCACCGTAGACTCCATCTTGGCGTCATATAATCACATTGCTAACCATTTGACGACCATTGTATTGATCATATTCCTAGCAGTGCTATAAATTATCGTCTTACTAAGGTTAAAGCTGAGGTTTCAATATTTTAACTTTAAAGTAAGTCTCAACTGTATTTAACAGGAGAATGCCAAAATATGAAGAAAATATACTGAATGCATGCAAGAAGGCATTGATTTAATTTTCCCTTCGTTTTCCATATTACATTTCGACTTCTTTTCGGTTGAATTTATAATCTGCTTCCACGAATGTATCCTTCATTTGATATCCTATTCCATATTCATATGGTAACTTGTTTTCGAACAAAATTATCCAAATTCCATGCGGTCTCCTCATCATTTCATATCAATTTCATCTGCAAGTCTAATAGCAATCATAACACAGGACTGGCCTTACACCCACTCACCCACAATGTGGTGATTCCATGTGGCTTCTCCGTAACAAATTTATCTCAATATTCCATTCTAATTTGAATATCTAATTAAAAAAGAACTCTTTCCCAAATACGAACTCATGCAGAGTACATAGATACATTTTGAAATCCACCCACTATAGGTGTGGTCGCACACAGACAAGGCGGCCCAAGAAAATAATCTCTCTCCCCATCTAATCGATGCGTTCAAGGTTACGAAATCAACATCCAGCCATCCAGCCAGTCAGTAGTTTTAATCAGAAACAATTACGAACAGTAAAACGAACCCCACCATACCACCCTCCGATCATTCTGCCTCTTCGCTCCATTACATCTTATTTACAAATTTCAAAGGCGGCACAAGGAAAATGGAAATAACCACACACCCCTCACCCAAAACCGATTGTTAACAGGACCATCATTAAAACTGGATTAAAACAGAGCAGATAGGTCGGCCTTAATGTCGGCGATACACAGCAGCAAAAGAGGGCCTAAAAACTTTATCAATAAAAACCAGAGCATGAAAACTTCTTTTATCGTCCCCGCCTATCGTTGTCCAGGAGCAGGAGCACAACTTAAGCACTTTATTGTTACTAATAGCGGAGAACAAACGCACGCACACAGGATAACACTATACTTAGCATACAAATGATTTAATTCGGGTCTCAGTGAGGACTAAAGAGACCACCCTCCATTTGGCAAACAACCCTTTCTGCAACAATCAAAGCTACCGAATGGCAGTCGGCGTAATTCCCTTCCACCTCCATCTTGCCAGGATTACGGATCAAATTGAATTAGTAGCGGTGTATGGTGCAATGAAAACTGCTTTTCTGTGCGGAAAATTATTTGCATAATGAGGAAAGGATACTCTGAATGGGAGAAGATATGTAAAGCATCCTTTCGTCCTGCCCCAAATGAACCGTGTACAATTCAAATTATCACCGATAATTACGGTGAAAAAGGGAGGGATAAAAAACAAAGAAATACTCCGAAATGACTTTGACAACAATAATAGAGTCCTTACACTTCCATCAGGGATAAGCTCACCTTTTGTCCATTTGCGCAACTTTACAAAGCCATCATCCGTAAATGAATTTCAACATACTTCAGTCAATCATATTATGTCGACTCGCTTCCTATCACGCTTCAACGGCCATTTCAAAGGATAGTTGAGAGTATTCCAGCTCGACAATAAAAAGGATTAACATTTCGCTACAGAACCACTACACGGATTTGCTGTTTGTGCACACTCATATGAAGTGTAAGCCGATGAAAAGGAGGCGGACAGACCAACAACAGAGATGTCCTTCAGAGTGGTGGAATTGCATCTCGTTTGCAGGGTCGAGGATATGTGTATACCTACTTAAAATATGAACCCACGCTCTATAACTCTCTAGATCCTAGTTGTTGATTGTTGTAAACACAAGTACGACGAGCCAGTACCGTTCTATGCGCAAATGCTCTTAATTGTGAAATTCAAATTAAAATTTCTGCCCTCAGACAGGATTATGTGATGGCATCCCGTCCTTCGTTCTCGATGTGCTACAGCGTATGGCATATGTCGTCCTGTTGTAGTGGGAATGTCTGACTGGTTGGCTTTTGTGTAAAAATAAAAATAGCACAGCACAGAAAAGTGCAAACAAAAAATTTTGCAGCGGAGAGGAAAAAAAGAGGATAACGCGCACCACTTACTTTTGGCATGAACTTTTCGAATGTCAGGTGGCATGCACTTGCGAATGCTAATGACGGGGATGGATTCAAGTTATGTGTCAAGGCTCGCTGTTTGTGATGTGCTCTACGGAAAGGCATAAACTTGACTTTTGACAAAAAAATTCCTTGTGACAAAGATTTGGCGTTTTTAGGTGGTGTCAAAAATGCTGCATTCTGTTAAAAAATGAAATCCGGGAGGTGGCAGGTTTTACCATCATGAGAGACATCTTAGTTGGCCTAAAATAGCCTACATCAAAGCAAATGTTGAATCTCTTGTAGAGCCTATCCCATTTCGAAGACCAGCGGAATGGTCACCAAACCAAAACTGATGTGCTAACAGCAATATAAAAAGAAAGACAGATGGACACAACTTGATCTGACAAATAAGATGGAACTACATAATTTTGCTAGGTTTTTTCCCGGACTATTGCAGTAAAAATTAGTTAGATTTTGAATTTCTTTAAATTTGGGTTAGTTTTACCAGAGAGAGACAAATTTAAATAAGAGTGCGGGAACGCTGTTTAGTACGCCTTTTCTAAAACGACTGACATAAAACACATGTCAAGACAATTTTGACACTTACTTTTACAGTAACACAAAAGCCTGCCGATCGGTTGGGTTTTCATCGCTCATAATTTCTTTTATTTTTCTTATTTTTTTCAATACGGGAACGAAACTTGATAAAAATCTGTAAGAGTTAGGAAAAATAATATTTTACGGGAACAGACAGAACAGATATAAGCAAAGGTATATGATCGCCCATAGATGGTATTGTAATTCCAATCCCTCCATTATATATAAATATAACCAATGCACGAAGTTTAAACTTCTCAAGATTAGATTGCTAAAATTAGAAAGGCTGCAGAAGCTCAAGCTCATTAGCATTATAACAATCCGCCTCAAGGCCAAATTCGCCAACATAAGAATAATATGCGCTCATGCTCCGACGGAGGAAAAAGAAGGTATAACTAAGGATTGCTTCTACTAGCTCCTTGACAAAACCTATGAGCGACTACCACAGTACGATGTTAAAATTGTGCTTGTAGATTTTAACGCAAAGGTATGAGTACAAGACATCTCTAGCAGTATTGTCCAAAATATAGCATACATCACAACATGTCTGGTAGGGGACTTAGGCTAATTGATTTCGCTATGGAACGAAATGCCACTATAGCCACTATATTGGATGTACATTAGGAGCGGCTAACATCGACTCGGACCACTACCTTGTTGCAGCCAAGGTAAGGATACGGATATCCACCACGCCACAACAAACTAGAAAAAATGTAAAAAAATTGAATGTCGAAAGACTGCAATCACCAGAGATCGCCAAGACCTTCGCGCAAAGCGTTTCCCTTGACATCTCGATTCACACCATACCAGCAGCATCTAATGTCGAAGAACAATGGCAACGATGTCCACAAGCCGCAACTGATGTTCTAGGTTTCTCGCGGCCACAAGCAAGAAACCCCTTCTTCGATGAGGAATGCCGACAGATGCTCGCAACCAAGAACGAGGCCTACAAGGGTAAGCTGCAGGTGAAGACGAGAGCTGCCATTGAGATCTATAGGCAAAGAAGAAGGGAAGAACATCGGTTTTTCAGAGAGAAGAAAAAAGAGCAAGAAAAGCGAGCGATCGAGGATATAGAGAGATGCCACTCCAGAAACGATGTTCGCAAATTTTACCAAAGTTTAAAACGTCACAAATAAGGATACAAGGCTCGAACAGAATCCTGTCGAGATGAACAAGGAAATATCGTAGTTGAGACACAGTCGATGCTGAGGATATCGAAGAACCACTTCCTCAGACTGTTAAACGGCGGTGACGAACAACATTCCGCTGTCAGGCAGAACAAACCATTTAATATTGGCAACGACAGCGAAAACACTGCCAACCACCTGATCTAAGTGAAGTGAGGCTAGCAATATCCAAACTCAAGCTTAATAAGGCCGCCGGAAATGACGGCCGTCCCGCTGAGCTTTATAAAGCTGACGGAGATGACTTGGTTAGTAACATCAACCAACTCATAAGCCAACTCTTGTCGGATGAAAGTATGCCTGAAGAATGGAACCTCAGCATCGTTTGCCCGATTCACAAAAAAGGAGACCCTCTGAACTGCGCCAACTACAGAGGCATAAGTCTCCTCAACATCGCCTACAAGATCCTATCTGCCGTAATATGTGAACGCCTGAAACCGTTTACCAACAACCTGATTGGCCCTTATCAGTGTGGTTTTAGGCCAGGAAAGTCCACAACCGATCAAATTTTCACACTTCTGCAGATCCTGGAAAAAACTCAAGAAGTCCAAATCGATACCCACCACCTATTCATCGATTTCAAAGCCGCATATGACAGCATTTATAGAGACGAACTATACAGAGCCATGTCTAGTTTTGGTATACCGCCCAAAGTCGTCCGTTTGTGTAGGGTGACGATGGAGAATTCTCGCTTCTTCATCAGGATCGGCATCGACCTCACCGACACATTCGATAAAAAAAAAGGATTTAGGCAAGGCGATGCACTGTCATGTGACTTTTTCAATTTGATTCTTGAGAGGATTGTGCAAAACTCCTGAGTCAACACCAGAGGCACAATCTTCCAAAAATCGGTGCAACTACTAGCATACGCCGACGATATGGACATCATTGGTAGGACTCAACGTGATGTCATAGCCACGTTTGCTTGTATAGAAAAGAAAGCGGTAAAAATGGGTTAAGCAGTAAATGAGGGTAAGACTAAGTCAGAAATCAAACGAAGAATTACTATTGCTAACCGCTGTTTCTTCGGGCTATGAAGGCAATTTAGTAGTAAATCCCTCACTCGAACTACTAAGGAGATCCTATATAAGACTCTGATTAGCCCAGTCCTGCTCTACAGCGCTTAAGCATGCACGTTACAAAAGCGGATGAAGAAATCCTTGGTCGATTCGAGAGAAAAATTCTTCGAAAAATCTTCGGTCCCGTTTGCGTTGACGGGCTATGGAGACGAAGATTCAACCACGAACTATACGAGCTGTACAGCGACATACCCCTAGTCAAAAAACTCCGCATTGGACGTTTAAGATGGCTAGGACATTTAGAACGAAAGGACACTAATACTCCGGCTTGCAGAGCTTTCGATTCCCAGCCAGACGTCCCAGCCAGCGCCACTTAAGTAAGTACGATCGGTTAGAAAACAATTAATTAAATTTAATTAAACAATTCATCACTCATAAGTTTTTGTTATACCCTATTCCATAGGGTATATTATTTTGATTTTGACAGAGAAATAATTTAGCTACATATACCTTAAAGTTTATGGATCGACTCAGATCGCTAGCTGAGTGGATTTAGCCATGTCTGTCCGTCAATCTATCCGTCCGTTCGTCACCAATTATTGGGCCTTAAATTTTAAGCTAGAGAGATGAAATTTGATACACGTGCTCGATGTTGCTCATAGCAGAACAAGTGTACAAATTTATAAAATCCGCCCACTGCCCAGTCCCTTTTAAGGAAAACGTAGTTTTTAACCAAACCGTAAGGAATTTTGAAAGACTGCTTAAACAACATATTCAAACAATCTCAACAGCTATAATTTCATATTGTCCATACATAGTTTTTTGCCACGCCCACTTTCTGGGGGTGTTTTCCTACAAAACCCATTTGTATACACTACTCCAGAGCATATCAATCGAAAAACGTTGTTTTTTGTCGAACCAAACATTTTGAAAATTTGTCTCAACAATATGTAGTGACATTTTCATTTTTAATATTTCATTGCCCACATTTTGGGATACAAATTTTAAGGATGGGATGAGATAGGGTATTAAACGATCCGCTCAGCGGATTGTAGCCTTTTCATATATTTTCTTGCGACAAATTGATAAAAATCTGTAAGAGTCAGGAAAAATAATATTTTACAGGAACCGACAGAACAAAAATAAGCAAAGGTGAACGACCACCCATCGTATTGTAAATCTAAACCCTATATTATATGTAAATATAACCAATGCGCAAAATTTAAGTCTCAAGATTATTAAAATTAGAGAGGCTACAGAAGCTCAATCCCTCGTGACGAATGTCATAATAATCCATGTCTGGATCAGGTAAATAAAACATGCAAACCATTAGTCAGGGCTAGGTATCTTAACAAGATTCGCAAGATTTCTCATTCTAAAAGGAAACACTTACCTACATACTTACATAAGTGGTGGTACAGTCCGGAATGAAACTGGGCCTCAACCAACATGCCTCTCCAATTATCCCGGCGCATAGCTAACTGCCTTCAGTTGCGCACTTCAAGTTGGTTCAGGTCTTTTTCTTCTTGTGCGATCCACTTAAAGGGTCCGTCTGGCTGAAAATCGAACACTCCGTAAGCCGGAGTGTCTTTTCGCTCTACACGTCCGATCCATCTTCAACGCCCAATGCGGAGGTTTTTGACTAGGGGATTGTCCATGTTAGGCTCTTATAGTTCTTGGTTGAATCTTCGTCTCCATTGCCTATCAATGCAAACGGGACCGAAGATTTTCCGAATCGACCAAGGATTTCATCATCTTCAGATACGGTCCATGCTTGACTAGGGGATTGTCCATGTACAGCACTTATAGTTCTTGGTTGAATCTTCGTCTCCATTGCCTATCAATGCAAACGGGACCGAAGATTTTCCGAATCGACCAAGGATTTCATCATCTTCAGATACAGTCCATGCTTCAGAGCAGTACAGCAGGACTGGAATGATCTGGGTCTTTTATAGGATCTCCTTAGTAGTTTGCGGTTGGCAAGAGTAAAGGCCTGCTCAAACCAACGCGAAACGCGAGAGCGGTAGCGATAGCGAATATCGCACGGTAAAGATGCGGGAGCGGGAACTACTATCCATTCACAGGGTATGCAAAATTGGATATATTTTTATAATTTCCAAGAGCTTTTCCACTGACACCATCTTCAAAGTATAATAACACACGCGGGACTGCAAAAATATAGTGCATGCAGCGAACCAGCGAAATAACGCTACAATCCCGCTATCGCCTCTCTGAGTACGCAGCTATTTGCATGATACCATATCCCGCCATATACTTATTTTCCACGGGAATTACGCTCCCGCACCATAGTTTCGCGTCGGTTTGAGTAGGCCTTAAATCTTCGTTTAAATTATGACGAAAAGTTGTTGTCAGAATTAATAGCGGAGTGAGGTAGACAAAGTCCCGTATACTATCTCAAGGTTATATCTGTCAATGATGACGTTCTGTCGAATGCGTCGATGTAGTGTGTCATTTCGAGTTCACAGCAAACCAATTTTTGCCGCTTCATTCTCTTTACTAGCAAACGTGGCTATGATATCATATTTAGTCTGACTTATGATGTCAATATCGTCGACGTGTGCACCGATTTATGGAATATTGTGCCTCTGGCGTTGGCTCGGGAGTTTTGCACAATCCCCTCGAGAAGAATATTAAAGAAGTCACATGCCATTGTATCATCTTGCTTAGATAATTTTTTGGTGTCGAATGTCTTGGTTTTGGTTTTCTTGCACAGACGAACCAGTTTGGGCGTATACTAAATCTTGACATGGCTCTGTATAGTAAGCCTCTATAAATGCTTTTGTATGCGGCTTTGAGATCGATGTATCTCAAAAAAAACTTCTTGGGTTTTTTTCAACGATCTGACGAAGTGTGAAGATTTGATAAGTTCTGGACTTTCCTGGCCTAAAACTACACTGGTAAACGGTTTGAAGCGTTCACATATTACAACTGATTGGATCTTATAGTTGATGTTGACTAGAATATGCATCTGTACTTGTCGCAGTTCAGATGGTCGGTAGTTTCCGTCACCATTATTGAATGGTTCGTTTTGCCTGACACCGGAATATTGTTCGTCACCGCTGTTTACAAGTCTGCAGAAGTGGTTCTTCCATATCATCAGCATTAACTATATCTCAACTACGATATTTCCTTGTTCATTTCATCAGGATTCTGTTTTCGGCCTTGTATTCCTGGTTTTAACGTTTTCCGCTTTGGTAAAACTTGCGAACATCATTCCTGGAGTGGGACAACTTTATATCCTCGATTGAGCGCTTTTATTGCACTTTTTTCATCTTTCGGAAAAGCCGGTTTTCTTCCTTCCTTCTATAGAGTTCAATGGGAGCTCTCTTCATCACATGCAACTAAGTCTTGTTGGCGTGCCACTTGGTCTTCCTGTGTCCGTTGTCTGACTGGAAATGGAGGACTCTGGTAGCCGGATTATTGTTGTCCGTTCGCTCTTGAAATGAATCTGCATAGTTTCTCTCTATAAATGCTGTCGTCTGTGGCAGTACTTGTAGCCGCAGAAGGGTAAGGATTGAACTGCTGACTGCCTTTGTCCTCCAATGTAAGTCATTAGCATTACCACTGATCTTATGACGTCCAGTACTTTAGTGGGTGGACACGAAGACTGTGATCCGAATCAGAGTAAAATGTTACTGCATCATCAGCCTTTTATTTGCACTATCCCCTAAACAAGGGGTAATTTTAGGACCTCATATGTGGACCCTCCGGAGCCTGTCCGTAAGACGGAAAACATTTTCGGTGGCTTACAAAAAGACAATAGATAAATCTTTTGTCTAACAGATTTTGCAACAGCATGTAATAATGTAATCAACAGGACTGGGTTTCCTCGACTTTGAATCCACCAAGCTTCCTGACGATCTACTTATGGTCGAACAGCCAAACAAATCGATGATGTGCTCATAGATGAGAGGTACGCATCCAACATCCTTCATGTACCGACATTCAGAGGGGCAAGCGCCGACTTTGACCATTTTCTCGTAGCAACCAAATTCAGAGCCCCACTGTCCAACGAGAAGAAGCTACGGAAGGAGCAAAAAACTCAAAAACTCAGGCAATGAGTCTCGCGACAAGAAGAAAATCTGTAAGTTCTGCAAGAAAGTCAAACTACTGGCAGCTGTCTGGCAAAGTAGGAACACAGGCTCTACGAAATGACAATGGAAACCTAGTCACTTGCGCTCAGGGAAGTCGAGATGTATGTATTCAGACAGGATTTCCAGCAAGTTCTTAATTGACATAATGTCAAGAAAGTGATAGGGCAAGAAACGAAGAGGTAATGCTCCCTCCACAGTATTAAAGTATTTAGAGCAGCCAACAGTAAACTGAAGAACAACCAGCCAACCGGTCCCGATGGATTACCTGTAGAACTCTTCAAATTCGGAGGTGTTGTGCATGCACCAAACCACCAACAAAGTTGAGAGCCCGATGATCAGTTTCATATGTCCAATCTTCAAAAAAAGGCGATCCCATGTCTTGCACCAAGAACGGTGGCATATCCCCAGTAAATGTTGCATATATGATCCCATCCAACATACTGTGTGACCGTCTTAAGCCGTCTGCAATGTGGCTTCCCGGCCCGGTAAATCAACCGTAGATCAAATCTTTACGCTAACGAATTGCAAGTCTAGACACATAATCTTCATCTTTTCATTGACTTTAAGGCGGACTATAATAGCATCAATAGCCTCGAGCTCTTTAAAACGAAGATGGCTATAGACTGGGAAAGAGTATCTTCAAGATCTTTTGAAACTAATGCTACTTCTTCAGTTATTCATCAAAAAAAAAAAAAAATAAAGAAGAGCAGAAGCAATGGCTTTAAAAAGCGAAGGAAATGATTTTTTCAAATAGGCAGGATCGAGGAGATGATGGAAATAATTGTTGGAACTTACTGTATTGACAAATGGATTCAGAAATCTTACTCCAAATGTTCGCTCTATCGAACTCTAATCCTACCAGTCCTACATTCGGGTGCCGCCGAATACTGGACATTAATTAGGAAAGCTGAGCGAATATAAGGCTCATTCGTTAGATTCTTTGTCGACTTTTTCATCCTCTATGCGGGGAAGACGAGTGAAGGCAAATATGCAACCGCGATTTTTACGATTGCACCAATAAGTGGATGTAGAATAGTAGAACAAAAGTTAAAAACACCCCGATTACATAGCTCAGCCACATCGAGCATACCCTTCGAAATGTTTTTATAGGAACACCACCGATGGAGTAGATTAGATTAGGGTAGGGAGTTGGACTTGTTCTCCATGAACACCACCGATCTATGCGTCTAACTTACTTACTTACTTAAGTGGCGCTACAGTCCGGAATGAACCTGGGCCTCAACCAACATGCCTCTCCAATTAGCCCGGTCCTTAGCTAACTGCCTCCAGTTGCGTACTCCAAGTTGGTTGAGGTCGGTTTCCACTTCTGCTCGCCACTTAAGGCGAGGTCTTCCTCTACTGCGTCCGACGTCTGGCTGGGAATCGAAGACTCTGCGAACCGGAGTATTGGTGTCCATTCTTTCTACATGTCCTAGCCATCTTAAACGTCCAATGCGAAGTTTTTTGACCAGAGGCATGTCGTTGTACAGCTCGTATAGTTCTTGGTTGAATCTTCGTCTCCATAGCCCGTCAACGCAAACAGGACCGAAGATTTTTCGAAGAATTTTCCTCTCGAATCTACCAAGGATTTCTTCATCCGCTTTTGATACGGTCCATGCTTCAGCGCCGTAGAGCAGGACTGGGATGATCAGGGTCTTATATAGGATCTCCTTAGTAGTTCGAGTGAGAGCTTTACTACTAAATTGCCTTCTTAGCCCGAAGAAACAGCGATTGGCAAGAGTAATTCTTCGTTTGATTTCTGACCAGATGTTGTTGTCAGAGTTAATAGCGGAGCCGAGGTAGACAAAGTCCCGTACTACCTCAAAGTTATATCTGTCAATGGTGACGTTCTGTCCAATTCGTCGATGTTGTGAGTCCTTTCGTGATGACCTCATATACTTAGTCTTACCCTCATTTACAGCTAAACCCATTTTCGCCGCTTTCTTCTCTATACTAGCAAACGTGGCTATGACATCACGTTGAGTCCTACCAATGATGTCAATATCGTCAGCGTATGCTAGTAGTTGCACCGACTTTTGGAAAATTGTGCCTCTGGTGTTGGCTTTGGAGTTTTGCACAATCCTCTCAAGAATCAGATTAAAGAAGTCACATGACAGCGCATCGCCTTGCCTAAATCCTTTTTTGGTATCGAATGTGTCGGTGAGGTCGTTTCCGACCCTGATGGAGCAGCGAGAATTCTCTATCGTCATCCTACACAAACGGACGAGTTTGGGCGGTATACCAAAACTAGACATGGCTCTGTATAGTTCGTCTCTATAAATGGTGTCATATGCGGCTTTGAAATCGATGAATAGGTGGTGGGTATCGATTTGGACTTCTTGAGTTTTTTCCAGGATGAAGTGTGAAAATTTGATCGGTTGTGGACTTTCCTGGCCTAAAACCACACTGATAAGGGCCAATCAGGTTGTTGGTAACCGGTTTCAAGCGTTCACATATTACGGCAGATAGGATCTTGTAGGCGATGTTGAGGAGACTTATGCCTCTGTAGTTGGCGCAATTCAGAGGGTCTCCTTTTTTGTGGATCTAGGCGTACAAGCTAATTTTATTTCCAGATTTGAAAACTTACATTGGCTAGGTACTGTCTTAAAGGCTCGAAGAAGTGGTCAAAAACCTTAGTTCCAGGATGCACTTTCTGTGTTAGCCATACGTTCGAAATCCTTGGTGGTTATCTTGTTGAACTTTTCTTTTTGTAAACCGTTCAGCTTATCAAAAACACCCATCAGTTGGTGTTCCAAATCAAACACATACCAAGATCGTAGCACCCAAGATATGCCCAATTTAAGACCAACCTCCGAGTACCTGTTAAACCTTTTACAAATCACTTGACCTATATAAGAACCGTTTCTGCTATTTTTTTATAATTGCACCCAATATTGCGGTTACACGGCAGTTAACTTGTTAACGTCAGCTAAAGTACCTCATTAAAATGGCACCATCAAATCCGACCCTGTTCGTTGGCATTTATTTAACTCGATACACAAGCAGCTGTGCTCATGTGGGTCTACAACCCTTCGAGTCCTCTAATTAAGTCCTACACACCGGGAACATATTCGTGCTTCCGCGCGGCTACATATTGTGGTCGGGCGGGAGGCGGTTGCTCACTGCTCAGCTCCCGTGTACCTATTCGACTGTTGGTTGGACTGCTCACATCCTGTCTGCTGCTGATTGTGCAGAATATTCTTCCAGCAGCAAATATCCCTTCACTTGAATGTCATTACACGGGGAATGCCATCTGCTGCTTACCTCGTTTGGCACGGCCATAAACGGACGTGTGTGCCACCAGAAGTGGTCTTATTTCAGGCTCCATGAGCAAAATATTACACACACTCCTGACGGAAGGGATAATATTTCTATGAAACAAGCGTACGCTCGTGTAGGTGTGTACGTCTCATCCCATACCGCGCCAACAACACAAAGGACGAATAACTATATAGCTGTGGACACACGACATAGTCCTTTCTTTATAATTCTTAATTTAATTTAACCCTTTCCGTTATAATTATATGCACACGGTTAGATGTGGCTGGCGATAGGTTGGCACGCGTCGTTTTCCTTATCGTCCTTTTGCTCTGTTGCTACTGTGATTTGGGTATAAGTGTGTGTGCATGTGTTGAGTTTCAAATTCACATGTGGTCGACTGGTTAGCGAGTGCACAAAGCAAAGCTTCTATCGTACAACACGGGTTTTAAGTTAACACCACTTAGTCCTTAATTATATTGTGACAGTGAAGGACGACGCGACGACGAAAGACATGTGTTTGTTGAGTTGCCTGGTTCCAGTATGCATGTTAAGCAGTTTTCGTTTTTATTTCGGCTTCAGGGTCGCTCTGAGCTGTTTCATTAATTTTTATTCGTCGCATTTTCCTGTCGTTATATCCTTCTGGAAAGTCCTGTGGTATGGTAAGCTTTCACTCGTTTTCAGCAAATGCAAGAGTGTATGTTTGTCTGTCTCTCTCTCTCTCTCCTTCTCTCTCTCTGGGTGTATCTATTTTTTACGGTTATGGTAATTGTATGCTAAAAAGGATTTGGTTTCATCTTTCGACGGTAAGCGATGCGATGGAGGGCTACCTGAGGTTTGTTTTAATATTTAATGCGTTTACTGGTTTTAATTATGGTCCTGCAGTGAATTTTATAGCGAAGGACGCTTTTAATCACTCTTTTGGTTTGTCATCAACTCGATGTTAGCCTGTCCTTGCCGTTGGAGGGTTCTTTTACCAACCGGCGAATGTAAGGGGAAAATTAAAAATGGACTACAATTTCGGGCCATTGTCCGGGAAAAAAATTAGATTTAGGCTGATAAAGGTGTTACGTGAATGGGTGGGACGTGGGGTTGGCGGGCTAAATGGGATTTAGAAAACGTTTAAAAAGATGTTACTCCAGGCATATGCCATTAAAAAAAGTGCTTTATGGTGAGGGGGTGATATTTTAAATAAAAATTTTGACAATGGGTTTGTAGCCTGAGGATGCTACACTTTATAGGATGTTGACCTAATTGTTGAAATTTAAATGACTGATAAACTCTAAAAGCCCATTTCAGACAGTAAGCCGAGAAGACTACGATCACGCAGATGTTTGTTAAGGGCTAAGTAATGATAGTTCTGTTCTGAAATCTGATGAATTGATCATCGTTATCCCTACTTTGGTTCTACGTGTAGTAGGTTATGGGTTATTGGCACTTAAGTGAGGCACCAAGCTTCCATTGCGTGTAGGGTATGTAGTGCACCTCAAGGCAAAGTATAAGAAGATGAGGCGTATAAAATGGTGGTTATTGGGTTTGCTTGGCACTGTAGGTACAAGATCTCCTTCTTAACATACGTATCAACATACGAATCTTCCATGTTGTGTAGATTTGGGTGCAGTTGGGGACCGTGAAACAACATTGCATGATCAATGGACCGTAAAATCCACACTAGATCCATGAAACAACATTGCATGATCAAAAAGGACTGTCTGGGCCGGCGCCAAGATGGCGAAACAGTCGATGGAAATGGATATCGGTCGATGTTGGCTCATTATGTTTATCTACCCACAAAGTTTTTGCAAAGGAAAATTCCCTGGATGCGTGCTGTCAAAAAATGCACTCCAAGTTGTTTTAGGTCGGTTTCTACTTGCGCGCGCCACTAAAGGTGAGGTCTTCCTCTACTGCGTCCGACGTCTGGCTGGGAATCGAAGACTCTGCGATCTCTCTGGATCTCTTAAGTAGTTCGAGTGAGGGCTTTACTACTGAATTGCCTTCTTAGCCCAAAGGAACAACGGTTGTAGTAGTAGTTCTTCGTTTGATTTCTGACGAGATGTTGTCAGAGGTAATAGCGGAGTCGAGGAAGACAAAGGTCCGTTCTACCTAAAAGTTATATCTGTCAATGGTTACGTTCTGTAGAAATCGTTGATGTTGTGTATCCTTTCGAGTTGATAGCATATATTGGGTTTACAGCTTAACCCATTTTTGGGTTTCCTTCTCCATACTAGCAAACGTGGTTATGACAGCAACTTGAGTCCTACCGATGATTTCAATATCGTCGCGGAGTATGCTAGTAGTTGCACCAATTTTTGGAAACTTGTGCCTCTGGTGTTGGCTCGGGAGTTTTGCACAATCCTCTCAAGAATCAAATTGAAGAAGTCACATGACAGCACATCGCCTTGCCTAAATCCTTTTTTTTGGTATCGAATTTGTCGGAGAGGTCGTTTCCGACCCTGATGGAGCAGCGAGAATACTCATCGTCATCCTACACAAACGGACGAGTTTGAGCAGTATACCAAAACTAAATATGGCTCTGTATAGTTCGTCTTTATAAAGCTGTCGTATATGGCTTTGAAATCGATGAATAGATGGTGGACTTTACAAGTCTAAAACCACACTGATAAGGGCTGATCAGTTTGTTGGTTTACGGTTTCAGGCATTCACATATGACGGGAGATAGGATCTTGTAGGCGATGTTGATAAGACTTATGCCTCCGTAGAGGGTCTCCTTTTTTGTGGATCGGGCGAACGATGCCGAGGTTTCATTCTTCAGGCATACTTTCATCCGACTAGATTTGGCTTATGGGTTGTTGGATGTTACTTACCAAGTCATCTCCACCGGCTTTATAAAGATCGGCTGGAAGACCGTCATTCCTGGCAGATTTAATTAGGCTAAGTTTAGATATTGTTATCCTTACTTCACTTAGGTCGTGTGTTGATCGTATTAAATGATTCGTTCTGCCTGACAGCGGAATGCTGTTCGTCATCGCCGTTTAACAGTCTGCAGAAGTGGTTCTCCCATATCCTCAGCATCGACTGTGTCTCAACTACGATATTTCGTGTTCATCTCGACAGGATTCTGTTCGAGCCTTGTATCCTTGGCTTTGGTAAAACTTGCGAACATCGTTCCTGGAGTGGCACCTCTCTATATCTTCCCTTCTTCTCTGCCTATAGAACTCAATTCCAGCCCACGTTTTCACCTGCAGCTTAGCCTTGTAGGCCTTGTTCTTGGCTGCAAACATCTGTCGGCATATTACTGATCAAACCAAGGGTTTTTTTGCTGGTGAACGCGAGAAACCTAGCACGTCAGTTGCTTCTGATCTAATGGCTTTTTGACATCTTGGTCATTGCATTGTTCTTCGGCATACGATGCTGATGGTATGGTATGAATCGAGTGGTTAAGGGAAACGCGTTGCGCGAAGGCCTTGGCGGTCTCGTGCGATTGCAGTCTTTTGACATTAAATTTTTTCAGGGTATTTCTGGTTTTTTGTGGCGTGGTGATATACGCATTCTTACCTTGGCTGCAACAAGGTAGTGGTCCGAGTCAATGTTAGCCCCTAAGAATGTTCGGACATCCAAAATACTGGACGCTTGTCTCTTGTTTATCGCAATGTGATCAATTTGGTTGACTGATCATTGATCTGGAGACCGCCATGTACCCTTTGGATAAGGAGGTGAGGAAACCGTGTGCTGGCTATAGTGGCATCTCGTTCCGTATAGTGAAGTCAATTTGCCTAAGTCCGTTACCGGACGTGTTGTCGTGTTTTCCGACAATACTGATAAAGATGTCTTCTCTTCCTACCTTTTCGTTTAAATCTCCCAGCACGATTTTAACATCGTACTTTGGTAGTCGCTCATAGGTTTTTTCAAGGAGCTCGTAGAAGCAATCCTCAGTTATATCATATTTTTTCCCCGTCGGAACGTGAGCGCATATAGGGCGAATTTGGCATTGATGTGGATTGTTACAAGGCGTTCGCTAATTTCTTGGAAACATAAGACGTCTTGCCTAAGTCTGGTAACAAATCCGCATCCGAATAATCGCTGTTTCTGCTCACTATAACACGGTCCTTAGTAGATGTCACATTTTGTCATCCTCTTTTTGCCTGGCCCATCCCATCGTATTTCCTGGATGTCAGCAATGTCTGCTTTGAAGCAGCATAAGACTTTTACTAGTTGTTCGTCTGCACCTCTCCTATTTAATGTTCTCACATTCAAGGTGCAGATACGAACGTCGTTATCCTTTTTTTTCGTTTAGCAGGGTCGTCAACAATAAAATCAGTCCTCTCCGAGGCTATTTGTTGCTTCGTAACAATATATTTGGATGTTGTCGAACGAGGGTAGACTCTGATTGGCTTTAACTTGGCAATGCCCAGTGTTTGTAACTCTGACTACACATCAACTGTGCTTATTTTTACCTCCATGTGGTAACCATCGGGTACTGGTCTCATCAAACCGGATTTGACTTGCTAAACGATAAGTGCGAGTGTCAATAACAAGACGAAAAACAGCAACACTATAAACCGCCTGCTCAGACGGGTACGGCATGACCGGCCTACTGCCCAGGCGAACATAGGTGAGCTGCTTCGACATATTCGGAAAACAGGTTATCTATAGGAATATCAAGGATAAGTCAGGTCACTTGAACAGAGATGGTGGCGGAAATGTCAACGGCAGCTCTCAATCCCGTAGTGGATACTGATGGCCCCATGTCCTAGGGTTATCTAATAAATTGGAACTGGCCTTCCAGGTTGGGAGTTGTGCGTTGGGTTAACTACCCATCCATGGAAAAAAGGAATTTGTTACTAACCAACTGGACATTTAGTGAGCGACCTTACCTCTAGCAAATTTTGGTCTGCTAGTGGTATTTTATTTCCCTGCGTACTCTGCATATATTCCGGACATTCATCTATCCGTCATCTGAGGACGCTCCCGATGGAAGACTAGCAACTCATTTTAAAGACATCATGTAAATGTTGTCCGCGGCTCCGTTTCAAATGGTCCATTTGGAAGGTCCAATTTTGCTTCCCTTTTTCGAGCATTTCGGCCTGTATTCCACTAATTAAACTTGGTGGGTTTCATCGAAGTAAAGTAGTAAAATAAATGAGAGGTTATTCGATTGCACTCTTTCAGTTTTGCAGCCCTATATAGTAGCGGTGAAAGTACCTTAATTTAAGGTACTTCAAGTTTATCTAACATATATGTAAGACGTCCAAAAGAAGTATGAATATGCTTTACGTGACAACGTCTTGCTTAGTCACGACCTCAAAATAGTAAAGCAGAACACTGACCTCTACACGTATCCTAATTCCATTGATTATTCCATTCTTCTGTCAGACTAATCTAGTCCAATACCTATCTAAGCCCTTCAAATCCTGATCCCTTTTACGTTACCTAGAATTAACGTTGATATCCTCAAAAGATTTTGTGCTAAGGTCATGGTAAAAAAAAGCTCAGAAAACTTCCCAAATGATATCTAAACAATTTCGCAGCATTCCACCCGACCTGTAATGGACTCCGATTCATTTTTATAAGCTCTCCGCCCCCACATCGAACCACTTTCAGCTCAAGTGAATCATGTTCGGGTGTTGATCTAACAAAAATAAAAAAAAAGCCCAGCTCGTAAAACTATTTACATTCAGAGCAACATAATAAAAGAATCCTGAACAACATCCTCCCATAGTATTCATGGCAATAAAAAGCGTACACCCCCGAAGCGCAATGTCAACAACACATCCCGAGATCCTGCAGATTTTCGTCTTATTCTCGTAGCACCAAAAAAAAAGGAAAACATCACAAATACACTTCTCTACTCAATACATCTCTTTTCTTTGCCATCTCGATGCTCATTTTAGTTTTATAACCCACCACAACCGAAATGCCCTTCCCCAGGAGCACATCCATAGCATCCCAAAAAAAAAGCGAGTCTAGGAGCAACAACAAAGGAATTACGATTTTGCCACCAGGCGTTGGGAAATCGCAATTGATTGATTTAACCAAATTTAAATAAACCCACATATCCTCGAGGAAATCCAACCATCACTGGAGCAGTCCTTGTAGCCCATATGCTGAACAGCGTTACGTTACGCCACGGTACCAGTATTGAATGTACATTTGTTCAGTCGTCGTTGGGCGTCAGTGGCGGTGGAAGGGAGACGAATAACGGTTCCACATCTAGTCTTGGTCTTGGGTCTTATTGGGTTGTTCTCCAATGCCAACTATAAATCCCCGACATACACATAATAATTTGCTTCCGCAAGGACTCCTCTTCATATCGATTTCGAAGGGATTCCTTTATTTTGCTATCTCTCCTGCAAGGTTCCTCAACCATACCCTGGGTGATGGTGTTTTTTTTTTCGTTTTTTTTTGTGTGTTGTTCCGTTTTTTACATTTCCTGGTGGGTTGGTTCTTTTATTTCCTTTTTCCCATTTTTAGTTCTCAGGATTCTTTCAATTTCGTCCTGTTCGCCTTTGTTTATTCGCCCTGAAGCCCCACTTGCTGGTGTGAAAACATAAATTGGAAAACAATCTTTTTAACCAACGACGGGTGGGCTTGTGGGGTGGTGGGGTGGCATGGCGGCGGCGGCTGTTGATGTGGGCGTGAATCCTGTTGGTTTTGGCTTGTTCCTTTCATGTTGAAATCATTTTAATTTTTAAATTTTAATATTTGAGTCGAGCTTCATTTTTTTTCCTTGTCCGCGGATGGATGGATGAAGAAGTGTCTTCACCAAAGTTAATTGCCATCGTCTCAGTGTTGTTGTCATGGGTTTCCTTATTTTTTTTCTGTTTCATGGTCCTTTGTCGTGATGTAATAAATTGTTAGCGGAGAAAATGGAGTAAATGAAAAGGAAAATATAGGCGAATGCCTTGAACGGAAGAGGTTCATGTAAAAGGGTGGAAAAATTGCGTTGGCATCACTTTTGTTGTCCTGGTTTTGTAAACCTCTGTTGAAGGGATGTAGTCACGTTTTTTTTTGTATTTGGTGTAGTACACGATGTCCTGCCTGTATAGGGGCGGTGATAAGAATTTAATTTAAGGTAATTCAAGTTTAGGTAACAGACAAATTGTGTGCCTTAGTTAAGAAGGCTTCAGATTGGAATGTCAGGACCCTACGTCATGTGTGATAACCTAGACTTAGAAAGCAGTGTCCTCTAGGAACACCGATGTGATATGTGGACGATGTTATATGATATTTTCGTCTAAAATCAAACTGAGAAAGCGCTCCTGGTTAAATTTTGGCAACCGTTGCCTAAATAATTGTCCATTAACAGTTTGCTTTCCTGATTGCATCAGTGGCGAGATGGTTAGTGCGATGAACTGAAGGTCTGGGTTCGATTCTCAGCTGTAGTACAATACCTACATAATTTTTCACTAATCCGCCCACATTTCAGAAAAACGTTGTTCTTGTTAAGCTGTTAGAAAATTTGTCTGACCAAAATATTTAGCCAAAGTCAACACCTATATTTCGTCCGTACAAAGTTTTCTGATACGCCCACTTTTCGGGAACATTAGTTTTAATAATGGGGTGAGATGGGATGGGGTATTCAATGATTAATGCAGGGGAGTGTACTTAATAAGTTACTTAAGTGGCGCTACAGTCCGGAATAAACCTGGGCGTCAACCAACATGCCTCTCCAATTAGCCCGGTCCTTAGCGAACTGCCTCCAGTTGTGCACTCCAAGTTGGTTGAGGTTTGTTTTTACTTGTGGCGCCACTTAAGGCGAGGTCTCAGATTTTTTTTCCTAGGAGCATGTCCCTATAGCCCGTCAACGCAAACAGGATCGATGATTTTTCAAAGAATTTTTCACTCAAATCGATCAAGGATTTCTTCATCCACTTTTGAGCAGGAATGGGATGACTAGGATCTTATAAGGGATCTCCTAGTAGTTCGAGTAAGGACTTTACTACTAAATTGCCTTCGTAGCCAGAAGAAACAACAGTTGGCAAGTGTAATTCTTCGTTTAATATCTGACTACATGTTGCTGTCAGAGTTACATTTGTCAATTGAAACTCCTGTCCAATTCGTCGATTTTGTGGGTGTTGACACTATATACTTGGGCTTAGCTAAACCCGTCATCATCACAGACGGAAGTATTTGGGTGGTATACCAAAACTCTGTAAAGTTCGTCTCTTTAAATGCTATCGTAGGCGGCTTTGAAATCGATGAAAGAATGGTGAGTACCGATTTGGACTTATTGTGTTTTTTCCAGGATCTACTGAAGTGTGAAGATTTGATCAGTTGTGGACTTTCATAATCTAAAACCACACAGATAAGGGCCGTTCAGGTTGTTGGTAAACGTTTTCAGGCAATGTTGAGGCCTCTGTTGTTGGCGCGGTTCAGAGAGTCTCCCTTTTTATGGACCGGGCAAACGATGCTGATGTTCCATTCTTTAGTCGTCACCAATGATGAATAGTTAGTTCTGTCTGATTGACTCCAAATCAGTACTACACTGCTTCAACTCCCTCCAAACACTCAGTTCCAGGAACAAAACCAAACTATGGTGGGTCCCCGGACATAAGGGAGTTGAAGGTAACGAAAAAGCTGATGAACTAGCCAGAAAAGGTTCGAAAACCCCCTTCATTGGACCTGAACCCTTCTGGGCAATCCCCAAATCAGCCATAAATCTAGTCATAAAAAACTGGGAACAAAACAGATGTGTTTCATACTGGGGAAACATCCCAGGCCTAAGACAGGCCAAAAGAGCTATTCAGCCCTTCAAATCAGATGCCAACAAGATACTAAATCTTCGCAGGCACGATATCAAAAACTTAGTAGGCTACCTAACTGGTCATCACGGTCTGCGATATCACCTAAACAAAATGCGTCTAGTCGACTCACCGGAGTGCAGACTATGTCTAGAAGAAGACGAAACAGCCGAGCATATCATATGTGAATGCCCGGCCCTTTACGGTATGAGAAGAGAATATTTCTTCAGGGAATTCTTAAGTCCCGAAGAATTGAGGAAATCTTCGGCTGAAAGTATTATCAGCTACATTAGGAAAGCATCTGACGGCAAGCACAATAGATCTTTTAGGTCGATGTGTATATTACTGCTTAGGCAGGTCAGAATTTAAAAAAAAAAAATAGTTCTGTCTGAGAGCGTAAAGTTGTTCGCCATTGGCATTTAACAGTATGCAGATGTGGTTCCTCCATATCCTTAGCATCGTGGCTCAACTACGATCGTTCATTTTTTATCTCGATAGGATTCTGTTCCGCCTTATATCCCTTGCTTTGACGTTTTACAGTTTGGCGAATCTTAGGAATATCTTTCCTGGAGTTACACCTACATATCTATATTCTCGATAGTGCGGTTTTCTTGCTCTTTTTTCCTCTTTCGGAAAAGCTGTTGTTCTTCCCTTCTTCTTTGCCTATAGAGCTAAATGGCTGCTCTCATCTTCAACTACATCTCAGCCTTGTAGGCATCGTTTTTGGTTACATTGCAACATTAGTTGCGGCTGATATACAAAATACAAATTAACAAATACAAATTTTTGGCGCAACAGGCTCGTTAGTACCCAGGGCCTAGCTTTCTCACAACCATTCATGTGTGTACTTCTTGCACGATGGCGGGACCTCCTGTTTTATGCCGACTCCGAACGGCTAAGTTGAGATAAGCTGTTCTTGACAATTGATACTACCCGGACGATTTGTCAGATCATCACGAGAGGTGTTAATTAAGAGGTTAAGAGAAACTCATTCTGCGAAGGACTTGGCGATCTCTTGCTTTTGCAGTCTTCCGACAACAAATCTTTTCCTAGCATTTCTTATTTGCTGTGGCATGGTGGATATCATTCCATTCATTGGCTGCAACACTGACCACAATGTCGATATTAGCCCCTAAGAATATTCGGACATCCAAAATACGTCAGTCGTTCGCTATATCATATTTTCCCTTTTTCGGAGCGTGAACGCACACAAGGCTAATGTTGCCGAATTTGGCCTTGATGCGAATTGTTTCAAGGCGTTCGCTAATCTCTTGGAAACATAAAACTTCTTGTCTAAGTGGACATCCTGTTTTTGCCCGGCCCATCCATCGTATTTCCTGGATGGCAGTAATGTCTGCTTTGTAGCAGCTCAGGGCTTTTTGTCCTTGTCCTTTTTTCCTTTATCATGGTCGCCAATAATAAAATCATTCCTTAGGTGTTGATTAGGTGATGATGATGATCATTGACTGTCCATCCTGAGAACAAGAAAAGTAAGGTAGTGGTTTTTTGTGACTTACTTACATAATTGCCGCTACAGTGCGGAATGAACCTGAACCTCAACCGGTTGCGTACTTTAAGTTGGTTGAGGGTGGTTTAAACGTTTGCGCTGCACTTAAAGCGAAGTCTTCCTCTACTGTGTCCGACTTTTGCCTGGGAATCGATGACCTGCAATCCGAAGTATTGGTTTTCATTCGCTCTACATGTCCGAGCCATCTTAAACGTCCAATGTGGAGTTATTTTCTCCAGGTCTCTGTCGCTTTGCGAATTCTTAGAAAACGCCTCTAAAAAGTGGGCATTTTTATAATTTCCTTAAACTTCTACAACAAATTGTTTGCTTGTTTAGATTCATCAAAAAGATAGTGTGGCTTAAAACTTTATACTGGTGAAATATAGACGAATTCACCTTAAACGTTGGCCAAGATCTTCATCAAATATGCGTTTTATTGTGTTCATTATCCATAGTATAGTCCTATTCCCTTTATTAAGAAAGATTTTATTTGTATCGGAGATTTTTAGGATATTTCATCTGCTTAACATAAGTACGCGCTTATTTATCGACTTTTGTGTTAAGGTGAAGATTGGACTTAATGAACAAAGCGGTGTGAATAATATTGGGAATTTAGCTTACTGCCATTATAAAAATCTATTCAGAGAATACATTTTATTTATAAGGGTCCAGTTATAGCTATAATTAAAAATCCTCATTGGAAATTTTCTTTTACTTCTTGCGTTTTTTAACTTTCTCTTACAAAGAGATTTCTCTTACAAAGAGAAAGATATTGTTTTCGTGAAAGTTTTCGACCTCGAGATTTTGATTGATTCTAACATTACGATGATAGCGGAGCCTAAAAAAGTGGTTTTTGTCCGTAATGCTCTCCCCAGCCTAAACGGCTTGGCCGATTTTCTTCAAACTTCGTATCCAAGCTTGTTTTGGTCATAATTCTAGGCCATTTTTTTTAATATGCTATAAGCATATTAGTTCCAACAAAACTGCATACCCAGTTTTTTCGAGAAAATCCATATAACGGATTTTGTCATTCAGGCCATATAAAGAAAATTGTTAAGTTCTCACAAACTACTATGTCAAATTGAATCAAATTTAATACATATACTACTATAATAGTTTTAAACAATTGCACATAATTAGTTTTAGCCCAACTATCACTTAACGGAATTTTCAGTTTTGGCCAATAACGAAAATTAATTATTTTTCACATAGACACCGATTCAAATCAAATTTCGACATTTTTTATAATTTTTAGCATTAATAATTAAAATGCGCACTATTTGATCTAACGCCGAACTCGCTGTGAAAGAGAAAGTTGCGTACGACCCAGTCGTGCACCCACCACTCGTTTTTTGAATCAATCATTGGCGAGTTTGTCATAAAGGTCAGGATCATAAATGGCTTTAGTTCCTATAAACTTGCAGCTGGTGGCACGCTTGTCGTTGCTCGGACATAAGCTCGTCGGATCGGGCGGAGTTCTTGCTGCATACTATTCCCAGACAAAATTAATTTTCGTGCCAAAAAATTCGTTCACGAGAACATTTTTCCATACCGGACACTAGCAAAGAGGACTTCAAACAAAAACTTTACACGCGACAGTTTTAAGCGTCGCTAATGAGTAGCTTCATTAGCTACCAGGACAATCCCACTTCCTCCGAAAAAAGAAATAAAAATCTTTCTCGAGACCTTGTTAATCTCTGCCCAATTCTTGAGATTAACCCCTAACTGCTTCACTATTTCTTAATCACAATTCAATCGCACATTTCTCCTCAGTTCCCGCCTTTCGAAACAAAAAATCTAATTACGCATAATACTTATGTAATTTAATTCAATTTTATTATAATTCAAAGTTTAATTAAATTAAATAAACATACTTCACTTTTTATGGTCTAAACCCAAGAATTTAACTAAATTGATCATAATTCAAAAATAAACAACAAAAGATCGATTTACTGATAGAGCCAAAAAAAAAATCTTTACCGAGTGCAATATTTATCTGTATGGTATATACATATATATTTATGTAATTCGATTAAAAATTATTGTACTCACGCTTCGTGTGTGTTGCTCCAGCCGATGTGCGCACATTTGCTGCTGCCTGCTACTCTTTTTTATCGCTCGCAATTGTATGCAGAGCTATCCAATTTACCCGCTAAGCAATTCTCCCGATACTCAACAGAAAACTATGCACTTTAACAATATATATTAATTTTAAGGATTATTTTTATGTCGATGTAGCAAAATGTTTAGGTTTAGAATTTTTAATTAGGTTTTAGTAGAAAATTACTTTTTTATATAACAATTAATCAATTTTTAGATAATCGATTTTGGATTCGATTGATATAAACTCATATGTCACTAGGGTCTGGATCACACGGCTCATAAGAAAAATTTCGATTTCTAGCCAAAGTCACACTAGGTCAAGCAAACGATCGAATGTCGTGGTCGTGCTTATTGATACACTAGTCGGCATAAGTATTTTGACGAAATAAAAATCGTGCATTT
This sequence comes from Rhingia campestris, assembly GCA_932526625.1. NCBI lineage: Eukaryota > Metazoa > Arthropoda > Insecta > Diptera > Syrphidae > Rhingia > Rhingia campestris. Next base: position 172,825,440 of record OW052182.1, read on the forward strand.
TTGAGTTTAACTTCTAAATGGCTTGACAAGAATTCATGTTTATTTCTTCATTTTTATATATAACTAATACAAACTTAAAAATAGGCAAACAAATATTTTTTCATAGAAGTCAAAAAAGATATAAATTAATTTGTAATTTCGTGTGTTGGCATAAGTATTTTGACAAGTATATAACTCTAAGAAAAAACATTTTAAACTTAACAAAAGTAAATAAATAAAGAAGAATTTAGTAAAATATATAACCTCCTTTGGCTTCAATAACTTTTTGAAGGCGTCTCGGTACTGAATCTACTAAATTTTGAAGAATCTCTGGAGATATCTCTTCCCAAAGGGAAGTGACCTCAGAAATCGTCTCCTCTCTGATTTTATTTAAAGAAACTGTTCTTTTGCGTTTCAAAAGAGACCAGACGTTTTCTATTATATTTAAATCTGGACTTTGAGGTGGCCAGTCCAAAGTGGCAACACCAACATCCTTCAAAAATTTAGTTATCATCACCACCAACATCCTTCAAAAATTTAGTTATCATCCGGGCTTTGTGGCATGGGGCATTATCCTGTTGCAGGATAAATGATTCACCAATAAGCCTACCTCCGGAAGGAAAGGCATTATCATTTAGGGTTCTTAAATATTGACCTTGGTTCATCGAGCCGGTGATAGGAACCAATTCACCCAGGCCATTATACGCAACACATCCCCAGAACATGACAGAGCCTCCACCATGGCTCACTTTTTGACAAACGGGGCGTCTTTTTTGCCTTTCTACCTTTGGCAATCTAACGTAAAATTTGTTTTTTGATGAGTTATACTCAAAGGAGCTTTCATCTGTCCATAGAACGCTTCTCCAGTACTCCTTTGGCTTGTGCAGATGTTCCTTTGCGAAAGACAGTCTTTTAAGCTTGTTTACCTTTGATATGTACGGCACGTCCTTAGCTTTAAATGTTTTAAAATCTCCTTCCATTAAACGTCGTCGGACAGTGCGCTCACTGATTTGATTCGTTGCCGTCAAATTCCATTGATTTGCAGCAGTTTGAGGCTTCAGGAATATATTTCTTTTAAATTCCCGTAGAAGGGTTCGGTCTTCAGTGGGCGTTGTTTTGCGCTTAGCACCTGATCTCATTAGGTTTGTGATGTCATTATGCTTTTTAAACTTATTGATTTGATAGTGCACAGTTTGACGCGACACATTAAACTCACTTGCTATGTCTTTTACTGCCGTTCCAGCGTTAAACTTCGCTACCATTGAAGATCTGACAACCAAACTCAACTCAGCCGTTTTACCCATGGTTTTTAATATATTTTAATAAATTTTTATTTTGTTATCAACGTTTAATGTAAATTAAAGTTAACTACACAAGTTTTTTGGTTATCACGTGCTCAAAACTGTTAAAATATTTACACAAAGTTTCCGTCAAAATACTTATGCCACGTAAAAATTCTTTGTCTGCATGCGTTCTTATCAGCAGAAAGAGAATGCAAAAGGTAAACAATACAAAACTTGGCATGCATAGAGCTAAAAATAGATTCTTTGTTTCGCGCATCATTTTTGCACCGTTGTTTTAACGATACCAAGCAAAGTTAGTCTCAATAGTCACAAAAAGGTTTCGTCAAAATACTTATGCCGACTAGTGTACTTCAAGCTATCCAACTGAGCTCGCAAGAGAGTCGACCCGTGAATCCGTTAAGCGTCTGGTAGTATCGATTCGGTTTTTCGCTTTAAAGTTTCGTGAGTAACAGCGATGTCGATGATGTTGGGGCTTATTTGGCCACTGTATGCGCTTCACTAAATTCAGCTCGGTATCAATTTTCATCAGCAAATACACGATCGGCGGCGGCGTTTGATCTTATTTTAGTCCAGCGGACAGCTTTCGGACTATGATTCGGTAAGGACAGTTGAGTGAACTGACAATTTCTTTAAGAGAAATATATAAAAATTCAGGTTTTGCCTTGATTGCCGTAAGGCCAACTTAAAAATAACTTACCGAATTAAGGAAGAAGTCTCCTTATTTCAACTGTAATATGCAGCCGATCGTGTTTTCGTTTGACGGAAAATTCTCCAATAGCAAGGGTTTTCCCCCAAGGTGGTGGTGGTTTAGAATTCGGGAGAAGTGAACTTATCCGTGTAGGTAGCTGATCGAAAAGAAAGTGATCGTGTGTTACGCGCCGGATATAGACCAAGCATTTATCGTTTGTCTAAGTTCCCTAGTAAAGTCAAAATTCAGCGAGGTAACAGCGCAGGGTTGTACAAATTAATTTTACGATCTATTACAATTTTGGCAGCATGGTACTAGACTATATAATTTTGGTAGCTTTTGATAATTGTGTTAATATTTTATTTCACTTATATATAATTGATTTTTTTGGTTAATATATACTATACATATTTATTTTATTTACAGCAAAACATTTAAGGACACAAAAATCATCACAAGTTGGTGTCCAAACAAAGCTTATGAACTTTAAAACAAGATTATCCAAAAATATTTTAATTTTTAATTGTAGTTTTCCCAGAAAATCACTTTTTTAATGTTTTACTATTCGGTTGTCATCTTTTATATTCGGTTGATGTCTTAGATAGCATAAGTTGTGTCTTGGGTGCATCTTTTTCGATCTATCAAAGATGGAAAGAGATATTTTTGTAACTCCCAAAAATAGACACAGAATATGTACTAATGACAGTCAAGCTTCTTTTTTCTTTGCATGCTTTTAGGAGAATTAAACTGTTAATAACATATTTGTGATGCAATATTGTTGCGATTTTGGAAATGCGCATAATTTAAGCTGTAGAGGTTGTAGCAAGGTGATGAAGTGATCTAATTCGTCACAGGTTTGTTCCCTTTCCAGGTCAGTCGCCATCATACTTTGGAATAGTCGAGCGCGATCTCTTATTCCGTAGGAACAAGTACCAAATTCCGACAAGGAGACTCGCTGTATTGCGATTTCTTCAATGTCGCGCTGAAACAGTGCGTAAGGCCGGTGTAAATACATCCGCATCTTCCACAAATCCGTCAAGGGGGTACGCCGATATCATTAATCTCTCCCATTGGTGGTCAGGTGTTGTAGAATGAGGGTAGACTCTGATTGGCTTTAACTTTGCAATGTCCAGTGGTCGTAACTCTGACTACACTTCAACTGTGTTTATTTTTACCTCCAAGTGGTAACCATCGGATACTAGTCTCATCCAAGAATGGCGCGTAATGAATACCCGGTCTGCCGTCCCAGACGACCCTAGATAAGCCGCTTCGACATATTCGGAATCTAGGTATTTCAAGTATAAGTCAGGCCCCTTGAACAGAGATGGTGCCGGATGAATCGAAAGGTCAACGGCAGCGCTCAATCCCGTAGTGGATACTGATGGCCCCGTGTCCTAGTGGTATCTAATAAATTGGAACCGGCCATCCTGTGGCATCTACTATGGACCGTGTTAAAGTGAGCAGAAACAGCTACTATTTGGATGCGGATTTATTATTGGAACCGGTCATCCTGTGACATCTACTATGGACCGTGTTAAAGTGAGCAGAAACAGGTATTATTCGGATGCGGATATTTTATAAGAGCCAGACTTAGGCAAGAAATCATACGTTTCTAAGACATTTGCGAACGTTTCGACGAAGGAAAAACATGATATAACTTAGGATTGCTTCTACGAGCTCCTTGACAAAACCTATGAGCGACTACCAAAGTAGATGGTAAAAACCAAAGCATTCTTCTAACGCGTATCCCTTAACCTCACGATTCACACTATGCCAACTGCATCTTATGTCGAAAAACAATGGCAACGATGCCAACAAGCCAGCTGCAACTGATCTGCTAGGTTTCTTGCGACCACCAGCAAGAAAACCCTGGTTTGATGAGGAATGCCGACAGACGCTTGCAGCCAAGAATAAGGCTAAGCTACATGTGATTCGTGTGATTGGTCGAGCTGTACAGCGACATACCCCTGGTAAAAAAAAACTCCGCATTGGACGTTTAAGATGGCTAGGACATGTAGAACGAATGGACACCAATACTCCGGCTCGCAGAGTCTTCGATTCCCAGCCAGACGTCGGACTCAGTAGAGGAAGACCTCGCCTTAAGGTGCGCGAACAAGTAGAAACCGACCTCAACCAACTTGGAGTGCGCAACTGAAGGTAGTTAGCTAAAAACCGGGCTAATTGGAGAGCCATGTTGGTTGTGGCCCAGGTTCATCCCGGACTGTAGCGCCACTTAAGGAAGGAAAGAACTCAAAATTGGTATAGAATCCCTCCGCGGTGCATCCGCCTGATTCGACGTGATTGCCTTTAAAATAATCGACGTGATTGCCTTAAAAAAAAAACGACTAAACACAAATCAACAAACATAGCTTTAAATAACATCCATAATATAAATATTACTATTTTTATAAATCAACATTCATTAACGACCACAATTCACTTCCGTTTTGGAATAAAACATTTTCGGAACTCCAAACAAAATATTACACTAATTCAAAAATAACTTATTTCCAGGCCATTTACAACGTTAAAATCCCATAAATACACCCGTCAAAACACCAGTTAATATGAACCGTATCTACAACATTAAAATATATGGCTAACCTTTTGTCGGAATAAAAAAAAAGGTAACCTACCACCATCGGATGTGGCCAGCATACCAAATCGGATTTCCTTGATTTGCGTGAATACATAAGTTATGTCCTGCAGTAAAAACAAATTAGACTCCTATCGTATGACTGTATTGTAAAATATTTTTGCAAAAATATTACAGTTACCAAACGAAGAGAAAAAAAACAAAATCACGAATTTGATTCCATTTGCAATATTTCATCAAGTTACCATGCCAGGTGGGAAACATAAGCATATCCAATTTTCAGAGGAATTTGCTTGCTGAATGTCAGCGATCACCCGGATGGGGAATACGCTTTCAATTGAAGCGCTAACAATCACCTCGGGTGACCCTTCATAAATAAAAACATTAATGAAATATTTTTCAATAAATTGCGTATCGCCAAATAGTCCTTTGTATGTATATGTCGTCCGACTTATATAAAAATATGCAATACAAGTGAAAAAAAACTGAATTTCACATTTATCAGTTTTTGAAAAATATCCTCGTTAAATGGGTATGAAGAAACTTATGCAACAGCCTGTGTGGATAAGGTGGCTGACCACTCCGCCATCACCACAGGAAAATCATGCAAAAATGCATGAAGGTTTTTATTTCAATTATTTGAACTTTTTAACGTTTTGTAGTGGGATTTGGTTATAAAGGAATGTGTAGCGTTACAACTGGAATTATGTTTTTTTTATTTCGAAAAAGCTGTAATAACCCAAAATATGTAAAGCATGAGCAAGTGTCCCCTTTTGAAATTTAATGTTTATTTGCATCATGAAAAACAACACTTTTTACCAATAGGGTGATATCTACCCCTTTCGAGACAACAAACAATGTTTTTGTATATACAAGGTGGCGCAAAAAAAAATAAATAATAAAAAATTCTTCTTGTGGATTATTTTAATTTGTTCTTTTAATTTTTTTTACATCAAGTCGAGAATATGATGTCATGTAAATGGCCGCCGCCACAGTTGATTGTCATTTGAGCCCTTTTTATGGCATTTTCCATCACTTTGGCCAAAACTTCCGGCGATAGGTCCTCACATTCTTGACGGAAATTGTCCTTAAGAGCTGCAAGAGTCTGAGGCTTGTTGACATAAGCCCGCGGCTTCAAAAAGCCCCACAAAAAGAAGTCTGGAGCGGTCAAATCAGGCAATCTTGCTGGCCAGTGCAAATCGCCAAAACGGGAGATTAGGCGCCCGGGAAATGCATCCTTCAGCATATCGGTTGTGGCACGTGCAGTGTGTGCCGTTGCACCGTCCTGTTGGAACCACATGTTTTCCAATCATAATTCATCAAGTTGCGGCAAAAAGAACTCGTTGATCATTGCTCTGTAGCGCTCACCATTCACAGTAACCGTTTGGCCCGCGACGTCTTCGAAGAAAAAAGGTCCGATGACTCCTCCAGCGAAAACAGCACACCATACAGTGACTTTGAGCGGGTGTAATGGCTCTTCGTGGGTTACACGCGGATTTTCAGTGCCCCAGAAGCGTATATTTTGCTTATTTACGTACCCGCTAAGATGGAAATGGGCCTCATCACTCATGATTATTTTTGATGATAAATCATCTTCCTCTTGGTGGTGATTAAGGATGGCTTGAGCGTATGTTAGACGCGATTGGCGGTCAGCAGCTAACAGCTGATGCACCGTCTGGACTTTGTACGGAAACATCTTCAAATATTGTACCAAAATTCGCTGTAAAGACCGTCGCTGATACCCATTTGCGTGGCACGTCGTCTGGTCGATGTCGACGGCGCTTACATGACATCTTCGGCTACAGCAGCAATATTCTCTGCAGAACGGCTACTCCGGGGTCTGCCACGCCTGGCAGCATCTCGTGTTGTGCCAGTCTCTTCGAGGCGAGCGGCTAAACGTCGCAGTGTTTCACCAGTAGGCGTTGGACGGCTAGGAAATCTGCGACGAAATTCACGTTGTGCCAAAGTCACCGACCGATTATTGCTCAAATAAATAGTCACCAATATTCCGCGTTCTGGAGCAGTGTAACGTAACATTATTATTAACGTGTATTTCGCATGTGTTTACTACATAAATGTCAAAACAGAACTGACATTAGGGGCCAATCGAAAAATTTATAGCATTTTCTGATAGGAGGATTACTTTTGCGCCACCTTGTACATACAGCCTTCGAAAACAGATATTTTCTCAAGTCATACCACGCTGAGTTTTCGAAAAAAAATTTAGAAAAAATAATCGACATGTTCACACCAAATAAGAACAACATTTCGTTTGATGTTTCATCAAACCTCAAACCTCAAACCTCTCATCGATGAGAGCAGTAGTTGCGCAACCACAAATTGCAAAAATTGAGATTCTCTTCTGAACCTGAACCTAAGGCGAGGTATTCTTCTACTGTGTCCGACGTCTGGCTGCGAAGGGTGAATGATGACATGGCAAGTATTAGGGTTGAATGTTTGAAGGGGCGGAATGCAGCTGGCTATTTCGATTGAGCATTTCCTGTTAAAATAGCGGTAAAAAGTGTTAGGCAAGAGATATTCCTACGATGTTTAAGCGAGACTATAGAGTTCGCTACGGTTGTATCTCCTATCAGTTTTATCACACGCTTTTGTATCCTATCCAGTAGGCGCAATAATGTTTTTGCTGCACCTGAACAGATGTGGGCGTTGAACTCAAGTTTGGGCGTATATACGCTTTATATATTGGCCAGATCAGAAGGGGTGAAATATTTTTTGCATCGATTGAGGAACCCTAGACATTTCGCTGCGTTTTTAGCGATTTCAAATATGTGGTCGTTCCAATGGAGGTCGTTACTAACACACATACCGAGCATGGAAAGTTTTTCGGTTTTGGCGATGCAAGTGCCATTCATGTATAATGGCTGTAAATTTTGATTTCGCTTAGGTGACAGAAGACAGCATTGTGTTTTGGAAGCATTAAATTCCACTCTATTGCACTTACCCCATTTAATTATGCTGTCAAGATCGGAATTTAATGAGCTTAACTTATTTAGCCGTTTCTGTTCCACGTCCGAAGATGAAGGGCGTGGATTAGAGAACGAATATGAGAAGCTGAGAGTGCTGTCATCGGCAAAAGAATGGAGAAGTTGTAGACACGAGGTCATTAATAAAAATGAGAAAAAGTGTCGGAGACAGAACGGAGCCCTGGGGAACACCAGCAATTATTTCTGGAGTAGCAGACTTGAAACCGTTCAAAACAACTTGAATTGAACGTTTCGAGAGATAGTCTCTAATCCATACAAGAAGAGTTTCATCGATTCCAAAAGCACGCATTTTCGACAAAAGGGCTTGATGCCAAACCCTGTCTAATGCCTTTAAAATATCAAGTGCAACGATCTTATTTTCGCCACCGGGGTGAGTAGATTGGTTCCACTTTTCGGTGAGATATGTAATCAAATCACCAGTGGACCTGTTGCAACAAAAACCGTATTGTCGGTCATTTAGGAGTTTCCGTGATTCAAGATATTTCATAAGCTGACGGTTTATCAGCGTTTCCATGACCTTAGAAAGAAGGACGTAACTGCAATTGGTCGGTAGTTGGAGAGAGAAGAAGATTCGCCTTTTTTAGGGACAAGGCACATGGGCTGGACAAATGCTGTTTTCCATCTACTCGGGAAGAGATCTGATGAATAGGGTAGATAGAAAAGTATACGCAGTGGTTTGGCAGCGTGGAAGAACACCTCTTCAGAATTATGGGGGGATACCATCTGGACCAGACGATTTGTGAATGTTAAGATCTAATAATACTCTTACGACTGTACGAGTACGGAAGTGAATTGGTCCCATAGAATGTTCTACGTTCTCAAGTACAGGAGGAGACTGGGCACAATCTGGTAACGTGGAACTGGCTGCAAAATGGGCAGCAAGCAGATTGGCTTTGTTGAAAGAGGAGACAGCTGGAATGTCAGCGTGGGAATGGAAGATGAGGTCGAATTCTTAATGTTTTTTTTACAAACGACCAAAAGTTTTTACTACCTTTGGGACATAGTAGAATTTTTTGCCTCAGTTTTTGGTCGTGGGAGAATTTGACACGCTTGATGTGAGCATTACAGTCGTTTCTGGCTCGTTTGAACTTTCTCAGTAGGAAACCGAACACATAGCTCTTTCAACCTAACTGCCTCTTTGCAGCTCGAGTCAAGTTACAAGCTGGGTTAAGTAGTTTACCTCAGCAAAGACCTCAACATACTTTCCTTCGGGTGTTAACTGTCCAGAATGTCGAAGCCACGATGTATTGTGTATGTGTGAGTATACAGGGATACAATTCTTGAGATGGAGTCAGACAGCTCATCAAACTCATTATAAGTCGAGCTGCTGTCCATATTTGGGCTTCTATAAATAAAACAGAAGTGGATGATTTGCCTACGGACATGGAATTTCAGCCATATAAAATTAAATTCCGGATTGGAACAGTGGCCGTATTGTTGTTGAATTTGGTAGACTACATCACTACGAATGTAAACGGCGAGACCGCGGTGAGAGAAGAATAATGGCACTAAGTTAGGTATATCCAGGAAGACTTAGTTCTGAAATTCCAGAATTAGAACCCACCTGTGTTCCACAAAGTGCCAAAACAGCTGGTTTGTACTTAGATATTATGTGAACGTATGCCGAAAAGAGATTTGTTCTTAACCCACGAATATTACTTACATCTACTCTAAAATTGGTATTCATTCGTTCTACCTGTCCTAGCCATTTCACAGATCCATGTGGAGTTTTTTGACGGACTATTTCGCTGTACGTATCGTATAGATCTTGGTTGCATCTTCGCCTCCATAGCCCGTCAACGCAAACGGGAATTTGAGGATTGTTTCTCTCAAAACGACCAAGGATTTCTTCATCCGCTTTTCATACGGTCTTTGCTCCAGTGCCGTAGAGCAGAGCTGGGATAATCAGGGTCTTGGATAGGATCTCCTAAGTAGGTCGAGTGAGGGCTTTACTACTAAATTTTTATCCAGAACAAACAACGGCTGACAAGGATAATTCTTCGTTTAATTTCTGACGTCATATTGTTGTCACTGTTAATTACGGAGCTGAGGCAGACAATGGTGATATTTTGTCCAATTCGTCGATATTGTGTGTCCTTTCGAGTTGAGAGCATATTTTGCCGCTTCCTTCACTATATTAACAAACGTAGCTATGACGTTGAGTCCGACTAATGATGTCAATATCGTCGGAGTATTCTAGTAAAGGGTCTTTAGCGACTTGACAAATTCAAACTTTCAGTGTGAATGCACCCTTAAATCAATTACCATGGCATGTTTAAGAGCGTTAATGCCAATTTTCGGCCGTAATTCTCATCCCAGTAGACAAGCTGCTTGATGTTGCACCCCTCGGTAAAACTACGATTTTCTCGAAGTTTGGAGAATATTGCTGCAGTAGAGGCGTCCGTCACAAACAAGCCAAATCAGTCAATTTCACGGTGTTTTCTAGAATTGGGCCTCTCCCAGACCAATTATGGCGAATTTTGCTTAAGGATCTTGGCCTACGCCCTTACAAGATCAAGTTGACTGATGAACTAAAGCCACTTGATCATATGAAGTGACGTACTTTCTCGAGTTGGACTCTGGACATGATAAAGAATTTCATCTCAAAATCATCTTCAGCGATGAAGGGCATTTTTGGTTAAACGGCTTCGTCAATAAGTAAAATATGCCTTACTAGACAGATGAGAACCCTCATGTGCTTCAAGAAACAGTACTTCATCCGCAAACAGTCACTGTTTGGTGCGGTTTTCATACCGTTCGGTGGCGTCATTGGGCCGTTTTTTTCGTCGATTAAAATGACCTTCAAGTTAGGGTAAATGGTGTTCGCTACAGAGACATGTTGGACCGTTATTTCTTTGAGCAATTGCATGAATTGGACATCAGTGATATGTGGTTCCAAAAGCCACACAGCGGGTCCATCAATCGAGTTACTGAAGTCTCAGTACGGTGACAACGTTATCTCGAGAAACAGACCCGTCGATTGGCCGACTAGATCTTGTGACTTAATCTTAAAGACTCAAGATTTTTTTTATGGGGCGACGTTAGAGGAACTCAGAGCCAATATAAAAAGAGAAATTACGGCCGTATCGGTCGAAATGTGCGGCCTAGTCATCAAAAACTGGGTTCAACGTATCGACCGCTGATATCTTAAGTTGTTTGGATTTTATTAAAAAAAAAAAAAATGAGGTTCCTAATGAAAGACCCTTTATAACAAAAATGATGATAAAGAAGTCACATGACAGTGCGTCGCCTTGCCTAAATCTTTTTTCGTATCGAATGTGTCGGTCAGGTCGTTTTCGACGCGGATGGAGAAGCGAGAATTCTCTATCGTCATTCTTCACAGACGGTATACCTTTGTGCCTTTGCAACCGATAAATAGGTGGTGGGTATCGATTTGGATTTTTTTCCAGGATCTGCAGAAGTGTGAATTGTATGTGATTTGATCAGTTGTGAACTTGGCCTAAAACCACACCGATAAGGGATCAGGTTGTTGGTAAACGGTTTCAGGCGTTCATATATTACGGCAGATAGAATCTTGTAAGCGATGTTCAGGAGACTTATGTCTCTGTAATTGGCGCAGTTCAGAGGGTCTCCTTTTTGTAGATCGGACAAACGATGCTTAGGGTTCCATTCAGCTTACTTTTATATGATCGAATGTAGCTTATGTTATGTTACTTTACAAATCATCTCCGCCGGCTTTATAAAGCTCAGCCGAAAGGCCATCATTTCCGGCAGCCTTGTTTAGCTTAAGTTTAGATATTTCTATCTTCACTTCATTTAGGATGGATGGTTGTAGTTTTCGCTGTCGTTGCGGATATTGAATAGCAGAATATTGGTCGTCATCGCCGTTTTAAAGTCTGCAAAAGTGGTTCTTTTATATACCCAACATCGATGTAACTCAACTACGATATTTCTTATTTCATTTCGATGGGATTCTCTTCGAACTTTGTAATCTATGCTTTGATGTTTTACACCTTGGTAAAACTTGCGAGCATAATTCCTGCAGTGGCACCACTCTATATCCTAGATCGCGCGCTTTTCTTGCTCTTATATCTTCTTTCTGAAAGGTCTGTTCCAGACATCTTGTCTTGTAGGTTGTGGTTTCCGAAAATACTGATAAAGGGGTCTTCACTTCCAGGCTTTGCGTTAAAATCTAACATCGTACTTCGGTAGTCGATCACAAGTTTTGTCAAGTAGCTCTTAGAAGTAATCTTTCGCTTTATCAACTTCTATAAGGTTTATGTCAGCGTATTTTTTCTTGACGCGAGTTGATACAATGCATATGTTTTGAAAACTTAAGACTTCTCGCCCAAGACAGGTATTTTTAAAAAAATCCACATCAGAATAGTTACTGTTTCGGCTCACTATAACACAGTCGGTAGTAGATGAATGTTTATCATCCTCTTTTTTCCCAGCCCGTCCCATCGTCAGCAATAAAATTAGTATTTTCCAAGGCTCTTGGTTGTTTTGTAACAATGTTTTATCCGAGAGTTGGTAGTTATCCCAAGGCACAACCCCCAAACGGGAGGGCCAGTGCCAAATGTATTAGCTACACCTAGGACACGGTGACATCAGTATCTATTACGGGATTGAGCGCTGCCGTTGGCTTTTCGGCTCATCCACCACCACCCCCGTTCAAGGGGTCTGACTTGCCCTGTCCGAAGCTGCTCATTTAGGTTATTCACTTTTTCCATCCTAAACTGGGACGGTTCACTCAGAATAGGAGGAATTAAAAAAAAACCGTGAGAAAAGATTCCCTAGGAATATTCATAATCGGGCTGATAATGTATGATGTAGATCAAGGGATCCCTCTGGCTCTGGCGAACTTGTTTAAGCACATTTTGCATAACAATTTCACAGACGTTGTAATTTTAGCAATTTCATTTCTAATGTTGTCCTCAAGCAATGAGGTTGTGGTGGTTTGCTGATGTACATCTTTTACTTCAAGTGATCCCATGAGAAGAAGTCGGAAGTCATCAGATAAGAGGATCGTAGGGGCTAGTTGTTGACGTAATTTGGACGGTGATGTGGTACCTTCTTCTTCTAACCAAATGTTCTGTAGGCCTAATTGATCCAATTCGGCACAAGAAAGTTTTTTTAACATTTCCCAATAAACGATCAACAATAACTTTTATAGCATTGCCTACGGCATCCTCAAAGAAATATGGCCTAATGCACCGCGTGCCGGCCCAAATGGAGCAACAGCACCATATATCGGGTGATTTTGTAAGAGTTAAGTTTTTTAGGTTGGCAGCACTGGTTAGTAATGGCGTCCAAACGTCATCTGTCAAAGTGAAAAGTTTTTAGTTTACTCTGCTATTTAATCATGGAAAGACTTATTTATTATCAAAAAAATGTGTGGAATACAGGCAGAAATGCTAGAAAAAGTGACGCAAAATTGGACCTTCCGAATGGACCATTTGAAACGGAGCCGCGGACAACATTTACATGAAGTTGTCTTTAATACGTAAATGGCAAAGGCCTTTTTATCGATTACAATACAAAGTTTGAATATTTGATGCAAATTTGAGTGTTTTATTCGATTTAAAAAACTACACTTAAAAAGTTACTCTACGAGGGTGTAGAAGTCTTAGGTGTATCAATCGAGGGATTTCAGTAGCCCAATACCGGCTATTCTGTTTAGTCAAAGCCAAGTCGAAATGTACTTCGACGCTCAAAGTTATTTCAACACGTTGTTGATGCGTTAGATGCTCTGTAATAAATTGTTATCGACCACTCTCTACGTCTGTCAAATCCAAATGCCACCTGAAAAATTTCATTCACACAAAATTGGTAACGAATGTTACTTGATAACATTTTATCATTTGACTTACAGCAAACAAGCTGTATAAAAAATCATAATAATCGAATTCTCGATTTAGTTTTTTCTTCTGACTCTGTTGGTACTGCAGTATTAGAATCTAGTACCAGTATCACTAACATAGACAAAAATCATCCTCCATTAGATATTTTTATTGACATAGGCGGACATCTGTACGAACATTCTGACTCGTATGATCGTTCGTACTCTTTTGACTTCCGGAAGGCGAACTTTCAAAGGCTATCCGAAGAAATAATTCTTTCGAATGTTAATATTGACAGCCTCTCCAATTTAGAAGAAGCTGTTAACAAATTCTATCTTCTAATAAAAGATTGCATGGATAGAACTATCCCAGTCAAGCATTCTAAGAATGCTCAAATCCAGCATCCTTGGTACACGAAAGACCTTAAATCTCTTCGGAATATACGTAACCGGGCCAATAATTAAATATATCGCTTTATTAAATAATGATTATTCTGCTGGGCCCGATGGAATCCCACCAATAGTCGTAAAGCAATGCAAAGATGCTCTTTTGCCATACCTTAAGTATATGTTTGAAAGCTCCCTTAAAACAGGAGTATTCACAACTCAATGGAAAAATGCATTTATTACACCTGTTTTTAAAAAAAGGTGAACGAGGAGACATTTCTAATTACAGACCTATTTCAAAACTCTCTTGCATTCCTAAGTTATTTGAACATATTATTTGTGATAAATTGGTATTCCTGTGTCGAGACATTATCTGTAAGGAGCAGCATGGCTTTGTAAAAAATCGACCCACTGTCACAAATCTCTTAACTTTTATGCATCATTGTTCCAATAGGTTGGAAAATAAAAAAGAGGTCGATTGTATATACACTGACTTTTCCAAAGCTTTTGACCAGTTATCACATAACATCATAATTTTTAAACTTAAATCCAACCCTTTTGTTGCCCAATCTGGAGTACCCCAAGGTAGTCATTGAGGCCCTATTTTATTTATTCTTGCTATTAACGATGCAAAAGCTTGTATTCGAGACAGCAAAATACTGATATATGCTGATGACATGAACATTTTCAAATGTGTAGGAGATCTAAGCGATTCGCTTTCACTTCAAACTGATTTAAATAGCTTCACAACATGGTGTTTTAAAAACGGTTTATAAGATTTGCTTTGAGAGGACTTCCATGGGATGATGTACAAAATTTGCCTCCGTATAGGTGTCGAATTAAACTGCTGTAGTTGTTGCCTTTGTCTCAACGTAGACTTAACAATGACATGGTCTTCTTACACCAAATATAATCAGGACAAATAGATGCTCCTGATCTTTTAGGTGCTATTGGTTTTAATACCCGTGGAGGTTCCTATAACCTTCGTAGACTAAATATTTTACATATACCTAATCATAAATACAACTATGGTATGCATGAGGCTATAAGTCGCATGAGTAGAGTTTACAAAAAAAATAGCGATGTAGTTGAACTACATGTTAGTAAAAGTTGTTTAAAAACACTTTGCGTAATTGTATTCTAGAGTCGTAATAAGTGTTTGTTTATTTTTTTTTTGTTTTGTTAATAATACCAAAATAAAGTTTAATTTCATCGTTTATTGATTTTGTTAGTGACGTCAAATTAACTTCAGTGTTTTATTATGTCCCGCTAACAAATGCACTAAATGATGAGCCTGTGGATGCATTTTATATGCTGTGGCAAATCTCTGCTCTTAGATGCGCTTGTATTAAGCTCGCTACGACACGGATCTGATAGTGTTAAAAAAATAAAAAAAACGAAATAAAATCGCCCTGGAACTTAAAACGCACCCTGCACTATATTCCGCACAATAAAACGCAGTAAAATAATTTGTTCCCATTATGTATGTATATTAAAGTGTATTTTGTTTTAATTCCATTTTGTATAATTCATCTAAATTAAATACAGTATTTTCTATTATTTAATTTATTTTCTAAATACTAGAAAAGGCATTTCAATTACCTTAAGTACACTTGTGTAAATCATTTGAAAATATTATTTTTAATATATAGATATATATTTTTTTTTTGTAATTTTAAATATATTATTTTTTTATAACAATTCTTATGATTAAGTGTACATATAAATTTATTATATATATAAAATTTATTTTTTTGGTAAATATTATATTATTTAAATATAGCCATACACATTTTATTTAAAATATTTATTTATATTTTGTTAACGATTTTTTTTTATTTTTGAAATAAAATAAATTAAAAACAAATAATTTGCAAGTCACATATAGTATGCGTATCATGCATGAATTTATCTATCTTAGGTATTATAGCAGACTTGTTTTACTTTGCTAAGATTTGCTTGGTAATATGACGTTTTATATGAATTATTTCTATTTAAAGAAATTTTATATAAGAACAATTTTATGTTTCAAAGTCGAGGTATCACTAAGATGATTTTTTTTGTTAAGAAAAAAGTTAATTTTTCGTTAAAACTGGCTTTGTGTTTCCTTGATTTTTTGGAATTCATAAAATGCAATTTTAAAATTGATTTTCTTTGCAATTAAATTGACTTTTGTTTTTTATTTGGTAGCGGATTGATTGATTTATTTTTTGATAAGATGATTCTTTGGTCTACATTTTATCATATAAATAAGGATTTTTCTGTTTTGAAAACACACAACAAAAATGTTTTTTTTTTGTTTTGAATATATAAAATATACCAATTGAATTTAACTCGGGAACTGTTATATTAGAGGTGAATTGCTTTTGATTTTACTTGAAACCAATTAGAACTAGATTTAAATAATAGCACAATAAAATTAATTTAATAATATAATTCATAGATAAAATGTGTTTTTTAATTATTATTTCAATCTAAGTATAATTCTTTAATTTTTTTTTAATGACTTTTTGCCTTTAAATACTTTAATTTTCTTAGCTGCATTAGTTGAATATACAAAGCCAAGTAATCGATAAATTTAAAATGGTTTAAATTGATTTTTTTTATTAAATATGTATTTATATTTTTATTTGCTTTTATTGATCTAAAAGTGTATAATTTTTAGCAATTTGTGTCCTTAGTAATATTTACATTTAAAAAGTTATTATTTCTTAATTTCCAGTGATTCATATTTAAAACGAATGTCGAATGTTTTATATTTTATTGTTATTCGAAAGTCGTATCGAAATGCAAGTTATATTTAACAGCCTCTATATATTATTTTTTTTTTAAATTATTGTTGTCTAAAAATTAACTTTGAATAAGAAATATTAAATTTTCAGCTAATTTGACGAAGCAGACATCGCCAAGTCTTAGTAAGCAAGCCTCCTTTTTTTACCAAACAAAATGGAAGATTTTGTGTTTATAACCCTAGAGTCAGTCTTCGTCAAATAAAAATTATTTTTATTGTTACTCACTTCAGAGCTTTTATTTTTCGTTAAATCTTAACTGCGTCACTTGTAAATAATTGTCAAGTGTTAGGGTATCAAAAGATACTGGTATCAACACCTTTTTTAAGCATTTAAGTGTCAAGACAGTTGCAAAAATAAATTGTTAGGATATTAATTTTCGCTTTTAATAAATATGTTAAGAAAATGATAACAAACATTTTTTTTACCGTTTTAGTTGTAAGTTGCTTCGAAAATTTTTAGGAACCTCCTATATGTGAAGAAAGTGATACAGAGTGAGCCAATGAAATGATAAGATAAGCCCATCCCTTAATATAGAAAATGTCGGTGGAGCTATTAAAAATTCGGTTTGAATAAATTACACGGCAAAACCCATAAAGTATGTAGGTGAAGCCTTGGAAATGTACATCCACATCCATCACGTCTAATGTTGCCAACAAGCTTTTTTTTAAAATCCTACTTGACAGTAGAACAATACCAATGATGATTATATTCAAGTGTCAGATTTTCACAGATTGTTGTGATCATCAACAACATATTTGAGACTAAAGAGAAGATTTCAATAATAAGGATAAACGGCTTTAAAAACATTCCTACTGGCAGACCACCATGGATATCACTATCGAAATAGCAAAATAATTACCAAAGTGTTTCGCATTAGCATGTCACGCCTCCATGATGTACAAAACTAATCGAGTGTCTCAAAAATTGTACATCTTAATAGAGAACAAGATAAATGCAAAACGAAGCATGATACCAAGTTCGAAGAAAGAGAAAGGATCTACGATAACTCATAAAAATGGGTAATAGAGTGTTTCTAAGTGTTTCAACGAAAGGATTGCGAATACAATCGTGATGAATAAGATGAAAAGTGGCACTGCGCGAACCGGCCTGTCCTAACCTGATTATCACCATTTTCGTCAGGTATGTCAATAGGAATAAGAAACTCCAACTTATCTAACTACCAACACAAGTCACAGAAGAGACATCCATCCCAACAACAGCAGAATTCTTGGATGCGGTTTTAACCTCCACTTTACATAATTCACCAACGCAAACGGTAACGTCGCCATATTTTTGATGTAAAGATAAAAACACATGTTCGATGAAAAAGGTTAAGGCGTTCTCTTTTCGCCTTCCCCTGGAGCAGCGGTGTGGTCCGGATATCCAAAATATACCTGTCCAACAAAAAAACCCAATTCGATAAGTCATGATCGATAGCCAAGAGATGAGGATCTCTTTCCTTTCACTGATGAAACAGAGCAACACTCGCCACAAAGCAATCATTTCTACAAAACTCAACTTTGAAGTTGAAAATATTACTTAGGGCCCAGTTATATGTAGCTATCATTGAACAACTTCATTTGAACACAAAACATGATGGAATTGAAATTTTACCTCCATAGGTGGTTATAGGAATCACTGGAAAATTCTGTTTCATTTGGATGGAATGCCAAAACTGCTTCACAAAAATACATTTTGATGATTGAAAAACAAAAAAGTGTTTTTCTGAGAGACCTTGATTAAAAATTAAAGTAATTTTGAATAACCCTGTTTGAGAGTTCATAAGCTTTGCTTTGACACCAACTCGCCAATGATTGGATTTTTAAAAAATCCTCGAGAAGTAAATGAGAATTTTCAATGATAGTTATCACTGGACCCTTTTTTAATCAAACTTAGTGCCCTGAAGGCAAATATTCGATTGACATAAAAGAGTTGTTCAAGATTGATACCGAGTTTTTTAAGTAGCTCTAGGAAAACTTATGTGATCGTGGACAACCAATGGATAAACCCAATTGGAAAGAATGAACGCCGATGATAGCACATGTCGGAAAAAAAATCAAAGTCATAAGTAATGCTTGCAACGTGTGAACGAGGGTAGGTCGATATTAATAAGTGCGAGAATACACTCTATATCAATGGGCTGGTATAGGACTCCAGCTGCTCGATAAAGTTGTCGAAAATTGGACTTAAAGATTGTTCTTCATTCGACCTAACCGTGGCGCGCATATGCCCGAAATCATATTTAAACACTATTGGCATTACTATCCATTAAATAAATTTTGAATATCTCTAAAAAAAACACCTTTTATGAGTGTATAGGTAGGTAGTGTATACGTATTCTTCAAATGACCTTTCCTAGATTACCTTTCTTCATATAATGTTCTAAGCCATTTACAATTTTTTTAAAAATAAATTTTAGATTGAATTACCTTCATACGCTAACAGAGACTTTACCGCCAGCCCAATTCGGCACAATTCTGAACAATATTTGCAGCAAATATCATGTATGTGAAATGAAATCATTATTCATACACCAAACTAAGATGATGATGGATGATAGCACAAATTAAGCAAATGGGAGAAAGAACCCCAGACCGTATGATGGATGATGGCACAAATTAATCAACTGGAGAAAAGAACCCCAGTCGTATTTTGGTTAAGGGCCAGATTCATTCCAGACTGTAACGCCACTTATGTAGATTGCAAAAAGTGAGGTCGAATATTTTTAATTGCAATTGTTTTATTGTGCACGTATTTGAAATCGCGATTTTCATCAAATTTGGCAATGACGGAGAAGTCAGAAAATTCTGAGTTTTTAAAAGGAGTCCAAAAGGTGTCAAAAAGTGGCCTTCAAGAGTCTCCAGATAGTCGACCCGAATTTTTGTTACTTGCAAATATTGTGCACGTATTTGTACTCGAGATGTTCGTCAAACCTAACTATGACGGAAAAGTCCAAAAATTCTGAGTTTTGGCTTTTACAAGGAGTCTAAAAGGTGTCAAAAAGTGGTTCTAAAATAGTCTCAAAATAATGGACCCGAATAATTTATACTTGCAAATATTGTGCACGTATTTGAACTCGAGATTTTCATCAAATTTGGCAATGACGGAGAAGTCAGAAAATTCTGAGTTTTTAAAAGGAGTCCAAAAGGTGTCAAAAAGTGGTCTTCAAGAGTCTCAAGATAGTGGACCCGAATTTTTGTTACTTGCAAATATTGTGCACGTATTTGAAATCGAGAGTTTTGTCAAACCTTACAATGACGGAAAATTCTAAAAATTCTGAGTTTTGGCTTTTTTCTAAAAATTCTGAGTTTTGGCTTTTAAAAGGAGTCTAAAAGATGTCAAAAAGTGGTTCTAAAATAGTCTCAAAATTGTGGACCCGAATAATTTTTACTTGCAAATATTGTGCACGTATTTGAACTCGAGATTTTCATCAAACTTAGCAATGACGGAGAAGTCAGAAAATTCTTAGCTCGGGCTTTAAAAAGGAGTCTAAAAGGTGTCAAAATGGTTCGAAGGAGTCTCAAGATAGATGAATTTAGGTGAGAAATGATCCATTAACATTGCAAATATTTTGTTGGCTTCTATAAGAAAAATTTGTGTCGGATTTCGATCACCGCATGAACCTTAAATATTTTAAATATTTAGCATTTCAATGTCCTTTCGGTGGTAGTTTTTTTAACAATAAAACACATCACCTTCGACGATCGTAATGAACCGCTGTACTCTAATTGATCCCATGTTCCAACTTCTTAAATTTTTCTTTTTTGTTCTTTTATGTATGTATGTACATTTATACGTGTTTTTCTACTACTTAAAACTAAATTATTATTAAATTTAAAAATTAAATTATCCTACAAAAGTGACATAGCTGCACACAAATATTTAAATATTTTCAAAAATATTTCATTTTAATTTAATAAATTTTCTTTTTTATCGATATCTCCATTAACACAAGCCTAAGGCACAAAATACTTTGGAACTATATAACAAAACCAAACAAAAAAAATAATTACAACAAAAAAATATAAATTTATTTAAAAGTTCCAAGGACTCATCTACCACAAAACATTCAACTTTTTTTTTCTAATTTTCAAAACTTATTAACTACCATCAGCTGATGTTGACTTGCATCCTTCTTGTGTAGAAAAAAGTTTCATTGTTTGGCTATGGAAAACAAACAAAAACGAGATGCTACCACCACAAACTTGATTATCCTTCAGTGCATCTGTATGTATGTGTGTGTATAAGGGTAATTGCATTGGCAACATCACCTCTTTAGTATGGCTTCGCAGCATCCTTGGAGCGTTTTAATTGAACCTTCAGCCGTTTTGTGCCAATTTGAAAGCCATGCATGGCTTGAATGGCTGCATTGGCTGAGTGCGGATTATCGTATGACACGAAACCGAAGCATTTCGACAAATTGGTTTGCTTATCGATGAAAACTTTTGCGGATAGAACATTGCCGAAGGGTAGAAATGTTGAAGCGAGATCGGTATCGTTGAATTCCTGAGGTAGATGATATATGAATAGATTGCTTCCTTCGGGACCTGGGGAGAAAAAAAAAGAAAAGAGTGCGCAAAAAATATAAAAATGGGTTGCAAGAGGTGTATGAGTAATGGTTTGTAATCATGGTTGGTATTCTTGTTTTTTTTTTTTTGTTATAGTTATATCAATTGTTCAGGGAACAAAGGACTTCCTTCAGGTTTTTTTTTCTTCCGTAACTGGGGCATGAAATGGACCTTTTTTTGCGGTTGAAGGAGGGGAATGTAGATTGGGTTTGGATTGTGGTGGGATATTTATTTATCAGTGAATTCAAATCAAAATTATTTGTAATTACAAAAAAAAACGGATTTATTTCAAATGTTGTTTAGAAGATTGTTTTTCTTTCATCTTTGATAACAATGACAAAGCCGTTATCGATATCGAAAACTTGAAAGGCATATGACAAGAGTAGATAGCTACTTGGGTGGTTTGCTACGATTGGGCACAGTTTAAAATAAACACACAACTTTGTTCCTGGCTTGCCAACATGGGACGTTTGGGACAAAGGCATTGCCTTTTTAAACATTTCTTTGTCATTTGTCCTTCCGCATAATTTCTCAGTCCCAAATTCATTTTATAAATAAGGTCACGCACTCTTTAAACTACTACATTCGTTTTAAAGTCATGTTATTAAATGATTTCTTTTAGAGATGTCAAATGATGACTAAGCAAATTACCTATGCAGCGATCAAGACCACTGGCTGCAAAAGTTGGCTGCGAAAAGAAAACAGTAGGGCTGATAAATACATACTTTGTGCGAAGGTGTTTGTTATTAAATAGATCAGTAGTGGCAAAACACGGAAAAAGAAAAGGGCATTAAGATATTGTGCTTGCAGCAACATTCAGATGTATGAAAATTATGCATCTGGTGCTGGTCAAAGCTCACGGTCATCAACTGCAATCAAAACCTGAAGAAAATAACCACTATTGCTGAGTTATCAACGATCTAACATGCAACATGACACCAAATAGGTACAATTTAACGGTAAAATCTGAAATCTGAAAGCAAATCTAAAAATTCCAATCGAAAACGCTATAAGATTTCCACTTACGCCGAAAAAGTGTTTGGACCAGAGAACTGCATGCGGTCATGTTTTTATATCTTGCGATAGACTCAGAAAAAAGCGGTGCAGGTGTATACCGCCATCGCAAGCTATGCGATAGTTGCGTTGAGAATATGTTCAACAAAAGAGTCAATGAGTGTATGGCTCTTTCGCATACTCGAGTGTTAAATATGGGAGCCGTTGTATTGAGCACCACCGCTTCTGAATGCTGCCGGCTCGCCTCGGTGTTATAGTCCGTACCAAATCAGTTGGCCAACGGTCGATTGCGCAGAGAGAGGATTTAAGAGCAATTTAAGATATTGTAAAATAAATTTAAAGAGACCTGCGCAGTAGAATGGCCAACTGATTTGGTACGGACTATAATTCAGTATATGCGCTGTTTCTGCAAACACCGCAATTAATTCATGGAATATTCTACCAAACGCAAAATAAAAGGTATTTTAATTTTGTTTTTATTTTGAATGAAACATAAAACATTGTAAATGAACAAAATTAGTTATTATACGTTATAACAACAGAGCCTTAGGAAGAGCAATCATTGCACTGCGGTGGGGGTTTACACATGTTGACATGTATCGCTTATTTCTGCGTCAAATAAATACTCACACTTATTTTACGAAAACACCGCTTTGACATAATGAAGAGTTACTTATACTCAGAGTATATGAGTAAGAGAGAGTGCGTAACACCGCAATAGCGTTCGTGTTTTGTTTGTGATATTTTTGAGACTGAGTCATTTAAAAACCGAGTATACATGCGATGTATTGGAGAGTGCGGTGTATCGGTGCAGATCTGTGGTTTGGACCTAAGGCTCTTGAAATCGTCGAGAGGATTTGATATCAGAATCCTTTGACGCATCCAATAAAGGAAGCATACAACTTTTTCCGTTATTAAAATTATGGATTGTCTCAATAAGAATAATCTTCGATCCTAGCTTTATAGCTGTAGTGCGAAAAAAACAAATGTGCGTCAGAAACTATTACTCAACTTATAGCGTTTTCGATTGGGATTTTCAGATTTGCTCTCAGATTTTAGATTTTACCCGTCCCAATCGAACATTATAGAGGTAAATCTGGTTTTGTGTGTGTGTTTGTGTGCCATTTGATAGCTTATCGCTTATCTTTAGGCCGCATTTATAGTTATCATTGAAAACCATCATTTGAAATTTTCTTTTAACCATTTCGGCTTTTTTATAAATTCAAGCATTGGCGAGTTGGTGTCAAAACAAACCTTATGAATTTTAGAACATGATTATCCAAAAATCACTTTTTAGTTTTCACTGATCACAAAAAACACAAATCAAACTGCGAATTACAAACTTTAAACTCGCATAAGTCAGATGTCAAGTGTTTTTGTGTTGGTGCATGTAGGTGTACATCTCAATTGGAATCGAGATTCATCAAAAGTTCTCTAGATCAAAAAAAGAATGCTATTTGTATCCCAATCGAAAACGCTATTAGAAACGCTTGTTAACAAAATCAATTCAGAATTTAGCTGTAAAACTGTTCACAGAAAAAATGTAGAAATGTTCTACTCGGTTGTTAAGTGTTTTTTTTTTTTTTTTTGACCAGGACAAATTGTATGAAGAAATCGATCTCATCAACGGTTGCCTGGACACTTTAAATAACAACGACGTTATAACGATGGATTGAGATTTTTTTTTTTAAAATAATGGGATAACAGAAAAACTTTAAGTATTGCGCAGTTAGAAATGTATATATAGAAAGAGTATTTTGCATAATTCAGTCCGTGTGGAGGGACGATAGAAATAAAATGCGAATTGATCTTGCGAAATTGTGATAAAATCGTATAATTTTTAAATTAACTGAAACAAGCTGTTCTTATTAAAAGCTCACAAAGTGATAAAAAGTACAACTTTTGAAAGTAAGTAATTTAATCATATCTTCTTTTAAGAATGTATCATGTTTACAAACATTTGATAAATGAGTTTATTGAAATCTTTTTTGCTACCAAGCTTAAGTTTGTTTTAGAAAGTAGGATTATTTTATTTTTATCATATAGGTATTATTATAAGTGGATTATCATAACCAATATTGAAGTGTGAATTGGCTGTTTTCGTTAAAAAACAAAAAATGCCTAATTTTAGCTGAAAAGTTAAATCTTTGTCCCGGAGGTAGTTTTTCCGTCTTTTTTTATCTCGTGCTTGTCTCAATCCCTTCTTCATGTTGGCAACCGTGCTTTGTTCCTCCGATAAGGCTGTAGATATTATTTTGTCAGGAAGAATAAATAATTCTAAAAAAAAATTGCAGTGTAAAGAAGCTAAAATAATTTATTTAGAGATCAACAGACATAAGCTGGCTATCAGAAGAAAACATTTGGCCTGAGTTATACTTGACGTTCTGCGGAAGAGATCGCTTCTCAAACGCCACCCATCTCATCTTTATGGGCACATACTGGCTATCAAATGCAGCGACAAAGTTGGAGTACTTCTATGCCTCATAGCATCAAAATCTATCAGTCCACCAAGAATAAGTGTATCTTTATATTGTCCTAACATTTTGGAAAGCATATTTTTGAATTTACCACTGCTTGCGATCTTTTTATTAAATAGGCGTTCTTGAACAGATGCGCGCTCCAAGGTGAAGTTGGGAGAAGAAGAACCGATTCAAATCAAGGGACATTCGATAATCTGACAACCGAAAGTTATTACCAATGGGACCCACCGTTTTAGTACAGCCAAACTATGGATTAATTTGGGTTTATTTGGGTTTGACACTCTCGAATCAACTAGCCCTAGGATGATACAAAGCTGCCATTACTGACATTGAGGAAATTCTATGGGACAAGAAGTCATTAATGTCTAATTCATTAGCCAAGGCATTGTAATAATCCGCATTAAGGCCAAACTCGGTAAAAGAAGCCTTATAAGAGCTTAAGCTTCTGAGGAACAATAAAACTACCTTATTGCGGACAATGTGAACAAATTTTAGTAGAAACACTGAACTCACAAGAGAGTGCCAAAACCTTTGCAGACCTCGTATCTCGTAATCTAGCGATTAGCACTATATAACCTGCATATAGTGTCGATGACTAAGGGCTACGATGCCAACATTCAATAACATCGGTAGCAACATGCCCACTCGGAAGTCACCCCTGGTTTAACGAAGAATGTCGACAGATCCTCGCCGCCGAAAATGTAACTTACAAGACAAAGCTGCAGGTGAAGACGAGAAGCGCCATTGATATGTATAAGGAGGCAAGAGCACACGTTTTTCAAAAAGAAGAGCAAGAAAAGCGTGTGCTCGAAGATATACAGAGGCGCCACTTTAAGGAATATTGTTCGTAAGTGTAAAACGTAAGGTGCGAAAAGGGTCCTGCTTAGCTGAACAAGGGAATATCGTAACTGAGTCACAGACGATCATAATATGAAAAAAAAGCCAAACGGCGAAGACGAACCATCTTTCGCTGTCAGGCAGAACGAATCATTCAATATTGGCGAAAACAGCGAAAACCTTCAGCCACCCGACCTTAAGCAAGTGAGAGTAGCAATATCTAAACTTAAGCTGAACAGTGCCTCCGCAAATTACGGCCTTCCTGGTATGCATATAAGGCCGGTGGAGACGATTTGGTATGTAATGTAAACCAAATCATTATCAAAATTTTGTTCGCATGAAAATAAGGCCGATCCACAACAAGGGAGACCCCCTAAACCACGCCAACTACAAAATCATGAGTTTCCTCAATGTTGCCTACAAAAAATCCTCTCTGCCGAAATATGTGAACGGTTGAAACCGTTTACCAACGACATGATCGGTCCTTATCAGTTTGGTTTTAAGAAAGGATAGTCCACAACTGACAGATTCTATACTTCGACAGATTCTATAAAAAAAACGCAAGAAGGCACTGAGACCTGGACCATATCAAAAGGAGTTGGAAACGTTCTTGGTCATTTGCAACGACTATTCTTCGAAAATCGTCGGTCCCATTTCCGCTGAGGGAAAGTCCAAATCAGTAACACATTTATTGAGACGAACTATGAAAAACCATGTCCAGTTTAGGATTACCGCTTAGACTCGTCCTTCTGTGTGAGATCGCGATGGGGAATTCTCACTCCTCCATCTGGGTCTCCAAAAATCTCCCCTTCCCATAAGAGAATTGTGCAAAACCAGAGGCACGATCTTTCGTAAGTTAGTGCAACTATTTAGTAGGATACGCTGAGAATATTCACATCATTGGTCGGACTCACCATAATGGCAAATTGGATGATGAATTGGAAAAAATATGGCGATCGAAAACTTTGAGATTGTAAGGGACTTTATCTACCTTGACTCGGCTATTTACGCTAAAAAAATTGACGGCACTGAAACCCGGATCATATCAAAAGGAGTTGGAAACGTTCTTCTTGGTCATATGCAACGGACTATTCTTCGTTAAATCGTCGGTCCCATTGCCGCTGAGGGGATATAGTAGAAAGGTATTACCAGATAATTTAAAAAAACTGCGCACCAACATAGACCTGCTCAAAAACCATTTTTGGCACAACAGGCTTATAAGTACACAGTCCCTAGCTTTTTTCTCAAAACCATTCATGGGTGCGTGTGTACAAGTGCACGATCATCGCGAGAGTGGGGCCATTGAAAAATCATTTAGGTTTTGCTACGCCTGGGAATCGAACATAATCATTCTGCGTGACAGTTCACAGTTTAAACCATCGCAATACTGAGCCCTTCGAAGATGCAGATGACAGAACATGATATAAATGCATTGCTCTCTAAAGTTGCAATCGATTTTGCAGCAAAAGATTAGGCCCGTCTCCAAAAGTTACGAAACGGCTATATACAGCCGTAATATGACCAATACTCACATATGGTGGCTTGGTACGTTGAAATGCAATGCTAAAGGCAAAACATATCAAATCATTCACCAAATCATGCACCAAACCTATCGATCAGCATTTTAAGCGCAGCACCACTCAGAGAAGCTAGGAACATGGCCAGAACGCAATAGCAAGGAATGTCTGACTAAATGATCTCTCACCACGATTTTAATATCAAATCTTCAATTCGAATTCCAAGTTCGGATGAATGGTATTCAAATAATTTAGTATCCAGCTTGGAAACAGCGTTCTACACTGATACACGTTCTACAATAATGGAAATCGAAATAGGCTCTGGCGTTTACTCTGAAAATATCAGTTTGACCACATTCTTAAGACCAGCAGCCTCGTGGTGTGAGTTTTTCAATCAGAGATCCTAGCCATACTCGAAGCAGGCGAATGGGCTAGGGTACTGGACATATCACAGGAGATTATTTCAAACTACGTAGATCGTCAAGCAGCCATAAGAGAAAACCTCTCGCATCAAATGTAGTCAATTTCTGATGTTGTTGGACGCTACCGTGCAGAGCTAAGGGTTCTATACAATCAAATATTCTGGGTGCCAGGACACAATGACATAATTGGAAACAAAAAAGCAGACGCACTAGCTAGACTAGGATCGGCGCGTTGCGTTTTTCTATATGGAAGCAGCATAAATCAACCGCTGGGTTTAAAAAAAAGTTTACAACGAAATAAACACAAAAAGGACCAATAACTAGGTGGCACAACCACTATTACATGTAAGCGCACAAATGATCTCTGGCCGGAAATAAACGGCGCTAAATTAAACAAGCCTATAGCCTTAAATAGGGCACCAATTTCAATAGCAATAAGAGTGATAACAGGCCAAAACCTGTTGAGTAAGAAGTAAGCACTCTAGTTCAATGAGGTTTTGAAACATGCATGTTGTGTTCCTGAAGTAGAAGAAGATACAGACCCAGCGGCCAGCGATAAGCAATCACTACTTCAACCCGAACGAAGTGAAGGGAGGATAGCAATATTGAAACTCAAGCTTAACAAGGCTGCCGGAAATGACACCTTCCCGCCGAGATTTACAAAGTCCGCGGAGATGATTTCGTAAGTAACATTCACCAACTTATAGCAAAAGTTGGTCGGATGAAAGTATGCCTGAGGAATAGAACCTCAGCATCGTTTACCGGATCCATAAAAAAGGAGACCCTTTGAACTGCGACAACTACAGAGGCTCAAGTCTTCTCAAAATCGCCTAAAATATCGTATCTGCCGTAATATGTGACCGCCTTAAACCGTTTACCAACTACCTGATTGGCCCTTTTCAGTGTGGTTTCAGGCCATGAAAGTCCACAACTGATCAAATCTTCACACTTCGCCAGATCCTGAAAAAAAAGAAAAAAATCGAAATAGACACCCACCCCCTACCATCCACCATCATCGATTTCAAACCCACATATGACAGCATTTATTTGGTATACAGCCCAAACTCGTCCGCTGCTCCATCAGGGTTGGAAACGTCCTCATCTACAAATTTTATACCAAAAAAGGATTTAGGCAAGGCGACGCACTATCATGTGACTTCTTTAATCTCATTCTTGAGAGGATTGTGCAAAGCTCCCGAGCCAACACTAGAGGCACAATCTTTCATAAATCGGTACAACTCCTAGTATACGCCGACAATATTGACGTCATTGGTCGGACTCAATTCAATGTGATGTCATAGTCACGTTTGCTAGTAAAGAGAAAGAAGCGGCCAATGAGGGTTATAACAAGACCGACGGCGCTGAAGCATGGACCGTATCAAAAGTGGATAAAGAAATCCTTGGTCGAGTTGAGAGAAAATTTCTTCGGTCACGTTTGCGTGGGAGGTAGTGTTGCCAGCTTTTGCTCGTAGCAAACAGGGATTTCCAAATGTATCCCGGGACCAAATTAAAACTCATAATATACCTTTTGAAATATTTTTTTGTTTTTTGTTCTTCGTGTTCTGTTGCAATATTTCTCTATAAGACTTGGCATTCCTTATCAGATTCTTGAAAATGTGACTTAAGTGCAGGCCATATTTTAAGTATTCTCTCAACAGCTGCCCCTAAAGATAAGTATATAAAAGTAACGTGTTTTATAAGATCTTCCCACTTCAGTTCTTAAGCTTCAAACTGTTCTTGCAAATCGGTTCTTATTTAAGCCGATCGGCTGAAGTAACTGAATATCCCAACTAACAATTATTGTTGAGCATATTTGCAGTTGATTGTTTGGGTAGAACCCTGTTAAAGATATTATGCAGGAAAATTCACAAGCATAACCGAAGTTATGATAGTATAACCTCTGCAAGGTTGTTTTTAAGCTTCGGGAGATGTGTGTACATGTACCATACGTTAAGATGTTTCGATAGAACTTTGCACGAAGTTATTCCGAAGCATAGTATGTATAGAGCTTACGAATGAAGGCTTAAAAAAGTTAAGGTTAAAAGATCGGGAGCCTATCGGAGATTGGGTCAACACGATTCAGGTACTTCGTTGTACTTACTCGTCGTTCATTTTCCAGAGTACAGTCTAGTGGATAGCGTGTTGGACTACCGTGCGTATTCTAATATATTTGTGGAATTTTTTGCAGCATTGTATGATATGTGAACTATTATTATTATATGTGCTATTATTATTTTGTCGTTGTTCGCAGCTAAAATTGTGTAAATGGAATAGTTTTTGTCCAAGTTCACATTTTTTGTTATCAGCAGAAAATAGCTAAAAGAAAAAGTCCACTTTTTGTAAAGTTTCCGGCCAAACCGGGACGTCTGGCAACGCTAGTGGGAGGGCTATAGAAGTGTAGATTCAACCAAGAACTATACGAGCTATGTAGTAACAAACCCCTAGTCAAAAACTCCACAGTGGACGTTTATGATGGCTAGGAAATCTAGAGCAAATGGCTCGATCCGGCTTGCAGAGTCCACGACGTCAGGCGCAGTAGAGTAAGACCTCGGTGTAAATGGCGCACACAAGTAGAAACCAATCTCAACCAACTTGAAGTGCGCAACTAATGGCAGTTAGCTAAGGACAGAGCTAATTGGAGAGGGTAATTAGTTCAGGTCAGGGTTCATTTCGGACGGAAGCGCCAATTAAGTAAATTAAGGAAGTACTAGATCAACGATCCACTGGGTCTGACAAATACCCCTATGATGCAGATCACCCGTTGCTGCAAAGGATCAGGCTGAAGCAAGTTTTTCTTTCGAAAACTCTAAAAGCAGACCATAATTTAGTAACCTTTTTACCATTCATTAAAAATTAAACTTTTCAGGAACGAGTTTGCTTGTTTGACGCATCAAAAGAGCTCTAACAGCCCATAAAACCTACCCTAGCCCAGCGTTCAAAAAGCTGTAAATTTTTAAATGATGACAGACAAGGCTTAGAGTTATGTTAGACTGTTTGACAATGGTCTGAAATTACACCTAGACCACATTTGGATGTTATTCCACGAATTAAAAGAGAATATAATTTAGAAAAAAATAATTTAAAAAAATACGAAAGTAACGTCAACCAAAGAGTTTCAAGACCACCGAGTTGGCAATCCAACGACGAATGACCTCAAGTTTCCCGCATCAGCCATCGCGACATAAAATTCTCCACCTGAACTCATTTTTGTTTGCACTTGTCTGAGGTTAGTCCTTGAGGTCATCCCGTTGAATGGAAATTTCATAACGGATGTATCTTGAATCATCTTTGCTTCAACTTACCTTCGATTTGTTTACCTGCTACTCCTGCTGCTGCGGCTGTAAGTGCTGACGCTGTTAATGGCGTTGTAGTTGTTGCATAGGAGCCATTTGCCAAGGACGTCAAAGTCTGTGCATATTGGGACGAAAGACCTTCAGTTCCAGCCCCTAAATGAAATAGTAGATACATTAAGTTTGGAATCAACAACTTGCTTTACGAGTATAATTTTATTTTTTGTCTTAATGAATACAACAAAAAAAAAATCCACTTAATCCCTCAAAAGGATTCAAGTGATTACAACAACAAACAAATAAATTTTCATATAATAGGACTTTAAAAGAACTCGAATTGTATCCTGCTCGTTTTTTTTTGTTGCTCAGGCCGATGCTATCATCAGAGCCATGTTTTACAAACAAAAAAAAGGATTTTTCGAAATATTCCCATGAATTTGATTGTGTCCTTTTATGTCCCTGTCATAAAACGAGAATGAAAAGGTAACTACCCTTTATTCTGTACACACCGGAACATACCGTAAGATATTTCTTTTAATAAAACAAATGGGGGGGTGGGGGTGATGGTCGTACCTCACGTATGCAGGACACTCGCCTGATGATAGGAAATTTTCATTTTTTTATTTTTTTCCTTAACCGTATATTTTCGTGTAAACATTTTATTGTCTTTTGTTTGTTTCGAAAAAGTTTAATATTGGAATTTTACGATGGAAATTCTTATCGGGGTACAGAGGGTGTCCTTTTGTCAGGGTTCAGGTTTTTATTTTTTGATGAGTCCGTCGTTTGGTGACGTGCGTTTGGATTGCGTATATCTCCTGCAGTGGAGACTGATTGAAGTGTGTGTGTAGGTATGTTATATATTGTATACAAAATGAGCCTTAAAATCTGAGATAGAAAATTTTTTTCATGCATTGCGTTTTTTTTTGTGGACACCTTTTGTTTGGTTGATTGTGAGCAGAACGAGCTTTGAAGCCTTTTTCATTTTGCAAATATTTTGCTAGCCTTTTGTAGGTAGGTATTTTACTTATTTGGATTTTGGGCTTAAAAATGTTAATTCCAATGTTTTTTTATTTATTAAGCTTGTAAGATCTTTCATCAAATGTGGGACAGAAAATTATGTAGGCTTTGTAAGTTTTACGTATCCGTAAAGAAATGATTGTGCTGCAGAAGGACTACTTTCTTATTTCAGAATAGTTCGCTGAAACCACCCTTCTAATATTGCTAAGGGCTGGGGATAAACATGTAGTGAGTATCGATTTGTCTTCTTGTTTTTTCTTTATCAACCAATAAGGATAGGGGTAAGGTCCCCTAAAAAAAAAAACTCACACACGGCATCGTAAGAATTCCAAAGATGTTGTCAACGGTGGCGTCTACAGTCCCAGTTAGGAAGGACAAAGTAAACAACCTCTTTGAGCTGCCTATTCGGACAACAGATCATCTAGAAATCTTAAGGGTTAGTGAGGCCCTTCAAACAGAGATGATGGTAGGAGAGTTGAGAGGCCAACGGCAGCACTTAGTCACATAGTGGATACGAATAACACGTGTCCTAGGGGTATCTTATAAATTGGAGCTGGTCCTCCAGATTTGGGCTGTGATATGGGTTAACAAGAACTTCAGAAAGGAATGATTTTATTGTTGACGACCATGCTAAACGAAAAACGGACAAAAACGTTCGTATCTGCATTTGGAATGTGAAAACATTAAATAGGAAAGGTGCAGCTGAACAACTAGCTGTTAGAAACTAGACATTACTGCCATGCAAAAAATACGATGCGATCGGCCGGCCCAAAAGAGGATGAAAAACTATGAGATCTACTACGGACTGTGGTATAGTGAGCAAAAATACCGACTATTCGGATGTGGATTTGGTAGGTATAAGTAGCAGACTTAGGCAAGAAGTCCTATGTTTTCAAGACATAAGCGAACGCATAGTAAAAATCCGGATCAAGGCCAAATTCGCCTTATATGCACTCACGATCCGACGAAGGAAGAAGATGATATTGCGAAAGACTGTTTCTACGGGTCTGACAAGCTAAAAAATGGATAATAGAAGTACGATTTTAAATTCGTTCTGAGAGATTTTAACGCAATGGTAGAAAGAGAAGACATCTTAAGCAGTACCGTTGGAAAAGACAGCCTACACGACAACACATCTGGCAACGGACTAAGACTATTTGATTTCGCTGCGGAACGAAATGCCATAAGAGACATGGTGGTCTCCAGACCAACGAACCGTCAACCAAATTGATTTTATTGCGATAGACAAGAGGCACCCATTCAGTATTTTGGAGCTCCGAAATTTGCCAACAAGCTATTAGATCAGCCGCAACTGAGTGCTAGGTTTCTCGCGCCCACCAGCAAGAAACCCCTGGTTTGATGAGGAATGCAGACGATGCTCGCAGCCAAGAACGAGGCCTACAAGGCTAAGCTGCAGGTGAGGACTAAAGCTGCCATTGAGCTCAATAGGTTAGAACACCGGCTTTTTAGAAAGAAGAAAAAATTCAAAGAAAAGCGCGCTATCGAGGATATGGAGGGATGCCCCTCTTGGAATTATGCTCGCAATTTTCACCCAAGTTTAAAGCTTCAAAGCCATGGATACAAGGTTCGACGAGAACCCTGCAAGAAAGTCGTTGAGACAAGTTGAGGCACAGTCGATGCTGATGATATTGAAGAACCAGACTGTTAAACGGCGATGACGAATAATCTCTCGCTGTCAGGCAGAACGAACCATTCAACACTGACGACGACAGCAAGAATTACAAACCACCCGACCTAAATGAAGTGAAGATGGCTATATCTAAACTCAAGCTTAGCAAGGCTGCTGGAAATGATGGCATACCCGCCGAGCTTTAGAAAGATAGCCGAGATGACTTGGTAAGTAATATTCACCGACTCATAAGCAAAATTTGGTCGGATGAAAGTATGCAGGATGAAAAGAACCACAGGATCGTTTGCGTCAAAAAAAACCAAAAAAATTTAGGCAAGGCACTGTCATATGACTTTTTGAATCTCACTCTTGAGAGGATTGTGCAAACCTTCCTAGCCAACGGCAGATACCAAATCTTCCATAAATCGGTGCACACGCCGACGATTTTGACATCATTGGTCGGATCCAACGTGATAGCCAAGTTTGATAGTACAGAGACGAAATGTATAGAAAAATGGTCTTACCAATAAATGAGGGGTAAGTATACGATGTCCACACGAAAGGATACGCAACATCAATGAATTGGACAGAACGTCACCATTGACAGATGTAACTTTGAGATAGTACACCTCGTCAGAAACTAAACGAAGAATTACTCTTGCCAACCGCTGTGGAAGGCAATTTAATAGTAAAGTCCTCACTCAAACTTCTAAGGAGATCCTATATAAGACCCTGATCATCGCTGTCCTGCTCTACGGCGCTGAAGCATGGACCGTATCAAAAGTTAACTAGTCCTTGGTCAAATTGAGATTAAAATTCTTCGAAAAATCTTCGGTCCGGTTTCGGTTGACGGTCTGTGGAGACGAAGATTCAACTAAGAACCATGCAAGCTGTACAGAGAAATGCCTCTAGCCAAAAAATCTCCACATTGGATGTTTAGGATGGAGCGAGACTTCGGACACAGTAGAGGAAGACCACTCCTTATGTGGCGCTCACATGTAAATAGAAACCGACCTCAATCAACTTGAAGTTCGCAACTGGTGGCAGTTGTCTAAGGACCGGGCTATTTGGAGAGACATGTTGGTTGAGGTCAAGCTTCATTCCTGGCAAGTAGTAAGTAGGGTTAGTAAATATTCAACGCTGCATGAACTAAATTCGTCTAAATTTAAGCTAGAGGGTCATGGAAAAATTCATCCATGAGCCATATTTCAGTTTTTTAATGAACCAAATTTCTTCACCCATTCTGTACACCCAATTATCCACAAGCACTACTATAT
Source organism: Rhingia campestris (assembly GCA_932526625.1). Taxonomy (NCBI): domain Eukaryota; kingdom Metazoa; phylum Arthropoda; class Insecta; order Diptera; family Syrphidae; genus Rhingia; species Rhingia campestris. Next base: position 172,860,046 of record OW052182.1, read on the forward strand.
CTTCTCGTTAGCAATTATTTTTAACTAATGGTGTTCAACTTAAAAAAAAAAACATTTCATGTTCGAAACACCCCCTCAATACGTAGTACTACCTCAGTCACGTTACCAATCAAAGTGTCCACCGAAAGCAAATGGAAAGCATTTTCCAAGAATCAATGCCACATGTTGCGAGTAATTTTGACTAATGACACAAAATCCATTACACATTACGTAAGTACATCCCAAGCGTCATTTCGTCACGTTTCTGTTCACAATTGACGCGCCGTTGACAGCTTCATTAAATCGAACACAACCGAAAAAAAAACACAAATCCCAAAGAATAGTTTTTTTCAGTTACTCAACTAAAACACAACTAAATCCAAAAATAAAAAAATTCAAAAATATACCAGAAATGTTACAAGCCCAAAGGCCTTAAAGACTAAAGCCCATGGCAAGCATGCTGTGAGGCAACAAAAACAAAACCGGAGAATTTTCATATTTCAAGAGGATTAGTAAAAATTTTCATTGGCAAAAAAAAAAAAAAACATTTAAGAGTAGAAATAAATATTTACAAATAGTTTTTTAGAAAAAACATTTTTTTTTTTAAATAAATTTTCAACTTACATAGTGCGGTTGGCCCTGACGCTGAATTGGTCAATTGTGCTGGAATGGGCTGTGCTGGACTGGTTGCGACCGCTGCACTTAAATGCGGGTGCGTTAAATGCTGTTGATGCTGCGGATGCTGATGTAGATGATGATGTGACGGATTAAGAGCAGCTAACGTGACCATACCCTGCATGGACATAGGTGCAAAAGGTCCGCCGGCAGCTGATAGAGATGTTGCACTATGATCCGGTGGGAAATTTAGTCCTGATATTTCCAGATTTTTTTTTTTTTTTGGTTTTTGTATATGTATTTGATTTTTGTTTTAATGACCACAGAGTCATAAGAGACATTACCAAAAAATCAACAAATATAAAACATAGAAGAAAACACACACCCAAAATGGATTATTTACATTTACAAAAAAATTTAAAAATGTTTTAATATAAAAAAATACAGAGAAAAAAATAAAACAACTAAAAATATACATAAAAATGCAAAATAAAACAAAAAACAAATTTTGTTTGAAATTGTTTATCAAATACATACAGCAAAAGGATGTTTGTGTTGGGGTAAGTGGTGTGGGGGTGGGGGTGTTTTGATTGGGATTTTGTCCCTTGGGGATGGTGATGGAAACGGAGAACGGAGAGAAGAGTGTTTATATTTTTTTAGCGCCATAACAATACAATTTTAAAACATTAAGTACTAATATGAAAGAATGTGGTCATGCTTAACCGGAGATGGGATAGAGACATGGAATGAGTAGTACAGATCTACGAGGATATAAACATTTTTTGAGACACAAGCAGACATAGAGTGTGAAGGATCATTTTTATGCACTTACAAAGTAAAGGGGAGGGATATATTCGAGTAATTTTCATGAGGATCCTTGATTAAAATGTAGCTATCGGGGTGATCAAAATGATCCTACCCTCATGGCAGTGATACAAGAATCAATAATTGTTTTAGTGAAACGCCACACCAACAAAGTACTGCGTTACCGCGTTCATGAATTCAGAGTCCCTATCGACCTAACTTAGTACAACTGCAGTAATTTATATTCGTAAACGTAGGTATAACATAAACCTTATATGCGCTCATGCTCCGACGGAGGAAAAGGATGATATAACTAAGGATTTCTTCTACGAGTTCCTCGACAAAACCTATTAGCGACTACCAAAGTACGATGTTAAAATCGTGCTGGGAGATTTTAACGCAAAGGTAGGAAGAGAAGACATCTTTAGCAGTACTGTCGGAAAATATAGCCTACACGACAACACGTCTGGTAACGGACTTAGGCTAATTGACTTCGCTACGGAACGAAATGCCACTGTAGCCAGCACACGGTTTCCTCACCTCGATATCCACAAGGGGACATGGCGGTCTCCAGATCAACGAACAGTCAACCAAATTGATCACATTGCGATAGACAAGAGGCACGCATCCAGTATTTTGGATGTCCGAACATTCCGAGGGGCCAACATCGACTCGGACCGCTACCTTGTTGTGCCAAAGTAAGGATGCGGATATCCACCACGCCACAAAAGAACAGAACTGCAATCGCCAGAGACCGCCAAAACCTTCGCGCAACGCGTATCCCTTAACCTCTCGACTCACAACATACCACCAGCATCTTATGTCGAAGAACAATGGCAACGATGCCAACAAGCCATTAGATCAGCCGCAACTGATGTGCTAGGTTTCTCGCGCCCACCAGCAAGAAACCCCTGGTTTGATGAGGAATGCCGACAGATGCTCGCAGCCAAGAACGAGGCCTATAAGGCTAAGCTGCAGGTGAAGATGAGAGCTGCCATTGAGCTCTATAGGCAAGAAGAAGGGAAGAACATCGGCTTTTCAGAAAGAAGAAAAAAGAGCAAAAAAGCGCGCGATCGAGGATATAGAGAGGTGCCACTCCAGGAAACATGTTCGCAAGTTTTACCAAAGTGTAAAACTTCAAAGCCAAGGCTACAAGGCTCGAACAGAATCCTGTCGAGATGAACAAGGAAATATCGTAGTTGAGTCACAGTCGATGCTGAGGATATGGAAGAACCACTTCTGCAGACTGTTAAACGGCGATGACGAACAACACTCCGCTGTCAGGCAGAACGAACCATTTAATATTGGCAACGGCAGCGAAAAGTGCCAACCACCCGACCTAAGTGAAGTGAGGCTAGCAATATCTAAACTCAAGCTTAATAAGGCCGCCGGAAATGACGGCCTTCCCGCTGAGCTTTAAGCTTGGTAAGTAACATCCACCAACTCATAAGCCAAATCTGGTCGGATGAAAATATGCCTGAAGAATGGAACCTCAGCATCGTTTGCCCGATCCACAAAATAGGAGACCCTCTGAACTGCGCCAACTACAGAGGCATAAGTCTCCTCAACATCGCCTACAAGATCCTATCTGCCGTAATATGTGAACGCCTGAAACCGTTTACCAACAACCTGATTGGCCCTTATCAGTGTGGTTTTAGGCCAGGAAAGTCCACAACCGATCAAATTTTCACACTTCGGCAGATCCTGGAAAAAACTCAAGAAGTCCAAATCGATACCCACCACCTATTCATCGATTTCAAAGCCGCATATGACAGCATTTATAGAGACGAACTGTACAGAGCCATGTCTAGTTTTGGTATACCGCCCAAACTCGTCCGTTTGTGTAGGATGACGATAGAGAATTCTCGCTGTTCCATCAGGGTCGGAAACGACCTCACCGACACATTCGATACCAAAAAAGGATTTAGGCAAGGCGATGCGCTGTCATGTGACTTTTTTAATCTGATTCTTGAGAGGATTGTGCAAAACTCCAAAGCCAACACCAGACCAGGCACAATTCTCCAAAAGTCGGTGCAACTACTAGCATACGCTGACGATATTGACATCATTGGTAGGACTCAACGTGATGTCATAGCCACGTTTGCTAGTATAGAGAAGAAAGCGGCGAAAATGGGTTTAGCAGTAAATGAGGGTAAGACAAAGTACATGCTGTCAACACGAAAGAACACACAACATCGACGAATTGGACAGAACGTCACCATTGACAGATATAACTTTGAGGTAGTACGGGACTTTGTCTACCTCGGCTCCGCTATTAACTCTGACAACAACATCTGGTCAGAAATCAAACGAAGAATTACTCTTGCCAATCGCTGTTTCTTCGGGCTAAGAAGGCAATTGAGTAGTAAAGCTCTCACTCGAACTACTAAGGAGATCCTATATAAGACCCTGATCATCCCAGTCCTGCTCTACGGCGCTGAAGCATGTACCGTATCAAAAGCGGATGAAGAAATCCTTGGTCGATTCGAGCGAAAAATTCTTCGGAAAATCTTCGGTCCCGTTTGCGTTGACGGGCTATGGAGACGAAGATTCAACCACGAACTATACGAGCTGTACAGCGACATACCCCCAGTCAAAAAACTCCGCATTGGATGTTTAAGATGGCTAGGGCATGTGGAAAGAATGGACACCAATACTCCGGCTCGCAGAGTCTTCGATTCCCAGCCAGACGTCTGACGCAGTAGAGGAAGACCTCGCCTTAAGTGGCGCGCACAAGTAGAAACCGACCTCAACCAACTTGGAGTGCGCAACTGGAGGCAGTTAGCTAAGGACCGGGCTAATTGGAGAGGCATGTTGGTTGAGGCCCAGGTTCATCCCGGACTGTAGCTCCACTTAAGTAAGTAAGTAAGTAAGTAAGTAAGTAAGTAAACGTAGGTATAACGTAGACGTTGGTCAGATTGTGCAGCCATTTTATTTCTGCTGCAGGGCTAGTGAAAGTTGACAAAACACTTAAATTTAAAAATATACCATTTTGAATATTCTATTAACGTTTTGCGCTAAGGGAATGAGTCTGAAAATGGACCAGCTTGGCAGAGATCGTTCTTTTTCTTTTTTCTTTTTATTATAAAATATTTAGTCTACGAAGGTTATAGGAACCTCCACGGGTATTAAAACCAATAGCACCTAAAAGATCAGGAGCATCTATTTGTCCTGATAATATTTGGTGTAAGAAGACCATGTCATTGTTAAGTCTACGTTGAGACAAAGGCAACAACTGCAGCAGTTTAATTCGACACCTATACGGAGGCAAATTGTGTACATCATCCCATGGAAGTCCTCTCAAAGCAAATCTTATAAATTTACGTTGGACTACCTCAATTCTATTTGAATAAATGACATAGAAGGGTGTCCACACCTGTGAGGCATACTCCAAGTGAGGGCGAACTAGACAATTATATAACGAAAGGGTGACATAAGGATCATTGAAGTCTTTTGACCACCTTTTTATAAATCCCAACATAGAGTTGGATTTATTCACAATAACGTTTATGTGTTTATTAAACTCCAATTTAGGTTCAAAATAAACACCAAGATCTTTAAAACTGTCTACACGACAGAGAGTGTGCCCCGACAGAGTGTAAGGCATGCAAGGCGCGAACAAAAACCTGTCGATATAAGTAAGGAAATATCGTAGTTGGGACACAGTCGATGCTGAGGATATGGTAGAACAAGACTGTTAAACGGCGATGACGAACAACATTCGGCTGTCAGGCAGAACGAACATTTCAACAATGACGACGACAGCCAGAACTACAAACCACCCGACCTAAATGAAGTGAGGAAAGCAATATATAAACTCAAGTTTAACAAGGCTACTGGAAATGACGACCTACCCACCGAGCTTTATAAAGATAGCGGAGATGACTTAGTAAGTAAAATTCACCAACTCATAAGCCAAACCTGGTCGGATAAAAGCATGCCTGATGAAAAGAACCTCATGACCGTTTTTGACCCATCCACAAAAACGGAGATCCTCTGAACTGTGCCAAATACAGGGGGATAGGTCTCCTTTACATCGCCTACAAGATCCTATCTGCCGTAATAAGTGAACACCTGAATACTTTAACAAACGACTTGATCGGTTTATCAGTGTGGTTTTAGGCCAGAATAATCCACAACTTCTTCAAATTCGGCAGGTCCTTGTTATAGAAGTCCAAATCGATACCCTAAACCTATTCATAGATTTCAAAGCCGCATGCGACAGCATATATATAATGGCGAACTATACATGTCTAGGTTAAGTGTACCGCCCAAAACTCTTCTTTATGGCGATAGAGAATTGTCGGTGCTCCAGCAGCGTCGGAAATGATCTCATCGACACATTCGATACCAAAAAAGGATTTTGGCCAACTATCATACCCCGACGATGTTCACATAATTGGTCGGACTCAACGTGATTTCACAGCCAGGTTTGACAGTTTTGAAAAGGAAGCGGCAAATACGAGTTAGACCAAATATTCGCTGTCAACTTGAAAGGACATACAACATCGACGAATTGGACAGAATGTCACCGAAAATTCTTGTTCGGCCCCTTTTGCGCTGACGGGCTATTGGGACAAAGATTCAACTAAAAACTATACGAGCTGTAAAGCTACATGTTCTTTGTCAAAAAATTCCGCATTGGACGTTTTTGGTGGCTACGATATGTAGAACGAATAGACACCAATACTCCAGCTCGCAGTCTTCGATTCTTAGCCAGACGTCGGGCGCAATAGAGGAAGACCTCGCTTTAAGTGCCGCCCGCAAGTAGAAACCGACCTCAGCCAACTTGGAGTGCGCAACTGTAGACAGTTAGCTAAGTAACTAAGTTACAAATACGGTTTTTAAAATAAACTGATCGAGTGCAGGGGCCCAAAATCTTTCTGGCTGAAGGTTCTCAAGCAAAAGACAGTCGCAGTAAGTCTACTTCCTTAAACAATAGTGTTGATGTACATGCAACCTTTTTTTCAAGACCTTCTGCGGTCCGTAATAGACCAGTCTTTAATAAAATTCGCAATGAAATATATATCTGTTACAGTCATAGACCATTATTTCACCATGGCAGAGCTTTTATTAGATCAAAAAATGAAATATATCAAAGCTTCATGGACTGTACGGTAGACTAGAATTTCTCAAAACTGGAAGCCCTGATTTTTTGAACTTTATTCTCAACCTTTAAATAGAAAACATAACGAACAATCTGTTCCGGAAAGTATTCTTTCGTCGAGTATATCTGTAATTTAAATAAAAAAGAAACCAAAGACTTCCCGAAAATTATAGGGCCGGTGTTGAGCTCATTGAGAAAACATGTTTCAAAAATATTGTACCAAAAACTTATGAGTTGGGTCATAATCAGTTGCTTCCATGCAGGCTTTCGTGCTGGTCTTTCTACCGTGTCCACCACATTTTTGCACTTTAAACTGTTGCAGTACGTTTTATTGAAGAAAAAATTGCCCTTGTATGATATTTTTGCATACATTTTTTAGTAAAACATTGTTTTTCGCCAAACGGTAAAGAATTTTAAAAAATATTCCGAGTAATATATTTAAAAAATCTCAATATATACATTTCACCCATATAAAGATTTTAGCCACCCCCACTTTTTGCAGGCGCTTTATTGAAAAAAAAAACAATCATTTTTGGGAAAAGTTTAAAAAAAAAACTCCAAAAAATGTTGATGCAGATACATCGGAAATGCATTTCGTCCATATATTACTTTTTCTGGGCGCTTTCCTTCAAATCTAAAGCTGGTGCCAGAGAAAAATGCTATCAATATGATGTGAGCGGCATTTTTTTTAAAGTCCTGGATCCAACTGAAAAGTTTAAGGTTTTCGAATCCCCAGTTTATAGGTGTTTTTCCTACCCAAATAAAGTATATGGTTTCAATCAGTTGACGAAGTTTAATCTATCCAAAGAAATTTTTTCCAAAGAATTTTTAAATTGGCATGAAAAACTCCCAACTATATAATTCACGTAGAATCAGGACAGATTTTTTGATTAAAACTAAATTTTTTAAGACTCAAAGCCAACGTTCATAGAAGAGTTCGTCTAAAATCTCTTAGATGCGGCTATTACCCTTTTAGAAAAAGGTGTGAACTAGCCATTACATACAACGGGATTCTGTACTTTAGTCCTGACAATACGAAACATTGGAAGATAATTCTTTACAACTGCATTTCATTTATCGATGAGAGCATATTTCAGTCCTCCCTTGATAGAGTAAGAGGGTCAGTTTTAAGAGCTACATAAAGCCGCTTAAACCTTAGTTTTGGCATAAATGACTATTTCAGGAAAGAGTTTACAATTCCAAAAATGAGCTTGCTGTCTAAACTAAGAACTGAACTGTGTGAACTAAATTACAGGCCACATAGAAATGACTTAAGCTCTTTTTGTTCTCTCTGTAATCTCAATGTAAACGAAGATGTTTTCTAACCTTATTGCGATCTGTCCGATTCTGCAAGAGGTCCTTAGAATACACTTCAATAAAAGGTCATTCACGAAGAATTTAGCAGAGTTCTGAAAGGAGATTATGGCTGGAGGATGGTTTTACGTTTTTTTATTTCATGGAAAAATGTACAGAAACACTTATCTGAATCTTATCTAAAGAATTTGAGGAAAGTCATTCTATCTCTTTCCCGGGAGGGATCTAAAATGAGCGAAATGTAGTAAGTGCTCCTGTAACAAGGATCCGTAGTAGAATATCTTGCAAGCTCAAGTCAAAAAATAAAGCGCTAGATTTCTAATACTTCAACATTTTCTAACTTTTAACACTGAACATGCTCACTCGCCATTTTTAGGAAAGTCTTTCAATCTCTTTCCCGGGAGGGATCTAAAATGAGCAAAATGTGGTAAGTGCTCCTGTAACAAGGATCCGTAGTAGAATATCTTGCAAGCTCAAGTCAAAAAAAAGCGCTAGATTTCTAATACTTCAAAATTTTCTTACTTTTAACACTGAACATGCTCACTCGCCATTTTTATAATCTTCACTTCAATTTCACATCTAAGTCCATTCAAAGAGGCTCAAACCTACCAACCCTTCATTTACGTCTAAGTTATGTTACTATCCCCCGTTAAGTAAATAGCTCCACAAATAAAAAATTAAAAAATAAAATAAAATGTTCCACTGATATAAAGCATACTTTCAGGCGAAAAACTCCCATACAAGAACAACCGAAGGCTTCCATAACCTACCACAATTTATTCTACAGAACCTGAAGGACTACAAATTTAAAAGAAAAAAACTGAAATGAATTCCATTTTACTGCCCCAGGTGAAGTGATGAAAATCACAAAGTGGAAAATCATCACTTTGGATGACGTGACGAGTGAAACATAAAACGCTATACATTTCCCCTAGTCGTCCTTTCAAGGACTAGCGGAATATTATTTCTTTTTTCATTCGTTCACATAGAAGATGCATAAATATTTATATGCACACATATATACATAATATTTAGAGCATGATATAGAGTTATCCTTGTGATCTTTTTGACAAGGGTTCTCTATACACCACAGACCCCCAAAGCCTTGTGTATGTGTTAGATCTTTATCATGTTTTTTTTGCGAGTGAATATGCAACAAAAATGCACTAGCGCATACAATAACAAACAAAAAAAAATGATAAAGTAGACAAATTGAAGGACCTGTAAGAGGATTTTCTTTGAGGAAACCGCATACCTACTTTGACGAAAATGCAAAGAAAAGATGAAGAGCGTTTAGCATATTCGACAACATTATGTCATTCCATAGGTTGTTTTTTTTTTTTTATTTTACTCATAAATGCTTTTGTCAGCTTCTCTTTACTTTACCGAGCTTTTAAAGGGGGTTCGCTTCTTTTATTAAACGAGCGGAATATGGAAAATAAGATTTTTTTAATACTAGGTATAGAAGTTAAAGTGGTAGTAAAATTCGTCAAGTACCGAGACTGATGACTGTATGTTAGGTAGTTCTTAAAATATATACGAAAATACTGCTGACGGTGAGGATGTTTGAAACACTCCATAGAAGAGCTAACATATCGTAGCTTGAAAAGCAAACTGTCATATGTCAAAATTCATAAATTTTGATAGAAAATTTGTATTTAGTTTTGCCGGTTTGTCTACCTAACTAAAAATCTCCAAATTTTGACATATTGTCAGTTTGCTTTTCAAGCTACGATATATGGTGCCCAAAGAAATGATGATTGGTTGATGGTTGAATGTTGTAGGACGAGGGCAAACTCTGATTGGCTTTAACTATGAGTGCGAGTGTTGATAAAAAGACGAAAAACAGCAACACTACAGACAGCATGGTTAGAATGACTGGCAAGGAATATCCGGCCTACTGTTCTCAGATGTACACATGAGCCTGGCCCTCGGTTTAAGGGTCGTGATTTAGGTTTACCACATATTTACGTAAAAACTTTATTTACTTTATTGTTGGCGACCATCCTAAAAGAAAAACATACAACGACGTTCGTATCTGCACCTGGAATGTGAGAACATTAAACAGAGGAAGTGCTGGCAAATAATTAGCGAAAGCCCTAAGATGCCACAAAGCAGACATTACTACTATCCAGGAAATACTATGGGATGGGACGGACAAACAGAGGATACTGACGGTGTTATAGTGAGCAAACGCACAGGCTATTTAAATGTGATGAGATGAGATGTTTTCAAGACAATAGCGAACGCATTGTAACAATCCACAGCAAGGCCAAATTTGCCAAATTTATAGCCTCATATGCGCTCACGATTCGACAGAGGACGACGACAGCGAAAAATAATAACCACCCGACCTAAGTGAAGTGACAATACAAATATCTAAACTCTAGCTTAACAAGACTGCTGAAAATTATAGCCTTCCCGCCGAGCTTTTTTAAAGCCAGCGTAGATAGCTTGGTGAGGGCTCAGTGGCGCGATGGTTAGTGCGATGAACTGCCGCGCAGAAGGTCTGGGTTCGATTCCCAGCCGTAGCAACACCTAAATGTTTTTTCACTGGCCCTCCTCTCGTGATGATCTGACAAATCGTCCGAGTAGTATCAATTGTCAAGAATAGCTTATCTCAACTTAGCCGTTCGGAGTCGGCATAAAACAGGAGGTCCCGCCATCGTGCAAGAAGTACACATGAATGGTTGTGAGAAAGCTAGGCCCTGGGTACTAACGAGCCTGTTGCGCCGAAAATTTGTATTTGTTTTTGTAGATAGCTTGGTAAGTAACATTCACCAACTCATATACAAAATTTGGTCGGAATGAAAGTATGCCATGAAGAATGAAACCTCAGCATCGTTTGCTCGATCCACAAAAGAGGAACCCTATGAACTGCGCCAACTACAGAGGTATAAGTCTACGTAACATCGATTACAAGATCCTATCTATCCTATCCAACAACCTGATCGGCCTTTATCAGTGTGGTTTTAGGCCATGAAAATCCACAACTGTCAAATATTCACAATTCGACAGATCCTGGGAAAATCCCAAGAAGTCCGAATCTATACCCACTACCTATTCATCGATTTCAAAGCCACATATACAACACTTATAGATACGAACTTTACAGAGCCATTTCTAGTTTTGGTATACAGCTCAAACTTGTCCGTCTGTGTAGGATGGGGATGGAGAACTCCCGCTGCTCCATCAGGGTTGCGATGGTTTCACCGACACATTCGACACAAAATGTTTTTTTTGGGCTAAGGAGGTAATTTTGTAGTAAAACCCTCACTCGAACTATTGAGGAGATCCTATACAAGACCCTGATCATTCCTAGATCTGCTCTACAGCTTTGAACCGCTGGCCGTATCAAAAGTGGTTGAAGAAGTCCTTGGTCGTTTTGAGAGGGGTGTTACATTGGCCACTACCTTTAAACAAACCGCTAGTATAAAAAGATAAAGGACTGGGATCCCTGGACCTATCAGAACATCTGAGAACATTAAGACAGTGGGAGCTTCAGTCTTGCAATCCACAAGGCGTTTTGCTTCCACTTTTCGGTGAGATATGTCTTCAAATCTCAAGTGGACCCTTTGCTCCGAAAACCATACTGCCGCTCATTGAGAAGTTTTCGTGTTTCGTGATATTTAATTAGCACTCGATTTATCAGCGATCTGTGCAAAAAGGGACATAAGTACAATTGGTCGGTAACTGGAGGTAGAAAGAAAAGCTTACACAGGATTTTTCTAGCGCAAAAAAAAAGCGAATTTGTAAATGTCGAAATGAAATAAAACACTTACAACTTTCTACTTACACTTACAACTTCTTATCTACTTTCACGAGGAGGCTGGGCACAGAGGTAGAACTGGCTGTGAAATGGTCAGCAACCAGACTGGTTTTATCCAAATAGTTGAGAGCTGGGATGTCATTGTAAATGAGCGTCGGAACTGATGATGATGCCGATTTTTTTTTTATATTTTTGTTAGTCTTTAAAGCTATTTCAAGTGCTGTCCACCATACTACTTCTCCATAAAGAAGTATCGGTCTTATAACCGATATAACGGGTGATCCAAGTAGAGATCCTTTTTTCAATAGCCTTTTTTGACAGATCACGTGTGAGTCGTGTCATGCTGTCATGTTATTTTTGTTTAGTATTGTTTGGCATTTCATAATGGAAAGACTTACGCGTGAACAACGTTTACAAATTGTTCAACTTTATTATAAAAATTCACGTTCTGTGAGGAATGTGTTTCGTGCACTTCGCTCAACTTATGGTCAACATAATCGGCCTACTGAGCGTACTATTCGCAACACCATCACCCATTTTGAGATCCAGCATTCATTATTGGATAATATTCGACCGAATAGACCACGTCCAGCACGCTGTGAAGAAAATATAGCGGCCGTAGCTGAGAGTGTACACGAAGACCGTAGAGAGTCGATTCGGCGCCGTTCGCAGCAACTCGGACTGACGTATGGAACGACTTGGCGAATTTTACGTCAAGATCTTAAATTGAAAGCGTACAAAATACAGCTTGTGCAACAACTGAAGCCGCTCGACCTCTCCAAACGACATCGCTTCGCTCTATGGGCTCTTGAAAAGTTCCAAGAAGATCCGACGTTTTCGAGGCAAATTTTGTTTAGCGATCAGGCCCATTTCTGGCTCAATGGGTATGTAAACAAACAAACTTGCCGCATTTGGGACGAAGGTCCGAGATATTTTGCTTTGTCTGAGAAAACTAGTTCGATTCCGTGTAGTGACGGGGGGTTAATGTGAGGAATTTTATATTTCCTAGTGAACAGAACCAGTTCATTCTTATGTGGGTTAACACCCAGTCCACAGCTGACCGCCCATTTGGAAAGTTTATGTAGTGCGTTTTGGAGAAGCTCCTTGAGTATATTCAGCTGTTTCCCTGAGACAGCGATAGCGACGTCATCCGCGTAGGCAATCACGTGGCATCCCTCTGCTTCCAGGATAAGTAAAAGCTCGTTTACCACGAAGTTCCAGAGAAGAGGGGACAGGACCCCACCTTGCGGGGTCCCTCTACTGACATGTCTTCTGGTCGAAGCACCACCCATTGTTGTGTTGATAATCCGGCTTTTTTATAGCAAATTAATCAGCATTCCAAGTGAGTGATCGACTTTCAGACATGTTAGCGCCTTAATGATCGCTCCCGAATTAACGTTGTTAAAAGCGCCTTCGATGTCCAGGAATGCTACCATAGTATACTCCTTGCAGCATAACGACTTTTCAATAATACACATTAATGTCTGCAGGGCTGTACGCATGTTGGGGTGCAGATAGCTGATTTACATCAATGCTACTGCGAAGATGAATATCAACCAGTCTTTCCAGGGTTTTCAGGAAGAATGATCATAAGCTTATAGGTCTTAGGTCATTCGAATTGACATGAGAACTTTTTACCAGATTTGGGTATGAATACAACTTTGGCTTCTCTCCAAACCTTGGGAATATAGATTAGCTCGATGCAGCCCCTAAAGATGGCTTCCACCCATGGTAGGATGATATCCAAAGTGCGCTGCAGCTCGGCTGGTATAATGCCGTCGGGTCCCGCGGATTTAAAGGGTTAATAGATTGGTTCTATTGATGTCCTGTGAGCCACCTGGGAATTGGGTGTCCATTAGTAGCTCTATGGATTACGTTGCTTTTTGTCGAACCACAAAAGGTTTTGATAAACTGTCTGAACAATATGTTGTGACAATGTCATTTTATGTTTTTCAACGCCATAAAGCTCACATTTTGAGGATATTAATGATAAGGATAGGATAGGGTATTCAACGATCCGCACAGCGGATTGTAGCTTTCTCATATGTTTTAACTTCATTCATTCAATGACCTATTGTTAACCAGTTTGTGATAAGTTTAACAAAAGGAAAATGTTTTTAAAAAATACGTAAGGATATTCTGATTAATGAAGGAATGGGAATATGGGATACAGAATTTTACAATTAGGATAATTTGTTTTCATAGAACGTTTTTTTCATTTATTTTGCTAGAGTTAATAAAAATTACAATGAAGGTGTGTTGGTTTACAAAAAAATACAAATTTTTGGAGCAACAGACTTGTTAGTACCCAGGGCCTGGCTTTCTTACAACCATTCATGTGTGCGTGTGTACTTCTTGCACAATGGCGTGACCTCCTGTTTTATGCCAACTCCGAACGGCTAAGTTGAGATAAGCTATTCATGATAGTTGATACTACTCGAATGATTCGTCAGATCATCACGAGAAGAGTTCCAGTAAAAAAGCATTATGATGTTGCCTTCTGCATGGCAGTTCATCGCACTAACCATCACTCCACTTAGCCCGTCAATGTATTATTTACGCCAAATAATATCTACACCGCGAGTCCATTGACTTCCCTAACATCGTAAATAATTAATTTTACAGCCCAACAGTCACTTCATTCAGAATGCAATTTATACGTCAACTAAGCAATTAACTCAAATATTACCAACCAATGATAATATAAATATTTCACTTCAAAAGTAAACAATTTGTATTACCACGTACATTCATAAATATGAATAAAATGTAGCAGTTTGCTAAAAAAATTGTTTAAAAAAAATTATTCTATTGTGGATAATTTCAATTAGCTCTACTGAACAATACCAGGTACGTGGGAATGCGATAACAAATAAAAAAAATATACAAACGACAAGTAGAAATAATGTTGAAAAATAGAACAATAAAATTAAAAAAACAAATAATAAACAGAAAACAAATATAACACAACACCGATATCTTTTATTTATTCATGAAATTGTGAGTTTTAATTTTCCATTTTTTTCATTTTTAGAGGACCAACAGATAAAAATGTGTGTGCTGATTGGTGGTAGCAACAGAACAACAGGGATTAAAACAGATTCCTTCAAAAAAAGTATATTTTCCTCAAATTACACGGACAAAAAATATGATACTTTTTTGGATAATTTTTTTTTTTTTGTTAATTGGATACGAATTGCGGCGAAAATATACAAATATTCGATGAACACATTTTTTATCAAACACACTGTCATGGTTACGTTTACGTACCTATTCGTATCATTGTTTGGAGATACTCGTATTGAAATGTAACATCATCTCTGTGTGCAGAGTATCTTTCTCTGATGTATATGCCTCTTTGAGTTTGAAGTTTTGCTAATTATAATCGTTCTTTGAACAATTCACTCGTATAATGTTAGGTACACCCATCAGTGCTACAATATCAGCCATAAAAATGATATAAGGGGCGTTCATAGTTAGATTCATCTGCGTTGCCTTGACAACTTATCATTTCATGCACGTTTCCGTATTTTAATTATGTAGATTTCTTTTCTGTATATACAAGGGTATGAGCTTCAAACGCGGTGGTATTCGGTTCATTGGTATTGCAATGGTACTAATAAGTCGGTTGATTGTTCAGATTCATCTCACAATTCAGTGCACGAGTTCCCGGATTAAAATTAATAATTTGCATTTGTCTGCCTTAAGTTTGCAATAAAAAAAAAAGTAAAATGGGAAAATATTCTTTAAAAAAAATGACTAAAGAGATATACAGATAGAACAGAATGACATAAAGATACACCAACATATATAAAAAAAACACATAAAAACATGCATTAATATAAAAATAGACGTAATATACACATTAAGTTTTATGGCATCTTAAATTTTTGCGGGATATTAAATTCTATGTTGGTTTTACTTAAAAATTAAGTGTAGCCACAACGCGTTAAAACGAAAATAGTACAAAACTTGAAGGATATTTGAATGAGTAAGTTGACTTAGGAATGTACAAAACCCCATGAAATGTGAGAAATTATTTTAAAAAAGAGAAAAACTAGAAAACGTTGACAGCAGACAAGGGTGCCAATTGACAAAACCAAACTGAACACCCTAATGAGTTCAAAAAATAGATAATAAAATTTAAAAATGAGTCACACAAACAGTACGTTACAAATCTACCAAATGGTGCTAGCACTACCTAGACGCTCTCGAAGGCAACAACGAAAAGGCTCACATTCCGTCAGTGAAAACCAGTGAAGGAAGACGGGCAAAAGGCAGTTAAGAAAAAGCAAATACTGTCGTTGAGTATCTTCAAGACGTCTTCCAAAAGTTGAGGCGAAAAATTCTACCATCTATGCCCCAAAGGTAGTCAAATATTTTGGTCGTTTGTAAAAAAAACATTAAGAGTTCAAACTCATCTTCAATCCAAACGCTCATTTACAATGACCCTCCAGCTGTCACTTCTCCAGACAACCCAATCTAATTGCTGCTCATTTTGCAGCCATTTCCAAGTTTCCAGATTGTGCCCAGTCTCCTCCTGTACTTGAGAACGTAGAGCATTCTATGGGACCAATCTACTTTCGTACACGTACAGTCGCAAGTGTTTTGAAGACGCACACCGTCTGCCTCATTAACCCACCAACCTAGTTTTGTTTGATCTTAACATTCACAAATCGTCCCGTGAACGAGATGGTAAAACATCCTAACAATTCTGATGAGGAGTTCTTCCTCGCTCGCAAAACCACCGCGTAAGTTTTTCCATCAGCCCTATTCTTCAAAACTCTTCGCGAGTAGCTAGATGGAAAACAGCAGCCCGTTCCAAAAAAAAGTAGATTCATCTTCTCTCTCCAACTACTGACCAATTAAACTTGCCTACCTGAGGTCATGGAAACTCTGATAAACCGTCAGCTTATGAAATATCTTAAATCACGTAAAGTCCTTAATGACAGAAAATTCGGTTTTCGTATCAACAGGTCCACTGGTGACTACCTCACCGAGAAGTGGAACCACCTTTATGTCGAAAAGAAGATCGATGCAGTTGATGGCATTACCCCCTTTTGTCGGGAATGCGTGTTTTTGAAAATTTTCATCCATTCCAAAAACACACATATTTTATGGATTCGAAACATTCTCTCGAAACGCCCAATTCAATTTGTTCTGGGCGGTTTCAAGCCTGCTACTCACCAAATAAATGCTGGTGTTCCCCAAGGCTCCGTTTAGTCACCGACACTTTTTCTCATTTTTATAAGTGACCTTTGTCTGCGACTTCTAATTAAATTTATACCTTTGCTGATGCCAGTACCCTCAGGTGTTTATATTCGTTCTAGTATCCACACCCTTCACTTGCATGAAATATTTCACCCTTTCTGGTCTGGCCTTAATATATAAAGCCTATATACGCCTGACATATAGCACAATTCATAAATGCTGCGTTTAGGTTAGGGCATGTGGAAAGCATTTGGAAAGTTGCGAAGGTTGTAATGATTGTAAAATCTCGTCAGCCACCTAGCGAAAAGCCCCAAATCGGCCAATATCGATACTACCAATGGTGTCCAAGTTATTCGAAAATATGCTAGTGAAAGGCCTGCACAATATAGGCGAATAAATATCGCTAGCCCCGAACGGTCAAATCGTAGACAATATGATTTTATGAGTTTTAACCTAGCTTATGCCTGTCAACTCCAACTCTCAGCCTTCCCGTTGCGACCGCTGACTGCTGATTGCCTTGACCGTAGATATGGTTTCAATTCCTGTGTATGACTTGGCGACAGCAGATAAGAGCGGGGGTAAGACGTGTACTCACACGCATGCACATATTCCTTTCCAGGCGTCTAAAGTATTTGTTAGGACGGACAAAGTGAACAACCTATTTTGAGCCTCTTCGACATATTCGGAAACAGGTCGTCTAGGAATCTCAAGGTAAGCCAGGCCTCTGGAAGAGAGATGGTTGCGGATGAGCCGAAGGGCCAATCCGGTAGTGAATACTGATGGCCCATCTAAATAGCAGACATTACCGCAATCCAGGAAATACGTTCGACAAGATCAGAAATACACAATCGAAAACAAAAAAAAAAAAATTAAAATTTTGCGCAATAGGCTCGTTAGTACTCAGGACCTAGCTTTTTCTCATAACCATTCATGTGTGCCTGTGAACTTACTTCTTGCACGATTGCGGGACCTTCTGTTTTTCATCGAATCAATACGGCTAAGTTA
Organism: Rhingia campestris; assembly: GCA_932526625.1. NCBI lineage: Eukaryota > Metazoa > Arthropoda > Insecta > Diptera > Syrphidae > Rhingia > Rhingia campestris. Next base: position 172,877,850 of record OW052182.1, read on the forward strand.
AGATAAGCTTTTTTGATACTACTAATGATTTGTTAGATGATCACGAGAGGGGGGCTGCCAGCCAAGGCTGCGGATTCATTATGGGGTACCGACTTAGGTCAAGAATATTCAACTTCAATCCGGTTAATGATCGCCTGTCTGTGTACGTATCATAGCAACGTTTTGCAACATCAGACTTATATGTGCACATGCCCCTACTGATGAGACTGACGACCCTATCAAGATGGAATTTTACGAACTCCTGAACGAAGCCGACGATGTGAAAATCGGGATTTCAATATGGAAATCTGTAAGGAAAACATCTCGGCGGGTTAGTAGGAAAGCACAGCCTCGACGAAACGACAACAGATAATGGCTTCTGACTAAGAGACTTCACGGCAACATGCAATACTATTATCCAGAGCATTAAGTTCCAACGACTTCGAATCCACAAAGCAACCTGGCGATCACCAGATGGTCGAACCCCTAACCAAATCGTCCAAATCCTGGACAAATGTCAACTCTGACCATTTTCTCGTCACTGCGAAATTCAGAGCCCCACTGTCCAACGAGAAAAAGCTACGAATGGTACAAAAAAGAGAGTTCGCATTGGACTCTTTAGTGAGGTGGAGATTGCAAGAGTGAAACTCCTAGCTGTGCCCTCATCAGCCACCAATGTCAACACCCATTAGATACAGTATCGCAATATCATCAAAGAAGTAGCCTTCATAGTCTACCAACCACCTTTGAAAAGATTTCCGTGGTATGATGATATTTGTACCAAAAAGATATAACAGGAAGAGGCGCATATCAAGGCTCTACAATGCAAAACACACGACGCTCGAGAAGAGCGTCCTTCTCGACAGGAGAAGGAAAGAGAAGAAAATCCTACGTAGAAATATAAGAGAACACGCTGCCTCCCAGATCAGAGAATTCAAAGAGTCTCGCAACAAGAGGAACATCCGTAAGTTATACAAGAAGCCAAACTACTGGCAACTGGAACACAGGCTCTACGAAATAACAATGGAAACCGAGTCCCTAATGCGCAGGCTATTGTAGATGTATTCAGGTAGCATTTCCAGCAGGTGCTTAATAGGCATAATGTCGATAGAGCGATAGGGCAAGAAAACAGCCCACCACCAGTCAATGAAGAGGTAACGCTCCCTCCTAGTATTAAAAAAATTAGAGCAGCCATCAAAGAGCTGAAGAATAACAAGGCATCCGGTTCTGATGAATGACCTGCAGAACTCTTTAAAAATGGAGGTGTTGCGTTAGAAGTGTGAATGCACCAAACCATCAACAAGGTCTGATGAGAGCATGCAAGATGACTGGAATTCCAGCTCCATATTTCCAATCTACAAAAAAGGAATCCCATGTCTTGCACCAACTACCGTGGCATATTCCTGCTAAATGTCGCATATAGGATCCTATCCAACGTACTGTGTGAACGTCTTAAGCCTTTCTGGAACACACTTATCCACACATACCATTGTGCCTTCCAGTCCGAATGTTTGCTCTACCGGACCCTTATCCTACAAGTCCTATTTTACGGCGCCGAAAGCGGAGCAAATATTAGAGAAAGGAATATTTTTCGTCGATTTTTTGGCCACATCGAGCGAAAGAACTATAATGCTCCAGCCAAAAAAATTTTCGAATTTAAGGCTGCAGATTCGAGGCTACAAGGAAGGACCGAGCTCTCCGGTTAAAGGATCAAGCTATGGCAGATGCCAGATCGCTTAGACTGTATAACTGGCAGCAACGTGCCAGGATCGAATAGGATGGAAGGCGGCCATGTCTCAGGCCGAAACCCTCGGGAGCCCGTTAAGTAAAAAAAAAAGTAAGTACAGCCGATGAACTGGCTATAAATATAAGCAAACACTTTGAAAAGTCAATTCACTGCTCTGCAACCCCAGAGAAAAAGTGGATTTCAAGTTGCGAATGAAAGCCAATGCTATGTGGGAGTCACTGACCAAACAAACAAAAAACTTTTTGGACAGCTATGATGTATCAAATCATTGGAAGAGGGGGTGAATCGAACCCGGAACTTATATACAGTGGATCTTAGCGCTAACTACGACACAGCTGATCTTGTTCATATGACCAAAGCTAGCACGTTTGCAGCGATAGATTTTCTGAAACGCTTAAACATGGCGATAATTTTCTCTACGAAAAAATAAGGTCCAATCACACCTCTGACATGAAATCCATAGCACTCGTTCACTTTCGGATACAATGCTGCTGCCCAAGTGCCCAATAACGCTTATTTTGCTTATTGACAAACTTATTAAGACAAAAATGGGCTACATAGCTAATGGTGATTTTTAGATGAAATTCATTCTTCTTCGAACTTTTGCTGAGCTCAAGTGGAGAAGTCCGGCGCTTTAAACAATGCACCAGAGCTTAAGTTAATTTGACATGTAAGGTCAATCACCAATTCACCACAATGTGGACTGAGAGTTCCAATCCATTTAGCATGGAATCCACTGATTTGGCCCATTTTGGATCACTTATGGCTGCGAAATTTTCTGTGCTTCCACCAAGAGTCGTATCAGTGTTACCGGAATTATCAAAGGTGAATCTGTTGACCCAAATTTATCTATGTTATGCAGAACCGGATTTGCTGTTCTATTAATGAGTCAGACGACACCTTGTCAGAAATCAACCAAAGAATTTCGGGCTAAAAAAAATTAGTTCCTAACATAACACTTTTTCAAACTACTGAGGAGATCTTGTCATGCTTTAAGAATATCCCAATCCTGCTTTATACCGCTCAAGGATGAGAAAACTCTTGATTGTTCCGACTAAAAGATTTTTCTAAAAGCCTTTTTTTCTTTTTGCTTCAAATGCTTTGACAGAATCTGGAGATGATTCAACTCCAAAATTTACGAGTTTTACAGCGACGTAGTCCTGTTCTTAAAACTAAGCATTCGGCTATTTAGTTAATTCTTGTTTGGATAAAGTTAACGCAAGAAGTAGAAACCGACATTACTTACTTGAAATGCACGTCTGAAGGCAGTTTTCTAAGGATTGGTCTGAATGGAGGTTCATGTTGGTTTAGCCCAGGTTATTCTCGGTCTGTAGCGCTCTTTAAGCTTAGTACGCTGCTCGAGCTTAATTTTAGCTCCCATACAAAATTCTCTCCAAAAATTAGCTGAGCTATATTTAAGCGAATCCATTTAGCCGAGCGGTACGCTGCTTCAGCTAAAAAATCAAACTTTCATTTCAGACTGTACTGGATGTATCTGTCACAATTTAGCGCGCCCATAAATAGTTCGGGACATTTTCTCAAGCTAAATTTTGACACATCGTATTGTTTTTTTTTGTTTTTTTTTTCTGTTGTGCTTTTGAGTTGCCGAAATAAACTTATTTTTCAAAGAACAGCTGTTTGTTGTGACACTTATCCACAAGGCACTCTATGTCAAAATTTAGCGAGGATTTTAGCTAGTGTTTGGAGAGAAATAATGGAGAGCAGCTAAAATTAAGTTTCGCTCGAGCAGCGTACTAAGCTTTAGAAAGTAAAAGTAGGTCGTTCCTTTGATTGGTTCGTTTTTAGAATGAGTGGTGTAAGAATAAAAGACAGCCCTTATGATCTTGTCCTGGGCTGTAGCTCTTTTTAAGAAGAAGAAATAGTGCGTTCCATTGTTTTCTTTTTTTTTCAGGATGAGTGATGTGAAATTTAAGATTAGTTCTATTGAGTCTGTTGCAACATGCATGTTTTTAGCATGTTAAGAAGCATAAGGCTTAGAAGCCCAGAACAAGTCCAATAGATTGTGTGGTTCCCTATATAGGAGAGCCATCAGTCATCTATCAAGTTTTATGATGCCATGCTCAAGACCTAAAAACTAACTAAACCCAAGCAATTAATAAATAAACTTTCGATACCACTTTTAAGATCTACCCATTCTTGCAGATTTAATAAAAAAAAGCCCCTCCCTTAAAAACTCATCAATTAAATCGCAATCAATATAAAATAACTTTTTGGCATACGAAAGGCACAATCAATGGTCTTCGACAACAACAAAAATTTCAATGAAACCGCCATTAAAAATTTACTGCATAGCCATTGACTTTAACAAATTCAATGCGGATACAAAAAATTTACATTTTTGCTCCTTAATCCGTCTGAAATCCAGTTCTGTGTAACGCTTAAAAAATCAGCCAACGATAACGATCGCTGACTATAGCCAAACTGTGCACTATACGAACCCAGTGATGAGACCGAGGAGAAGAAGTCGTCCTGCAAAACAAATACCCATACACAAACACATACACCAATGCAAACCTAAGGGCAAGAATGAAACTCTTAAGTGAGGAAAACAAGCAGCAATGCGGACGGAACGGTACTTAAAATAATGCATTTTAATGGCTTCAGGTTTCGGAATGACTATTTCCAGACCCTCCATCCCCATCGCCAACCTTAAGGATGCGGGACCTACGACAACGAACGAAAACAACTCACTTGCGCGGCACTCGGCACTTCACGTTCCTCGACACGTCTGCAGAGAACCACTTCGGGGGAACCAAACAACTGAATTCCAAAACAATGGACATTGTACAAATCATGGACGAAGTTGCGAGTTTGTAGAGAAACTGGAGCGAAACGTGGGTTACACTTAAGCGTCATAAGGTTGACTTAACAATTTTGTATCCCATACCTAGATATCGTTACTTCAACCGACCCGCACTTCTCTGATGGAGTACCTCGACCGCGCGTATATTTCTAAAACCTAGTCGAAGCGAATAGTAACCAGGGGGGGGAAATAGAGTGAATGAGGCAAAAAAGGATATTTCAGCTGCTGCGAAAACGTGAGGGTTAGGACAACGGACAAAGATTGGTAGCACATCAGTTTTGAGGGTATATGAGAATAGCTAACAGGAGCATACGACACAAACAAAACAAAAATTCACGAAATTCAAAACACTGGGTACACACATATAGAAAGAAACAGTCAGTTACAGTTAACATATGCTTTTAGCACCTACACCCAGAAAATACATAGATAACAGTATGGTGGACAAGTATTGCGTCAAAACGACGGAAGGGAAAGGTAAAGTGTATTCCAATAGGGACTTTCGAACCTTGACAGTTGAAAGCGGCCATATTTTTGAGGCTACATCTTCTGTTTTGCCAAATCACACTGAACGGAGATAGCGTTTTTTTTTAATCAAAATGGGTATTCCGTTCGGGCAACGTTCTGCGCGCTTCGTCCATTTTACGGTCGCCATAATCGTCCTACCGGGAGGATTATTCGCAGTGTGGTGGATAAATTTGAGTCCACTGGTTCAGTAAACGGTAAACCAACACCCGTACAACGACGAAACGCAAGATCTGCCGACAACATAGCCGCTGTCCAGAAGAATCTGAGACAGTCGATTTCGCATCGCGCACAACAACTCGGCAGATCACAACTTGGCGAATTTTGCGTCGTGACTTGAGTCTGCAAAATTCATCCGACTCAAGAACTGAAGATAAACGACCGATGAATAGGCTCTGGAGCAGTTGGAAACTGACCTAAATTTTCATCGAAAAATCATCATAAACGATGAGGCCCATTTCTGGATGAATGGGTAGGTCAACATACAAAATTGTCGAATTTGGGTCTTATCAATCGACATGAGATCCAAGAGCGTCCAATGGATCCCGAAAAAAGTCACTGTTTGGTGTGGATTTTGGGCTGGCGACATCATCGGTTCATATTTCTTTGAGAACGACGTTGGCCAGGCCATCACCTTCAATGGCGAGCCCTATAGGTCGATGATTTTCAACTTATTTTCGCCTAAATTGGATTATATGGACACCAACGAAATGTGGTTTCAACAGGATAGAGCCTCCTACCACACAGCTCACGCCACGTTGAAAATTCTGCATGAGTTATTCGAGGGCATGGTCATCTCCCGTGGTGGTGATGTGAACTGGCAACCGAGATCGTGCGACTTTACCACGTTCGATTTTTCTTGTGTTTTTTTTTTTTTTTTTTTGAAGTCGCAGGATTATGCGAATTAGCCACAAAGTGGCTATCAAAGCCAACACCACCCATGCCGTCGCTGAAACTCAGCCTGATTTACGCGCCATGAGTGATAAAAATTGAACATTTTGGATGCGCGCCACTCAGAGAAACCGCGACGGACATTTGAACGAAGGACGTTTTATTCCATACATAATGGGATTGATAGGCCATTTCAAACACACTTTGTTTTATTAAAATTAAAAAATAGGACGCTCAATAAATAGACCTTCATTTTTGTACACCTTATGTAGAGGCCAGATGTAAGCTAGATAGCTTCCAATATTCGGATTCGAATTGGTTTTCAAAATCCAAACGGCTTAAGAAGTGTTTGAGCCTAGAGTTCTTAAAATTATTAAGAGGGCAGATTAAGCTATCTCGCTTCTAACATTCGGATTCCAATAGGTTCGATAAGATCCAAATGTTTGAGCCTAGTTTTCTTAGTGGAGTTGTCGAAAGGTCAATCAATGACAACAAAAGAAATCATCTCGGGAGCTGCTTCGGTGTTATAGGTTTTCTCTTACTTGAAATTATATCTGAAAATTTTAAGAACAAAACAAGTTAAAGCTGACAAAAGGTGCGTGCGTTTTACTAGGACCTTTGTAAACTTACCGAAAAATGCGTTTCCTTTTAAGTGCTCTAAACTTGGAGTCTACCCCTTTATAATTTTTTTGGCATGACAAACTCTTAAGGATCGAAGACCTTAACCTTTTTGTTGATTGTCAGATCAGTTCGGGAAAACAAATTTTCTGATTTTACCGAAACCAAAAAATAACACTCACACTATAAATGCAATCTCAGCCGTGCTCGTTTTTATGTTTATTTACTGATTACTAATCGTTATTTTTAATTTAAAAATGCAATCTCCGATCGATACCCCAGTAACTGCTCAATTTCGCACATATACCACACATTAACAGGAAAATATCAAAAAAAAGTCTGAAATTACTGTCAGTTTGCATTCGCACACACCTATCTGCACATACTTTCATATGAGGTGTGGGGACCCCATTAGTCCTGGCAAGGTTTGTGATTTTCATATAAAGTTATTTAACAAAGAATAAAAGAGTCTAGAACGGTTTTGCTTGCCAGTGCAAATTCCTAAATCGACAGCTAGAAAAGGACAAGAATCGCTTGCTGCAGAATGGGTACTGTTGATTTTACTACGTGTGTAGTTGCATCGACCTGTTGAAACAAATTCTCCTAACCAACTTCGTCAATCTGAAGCAACAATAAGACGTTGATTATGGCTTATTGCTAAAAGTATTCCCGACGAGCACCACCAACTATCGTCATGTACGCGGCACTTATTATAAGGACTTCCTATGTGCGTCAAGGATATATCAGTGAGACAAAGACTATGCAAAACAGAGCATTGTTGTTTTTCCGCTGTACATCCCCCGGTCAACATATACGCCCAATGCGTAGTTAAACCATGTCGCTGCATTGAATCATCGCCTCCAATCCACTTCAACGCAAACAGGACCAACAGTTTTTTTGATAAATTTTGCAATCAAAACCACACAAACAATTTAGCGCAATTTACGGAATGTACTAGGGCATACTCCAGCTTAACAAGTTATCAGCTTGATAGGACGTTTCAGTTATCGTCCTTTTTTTTTTTGAAGGGAAGAACATAACTTTCCGATCTGAACTGCGCCAACTACAGAGGCATAAGCCAAAAATCTACAACAAGACCATGTATGCCGTAATATCTGAATGCCTGAAACCATTTGACAACAGCATGTTCGGACCTTATCAAAAAAAAGTCCACAACTGATCAAATCTTTACACTTCTGCAGGTCCTGGAAAAAAAACCATGAAGTCCAAGTTTATATACACCACCTATTCATCGATTTCAAAGCCGCATACGACAAAATTTTTAGGGTCGAACTATGCAGAGCCATCCCAAGTTTTGGAATGCCGCCTAAACTCGTCCGTCTGTGCAGGATGACGATGGAAGAATTCTTTCTGCTCCTTTCGACGCATTGTCATCATTGTTAAGAGAATTGTGCAAAACTCCGGACCCAAAACCAGAGTCACAGTCTTTCATAAATAAGTTCAACTACTAGCATACACCGACGATATTGACATCATAGGTCGGGCTCAACATGTTAGCAGTGACATATTGGCTAGTTGCTTTGGCTAGTCTAGGAACGAAGTGGCAAGACATGGGTTCAGCAGTAAATTAGATTAAGACCAAGTTTATGTTGTCGACACGAAAGGACACACAATATCGACGATTTGGACAGAAGGTTACCATTGACAGATATTAATTTGAAGACTTTGTCTACATCGGCTCAGCTATTAACTCTGACAACAATATCTTGTCAGAAATAAAACGAAGAATTAGTCTTGCCAACCGCTTTTTCTTCGGATTAAGAAGGAAATTTAGTAGTAAAGCCCTCATTCAAAATACTAGGGCGATTCTATTTAAGACCATAATCATCTCAGTGCTGCTCTATGGCGCTGAAGCATTTACAGTATCAAAACAAAAGCGGATGATGAAATCCTTGGTCGTTAATGTGAAAAAAAATCTTCCGTCCCGTTTCCGTTGACGGGCTATGTATACGAAGATTTAACCAAGAACTATACCAGCTGTACAGTGACATACCCCTAGTCAAAAAAAAACTCCGTCCCGTATCCGTTGACGGGCTATGGATACGAAGATTCAACCAAGAACTATACGAGCTTTACAGTGACATACCCCTAGGCAAAAAACTCTAAATTGAACGTTAAAGATGGCGCACAAGTAGAAACCGACCTAAGACAATTTGAAGTGCACAACTGGAGCTAAAGACCAGGCTAATTGGAGAGGCATATTGGTTGAGGTCCAGGTTCATTCCGGACTGTAGAGGAAGGAGAAACAGGGAAGTATATCTAAACGCCAATTTTATGAGCATCTAAAGATCGTGCCAATAATATTTGTACCTAGCCGAATGTCAGAAATGGCATGGAAAATCGAACCTTGAATTTAAAGATCAAAGATCGCGAATGCCAGGGCGATCGGGAAGGAGGGAATACTTTCCTTCTTTTTGTATAGTCTACGTTAAGCCCTTTCTATTACCACAACGATTCCGTCATTTTCAAAAAGCACGCATTTAACAAGACTTATACTCTACATAAATTCCGTCTGCAGAAGCTGCATAAATTAAGGAACCTTAGTTCATAGACGATTTGGTATGCTGTCATCTAAATTTCTTCGACAAATTTTAAGGACGTTCATATTTAAGAGACTGCAACCGCCCAGTAAATTGTAGCCCTCCTCTTTTATATTTGTAGCCAGTTATATTTCTTCAAAAGTCCTCTAAATTTTGTTAAAACCAAATCTCCTTATTGTAATTATTCTCACAGGATCCAGCACAGTGCAAAATGCACAGAAGCTAGGACTCCTTCGAACTGAATTATTTTAGAGACTTCCGTGTTGGCCTACATTCGCAATTGAAAATTTCCAATCTGACCCAAAATTGATGGCATTATTGAACTATGAACTCTTCTTGCTGGACATACCGTAAATTCAAATCAGAATCCGGAATATCTAGCCCACGGATGGCCACATTTTCCACAACAACATGATTAAGTATTCAAAGAGAATGACGCTTTTCGTGTTTTAAGCTTTAACGATTGCCCTTTTGATATGCACTCCGCATACTGACTGACTGTGACTACACTGTCTGCCAGGATAGGGATATTTCTTTCAACCGTTGCTCCACAATTCCACTTGCCGTCCCACCCATCTAGGTGGACTACCCCCAAGCAGACTGGGTAAAATATGGAAATCTGAAAATGATTGAAGATAGAAACGTCGACAAGTCCATCCTTTCCACCAACTTCCTTCGTTATCCTTTCTTTACATATTTGTTTTTTTTTTCATTTTTTTTGGTTGTATCTTTCAGATGTTGGTATAATTTTTATTTGCATCCTTTTTCGCACGTTAAATTTCATAACACTACTCTGTGGTTCACGAAAATGGTTTCCCACCATATACGATTGAAGTTAGGAACTCAACACAGGAAGCTAAAGTAGACAAACACAAGGAACAAAAAAAAAATAACAGAAATCCAAAAGGATACTGAATTTTTCCACCGACTAAAGTGGGTAAAGCATGAAAAATTATCCTCATCACTCTTTGAAGTCCTGACGCTATGAATAAGGTTGGAAACAAGCATGACATTTAAATATCCGTACGCAGGAAGGATGTAACACAGACGTATACAACAAAAGTAGATGTGTACAAGGAGAGAAAAATAGAGAGAGATAGGAAAAAAAACAGGATAGCTCCATATGTTAGATGCAATGCAAACTAGCGGTGCGATATTTTATTTTCTCCACTTTTTGTCGGTTTTACACACAAGGAGTAAAGATTTAGACAGATAGAAAGGACATTTTGTAAAAAGCCACATATGTGTAACACTCACAGAAATAACAAGGACAATAGAACAAAATCCATTCAAAATAAACATTTAAGGGGTTAGCTTTGAGGGTATACTTTGGTATTTTGGCGGCTTGTTTGGCTGGCTCATTGCGAGGGTGAAACATAAAGGCTTTGAGAACATGGGGAAAGGACTGTGTCTTGTTTTTTTTATGGTTTGGTTTTATCTAATCAAACATTTGATTGTTTTTTTACTGAATTACATAGATGAATGCAAACACATTTAACTGTATACATTTGGTAAGTACATATTTTTTTTGTTTGGGGCGGGGGTGAAGGGATAAGGATTTTAATGGATTAGTGCTCACCTTGCAGGAACTGTGGATGGATTCCATAGGTTTGCAGCTGTTGGAACAGCTGCATTTGACTGGGTGTCGTCATTGCGTCAGCCGCTAGATATGGCGATGCCTGTTGTGGCGGATTGGCAGCTAATAGTGATGGGGTTGCGGCCATGGCAGCTGCACTTTGTGCCAGTGTTGGGGTTGTCAGAGCTTGGACGGTGGGATTTGTACGGGCCACAACTGGGGCTGAGGATACTGCTGCTGTTGTGGTGAGACCGTTGCCACAGAAGGTTGCCTGCAGCTGTTGGAATTTCTTTTGGTCTTTCTCTTTTTGGGTATCGGCGAATTTGACGACTAGAGGTGCGGAACAACCTTCCATTGTTTGACTTTGGTGTAGGGACTGGAAAGACAAAAAAAAATCGGTTATTTGTTGGTTCCACTGAAATGGGGCGCCACTTAGGCGCCCTTTAAGGTGCAATTAAAAAATTAAAATGAACATTTGAAGCAAAAGGCTCTTTAGAAACGAGGACTTGGATGTTTTTCACAGCCATTCAAATGTGCGTATATAACTAGTTCTGGCACGATAGCGATTTATCAGAACCTCTGTAATGCCCTGTATGACAAATCTAAAGGGTTGGAACTGACTGACGTTGGAAAAGGCACAGCTTCTTTTCTTCGTCCTTAAGACGTATGATAGCATCCATCGACTTGAATATAATCAAGTAATGGCGGAATTTGAGATACGAAAAAAGCAAAATTCTGTCTGTTCAGTGTGTCACTTCAATCATTTCCTAGGAAAAGATTTCCTGGGTTGTTAACAGCTTCTCTCCGTTTAAGTCTCCTGGACTTGACGGCATGCTACCAGTTATGCTACAGAAAACGTTAGACCTAACAGTGCCATGGCTGGCGTCAGCTTTTAGAAGCTGCTTGATACTAAACCACGTACCCTTCTCGTGGAGATGCGCTCGAGTGGTGATTATACCAAAGGTAGGCAAACGCGGCCACAAGACCGCGAAGGACTTCAGACCAATCAGTCTAACATCCTATGTACTAAAAACCCTGGAGCGTGTTCTAGACATAAACATGCGAAGTTTTCTAGAAGAATCTTCGCTATCCAAATTACAGCACGCCTACCTCTAAGGGCAGATCCACGGAAACGGCTCTCCACGCGGTAGTGCGGACAATCGAAAAATCCATATACTCTAGCCCCCTTCTTAGAAATAGAGGGAGCTTTCAACAACACCCCACTGGAGCGCACTGAAGTCGGCGCCAACGGATGCCCTTACTGTGCTATTGCATCTCTTACCTCTCGACCTGCACATTAAAGATACCGCTCTATGGAGCTCAGTAAGACTCAAGGAGTCAGAATGCTGGACTGCAAGGCCGTATGGCCATTGTAATATCCTCGTACCCAAACGGCAAGGTCGCGTTTCCAAAAAACTACATCACACCTACACTAAGCTTCAAGAAAGACTTTCACGTAGGCTTTCCAACCAGAGCTCAGTAGAAGAGGAACGGAGTAGCAAAAGATTGCGACACGGTCGTCTACACCGACGGATCTAAGATGAATCACCGAAAATATCAGTATCATACCGACTTCCGGATTTTGCCAGCGTATTCGAGGCGGAACTACTGGCTATCCGAAAGGCTTGCACGCTACTGGGGCGTAAAACTACGTAATAGCAAAATATTGCTATCCTCATAGATAGTCAAGCTGCCATTAAGGCAGCTCCTCCAAGCTGGTACAAGAATTCCGGAACGAACTTGCGCATCTGGGCGAATGCCTTAGGGTCACACTTCTCTGGGTTACAGGGCACAGTGACATTTAAGGAAACGAGCATGCAGACGAGCTGGCCAGACAAGGCTCAGCTCTACATGGCTCACTTGCGGAAAGGGTCCATATCCCGCTAGGTGCGGTAAGTGACAAATCCACTCACACTTCCTGTAGAAGGCCGACTCCAAGTGGAGAAGGTTAACAAATTGCGTTGTATCGAGGAAGATGTGGCCTTTCTACGACAAAGACAGAAGCAGCGACCTACTAAATAGAACCCGCCCAGAAATCGCAAGAATTACAGTCTATGCGGCCAAACTAGGGATCCCATACAAACCCCAATGACGCAGTTGCGACATTTCATCTGCAAATGTCCGGCACTAGCAAGAGCCAGATTGCCTGCATTAGATAAACAATTCTTCGACAACCTTAGCGATATCTCGGGCAAAAGTAAGTAAGTGCTACTTGGGTTCATATTGAACCGCCACCTCTACATACCTACCTAGCTGGTATCCCAGGAGGAATCGCGATTCAACGTTCAGTTTGAAAACATTTACGGCAATTGATGAAGAGGCGAAACGCGCTAGTCTTTTGGATAACACTCTTTGACAAAATGTACAGGTAGTTAAAGAGTACATCTACCTCGGATTCAACATCAACCCCACAAGTGAAACCTTAGTGGAGATACGACGAAGCCTGACCCTAAGAATCCGATGCTACTTCGGTTAAGCGAATTAAATGGGATCAAAACTCTTGCTCCACTGGACCGTAATCCAACGAGTCCAACTTTATGGCGCCAAGTACTGGAGAATAAGCAGGAAAGGCAAATACTAGTCACTTTAGAAAGTAAAATTCCTTGTCAAATTTTTGGTCCTATATGCGAGGAAGGCGATTGGAGGAGAAGATACAAAAGTAAAGGTATAAAAACTTCGGCAACACTCTTCGAATCCCAGCCTTCAGATTCGGGGTGATAAAGAAGACCGATCCTTTGGTTAAAAGATCAAGCGATCGTGGCGCTCGTACCAGAGCGCTTGGACTGACTAACTCAAAGCAGCTTGTCCAGGTTCGAATAAGGGATGGAAGGCTGCATGTCTCAGGCAGTGACACTCAACGAATCTTAATTAAATTAAGTATACTGAAGTTGTTCAGTTATTTAGTTATCCTTATGGTTGGCCTTTCTTATTTGTGAGAGAGCGGGACAGATGCCAAGGTTGTGTCTAAATATTTCTTAATTCTTCTCTGCAGCTTTTCCAGAAATAGTTGCAGGCAACATCCATTCGAAGATCAAGCCTGCCTTAGCTGGCATGGTGTCCCGTGATAATGTTATTTAATTTGGAGAAAGTATCCCGCCTTATTTGACTCACCCCTGTTGGTGTCAAGTGCTGCTAAATTGGCGGGGCCGTACTGCAGTAGAGAGCTGTGATCACTTGATTGTGACCAACGATAAACGATGAATTTGGCTTAAATTAACAACACTGGTTATCATCAGTCAGATCAGCCAGTTTTTATACAGGGTGGCCCAAAATATATCACCAATCAAAAGTTGCCATCATTTTTTTTTAAATTGCAGCATCAGTCAGTTTTGCTTTGATATTTGTGAAGTAAACAGAAGCAGAATACACGCCGATAAGTCATGGAATCTTAAACTCCTCAAGATATCCTCCTCAAGAATATTTGTAATAATTTATTTACGTCATAATTCGTTAATGATTTCAGCGCAGAGTACCGGACCGTCCTACGTCAACTGGGCAAATACTAAGGGATGCAACAATGCGTGACAGAAGAGGAGCCCGCTATAGAGTAGGAGGAGAAATTGTCCATTCATGTTCGTTTTTGTAGCGCATTTTAGTGGAAGCCACTCAATAGTCCGTATAGATCTCTATAGATCTCCAAATGCAACTAAACTACGCTCACGTTCCACTGAACGTTAACGCAGAAGGCGAAATTCGATCGAAATTCAGCATGAGCCAGACCGATTACCCTCTGAAGAGGTACGTAAGGAAACACTCCTCTTGAGCACTGAAAATCCACATATTATCACGCTGAGCTATTGCATCCACTCAAAGTTACTGTATGGTACGTCATTAACCCCAGAGATGTCATCGGGCATAATTTGTTTGATAACACCGGATTTCTATGACTGGAGAGGTGTACAGAAACATGATTCAAAGGTTTTTCACTTTCGAAAATGTATCAATAGGGACTAAATGACATGTGGTGCAAATCCACACACAGCTCGCGCGACAATGGACATTTTAAGGATGCGTTTCCATGTCTCATTTGCACTGGCCGGCAAGATTACTCGATTTAGAAGTTTCAGGCTTTTTTTAATGACTTTTTTTTGAAGTCATGGGTCTATTTGACCAAGCCACAGAATTAGCAATATTCACCATTAGTTTACATTATTCTCCAGTTAGTTGTAGATGGCCTCTGGTTGGGCGCCATTCTCTGCAAATGTAAAACGCTACACTTTTTAACTAGATTGGTGCTAAACTACTTTGAAGTTTTGTGCTAAAATCTTTCCTTTAATTTTCATTTCCTAAGAACACTTTTTGTAAAACAAAAGCTCGTAGTTTAAGACTTCAGCTTAAAAAAAACTTCAGTCCCACTATTTAGCAATTCAAATCATCTGACATCATGACAACTCCCATATACTCGTATCCTACAAAATTAAAGTTCATGCACAAGAACCTCTACATTGCACTTTAATACTGTTATGCACAATAACCCAAGAACACTGCAAATCATCATTCACCATGTAATGCAATGCACTTGCCTCGCCAGACACCATCCGGGGGACAATTGTTGCTTACACATACCGGGGGTTTTGAGAAGTGCACCCAGCTCACAATACCAGAAGCACAAGCGCTTTACAACTAAGGTCTTCCGTTAGTTCAAAATGCCAGTTGCAAGCGAAAGAATTCGGGTAAACGACCCAGAAAACAATGGTCTTCCAAAATAGGGTGGGTGGTAGCGTCGTCCTTAAACACAGCACACCTAACTTCCCCTCAGTGCAATGTTGTCGCCTGTTGATGTGGTGGCAGTGGGTGATGCAAAACAAAAACAACCCAACATCCTTCGTAGTATACAAATTGGCGACAGTCATTATGAGGGAAATTCCAAAAAAAAAACAACAAATGGCAGCTCCGCACCAAACCCATAAGACCCGATGGAAAAAGTGGTCTCCAAAAACCTAAACACTGTCGGAAGTTGGTAATTTAGCGCTGCTGTGTATGCGCGCGGTTGTAAAATTTTGTACATGCCTCATGGGATCAGTTTGTGTCCTGCGAGGATTGTGCATCTTTGGCAATTAATCATGGCATGGAACATGCAGTGGGAAAAAAACATGAGGTTTCAGAGTCGGGACTAAACCATATACTGGAGTTTCATTAAGGACGGTCGATTTTTTTTATCCTTTTCTTCATTCTTTCTCCTTTCTGCGTAAAATTAATAACAAGCTGTATCTACCGCACTTACTTTATGCCAAAAGGATATTTTTTTTTGTTGTTGCATGCACTTGGATACTTTTGATGGTATCCTAGTGAACAAAAAAGTGAATGAAGCGGAATCCCCTCAATGAGATTGTAATTTTAATAATTTCTCAAAGAACATTAGAGCAAGCTTCCGCGAGATCATATCCATCTGCTAAATGGTGAGAATACTATACAGATGCAGGAGGAATATTACTTTGTAACTTCAAAGTATTTAGGGCTGGTGTAGATGATTAAGCAAGAAAGGATGCACTTGGAAGCGATTGTTTTTTAAAATGCAAAAAAACGTTTTTTTTAAATTTTTACAATTAAATTTTTAAATTTTGCAGGTTTTAAATAAATGAGTTTTGGAACCTAAAAAATAATACTATGGGATACAAAGGTTATGGTCATTCCTACAATATTTCTAAGGTTTTCTGTTTTAAATAGCAGGAGCTTACAATTTTCGGACTAAAGTATTTCAACCCTTCGGAGTTCATATGAAATCAGATTATTGGAATAATAACTATTTTAAGTCTTCAATAAGATTCACATAAAACACCTTGGACCTCTGAAAGTTAAAATTTTTTAACCGATATTTGAAAATCTATCGGAACAGATCAAATGGTTTATAGGCTGCAAAATAATGAAAACCCACTGTCAAGAAGTTCCAGCACTATTTCGTTTTTTTTTTAAGCATTATCTAGGTCCCAACACACCAAAAAATTATTTTTTTTGAAATGGTTGCAGATTTTTCAATTTAAATCACTCATTTTGGTAGTACGATGTAAAGGGCTGATCTCCAATAGATTTCGAAACTCTTTTACCAGCATCTGCTGGCAAGTGGTAATAATTCCGCATAAGATCGGAAGAGGAGCTTTTTAAATGAGGCCCGTGGATGGCAAGTAGAAGGACTGTATGAGTGAAAAAATTATATATTTTGTAATTTCCATATGTACATCATCTGTATATCTAGGGATATCTCGTCGAAAAAAATTGCTTTGTGGTACCCATCGAAGGTCTCGAAGACTCGTCTATTTGTGTTGACGTAAAGAATGACTAGGGCATACAGAGCGAATGGAATGCTCCGCTTCGTAGAGTCTTTGATTTCCAGCAGAGCCTGACTTAATTGCAGTGCACAAGTAAAAACCGAACTCAACCCATTTGAAGTGCATAACGAAAGGTAATTAGCTACAGGCGGGGGTCATTGGAGAGGCATGTCGGTTAAGGCCCAGGTTCATTCCGGACTGTAGTGCCACTTTTTAAAGTACTTCAACAGTAAGGCCTAATTCCTTAAGGTTAAAACGAGTATTTAAATGAAGGATCCAGCTCTAGGTAAGGGTAGGGTAGGTTGTAGTAGTTCCACACGATGCGCGTGCAAACTAGACAATAAAGGGGTGTTCTGGTGCCACGTGAATCTGTCAACTGTCCCTATATTAGTTGGCCTAATTGAACCATTCAGAGCTGACTATATACCGTAGGAGGTTTCTGACATTAACATTAGCCAACTCACCTAGATTATCAAAAAAGTAGTTTCCAAGATGGAGTTTTATTTTGTCGTAGAGATCTGTACAAGAGCAAGGAAGGTCAGGAATACTTTCTTCCTTTTTCGGTCCCAGCTGCTTCTCCAGAAGTCATTGCCAAAGAGATCTTGGTTTTTGCGTGTTGGCTTATAGCACAGTTTAAGGACACCGATGTTTGATCTGCTCAGCATTGTCAAGCAGACGGAGTGCTTTTGATTATAGTCTGCGGTTTGCTTTCTTGATCGCATCCAGTTTGATTAGCGATTTACATGCAGCGACGGGCATACTAAACATATCTACTGGAGGTAGAATATCAAGGGTAGTGCCCTGTTTGGCAAGCTCATCCGCCTTGCAGTTTCCTGGTATGCCTATGTAGCCCGAGGTAAATGTTGACATGCTCTGATAGTCGGCATTCGTGGGCTGATTTTGATTTGATCGAGATGAGGGCCAGACATTTAATTGCCGTTTGGCTGTCATTCAAGATGTTAATATACTTCGTCGAAATTTTATTCATTTTCTTCCAGGATATGCCTTCTTTAATTGCCATGATTGCTACAATGATCGGGAAGGCGAAAGGATATGCTTAGGATAAGCATCTCGGAGAAAATACCTCCACCCACTCCAGATTATATTTTAGACACACCTGTATAGATGTTAATCGAGTTATTATTACCGATCATATCCGACTTCCATTCAAGGCGACTGGTTATGGTTGCATTTCTAAAGATGCAGAATTTCTTTGACTATTTTCTGATATAACTATGTAGAACCCTTTTTTAATTGAACAATTAAACGTCATCTACTTAAGAGTTATAATTTAGTACCAATTTACAAATTTTTATAGAGAAACTTCTTTTGGGACGGTGTGAATTGGATTTAATGAAACGAAAAAGTGTAACGAAAATCAAGCAGCGTCGGTCGCGATTAATACTTAGATGTAGAGCCACTTGGGAACATCGCGTGTTGTTGGTTAATTTGTAATTGAATGGGCTTCCGAACACAAGATGAGTTAAACTGGCATAAAATCGGCTAGGGGATTGAAGTTTGCGGTAAAAGTTTTAAAAGTCCCTATCGGAAGACCCTCTAGTTCCTATACACAATTATGGACATTGGCGGAATTAAACTGGTAATGTTGGGATTTCAAGAAAGCCTCGACTTAGCCCTTCATTTGTCATTGTGAGAGAGATTGCCGTTAGTTTCACAATGTCTGATTCCACAAAGAAATTTACAAGAAAAACACTAAGTCGTTAACTTGGCTCTAAGCTATGGAATAAATTTATTTTAAAAGCTTACGTTTTCCTAAATAAAAATCTTTATGTTAACAAAAGAAAGGGACTTTTATATTAAGGACGTAGTTCGCGCCATGCCACACTGTGGTGTGTTAAGAAGCAACCAAGAGCCTGATTTTATTGTTGACGACTGTCATTAACGAAAAAAGGACAACAGCGTTCGTATCTGCGAGAGCATTAAACAAGATAGGTACAGGCGAACAACTAGTGGAAACACTAAGCTTCTATAAGGAGGACATTACTTCCATCCAGGAAATTCGATAGGATGGACTGGGCAAAGTATGAAAAACTGTGACATCTATTACGGACCGTGTTATACTGAACAGAAACAGCGACTATTCGGATGTGGATTTTTTATTAGTGGCAGACTTAGGCAAGGAGTCTCATATTTTCAAGACATTAGCAAACGCATAATTACATTCTGCATCAAGGCTATCATCGATTCGGACAACTACCTTGTTGCAGCCAATGCAGCAAGCCACAATTAATGAGAAATACTGTGAAAAAATTAATGTCGAAAGACTGCAATCGCAAGAGTCCGCCAAGGCCTTCGAAGACCTCATATCCACCAACCTATCGATTACCACCACATACCATCAGCATCTTATATCGAAGAACAATGACAGAGATGTCAACAAGCCACTAGATCTGCTGCAACAGATGAGCTAGGATTCTCGCGTCCGCCATGAAACGCTTGGTTTGATTAATAGTGCCGGCAGATGCTAGCAGCCAAAAACGAGACCGAAAGGGCTATGCTGCAGGTAAAGACTAGAACTGCCATTGAGATCTATAGGCAAAGAAGGAGAGCAAGAAAAGCGCGCGATCGAGGATATAGAGAGGTGCCACTCCAGGAACCATGTTCAAGTTTTACCAAAGTGTAAAATGATACGATGATACGAACAGAATCCTGTCGAGATGAACAAGGAAATAGCGTAGTTGAGACACACTCGATGCTAAGGATATGGAAGAACAACTTCTGCAGATTGTTAAACGGCGATGACGAACAACATTCAGCTGTCAGGCAGAACGAACCATTCAATATTGGCGACGACAGCGAAAACTACCAACCACCCGATTTAAGTGAAGTGAGGATAGCAATAGCAATATCTAAACGCAATCTGGTCGGATGAAAGTATGTCTGAAGAATGGAACCTGAGTATCGTTTGCCCGATCCACAAAAAAAGGAGACTCTCTGAACAGCGCCAACTACAGAGGCATAAGTCTCCTAAACATGGCCTACAAGATCCAATCTGCCGTATTATGTGAAACCGTTTACCAACGACCTGATTGGCCCTTATCAGTGTGGTTTTATGCCTGGAAAATCCATAACTGAAAAAATCACCACACTTCGGCAGATCCTAGAAAAAAACTAAGGAGTCTAAATACCTAACACCTATTTCAAAGCCTATTTCAAAGCCACACACGACAGCATTTATATAGATACGAACTATACAGAGAAAATTAGTTTTGGTGTACCGCCCAAACTCACCGTCTGTCTGTGCAGGATGACGATGTAGAATTCTCACTACTTCATGAGGGTCGGAAACGACTTCACTGACACATTCGAGACCAAAAAATGATTTAAGCAATGCTACGCACTGTCATATCTCACTCTTGAGAGGGTTGTGCAAAACGTCCGAGCTAACAACAGAGGCCCAATCTTCCATAAATCGGTGCATACCCGACGATTTTGACATCATTGGCGGACTCAACGTGATGTCACAGCCACGTTTGCTAATATAGAGAAGGAAGGCAAAAATGGGTTTAGCAGTAAATGACGGTAAGACCAAGTATATACTGTCAACACGAAAGTATAGAACTTCACCATTGACAGATATAACTTTGAGGTAGTGAGTGACTTTTTCTACCTAGGCTCCGCTATATTAACTCTACCAACAGCATCTCGTCAGAAATTAAACGCAGAATTAAGGCCTGCTCAGAATGCGTATATGTAGCTGGTATCTGTAGCTGAGTTAAAAGTTAAAATCAAGGCAACCCGTAAGCGCTTACACAATGTGTATCTTCGTGAATCTGTAGCTTGAAGTTGAATAGAGAGCAACTTCATGCAAGAAATGTATCTCCCTTTTGACAGCGATGCAAGATACCAGCTACAGATATGCATTCTGAGCAGGCCTTTACTCTTGTCAACCGATGTTTCTTCAGGCTAAGAAGGCAATTTAATATTTAAGCCCTTACTCGAACTACTAAGAAGAACCTATACAAGAACCTGATTGCCTGATAATCCCAATCCTGCTCTTCGGCACTGAAGCATGGACCGTATTAAAAGTGAAAGCCTTGGTCTATTTGAAGGAAATTCTTCGGCCCCGTTTGCGTTAACGGGGTATGGAAACGAAGATTCAACCAAACTCCAAAAACTCTGTATGGGACGTAGTCTGTTAGACATCTTTAACATTGGTCGCAGTCTTTGACTCCCAGCCATACGTCTGACGCAGTAGAATCAGACCTCGCATTAAGTATAGCGCGCAAGTTGAAGCCGATATCAACCAACTTGGAGGCAGTTAGCTAAGGACCGGGGCTAATTGGAGAGACATTTGCTTAGATTCTAAATTTGAGCCTCGTAATTGATAGATCCGTTTGTGGTGTCCCAACAATTGGCAGGCATGAGTTTCTGGTTTTGTATAAGTTAACATTCTAGTAGTCTACGTTCGTTGGTCAGAAAATCTAGCAGTCAAATCCAATCCAAAACCCCTACAAATTGTCAGCCATACTGTAGTCCTCCAAGGATTATATTATGTGATTTTTTGTTACCCACTTGCTATTTCTTGTCGCAGCAACATTCATCAGCCCAGATAGTGGCTTCTTAATTACTTTCTAACCTCTCACACTCTCTTTTGGTTCCACAGAAAGGATAGTGAATATCCTTTGAATGTAATAGAGTCGCAGTACTTACAGCTATGCTATACCCAATGTAATTAAAGACTTTCATTTTTATGATGTAAGCCCGTGCCCTATAGCAAACGACTACCGGCCCCACATCGCGTTCTAAAAAAAGCACTCGGGCAGAATGTCAAAGTGGATGTGAAAAAGAAGAAACCAGGTAAAGAATATTAATCCTTCATTTTCTTTGCACCAGCATACAAAAAGGAAACAAGACTGTTGCGTTAAATAAGCACCGGACCGGAGAAAGTCTGTGTATTTATGCTGGCCGTCGAAAAGTTGACATTCGTATGGAAACCGCACACAACTTGAGTGCGCTGCCTTGACTAAAACGTTAAATGAGATAAATTCCCCGAAGCTAATGAGTTCGACGGTGTGCGACAACACCATTACGTACTCCACTCGACGTATACCCACAACGGAATGTAGTGCTTTGAGATTCTTGCAAACAGGGGTGAGTGGCGGTACCTATCAACCAACGACCGAATTCAATTTTGGATTGGCGCCAAAGATAATTTTTCACATTGAAACGTATGGCACACGTATCCAATTTGACGTGACCAATTCCACTAAATTGGATATGGCAGTTGGCACATTTAATGTTTATCATTCGCTTTTGAATCGTTTTGCACAAAAATTGCGATTCCCTTGATACCCCGAATGCATACAGAGTGCACCATAGGATCTCGAAGGAGATGCTCAATTGTGGTCGAGGGACAAGCAGAGAGTGTACTCTTGGATCGATTTTGAAGATGAAATGCCATTTTTCTCGGGGAATTGTCTTTCGAAGAGGTTGATGAATGCATCTATCGTGACAGATATTTTCCGATTTTGGAACTCAATTTCGAAGGAAATTTGTTTCTTGGGAATGTGGTTGGGAATAAATTAAAATCTACTCATTCGTTTATCAAAACCACCCACTCATCCGCCCCATGAGATAGCTTTCAATTAGGCAAATGTTAAGCCCATTGTGTTAAATCTGTGTCAAGAGCAGACTTCTTCGGAATCTCACCAATTCATTATGGAAAAAATGCAAACCCATCTCATTGTGGCAAGACCACAATGCATTACAGTGTTCTACACTAAAACCCACTTTCAACACAGACCTCTATAATGAAAATAAAATCGCAATTCATGTCCAGTGTAGTATACAAGGATCTCTCCCGCTCTCATCCCCCGCTCCCAACAATTGTTTACTCGACAATATTTTATTCCCCATACAACAAGGGTGTATCTGTATATATACTGCTCGCATACATTTAGTCCATTCAATAAACATTCTTTTCATTATTCAAGAAACTGTATATTATGAGCATTTCCATCAGGATATAGCCTCCCATCATCCGTCCCAGCTCCAGTGCTTACATTATATTTTTGAAATTACCTTAATTGCTCCAATTGCTGCCTGTTTCGTTGAGAACGTAACAAAGGCACAGCCCTTGCTTTGTCCATTTTGATCCCGTAACACGGTGCATTCCTCTATTGTTCCGTGTCCAGCAAATAGTTGCCTCACTTCGCTTTCATTGTACTTTTTGTTTAGCATTCCAACGAAAAGTTTTCTCTCTGAAATGGCAAACAAAACGAGAAAAAAAATGAATAAAGGACGAGAATAAGTATGGAATTGAGTATAACATTGGAAATGAAACAAACTGGTGGAAGGATAATAGTCATCATTTTACATTTGTTCATTATCCTTGGGTATATAGATACACGTTTTGGTATTATTGTGGGGAATGCTGTAACATGTTGCCCGGTGGGGTTGTTTGGGGTAATGGAGAGGTGAATCTTTTAATTTTCTATTGCGTAACAAAGGGTATTGATAGCATTTTATAGGTTATGTGCTTTTTAATAACCTCATAGACTGTTGGCATTAGAACAATTCCGTTCAATCACGAATAATTGTCTGCTGTTTTTGGATAGCAAATTGAGGGTGGTCCAACGAACGATGTTACTTGTAAATAAAACAAAACGTGAGAATTATCTTAATATTTTTTATTTTGATAGAAGGATCTATGACAATTATGTGTGAAACAAAATATCATCCAAATTCGGTGACATACCTCTATCCGATGGTCCATATTTGATTGACTCTGAGACATTATTGGGGTTCCATATTGTTAATGTGTAGAATTATCTCATCCTTTAGCTCTTGAATTGTTCTTAGTTTATTGACGTACATTTTTTTTGAAATATTCCCAAAAAAAGAATTCCAACGGTGTCAAACCAAATGATCGTGGCGGCTAGTTAACATCTTCATGACGTGAGATAACACGGCCATTAAATTTCTCGCGCAAAAGAGCCATTGTTTCATTGGCTTTGTGACAAGTGGCACCATCCTGTTGAAAGCACATATCGTCAAAGTCCATATCCTCAATTTCTGGCCACAAGAAGTCGGTCATCATCTCTCGATAGCGAACACCATTCACGGTAACTGCTTGGCCCACCACATTTTCGAAGGAGTACGGCCCGATGTCGCCGGCCGCCGGCCCATAAGCCGAATCAAACCACTCTTTGTGGATGCATCGGCTTTCCAACAATAAGTCGTGTATTCTGATTTGCCCAAATGCGGCAATTCAGCTTGTTAACGAATCCACTGAGGTGAAAGTGTGCCACGTCACTGAAGGTGATTTTCTTTGTAAAGTCACCATTCACTTCTGTCTGTTCAACCAACCAGTCGGCGAATTGACGACGCGATGCTTGAAATGGTTAGTAGGATACAGCTCTCGAGTCAATTGAACCTTGTAAGCATGTAAATTCAAATCTTTATACAAAATTCGCATCAGTGATGTTCGTGAGATGTTCAATTGTTGGGCACGACGACGAGTCGAGGTTGACGGCTCTTCTGCCACACTATCGGGAACAACAGAAATGTTTTCCGTAGAACGAACTGGGCTAGCACTAGCATGCACAGGTGTTTTCACATTTCCTACAGACCCGGTTTGCTGACATTTGCGGACAATTTTCCCGATTGTGGACACATTTGGTCGATTATGCTGACCAAAAAAATCACGAAGTATACGAAATGCATTTTTATTTGAACGCCCATTTTCGTAAAAGGCTTCAAAAATCTTAAAGCGCTGCTCGATTGTATACCTCTCCATGGTTGAATTTGTCAAACACTGAAACAATGAAATGTTAAATTGAGTTGGGAAAAAAACTTGACATTAAGGTGTGACTCACCATTAACATTTTGGATGGACCACCATTTATTTAACAAAAGCGGGAAAGGCTTTAAGTCCTGTCGAATTCAATGAAGGATCATTTCAAAGAAATTTAATATGTCATATATTTTAATATATGTATTTCCTTCTGAATGTCATTTATATTTAAAAGTACCTTTCGTTCCGTTTATTATTTAGCAATTGGCACTCATCAGGCAACAAAATTCCGTTTTCAGGTTTTCTAATTCGAAAGTTGTAAATTTTGTTCGGGGCTTCTTAGGGAGTCAAATATATTCGTTTACGGTAATTTTAATTTTTGGAATGAAATATCGAGTAGGGCCCCTGTTTTTTTAAAAATAAATCTTAAATACTGCCTAACGGAATTTTAGAATTCACTGTCACTTTATTAGTCTATGGATGATCTAAGGAAGATTGATTAAGTAGGACTTAATCAAAACCAGGCGTTAATTCAGTATTACTTGACATTTCATCATGGAAAGACATAGCCTGGCACAGTGTTTTAGAATACTTATTCAGCTAAGGGGTATTCCAATAGGGACTTCCGAACTTTGACAATTGATAGCGGCCATATTGTTGAAGCTTTCTCTGTCAAATTGGCTGCCATTTATTAAAGCTATTTTTCCAAATCACAATGGACGTACATATCATTCAGCAACACGTGCAAATGATAAGATTTCTTTTTTATCAAAATGGGTGTTCTGTTCCCACTTTAGGGTCCTACCGAGAGACTATTCGCAGTTTGGTGAATAATGTCAGGCCACTGGTTCAGTTCTCGGTTACTGAACCAGTGGCCAGTCGTTGACTAAACGCAAGATCTGCAGAAAACATGACCGCTGTCCGTGGGAGTGTGCAGGAGAATTCGATGTAAGCGATTTCGCGTCGCTCACAAAAACTCGGCCACAGGCCACAACTTGGTGAATTTTGCATGGCATGGCAAAAAATACAAATTTTGGCGCAACAGACTCGTTAGTACCCAGGGCCGAGCTTTCTGACAACCATCCATGTGTGCGTGTGTACTTCTTGCACGATGGCGCACCTCCTGTTTTATGCCGAATCCGAACGGCTTGTAGAGATAAGCTTTTCTTGACAATTGATACTACCCGGATGATTTGTCAGATCATCAAGAGAGGAGTCAGTGAAAAATCATTTAGGTGTTGCTTTTGCTGGGAATCGAACCCAGACCTTCTGCGCAGCAGTTCATCGCAATTACTATCGCGCCACTGAGCCTGTGCAACCCGTACAAAATTCAACTGTCTCAGGAGCTGTATGTTGGATGGGCTCCGAAGCAGTTCCTAAATTACCCAAATTTTTATCGAAAAATCATCTTCAGCGATGAAACAAAAGTGTCGAATTTGGGACGACACCAATCCTAAAATATGATCCAAGAGCGTTCAATGCATCCTATTTGTTGTAGGTTTCAGGCTGGCGGTATCACCGGTCCATCACAATGTCAACGGCGAGCGCTACCAACATCTTTTGACCTGAATTGGATGCTATGAACAACAACGACATGTGGTTTTAACAGGACGGTGCTACGTGCCATAAAACTCACTCCTCCTTGGAACTTCAACACAATCGATTCGATGGCATGGTTATCATACATGGAGGTGATGTAAACTGGACACCGAGATCGTGTGATTTGACCCCGTAACGACTTTTTATTGTTTGGTTTTCTTAAGTCGCAGGTCTTTGCGAATAAGCCACAAACCACAGCGGCCCTCAAAGCCAACATAACCCAATCAAATTCAGCCTGATTTATGAGCCAGACTCATGAAAATTTGACATTTCCGATGCGCGCTACCCAGAGAAGCCGCGGCGGACATTTGAATGATGTTACATTCCATACTTAATGGGATCGATAGGCACTTCAAATGAATAAAAAATAAAAAATAGCAAGAGCTTACGGAAAGACCCTGTATATTCCGAAAATCAGCTTTCGAGGAATATGTTTCGTGAAGTTAGAGCAGGCTATGTTCGTGTCGGGCTTCAAGACACACAATTCGCTTTTCTACCAAACAAATTGTATGCTAAGTATGAGATATATGTGATGAATTGATTCGTCACCGTTTGCAACAAATATGAATCTTGCAAAAACTGAAGCCGGTCGCCCTCTGAAATCTTCACCGTTTCAGTCCTTGGGCGGTTCAAAAACATGTAAGTGATCCACATTTGTATACTTAGTAACTTAAAGAAATAATTTCTATAAATAGTATATGGCTCGACTCAGAAATCTATCTGGGTCTATTTTGTCATGTCTGTCCGTCCGTGTTCGTTCGTACGACATCAGCTTTTGGGCCTTAAATTTTGAGAAAGATTAATGAAATTTGGTACAGAAGATCTTTGTTGCTCCCAAGTTTAAGTGTACAAATTATCAAAATACGTCCACTGCTACGCCCTCTTTTCAGAAAAACTTTGTTTTTGGCCAAACTGTAAGGAATTTTGAAAAAGTGTCTGAACAAGATATCTAGACAATCGCAATATCTTTATATGGCTTGAAAAAGTTGTCACATAATTCACGCAAAATGTAATTTTGATAGAAAATAGAGATTGGGGTTATGTATGGAATATCACATCGAAAAAATGGCCGCCACGGCTTTGCTGGCAAGTACGTTCCCTTTTATTGAAAAATTTCTAAGACCGTTTCTTATAAATGTGGCTGAATTTCATAAACACACAGCCCAATTTCCGTTTTCAAGGCGTGGTCATGAGCTTGTTTGCCTAGACCTTTGACTTCAAAAAAACCCTAAAAAAAATTAAATGTCGTTAAATCGCAAGATCTGGATGGCCAATTCTGATTTCAAAAACGGCCGATTACACGATTTAAAAATGACTCATGGAGTAATTGAATTGTTTCTCTGGCTTTATGGCATGTGGAACCGTTTTGTTGAAATTATATGTTGGTAACATCCATATATTTTAATTAAGGCACTAATAACTGGGTTATCATGTCAATAATAAAAATCTGCCTCCGCTTGTTGTTCTCTAATCCAATCAACGAACTATCTTAGTGCTGCTAAGTTCTTGAGTCAATTGAACTTTGTAAGCATGAAGTTTGAAGTCTTTCGTAAAAATTCGCTGTATAGAGCTTCTGGAAATGCCCAATTCTTGACTTAGTGCCGAATTAATGCTGGACTGTCAACAATACTCTCGCGAACTGCTTCGATGTTTTCTGTTGAACGACATTTGAAAGGATACCCAGAGTTTCTAAGATCAGTAATTGATCCAGTCTCCCTGAATTTATTCAATTATTCTCTTCACAGTTAATGGTTTTGAATCACTATGACGCCCATATTTTGCACGAAAATTGTGGACTGTAGCTTCATATTTTTAAAATATTGCTCAACAACGAAAATGCTTTGGTCTTTCATATAGCGTTCCATTATTACTAACCCCGAACTGTCAGCTGTCACATTGTTATCTTTCTTCACTTATCACGTTCACTTTTTGTGGGCGTTTTAAGTAATAATCAGATTTCGGTTAAATTTTGAGCCAGTTCGACAAAAAGTTCGATCAAACTACTTCGGGATTACTGCTTTGACCATTTCGTATATAGATGATTTACAACCGCGTCTACTTTTTGGGGCGTTTTCGTATAAAAATGATTTTTATAGCATATGCCATAGCTTATGACATAGGCCATTGAGGTATATTGGTCAGTCTGAAAATGTTGAGCTAGGGCAATGAAATTTGGTGGTAAACAAGCTATTTGTTGATTACTCCAGTACAGGAATAAATATTTTTGAAATTCGTCTATGAAACATCCCCACCCCTTCACGATGGAGAATTCCAGCTACGCGGTAAGGATCGAAAACGATTTCACCGACACATTCGATACAAGAAAAAAGGATTGGGTCAAGGCGACGCACTATCATGGTGACTTCATTAACATCATTCTTGAGAAGATTGTGCAAAACTCCCGAGCCAACACCAGAGGCATAATTTCCATAAATCGGTGCAACTACCAGCATACGCCTTGATATTGACATCATTAGTCGGACTCAACGTGATGTCATTGCCACGTTTGACAGTACAAGGTGGCGCAAAAGTTGTCACCCGTCGCAAAAGTTGTCACCCGATGTTTTTTGGTTGCAAATATTTAAATTCTTCAGCAAAAAAAGTAGAAAAAATTATTCCATGATTCATGTCTTATGCGCCACCTATAATAATTGTTTCGATTTTTTTGCAAAACACTTTAAAAAATGGCGGCCAAAAAACATCGGGTGACAACTTTTGCGACGGGTGACAACTTTTGCGCCACCTCGTATAAAGAAGAAAGCAGTTAAAATCTTGGCTAATACCAAGTATATGCTTTCAACACGAAAGGACACATAACATCGATGAATTTTACAGAACGTCATTGACGGATATAACATTGATGTAGTTCGGGACTTTGCTAATCATTACCCGTATCAAAAGCGGATGAAGAATTCCTAGGTCGGTTTGAGCGAAAATTCTTCGAAAAAATCTGCGGTCCAGTTTGCGTTGATGGGCTATGCAGACGAATTTTCAATCAAGAAATATACGAGCTGTGAAGCCAATGGCTAGGATATTTTGAGCAAATGGACACGAATACTACTGCTTGCTGGGTTTTCGATTCCCAGGCAGACTTCGGACGCAGTAGAGAAAGACCTGCACAAGTAGAAACCGGCCTCAATCAATATGAAGTGCGAAACTTTAGTCATTTAGCTAGGGACGGGGTTAATTGGACAGGCATGTTCGTTGAGTACCTAGTTCCTTCCAGACTGTTGCGCCACTTAAATAAGTTCGTAAGTATCCCATGAAATTTCGGATTACGTTCGTTGACGTACCTAGAAATATTTTCGGGGTAGCAAAATATCCTATTTGGGTAAGGACGGGTCAACACCGGCGCAGGGACATAAGTATACTCCTGTTGTGTACGCAGCATTGCCATACCAAATAAAAATATTATAACATATTAGGCGCCTGTCTGACGACTTTATATGCCCTGAGCGGAGCAGCGAAGTTGCGTGAGCGTGGACTGTCCCCAGAAAGAGAGTTGAAATCCTTTGTTCCCGCGAAGTGGGCCACCCAGAAAACCGTTAACAAAAAAAAAAAGTGTTGACTTGGGCGCCTGCCTGACGACTTTACATACCCTGAGCGGAGTAACGAAATTGCTCGGGGACGGTATTTACTTTCAACTTTTACTTGGTCCCCTGACCTAAAATATAATCAAATTTTAAACAACTGTTCCTTGACTTAAATATTTACTTATACCCCATAGGTTCATCGTCCCCACATCCTGACAACATTCATACCTCTATTAAAATGCTAATTCACTGGGCCCTTGAACATGTCCATTAATCTCTCATTGTGCGGAAATGGATTTTCGATTTAAAGCCACTTTGCCGAATCCTAAAATAGCACTTACAATTCCCCAAAAAACACTTGTCCCCATTCTAGTTCACACGAGCAAACACTTTAAGCTGATTCTCCTACCTTTCACCGAAAACATTAACTTGCATCTGCATCAACAATCCCAGCATTTGCCTAATCTGGATCGAAAGTGAACAAACATACACCACATCCCTCTGTGTGTGATGTGGTCCTTTGTGTGCTTGTGTTTGCGTGTGATAGTATGCAATGCATCTCGCTGAACAAGATTAATGAGCAAATAACTTCCAACTGGGGGAAGCTCTTTTATCTCAAACTCTACACCATGTACCAGATACTATTCTCTGTTCCATTTATCCTGACGGTATGTACGGAGTATCCTTCTTGGCAGGTATGAGAGAAAACAAATTTCACAATAATCACCTGTTTGCAAACTTAGAATTTGCATAGATTTCACAGATTTGAAATTCCAACGGCGTAGCCAAACAATCAAGACCCCACAAGTCCCAGTCCAAGGCTTCGCAACCCTTCGAACCCCATTTGTGGATGCATGTGGATTATATGGTGCAACTTCTCGTTGTGTATCCGCCGTCGTTCAGGGCATCCTCGTAGAGATTGTTTGATGGCAGCTCTGCATCTGATCGAACAAAAGGATATGTTCAAGGAAATGCACATTTAATAGCGCTGCATAAAGTAGTGCGTGCTTCTCCCGCAGTGTGAAAGATAGTCTTTTGTTGATATATTCCATTGGGTAGGGGTGTGTGCAGTACAGCGAAGGGAATAGACGACGGCAACGGTATGCAATATCGCATTTCTTGCTACCAAAGTAATTTATGTGATATCCTGCGCAACCATGACGGCTTTCAGTTGTCGGAGCTCAGCTACATGTGTACGCTGAAGGCGACAAATGCGTTTGATTTGAGAGAGATACTCTGTGTACGAAGTTAGTATATAGCTGCACCAAATCCAATGAATGACAGTGCTGGATTGTTAAACTTCTCAAGTTTGCAATGCGTTAAGGATGTATTTAAGAAAATTAAGATACGGCAAATAAGGAGGGCGCAGATTATCTGAGGGAATGACAAACGACAACTTTTACAGTAACAAAGACTTGGTAATATAAGCCAGGCATTCTGCATTAGAGATGCAGATATATTGAGCACTTCTTGTCGACTTCGTCAACTCCTCCTTTAGTGTGATTGTAGTCTGCAATCATAACTGACCTTCTCGTATCAGTATCTGTATCTTGATAGTGTTGGGAAGAAGAGATTAACAGGACAGCTTTGTTTTTGTTCGGTACATATGATTACAATGTACAGTCTTTCGTGAAACCATAGCGGGAACTCTCCAATTCTCTATTCATGTTCGGCAAGAAGCATGGTGGCATCTCAGCTTTATTCTTCCTCAGCGTACCTAAGTAGGTCAGTCCCCTTTTGAGCAATATTTCCATAAGTGGAATCGAGCTGAACCAATTATCAGCTGTAATGTTGCGGTTTGAGTTTTCGACAACTTTTAGTCTCAGAACAGATTGAGTTGGTATTGCCATTTTTCTTTCTTGTTTAGTCAGGCCTATGCCATCTGAATTTTTGCCGTGGTAGCTATAGGCATTCTATATATAGTATGTACGTGTATCTTCCAGTAACTGTAGTTGATACCGTACTTTGCTGGTTTCTGGGGCATGTAAATAATAAATTTGCAACTACCTCTAAATGGCAGCAACATTTCATCGATTCAAAGGTATGGTCCAGGGGTATATTGAGACTGGCTTTTTGAGATGAACTTCTTCAACATGTCTGATATTGGGGCAAGTCGATCTTCCTCTCTGGTAGTGGAATCATCAAATCGGAGGCAGTTGACCAAACAAGCAGGTAGAGAGGAGTGGGAGACGAACGAAGAACGAACGAAACCAAATTAATCCACACTGATGGTCTTCGATTCCCAGCCAGACGTCGGACGCATTAGAGGAAGACCTCGCCTTAAGTGACGCGCACAAGTAGAAACCGAACTCAACCAACTTGGAGTGCATAACTGGATGCAGTCAGACGTCGGACGCATTAGAGGAAGACCTCGCCTTAAGTGACGCGCACAAGTAGAAACCGAACTTAACCAACTTGGAGTGCGCAACTGGATGCAGTTAGCTAAGGACCTGGCTAATTAGAGAGGCATGTTTGTTGAGGCCTAGAATTATTCCGGACTTAAATAAGTAGATGGTTCAAAAATGGACCTAGGCGTTGGAGCTGGAGTGTTTTTAGAAACACGTAAGCTAAGCAGAAGTTTTCGTCTCCCTGAGCACAGTAGTGACTTTTAGGCAGAATTATTGGCCAAAGCGATCTCAATCCTGGCGATACCACCAGATGATAGCACCATCTTCATTGACAGTCAGGCTGCAATGAAAGCAATCTCTGCTGTCGGAATAAAAATCAAAGCTTTTGGTTGTCGTGAAGAGCTTAATAGTGCATTCACACCGAACCGAAAACTGAGTTTTTGCAAAAACACCTGAAATCTTCATCGAAAACCGAGTTTTCCCATACATTGTCAGTTCTCAAAACCTAGTAGGTTACGATATAACCTTCTCATAACCAAACAAATGTTTTTTTTTCAGAAATTTACAAACCAGATGAAATAAAAACAAAACAAGCGGCGGGCTTGAGAGTCAAAAACTGTTGTCAAAATCTTTAGATTTGTTTCATTTTGAACTTCAAATGCTAATATTAGTTTGATTATATTAGAATTAATTTTATTATTCAATTACAATATTTTCACACATAAATGTTGCAGCTAGTATCACAATTCACAGCTGATTGAAATGTCAAACGAAACCTGGTCAGAGTCGGTGTGAAAGCATCCAGTGGTTTACGTAAACTTTTTGCCAAAAACTCAGTTTATGATTCGGTGTGTAAGCACTATAAGGACTTGCCTTCCAACATAATGCTAAGCTCTGCTGGGTCCATGGACACAGAGGCATACAGGGCAATGAAACTGCTGATTAACTGGCGAGAAAAGGATCTGCCTCCAGCATTGATCAGGCAGACCAGTCTGTCAAACAGAAAACACTGAATATTGGTGTAACTCTCGCCTCAGATGAGAAGGATTCAAAAGGATGTTACTACTTCAAAGAAACATGAAATCTGCTCCGACACTCCTAGGGTTTCTAACTGGGCACAACCTACTTAAAAGATATACCTAAACTGAAAATCCATCTTATAGATGATGACCTTTGTAGAGGCTGCGGAGATGAAGAAATGCACTAGGATACCCTCCAATTTCTGTGCCACGGTCCAGGCCTCAGCCAATTAGGAATGAAAACCATAAAAAAAATAATTTTTCACGACCTCACGGATCTATCCAAAATTGCAACAACATCTGGATGGCTGGAAAGGGAGTAACAACTTTGGACATTAGCGGGATAATGAAGAAACCAACGACACACGTGGTCCCCCAACAGGCATCACAATGGGTCTACATTGACCCGAGTGTGATGAGTGAAGACTCACACCGCCTACCTCATCAACCCACCAACCTAACCTAACCTAGTTTATGAATTAGTTGTTTGAATCCGACTCAGCTCAAGAGGCATTTAATTTGACGACTTTGAACGACTTTACAGAATGAGCTACGGAGTATAGAAAAGCTATGAAGAAGGAAGGAAAATGGTCAAAGTCTGTATACGGGGGTGAGGGTTATCACGTAGGTATATATCGGCTGACGCTTCAATATCGGGACCAGGTAAAGGGTGATCCATTTCGAGGTTCCCTCCTTTTTTAAAGAAAAAAACACAGAAAATTCACATTTAATGGAGAATGTTTATTATCATTTGAAAGAACATTCTTTGGCATTTATTTTTTGAAGGTTATGTCTATCAAATGTTGGCCGTTGCTACGTCGCAGATGGTCCATCCGTTGAGTCCAATTTTCGATCACTCGTTCGAGCATTTCGACTGGTAACTGGCGAATGACACGCGTGATGTTTTCCTCCAAGGCCTGAATCGAAGCGGGTTTGTCGGCATAAGCTTTTGACTTAACATATCCCCACAGGAAAAAGTCTAACGGTGTGATATCACACGATCTTGGTGGCCAATCGACCGGCCCAAAACGTGAAATTATGTGCTCACCGAAATGTTCTCTCAATAGGTCCATTGATTGATGCGATGTGTGGGAAGTGGCGCCGTCTTGCTAAAACCAAATGTCGCCGAGATCACGAGCTTCAATTTCAGGCATCAAATAGTCGGTTATCATGGCACGATAACGGTCGCCATTGACGGTTACGTTTGCACCGGCATAATTTTTAAAGAAATATGGACCGATGATTCCACCGGCCCACAAACCACACCAAACCGTTGTTTTTCTGGATGAAGTGGCAGTTCTTCAATCTCTTCAGGTTGCTCTTCGTCCCAAATGCGGCAATTTTGTTTGTTTACATACCCATTGAGCCAGAAATGGGCCTCATCGCTAAACAAAATTTGCTTCGAAAACGTCGGATCTTCTTGGAACTTTTCAAGAGCCCATAGAGCGAAGCGATGTCGCTTGGGAAGGTCGAGCGGCTTCAATTGTTGCACAAGCTGTATTTTGTACGCTTTCAATTTAAGATCTTGACGTAAAATGCGCCAAGTCGTTCCATACGTCAGTCCGAGTTGCTGCGAACGACGCCGAATCGACTCTCTACGGTCTTCGTGTACACTCTCAGCTACGGCCGCTATATTTTCTTCACAGCGTGCTGGACGTCGTCTATTCGGTCGAATATTATCCAATAATGAATGCTGGGTCTCAAAATGGGTGATGGTGTTGCGAATAGTACGCTCAGTAGGCCGATTATGTTGACCATAAGTTGAGCGAAGTGCACGAAACACATTCCTCACAGAACGTGAATTTTCATAATAAAGTTGAACAATTTGTAAACGTTGTTCACGCGTAAGTCTTTCCATTATGAAATGCCAAACAATACTAAACAAAAATAACATGACATCATGACACGACTCACACGTGATTGACAGATCAAAGGCTATTGAAAAAAGTATCTCTACTTGGATCACCCGTTATATGAATCGTGTATGTCAATATTACGTGATACTGGCTTTACTCCCCATGCAGGCATGTGTGCCTATTGTTCTTTACAGTCATCTGACTGGGTT
Source organism: Rhingia campestris (assembly GCA_932526625.1). NCBI lineage: Eukaryota > Metazoa > Arthropoda > Insecta > Diptera > Syrphidae > Rhingia > Rhingia campestris. Next base: position 172,913,160 of record OW052182.1, read on the forward strand.
TTGACCTTGTAACCAAAGGATTTTTAAATATCGACCTTTGTTTCGAAAGATTTTCAACTCATCTCTTCTCATTTCAGTACGTCAACAATTTCATTCAGACTTTCATTCCGTCGAAATGTCTCCCACTTCAATGATCACAATTCTGACAAAGTTACGATGGTCTGGGATAAACCTGCAAGTCCTACTGCTCCGCTCAATCAATTATTAAAGAGGAAGTTCAATTAAAATGCGCACCGCATGTGTAGGATGGTAGTTGCACCGCAAAAACTTTCCCAATGCCTCCATATCCATCCTGTGTCAATTAAACAGATTCCTCGAAGGAAGAGCCTGCATAAGAATGCTCTGTAAAGTTAATTTAAACCCAACCTACAATTTTATTTTTTTTTTTCATCGAATTTGTTAATAACTGTACGCGCGATGATAAAGTTAAACCGCACTCAGTTGGGGAACGTGATTTTAAGCAAGGAAACACTGAATCATATTTGAATAGTTTTCAGCGGAATTTTACTCAGCCCCCCAAGGATGTTATTTTGAATTTTACGTTTGTAATATTGTGTATTGAGTTCAAAGGCATCAAGACCGCGCCGAATGGTTTGAGTGGAACCATTGGATTCCTGGTGCGGAAGTGATGTTTAATGAATAAAATATTTATTTTTGGCCTGCGGAGGAATTTGTTGGAATTCACTTTTTCACTTAAAATTGAAAATGGCGGGGGTTTGAGGGGGAAGATGGTGGTGGCAGTAATGAGATGGTGGATACAATTTTTTTTTTTATTGTTCATGATAGCCTGAAGGTGGTAATAATAATTAAAGCAATTAATTTAATTGCCATCACTGGGAGTGTTTGATGGGGTTTGGCAGATTTATCCTTCAAATATCCGGTGCTATACGTGTAGGATGTGTTCAATTCTGAGCTAAGGATGTTTGTGCAGTGTAAATGGTTTTTAATTGCAATAAAAACACGATTTATATAATATGAAGAGTTGAAATGAAAAAGGTCTGGCCCATTACAGCTGATACTGATTTTATGAATGAATAATTTTTAGCCTGATTTTACTTGTCCATATATTCGAAGTATATGGAAGTGCCATTCGAAAAATGTTGGTCAAACGTTTTCTAAACCTTTTGGGGCGCAGTTTTTGGAATTTATGAGTTCAAATAGTGCATACAAGTCTTGTTAGCAGTCCGAAACGAACCGAAGTGATTAAAAAAAAATATCGTGAGATCCGGACTACCAGCAGAAAGAAAGGCTCATTGAGGCCAAAAAAGATGACCCCAATGGAAGAACGTTTTTGAAGTGAAACTTCTTTTGGGACGGTGTGAATTGGATCTTATGAAACATAAAAACGTCACAATGACAGTGTTTTGATCCGATTCGCCAACAAATACCAACCATAACCGACGCTGCTTGATGTCGGTGATAGCTTGTTGTTGGCTTACCAGGTTTCTTTGAAGTGAAACTTAATTTTGGACGGCTGTTGTTGTGGCTGTTTGATCGTGTGTAATGAACGGATTTATGGACTTGTATCTCAGGCAGAACAAAGACCTGAACACAAGAAAGTGGAGAGTTCTGCAAAAAGCGGACGTAAAAGACGTCGCCCACATGGTCTTTGCGATTAACGAGAGTACGATGCGTAGGCTTGCGGTGCTCAGGGGGATGGTCTCTTATCGATTTGGACAAATCAAGATAAACCTCAAGGGATCCGACAAGTCTGCAATTCAGACTCAAATAATAGTGAAACTGTTACAACGAGCAAGTCGTCACAAATAACAAGGGCTAGCACGTCGCAACTAATGGCTAGTATTAGTACTGCCGCTGGTAGGGATTAAATAAAAAATGACAAACTGCCGACGAAAGTAGCGTCAAACGTCCCTAGTACAAGCAACGAAACCATTAGCCAGCAACGGTTTAGACCGAAGCTAGCTGCGGAACGGGCGCGAGAAAGACAAAAACACGGCAGCGAAACAAAGTCCGAGAGATAGACACGAAGGCCTCGAAGAGGCGATAACAAGTCTTCATACCCTAGTATGAAACCCTGAGCACGGCAGGAAGCGATTGGGTGTAAATGTACATTGCAGTACTTTGAAAAGGACAGATTGGATAGGAGGCTACAATTTGAAGATAAAAATTGGTATGTGGTCTGATTCGGGTGTGATGACTTATTCAGATTTGATGTATGAGTTGTATAAGGGTAGTACTAAGATTGCCTTTTGAATTTTTGACGGTTTAATCGATATTTGACAGTCTTCCCGAAAGGTGGAGCGTTGGATTTTGGATTTGGTTGGATTTTGTGGAACTTATAATGGCTGATTTTTTAAGAGTTAAATTTTTCGGGTTTGCAGCAGTGGTTGGTAATGGCATTCAAACGTCACCTGTCAAAGTGAAAAGTTTTCAGTTTTTTCTGCCATTTAATCTTGGAAAGACTTACAAACGAGCAACGATTGCAAATTATTGAAATTTATTATCAAAATTCGTGCTCTGTGAAAAATCTGAAAATCCGATGTTTCATCGAAAAATTGTGTTCAGCGATTAGGCTCAATTCTGGCTCAACGGACACATAAATAAGAAAAACTTTCGCATCTGGCGTGATGTACCGCCACAAGCCATACAAGAATTACCGATGCATCCCAAAAAAAAAAAACGACAGTTTGGTGTGGTTTATGGGATGGTGGCATCATCGGTCCATTTTTCTTCAAAGACGACAGTGGAAGAAACGTTACCGTCAACGGCGAACGATATAGAGAAATGATACGAGACTTTTTTTTGCCCCAGTTGGCTGAGTTGAACTTGGTTGACATGTGGTTTGATCAAGCCAGTGGCACATGCCACACAGCTCGTGAAAAAATGGAAATGTTGAGGGATGAATTTGGTGAGCAGTTTATCTCTCGAAATGGCCCTGTGAGTTGGCCGCCAAGATCATACGATTTAACGCTTCTTGATTATTTCTTGTGGGGTTATGTAAAGTCGTTAGTCTATGTGCACATGCCGAACACGATTACAGCCTTACAGGATAACATAACACGTGTAATTCGTGGAATACAGGCCGAAATGTTCGAAAAAGTGACTCAAAATTGGACAATCCGAATGCACCATTTGAAACGAAGCCGCGGACAACATTTACATGAAGTTGTCTTTAAAACTCAAATGGCAAAGGGCTATTTACCGACTACAATAAAAATTTTGAATATTTGATGCGAATTTAAGTGTTTTATTTAAGATTTTTAAAAAAAACTACGCTTAAAAAATATCTTCACACTGCAGATGACTAATGGCGAAATATCTTGTGAATTCGATTTAATGAAACGAAAAATTGTAACGAAAAAGAGATCACACAAAATATCGGTTGTCGACTGATCACCGAAACCAAGAAGCGTCGGTCGCGGTTAGTACTTATATATAGGAACGCTTGGGAACACCGCTTGTTGTTGTTTACTTTAAGAGAATGAGGCGAGATCAACCTTCATAAAACCGGTTTTGTAGGCGAGGCAACTGAGTTTTGGGTTAAGAAATATTTGAAATTCTTTAACCGAGTTTTTGCGGTAGAACAAGGTTGAAAACTAACCAAAACGCATTTATCACCAATTAAGTCAATTAATTGGCAATATGTCAGTTCAACTCATCTCGAATGAAATGAATACACTATGGAGGTGGTAAACAGAGAGAGAGATTGAGAAAGAGAAATTAAGCAGAGTACAGGGGTTGAATTACCCCACCAGTTATCGAGTGAGTGAATCATGGTGTAACAACATTGGGATAATCACATACAAATGTTCACGTATCGAATGCACATTTAAAATTGTACCATACTAGCAAAATGTAGCAACATTGATGTCTGATGGCTGACATTGTCAAATGTCTTGTTTTTCTGTGAATGTTATTAAAATAAATTGGTGTACTTAAATATTCTTAAATTTTTAATGAAATATGAAAATATACTCGATCACTGATTACAGAATACACAAAATCCGATTCACGATATGCGATCATCCCAATCAACATTTTTCAGTCACGCGGTATAACTCGATAACTGATGTGGTTATTCAACCCCAGTTTCATTTCTACCGTGTGTGAACTCACACTCGATTCTTTTTTTTGTTGCTGTAGGTACAGCCGTCGGCATCTGTTCGCGTCTTCGGTGGATCTTAAAAGCGATCTGTTTCGAGCTACAGGAAAATAATTTCGTCAAGCTCAGTGAGGAAAAGGCTTGTTAAAGCTGGAATACTCAAGCCAAGGATTTTCGAAAGAGAGTCAGAGAAAAACGATTGCCCTGGGCTTAAGAGCATCTTAATTGGACTCAAGACATGTGAAACAATGTTATCTTTTTCGACGAATCCAAGTTTAAGCTTCATGTTGGTGATGGGAAAATTCTTGCACCAAGAGAATCAACGGAATGACTGAGCTCTGAATGAATCTTACTGATGCCTCGCACAACTCAAGATGTGACGGTCTGGGGATGATTCTTTGGAGATAAAAAAGGCAGAATAGTCTTCCTAGAATCAAAAGTCACTGCAAAAGTTTGCATACTGGTTCTGGTAAATGTATTAGAGCCGTCCGCGCTGCAGAAGTTTGCATACTGGTTCTGGTAAGTGTATTAGAGCCGTCCGCGCTGGAGCATTTCGCTGAAACTTGCAGATTCATTTTTCAACAGGACTATGCTCCTTGCCAAACAGCCAACATTGTAAGTATGAAGTTATTTCTTTTTTTAATATGAAAGATTAAAATCAAGCTTTTATGGCTGTCCGTCTGTCGGTAATAGTCCATCCAGCCTAAACGGCTAGACCGATTTTCTACAAAGTTAGTATCCAGGGTTTTTTCGGTCATAATTCTAGGCCATTTTTTTTGTTTAGTTTTAGCTATTTTAATAACGGTACCTGCCATATGAAAATTAAACAGCCTTAATTTTCTCGAAACGGCTTTTGGCTTTTGTAGAATATCCATATAATGGATTTTCCCATATAGGGCATATAAAGAAAACTGTCAATTTCCCGGAAACTATTTCGCCAAATTGAATGAAGTTAAACTTATATACTACTATTACTGTTTGAAATAATTCCTCATAATAACGGAAATTATTATTATTCACATAGACACCGATTCCTTCAAAATCCGGTATAAAAAGTTCGTTTAATCACATTTCGACATTTTTACCATCATTTTTAGCACCAATAGTCGAAATGTCTATTTGCTATCGTGTATTTTGGTCAAATTATGAAAATCGTCAAAATCTGTCATGGAAATCTGGATTTGATCTAACGTCCAACTCGCTGTGAAAGCGAAAGTAATGTACGACCCAGTCGTGCACCCACCAGTCGTTTTTTTAATTCAAATCAAAAAGTAAAAACTGTTCTTTGTCGCTCACTGTTGACAAGTTCTCCCGTACATCATCTCTATTACATACGTCTTCCCTCATTACTTTTCTCAGAAATACCGAGATCCAATTACCACAAATAGGCACACACATTATTCGCATATTAATATGCATAAATGGAAGCCTGCATTGGGGATGTCTACCTCCATCACATATCAACCTCCAAAGATAGACGACATTACGCTTTTTAAAGTTGAGGGGTAGTAAATTATGATTATTGTGTCCTTCCTCGAATGAATAATTTTTTTTTATCTTTCCTCCTCATTTGTGAACATGAAAAAGTAATAAACGTATCCTCAGGATATGTCTTTACTTCATGCAGGTACTTGGTATTTTCCATTTTTATGCTTCAGGTATTTCGAAACGTCGAGAGGGGCTATATAGGTAAACTTCAGGCGTCGATGAACATTTCAAAGATAAACTTTTATACAACTTATACCTATTTGCGAAAGAGAAAACGAATCGCAGTTGCTATATTTTTCAAAGATTTTTATTTTTTTTTTCTCAAGAAAAAGTTTTCTTTTCGAATGTGAAGATCGGCAGATAGGTTGTATATCTCAAGATGAACATATGCGTGTGTGTGTGTATGAAAAAATAAATAAGGAAGTTCACTTGGCATCTTATATTTAAGACTTTCTTTGCACTATTTCTTGTAACTTTTAATGGTAGAGGTGCTTAATTTGAAATATCAAGGGAGTTTTGCAAGATTCAAAAAATCAAGTTATGTTCTCATTATGATTTATTATAAAACTTATAAGAGAATTGTTGCAGAAGAAAAGTAGCAGGAAATGAGAAGTTTGAAGTTCATTTAAACGCGCGCTCTCAAGGCGTTTTTATTAATAGAATTAGCACGTACGAGTGAAGGATGATAAAGAAATACAAATAGAGAAGGTGATGTGTATCTAAAATGAGATTGCTGCTGTCAAACTCTTTTTGTTGATAAAATAGAAAAACACAGGGTGGCACACGAGTCGTGCTACAAGAACAAAGCGTAATTAATTTTTATCTGTGTGAGAATGGAAATTATATTTTCTATGATTCGTTTAGTTTTGTGAGTGTATATAAGAGTGTTTTTGTAGAGATATAGAACTTTAAGTTGGTAACACTATTTTAACTGGCGGCCATTTTGTCAGCTTACTTACTTACTTAAGTGGCGCTACAGTCCGGAATGAACCTGGGCCTCAACCAACATGCCTCTCCAATTAGCCCGGTCCTTAGCTAACTGCCTCCAGTTGCGCACTCCAAGTTGGTTGAGGTCGGTTTCCACTTGTGCGCGCCACTTAAGGCGAGGTCTTCCTCTAATGCGTCCGACGTCTGGCTGGGAGTCGAAGACTCTGCGAGCCGGAGTATTGGTGTCCATTCGTTCTACATGTCCTAGCCATCTTAAACGTCCAATGCGGAGTTTTTTGACCAGGGGCATGTCGCTGTACAGCTCGTATAGTTCTTGGTTGAATCTTCGTCTCCATAGCCCGTCAACGCAAACGGGACCGAAGATTTTTCGAAGAATTTTCCTCTCGAATCTACCAAGGATTTCTTCATCTGCTTTTGATACGGTCCATGCTTCAGCGCCGTAGAGCAGGACTGCGATGCTCAGGGTCTTATATAGGATCTCCTTAGTAGTTCGAGTGAGGGCTTTACTACTAAATTGCCTTCTTAGCCCGAAGAAACAGCGGTTGCCAAGAGTAATTCTTCGTTTAATTTCTGACGAGATGTTGTTGTCAGAGTTAATAGCGGAGCCGAGGTAGACAATGTCCCGTACTACCTCAAAGTTATATCTGTCACGTGGACGTTCTGTCCAATTCGTCGATATTGTGTGTCCTTTCGTGTTGACAGCATATACTTAGTCTTACCCTCATTTACTGCTAAACCCATTTTCGCCGCTTCCTTCTCTATACTAGCAAACGTGGCTATGACATCACGTTGAGTCCTACCTATGATGTCAATATCGTCAGCGTATGCTAGTAGTTGCACCGACTTTTGGAAAATTGTGCCTCTGGTGTTGGCTTTGGAGTTTTGCACAATTCTCTCAAGAATCAGATTAAAGAAGTCACATGACAGCGCATCGCCTTGCCTAAATCCTTTTTTGGTATCGAATGTGTCGGTGAGGTCGTTTCCGACCCTGATGGAGCAGCGAGAATTCTCCATCTTCATCATCTTCATTATTTTTAGTTTGGTTTGGTATTTCAAAATAAATAGACTGACGTCTGAACAACGCTTTCGAATTGTGCAAATTTATCATCAAAAATCATGATTCTGTTCGAAATACGTATCGCGCACTACGTCCATTTTACGGTCAACATAATCGTCCATCAGAGCAATTAATTCGATTAAGTAAGGAACGTTTTCGCACCACGTTTACTCTAAATGATAATACGTATCCACAGAGACGACGTACAGTACGTACAGAAAAAGTCATTGCTGCTGTAGAGTGTAGCGAAGAGGAAGACCCGAATTAGTCTATCGGCCATCGTGTACAGGAATTGGATATATGTCCATCCACTATTTGGAAGATTTTGGGAACGATCTTGGTTTGCGTTCATACAAAAACCAACTCTTGCAAGAATTAAAGCCACAGGATCACATAGCAAGGCGTAGATTCGGTGAAAGGGCCCAAAACAAGATTGCCCAATGAGATTGATCCCAAGATTGATCCCAATTTTCATAAGCGAATTTTGTTCACTTTTGGTTGAGTGGATAGTCAATAAACAAAACTGCCGTATTTGGAGTGATGATAATCCTCAAGTTTATGTTGAGACACCGTTACATCCACAAAAACTGACTGTTTGGTGTGCTTTATGTGTTGGTCGAATAATAATTGGTCCGTACTTCTTTGAAAACGATGCTGGCCAGAACGTTACAATTAATGGTGACCGCTACAGGGCCATCATTACTGACTTTTTCGTTCATTAATTGAACATCCATGATGTGCAGGAGCTGTCACGGCGCAACATGTCACACCGCTCGTGCCACAATTTATTTGTTGAAGGAATCGTTCGGTGAGCTCATAATTGGCCTCCAATAACGTGCGATTTAACGCCGCTTGACTATTTTCTCTGGGGATATGTGAAGTTATTGCCGATATTAGGCCATTCGGTTGGAAAGTCATCAAGACAGCTGTGGCGGTCATATGTCAGAAATCGTATTTAAATTATAATGCCAGAATTTTTTGTGGGGATATGTGAAGTCGATAGACTACCACGATAAGCCCGAAACGATTGACCACTTGTAAGACAAAATTCGCCGCGTTATTGCCGATATTCGGCCATTCGGTTGGAAAAAAGTCATCAAGACAGCCGTAGCGGTCATATGTCAGGAATCATATTTAAATTATAATGCCAGAAGATTACCTTTCGAATAAAGTAAATTTCATGTCAATTTTGAAAAAAAAATATAAAAAAAAACACTTTATGTGCAACTTTTATAGTCCGTACCAAATCAGTTGGCCAATCTACTGCGCAGCTCTCTTAAAATTTATTTTACAATATCTTAAATTGCTCTTAAATCCTCTCTCTGCGCATTCGACCGTTGCCAAACTAGTGCAAACCAAACCAGTTGGGCATTCTTCTGCGCAGGTCTCTTAAAATTTATTGTAAAATATCTTAAATTTCCCTTAAATCCTCTCTCTGCGCAATCGACCGTTGGCCAACTGATTTGGTACGCACTATAAGTGGTTATGGTTAAAACTGCTGGTATGAAATTATCTTACATTATGTTTGAAATGACATAACCCGCCGGTAATTCGCTGAAAAGTGACAGATATACTATAATCGCAGGATGCACTTGTGTAAAAAGGAAAACAACAGGTGATCAATGAAGAGGTATTTTTTTCAAAGGGGTTTTGTTGACAGATGGCGCTTGAGTCTTGTCAAGTTGCCATGTGTTTTTTACGAATGAATACTGATCATTCGTCACACTACATTTTTTTTAAGATTTAGGGGTGGGATTATAATATAGCATTTCTATATTGTGGCAAAAATTGTACCCCTAAGTGAAGTAGATTAGAAGTAAGCACTTTACAAAAGTATTCGTGAAACTAATAAAAACGAAAAAAGGAAAAACAAACACACAAAATCTCAAAATTAGCAAATTGTCATACGTTTTTGTGTCCCTAGGGCGACGCATTGACATTTCATCATGGATAGACTTATACCCGAACAACGTTTGCAAATCGTTCAGTGAATGGGCTATTCAGATACTTGCTGAAGATCCACCAACATTTTGCTCAGCGATGTTGCGGCTCAATTATCAATGCCGTCTAAAGGCCGAAGAACAACCGGAAGATGTTAAATTCAGGTTACATCCACTCAAAACAACCGTGTTGTGTGGTTTATGGGCCGGTTGCATCATCGGTCAGTATTGCTTCAAAAATGAGGCTGGCCCCAACGTTAGATACTGTAAATGGGGCTCGTTTTCGCGCCATAATAACGGACTATTTATATCCTGAAATGGGAGCTCGAGATCTCGACAACATTTGCTTCCAACAAAACGGCGCTACTTGCAACACAGCCCGTGAAACAATGGACATATTGAGAGACCGCTTTGGTAAACAATTAATTTCACGCTTCGGATCACTGAATTCGCCAGCAAGATCATGCGATATCACACCGTTAAACTTTTTCCTTTTGGGTTACGTAAAATCTAAGGTTTTTGTGGATATGCCAGGTACGATTGAAGTATTGACGCCCAATATTACTCGTGTTATTCGCGAGATACCGACGAATATACTCGAACGAGTCATCGTAAATTGAAACGTCCGCATGGACAAGCTACTGTACAGTTGCGGCAACATTTGAAAGGGATTATCTTTAAAAAGTGAATGTCAAGAATGGTTCTTTAGATTGATAATAATGATTTCACGATATTTTTGAATTTTTTGTTTTATTTCGCATTTCAAAAAAAAATTCCTCTTGATTGATCACCCTGTATATCCAAAATCAAATTCACTTCGCAGTTGTCGTCCTACTTGTTGGCAAAATTTTTCTAACATTCAGCTGGTAATATAAATATTGGAAAAGATAATTTTCGTACTCGTATATCTAAACCCTGGGCCAGTAATTGGCTTATTTTTATTTTATTTTCTGGGTTTCTATTTAGATTTATTAAAACGAATGCTTGGGATAAGTGAACTAGGATTTGGATAGTGCAGCGATACCATACTTGGCAGTCCGGCATTTGGCGTCACTCCCCTGAGTATATGAACTTTTCTGAGGCTTGAAAACAAACCTAGAAGAATCGCACGGGTTCAGGACACAATCGCGGCTGTAGGGTTGTCAGTAATGCAAATCCAATCGTTTTCCCTTAAAACTTATCCGCAAAAATGGGAGAAAGCAGACGGCCATTGCAACGGATAATTCATGATGATTTAAACCTGTTTCCGTACAAAATCTAAATAACGAGCAAGTTAAACCCTCCGGATTTGCCTGTTCGCCTTGAATTTTGCAAAAAAAAAAATATTTGAATGTCTGAAGAAGGTAAGAACTGTATATGGAGTGAATCTAATCCAAAAATGCTCCATGAGACGGAACTGTACCCAGAGCGAGTCACTATGTGGTGTGCCGTCTCATCAAGGTGCATTGGGCCATATTTCTTTTAAGAAAACGGTGTAATAGTACTGTCACTTTGTACCATTATTTAAAGAGGTTGCAAGTATATTATTTACCTAGGACTGCGCCGAAGAAGTATCCCTTTCAGCAGGATTTGGCTCCAGCAAGATAGAGCAACTGCACACATAGCCAGACTGGTTATGGCGGAGCTCAAACGAATATTCCGGAACAAATATAATATCCACAAACTCCACTTTCTGCTGGCCAACAAGTTCACCTGATCTGACTACACCAGATTTGTTTATAGGGTTACGCCAACCAAGAAGTGTATAACATGAAGTCAAGGAATTCAACTGAATTGAAGCAGCCGATTAAATCGATAATTGAGGCGAAACCTACTCTTGAGTAATATTCTGAACATAAACAACACACATCGAGGTAATTGGTTTCTTTTTTTAATGTCAAACATTGATGCTAAAGTAATAGAGCTGTCAAGTGCTGTCATTTGCAAGCTACTAGTCTCTGTTGTCTGTCAGACATTCAGTCAAAGTTGTGATAAAATAAAATGAATGCAAACGAATAGAGGAAACTATCAACCACAGGACCTGTGTGAAGTGAGGATAGCAATGTCTAAACTTATGCTTAATAAGGTTGCGAGAAATGACGGTTTTCCTGATGAGCTTCATTAAGCCGGTGGTAAGTAACATTCACCAACTCATAAGCAAAATTTGGTAAGATGAAAGTATGCCTGACGAACGGACCTCAGCATCGTTTGCCTCATCTACAAAAAAGGAGTCCCTCTGAACTGCGCCAACTACAGAGGCATTATTCTACTCAAGAAGCCTACAAGATCCTATCTATTGTAATATGTGAACGCATAAAACCGTTTAACAACAAGCTGATCGGCCCTTATTATCCGTCTGTGCAGGATGAAATCAAGAATTCTCGCTGCTCCGTCAGAAAACGACCTCACAAACAGATTCGATTTAAAAAAAGGATTTAGGCAAGGCGATGCACTGTCATGCAGCTTCTTTAAGAACATTCTTGAGAAGCTTGTGCAAAACTACAGAGGCTAAATCTTCCATAAATCGGTGCAACTACTAGCATACGCCGACGATATTGACTTCATTGCTAAAACTAAACGTAATGTCATAGCCACGTTTGCTAATATAGAGAAGCAAGCGTAAAAAAAGGGCTTAGCCGTAACCGAAAATAAGACCAAGTTTATGCTGTCAACGCAAAAGAACACACAATAGGAGTTGTATTGTGAAAGAACTATACGAGCTGTATAGCTACATACTCCTAGTCCAAAATCTTTGCAGTGGAGGTTTAAGATGACTAATACACCGGCTCGCAGAGTCTTCGATTCCCAACCAGACGTCGGACGCAGTAGAGGAAGACCTCGCATTAAGTGGCGCAGAAGTGGAACCCGACCTCAACCAACTTGAAGCGCGCAAATGGAGGCAGTTAGCTTTTAGAAGAGGCATCCATTCCGGACTGTAGCGCCACTTTAGTAAGTAAGTATATGACTTCGACTACGTGTTTGACATTGAACAATTTCTGGAGATGATTGAATTTTTTTTTGATAGTTTTTTCCGCAGGAACTAGGAAGGCTATTTAAAAGAAACGTCAATCAGTGATGGAAATCTTCTTAGTTCATATAAATTGAGGATATATGAAAGGTAAATCTGAATAAAATATTTCCCTGGAGCCCTAAAAGACCATCAAATTGGAGTTTATATTTCTTTTTATAATTGAAGGGTGTTTGGCATAGGTAGCCTCACTCAATAAAGACGACTAGGTCATTGGCATATCAAATTGTATTGAAGTTTAAATTGCTTAAGTAACGAATCAATCACTATAGGTATAGTATAAGTATTCTTTCCTGCCGGCTGCCATTTGCAGCTTATATTGAAGCCAGACCATGTCAAACAGATTATTCCTTAATCCCAATAACTCATTACCAGAAACAAAAAGTTCATCCATTTGCACATTGCCAGAGTACACATCCTAGCATGATGCTGATTAAAAAATAAAATTGATTTTCCCAAAAAAAAATCAAAAAACCAAAACTATCCATATTTTCCAAAAGTCTGCCAGCACTACTATCTACTTCGAACAAATGATTGCTTGTCTTGTTAAACTTGTCGATTGAAATCCATTTATCCTTCACCAGCAGATTAATCAAACAAAAGTTAACAAGTAACCATGCAACATCATCCACCAGTCAACCGTATCGCTGTTGTGAAACTAAGAACAATAGATTTTCCACTAAAGGAAAACTTTCCCCTTAAACCTGGCCTCTTCCCAGCCAGAGGGTCCCTGCCACTACTCTCGCCCCTTCACTCTTTGTCTCTTTCACGTTTTTGCTGGCACTTTTGGAAAACTTGTGAAGAACATTTGTTCAAATTCGACTGATTGAAAAATCCTCGAAATTCGATGAAGAACTAGTACAGAAATAAACTTTTCCTTTTTTTTTACAAAGATTTACTTTAAGCATCTGCGGCGTGCACAATTCCTTGATATTCTCATCTGTTTGTGCTCCTCTATGCGATTGCAAAAGTTCACTGTGCGATGTAGTGGATTAGCTGGAAGGATACTAGTGCGTTTGCTTTTGCACATTTTTCCCAGACATCCTCCACTCAATATGTACCATTAGGGCTGTTTAACCGAAGATTGTGCGGGTGTGTGGAGGATGAAAACTCTGAATGAAAATTGATAATCTGCCCCATGAAAGTTTCTTCAAAATAAGACACAGAAATCGGTTGCCAATGCGCGACATTGCGTAGGGGATGGTGGATAGTGGGTGGTGAGCTTCCACCCACAACTCGTCTATACCGAGTAAATCCTATTACTTCCGTATTTTCTTCTACAATCGGTAGCAGCTTACCGTTAAGCCGATAAAGATATCGATTTCGATTTCGTACTTGATATCTTGAAATTTATAAGTTTAAGATCTTTTCTGTTACCCAAGTCCTTATCATTACTGTTGCTGCTTCGAAGACATCATTCTGTGCTTTCTCTTTCTCTGTCTCTAACGCTGAGTGACATTGAGTGTCCTTGCAACTGGAGGGGGGAAAGAAATGCTGATTATATACAGCGAGTACTTGAGATTGAGAAGATCCTACTTATTTCCGGATTCGAGGAAAATCCTACACACGGTGCATTTAACAAATGCACTTAATTAGGAGATGCTTGGGTATTTTCAATTATAAAGGAGGATACTTATAGACAAACAATGTTTTGCTGGTATAATCCGGATTCTCGACTATGACGGAGGTACTGAGACATTTTGAAAGAGGTTGCTTTTAACAATCAACAAACATTGCTATTGTAATTTTTTCAAGCGGATTTAGTTACGTTAATGAGGTGAAATGTAAAGGATTAACGAAATGGTGAAGTTTTGAAGCTCATCGGTAATATGAGACTGTATTTTGACTTGTAATGTTATTTCGCCATTACCACCACCTGTGTAAAAATGCAAAACAGTTCAGATTATGTTTTAGGACGTGGCAATGGGTGACTAAAAATATTCAAATATTTTTCCTACAAAAAATTAGCGCAAAGCCATTATTTATGTGTTCCTGAATTACTGGATGTCGCTTTAATACAATTTGAACAGAAACCCAAGTCCGGACGGTATACTTACTTACTTACATAAGTGGCGCTACAGTCCGGAATGAACATGGGCCTCAACCAACGTGCCTCTACATATAGCACTCCAAGTTGGTTGAAGTCGGTTTCTACTTCCTCTACTCCGTCCGACATCTGGCTGGGAATCGAACACTCTGAGAGCCGGAGTATTGGTGTCCATTCGTACTACATGACTAGCCATCTTAAACGTAGAATGAGGATCTTTTTGACTAAGGCCATGTCGCTGTACAGCTCGTATAATTCTTCGTCCTCATAGCCCGTCAAAGAAATGGGACCACAGATTTTTTGAAGAATTTTCCCTTCGAATCGACCAAGGATTTCTTCATCCGCTTTTGATACGGTCCATGCTTCAGCGCCGTAGAGCAGGACGGGGATGATCAGGGTGTTATATAGGATCTCCTTAGTAGTTCGAGTGAGGGCTTTACTACTGAATTCTTCGATTGATTTCTGACGAGATGTTGTTGTCAGAGTTAATAGCGGAGCCGAGGTAGACAAAGTCCCGTACTACCTCAAAGTTATACTGTCAATGGTGACGTTCTGTCCAATCCGTCGATGCTGTGTGTCCTTTCGTGTTGACAGCATATACTTAGTCTTACCCTCATTTACTGCTAAACCCATTTTTGCCGCTTCCTTCTCTATACTCTAGCAAACGTGGCTATGACATCACGTTGAGTCCTACCAATGATGTCAATATCGTCGGCGTATGCTAGTAGTTGCACCGATTTTTGGAAAATTGTGCCTCTGGTGTTGGCTCGGGAGTTTTGCACAATCCTCTCAAGAATCAAATTGAAAAAGTCACATGACAGCGCATCGCCTTGCCTAAATCCTTTTTTGGTATCGAATATTTCGGTGAGGTCGTTTCCGACCCTGATGGAGCAGCGAGAATTCTCCATCTTCATCCTACACAAACGGGCGAGTTTTGGCGGTATACCAAAACTAGACATGGCTCTGTATAGTTCGTCTCTATAAATGCTGTCGTATGCGGCTTTGAAATCGATAAATAGGTGGTGGGTATCGATTTTGACTTCTTGGGTTTAGTTCAGGATCTGCCGAAGTGTGAAGATTTGATCGGTTATAGACTTACCTGGCCTATAACCAAACCACACTAATAAGGGCCGATCAGGTTGTTGGTAAACGGTTTCACGCGTTCACATATTACGGCCGATAGGATCTTGTAGATGATGTTGAGGAGACTTATGCCTCTGCAGTTGGCGCAGTTCAGAGGGTCTTCTTTTTTGTGGATCGGGCAACGATGCTCAGGTTGCATTCTTCAGGCATACTTTCATCCGACCAGATTTGGCTTATGAGTTAGTGGATGTTACTTACCAAGTCATCTCTATCAGCTTTATAAAGCTCAGCTGGGCGGCCGTCATTTCCGGCCTCTACATTAAGCTTGACTTTAGATAGCTGTCCTCACTTCACTTAGGTTGGATGGTTGGCAGTTCTCGCTGCCGTTGTCAATATTTAATGGTTCGTTCTGCCTGACAGCGGAATGTTGTTCGTCATCGCCGTTTAACAGTCTGCGGAAGTGGTTCTTACTTATCCTCAGCATCGACTGTGTCTCAACTACGATATTTCCTTGTTCATCTCGACAGGATTCTGTTGGAGCCTTGTGTTCTTGGCTTTGACGTTTTACACTTTGGTAAAACTTGCGAACATCGTTCCTCGAATGGCACATCTCTATATCCTCGATCGCGCGCTTTTCTTGCTCTTTTTTCTTCTTTCTGAGAAGCCGGTGTTCTTTCCTTCTTCTTTGCCTATAGAGCTCAGTAGGCCTCGTTCTTGGCTACCAGCATCTGTCGGCATTACTCATCAAACCAGGGGTTTCTTGCTGGTGGCCGCGATTATCAACGATTATCGTTTTGAAAATAACGGAATGAATACCCTGTTTGGAAAACTCTTTCAAACATTTCATGTCCTGGAATAGATGGTGCGTAGGGCAGGATTAAATGCGGATGGCATTATCTTGAAATATCCGTCTAGTTATTGGGGTACACAGACGATTTCGACATTATTGGTTGCTCCCATCGTTCCGTTGTAGATGCATTTATGGCAATTGATGAAGAGGCGAAACGCGTTGGTCTTGTAGTTAACGAGGACAAGACAAAGTACATGCTATCAACAAAGACCGAAACTCCAGTGATTGCGGATGTCAGAACACTTTCACTGAATAACTGCCGAGGATTGAAAAAGATGGAAGGCTGTCTTGTCTGAGGAAGAGACCCGACCCGCTAGCTGTCTCTTCTTGAGATAGGGAAACCTTCAACTTGTTATGTTACAAATTAGTATCATGATTTTCGTTTATTTTCATTGTGATTTAAAACGAGACACTTCGATATAGGGTCAATGGTAAACTGTAAAACATGAATTTTCTGCAATAACGTCGTATCTATTAACCGTTAAATAAATTATTAAGTCCCAAATGCGTTTCTAAATGTTTATATGAATCAATTTCATTATAATAACATCAAACATGTTTGACTAAGCATGTCCTTTGTACTTAAAGATACATTATTTGTATGGCATATGTAAAAAGAAAAACAAAATACTGCACACAAAAAGGGGCGCATTTAAAAAACGACTCAATGTTAGGTTCAGAATGAAACACTATGACACTTTGAAGATAATACCACGTCGACCCACTTGCAACTCAGGCCTTGACTTGGTTGCTTCATGTTTTTTTTACACAAAAGCATGCACAACTATAGATGTCGCTGTCCCCAATATACTAGTATGCACTCAAGTTTGCTGTTGTTCGTGTTTGTTCATTACATCAGGCACTCTCTGTCACCCAGTCTAGACTAATTTAAATGAAAACCAAATACTTTCTCCGATCTTATGCCACAGATTCATGTCAATGTGGGTGGGCAATAGAGGCACACCTCCCTCTGCAGAAGCGTCATCACGAATTAGCAACAAAAGAAGAAAACAAAACAATAATAATAAACAAACGTGAAAAATCACACACGAACGCAAATGTATTCCTATCTCACGGATAAACTATAAATACAAACGAATAATTTAATTAAACAGTCGAGCGACTCATCATGGCGCATTGTTTGGCGTTCATTTTAGAGGCGCTTTGTATGCCAGACATCGTGTCATTCAATCGAAAATCTAATAAAACTTAAATAAGTGGCTAAAAGAAATTGGCCCGATCCAAAAGTTACAGAGCGAAAGAGCCTTCCTCTATCGGCATAAGGAAAATCGACAGCAAGGCGCTTCATCGTTTGTGCAAAATTTATGTTGGTAGGTACTTCAACCTTTGTTTGGTCCGTAAGTATATTTATTTTATTTTTGCAAATAACAACTGTCTAGTTATTGATTACAGAAAAGATACCCATGTTAGTCTGGGGGTTAATTCGATACGATACGGCTATTAAAATGCGCATTTTGTGAGGGGCGTATGTGGTTGGCATTGCGATTAGGGAAGCGTTAGTAATGAGGTTTCGAATGTTTTGTGATGTGGTGCAGGTGTTTTGTGTTCTCAATTTGAAGCAGTTTAGGTATTTAGTTCTAGGAACGATTGGGGGCTCAAATGTGGTTAAGAAAAAATTAAAAAGAGAAGCTTGTTCGTGAAATGCTAGACATAAAGCCTTGGAGATACAATTTACTGCGGTATGGGTATCAACGATTCAATGCAAAATCTGTTGTTTTGTTTTAAGTCTTGAAACGAGCGCGCCATCTGGTAGTAGTTTTTTGGCATCACATTTATTTTTATTCAATCTGTTAGGTTCGAAATATATCGTTTTAACAAAATCAGTGCAGCTGCTAACAGATTAGTATTGCAAAAAAGGTGCAAGGTATGTCGGTACTCAGCACCCTCTGCAGTAATTAATGCTACCATGGCCCAGTCATAGTGCATGCCAATCATAAGACTGCAGTAACTTTGGAGGTATTTTTTGTTAATACATAATTTGCGCAAGGGTTTATGAATACCCTGTTGAAGCACAATGTAGGCGTTAAGGAAATTGGGGGTAAGATAAAAATAAGGAACCAATGCAAATTGCTTTCAAATGATTGTACGGTATGATGGGAAAAGTTTGGTAGACCATTCCACATTCATGTTGTTTGACTTATGTACGAATCTCTATATTTCAGCGTAGATACATTCAAATAAAGGCTTGAAGGTTGACTGATTTGCACTCATTGCGCCCAAATATTACGGCTTAATAAAACTGGGTATTCGATTTGACCATTGCTTGTTAAAATAGCGGAACGACAAAATAAGCAAGTTGATATTTTGACGATGTTCGAGCGAAACTAAGAAGTTCGGTATCATTATTCTTCCTAAAAGTTTTATCGCACGCGTTTGAATTGTATCTAGGAGGTGGAATGTTGTTGTTAGTGCACCCGACCGGAAGGGATAAAATATGTCTTAAATCGATTTAGGAAACCTAGACATTTTGATGCGTTTTTTTGCGACTTCGAGTGTAAGGTCGTTCCAACGAGCATGAAAAGCATTTTGGTTTCTTCAAGTGACATTCATTGACAATGGCTCTAGATCTTGGTTCTGTTTTATCTGAAAAGACATGTGTATGGGAAGCACTGAATTCCATTCTGTTGGACATGCATGGAATATTTTATAATGCTGTCAAGGTCGGAATTTAATATATTTTGTCATTCAGAGTCCAAGTCCGAAGATCAGTGACAAGAACCATAACCATGTGGCGCTGAAAATACTGTCATGAGAGAACGAATTTATTGGATTAGAAGTTGCAAATAGGGGTCATGGGAAAGAGAGCCAGAAATAAAACAGTGACTAGTGGAACAGCAGCATTTATTTTGTGAGTTGTAGACTTAAATATGGTTGGATTATAATATCAGAACAAGGGCTAACTCTAACTGGCGTTAACTTGGCGATGCATCAGAATTGGAAATCAAATGGGAAAACTAACAAAACAGATATAAGAGATGATTTTGTGAAGCAACAGCATCGAATAAAAAGTTTTATGAAATCGAGAAAATTTTGAGAGAAAAACGTTTCGCTGAATTCCGGGCATCGCGATGCCCAGTCATCGTAACTTTGACTACACATTAATTGTGCTAATTATACCAACAACATTTGAATTGTTTAACATATAAGTGCATGTGTTGATAAAAAGACGAAAAACAGCAAAACTATAAACAGCTTGGTCAGAATGACTGGCATGGAATATCTCGCCTGCGGTCTTCAGGTGAACACATATGGCCGGCCCTTCAGTATAAGGGGTGTGCTTTAGAGTAAGTAACCACATACGTTAAAAAAAAACATTGTTCCGAAGCAACTAAGCGCCTCGGACAGTACTGATTTTATTTTGACTACCATGCTAAACGAAAAACGGACAACGAAGTTCGTATCTGTACTTAGAATGTGAAAACATTGAAAAGGGGAGGTGCAGTCTAACAACTAGAGGAAGCCTTAATTTGCTACAAAACAGACATTACTACCATTCAGGAAATACTATGGGATTGGCCGGGCAATATGAAGATGAAATGTGACATCTACGACGGACCATGTTATAGTGAGCAGAAACACTTTTCGAATGTGGATTGTTATAAGTGCCACTCATAGACAAACAGTACGTAAACGTGTTGGTGGTTTAATGTCCAACAAAGTAAATTTGGTGCGAAATTTGGTCACAATCTTCCGAATAGACTGCTCAGAAGGTCGAGAATGCCGATCATAAAATGGAAGCAGCGCGCGATGAACATTTCGAACCGAGCACGAATTTTGATAGTAAAATTCAATAATTTGCAAGCGTTGTTCATTTGTAAGACGATCCATGGTTAAATTGCAAACCAAACTGAAGCTGTTTGACAGTGACACAAGGTACTAAACACACGTCAGCTGTCAAAACCAGTGTTGCCAAAACCAAACCAGCTAAAAAATCACCCGTTATTAGATGAGCAAACGGCAAATGAAAATCTCTCTTTTGCAATAAAAGTTAGTAAGTAAATATATTAATAACATAAAATGAATAAAAAAAGAACAAGTTAGACATCAAAAGAATTCTTTTTTTTATAAAGAAAATGTCTATTTTACCAATATTTTGCTTTGTCAAAACAATTTCTTGACAGACTGTATGTAGGAGAAAACCTTGTCTTTTGTAGACCGTAAAAGTTTTTTATAAGCAGTCTGAAGAATTTTTTGTCACAATATAATTTTCTTTATTTTATCCACATCGTGTTTTTAACCATGTCCACTTTTTTGGGATTTTAGTTTTACAGATAGGATGGGATAGGGTATTCAACCATCCGCACAGTGGATTGTAGCCTTCATTAGTCTATATCCGCTCAAGCTACGACGTACAGAGAAAAAAATATGATATCGTAGTTAACACACAGTCGATGCTGAGGATATGGAAGAATCACTTCTGCCAACCACCCGACCTAAGTGAAGTGAGGATAGCAATATCTAAAGTCAAGCTTAATAAGGCCGCCGGAAATGACGGCCTTCCCGCTGAGCTTTATAAAGCTGGCGGAGATGACTTGGTATGTAACATCCACCAACTCAGAAGCCAAATCTGGTCGGATGAAAGTATGCCTGAAAATTTGACCCCAGCATCGTTTGCCCGATCTACAAAAAAGGCGATCCTCTGAACTGTGCAAACTACAGTGGCATACGTCTCCACAACATCGCCTACAAGATCCTATCCGCCTTAATATGTGAACGCCTGAAACCGTTTACCAACAACCTGATCGGCCCTTATCAGTGTGATTTTAGGCCGGGAAAGTCCACAGTCGATCAAATTTTCACTCTTCGGCAGATCCTTGAAAAAACCCAAGAAGTTCTAATCGATACCCACCACCTATTTATCGATTTCAAAGCCGCATACGACAGCATTTATAGAGACGAACTATACAGAGCCATGTCTAGAGCCATTAAAAACTCGTCCGTTTGTGTATGATGACGATGGAGAATTCCCGTTGCTCCATCAGGGTCGGAAACGACCCCACCGACACATTCGATACCAAAAAAGGATTTAGGCAAGGCGATGCGCTGTCATGTGACTTCTTCAATTTGAATTTTGAGAGGATTGTGCAAAACTCCCGACCCAACACCAGAGGCACAATTATCCAAAAATCGGTGCAACTACTAGCATACGCCGACGATATTGACATCATTGGTAGGACTCAACGTGATGTCATAGCCACGTTTGCTAGTATAGAGACGGAAGCCATAAAAATGACTAAGTATATGCTGTCAACACGAAAGGACACACAACATCGACGAATTGGACAGAACGTCACCATTGACAGATATAGCTTTGAGGAAGTACGGGGCTTTGTCTACCTCGGCTCCGCTATTAACTCTGACAACAACATCTCGTCAGAAATCAAACGAAGAATTACTCTTGCCAACCGCTGTTTTTTCGGGCTAAGAAGGCAATTTAGTAATAAGGCCCTCACTCGAACTACTAAGAGGATCCTATATAAGACCCTGATCATCCCAGTCCTGCTCTACGGCGCTCAAGCATGGACCGTATCAAAAGCGGATGAAGAAATCCTTGGTCGATTCGAGAGAAAAAGTCTTCCTTCCCGTTTGCGTTGACGGGCTGTGAGACGAAGAAAAAACTCCGCATTGGACGTTTAAGATGGCTAGGACGTGTAGAACGAAGGGACACCAATACTCCGGCTCGCAGAGTCTTCGATTCCCAGTTAGACTTCGTACGCAGTAGAGGAAGACCTCGTCTTAAGTGGCGCGCACAAGTGGAAACCGACCTCAACCAACTTGGAGTGCGCAACTGGAGGCAGTTAGCTAAGGACGGGGCTAATTGGAGAGGCATGCTAGTTGAGGCCCAGGTTCATCCCGGACTGTAGCGCCACTTAAGTAAGTAAGTAAATAAGTCGCACTGTCATGTGACTTCTTTAATCTGATTCTTAAGAAGATTTTGCAAAACTCCTGAGCTAACACGAGAGGCTCAATCTTCCATAAATCAGTGCAACTTAAAGCGTGATGACACGTTTAGTATAGAGTAAGCTGCAAATATGGGTTTTGATGTAAATGTGGGTAAGAACAAAAGAAGCCCTAAAATGAAGATGGAGTTAATTGACATTTGCATAGTTTCGAGATACTTGAGCTTAAAGTTTAAAAATTGTATGGCGTCTACCAGCTTCATACCAGATTCATATGGAGCTAACTATAGCACTTAGATTTACGTGGATTACACGAAAACTTAATTTGCCATATAGCCCCTTCATTGCTGAAAAAAATGTCGTTTAACCCCTTCTTCACATAAGCGCTTCAAATATATGCTGTCAACACGAAGGGACACACAACATCGGCGAATTGAACACAACGCCAGAACGGACAGAACTGTCATGTTTAGTTCTGACAGAAAAAGCAAAGGTCACATCCATCTTATCGCCATCATATAAATGATCCGTTTCGGTCAAATCCAAAATTCCAAATGTCTGCATATGTATATCACCCGGCTCTAACATCTTGATGACCAAGCTAGTCTCTTATGTATTTTGAGACAAAATTATAAGCCTTTTGACCACCCACATCATTCGTCTAATACTGTGTGATCTGGTGATATCAAACGGATGACCCTAGTCCTCCAGAAAACTAATTTGGACATCAACTAATCTTAGCTTTAGCAGTCGTCAACCGCCCTTTTTGATTGAAACATGATGGAACTATACTTTTGTTGATATCATTAATTTAAAGGACCATGATTCGATTTTAAAAACCACGTTCACACACTTACATATTTTTACAAATAGATTCAAAAATATACTCACAAATCAGGATTATGGAAATAAAACGTTACATACCTGAAAATATAAAGAAAAATAAATATTTAAAATTTTAATTTCAAATTAAAATTATTTCATATTTTAAAAAAAAAAGTTAAAATATAACTTGCATGCAAAATAAATAATTAAAAATCAAGGGTGACGCTCACACGTGGTAGAAATGAAACTAGAGAAACTATATAAAAACGCGTTTTATCTTATTCTCTCACAGCCGAAAACCTTGAAATGGATTTATTGTTGTCTCATTTTCGTTACACTTTTTCGTTTCATAAAATCCAATTCACACCGTCCCAAAAGAAGCTTCACTCCAAAAAAAATTCTCAAATTTGGGTTTCAAAACAGACCACTACTTCATACCTTTGTTTCTCGTTCAAACGTGACACATGCACGTTCATTTGCGTATAAATAAATTAATTTGTATGCACATGTGTTTTTTTTTATAAAACACACATTTAAAGAAAAAAAATCTCATTTCAAAATGCACTCCCATTTTCTGCATACAATGAGAGTTATCAATAGCAAGTGGTGTTTGCTGTATCACATAACAAAGTAATCCGTCCATGCCCACTGATGTGTTACAATCCGCATACCACTTTGACATCACAACTCAACTCGACAAAAGCCAAGTTTAATCTGCAAATAATTACGATATCACCGCTTGAATGGTTTGGATAATTAGCTCGTCGCTGCCAGCCAATCCATGTCACACAAAGTCAGCCCCCCTCGCAAACTGATTCCGAAAACAAGTGACATAATTTGCTCCTTTATTTCATGGAACAAATTCTATTAGCGCATTCGCCAATCCCATAAATGTCACATCCTTCGACAAATCCGACACCAACTTGCTTGGTACATTGGCCTGACCTTTTGCCATCCTCCAGCCAGCCGCCATCCGTTTGGCCTCTTTTTAACAAATAGCTTATCGCTTCCGATAGATATATTGAGGAATGTTCAAGTGCCCCGTCGGCTTCGAAGGCATGATGCCAAAAGCACGGTACATGTAGCCCCCGATCAGACCCGCTCTTAAGTGGATAGATTCAATTACCGGAAACAATTTATGGAAAATTTCATCTCGGACTTATCGTCTTCGTCTGCGCCAACACTTGATAGTATTTTATGCTTCTGCTGGGCTAGAGGAGACCATCGAAGGAGTGCAAGTCGATGTGTGCTTAGTGATGAAGATGCACCCCTTAAGTCGGTGCCCCCTCCATCGATCAAAGCAAATTCGAATGACTAGCGAGCGCGCATCCAATCCCAATTGTGGTTTATCGATTGCACACAGATATATATATACAGATGTATACGTACATCTCTGGCCATTCATACATGGATGTGTAATGGCAAGCGTTTACCGGGGACGGGATACATGACACACGTATAGATTTGGCCGGCGACTCTATGGGCATGTGGCATGCATAATTAATAAATGAATGAAATCAATTAAAATAGACTCCCATTGGAACGGAAGAGATAGGGAATGGGGAAAAAAGACGCACACAGAGGGCGGAGAAAACACAAAAGGAATCGGAAGAAAGGAACGGCGACGGGACATGGAGTGCTGTCTATTTCTGGAATCGATACTGGTAGTCGCAAAGTCACAAGGCGGGTACAAACAATTTTAATTGATTTTCGGGCCAATGGGGCTCATAATTTTATTTTGCTTAAAAGGTTCTTATGGCATGCATGTGGTTGAATGACGTGGATGGCACATAAGTGTGCTATCATGTGGAATTTGACGAAATCTATTAAAGTGGTCGTGTGGCAGTGTTTTGACGTTATTTTCGTGTGGGTTTAGTTCGTCATGATGATTTCAAGTGCTCAGAGATTATTTGGTTTTGAGGGATCTACTGTGGAGAAGCACTCTGCTTTGTTATCTGCGATGTGATTAATCATTTCCGTAACAATTTGCGGATAAGTTTGGGGAGCAGATATGTTATTTTGTCGTAGATATGTTATCAAAGTGTGGATTGAACTATTTTTTTTAAATACAACCGCTTTTCCACTGGGTATCAACAACTTTGTATTCACTTCAACTCCATTAGGGACATTTTTAACATTAAACTTAAAACGAAATACTTTAAAGTAAAGTGGACTCAGTAAGGACCTGTAATCCAAGAGTCAGAAAATGTCAAAACGCCACTAACGCCATAATGCCGCTCGATGCAATCCGATGTAACAATAAAGAAACGAGCAAAGGTTGGGCAAATTACGTTCAGAAAACGACCAGGTTACTATCTTCCGTATCAAAGGTGCCCCTCGTAACGCTGATGCTTCTCGGATTCCGAAATTCTTCGCCAACAAATTCGATATGACCATTAGTCATTGAAAAATGTCCCTGTCATCACTCTACAAAAGCAACCCAAACTTTAAAGATAACCCGTCGTCCAGACCAAATGGTTGCCCAGCAATCATTTGAAAGATACGTATCTCCATACGACCTGACGCTGACAGATCTAACAGAACGTCGGAGAGATAAAAAAAACATAAAAGTGAGACAAATTACCCAAGCTCAAAGGCCAGTTGTAACCTTAGTTACAAGACGAAGTCTAGGTATTACCCGTACCAATATCTCATACCGTTTACGTCGTGTGTGCCGACAATTGGTTCTACCTGGGTGATTTGTCAGATCATCAAGAAGGAGGGGAGGGCCAGTGTTGCTAGAGTTTAGGTGTTGCTAAGGCTGGGAATCGAACCATATCACTAGCATCTTTTGACGAAGAACAATGGCGATAATGTCGACAAGCCATAATATTAGCCGCAACTAATGTGCTAGGTCTCTCGCACCCACCAGCAGGAAACGCTTGGTTTGATGAGGAATGCCGCAGATGATCGTAACCAAAACCGAGGCATACAAGGTAAAGCTCCAGGTAAATACGAGAGCTATCACTGAGCTTTATAGGCAAGGAAGAAGGGAAGAAAAAAAATAAAATGGACAAAAGCGCGCTATCGAAGACAAAGAGGTGCCACTTTAGAAAAGATGTTCGTTAGTATTACCAGAGTTTAAAACGTCAAAGCGTCTCCTAGCTGAGACAAAGTAGTTGCTGAGGATATGGAAGAACAAACTCGCTGTCGCATTCAGAACGAAGAATTCAATATTGACGACGACAGTGAAAACTACCAAACAACCGACGTAAGCGAAGTGAGGATAGCAAAATTTAAACTCAAGCTTAACAGGCTGCCGCAAATGACGTCCTTCCGGCCAAGCTCGTTAAAGCAGGTGGAGATGACTTGATAAGTCATCAAGTCATAAGCAAAATTTTGTCTGCTGAAAGTATACCTGAAGAATGGAACTTTAGCATCGTTTGCCCGATCCACAAAAAAGAAGCAACTTTAGACTGCGCCAACTACAGAGAAAAAAGTCTCCTCAACATCCCCTACAAGTTCCTTTCTGCTGTAACATGTGAACTTCTGAAACATTTTACCAACAACCGGATCGACCCGTATTTGTATGGTTTTAGGCCAGGAAAGTCCACAAATGATCAAATCTTTGTACTTCAGCAGATCCTGGAAAAAACCCAAGAAGTCCAAATCGATGCCCACTTCCTATTCATTGATTTGAAAGACGCATACGACAGCATTTATAGAGACGAACTATAGAGAGCCATGTCTAGTTTCTGTATACCCCCAAACTCGTCCGTCTGTGCATGATGACGATGGAGAATTCTCGTTGCTTCATCAGGGTCGGACACAACCTCACCGACACATTCGATACCAAAAAAGGATTTAGACAAGGCCATGCCATGTCATGTGACTTCTTTAACAACATTCTTGAGAGGGTTATGCAAAACTCCCGAGCCAAGATCAGAGCAATCTTCCATAAATCGGTGCAACTAATAGCATACGATGATGAAATTGACATCATTGGTCGCACTCAACGTGATGTTACAGCCACGTTTGCTGGCATAGAGAAGAAAATCGCTAAAATGGCTGTAAATGAGGGTGAGACCAAGTATATGGTGTCAACCTGAAAGGACACACAACATCGACGAATTGGACAGAACGTCACCATTGACAGATATAACTTTGAGGTAGTACGGGACTTTGTCTACCTCGGCTCCGCTATTAACTCTGACAACAACATCTCGTCAGAGAAAAAGGAAAGGACACACAAAAATACAAAATGCAAATTTATGGCGCAACAGGCTCGTTAGTACTAGCCTAGCTTTCTCACAACCAACCATGTGTGAGTGTGTACTTCTTGCATGATGGCGGGACCTACTGTTTTATGCCAATCCGAACGGCTTAGTTGAGATAAGCTTTTCTTGAAAATTGATACTACCCCGATGATTTGTCAGATCATCACGAGAGGAGGGTCAGTGAAAAATCATTTAGGAATCATGGGAATCGAACTCAGACCTTCTGCGCGGCAGTTCATAGCACTAACTATCGCGCCACTGAGCCCGTCTAAGGACACACACAACATTGACGAATTGAACAGAATGTCACTATTGACAGATATAACTTTGAGGTAGTAGGGACTTTGTCTCCGCTAACAACATCTCGTCAGAAATTAAGCGAAAAATTACTCATGCCAACCGCTGCTTTTTCTTCGGGCTTAGGGCGCAATTTTTATTTCCTTGTTATTTTTTTGGACCTCGACCATCGTGGTTAGCTTTCCTCAAGGTTTCTTTCTTGTATGGAACAGTCAGCCCTATCGAGGTATCCGTTCGGAAGAATTTCTGCAACCTAAGTTAGTTCCGTAACGAAACTGGGGTATCCGCTGCAGAATTAAATAAAAATGCATACGGTATAACGTTCCATTTTTCATCGGACTACTTTGGAAGAACTTCGATGATTAGCTGTCAAAAATTGTTGAGTTTACGCATATGGGCATTATGCGATCAAGTGCGATATATTTCGTCGGAAGAACTATTCGAAAAGCTTATAGAAACGGATACCTCGGTAGAAAATTCTGCGATTTGGAAAAAATCGGAAAAAAAATTCTTCCGAACAGATACCTCGATAGGTCAAAGTGAAATCTTACCAACCAATCCACGATGACAACCAATGCAATGTCAAATGTAGGAGCATATCAAACGTAGCCAACGATTTCTTTATGTCAAACAAACTTATCCACAGCTTACTGTCTGCTGCAAAAAGTTGGCAAGGCAATAAAGCAAGTAGAGTTGCCACTTACCAGTACAATCTGGGATCATAAAGCCAGAAGATAAGATGACTTTTACTAACCTCTCACGAGGTGTACATTCATGTAGTTGGCTATAACAAACAAACTTGTCTAATCAAAACCCAATAAACTATTTTATCACACATGCGGTATCTGCAATATGGCCAGGTCTGTATGTCGCTATTTACGATGTTTTCACATAAGCAGTCGTGAACTTAAAAGTCAACTACTGAGTGCAATTTTTTTTAGATAAGGTAGTTCTAATGACAATTACATAGGTATACCTGGATGTTGCGTTTATTTATTAGAGAACTGGCGCCATAATAATGATCACGTGCCATTATACCATTGAAACGAAATGCTTATGGAATGTAAATCTTTCAGCATAGGCTACATAAATATGATTGCTTTTGTCATTACAAGTCATTGTCACGACTTGATCATATTTATCAGCTCATCGTCAAAGTGTATACCACATCATATGTATCTATAGATACGCCAATCACTATGATATCTCCTCTGACGTATACGCAATCACTCAACAGTATTATTACTTACTTTTCGGTATTTATTCAGCAAGATACAGCAATAACAATCAGCTCATAAAAATCAACTCATGATCGTGTATCTGTTAGTAGGAACAATTATCGTTCGAATGTTAAAATTGCGTAAATTCTCGTTATGCTAGCTCTCTCTCTGCCGCTCTGTGGCCATAAGAATAATGTATCTGTGCACGATGTGTGTAGCTGTGTAATCCTCAACCGAAAACATCGATAATTTATTAAATCACTTCACATTTCACTCATAATTAAAGTATACCTTTACCGAGCTGCGGATGTAGGTGGACTGTGTGATAACTTCTGATGGCCACAATTCTTACTCTATCCGATACATGACTGGTACTGGGACGTACCTATAGATACACGAATAAGTGGCCTTTGTTAGTCAGTTGTTGGTGGTTGGTTGGTTGGTTGGTTGGTTGGTTGGTTGGTTGGTTGGTAATAAAGATATGCAAATTAGCGGCCGCAATTGAGCATCGAAGTTGAAGCCTGTGTGTCTGTTATGAAATTGAATCAAATGATACGTTTTGCATGTGCGTGTGATGGATATGGTGCAACGGACCAAGCCGATTCCATCGGAGAGATGTAGAGACTTGGACTTTGGCATCGGTTCACCATGATTTTCCTGACCCGTGGACAGAGTGGATTGCATATAATGACAAATGCACTCATTGGGATGCGAATACAAATGCGAATTAAATGTCCGACATTGTGTAATGTTGGTCGATTTTTTTTTTTGCATGCATTCTGTTGTCAGAGATGCACTATAAGTATATTGTTCGACGGGTTTGTGCGTGATTATTTCATTGCATCAGATGTACATCATATTATCTTGATGCAAACGCACTGATGGCATGCATGGTCACTCCATGCATATATGTACTTAGTGAGATTGCAAATTAACGTGTGGTAATTAATGTTTAATTTAATTGAGTTATGTACGAGGTGATGCGGAAAAAGATGCGAAAAGATGATAATATCGTTTCGTCTCTTTAATTGGAGGTTGACAGAAGCAAAGTGTACTCATTAACGTTCATGCTAGTTATTATGGGTTATTGTGCATGCATATGAATGCGTGCTAGCAGGCTACGTGTTCTAAAGTTTTGAGTTTGAGAGGATTACAGGCAGTCGTTTTACTTTGGCACTCAAAGTCTACAACAAGATCTATCTAACAAATTGATCGAAATGGCACTGTAGGTTAGCCTTTATGGGCTGTTTGCGCTCCGATTAGGCGCCGAGCTCGCATGGGCCTGTGTGTACAGGGTGCGCCATGTGTGGGTACGTAAACATTGAATAACTTTGACATTTATCAAACGATTAACGTGAAGATAAATATTTCTGAAACATCAATTCAGTACCATTATAGCAATGGCACACACCGAAACAACGCGTCGAAATAGTGACACTGTATATTAATATCTTCGTTCAGTTGCGTTCAACGTGCATTTCGTAGAAAATAACGTGGAGCCCACAAGCAGCGTCTGCCAAAACTTTTCGTCGTTTGGTGTCGAATTTTGTTGTGCTCGGACAGTGGGTGATCGTCGACATGCCGTTCATCCAAGAAATGCCTTTCGTCCAAGACGTTCTAATGATCTAGTTGAAGCGGTACGAGACAGTGTTACCGAGAACCCACATGTGTCTTCTCGTCAGTCGTCACTGCGTTCAGCAGCATTTTCTTATCAGTGAAACCATCTTTCGGAGCGTTTTGAAGGATAATTTGCATTTGTTTCTATATACAGACCGTCCGACAAGCCGTCCACTTTGCTTGAAATACGGCCAAACAGTCGCTCGAATAGTTGAAATACAAATTTTGAAAGCAAATTTTGATGACCGACGAGGCCTATTTCACACTCTCTGACGCCGTTAACATGCAAAATTACCGCATTTAGCATTTGCAGCATTGCATGACAAAAAGTAAATGTTCGCCTTAGAGACAAAGTCATCAGTGGGCCTCATTAAGTCAGGAAAAGGTCTGGATGGTTACTGCAAATCAAGCAATGCATTTTCTGCACCGAAAATTCATTGTACGTGTGCTGTCAAAAAAACAGCGACATTGACTGGCCAGGCCACCCATTTTTGCATATTGGAATAATCTTGAATTACGATTAAGGTTTTTTTTTGAAAAGCAAGGTTTTACAGAAGCAGGTAACCGCAGATCATTGAGGAGCTTAAGGCAAACAAACATTCGTACCGAAATGATCGCTATACCACCAGAAATTCTCGAGAAAGAAATGGAAAACGTAGAAAAAAGCCACAATTAGCTTTGGTCAATGGAATGGGCTGATTGATGTTGTATTCAAAAGCTATTCCAAATAAATTTAAAACTTACTTACTTACTTACTTAAGTGGCGCTACAGTCCGGAATGAACCTGGGCCTCAACCAACATGCATCTCCAATTAGCCCGGTCCTTAGCTAACTGCCTCCAGTTGCGCACTCCAAGTTGGTTGAGGTCGGTTTCTACTTGTGCGCGCCACTTAAGGCGAGGTCTTCCTCTTCTGCGTCCGACGTCTGGCTGGGAATTGAAGACTCTGCGGGCCGGAGTATTGGTGTCCATAAGTTCTACATGTCCGAGCCATCTTAAACGTCCAATGCGGAGTTTTTTGACCAGGGGCATGTCGCTGTACAGCTCGTATAGTTCTTGGTTGAATCTTCGTCTCCATAGCCCGTCAACGCAAACGGGACCGAAGATTTTTCGAAGAATTTTCCTCTCGAATCGACCAAGGATTTCTTCATCCGCTTTTGATACGGTGCATGCTTCAGCGCCGTAAAGCAGGACTGGAATGATCACGGTCTTATATAGGATCTCCTTAGTAGTTCGAGTGAGGGCTTTACTACTAAATTGCCTTCTTAGCCCGAAGAAACAGCGGTTGGCAAGAGTAATTCTTCGTTTAATTTCTGACGAGATGTTGTTGTCAGAGTTAATAAAGGAGCCGAGGTAGACAAGGTTCCGTACTACCTCAAAGTTATATCTGTCAATGGTGACGTTCTGTCCAATTCGTCGATGTTGTGAGTCCTTTCGTGATGACAGCATATACTTAGTCTTACCTTTATTTACTGCTAAACCCATTTTGCCGCTTCCTTCTCTATACTAGCAAACGTGGCTATGACATCACGTTGAGTCCTACCAATGATGTCAATATCGTCAGCGTATGCTAGTAGTTGCACCGACTTTTGGAAAATTGTGCCTCTGGTGTTGGCTTTGGAGTTTTGCACAATTCTCTCAAGAATCAGATTAAAGAAGTCACATGACAGCGCATCGCCTTGCCTAAATCCTTTTTTGGTATCGAATGTGTCGGTGAGGTCGTTTCCGACCCTGATGGAGCAGCGAGAATTCTCCATCGTCATCCTACACAAACGGACGAGTTTGGGCGGTATACCAAAACTAGACATGGCTCTGTACAGTTCGTCTCTATAAATGCTGTCATATGCGGCTTTGAAATCGATGAATAGGTGGTGGGTATCGATTTGAACTTCTTGAGTTTTTTCCAGGATCTGCCGAAGTGTGAAAATTTGATCGGTTGTGGACTTTCCTGGCCTAAAACCACACTGATAAGGGCCAATCAGGTTGTTGGTAAACGGTTTCAGGCGTTCACATATTACGGCAGATAGGATCTTGTAGGCGATGTTGAGGAGACTTATGCCTCTGTAGTTGGCGCAGTTCAGAGGGTCTCCTTTTTTGTGGATCGGGCAAACGATGCTGAGGTTCCATTCTTCAGGCATATTTTCATCCGACCAGATTTGGCTTATGAGTTGGTGGATGTTACTTACCAAGTCATCTCCGCCGGCCTTATAGAGCTCATCGGGAAGGCCGTCATTTCCGGCAGCCTTATTAAGCTTGAGTTTAGATATTGCTATCCTCACTTCACTCAGGTCGGGTGGTTGGCAGTTTTCGCTGTCGTTGCCAATATTGAATGGTTCGTTCTGCCTGACAGCGGAATGTTGTTCGTCATCGCCGTTTAACAGTCTGCAGAAGTGGTTCTTCCATATCCTCAGCATCGACTGTGTCTCAAACTACAATATTTCCTTGTTCATCTCGACAGGATTCTGTTCGAGCCTTGTATCCTTGGCTTTGACGTTTTACACTTTGGTAAAACTTGCGAACATCGTTCCTGGAGTGGCACCTCTCTATATCCTCGATTGCGCGCTTTTCTTGCTCTTTTTTCTTCTTGCTGAAAAGCCGATGTTCTTCCCTTCTTCTTTGCCTATAGAGCTCAATGGCAGCTCTCGTCTTCACCTGAAGCTTAGGCCTCGTTCTTGGCTGCGAGCATCTGTCGGCATTCCTCATCAAACCAGGGGTTTCTTGCTGGTGGGCGCGAGAAACCTAGCACATCAGTTGCGGCTGATCTAACGGCCTGTTGGCATCGTTGCCATTGCTCTTCGACATTCGATGCTAGTGGTATGGTATTAATCGAGAGGTTAAGGGATACGCGTTGTGCGAAGGTCTTGGCGGTCTCTTGCGATTGCAGTCTTCCGACATTAAATTTTTTCACAGTATTTCTGGATTGTTGTGGCGTGGTGGATATCCGCATTCTTACCTTGGCTGCTACAAGGTAGTGATCCGAGTCGATGTTAGCTCCTCGGAATGTTCGGACATCCAAAATACTGGATGCGTGCCTCTTATCTATCGCAATGTGATCAATTTGGTTGACCGTTCGTTGATCTGGAGACCGCCATGTCCCCTTATGGATATCGAGGTGAGGAAACCGTGTGCTGGCTATAGTGGCATTTCGTTCCGTAGCGAAATCAATTAGCCTAAGTCCGTTACCAGACGTGTTGTCGTGTAGGCTTTGTTTTCCGACAATACTTCTAAAGATGTCTTCTCTTCCTACCTTTGCGTTAAAATCTCCCAGCACGATTTTAACATCGTACTTCGGTAGTCGCTCATAGGTTTTGTCGAGGAGCTCGTAGAAGCAATCCTTAGCTATATCATCTTTTTCTTCCGTCGGAGCGTCAGCGCATATAAGGCTTATGTTGGCGAATTTGGCCTTGATGCGGATTGTTACTATGCGTTCGCTAATGTCTTGGAAACATAAGACTTCTTGCCTAAGTCTGGCACTTATAACAAATCCGCATCCGAATAGTCGCTGTTTCTGCTCACTATAACACGGTCCGTAGTATATGTCACAGTTTTTCATCCTCTTTTTGCCCGGCCCATCCCATCGTATTTCCTGGATGGCAGTAATGTCTGCTTTGTAGTAGTTTAGGGCTTTCTTCATCCGCTTTTGATACGGTGCATGCTTCAGCGCCGTAAAGCAGGACTGGAATGATCACGGTCTTATATAGGATCTCCTTAGTAGTTCGAGTGAGGGCTTTACTACTAAATTGCCTTCTTAGCCCGAAGAAACAGCGGTTGGCAAGAGTAATTCTTCGTTTAATTTCTGACGAGATGTTGTTGTCAGAGTTAATAAAGGAGCCGAGGTAGACAAGGTTCCGTACTACCTCAAAGTTATATCTGTCAATGGTGACGTTCTGTCCAATTCGTCGATGTTGTGAGTCCTTTCGTGATGACAGCATATACTTAGTCTTACCTTTATTTACTGCTAAACCCATTTTGCCGCTTCCTTCTCTATACTAGCAAACGTGGCTATGACATCACGTTGAGTCCTACCAATGATGTCAATATCGTCAGCGTATGCTAGTAGTTGCACCGACTTTTGGAAAATTGTGCCTCTGGTGTTGGCTTTGGAGTTTTGCACAATTCTCTCAAGAATCAGATTAAAGAAGTCACATGACAGCGCATCGCCTTGCCTAAATCCTTTTTTGGTATCGAATGTGTCGGTGAGGTCGTTTCCGACCCTGATGGAGCAGCGAGAATTCTCCATCGTCATCCTACACAAACGGACGAGTTTGGGCGGTATACCAAAACTAGACATGGCTCTGTACAGTTCGTCTCTATAAATGCTGTCATATGCGGCTTTGAAATCGATGAATAGGTGGTGGGTATCGATTTGAACTTCTTGAGTTTTTTCCAGGATCTGCCGAAGTGTGAAAATTTGATCGGTTGTGGACTTTCCTGGCCTAAAACCACACTGATAAGGGCCAATCAGGTTGTTGGTAAACGGTTTCAGGCGTTCACATATTACGGCAGATAGGATCTTGTAGGCGATGTTGAGGAGACTTATGCCTCTGTAGTTGGCGCAGTTCAGAGGGTCTCCTTTTTTGTGGATCGGGCAAACGATGCTGAGGTTCCATTCTTCAGGCATATTTTCATCCGACCAGATTTGGCTTATGAGTTGGTGGATGTTACTTACCAAGTCATCTCCGCCGGCCTTATAGAGCTCATCGGGAAGGCCGTCATTTCCGGCAGCCTTATTAAGCTTGAGTTTAGATATTGCTATCCTCACTTCACTCAGGTCGGGTGGTTGGCAGTTTTCGCTGTCGTTGCCAATATTGAATGGTTCGTTCTGCCTGACAGCGGAATGTTGTTCGTCATCGCCGTTTAACAGTCTGCAGAAGTGGTTCTTCCATATCCTCAGCATCGACTGTGTCTCAAACTACAATATTTCCTTGTTCATCTCGACAGGATTCTGTTCGAGCCTTGTATCCTTGGCTTTGACGTTTTACACTTTGGTAAAACTTGCGAACATCGTTCCTGGAGTGGCACCTCTCTATATCCTCGATTGCGCGCTTTTCTTGCTCTTTTTTCTTCTTGCTGAAAAGCCGATGTTCTTCCCTTCTTCTTTGCCTATAGAGCTCAATGGCAGCTCTCGTCTTCACCTGAAGCTTAGGCCTCGTTCTTGGCTGCGAGCATCTGTCGGCATTCCTCATCAAACCAGGGGTTTCTTGCTGGTGGGCGCGAGAAACCTAGCACATCAGTTGCGGCTGATCTAACGGCCTGTTGGCATCGTTGCCATTGCTCTTCGACATTCGATGCTAGTGGTATGGTATTAATCGAGAGGTTAAGGGATACGCGTTGTGCGAAGGTCTTGGCGGTCTCTTGCGATTGCAGTCTTCCGACATTAAATTTTTTCACAGTATTTCTGGATTGTTGTGGCGTGGTGGATATCCGCATTCTTACCTTGGCTGCTACAAGGTAGTGATCCGAGTCGATGTTAGCTCCTCGGAATGTTCGGACATCCAAAATACTGGATGCGTGCCTCTTATCTATCGCAATGTGATCAATTTGGTTGACCGTTCGTTGATCTGGAGACCGCCATGTCCCCTTATGGATATCGAGGTGAGGAAACCGTGTGCTGGCTATAGTGGCATTTCGTTCCGTAGCGAAATCAATTAGCCTAAGTCCGTTACCAGACGTGTTGTCGTGTAGGCTTTGTTTTCCGACAATACTTCTAAAGATGTCTTCTCTTCCTACCTTTGCGTTAAAATCTCCCAGCACGATTTTAACATCGTACTTCGGTAGTCGCTCATAGGTTTTGTCGAGGAGCTCGTAGAAGCAATCCTTAGCTATATCATCTTTTTCTTCCGTCGGAGCGTCAGCGCATATAAGGCTTATGTTGGCGAATTTGGCCTTGATGCGGATTGTTACTATGCGTTCGCTAATGTCTTGGAAACATAAGACTTCTTGCCTAAGTCTGGCACTTATAACAAATCCGCATCCGAATAGTCGCTGTTTCTGCTCACTATAACACGGTCCGTAGTATATGTCACAGTTTTTCATCCTCTTTTTGCCCGGCCCATCCCATCGTATTTCCTGGATGGCAGTAATGTCTGCTTTGTAGTAGTTTAGGGCTTCCGCTAGTTGTTCGCCTGCACCTCTCCTGTTTAATGTTCTCACATTCCAGGTGCAGATACGAACGTCGTTGTCCTTTTTTCGTTTAGCAGGGTCGTCAACAATAAAATCAGTCCTTTCCGAGGCTATTGGTTGCTTCGTAACCATGTTTTTTTCTGTGGGTGGGTAGTTAACCCAAAGCACAACCCCCAACCTGGAGGGCCAGTTCCAATTTATTAGATACCCCTAGGACACGGGGCCATCAGTATCCACTACGGGATTGAGCGCTGCCGTTGGCCTTTCGGTTCATCCGCCACCATCTCTGTTCAAGGGGCCTGACTAACCCTTGAAATTCCTAGACAACCTGTTGTCCGAATATGTCAGAGCAGCTCATCTAGGTTCGCCTGGGACAGCAGGCCGGGTATTCTTCCAAGTAGTATCTCTACTTGGATCACCCTTTACTTGTAAATGTTTGCCAGTATACTCTTCACTCCTGATCGGACTCATCATTCACAGAAGATTTGAATTTACCGCCGTTTGAAATCTGACAGTTTGGGTATAGTATAGCTCTACACAAGAAAACACCGGGTTTGCATTGTTGAATATTATCTCAATAATAAGAAAAGTTTGGCTGCCACATTTCGAGTTAAATCATCCTATGAGATGACGATCATTTTCACGTTGGCTTTGGCCATCGTCAAAATATATAGGGTTCGAGGAACCCACATTCGATTGTGGTGACACAAATGCGTCACTAAATTTTCACTTTTTCCTGCGGTTTTTGGGCATAGATATCATTGGACTATACTTAGGTAAGGTTAGGTTAGATTGGTGGGTTGAGGAGGTAGTCGGTGTGCATCTTCATCATCACACTCAGGTCAATATAGACCCATTGCCTGTTGGGGGTCCACATGTGTGGTTAGTTCTATTATTATCCCGTTACTGTCCATTATTGTAAGTCCCTTTCCAGTCATCCAGGAGTTGTTGCAAAGATTAGAGAGAGAGAGATTTCGGAAAGATCCGTGGAGTCATGGAAAAAGTATTATCCTATGGTTCTCATTCTTAATTCGATGAGGCCTGGGCAGTGGCACAGAAAGTGGAGAGTATCGTGTATTTCTTCATCACCGCAGCAGCAAAGCTCATCATCAATAAAATGCAATTTCAGTAAGTTGTGTCCAGTTAGAATCCCTACTCGTATCGAAACAGATTTCATGTTTCTTTGAAATAGTTTGTGGGTTCTGACTTTGTCATACTCAGGCCACATTCTTTTCGAGGTTTCACAGGTGAGGAGGGAGTTCCACCTGTTTTGGCAATATTCAGTGTTTTCTATCCCACCCGTGATTTGAGGTATCATAGTGGTGGCTTGACAGGCTGGTCTGCTTGATTAATTATGTTGGACGGCAAACAACTTTATCTCTTCATGACAACGCATCACAAGTTTAGATTTTATTTCGACAGCAGAGATTGCTTGTATTGCAGCCTGCCTGTCCATGAAGATGGTGATATCAACTGTGGTAATGCCAGCATTGAGATCGCTTTGGCTGCCTCTGCTACTGCCAATATCTCAGCCTGGAAGACACAGGTGCTTAAGGAGACGAAACGTGCTGTTAAGCCTAAGTGTTTCTGAATACACTCCAGCTCCAACGCCTACGTCAATTTTTGGACCATCAGTGTATGTGGATATGGTTTCGATGCCCAGCTCGTTCCTCTCCCAACCCTCTCTTTGCAAGAAAAAAATGCAAGAAAATGGCCTTTAAAAGTCGAGGTGAGCCCAGCTATCTGTTTAGAATTTGAGCATGTCCTTCTAAGTTAATTTTCCAGCAGTAGAGCTGGCTTATTCTTAGATCACTTTTTACTGCAGATTCTTGCTTGTAAGGGTCTAGTGGTAGCAGGTTAAGACTAGTTTCCAGTCCCGCTGTTGGTGTGGTTCCCATTGCACTAGTAGCGCCCACACATGCTATACCTTTGTCATGTTTTTCAGATGATCACTTTGTTTGTGGATTGCCACCCAACAAGTCCTCCACAATAGCCGTATACATCCATAGGATAATCTTGGGGTTCGGTACCCAGTTTTTTTTTTCCGAATATTCGAATACACGTATAGAAAGCTACTGTTGGCTTTTATATGCGTTCGCACACATTAAGGTTCCAGACTCCAGTTGAGTTTTCTGTCAAGAGTGACACCCAGATATTGCGCTATCGGATAGTTTGAGGGTATAGACCCGTCGATAACCGGTAGGTTAAATATTGGTATTTTCCTCTTATTAGTATAGATAACGAATTCTGTTTTTTGGGAGTTGATACCAAGTCCACGTTGTTTTCTCCATGCATTGCATGCCCGAGCAGGTCACTAATAGTGGGTAGGAATTTCCCTTTAACTAGTATCGCTACATCGTCTACGTAGGCTATGACTTTTACCCCATTGCGCTGCAGCTTTTTTAGTATCTCATGGACTATACTTACATACTTAAGTGGCACCACAGCCCGAATTAAATACGGGCCTCAACCAACATCCCTCTCCAATTAGTCCGGTCCATAGCTAACTGCGTCGAGTTGGCCACTTCAAATTGTTTGAGGTCGATTGCTACTTTTGCGTACCACTTAAGGCAAAGGTCTTCCTCTGCTGCGTCCCACGTCTGGCTGGGAATCGAAGACTCCACGTTGAGTCCGAACTATTATGTCAATTTCATTGGCGTATGCCAGTAGCTGCACCGATTTATGGAAAATTGTGCTTCTGGTGTAAGGATGGGAGATTTGCATAATCCTTTCCAGAATGAGATTGAAGAAGTCACAATGCGTCGCCTCGCCTTAAACCTTTTTTGGTAACAAATGTTACGGTGAGGTCGTTTTTGATATTGATGAAGCAGCGAGAATTCTGCATTGTCATTCTCCACAGACGGGCTAGTTTGGGCGGTACTAAAACTAGATCATGGCTCTGTAAATTTTGTCTCTGTAATTGCTGTCGTATGCGGTTTTGAAATCGATGACTAGGTTGTGGGTATCGATTTGAACTTCTCGCCAAACGTGGTGTCGTGTAGTCTGTGTATTCCTACATGGCTGGTAAGAATGTCCCCTCTTCCTACCTTTGTGTTAAAATCTCCCAGTACGATTTTAACATTGTACTTTGGTAGTCGCTCATTTGTTTTGTCAACAAGCTCGTAAAAGCAGTATTTCGCTATATTATCTTTATCCTCCGTTGGAGCGCAAATAAGACTTATATTGGCGAATTTGGCTTTGATAGGGATTGTTACAACACGTCAGCTAATGTCTTGAAAACTTAAGACTTCTCGCCTATGTCTGGCCTTAGTATAATCGCTGTTCTTGTTCACTATAACACGGTCCGTAGTAAGTGTCAAAGTATTTCATCTTCTATTTGGACGGCCCATCCCACCATATTTCTTGGGTGGCAGTAATGTCTTCTTATAAGTAACTTAGGAGTTCCGATAGTTTCTTGGCTGCATCTCTCCTGTTTAATGTTCTCACATTCAAGCGTACAGATACCATCATCGTTGTCCATTTTTTCGTTTAGCATGGCCATCAACGAAGCAATCGAGGCTTTTGGTTTCTTCGTATCAACTATTTTTTCCGTAAGTGGATAGGTAACTTAAAGCAACCCTTAACCAAGAGTCCCAGCTCCAATTTCTTAGATACCCCTTGGACACGGGGCCATCAATATTCACTACGGGATTAAGGGCCGTTGGCCCTTTAGCTCTTCCGCCACCATATCTGTTTAATTGGCCTAACTAACTCTTGAGATTCCTAGATGACCTGCTGTCTTAATTTGTTCGAACAGTTCAAATAGGTTGTTTACTTTGTCCATCCTAATTGGGACTATAGACGCCACCGTGGACTCCATCTTGGGAAATCTTCATCTGCCGCCTATTGATTTTATTTTAGTCCACGAAAGGTATGCTATTTCCCATATACCCCGCATATCTGCAGAGGAATCCTCTATACGGCAACCGAGGACAACTCTAGTTTGGGACTAGCACTGATTATTTTTTGACACAAGAATTGAAAAATTGGTTCGTCTGTATTGCAGAAAAAAAGCCGCCTGTTGTATCCATCACCAGTGGAAATCACCTCACAGGAACTAGAGATAAATTTTCCGCATACCTGACAAAGTATGATTACATTCATAGAGTTCACAAACAACTGGTAAAACCTCCCCTTGTCAAAAAATTTCACAGATTAAGTCCAAAAACTCAGAAAATCATATTATGATTTCAGGATTCCCTTATCGCGTACACGAGGTAGGTAAATGTGTATTGTTTGCGCGCACACAAAAGCCCACCATAATATTCAAAATAAAATACAAGTAAGATGATATCAAGGAAACAAGAAAACAAAATAAAAGATTGACGTCGAGGACTATGGAGATGACTATATGCCGCGCCAACAATGACGTGCAACAATACCCACATCAGTTATACGATGAATGTAACACACTACCACAAGTAAAACTCCGAAACCCCTTCCACTTTCCTCAAGTACTAGTACTAACTCAATTGTAATCTCCTACATCTATATATAATCAGGATGGAGCAAAAAAAAATGATGGTAAAAAAAAACCGCTGCCATTGCAAAAAAATTTATAACAAAGTACCACGGCAGATAGGCAACAAAAATGAAATGTAGGACTCGAGCGATGTGGGTTGCATAATAATCGCGGCATGTGTTTAGACTTCGCGGAATCTTAAGAGAGCACCCTATTCAGACCTATTCCCTATGATGGTGCCTCCTGCTTCATATACCGTATACCCTTTTACTTTTTTTTTTTAATTCACAGAGACGAAGAAGAGTCATCCTCGTCGTCAACTTTCTGTGGGGGAGAGTTTTATTCATGTATCTACGCGTCTATCTTATGGTCCTTGATGTAAATTTGTGAGCTCCTCCTGAGTGAGATATGAGAAAGCCAACGACTGACTGGCGGTATCTATGGTAATTCAAAATGAGAAATTAAATTGCAAGACGTTGAGATACGTGGGTGAATGTGTGCCTGGTGGGTCGTTTTCTTTAGTCAGTTTGAAGGGTTTGAAATCACTGGGGATGAATTAAGATACTTGCTGTGGTTTCGGATCATGAAGTCACATGAATGTTAATTTTAGCTATACAAGTGCAATTGGGCTATATACACTATCTAACGACGGATGGAGTATAAGTACTCGTGGCAGGATTTATTTGAATTTCGTGAGGGAACTATGTTTAAGTGTGCTGTGATAAGCGTTCAGATGGAGAGGTATTCCATTTAGACTGACAAGGAATCTTTAAGTGCTTTTTTGACCTGAAATGCCAGGCATCTATCTGCTCTTACTTGGCGCAAGTGTTTGGTTAAGCATGATCCCTGAAAGCCTATATGATCAACAAGACTTGAATATTTTCGAGAAAAAAACTGTGTCAGGAGTTTCTTTTCTATAAACAAGATTGACATTGTGCTGGGAAAAAAAGGGTGGCTTTTGTAAATACGTTTTAACCTTAAATATGTTTGCGTTGGTATTTATTTTTTTTGTTGTCCAAATTATCTTGCTACGTGACCTTATTTTATATTCCGGAATTATGCATGTGAAGGGAGTGACATGTAGATGTAATTGAATTAGATTCATCTTTTCGCGATCCAGTTGGTATGAATGGTGTAGAAATGGAATTGGTTTATCCATGGAGAACCTAGATTAAGAGGTACCTTAGATGCAAAATATAAGGACTATATGCAAATTGGCATGGAGTATATGAACAACTTG
The DNA here is from genome assembly GCA_932526625.1 of Rhingia campestris. Taxonomy (NCBI): domain Eukaryota; kingdom Metazoa; phylum Arthropoda; class Insecta; order Diptera; family Syrphidae; genus Rhingia; species Rhingia campestris. The sequence goes on from OW052182.1 coordinate 172,955,563, forward strand.
ACATTTAAACAGCTGAAGAACGGATTCAATGGAATGGATTCAACTACTAACCTTATTTATACGAACGATGACTCCTATTAACTTGAAATAGGGAAAACGCTTTTCAAATTTGTATGACAAATTAGCAGAGATTAAGACTGGAAGGGTATCAAACCGACCTAAAATGTGAGTGCGCATTTGCATTCAGAAGAACACTTTGACGAGGAATTTTAAGAATAATGGATGTAAGCCAAAACTTGTTGAAACTTCTCGTGGAAATAAAGTTTTGAAGCACCACTTTAATATGTTTGTATTTATAGCACCTCATCTGTAGAATTATTATAGACACAAAATACAGGCTAAATTTCTGCGGGACCTGATGATATGGCACCATCTATATACCACAAAATCTGTTGAAAGACTACCCACGTTTCCAGACAATATTCGTTGCTCATCTACAACTGGGATTCATTCCAAAAAAGAGTTCTATGTGGACTTGTTCTTCCAAACCAAAGACACACAGGTACTCCTCAGCCAGCGGTTGAATGGCTATTGGATCTTCACTGATGAATTACAGACCAAAATTAATTGGGCTCTCGTTGTTTTTGATGAAAAACTTAGAATAACTATTGGACCTACGCTTAGGAATCATATATCTCTAAGTACCGCATACCAATACCATGCTCAGATCCGAACAGTCCCTAAACCACAGAGCATATAAGTTGGCTGCCTTTCTAGATAAAGACGTCTTTTTCAACAATTTTATCTCAGAAACCATTACCTCCTCACTTTAGAAAATAAATGTTGGTACGCATTTTCTTAAAAAAAGGGGTTAACAGAACAGCAGTCTTGGGGATAGCTTGATTGAGAAAAACGCTATTCCCAATTAAAAAAATGTTTAAAAGCCTTGTAATTCAAATAAATTAAGGTAGTTCCTTACAGAAAAGGACCTTTCCACCATCAAAGACATTATGGAGTTTGTCTCATCAGAACTTGTCTAAGTGGAGGGATAATGACGGCCTTAATGTTATAGCAGACAAAGGATACATTTTTCTGTTTACTCATAAGTATACGATAACAAAATAGGACCAACCGAAACAGAAAAAGATGTCCGCCGCAATCTTCCGATAAAGACCAAGTTGGCACCTGAGTATAGTATGTCTTGAAACATTATTGAACCTACACAAATGGGTTAATGGTTTAATAGCGTTTCTAGAGATACTACTTTCTAGACCTACCATTTCCAGGGAGAACGGTCAAAAATCACGTAAACAGCTGCACGAGCTGCTACAGGTTTCTGAAAAAACTCGCTTAGCAATTAATTGGAGAGCTGCCCGCCAGAACTGTCAATAAGTCAAATTCTATTTACCTATTACGTAGGTATGACTTTGACAAAAGTCTGAATTTCGAACAGAAAAGCCTGTTATTCAGTGTCTTTCAATATAAGATCTACGTAGTTAAAAAAACAGCAAAGACTATCCTATTATTGGAGCTGCCATAAACGGACATACATATTGCAGTTAGCCTACACTTAGAGCGATCAACTCCAACCTTGTAAATGTTAAATGTGTCACAAACTGCCTCTTTGCACTCAGAGCTATAAGTCATTGCTCAGTATAAGTCTGTTAGGTAGCCTGACATGTCAGGCTGAAAGGAGACGAGAAATATGATGAACATAACAGATATGGATCTGACCTGAACCCCAGATGCTATCTGAGAACATATTCCTATACTAGAATAGATGTTTTTATAATTGGACGAGGAAAGGAACAACGTATCCAACCAGACATAGATACTATAAAATTGGATGAAGACTACAACTTGCACGATGACGTCAATCACAATCAAGGTGTTTAAAATGTTTATACGTCCCAACTCGTGAGTTTAAATGATCACAGAACAGACTGACTTCAATGGAAACGCGTGCTAAAACAAAAATTCACAGGAGACATAAGCATTGCGAACTCAATAGTATCATTCAAACATCATAAGGGGTGTCCCATAAGTTAGGCAAAATCTTATTTTGATAGAAAATACAAATTTATAAATAGAAAGGTTACATTTTTTTTATTAATTTATAGAGTATACAGAATGGGGTTATATATGGAATATTACATCGGATAAATGGCGGCAAAGGCTTTGCTGGCAAGTACGTACACTTTTATTGAAATTTTCTATGACCGTTTTGTATAAATGTAGCTGAATTTCATAACCAAACCGCCCAATTTCATCTTTCAAGGCGTTGGTGGTCGTGGGGTTGTTTGCATATAACATTGACTTCAAAAAACCCAAAAAAAAGTCCGCAAAAACGACCGATTGTAAATGACTCATGCAATAATTGAATCGTTATTTTGGCTGTATGGCATGTGGCACCGTCTTGTTAAAATCCACTATTAGTCACATCCATATCTTGAAAATTAGGCTCTAAAACTGGGTTATCATGTCAAAATAGGGAACACCATTAATTGTTACAGCCTAACCAGCCACATTTTCGAAGAACAATGATCCGCTAATACCTCCAGCCCAAAAACCCTACCAAACAGTCACCCGTTGTGGATACATTTGGAAATTTCTCAACAATCTGAAACCCCAAATGCGACAATTTTGACGACTAACGATGCCATCAATATGAAAACTAAAGATGATTTTGTTTGAAAAATCAGCATACACTTGTTGTTGTTCCAAAATCCATTCAACGAACTCTCTTCGCGCTGCATGGTCAGTAGTCTTCAGTTCTTGAATGAATTGAACTTTGAACGTTAGAATTCGCTGTAAAGAGCTTCTCGAAGTGTCCGATTCTTGACTATGGTGCCGAATTGATGTTCCTGGACTGTCAGCAATACTCTCGAGAACTGCTTCGATGTTTTTTGTTGAACGATTGTGACAGGACATCCGTAGTGTCTATGATCACTAATTGATCCAGTCTCCCTGAATTTTTCAGCTATTCTCTTCACAGTGATGGTTTTAAATCACTATGACGGCCATATTTTGTACGAAAATTGGGTACTGCAGCTGACAAACCTTCATTACTATTAAAATATTGCTTTACAACGAAAATGCGTTGTTCTTTCCATTTTTACTAACCCCGAACTTTCAGCTGTCACATTGATATCTTTTTTTGCCGTTGGCAACTCAGTACTATTAAATGGCGCAAAATTCAAATTTTGCGTGAATTATGGGACACTCTTTACAAATGTCTCCCAAATATTTATAACCTATCCCATAGGGGATGGTTGCGTGTTGTAGAACGCGGGTAGACTCTGATTGGCGTTAACTTGGCAATGCCCAGTGTTGTAACTCTGACTACACATCAAATGTGCTTATTTTTACCTCCAAGTGGTAACCATCGGGTACTGGTCTCATCCAACCGGATTTGCCTTGCTAAACGATAAGCGCGAGTGTTGATAACACGACGAAAAACAGCAACACTATAAACACCCTGGTGAGAATGGCACGGATGAATACCCGGCCTGCTGTCCCAGGCGAACCTAGATGAGCTGCTCTGACATATTCGGGCAACAGGTTGTCTAGGAATTTCAAGGGTTAGTCAGACAAGAGACCGCCAAGACCTTCGCACAACGCGTATCCCTTAACCTCTCGATTAACACCATACCACCAGCATCGAATGTCGAAGAGCAATGGCAACAATGCCAACAGGGCATTAGATCAGCCGCAACTGATGTGCTAGGTTTCTCGCACCCACCAGCAAGAAACCAATGGTTTGATGAGGAATGCCGACAGATGCTCGCAGCCAAGAACGAGGCCTACAAGGCTAAGCTGCAGGTGAAGACGAGAGCTGCCATTGAGCTCTATAGGCAAAGAAGAAGGGAAGAACATCGGCTTTTCAGCAAGAAGAAAAAAGAGCAAGAAAAGCGCGCGATCGAGTATATAGAGAGGTGCCACTCCAGGAACGATGTTCGCAAGTTTTACCAAAGTGTAAAACGTCAAAGCCAAGGATACAAGGCTCGAACAGAAGCCTGTCGAGATGAACAAGGAAATATTGTAGTTGAGACACAGTCGATGCTGAGGATATGGAATATATGGCGATGACGAACAACATTCCGCTGTCAGGCAGAACGAACCATTCAATATTGGCAACGACAACGAAAACTGCCAACCACCCGACCTGAGTGAAGTGAGGATAGCAATATCTAAACTCAAGCTTAATAAGGCTGCCGGAAATGACGGCCTTGCCGCTGAGCTTTATAAGGCCGGCGGAGATGACTTGGTTAGTAACATCCACCAACTCATAAGCCAAATCTGGTCGGATGAAAATATGCCTGAAGAATGGAACCTCAGCATCGTTTGCCCGATCCACAAAAAAAGAGACCCTCTGAACTGCGCCAACTACAGAGGCATAAGTCTCCTCAACATCGCCTACAAGATCCTATCTGCCGTAATATGTGAACGCCTGAAACCGTTTACCAAGAACCTGATTGGACCTTATCAGTGTGGTTTTAGGCCAGGAAAGTCCACAACCGATCAAATTTTCACACTTCGGCAGATCCTGGAAAAAACTCAAGAAGTCCAAATCGATACCCACCACCACATATGACAGCATTTATAGAGACGAACGTTACAGAGCCATGTCTAGTTTTGGTATACCGCCCAAACTCGTCCGTTGGTGTAGGATGACGATAGAGAATTCTCGCTGCTCCATCAGGGTCGGAAACGACCTTACCGACACATTCGATACCAAAAAAGGATTCGGCCAAGGCGATGCGCTGTCATGTGACTTCTTTAAACTGATTCTTGAGAGGATTGCCAACACCAGAGGCACTACTAGCATACGCTGACGATATTGACATCATTGGTAGGACTCAACGTGATGTCATAGCCACGTTTGCTAGTATAGAGAAGGAAGCGCGAAAATGGGTTTAGCAGTAAATGAGGGTAAGACTAAGTATATGCTGTCAACAGGAAAGGACACACAACATCGACGAATTGGACAGAACGTCACCATTGACAGATATAACTTTGAGGTAGTACGGGACTTTGTCTACCTCGGCTCCGCTATTAACTCTGACAACAACATCTCGTCAGAAATTAAACGAAGAATTACTCTTGCCAACCGCTGTTTCTTCGGGCTAAGAAGGCAATTTAGTAGTAAATCCCTCACTCGAACTACTAAGGAGATCCTATATAAGACCCTGATCATCCCAGTCCGGCTCTACGGCGCTGAAGCATGGACCGTATCAAAAGCGGATGAAGAAATCCTTGATAGATTCGAGAGGAAAATTCTTCGAAAAATCTTCGGTCCCGTTGCGTTGACGGGCTATGGAGACGAAGATTCAACCAAGAACTATACGAGCTGTACAGCGACATGCGCCTGGTCAAAAAACTCCGCATTGGATGTTTAAGATGGCTAGGACATGTAGAACGAATGGACACCAATACTCCGGGTCGTAGAGTCTTCGATTCCCAGCCAGACGTCGGACGCAGTAGAGGAAGACCTCGCCTTAAGTGGCGCGCACAAGTTTAAACCGACCTCAACCAACTTGGAGTGCGCAACTGGAGGCAGTTAGCTAAGGACCGGGCTAATTGGAGGGGCATGTAGGCATTTAAGTTTTGATAGAGTTTTGATACATAGTTTATACATAGAGAAATAATTTAGCTAGATATACCTTAAAGTAAATGGATCGACTCATAACCGATAGATGATTCGATTTAGCCATGCCTGTACGTCCGTACGTCACTAGCTTTTGCGGCTTAAGCTTTGAGTTAGAGTGATGAAATTTCGAACACGTGCTCTTTGCTTCTCCCAGCAGAACTAGGCTATGAAATTCGGTATATTCGCTCTTTGTTCATGGATTCAGTACCGGAACGAATATTTTTAAAATCTGCGTAAGGCCACGTCAGGAAAAAAAGTCGACTTTGGTCAAATGAAATGCAATTTAAATAGAATGCCTATTAAAGATATTCAACTAATCTCATTTGCTATATTTCACCTATATAAAGTCTTAGCCACGCCCATTTTTAGCGGAATTTTTTATTTAAGGATGGAATGGGATAGGCTAATCAACGATTCGCATAAAGCATTTTAATTTTTTTTAATTTGTATTGCCCATTCAGTCATTTGAGCTATGAATCTAAACCTGTTAACCCTTAAGCCTTTGCTGTCTTAATATTTTTAAAATTTTCTAAATATTCCCAAGCTCCACTTAAAAAACAAATTATGAAATCGACACGAATCATAAAACTTCCTTCGATATTTAGAAGATTTTATGAATAATGTCGATAGATGCTCCCATGTGGCTCACAAGAAAAACTTGAAGGATTTGTAGCATGAACGTAGCAAAAGCTGCTGGAGAAAATCTTGGTCGTTTCGAGCTTCAATTTCATTAAAAATAATCCTTCTTCTCATATGCCTTGACGGATTTTAGCGACAAAGTTTTAATGACTCACTTTGCAAGCTATACAGTAACAAAGACTTAGTTAGACCAATGCTATGTGCTACATGTTAGTGCTACAGCCAGCAGAGTTCACAGTAGTAGGTGAGGTACCAGACGAAGCTAACAGTTCAACATCGTTCATGCAATCATTTTGACAGGTGCAGGTTATTTTTTTAACGAATATAAATATCCAAATAGGACTCAGTGGCACGATGCGATAGTTAGTTCGATGAACTGCCGCGTAGAAGGTCTCGGTAGCGATTCCGAGCCTAAATGATTTTTTTACTGGCCCACCTCTCGTGATGATGTGGCAAATTTGATCTGAAAATTGTTAAAAAAAAATTAACCTCAACTTATCCGTTCGGATTCGGATAAGTGCAAGAAGTACAAGCACACATGAATTGAGAAAAGCTATGCCCTGGGTACTAACGAGCATGTTGCGCCATAAATTCGATTATTTTTTTTAAATATTCAACGGGTGTTGGCGAAATGACCAAAAAAATGTAATTTTGGTTACAATATGAGTTTGTCGGTTATATTTCTTGCAAGAATCCCAACTTGACTATGCAAACGCAACCTATGATTTCATCTTCAAATTCATCTCCTAGTACCCAAAACGTTTACAGTGTGGAGCTCCCTCATGCAGGACCACATTTCTTCTTCTGCATAGAGCCCAAGTCAGACTAGGTCTTGAACTCTGTTCTCATGGTTGGGGTTCGGCCGCGAAACATACACTCAACTTAATGGACTCTACCCGAAAACGTGCAATCCGTCTTATATACGATTCTTCCCTTACATCAAGCCTGCAACCTTTGGCACAGCGAAGACTTGTAGGAGATCTGTCACTTTATTACAGATATAATAACAACAGATGTTTACAGGAGCTTAAAGAAAACATCCCTAGACTCAGTGCATTTTAAAGACCCACAAGCCACCCGATTTCACAATCCATCTAAAAATGACACGAACATCGTAATACCAAAATTTGTTTTGTTTTGTTATACAGAACAAAAAAAATTGGAACGAACTTCCAGGAGACTTCCACGAATATACAATTTTCGACAATTCAAGAGTAGAGCCAGCATTAACAATCAACAGAGTCATCTGCACGCATCATCTCAAGGCGCTTTTGGTTCGGTTCGGTTAGGTTCACCTGAGAAAATTTTATAAAAAAAACCCTTCTGCTAGTCAATATTTAGTAAACATGAATAACTTGTTCTAGGGCTGAATAACTTGTATTGCACATTATTTAAGAAAACGAATGTTCACAATACCATTTCTTCAAGTTCCTTCACCCCTCAAAACTAAAATAAATTCCTTTGTTATTTAAGAAAAAACAAAGTCTAACCAAATGTCAATTTTCGACATGCATTTCAATTCACAGAAACTATATGGATCGTCAAAAGCATATGACCTACGTCAAAAGTCCCAAAAAAAAAAAATAGTTTCACCATACACCCGCCAAAAATCGATTTGCCTCCACCGACCAGGCAAATTCATTTTCTAACCAAAAAAAAAAAAAAAACTTCGAACAAATTCTATATTTAGGTTTCAGGCTGAAAAAAACTCAGAATTTTTCGATTTGTGTTCCTTTGGGCCTCTTTGAACGCCTGCCAAATACAAATTAGAATTTAACAGCAAACTGATTGATGACTGCAACAACTGAAGTGAAACGTTGCGTTGAGTGGTCGACTCTAGGTAAATGATAAATGCGAATGCAATCGAACGGATGTTTCGTTAATATTTGCAATATTTCTCACCGCAATAAATATGAAAAGTTTTTGTTGATGAGATGCCATGAGTGTATCTTGCAAATTTGCAAACGAAATTGGTTTGTTCCTTCATACCACAAAGAAATTTGTTTAAAAAAAAAAGTATCTATGCACTCAAGGTGGATGCCATCTACAAGTGAGACGGTAAATATTTATTCAGTCTGACATCGAGGAACGTCCGGCCTAATTTAAATCCATTTTTGTAATATTTTGAAGAATTCTGAAAGTATCTGTGTAAAAGAAAAATGCATTCCTCACCTAAATTGACTCACAAAACGGTCAGGAAAAGTAGCCAGATCACATTACTCGCTGGTGATTAGCTCCACTGATTGCTGACATAGCATGCGGTATTCGATTTATTTTCCAATCCGACATTCCGTGCTATTGAATAACATCGACTCGAAAGACATTCACAGATGTTATGTCTGCGGAATTCGAATTCCATTGAATAGCTGACAAAAGACACATTCCAAGAGCACTGCACAAAAATATCACTACTTGCTGTGCAAAAAAAAACAACAACAAATCGAAAAGACACGACAGACATGAACATGAACATGAACATGAACACGAACTCAAACACTGTGCAAATCGCATCGGTTGGGATGCCATTTTAATTGGCCAGGTGTTAATGACCACTTGATTCAACAAGGAGTGCTCTATCGTAGTGCATAAACTTGAAAATAGGGTTAAGTGCATTTTGCACTCGACCCAATCTCTGGGCATGATGACACCAAGTGCAGCGTTCTGCTGCCAATATAATTTCAATAGCACTGGCATTTAATTAGTGTTTTAACTGGAACTCTGCATCCAGCTGTAGAGAGGAGGGCTGGTTAGCTGGTTATTGAATCGAGTTGGTTGGGTAATCAAAAGGTTGTGGTTCCGTGCGGCAACCGCACAGTTCACAGAAATGGTAGCCGAAACCGTCAAGTGGTGGTAAGAGTGCAAGTATAATTCAATAAAATGTAGTTTAACCATAGTTTGGAGTGCAAATGAAGCGGAATTTCGGATAGTACGTGAGATGCACTTCAGTCTGCATCGTTTTCAGTTTATTAAAAAAAAATTATCTAAACTTAATTTAATCAGCTTGGATGGGATGTAGTCATGTAGTCAGATACATTTAATAGTGATATCGAACAAATGTAGATGCATGGCGTTGTATGTCATGCTCAAGATAGGTATAATACGTTTTAAGGATTCATGTTGAGTTGTCAAGAGTTGAAAAGGACACACTTCGATTATATCAAATAGAAATGGAAATATGAGGTATTTACGGACTTCAAACCTTCAATTATCTGTATTTATTGTTGCGTGCGATATTTTGTATATTTTGTAACAACGAATGGGACCTCCAGTTCAATGCCGATTCCAAACGGAAAATGTGAGGTGCTTCCCAGGACAGTTTTATAATCTCGATGAGTCTCAGACTTTCTCATGAGGTGGGGTAAAAAATTCCACGTAGCTGTTATCACTTTCGCTTATTAGTCCATTGCACTAACCACTCACTCACTGTAACCAAATCAGAATTTAAGCTGCGTAATTGTAAAAAAAAACTCAACAAATATCAAGCATTGGATACTGGTCTCATATCACGAGCACCAAACACTATTTAGAAGCGAAGAATTCGACTAAATGACTACTCATCTCATTCAGAATTGTAACCTTTAGATTATAGTCTGGTGGCAAGCCACAGACAGAGCAACCAACTTGAAGCAAATGACAAAAAAAGAAAGACTAGCGTGTATAGGGACAACCAATGCGATGAGAACAACCCCAACCTCTGGATTGGAGGTGATTCTGAATCTGCTGCCCTTGGATCTATACATGCAGGAATCAGCTGCCAAAAGCTCCTCGACGATCAGCCAAACGAACAGCTGGATCCCGAGCCTCGCTGGGCATGCGCAGGTCCTAACCACCACTCTGTAACCTCAGAGAAAGAGTGGAATACAAAACCCGAATGAAAGCCAATACCAGGTGGAAGTCATTGACTACCTTCGAAATATCTCGGAAGCTCTGGCCAGAATACAACGGAAACCGAACCAAAAAACTTTTGCGGTACGACAGAAGCTCCTTATCTAAACTGGTAGGGGCTCTAACTGGTCACAACTTTCTCAGAACCAATACAATGAAATTAAATCTCAAGAATGACGATATCTGTAGAGGCTGCGGCGATGAGGAAACACACGAGGATACACCTCACTTCCTTCTGTCACTGCCCGAGTCTCTGTCACCTGAGACTTGGAAGCTACTACTTCCAAGACATCCAAGAGCTATCCGATATTCCATTACCCTATCTTTGCAGGTTCCTACGAACATCAGGATGGCTGGATAGAGTGGAGTAACCCATAGTAACGATAAGGAAGGACGTAATCCCACCAAGGGTATCACAATGGGTCCACATGGACCTAAGTGTGGCGGAATAGAGAATCCTCTACTCCACCAGCCCGTAAACCTAACCTAACCTAACCAACAATTCGCCTAAATGGCGACTCTTCTCTTTCTTCAGATAGGATATATTGTAGCACACATCCATACAACAACGACATGAACAACGCAATACGAATTTTTTTTTTACAGAAACTAGCAAACGATGAAACGAACTACCAGGGATATTTTCATCAATGAACTGTATTATTTGAAAATTTAGATCTAGATTTAGATTTAGAAAATCATCTCCAGGCATTTAGGGCCGCTGCATAAGCGTCATAAAATGTTTTTCAATAGGGTTATTTGCTATAGTTGATGAATTGAGTCTCCGTATGGAGTTGCTAGTCTCCCATCGGACTTGTCCTTGGATAGAGGATAGCGGAATCCTCTGCAGATATGCGGGGAAATAAAATACCACTTGTGAACTAAAACTTGTAAGGGGTAAGGTCCCCTATCCAACAATCTCACAAGATCTAGTCAACGGTGGCGTCTACAGTCCCAGTTAGGAAGGCCAAAATAATCAACCTAATTGAGTTGCTCCCACATATTAGTGCAACAGGTCATTTGGGAATCTCAAAGGTTAGTCAGGTCTTTCGAACAGAAGTGGGGGCGGAAGATCTGAGAGGCCAATGGCAGTGCTCAATCCCGTATTGGATACTAATAAACTGGATCTGGATCTTCCCACCGGCAAAAATTGTTTTTACGAAGCAACAAAAAGCCTCGAAAAGGACAGATATATTCAGCCCTATCAAGGTATCCGTCGGAGCGGACAATTTTCCGCAACGCATACTTCGTCGGAGCTTTAAATTCCATTCGAGGTATGTGTCATCGGAAAAAAATACTACACAAATGCAACTGCTTCACTTCACTACAATTCGTAAATAAATTCCGCGAAGAATTTGTGTCGGAGGAAATCGGAAAAAGAATGACACTTAGCTGTCAAAAATTGCACGAAAAAATGCACTTGAACGCACTTCAACGCAATTCGCTGGATGCGTTATAAAATGTCGGAGAAATATTCTGAACAGCTTTTCGGAAGAATACGTCGAAGCAAAAATCCTCCGAATGGTACAAAATCGGAGAATTTTCCGCTCCGACGGATACCTCGATAGGGCCGATTGTTGATGATAATGCTTAAAGAAAAACGGACGTTCGTATCTGCACTTGGAATGTGAGAAAATCAAACAGGATATGTGCAGCCGAACAACTAGCGGAAGCCCTAAGCTGCATAAAAGCAGATATTACTGCCATCCAGTTCCGATTGGGCTATTTCTACGAGCTCCCTGACGAAAGTTATGAGTGACTACCGAAGTACCATGTTAAAATCGTGCTGGGAGATTTTAACGCAAAAGTAGGACGAGAAGACATCTTAAGCAGTATTGTCGGAAAATACAGCCTACACGACAAAGCGTCTGGCAACGGACTTAGACTAATTGACTTTGCTGGGAAACGAAATGAAGTTTCCTCACCTCGATATCCATTAGGGAGCATGGCGGTATCCAGATCACATTGCAATAGACAAGAGGAACGAATTCAGTATTTTGAATGTCAGAACATATCGAGTGGCTAACATTGACTCGAGGCACTATCTTGTTGCAGTTAAGGTATGAAAATGGATATTTACGATGCCCTAACAAAAGTGAAACGAGTGGTGGGTGCACGACTGGGTCGTACGCAACTTTCTTTTTCACAGCAAGTTGGGCGTAAGATCTAATCATAAGCATTTTGATTATTGATGCTAAAATGATATAAATAATGTCGAAATGTATTTATACGAATTTTTACTCCAAAATTTGAAGGAATCGATGTCAATGTGAAAAATAATGATTTTCCGTTTTTGGCCAAAACTGAAAATTCCGTTTAGTAATAGTTGGGCTAAAACTAATTATTTGGAATTGCTTCAAGCTGTAATAGTAGTATATGTATTAAATTTCATTCAATTTGACACAATAGTTTGCGAGATATTAACAATTTTCTTTATATGGCCTAAATGACAAAATCCGTTATATGGATTTTCTCGAGAAAACTGGGTATGCAGTTTTGTTGGAACTAATATGGTTATAGTATATATAAAGTTTAATCAAAATCGTTAGAGCCGTTTTCGAGAAAATTGAGGTTATGTATAATTTTTATATGGCAGGTACCAGTTTTAACATGGCTAAAAGCAAACAAAAAAAATGGCCTAGAATTATGACTAAAATAAGCTTGGATACGAAGTTTGAAGAAAATCGGTCAAGCCGTTTAGGCTGGGGAGACCGTCACGGACAGACGGACCGACGGACCGACGGACCGACAGACCGACGGACCGACAGACCGACGGACCGACGGACGGAATTCCAAAAACCACTTTTTTAGGCTCCGCTATCATCGTAATGTTAGAATCAATCAAAATCTCGAGGTCGAAAATTTTCACGAAAACAATATCTTTCTCTTTGTAAGAGAAAGTTAAAAAAATGTAATGTCGAAAGACTGCATTCACAAAAGACCACTAAGTCGTATCCCTTAACATCTCTTTTAACACCATTTAATGACAAAAAGTAATGGCAACGATGTCGAGAACCTATTAGATCAGCAGTAAAGATGTGCTTGGTTTCACGTGCCAACAGCAAGACACCCTTGGTTTGATGAAGAATGCCTACAGATTCTCGCAGCCAAGAACTGGGCTTACATGGCTTAGCTGCAGGTTAAAACGAGAGCTACCATTGAGCTCTTTAAGCTCTATGACTTTATAAAGCCGGCGGAGATGATTTAGTAAATAAAATTCTCAAAATCACCATATTTGGTCGGATAAAAGTATGCCTGAATAATTGAACCACAGCGTTTGCCCGATCCACAAAAGAGGAGACCCTCTTAACTACGCCACCTAGGGAGGCATAAGTCTCCTTAGCATCGCCTACAATATCCTATCTGCCGTAATATGTGAACGACTGAAACCGTTTACCAACAAGCTGATCAGACCTTATCAATGTTGTTCTTGGTTCGGAAAGTCCAAAACTGATCAAATCTTCACACTTTAGCAGATCCTGGAAAGACCCCAAAGAAGTCGAAATAGAAACCTACCACCTATTCATTGATTTAAAAGCCGTATAGGACAGCATTTATAGAGACGATCTAGACTAAGCCATGTCAAGTTTTAGTAAAACCTTTTAAATCCATCTATCTGTGCAGGATGACGATGGAGAATTCTCGCTGCTTTATCAGGGTCTGCAACGACCTCACCGAAACATTCGATACTGAAAAAGGATTTAGGCAAGGCAATGCACTGCCATGTGATGTTTTAACATCATTGTTCAGAGGATTGTGCAAAACTCACGAGCTCTGTGAAACTTCTTGAATATGCCGAAGATATTGACATCATTAGTCGAACTAAACGTGATGTCATATAGACACGTTTGCTAGAATTGAGGAGGAAGTATCAGAAATGGTTTTAGCAGTAAATGATGGTAAGACCAAGTATATGCTTCAAGCACGAAAGAACACGTACTATTGACGAATTGGACAGAACGTCACCATAAGCAGATATTACTTTGAGGAGCTTAGGTAGACAAACCCCGGTGCAGTTTGTCTATACCTAGAATACTAGCTCTGTCATAAACACCTCGGCCGAAATAAAACGAAGAATTACTCATGCCAACCTATATACGAGTTCTATAGCGATATGCCCCTAATCAAAAAAAAACTCCGCATTGGACGTTTAAGATGGCTAGGACATGTATAGCTAATGGACACCAGTCACCGTTTCACAGAGTTTTCGATTCCTAGCCAGACATCGGAGGCAGTAGGAGACCTCACCTTAAGTGATGTGTACAAGTAAAAATCGACCTTTACCAACTTTAAGTACGAAACTAGCTAATGATCGGGCTAATGAGAGGAACATCCTAGGCAATTTGCAGTTTCATTCTGGACTAGACAACACGTAACTTCTAGACAACACGTAACCTCTATTGCCCAATTACCAGCGTCTAACTAAATTACCTTTTCAGAGCTATAGATATTTTACACCAGCCCAGCTTCTATTTTCTATAAAGCTTAGAGAAATCAGTTCTAGACTTTTTCTATTTCAACGACCTACAAGACACACATTAGCACCCCATAGCACACTATCTTCGAGCATGGACGTGGGTCGCTTGGGTGACGTATGGGCTTTCGGTCGGGTCCTTTTGACAAGGAAAACAACCGAAAACTTTGCAGTCTTCTTTAGCGGAGTCTTCCGACTACGCCAGGAGGTAGTAGGTTAAGTTGTTTTAGTTGTGGTAGCTTCTCTCTCGAGGGAAATACCCTCTACTATATGTTCTTGTCTCCCCCTTTTTTCTTTTACTATTTTCTTTTCCGCTTTTCAGCTTTTCTTTCTTTCTTTCTTTCATTTCGGCCTACTCCTTATTTTCTTCTCCTTTTCAGGCAATTTTCTCCGTCCTGACTGAGAAAACATAGAGGTTCCAAGCCTCGGGCGATAAGGAGCCCATCTGAAAGTGACTTCACAGTTGCGAAGCTATATTCTGGTACCACGGGTAACAGGAGCCCCTGAGTAATGTCAGGTTTTCTGATGTCGTCTTGACACCAGTCTGCTTGACTCAGGCTGTTAATAAGGTGGGCCCCCTTGTGGGACTATTATGGTGGTGCTCTAGGGTGTCTGTTAACATTCTAAGACTATTAGAGTAAAAGAGGCTTTAGATATGTCTCGCTCCTAAGCAAAGGGGGGTGGTCATTCCTTAACATGACTACCAATTTGCACCAGGGGTATTCTTGTATAATCCTGGGAAGCTGCTCTAGGGTGTCTGTTAACATTCTAAGACTATTAGAGTAAAAGAGGCTTTAGATAGGTCTCGCTCCTAAGCAAAGGGAGGTGGTCATTCCTTAACATGACTACCAATTTGCACCAGGGGTGTACTTGTATAATCCTGGGAAGCTGGTCAGAGCTTTTCTTTGCTATAATATTGTGGGTAGGGGGCTCAGTGGCGCGATGGTTAGTGCGATGAACTGCCGCGCAGAATGTCTGGGTTCGATTACCAGCCGTAGAAAAACCAAACTGATAATTTCACTGGCCCTCCTCTCGAAATGAACTGACAAATCATCCGTGTAGTATCAATTGTCAAGAATAGCTAATCTCAACTTAGCCGTTCGGATTCTGCATAAAACAGGAGGTCTCGCCATCGTCTAAGAAGTACACACGCATACAAAAAGGGTTGTGAGAAAGCTAGGCCCTGGGTACTAACGAACCTGTTGCGCCAATTTTTTTTTTGTATTTTATGATATTGTGGGTAGGCCCAGCGTGAAATATGAGCCGTCAAGGCTAGGTGTTCAAGTTAATCTGTCCATCTAGCAAAGTCAATAAACATCTGCAAGCATCATCTTAGGGAGCTCCTATCCTAATGTGTTATAGGTTTGCCTTACCTAAGAAATATGAATAAAAAAACTCAATACTTTCGCCTCATCTGAGAGACGTGTGTAACAAAGGCTTTTTTTGTGACGTTTGCTCAATTTTGTTGGCTTTCTAAACCTAGTTGCACGTTGTTCAAATCCTCGCTTGTTGGCGTATCCTAATCATCGGAAAATATTATTTTCCAAGGAAAACTCGGTGCGATGAGTTCCTCACACAATTTTCACAAAAAAAATCTATAGTGAGCACTTCCATATTACAATTAAACCTGACACCATAGTTACACTTGTACACCCTTTGACACCAACTGCCTTCTAATTTTCATATGAAACAGCAATCAAAAACCGTTATGAGAAAAAAAAAACACCAACTCACATTTCATGCAAAGGTCCGGTTGCATCCGCAATCCAATTGCACACATCTAAACCAATCACATTTTGTGAGTGAAATCAATTATTCCGCTGAATCAATACAGCGGCCTTTCATATTTTCCTGAAATATTTCGCCAGATGAAAATAATCAAATTACGTAACCCAATATCCTGCAATTAAAAACGGAGGCAAAAGGAAATTACCTGGAACTAAGTACGGTGCTGGATTTGGTGCTGGCAACCAATAGGTTGCCGTTATCGATGGATACGCTTGTTGCAAATTATTGTTTGCCGCCATTGTGGGTGTGTTGCATCCATGCTGACTAGTTGGCGATGATGATGATGAGTTTTCTTGTTTTATGCGATTTTTCATTTTTTAAATTAAAAAATTTTCAATTTATTTTTTTTTTATGATTTTTTTGGTTGCACTTGTATTTCACAAATCACATGTAGCACTAATATTTTTTTAACCTCTATTTTTTTGGATTTGTTTTTTTTTTTTTGTAATTTTTTTTATCTCTTCTCACTTGATTAACAAAAATCTGTTGAAATAAATATTTTTATTTAAATTGAGATTTTTTTTGTTTGTTGTTGTATACACAATTAATTAACATTCATTTCGTGATACACTTTTTGTTGGATAGATACACTTAAATTCACAACTAAATAAAATCAGTGGTAGGGAAAATATTAAATAATGAAAAATACATGAAATTCAGAAAGAAAGAAAAAAAGATACAACACGCAGTGGAGATACAAATGCGAGAAGCACTAAGTACGAAACGTGAATAAACTGTGTTTTGTTGTTTATTTTTCAACTTCTCTCATATTTTCTTGTTATCACTTAGCACATGATTTTTCGTCTTAATAGATTTTTTTTTCTCCATCTGTATCTAAAGACTATTGAATACCAACAGCGGAATAGACTTGAAGATCAGCGGTGAGTATTTCAATCACACAGATCAATTTGTTATGTCAGAAAATTGAGATACAAAAACAGAAAAAAGCGAAAAGAATGAACAATAGGCGACTGCAAATCTTGTGAGATACTTCTTCTAAATGTGCTTTTAAATGCTTGTCAATGGTTGTTGGGTCCGCGATTCCCCCCGTTTCCACATTAATGTTAGCCACGATCAGCCAGCAGTGCTCGCACATCATCTTGTCGACGTTTTGTGGTCGCTCCAAAGTACTTTATAGCATTTAGGATAGGTGAGGATTGAGGAAGCAGATATATTTCACACTTTTCTATATTTTTTCTGTTGTTGTATTGTTGTATTCTTCTCATTTGTTGGCTCTTGTCGAGGTGTACCACGTAATAATAATGTACACACATGTGTATTAAAGGAAATATAAAACAAATAGTACGAGTAGATATGTATCTACTACTTCATCATGTACAAAGATACGTGTTGTGTGTTGAGAAGCAAGACGAGTAGTGCTGGTAGCAGCATATTTGAAGGTTTCTGTGTCAAAGGTGTGTGTTAAGTTGTGGAGAAATTAGGGGTCCATTGAGGTTGGAATACTGTTGACAATTTTTTTTTTTGGAGAAAATATTTCAACAACCTAATGAAGGAGTAATTATGAAAGAATTACACAGTTTTATGTAAGCTTCCTGTTTTGGTATTGCTGTAGTTTAATGTCAAAAACGTGACCTTCTACCACTTGCAGACAATCGATATGTATCCGCTCTTGGTGCGACAATGCTCTTGACTACAAATGTGAAATGAACGATAATAGATTTGAAATTTTATAGACTCCAAAAATGGTATCAAGTGTAATTAGTATGCATTGCATTTCATGCGGAAAACAATTTAAGTAGAGGTATGGTAAATCTACAAATGAGAGGTGTAGATACTATACGATTGCGTTTGGATATTGGTTGGCGGTCAAGCAGAAAAAATGTCTAACAATGACAAACACGACATTGAAGTAGCATGTAGTTAGAACCGTTTTGATTGTATGAAATACATAGAAGGATATGGTGGCCAGACTGCTGTACTTTTTACATGCCCCTTGAATTTGGTGTTTAAAGCGATTCTGTCCGAAAATGAAAATGATTTGCTAATATTCCGCCGTGTGCAAGCGTTCATTTATTTAACTAAGTCACAGGAAATTCATTGTTTTTTCAGACCGCACCAGCTATTTTCGAAAATGCAGTGATAACGATTTAGAGGACCAACTTAATTCGTTTCTAATGACAGCAGAGACGGACCTGGTGGCAAGATGTTTAGCTGCCTCGCAGGAGGTATGGGTTCGATTGTCAACCATAGCGACACATAAAATATCTATTCACTGGCTCTCCTCTCGCGATCTGACAAATCACCAGAGTAGTATCAATATTCAACAAAAAGCTTGTCTCGACTCAAACGCTCGGATTCGGCATGAAATATGAGGTTCCGCAATGGTTCCCGCACGAATGGTTGTAAGAAAAATCTAGGCCCTGGGTATTAGCGAGCCTGTTGGTCCAATAATTTGGAAAAAGATAACATAGGTTACTCATTGTCATATTCAATCAAGTCGTGAGGACTGTGTTCCCCAATCAGCTATACAGTCAGCATACAACAATCCACATCTTGTGAGAACAATAATTATCGAAGTGGATTCTAGTTTTGGTTGCGTTAGTTTATTCTTTTGAGTAAGAAACTTAAGTTTTTGTAAAGTAGTAAGAAAAATCTTTGAATGAATAGTCTCCGCTTCAATTGGTAAGCCCGAGTTAAGAATTTTAGAAATTTTTATTTTGCAGTAGAGTGACTTTAGAATTGCGAGAAACGACGCAACTGCGAGTTCCATAAAAGTCTGGTGAACCAAAGAATGTCGCAATCAATCAGTACCGAAACAGGAACCCGGACTATGCAGCACAACCGAAGTGTCTGGAAATTGCAGCCTAAATTGTGGTTTTCACGGGTGGGATATCAGTTCTTCACTGCTGGTACAATAAACGACCTAAAGAAATACCACACCGTAGTAGCCTCCGTTGAAAGCAGCATTTTTCCACAAGTGAGCGACATCATTTCAAACCATCCCTCCAGAAGCTCTTCCCGACATCGAAAGACCGATTCATAACACAATTCGTCGATTCGGAGCACAAATCTTTGCGAAAATAAAAGCAAGAAATCGATTTGGGCCATAAAAAACCTTCTCTTCCCCTAATAGAAATGAAGGAGTTGGCGGGAGAAACTGTCAAAGCTGACCTTCTTAAATCAATTTGGTTACAGCGTTTACCGAAATGTATGCGAGGTATAATCAGCATTAGCAACGATGAATTACTCCGCCTATCGGTTCCAGTTATGACCAAGACGAAGTTCCATAACATCGTTTGTGTCTGCTATTCAGAAAAAAGCAACAGCTGTCTCGATCGCACCAGTATCTATCAGACATTGAAACTCCAACCGTTCAACCGTTCAGAAGAATTGAAATACTGTGTGGCAGCAATCGGCAACTCTCACGGAACTAAAAAGCAGACATTCGAAGTCAAAATCCAGACGACAAAACATGGCACAGAGTATATCGCAACAGCACCGTGAAGACTCATATTGGTTTCACAATAAAGGCCAAAAGGCTAAGAATTGCTGTTTTACCATCTGCTTTCAATATTCCACAAAATTTCTCTCGTAGTGAAAAGCGTATGACAGCGGCCTACATACGTGCCACCTTTTCATCACAGAAAATGAAGTTTCTCGTCGACACCGACTCGTATTGACATTTCGGGTCTACCAACAACAACTCAGCAGAAATGTCAAATGGCGAACAATATCCAAATCAAAACTTTTGGTGCATCCGAGTGCGAGTTTTGTTGTAGATATGCAAAGTTTGCAGCCGTCCTGCAACCCCCCTGCATGCGTTCACTGTAGAATTTGGGTTGCGTGCGAGGTTGGATGTATGTTAAGTTAGAATATGTATGCAACCCCCCTGCTTGGGTTCACTTTTGGTGGGGGCTTATTTTTTCATTTATTATTTATTTATTCCTAGATCCAACCTCGCACGCAACTCAAATCCAATAGTGAGCCCAAGCAGGGGGTTGCAAGGGGGCAGCATGGCCTCCACAGGTATTTATACTTTGCATACACCCAAACTCGCACTCTGATGTATGCAAAATATGAACCCCCCTGCTTGGGCTGACTGTTGGATTTGAGATGGGTGCGAAATTGGATGTATGCAAAGTGAAATAAGGCCAACAAGGTTTAATATCAATTAAGCAAAGTGATATCAGACCGAACATGGAAATTCGGCATTAGTTCGCTTTATGAAAGCTAAATAACACCAAATTTAGGAATTCGGCGTTATTTCGCTTGGCTTTTTTTCACGGCACCACAAACGACTAATCGACACAAAGACCGAAGTCGTAACATGTGATATCTAATTTAGCTATCATTTATTTCATTTTTGTAAAAGATATCTCTTGTGAATATCCATGTAACTCTTTCCTTTCAGAATTGAAGGAAATAAAATGGTCGCTGCTAACCCCCAGAAACACCATTCATGGTACAACACACACACAGATTTCGCGAGCAAGACGTATATCACCTCAAAGACTTCAAATTACAAAGAATGAGTTCCAGGTCATGCTTGAGTTTACCCCTTGTTAAACAGCCCATGAGCCAGTCCGCTACTCATGGTGCACCCAAGGGTTCTGGGAATGGCGGCCATAAAGCGATTTTCGTCGCCACATTCAGGATTTTACGTTTTTCCTAGATTTTTCAAGTTGGGATCTTCAGGGCGCATAGCACCAGATCCAAACTAAGGATAGCGTAATCTAAAAAACTGCCATGATAACCCTATATGGGACTCTATGAGTTTACCAAAATGACATTTGCCTTACTCTGGACAAACCTTTCAGCTCTTTATATGACAACATTATCCGCGTAGATGATATTTGATCGTCTCGCACGAGGCGAAAAGAAATCTATCTACAGCCATAGTATTGGAGAGATTTCAGTCAGTGCAGACGATATTAAACCACTCCCTGAAAAAGTAGAGGTAATATAAAATTTAAAGCTCCCCGACCTTATGTGCGAACTTTGTCGATTCCTAGCAACCATAAATGCCGAAAGCAGTCAAAACTTAAACCAGGCTACAGCGTCTCATCATAAAAAAAACAATAAAAACGACAGCAGCTAAATTGAGAATGTGATTTTTTCTTTGGATTCAATCGTATAACATAAAAAAAAAACAAATTTCGTCATTCAAACGATTTCTGGGCAGTGATAAGATAGTTATATAACCTTAAGTCGTTAATGTCAATCAAATGATTCTGAGCTCAAACCAGATAAAAGAAAACAATTAACACTGAGTAACATAAATGAATCGCAAATTTGTGGACTACATCCTTTATACAATCAGTATACAATCTATTTTGTATAATCGTCCTGACGATGATCATTTTCTTGTTTCTCGATTTTACCACTGATCTCTCAAAAAGGATCAAGTATTTCATAGATGGAAAGAAAATTTTCATATGAATGCACAGACAAAATTAAAATTAATCGCGCAATTTTGAAACGATTGTCGTTGGGATGATTGTAAGAAATTGTTTTATCTATGACTGTATTGGGCAGATCTATAAGTTTCAAGAATATTTGGTTCGGTTGTCAACGTAATATCATCTAGACATAATAGTGGTCAAACATTAAGAAGAAAACGATTGGACGATATCGTTTTGGCAATTCTTTTCTGCAGGAAATGAGCTATATTGTCTAAACGACATCTCCTTTATAACCAACTTAAGCAGTCGTATCTATATCGATCTATTATCGATTCTATTTTATATAATCGTCTCGACGACTATCGTTTTATTTTTTTGCGATAATTTCATTCGTGAAGCTAATATGTGCGCTTTTAAATGTTAACTGGGACTATATATTTGTAAATACTGATATAAATTAAGCTGTTAAGATGTTCTACTCTGTTTTACATGACTGGTTTGAAAAACCTATTCCTATCAGACGTGTAAGACCCGAGACATGCACTCCATGGATGACACCTGAGTTCAAGAGATTATAAGAGATTGAAAATTAAAAAAGATAATGTTCTCACATTCCAGGTGCAGATACGAACGTCGTTGTCCTTTTTTCGTTCCACGGAAAAATATATTGTTACGAAGCAACCAATATTATTGTTGACGACCATGCTAAACGAAAAAAGGACAACGACGTTCGTATCTGCACCTGGAATGTGAGAACATTAAACAGGAGAGGTGCAGGCGAACAACTAGCGGAAGCCCCAAATTGCTACAAAGCAGACATTACTGCCATCCAGGAAATACGATGGGATGGGCCGGGCAAAAAGAAGATGAAAAACTGTGACATCTACTATGGACCGTGTTATAGTGAGCAGAAACAACGACTATTCGGATGCGGATTTGTTATAGGTGCCAGACTTAGGTAAGAAGTCTTATGTTTTCAAGACATTAGCGAACGCATTATAACAATCCGCATCAAGCCCAAAGTCGCCAACATAAGCCTTCTATGCGCTCATGCTCCGACGGAGGAAAAGGATGATATAACTAAGGATTACTTCTACGAGCTCCTCGACAAAACCTATGAGCGACTACCAAAGTACGATGTTAAAATCGTGCTAAGAGATTTTAACGCAAAGGTAGGAAGAGAAGACATCTTTAGCAGTACTGTCGGAAAATATAGCCTACACGACAACACGTCTGGTAACGGACTTAGGCTAATTGACTTCGCTACGGAAAGAAATGCCACTATAGCCAGCACACGGTTTCCTCACCACGATATACACAAGGGGACATGGCGGTCTTCAGATCAACGAACAGTCAACCAAATTGATCACATTGCGATAGACAAGTGGCACGCATCCAGTATTTTGGATGTCCGAAAATTCCGAGGTGCCAACATCGACTCGGACCACTACCTTGTTGTACCCAAAGTAAGGATGCAGATATCCACCACGCCACAAAAAAACAGAAATACTGTGAAAAAATTTTATTTCGAAAGACTGCAATCGCCAGAGACCGCCAAGACCTTCGCGCAACGCGTATCCCTAAACCTCTCGACTCACAACATACCACCAGCATCTAATGTCGAAGAACAATGGCAACGATGCCAACAAGCCATTAGATCAGCCGCAACTGATGTGGTAGGTTTCTCGCGGCCACCAGCAACAAACCCCTGGTTTGATGAGGAATGCCGACAGATAATCGCAGCCAAGAACGAGGCTTACAAGGCTAAGCTGCAGGTGAAGACGAGAGCTGGCATTGAGCTCTATAGGCAAAGAAGAAGGGAAGAACATCGGCTTTTCAGAAAGAAGAAAAAAGAGCAAGAAAAGCGCGCGATCGAGGATATAGAGAGGTGCCACTCCAGGAAACATATTCGCAAGTTTTACCAAAGTGTAAAACTTCAAAGCCAAGGCTACAAGGCTCGAACAGAATCCTGTCGAGATGAACGAGGAAATATCGTAGTTGAGACACAGCCGATGCTGAGGATATGGAAGAACCACTTCTGCAGACTGCTAAACGGCGATGACGAACAACATTCCGCTGTCAGGCAGAACGATCCATTCAATATTGGCAACGACAGCGAAAACTGCCAACCACCCGACCTAAGTGAAGTGAGGATAGCAATATCTAAACTCAAGCCGTCCCGCTGAGCTTTATAAAGCTGGCGGAGATGACTTGGTAAGTAACATCCACCAACTCATAAGCCAAATCTGGTCGGATAAAAATATGCCTGAAGAATGGAATCTCAGCATCTTTTGCCCGATCCACAAAAAAGGAGACCATCTGAACTGTGCTAACTACAGAGGCATAAGTCTACTCAAAAACGCTTACAAGATCCTATCTGCCGTAATATGTGAACGCTTGAAACCGTTTACCAACAACCTGATCGGCCCTTATCAGTGTGGTTTTAGGCCAGGAAAGTCTACAATCGATCAAATTTTCACACTTCGGCAGATCCTGGAAAAAACCCAAGAAGTCCAAATCGATACACACCACCTATTTATCGATTTCAAAGCCGCATACGATAGCATTTATAGAGACGAACTATACAGAGCCATGTCTAGTTTTGGTATACCGCCCAAACTCGTCCGTTTGTATAGGATGACGATGGAGAATTCTCGCTGCACCATCAGGGTCGGAAACGACCTCACCTACACATTCGATACCAAAAAAGGATTTAGGCAAGGCGATGTGCTGTCATGTGACTTCTTCAATTTGATTCTTGAGAGGATTGTGCAAAACTCCCGAGCCAACACCAGAGGCACAATTTTCCAAAAATCGGTGCAACTACTAGCATACGCCGACGATATTGACATCATTGGTAGGACTCAACGTGATGTCATAGCCACGTTTGCTAGTATAGCGAAGGAAGCGGCAAAAATGGGTTTAGCAGTAAATGAGGGTAAGACAAAGTATATGCTGGCAACATGAAAGGACACACAACATCGACGAATTGGACAGAACGTCACCATTGACAGATACAACTTTATGGTAGTACGGGACTTTGTTTACCTCGGCTCCGTTATTAACTCTGACAACAACATCTCGTCAGAAATCAAACGAAGAATTAATCTTGCCAACAGCTGTTTATCGGGCTAAGAAGGCAATTTAGTAGTAAAGCCCTCACTCGAACTACTAAGGAGATCCTATATAAGACCCTGATTATCCTAGTCCTGCTCTACGGCGCTGAAGCATGGACCGTATCAAAAGCGGATGAAGAAATCCTTGGTAGATTCGAGAGGAAAATTCTTCGGAAAATCTTCGGTCCCGTTTGCGTTGACGGGCTATAGAGACGAAGATTCAACCACGAACTATACGAGCTGTACAGCGACATGCGCCTGGTCAAAAAACTCCGCATTGGATGTTTAAGATGGCTCGGACACGTAGAAAGAATGGACACCAATACTCCGGTTCGCAGAGTCTTCGATTCCCAGCCAGACGTCGGACGCAGTAGAGGAAGACCTCGCCTTAAGTGGCGCGCACAAGTAGAAACCGACCTCAACCAACTTGGAGTGCGCAATTGGAGGCAGTTAGCTAAGGACCGGGCTAATTGGAGAGGTATGTTGGTTGAGGCCCAGGTTCATCCCGGACTGTAGCGCCACTTAACGCACTTGCGAGTTTTCTTGCTCCTCAGGACTGTTCTGTTGCACCTGCTACCCACTGATATTTTAGGCTATCAAATTGTAACTTACTCGGCCATTCGACTTTGTTCGTCCAATAGTCATAAAAAATACAGAATAGCTACTCCACAATGATACCATTACTAGGTAAAACTCCAGAATTAATTTCCAGGCCCATATCTTGTCTTGGCATAACAGCAAACTTGTAGTCTAAAACTTGCGATTATCAGAACAATCCTCAGTTGGATTTGGGGTATATTGTGCTTGGTTTCTAAAGAGATCTGGATTTGGATACAATAGCGCCCTAATAGTTCAGTTTCGGGGTTAAACAGGAAGTCCCCTTCATTGTGATGGGAGAATGTTGGGAGAGGACCTGTACGGGCCGTTGACATTTATGCAAATGACTTCTCCAGAAGTTGTGTTGATGAAAAAGAAGAAATCGACAATCCGGTCCACTTAAAGCTTAACCTGTGTATCTTCTGCTTTTGAAATCTCTGTGATTATTCATGGAGGTGAAAAAACATATTGTCCGAATATGTTCGAGCATAAATTTAAAGATGGAGTGGCTGCCAGAGGTTTGCCAGTATGATTTCAAGAAAATATCAAGAACTCAATATGCAGATCTTGCTTTCTGCTTCTACTTTTTGAAGTCATCATCCACTCGGACAACCGGAACAATGCACATCTTTTGCAAAATTCTTTCCAACTCCTACCTACCCACATGGAGCAGTGAAATAAGCCCTGCGGAAATAAGCCCCATGGGGCTTTATTCCAAAATAAAAGCAAATAGCCCCCACGGAGCTTATTTCCTTATCGAAATGGAACTAAGCCCCGCCAGAAAAAGCATTAACACCCGCGGGGGTTATTGCCATTTGAAATTGGCAATTCGTACTCAAGCTTTGCATTCATCCAATTTCGCACCCATTAAAAAAGGAATTAACCCCTGCGGGGTTTATTTCCATTTCGAAAAGGAAATAAACCCTGTGGGGGGTATTTCTCTTTTTTTGGGAATTAAGACCAATGAGGGTTATTTCAGCGGGTGTTTTAATGCACTGCATCTACCTACCTTCCTATTTAAAATAAATATTTTAGACAAGTGTGTAAGTAAGTATGATTAAAGTGTTCGAAAAGAGGAAACCTGTTGTTCGGCTTTAGGAAACAAGTGTTCGAAAATAGGGGATATTGCTTGGTTTTCATATTTTTTTGATTTGTTAATAAATTGTAATAATTAATAAAACCAACTATGTGAATAAAATCAAAATTATATTTCTAGGACTATTCTAAGAATTTTTTACAGACTATTCATTATTCAAAGTCCGTAAACTGTTCGGGAATAGGCGACTCTTCCCTAGTTATAGTGGGACCAAGAAGTTGGAAGTCGACGAACATTTTTATTTTTTTCGAATTTAAAACGAGAAGGATATGTAATTCTTAACTACATAAAATCTTCAGGTTTAGGATTAAGATAACTGTTGACTAAAAAAGGGCTTGAATGACAAATGCTTCTCAAAATTATAAATTTTCCCTTTCAGCGATTTAAGATCTTAAAGATAGAATTTTTAAAATGCATTAACATGTTCTATGGCATGCTATGAGCATACTTCATCAACGACAACAGCATCATTACAGCAAAATGACTGAAATTGCCTAGCAACGAGTCATCATAACCACACGTGCTCCCCAAAGACACTGCGAATTAAGTTCACTATTAGAGTAGGTACACTTCATATCGTTTCAAACGTGACTTTATCACAAGCCATTAAGCCTCACTTTGAAATTAATACAAAGAGATTCAAAACGATTACAATAGTTACCTTAAGATACAAATTAATTACACCCTTGCACGCAAAAGCAAGTATAGATACTTACACGCACATATACGATTATTGTTGACACACATTTATAATAATTATTATGCATGCTCGACAATATGAATAGCTAAATTCTGAGAGATAACCAACAGATACATCTGTAGATACATGCACATTTCAAGTGACATTCAAAAGGGAATTTATAATCATTTTGTTATGAACCTGACCCATTTGCTAATGTGTTAACCTCAGTGGTGGTATTTTGTATCTAATCTATGTCAGAGGTGATATTATGTACCGAATGGGAAAAGTAATCACATTTTCAAAACAAACGTATCTATATGAATAGCGAATTAAGTATCCGGTCTGTTTTCTATTTACAATGTTAAATGGATATTTAACGCCCATATGCATGTCTTCATATGAAATTTAAATTGCAACAAAAGCAAATTTATACACGTAATACTTTCCGCACATGTAGATACACATGTATCTGTATAGACATAAAGAATTGCACACGATGACTTCCTACACAGTGAACCGATTTTATAAACTAACCAAAACATACTGCAAAAAAAAACTGACAGTAATCGAATTCATATGATCTCAACCGTACGTATGACTATATTCTCAAAAATGCAACTTAATAGTTTTCACTTTGTTCACAGGCCGAACAAAACAACAACAAACGAACGAATAAACTGCCACCAGTTGCACTATATGAAGCTGAGTAGCTTCCTTATCAAATTTCAATGCGATCTGCATCGGCGAAACTTTTGAAATTCACTCACGCCCAACTGAAACTATTTTATATCTCTGAGTATCTGCGGCTGTTTGTATTTATAATTCTTTCTTTTTTTTTTGTTAAAATTAAGAATCCCCGATGACAAATAATTACTTTTAGGAAAAAATTAGCAAATTAAAGCTTAAACCACACTTGAAGCGGCGCAGATATAGCCGGTAGCACCGAAATCGCGAACGAGTTGATTAAAAATATGCTGAGAGGTGAAAAATCGCGGATTAAAGTTACTTCACTCGATAAACAAACGATCGACTGACATGACTTGACTGATCGGTCGCGAATCGTCACTATAATCGCTCTGGTACTCGTTGTACTCGTTGAGCGTTCTATTGAAGACGAAGTGGCGCGATCAGTAGCGCGGGCAAACGGCAGCACTGCCTTCGAAAACAAATTATTGTTCTTCGACAATATCGGCTGACGTGACGTGACGATGTATTAGGTATATTGTGGATCTGCTGGCTCTACGCGTATTCACCGTAAATGAAGTACACAGATACATTCCGAGAGCGAACTCAACGCTGAGCGAGAACCTTAGGCGGAGATTTTAGTTTTGCCTTCCCAACTGAGTTCAGAATTATGGAATATCTCACCGATACCGCACAAAACGACACGACACGACCGCGACGTACGGCTAGAGCTGCTTAGCTCAAAAGTAATAACAATAAATGGAATGACAATCGGTAAATAGAGAGATCCAACTAAACAACGCGAACGGCAGTGGTAGCGCGAGTGGATACCAAAAACCACATGCATACGAGGGAATACAGAACGAGCAACAACCAGAAAAAGTATCTATATGTAGGTACCTTACTCCAAAATGATGATTGTGGTGCCCGGTGGAGCACAATATGACGATGACGACACTAGACGTACTGGGAATCGCATTAATGTACTTGAAAATGAAAATACAACAAGCAAACACACATGCAATCGTTTAATGAATATGTATCTCGAGAGTGTACACAGCGAGTCGTAGAGTGTGTAGAGTGGTGGTAATCAAATTTTTATTTAAAATTTAAATGTTGGGTTATCCATAATGGCTCAAGGAGCTCTGTGCAGGGTTTATGGTTTTGTTGGGGTGATAGGAAATGAGCTCTGCTTTTGGGCAGAATGTCTTAATGAAATGGCATTAGGCACCGAACACCGACCGCCGCGCCGCTGCTAACGGATGATAAGGTAGATGCGTGCATTTTTAATGTGGAAGAAAGAGTTGCCAGATGTTTTGTTTTATATTTAGTACTTGAGTGTGCTGAGTGCTTTGGAATAGGTTAAGCGGGTTAATATCAGACTTTTATGAGACAGTTTTATTGGAAAACAGCTGTTGGAGAAGTGATAAGTAATTTGGGGTCATGAGTGGATGAAGTGGGCTTGCATTGTGCATTGGGTTTGATGATTTAAAACTTTCATAGAACAAAATTTGAAACTTATTTGAAGGGATAGGGAATTGTAAGTGTTCTTGTTTAATGTTTGATCGACAGTTATAAGCTCTACGGGGTAGTCATTTAAGGCCTCCTCTTGATACTTCCTTTTGTACTTGATCAAATACCTACGTTTGTTTACGATGATCCTCACGAGATGTCATTGGTACTGGGAAATCAAGTTTCTTAAAACAATTGCGGGAAAAGCTGAAATCTCACAGGAAAGTTAACTGCCAAATATTTATATAAACTCGTGATGAACCAATAATTTGTAGATAAGTCACATATGTAGACATGTAGTCGCAATATAATTATTTCATATTAATTGCTAAATTTCAAGGGTAGGTCCGGCCCCTTGAACAGAGATGGTGGCGGATGAACCACAATGCCAACGGCAGCGCTCAATCCCGAAGTGGATATCTACTGATGGCACCGTGTCCTTGGGGTATCTAATAAATTGGAACTGGCCCTCCAGGTTGGGGGTCGTGCTTTGGGTTAACTACCCAGACCCACCCATGGAAAAAAGAACTTGTTACCAAGCAACCAATAGCCTCGGAAAGGACTGTTCTTATTGTGGAAGACCCTGGTTAAAAAAAAGGACAACGACGTTCGTATCTGCACCTGAAATGTAGAACATTAAACAGAAGAGGTGCAGGCAAACAACTAGCGGAAACCCTAAACTGCTACAAAGCAGGCATTACTGTCATCCAGGAAATACGATGGAATGGGACATCTATTATGGACCGTGCTATAGTGATTAGAAACAGCGACTAATCGCATGCGGATTTGTTATAAGTGCCATCCTAAACCTATGAGGGAAGAAAAGACATCTTTTGCAGTATTGTCGGAAAATATAACCTACACGACAACACGTCTGGTAACGGAATTAGGCTAATTGCCTTCGCTACGGAACGAAATACCACTATAACCAGCACACGGTTTCCTTACCTCGATCTCCAAAGGGCACATGGCGGTCTCCAGATCAACGAACAATCAACCAAATTGATCACATTGCGATAGACAAGAGGCACGCATGCAGTATTTTGGATGTCCGAACATTCCGAGGGGCCAACATCGACTCGGACCACTAGCTTGTTGTAGCCAAAGTAAGGATGCAGATATCCACCACGCCACAAAAAAAACAGAAATACTGTGAAAAAATTTAATTTCGAAAGACTGCAATCGCCAGAGACCGCCAAGACCTTCGCGCAACGCGTATCCCTAAACCTCTCGACTCACAACATACCACCAGCATCTAATGTCGAAGAACAATGGCAACGATGCCAACAAGCCATTAGATCAGCCGCAACTGATGTGCTAGGTTTCTCGCGGCCACCAGCAAGAAACCCCTGGTTTGATGAGGAATGCCGACAGATACTCGCAGCCAAGAACGAGGCCTACAAGGCTAAGCTGCAGGTGAAGACGAGTGCTGCCATTGAGCTCTATAGGCAAGAAGAAGGGAAGAACATCGGCTTTTCAGAAAGAAGAAAAAAGAGCAAGAAAAGCGCGCGATCGAGGATATAGAGAGGTGCCACTCCAGGAAACATATTCGCAAGTTTTACCAAAGTGTAAAACTTCAAAGCCAAGGCTACAAGGCTCGAACAGAATCCTGTCGAGATGAACGAGGAAATATCGTAGTTGAGACACAGCCGATGCTGAGGATATGGAAGAACCACTTCTGCAGACTGCTAAACGGCGATGACGAACAACATTCCGCTGTCAGGCAGAACGATCCATTCAATATTGGCAACGACAGCGAAAACTGCCAACCACCCGACCTGAGTGAAGTGAAGATAGCAATATCTAAACTCAAGCTTAATAAGGCTGCCGGAAATGACGGCCTTCCCGCTGAGCTCTATAAGGCCGGCGGAGATGACTTGGTAAGTAACATCCACCAACTCATAAGCCAAATCTGGTCGGATGAAAATATGCCTGAAGAATGGAACCTCAGCATCGTTTGCCCGATCCACAAAAAAGGAGACCCTCTGAACTGCGCCAACTACAGAGGCATAAGTCTCCTCAACATCGCCTACAAGATCCTATCTGCCGTAATATGTGAACGCCTGAAACCGTTTACCAACAACCTGATTGGCCCTTATCAGTGTGGTTTTAGGCCAGGAAAGTCCACAACCGATCAAATTTTCACACTTCGGCAGATCCTGGAAAAAACTCAAGAAGTCCAAATCGATACCCACCACCTATTCATCGATTTCAAAGCCGCATATGACAGCATTTATAGAGACGAACTGTACAGAGCCATGTCTAGTTTTGGTATACCGCCCAAACTCGTCCGTTTGTGTAGGATGACGATAGAGAATTCTCGCTGCTCCATCAGGGTCGGAAACGACCTCACCGACACATTCGATACCAAAAAAGGATTTAGGCAAGGCGATGCGCTGTCATGTGACTTCTTTAATCTGATTCTTGAGAGAATTGTTCAAAACTCCAAAGCCAACACCAGAGGCACAATTTTCCAAAAGTCGGTGCAACTACTAGCATACGCTGACGATATTGACATCATTGGTAGGACTCAACGTGATGTCATAGCCACGTTTGCTAGTATAGAGAAGGAAGCGGCGAAAATGGGTTTAGCAGTAAATGAGGGTAAGACTAAGTATATGCTGTCATCACGAAAGGACTCACAACATCGACGAATTGGACAGAACGTCACCATTGACAGATATAACTTTGAGGTAGTACGGGACTTTGTCTACCTCGGCTCCGCTATTAACTCTGACAACAACATCTCGTCAGAAATCAAACGAAGAATTAATCTTGCCAACCGCTGTTTCTTCGGGCTAAGATGGCAATTTACTAGTAAAGCCCTCACTCGAACTACTAAGATGATCCTATAAACGACCCTGATCATCCTAGTCCTGCTCAAATGCGCTGAAGCATGGACCGTATCAAAAGCGGATGAAGAAACCCTTGGTCAATTCAAGAGAAAAAATTTTCGAAAAACTTCGGTCCCGTTTGCGTTGACGGGCTATGGAGACGAAGATTCAACCAAGAACTATACGATCAGTACAGAGACATACCCCTGGTAAGCACCGTCGTCGATGAGGTCCGTACCGGCACATGCAGCCAGTTGTTCCATCCGGAAGAATTAATTAACGGCAAGGAAGACGCTGCCAACCACTACACTCGTGGTCACTACACAATTGGCAAGGAAATCATCGACTTGGTCTTGGACAGGTTTCGTAAATTCGCTGAAATTGATTTCTTGATCTTCCAGTCCTTTGGTGGTGGTACCGGCTTTGGATTCACTTCCCTCCCTGTTAATGGAACGTCAAAATTGTAATCGCCATCTCTCCAGCCCCACAAGTCTCGACCGCCGTTGTTGAGCCATACAACTCGATCTCTACCACCCACACCGCTTTAGAGCATTCCGACTGCGTTTTCATGGTCGAAAATGAAGCAATGTATGCTATCTGCAGCAGGAACTTGGACATCGAGCCACTAACCTTCACCAACTTGAATCATTTGTTTGGCCAGATCGTATCATCCATCACCGTTTCTCTCCGTTTGATGGTGCCCTTAACGTCGACTAGACTGATTTCCAAAATAACTTGGTTCCAAACCCACGCCAGCCGAGAAGACCTACAATGAGAAGTTGCCTGTTGCCGAAATCAACAACGCCTGGCAAATACATAGCCTGCTGCATGTTGTACCGTGGTGATATTGTTACCAAGGATTTCAACGGTGCTATCAGTACCATTAAGACCAAGCACATCATCCAATTCGTCGACTGCTGTCAAGGTCGGTATCAACTATCAAACACTAACTGTTGACCCGGTGGCGATTTGGCCAATGTCCAAGGCGCCATATGCATGTTGTCCAACACCACAGCCATCGATGAGGCAAGGGCCCGTCTAGA
Organism: Rhingia campestris; assembly: GCA_932526625.1. Taxonomy (NCBI): domain Eukaryota; kingdom Metazoa; phylum Arthropoda; class Insecta; order Diptera; family Syrphidae; genus Rhingia; species Rhingia campestris. Next base: position 172,988,866 of record OW052182.1, read on the forward strand.
TCACAAGTTCGATTTGATGTACCCCAAGCGTGCCTTCGTCCACTGGTACGTGCGTCGGTGAGGGTATGGGTGATGGTGAATTCTAAGAGGCCCGTAAAGATTTGGCTGCTCTCCAAAATGATAACGAGGTGGTCAGCATGGACTATGGAAACTGTGAACGCGTGGGCGCTGAAGAATATTAAGTTATTCCCTCAAGTTCCGGGAACTCACTAGCCGAAATTTTTAGTTTGGCGTTATTTCGCTTTGGAAGACTAAATTTGCATTCACCCAATTTCGCAACCACCCCAAATGCATGTATCCCAGTGCGTGTTTGGGTAGCTAGTACATATTTCCAATTAGTGAGCCTGATTATTAAAAAATTGTTTAGAAATTAGAGCTAGTATGTGATCAGCAGTCAAAGGAGTCGCGACTTAATTATTTAAAAAGGATGGAAAACGTATAGAAAGACTATCATCCAAACGAAACTTAAGCTCAATCATTGACGCATTAAAGGAAGAAGCAACACTATGTGACTCGACTAAGTGCAGAGTGACATCCACCAAAATGAGTTGCAGAAGAAAGAATTTGCCTCAGGGGGAGCTGATTGTTGAAGCTTGATCCAACTCGACCTATGAGCACCATCATACACTTACAGATAATTTAAAAAAATTTTCGGTGTAAAATATCTGAAATTGACAGTGATTTATACAAAACTGTTTGCTTTCAAGGCTTTGCATCCCCTTGTACCATCTCTTCCCTACTGAGTGCAAATATGTAACATCAGCACAACACCATTTATACGACTTTGAATACATCTTTTTCAAGCACAACGATTTTTAAACAAACAAATCCAGATCAGCCCAGTTTCAGTATCACAAGCATATATTGTTGACATTGAAATAGAACTTAATTACCATTATCGATTTTTTTAATTGAAAATAATTTTGAACCATCATAACCAAAGCTTTACTGATTGACATTTGCATCTTCTATCTATGCACATGGATGCGTGGAATATATTTATAACTAAATGGATACCTATTGCTGGCATCAAACCTATGAATAAATAATTAGGTCATATTTATCGCATTAAAAGAAATCAATAGAATCGTATCTTTTCCATAGCCAGATGTTAAGTTTTATTATCGAATCAGCTAGCCATGTGCATTTTTGCATAAATACTAGTTTTTAGATAAAAAGATACATATTTTGAATTGGGATCAGTGTTTTCGAATAATTAAGAATTATTAATTAGGTCTCATGTGATGTAGAAGTATAGGGCCCTATCTGACAACTAGTAATCTCTCTTAAGAAGGTGATTCAGCTGGCTTCAGAACGGGGAAATACCCTTTCAACTGTAAAGCAGACCACGTAATCGATTTGAGAACAAAATGATGAGTAGCGTGTTGAAACTAAATACAATCACAAATTTATTTTCTTAGTAGGAATAAAAAAATGATAATCTAAATTTTTCTCAAAAATTTAAGTTTTAACAACTTAACTTAAAGAGCCCAAGTGTAATTTTTTTTAATAATAATTTTATGCAATGTAAAATTTTCAGTAAGCACCTACACGTTTGAATTTTTAAATCATGTGACATTATTTGCTTATATAAAGAATGACGTCGAAATAATCTTGGGAGATTATGGTCGAAAATATGAAGTTAAACGATAAGTCTTCGCTACATCGAGTAGGTTGGAACAAAAAATTGTGGGTTGATTTTATTTTTTGGTTTCACATTTATTTAGCATTTGCTAGTTAAACTTTTAAGTAGCAAGAAAATAAATCTTGACCAGCGAATGTTTTAGAAAACCTCGCATATCAGAAATTTCTAAACAAATAAATATATTTGAATGCATTTATACAGGTCAAGGTTTTTGCTTAAGACTAAGGTACAAATAAATAAAAAGTGGCAACAATAAATCTTTTTAAGGTGAACTTCATACAAAAAAAATACTTCCATAATGATTTAATTACTTTTTCATTTTGATTTTAACTCGTTCTTCGATGAAAAAGACAAAAGACTTTAAATCAAAGTGAAAACGTGAAAATTCACTTTAATTCAAACTGAAAACCCATAACAACAAAGTGCCAACTCATTAAGTTCAAACTTGATTTGGTTATAAGTTAACTACAAAAAAACATCTGCCTTCTGTCTCGTATCGGGTTTGCAATTGCAATATGTTCGTATTTGTAACGGGTGATTTTTTAAGAGGTTTAGAACTTTTTTTAAAAAAAAAACACAAAAAATTCGAAAAAATGAATGATTTATTTGAATCGATAGTTTGAACCTTGCAATTTAATGTTTAAAGATAATTTCATGCAAATGTTGACCGCGGCTGCGTCTCAGGTAGCCCATCCGCTGAGTCCAATTTTGGCATACTCTTTCACACATATCGGCCGGTATCTCACGAATGAATGCATGGATGTTGGCTTCCAGTGCGTCAATCGAAGCGGGCTTGTCCCTATAGACATTAGCCTTGACATACCCCCACAAAAAATAATCTAATGGTGTCAAATCGCACGATCTAGGCGGCCAATTGACCGGCCCGAAACGTGAAATTAACTGTTCACCAAACTCGCCTCGCAATTGCGCCATTGTTTCGCGTGCTGTGTGGCATGTGGCACCGTCTTGTTGAAACAACATATCATGCAAGTCAAGAACTTCCATTTCGGGCAAAAAAAAGTTTGTTATCATCGCTCGGTAGCGTTCACCATTGACAGTAACGCTGCGATTCGCATCATCTTTGAAGAAATATGGCCCAATAATGCCGCCGGCCCATAAACCGCACCAAACAGTGGCTTTTTCGGGATGCATTGGTAGCTGTTGCAATGCTTCTGGCTGATCTTCACTCCAAATGCGGCAATTTTGCTTATTTACGTACCCATTCAACCAAAAATGAGCCTCATCGCTGAACACAATTTTTCGATAAAAAAGCGGATCCTCGGCCAGCTTTCCAAGAGACCATTCACCAAAAATTCGGCGTTGTGGTAGGTCGGCTGGCTTTAGTTCTTGCACCAGCTGTATCTTAAAAGGCTTTACGCCCAAATCCTTCCGCAAAATTTTCCACGTAGTGCTGTAACAAAGGCCTAACTTCTGGGAACGGCGCCGAATCGACATTTCGCGGTCTTCTGTCACACTAGCTGATACGGCCGCAATATTTTCTTCACTACGCACAGTACGTAAACGTGTTGGTGGTTTAATGTCCAACAAAGTAAATTTGGTGCGAAATTTGGTCACAATCTTCCGAATAGACTGCTCAGAAGGTCGAGAATGCCGATCATAAAATGGAAGCAGCGCGCGATGAACATTTCGAACCGAGCACGAATTTTGATAGTAAAATTCAATAATTTGCAAGCGTTGTTCATTTGTAAGACGATCCATGGTTAAATTGCAAACCAAACTGAAGCTGTTTGACAGTGACACAAGGTACTAAACACACGTCAGCTGTCAAAACCAGTGTTGCCAAAACCAAACCAGCTAAAAAATCACCCGTTACAAAAAAACATCTGCCTTCTGTCTCGTATCGGGTTTGCAATTGCAATATGATCGTATTTGTACTTCTACCATTTGCGTGTAGGATTCAAGACGTGTGTGCAGTGTAAATACCTATAGTGAGTTCCTTTATAACAAATGCGAAAATATGGTGTCGAATCCGGATGAGCATAAATAACATATTAAGCAACGATATGCAATTTGTTGATGAAAGCAGACAGATTTTAAGCGTACTTTTTTCAAGGGATGATGACGACGACGCGACGCCATTAAACTGAACAATTTACTGAAAGAATTTGATTTGGAAAATTTATCTGCAGTTTTTAAAGGTAAGTAAATTACTAGTCTATTAGGATGTACTTATTTTGCTTTGGTGTTCAATTTACAAAAAAAAATATAACATTTCGGTCCCTGAAGTATTTGTCAAAGGAAGACATTAACGAAATATTAAGCGACATTGGACTACGCGCTGAATTCCGCGAAAAACTTTTTATGTGAGAAAGATACAGGTGAGTGAAATCTTTTCTTTGTATAGAAATCTATATTTTATGTGAAACAATAATTTTGAGCTTGGAACCGATGACGATACAATATCTATAAATTCAAAGGTAGCAAATTGGCAAAACTCCAATTCCGGAACAGAAACACCAACTTCAAGCTTCAAATCAAGTAGTAAAATTGTAAGTATGATTCGGTTAAGTTTTAAGTAGTTATTTAAGTAATATAAGTTTGTAATATGACGCGCTGTTTAAAAAATTTTATTATAATTATTATCCCGAACTAGTTTCCCTTGACAAAAATTTAGCAAATATCAGAGCTTCGGATTGCGTGACTTATGAGGGTACTATTTACAAAAAAAATATTACTTAGCTGTTGCTGATTCTTCATTAAAATTATTCAAAATAATTGATTTGATAAAAATTAAATTGTTTAACAAACATTTTCTAGCATAGGTATGAAGTTGTAGAAAAATTTTGTAATCTACTTTTTAAAAATATTACGTTCTTTACAAGCCCTCCGCTTCACTTATATCAAATAAATAATGGTAAAACTTTTGTACGAAATAAATATTTGTAACTTTTTTAAAACTCAAATAATAAAAAAACACATTATATTATGTATCAAAAAAAAGTTGTTTTTGTGTCTTTTTTATTTTTTAAATTTTCATTACAGGTATCGATCGAAGTGAAAATAATGAAACTAATTGTGGTAATATATAGAAACATCATCGCATTTGAAACACATTTTATTTAGTACAAAATTGTTTTAAGGCACTTATTTCAATTCAATATGGAAAGCACTGATTTTATTATTGACGACAATGCAAAACGAAAAAGGACAACGACGTTCGTATCTGCAGCTGGAATGTGAGATCATTAAACAAGATAGGTGCCGGCGAACAACTAGCGGAAACCCTAAGATTCTACAGAACAGACATTACTGCTATCAAGGAAATACGATGGGCTGAACCGGGCAAAAAGAGGATGAACGACTGGGACATCTACTACGAACCGTGAGCAGAAACAGCGATCATTTGGATGTGGATTTGTTATAGGTGACAGAATTGGGCAAGAACACTTATGTTTTCACGACATAAGCGAACGCATTGTAAAAATCCGCATCAAGGTCAAATTCGCCAACAAGGACTCCTTATACGAGCTCTGTGACAAAACTTATGAGCGACTACCGAAGTACGAAGTTAAAGTCATGCTGTGAGATTTTAACGCAAAGGTAGGAAGAGACGATATCTTTAGCAGTATTGTCGGAAAATACAGCCTACAGGACAACACGTCTCGCAACGGACTTATGCTAATTGACTTCGCTACGGAACGAATTGTCACTATAGCCAGAACACGGTTTCCTCACCTCGATACTTATAATGGGACATGGTGGTGTCCAGATTATCAAACGGACAACCAAATTGATCCCATTGCGATAGACAAGAAGCACACATCTAGTATTTTGGATGTCTGAACATTCCGGAGTCTACCGACCTTGTTGCAGCCAAGGTAAGAATGCGGATTTCCAATACGCCACAACAAACCAGAAATACTGTAAAAAAATGTAATGTCGAAAGACTGCAATCGCAAGAGACCGCAAAGGTCTTCGCGCAATGCGTATCCCTCAACCACTTTATTACACCATACCACCAGCATCGAATGTCGAAGAACAGTGTCAACGATGTCAACAAGCTGGTTTGATGAGGAATGCCGGCATATGCTCGCAGCCAAGAACGATGCCTACAAGGCTAAGTTGCAGGTGAAGGCAAGAGCTGTCGTTGAGCTCTAGGCAAAGAAGAAGGGAAGAACACCGGCTTTTCAGAAAGAAGAAAAAAAATTAAAGATAAGCCCAATATCGAGGATATAGGAAGGTGCCATCCCAGGAATAATATTCGCAAGTTTTATCAAAATGTAAAACGTCAAAGCCAGGGATACAAGTCTCTGTCTGTCGGTCTGTCGAAGTGAACAAGGAAATATCGTAGTTGAGACTTAGTCGATGCTGAAGATAAGAACCACTTCTGCAGACTGTTAAACGGCGATAACGGAAATTCTTCTTCTTCCACTATCAGACCGAACGAATCATTCAATATTGGCGAAGACAGCGAAAACTACCAACCGCACCCGACCTAAGTGAAGTGGGGATAGCAATATCCAATTTTAGGTAAACTAGGCTGCCGGGAATGATGACGGCATTCTTGCCAAGCTTTATAAAGCCGGCGGAGATGACTTGGAAAGTAACATTCTTCAACTCATAAGCAAAATTTGGTCGGATGAGAGGATACGTGAAGATCGTCTGAGTCCTTTGCCGATCCACAAAACTGGAGACCATTTATTCTTCCCCAACCATATAGGAATAAGTCTGCTATCGGCCGTAATATCTAAACGCCTTAATCCGTTTACCAACAACCTGATAGGCCCTTCTCAGTCTGGTTTTAGGCCAGGAAAGTCTACAACTGATCGAATCTTCACACTTCTGCAGTTCCTGTGCAAAGAAGTAGAAAATTAATCATCCAACTTGGAGTCAGTTAGCTAAGGACCGGGCTAATTAGATAGGCACGTTGGTTGGTGCCCAGTTTCAATCCTGACTGTGGCGCAACTTTAGTAAGTAAGTTAGCAGTTCCCCAAATGCGGCAATTTACCTTGTTAATGGCATCAGAGTTTGTGAAATGGGCCTCGTCGGGCATCAAAATTTGCTTCAACGATCAGGTTCAGTGTCAACCATTCGTCCATTTAGTCGTTTTCCGAGAGAAGTGGGCTATCTGTTGGCAATATTGCAATTTTTATGAAAACAGATGCAAACCATCCTTAAAAATGCGCCAAAAGGTGGTACTACCAAATTGTTGTGATGATACGACACATGTGGGTTCACGGCAACACTTTCTCTTACCGCTTCAATCTGTAGAATGAAACGTCTAGGGCGTTAATGAACGTTTGGTCAACACATTTGACACCAAGTGATCAAAAGTGTTTTCAGACGGTGCTTGTTGGCCACGATATTTTCGTCGATATGCACGTTGTGTTAACACAAATGCACGACTACGTATTTTCAATGCACAGCGTCACTATTTGGGCGCATTATTTCGGTGCAAAGCGATTCACAGTTAAAATTGTACTGCATTGAAGTTTCAAAAACGTGTCTACTCAATTCAATCAGTTGATAAATTTCAAAGTTATTTAATGTTTACATACCGACACAATAGATGGTGCACCCTGTATGTTGGCTGTTGTCGAGACTTGCTCCATGTGTGGTGTCCAAACTTACTTCAGGGAGTAGCTGTTTTTTTTTAAATTAAAAATATCTGGCATTAGTTTGCCGTATAGAGTATCAAACCAAGCTTCTCCTTTCATGTGTGTGTGCGAAGTAATTACATTTGCCTCAAGGAAGAAGCCATCCTGCAAAACACCGAATCCAAACAAAAAATTTGAGAAGCTTCTCATGACTCTTTGATGTTTGTCAGACTTTTGCAAGTAGTGAAAAAACGTAGGTGCTGTTACTTTCGGGATTTGAATTAGGTACCCCACGCTTATAAGTCTAACGCACTAACCACTAGGCCACTTTTTCTTGTGTTGGTAAATTTCAAAGAATTTTTTTCAAAAGTTGGTGTTATTTATAAGCAAACTTGACGTCTGATGTGTAAGTAAACACATGTCAAAGATATCATATCGTTTGATTTATATATAATTGACGAGCATTGTCGCCCACTTTATGAATTCAATCTGCTGACACCCATCGAAATTCCTCATATTCCTCAAAACAAACGCACAATAAATAAAAATACCCAAAATAATAATCCAATTTTGTTCGTAGAAAAAAAAAAACCTGTCCTTCACATTTCAATCAGCCATCATCCTTGGTGATGACTAACCGCTCCGCACCGCCTTTTAAAGGCAAAGGAAGACAAAATAAAAACAAATCTTATTACAATAGCACCACCCTCCCAAAAAAAACCTATCGCCGTCATGAAAAATGATTTGTTTTCCCACTCATTCAACGCAAACAAATTATCTCTCCGAATGAATCCATTTATCTATTAGCGGCGAATTCATCTTAAACGTTTTACTCAACCCAACCGGGCGTTATTTTGTGTTTTCCCCCGCCGCGCGCCACCCAAACGAAAGAGAAATGATTTTTCTGTCGAAAAATAAATTCAATACATGTACATAGATACTTTGAGACTTGTGAGATATTTTCCTAAAATATAATAACAAAATAAAAAAATTCATTTAGCTAGCCCCTATCGTGAGTATCTTTTCCTCTCTCTCTTGAGTTTATTTTGAAAATTCCCTTATAACTAAAATCCACCGGGCTAGTAGACGTTTGCGCGGTCGGGTTTATGTCAATTGGTTTATTTTCATCTCCATTAGATTAAGCAAACAGACGGATAAATTGTTGCGGTCAACAAACAAACGCGAATAGATACATATCGATCGTTGAAACAACAAAATGCAAACTTTCTGTTGGTTTACTTGATCTTTATAGATTAATAGTGTCAGTTGGTGAATTAGTCAGTGGAAAAAACGCATCAGCCTCATTTGTTTGTTCACACATCCCGACCACACTCGCGTAGATACATCAGATAGTTATACTCATTGAAAGATCGTCGTCGATCACTATTTTTTTTTTGCTATTTTCACTTGAATCAGAGAAAATAAACACACAGATACCGGGTAATCACTGTCGTCGTTATTACTGTAACCTGCCGCAGCAGCTGAGTATACACAAACACAACACACTTTCTTCCGGATATTCAACGATCGGTTTTCCTCTCGTGCAATCAGTTGGGGGCCGATATTTAACTATGAGCTGATATTCAGATGTGGGTGAATTCCCCCTAGGGAACAAATTTGCACACTGACTACGCACTTCAAACCTAAAGTCACGATTTGCAAGTGAACACAGAATGAGTTGCATCCGACACGATCAACTAGTAGGTACCGGGCGGCAGAATGCTGTTTTTTTTTAATGGGCGGACTGTTGTTGTCTAAACTGTGTCGCGAGCTAAAATTCGCGCGCGTTGCATTTTATCCATGCGCGGCGCACAAGCATAGATACAACTCAACAAAATGCCTGCAGTTTTAATGAAAATCTATCTCTGGATAATGAATCGAAAAAGAAGCACACAAGGAAAAAAAAAGAAAGAAAAGTGAGTAAACAACCAACCTACTGCAACCGACTGCGATAGAACGCTAACTGCGGTGGTAATTGTGGATCCCCAATGAAGCGACAACTACAACGTCGACCGACACTAATATCGTTGGAGACGATCGATCGATCAGGGCGCGCTTGGTGACGGTCTTAGCACCACTCCCCCTAGCGGTGTGTTTGTTTACTTCTCTGAGATCATAATAGCAAAAAAAAAAAGAAGTACGAGTATCTATCTACAAAATGAATTTGCACTTCCAAGCTTAGAATATTGCAGTATCTATATCACTAGCGTTTAGGAAAATCTATCTAATGTGGAAAAGCGTGAAAAAATAAATAAACGACCATTTTTTTTAGTCACCTTTTTGTTGTTGTTAGCCGATGAGTGAGTGAGTATATTGGATGTGCATAGGTTAATAACGTATTCCAGAGACGTGCTTTGAACGCTCCATACGAGCTAGAGTGTATGATTTTTTAATGTGTATGCAAGTGCGGTACATATAGGTGGTAGCTATATACAAGGTATACGGTTATTAAATATTTATATATGCGACCGCTGTAGGTACTGAGGTTTTAAAATGGAAATTTTCCTTACACTAAAGAGTTTAGCTGTCCCGTCCCGGTGTAGTTGTTTCTCTCCAATTGGGATTGGGAGTAGATGGATGTGTTTCTGAGTCTTCTCCCTCACTCCAACTTTGCGCTAACTTGTGAAGTTTGAAATTAGACTTAACAATAATAGTGTATTGGGTATATTTTGCTCAAGTCGTGATCAAAGTGGAACTTGTCAATTAAATTAAGCCGACGATGCCAAGTGATTCTATAATTAGGATTCAAAGTTCAACAGCACTTCGAGAACAGTAAATGTGAGCTTGGTCAGTCATTAGTCAGGTGAAGCTCGTGCGTAAGACGTTAATTATGCTTTTAAAGTTCTTAGGATTATGAAAATTCTATGCAGTATGTTGAGAGAGAAATTTAAATGTGCTCAGATACATTTGTCATTGATCGAGTAACAAAAGTGACTCTGGGCAAGAAGCGGTATGACAATTTTATTATTAGCAAAAGAGCCAATTCGAGGAGTGATGCATTTGGAGTGGGTAAATATAAAGATTATTTCTTGGTTTACTTTAATTGTACATAACGTTTGCTGCTACTAACAGTGTTGCCAACCATTTTGACCAACAATTTTTAGAGTTAATTTTGGATTTTGAAAGCTAGGTACAAGAAATAATTGGAAAATGTATGCATATCGATCCATTTTATATCCTCCAGAGGTATATCATGTTTTTAGGTAAAACAAAACTGGTAATAGTACTTTTAGGATAAACCTCGAGTTAGTCAAGAAACATAAGTAAGGCGATATACAAATGCCACTACTTTGGCGGGTTAACTTAGGATTAAATGATCGGGTTTAACTCAGAGTTAATTCAGCACTGAAAAACCGGGCCTAAGAAGGTTATGAGAGGCCAGTTCGACATTAATTTGCCGATTCTTTAAAATGCGTTTTTAAATAGATAATTTGGTATTGTAGAAGACACCATACCACCAGCATCGAATGTCGAAGAGCAATGGCAACGATGCCAACAGGCCATTAGATCAGCCGCAACTGATGTGCTAGGTTTCTCGCGCCCACCAGCAAGAAACCCCTGGTTTGATGGGGAATGCCGACAGATGCTCGCAGCCAAGAACGAGGCATACAAGGCTAAGCTGCAGGTGAAGACGAGAGCTGCCATTGAGCTCTATAGGCAAAGAAGAAGGGAAGAACATCGGCTTTTCAGCAAGAAGAAAAAAGAGCAAGAAAAGCTCGCGATCGAGGATATAGAGAGGTGCCACTCCAGGAACGATGTTCGCAAGTTTTACCAAAGTGTAAAACGTCAAAGCCAAGGATACAAGGCTCGAACAGAAGCCTGTCGAGATGAACAAGGAAATATTGTAGTTGAGACACAGTCGATGCTGAGGATATGGAAGAACCACTTCGCAGACTGTTAAACGGCGATGACGAACAACATTCCGCTGTCAGGCAGAACGAACCATTCAATATTGGCAACGACGGCGAAAACTGCCAACCACCCGACCTGAGTGAAGTGAGGATAGCAATATCTAAACTCAAGCTTAATAAGGCTGCCGGAAATGACGGCCTTCCCGCTGAGCTCTATAAGGCCGGCGGAGATGACTTGGTAAGTAACATCCACCAACTCATAAGCCAAATCTGGTCGGATGAAAATATGCCTGAAGAATGGAACCTCAGCATCGTTTGCCCGATCCACAAAAAAGGAGACCCTCTGAACAGCGCCAACTACAGAGGCATAAGTCTCCTCAACATCGCCTACAAGATCCTATCTGCCGTAATATGTGAACGCCTGAAACCGTTTACCAACAACCTGATTGGCCCTTATCAGTGTGGTTTAAGGCCAGGGAAGTCCACAACCGATAAAATTTTCACACTTCGGCAGATCCTGGAAAAAACTGAAGAAGTCCAAATCGATACTCACTACCTATTCATCGAAAGCCGCATATGACAGCATTTATAGAGACGAACTGTACAGAGCCATGTCTAGTTTTGGTATACCGCCCAAACCGTATCAAAAGCGGATGAAGAAATCCTTGGTAGATTCGAGAGAAAAATTCTTCGAAAAATCTTCGGTCCCGTTTGCGTTGACGGGCTATGGAGACGAAGATTCAACCAAGAACTATACGAGCTGAACAGCGACATGCCCCTGGCCAAAAAACTCCGCATTGGACGTTTAAGATGGCTAGGACATGTAGACGAATGGACACCAATACTCCGGCTCGCAGAGTCTTCGATTCCCAGCCAGACGTCGGACGCAGTAGAGTAAGACCTCGCCTTAAGTGGCGCGCACAAGTGGAAACCGACCTCAACCAACTTGGAGTGCGCAACTGGAGGCAGTTAGCTAAGGACCGGGCTATTTGGAGAGGCATGTTGGTTGAGGCCCAGGTTCATTCCGGACTGTAGCGCCACTTAAGTAAGTAAGTAGAAGGGCAGATATTATTCATCCCGCCTTATAGCACAACTTTTGTGGCCTTAGACCGTTTGCCAATTGCGTTAAAATGGAAGTTAAATTTTATCCACCGGCTAATTTTTGACATTTCTGCTGGGGTAAAAAAAATTTGGCTTTTGCTGTGTCAGTTGGATTAAATGGGATATTAATTAAATACTTTTTTCAATAATTTCCCAAAAGAGATGGAACAAAATTCCTTTCTATATATTTTCTTGTAATAAAAATAGACTTTAGAGATGTCGTACAAAAAACCTTAATTCTTTATTATTGACATTAAAACATAATTGTTGTACAATTTGTGTTCATGATTAAGGATATCCATTTTTTTTGTTCAAGTTAAACATTTCACATACAAAATATACCCAAACAAATGTAGTCATAACATTTTTGTAAGCATCCTTTTTCAAAAACCCAACTTTAGTTTATGTTACAACTTTGTTTGCCTTTTCTGATATGAAATACACATTGTTTTTGTTTTTTTTTAATAATCTGAACGATGTGCTAGCCTGTCTCTAAGAATGAAGAAGATGTGTAAAAGTGAAACGGAACACCATCCCTTGGATAACACCTGCAAACATACGGTCAAGGAACTAGCTACCCTACCCAGTGATGGCGTTCTCAAGTAAATGCATTGCCTTCCATGTCATGTCAACTGAAAGTAGATATTTTAAGAGCCTAAGAGCAAATTCGTTCCAGACTGTAGGTACATTAACAGTATGAAGGTTAGTCCATATGTAAGACATTTTAATTTTACAGAGGACATCAATTTAGAAGGCAGATGGCAAAGTTTAGCAGACACAAGGTGCCACTAATGATCACATATACGAAGATAGTAAAACGCAGTAAAATTTCTAGGTTTCCTAAATTGATGAAACAAATATTTCTCGTCTTCTGATCTAGTCACAAAACATAAAGCGTTAATTCGCCCCAAAATTGAATACAAACCCACGTCTGGTCAGGCGCACCAAAAGCTGGAGAAACATCTTCTAAATGGGATTAAAAAGAGAGGGAAAAAGCTTGTAGGAGACATAACCAAAGCGAACTCCATAGTTTCGTAGAAATGTCTCAAAGCTTGAATTCCGTTCATCCAACATTTGAAAACGTGCAGCCTAACAACTAAAGGAAACCTTAACCTTCCAAAGCCGACATTACTGCCATCCAGGAAATACTTTGTGGCAGCAATTATAATTTCGAACACACATTTCAAGGGAGAAGCTTGGCTTGACGCCTATCGTTATCGTTTTGAATGTTACTGAATAAGTGCAGAGTATTTTGGATGTCCAATCCGAGTAGCTAACATCGACTATGAAATGGTAAAATACCTTGAAAAGAAACAAGTCAAAGAACTGAAATCGTAAGGACAACCTCTGATAGCAGCATGATCTTATCATTATGGACAAAGAAAGTATACAACTGATCCAATCATCCATCTTGAACAGATCCTGGCAAAATCGATTTTAAATCCGCAGATCATAACTTTTATAGCGAACCGTGCATAGTCTTGTACATGATGGCAATGGAGAAATCTCATCACTCCATGAGGGTCGCCAACGAACTCGCCGAAACATTTGTTATCAAAACAGGATTTAGACCTAGGGACGCATTGTCAGTTGACTTTTTTACCGTTATTATTCCATTATTAACTGCACATACTCCCCTGTAAAATAAGCCTTTTGTGCCCTTACGCTCCTACGAGTTCCTTCACAAAATTGATGAGTGACTACCGAAATATGATGCTAAAATCATTTAAATATTCACCGAATTCAAAGCCACATTCAAGACCATGATCATCCCAGTCCTGCTCAAAGGCGCTACAGCATGTACCGTATCAAAAGCGGATGAGGAAATGTTTGGCGCGTACTATTATAAATCAACGTTAACCAACTTGAAGTGTGCAACTGGAGGCAGTTAGATAAGGCCCGGGGTAAATGAAGAGGCATGTTTAAGGCCCAGGTTCACTTTGGACTAAAGCGCCACTTCAATAAGTTAGTAATTAAGTAAGTAACTTGCTTTAACCCACTAGATAATACAACTAGAAACAGTAAGGTAAAGGCCGGAATATTAGGATATACATGTTGGTTAAGACCCAAGTGTTAACATTTACTGAAGCGCCATACCACAGTAATAACGTTTTTAGCGATTCCTTGAATACGTTCGTTTTTTACTAACCTCTCTTCAAGCGAATTTTTCAATGGTACTTACAAAATTTGGTCGGATGAACGAATGCCTAAAGAATGGAACCTGAGCATCGTCAGCCTACTTACTTACTTACTTACTTAAGTGGCGCTACAGTCGGAGATGAACCTGGGCCTCAACCAACATGCCTCTCCAATTAGCCCGGTCCTTAGCTAACTGCCTCCAGTTGCGCACTCCAAGTTGGTTGCGGTCGGTTTCCACTTGTGCACGCCACTTAAGGCGAGGTCTTCCTCTTCTGCGTCCGACGTCTGGCTGGGAATTGAAGACTTTGCGAGGCGGAGTATTGGTGTCCATTTGTTCTACATGTCCAATGCGGAGTTTTTTGACTAGGGGTATGTCGCTGTACAGCTTGTATAGTTCGTGGTGGAATCTTCGTCTCCATAGCCCGTCAACGCAAACGGGACCGAAGATTTTTCGAAGAATTTTTCTCTCGAATCGACCAAGGATTTCTTCATCCGCCTTTGATACGGTCCATGCTTCAGCGCCGTAGAGCAAGACTGGAATAATCAGGATCTTATAGAGGATCTCCTTAGTAGTTCGAGTAAGGGCTTTACTACTAAATTACCTTCTTAGCCCGAAGAAACAGCGATTGGCATGAGCAATTTTTTGTTTGATTTCTGACGAGAAGTTGTTATCAAAGTTAATAGCGGAGCTGAGGTAGACAAAGTCCCATGCTACCTCAAAGTTATATCTGTCAACGGTGACGTTCTGTCCAATTCGTCGATGTTGTGTGTCCTTTCGTGTTTTGACAGCATATACTTAGTCTTACCCTCATTTACTGCTAAACCCATTTATGCCGCTTCCTTTTCTATACTAGCAAACGTGGCTATGACATCACGTTGAGTCCTACCAATGATGTCAATATCGTCGGCGTATGCTAGTTGCACCGATTTTTGGGAACTTTTGCCTCTGGTGTTGGCTTGGGAGTTTTGCACAATCCTCCCAAGAATCAAATTGAAAAAGTCGAATGTGTCGGTGAGGTCGTTTCCGACCCTCCTGGTGCAGCGAGAATTCTCCATCGTCATCCTACACAAACAGACGAGTTTGGGCGGTATACCAAAACTAGAAATGGCTCTGTATAGTTTGTCTCTATAAATGCTGTCATATGCGGCTTTGAAATCGATAAATAGGTGGTGGGTATCGATTTGGACTTCTTGGGTTTTTTCCAGGATCTGCCGAAGTGTGAAAATTTGATCGATTGTGGACTTTCCTGGCCTAAAACCACACTGATAAGGGCCGATCAGGTTGTTGGTAAACGGTTTCAGGCTTTCACATATTACGGCAGTTAGGATCTTGTAGGCGATGTTGAGCAGACTTATGCCTCTGTAGTTGACGCAGTTCGGAGGGTCTCATCGTCAGCCTGATCCACATAAAAGTAGACCCTCCGAACTGCGCCGACTACAGATTCATAAGTCTCTTTAAAATGGCTTACAAGATCCTAACAACGGTAATTTGTGAACGCCTGAAACCGTTTACCAACTACCTGATCGGCCCATATCATTGTGGTGTTATGCCAGGTAAGTCCACAACTGATCAATTCTCGCTGTTTCATGAGGGTCGGTAACAACTGCACCGACACATTCGAGAGGGATGTGGCAAGGCGACGCACTGTGATGTGACTTTTGTTTATCTCATTCTTGAGACGATTGTGTAAAATTTACAGGCCAATACCAGAGGCACAATCTTTCATTAATCGGTGCAACTACTAGCAAACGCCGACGATCTTGCCATCATTGTTTGGATTCAACGTGATGTCATAGCCACGTCTGCTAGTATAGAGAAGGAAGCGCAAAAATGGGTTTAGCTGTAGTCGAGGGTAAGATCAACTATAAGCTGTCAAACCGAAAGGTGATACAACATAGACGAATGGGACAGAGCGTCACTTTCTCTACCTCAGCTCCGTTATTCACTCTGACAACAACATCTCCTAAGAAATGAAACGAATAATTATTTTTCCAACCCCATGCGCAGCTTATCGATGTGTTTGCTCCATAGAAAATGAGAGTCAATGATAACTCCAAGATATTTGTAGCTTTCTACTAATTCAACGGTTTCGTTTGCAGTGTTCGGACAGGCATCATTTCTCAAGTATATTCTACTCTGTATAGGCAAGAGTTGTGGACTCCGAATATGTATCATCTTGGTTTTTGATGCGTTGATAACTAGACCGTTATCGTGGCACTATTTTACTGCAGCATTCAACTCCTCCTGCATAATGCTCGACGCTGTGTCCAGAGACCTGTGGCGTACCACAATCGCCGTATCGTCAGCGAAGGCAAATGGAATGCTTTGCTTAAAAACGCGAAGTAGTTTGTTTGTGTAAAGGATGAAGAGAATTGGACCTAGTTTTGATCCCTGAGGGACTCCATACTGCACGTCCTTTTTCTCACTCATCACGTCCTTAATTTTTACACAAAACAGCCTGTTGTGTAAATAATCCTTGAGCCAATCAGCCATTACTCCTCGTATGCTAATCCGTCTAAGCGCTTCTAGTAACTTCGAATGGTTAAGAGTATCGAAAGCTTTACTGAAATCCATGAACAGGACTAGGACATGATGGCTTTTGTTTAAACTTTCATTGATACAGTTAACGTATTCACCTAGTAATTTGCCTGTATTCCTATTTTTTTGAAACCCGTATTGTCTTTTATGAATAAGAGAGTGCTTGTCAATAAAACTCTGCAATCTTTGCGAAATTACGCCTTCCAGACATTTTTCAATTACTGGAAGTATTGATATCGGTCTATAATTATTCAGTTGATTTTTAACTCCACTCTTATAGATCGGCCTCACTACAGCGGTTTTCAGTGTTGACGGGATTTTTGACTGTGTCAGGCTCAGGTTAAACAGCTTGTATAGGATAGGAGCAAAAATGTCGGCGTGTCTTCTGATATCCACGGCTCTAATTCTATCAATTCCTGGCGATTTGTATTCACCAAGGGAACTTATAATGTCTCTCATTTCTTCGATATTTGTAGCATTAGCAAAAATTGAGTTCTCTACTCTTGCATTCATATGGTTCGATGTGATAGAGTTACAGTGATGAATAATTTGCGACGTCTGTGTAAAGAAAAGTTGTGCGCAATTGTTGGACAATGTTTTGATTTCAGTTGAAAAATGTTTTATCATCGTTTCATCTAAATTTGGCCTTTTCCTTCCTAATATTTGGTTTATTAATCCCCAGGTTTTTCTAGGATCGGTCTTAAATTGCATGAATTGGTTCTTATAGAAGTTTGATTTTTGTGCTGCTATCAATTTATTTGTTTTATTCCTGTAACATTTGTACTCTCTTTCATAGGTTCTGTTGCCTCTATTATTTTTCCACCTTCTATAGAGTTGATCCCTTTTTTTGCATTCAGTTATCAGGTAAGAGGTTGCCCAGAGGCTATTTTTTCGTTTGTTCTGTATTGATTTTGTGTAAGTTGATCTTTTATAAATATCACTTAGTTTCCGTACCAGTTTTTTATACAACTTCATCAGTCTCAATGATGCTAACATTGAGAAATAAAGAAATCCTTGGTTGAGAGAAAAATTCTTAGAAAAACGTTCGTTGCTTCGGAGCTGTACTGTAACAAACTCCTAGTTAAAAAAAACTCCGCATTGATGGCTAGGAGATAGCTTCGATTTCCAGATACAGGTCCCAAATAAGAGTCTTGCCGTTGGGGAGCTGTTCTTTGTATATGATTTGCTGCCAATCCCATCAAATACACAGCAAAAGCTTCCTGGTCGTCAATACTGGCTTTTTCGTGGACATCTTTGACGCGCGCTCATATAACCTGAGGCAACTAATCACAAGACTGGGAAGTTTAAGTAATCCGAAATTTGACCCTTCAAATGGTCCGATATTACGTTTTTAACTAAAAAAATGTAAAATATCAGGCATTAAAGGCCCTTACAGAGCCTTAAAACTATCTTATCTCTTCGTTTATGAGGTCGGGATTTTTTTTACTACACTTTAGCAGGCAGGATTTTGTTTTGGTCAGGCCTCGTAAAATTTATACATCTCAACAGCTTTCGACCTAAGATGTGCCGAAGATGTTTTTTTAAAACATTTTCGCTTAAACTAGTATTACCTACCTACAGTTTCTGCTTCAGCGCCGTAATACTAAGTAATACGTAGCTGAATTTCAGATAAATGTTTGTTATTTTAATGAGAATCAAATGTATCCCATCCACATAAATACATATATCGACACCCACACATATCCCACCTTAATAATTAACGAAAACTGATTAATTGCTATATCAGTATTGTTGAACTCTCAGCAAATAACATTTAATTGGGCAATTAAAACTTGCCATATCCAAAACAATTTTTTACCCATTTCATGTTGCACATAATTAAAGTCAAACAACAACTAAAAAAAAAATATATCTCAACATTTTACAATAATATTTGTTTGATCAGATTGGAAAACATCATCAGTAATCATTCGCAGCTAACTGCACTTGTAAACTACTAATAATAATTAAGTAACCAAATTAAAAATGAAAATGTCGAAATTTTCCAATAAACCCGACCCGACATAACTTTTTCATCAGCATTCCCTGTTAATACACTCCGAACACGCTTGGCTTTGGTTTATTTATTTTTCTAGAAATTTTTTTGAATTTTTCCCATTCTGACTCAGTGCGCGCCATTTTCCAATGCAATGTTTGTAATATCGCAGCACATTCAACTGTGTGAGTATGTCATGTGGGCTGCAGTAATTATGAGTTTCAGGATATCATCCTTCTGACCATATCGGTGTATGGGATTTCCCCATTCTCATTGCGAGTGTCAATGTGTGACGAGTTGTGATTTTATTAGATAATTAATTAGAAACTTAATACCACCGCAGTTGCAGCCTAATGCGGTAGAAAAGTTATTAATTAGTGCAGTTGAAAAGTTCGTATTTCGAATCAATAAATAGTTCATGCATACAATTGGATGAAAAGGTGGTGGTGGAGCAACTGTATACGTAGGTTCTCAATTTCCATCCTGAATGTGGATAATGAATTCTGATAGAAATTTTGAAATTAAATTTTCAATTTAAAATATCGCCAGACTAATGGTCTATGATTTTTTTTATAAAGTCCATAGTAATTGGGGATAATATGGATTTACTTGTAATAAAAAAGGTGGGGGTGATCATTTGCAAGTACAGTCTGGTGTCAAAATAAAAATCCGACTTGTGTACCCCATTCGTCATAGGGTTATAACGGGTGTTTTTTTTTTTAACTGGCGGCCAAATAAGGAGGAACAAATATCGGCTTTTCAGAAATCCAGGAATGGATCTTTGCAAGTTTTATCAAAGTGTACAACTTCAAAGCCAGTGATCCAAGACTCGAACTGAATTCTGTCGAAATAACCAAGAAAATATCGTTGTTGAGACACAGTCGATGCTGGGGATATGGAAGAACGACTTCTGCAGACTGTTAAACCAGCGATAACCCATTTCAAATGCCCACAACAATTAAGAACAAGGTAGAATCATTTTATATAACTTTTTTTTTTTAAATCAATGCTTTGTAATATAGTTTGGAATCTGATTATCTATTGAGTTTTAAAATTGGTGCTAATTTTTCAGAGGAAATAATCCAGTATGCTGCCATGGGAGTAATATACCTATGCAAGGGATTTAGTTCCTAAATACTAAAAAGGAAAATCTTTATTTTATGACATACTCACATAAATTCGAATTCATATTTAATAACATCAA
This sequence comes from Rhingia campestris, assembly GCA_932526625.1. Classification (NCBI taxonomy): domain Eukaryota; kingdom Metazoa; phylum Arthropoda; class Insecta; order Diptera; family Syrphidae; genus Rhingia; species Rhingia campestris. The sequence goes on from OW052182.1 coordinate 173,008,899, forward strand.
ATACATACCTGAAAGAGAAAAAAAATATTTATGGTTAATTATTCATTTTTGTTATTATATACAAAAATTATGGTAAAGTAATAAATATAATTTAAAACTTATGTAATATGTATGCGTTTTAAATAAAAGCTGCCATCACAAATAAACCCGAATAAAGAAATTCCAAAAGACCATCCTTAAAATAATTTTTGTATTGTATTGGCAAGTACAAACCCCTTAAATAGTTTAAATAAATAACCCTACCACTGTGCTTACCGACGCCGTATCGAAATTCGAGAGGCCTACGTCACAGAAGCACATTAAAGAAGAGATAATTTCGCTAATAAAGAAGAATCAGATTATTTAGATTGACATGACATCCAAAAAACATTTTAGTACGATATTGAAAGTTTTATTTAAAAAAGCAGTGGCGTACACGTTAAGTTTAATCAAAGTCGTTGGAGCCGTTTTTTAAAAATTTCGATTTTACCAAAAATGTTTTATGGTTTTTCTTATAATTTACATGCGAGTAATATGTTATGAATATTTTTATAGTTGTTTTTATAACTTGAAAGGGTTTACACACAGTCCAGGCATCAAATTTGAATTAAATATATCTAGGCGTTTGACATCCAGCTGCATGCACAGACTAAAAGACGAACAGAATTACCAGACCCACTTTTTTTTGGAATCTCTACAATCGCTAAAAGTTCAATTTGATGTTCTACTATTAAACATGTAATAATATGAAATGGATACCTATCTCATATGGATACATTAGTTTTGACATTAAGTTTGTAACCTAGAGAAATAAATTAGATTGACATACAGTAAAGTACAAGGTGGCGCAAAAGTAATTCTCCTTTCAGAAAATGCTATAAATTTTGCGATTGGCCCCTAATGTCAGTTCTGTTTTGACATTTGTGTAGTAAACCCGTGCGAAATACACGTTAATAAACAATGTAACGCTACACTGCTCCAGAACGCGGAATATTGGTGACTATTTATTTGAGCAATAATCGGTCGGTGACTTTGGCACAACGTGAATTTCGTCGAAGAATTCCTAGCCGTCCAACGCCACTGCGACGTTTAGCCGCTCGCCTCGAAGAGACTGGCATAACACGAGATGCTGCCAGGCGTGGCATACCCCGGAGTAGCCGTTCTGCAGAGAATATTGCTGCTGTAGCCGAAGATGTCATGGAAGCGCCGTCGACATCGACCAGACGACGTGCCACGCAAATGGGTCTTTACAGCGAATTTTGGTACAAGATTTGAAGATGTTTCCGTGCAAAGTCCAGACGGTGCGTCAGCTGTTAGCTGCTGACCGCCAATCGCGTCTAACATACGCTCAAGCCATCCTTAATCACCACCAAGAGGAAGATGATTTTTCATCAAAAATAATCATGAGTGATGAGGCCCATTTCCATCTTAGCGGGTACGTAAATAAGCAAAATTTACGCTTCTGGGGCACTGAAAATCCGCGTGTAACCCACGAAGAGCCATTACACCCGCTCAAAGTCACTGTATGGTGTGCTGTTTTCGCTGGAGGAGTCATCGGACCTTTTTTCTTCGAAGACGTCGCGGGCCAAACGGTTAATGTGAATGGTGAGCGTTACAGAGCAATGATCAACGAGTTCTTTTTGCCGCAACTTGATGAATTGGGATTGGAAAACATGTGGTTCCAACAGGACGGTGCAACAGCACACACTGCACGTGTCACAACCGATATGCTGAATGATGCATTTCCCGGGCGCCTAATCTCCCGTTTTGGCGATTTGCACTGGCCAGCAAGATCGCCTGATTTGACCGCTCCAGACTTCTTATTGTGGGGCTTTTTGAAGTCGCGGGTTTATGTTAACAAGCCTCAGACTCTTGCAGCTCTTAAAGACAATCTCCGTCAAGAATGTGAGGACCTATCGCCGGAAGTTTTGGCCAAAGTGATGGAAAATGCCATAAAAAGGGCTCAAATGACAATCAACTGTGGCGGCGGCCATTTACTAACATCATATTATCGACTTGATGTAAAAAAAATTAAAAGACCAAATAAAAATAATCCACAAGAAGAATCAAAGTTTTTCATTTTTTTTTAAATTACAGCCAAAAAACATCGGAAGGTTATTTTTGCGCCACCTTGTATATGGATCGACACAGAATCGCTAGGTGCGTCGTTTTAGCTATATCTGTCTGATCGTCCGTGCGAATGTGTGTCACCAATTTTTGGGACTGAAATTTTGAGCTCGAATTATAAAATTTGGTATATAGACTCTTTGTTCGACGAAGCAGAAAAAATTTAAGCATTTCTAAGATCCGCAGACTTTTTGAAAACAAAAATAAACGTCTTATTTCATCTAACCATAAGAATTTAAAAAAAAAAACATCTGAACAATATATTTGGACGGTTTCATTGTCAATATTTCCTCCCTAGAAAGTTTTTAACCAAGCTCACTATTTGGAGGTGTTTTATAAAAAAAAACGACATTTGAAATGACATTTTGGATAAAAAGTTTTAACTTGACTTTGAAAATGATGTAATTGACATTTCGTCTAAGGTTATAAGCCAACCTACAATTATTCCTCTATAAGGCAATAAAATTAAATTTCAATTATTTCTGTAGGCCTTATTAAGTACTTGTGCGCTGAGATTGAGTGTTTGTGCAGTGGATTGTTTGGATAGAAGCCCGTTGAAGACATTATGCAGGACAATTTACAAGCATACACGAAGTCATGATGGTATATCCTCTGTAAGGTTGTTTTAAGCTTCCGGAGACATGTGTATATGTACCATGCGTTAAGATATTTTGGTAGAACTTCGCACGAAGTTAAAACGAAGCATAGCATGTATAGAGATTACGAATGAAGGCTTAAAAAAGCTTAGTTTTTAAGATCGGGAAAAAGGTGAAAAGATCGAAAATAGGTGAAAAAATCGCGAACCTACCGGAGAATGAGTCAATACGATTCAAGTATACGTGTAAGTACACGTCTTTCATGTTCCAGAGTACAGCCTAGTGGATAGCGTGCGAGAGAACGCAAGTTTGAATCCCAGTAAGTTTTGGTGAGGTCGTTTTCGACTCTGATAGAGCAGCAGCAAGATTTCTCCATCATCATCCTGCACATCAGACGGACAACTTTAATCGGTATAAGAAAATATCTCCATTTACATAGATAGCCAAGCGGCCATAAAAGCTCTGGCATCCAACATAATAAAATCACGAGTAGTTGTACGCTGCCGCTCAGAACTTAATGCTCTTTATAACCAGAACAAATTCCAAATAATCTGGGTACCAGGACATAATAACTTCCCTGGAAAAGAAAAAGCAGATGAGCTAGCTAGACTAAGATCGTCCAGCTGCATCTCCTTATTTGACAATATTGCTAGACCCCTACTTGCTTTCAAAAAAGAGAAAATAACCAGATTCACGAAAATTGAAACAAAATCTAGGTGTGGCAAAATACTAACACCTGCAAATACACTAAAGTCCTTTGGCCGAAATTAAACGGTAGCAAATCTACAAACTTATAGCTCTGAACAGAGTTTCTATTGCCATAGCGGTGAGAGTTATAACAAGTCACAATCTGCTGGGTAAGCACTCCAATAGGTTTAACCTCACTGACTCGCACCAACTTTGCAGGAAGTGCGGAGACCCAGACTTCGTTAACATAATGTGTCACTGTCCTGCAATCAGCAAAAGCCATTACAAACTCCTCGGCAGCTTTTACTACGAGGACTTGACGGAGCTAGCTACAACACCTATATCACGGATCGTCAGCTTCTGCTGCAAGTCGGGTTGGAGCAACTACCTCTTTGAAGCTAATGGAGCAGCACAAACACCTTATCATCACTCCTTTCACTAACACAGCTTTATTTTCAGGTACAATAAAGGGTATCGCTATGGGCGCACGTGGGCCTATGCGCGTTTGACGATTCACTTGGATTCACAGCCCATCAAACCTAACCTATGCTGACCAGAAATATGGCTCGAAAACATTAGCAAATGTATTGTAACAATGCATATAAAGGCCACATTTGCCAATATAAGCCTTATTTACGCGCACGATCCGACGAAGAAATTATATGACATTGCTTAGGACTGTGTCTAGCAGCTCCAGGACATACTTTTGTACGACTATCAAAGTACGATTTTAAAATTGTGCTGGGAATTTTTTAGCGAATGTAGGAAGATACAACATTTTCAGCAGTATTGTGGGAAAGAACAGCCTATATGACACCATGTACTACTATACTATACGTATCACCTAGATATCCATAAAGGGACATGGCGATCACCAGATTAACAAACGGTGAACCAAATTGATCACCTTGCGTAGAGAAGACACACGTGTCCAATTTTTGTATTTGTATGTCCGAAAATTCTGAATGGCTAACCAACTAGGACCACTACCTAATTGCAGCCAATGCAATAATGCAGATATCCACCATGCCTTAACAAAAGCGAAGTTCTGTAATATAATTTATTGCTGAAAGAGTGGAATCGCAAAAACCGACCACACCTTTGTCAACCGCGTATCCCTTAATCTTTCGATTAATACCATTTTACCATAATGTCGAAGAACAATGGTCACAATGTCAACTAGCCATCAGATCGGATAAATATCTTGATCGATCCTCCTTTCACCCTTCTTTTGGAGAAAAAAAAAACATTTTTTTTGACAAAATTTGGAAGAAAACCCCTCCTTTTTGACAAAATTGTGATTTGATGGTTATTTATTTATATAACATCCCATCCTTCTTCAGAAACTTTGTCGAAATTAATTGTTGTTTAACCAAAATCGATTTAATCTTTTTTTCTAAAAGTGGGATTGGCTTTGGCCGGTTTTTGAACAAAAAGCCAAATTTCATTATCCTAGCACGAACAATTTGAACGGACTATTCCCAACTAACAATTATGCTTCGATAAAGTACTATCGAAGCTATTTCCCCTCCAGCAATATTACCTGTATGAAGTCCTATTGATAAACATTTGGCGCATTTTTAGGAAGCTATTTACTTTTATAAGATTTCTTTAAATAAGCCTAACAGAAAAAACTTTGTTTGATTATAAAAGGCCTTATGGAAGCAAATTATAGTTCCCGATATAGGAATCAGACTCCTCGTTGGAAAGATTCCTATTGCTAGGAATACTAGAAGAGGAAGGGCAATTCCTATATTTTCTGGAGGCGCAACGCTGAAATCGGCACCAATCAGTCTGCCTAAAATTTAATTTAGGGACATCGTGCCACGTAGCGAAGCTAAACTCAGAGTCGTCAACAAACATCATTTGCATTACTATTGCATTATGGTTGCTATAATATATAAAGCGTCCGCCATCTAACGTTTTTTTTTTTCAACTAGTGCTTATTTCGTGAATGGTAACACTTAGCTCATCTCTGATTTAGCAGATAATTAGTTTTATCCTTCCGCTGAACGAATATGGTTGTGTATACGCTTGAACAACGCTGGGAAATATTGCGACATTACTTTGAAAATCATGGTATTGTTGCAGAATGTGTGCGAAAATTGTGTACGGATTTTGGAAGAAGAGAAGCACCGTCAGCTCCGTACGTTCGTTATCTTGTGAAAAAAGTGAAAGAAACTGGCATCCTCATCGATAAACCAAAGCGTGAAAAGCCAAAAACAGTGCGTTCAACCGAGAATATTACTGCTGTGACAGAAAGTGTGCGTGAAGCGCCATCAACACAAATTCACCGTCGTTCTCAACAATTGAACATTTCGGAGACATCATTGAGACGAAGTTAGCATAAAAACCTTGGTATGACGCCATACAAATTCCAATTGGTTCAGGAGTTGAAGCCAACTGACCATCCAATGCGTTTTCGCTTCGCTAAGTGGGCCTGCGATCGACTTAGAGAAAATGCCGATTTTGCCAAAAAAAAATCATCTTTTCAGGTGAAGCTCATTTTGATCTTGGCGGGTATGTAAACAAGCAAAATTGTCGCATTTGGGGCACAGAAAACCCGCACGCATACATTGAAAAGCCGATACACCCAAATCGAGTCACTGTTTGGTGCGGATTTTGGTCTAGAGGCATAATTGGGCCATTTTTCTTCGAAAATGAGCAAGGAGTGGCCGTTACAGTCAATGGCGATCTTTATCGGGCCATGTTGAACGAATTGTTGTTCACAAAAATTAAAGAGGAGGATATTGGCAACATTTGGTTTCAACAGGACGACGCTACATGCCACACAGCCGAAGCTACACTCGATGTTTTGCGCCCTGTTTTTGAAGATCGCATTATCAGCCGCAGAGCTGATGTCGTTTGGCCACCTCGGAGCTGCGATTTGACACCGTTGGACTATTATTTGTGGGGTGCCGTAAAAGATAAGTGTTACGCCGACAAGCCAGAGACAACGCTTTAAAGGACAATATTCGTAAAGCCATTGGTGAAATACAGCTGCACACAATCGATAATGTGCTTAAAAATTGGACCGATCGTGTAGGCTACTGCATGGCCAGCCGAGGTAGCCATTTGAATGAAATTATTTTCCATTACTAACCGGAAGGATTATTAATAAAAGAAATTTGAGAAAATATTCAGTACTTCTTTTTTATAGCATTTTCAAAAAAAAAAAAGTTATTCGGCGGACCCTTTAGTATCCTAAATATGCCAGTCAAGTCGTCGAGGGGCGTGAAGTAATTGTATGTCTGTTCATCTCTCGGTTCGTCAGCTTTTAACCACTTAGAAAATGTCAATAAAGTAGGGATCTCGTTAATGTGAAATCTCCACAGTTCATCTCTTACTTCGACCGATTTGGAGCTGGGAAGTTCCCTGGCGTGAACCGCCTCAAAATGAGAGCCAAGTACTTTGAGCTTGTCTGCTCCACTATCTATAACATAGTGGTTATTGATGATGGGATAACCTGAGATATTAATCCCTAACTGGGATAGAAGCACCTGAGAAGACAGTGGAATCTTCAGTTTTGGAATTTTGACAACGTTACGTGGTTTAAACATTTTATTTACTTTTGGAAACATGTTCCTGCCGTCTGATTTTAATATGCATTCAGCACGTTTTTTCCAACAAATCGTTGACACTATTCTTAAACTGCTAGCTTAACAGAGACCAAACATTCCTCAGAAGGGATTTTAATCTTTGTAGCTGCGCATTGTGCGATGAATTTAGAAATTTACGTTGTATTCCATTTATCTGAGTGTTCAAAAAGCTTTTGTGTGTCTGTAGGGTCTTAATGTCACGGTTTAGATAACATTCAATGCTATTTTTCGAATTAATTTTCGGAATTGACGACTCCATAGATTGTAATATCACCGTGTTTATGTTCCCGATATAGGAATCAGAGTCCTCGTTGGAAAGATTCCTATTGCTAGGAATACTAGAAGAGGAAGGGCAATTCCTATATTTTCTGGAGGCGCAACGCTGAAATCGGCACCAATCAGTCTGCCTAATATTTAATTTAGGGACATCGTGCCACGTAGCGAAGCTAAACGCAGAGTCGTCAACAAACTTCATTTGCATTACTATTGCATTATGGTTTCTATAATAACGGGTGATTTTTTAGTTGGTTTGGTTTTGGCAACACTGGTTTTGACAGCTGACGTGTGTTTAGTACCTTGTGTCACTGTCAAACAGCTTCAGTTTGGTTTGCAATTTAACCATGGATCGTCTTACAAATGAACAACGCTTGCAAATTATTGAATTTTACTATCAAAATTCGTGCTCGGTTCGAAATGTTCATCGCGCGCTGCTTCCATTTTATGATCGGCATTCTCGACCTTCTGAGCAGTCTATTCGGAAGATTGTGACCAAATTTCGCACCAAATTTACTTTGTTGGACAGTAAACCACCAACACGTTTACGTACTGTGCGTAGTGAAGAAAATATTGCGGCCGTATCAGCTAGTGTGACAGAAGACCATGAAATGTCGATTCGGCGCCGTTCCCAGCAGTTAGGCCTTTGTTACAACACTACGTGGAAAATTTTGCGGAAGGATTTGGGCGTAAAGCCTTTTAAGATACAGCTGGTGCAAGAACTAAAGCCAGCCGACCTACCACAACGCCGAATTTTTGGTGAATGGGCTCTTGGAAAGCTGGCCGAGGATCCGCTTTTTTATCGAAAAATTGTGTTCAGCGATGAGGCTCATTTTTGGTTGAATGGGTACGTAAATAAGCAAAATTGCCGCATTTGGAGTGAAGATCAGCCAGAAGCATTGCAACAGCTACCAATGCATCCCGAAAAAGCCACTGTTTGGTGCGGTTTATGGGCCGGCGGCATTATTGGGCCATATTTCTTCAAAGATGATGCGAATCGCAGCGAACGAACGCTACCGAGCGATGATAACAAACTTTTTTTTGCCCGAAATGGAAGTTCTTGACTTGCATGATATGTGGTTTCAACAAGACGGTGCCACATGCCACACAGCACGCGAAACAATGGCGCAATTGCGAGGCGAGTTTGGTGAACAGTTAATTTCACGTTTCGGGCCGGTCAATTGGCCGCCTAGATCGTGCGATTTGACACCATTAGATTATTTTTTGTGGGGGTATGTCAAGGCTAATGTCTATAGGGACAAGCCGGCTTCGATTGACGCACTGGAAGCCAACATCCATGCATTCATTCGTGAGATACCGGCCGATATGTGTGAAAGAGTATGCCAAAATTGGACTCAGCGGATGGGCTACCTGAGACGCAGCCGCGGTCAACATTTGCATGAAATTATCTTTAAACATTAAATTGCAAGGTTCAAACTATCGATTCAAATAAATATTTCATTAATTTTTTCGAATTTTTTGTGTTTTTTGTTTTAAAAAAGTTCTAAACCTCTTAAAAAATCACCCGTATATATAAAAGTTGTACCTTCTTTTACTTCAAAATGATAAAAATATTGATTTTTTTTGAATATTTCGACATTCACAGTTCGGTTATCGGTTTAAGGGCGCGTTCACACTGAGAGACTAAAGTTGTCAAGTCGCTAATGAAAGACCTTTCCCAGCACTTCCTTCCTCAGAAATTCCGCAATAATTATTTCTAAATTCACAGAACTCTCTAAGGTATGATACGATAGATAGGTCGTGGTACAACATATTTTCAAAGTCAGTATCGCATCGTACCACAATATCATGTACACGTACCTACGGCTTTTCCGTACGAAACCAATTATTTCCTTCTCTTGTCTTTTTCAATGGAAGTCTTTGTAAGGTTGTTGTGACAACAATGCCTAAGCCAAGCCACCAGTTCAATTTGCTTTTGAAAACTCAACAATAGTCTTTTACAAATAGTTACCTACCTACCACCACCAAATTTACCGGTCTCCTGTCTCACTCACTCACCTTCTTATCCCAGCACTCAAAAACGGAAGTGGGAATTTTTTTAATTTTCCCATAAATATTCCGAAAATCTTCGAAAAAGGTACAAAAGTGTGGCACACATCCCCGGAGGGAAATGTCCCACCTTTGTGAGTTTAGCCTACTTATTCCTCAAAGCAAAAACAAAAAACACCTTCAAAGAGACGAGCTATATGTTTGTACTTAATTATAGACCTCAATTTGAGTGTGCGCCCCTTTGATGTGGTTCTTGCACGGACTTATTACATTGGTCGGCTAACAGGTGTATCTGAATATTTTATGACTTTGGGTCTACGTGCGATATGAGTTACTTAACTCAACATGCTCTTTCCCGTTTGCCATTCTAGTCCAAGTCATTCTGCGTTCCATGTACATTTAGCATACATACTTGTATACGAGACCGGGCATACATACAGAGTTTTGTTGAAAAAAGTAAACAAAAAAAATTTCAAAACGCACACACTTTACAAAAAAAAAGAAGATACTCTCTGTTTGAAGTACATACTCAAGTGTGTACTTAAGTGACATTTAATGTATGACATCTGCTGGTAGTGTGTGACTTTCGGGCTAGTATGGGTGTATACGTGAATTTACCTTCACATGCATTGCGTTTTTTTTTTATGAAAATAATTTAAAATTCTAATCACATGGTCTTCGAATAGTATAATAGTGTACATAGCTGTGCTGTGGTTGTGTTCTTTTGTCATGTAGTTTAGGGACAACGTCTGACTTCAGCTCTCGGTCTCGAGTATTGTTCTTCGAAAAGATAAGTAAAACAGTCAACAGTGGATTTTAATCGGAAAAGGAATCACTATACCGTTTTGAATACTAACGGTCTGGGGTCACTATTCATAGATGCGACTCTGGAGTTGTGTGTATGGGGTAATGGAAACAACAGGAAGAGTAAGCACAATACGCTCCTCGTCTCTGTTTAGACAACTGTCATATTATGGAAGATGATAAATGACGGGTTTAGAAATAGATTTTGTGTTTTTGTTTTTGTTTTTTTTTCTCAGAAATGATATTTTGACGAAAACAGACTGTTTACTAGTGTATGAGGGAAAACACTTGTATCTATAGACTTTTTAAAAGAAATTGAACAGGTGATTGTAAGGGGACTGACTTTATTTGAAGCGAAGAATATTATACGACTTATTAAACCGCTAAAATGATGCCCCATTTATACACGCTGTTTAGCTAATCAGTGACTAACTTTTGACATTTGCGCGAGTACTTCTTATGGGGAAAACTGTCAAGTTAGCCATTGAATAGCTAATCAGCGTTTATTAATACGGGTGTTGGTTGGTATAAAAAAATGTATGCCTTCACATTCTCAACTCTCAATATTCAACAAAACTATAAATATTTATTTCCATAGTGGACAGCAAGAATTTGACTATGCTAAGGTACTGTCGAAGCTTTTTTTATCACTCTAAGAGGCTGCTTAATAGGGTGAAGCTTTGATTTTTTTTACTTTAACAGTAGGTACCTATATGTCAGTATACGCAGTACCAAAGAGTATAGAACTACAAGGTAGGCCAAAAGAAGTCATCCGATGATGTTAAGGCCTTCAGAATATCGGTTGTGGCTCGAGCAGTGTGTGCAGTCGCTCCGTCCTGTTTGAACCACATGTCCTCCAGCCCAAATTCGTCCAATTGCGGCTGAAAAAACTCGGTTAACATGGCCCTATAGCGTGCACCGTCCATTGTTGTCGTTTGAGCAGCGGCGTTCTCGAATAAAATGGCCCGATGACTCTTCCAGCGGGAACAACGCACCATGCAGTAACTTTGAGCGGGTGTAATGGCTCCTCGTCCATTACTCGTGGATTTTAAGTGCCCCAAAAGCGATAGTTATGCTTGTTCACGTACCAGCTGAGGTGGAAATGAGCCTCATCACTCATTATGATTTTGGTCGTCACTCGTCCACTTCGTCCTCGAGATTGAGGATGGCTGGGGCGTAGGTTACACGCGTTTGGAGGTCGACAGGCAGCAGCTGATGCACGGACTGGACTTTGTACGGGAACATGTGTAAGTCTTCGACCAAAATTCGCCCTAGGGACGACCGGCTGATGACTAATTGCGAGGCACGGCGTCTGGTCGATGTTTCCAGCGACAGCTCGACATCCTCAGCAACAGCGGCGATATTCTCGGCACATCGGGCGCTCCGGGGCCGGCCACTCTTGGCAACGTCTCTTGTGGTCCCATACTCTTCAAGGTTGGTGGCCAAGCGGCGCAGTGTTTGCGCAGTCGGTGTCGGACGGCCGGGGAATCGGTGACGGAATTCGCGTTGCGCCAACACTACAGAAGGATTGTTACGCAAAAGAAAAGACACGACTCTTGGGGAGTGTATCGCTCTATGGCTTGTTAACTTATATTTTACATCTGTCTAGTCCACAAATGTCAAAACAGAAATAAGCAACAGAGGAAAATAAATTACAGTATACTCTTGCAGAGAGAAGGTCCGATAAGAAAAACTGTCGCAAACGAGTTATTCGAATACCTGGCGACCTGCTCAATGCAGATCTCTGTGCGTTGAGCTAAGGGGTTCTGAAACCTACTCGCGGTCATTAAGGGATTTCTCGGAGAAGTACTGCAAAGCTTACAGCTCGCAGTCAGTCGCTCCTCCTAAGTCAAAGATAATCTTAGAAACAAAGGGCTGCAAAGCTAGGAGCTCGTGGCTTGCTCCTCTATAATTCATTACAGACAACGCCGCACAGCGGCAAGGCACATGGAAATCATCCAAAAGATTTTTAAGGTATCTAGACCGGTAGCTAGTCCGTCAACATCCGAACAGCTCCCAGCCGAACCTTCCAACGTGGATAAAATAATTCAAATAATAGCATCCAGCAGTCCCACTCTTCCGACACAAAATTGCAAAGTGGTCAAGTTGGACCAAGTGCAGGGACTATTTAGATACGCGTTCATTGTGACCAATAAAGCATCCCTTGGTCAACTCAAAGAGAGTAATGGTTTTGTAAGCTATGGCTTTGATACCATCAAACTCAAAGTCGCTACATTCGACTACGACTACAGGCGCCTCCGAACATGGTATTCGTATGAGTTTTCCATCTCTGGAAAATTAATCTGATTCATCAATACATGAGGAGAAAACTGGTAACAGTTATCTAAGTATAGAAGATAAATCAGTTTTATCAAAACCATAGAGAGAAACTGACAACAACAAGGACTGTCTCTCAACAGCATTGACATCATGTTGAAAGAGTCAGTCAGTGATTCTCTGATGGAGGATGACCATTTGGTCTCCTCGGAATCTGAGGACAGGAACAACACAGTGGAGGAGCGATCTGATTGTAGCAAAAAAGATGCGATTAACACAGATTAACCTCGACCACTCCATAACGTCTTCGGCTACACTTCTTCTTCGATTTACAACACATGGAGATGACATTGTCCTGATCCAGGAACCTTAGGTCGTCAACGACTTGGTATGTAGACTCAAGACTCAAGATTTTACTCTCTTGTATGCAAAATACAAACTTACTTACTATTGTGTATTTTCCTGAACGAAGAGACTAAGAACAATAGCGCAACCTACAGGAGTATTCTGTCTGATGTAACCATATCCACGAGCTGTCAAATCTATGCATGTGATTTCTTGTTTCTTCTCTTTTTGGCTCTCGCACCAGCAGGTTATCTTTTATATCTAACCTTAGCATTTAATAAAGTTGAATTAATAATTAGTGGTATCCGTTTTTATTCGACACTTAAGCAGATATCTAACACTTACGTTCCGAAATATCTATACTTAAGCCTTCTTAGGCTTGATCTAGTCTATGATATTTTCTTGATTATCCCGACAGAAGTCTGTTCGAGCCTTGTATCACTGGCTTAAAATTGTAGACTTTGGATAAACTTGCGAACATCATTCCTGGACTGGCACCTCTTTATATCCACGATATCGCGCTTGCTCTTTTTTCTGAAAAGCTTGTGTTCTTTCCTCCTTCTTTACCTATAGAGCTCCATGACAGCTCTATTTGTAATTACTTGACACTCATTTTACGGCACCCGCTGTTTCTTTGGAATAAAAATTAAAAGGTCTATACGGAAACTACAAATCGTATATCTAAAAGCTAACTATAGAGCTAAATCCCAGTCCTGCTTTACGGTGAAAAAGTGAAGATTGTCTCAAAAGCGGATGAAGAAACCTTAGCTCGTTTCAAGTGAAAGATTCTTTGAAAGATTGTTTGTCCGGTTTGTGTTGACGGACTCTGTAGACGATGCAACTTAGGTTGGTAGTTGGGTAATGACCTGGCTCAATAGAGTGTCAAGTTAGTAAAGGCCTAAAAAGCGTGGTATACCGCTTCACTACACGAGGAATAAAAAGTTAATATTCATCCAGCTAGATTCATGTATAGCTGGGCTGACACTTAAAAATGAAAATTGTATTTTCATTGAAAGCATGTACCCCTCTTCCAGCTTCCACCAAACCAAACATACAATTCCGTCTGTTTAATTTCTTGCTGAAAAATATCAACGAAGCCATACCAGTCCCAGCCACTGGCACTGAATTTATACGCAACCACCTGTTTCAATTTGCCAAACAAATGTTTAATTTATTTGCAAAGCAATCGCCCAGATGAATTGCACACACACCAAGTTCGAGATACGAGTATACACGGATACGGTATACCTATTCAAAGTTAGGTGCAGCTGCCACCCTCGGAATGAAATTGAAATTTCTCATTAGTTCCTCATTCCAGGAGCGTTTTGTTTATTATCAATTCGCGATTGCACCGAATGAAATAATAATTGATCACCTACAGGAGCAGCCTCCTGTAGTCCTCCCAAGTCTAGATACCAACTAAAGTATGTAATTGTTCGCGAAACAGACACACTCACACAGATTCCCCCGCCCTCAAAAGCGAAGCGATATAAATATTCGAACTCTCACCCCGCCGGACATGATTACAGCAAAGTTATCCCCATCCCCTTCGACCCTTGGCGTGCCACATTATAGCCCACCCAAATCGTCCTGTGTAATGTGCTTGCTTGTTGCGCTGCCATTTAAATGTAATTAGGTAAATGTACGTACAACTTCAGGGCTGGCTGACTAGATGGCTGGCTTGAATAGAGAACTGCTGTTGTTCCAGGTTCCTCCTGTTGGAAACTAGTGTTGGCTGCAGCGTTCCGAGATGTATACCGGATTTTTTTTTTGTGCGAAACTTTTTGCTTACAAAAGTGCTAGGATACATTGCCATGCTGGCACTGTGCTGGTCGTCGGGATGGGGCGTCGGGGCCCATGGCTATTTGGTGGGGGCAAGTGTATATTTAGCCATTCAAAATGTTAAGTACGGGAAATGAATATGTGAATGTACACTTCGTTCGAGTTCGAGTACGAGGAGTATGTGGGATGAAAGGATTTTTAATGAATAAGAGGCTCTTGCGCTTCTCCTGTGCGATGCATGGTGCGGTTTTCCCTGTTGAATAGTTGGATAATGATTCGAATGTATATGTAGGGTTTGGTTGGGAATAATGTATTGAAAGTTGTACGGACTACTTGTCTAAGGGAGGCTGTGCTGGCTGGGTAAGTGTAACGGCGAAATTTAAGGGTATTACGGTTTCGTGGCAAGTTTCGATGTAGGGTCCGTAAATGGCAATGTTGGATGCTGAGAGAGTTTTCATTTTTTTTTGCTCTTCTTTTGTGTAGATCACGGTCTGGGACTTTTCATTGTAGAACAGGTACTATTGTTTTTTTTTTCTTGTTTGGTGAATGAATGCTTCAACTGCAAATAATGGTCATTGTGGGTTCTCATATGTGTGCGCAGATAAACGGACAAAAATTGATGAAACGCAGGAAGGAGCATTCGTTTAATGTTGAGGGTTCTTCGACGTGGAATATAATATTGGGCCAGAAACACATTGATACAGAAATATCCACGTCGACATCAACAGCTTGTATAGGGAGTGTATATGGTAGATGACACATTACCAACGGCGACATGGAGGAAATCCTAAAATAAATGTTGCTATGTTGATGAGTTCCTGGCATAAGAGAATGACCTTTTTCAGGTGAAATTTTTGGAAAAACACATTTACAGGACCTTTGTTAAGTTTGATCTGTAAATCAATAATCCTATTTAAGAAATCGACAAGCCGTAATGTTTTTAATGTGGACCGGTCCTTGCATCAACCAGTCATTTAGTAGTGTCCCATAAAAAAATACATGTGCGGGTGCAGTGACATTGTGGTTAGTTGTTGAGACTGCTAACTGCGGCTTGCCTGGTTTAAATATCGAAAGGAATGCCACCTACCTTTTTTTACTACCTCACCTATTGCAATAAAAACTGAGAGACTGAAGGGAATCTCATGCAACACCCGAAGCGGCGACTGAACCGCACTCGAGCAAAGACATTCGGAACTCTAACTTGCAATTTATAAGGACGAGCGATCCATCAACGAACCATATAGGTACTCTATTCCACAGACTAGGTGAGCAAATTAATATGGTGCTTGATATGCTCGAGGAAGGAAAAGGCCAATCCAAACGTCAGTCTATGAGAGCATTTAAACACTCTACGAGCTTGCTGCAATAGAGTTACACGACGACAAAATTAGACCGTCGAAGCTTAAGGAACGCTGTAAATTAAATCAAAAGATCCCAACAAGGATGTTTCCAGTTCAATGAGACTAGAGAAAAGGCTGAGTTATTCAAGAACATAATTGGGGAAACCTTTGGCAAGGAGTTAGAAATTCGGGCCGTGATACATCGCATTAAGGTAGAGGTAAAACATATCGATGGGACCATAACCAGGGAGGATATAAGAGAAGCTGTAAAAACCCAATGCAAGTTCAGCGACATATGTGACAAAGATGTAATAGGCTTTAGAAATGTCTACGGATTCACAAAGGCTACTACTCCAAGCTTTCCAGCAAACATCGCCAGACAAAGGAGATGATTTGATCAGGAAAAATAAAAAATAAAAGATCGGTGAACTGCAGGATCCAAGAGCGCAACGCATTAACCCAATTCTTCATAGGTACCTAGGTTGGTTTCAACAAATGCCCTGTCTTTAAATGGGCACTTACTAGCATAAAACCATGAACATTGCTTGTACAGACGACTGACAAGCTTCGTGACCCGGAGATTAGAACACTGAAGGCGTCGATCAAAAACATCAACCAATTGATCAAGGAGAACTATCGGTTGTCTATTAATTTGTTTTGGAATAACAGAATTCGGGCCGTAAATTCCAGCGACCCGAGTATGTTTCCACAAATTAATAAGATCTTTAGGAGGAAAGGTCATAACGACCTTCCGTGTATTAAGCTCTAACGAACAACTGACAATACAAACATACTTTTGACAGCAGGAATCGATCCAGGGGAAGCCGTCTTCAACGACGATTTTTATGGAGGCAGTGGGGGCTGTTTTTCAGGAAGTGTATAAGGTGAATGATAGCATTCGCCCGAACCGCGTCCTGGAAAACAATGCCCTGCTCCATCACTTCTACCTCAGAAATGACATAACGCAATGGCGATCTGAGAACCGCGGTTCGATGACGAAAACTTGGCAAACGCCATAGTCGCCGAGCGAAGTGGGACTAGCCCCCTCTTAATATCGAAGGTGGAACTCCAGACCATCTTCGATTCCATAAAGAAAAAGAAGTCAGTGTGAGTCGATGGTATATCCAACATTGTACTGCGACACTAACCCCCTGAAGCTGTGGACAGTTACGCCACGCTGTTCAACAACGCGCTGAATTATGCATATTATCCAGTGCGTTGGAAGACGGCGGTGGTTCATCCTCTCCCGAAAAAGGGAAGGACAACTCCAACCCGGCAAATTTCCGGTCGATAAGTCTCCTTCCGAGTATCAGCAAGGTATTCGAAAAGATTCTCAATCGGGCTCTGTTCAAGTGGTCTGAGGACAACAATATTATACCAGAGAACCAGCTTGGTTTTAAGGCCGGACATGACTATATTCATGCCGCCGCCAAACTCGTCTCTGATATACAATGGAACAAAGCCAAAAAACAGTGCACGGGTGCATGTCTTGTTGATTTGGAGAAGGCGTTCGACACCGTATAGGGCCTCTATCTAAAGCTCCCCAGACTTGGCATAAGTAAACCATTGCTTTATATGCTTCATGACATGTTGCCTGGTAGAACGTTTGTTGTCAAAAGTGGCAATGTATTTTTCATTAAAAATGGTCTGCAACAGGG
This sequence comes from Rhingia campestris, assembly GCA_932526625.1. Taxonomy (NCBI): domain Eukaryota; kingdom Metazoa; phylum Arthropoda; class Insecta; order Diptera; family Syrphidae; genus Rhingia; species Rhingia campestris. The sequence goes on from OW052182.1 coordinate 173,026,376, forward strand.
AGCGGTGAACTCGCCGATTCTCTTCAGCATTTACACCAGCGATATGATAGGTAGTCTTACTCAGGCAATTGCGTATGCGGACGATCTTATCCCGTACATCCGAACTCTTTTGCAGCGGGACTTCGATAAGATCCAGAGATATTGTGATGACTGGAAGTTGAAAATCAACTTTCAGAAATCGGAAACTATCCTGTTTAGGACACCGTTTTCTAAGGCCTCTAGGGATACAAGAAAGAACTGGCGCAAGCTGGTGATCGTTGGACCAAACGGACATCCACTGGCGAGTAAAAGTGTAGTAAAGTACCTTGGCATCTGGCTGGATCTGTATCTATATTTCGGAAGACCTGTAGATGCTGCTCTAGCGAGAGCTAGGAGAGCTTTTGCCCTGACAAGACGATTGTTTTATAGCAGCCGTCTTGACAGCAGGGTGAAGGTGATTTGCTACATGTCTCTTATCAGACCGATGATTGCCTATGGGTGCCCGGTGTGGTTCAACGTTGCCCCATCTCAAATGGAAAAGAAACGGGTGTTTGAGAGGCAGTGTTTGAGAAGCTGCCTTGGTCTTCACAGAATACCAGTATCTGACTACACAAAATATTATTCCAACCAGGTCCTATACAACGGGGCCAACATAAACAGGATAGACAATTTTCTGGTGAAACTCATTCGGTTTCACGCGGCAATAGCGATGACCTCGAGCAATAGTCTCATCTTTGGGGCCTTCTACCCCAATGATGAATATTTTGAAAGTGCGCGTTTAAGCGGCTTTATTCCGCCTGAAGCTTTCCTATTTTTGGATAGACGAGGGCTGATACAGGACAGATCGGCGGTTCCGCTAATCTACCACGTCTTCTGACGAACTGTGGATAGGCGGCTCCTGTACGACCGAGACGTAGTCGCTCAGGGCGGAGGAGAGCGCCTGTGGTTCAGCAGGTGTGTGTCCGATTAGGACCGTCGGAGTAGGTTGCAACAGGAGAACCTGTTGTGGTGGATGCAAGACTAGTTATAGATAGTTGACCTTTATAGTGAAGATTGGCCGACTTACGTAATTCTAAGGTTTTAAGGTTAGTTAGGAAAAACAGTCGGGCTGGCACAAAAAAAATACAAAATGCTTGCTGTGGCTGTTCTAGTTTTTAAGTTATTTTTATGTAGTTTTAATTAGTTTCTAAGTAGTTTTAGTTAGTCCATAAGTAGTTTAATTAGTAAGTAAGTTTAAATTAAATCAAAACAAGATACTAAACCAAGTTTTTTTTTTAAATGTTTCTTGGTAAATAAAAAGATATATATATTAAAATAATAAAATAAGATTTTAGGCCTAAAGGGATTAGTTTTTAAGTTGTTATTATTTAATTTAGGGTGCCCGCAGAGGACCAGTATGTTATTTAAGCAAGTAGATAAGTAGGCTAGTTTTTCATTAATTTTTGTATAGCATGTAAGTTAGTTCTAAGTTGAATTTAAAATAAAAATGAATTTAAAAAAAAAACCATGAACATTGCTCGGATCAACTTGAATCATTGCGAGGTTATGTGGATAAACGGAAATAAATGACAATAACGGGTCCGCCATCTAACGTTTTTTTTTCAACTAGTGCTTATTTCGTGAATGGTAACACTTAGCTCATGTCTGATTTGACAGATAATTAGTTTTATCCTTCCGCTGAACGAATATGGTTGTGTATACGCTGAACAACGCTGGTAAATATTGCGACATTACTTTGAAAATCATGGTATTGTTGCAGAATGTGTGCGAAAATTGCGTACGGATTTTAGAAGAAGAGAAGCACCGTCAGCTCCGTATGTTCGTTATCTTGTGAAAAAAGTGAAAGAAATTGGCATCCTCATCGATAAACCAAAGCGCGAAAAGCCAAAAACAGTGCGTACACCCGAGAATATTGCTGCTGTGGCAGAAAGTGTGCGTGAAGCGCCATCAATATCAATTCACCGTCGTTCTCAACAATTGAACATTTCGGAGACATCATTGAGACGAATTTTGCATAAAGACTTTGGTATGACGCCATACAAAGTCCAATTGGTTCAGGAGTTGAAGCCAACTGAACATCCAATGCGTTTTCGCTTCGCTAAGTGGATCGACTTAGAGATGATGCCCGCACGCATTCATTGAAAAGCCGATACACCCAAAACGAATCACTGTTTGGTGCGGATTTTGGTCCAGAGCCATAATTGGGCCATTTTTCTTCGAAAATGAGCAAGGAGTGGCCGTTACAGTCAATGGCGATCGTTATCGGGCCATGTTGAACGAATTTTTGTTCACAAAAATTGAAGAGGAGGATATTAGCAAAATTTGGTTTCAACAGGACGGCGCTACGTGCCACACAGCCGAAGCTACACTCGATGTTTTGCGTCCTGTTTTTGAAGATCGCATTATCAGCCGCAGAGCTGATGTCGTTTGGCCACCTCGGAGCTGCGATTTGACACGGTTGGACTATTATTTGTGGGGTGCCGTAAAAGATAAGTGTTACACCGACAAGCCAGAGACAATTGACGCTTTAAAGGACAATATTCGTGAAGCCATTGGTGAAATACAGCTGCACACAATCGATAATGTGCTTAAAAATTGGACCGATCGTGTAGGCTACTGCATGGCCAGCCGAGGCAGCCATTTGAATGAAATTATTTTACATTATTAACCGGAAGGATTGTACTTTCAAATAAAAAAAGAAATTTGAGAAAATATTCAGTAGTTTTTTTTATAGCATTTTCAAATGTTATTTGGCGGACCCTTTATAAAGGGTGTTTGTTTTTTTAGAGGTATAGAATTTCGAAATGAAATAAAACACAAGAAAATCGTTTTAATGTCTATCAATTTGGCTTTATTGGAAGGATAATTTTATGCCATTAATGTTTCAATATGATTTCGGGCATGTGATCCCCGCGGCTGGTTCGAATAAGGTCAAGTCAAGAGGTCCAATTTTCAACAACTTTTTCGAGCATTTGGGGACGTATGTCGGCAATAACGCCACGAATGTTGGCGATCTTGGTGGCCAATTGACAGGTCCATTCCGCGAAATCGAATATTTCCTTCAATAAATCGATTGTGAAGTGGGCTGTGTGGCATGTAGCGCCGTATTGTTGGAACCACATCTTATCCACATTCATGCCATCCAATTCGGGAACAAAATAGTCAGTTATCATGGCTCTATACCGGTCTCCATTAACGGCAACTGACTGTCCAGCATCATTTCGGAAGAAGTATGGCCCAATGACTCCACCGAAAACAGTCAGTTTTTGTGGATGTAATGGCGTCTCAAGGGTATCATGTGTATTCTCTTCATTCCAAATGCGGCAAATTGGGTTGTTGACGTAGCCATTAAACCAAAAATCAGCCTCATAACTGAACAAAATTTTGCGATGAAAATCAGCATCGAGATCAATCTCATTTTCTGCCCATACACGAAAATCACGACACATTGCATGGTCTCGCGGCTTTAATTCTTGCACAAGCTGGATATTGTAAGGTCGTAAGTCAATATCTTTTCGGGTCCTCTTCAACACTTTGCTTCTCTTCAACGTTCAACACTTTACTCTATACAGCGGCAATTGTTTCTTCGGTGCGCACTGTTCGACGTCTCTGCGGATGCGCATTATCACATAAAGTAAACATAGTGCGAAAACGATCCATGGTTAACCGAATTAATTGCTCTGATGAACGATTATGTCGACCATAAAATGGACGGAGCTTGCGGTAAAATTCGCGAACTGAACCATTATTTTCGAAATAAATTTGCACGATTTGCAAGCGTTGTTCATTGTCAACCTGTTCATGATGAAATGGCAGACCAAACTGAACATAAATCACATTAGAGTTCCCGATTTGACCACAAAATGTCAGTTTTATCTCTATTCGAAAAACCAACCTCTAAAAAAACACAATTTAGAGACCATGTTTTCCAGAAAATCTGTGAACCGGCTTTGGAATTTCAGCATATGTCCTATCTTTTAATATTATTCCTTCTTCCGACTGCGAGCACCGGATTGACATTTCTCCTAAAGTGAAAAGCTACTAAATAGCTCCAACCTTATGTTGATCAAGAAATGTTTCTCAGAAACAATATTTTTCGGATTTTCGACCAACTGAAATGAATCTTCCTCGAATTTCCAAAATTTAAAAGCTGCGACTTTAAAAAAATTTAAGTTAACAAAATATATAGTTCCACCACACCGCGAATAATCCTCTCGGTAGGACGATTATGGCGACCGAAAAATGGGCGAAGCGCGCGGAACGTTGCCCGAACATAACACCCATTTTTGAACGCCACGGCCGTCCATGGTGATTGAACAAAATAGACTGCGTAAATAACCGCCAACTTGACAGATGTAGCTTCAAAAATATGACCGCTATCAACTGTAAAAATTCGGAAGTCCCTGTTATGAGGTATTCTTACGATACGACAAATGGGAAGCATCGCTGACGTTTCAATCGCACTCACCGTTTTGCAGAAAAATTGCCAGTATTTGGATGCAGTATGTATGTGTAAAGAATACATATGAGATTATCTACTGGTATGTGGTTTTGACCCTTCTTAGTCTTATTCATGGAACTCATATTCCAATTTCAGCTGTACAAGCAGAAGTCAGTTTACCAAGGAAACAAGAAGTAGATTTCCTGACTAGACTCTCAGTCCTTAGCGCTCCACTTTGTTTATCAAGCCAGCAGATGAGAGGATAGATCTTTCTGTTATTTTTAGGTGTTTTTTGGTATTCATGGACTGGTGATTATTGTAAAGGACTCATAGACCCAGGTTTTGAGTGCGACATCATCCTAGTTTTTGGATCAAACTCGAGTTGACTCGAGAAAGTAGTTTTTCAGTCAATTTAAATCAGTCAAATTCAGTCAAGAGTTAACCCAGCAAGTTTGATTAAATGATTAAATGATCAGATATGTTTGACAGATGATAAACACTTAGCAAACAATTATATTAAAAACCATTTTTTTGGACTTTTTATTAAATTTTTGAAAACTTAATACGTGTACGATATATTTAGACTTAGATTTCTGCGACTCAAAATTGTTTAAAATAATAAGTGGCACTATTAAGAAAAAGACTTGCAAGATCGCGACCAAAGCATTTGCAATTGTTTGGGGAAATGGAATATAAACAGCTGATAACTACTGAGCTGTTGCAGACTTTTGGCAGCAAAATCGATATATCATGAGTGCTACCAAAGTAAATCACCACACACGGAGTCAAATTTAATCATGCACTGACAAAACTGCTTGATGTATTAACTTCAGATTCAGATTCATTCCGGAGTTAGTTAACTCCGGTTTAACTCAGTACTGACAAACCGGGCCTTAGTTTCAAACCTGTACAAGCTGTAGTCTGCTCATTGCTTACTTACGACTTTGCGATTATCCAGGTTTATATTTGTGGGCGCCATTTTATCAGGTGTTTACTAAGACTATGGTCACGTAAAAATATGCGGTTAAGTTGCACATTTCTTACAAATAGCTAGCTAGCTATTTGTGCGACGATAATTTTTACCTGTTCTTGAATACTTGCCAAACCAAAGCACTGCCCATGTTTATTTAATTTTCTATATCTATTTTTTCGTAGATAGTACCATTTCAAAGAAGAATCGCAAATAAGTTTCAAATAAAATCAAAGGTACAATCGAATAGTTAGGCTCCAGTATATCGACGAAACGCAACATCTGCTGAAAACATCGCCACTATCGGTAAGAGTGCGGGTACATCAGATGCAGTCGACTTCGCTTCGCTCACAAGAACTCGGCTTTTCGCAGACTACAACTTGACGAATTTTGCGTCGTGACTCGATGCTGCACCCGTACAATAACGACCATAGGTAACAATGTGTGTTCGCTGAATGGCCTCGGGGGCAGTTGGAAACTGAGCCTCATTTTCATCGAAAAATCATCTTCAACGATGAGGCCTATTTCAGGTTCAATTAGTAGATTAACTAACAAAATTGTCAAATTTGGGACGATACCAATCCACACGAGATCCAAGAGCGTCCAATGCATCCCGAAAAAGTCACTGTTTTGGTGTAGATTTTGGGATAAGAACCGATGACGCCGGTTCATATTTCTTTGAAAACAACACTGGCCAGAGGATATCCGTCAACGGCTTTCAAGCTTTCAAGTATCAAGTATTCCTCTGGGTGTTTTACTTAATATTACTATATGGACACCAATGACATGTTGTTTCCACCGGATGGCGAGCGCTACGTACCACACAGCTCACATCACATTGGTAATTCTGCTCCAGTGATTCGAGGGCATGGTCATCTCACGTAGAGCTGATATGAACTGGCCACCACGATTTGACCCTGTTAGACTTTTTCTTGTAGGGTTTTCTGAAGTCGCAGGTCTATGCAAATACACAACAAACCACACTGGCCCTCAAAGCCAATGTAACCCATGCATACACTCAAATTCAGTCAGACTTATGAGTTCAACAGCCATGAAAATGGGATATTTTGGATGCATGCCAACCAGAGAAGCCGCGGGGGACATTAGAACGATGTGATATCCGATACATAATGGCATCAATAGGTCATTCAAACGGATAAAACATTTCGATGATATCTCACTCACTTTTTGTTTTATTTAAATTTAAAGATATGAAGCTCGTATTGAAAGACCCTTTCATGTAAGTCATGTAAATGACTTTTTTTTCAAAAAATTTATTCAATATACCGACATAAAAGATGGCGCACCCCATAATTTTTTGAGCTCCCCTATCATCAAAACATGGGATGAAATTAAAAATCTCGAGTTCTTAAGTGTTCATGAAAACAAATATGTATTGCTTCCATCAATTCAAATGACATTCCTGAAAGAAAAATGGGCCGGAGTAAGGTGTCGATGCAGAAATACATCGCCTTCGAGGAGGATTATTAATATGACGCTCGGGGAGTACATCTTTCCCTATATATCTCTGCATCGTCACCTTTTTCTATGATAAATATGAGAGAAAATAGATCCACATGGTGAGATAAATTTTGGGGTGATGCCAACATTTCAAAATGATGGAAGGCTTTAATTCCGACACTGTCAACACACAATTTTTGAAAATTGAAAAAAGTGTAATCATGTATGCCGATGACTGACAGAGTCGTCTATCGGAAATAAGTGAATTTAAACGAATTTTACATAGCGTGACATTTCTATGTATCATTGGTAGATAAACGGTCCGACTCGAGACGAGCCTACATGGGCCGTGAATGCAATTGAATTTTTTTTTGTATGTCAAACAAACTGGATTGTTGATATATGTGAAGAGGAGTATTGACATCTGCTGAGCAGATAAAAGCCCATCATTAGTTAATTGAGTAGCGCTATAGCTTGGAATGAACCTGGGAGTTACCACCATGCAAATAAATTTTGCTAACGAGTTGGTGTATGTTACTAACCAAATCTTTACCGATTTTATATAGCTCGGCAGGAAGGCTATCATTTCGAGTATTGTTAGTATCGATACGATATAGATAGCCTGACATCGTTTAGGTTGGGGGAATGGTGGTTTTCGCTGTCGTCGCCAATTTTGAATGGTTCGCTCTGCCTGACAGCGTGAGATTTTCCTCGTCTCCGTTTAACAGTCTGCAGAAGTGGTTCTTCCAAATCCTCAACATCGACTGTTTCTCAACTACGATATTTCCTTGTTCATCTCGACAAGATTCTATTCGAACCTTGTATCCTTGGCTTTGACGTTCTACAATTTGGTAAAACTTGCGAACATCGTTCCTGGAGTGTTAACTCTCTATATCCTCAATCGCGCGCTTTTGTTGCTGTTTTTTCTTTTTTTTGAAAAGTCGGTGTTCTTCCCTTCTTCTCTGCCTATAGAGCTCAATATCAGCTCTTGTCTTCACCCTCAGCTTTGCCTCGTAGTCCTCGTGTTTGGCTTCAAACATCTGTCGCGATCCTTCATCAACTCAAGCGAGAGAAACCTAATACAAAAAGGCCGATCTAATGGCTTGCTGAGTTTTTTGCATTTGGTCTTCGATATTAGAGGCTGGGGGTTAAGTATATTAATTGAGAGGTTAAGGTCTATGCGGCATTTGCCATTGCAGTCTTTTGACCTAAATTTGTTTCATGGTTTTTAGCGTTTTTGTGTGTCGTGGTGGACTTCCACTTTGTCGATGTAAGCCCCTTGGAATGTTCGGACTTCCAAAATACTGCATGCATGCCTCTTGTCTATCTCAATGTGATAAGTGATAACCTTGATTGAACGCTTGTAGATCTGCGGACCAAAATGCCCCTTTTGGAAATCGAAATCCAACGCGATATTAACATCGCATTGCGTTTGTCGCTCATGGGTTTTGTCCAGGAGCTCGTAGAACCAGTTCTTAGCAATGTCATCTTTCTACCTCGTCGGATTTTGTTATGGAATTTGACACATGTAGAGTGTAGCAATGCATTCGCAGATGTCTTCAAAGCATTAATCTGCTTGCTTAGGACAATTAAGCATCCGAATATTCGCTATTTTTGCTCACTGTAACACGGACCGTAGTAGATGTTACAGTATTTCATCCTCCTTTTGACAGCCTATTCCTTCGTGGGCTCAGTGGCGCGATGTTTAGTGCGATAAGCTACCGCGCAGAAGGTCTGAGTTCAAACACAGTCGTAGCAATACCTAAATGATTTTTCACCGACTCCTCTCTCACTGATCTGACAAATCATCAGAGTAGTATCAATTGTCAAGAAAAGTTTATCTCAGCTCAGCCGTTCGGATTCGGTATAAAACAGGAGGTCTCGCCATTGTATAAGCACAGAAGTACACAGCCACACGTGAGAAGAAGGCCTGTTGCGGCAAAAATGTCTTCTGGCTGAGAAGGCAGTTCAGTAAGAAAAGCTTTCGAACAACTAAGGCCAAACTACATAGCAACCTAATTATTCAAGTCCTTCTTTACCGTGCTCTCGTGTTCGTTTTGACCGAAAAAATCTATCTATTCTATCAAATCTATTGGTTGAGTCCTTGATTTACCTCGGATTGTTCCAGCATTTGGAATAAACGAATAATGGATATATGTTGGATTATTTCTGGCTATGACTCGTGGTATAGAACTACTTACGTAAGTCACACCAACAACAAATAACCATTTGACATTTAGCGTTACCATATGACAACTAAGAAGGTCTACATTCATCAATATCAAACAAAAGGTTAACCCCTTCAGCTGGTACTAATCTAGATTAACACTAGCCTTGCCATCGCCGCATACATTTACGACTATACAACTGGTCTTACCTAATCCCTTCCATATGGCAAGCCACTTATTCGTCGCTCAACAATGCAACAGTAATTACATCCGACTACCGACATGCATGGTTATCGCGCATCCGAAAGCCACGCTGGCTATCGTGATGTGCATTTAAATGTCAGCCATCTATCGAATTACGGTCCTTCCGTCACACCCCGCTGTTTACAACTTGAGTCCATCTGATTAAAACATGACACACTCTAAAGTTCCTATACGCCCACTCCACAGTCCGCACCGGCGGCAGCTCCTGCATCATCATCCTCACCAGCGAATCGCGCGAAAGAACGCAAGCCAACCGCCACCACGAACCAATTTCGCGCCAAAAAGCGTTGCTTGGTGGAACTCATCGCCATGTCCATCTAGCACAGCATGTCATGGGGTGCGCACACTAAATGAATGACACATTACAATGTTTGTCCCGGTTCAGCTCCCAAGAGTGCAGTTTCCGAGACACATCAAGAGAGAAAGAGAGACTTGAGCAGTCCCTGCGTCACTGTCCCTAACCCTGTCCCTGGACATGGTTCTGCTAGGCCCAGGCATACGTTGGCCTAAGCGAAAGCAGCACACGTCAGAACATCGTGTACCTAGGCTTGGTCACCGCAGAACTTAATGACGAAATTAGTACTCGATGGAGTGGAATAAAGCCAGAACCGGGTAAACTGAATACCTGAACGAAAAGTCACCTCTTTTGCGCGTGTATGTGTTTGCATTTGGGCAAAAGCCGATGCAAACGTTGGAACCGGTGTTTTGTGCCAAATTCGATGTTTGTCACACGCAAACATGCATACATATGCATATCGGACTAATTGTTGCTGTTTTTCCGTTTTTTTTTGCATTTTCTCTGTGCCAGCCTCTTGGGGTCTGTTGCAATTCAAATTCGATGCACACCCTCTCGAGTGATAGAATGAGGTGTGGGTGCTGCGAACGGAAGTAGTTCGTAGCTGGGTACAACTTCGGAGTCGGGTGTTAATTTGACTTTCAGAGTGACAAGCATTGGCTCTATCAGCTCGTAGCGAGGGCCTATTCAAATGAGAAGTAGACATCTAGTGCAACTAATTGTTATTTCAAAGTTGTACGGGAATTTCTGAGTGCGAATGTGAATGGTGCCTAGATACATGTCAAGGGTTTGTCAATATATCGTGTTGACACGAGAGGGTGAGATTAGAATCTACTCGTAGGCAATTACTTGCGTAATTGATGTGAATGTATTGTTTACTCAGTTAAGTTCTGAAAAAAGTTTCAGATTCTTACGCAAGAAGATTTAACATAATGAATATTGATGTAGGATACTGTTAACACAATTAGAACTGTTGAACCATAATTGAACAATCGGATGCACACGTACTTACAATTCACGATACAGTTTCGGAGTGAACCTAACCCTAAACCAACATCTCTCTCTTATTAGTCGAGGCTATGGCAAATTACATCTAACTCTGCACTACAAGTTGGTTTTAGTATGTCTTCTCAAAGTATTTCACCTGACCTGACTGAAACCCCTATCGAGGTATCCGTTCGGAACAATTTTCAAAAACGAAACTCAGTTCTATTCGAAACTCAAGGTCCGTTACGGAAAAAAATAAAAAAGCATACATTCGCGTTCGTTTGATTCCGCTGCAATTCTTCTTCGGACAACTTCGGATGAAATTCAACGCATAGCTGTCAAAAATGTTTGACTTAACGGATATCTTTGATCATGTGCTTCACATTTCGTCGAAAGATCTGTTCGAATTGCTAATCGGATCAATTTCGACTTCACCGAAAAAAAAAATTGTTTTCAAACGGATACCTCAGTAGGGGTGATGGAATCAAATGGAGTTTAGGTGCCAATTTACATGTCCTAGCTATCTAATCATCGAACGCGGAGTTATTCGTTAACAATGATTATATCGCTTATAACGGGTGATTTTTTAAGAGGTTTTGAACTTTTTTTAAAAAAAAAAAACACAAAAAATTCGAAAAAATTAATGAAATATTTATTTGAATCGATAGTTTGAACCTTGCAATTTAATGTTTAAAGATAATTTCATGCAAATGTTGACCGCGGCTGCGTCTCTCAGGTAGCCCATCCGCTGAGTCCAATTTTGGCATACTCTTTCACACATATCGGCCGGTATCTCACGAATGAATGCATGGATGTTGGCTTCCAGTGCGTCAATCGAAGCGGGCTTGTCCCTATAGACATTAGCCTTGACATACCCCCACAAAAAATAATCTAATGGTGTCAAATCGCACGATCTAGGCGGCCAATTGACCGGCCCGAAACGTGAAATTAACTGTTCACCAAACTCGCCTCGCAATTGCGCCATTGTTTCGCGTGCTGTGTGGCATGTGGCACCGTCTTGTTGAAACCACATATCATGCAAGTCAAGAACTTCCATTTCGGGCAAAAAAAAGTTTGTTATCATCGCTCGGTAGCGTTCACCATTGACAGTAACGCTGCGATTCGCATCATCTTTGAAGAAATATGGCCCAATAATGCCGCCGGCCCATAAACCGCACCAAACAGTGGCTTTTTCGGGATGCATTGGTAGCTGTTGCAATGCTTCTGGCTGATCTTCACTCCAAATGCGGCAATTTTGCTTATTTACGTACCCATTCAACCAAAAATGAGCCTCATCGCTGAACACAATTTTTCGATAAAAAAGCGGATCCTCGGCCAGCTTTCCAAGAGCCCATTCACCAAAAATTCGGCGTTGTGGTAGGTCGGCTGGCTTTAGTTCTTGCGCCAGCTGTATCTTAAAAGGCTTTACTACCAAATCCCTCCGCAAAATTTTCCACGTAGTGCTGTAACAAAGGCCTAACTGCTGGGAACGGCGCCGAATCGACATTTCGCGGTCTTCTGTCACACTAGCTGATACGGCCGCAATATTTTCTTCACTACGCACAGTACGTAAACGTGTTGGTGGTTTAATGTCCAACAAAGTAAATTTGGTGCGAAATTTGGTCACAATCTTCCGAATAGACTGCTCAGAAGGTCGAGAATGCCGATCATAAAATGGAAGCAGCGCGCGATGAACATTTCGAACCGAGCACGAATTTTGATAGTAAAATTCAATAATTTGCAAGCGTTGTTCATTTGTAAGACGATCCATGGTTAAATTGCAAACCAAACTGAAGCTGTTTGACAGTGACACAAGGTACTAAACACACGTCAGCTGTCAAAACCAGTGTTGCCAAAACCAAACCAGCTAAAAAATCACCCGTTATATGTACAGGAAGATTGTCGTTTGTTGTCAATTGATTGTTGGACGGAAGATATCTCGAAAAAAGTTTTCAACCCAAAACGACCAAAAATGTTAACAGCCGATTTCAGACCAACGCTGGGGTGATCAAGGTTTTTCACAGCATCTTCATAGTAGTTCGTCAGTAAGGACATTTTTAATACCCTAAAGAATCAGAGATTGAGAACATTTCATTTCTACGTTTAATTTCTGACGAAATGTCATTGCTAGACAAAGACCCTTTCTATCTTAAAGTTGTAGCTGTTGATTGTGAAGTTCTGTGTCTTCGATGTAGTGGGCATCGTCTTGTTTTGACCTCATTTCCAGCTGAACCCAATTCGGAGACTTCCTTCTCTTCACTAACAAGCAGGGTGACTTATAGTTTAATCTGACCAGTGACGTAATTATCGTCGACGTCATCTTGTACTTTTCGAATGTTTTGGTGAGAACATTGCTAGCGAAGCATTGAGAATTCTTCATCATCTTCATCATCCTGAATGGAAAGAATATTTTGGGCTAAAAACATTAAAATCGATGGCGATCGGTATTGATTTGGACTAAGATTTATTTTAGTATCTGACAAAGCATGCAAATTTAATATGGATTGCTGATGGTTAGTTTCCGACGTTAGAGAATTACAATTGACCGGATCTTGTATAAGCTGATAAGGAGAGTTATGCTTTTGTAATCAGAAGAAGTTTAAAAAAATTAATGTCGAAAGACAGCAATCGCAAGAGACCGCCAAGGCCAGCATCGAAAGTCGAAAAACAATGGCAACGATACCAACAAGCCATTAGATCAGCCACAACTGATGTGCTAGGTATCTCACGCCCACCAGCAACCCCTTGAAACTGCTAGTTTATTGAGGAAAGGCTACAAGGCTATGCTGCCATTGAGATTTATATGCAAAGATGTAGGGAAGAACACTGTCCTTTCAGAAAGAAGAAAGAAGAGCAAGAAAAACATACGATCTTGGTATATAGAGGTGCCACTCCAGGAACAACGTTGTAAGTTTTACCAAAGTGTAAAAGATCAAATTCATGGATACAAGCAAGAACAGAGATAAACAAGGAAATTTCGTTGCTGAGACACAGTCGAAGCTGAAGATATGGAAGAACCACTTCTGCAGACCGTTTAAAGGCGATGACGAACAACATTCCACTGTCAGGCAGAACGAGCATTTAATATTGGCAACGACAGCGAAAACTGCCAGCCACCCGACCTATTTAAAGTGAGAATAGCAATATCTAAACTCAAGCTTAATAAGGCTGCTGGAAATGTGGGCCTTCTCGCTGAGCTTTATAAAGCTGGCGGAGATGACTTGGTAAGTAACATCCATCAACTTTTAAGCCAAATCTAGTCGGGTGAAAGTATGCCTAAATAATGGAACCTCAGCATCGTTTGCCCGATCTACAAAAAAGCAGGCCCTCTGAACATCGCTTACTACAGACGTATAAGTCTCCTCAACATCGCCTACAAGATCCTATCTGCCGTAATATGTGATCGACAGAAACCGTTTACCAACAACCTGATCGGCCCTTTTCAGTGTGGTTTAAGGCCAGGAATGTCCACATCGATCAAATTTTCACACTTTGGCAGATCCTGGATAAAAACTCAAGAAGTCCAAATCGATACCCACCACCAATTTACAGATTGCAAAGCCGCATACGACAGCATTTATAATGACGAACTACACAGAGCCATGTCTAGTTTTGGTATACCGCCCAAACTCGTCCGTTTGTGTAGGATGACGATGGAGAATGCTCGCTGCTCTATCAGGGTCGGAAACGACCTAACCGACACATTCGATACCAAAAAAGGATTAAGGCAAGGCGATGCGCTGTCATGTGACTTCTTTAATTTGATTCTTGAGATGATTGTGCAAAACTCCGGAGCCAACACCAGAGGCACAAAAAACAGAAAATTCAAATTTAATGGAGAATGTTTATTATCATTTGAAAGAACATCCTTTGGCATTTATTTTTTGAAGATTATGTCTATCAAATGTTGGCCGTTGCTACGTCGCAGATGGTCCATCCGTTGAGTCCAATTTTCGATCACTCGTTCGAGCATTTCGACTGGTAACTTGCGAATGACACGCGTGATGTTTTCCTCCAAGGCCTGAATCGAAGCGGGTTTGTCGGCATAAGCTTTTGACTTTACATATCCCCACAGGAAAAAGTCTAACGGTGTGATATCACACGATCTTGGTGGCCAATCGACCGGCCCAAAACGTGAAATTATGTGCTCACCGAAATGTTCTCTCAATAAGTCCATTGATTGATGCGATGTGTGGGAAGTGGCGCCGTCTTGCTGAAACCAAATGTAGCCGAGATCACGAGCTTCAATTTCAGGCATCAAATAGTCGGTTATCATGGCACGATAACGGTCGCCATTGACGGTTACGTTCGCACCGGCATAATTTTAAAGAAATATGGACCGATGATTCCACCGGCCCACAAACCACACCAAACCGCTGTTTTTTCTGGATGAAGTGGCAGTTCTTCAATCTCTTCAGGTTGCTCTTCGTCCCAAATGCGGCAATTTTGTTTGTTTACATACCCATTGAGCCAGAAATGGGCCTCATCGCTAAACAAAATTTGCCTCGAAAACGTCGGATCTTCTTGGAACTTTTCAAGAGCCCATAGAGCGAAGCGATGTCGCTTGGGAAGGTCGAGCGGCTTCAGTTGTTGCACAAGCTGTATTTTGTACGCTTTCAATTTAAGATCTTGACGTAAAATTTGTACGCTTTCAATTTAAGATCTTGACGTAAAATGCGCCAAGTCGTTCCATACGTCAGTCCGAGTTGCTGCGAACGGCGCCGAATCGACTCTCTACGGTCTTCGTGTACACTCTCAGCTACGGCCGCTATATTTTCTTCACAGCGTGCTGGACGTGGTCTGTTCGGTCGAATATTATCCAATAATGAATGCTGGGCCTCAAAATGGGTGATGGTGTTGCGAATAGTACGCTCAGTAGGCCGATTATGTTGACCATAAGTTGAGCGAAGTGCACGAAACACATTCCTCACAGAACGTGAATTTTCATAATAAAGTTGAACAATTTGTAAACGTTGTTCACGCGTAAGTCTTTCCATTATGAAATGCCAAACAATACTAAACAAAAATAACATGACAGCATGACACGACTCACACGTGATCTGTCAAAAAAGGCTATTGAAAAAAGTATCTCTACTTGGATCACCCGTTACTAGCATACGCCGACGATATTGACATCATTGGTAGGACTCAACGTGATATCATATCAAGCGGTAAAAAATGGTTTAGCAATAAATGAAGGTAAGACTAAGTATATGCTGTCAACACGAAAGGACACACAACATCGACGAATTGGTGGACGAAGAAATCCTTGGTCGATTTGAGAGAAAAATTCGTCGAAAGCTCGTCGGTCCAATTTGCGTTGACGGGTTATGGAGATGAAGATTCAATTGGCCATAGAGTCATCGATTCAGTAGAGATGCAGTAGAGGAACCAACCAACTTGGATAGCGCAACTGGAGGTAGTTAGCTAAACACCGGCTAATTGGAGAGGCATGTTGGTTGAGGCCCAGGTTCATCCCGGACTGTAGCGCCATCTAAGTAAGTAAGCAAGTTAAGAAAATCGAATCTAAAATTCTATTTAAGCTTTTCCGAATATCGTTTAATTGAATTAAATCTACCGATAGAAGTCTATCAATGACTACAGGTTTGCATTCATGTTTGATATTGAAAGATATTTAAGGAGTGCAAAGTACACACAAAAACAAAGTTGCAACTAAATCCATTAATTGCTTTTCGAAAAAACGATATTTTTTCTGAAATAAAAATTGGTATGCATATATATTTCTATGGACCCCCCAAGGAATTCACTAAACTAGGTTAACATTATATTTTCCAGAAATTATTAAATTAATGAATTACAGTTATAACCATTTTAGGAAAAAAAACTGAGAATGCATTATTCTTGAATCCGTCTACACTATCTAAGCGTTCATTAACTGCTTAGTAGGGTATTCTTTTTACGCTACATACCAATTTTAGTTTAAAACAACGCGGTCGTTCTTGAGAAATCAATTATTTTCAAAAGTACGATTATGCACATTTTTGCCGAACTGCTTATGCCATTTTTTTCTAGATAGTTGTCGATGCTTTGTTATTTATTTTGATCAAGATCGTAAGAGCCGTTTTTCAGAACATCGTGTTTTAAGAAAACTATATAATATAGGAGGTACTGTTGATTTTAGTGCTAGGAGCCCAATTCCAAATAAAAACTCCTGTGTAGGGATACTAACAACACACATAGAATAAATTTCTGTCAAATCGACCGAGTAGCGTTGGTTTTATTTAAAAAAAAATAGGACTCGGGGTACCGCAAACATATGAATTTGCAAAAATCTCAACTTTGAATTTTCGTGTCATCATATTACTTCCTATAATACGTATATTGGGGATGAAAAAAACGGATCAGATTGGCAACGTATACATGCATATTTGAGTTTGCATTGAACCCAGTTCGTACATCAACTCTTTTGTATGAATTGGCTTAGACACTATCCCACGTTCTAACTTAATTTCTTGCAACGCTTGCTATGTCAACAAACATTATGGAATATCCGTTAATCACCTATAAGTACCTACGAATTCCAGTAAAATACTAAAATACTTAAATACTTTCTCCGGTGCAAACACAGCCCGGTTCTGAAAGATCTAAATAAAAACGATTCGAAAAGCCAATTACCACTGGACAAGCTCAATTTAAAGGCATGCAACACACACTGATATTCTCTGAATTAAAAGCCATTGGGGTTCCGGTTTTGCTGCGATTAAGCTATTTTGTGTCCATAAATTCTCCTATCCGGTAATGGCATCCTTTAACCAGACCCAACCAGCGCTGAATGAGTACCAAACAAGAAAAAAAAAAACACCAAGCTCCATCTGTTAGTTCACTGATGTTTTGTGTGTTAATTTTATGATCTCCGTTCTCATATGTGGTTACTCATATTCCCGCTCTTCCTGCCACAATTGCTCCTTTTGCATTGTGCTCGTTTTACTCGTCTCACGCTCAGTTGTCCTCCTGCTCCGGCCTTATGTATACGATGTGTGGAACCCTGCATGGATAGCAGAAAAACCAAAATGAAGCAAACAAACCGCACAAAATGGAAAAGTCAAGACTTAGTCCAAAATACTTTGCGGTTTATTATGGGTTGGCCTTTGTTTGCTTAACGAACACATGCACACAGAAACTCTCGACTAAAGGATATTATAGAACATATGTACATGGTGAGGCAGAGGGATGGACAGAGCCTTTTCCTTTTCGGATATCGCTGTCATATCGCGGAGAATTGTTAACCGAACACACTGGATAGGTCTCTGTTACTTTGCTTCTTTTGGACAGCCTTACTACAGATGGATCTCTAAAATGTGAAGTTGTGTGGAGGTTGGTTAGTTTTTCATATTTGTCCCACCACACGAAGGATGGGCGGCAGGGTGAGGTGAACTTGAGATGGAAAAAAATTACAAACTATATGCTGGAGAACAAAACAATGCAATACGGTAGCACAAGGATATCTGAAATGAGAGTTTCAGTTATCAGGGATAATTAATGAAAAATGAAGAAACAGATTAGAGCGGGTGTGTTTAAATGGGAAGGAGTTTGTAAAAGCAACATGGGTGCAATTTACTTTTTACAAATTTTGTAATTCTACTGTTTTGTGTGTGTGTAATGTTTTTTTCATGCTGGTGAACCCATATTGTACTGAGAAGGACTTCATGCAGAGGGAGAGTGAATTTGTGGAGGACAACGATGCTTAACAGATTGCGCACTAGTGCAGCCATTATTATTTATGCATTTTCAGCTGGGCAAAGTGGTTTTTCTGTCCGGGCACCAGTAGTCATTAGTCGCAAGGGTTTATTGATCGGCTTGCAGTGGTTAGCCAGAGGCTATTTTGTGTCTTTAAAATGGAGATATTGTTATAAATGAGTTTAAAAATTCCTGAAAGCAAATATATATGAATTGGGTTTAGTCTTCTCGACCACGGATCTGGAGGCAATTACAGAAATGTTAACCAAAAATTCTCTAGAGTGCATGCATTCAAAAAACGCATAAGCTTCGTTCGATGACTCCTACAGCTCTATTTAAAAATAATTTAGGAAATATAACTGCTGAGGTAGACAAAGCTTGATCCGTGTAGGTATCCTATTCTGTGGACTGGACATGAATGTTGAAGAAAAACTGTCTGCTTTTGACTTCAAATGATAGTGCGATGCTTGGATGTTGTAAAACGAGTGCAAAACCAAGCATTGCAATTTTGTCTACAAATCAGTTGTCCTTTTTTTTTAGTGGTAACCATCAAATACTGATCTCATCTAACCAGATTTGATTTCCTAAACTTATAAATGCGAGCGTTAGTAACATAAAGTGCTTTCACATATTCTTTTTCCAGGCGGAAGCGGACAAACTTCCAAAATGAAGTCAACAGTGGCGTCTACAGTCCCAGAAAGGATGGACAAAGTGAATAACCTAAATGAGCTGACTCGACTTATTCGGATAACAGGAATTTTAAGGGTAAGTCAGACCACTTGAACAAAGATGGTGGCGGATGAGCCAAAGGGCCAACAGCAGCTTCCAATCCCGTGGTGGAGACCTGATGGCCCCTTGTCCTTAGGGCATTGAGTAAATTGGTAATTGCCCTCCAGGCTGCAGGTTGCGCTTTGAGTTAACTAACCACCCACGGAAACAAAAAACCTGTTGTTACGAAGTAACCAAAAGCTTTAGAAAGGACTGATTTAACTGTGGATGAAGATGGTAAATGAAAAAAGGACAACGACATTCGTGCTAGGTTTCCCGCGTGCTCTAGCAAGAAACCCTTGGAAGGATGAAGATTTCCGCCAGGAAATCGTAGCCAAGAACGATGCCTACATGGCTAAGCTATAGTTGAAGTTGAAGAGAATGTCAGCTCTCGCCTTCGAAAGAAGATAAACAAGCGACAATGTGAGAATATTAAGCAGGAAACGTGCCGTCGAAAAACTAGCAAAAGCTGCGACAAAGCAGAAATTACTGCCATTCAGGATATGATGGAATAGGCCGGGTAAAGAGAAGGAGATTTTAACTTCAGGGTAGGAAGAGAAGATATCTTTAGCAGTATTTTTGAAAAACACAGCCTACACGAAAACACATCTAGCAACGTTTTTCGAGTAGTTGACTTCGGTACAGAACGAAATGCCACTATAGCCAGCATACAGTTTCCTCACCTCGATATCCATAAGGGGACATGGCGATCTCCAGATCAACGAACGATCAACCAAATTGATCACGCAGCGATAGACAAGAGGCACGCGTTCAGTATTTTGGACGTCCGAACATTCCGAGGGGCTAACATCGACTCGAATCACTACCTTGTTGCAGCCAAGTTAAGAATGCGGATATCCACCACGCTACAGCAAACCATCATCGGATACACAACTTTGGCGAATATGCCAGAACGTCTCTATTGATACCTTTGAGGTTGTACGGGACTTTGTCTACCTCGGTTCCTCTAAATTGACTCTGACAACAACGTCTCTTCAGAAATCAAACGAAGAATTATTCTTGACCACACTCGAAAAATTATTAAGATCCTATACAAGACAATGTTTATCCCAGTCCTGCTCTACGGCTCTAAAGCGTGGACGGCATCAAAAGCAGATGAAGAAATCCTTCGCCGTTTTGAGAGAAAAATTCTTCGAAAAACCTGCGGTCCCGTTTGCGTTGACGGGATATTTAGCAGAATATTTAACCAAGAACTATACAAGCTGTACAGCAATATAGACTTGATAAAAAAAAGTAAGATGGCTAGGAAATGTAGATCGAATGGATAGCTATACTCCAGCTCGCAGAGTTTAGAGGCTTGTGGCGCGCACAAGTAAAAACCGACCTCAACCAACATGAAGTGCTCAACTGAAGGCAGTTATCTAAGGCTCGGCATGTTGGTTGAGGCCCAGGTTCATTCCAGACTGTAACGCCACCAAAGTAAATATGTTGACCGATTTTGGTCATTTTTCTACATTTAGTCTGCTTAACTTAACAAGGAGTTCATGTCTTCAGGACAAAATCGTGGAAATTGCTGATATAAGTGGTCTTTTGTAATTACGAAATTCTTTAAAGCTGAAAGCTGAGAGAATATATACCAACACCAATATCCATCTCAGTCCATTCTTTAGTCCATAAGAGAAAGCCGCTGACTTAACCAAATTAACGAAAACCTAACAATGGAAAAATGTCAAAAGCCATTTGAGAGGTAACTACCTGAAATGAACAAATATACCTATGCATCAGAATTTCAGAAGTTTAAGCAATCTTAAATAATCCAGGTAACATCTATGGTGCACAGCAATTAAATACTCCAATTGGGAGAAAGGATATTTTAACCCCCAGGCAGGAACCTAGTCAAATTGTAAATTCTAAACAACATCTTTATCATGAAATTGAAATCTCAAAACTACAAAACAAAATCAATATCGATTTCGAATGAAAATTGAAAATTAATTTTATTTCTAATCCCAAAATCTGTGAGATTCTCTACTCGTCCATAGAACATAAGCATCCGGAGAAATCCTCTCCACCTGCAAATCCAAACAGATCGGTTGAAAGAAAACACATGAAGGATTTAAATTTTTAAGATTCATCTGTGTGCACTTTAGTGCAATATTTCCATGCAAAGCTTTAATGCAAATGAAAGGAACTATCTATCTGACACACCCGATATACAGCATACACACACACACACACACACACACACTCACAGTAGCCTTAGTAGTTGCCTTAGAACTCTGTGTCTCCCCATGGTCATACTGCATTCCTCAGGAGTGTTCGTTACATAATTTATACCTTATAGTCTCATGCTCTCAGTGTGGCGTCGTCATCTTCAGGAATTGTTTATCTACTACAAACACATGTACAATGGCAAGGATTTTCCGTTCCCAGACCGCCGTATATACGTTCAATCGAGTAACTTGTTTTCCATTTTTTTTTTGTTATATCCTTTCATCGTCACCAATACAATTCAAGTTCGTTACATTCAAAAGCGCCAACAACAAGGACAAGGATACTCGACGTGCAGCAAGAAAAAAAAAAAACGAACACAATTTCTATTCACTGGAACAATTGTCCTCGCCAACACTGACTGAAATGAAGTTCAAGTGGAGAACATATCGCCTGCAGGCAGTGTCATGTGTGCGGATGCAATTCAGTCTGAGAGACCATCGCCCACCTATTCTGAAAATAGGGTGGAGAATACTCTCCAATCTCTCATTCACCACCAACCGCCAACAGGATAAATTAAAAAAGAGACAAAAAAAATTGAATCCTAACCTAAAGCACCGATTTAGTGTGGAATCGAAAAAAGGATACAAAACAGAATGGGACCAGAAAAAATCTATCCCCCCCCCCCCCAACCAAAGATAACACTAAATAAGAAATAGAAAATCACAGACAATGCCAGTAGTCGTCTGTCGTTGTCGTTGTCGTTGTCGCCATCGCTGCGCCGCCATTCGTTACCAGGATGCACTACCAGGAGACCCAGGAAGTGCATCAGGCATCACATATGCCACTACACCCACGAGCATAGCAATGGAGTATACCGCGCTCGCCTGAATGTAGTATCCTTTTTAAGCGCAAAGTAAAAAAAAAACGACATATCATTTGTAAGGCAAAAGGGAAACAAAGGACTCCTTTTTAGTCTCTCACTTTTGTGTTTTTCCAATTATCGTCCTCTATGACTGAGCCTCTGCAACCTGCATCCTAGAGAACGTCAGACGATGAGCCAAAAACAAAGCCCAACAGGCAACAGGGACCAATATATGTAGATGGACGAAAGGACGAAAAGAAAATGACTTACCATTTCTGTTCTCACTGTCAGCCGGTTTCATCTGGATAGGGTGATGCATCTGTAAAAAAAAAAGAAAAATCAAAATGAGAAAAAAAAATTACTACCGTCAATTTAGATTGGGTGGGGGTGGGATAAGACAGGGCTGGATTGCGGACTAGGTATTGGCTTATAATAAAATTATCAGAAACATCAAATATCATATTTCCAGATACTGTTGGTTATTTCCAATGGAAGACTTTGCGAGAACATAAATCTGACATAATGAAAGCAAATTCATAGGACGGTGGTCGGGGGGTAGTTTTTTTGGAACTATCCCTCGAACCCCGCCAATGAATTTGTCATCATACAAATTATAATATGGCGGTCAGATTAACGTTGTCGAGAAGTACTCTTTAAGGATAAAGAAATATTGGAAATGCCTGTTACATTTAGTTCCTGAAAAGAAATTGTAACTGAAACCCCCACTATAGCCAGCATATGGTTTCCTCACCTCGATATTCATAAGGGGATCAGATCAACGAACGGTCAATAAAATTGATCACATTATGCGATAGACATAAGGCACGCATCGACTCAAACCACTATTTTGTTGCAGCCAAGATAAGAATGCGGATATCGACACCACAACAAATCAGAAATACTGTGAACAAATTTAATGTGAAAGGACTGCAATCGCATGAGTCCGACAAGGCCTTTGCGGAACGCGTATCATTTTAGTTCTCGATTATCTCCAAACCACCAGCATCTAATGTCGAAAAACACATGCAAACGATGTTAGCAAGCCATTAGTAGTTGAGACACAGTCGATTATGAAATTATGGAAGAACCACTTCTGTAGACTGTTAATCGGCGATAACTGACAATCGCACAATCTCAGGCAGGGCAAACCATTCGGGATTGACGACGAAAGCGAAAACTACCAACCACCCGACGTAAGTGAAGTGAGGATAGAAATATCTTATTTTAAGCTTGAAAAGGCTGCCGGTCTTCCCGATATTAATAAAGCCGGCGCAGATGATAATAAACATTCACCAACAGGTAAGCTTAATTTGGTCGGATGATAGTATGCCTGAAGAATGGAACCTCAGCATCGTTTGCCCGATCCACAAAAAAGGAGACCCTCTGAACTGCGCCATCTACAGAGGCATAAGTCTTCTCAACATCGCCTACAAGATCCTATCTGCCGTAATATGTGAACGCCTGAAGCCGTTTACGAACAACCTGATCGGCACTATCAGTGTGGTTTTAGGCCAGGAAAGTCCACAATCGATCAAATTTTCACACTTCGGCAGATCCTGGAAAAAACCCAAGAAGTCCAAATCGATACCCACCTCCTATTTATCGATTTCAATGCCGCATACGACAGCATTTATAGACACGAACTATACAGAGCCAAGTCTAGTTTTGGTATACCGTCTAAACTCGTCCGTTTGTGAAGGATGACGATGGAGAATTCTCGCTGCACCATCAGGGTCGGAAACGACCTCACCGACACATTCGATACCAAAAAAGGATTAAGGCAAGGCGATGCGTTGTCATGTGACTTCTTTAATTTGATTCTTGAGATGATTGTGCAAAACTCCGGAGCCAACACCAGAGGCACAATTTTCCAAAAATCGGTGCAACTACTAGCATACGCGGGAGATATTGACATCATTGGTAGGACTCAACGTGATGTCATAGCCACGTTAGCTAGTATAGAGAAGGAAGCTGCAAAAATGGGTTTAGCAGTAAATGAGGGTAAGACTAAGTAGAGCTGTCAACATGAAATGACACACAACATCGACGAATTGGACAGAACGTCACCTTTAAGAGATATAACTTTGAGGTAGTACGGGACTTTGTCTACCCCGCCTCCGCTATTAACTCTGACAACAACATCTCGTCAGAAATTCACCGAAGAATTACTCTTGCCAACCGATGTTTCTTCGGGCTATGTATGAAATTAAGTAGTAAAGACGTCACTTGAACTACTAAGGAGATCCTTTAAAAGATCTTGATCATCAGTCCTGCTCTACGGCGCTGGACCTTATCAAAAGCGGATGAAGAAATCCTTGGTAGATTCGAGAGAAAAATTCTTCGAAAGATCTTCTGTCCCGTTTGCGTTGACGGGCTATGGAGACGAAGATTCAACCACGAACTATACGAGTTGTACAGCGACATACCCTTGTTCAAGAAACTCCTCAATGGACGTTTAAGATGGCTAGGACATGTAGAACTAATGGACACCAAAACTTCGGCTCGTAGAGTAATCGATTCTCATCCAGACGCCAGACACAGTAGAGGAAGACCTGGCCGTAAGTGGGGCGCACAAGTAGATACCGACCTCAACCAACTTGGAGCGCACAACTGGAGGCAGTTAGCTAAGGACCAGGCTAATTGGAGAGGCAATAGGCATGGTGGTTGAGGCCCAGGTTCATCCCGGACTGTAGCACCACTTAACTAAGTAAGCAGTAAGCACTCCGGCAACACTATAATTAAAATGTCAAAATGGCATTTCAAATATTTTTTTTTCCAATTTCGCACAATCTCAGTAACCCATAAATCATCGCCTCGCGTCGGTCGTTCAAGCGTGCGTTTATTTTACATTGCAGATGATAGCAGATGGTCCCACGTCTATCCAAGCCCAACTACATAGAAATATTCGTACAAAATATCATGTTCCTTGAAAATCTACATCAATTTCAATTTGCAAAAGGCTGACAAAGATTACCCTCTTCACCATGTATTCACATTAATAAACCAAAGTGAACTTAATCCCATGGCGCCTTATCAGAGGTTATACCTAAAACCAAACTATTCCTCCACTGGATGAACAACTAAGCACAGGCAACTCCAACGAGCTACGACATCGACGACGGACAAATGAATGAAGATGATATTCATTAATACTGCGGGGGGACGAAAGGATATGGTGCGAGGATGTGCACCGAGGATTTCTGAAAGAATGTGAAATTTTTGCAATCCGCTCTAGGCTACATCGGGAAGGGGTATGTTCGGGGTGATATTGTGGCCGGTGATGATTTCCCATTGTGTGCACACGTTCGATATCAAATTGAAATTGGAAACTTGTAACGTTTCATCATCACCGTTCTCGTATCGTCGTTCATCATCATCAACCAAAAAGCTCACAATCGATCGACAGGATAATTCTTGTAGGGAGAATATTGTTTTTGTAAGGATGGATGTAGGTGAATTGACAATCAATATAGATGTTTAATTATTTTTATTTTTCTTTTAAATTTTGTTTTTTGTGTATCTTTTTTGAAGCAATGTATTGTTAGTTAGATAATTGGGGTTTTATTAAAAACATCTCGAATTCTTGTCACATAAAGTTTTCTGATGCCTAATAGGATCGTATTTATTTTCTGGTGCGAATTATGCGGACTTCGACCAAAATTAGGTGCTGTGTAAGAGTCTGTGGTACCCTAAGGAAAAACAGGTGGTGTAAGTTCAAATTCCAGGTACTCGTGAAATAAATATGATTCCAAAACTAAACTTTTTAGACCGGCTACGACATTCACCTGGTCATTTAGAATGCAGTATCTGTAGCCTACAACGGTAGTCACCCTTGTCTTTGAAAGAGCTGGCCAAGAATCAAGTGCAAAGTCAGTGTCTTTTACTCTTCGTATCTGCAGATTTTTAACAGACCTTTCTTGTAATACCTTGTCTCAGGTAATGTCAACCTTGTTTATAAGATGCAGTTTTCATAAAATTTAAAGCGTACTGTCTGATTTGTACTTATAGAACAAAAGTGCATTATGGGACACAGATCGTCTAAAATAATTTAAACAAATTGACAAAACGATTAAAAGAACAATGAACAGAACAATACCTAAATACAATGAACGTGACATAACGTCTATGTACAGAAACACGATCATTGACGATCATTCCGGAACTTTTAAAACGATTATCAGACAGACGGTAGTCGATGAGCAATTGCTCAATAATCCTCTGTGATTTGACGATTATTACTTTAAGTGGAGATAATAAAGTGATAGCGCCGACAGAAAAAACGACTATTGACCTTACGTGATGCAAGATTTTCCGTCAAAATGTTATCCTCAAATATAATTACTTTACGGAATACGGGCCCAGAAAAAAAGCGGACTTCTGACAAGACTTAAACTCTTATACAGACAACTGACAAATACACATGACCCGGAGATCCGTAAACTGAAGTCGTCGATCAAGCACATCAACCAATTGATCTATCGATTGTCCACTCATTTGTTTTGGAATAACATAATTCGGGACGTAAATTCCTGTGACCCGAGTATGTACTATGTTCCCACAAATTAATAAAATCTGTAGGAGAAAACATCATAACGAGTGTATTAATCTTCAACGAGCAACATGCAATGCAAACATACATTTGACAGCAGGAATCGATCGATAATTGAAGATCCTTAGGAGAAAGTGGAAGCGGTTGGTGCTCAGGAAGTGTAAAGGGTGATTGAAAGCATTCGCCCGAACCTTCGTTTTAGAAAAGAATGCCCCGCTCCATCATTTCTATCTCCGAAATGACATTACGCAATGGCGACCTCAGAATGGTAGTATCACTCGGTTCAATGACGAAAACCATGCAAGGCCATCATCGGTGTTTGCGAAGTGGGTCTAGTCCCCTGTTAATCTCGAAATTAGAAAGGAAGTTAGCGAAAGTCAATGGTTAGTCAACATTGTACTATGACATTTATCCCCTGAAGCTGTGGACTTTTACGACACGCTGTTCAACCAATCCAGTAGGGTGAAACATAGCGGTGGTTCATCCACTCCCGAAAAAGGGAAAGGACAACTCCAGTCCGACGAGTTTCCGGTCGATAAGTCTCCTTCCGTGTATCAGCATGGTTTTCGAAAAGATTGTCAACGGGCTCTATCCAAGTGGGCTGAGGACAATAAGGTAATACCAGAGCCCCAGTTTGGTTTCAAGGCAGGCCATGACACTAGTCATGCCGCCTCCAAAATGGTCTCTGAATAAAATGGAACAATTCAAAAATGTATGTCTGCATGTGCATGTCTGGTTGACTTAAAGAATGCTTTCAACACCTAGATCTAAAGCTGGCTAGACTTGGCATAAGTAAACCACTGCTATAATATATGCTTGATAACATGTTGACTGGTAGAACGTTTGTTGTCAAAAGTGCCAATGTAACTTCTACCACAGAATTTTTCATTAAAAATGGTCTGGAACAGGGAGCGGTCTTGAGTATTTACACCAGTGCAGTGATATGATAGGTAGTCATACTTAGGCAATTTCGTATGCGGACGATCTTATCGAGTTCAGAACATCCCCGAATGTCGAGGTCATTCGAACTCTATTGCAGTGGGACTTCGACAAAATCCAGAGATGTCTGGAAGTAGAAAATCAATTTTCAGAAGTCTGAAACTATCCAGTTTATGATTCCGTTGTCTAGGGCCTCAAGGGATTAGATAAAGAACTGGCCCAAGCTGATGATCGTGTGACCAAACGAACAGCCACTGACCGGAGAGTAAAAGTGTAGTAGGCATCTGGCTGGATCAGTATTTATATTTCGACAGACATGTAGATGTTACTCTGGCAAGATCTAGATGAGCTTTTGCCTTGACGATTTTTTTATAGCAGTCGTCTTGACAGCAGGGTAAAGTTGATTTGCCACCCGTTATCAGGTCGAAGATTACCCGGTGTGGTTCAACGTTGCCCAATCTCAAATGGAAAATATTTGATTGCTTGAGAAGCAGTGTCTAAGAAGCTGCCTTGAGATACACAGGATACCAGACTGTGACTGCACAAAATATTATTTCCGAAACGATAGACACTTCCAATCGAAACTCAATTTGCTTTCGAAGTATCCATTGCGGAACAGAATAAAAAAGCATACAATCTCGTTCGATTGATTTTGCAGAAATTCTTCGTTGGACAACTTCGGATGAAATTCAACGCATATCTATCCAAAATTTTTGACTGCCTGTCAAGACTATTCGTCGTTCCCTTTCTAATTTTGTTGAGCATGGAACAGAGGGAGAATGCCTACGTGGCGTATTTTAACGCCCAAAGATGTTTCAATGAACTGGTTTAAGCGGTAAGAGGGATCGTTGTCAAAAAATTACATGTGCGTCGTATCGTCAGCGCACTCAGCATTTTAGCGTCTGTGGAACCACCTTGCATTTTTACGAATGATTGACTCAAGCAATGTTGCCCACAGACCGTCCACTTCGCTTGGATTCGCTCGAATGGTTGACATTGAACCTGACTTTTGGTATCAAATTGACGACCGACGAGGCCCATTGCACACTCTGGCACCGTTAACAAGCAAAATTGATGTACATATTAGGGGAACGTAGAATTCAGAGAGGGCCTTTGATACATCACTGCCATTGTGCCATTCTTCTTCGAAGGAAGCGAAGCAGGCGGTAAGAACCGATATCGGTGGATGTGGGCTCATAATGTCTGCCCACAAATGTATTAAAAAGTTCTGGACGGTTCCTGGTTTCATCAGGATAGTGTCGCACTGCAAATACAGTTTCTGTTATGAAAATTCTCTGCACGTTTGTTGTAGAAAATGACGACATTGGCTGGCCACCAAGATCTCCAGATTTGACACCTCCGGGCTTCTTTTTATGGGGTTATTTGAAGAGCAAGGTGTACGCCCGCAAGACTCAGGCCAATGACGAGCTCAAAGCAAAAATTCGTGCCGAATCTTCGCTATACCGGCCGAGATGCTCAAATAAGTTATGGAAAACGCAGCAAAAATGACACATTTTGGGTTGGTCAATAGAGGCGGCCACTTTTTTGATGTTGTACTCAAAAACTAATCCAAATAAATTGAAAAGGACCACATGAAATAAAAAGACTTAATATATGGAAATCGGAAGTTCTTCAATATTCACATAGGGACATAAAAGGTTGCGCACCAACTTTCCAGGTTAGTAGCCAAATCATAAAGTCAAAGGAGCAGTTAAACACCTTGGAGTAATGCGGGACAGCAAATTGCAGTTCAAAATGTATGCAGATTATTTGTCATAAAATGCATCGAGAATTCGCATATGTATTACCTTATATCGGTGGACCGGGATACGCCAGAAGGATTCTAATTTCCAGAGTAATCACTTTTCTTCTTTTATAAGCCGCCCCAATCTGGGCGTATGCACTTAGGATGAAAGATACCAAAAGAAGACCAACGACTCTGCGCGATACGGACATTCTGAAGCGCTTTCAAACCATCTTAAGTGAGGCCACATCGTGGCAGACGAGATGTGCAAAATAAACAATTAAGGAATTCCGAACCAAAACGATTCTAATGGCATCAAGAGAATCAAACTGGAAGAGAAGGCATCTTAGCAGCTATGTAGCAAGCTTGTTGGGCCAATACAATTAAAGGCAGATGGACACACAAAATTATGCCGACAATCCAAGACTGGATAAGTCGAGAGCATGGAGTCTGCAACTTCTATTTCAAGCAACTACAGTGGCAAGCTTGTTGGGCCAATACAACGAAAGGCAGATGGACACACTTATACCGACAATCCAAGACTGGGGGGTCATTCCGTAACTTTGAAAACGATTATCACCCAAACGGTAGTCGCGGGCGATATCGTCATCAATTTGCTTCACGGAACTCGACACCTTTGGTATCGTCAATCGTTTTTTTTGAGATACTCTAAAACTGTAGTAACCAGGTCTCAAACTATTTATTAGATGTCATATAAATTGTCATTAATGGCATTTGAATTTTTTAATGTCTTTGGCGCCGCACAATTTCATTAAAAAGAATGCAAAATGTAAGTAATTGAAGATTACAAACGTAGTCAGATACTTTTTTTTTAATAGTAGCTCAGTTACGGCGAAGCAAATTGACATGCTAGTGAAACATTTTGTAAACTTTGGTAAATGTTCCAATATGACATATAAATACATAAAACCAAAGATTATGAAGTCTATACAGATGACGCATTGAGAACAAAAAACTGAAACTTTTGCTCAGTAGCTTCATGGTACGGGCGGGCGGTGTGCATGAAAACACATGAAAAACAAGAACAAAAACGTATGGCGGGCTGTGCCAGTACGACCCGCCATAGAACAATTTTTCTTATATGGAGTGCGTCATCTGTATAGAATTCATAATCTTTGACATATGATCAAATTACAGTGACTTACATTTTACTTTTAGAATCTTCAAATTACAGTGGGTTGCAAATGGTTTTGTATGTTTTAAATGGAAAATCAACTTTAAATGCCGGAATTTGACCGTTAAAATGGTCTTTAAAAATATCGCCGACAGCAAAAACGATTATTGATCTTACGTGATGCAAGACTACCGTCGAAACGGTATAGTCAATTAATAATCACTTTACGGAATGAGGGTCCTGGATAAGTCGAGAGCATGGAGACTGCAACAACTATTTCACACAAGTCCTGTCTGGTCACGGTAGTTATCTCAATTACCTTCATCGATTTAGACAACATATTTCACAATTCTGGCCAGAGTGTCCAGATGAAGACGAATATGCAAAACACGCAGTTTTCTTTGCACACGCACACACGACATGGAGAATTACTCTGCCCAATCCGCTGCTACTTCTCGACCATGTTTTGCGTTCGGAAAAGAACTGGATGGAAGTATGTAATCTTTAAAGACTTTACAAAATTAGCTACGAAGAACAGAAATGCTAGTAAGAGGAGCAGAGACAGCTGACACAAGACGTATAGAATGATTTGCTAACCAACCCCGGGAAGTCATACCTAACGGAAATAGACGAGGTTTAGCTAGGTTAGGTTAGGTTTACGGGTTGGTGGAGTAGAGGATTCTCTATTCCGCCACACTTAGGTCCACGTGGACCCATTGTGATACCCTTGGTGGGATTACGTCCTTCCTTATCGTTACTATGGGTTACTCCACTCTATCCAGCCATCCTGATGTTCGTAGGAACCTGCAAAGATAGGGTAATGGAATATCGGATAGCTCTTGGATGTCTTGGAAGTAGTAGCTTCTTCCAAGTGTTCTGTTCCTCAGGTGACAGAGACTCGGGCAGTGACGGAGGAAGTGAGGTGTATCCTCGTGTGCCTCCTCATCGCCGCAGCCTCTACAGATATCGTCATCCTTGAGATTTAATTTCATTGTATGGGTTCTGAGAAAGTTGTGACCAGTTAGAGCCCCTACCAGTTTAGATAAGGAGCTCCTGTCGTACCGCAAAAGTTTTTTGGTTCGGTTTCCGTTGTATTATGGCCAGAGCTTCCGAGATATTTCGCAGGTAGTCAATGACTTCCACCTGGTATTGGCTTTCGTTCAGGTTTTTTATTCCACTCTTTCTCTGAGGTTACAGAGTGGTGGTTCGACCGTTTGTAGTGCCTGATCATGATCTGTAGCAGATCCATTTCTTGCCAGTTCGTAGGCCATCTCGTTGCCGTCTATGTCCCTGTGACCAGGAACCCAGCAGAGATCAGCATTATGCTGTGAGCAGAGAACCTTGAGCTCTTCGCGACAGCGGCGAACTAGCTTTGATTTAATTTCGATAGCAGATCAATTAATATGGTGGAATCACTGTGTGGTATTTCCATTATTGACACCAAATGAGTCGCTTCAGCGATTGCTAGCACCTCAGCCTGGAACACACTACTATGATCAGGAAGCCTGATTGATTTGTGTATTACTAATTCCTCTGAGAATATGCCAGCACCTGTTCCACAGTCCATCTTTGATCCATCTGTGAAGATGAATATCGATTTCCTTTTTGTGGGTTCATTCTTGTCCCATTCGTCTCTGCTCGGAAACGAGCAGGTGAAGGGTCGATCGAAGTCTAGATAGGGAGATAGATAGTCAGAGTTTACTACGCTCCCTACGTATTTCTTTAGGACCTGCGCGTGCCTAGCGAGGCTCGGGATCCAGCTGTTTGTTTGGCTGATCCTCGAGGAGCTTTTGGCAGCTGATTCCTGCATGGATAGATCCAAGGGCAGCAGATTCAGAATCACCTCCAATCCAGAGGTTGGGGTTGTTCTCATAGCACTGGTTGTCCCTATACACGGTTTAGCTAGTAAGTAGGTATATATGGGCTGGAGCTTCTACGTCGCAACCAGGTTTGTGAATCATGCTTTTCAATATTACTTGAAACTCGCATCTGATAAAGATTCCCCAACTCCCTGGCGCAACCAAAATAACCTGTATGTTTTGACACATTATAGAGTAAATTACGGATTCGAACACAGTGTTGACATTAATTCGGGAGAGCCATTAGGAATCTGATTATATTGATATCACGCCACTGATATGTTGTATGTATTTGAAAAGCGATGTGTTGTTTTCGAATTGGAAAATGATTGATCTATTTTTGAAGTAAAACTTTTGGCTCATCGGGGTAAAATCAATCTCACATGAAACGAAAATTTAACACGAAAAGTCAAGGGTAGGGAAGACTAGCGTGGTGGGACAATGGTGGGCAAACAACAAGCAAAAAACTTGTACCAACAAAAGAGAGTGAGAGCGTAAGCATGACAGGGCACTCCGCAGTGAATCCAAAGAATGCACATCAGAAAATTAATTGGGAATGGAGGCAAGCGCGGATAGAACAAATTCGCCACGAACAATAACATGCAGAAAAAAGTGTGAGAGCGTATAAGCATGGGAGAGCTCTCTGGAGTCTGGAGTGAATGTACGGATTTTACGGCCAAAGCATGGTGGTGTGTTTTTGTGCTCTCTCTCTATTCTGCTCTCAATTTGTTTTGATGGCTCTTTATAGTCAGTTTCCCGATTATATTAATTTTTTTTTAGAAAGCATTGCATGTATTTCGTCTTTGATATGTGAAAAGAGAATAATTTTGATGTCTGCTTGCTTTCCCTGAATTGGTTGTGCGTAGTTTCATTTATGAACTGTAACTTGAAGTGTATTTGAGAAACGTCGATGTATGAAGTTTCAATTCAGCCTCGTAGCACTTTCCGGTATCTTTTTTTTCTGATTAACTTCTCCCAGTTAAGACGAATAAACTGAAACATCGCTCCGTGAAAGATGCTGCAGATTTTTGTTAAATATGCTCTTTTTGGGCTTTTGTCTCCTGGCATTTTCTTCCATTCCTTTGCGAAATTAACAGCACATTTGATTTTTTCATTGCCAAACCTTATGCGAAAGTCTGTGCATTACCTAGGATTATAAAAGCTTCTCAAATTCGCCGTTTGGAATCGGGGTTAAACTGGAGGTTCCATTCTTTGGCAAAAATAAACTTCCTACGCACACAACAGAACGGGAAAGCTAGGCTTCAGTCCCTGTTTAGTTTCTTTCATTGTCAGTATGTCTTGTTATTAAGTGCAGTCACCTTCTTCAAGATCCAACAATAAAAATTGAAGCAGTGTTTAGATCCCAGACTTGTAGAGGCGAAGTTCCTGTTCTAAATATAAAATTCATTAGAGCTGTAAAAGTAACGATAAAATCAGTACCCGTATGTGTTCGGTACTTTTTAAGTAACTACCCGTTACAAAGTATTCGTTACTTTCGTTACTTTCTTACATTCGATAGAATTACGTTTTAAAGTACTCAGGGTGTTGTTAGAAGCGCATTTCGGGAAGAGTGGTTAAGGTTCAATTTGATTTTTAACTGAGAAGAGTGAATAAATAAAACAATATTAGATCATTTAGTAACATTAAGGTGTTTATTTAATCCAATATATGAATGTATATATAATCTGTTACAGAACAATAAAACATCACTATATGACTACAACTACACTGCAGACTGCAGATGCAAAACACATAAAAAACAAAAAAAAACATATACCTACCCTGCCTACATAGCTATCAGCATCAGGTGCTATGTAAACAGGGTAGGTACCTCTCTGTTTGCACGGATAAGATACAACATTCAGTATAGGTATACACAAAATTCAAATTATTTCCAAACGAACCGAACGGCGAGTATCGAAAAAACGTAAGAATAACGAATCTGATTCGAGTAACGAAACCTGTAAAAGTAACGAAACTTATTGGAGAGTAACGATTCGTTACTTCGAATCGTATCGAATATTCGTTACTCAGTAACGAATACATACGGTTTGCTACAGCTCTAAAATTCATCCATCAAAAATAAAACGCAAATCCATATTGTCAGGTTGGTGCTCCACAAAATGCAAAACCGTTCAATTGTATCAAACTAACGAGTTTAATTGAATTTTGAAAAAAAAAAAAGGAATATAAAACCGTTTAGCTATGCAATGAGACGTCAAACTCCATTCTCAAGCATGACATTGAATTGGCGATTTCTTTGCATACAACAAGCCCATACAACGAGTCCATACATCACATGCATGCAACAGTCAACTGAATATTATTCAGACGAAATCCTTGCAATGGCAAAAAACAAAAAGGATTAAATCTACTGCTTGCTTGCACGCTATGTGATATCCTTTATTTTGCTACTCTATACTCTTGAATGTGCTGTCAATATGTCTGTCTGTCAGTGTGGAAATAATGAATTTTCTCTTCCACTGGTTGCAACTCGCTGACACTTGGAATAATGCTCCTTGTTACATCGCAATTCAATTAGAAGCCATCGAACGGTGGAGAAATGGTATGACCAACACCACCACCTAACACGTCCATCAGCATCGGTCGATGTATATCCATTCAGAAATTTTATTTGGCTCTAAGGACGATGATATTCTTTGCAATAAGCACCTCATCGTCGTCGTGTTTGGGCAGAAATGCATAACACTTGCAATGACATTGACACAAAGAGACTTAAAACTTTATACCTACTCCCTCGACTGATCAATGGAAATCCTTTGAAAGCGGCTTATACACGTGTTCTCAAATCCCCATACTCATGCATAATGTATGCAAGAGTATGAGTTTCATCATGGAGTTACAAAGAACATAACGTGGGCCTGTGTATCCTTTTTGAAATCCTATTAGCGAAAAATAGCTACGAGATGTTAAATTTTGAATTCGATATACCAACCATGTCGTTCTTGTCGTCATCTCTTAGAGGATACAGATACTGGATGTCATTGCGATAGCAATTAGTGCCAATTCAATTATGAAAAGGGCATCAGCTTTAGATATCTATTACGATTTCATTTTACTGTTGCCACTCGCCATCAAGGAGTCGCCATTAATTTTATATGAAGGGGGAGAAGAATTTATTTTATTATCGATGGTGGCATTTGCATTGGTGGTGGTGGTGACAGCGGCATATACCTCATTCTCTAATCGCTTTTGAGACATTGATGCTGGGTGAGCCTTAAGGGATCACCATTACAGTAAGTTTTGGTTTTGTGTTACTAATTAATTGAAAGTCATTAAATATGATTGTGCGGGCAAAAGGATCCAACTGCTACCAATTCGGGAGAAATTTAAATTAATGAGATGTAATTGCAAACACATTTTTCGGAGAATCGCAATAATAAGCGTGAGGTCAGATCTAGGCATTAACTTGTCTTTTGGAAAACAATAAATGAAGCAGTAGGTTTTTTTTACGAGGATGTATGTATTTGTAAATAACTTGTATCTATTAATTATATGAAATTTTCAACACGAGTTCGTGTTGTAGGTCCTGTACCTTTTCATATATACTGACTTTTCGAAAACCTTCGATCAAAAAAATCATCGATTGCTGTTCAAAAACTGCACTATATTGGGCTGTCACCAAAATTTACTTTATGGATTATATGTTACCTCTAACCTCATGTACAATGTGTTCAGTTTAAATAACACACATCTGGGACTATCAACGACAAGTCTGGTGTAGCCCAAGGTATTTGTCTTGGACATCTTCTTGT
Source organism: Rhingia campestris (assembly GCA_932526625.1). NCBI lineage: Eukaryota > Metazoa > Arthropoda > Insecta > Diptera > Syrphidae > Rhingia > Rhingia campestris. The sequence continues at coordinate 173,062,446 of OW052182.1, forward strand.
CCTGTTATTTATAAATGTTTTACCTTCGACCATAACGTTCAGTTCCAAAGACTACCAATACAACTTCGTCGGTTTCTGAACATGACATAACATGATTTTAACAAACGATGGAAAGGGTAAGGGTCTAGGTAGGTAGGTAAAGGGCGGTTCAGCATGAACACAAGAAGCACTGATGTGTGTTTTTGTTACCACGACTCGTGTGAATTTTATTATGATGATTATTGAGGATGTGATACAAGCGGTCTCTAGACCCAGCCTATGACGTATAGAAGACAGATAAAATCTTGTATCCTTTTACCCGAGATATCGCTTAAGTTGTCGAAGAATTGTTGATCTAATGCACGCAATCTGGCTCTTGCTAGTGCTGGACATTTGCAGAAGAAATGAAAGAATGTTTCTCTCTCATTTGTGTTCCAGCAACTGCGGAATTGCGAGTTGTATGGAATCCTTGTTTGGCCGCATGGTCTCAAATTGGACAGTGCGCCGTGCTTATCGCCGTAATTCTTGCGATATCTGGGCGGGTTCTGTTTAGTAGGTCGTTTGTTCTTGTCGAAGGAAGACCTTATCTTCCTCGATATGACGCAATTTGTTAACCATCCCCTTTTGGAGTCAGCATTCCTTAGAAGGTATGAGTGGATTTGTCCCTTAACCGTACCGAGCGGGATATGCCGCAAGTGAGCAGTTCATGGCCTTAATGGCAGCTTGACTATCTATAGCAATACATATTTTGCTTATGCGTAGTATCACGCCCAAGTTGAGTACAAGCTTCTCTGATAGCCAGTTGTTCCGCCTGCAATACGGAGAAAAATCCGGTAGGCGGTATGATACTGATTCCGAGTAGACACCGGACCCCACAGCACAGTTCATCTTAGATCAAACACTGAGTTTATACATTGGAAATGTGCATGCTCTAGCCATCAAGGATGACATACTTTGTGATTGCCTGAAGCCTTTCTACAACACACTTATCTGCAAGTACCAGCGTAGGTAACGTCTGGACAATACAGATCGACCATAGACCAAATGCTTGCGCTGTAGGGAAATTGTAAAAAAACGAATTTTAATGAACTTTAAGGACACCTGGAGCTCTATATAGTAAAAATATAATTTTTGACGGCAACAGACTCGTTAGTATCCAGTGCCAAAGTTTTTTTTTACAACAATTCATGTGTGCGTGTGTACTTCTTGCACGATAGTGGGACCTCCTGTTGGATCCGAACGGCTGAGTTGAGATAAGCTTTTTTTTGACAATTTGGTAATACTCGAATGATTTTCAAGATCATCGCGAGAGAAAGGAGGGCCAGTGAGAAACATAGAGGTGTTATTAAGGATGGGAACCGAACACAGACCTTTTGCGCTGCAGTTTATCGCACTAGCCATAGTTCGTAAAAATATAGGTGAGCAGCATAATACAGCGGTCAACATGTAACGCTCTTATCGTGCCAATGTAGAGGCACTTTCGGCAATTAATGGACAGGTGATAAGCCTACTAAGACAGTGTTTACGTTATCAGGAAAAAAAACCCGCAAAGTCACTGTTGATTAAAACAGGACCGAAGTCAGTCTGATGAATGTCACCACAGCGGATACATATCTCATGAAGAGAATCTTTCTTCAGGGAATTCTTAAGTCCCGAAGAATTGAGGAAATCTTCGGCTGAAAGTATTATCAGCTACATTAGGAAAGTAGAAGCGCTACTAACCTAAAAACCATCTGACAGCAAGCACAATAGATCTTTTAGGTCGATGTGTATATTACTGCTTAGGCAGGTCAGAATTTAAAAAAAAAAAAAAAAATCTCATGAAGATTGACCATTGGAAATCGATGCTACTTTGGCTTGACGATACAATAGAAATCAAAACTCCCAAATTGAATGTCTTATTCTTAGTTGCTTCTACCTTACGCCGCTAAGTTCTGAAAAAATAGCAGGAAAGCATCCACTTTTGAATAAAAATATCTAAACATGCAATCGTGAACTTCATGAGCTGTGCCAAATGGATTAGAATCCTAGACATTAGGTTCGAAATGATAATTTAAATCGAGCCTTTAGTTTATGGTTCAAGTAAGTAAATGAGTATAAGACAATGTGCATTCTATCAACATACAAGGATCTGCCCCCTGCCTAGGACAAAACATCACCATTGATAGCAGCAATTTCAAAGTAGTTAAGGAGTTCACCTATCTCGAAGTTAACATAAACTCCACTAATGACACCTTAGTGGAGATCCGTCGAAGAATTACTCCTAACTCGAAGGACGAAATGTGTGCTCTGCAAAACCCCTATCCTACCAGTTATGCTTTATGGTGCCGGGTGCTGGACGATAAGCAATAAGGGAGAGCTGATACTGGACTCCTTCGAAATAAAAATACTTCGGCGGATTTTTGGTCCTGTGCACGAGGAGGGCGAATGAAGGAGAAGATATAACCGTGAACTCTATGAACTGTACCAAAATGTGGATGTAGTCGAAAAATCCAAAAAACGTCGACTACATTGGCTCCAGCTAAGACGATCCCAGCCCCCAGGTTCGAGAAGGCAAGTAAAACCGAACCTCCGTTTCAAAGACCAAGCCAACGCGGATGCCAGAGCGCTTGGTCTAGACAACTGGAAGCAGCGAGCCAGGGATCGTTGAGGATGGAAGGCTGCAGTGTCTCAGGCAGAGACTCTTCACGGGTCTGGAGCCCGATAAGTAAGTAAGTAAGTTTATGGTTCAAGCAAGAAAGAAACTGGAAGCAGCTTGGTGTTGATGAAGACGGAGGGGCGGTTACCTTGTCTCAGGCTTAGATCCTCAACGAGTCGGGAGCAGGAAGCCATTGACTTTATTTTAACGTTAAGTGACATCCTATTTTCGAATAAAGATAATTTTCATCTCAAGGGACACGTGAATAAGCAGAATAGCCGCTACTTGAGTGCAACTAATTCGAAATGCAGGAAAAATCCATACATTCGCCTTAAGTCACCGTATGGGCTGCGATATCGGTGTGAAAGATTATCGGCCGTTTTCTTTTTCGAAGATATAAGGGCGAGTGCATTAACAGTAAATTTAGATCGTAATGTCGAGTTTTTAGACGATTTTTGGTGGCTGAATTGAATATTTCCAACAGGACGGAGCAACGTCACTAACATCAAATACTTCTCTACCAAAAGTTCGTGAAGTTCGCCCTGGCAAATTGGCTTTCAGGCAGTTCTGATTTCACCCCTATGGAGTTTTTCCTCTGGAGTTATCACAAATCTAATGTTAAAGCCAAGAAACCGGTTTCTCTGGAGTAGAAAAAAAAATGCATCACCAAATCGCAGCCATCACAGAGTCTATAGTCCATACTAAATCAGTTAGCTAACGGTCGATTGCGCAGAGAGAGGATTTAAGAGAAATTTAAGATATTGTAAAAATACATTTTAAGAGACCTGCGCAGTAGAATGGCCAACTGATTTGGTATGGACTATACCTGCCAAGACGGCAAAATTCACTATTCGCTATTCGATTGAATAACTATTCGATTGAATAACTATTCGATTGAATAAGTGCCGCGAACGTTTACATTTGGACGATATTATTTTTAAGAAAAAAACTCCCAAATTTTATGCCTACATTAATAGTTAATAAACATTTTCTCAATACATCATCATTTTTCATTAATCCACTTAATATACACTTTTTTGAGGCACCTTGTACATGGCACGCGGTTTTAAAATTGCTAACCTACTTTAAGACCTTACATTAGACCCACGATTTCTAAAATAGGGAATTGTTCAATAGGCACACATGCAAGAATGCTTCATCTCTACATAAACTATATCTGCAGAAGGGAACTGTAGTTCATAGACGATCTGATATGCTGTGTTCTAAATAAAGTTCTTTTATTTTGTCATCCGAATTTCGTCAAAATATTTTAAGGGCGTTCATATTTTAGGAACTTTGAATTGTAGCCTTCTTGTATATATTTGTAACAAGTTATATTTCTTCAAAAGTCCTCTCGATAGATGCCATTTGTTAAAAAAATGTCCTTATTGCGATGATTCTCACAGGATCCTGAACAAAAATGTGAAGAAGCTATGACTCCTTAGAACTAAATTAAATTTTAAAGATTTCCGTCTTGGCCTACAGCCACATCTTAAGATTTCGAATTTTACCCAAAACTGATCGAAATATTGAATTCTTCAAATCCGAATTCACGGTTTCCAACGAATGGCCACATTTTCCACAGCAACATGATTAAATATTCAAAGAGAATGAAGACTTCCGTGTTTTAAGCTTACTGACTGAATAAGACTACACTGTCAATATACTTACGGATCACATTTAAAAGCACAAACTAATGTTCTCATATCCCTTAATATATAAAACATTTGCGAATTTTCGCATAGTTTTTCTGGAATGTCACTCTCGAGATGATGCTTGCAGATTTTTATTGACCCTTCTCATAAATATTTGTAGAACGTATATTGGTTCAATTACGTAATTACATGTGCGCATATCACTTGAAATAGAAAAACTACCCAATTTTTGGCATAATTTTTCTTTTATATATATTTTTTTTTCAGGTGAGACGAACCTAAAACGCTCGAAGATCGTTTCGATGATCATGCGACTAGTATCAAATTTAAAGCGGTCTACCCAGGAGACCGTCTAGAGCAATAAAGATGAATCTGCGTTTGACATACTCAATACGGAGGGAATTGGTATCGTGACAAGGCGACTATACTTGGCTAGCTCTATAACAAATGTGAAAAAGAGAGATTTTTTGTATAAGGGTTTTAGAATCCTTAGACCAGCGTTTCACAAACCCAAGTGCGGATTTGGCTCTGCTAATGATGTTAATGTTATCAATATAACGGTGACAATTTATTCACCCTATAAATGCATACGGGCTCGTCACAGATTAAGATGGATGTGGCGACTAGTGGGGGACGTCTACGGGAATATGTCATGGCATCGCATTTGATGGCATTGACCTAAAAGAAATTTGTTTGCCACCAGCTTGAAAAGTTGCTTAAATAAGCTTGAAGTGGATTAGGAAAAGTGCCTAAAAGTTTTCATGTCCTCTGCAAAAACAGATAAATAAGAGTTCTCGATGATATAGTCATTGATACGCAAAATAAAGATCAAAGGACCAAGATGGGTTCTTTGAGGCACTCCTGGTATTACTAAAAAGGGGTCAGATCTGAATAGAACATTGTGTTGGTGTTTTAAGAGATAGGATATGATCCATGAACTCAAGCCCGGTTGGAACTCTAGTGCTTTAAAATGAGTAATTTCATGCGATATTTTATCGAAAGCTTTACTATCGTCAGTGACAATTACATCGACTTCATTGTCCATCTTCCATCCGCACAGGGTGTTAGACACAAATTCCGTTAGGTTGGTGGTTGCTGACCTTCCTTTAAGAAATCCGTGCTGGTTTTGAGAAAAGGTAGCTTTGGGTGTTCAAGCGAGTTAGGTCTATTGACTCCACTCTAAGTTGATGTCTGTTGAAAAACAACTCCCGAAGGTTCGATCCACTGTTTGCTTCTTCAGTCTTGGTATTGTGTTGTTTGCGTCGTTGTAAGTTGCTACTGTGTGTCTGCGAGCTGCAACTACGTTTCTAGCAGGTTTTTCCAATGTTGCAAGTCTAGGGCTAGTTTTGGTTAGTTCTTCTGAAATTCAGCCTTTATAGTACTTGTAACAAAGAAAACAACTGTCTACAAGTTTTTCGAACAGCTAACGGTTGGAGAATAAAAGTAAGACAAGAGTTGTCTATAGTATGGCAGCGGAAAAAAAGGTTTATCAGCAAATGAGGGTAAGATCATTTTATGCTGTCAACAAGAAAGGACACACAAAATAGAAGAATTGAAGAGAACGTGATCATTGACAGATATAACTTTGAGGTAGTACGGAACTTGTGCATCTTGATTCCGTTATTATCTCTGACAACAACATCTCGTCGGGAATTAAACGAAGAATTACTGTTGCAAACCGCTGTTTGTTTTGGCTATGAAGGCAATTTGTTAGTAAAGCTCTCACTTAAATATACTAAGGAGATCCTATACAAGACTCTGATCATCCCAGTCCTGCTCTTTGGCGCTGAAGCATAGACTACATCAAAAGCGGATGAAGAAATTCTTCCCTCACGTTTACGTTAACGGGCTATGAGTATAAAGATTCAACTATACGAGCTGTCCTAGATAGCTAGGACATGAAGAGCTAATGAACACCAATACTCCGACTCGCAGAGTCTTCGATTCCCAGCCAGACGTCGGACGCAGTAGAGGAAGATCTCAGCTTAAGTGGAGCACTTAAGTATAGTAACCGAACTCAACCAACGTGAAGTGTGCAACTGGAGGCGTTTAGGGCTAATTAGTTGAGGCCAGGGTTGTTCCAGACTGAAGCGCTACTTGAGTTAGTAATTAGGTAGTTAAAAGGTGTTTAACTTCGGGTTAAACAAATCGCGTAAAGTAAACAACATAAATTATCATAAATTATCAAAAATAAGTAAAAGAGACAGCTCACGAGAGAGCAAAAAACTACCCCCCCATAAAAATCTGTAAAAAAAATTACTGCAGAAATTTCTGTTGGTAAAAATCAGTAAACTGTCAGTTGGTATCTAAAAGTGACAACTCGCTTGTTTTGACATGTGATTTATGTCATTTGTTCTTTAAAAGGCATACAAAATATATAATTTTACTGTTTTTTACTTAAACGCGTTCCCGTACTTTTTGGTAATTTTGTCTCTTTCTGAGATAATTTACCCCCACTCCAAGAAATTTGAGAATTTACTTATTTTTACTGAATAAGTACCGGAACAGACCTAAAGTCAAACCACTGCTGGATACTAACGGATGTTTTTTTAGAGGTTGGTTTTTCGAATAAAGATAAAATTGTCATTTTGTGGTCAAATCGGGCAACTCTAATGTCATTTATGTTAAGTTTGGTTTGCCATTTCATCATGAATAGGTTGACAATGAACAACACTTGCAATTCGCGAATTTTACCGCAAGCTCCGTCCATTTTATGGTCGACATAATCGTCCATCAGAGAAATTGATCATTTTCGCGCAACGTTTACTCTATGTGATAATACACATCCGCAGAGACGTCGAACAGTGAAGAGGACCCGAATGAATCGATTCGCCACCGTGCACAACAATCGGAGCTTTGTCCACCAACTTAATGGAAGATTTTGCGCAAAGATCTTGGCTTACGACCTGAAAAGATCCAGCTTGTGCAAGAATTAAAGTCGCGAGACCATGCAATGCGTCGTGTTTCTGGTGTATGGCCCGAAAATGAGATTGATCTCGATGCTGATTTTCATCGCAAAATTTTTTTCAGTGCTGAGGCTCATTTTTGGTTAAATCACTACGTCTACAAGCTAAATTGCCGCATTTGGAGTGAGGAGAATCCACATGAGACCCTTGAGACGCCATTACATCCACAAAAACTGACTACTTGGTGTGCACTATGGGCTGTTGGAGTCATTGGCCTTTATAAAATGAACAAAATTGTTTTTTACAACATTTTCCAAAAACACCATTAATTGTATGTTGCATCTCCAAGATGTTTATACAAGGTGGCGCAAAAGTAATCCTCCTATCAGAAAATGCTATAAATTTTGCGATTGGCCCCTAATGTCAGTTCTGTTTTGACATTTGTGTAGTAAACACATGCGAAATACACAATGTTACGCTACACTGCTCCAGAACGCGGAATATTGGTGACTATTTATTTGAGCAATAATCGGTTGGGGACTTTGGCACAACGTGAATTTCGTCGCAGATTTTCTAGCCGTCCAACGCCTACTGGTGAAACACTGCGACGTTTAGCCGCTCGCCTCGAAGAGACTGGCACAACACGAGATGCTGCCAGGCGTGGCAGACCCCGGAGTAGCCCTTCTGCAGAGAATATTGCTGCTGTAGCCGAAGATGTCATGGAAGCGCCGTCGACATCGACCAGACGACGTGCCACGCAAATGGGTATCAGTCGACGGTCTTTACAGCGAATTTTGGTACAAGATTTGATGATGTTTCCGTACAAAGTCCAGACGGTGCATCAGCTGTTAGCTGCTGACCGCCAATCGCGTCTAACATATGCTCAAGCCATCCTTAATCACCACCGAGAGGAAGATGATTTTTCATCAAAAATAATCATGAGTGATGAGGCCCATTTCCATCTTAGCGGGTACGTAAATAAGCAAAATTTACGCTTCTGGGGCACTGAAAATCCGCGTGTAATCCACGAAGAGCCGCTCAAAGTCACTGTATGGTGTGCTGTTTTCGCTGGAGGAGTCATCGGACCTTTTTTCTTCGAAGACGTCGCGGGCCAAACGGTTACTGTGAATGGTGAGCGCTACAGAGCAATGATCAACGAGTTCTTTTTGCCGCAACTTGTTGAATTGGAATTGGAAAACATGTGGTTCCAACAGGACGGTGCAACGGCACACACTGCACGTGCCACAACCGATATGCTGAAGGATGCATTTCCCGGGCACCTAATCTCCCGTTTTGGCGATTTGCACTGGCCAGCAAGATCGCCAGATTTGACCGCTCCAGACTTCTTTTTGTGGGGATTTTTGAAGTCGCGGGTTTATGTTAAAAAGCTTCAGACTCTTGCAGCTCTTAAAGACAATATCCGTCAGGAATGTGAAGACCTATCGCCGGAAGTTTTGGCCAAAGTGATGGAAAATGCCATAAAAAGGGCTCAAATGACAATCGTGTGGCGGCGGCCATTTACATGACATCATATTCTCGACTTGATGTAAAAAAAATTAAAAGACCAAATAAAAATAATCTACAAGAAGAATCAAAGTTCTTCATTTTTTTTAAATTACAGCCAAAAAACATCGGAAGGTTATTTTTGCGCAACCTTGTATATATCCAAAGATACATCCGACCAAATAAATACAAATAAAATACAAATTTTTGGCGCAACAGGCTCGTTAGTACCCAGGGCCTAGCTTTCTCACAACCATTCATGTGTGCGTGTGTACTTCTTGCACGATGGCGGGACCTCCTGTTTTATGCCGACTCCGAACGGCTAAGTTGAGATAAGCTATTCTTGACAATTGATACTACTCGGATGATTTGTCAGTTCATCACGAGAGGAGGGCCAGTGAAAAATCATTTAGGTGTTACTACGGCTGGGAATCGAACCCAGACCTCCTGCGCGCCAGTTCATCGCACTAACCATCGCGCCACTGAGCCCCTCCGACCAAATAGTCCTTTTAAAAAAGTAAGTGAAATATTAAAAAAAAAATATTCCTACTAACATAACTTCACCCACTTAGGTCTGCAAATTATCTCTATTAAATAAATTTCAACTGAAGCACTTTTCTGCACAAGTGAACAAGAACATGGCTAAATACGCCATTAAAAGAAATGAAACAACCCCAAAACCCCTCAAGTGTTTTAATTAACTCAATAAACCAAGACTTCAACTACATAGAGGAAGTTATATTCCAAAAGTGTTCGTACATACTGCGAATAAAATTTAGAGCTCACTCCATCAGCGTTGGCAATTAGTAAAGCAAGCAATAACGAACGAGAATTCATTTCCTGACACAAAAAAATCCAACCCAAGTGGGTTCAGAATGCAGATGCATTAAAGCATCTAAAAAAAATAAATCACATTTAAAATCCTCGTTAGAAAATAAAAGTAAATATCACATGATTGGACATAGAAATAGTTATTCTCTAAACAAACAGTGAATGGATACCGTCAGGACGAAATTTCAACAGCGCAAGCAACACATTAAACGAGCAGCCATACTTTACAAGAACGCTAGACATAATTAACGACCTCTAAGCCACTCAAAAAATGTTTTACTTAACAAGATTCCACTTTATTTACAGACAACCAAAACACAGGGTGGCATACCACCAGATGATAGCAAATATATAAATTGTTAAAATCTACTACAATATTTTTTTTTGTTCTGCTAAAAGTTATTCTACTCTAAAACAAGAAAAAAAATTTATGAAAATGAAACACTTACCCCATCTAAGGTTGTGATATTGTGCAAGGCATCTTGAGCCTTAAGCGCAGCCTTTCTTGTATAGTACGTAACAAAACAGCACCCTGTAACACGAAAGAAGAGAAAAAAGCAAACAAATACATATAAAAAAACGCACATGAACATATACAATTAAAAATTAAATTTCTTTTTTTATCCAAAAAGTGCATGCAATGCGAGTCAGATTTATTACAAAAAAATAAGTAAAATCTTGGCCAAAAAAAAATAATAGTTACATATGAACAATCAAGAACAGTAAAATTACGTTACACAATGTTTACAAACATAGATTAACAAAACAAGAGGGAATATATTATTTAATTAGTTTTTTTTTAAATTTAATGTAACTACATACACTTTTTCTTGGTTTAAATATGTTAAATGTAATTTAAAAAAATTATATAATTGAGATTTGAAAATCAGGCAGGGGTAGGACACATATGTCATTAAGGTTTACCATAACTATTGATACGATAGTTGGGTGTTGCAGAACGAGGGTAAACTCTGATTGGCGTTAACTTGGCAATGCCCAGTGTTGTAACTCTGACTACACATCAAATGTGCTTATTTTTACCTCCAAGTAAAACCATCGGGTACTGGTCTCATCCAACCGGATTTGACTTGCTAAACCATAAGTGCGAGTGTTGATAACACGACGAAAAACAGCAACACTATAAACACCCTGGTGAGAATGGCACGGATGAATACCCGGCCTGCTGTCCCAGGCGAACCTAGATGAGCTGCTCTGACATATTCGGAAAACAGGTTGTCTAGGAATTTCAAGGGTTAGTCAGGCCCCTTGAACAGAGATGGTGGCGGATGAACCGAAAGGCCAACGGCAGCGCTCAATCCCGTAGTGGATACTGATGGCCCCGTGTCCTAGGGGTATCTAATAAATTGGAACTGGCCCTCCAGGTTGGGGGTTGTGCTTTGGGTAAACTACCCACCCACAGAAAAAAAAACATGGTTACGAAGCAACCAATAGCCTCGGAAAGGACGGATTTTATTGTTGACGACCCTGCTAAACGAAAAAAGGACAACGACGTTCGTATCTGCACCTGGAATGTGAGAACATTAAACAGGAGAGGTGCAGGCGAACAACTAGCGGAAGCCCTAAACTGCTACAAAGCAGACATTACTGCCATCCAGGAAATACAATGGGATGGGCCGGGCAAAAAGAGGATGAAAAACTGTGACATATACTACGGACCGTGTTATAGTGAGCAGAAACAGCGACTATTCGGATGCGGATTTGTTATAAGTGCCAGACTTAGGCAAGAAGTCTTATGTTTCCAAGACATTAGCGAACGCATAGTAACAATCCGCATCAAGGCCAAATTCGCCAACATAAGCCTTATATGCGCTCACGCTCCGACGGAAGAAAAAGATGATATAGCTAAGGATTGCTTCTACGAGCTCCTCGACAAAACCTATGAGCGACTACCGAAGTACGATGTTAAAATTATGCTGGGAGATTTTAACGCAAAGGTAGGAAGAGAAGACATCTTTAGAAGTATTGTCGGAAAACATAGCCTACACGACAACACGTCTGGTAACGGACTTAGGCTAGTTGATTTCGCTACGGAACGAAATGCCACTATAGCCAGCACACGGTTTCCTCACCTCGATATCCATAAGGGGACATGGCGGTCTACAGATCAACGAACGGTCAACCAAATTGATCACATTGCGATACATAAGAGGCACGCATCCAGTATTTTGGATGTCCGAACATTCCGAGGAGCTAACATCGACTCGGATCACTACCTTGTAGTAGCCAAGGTAAGAATGCGGATATCCACCACACCACAACAATCCAGAAATACTGTGAAAAAATTTAATGTCGGAAGACTGCAATCGCAAGAGACCGCCAAGACCTTCGCACAACGCGTATCCCTTAACCTCTCGATTAACACCATACCACCAGCATCGAATGTCGAAGAGCAATGGCAACGATGCCAATAGGCCATTAGATCAGCCGCAACTGATGTGCTAGGTTTCTCGCGCCCACCAGCAAGAAACCCCTGGTTTGATGAGGAATGCCGACAGATGCTCGCAGCCAAGAACGAGGCCTACAAGGCTAAGCTGCAGGTGAAGACGAGAGCTGCCATTGAGCTCTATAGGCAAAGAAGAGGGGAAGAACATCGGCTTTTCAGCAAGAAGAAAAAAGAGCAAGAAAAGCGCGCGATCGAGGATATCGAGAGGTGCCACTCCAGGAACGATGTTCGCAAGTTTTACCAAAGTGTAAAACGTCAAAGCCAAGGATACAAGGCTCGAACAGAATCCTGTCAAGATGAACAAGGAAATATTGTAGTTGAGACACAGTCGATGCTGAGGATATGGAAGAACCACTTCTGCAGACTGTTAAACGGCGATGACGAACAACATTCCGCTGTCAGGTAGAACGAACCATTCAATATTGGCAACGACAGCGAAAACTGTCGTTACTTGTTACTTGGAGTGTAACTTTAACTTTAGGTGTAGAGCAAACTTCTGTAACTCTATTAGGTATACCTTTGACAATTACTTACTAGTAGGACAATAACCTACGAAAGCACGTACGTAAAGCATCCGGGTGCCACGTGACAACCTAAATCTATCCTTGAGTAAAATAAGGCAGACATAGCTAAAGAATCAGGAAAGAAGGAAGGATTACTCCAGATAACTGTTGTTTTTATGGTCCAAGAAGGCTTATTTACTTAGTTAAGTGGCGACACAGTCCAGAACGAGCCTGGACCTCAGCCAACATGGCCCTCCAGTTATCGCGGTGTTTAGCTCACTACCTCCAGTTGCGCACTTCAAGTTGGTTGAGTTATCTTTTTACTTGTGCGCGCAATTTAAAGCGACATCTGGTTGGGAATCGAAGACTCTACGAACCGGAGTATTGTTTCCCATTCGATGTACAGGTCCTAGCCATCTTAATCGTCCAATATAGAGGTTTTTTTTTACAAGGGCATATCGCTTTATAGCTCGTATAGTTTCTGATTGAATCTTAGTCTCCATAACCCGTCAACGCAAACAAGACCGAAGATTTTTCAACGAATGGTGCTCTCAAACGAGAAAGGGTTTCTTCATCCATCGCTAACACGTTCAATGTCTCAGCGGTGAGCGTAGAGAAGGACTGAGATGACCAGGATCTTATATAGGATATCCATAGTAGTTCACATGAGGGCTTAACTACTAAATTGCCTTCTAAGCCCGAAAAACAGCGGAAAGCATGACGAGATGTTGTTGTTAGAGTTAATATTGGAACCTCCCAAGAATCAGCTGAAAGAAGTCTCATAACAGTGCATCCCCTTGTCTAAATCATTTTTTGGTATCGAATGTGTCGGTGAGGTCGTTTTCGACACTTGATGGAGCAGAGAGAATTCTCTTTCATCATCCTGCACAGACGGACGAGTTTGGGCGCAATACCAAAAACTGGACATGGCTCTGTATAGTTCGCCTCTAGAATTGCTGTCGTATGCGGCTTTTACATCGATGAATAGGTGGTGAATATCGATTTTGACTTCTTGGTTTTTTTCCAGGATCTACCGAAGTGTGAATATTTGATCAGTTGTGACCTTTCCTGGCTTAAAACCATACAGGGCCAATCAGGTTGTTCGCCACAGGTGATGTTGAGAAGACATATGCCTCTGTAGTTGGCGCAGTTCAGAGCTTGGACCAAGAAGGCGCAATTTAGTAACAAAGACCTTGCTCGAGCAAGGGAGATAGAGGCCAATCAGGTTGTTCGTAAACGGTTTCAGGCGTTCAGATATTACGCCAGATAAGATCTTGTAGGTGATGTTGAGGAGAAGTATGCCTCTGTAGTTGGCGCAGTTCAGAGCTTGGACCATGAAGGCAATGTAGTAACAAAGCCCTTGCTCGAGCAAGGGAGATAGAGGCCAATCAGGTTGTTCGTATACGGTTTCAGGCGTTCACATATTACGGCAGATAAGATCTTGTAGGTGATTTTAAGGAGAAGTATGCCTCTGTAGTTGGCGCAGTTCAGAGCTTGGACCAAGAAGGCAATGTAGTAACAAAGCCCTTGCTCGAGCAAGGGAGGTAGAGGCCAATCAGGTTGTTCGTAAACGGTTTCAGGCGTTCACATATTACGGCAGATAAGATCTTGTAGGTGATTTTGAGGAGAAGTATGCCTCTGTAGTTGGCGCAGTTCAGAGCTTGGACCAAGAAGGTAATTTAGTACTAAAAGCCCTTGCTCGAACTTAAGAGGAGATAGAGGGTGCGCCATATTTTATTTCTGTATGTAAATGACATTCTTTACACCGATACAACGCGCCAAAACCGTGATGCTGTTCATTGAAAATAGTCATAGCATTATGTGGTTAGGTAAGGTTAGATGGGTTGATGATGCTCGAGTGAGTCGTCAAGCTCGCATATGCCTACGTGGGCCCATAGCGTCTCCGACACTCTTTCTCAATTTTGTTAATGACCTCTTGTAAGTAACTAATCCAATCCATTCCTTGGATGACGACAGTAGCCTTAGCTCACGGCACATTTTAAATTCTACACAAGCGATTCGAGGGCATGTTCATCTTACGTGGTAGTGAACTTTTCAGAGCTAACAGATACTTTACGTTATCCTAGCTTCATTTTTGTATAACTCCCACGTGGTCTTGAATAATGTTTTCATGTTTGGAGTTTGGTCCCGAAACATTTACTTAACTTATAGACGATTCTTCCAGTCCAGGTCCACTTGCATGAAAGCATGAAAGTGGTGGATAACTGAAGTATTCAGACATTTTCTGGTGGATTGCGAGCCACTAACCACTGATGAGTTGAAGTGATTCATTGGTACAACTGGACCTAAGTCAATAAATTTCAGAGGAAACGGAGGAATATATGTGCCGGACCTGTAAACGGAAATCGCCAAATAGATCCCTCTGAATAATACAATTATTATATAAAACACCTGAACTGTGTGACGGATGCATTTTTACTTGATGGGGTACCAATAAACCGCAATAATTTAGTAAATTTGCTGCATAGATGATTAATTAGACTCACCATCATTCATGAAGCACCACATTTTTGGGTAAGAATTCCAATTTGTTGTTGTGTGTACCTAGTGAGGAAAATAAAAATAAAAGACACCCCAAAAATTGCCACCGACTATAAACGATATCAACAGAACTAATCTATTGGCAAGTGTTATCACAAAAGATAAAATACATTGGGCAGTACACAGTTTCAATCCCTTTAAATCCGCGGGTCCTGACGGCATTGTAAAAGACGAGCTGCAACACACTTTGGATCTCATTCTAGAATTTGTGAAAACTATCCTTATGTGTTGTAGTAAACCAGCTACACAAGGTGGAGTAGAAGTAAACGAGCTTTTACTCATCCTGGAAGCAGAGGGTTGCCACGTGCTTTCCTACGCGGATAACGTTGCTATATCACAGTCTCAGGGAAGCACTTGAATATACTCAAGGAACTTCTCCAAAACTCATTACACGAACTTTAGTTGTGTGAACAGTAAGTTGTGGTCTGGGTATCAACCCCACAAGACTGAACTGGTCCTGTTCAATAGGAAATATAAAATTCCTTACATCTCCCTTCACTAAACGGAATCGAACTAGCCTTCTCAGACAAAGCAAAATTCTTGCGACCTTTTTTGGGACAGGAAGCTTAACTGAAAGCTGAACATAACAGAATGAGTAAAGAAAGCAACAGTCGCATTTGGGGACGATGAGGAATTCTCGCTGCTGCTCGATCTGCTATATGACGCTAAAGCATGGACCGGGCTATGGAGACGACGATTTAACCACGAGCTATACAGCGACATACCCCTTAGTCAAAAAACTACACATTGGGCGTTTAAGATGTAGAGCGAATTAACACCAATACTCTCAAAGAGTCTTCGATTCCCAGCCAGACGTCAGACGCAGTAAAGGAAGACCTCTGCTTTACTGGCGTGCACAAGTATAAACCGATTTCCACCAACTTGAAGTGCTCGAATGGAGGCCGTTAGCTAAGGACCGGGCTAAGTGGAAAGGCATGTTAGTTGGGACCAGGTTGATTCCAATCTGTAGCACCACTTAAGTAAGTAAGTATCCTATTGTATTTCCTGGATGGGAGTAATGTCTGCTCTAGTTGTCGTTGGTTAGAGTTGTTGCTAATTGTTCGGGCTCATCTTTTTCTGGTGGGCGTTCTAATATTCTAGGTGCAGATTTAAAGTTGTTGTTCTTCTTTCGTTTAGCTTGGTGTCACCAGTTTAATTATTCCTTTCAGTGGAATTTACTTGCTTTGTAATAATAGACTTTTTCGTTGATTGAGTAGGCCAGCTCCAATTTACTAGATACCCTATAATACAAGACCATCAGTATCTACTATGGGATTGAGCGCTGCTGTTGGGCTTTCAGCTTTTCCGCCACAACCTCTGTTCAAGGGACCTTACTAACCTCTGAGGTTCTAAAGTGACCAGTTTTACAAATATGTCGAAGCAGCTCGTTTGGGTTGTTATTTTTTCAATCCTAACTGAGACTGTATACGTTACCGTTGATTCCATATTGAGAATTCTTCCGCTGCAGCGTTGGAAAAGGACTATGTGCCTTCGTGTGAAACCAAGGCACATGAGAAGTCATCGCATAAATTTTCAGTTTTTGATGAAGATTTCAGGTTAAATGCTCAGTTCTCAATTCTGCGTGAAAGCCGTGCAAGGAGACATCAAATTATCACTACGGGGTACCTTCAACAAAATGTGATCTTCGTAACAGCCACCTAAAGGGAGTGAATTACATCTAGATACATTCTTTGATGTTTTTTCCGTGCACAACTGATGTTTCCAATCTGCTAAATCTGGATTCGTCATTTCTGAAACTTATGCAGAACTTAAAAGGGTGTCCAATACCTAAAGAAAACGGTTGCGTGAAGTAACTCCCTACCCCGCTACCGGCAGTATTTACTGCCTCTAATAAATCATTTACACACTTGTATCACAAATCCAATAAATTCACATAACTGCAGCACTCCATCAAAACAGAAGACCGTAATAAATTTCACGCAAATGAAAAGCCATTTCAAATGGAAAATGTTTCTCCAATTTCATGGCTATTCATGTGATTGTTCAGTTGAAAGGACCTTTTCCTTTTTTTTTCGACGTGCCCCCCGCCTAGTGCATAAACATCACACATAAATAACCATAATGACATTTAATAAAAGAACATAATCAAACACATAAACATTAAAATTGGTGAAGGTGTAGGTATACAAAGTGTAATGGCCAATCGCCACCCCCCCGGGCACTTCCTTTGAATCCACCTCTGCGGGAGCTCCCTCATCAAAACCGGAAACTTCCACAATCCACCTCAGTCCGTTGGTTGCCCCCCTTTTATGGACGGGAGCAACGCACATTAAGGACGTAGAGGCTAATAAATGAATAACAATACGTTCTTGCTTGTATTGAACATAAACATTATTATTAAGCAGGTCGAAGTTCTCGTGTTGTATTTGTTACTGCTTCGATTCGACATATTGAATGAGGACCCCACACACAAAAGGAACAATGTCCTTCGAAATTGCAAACAAAACAACAACAGAAAAAAAACACGTCCGTAGCATATAAGAACTTTAGCACGGAGCGCGCTGCCATACCAGCCAGAGGAGGAGCGCACTGCGAAGGATTGTAATTACGAAAACAAATTTATTTGAATCGAAGGAAATGGATGCCATGAGTAGATGTTGGTGTACAACACACATGCGGGGGCAATTATCCCAAAAAAAAAACTTTGGTCGCTATAAATTTTCATTCCTCATGTGTGGGTGGTGATGGTTGAGGGTGGTTGTGGCAGCAATTAATTCTTATAACACCTTGTGTGGAAAATGTTTCGACAATGTTTGCATGTGTATTGGAAAATCGAAAATCGATGTATAGGTCCACACATTGCTGGAGATTTGCGAATGGAAACACCGAAAACTGTTTTTGAATTTCATTAGAAAAGTAAGATAGATTTCGCATTGTTTTTATGGCTTTAAGAAGCAAGGTATTGAGATTGTCTAGTTGTCAAAAACAAAATAAATAATGCGACACTACTTGAAAAAAAAAACATTCCAGGAAACAACAAGAGTCCTGTTTTTGTTCATAAGATTTTAGATTTTGAATGCCAGGTTGGATGTTGTAGAACAAGGGGAGGCTCTGATTGGCCTTAACTTGGCAATTCCGAGTGTAAATCTGACTACACATCAAATGTGCTTATTTTTACCTCTATGTGGTAACCAACGGGTACTGGTCTCATTCAACCAAATTTGACTTTCTAAACGATAAGTGCGAGTGTTGATAACAAGACAAAAAATAGCCTATTCAGACTGGTACGGAATACTCGGCCTACTGTCCAGGTGATCAGATGAGCTGCCTCGACATATTCGGACACCAAGTTGTTTAGGAATTTCAAAAGTAAGTCAGGCCCCTTGAGCAGAGTAGTTGGCGTATAAACCGCAAGGCCTACGCCAGCGCTTAATCCAGTAGCGGATACTGATGGCCCCGTGTCCTAGGGATATCTAATAAATTGGAACTGGCACTCCAGGTTGGGGGTTGTGCGTTGGGTTAACTACCCACCAATAGAAAAAAACATACGAAGCAACCAATAGCCTCGGAAAGGACTGATATTATTGTTGACGACCCTGCTAAACGAAAAAAGGACAACGACGTTCGTATCTACACCTGTTTAAGGAGAGGTGCAGGCGAACAACTAGCGGAAGCCCCAAGCTGCTACAAAGCAGACATTACTGTCATCCAGGAAAAACGATGTAATTGGCCGTGCAAAAAGAGGATGAAAAAGTGTGACATCTACTACGGACCGTGTTTTAGCAGTATCAGCGACTATTCGGATGCGGATTTGTAAAATTGCCAGACTTAGGCAAGAAGTCTTATGTTTCCAAGACATTAGCGAACGGATTGAAACAATTCGTATGAAGGCAAAATTCGCCAACATAAACCTTGTATGCGCTCACGCATCGCATCGAAGTACGATGTTAAAATCGGGATAAGAGCGAAGTCAGTTAGCCTAAGTTCGTTGCAAGACATGTTATCATGTATAGGCTATGTTTTCCGACAATACTGCTTAAGATGTCTTTTCTTCCTATCTTTGCAGGAAGAGAAGACATCAAGAGAAGAGAACTTGCCAATGATCAAATACACACTGTGAGAAGGCTTGCCCACCGGTATTCGAACGCAAATCAGCGGTGAAACCGAAAGACTCATTGACAGGCAAGTACGCCTTGACAACGAACATTGGGGTTCCGACGATTTGACTTTCCTCGAAAACGTGATCACGACGCCTGTTCAAGACACCGTAAATACCACCAAAGATTATGAATTCTATACAGATGACGCACTCCATATAAGAAAAATTGTTCTATGGCGGGTCGTCTTTGATACCACCGACCGCGACTTCTGGGCATTGGATTTCACACATATAAACTGGTTCCATTAGACGTGGACCAACTGTAATAGCTGCAGCGTACAAGACACGACGTGCAGTTGGAATGATCTGGCCACCGCCATGATGGATGGCATCAGCGTGCAATGTGACATCATAAATGTTGAAACGGACACCACGCATATTCTCATCTGCCAAGACACCTTCCTTTGTGGCCCATTGGAAATCGGCAACAACGGAATCCTTAATTTCGTTCAATCCATGATGAAGTTAGGACCGGTGCCGTCGGGACCGAAGCACCAGATCTTACGAGAACGAATCTTGAAATCGTCCTTAGAGCTAACATCACCACTGTCAATGTCTTCTGGGAGTCCATCAGGCATTGGGACAGCCCTCATCAAGATACGGTTGTGCTTGTTTGGAGACTTTGACAAGCACATCTGGTTGGATTCTTCGAATACGGTTTCTCGGTATGACACAACAGGGTCAGATTTCTTCAGAGGAATGCAAGAATGATCTTCTTCCAAATCCTTCAAACAGATTTCCAAGTGCAATTCGCCGGCACCAGCAATAATGTGCTCACCAGTTTCTTCGATGATACATTGAACCATAGGATCGGACTTGGCCAAACGTTTCAGACCTTCAACAAGTTTTGGCAAATCAGCTAATTTCTTAGGCTCGACGGCAACATGCACGACAGGGGCAGAGAACTTCATGACCTTCATGTTGTTAGCATCCTGGAATGGAACAAGACCGCATATGTTACCAGATGGAACATCCTCAATGGCTTCAACATAACGTCCCATCATCAAGATTGTACGTTGAATGGCTTTCTCATACAAATCTTCCTTCTTTCCAGGGACATAATTCGGGCCCATGATTCTAGCCTTCATGCCAGTGGCGATTTTGCCGGAAAATACACGACCGAAAGCGTCGGAACGTTCCTTATGGGTTGTCGGTACCATTTTTGGGATGTACATCGTAAGTGGGCCGTTAGGATCACAAGTTTTTACAGCGATAGCAGCCTCATCATCAAGTGGTCCCTCGTACAACATTTCCATACGGTATTTTTGTGCCACTACAGGTGATGGCAAATGAATGGCAATCATCTGAAGTAAAGCTTCTCCAGCTGGCAACCAGTTTCACATAACAACCTTCAAAAGTTGCTTGCCGTCCTTGTCTTTGCCGTCGTGCTTCAGGGCGACTTCGATTTTGTCCAAGAGTGTTGGAATTTATTTTTTCTTGTAGTTCATGATGGCATCGAACACTTTGTAGATGGGGTCCAAAATGTACATGCAGAAGGAACGTTTGTTGTCGGCTTCCTTTTGTTTGGCACACTTCTTGGTCTTGCCGTTAAAGAAGTTTTCACCCCAAAGACGGTTAATTAGCTTGACGACATCGAACCTGAACTTCTCAGAGTACATCTCAGAGAACTATTTCAACGTGAAAGCCCATTCGTGAAGACCGGAACCAAAACCGACTGAACCCTTTGACGGATCAACACGGACTTCTCCCATTGGAACACCGTCATCGTTGTAGGTAGCAATAATAACGTTTACGTTTTCGACAATCCTTTGGAAAGTTTTGTATAACTCCTCAGCTTCCAACTGCAATTCCAAAAGAGCACGATCCATCTTGTTCATGAACAAAATTGGCTTAATACGTTCAGCGATGGCTTGACGGAGTACAGTCTCGGTTTGTACACACACCTGAGCGCCATCAGTTACACGTAGAGCAGCTGTTACTTCAGACGACAAATCAACGTGCCCATGTGAATCGTTCATGATCAAGAAACCTTTCTCTTCTTTTTCACGTTGATCGGGGTTGGTGATGAAGACCAAATTCTTGTCTTCGACTTCGAAGAACATAAAGATGGCGGTCGACTTAATGGTAATGTAACGTTCCTGCTCATCCTTACGTGTATCGGTGAAACGAGTCTCACCAGCCTTGGCTCCGGAGATAATACCAGCCATAGAGACCAAAGAATCGGTCAGTGTAGATTTTCCATGGTCGACGTGAGCAATGACAGACATATTACGGAAATTCCGTTCTTTGTTCATCAGGGCACGGATTTCATCTACGGTAAAGTTAACCATCTTGGATGTTTAGTGATTTCTTGACCGAATTTCTGAAACACTGCACGCCTGCAATGGCGTACTTTCAATAAAATATAAAACAAATTGATCACATTGCGATAGACAAGAGGCACACATCCGGTATTTTGGATGTTCGCACATCGACTCGGACCACTACCTTGTTGCAGCCAAGGTAAGTTTTGGTATTCCGGCCAAAATCCGTCTGTGCAGGATGACGATGTCAAATTCTCGTTGCTCCATCAATGTCGGAAACGACCTTGCATTCGATACCAAAAAAGGATTTAGACAAGGCGACGCATTGTCATGGGACATCTTTCACATCATTCTTGCTAGGATTATGAAAAACTGCCGAGTCACCAGAGGCACAATCTTAAATAAATCCGTGTCGATATTGACATCATTGGTCGGACTCAACGTGATGTCATAGTTACGTTCGCTAGTACATAGAAGGAAGCGGAAACAAAATGGACTCAGTAGTAAAGTTATCCTCCAAGTATATTCTGTCAAAATGAAAGAGACAAAACATAGACGAATTGGACAGAATGGCACCATTGACAGATATAACTTTGAGATTGGATGGGACTTTGTCTACCTTGGCTCCGCTGTTAACTGACAACAACATCTCGTAAGAGAACTTAAACGAACTGTTGTTTCTTCGACTAAGAAGGCACTTTAGTAGTAAAGCCCTCACTCGAACTACTAAGCAGATCCTATACAAAACCCGATCATCCCAATCCTGCTCTACGCCGGTGAATGATGGACCGTATCAAAAATGGATGAAGAAATCCTTGTTCGTTTTGAGAGAAAAATTCGTTGAACCATCTTCGGTCCCGTTTGCGTTGATTTGTTATTCATACGACGAATTAATCACGAGCTATACGAGTTGTACAGCGACATATCCCTATAGTCAATAAACCTCGTATTGAACTCCCTCTAGCAGAGTCGTCGATTCCTAGCTAGACGTCGGACGCAGTAGAGGAATCCTTCGCCTTAAGGGGTGCGCACAAAATGAAACCGGGCTCAACTATCTTTAAGTTCGCAACTGGAGGCAGTTATATGAGTACCGGGCTAATTGGAGATGCATATTGGTTGAGTCACAGTAGGGCCACTTAATAAAGGATGGAATTGAAAATGAGACAGATGATATTCACAAAATATACCACATTTGGTAGTGTAAACCATTTCACTAGAGCAGTATGTCCTAGAGGTATCTACAACCCTTTATATATCTGCCTATGCTTGTCACTTTCTCACCTCTTGCGAAAGACTGACAAAAACCCAAGACTCAAGAGTAAACGATTTGTCATAAGGGACTTTTCCAAATTGCCCGCGCTGAAGTTTAAGTCCCATTCTTTGCATAAAATATATTACTTCCCACACATAACTGCATAGGGAAGTTTTGTTTAAGGCCCTAAATGAACCGCACGATTTTCATCGAGTCGTATTCTTCTTACGGCTCTAGCTTTATATTTAAAATTAGTTATTGCTTGTTGCATCATGGGCATTCATACGGGGCCTGGTATGAATGCCATGCTACATGCTACACCATAATGATACCCCACAAAGTGTCTCTATATAACATTTCATGAGATACTATAATCCCTGGATTATCCCCTAAATATTAATAATAGTAAACAATTTCTATCTCAACTTACCTCTACTCTGCGATGTCAGCTTATCCCGCAGCACGTTTATAGTATGTACTCGTCCATATTGCTCAAACATTTTCCTCAATTGTACTTCATCCATTGACTTTGGTATCTGGCCCACAAACATTTTAATATTATCCGGATCCGGTTGATCCTTTGCAAATTCATCAACATCCTTTGGATTTATCTCCATGGACGATACCACTTCACTGGGATTTGTTTGTGTTACACTTATCCCACCAACAACACAACTGCCACTGGCACTGACACTGGTGCTGCCATTCACAAACATCTCCAGAGCATTCGTCGTCACCGCTGTCGACGTCGCCGTAGTCGTCGCCGTCGTCATCATCATCATCGTCTCATTGTTATTGGCCGTATCTGGCTCAGCTTTTATCATCGGCACTAAAGGCATTTCCCTGGAGACATAAAAGAGCAAAAGGAAAACGGCTCATAAGAAAATTGCTGGAAAATTACTTCTTATAAAAAATGCAAAGAAAATGTAAACGCAACCATCCAACCACCCTCCGAACACACCCCCCGCCATATTGGTGCGTCAAACTGACAGGGACATGCAAATCTGCATACTCTTATGATTATGTGCGAATTATTTTGGTGTAAGGAAAAAAAAATTTAAATGGGGAAATTGAGTCATCCTGAGGTGTGACATCTTCCGCAAGTGTACGCAAGTGAGGAGGGAAATAATAAAATTCAGTTTAAAAAAAACATGCCACACTCCAGATCCAGATACACAACGTCGAAATGGCAGAAGCAAATTAAAAAACAACCCAAACAGATGGGAAATGCGAGTTTTTCGTCCTGCATCTGTGTCGAGCGAGCTCAGACACCCTACAATAACACTGTCTTCGAAGCCTTCACTTAAATTATTTTATTTATTAAAAAGGGAAGCGTCCTTTTATTTTTAGCTTTTATGATGTTGATAAGAAGGTTGCGAAATGATAATGAGAATGCTTGAGAGGGGTGAATTAAATTTCCTAAATAGATCACAATATGGGGTGGTAATTGTCGATATGGATACGACTATTGTACGTAGAGGTAGAAAATATCTTTGAAGGGGTTTGGGAAACTCCCACCCAGATTTCGATCTTTTCGAGAATGATTTTCTGGATCATCATCATAGGTATGGTCAAAAGCAAGAAGTTAGACATTAAGTCCTTGTTTGTGCTTTTATGAGATGGTGTACGACCCATGTCGAGATGCACCTGGGTTGAGGACTAAGCAAAAAAAAAAATCAACCTTCAGATTATTTTGACTAACTTACATCTCTGTATAGGTAAACCTTCTATCTCGGCTACTTCCACAAAAGACAAAAACTGAACAGGCTATTACCAGAATCTGCTATTGTTTTCTTTAATTGCTTAGCAATAAAATTTCTGAAGCTGTTATCGGACAAGCACCTGAAGGGAGCACCTGGGAGGGAGCTTACAGCTAAAAACTACGGGTTCTACGCTCCAAATACAAGGAGCATGAAGCAACATGTAGGTTTCAAAACTCATTCTTAACATATTTTAGGAGGATATTTAAGTTTACAGCTTTAATACATACTTACGGCGCTACAGCCCGGAACGTTTAAAGATTTAAGTTCACAGATTACTTACTTACTTTCCAGTCCAGAATGAACCTCGGATTTAACCAACATACGTACTTACTGGCGCTACAGTCCGGGATGAACCTGGTCCTCAACCAACATGCCTCTCCAATTAGACCGGTCCTTAGCTAACTGTCTCCAGTTGCGCACTCTAAGTTGGTTGAGGTCGGTTTCTATACTTGTGCGTGCCACTTAAGGCGATGTCTTCCTCTACAGAGTCCAGACGTGCCACTTAAGGTGCCACTTAAGGCGATGTCTTCCTCTGCAGAGTTGACGTCTGGACTCTGTAGAGGAAGACATCGCCTTAAGTGGCACGAACAAGTATAGAAACCGACCTCAACCGACTTGGAGTCGGGAATCGAATACTCTGCGAGCCGGAGTATTAGTGTCCATTCGCTCTACATGTCCTAGCCTTCTTAAACGTTCAGTTTTTGACCAGGGGTATGTCGATCTACACTGCACAGCTCGTATAGTTCGTGGTTAAATATTCGTCTCCATAGCCCGTCAACGCGAACGGGACCCAAGATTTTTCGAAGATTGTTTCTCTCGAATCGACCAAGGATTTCTTCATCCGCATTTGATACGGTCCATGCTTCAGCTTCAGCGCCGTAGAGCAGGACTGGGAATATCAGGGTCTTATATAGGATCTCTATAGTAGTTCGAGTGAGGATTTGACTACTAAATTGTCTTCTTAGCCCGAAGAAACAGCGGTTGGCAACAGTCATTCTTCGTTAATTTCAGACGAGATGTTGTTGTCAGATTTAATAGCGTAGCCGAGGCAGGCAAAGTCCCGTACTACCTCAAAATTATATCTGTCAATGGTGACGTTCTGTCCAATTCGTCGATGTTGTAGAAGTAGTCTTACCCTCATTTACTGCTAAATCCATTTTTGCCGCTTCTTTCTCTATTCTAGAAAACGTGGCTATAACATCACGTTGAGTACTACCCACGATGTCAATATCGTCGGCGTATGCTAGTAGTTGCACCGATTTTGGAAGTTTGTGCCACTGGTGTTCGCTCGGAAGTTTTGCACAATCCTGTCAGGAATCAAACTAAAGAAGTCACATGACAGGGCTTCGCCTTGCCTAAATCCTTTTTTGGTATCGAACGTTTCGGTGAGGTCGTTTCCGACCCTAATAGAGCAGCGAGAGTTCTTCATCGTCATCCTACACAGACTGACGAGTTTGGACGGTATACCCAAACTAGACATGGCTCTGTATAGCTGGACTCTATAAATGCTGTCGTATGCGGCTTTGAAATCGATGAATAGGTGCTGGCTGTCAATTTGGAGTTCTCGGGTTTTTACCAGAATCTGTGTGAAGTGTGAAGATTTGATCAGTTTTGGACTTCCGTGGCCTAAAACCACACTGATATGGGTCGATCAGGTTGTTGGTTAACGGTTTCAGGCGTTCGCATATGACGGCTTATAGGATATTGTAAGCTATGTTGAGAAGACTTATGCCTCTGTTGTTGGAGCAATTCAGAGGATCGGGCAATCCATGCTCAGGTTCCATTTATCAGACATACCTTCATCCGACCAAATTTTGCTTATGTGCTGGAGAATGATACTTACAAAATCATTTCTACCAGATTTATATACCTCGGCAGGAGGGCCGGCACTTCCGAAAGCCATCTTAAGCTTAAGTTTGGATATTTCTATCCTCACCTTACTAAGGTCGGGTGGTTGGTGGTTTTTTATGTCATCACCAATATTGAATGATTTGCTCTGATTGACAGCGAAATATTGTTCGTCATCGCATTTAAACGGTCTGCAGAAGTGGCTCTTAGATATCGTCAGCATCGACTGTATCTCAACTTTGATATTTCCTTATTCATCTCGACAGGATTCTGTTCGCGCCTTGTATCTCTGGCTTTGACATTTCACACTTTGGTTAAACTTTCGAATATTCCTGGAGTGGCACCTCTCTATAACCCCCTTAGCGATCTTTTTACTTTTTTCTTAAAATACGGTATTCTTCCCTCTTCTTTTCCCAGTAGAGCTCAATGGTAGCTCTCGTCTTTACCTGGAGCTTAGCCTTGTATGACTTGTTCTTGGATGCGAGCATCTATCGTCATTCCTCATCAAGCCCAGGGTTTCTTGCTGCTGGGCGCGAGAATACTGGCATATCAGCTGCGGCTGTTCTAATGGCTTGTTGACATAGTCACCATTATTTCTTGACATTAGATAATGGTGGTATGGTGTTAATCCAGGAGTTAAGGTATACCTGTAATGCGAATTCTTCGCCAAACCACAACGGTTTTTCTGATTTGTTGTACCGTGGTGGATATCCGCATTCTTATCTTGGCATTAACAATATAGTGGTCCTATTCTATGTTAGCCCCTTTTCTATCGTGAGAAACCGTAGGTTGTCTACAGTAGCATTTCTTTCCCAGACGTGTTGTCGTGTGGACCATGTTTTGCGTCTTAATATTGCTAAAGATAGCTTCTATACATTTGTGTGTTAAAACCTAGACAAAACGGACTGAATAAATAAATGACAGCAAATTTTTCAGACGTAGCTTCAAAAATACGGCCGCTATCAATTGTTTGAGTTAGTAAGTCCCTATTTGAAGATCCTTTAGTACAAATGAAAAATAAATTGCGGATTAGTCTACCGACTGAGTACGATTCATTGAAGACATAAAAAATTCAGACTTATGTAGGTTTTTTAGATCGACTTATAGTACCTCACTATTGCGGAAGGTTTTCGGACGATAACACAATGCAGACTTCGGGAAGTTTATTTTAGATCGGCTTAAAGTCCCTCAACATTGCAAAAGGTTGAATCGCAATAACACCTTTGCAATATTTTTTGATTATTTTTCATTCCAGCGAACCTCCACAAACAAAAAATAATAAACTGCTTAGAAAAATTGTTCAATCACCGTGGTATACAAAAAACGACGAATCCAAAGACATCTCGGAATTTCTTTATCGAAGCTGGAACTAGAAGTTGCGTGAAGCCATACAAACGGACTAATCGGACATATCAACAAAATCATTCTTCAAGTTTTGGATGAAAGCAATTTATTTCTCCGACTACAAAAAAAAAAAACTAAGCCCTTTGACTTACATTTCGCAACATGCAGGATCTTCAACTCGAAAATATCCTGCTAAATTTTTTTAATTCGTGATAGAAAAATTACATGATAAGTTTTTTCTCAATTGCAGTATCTATTAATTTTTATCGAAGGGTGGTGCCAGTACGAATCTTGCACTATAACGCACTTGCAATTCTCATAGTGCCTATGGAAAATGTTCACCATCCTTGGGGAACAAAACTGAAACAACACCTATATAGGTTTTTCACTAGCAATCTCTGAATTATCTGGCAAATGGGTATATTTGTTATCTAAAGCTTATATTATCAATTCAGCAGTTTTGCTTTTAAGAACAAGGTCCTGCGTGCTAAGGAGTCCATTGCAGAAAATTCGCAATAGAGCCGATTGAAGATAAAGTACAAAATAAGCAGACTTATTGGCCCGTAGTTAAAACAATTTCAGTGAAATAAGCTTGAATGTCGTGATTGTTGGGGATGTCTGTTATTGATGATTTCCTTTTACATATTGGCCCCACGTTGGGCGCCAACATTTCTTCTTCATTTGAAGCTTCCGAAAATATTACAAACGAATGCTCAACATTATAGGGGCTAATATATACTATAATATATATATATATATGTATATATATAATAAAAACCAAGACTGAATGTCAATTTTATACCTGAGCACTAAAGTCCCCCACAATTAAGCATGCAGAAACAAATTGCGAGTAATGTAATAGAAAATGAGTCATAATTATTCCGTATCTTTTCAAAAAAGCAAAGTGGCCTCTTAAAAGCAACGACGGCGCCGCTTTTAAATTCAAGGTACCAACACATCGCTTGAATGTAGATAAAGTAACAGGGAACAATAAAAAACACCTCCTTTGCAAAAGCAAATACTTTATACATTGCCACTTAAAAAAAAAAAACAACAAAAAAAAATCCACCAAGTTAATTAAACCTGCAGTACCTGTATCTATTGTACCAAGTGCATAGATACATCTACGCAAATTGCAATTCAAAAAGTTCACCAGCTACAACACAACGTATTAAAAGTATCTCGCCTGAGCAAGTGTCATATCGCAAAGTTATTTTGAACAACATCCCCAAGGCAGAGCTTGTATCTTCTGCCTTCCTTGCCTGCACGATGTTACCTCTTGTCATCATTTATCTATTGTGCAACCTTGTGATTTGTTAATGCTCAACATGTAGAGGTATGCTTGTCTTTATATCGAGATATCATGTAACTGTGTGTCACGACAGAAATAATCATCTCTATACAAAGATTTAACCCACATACACATATATAGATATACCTAACTGTGGACACAAGGTTCCATATCTCATCTTTCCCAACTACCACCGAGAGTTCAAAGCCATTCAAGTATTTTCATTGTGACTTCATTGATCTCTCCCTTTGCCTTTATCGAGCTAGAAGCGCAGTCGAGTTAAGTCTTTGTGAGCAACTCTTGAAGCATATAAAGCGCCCTCTTTGCGCCAGGACCCTCCTCCATCTCGTTCGACTTGGAGATCCTGAAGGAGCTTGTTATTTTGTATGTACATATTACAATAGAATATTGGTGGAGGGTATATAAAGATAGTTGCTATGATTGCGTTGTCTATCATGGTGGAAGTTGGATGTGTGTGTTATAATCCTGTCGATGTTACAATTTTTGCAGGTGACTCTCCCTTTCCAACGTCAACGTGTTCCCTTTGAAATTATAAGACAAACAACAATGATAATGCTGATGACAATAAGAAGAATGATGGCTGCCTATAAGGATGATGATGAGAAACGATGACAATGAGAGGATTCCAATGAAGTCACCAAGGACCATTTTCTATTGTATCTAGATCTTGTGTAAGACTATACAGCATTTATTTGTCGCTCTAGTTACGCTGGGTCACGATAGTTACTAGCGAAATTGTTATGTTAGCATGTTGTGATACCACACCGTGAAGTTATGGAAACTGAAGAGGGGGTACTACCATAAGTGGGTGGACATAATGTATCATCAAATTCAACGGGTGAATGTTGAAGTTTGTAATCAGCTTAGAAATATTTCAGTTTGTTGAAAGATTTTAGCTCCCTTAATAGGGGAATGGGTAGACAAATAATTAATCTTCTTGTGGGAGTAGTCAACGTATGCAGGATTTATTAGGTTGTTAAGAAAGTTATCTAGCCATGACCTAGATTGGAGCACACCAAGGTGAATTTTTCAAGAGATATTAGCACAAAACAAGTGATCCCATTAGTGGATGCCAAAAGGGACTGTCAATGTTTGTAGCTGTCCTTGCTGCTGAAGTGCTACCATAGGAGTAATATAATCCTTTTTCATATTGGCGGTATATAGATACCTCTTAAAAATACATTACGGTAATATTTAAGTTCGATAATTGCGTTCTTTTGAAGGGACTAAGACTAAAAAGGACTCTAGGACTCGAACACAATTTAAGAATCTGAGCAAACTAAACAAAAAATCGAGCGGGAGTTCACACGCCGTAGAAGTGAAACTGTATCATGGTTAATTTGTAAGAGAGTGAGATGAATACACTATGGATGTGGTAAACAGGGAGATGGAGAGAGAGAGATAGATAGAGATAGATAGATAAAAGTTTCACTTGAAAAAAAAAACTCAAAGCATAGATACTCTGAAAACCAGACATGGCTTGAGAACAAGAATGCATTCAATTCAAATCCAATGGGGCGATACAAGGTGTCTCAGAAAAATGTTTTTATTGCTTTAGCTTACTACATGAACGTAACGAATCCAAAAGGCGTAGGGGTTATATCAATCAGTAGCCTTTCTCTCGCGAATTTTGTCACTTTGGAACTTTTTTCGCGCCTTGTGCGTGGCTAGATTTTTACAAAAACCGTGATTCCGCGACGACTGGCTGAGCGTCGCTATAGTTAGTGCGTTGAAACTGCCGCGAAGAAGGTCTGGGTTCGATTCCCAGCCGTTACAACACCTAAATGATTTTTTACTGACCCTCCTCTCTTCATGATCTGAAAAATTATAAAAGTAGTATCAATTGTCAAGAAAAGCGTATCTCAACTTAGCCGTTCGGATTTGAGAACTACACAAGCACACATAATTGGTTGTGAGAAAAAGCTAGTCCCTGGGTAATAAAGAGCCTGTTGCGCCAAAAAAAGCATTTTTTTTTTGTGAGTCGGCGACGAGACGGTTGTGCGAATATAGTAGCGAATATTCTGCAATATTCGAGGTTTTCGTATATCTCTCAATCGTAAATGGGTAAAAAGTTTGATGAGACCGGAAAAATCTGAATCCGAGTGACCAAGATCATCGAGAACGGTAGAAAAATGTAAAGAGTGTTAAACAACCTCTTTTTGACCATCCAAACCCATCAATTTGTAAGCGTGCAAGTGCCCTAAATGTATGTAGATCATCATTACAACATATTTTGCACAAAGACCCAAAGCTGGACCCCTTTAAAATTAAATTTTTGCATAAATTTAAGCCTCAGGATTACAATCAGAAGCTTGACTTCATAAACCAGGAATTTTCAACGTTTAGTAACATCTTATTTTTAGATGAAGCTCGTTTTCATCTTAATGGACATGTGAATAAGCAGAACTGTTGGTACTGGTGTACAACGAATCCGAAACGCAAGCATCAGAAACACCTTCCTTCGCCTAAGGTGCTTCAGATTAGTGTGCCGTTGAGATTTATAGGGGAAAAAGAATAACGCGTAAGAAAAGCCACTACTTAACCGGACCTTTACCTGAAATACAAATTGTGCATGACAAAAGAGAATAGAAACATTTAGAAAACTGCGAATATCTATTTACTTCAAAGACAGATCTAAAGCTGAGTAAGGCGCCTTTCAATTTCTCACAACTTCTCCATTTATTTGTGGCTCTGAAGTTATATTTTCCCAAAAACTTTGGTGAGCTAACTCAAGATTGAATTCATAGTAAACTCGGCACTGAAAAAGCGTAGCTTAGGGATGTAAAAGACTATGTAATCTCTAAACAAGATTGAAACCGATAACAAACCAACTCGATCGGCCCCTTCAGTATGTTTTTAGTCCAGGCAAGTCCACAACTGATGAAATCATCACACTTCGGCCGATCCTGGATGAAGTCTAAATAAATACCCATCACCTATTAATCGATTTCAAAACTGCATATGACAGGATTTATAGAGACGAACTATTCAGGGTCATGTTTAGTTTTGGTATATCGCCCAAACTCATCTCTCTGTGCAGACTGACGATGGATAATTCGCGCTGTCACCGTCACCGAAAATGGGTTTAAGATTAAACTTACAAGGACACACAAAACCGTCGAATTGGACAGAATTTCGCCATAGATAGCTAGAAGTTTGAGGTAGTAAGGGGCCTTGTCAACCTCGGCTGCTATTAATACTCACAAGAATGTCCTCTACGAAATCCAAGGTTGAATTACCCTTGTCAACCGCCATTTTATCTTGTTAACTGCCATAGGTTCCAGCAGGTATAGGTGACAGAAAGACCGTCTACAGAAAAAGCAATAGGTGATCACTGATCACATTTCAAACCAACATCCAGCTTTTGATCATTCTTTGTTTATTTAGAATGTACTTGAAGTTGGTTTTTATGCTAAGTCTGCCATAGAAACATGTATCTCCACCTAATGATAATATAATGCTGAAATAGAAGCTATCGTTGTGGTTCTGAAGATTAAAACTTCCAAAACGCAAAGTGGCAGATGTTGAAAGTTTCGTAAACCTTGAATGTATCCCGACTGAAAGCGATACTGAACAGAATATGGGCAGAGGGCGTCAATCTTTTCACAAGTGATGAAGCTCATTTGCACATAAATGGCCTCATACATAAGAAAAATTTCAGAAACTGCGCAACCGAAAATACAAGATACAGTCACGAATGACCTCTACACAACTTGCTAGAGTTATCGGACCTTACTTCTTTGGGGAAAACGGTGACACTCTTGCGTTATAAAGTCACGGTGAATGATTTTCTTTCTCTTGAAACTAAGATATATACGTATCCCATGATGCATATTTGGTTTCCGAAAGATAGAGTGACTTGTCATACGTCAAATTTCGCATTGGACTTGTTCCGCCAAAACTGTCCACCCCAACGTCGCCTGAACTATTCACCGGTTCTTAAAGTGGTTGCTGTGGAACTACTAAGAGCGGGATCCCTTGTTGAAATCCCAAAAGTACCAACATCTATGTTTTTTTCATTGCCCGACCTCGTAGAAAAGTCTGACCAACATCCAAGAGTAACACAGTCATGATAAGTTTCTCAAATTTGCCGTACGGATTAGGCGTTGAGCAGGAGGTCCTCGTCATTATGCCAAAATAATAACTTCGCACACACAATTAAAGGGAGCTGCTAGGTTTGAAGTACTATATGAGCCGTAAATGCAAGATATTTCATATATATTATTTTGTTCATACCTCAAAGAACGAGTTTACAAAGAAAACCCAAGCATCTTTGACAACTTAAAACCAAAAGTCAAAAAAAATGTTCGTGTTACCCTATTTTTCTCCTGGTCTAATCCCTCTGATCATCACCCGGTTATTTTTACTTGTGGGTATACCCTCAAAGAACGACCCAAGCACGCTGGACGATTTTAAATCAAGCGTCAGATTAGACTTGCTTCATCAAAAATTTCCGGCCCTACTCATAGCTGAACGTGACATCCCCTAGGCCCCGGATCACATGATTTTCCTGGTGGGGGTACCTCAAAGAAATAGTTTACAAAGAATATCAAAGGCCCACCGGCTATTTGAAAACCAACATCACATTGGAATTGCTCCGTCAGAAATTCCGGGCCACCACAATTTTCGACAAAGTGAAATACCATGCACTACCAAGGAGGATGGAAGGTTGCAACGGATAGGGAGGCCGTTAAGTAAGAAAAGACATACCAGGGAATTACAAGGCAGATGAGCTTGCCAGACAGTTCACTATCCTTGGCACTCTACCGCCTATAACAGGATGCGATGAAGAAACCAAACCGCAGATAAATACGGCACAACGTGTCAAATATCTAAGCAACTCTGGCCTAATCTTAACCAGAAGCACTCCATCTGCTTAAGAATAATAAACAGATCAAACATCAGCACCACAATCGGTGTCCTCACAGGACACTGTCCTATAGCCCCACACGCAAAAAGACTATGCCTTTTCAGTAATGATTTCTGTAGAAGCTGCTTAAACGAGGAAGAGGAGGAAAGTATTACTCACCTTCTATGCTCTTGTCCAGCTTTCTCAGAAAAAAGGAAGCTTCATCTGAGAGACTACTTTTTCGATAATCTTGGCGAGGGGGAAGTAATCAGTGTATTCAAGGAACTTTTCTGTGCGTATTCATGGTGAATCACAGTGTATTCAAACGTATTCGCATGTATTTAAGTGTATTCATTCGTTCTACATGTCCTAGCCATCTTAAACGTCCAAGGAGGAGTTTTTTGACCAGGGGCATGTCGCTGTACAGCTCGTATAGTTCGTTGTTGAATCTTCGTCTCGATAGCCCGTCAACGCAAACCGGACCGAAGATTCTTCGAAGAATTTTTCTCTCGAATTGACCAAGGATTTCATCATCCGCTTTTGATACGTTCCATGCTTCAGCGCCGTAGAGCAGGACTGGGAAAATCAGGGTCTTATATAGAATCTCCTTAGTAGTTTGTGTGAGGGCTTTACTACTAAATTGCCTTCTTAGCCCAAAGAAACAGCTATTGGCATGAGTAATTCTTCGTTTGATTTCTGACGAGATGTTGTTGTCAGAGTTAATAGCGGAGCCGAGGTAGACAAAGTCCCGTACTACCTCATAGTTATATCTGTCAATGGTGACGTTCTGTCCAATTCGTCGATGTTGTGTGTCCTCATTTACTGCTAAACCCATTTTTGCCGCTTCCTTCTCTTTACCAGCAAACGTGGCTATGACATTACGTTGAGTCCTACCAATGATGTCAATATCGTCGGCGTATGATATTAGTTGCACCGATTTTTGAAAAATTGTGCCTCTGGTGTTGGCTCCGGAGTTTTGCACAATCCTCTCAAGAATCAAATTGAAAAAGTCACATGACAGCGCATCGCCTTGCCTAAATCCTTTTTTGGTATCGAATGTGTCGGTGAGGTCGTTTCCGACCCTGATGGTGCAGCGAGAATTCTCCATCGTCATCCTACACAAACGGACGAGTTTGGGCGGTATACCAAAACTAGACATGGCTCTGTATAGTGCGTCTCTATTAATTCTGTCGTATGCGACTTTTAAATCGATAAATAGGTGGTGGGTATCGATTTGGACTTCTTGGGTTTTTTTCAGGATCTGCCGAAGTGTGAACATTTGATCGATTGTGGACTTTCCTGGCCTAAAAGCACACTGATAAGGGCCAATCAGGTTGTTGGTAAACGGTTTCAGGCGTTCACATATTACAGCAGGATCTTGTAGGCGATGTTGAGCAGGCTTATGCCTCTGTAGTTGGCGCAGTTCAGAGGGTCTCCTTTTTTGTGGATCGGGCAAACGATGCTGAGGTTCCATTCTTCAGGCATGCTTTCATCCGACCAGATTTGGCTTATGAGTTGGTGAATGTTACTTACCAAGTCATCTCCGCCAGCTTTATAAAACTCAGCGGGAAGGCCGTCATATCCGGCGGCCTTATTAAGCTTGAGTTGTGAATAGCAATATCTATTGCTATCCTCACTTCACTTAGTTCGTTTAACAGTCTGCAGAAGTGGTTCTTCCATATCCTCAGCATCGACTGTGTCTCAACTACAATATTTCCTTGTTCATCTCGACAGGATTCTGTTCGAGCCTTGTGGCTTGTATCCTTGGCTTTGACTTTTACACTTTGGTAAAACTTGCGAACATCGTTCCTGGAGTGGCACCTCTCTATATCCTCGATCGCGCGCTTTTCTTGCTCTGTTATCTTCTTTCTGAAAAGCCGATGTTCTTCCCTTCTTCTTTGCCTATAGAGCTCAATGGCAGCTCTCGTCGGAATGCCGACAGATGCTCGCAGCCAAGAATGAGGCCTACAAGGCTAAGCTGCAGGTGCCTTGTAGGTCTCGTTCTTGGCTGCGAGCATCTGTCGGCATTCCTCATCAAACCAGGGGTTTCTTGCTGGTGGCCGCGAGAAACCTAGCACATCAGTTGCGGCTGATCTTATGGATTGTTGGGGTCGTTGCCATTGTTCTTCGACATTATATGCTGGAAGTGTATTGTGAGTCGATAGGTTAAGGGATACGCGTTGCGCGAAGGTCTTGGCGGTCTCTGGCGATTGCAGTCTTTCGACATTAAATTTTTTCACAGTATTTCTGTTTTTTTTTTTGTGGCGTGGTGGATATCCGCATCCTTACCTTGGCAACAACAAGGTAGTGGTCCGAGTCGATGTTGGCCCCTCGGAATGTACGGACATTCAAAATAATGGATGCGTGCATAAAGCATATTGGACGATTTAAACTCAAACGTCACAATGGATTTGTTCCGACAAAAAATGACGACGCGGTGATATCCCAGCTCAACCGGTCTTATATCTCAAAGAAAATCCAAAGACCCTTGACGATTTGAATACAAACATCAAATTTTAATTGCTCTGCCAAAAATGATCACGAATCTACATTTCGCGACAATTTCTTCTGATCTATGCCCTCGTGGTGGTTACTTGAGGGGATATCACGAAGAAGGAGTCTAGAAAGAGAAACCAAAGGTTTGAAGAAATTTTCGGAACTGTATTCGAAAAAAAGCAAATTGAGGAGAAGATACAACCGCGAATTTTATGAGCTGTATTAACATCTGGGTGCTGTGCAGAAGGTCACGTCGAATACATTGGCTCAAATAAAGCCAAGAGAATCTTCCAATCCTAGTCTTCAAATGAATTTAAAATTTCCATTCTTCTCAATAATTTTTGGCCGGTAAAAAGTACTGACCTTGACCGAGCTATGATTTTTTTTTAATCCCATCAAGTCTCTTAAATGACCCTCTTCCAACATTTCCCAACAGGTGAAACCATTCAACACAGAAAGTGGCCTAGGGTTAGTTTAAACTTCCAAAATTTGCCAGTCCCATAGCAAGGATAAACAGGACATAAGTTAAATAAGTAACATACAACCCGCAGCAATTTCAAAGTACAGCTAGAAAACATAAACAAAGCTAACCTTACAGAAAAAAATAAATAAAGCCCACCTTTTGGCTACAACTCACCTTAAACGTTTTAAATGCTCGAAACCATCTGAAGCACATAAACAAGAATAATCATAAACAATCAGCGTAAAACGCACCCTATTTCAGACTCTGATAATGCCTCGAAGTCACCCCCTCGAATATCTCTTACAAATCCACCCTCCTTCACCCATTCCATAGAAAATAAATAATTCAACAGTGTGCGCGTTTAAATGTCACAACAGACTGTCAGACTTAAGCAAATCCCCGCCCACTTTAAGATCTAGTTAAGACCAGAGATGAATTGCAATCTTGGTTTACATTCTTTTTTTTTCTCTAAATTCAACCCCCCACAGGACTTAATTTAAAAAAAAAAATACAACAAACAAAGAAGCAAGAACACAAAAGAAGATTAAATGCGAATCCAAGATTCGACCTAAAAGAATTTAAATCCCCGACATCGGTCTGCCATTACAGCTGACTATGGGGTGTCAGCGTTATTTATTAAGGACACTCTGTTATGTTCGCACACATTAAGAGCGAGTCCTTTCATAAATCTATTATCTCGTACATGGTAACATTATTAAATTGCTGGATAGTGGCCTTTGTCGTTAGCCCCTGATCGTCCACATTACGAGTCTAATTAATTCTCTAAATGGAAAGCCCCAAGATTGATGTCAAAAATGAGCCCCCCAAATGGTGGGTACTGAAAGCTTCACTTTTAAATCCACATTCCCTAAGGGTCAGGTGTTTTATCTGTATATATGTCTAAGTGTTCATCCAACATTCAAATGAAATTTTTTCAACGGTACTGATAGTCCTGATAGCGGTTGGGTCTGCTCAAAGGCCAACACAAAAAAAAAATAAGCGAAGGGAAAGGCCAACATCTGTGCCATTCAACCCTCCAGTAAGGGAGTAACCACTGGTCATTTGGACAATCCACCATCGATACTGTAATGGAGATAATTTGAAGGGTATTGATTCAGATTCGACAGGGGTACATCCCGACACACATACACCAGCACATGCTTTATGGGTCTAGGCATTTTAATTTAGTCCTTAGGCGAACTGAGGGTTTCTAAAATTACATTGAATACATGAACAGATCTAGGTGAAACACACACAACCCTCTGTCATAGAATTACTTTTGATGTCCTCCTTCTCTTGTTTTTTTTTCTTCTCTGTCCGTCGGTTTTGTTGTGTCCCTTGTACGTGTTTTGGCTTTCATCGTTAGGCCTGTCTGGATACCATGTCGAGTCGATAAAATGTAATTACTTAAATTGTTCGACTGATACTATCAGCGGTAGTGTGGCGATGATTGAATCTGGGGATGGGGGTGAGGTTGCCACCGGTGGTTGGAGACTTTCGGTCTAAAAACCAATTTTCGATTAGAAATGATTGAAGGTCAGAACATCAGGAGAAAGTTTTGTGTCCATTAAGTTGGGATATTTGTTTAATGGTCATGTCTCGCTGAGGATTGTATGAGTCGAGTCACCTCTTAAGAGGTTTTCATTGATCAAGTTTGGGGTGGATAGTTCGATGAATTCCGGAACGTAATCGATTTGAAAGACTTTTACTAATGACAGGAGCATGACATTGATATGATTTTGTTTCAGGTGTATAGTGGTGTTGTGTACGGTATTCTCGGTTTGGTCATTAAGGTAATGTCATCGATAAGTCTGGAGAAATGGATTGATGGGGTTCTTTGTTGTATGACAGTATAATTGGAGAGAAGTTGCTCAGGTTGTGCCAGAAGCTCTAGATATATATAATTTAAGGAAGAAGTGTCAAACTAGCTACTGTTAGTTCATTAATAATGTAGATGTATGCATATATCTGTCATTTGTTGTCTGTCATTTCATAGGACGGCAGATACCTATGAATATTAATGATGACATTTAAAAGTGGCACACAAAACAGCGCGAGACAATGATACTTTATCACATTTAGACAAATATCGATGCATACACTAGACCGGTATATTAAAACTGGTATTGTCTGGATACAATTTTTTTGCCGCAGAATGCACAGCTGATAGCAGTGTACCCCGCATTGTTTACGTTGGAAGGGCAAATTGACACTATCAGTCGGTTATAGCAAACAGCAAAAATAAACACAAACAAGTGATCATATCATCTGTACCGTGTATTTGATGAAAATTTAGTGTTTTGTATACCACAAAAAAATATAAATTTTGTGTTATCCCGCTCCGTATGCCCTATACGTTATTCCCCTCTCACCTCTCACCAACTTACCACAGATATATGTGTTAGAGAGTACAGTTCTGGGTTACTTGCTTTTTAAAATAGGGAATCGCTCACCTCGTTGCAAGACGAACTTAAATTCTGACGCCGATACTACGAACATCGCCCTGTTTCGTGTACTTGCCCTTCTTTAAACGTTCGCTATCTTAGACTTACTTACTTACTTAAGTGGCGCTACAGTCCGGAATGAACCTGGGCCTCAACTAACATGCCTCTCCAATTAGCCCGGTCCTTACCTAACTGCCTCCAGTTGCGCACCCCAAGTTGGTTGAGGTCGGTTTCCACTTGTGCGCGCCACTTAAGGCGAGATCTTCCTCTACTGCGTCCGACGTCTGGCTGGTAATCGAAGACTCTGCGCGCCGGAGTATTGGTGTCCATTCGTTCTACATGTCCTAGCCATCTTAAACGTCCAATGCCGCGTTTTTTGACTAGGAATATGTCGCTGTACAGCTCGTATAGTTCTTGGTGGAATCTTGGTCTCCATAGCCCGTCAACGCAAACGGGACCGAAGATTTTTCGAAGAATTTTCCTCTCGAATCTACCAAGGATTTCTTCATCCGCTTTTGATACGGTCCATGCTTCAGCGCCGTAGAGCAGGACTGGGGTGATCAGGGTCTTATATAGGATCTCCTTAGTAGTTCGAGTGAGGGCTTTACAACTAAATTGCCTTCTTAGCCCGAAGAAACAGCGGTTGGCAAGAGTAATTCTTCGTTTAATTTCTGACTAGATGTTGTTGTCAGATCTAATAGCGGAGCCGACGTAGACAAAGTCCCGTACTACCTCAAAGTTATATCTGTCAATGGTGACGTTCTGTCCAATTCGTCGATGTTGTGTGTCCTTTCGTGTTGACAGCATATATATACTTAGTTTTACCCTCATTTACTGCTAAACCCATTTTCGCCGCTTCCTTCTCTATACTAGCAAACGTGGCTATGACATCACGTTGAGTCCTACCAATGATGTCAATATCGTCAGCGTATGCTAGTAGTTTCACCGACTTTTGGAAAATTGTGCCTCTGGTGTTGGCCTTGGAGTTTTGCACAATTCTCTCAAGAATCAGATTTAAGAAGTCACATGACAGCGCATCGCCTTGCCTAAATCCTTTTTTGGTATCGAATGTGTCGGTGAGGTCGTTTCCGACCCTGATGGAGCAGCGAGAATTCTCTATCGTCATCCTACACAAACGGACGAGTTTGGGCGGTATACCAAAACTAGACATGGCTCTGTACAGTTCGTCTCTATAAATGCTGTCATATGCGGCTTTGAAATCGATGAATAGGTGGTGGGTATCGATTTGGACTTCTTGAGTTTTTTCCAGGATCTGCCGAAGTGTGAAAATTTGATCGGTTGTGGACTTTCCTGGCCTAAAACCACACTGATAAGGGCCAATCAGGTTGTTGGTAAACGGTTTCAGGCGTTCACATATTACGGCAGATAGGATCTTGTAGGCGATGTTGAGGAGACTTATGCCTCTGTAGTTGGCGCAGTTCAGAGGGTCTCCTTTTTTGTGGATCGGGCAAACGATGCTGAGGTTCCATTCTTCAGGCATATTTTCATCCGACCAGATTTGGCTTATGAGTTGGTGGATGTTACTAACCAAGTCATCTCCGTCGGCCTTATAAAGCTCAGCGGGAAAGGCCGGCAGCCTTATTAAGCTTGAGTTTAGATATTGCTATCCTCACTTCACTCAGGTCGGGTGGTTGGCAGACTGGTGGGCTACAAACTTCCAGTCTAAGATAGGATTTATGTGAATGCGAACTACATTATTTTATTTGAATGGTTGACATATTGGCATATTGAGCATTTGCATAGCAATATTGATATCACCTACAACTTATTTTAGTTAACGTAGCTCCTGACCCATTGAGGGGCTCTGCCTGAGACAAGGCAGCCCTCAATTCTTTTCGATTATGGGCACGTTATTCAGTCCAAGCGCTCTTGCACCAGCGATCTTTTGATTCTTACACCGCAGGTTTGGTCTTCCTTGTCGCCTCGAACCTGAAGTCTACGTGTTTTTACCTTTTGTACTAAATGCACATCTTGGCGCAGCTCATAAAGTTCGATGAAGAAATCGCATGATTGCGCATCTCCTTGTCGGACCGGTACAAGCTTGGGTAAGTTGAGATGCCCTTTTTCCAAACCGAACGTTGTATAGCGTGTCCCCTTATGTTAGGCGACACAGAACACAAAAAGTCAAAATTTTTTGGCGCATCAGCCTCGTTAGTACCCAGGGCCTAGCTTTTTTCACAACCATTCTCACGTGTACCCGTGTACTTCTTGCACGATGGCGGGGCCTTCTGTTTTATGCCGACTCCAACGGCTATGTTGAAGTAAGGTTTTCTCAGATAATTTGTCATGTCATCACGAGAGAAGGGCCAGTGAAAAATCACTTAGCTGTTGCTACGGCTGGGAATCGAACACAGCACTAACCATCGTGCCACTGAGCCTTTGATTCGACACATATGCAGCCATTTTGATCGTACCCCGAGTTCCCCCATCGTGGATGCTATCATACGCGGCCTTGAAGGCGATAGAAGATGGTGTGTTTCGACTTAAAATTCGTTGGTCTTTGCCAGGATTTGCCTTATTGTGAAAATTTGCTCTATGGACGATCTGCCGGACCGGAAGCTACAATAATGAGTGCCGATAAGTGCGATGGAGTATTCTCACTGCTCCATCAGGGTCGGAAACGACCTCACCGACATATTCGATACCAAAAAAGGATTAAGACAAGGCGGTGTGCTGTCATGAGACTTCTTTAATTTGATTCTTGAGAGGATTGTGCAAAACTTCCGAGCCAACACCAGAGGCACAATTTTCCAAAAAATCGGTGCAACTACTAGCATACGCCGACGATATTGACATCATTGGTAGGACTAGCCACGTTTGCTAGTATAAAGAAGGAAGCGGCAAAATGGGTTTAGCAGTAAATGAGGGTAAGACTAAGTATATGCTGTCAACACGAAAGGATACACAACATCGAAGGATTGGACAGAACATCACCATTGACAGATATAACTTTGAGGTAGTACGGGACTTTGTCTACCTTGGCTCCGCTATTAACTCTGACAACAACATCTCTTCAGAAATCAAACGAAGAATTACTCTTGCCAATCGCTGTTTCTTCGGGCTAAGAAGGCAATTTAGTAGGAAACCCTTACTCGAACTACTAAGGAGATCCTATATAAGACCCTGATTATCATAGTCCTGCTCTACGGCGCTGAAGCATGGAACGTATCAAAAACGGATAAAGAAATCCTTGGTCGATTCGAGAGAAAAATTTCTCGAAAAATCTTCGGTCCCGTTTGCGTTGACGGGCTATGGAGACGAAGATTCAACCACGAACTATACGAGCTGTACAGCGACATACCCCTGGTCAAAAAACTCCGGATTGGACGTTTAAGATGGCTAGGACATGTAAAACGAATAGACACCAATACTCCGGCTCGCAGAGTCTTCGATTCCTAGCCAGACGTCGGACGCAGTAGAGGAAGACCTCGACTGGAGGCAGGACCGGCCTAGTTGGAGAGGCATGTTGGTTGAGGCCCAGTTTCATCCCGGACTGTAGCGCCACTTAAGTAGGTAAGTATGAAATTACACACAACATCGACGAATTGGACAGAACATCACCATTGACAGATATAACTTTGAGGGAGTACGGGACTTTGTCTGCCTCGGCTTCGCTAATAACTCCGACAGCAAAATCTCGTCAGAAATTAAACGAAGAATTACTTTTGCCATCCGTTGTTTCTTCGGGTTAAGAAGGCAATTCGGTAGTAAAGCCCTAGGCTTGCAGAGTCTTCGACTACTAGCCGGACCTCAGACGCAGTAGAGGAAGACCTCGCCTTATGTGGAGCGCGCAAGAAGAAACTGATCTCAAACCAACTTGGAGTGCGCAACTGGAGGCAGTTAGCTAAGGACCGGGATAATCGGAGAGGCATGTTGGTTGAGGCCCAGTTCATGCCGGACTGTAGCGCCACTGATTTTTTTTCTATAATTTGCTCGCACTCAATGGGTTATGACAGTACTATAGCGGTTTGTGAGAAGGGGAAGAAAGATTGTGATAAGAAAGATTTTGGATATAGTAGAGACATACTCCATGGGTGGTGTCCGAACTATCTTCGGAAAGTCACTGTTTTTTTGTGTTCGTAAAATTCGCAGATCTTTCCAGATGGTGTATACCTTTTAGGAGTAACTACCGACCCATTTTTTAGTTCTTTGAATAAAAGTTTCATGGATTTTGGCTGGGATTGAACGCGCAACATTCCACTCAACAGGTGAACACATTACCACTACACCGCTGCCACCCACTCGGCTCGGCGGGTAGGCCGTCTTGTCCGGCAGCCTTATTAAGCTTGAATTTAGATATTGCTATCATCATTTCCCCATAGGTTGGGCGGTTCATAGGTTTCGCTGTCGTCGCCAATATTGAATGGTTGCATCTGCCTTATCACAAAAATCAATGTCAGTAATACGCGCTCCTTTCGGATTTTTAA
Source organism: Rhingia campestris (assembly GCA_932526625.1). NCBI lineage: Eukaryota > Metazoa > Arthropoda > Insecta > Diptera > Syrphidae > Rhingia > Rhingia campestris. Next base: position 173,106,090 of record OW052182.1, read on the forward strand.
AGAAATACGCGGAAAAATGATGCCTCATGCCCATTAACAGTGCATTTTGAAGCTGTTCCAAGGTCCATCAACTTAAATTAAAACGCAAATCAAAGTAAGTTGGCTTCAATTCTTGAACGAGCTGTATTTTATACGCTTTTAAACCAGGATCACGCTTCAAAATACTCCACAACTTTCCATAAAAATGTCTAAACCTTGAGAACGGCAAAGAATTGATTGATAACAGTTGCCACGAATACTCTCTGCTACTGCAGCAATACTCTCATTATTACGGGATCTTCGCACTCTGGTTTTTGGATGGACGGTGATGGTTTTATGAATAGTGCGTCCAGTTGGATGATTATGACGACGAGAATGTGGACCATTGATTTTGGAAATAATTTTCCACAATTATTAAGCATTGTTCCGGCGTAAGTCTGTTCATGATGAAATGTCAATGCTATGGACGTCATATATATTCAAGCCAGTTGACAAACAATAACTCTAACTGTAAAAACAACGCAACAGATAAAGTACCTCCTATTGGATCACCTGTTATAAATTTATTGTTTCATTTTTGAGATAAAGCGTCTTAAGATGAGTGTTTTGCGGGAAGGTTTCAGCAAGATCGTACACACAATCTTGCGTCAATGCAAGTCAAAATTTAAGACTCAAAATTGGCAATGGACAGACAGACTGACGAAGTGGAGACAGTTTTTGATTTAGGTAAGGTTAGGTTAGATATCGTCATCCTTGAGATTTAATTTCATTGTATGGGTTCTGAGAAAGTTGTGACCAGTTAGAGCCCCTACCAGTTTAGATAAGGAGCTTCTGTCGTACCACAAAAGTTTTTTGGTTCGGTTTCCGTTTTATTGTGGCCAGAGCTTCCGAGATATTTCGCAGGTAGTCAATGACTTCCACCTGGTATTGGCTTTCATTCGGGTTTTGTATTCCACTCTTTCTCTGAGGTTACAGAGTGGTGGTTCGACCGTTTGTAGTGCCTGATCATGATCTGTAGCAGATCCATTTCTTGCCAGTTCGTCGGCCATCTCGTTGCCGTCTATGTCCCTTTGACCAGGAACCCAGCAGAGATCAGCATTATGCTGTGAGCAGAGAACCTTGAGCTCTTCGCGATAGCGCCTGCGGCGAACTAGCTTTGATTTAATTTCGATAGCAGATACTACTTTTATAGCCGCTTGGCTGTCAATGAATATGGTGATATCACTGTGTATTTCCATTATTGACACCAAATGAGCCGTTGCAGCGATTGCTAGCACCAGCCTGGAACACACTACTATGATCAGGAAGCCTGATTGATTTGTGTATTACTAATTCCTCTGAGAATATGCCAGCACCTGTTCCACAGTCCATCTTTGATCCATCTGTGAAGATGAATATCGATTTCCTTTTTGTGGGTTCATTCTTGTCCCATTCGTCTCTGCTCGGAAACGAGCAGGTGAAGGGTCGATCGAAGTCTAGGTAGAGAGATAGATAGTCAGAGTTTACTACGCTCCCTACGTATTTCTTTAGGACCTGCGCATGCCCAGCGAGGCTTGGGATCCAGCTGTTTGTTTGGCTGATCCTCGAGGAGCTTTTGGCAGCTGATTCCTGCATGTATAGATCCAAGGGCAGCAGATTCAGAATCACCTCCAATCCAGAGGTTGGGGTTGTTCTCATCGCACTGGTTGTCCCTATACACGCTAGTCTTTGTATTTTTGTCATTTGCTTCAAGTTGGTTGTTCTGTCTGTGGCTTGCCACCAGACTATACTGCCATATGTGAGTATTGGTCGCACGACAGCCGTATACATCCACAGGATTATTTTGGGGCTAGGTCCCCACTTTCTGCCGAATATTCGGTTACATGCGTAGAAAGCATTTGCTGCTTTCTTAACTCTTTCATTGACATTAAGCTTCCAATTGAGCTTCCTGTTTAGAATTATTCCCAGATATTTCGCACTTTCAGCTATTTTAAGGGATATTCCTTCTATAGCTGGTGGTTCGAAGTGTGGTATTATTCTTCTATTTGTGAACAGCACAAGCTCGGTTTTTTGGGGGTTGACCCCAAGGCCGCATTGCTTTGCCCACGTGTTGAGTGTCCGGAGCGAGTTTTCTAACAGCTCACTTATGGTTGGTAAGAATTGGCCTGTCGCAAGCAATACTACATCGTTTGCGTACGCAATTACTTTAACCCCCCTGTTTTTGAATTTCATTAGTATTTCATTAACGACAAGAACCCATAGTAGAGGGGAGATGACTCCTCCTTGTGGTGTGCCCCTTGAGGCGTTTACTTTTAGTTCAGTGTCGCCCAGTTTTGCCTACCTTTTCCTTTCTTTGAGAAGACTTACAATCACGTTAGTGAGTGCCTGGTCAACGTTGGAATTGACATTGTTGAAAGCTCCTTCAATATCTAGGTATGCTGCGAGTGTGTATTCTTTGTCTTTTAGAGACTTTTCTATAGCACTAACTACGTCATGCAGTGCTGTTACAACCCCTTTGCCCTTTGTATAAGCGTGTTGGGCTGGGGAGATATCTTTTGCAGTTGTATGGCTAGATTTACCTGCTTTGGGAATGAAGACGACCTTTACTTCTCGCCAAGCCCTTGGAATGTAGCCACACATTATACTGCTTTTAAACAGTCGTGTGAGGACTGGTATGATCAGGGTTTTTGTTTTTTGGAGCATAATTGGAAATATTCCATCGCTTCCTGGGGATTTGAAGGGAGAGATCAATTGCGCAGTTTATTTTTCCTTCAGTTATGACTTCTTCTGGAGCTGTGAGAGTCGTTGAAGGGTTAAGGGTCACCTGATTACTGTCTCGACTCTGGGTACATCCCGGACAATGGGTTTTTAGTAGGTGGTTGAGTGTGTCCGTACAGGATTGTGTCCAGTTGCCATCACTATCTTTAAGATACGTTGGAACTGTAGATTCTTTAGTTAAGATTTTCCTGAGTCTGGCTGATTCTGTGGTGTTTTCTATGTCACTGCAGAACGTGTGCCAGGCAGTGCGTTTAGCTCTCGTGATTGCACTTTTGAACTTGCGCTGGCTGGATTTATACAGATCCCTGTCAGTTTGAAGTTTGTTACTTTGGCTGCGTTAAAGAGCGCTCTAGTCTTTCTCCTGATTTCGAGGAGCTCTTTCGTCCACCATGGTTGAGATTTCTTGTTCTTTGGGGTCCGTAGAGGACAAGCTTGATTACGGTAAAGAAAACTAACAAACTTTTTGTTTTGAATTCTTTTTTTTGGTGGAAGAATAAGGTCATGGAGGGATGCGGGTAGCTTATGGTAAAACTTCATACCATGCTTACAATTAATCAAGTAAATATAGGGTCAACTAAAATAAAAACTACTTACGCATTACTGCCGGCTCCAGTTGGCAACACAGCCAACGGTGGTGATGAATTCATTGCACTTAATCCAAATCCACTTGCAGAATTCATGACAACGCCGACTCCAAGTATCTGTTCTTGTATCGTGATTTGCTGCTGTAGTTGTGCTTGCTGTTGTTGTTGTTGCTGGAGTAGTGATGATTGATGCTGTTCCCGCAAATACGGATGTGGACGAATTTTTAAACTTTTCATCGATGTTGCATCTAGGATGTTATTATTAACACTGTTGTTGTTGTTATTCATTAATGGTACACTATTGTTATTATTATTAGCAACAGGTGTTATAGCCGCAACAACACCAGCACTCAAAATTCCCGTAAAATTATCCGCAATATCAAACGATTTCAACATTATTACATATAACTGTCAAGTTGCAACGGTTTTTTTTTAAATTTTTTTTTGTATTTTCACACCTTATCGTAAAGTGGATTAACTTTATTCACTTTGTTGCTGTTTTATTTGTTTTTATAGGTAAACACTATAAAAAAAGAGAAGTTAAATTAAATTGCACTACATTAGCAGATAAGATACATAATTATTCCTATAGATACAAAAGGATTTCACGTAGTCGCGTTTGTTAATTTCGTGTGATTATATGAGAGACGAATTTATTTCGTCGTTATCTTTCTCGTTTTGGGGATGAGTAACGCACTATTATTTTCTGTTTTCACCTATAATTTGCTTGTATCTACATCAATCAGATTAATTGAATTTTATTTATTTTATATCGGGTAATGGGAAGCACTGACAGAGCTAATAACTCTAATCGAGCAGCAATTTGTTGAATATGTCTTATTTTATTGTATGTATTGAACACCACCCTATTTCGGACGGAGGTCTAAGAACGTATCGAAAACAATAAAGACCGATGTTCATCAGCCGGAGAATCGATGTGTTCAATGAACGGAAAAACAAGGGGAGCTCAACACTGTCTGTTGTGTGTTTGAAGAAGGATATTTTGCAACTTAAATATGAAAGGAAGGGACGCGCTGTGAAGCTATGATCCTGTTGCTTCAACTCCCTTCTATATACAACTTAGAGAGTGTAGTTGGAAGATTATGTGTATTTTAGCCTTCTCCCCCCAGGCGATTGGATAAACTTCAACAGGGATATTGTTGATATACTTCAATAGGGGATGCTTTTGCTACATCTGGATACACGATTTTCCTTACAACTATTTTCGGATCCTTTTACACTTCATGAATATCTGTATATTGACTTATGGCACGTTTTCAAGTATCTTCAATATTTTATTGAGTCTGCCCGGCTATTTAAAAGGCGAAAATAAACTTTGAAATCACCAACCAATCAAATTTAATTTGTATCTTTTGCAAATTGCCTGTATATTTGCAAGTTCTTTGTGTGTCTTTGCTCACTGAAGTTGTTTTGTATTTTCACTAACTTTCGAATACCACAAGGTCGAATTAATTCCTTTAGATACAAATGAAAAAAAAAATCGCGTATGGACTTGACCGGAATATCCAATTACACTGGAGTGACGAAACTAAAATATGTTGGTTACCTTTTTCTTAAACGGGACAAAATAAAAATGATTCTTATTCCTCACTCTCACACCGTTCTCGTGGTCTAGTTCAATGGTTATGGAGTGGAAAAACGTTGACAAAATCACGATAAGGCACTATCTACTTCGTTATCTGTATTCATAATTTTTATATTTAACAGGTACAACTACAGGCACACGGGTAAAGTAAATTTTGTTATCTCCTCCGGAGAGTTGGTGTGCGATGACATTCGACACACATGGGATATGTATTACCGGCATGAAAATTTCCCTCTGCCTTAGTGTTCGGGTAAGGTAAACATTGATAAGATAAGTGAAAATGTGAAATGCGAAGATTGGGCATGGATCGGTGAGAGAAAGAGCGTTTAGAATTTAGATACCTGTCAGAAGTCTGGCGGTCCCGTGACATCATAACATAAGGCTTTATCCAAATTGGTTTGTTCAATAGCAAGAGGGTATCTATATATGCGTTGAATAGATTGAAAAATATTTTTCACTCTTTATCGAAAGAGTTTATCAGGCCGATTACACTTGTTTGATCCTGATAAGATGAGGGGGCTGAAGTATTCTAATAATTTTTTATTATAATATTCCGGTTATTGGTCGAAGGTTGCCTTAAGCTGGCTGGGAGATTGGTTTTGTGTAACCAGGTGAATGAATAATATTTGGTTAGAGTCGAATTCACCTGGTGCAATGTGATAACGATCCACATTAGAAAATAAGGCACTTGAGGGAATAACAAATGTCTTCTGGTAATAACTATTATCACATGATATTGCAATTTACGGCAGGAATAATCCACTTAGACTAAGCTGGTTTGAATTAACCTCACCCACGTGCTTAAGAGCAACGATCCCACTTTGATATATTTTTTCATACCAGCCATACTCAAACCGACGCGAATCATTCTCGGATATGGTGAAATTGTCGACTTACGATTTGTCATTGATTCGAAGATACACAGCGAATAATGAGAGTCGCCACACATTCGCGAAACAAATTGCGAGGACGGTGACAAAAGTGCAGTTATTTATTAAATTTCGCTGTCGTGATTTGTTTGTATGGACACAGGATGAAGAAAAAAATAGAATTCCTATAACTTTTGCAAATGGAGGCAAATATCAGTTTTGATTTCATATTTCTTGTTAATTGTGGGTGCAGTTGCCTAGTGATTAGTGTCTTAGACTCCTAAACGATGGGTCCCTGATTGGATTTCTGAAAGTAAAAATATCAAAGTATATCCACTGCTCCCACCTCTTTAATTTATGAAGACCAAGTTAAACGAAAAAATGTCAACAACATTCGTATCTGCGACTCGAATGTGAGAACATTAAAGAAGAGAAAGGTGCAGCCGAACTCTAAGCGAAAGCTGCTGCAGACATTACTGCCATCCAGGAAATACAATGGGAGGATTCGGGCAAAAAGAGGATGAAAACTGTGACATCTACTACTGACCATTTTATAGTGAGAAATATCAGCAACTATTCGGATGTGGATTTTATATAAATGGCAGACTTAGAAAAGAAGTCTTTTGTTTTCAAGACATAGGCAAACGCATTGTAACAATCCTCATCAAGGTCGAATTCGCCTATATATAACCCTTAAATACTATAATGCTCCGACGGAGTAAAGATATATAAAATCGCCAAAGAAGTACGAAGTTAAAGTCGAGCTGGGAGATTTAAATGCATAGTTGGGAAGAGAAGACATCTTTAGTAGATCTGTCGGAAAATATACCCTTCACGACATCATGTTAATCTAAAAGAAACTCAATTTAGGTTAACTGACTTCAAACGAAATGCGACTATTGGGAGCACACAGCTTCTACACCTCCATATTCATAATCGAACATGGCGATCTAAATATCAGAGAACGGCCAATCAATTTGATCACATTTCGATAGAAAAGAGGCACGCATGCAGTATTGTGGATGTTCGAACATTCAGGGGGGCTAACATCGACTCGCACCACTTAACGCCACAACAAATCAGAGTGTCACAATTACCAAAGTGTAAAACTTCAAAGCCAGGGATACATGGCTAGAACAGAATCCTTTCGAGATGATCAAGGAAATATCATAGTTGATATACAGTCGATGCTGAGGATATGGAAGAACCACTTCTGCAGACTCTTAAACGGCGATGGGAACAAAATCCCGATGTCAGGAGGAAAGAACCATCCAATATTGGCGACGACTGTGAAAACTACCATCCACCCTACCTAAGTGAAGTGAGGATAGCAATATCTAAACTTAAGCTTATCAAGGCTGCCCAAAATGACCCGTCTTCCCACCGAGCTTTATAAAGCCGGCGCAGATGATTTGATAAAAAACATTCAACAACTCATAAGCAATATGTGGTCAGATAAATATATGAATGAAGCATGGAACCTCAGCATTATTTGCCTGTTCAACAAAAAAATAAAACCTCTGAACTGCGCCAACTGCAGAGGCATAAGTCAACGCCTACAAGATCTTATCTGCCGTAATACGTGAATGCCATATCATATCCATATCAGTGCGGTTTTAGGCCAGGAAAGTCCTTAGCTGATCAAATTTTCACACTTTTGCAGGTTCTGAAAAAAACCCAAGAAGACCAAATTGATACCCACCACCTATTCATCGATTGCAAAGCCGCATACGACAGAATTTATAGAGACGTACTATATAGAGCCATGTAAAGTTTTGGTATACCGTCCAAACTCGTCCGTCTGTGCAGGATTACGATGGAGAATTCTCGCTGCTCCATCATCATCGTTGACACATTCGATACCAAAAAAGGATTTAGGCAAGGCGATGCACTATCATGTTACTTCTGATCTGATTCTTGTGAGGGTATTTCAAAACTCCCGAAACAACACCAGAGGCACCATCTTCCATAAATCGGTGCATACTAGCATACGCCAACGATGTTAACTTCATTGGTCGGATTCAACGGATTCAACATCGACAAATTGGACAGAACAATACCATTGACAGATATAACTTTGAGGGAGTATGGGACTTTGTCTACCTCGGCTCCGCTAATAACTCTGACAACAACATCTCGTTAGAAATTAAACGAAGAATTACTCTTTCTGACCGCTGTTCCTTCGGGTTAAGAAGGCTATTCGGTAGTAAAGCCCTCAATCGAACTTCTAAGGAGATCCTATACCAGAATCTGATCATCCAATTCCTGCTGTACGGCACTGAAGCATGGACCTTATCAAAAGTGTGTAAAAATGTTTGAAAAATTCTCGGTCCCGTTTGCGTTGACGGTCTATAGAGACATACCGGATTGGACGTTTCAGATGGCTAGGACATGTAGTGCGAATGGACACCAATATCCGGTTAGCAGAATCTTCGATTCCCTGCCGGACAGCGGACGTAGTAGAGGAAGCCCTCGCAATTGTTAATATTCAGGGTCGTGCCACAGTGGCGTCTTCAGTGTAGGTGAGGACGGAATGGCCATTGTATGGAGTCATGGTCGGGCCTCAGAGGCATCTTCAGAAGAGGTGATGAGGGCATGGCACGCTTGTGGTTGCTCAGCTTCAGCTGGTCGGGCGGGGTAATTCTTGCCGGCTCACCACGCACCAACTGATCGACAAACATTTGTTTGTGCCGATAAATAAAAAAAAGAAAAGGAGGAAGAAAGCTACTCTCAATTGACTACAGCCGGACAAAAAAAATGATAGGAATGAGAGGAGTTTCATAAGCTCATTTGAGTAGTTTCTTCACTTCACAAGAGCTTATGCCACTACCGGTGAGAAAACTGGGAACACACCCCGAAGCTAAACCGCGAAAAGAACAGCTTGTATCATAACTTATTCAATTTAACTACATAACTCCATGATAACGCAATTAAAACCTTACTGCTACACCGAAGTTCCCTATATCCCTCACCGATAGAAGGTTCGCTAAACCTTTGAGACATGCCTGCTGTTGATGGCAATAGATCCCGTACACAACCGAATGCTATCACCCTGGCTGAATGTGTGATTCCCCTCAAATTCTCCGCCAGTCAAAGTAGCTCACGTCCGATCTGAGTCACGTCATGTCGATCTGAAAAGGATGGTCTTTAGTCACACATCTCAAATATATTCTAGCACAAGAAGAAGCATTTAAAGTAGAAACCGACCTCAATCAACTTGAAGTGCGCAACTTAAGGGAGTTAGCTAAGGACCGGGCTCATTGAAGAAACATGTTGGTTAAGGATAATCTACATTCCGGACTGTAGCTCCACATTAGAAGAAGAAGAAGAAATAAGGTATGTGGCTTCCATTCGGAATTCAAGTAGAATATCATTGAGCTTTGGTGAAACGATGTCAGGAATTTTGAAATATTGTACTAATTTCGATTTGTTACAAAAAATAAACAATTTCTGCCTTAGCTAGGTTTAAGCGGGGACCAGATTGTTCTCATATTGTCTGTGGGCAATCAAATTACACTCTATAACCCTTACCTACCACTAAAAGTAAGTCATTTTTGATTAGGATCTGGAGAAGTTGATATAAAGCACATCCTTGAGGTATACTTGTATATATTGAGCTTTGGTGAAACGATGTCAGGAATTTTGAAATATTGTACTAATTTCGATTTGTTACAAAAAATAAACAATTTCTGCCTTAGCTAGGTTTAAGCGGGGACCAGATTGTTCTCATATTGTCTGTGGGCAATCAAATTACACTCTATAACCCTTACCTACCACTAAAAGTAAGTCATTTTTGATTAGGATCTGGAGAAGTTGATATAAAGCACATCCTTGAGGTATACTCCGATTTGACATCCTTTCAGCTGAGATGATTCTAAAATTTTCGGTGTTTTGTAGAACGTAGGGGATAAGTTCTTGGATTGAGTTGGTGATGCAGGGGCTCTATTTCATAAAACGAAACGAACGGCAAGTAAACGATAAAGAAGTAAACGATAGTCACGATAAGTGCGATCGTGTAAAACGAAAAAGGCGTAAGAAAAGTGTTGCCAAATGAAAACGAAAAAAAACATATATTTTTGAAGCGCAACCAACTTCAATCCTATTTAGGTTGTCAAAAATTGAATAACATAAACAAAGAGTCGTGAAATCGGGAATAATTAAATTCTGTAAAAATGTTTTTTCATTGCGATTTATTTTTGGATAGTGATGATGATTCCAAAGAGGAGGAAGCATTAATCTCAAGGAGACTAATAATTTTTGGCGAGATCTGGATTGAGTTCCATGAACGCAGTCAGCAAATCCATTTGCTTTGTTTGTGTTGGTGGCCTATTAAATTTATAAATTATAAATTTTTTTTCTATTTTCTATTTGTTTTTGCTTACATTTTAACAGCTGAGGACAATCACTTGCAGACAAAACAATACGAAAACGAAAGCTATACGACTGCCAAATGTCAGTCGTAAGAAATAACGAGTATCGTTAAGCCTAGATCGATACTCGTTTTATGTAATCAAATTTCAACGAAAACGAAGTGATTTCAACGATATTCGTACGATACTCGTTTTATGTAATCGTATTTCAACGAGAACGAAGTGATTTCAACGATATTCATTTTATTAAATATAGCCCCAGAGCTCTTTTTGAGTGTACATATATGGTAGCATTGTATTAACGGTTTTGAGGGTTCTTTAAATGACGGTGATATTTGAAGTCAATAGCTGTATACTTGCACAGATAAAGGGGATGCGTCGGCGTTAAACCGGAAGTCTTATTAGTTTGTGGCTAAAATATAAGACATCGGGCACACAATGAATGGCGAAGCTAGGTTTGAGAGACTGTAGTGCCAGATATTTTATTTTTTGCATATGAAATATCAAATGTCTATAAGTCTTCATTCTCTGTTCCCTTTTAATCACGAAACCATACAATGTATTACAAATGTAACTTATTTACTATTAATGACGTGATTCCTTTCACTTAGATACACGTCATTCAACAATTTTAAAATATCACTGGACTGTTCCCAAGTCAACCCTTTCCACTCTATCTTGCACAAAAATAAAAATGCGCAAAATGTTTTTAACAATTGCATTCGAATGTAGGCCTGGTGTCTTTAAGTCCACTACGAAAACGTCGAAGATGGCAATAGCCCATTGAGTTTTTCTGTAAGTATTACTTTAACAAAAAATCCCACCTATTAAGGGTATTAGCTAACAGATATTTTACAAATCAATATGAAGATACAAAGTTATTAAATCCCAAAATCATTGTGTATGCCTTTATATTCAAATAAGAGATTTGAATCAAAGGATAAAGCAATAAGACCTCTTCAGGAATATCACTTCCTCGGAAACGTGTAGCTTATACACTTGCACAGTTGATACATTGCCTTCCTTTGCACTTTCATAAAGAACGGATTAAGTCAAAAATAAAACCCTCAATGCGAGATGACATATCTAGTGGATATAACCCCCCAAAAAACCCCGATCATCCCTTGGGCAATATATATTCCGCACAGATACTTGTTGTACAGTTCACTTGGTCGACTGAATTTACACCCTACAAATACAAAGTATCTCTCCATCACACACAATAAATTTGTTCCTCTTTATGGAAATCACCCGCGAACGCACTTTAGTTATATCACAATCTGCTACCTCTTCACGACAAACATCTCCGATACTTTCTATTCCGACCGAATCAGGATGTGATTGAATTTTATTCGCTGCCAGCTCATGTGGTAGAATTTTTCCTTTTTTTTTTATTGTCAGCGGATATCGTCTTCCGTTCGATATTGATAATAAATATAAACTAAAGTCGAAGCAGAAAGTGTTGTCCTAGCAGAGTGTCCTGTCCACCTGTGTTCCTCTATAGGGCAACAAACACTCAACCTATCTAAGTGGGCCACTAGCATACCTTGGTAGGGTATAAAAAAGAGAAGAAGCAGAAAAAAAAACCCTGAATAACTAAACACTGAATATGAAGTAGAGACAAGAAAAAAAAAAAAAACGGTATCAAACTAACCACCACCCCCTATTGTGTGTATGTTGTGTCTACACACAGAGAATGACATACACCTCCCCCAGGTATCCATGTAATCATACTAGCACCGAAACTATTAAAAAATTCTGAATCGAACTATCTACACCCCAGTTCGAGGACCGCTCGAGGAACGAGGACGAATCGATGGCTGGTGTACAAATTGTTTTCATATTAATGGAAATCGGGCCTTGAAAGTGAACGGCGGACAATGCTCGTACGTACAGTTCAAATCGTGATGGTATCTCGGGGGGTTGAGAGATAATAATAAAGTTGGACCACCCTCTCTGGAGGTGGTGGTTGGTCGGGGGTACAAGTACACGCGGCATTTATGTTTGTATGGCCGTACATCGATGTCCTGTCGATCATTACATTGCCCCAGTAATATCTATTTGAGTAATTATATAGATGAGGCTTAAGGGTTCCGCCGGCCAAAGGGGTCGCTGTGCGTATTTGACGGAGTAATTGCTTGGATTTGTTTTATACACGGAAAGGAAATACCAGTTAGAAGTTGCAGCAATTAGTCTGTAAGGGGATTTAATCAGGTGCGGAACTGTGAATCCTGGTTAATTTATTTGTTCGCGTGAAAGCAATTGCCCATTAAACCGCATAAATTGAAGTAGATACATTTGGGAAGGGTAGGTTTTTTTTTCAAGGATATTAATGGGTTTACTCTTAATTATCTCCGGTTTATGGAACATGTGTATACATTTTATTTGGTTGTTCGCTATTATATATATATATCTGGGAATGCACTTATCACGTTCGTTTTGTGTGTTGCATTTCATCTTACTATAGGACTACCTAAGTATCGATTTTGATCTGTCATCAGTATTTGACGATGTGACCCGCAATACTGTAAGCCAGACGGTTAGGTTCAGGAGTATAAAAATGGAAGTCAATCGATATTTTTGTATGATTGCCAAAGAGCCCAACTAAGACCAAGTCTTATTGACCTTAAAAGTCATGATCACCTGGAAATACACGAAGGGCCATAAAATAAGTTCAATATGAGCACACATCTAGAAGGGAGATATTGAGGAACCTATCAAGGAAAGAAGTTTATATCTAGTGGACGGCGATAATGGGGCCCGCCATAACCCTCTTTAGGCTTACCCCATGCGACGTGGACTTTCTGTCGGCAAACTTCTTTTAGTCAATTGCACTTCGTAAGGAAACAAATGCAAATCATCCTTCTGAATGCGCCGCAAGGTGGTTCCACTATCTCCAAAAATGCTGAGCTCGGTGACAATACTAGACATGTAGATCCTCGCCAACACTCTCTATTACTGCTTCAATAAAAGTTCATTGGAAAATCTTGGATATTGATAAACGATATGTTGACGATCTTCTATTCCCCCTTGCTCAAGAAAATTTGACTCTAAATGACAATTAATGTGCTTGTTGGCCACTATATTTTCGACGAAATGCACGTTGAGTTAACACAACTGAACGACATGTTTCAATGTACAGCGTTGCTATGCCAGTGAAATGTTTCGGTATGAAGCGATTTACGATTAAAATTGTACTGAATTGACCTTTCAAAAACAAGTCTACTCAAGTAAATCGGTTGCTAAACATCCAAGCTATTAAAAGTTTACATACCGATATAAAAGATGGCGCACCTTGCATACCAAATAAAAAAGCAGTCATTGAAGTAACGTCAGTGTGGATAGCAAAAATGTTGTGGTGGTTAAAAAGGTCAAATGTATCGGAGTAGTTAACCCCGCCAATATGACCGGGATAATCCGGATCTTGTATAGTATCTCCTTAGCAGTTCGATTGAGGGCTTTACTACTGAACCGATTAATGAAAGATTGTGCATCTGGTGTTGGCTTCGGAGTTTTTGAACAATCCTCTCAAGAATGATGTTGAAGAAGTCACATGACAGTATGTCGCCTTGCCGAAATCCTTAACCTGGTAACCAATTTGTCGGTGAGTTCGTTTGCGACCCTGATAGAATAGCCAGAATTTTCCATCGTCATCCTGCACAGACGGACGAGTTTGGGCGGTAAACTAAAACTGGACATGGCTCAGTTTAGTTCGCCCATATAAATGTTGACGTTTGCGGTTTTGAAATCGATGAGTAGGTGGTGGGTATCGATTTGGGCTTCTTGTTTTTTCCAGGATCTGTTGTAGTATGAAGATTTGATCAGTTGTGGACTTTCCTGGCCAAAGTCCTCACTGATAAGGGCCGATCAGGTTGTTGGTAAACGGTTTCAGGTGTTCACATATTATGACAGATATGATCTTGTAGAAGGCTTATACCTTTTATTAGGTGCAGTTCAGAGGGTCCCCTTTTTCGTGGATTGGCAAACGATGCTGAAGTTGCATATTTAAGGCATATTGGGTTGATGAATGTTGCTTACCAAATCATCTTCGCCGACTTTATACAGCTATTAGATATTGCTATCCTCGATATCGTTGCCAATATTGAATGATTCGTTCTGCTTGACTGCGGAAGATTGTTCGTCATCGCCTTTTAACAGACTGCAGAACTGGTTCTTCCATATTCTCAGCAAAGACTGTGTCTCCTCCTCTACCGCGAGCTTGTTTTGCTCTTTTTTCTTCATTCTGAAAATACGGTGTTCTTCCCTTCTTCTTTGCCTATAGAGCTCAATTTTAGCAGCATATTGAGTGGATATTAGCTCCTCTGAAATCCAAAATACTGGATGCGTGATTGTCGATCGCAATTTGCTCAATTTGTTCGACCGGTCGTTGATCTGGAGACCGCCATATGGATATCGAGGTGATGGAACAGTCTGCTGGCTATAGTGGCATTTCGTTCCGCAGCTAAGTCAATTAGCCTTGTAGTGTAGGCTGTGTTTTCCGACAATACGCACACATGAATGGTTGTGAGAAAAGGCTAGTCCCTAACGAGGCTGTTGCGCAAAGAATTTGTATTTGCATATGTAGAACACAGCTGGTTTGTATAGTGATAGATACAAAATATCAATATCGATGGCGGGACCTTCTGTTCTGTATTGAATCCGAACGGGTGAGTTGAGACAAGCTTTTCATGACAATTAATACGTCTCGGAAAATTATTCAAATCAAATCATCGTAAGAGGAGGGTCAGTGAACAATCATTTATGTATGGCTATGGCTGGATTTAAGAAAATCTTGGGTGGAATAATATCGCTCGCTATACCATATACATATCGGGTTTTTCATAAGAGCGCTACAAAAGTTTTTTTTTTAAATAAAACAAAAACGGTTTTGGATATCAATGAAATTCTTTATTCCTGTGAAAGTACGTTCGATGCCATTATGTATAGAACTCGATTTCTTTTGCAGGGCCACCACGGGCAAGCTTGCAGAAGTCCAGACGCTGAACCCAATTTTCGACGGTTTTGAAGCATAAATCGGACGACACTGCTGCACGTTCGATATTCGTACAAAGTTCATAAATCGTCGCTGGCTTGTTGGCATAGACCATAGACTTGACGTAGCCCCACAGGAAATAGTCTAACGGCGTCAAATCGTACGACCGAGGCGGCCAAGCGAATGGACCATTTCGTGAGATAACACGTTCTCAAACTTGGTTTCCAATAAATTGATTGTGACATTCGCTGTGTGGCTTGTGGCGCTCTCCTGTTGGAACCACATTTCCTCCAAGTCCATGTCATCCAATTGGGGCCAAAAATATTTGGTTATCATTGAACTGTATTGCTTTTAGAAATTAATCGCGTAAGGAGTTTAAAAACATTAAGAACTCCACCAAAACAAAACATATCAGGGGTTACTACATCAAAAATCCCAACGAACAATCTAAATGATTTAGTAGCATCATATGAAAAGATCACCAGTGCAAGTCAGCAGTGTTCCATCAATAAAATGAAGGAGAACCCTCAAGTTGCTTCAAGTAATTACTATACAGAATGGCAAAACGAAATTATAGCCAGGAAACAACTGGAAGTATTAGTAAAAAGTCTTCAAGAAGATGTTAAAAAACTCAAAGAGAAAGTTATTTTGCTTGACAATAAAAGCCTAGAGTCTGTTGAGAAAACCCAAACAAATATTGAAAAAGAGTTTCAAACAGATGAAGATGAACTTTTCCTTGAAACTGAGGAAAAAAAACAAAAGCGTAAATCAAAGAAAAGGAAAGCAGATGGTAACCCTGAAACAAATAGCCATGAAAATGCATTAAGATTAGAAAATGTAAAAAAATTGAGCTCAACAACTGGAGGAAAAAGAGATGTGACAATCCCAGTTGCACCCCAAAGAAAATTGCACAAACAAATGTCACCGCCACCGATCATGATCTCAGGATTAAAGAGGTTTGGTGAGCTCAAGAGTATCATTGAAAGATGCACAAAAAAGATTGTAATTATACGTCGTACAATAAAGACAATTGGAAAGTCAATGTCGAAGACCCCGATAGAAGAAATCCAGAAACTAAATACCCTGTTCAAATAATGGAATTAATAAAAGCAAAAAGAAGAGCTCGAAGAAAATGGCAAACTACGAGGTTCCCCAATGATAAGACAGCTTTTAACCGTCTTAACAATGACCTTAAAAAACGAATTAGTGAATTCAAAAATGAATCACTTAGCAGTTTCCTACAAAATCTAGCGACGGATGCGTCTACCGAATACTCCTTATGGAAAGCATCTAAATTCCTGATAAGACCGCAGTTACAGAACGCACCATTAAAATCACAAGACGGAAAATGGATCGGAAACCCGAAACAGAAGGCTGATCTCTTCGCAGAACACCTTTCGAGGGTTTTTAAGCCGTCCCCATCAAGTGCTCCAACTGAAGAAATACAATTCATTGATAGAAACGACGAATGCGAAATTCCTATTGTCACACTCAATGAAGTAAAAAGCGTATGTCAACATAAATTGTCAAACAAAAAAGCACCAGGGTACGATTTAATAACTGCTCAGGTTTTGAAAGAATTGCCTCCAATAGCTTTTCAAAAATTTCAATTTATTATAAATGCATGTCTAAAGCACCGATATTTGCCGCATAACTGGAAAATTGCTGAAGTCATTGTAATACCTAAAATAGGAAAACCACCAACTGAAGTTTCTTCTTACAGACCAATATCGATTATACCAATTCTGGCAAAAGCTTTCGAAAAATTGCTACTGAAAAGACTTAGCAAAATTATAGATGAAAGAAGACTCATTCCGAATCACCAGTTTGGATTCAGGAATAAACATTCCACGATTGACCAAGTGCATCGTATTACGGATGTTATAGAAAAGGCACTGGAGGAAAAACAAGTCTGTTCGGCTCTATTTCTAGATGTTGCTCAAGCCTTTGACAAGGTTTGGCATGAGGGACTTGAGTATAAATTGCATAGGGATTTACCAAGACAGTATTATGAAATACTAAAATCATATTTTTCAGACCGACTCTTTAGGGTTAGATATGAACAAGAATATTCAGAACTTAAGAAAGTCGAAGCAGGTGTTCCGCAAGGAAGTGTCCTAGGACCAACCCTGTATCTGTTATATACTAGGGATATTCCAGTGGATAACAATGCTTTCATGGCTACCTTTGCCGATGATACAGCAATACTGGTGCCTGAAAATAACGTTCTGATAGCAACAGAAAAACTGCAGAATGCAATCAATAAAGTTCAAAATTGGACGGAACAATGGCGTATCAAACTCAATGAGACAATATCCACTCATATAAACTTCACTAATAAGAAGATTAACAATGTTCCCTTATTCATTAACCACCAAGCTGTACCTTACGCAAATATGGCTAAGTACCTTGGAATGAATTTGGACGCGAAGTTAAAGTGGAAAAAGCACATCAAAAAGAAAAGAGAAGAACTGAACCTAAAATATAGAAAAATGTACTGGTTACTGGGAAGAAACACAGACCTTTCCATCCAGAATAAACTCATGCTATATAAGCAAGTGCTGAAGCCTGTTTGGACGTATGGCATCCAATAATGGGCCTGTACTAAGAAAACAAATACAGAAACCATGCAAAAATTCCAAAACATAGTCCTTCGTGGAATAGGAAATGCCCCTTGCACCGTGATCTAAAAATCAACATGGTTACAAAAGAAATTAAAAAACACGCTATATCACACAATCAGCGTCTACAAAATCATGAAAACTCCGAGATGGAGAGAGTCCTAAATGTACGAAACAACATAAGGAGATTAAGAAGAACCAAGCCTCATGAGCTTATGGCCTAATTATATGGGAAAATATTAAATTTGTAAATCTTCCCCAAAGCGATTAAAAAAAAATAAGAAAATAAAATCTGTCGTCGATCTTTCATAGATTGGTACTGATTTTCGGGTCGTTTTTGTGCGGTAAAGTCCCACACTACTTGATACCGAGAACAGATCAAGTGTCTTTTTAAGATTTCCACCAACAAAAAAAAAAATAAATTGAACGGTAGCGATTCCCATTCACAGTAACGTGCCGGTCTTGATAATCACGGAAGAAGTACGGCCCAATGACGCCGCCGGCCCATAAACCACACCAAACCGTAATTTTTTCGGGATGCAATGATGACTCATGGAGTACGTGTGGATTGCTGCCTGACCAATACCGCATATTTTGTTTATTGACGAAATCATTCAGCAAGATTCAAATTTTTCCACTAGACGCTCAATTGTTGATCTGCTAGGACGATTATGACGACCATAAATTGGACGTAGCGCTCTTAACGTTGAGGCCACTGACTCCGATTTTCGGTAGTAAATTTTAATAATTTCGACTCTTTGTTGGATCGTATATCTTTCCATCATGAAATGGCAAACCTTACTGAAGAGAAATGTCAAAAGAGCGGCAAGAAGTATGGCGTCGTTTGCTGTCCCTGTCGCTCTACTTTTGTTGCGTCCCTGTTGAAAAACCCTTTATTAGCGCCACCATAGGTGTCATCACTGGACACGGTTTAATATATAGGCACGCATATTCATCTTCTTTGTAACTGTCCGGCGCTATCAAATAATAGGAAGCTTCATTTGAAGCTTACTACTTTCGAAACTCAACGATTTGATAAAAAGGAAACAAAAAGTCTCCTCCGTGTTATCACAATGGACCAAGAACTGTTCTAAGTGTGCTGGGGAACTAGCTGACAGCCACGCTAACCTAACCTAACCTATTTCTACGGCTGAGAATAGAACCCAGACCAACTTGCCACTAAGTCCGTTGATTGATAAAAATGGTATTAGACCACAGCTAAGGCATATATTTTATAATTTTGAGTTTATGATTTGCATAGGACAATACTTCTGCTAATCTCTTTCAAAATGTTGACACCATTCGTAAATTTATTAAATAATTGAAAAATATGTGGCTTGTCCAAATAATGAATAGGTTTCCTCAGACAAACGTCCTCATATAATCAGGCAAACCTAATCCGAAAACGTTTAACAAAATATATTTCTCTCAGTGTATTCCAAACGTCATTGTCTCAACAATCACCGTTTACTACCGTTTTTCCCCACCGATATAGTATGCACTGCCTATAGCTAGGCCTTACAATGGACTGCCATCACTTCCGTTCGAAACCGAACAATGTACTTCAATCGCCGCCCCACCTAACAACAGCATCAGTCCATTACTCTACAACAATTCGGTTTTGAAACCACAGCGCCACCGTTATACACTTCGCTTAAAAGCACTTCATTAATATTAACCAAAGTTATCTAAAATTCACAGCTGGATGAATCCATGGGTACATTAAAAAAAAACCTACCAAGGATACCTCCTCGCACATGTACACTACCACAACCGGACATTTGGACATGGACATTTCCGAGAGGCGCATACTAGATGGAGTATCCTTGCACCGACCAACCATAGTACCCAGCTCCAGCTCGAATGTGTGCAGACAGGAAATTAACCATCGCATACGATATACGATATACAACCTCCATGTCCTTTCTATGTCCCTACATGCAGTTCAATATAATTTTTGGACAAATACCAAATGGTAGTCTATGGGTTGGTTGGCAAAAAAAAAAAAAAAATTCTGAAACCAGAAAAACCGAGTAAAGGTAAATGCAGGTAGACCAAGTTAAAGCCTTGAAACTCAATTTCGTGGTTAAGAAAATCCAAGCAGGCCAAAGATTGGTAAGAAGACACAACTCTGGGATAAGTCATGTGTGAAGGCATAGTCAGTGCCGCACACACGGCTGGTTGGAAATATATCGAATTAGGAAATTTCCTAAGGACACATACCATGTGCATGCCCAGGCCTCACGTATGTGTGTATGATATTTATGTATCTATGGGACAAAAGGTCGTGTTCGGTGCGGTTCGTGCCGGTAATCACCGAGCATAATGGCATTAATTTTTGTACACCACGATGAATGGTGGCGCCGCCATCGTCGTCGTCGTCGTCCCTAACAAAAGGTGTACACTATGCCCTTGTATGGTGGTGCACCATTGGACCGACCGGTGAACATGCATATTCGATACAAGACGTGGATATAAATTCGAATTAGCTTTTGGGAAGTTTTTCGGTCTTTTGGGGTGCGTACGCGCAACCCAGGCACGGTTGGAATGAGCTGTGCGCGAGTTGAAAAGGCAACCGCTAATTTATTTATTTGGTTTAGCTTAAGCTACTAATGACAACGGTTAACTGTGTTGTTGAACATATTTTCCAGAACTTTGTGTTGTCCTAATGAGAATGAATCGAAGTATAGTGTGACCGCAGTTCTGGGAGTGTGTATAGAGGAGCTACATGCTATACTGCGGTTTGAGTGGTAATAGAAATGTATCTACTTGGCAGAGTGACAAAGGAGGAGGATACTTCCTATTGAATGAGTTATTAAAATTAAATACCTTGGGAACGCATTAAAAGTCGATTAAGAACAGAAGCCTGTGCCCTTGATAAGTAGAGAATAGCAACGAGGGTAATAAAATTTATAAGTACAATTTTTTTTACAACAGTTGATATGTATGTGTAAGTACAAATAGGAATGAGCGGTTTCCAGTAGATATATAAATGGGACAGGTTTTGTGGATGCTACTAGGCTAACGGATGCTACTAGGTCAGTTTTATATCACGTTCACGGTACATGTGTGCAAAGGTAATTCGTTTATAACTGACTTATATATGTTGTCCGGATGCAAAGCAGCGCTTCAACTCCTCCTGGAGCATAGGGCAGCAACAACTTCCATCCGTCAGTCCCGATTCGCCACAACTAGTCTTAGATGTGACCACGATTGAATACCTTTGGACCGAGCTTCCTTCAAGACAGAAGACCTCAAAGTTATTTTTGGAGGAGGATTCCATTCGAAGGATTGCTTCGCTATATTGTCGTTAGGTTTCCTCAGAGTATGCCGTATCCAACGCCACTTCGTTGCATGAAGTCGGCATCCAATTTTTTCTGTACGGTCCTTTTTCATAGTTCATCGTTCGATATGGTTTGCGGCCACAGGATCTTCAGAATGTACCGCAGACAACGGTTAATGAAGTCTTGCAGCCTGCACGAGATGTTTGCAGAGCATCTCCATGTTTCTGAAGCATATAACAGCACATATTTAACGTTCGATTCGAAGAGTCTCATCTTGGTGCGTAGCGATATTTTGCTGGATTTCCACACTTTCCAGGAGAAAGGATTCCAAATGCACTGTGAGTTTTTTTATACCCTATCCCATAGGGGTATATTAGTTTTGATACTTAGTTTGTAACATAGAGAAATAATTTAGCTACATATACATCAAAGTATATGGATCGACTCAGAATCGATAGCTGAGTCGATTAAGCCATGTCTGTCTGTCCGTCCGTCCGTCCGTCCGTCCGTCCGTCTGTACGTCACCGATTTTTAGGCCTTAAATTTTGTGCTAGGATAATGAAATTTGGTATATGGGATCCTCGCCCGTGCCTACAGAACAAGTGTAAACATTTTTGAAATCCGCCCACTGCCACGCCCCCTTCTAAGATAAACTCAGTTTTTGGCCAAACCAATATTTAGAGAATCGTAATATGTATATTTCGTCAATACAAAGTTTTTGCCACGCCCACTTTTTGGGGGCGTTTTCTATAAAAAAAACCTTTTTTGGCCAAATTTGAAAATTATCGAAAAAAAATTTGATGCAAAATCATTGGTAGTATTAATATGAACATTTCATCATTAGACCATTTTAACCCACGCCAACTTTTTGGGGGCGTTTTCCTACAAAAACCATTTGTATGCCCTACCCCAAGGCATATGCAATACAAAAACGTGGTTTTTTGTCGAACCATAAAAGAATTTGATAAACCTTCGGAACAATATGTTGTAACAACGTCATTTTCAATACTTTATGACCATAAAGACCATATTTTGGGGATATCAATTTTAAGGATGGGATGGGATAGGGTATTAAACGATCCGCACAGCGGATTGTAGCCTTCTCATATGTTTTTATTCTATTGTTGACATCCAGGTCCGATCCACCATCGAGTGCTATGAAACTGCCCAGATAATTAGACTACGTGACCTCCTCTATGGGTCTCTCCATTAGAATAACTTGTTGTATGCTTTGGTCCGTTGTCATTATCTTTGTCTTATTTGCGTTCATCCTTAAGCCAGTCACTTCCCCATGTAGTTGCAGCGAATGAAATATTTGATTTAACTCAGCCGTGTTGTTTTCCATCAGACATATATCATCAGCATAGTCTGTGTGGCTAAGTTTGTCAAACAGACTTCATTGGATACCATGTCTTTCAGTTTCAACCACCGTGCAGTCATCACATCGTCAATTGCCAGCAAAAACAGAATTGGTGACAAGACATCTCCTTGTCTCACTTCTTGACGCACATCAAAGGAATCAGAAAGCTGTCCATTGTGCAAAACAAAGCACCATGCATTGTTGTAAGACTTTTATAACAGCGAAAATTTTCTCGGGGATACCTCTGGCAATAAGCGATCTCCAGATGCATTCACGATTAACCCGATCAAAAGCCTTTTCAATATCTACAAACCTGAGGTACAGCGGTAAATGGTACTCAGACGATTGTGCAAGTATGATTCGCAATCGACCATTATGAAACCCCGCCTGGTGCTTCTTGAGGGTAGACTCGATCCTGAATTTTATCCTCTCGAGAACAATAGTGGCCATTAATTTCGGAAAAACAGACAAAATGATGAAACCGCGCCAGTTATTACCGTTTTTGACGTTCCCTTTCTTTGCTAACTTCACAATTACTCCATCCTTACATTCCCGTAAGTAAGTTTCACTCTCCCAAACAGCCTGCACTAGTTTAAGCAAAATACGGGAAGCTGCTCCAGGGTCTGCTTTTAGGAATTCTGCGGGAATAGTCAAGTTCAGCTGCTCTAATTTTCATTAGAAGATGGATCGCGTTTTTAATCTCTGTACTTGTGTGGGGACTGGTGTCAATACCCCTAAAAGATTTGCGCATGTTGTTCAATTGAGGATTCAATTCTGCATTGTGGTCGTAATTTAGCAGCGCACAAAAGTGCTGCTTCCATCTTTGTAGCTGATCTTCTATGATCACTAAAAGGTTGCCGGTCAAATCTAATACAGGATGTCCTTAGTGATTTTATACAGTTCTCTTGCGTCTCCTCTTCCTGCAGCATGTTTCGCATTCTCCGCAAGTTTCTCTACCCTTGCCCTCTTACCCCGTCTCACACACCTCTGCACTGTCTTATGAGATGCTCTATACTCGTTCCTTAGAATCAATTTGCGCTGAGCATCATTCTCTGAAGTGATCCTTACTTTTAGTGATCTGAGATATGTGATTTTATCCAAGGTGTCTTGGGATATCCAGGAATCTCTCGCTCCTGACTGTCTTGGTACAGTTCAGTTTCAGCTTCCATGAAAGGACTCTTAATGTGACCCCACACGGCATCTACCGATAACCCAGCCGTCCGCTGATGCGTCATTCGTTGGAGCATAGCATTGAATAATAGTGACTTTTCGGATTTTAGAGCTAAACCTCACCGTCATAAGCCTCGCCGCAACCGGCTTCCAGGAAATTAGACTTTTGGTAGCTTCCTTAGTCAGCATGATGCCCACACCATTGGGTCTTGGACCACTATCTGCCTCTTCTTCGCCAAAGTACAATATTCTCTCAAGTCCCTATTCTGCAGCATATTCAGCTCTTCCTCTCCACTTTGTTTCACTCACTCCCAGAATGCTGATGTAATGCCGAAGTATTTTACGTTCTACCTGCTCGTACTATCCTGGTGCATCTAGAGAACAAACGTTCCATGCTCCAATCTTAACTGACTTAGTTTAAAGGCATAACTGCTAAATCCATTTCTATTCTCAAGATATCAAGCAAGCAACTAACTGGGATCTTTATTAGGAAGACTTTTGTTTTAGGCAAAGTGATGTCAATTCTTTGGGCAGTAGAAGAGATACTTTTTTTAGTTACGATATATTTGTCCCTCACTCTATCAGAAACAGGATCCAAAAACATATGAGAAGAGTACAATCCCCTGTGCGGATCGTTTAATACCCTATCCCATCCCATCCTTAAAATTAATATCTCCAAAAAGTGGGCTTTATTAGCCTATAATATAGAAAATGACATTGTCACAACACATTGTTCAAACAGTTTATCAGAATCTTTTGTTGTTTGACAAAACACATCGTTTTCCTCCTGCATATGCTATGGGGTAGGGTATACAAACGGTTTTTGTAAGAAAACGCCCTCAAAAAGTGGGCGTGGGCTAAAATGATCTAAAGATGAAATGTTTATGTTAATATTACTAACTATTCTGCATCAACATTTTTTTCGAAAATTTTAAAATTTTACCGTAAAACGTTTTTTATTAAAAACGCCCCCAAAAAGTGGGCGTGGAAAAAAACTTTATATGAACGAAATATATATATATTACGATTCTCTAACTACGTTTCTCAGACACTTTTTTTAAAATTTCTAATGGCTTAGCCAAAAAACACGTTTTTCTAAAAAGGGGGCGTGGCAGTGGGCGGATTTCAAAAATTTTTACACTTGTTCTGGTGGCACGGACGTGGATCCTATATACCAAATTTCATTATCCTAGCTCAAAATTTAAGGCCCAAAAACCGCTGACGAACAGACAGACGGACGGACAGACAGACATGGCTTAATCGACTCAGCTAGCGATTCTGAGTCGATCCATATACTTTGAGGTATATGTAGCAAAATTATTTCTCTATGTTACAAACTAAGTATCCCCCTATGGGATAGGGTATAAACATGCTCTAATAAGCAATGCGAACAAGTTGTATATCTAGTGGTTTCTTGTCAAAGCATAGGTTATTTTGATACTGACAGCTGTTTCCCGCTAGAAATCTTGACAGGAAGTCAGTATCATACCTCCACGGAACGAAATGAGTCGCTTTACGCTGCAACAACGTTGGGAAATATTGAAAACTTATTTTCAAAGTGACCCAAACAGTGCGTTATTTGAAGAGAAGTTTTGGCCGATATGAAGCACCCACCGCGTATGTCGTACGCAAGTTTTTGCAAGGTTCGTATGGCTGGTATGCAGACAAGACTGTGGCTACTGTAGCCGAGAGTTTGAGACCAATACACGGACATCAACTTGTCATCGATCTCAACAGCCTAACATTTCACCCACTAGCCTGAGGAGAATTTAGCATACAAGGTCCAATTGACTCGGTAATTGAAGAGGCACCAGCATCCGCTTCATTATCGCTTTGCAGTTTGGGCGTTAGAACTGCTTGAATTGGTCAACGATTTTGGGCGAAACATCGCTTCTGACTAGGAGCATTTTCAGACGGGTTGGTAACGTTTGCCCCAAAACACAATCCCCAAACGAAAATCCCCAAACTCGAAATCCCCAAACGAAAATCCCCAACTCCCAAAATCCCCAATGAGAGAATCTAGAAATCGCGCCGCGCGATTTGATCGCATGATTCACTACTTGAATATATTTGTTTTGGGGATATTAGGTTTATGTATTACAGCAAATGTAATCCAAAAAATCAAAATTATGATGCTTGTAACGTTTATTAAAATAAAAATACATTTTCGAAATCATTAACAAAATAAATATTCATATACAGATAACATAACAGTAATGGTAACAAAATGAAATTTCTTTGAAAGTCTTTAATGAAACAACAACAAAAAAAATGAAAAAAAGTTTTTAAAATTGTCAATCCAATAAAAAGGGTTCCTAACTTTTAACAGTTATATATTATTATTTAACAAAGACATATGTTTTTCTGAAAACTAAATGCACATAATTTATATGTACACAGACTCTGGGGATTTGGAGATTTCGTGGGGATTTTGACAAAAAATATTGTTTAGGTGTGGATTTAATCAATGTGCATTATCTCAATGGGGATATTAGCTAGGTGGATGAAAATTTTTGGGGATTTTGATCAATGGGGATTTTTTTTTTGGAGATTCTGTACGACACCCTTTTCAGACAACCGAAAAAATTGAGCATCTGCTGCTTAGAAAACTCGCAGGTTATTGTCGAGAAGGGACAACGTTTCAGTCAACGGTGCGCGTTACAGAGTCATGTTAACTGATTTTTTATTTATTTATTTATCAAAAATAACTTACAAAATAAATTTTGAAATTATTTACACTTGAAGACATCAGGGCAGCAAGACCATAGATGTCGATTTAAACTTATTGAATATTGAATACGAAAATTGATACGATAACATAAATAAAAAAAGAAAAGAAAAGTAATTTTATATTCTTCTGAAAATGAGAATTTTATACTTTTAGGAATAAATTTTAATATTTACATAATTATTTTAAATGTCTTTAAACTTGTTGTGCAAAGATGTTGCTTCTTTAGTGCGCTGAAAGGATCGAACGTCAGATGGATTAAGTACTTCGGTTAATTTTTTGCTTATCTTCCACAGAATTAGTGTCTGTAGTTTGCCGGGAAATAGGACGATCGGCAAATATATGCCAAACTGATAGGAACTCTCTGCAATGCTCGCACTCTTCTGGGGTGACGTTAGTAAAATAGTACCGACTAGAAAATAGGGTTTTACCTACTCTGATCCGAAAGATTGTTATGCATTCTTCCCTTGTTAGAGTTTTGTTGTATGGAATACGAACATGTGTGGAGTGATTTTGCCGAAGGAAATTATGTGTGTTATGTGCCAGGAGTTTTCGAGTTCAATATTTTCGTTGGAGATAATAACTTTTCGGATGAGTGGAGAAATGTTAGGAAGCTCAGTTGAATACGGATAACGAGTCGCTTCTTTTGCTGCAGTATCGGCAGCCTCATTTCCTGTAATGCCAACATGGCCTGGTATCCATGCTAAAGTTATATGTTAGTTATTATGGAGGATATTTCGAATGCATCTGAGAGTAGAGCAGTTATTTGTAGCACTTTTGATTCCTGAAAGGATACTCGAGCTATCAGTAAGAATCAATGTCTTAACTGCCCAGGTTTGTGCCAATGAAAGAGCTTTTAACAATGCTGTTACTTCTGCAAGGTAGCTACCAGCTGCGTCTGGAAAAGGATAATTCCTTCGTTGCTTGGATTCAGTTCGATGACTGCGTAAGTAGATTTGTTGTCCTTACAGGATCCATCAGTGTATAGCGTCCTCAAAGGCTTGATAGATTCAATTAATTCACGATGAAACATACGGAATTGTAAATTTGAAGTATTTTCTTTTTTGTGGCTGGAGAGGCTGGTGTCAATGTTAAGCAAATGTCTTTTCCAAGGGGGAAGAATCGGTGTGCAGAAGTTCTCTGTAGTTTTAAAAGGAGTACATCCGTGAGATGAAATTAGGGCAAGTATTTTGCTTATAGAAGATAAAGAGTTTTTCTTGTTTTGGTTTTCCCTGGAAAAGGTTTCTTTAGAAGTGGTGTAAAGAGGATGACAAGTATCAGTAAGGGCTTTGCTCATTAAATTTATCGCCCTTTTTTGTCCTAGTTTAATGATTGGTTTAAAACCGGCTTCTATTCTAAGAGCTTCGATTGGTGTTGTCCTTAATGCTCCTGTGGATGTACGGTAACATTCATTTATGGCTATATCTATGCTCCCTAGGTTTTTCTTTGTAGTCCACATAAATAAAGTAATTCCGTGCTGGAAGGTTCCTTCGACCAGAGTTTTGGTTATTTTAAGGGCGGTTTCCAGATGTGGACCTTTTCGGCGAGAACATATCATTTTCAGAGCATTGTTTCGATTCTTCAGTTGATTAACGGTATTTTTGATGTGAAGGTCCCATTTCATATTGCTACTGAAAGTAACGCCGAGTATTCTAAGATCATTTCTCAGATTGACTGTGGAGCCGCGAATTATGAGTGGGTAATTTGTGTATAAGCATTTCTTTTTCCGACAAAGGTGGAGTGCCTCTATTTTGGATGGTGGAACAATAACACCGGTTTCACGTATGGGTCCACGTATGGATTTCTTCGTCTGCCGACTTAAGAATGGTGTTCACAGTTGAAGGATCTCCAGAGGCTACTATGTAGATGTTGTCTACATATACACTGATTTTTTTTACTGAAATTGAAGACATGAATTTGGACGACATCTGGAATATGCAGCATGGCGCGCCATGTCGCACAACCCATGCCACAATCGATCTTTTGCGCATCGCATTTCCAAATCGTGTTATCAGCTGTCTTGGCGATATCCATTGGCCGGCCCGGAGCTGCGATCAACAACAATCCGAAAGCGATTCAAGCACATAAGCCCAATATCATCCAAGCAATCCGTGAGCTACAGCCCGAATACTGTAACCATTAACAAGGTTTTGGAAAATTGGAGTGATAGAATGCACTACAGCGAAGCCAATCGAGGCAGTCACTTGAACAACGTTGTGTTTCATAATTACTAAGAATATTTGCTCTTACTAATAAAACCTTAATACATGGAAAACAAATTTTTGTTTCATTTAATTGCATTTTGAAAAGAAATTTGTATTATGGCCACCCGTTAGTAGCAGCCTACCAATCGAAAGAAGCCACAAATAATACTTAGCAAACTATTCAAACCTTCCCATTATGTAAACTATTCGCTTGAATGTTTTTTAACATGTCAATGTGTGAAATTTAGATGTCAAAATATATGATGCATCTCGAAAAAATTGGACAGTTAAATAGCCATTGGACCTGACGGAATTCCCAATTTAGGACTTAAAAAATCTGCACGTCCGACTGATGAAGAAAATGGTCGATTCGAGAGAAACATTCTTCGCAATTCTTCGGTCCGGTTTGCGTTGACGGGCTATGGAGACGAAGATTCAACCACGAACTATACGAGCTGTACAGCGACATATAACTCCGCATTGGAAGTTTAAAATGGCTAGGGCATGTAGAACGAATGGACACCAATACTCCGGCTCGCAGAGTCTTCGATTACCGCCAGACGTCGGACGCAGTAGAGGAAGACCTCGCCTTTAGTGCCGCGCACAAGTAGAAACCGATCTCAACCAACTTGGAGTGCGCAACTGGAGGCAGTTAGCTATGGAACGGGTAAATTGGAGAGGCATGTTGGTTGAGGCCCAGGTTCATCCCAGACTGCAGCACTACTTAAGTAGGTTAGGTTAGGTGGGCTGTTGACGCTCGGGCGAGTCGTCAAACACGCATAGGCCTACGTGGGCCCATAGCGATACCCTTCGAAGAAAAATGTCCTGAAAAAAGAGAAAGAGGATACCTGGTTAAGTTCGCTTGTGATACTTATGCAGTGCTGGTCTGTGTTGCTCCTTCAGCCTCAAAGAGGTAGTTGCTCCATCCTGATTTGCAACAAAAACGGACTATCAGCGTTATTGGGATAGTCCTTAGGTCACTTAGGTCATTGAAGTAAAAGTTGCCTAAAATTTTAAATCGACTGTCACTGATCGCCGGGCAGTGGCATAGCAGGTGTGAGACATCTTCCTCGACGTCAGGGTCGCTGCATTTCCTGCAGAGTTGGTTTGCACCAGTCAGTCTCATCTTATTAGAGTGCTTACCCAACAGATTGTGACCTGTTATCACTCTCACCGCTATGGAAATGGAAGTTCTATTCAAAGCTAATAGCTTGTTTGATTTGCTGCCACTTAATTCTGGCCAGAGAGATTTAGTGTGTGTACAAGTTGTTGTATTTAGCCATCTTGTTATGGTTGCTTTTTGAGTGTGCTTAGTTAATTCAAGTTTTTTAGATGCTAGCGGGGGATTGACTCTTTTATCAGCTAGGGAAATGCAACTGGACGATCCTAATCTGGCTAGTTCGTCTGCTTTCTCATTTCCTAAAATGTCATTATGTCCTGGCACCCAGATAATTTGGACTTTGTTCTGGTTACAAAGAGCCTTCAGCTCTTCGCGGCAGCGTCCAACTACCCGTGATTTTACTATATTGGATGCCAGAGCTTTAATGGCCGCTTGACTATCCACGTAGATGGAGATATCCTCATGTGATATGTCCAATACCCTAGCCGATTCGGCAGCTTCGAGTATGGCTAGGATCTCAGCTTGGAAAACACTACACGAGTTTGCTAATCTTAAGGATGTAGCTAGCCCGATTTTTTCAGAGTAGACACCAGAGCCCACTCCGACTTCTATTTTGGATCCGTCGGTGTAGATTGCTATTTCTGTGTTAGATAACACATTGTTTGAAGACCATTCGTCTCTACTTGGTATTCTGATGGAGTAATCAATATCAAAGTCGTGATATGGGATCATGTAGTCACATGCTACATCCTCATATGCCATTGAGCTTAATATTGAGCTGTGGCCAAAAGGCTTCGTAAGTAGATTGCCCGTTTCTTTGAGTCTTGCTGCGCTTTTTGCTGCTGTGTCATTGATTTGTAAGTCAATTGGTGTTATGTTTAGTATTGTTTCTAACCCTACTGTGGGGCTAGTGCGCATGGCTCCTGTCGTGAGTATGCATGCTGTTCTTTGAACTTTCGTAAGCTTGGTCGTATGTTTTGCTTTTTTCATAGCATTCCACCAGACCAAGCAGCCGTATGTTAGGATTGGTCTGACAATGGCTGTGTATAGCCATTTTGTGACCTTCGGGGATGGGCCCCATTTTTTGCCGCAGATTCTGTTGCAGCTATAGAGGGCAATGTTTGCTTTCTTTACTCTTTCTTCAATGTTTAGATTCCAGTTCAGTTTACTATCGAGTATCACTCCCAGATATTTCGCGCTTGCTGACAATGAGAGAGTCGAATCTTCCAAAGACGGTACCGGAAATGCTGGGATCGATCTCCTGTTAGTAAAGAGAACCAGTTCTGTTTTATTTGGATTTACACCCAGCCCGCAGGACTTTGCCCACTTACTGAGTATATTGAGACTACCTTGCATAATTTCGCTCAGTGTCGATGGGAATTTACCGCAAGCCATGAGGACTACGTCATCAGCGTATGCCACTGTTTTTATTGCAGTGATATCTAGCTTCTTGAGTACCTCGTTGACTACTAATAGCCAGAGGAGTGGGGATAGTACGCCTCCCTGGGGGGTACCTCTTGACGTTGTGATCCTTTCGGTATAATCGCCTAGTGTTGACGAAATGATCCGGTTATTGAGCATGGTTAAAATCCAATTGCTAGAAACCGTACCTATTCCAGCTTTGGTAAGTGCCTCAGCAATTGCTTCTGTTGTGACGTTGTTGAAGGCTCCTTCTATATCTAGAAAGGCTGCTAGCGTATAATCTTTGTAGTGCAGTGAGTTTTCTACTGTGCGAACCACTTCGTGTAGAGCCGTTTCCACAGATTTACCCTTTGTATAGGCATGTTGGCTTACAGATAGGTAACCTGGATTCAGGTTGCTGCGTATATGGATGTCGAGTAATCGTTCCATCGTTTTCAGTAGGAAGGAGGACAGGCTTATGGGTCTGAAATCCTTCGCTACGGTGTGGCTGCATTTACCTGCCTTCGGTATGAATATGACGTTAACTTCACGCCACGCTTGTGGTATGTGGTTTAGTTTTAAACATGCACGGAAGATAGTGAGTAGTGTTGGCATTATTAGCTTAGCAGTTTTTTGTAGCATGATAGGGGTTATACCGTCAGGGCCGGCTGATTTGTGGGGCTTGAATGAATTAATGGCCCATGCAATTTTTTCCTTGCACACTATCGTATTAATGAGAGAGAGAGAGTTGTCACTCATGTTGTCCGCTGTGTGGTCTGTACTTATATTTACGATGACACTTTCCTCTGCCGTTTTGCAGTTCGGAAAGTGTGTGTTTAAAAGAAGGTTTAGGGTATCAGCGTTTGATTCCGTCCATTCATTTGCTGAATTTTTGAGAAAACCTGGGCTGCTTGCTTCTTTCGATAGTATCTTTCTCAATCTGGCAGATTCATTGTTATCTTCGATACTACTGCAGAATTCTTTCCAAGCCTTTCTTTTGGCCGTTCTGGTCTCTTTTTTGAATTTACAGAGGCTGGTTCTGTAAGAGTGCCAGTCTGCTTCTGCGTTTGATCTTTTTGCTATTTTGAAGAGTTCTCTCGTTACTCTGTGTTGTCTGGCCAGTTCCCCAGACCACCAGTGGCTTTGTTTTTTTTTTCTTTTTTGTAACTTTGCTTAGTGGGCACGCTTTTGAAAAAGCAATTTTAAACACAGAGACGAGTTCGTTTACATTTTTATCAACATCTGATTGGTTTCGTGCGACACTGCTAAAGGTGTGCTCGGAGACTGCGGAGATGAAGGTGTCCCAGTTTGTCTTTCTCGGATTGCGAAACGGAGCGATGTTAGCTAGCGTTTCAAGTAGTGAGAACTGTATAATACTGTGATCTGAAAAGCTAGGTTGGTTTGATACCCTCCAGTCAGAGACTGATAGGGTGACAGAGTTAGAGGAAAGTGTTAGGTCTAAGACTTCCCTACGATTTTTTGTGATGAAAGTGGGTTCATTACCCCGATTATGAATTAATAAGCTATGTTTGATAATATATTGAAATAGGGACTCACCTCTAGTATTTGTATCACTACTGCCCCAGCTGGTGTTATGAGCGTTAGCGTCGCATCCTATAAGTAGGTCCCAATCTCTCGCTTTGCTATGTCGGACGAGGTCTTTGATAGCAATGGGAGGAGGTAAGTAAGTAAGTTCTTCGAAAATCCACCAAACTTTCCTTTTTTTAATTTTTGATTTATGGATTTAAGCCATTGAATGTAAACAGGCCAACACATTACCACTAAATTGCGACCACCCATGGTGTAGTGTAGATACAAATAAACAGATATCACCTTAGCGGTTTAATTTTTCTGTTCTCGTTCTTCGCACCTACGTCATCGACGCTCATGGCATATGGTGCAAAACCATATAGTAGTATTTATCTAGAGGTTCTTGATGTAGGATTGCTTTTAGAGCTGCAGGGGGAAAGTTTTCTGTGATTCGCTAATGCATATTCAAGATGATCGTAGACCTTACCCCGGAAGGTTCCAATTTGCCTCTATATCTAGAGCCGTCCACCAGATGCTATCGCCATACCATATCCGAGTCATGTCTGATGATGGTGACATAAAAACAGAATATGGTGTAGGTGTGTGTATGGCCGTTCACTCCATTTCTATCCTAACGTCTTTTCATATGCGTTGTTAATTGACTCTTAAATAAGCAGACTCAGGATTAAAAGTGAATGAATAACATGTTTCCCTAATTAGCTTGAGATTATTCCCGAAACTATGATTATAGCTGAATTTGCATTATTAATCCATACAAGCGAACATATTTGTATATATCTACAAATGATTTGTCAAAGTAAAAACTAACGGCTAAAGTTTGACAATACTTACACTAACCGGACAGATAAGCCTTTCTGTGACAGGGGATTAAAAAATCGATAAAAAATAAGCGGCTCTTAACTTGTGTTTTATTTATTCGAGTCCATAAAAACATGTTTTTGTTCCTGCCACAGTTAAATACCCATTTTGACATTTATTTTGGATTTGCTTTCAATATTATCAAATAAACATACATCAACAAACAGGGGAGCTTAAAAAAATGTTTTCTATTTCAAGCCCACCCAAACAACATCATTAGAGTCAATTTGCCACTTCATCACCAAATTTGCTCCGCATCGGACCAAAAAATTTGGCATTTATTTCAATAAATCTACCCCGCGACAAGCATGTGGCATGTCCTATGCACCAGCGCCGTAATATGATTAATGTGTTCAAAATTAAATTATAGCGAAAATCCCCATCGCTAATTCCCTCCATTCACAACATTAGCCGCATGCCTTACAAAACAAACACCCCTCACAAAAAAAAAAAATCACATACAAACCAACTTCACACAAGCACTATTGCGTGCAGAGAAAACTAGCAACAAAAAATCCTGGCAATTAGCCAGCCCAAAGAGGACAGGACCACGATATCTGTCACGTTTCTATCTAATTACAATTCAATACGTTGCTTCATGATATTTTCAAAATCCATCAATTTTGCTCGATAGATATACCTAGGGGAAATTAAATTAACTGTCAAAGTGACAGTTCACACAACATACAAAAAAAAAAAAAACTGTTGAAGTAAAAAACGAACAGTACTAAACCCGCCCACACTAATGTGGGAGGCGGAGTATTGTTGCCATGAAGTTC
This sequence comes from Rhingia campestris, assembly GCA_932526625.1. NCBI lineage: Eukaryota > Metazoa > Arthropoda > Insecta > Diptera > Syrphidae > Rhingia > Rhingia campestris. The sequence goes on from OW052182.1 coordinate 173,140,324, forward strand.
AATTTTTGCATCCGGCACGCTACTTAACAGTACTGCATGAAAGTTTAAAAATAAACCTGTCCACGAATTTTGATAGCGGTCAATCAAAAGTAATGCCAACAATCTTGTTCTCTATAGCTATCTGTCACTTTTTTCAAATCGCCTTGAAGTTTGGGGGCGGATTGGTCCACGCTAAATTTACAATTTTCCTCGTCTCGTCTATGAGAAAAAATGTATCTGAACCTGTGCGCTTCTTTGTGTAAATATCTTTCGGCGTAAATTATTGCAGTTAGCTATTATTTGCTGCGCTGACGAAGAAGTGTGGCGACACCATTAAAGCAAGGAATTCGCTGTTGTCGTGAGATATTTTTAACAGTGACGTTTTCTTTTGTCTCTTTGTAGAAAATGTCTATTTTTTGTTTGTGATTTAAAAAAAACTCGAGTGTATAAATATTTTTTTCTTTTAAATATTAATCGATTCAATTAAGTCGACAACGTTTAGTTAGACATATCAATTGACACCCGAAGAGTAGTGGTAAAGAGGCGAAATAAATTGCCAAATGTTTTGACAGAAGCTCTGGCTGTCATAGGAGGCGCTCTATGACTAAGTCTAACATACATATTTGGCAGCTGACAACGAACACAGATGTTAATCGCTTTGGCAGCACATTTTATCAGTATCTATAGTGCCGTGTTGTGTTTTTTTTTTTAATCAGAGGACCTATTTTTAGAATCAAGATGAGTATAAATAAATTTTTAATCGTTTCTGAAATCATGTAGTTTGGTAGGAAGATGCACTAAAGCAAGATAGATTGGGCGCCAAGTTAAATTCAGAGAGGCGTGTTATTTTGTGTTTACCTACACCAGGGCGGGTAGTGTTTGTGTCATTATGCCTGGGCGCCAAATATTGACAATCTATTAAGAAATTCGAAAATATAGTGTGATTGTTTTTTTTTTTTTGTTTAATGAGCTCAAGCTAAACGGCCTCTGAAGTGTTCGGGAATGGAATCGGATCGACTGTGGTAGCTGATTCGACTAGACACGAAAGTGTATGCATATCTTTCTTACCACGAAGGAATTTAAAAATCGGCTTTTCAGTGAAGTTTGCCTCTCTGAATTACTTTTATTTTTTTTTAAAACGAAGGGTGCACCCTCTTTTATGTTGGTATGTGAATATTGAATAGCTTGCAAACAAAACAACTCATTTTCATATATGGGGTTAATTTGGGTCCTTAGAATTTATTCGGAAAATGCGCCCTGCGTTACTGCGTTTTCGACAATATGCACTTTGAGTTAACACCGCTAAACGAATATTTCCAATGTACAGCTTTACTCTTTAAAGGAAAAAATGAGTGAAATATACTCAAATTGTGAAATGATGTATAGGAACTTGAGAAATTAAATAGGACTGCATGGATAGCAAGGGAGTTGACTGAAATCTGCAAAGAAAGCGATAAGCTCTATATGGATGGAGAAAAAATCGAAGCAACTTAACGCACGAAACCGCTTAGAAACGATCTGCCACAGAAAGGCTTATCTGCCCGGTTAGTGTAGGTATTGTCAAACTTTAGCTGTGAGTTTTTATTTTGACAAATCATTTGTAGATACATAAAAATATATTTTCGCTTCTATGGATTAAATAATTCGGGATTCATCCTCGTTTCGGGAATTACCTCTTTCTGTCACTTTTAATCCTGAGCCAGCTTATTTATGACTCAATTGAATAGAAATGGGGTGGGACGATCGGATAGAAATAGGGTGTACACTGTACAACCATACACCACATTCTGTTTTTGTGCCACCCTCATCAGACATGACTCGGATATGACGTTATCATCTGGTGGACGGCTCTAGATAGAAAGGAAAATTGGAACCTTCTGAGATAAGGTATCAGTTTGCATATGCATAAGCGAATCACTAAGAACTCCCCCTTTGGCATCACTAAATGTAATCCTACCTCAAGTAACGGATAATTTTTTAAGAATTATATTTTTTTTTTCAGGTTGGCAGCACTGGTTAACAAAGACCTCCAAACGTCAAATGTCAAAGTGAAAAGTGTTCAGTATTTTCTGCCATTTAATCATGGAAAGACTTACCAAGCAACGATTGCAAATTATTGAAATTTATTATCAAAATTCGTGCTCTGTGAAAAATTGCACCGTTTGTTACGACCATATTATAGTCGTCATAATCGACCTGGTGAATCAACAATTTGTGCTGTTATCACCAAATTTTGCATCAAATTTACTTTGTTGGACATTAAACCATCGACTCGCATGCGTACAGTGCGTACCGAAGAGAAATTGCACTCGTAGCGTCCAATGTTAATGAAATCGTGAAATGTCAATCCGTCGCCGTTCTCGCAGCAATTAGGCATGTGTAACTCAACCACATGGAAAATTTGGGTTTTAAAATTCAACTTGTACAAGAATTGAAGCCGAATGACCTACCACAACGTCTAATTTTTGGTGAATGGGCCTTAGAACAGCTCCATGAAAATCCGAAATCCGCCGTTTCATCGAAAAATTGTGTTCAGCATTGAGGCTCAATTCTGGCTCAACGGATACGTAATTAAGCAAAACCGTCGCATCTGGAGTGATGAACAGCCACATACCATACAAAAATTACCGATGCATCCCGAAAAAACGACAGTTTGGTGTGGTTTTCTTCAAAGACGACCGTGGAAGAAACATTACCGTCAACGGCGAACGATATCGAGCCATAATACGCGACTTTTCACTTCTTTACTTGGACTCTTTCATAGCATCGTCTCTTTCCGAAAAAAATCACGTTTCTATTCTTGCAATTGACTTCGAACAAGCTTTCGACAGAGTTGGTCCACATGTCATTTTTAACCAACTCAAGCAATGGAAAATCGGGCCCAAAACTTTGAGTTACGTTAAAGCCTTCCTTACTAACCGCAAATTTCGTACAAGAACTAACAACATCTATTCATCAATCCATAATTTAAAAAACGGCATCCCCCAAGGATCGCCACTTTCAGTAGTTTTATTTGTTATCGCTTTTGATAAAGTAAGTAAAATTATCCGTAGCTTTTCACAAATCAGTCACGTTCTCTATGCAGATGACCTTATCTTATTTTCTAAACACAAAGACCTTGTTGTCTTAGCTACAATATTATCAAATATAATAAAAAGCTTGTCAGAATGGGGCAACACCTCTGGCGCCAAAATTTCAATTTCAAAATGTGAACTCCTTCACATATGCAAAAAGTACAAATGTGTAAAATGTATTGAAGGAGTAAATCTAAACAATATTTCAATAAAAAATGTAAATCATTCAAAAATACTAGGCATTGTATTCGATTCCAAATATAGTTTTAAGGAACACTGTACATATTTAAGAAAGAGCTTTACTACCAGGGTTAATTTAGTGAAATATTTGTCTTCCTATAAAAGCAACTGTAATGTTAATTCCATTGTTAATGTCGTCCGAGCTATAATTCTCTCCAAAATCGATTATGGTCTACCAATTTATGGAAGATGTTCAAAAACAACATTGCAGCTCATTTCAACACCATACCATTCAGCAGTTAGAAGCAGTCTTGGAGCTTTCCGCACTACACCCATTAAAAATATTTTAACCGAAGCTGGACTTCCTCATCTACATGACAGAATCGAATTTCTTACTTGGCAGATAATACGAAATATAAACTCATCATTTACAACACCTATACACGACGAAGCTAAAAAAATACTTAAACGGAAAAAAACACCAAAATCCCCATCAGCTCTCTATAAATCCCTGCGCTCAGCTATTTATCTTAATGTCCCAATCGTGATAGCAAACAAGCGTACGACTAATTTTCCTCCATGGAACTTGCCGAATAGCTCTATCATTTCCCACTTGTCAGAGTATCCAAAATTATCCACCAGCAATGATATATACAAAAAAATGTTTTTAGAAATAAAAGTCAATTACGAAAAGCAAGGTTGGCAACTATGGTTTACTGATGCCTCAAAAACTACCGAAGGAAGTTCCTTTGCAGTTGTCAATGAAAATGGAGATATTATCAGTAAAGGCCTGCTTTATCTTACCTCTTCTATCTTCACGGCTGAAGCTCTTGCTATCCTAAAAGCAATCCAAGCTACAAAAAACAAAAAAACTATTATATTCACTGACAGCCTGTCCTCAATCAACGCAATTAAAAACAGAAATTACTACTCCAATATCATTTTAGACATCCGTGACAAACTGATTGCAAAACAAAATAACCTAAAATTGGCCTGGATACCGGGACATGCAGAAATTGTTGGCAATGAAAATGCAGACGCAGAAGCTAAATTGGCATTTAAGCAGCCCCTTATCTCTTTTTACCATTTTAGTAAAAAAGATTTTAGTAAGCACTTAAAAACGACTATGGACACGAACATGAAGAGCAACTGGACTTTATATCAACACACATATACAACGTTCAATCCGACTGCCGAAAAACCTATTTATTCATCCAGATTACCAAAGTCGATGATAAAAGCTTACATACGACTTAGAATGGGACATACTTATTTTACACACAATCACTTGTTCAACAAGGAACCAGCCCCAGTCTGTCAATTCTGTGATACAAATGAAAACTTTGACGTGAAACACATGCTACAATGCGCAAAAATAAAATCCATAAGCAACACAGTATCTGGAAAAAGCTTAAAAGAATTACTAACTTTCAACACCGATATTAATATTAGACATACTTATGCAATAATTTTACAACTTAAATTAGCTTTACTTATTTAAACTATATTTTCTATAAAAGTTAAGCCGAAAGCCCTGGTAGCTAGTGCTTCATATAATTATTGTTTTATAATTTATTTATAGAACAATAAAGTTATAATAATAATAATAATCTTCAAAGACGACCGTGGAAGAAACATTACCGTCAACGGCGAACGATATCGAGCCATAATACGCGACTTTTTTTTGTCCCAGTTGGTTCAGTTGAACTTGGTTGACATGTGGTTTCATCAAGACGGTGCCACACAGCTCGTGAAACAATGGAAATATTTAAGGATGAATTTGGTGAGCAGCTTATATCTCGAAATGGCCTGTGAGTTGGCCGCCAAGATTATGCGATTTAACGCCTCTTGATTATTTCTTGTGGGGTTATGTAAAGTCGTGTGGACAAGCCGAACACCAATGAAGCCTTACAGGATAACATAACACGTGTAATTCGTGGAATAGAGGCAGAAATGCTCGAAGAAGTGACGCAAAATTGGACCTCCCGAATGGACCATTGTTTAAAGATAGTGATGCGATTACATGAGAACACAAGCGTTCAGTCTCACCCTAGCCTCTCACTATCAACTCCTTCTCTTACCTCCACGCTGGTGACTGGTGGGTGCCTAGTACCTCGACTGGAGATGGGGTAATAAACCCCTGTGGAAGGTCGTTGGTGGCAGCTAATGAGAGAGGGGGGAGTGTCCTCTCACTAAGGCACTCACTCTTGCGGCAGCGGAGGAATTCCCTAGATGGAGTCAACGGTGGCGCCTACAGCTCCAGTTTGATCGAACCGGTAGTGAAATCCCTAAAATGAGCTGCTTCGAAATATTTGAACCCCAGGTCTATAGCGAACTCCAATACTGAGCCAGGGTATTGGAAAAGAGTTGGTGGCGGAGGAGCCCTCAATGTGTCAACGGCAGCGCTCCTATCCCAAAATGGGCTACTGACATCGGTATTTTCCGGCTCGCTGTCCTAGGGTCGAAACAAGGGCCTGGCCCTCAAGGTTGGGGGTTGTGCTTTGGGTTAACTACCAATCCACGGAAAAGAGATTATGTTACGAAGCAAGCAATAGCCTCGGAATAGACTGATATTATTGTTGACGACCATGCTAAACGAAAAATTGACAACGACGTTCATATCTGCACCTGGAATGTGAGAACATTAAACAGGGGAGGTGCAGGCGATCAACTAGCGGAAGCCCTAAACTGCTACAAAGCAGACATTACTGCTATCCAGAAAATACTATGGGATGGGCCGGGCAAAAGGAGGATGAAAAACTGTGACATCTACTATAGACCGTGTTATAGTGAGCAGAAAGAGCGACTATTCGGATGCGGATTTGTTATAAGTGCCAGACTTAATCAAGAAGTCTTGTTTCCAAGACATTAGCGAACGCATTATAACAATCCGCATCATGGCCAAATTCGCCAATATAAGCCTTATATGCGCTCATGCTCCGACGGAGGAAAAAGATGATATAACTAAGGATTGCTTTTACGAGCTCCTCGACAAAACCTATGAGCGACTACCAAAGTACGATGTTAAAATCGTGCTGGGAGATTTTAACGCAAAGGTAGGAAGAGAAGACATCTTTAGCAGTACTGTCGTACTTCAATTTGGTTGAGGTTGGTTTCTACTTGTGCGCGCCACTTAAGGCGAGGTCTTCCTCTACTGCGTCCGACGTCTTGCTGGGAATATAAGACTCTGCGAGCCGGTTCCACCTTAAACTTCCAATGCGGAGTTTTTTTTTTGGACTAGGGGTATGTCGCTGTTCAACTCGTTTAGTTCTTGATCTAATCTTCGTCTCCATAGCCCGTCAACGCAAACGGGACTGAAGATTTTTTGACATCACGTTGAGTCCGACCAATGATTTCAAGATCGTCAGGGTATTGTAGTAGTTGCATCGATTTATGAAACATTGTGTCTCTGGTGTTGGCTCGGGAATTTTGAACAAACCTCTCAATAACCAAATTAAAATAGTCACAGTGGTAACAAGGCTGGTAAACAAAAAAAATCAACAAAACAAAGAAATGCACACGCGCAGCAGTCGGGAATAATCTTAAAATCACAAATCTGTGAAAAGAATGAGGTTGTTAATACTTAGAAGTATCTAGATGTCACCATAGACTGCCATTTTCAGTGACCTGCGGAATAAGCTGAGCGGATTGCTAACTACTAATCAAATCATCAAAAATGGTGTGCAAAAGCAAGTGTATCATGTTCCTAACTAGTCAAAGTTGTGGTATAGCATGTCTACTAGCGTGAGGAGGTTTGCGCAACGCGCAATCACATGTCGACAAACTACAGTCGGGAAAGAAGTAAACGTCCTGAAGGTCAAGTTGTTCTATGTAATGAGTGCGCCGTTAGAGTTCTACGTCAAAAAAACTTGAGGAATCAATTAATTCATCGCTGCGGAACACGCAAAAGAGAAGAAGTCTTGACGCTTGTATCAGGCACTACCCATCAACAATGAGTACAGCAGGTTAGTGCGATGAACTGCCGCGCAGAAGGTCTGGGTTCGATTCCCAGCAGTAGCAACACCTAAATGATTTTTCACTGGTCCTCCCCTAGTGATGGTCTGACAAATCATCCGAGTAGTATCAATTGTCAAGACAAGCTTATAGTTATTAACATAGCCGTTCGGAGTAGGCATAAAACAGGAGGTCCCGCCACCGTGCAAGATGTACATGAAGCACACATGAATGTTTGTGAGTTAGCTGGGCCCTGGGTACTAACAAGCCTTTTGCGCCAAAATTTTGTATTTTTATTTAAAGTTTTGAGGTTGAAAAAATCGAGTTTTCATAGGCGTTTCAGAGATATGCCCATTTAATGTTTTGTGTGTGAACATTTTTCTACCAAAAATATTTATTAAGCTCAAAATTTCATTTGGAGCCTTAGTTTCAGATATATGTCCATTTGAAGGTGAAAAAAGTCGTTTTCCACCAATGATATCGAAAAATCCGTTTTTCATGTGTGATCACGGATTAAGCTCAAAATTCCATTTAGAGTCTCAATACTATTTCGGGAAGTTGTTTTCATGTGAAGCGATACACTAAAATTCTGCTGAATTGAGGTTTTAAAAACACGAATACCCAAGTCACTCTGTTCATAAATGTCAAAGTAATTCAATGTTTACATCCCGACATAAAACATGGCACAACCTGAAACATTTCTACATTCGAATCTTGTGATGCAGTTTTATTACCTAAAATACCAATTTGTATAGTTTTTTACGACACAGCTATTAGCTTATGACCCTGACAAATTTCGTAATTATTTTTCAAAATTGGCCGCTCTTTTAATTTCACATGTTACAAGCAACTGTCATAATGTTCGCATGTTGCGGTTGAATGTAATAAATCCGACTGAATGCAGCCACATCTGTAACGTAAAATAAAAAAAATATCTATCTGAGCTTTTACAACTGTGGTTTTAGTGTTTAGATGCATACTAGCTATAAAGAGTTCGTGTAAGTTAATTTTAAATATTTATGGACTGCTTTGATGGTAGCAGCCTGGGGTTGCGTTGCATCGATGCGGAGACTTTTATATGGAAAACATCTGCTGTCAAATCATCGCATGTGTGAACTAATAAATTCAATGATCGAGTAAGCGAACCTTGAACATGTGCGGTAATTAAGCGGAAATGTAGGGATGGCAATACAGCATCAGTGAACGAGTGGGTTGATGTGATGCAAGGCCTATTACAAGATCAGATCGTAATGCTTCATGAAAATGTCAAATGGCATTGACGACCTGACAAAGAAGTAACTAACGACAACAATGGATGCACTGCACAAACAAAAGAGAAAACTGGTGTCGAGGATTAAACAGCTGGTACAGACAGACAAGACCCGGAGATTAGGACATTGAAATCGCTGATAAAAAACCACCAACTGTGAATTTCGAAGAATTACAGAAAATCTGGAGGTTTGCAATGGAGTAAGAAGACTTAGGCTATAAAAAGCTGTAGCCCGAACATATTCCCGCAAATAAATAAAATATTCAGGAGAAAGAATTATATCGACATTCTATGCTTCCGAATTTTCCCGGTGTATTGGAAAACGGCTGTGGTATATCCTATTCCTAAAAAATGAATAACGAGAAAAAATATCCTGCTAACCTTCGCTCAATAAGCCTTCTGCCGAATGTAAGCATGGTATTCAAAAATAAAGTCAATAGATGGCTCGTCAAACTAGTGCCCTACATTATATGGAATAAGTCCAAAAACAAATGCACAGGGGCCTGTCTAATTGACTTTGAGAGAGCCTTCGACACCGTAAGCTAACGAGACTGGGCATGCGTAAACCAATGCTAAATATGATTTATGAAACGCCTATGGGAAAGAAGTTCGTTGGAAATGTGGCAACGTATCTTCGAGTAAAGTCTTGGAAATTAAAAACCGGTTTTCAACTGGGGATGTGAAATCCCCGATATTGTTCAACATTTGTAGTTACAAGAGATCTTGTAGGTTCCTTCAGACAAGCTTTGGCGTACGCTGATGATCTAGTTGCACACAGATCAGGTCCGAAAATCGACGTCATAAACATACTTTTGAAACGTGACTTCGATCACATCAAGGGATATTGCAATGATTGGAAATTGAAGATCAGTTTTCAAAAAGACCAAAACAATTCTGTTTGGAAGCCTATTGGTATTTAGCGATACCAGAAAAAACTGGAAAATGTGTGTATCATTGGAAAGTTATATATCTTGGCAACTGTCTTCACAAGTTTCTCTAATTTAACAAAAATGTGGATGCCTGTGTGACTCGTGGATGCTTGTAGGACTAGGGCTAAGGGAGCTTACGCTATGACAACACGACTGTTTCAAAACAGTCAACTTGACACAAGGGTGAAAGTCATTTGCTACATCGCCCTTATAAGCCAATCATCGCTTATGGTTGTTCCGTGTGATTCAATATGGGATCATCCTTCTTGGAAAAATTACGACACTAAGAGGCAGTATCTCCGATCCTGCTTAGGATAGTACCGAACGCAAGAATACGAGTACATAAAATATTATCGCAAAAAATGCCATATACGGTTGAGCTCAGCTGAATAGAATTGCCAATTTCCTTATTAAGGTGATTCGAAGGCTCGTCACAAGGGGGATGGCTGGGATGGGAAGGCTTACTACCCCAATGATAACTATATACATGGAGAGTATACTTATGTCTGCCATTATTGCACCAAAAGCATAACCAGTATTATACCAACGTCACCGTGGAGTTCGGGACAAGCGGTCTAATCCGCTACAGGTACGTCGACAATGCTCTGGACCTTCTCAGCTTAAGCACAGCGATATCAAAAAAAAAAATACAAATTTTTGGCGCAACAGGCTCGTTAGTACCCAGGGCCTAGCTTTCTCACAACCATTCATGTGTGCGTGTGTACTTCTTGCACGATGGCGGGACCTCCTGTTTTATGCCGACTCCGAACGGCTAAGTTGAGATAAGCTATTCTTGACAATTGATACTACTCGGACGATTTGTCAGATCATAAGAGGAGGGCCAGTGAAAAATCATTTAGGTGTTGCTACGGCTGGGAAACGAACCCAGACCTCCTGCGCGGCAGTTCATCGCACTAACCATCGCGCCACTGAGCACAGCGATATCGGTTCGCGATAAAACTGATGCTGAAATGACAATGAGGAAGTGTTTCTGTACTCCCTGAAGAATCTGCGGACTTTTACACTTCTTCGTTTTAAGCACATTTAGTTAAGAAGAATGTCTTAGTAGGAGCTTGTAGAGGATATGAACGATGTTTCATAATGGCTGGCCAGGCCCAATTAGAATGACGAAAATTCGGGGCATATGAAAACGAGTGCTTGATAACCTGATTATATTCAAGCTAAGTTTAAGTAGTCAAGGACAGAGTATATCTACTAACAGTGAGTAGAGACACTCTCGACGATTTAATAATTTCAAGTACCGCTATGCCTCACATACACGAAAAATAGACGGTAGTAAGGAAGACTTGCAGTGAAAGAGATATAGAAAAGGAGTAAGTAGATATACTCTGGTTAAGGATTCGTAGGTTAAGTTTTTATAAAAAACAAAAAACAAACTTCATGCATAAAAGCATTCATATTTTCATTGAAAATAAAACAAACATGTATTCGTTAAGTAATATAAAAATAATTTTAGGCCCAAAAGGCATTAATAAAACAAGTTAAAGATACGCTTAGAGTGGCCGCTAAGGGCCAGCAAAGCAAACCTGTTAATAATAAGTTTGATTTAAGCATTTTTGTCTAGTATTAAGTTAATATTTTAAGAGAAAATAAAAAATGTAGGGAAATTAGACGCAATGGAGATTTTCTTGAGAGCGGACCGCGCGTTGTGCGGCAGTCTTTCAAAAACGGCTATTCAGCGACTGTACTGTAACACTTTGAAGATTCTGCAATATTAAAGGTTTTCGCCACGTATACCTCTCAATCAAAAACTGTTTAAAAAGGTTGAAGAAACCGCTATAATACTTGAAAACCCAAAATCGGAGCGACCAACATCATCAAGAACGGTAGAAAACGTAGAGAGTATTAATCAGTTTGATCATGAAATGTGCCTCATACCTTTGTTTGCACTACTATGCTAAGTTTTTAGAGACTTCGAATATATGATCGTTCCAACGTAAGTCGTTTTTAACACACAAACCGAGCATGGAAAGTTTTTCGGTTTCTTTGAGTTAAATATTTGCCATAAAAATGAGAACGAGAGTTACCACCAATTTTTTGGTGAGTTGCAAACTTTAAACCATCCAAAACAACTTGAATTGAACGTTTCGAAAGATAATTTCTAATCCTTAGAAAAAGTTTTTCATCAATTGCAAATGCACGCATTGTCGACATCGACAAAAGAGCTTGATGCCAAACCCTGTCAAATACCTGTGAAATATCAAGCACAACAATCTTGCTTCGTCCATCATGGTGGATTGATTGGTTCCACATTTTGGGGAGATATGTCATCAAATCACAAGTCGACCTATTGCTGCGAAAACCATACTGACGGTGTTTTCGCCTATCAAGATATTTCATAAGCTGACGATTTATTAGCGTTTTTATTACCTTGGGAAAAAGGGACGCAAGTGCAATTATTCGTTAACTGGAGAGAGATGAAGATTCGCTTTTTTTATGCTGAATAAATGAACAAAGAGTCCTGATGAGCAGGACAGATAGAACAGATTTGATAGCGTAGAAGAACACCACTTCAAAATAATGTACCAGTGGATTGGTGAATGCCTAAATCCAGTTAAACGCTTGCAACTATACTAGTACGAAAGTTGATTTATCCCGTTGACTTTTTTCAAGTACAGTGGGAGACTGGGAACAATCTGGCAACTTGGAACTGGCTGCGAAATGCGCAGCAAACAGGTTGGCATTGTCGAAAGAATTGACAGCTGCAATGTCATTGTGAATTAGCGTATGAATTGATGATGAGCAAAGATTTTACATCCTGGGACATTGTAGAATTTTTTGTATTTTATCAGGATGGGATGTAAGAAACAAGTCCATATAGTTGGCGGCTTGACTGTTAATACATGGTATGCTTGTCGGCTCATTAACAAGCTGGGTTAAGTTATTTACCTCAGCAATGATCCAAACATACCTTCCTTCGGGTGTTGTTTGCCCAGAACGTTATAGCCACGTTTAGCTAGATTTTGAAGTGATTTATCCAGACGGAGCAATCAATTACCTAACGGAGTTCCTGAACTCATCACATTTGTCTGAATTACCGTGTGTGGAGATTTGATTTGGTAGCACTCATGTTTTATCGATTTAGCTGTCAAAAAGTTATCGAAATGTATAGGATCTACAACAGCTCAGTTATCAGCTGTTTGGTTTCTTTTTCCCCAAACAAATGAAAATGCTTTTGTCGCGATCTTACAAGTTTTTTTTTCTTCTTAAAATAGTCAAATTTAATTTTAAAAACAGTTTCGAGTCGTTAAAATCTGAATATGAATATATCGTACACGTATTTGGTTTACAAAAATTTAATAAAATGTCCACATAAATGGAATTGAAAATAATTGTTTGCTTGGTATTTATCATCTGTCAAAACACGTCTGATCATTTAATCCCAGAGTTAACTCACCAAACTTGCTGGGTTAACTTGAAGTTAACTCTGGATTTAAATTGACTGAAAAAACACTTTTTCAAGTTGACTTCAGTTTATTCCCGAAACTAGGATGATCTCGCACTAAAAAACCGGGTCTTAGTCTACCAAAAGGCATTGGCCGTGTTTCGGATTTTAGATTACAGCTGCAAAATTAGGTGAGGTGATGTGAAACGTAAAATCTTATTGAATGTCAAGGTAAATGTCAAATTTAGGGTTTTCGGTCCCGGTTTCCCGGGTACCCGGGTACCCGGTTACATTCAAAATTAATAATTTTCTTTGTGAAAACAATATTTAAAATATATACAGGGTGGCGCACGAATCGTGCTACAAAAGTAAAACGTAATAACTTTTTTTCTGTGTGAGTAATCGGCTTATTTTTTTTTATTTTGTAGGTTACTATTTAGATTTATAAAAATGGATGCTTGGGATACGGAGAAAAGAATTTGGATAGTGCAACGGTACCATGCTTTGCAGTCCGTCATTTCCGTCCAAAGGGAATTTAGGCGGGAGTTTGGCGGTAATCCCCCGAGTAGATGGACCATTATGAGGTTTGTAAACATGTTTGCCAAATCTGGAAGCATCGCACGAAGGCCGTACCATCGAGATGCCAGAACTGCGCCGAAGACGTATACCATTCAACAGCGTTTGGTTTCAGCAAGATGGAGCAACTGCACATATAGCCAGATCAGTTATGGCGGAGCTAAACAAAAAATTCGCAAACAAATTAATTTCTAGGAACTCCACTCTTCGCTGGCCCCCAAGGTCACCTGACCTGACTGCACCAGACTTCTTTTTATGGGGTTATGTCAAGCAAGAGGTGTATAAAACGAAGCCCAGGAATTTAACTGAATTAATTAAAGCAGTCCATAACGACAATAATTGAGGCGATCCCAACTTCAACTCTTCAGGCCGCAATGAAAAATTTTTTGATCAGGTGCCGCATATGCATGGGAGAGCGTGGAGGTCATTTGCGATCTATAATCTTTAAAAACAGCTAACTATTTAAAATAAAATTTAATTTTCTAACCATTAAAAAAAAAATGAAATACATCGATTAAAAAAAAAGTTATTTGAATTTCTTATTGTAGCACAATTGGTGCGCCACCCTGTACATATATAAAAATCTTAGTAGCCAAGACGTTTAAATGCCATACAAAGTTTTGTCACCAGTGAATCTATGTTGTTCATGTTCAAAGTTTGTTAAAAGTTTTAGTTCTTGTTTTTGTGTTGACATTCATTAGATCTGGAAAGTACATTTTTAATACTTCATTGATTGCTATTGCTATTCTCGTACATTTAAATTGCAAGTCTTATGAGATTCTTGTAAGTTACAAAATATAGTTTTTTTTATAATGCATTAAAAATTCGTTACATTATGTTTTGGTTATTGTTACTTTGTAGTGCATCATGGATAAGCAAACTTCCAAAGTCTAGAATTACTTAAAAAAAGAAACAAAAAATAATGAGTTGGCTCAGTGTTCACTTTGTCCAAAAATGTTGTCTTGCAAAGGCTCGTCGACAAGTGGTTTAGTGAAACACTTAGAAAAAGTACATAAGCTAAGAATATCACAGTTAGAAGCCGAAAAAAATAATCCACGACCAAGCGCTTCTATTATAGATACTGACAATGTTTCTACGGTTACCAAAAATGCGTGGCAAGCAAAACGACCTAAAATTGAGCAGCAAAATTTCAGTGGTTTTTTCCAGCCTACTCGTTATATTTCCGAAGTTGTAGCTCGTTTGGCTGTTCAAGACGGCATATCAATCCGCGCTATCACACGCAGTGAATTCATTCGCGAATCTTTTAAGCAAAAAAAAATTAGATTTACCGAAAAGCTAAGGCAAGGTTATGGAACTCATTATAGAGTTGTACGGTAAAATAAAAACTGACTTAAAAATACAACTGCAAAGTTTAATAAGTATTGAAGAACGGCTCAGTATAACGTTTGATGAATGGACCAGCTTAAGAAATAGGCGTTATCTGAACATCAACCTACACTCTACTGATGGAAGGGTATTTGCCTTAGGACTGGTGTTTATTCCTGGTAAATGTGATGCAACTTAACGAATTCAATTTGAATATCGAAAACCACATTGTAGCTAAAACATCTGATGGGGCATCTGTAATGAAGAAGTTTGGGAGAGAAAGTCGGTCAGAAACGTTGCTTTGCATCAATTACGCCGTGCTTTTAGCACAAGCCTGCAAAAATACAATTCAAAATGAAAATAAATCAGACGCGGAGAACAACGATTTCGACACTGAAGACTACGAGCGTTCATTTCATATTATTGACGATAAAGACGACCTCGAAGTTGCCATTTGCTAAACGAGGTCCGAAAAATCGTAAAAATGTTTCGAAAAAGTCCAGTAAAAAATACTCTACTTCAACAATTAATTAAATAAGAAAAAAGTCAAGAAATGCAGTTGCTGTTAGATGTAAAAACTCGCTGGAATAGTTTAGTTACTATGGTAGCAAGATTCTTGTTGGTAAAAAATAGTATTGAGAAAGCTCTCGTCGATTTTAACTACAACTGGGACTTGAATGAAAAAAATGAAGAAGAGTTGCAGAATTTGGTACAACTATTGAATCCTGTTAAATTAGCGGTGGAAGCACTGAGCAGAAGAGACCCAACAATTCTTACATGCGATGCTATTATTTCAGTTCTACTAAATGCAATCCGAAGACTTCAAACTCCCTTTTTTAGAGGAGTTTTATTCAGCACTAGAAGAAAAAAAATTTAGAAAGGAGAGATGTCTGTCTATTTGGCCTTTGCAAATATTTACATAATCCTGACACTTATACATCAAATGACTTGCCAAATGCTTCGAAAACAAGCCTTTTAAGAGATGCACAAAACATATTTATGCGCTTGTTTTCTAGCAAAATTGAATCAAGTGAAGAAGATACTCTCACGTTGCAAGAATCGTCTGCTAATCCCATATCTTTCGAAATGCAGTTGAATGATGCTATCAACAACGCCGCCAGACTTGTTCCAGCATCTTCCGATACAAGATGCATTAAACTAAAAAAAGGAATTCCAGGTACACATAACATATTATTTTACATACTATTTATTTAACTATAAATATTATTCAAAAATTATGTTCTATTTTGTTTTTGCTATCTGTATGGTAATGGATATTATACCTTTTCATTCCTTGTCTTTTTTCTGTTAATTTTTCTTACAGATATACGAGGCCAAGAAAAAACGTACACCCAATTTGGATCTGATATACAAATCCCTCTTAACAGTGAAACCAACATCTACAAGCGAGAGAGTGTTTTCAATCGCTGGAAACTGTGTGACCAAAGCAAGAAACAGGCTGTCCGATAGGTCCCTGAATGCTTTGGTATTCTTAAAGTCTTATTTCTTCGGCAACCAGACTCATAAATTTTTATAACAAAAAGAAAATACTAAAAAACTAGAGTTTTTTTCTAAATAACTCATTCCCGGGTACCCGGGAATTCCCAGGAATTAAAAATAATCATTCCCGATTCCCGGGAATCAAAAATAGCCGGGAACGCGAAAACCCTAATATCAACCCTTATTATACCCTATCCCATAGGGGGTTATATAAGTTTTGATACTTAGTTTGTAACATAGAGAAATAATTTTGCTACATATACCTCAAAGTATATGGTTCGACTCAGAATCGCTAGCTGAGTCGAATTAGCCATGTCTGTCCGTCCGTCTGTCCGTTTGTCTGTTCGTCAGCGATTTTTGTTTTTTCAATTTAATTTTTCCATATTGATAGAGTTTTATTTACCTTTGTTTATTCAGAATAATTATTATTTATAAAAAAAGTAAGAAATCACCTAAATATTGGAATGCTCGAAATTATTTCAATTAATTGAATCGCAGGATTCGGTAGTTGTCCTCATTTTTTGGGACGTTTCTTAAAAAATAGAAAAGTTTTAAACAAGTTATATCTAATTTATATTTGTAGACACTGCATTCCAAAATTTATGAACAAAAACAAAATTTTAAAATCATTAAAAAAGAAAATGTCTCAAAATGAAATACAAAGTAGTATTCGATATTTCTAAAAACCACTGTTAGAGACCTTGTTCTTGCAATTTTATTATATTCTATATATTTGAAAAAGTATCAGTTGTTGAGAATAAATTTAATTGCACGTCCCATGTGTTTTTTGAACAAAAATTGGCACACATTCACCCACAAACTCAATAAATCAATTGTCAACTTTATTAGTTAAATAATTTAGTTTATTAGTAAGTGGTGTCGTAAAATTTAGAGGAAGCCATATTTTTATAACCATGATTTCAAAGGAAACTGTAGACACTTTCAAAACGATAAAAAAAATACATTTTTCGTTTGCTTTCTTTGTGGTTTTTGAAGATGATTCGGGAATCGAAAGAATGCAGATGATACCAGGCAACGAGAATTTGTTTTTCAATTTTTTTTAATTTGTTGCTATTTCGTACCAAGTTGGTATAAACCAAAAATCATCATAACTGCAAGTAAGTCAAGCATATTGTTAAACTCTTCCTGATAAATAAAAGTTGTCACAACATTGGGTGACCACTGACAACTATTGCGCCACCCAACATATGTGAAGCCGCAGTAAATCAGTGATCTCATTTTAACAGATTTTAGGATTTGGGGTAATTTGAGCCCAAGAAGTAGTTTTTAAAATATGAAAGTCTGACCAATAACAAGGTATTTGACTTATATTTCTAATATGTGTGTCAGAAGCTGTTATATCTAAGGAAGTTTTTTCTTCTGAAATAGGAATCCTAGCAAAATTAATTTTTTCAAAACTAAATTATCTCAGAAACGACTGCAACGATTTTTTAAAAAATATTGACTGTGCATAAAAAATGAGAAAAATACAATAAAAACATTTTTTTAAATACATTTATATAAATCGCGATTAAAACCGTTTAAAAATTTTCTTTTTATTTCTCAAAAACATTCTCTTCGATTTGTGTTGAAATACAGGACATCAAACCCAGCTTGACTAGTTATTTGTGGGTGAGAATTTATATTTTTGTTAGAAAAAATGTGACCTACAGTTTAAATAAGATTCAGAAATCTGTCGGACTTTCGCAAGAGATTGGGCAGCGAAAATACTTATATTGTTACATTCGCTATTTGAAATAGAGCAGGGACCCCACGCTCAGTAGTCCAACGCACTAATAACTTGAACACTGCATGCTGAAACCCTGCAACCCCCTGGTTGGGCTCACTGTTGGATTTGGGTTGCCTGCGAGTTTGGATACATGCAAATCCAACTAACAATTTCGCTTCGATAAAGCACTATCAAAGATATTTCCCCTCCAGCAATATTACTTGTAGGAAGTCTTATGGAAAAACATTTGGCGCACTTCCACTAGGCTGTACATGAAAGACGAGTAGTACAACGAAGTAGTTGAAGCGTGTTGACACATTCTCCGGTAGGTTCCCTTTTTACCTTTTTTCCAATCTTTACACCATGTCCCGATCTTTTCACCTTTTTCCCGATCTTTTAACCTTAGCTTTTTTAAGCCTTCTTTCGTAAGCTCTATACGTGCTATGCTTCGGATTAACTTGTGCGAAGATCTACCGAAGCATCTTAACTAATGGTACATATACACACATCTCCGGAAGCTTAAAAACAACCCTACAGAAGTTTCGCCATCACAATTCTGGTTATGCTTGTGAATTTTCCTGCATAATGTCTTAAACAAGCTTCTACCCAAACAATCGACTGCCGAAATGATTAACCTCTGTGCACAAGTTACTATATAAGTTCTATAGAAATAATTGCTGGTGGAAATTATATTTTTGTGACTTATAGAAGAATAATTGTTAGTTGGGAAATAAGCCCCACAAGAAAATGAATTAACAGCCGCAGGACCTACTTCCATTTCGAAATTAAAATAAGCCCAGTGGGGTCTATTGGTTTTTTTTGGGGTAATTTAGCCGCATAGGGCTTAATTCTGAGGAAGTTATTGCACAAAGAACAAAAAAAAAGATTCACTTGATAAATAATTAATTCCAACGTATTTGGTCAGGGAGGATCGGGTTTAGAGGGACGCGGCGATATTCACAACAAAACAAACGATAATTCCGAGGAGGTTATTGCACGATCGTTAAAATCGTGCCGGGTTATTGGTCGGCGGTATAACGGAAGAATATAACCTCAGCATAGTTTTCCTATCCATAAAAAAGGATACCTTCTAAACTGCGCCCTTTAAACTATAGAGGCATACGTCTCATCAACATCGC
The DNA here is from genome assembly GCA_932526625.1 of Rhingia campestris. NCBI lineage: Eukaryota > Metazoa > Arthropoda > Insecta > Diptera > Syrphidae > Rhingia > Rhingia campestris. Next base: position 173,159,386 of record OW052182.1, read on the forward strand.
TTACAAGATGCTATCTGTTGTAATATTTTAACGACTGAAAACAACAACCTGATCGGCCCTTATCAGTGGGGTTTTGGGCGAAATTTAAAATTTCGAGTTCAAAGTCGCATACAAAAGCATTTTTTATAGAGCCAAATTATGTAGAGCCTAGTTTTGGTATACCGTCCAAACTCGTCCGTCTGTGCAGGCTTGGAAACGACCTCACCGCCACATTGGATATCAAAAAAAAAAAGAGTTAGGCAAGGCGATACACTATCATAAGACTTCTTTAATCTGATTGTTGAGAGAATTGTCTAAAACTCCCGATCCAACACCAGAGGCACAATCCTCCATAAATAGGTGCAACAACTAGCATTCTCCGACGATATTGACATCATTGGTCGGACTCAACGGGATGTCGTAGCCACGTTTGCTTGTATAAAGAAAGAAGCGGCAAAAATGAGTTTAGCAGTAAATAAGGGACAAAGTATATGATGTCAACACGAAGGGTCACACAACAACGACGAACTTGACAGAACGTCACTAATGATAGATATAACTTTGAGGTAGTACGGGACTTCGGCTCCGCTATAAACTCTGATAACCACATCCCGTCAGAAATGAAACGAAGAATTGCTGTTGCTTCGGTTAAGAAGGCAATTATTAGAAAATGCATCACTCGAACTACTAAGGAGATCCTAAACCAGATCCTGATCACTCTACGGTGCTGAAGCATAGACCGTATCAAAATTGGATGAAGAAATCCTTGGCCGTTTTTACAGAAAAATTCTTCGGGCTATGGAGACGAAGATCTAACCAAGAACTATAAGAGTTGTTAGTTGCTAGTTAAAAAAATGGACGTTTAAGGTATCTAAGATATGTAGAGCGAATGGACACCAATACATCAATTACTCGCAGAGTCTTCGATTCCCAGCTAGACGTCGGACTCAGTAGAGGAAGACCTCGCCTTAATTGGCGGGCACAAGTAGATACCGACCTCAACCAACTTCAAGTGCGCAACTGGATTTAGTTAACAAAGGACCAGGATAACAACATAACGGGACCGGGACAGGCATGTTGGTTGAGGCCCAGCTTTATTCCGGACTGTAGCGCCACATATGTAAGTAAGATTTGGAAACGGACTAGCGCACGGTTTTCTCACATGGATCTCCATAAAAGGAGATGGTGTAACCAGACCAACAAACGGTCTATCATATTAACCCCATAGCAAAACAAAAAAAAAATTTTTGGCGCAACATGCTCGTGAGTACCCAGGGCCTAGCTTTCTCACAACCATTCATGTGTGCGTGTGTACTTCTTGCACAATGGCGGGACCTCCCGTTTTATGTTGACTCTGAACGGGTAAGTTGAAATAAGCTATTCTTGACATTTAATACTCGGTTGCTTTGTCAGATCATCACGAGAGGAGGGCCAGTAAAAAATCATTTAGGTGTTGCTACGGCTGGGAATCGAACCCAGACCTTCAGCGCTGCAGTTCATCGCACTAACCATCACGCCACTGAGCCTCAGACAAATATTAAGCAACAATTATAAACCCGGTCTATTTAGCTGTTATAGACAAGACAAGAATGCGAATTTTCAACTCACTACAACGACTGTCAAATGCTGTGAGTAGGCTCTGGAATTTACTCTGAAAATAAGCAAACTCCTGTAGTGTTTCCTAAGCACAAATCGGAAATCCTAGCCATATGGAGAAGGATAATGAACATATCACAAGGGGATATTCTCATCTAAGTGGATGCTAAAGCGTCCACTAAAGCACTGGCATCAACAATGTTGTTAAAGCTTTTTTTGTTCAACCAAACCGCGCAGAGTTAAAAACGCGATGCATTTAGAATAAAGCCCAATTTATCTGGGTGCCTGGATATCGATAACGACGTTATACTAATCAAAACAGCAGACAAACTATCTATAGACTAGGGTCCTACCGTTGCGCTTTCCTAGCGGTGTATTTCAGTGGTAGTAAATCAAACAAGTTGAGAACCTGTAATAGGGAATATATTTCAAAAGAGCGATAATATGCGATAACCAGTTGGGTAAGTACAGTTCGATTGAGTGAGCAGCATGCCTCATTTTAAGGAAAACGCAGCTCCCAAGAAGCTGTATCGCAACCCTGCGATAAGCAGGAGCCGAAAAAATATCTTTGGCCTGCACTACAATGAACCTGTACAAGCTTTTTTATATGACTCAAAGGACTACCTTTTAAACGTTTTAGGGTTTTAAGAACAGCGTGGCCATTATAAGAGAAGATGAGAGAGTCGCTATTTTTCTTGTGTTCATCATAGATTTCCTGTTTTTTTTTTTTGAAGGGGTTTTTGTGGGTTCTGGTTTTGCCATACTCGGGGGATATCTTGTCGGATGTTTCACACGTTGATTTCCCACCAGTTTTTGATGACATCCTGTATTTTCTGTCTCACCCGCGATTTGAACTTAAATATTGGTAGTTTGGCAGACTGGTCTGTCTGATCAGTACCGATGGCAGATCCTTTCATCACCAGTTCATCAGCATGCCTCTGTACCCTGGTACCCGGCAATGATTTACATTATGTTTGCCGCCAATTACCTTTGGCATGGATTTTATTTCGACAACAGAGATACTTTAATTGCAGTATCGATAAAAAATGGAGATATCATCTGGTGTTATCACCAGCATTAAAATCGATATGGCTGCCAATATCTCTGACACTGTTGTGCTTAGGGATACAAAAAGGGGCTGTTTAGCTTTATTGTATGGGGAAACATTCTCCGATACAATGCCTATGTCCACTTTTGAACTCTTTACGGACTTCCGGAGCACGTAAACATATTCTTGCTTTTATATTTCTATATTAACCGTCTTACACTCCTGCTGCCTGGCTACACATTTGTTCCCATGAACGCCGCCGTGACAAACAACCTCATTGGTAGGTATGAAGATAGTTTTTACAGCTACAATATCTATAACAAATCATTCAAATTTCAATATTTTAAATTTTTTTTGAGTAGAACTCTCATGTAAAGGTCTAGTCTAGCATTATAATAAATAAATTTTTCCATTACTTACTAAGAAAAACTAAAAATTTGGCTTTGATTCATTTGGACTTATTTCACGTCACCATTCCACTTCACTTATATACTCCTTTCAGGTAATATAAAAGATTCAATGCTAAGGGTTCATCCAGCCATATGGGAGCCAACCTATTAAACCTTACCTAACCCTTAAGTCCATATGCGTTTACATTTTGGACTCAATGTAAAGACTGATTGTGAGACTGGCGCCTCTCATATGGAGCACATTCATGTTCGTAGCTATGCACCTACCAGTGCAAAGTCATGATAAAACGAACTTATTTAAAGGTGCTATCACTAATTTCATAGTATAAATTAGGTCCGAAAGAATGCCTTTATTACCTACTAATCACTGTCAAAACGAAAGATAATTCGTTCGTATACCTACCTAGATAGGTATGTTTCGCTACTATAATTTATTTATGCCAGACATCGAAGGGGGAGTTGTTTATCCAAAAATATATACACTATACCGTATACACAGATACATCTCTCATATGAAAAAACACGTGCCCTTGCAGGTAGGTAGGTGGTATTCCCCTAGCATTATTTGATTTAATTTAATTTCCATTCAACACAATTTTTTTTGCTACATCGATGAATCTGAATTAGCTCTGCTTCGATGAAAAATAAGGAACGAAAAAAATATAAAACCACACACTCGCTGATCGTTGTGCACATGTACGTAGATACTTTGCGATTATTTATCTCATCATCGGGCATTCTTATCGTGTCATAGATACTTTCAGTAGAAACGTCGCTAACTATAACATTTTTATCACAAATTTATCTCCCGCCGAGTTGGATATTTACACAAATGGCTTTGTTGTTGTGCCGTTTCATTCAATCTCAACAATTAAATTTCACTAAGGGAGATCAACAAACGCGACCAATGACGCGAAAACAGAATCAACGGATTTTGATTTTTTTTTATTTGTTTCCCCCGATTGCACAAATTCCAAACGAAATTTCTCACTCCCTTCACAACCACAGACACTCACTATTAGGCAGTCCTTTTACGCACCAAAGGAACTCTAGGAATTTAGCACTTTTTTGTGTTGCACTTGGATTGGGGAGGACAGAGAAAAAAAAACGCGGATCCACACAACACCCCACTGCACTTAAAGTGATGGCACTTGAAAATAACAAACAACACAAAACCACAATCGTTCTGCGCATTCCGGTGCGAAAAACGAGAAAATACACAAACAAACAATTTTGTTTTCAGATACACTTCCTCGCGCCTTGCGTTTTCAATTTCTGCCAACGACCGATTTTGTTGCTCAAGCACTCTCAGACATTTGGAAGACGCGATGATCATCTTTGCCCGATCGAGAGATCACGCATCTATACAAAAACCGATTCGACAAAGAACAAAAAAAAAGATTCATCCGGATAAATAATTAATTCCAACGCATTTGGTCAGGAAGGGGCGGGTTTGGCGGAACGCGGCGATATTCACAACAAAACAAACGATATCTCCTCGCTCTTAAGCGAATATAAGATACATTTCAGCGGGCATTCACAAATAGTGCACTGTTGGCAAAAATTTTCACCGCGTGGAAATTGACGTTTTTTGTTGTTGTTGTTGTATAGTGTAGGTTATTATTTTTTTTACTCAACTGGATCGCAAAAAAAAAACAAAATCATATAGTAGACGGTGTTGTATCTCACTTTTTGTTGTATTAGAAGCTTGACTGTATCTGTAGATTGTAGATATATTTTGATTTAAAAATATTTTTTTTTATAGACGGACAGATGGACTGACGAGCTATACAAATTACCGGTGAGATACCGAAAACGAAACTGCCCGCGACCGAGTGTGTGTCAACTATGTAAGCATCCATCCGTTTGTGAGCAAGAGTGTGAAATGAAATCAAAAGTGTATAATTCTGGAAAATGTTTCTAAACAGAGAGAATCTCATGTCTGTTTTAATAATTCATAAATTTTGATTCTTCTGATTTTATTCGAGCCCAATGGTATTTTGTATTTTTTTTAATGGTTTTCTATTTCCAGCTAACGCAATAATGGAACACATTTCGACGAGCTGTGAAGGTGACAACGTCCATAAGGAATAGATACAATTTAATTGGGAATGGATCTGAGGAGGTTTTGAGAAACTTTTCAGTTTTTTTTTCATTAAGTGCTAGGGACTTTATTGCTCAATTAACGGATCTGTAAATTGTTAGTTCCCTAGGGTATAATTTAGATTCGTATAGCTTTAGGGGGTTGTGCCTTGGGCTATGACCTTAGAAACAAATGAAATGATTGACTCTAATGTTTGTAATCGATTCTATTAATACAGGTGGTAAGATAAATTATTAACATTCTAGCATATCCATGAAGTTGGTAGTGAAAGAATTTTTAGATAGATGATGGATAAGTATCTAAACTTCAAAACATAAACCAAATCTCTTCGTTAGCCCGGTTCAAGAGCTAATTTTCTAAATATTTTTTTAAAAATTTGTATCTACACACATTTGCAACTTTCAACATGTTATGTGGAATTTCCCGACAACAACCCACTTGCCTTAGTACTATTTTTAAGAGTCCAATAAAAAAGTGAATTTATGTATTTGCATTTGCATGCAAAATAAACTGATACGGTGGGTGAGTTTAGGAAGAATCTAAATGCGTGCCAAATTATGTAGCACAAGAAATTTGGTCTCAACTATTGAGAAAATCTCTGGATGTCGGGTGTAAAATAATTCAGCCTTCACATAGGTATGGTAAAGTTAAAGTACTCACACTAATGAACATATACCATTCCAGACGGCAGCGGAAAAACTCCCAAGATGGAATGGCGTCTACAGTCCCAGTTGGGATGGGCAATATGAATAACCAATAAATGAGCTGGTTTGGTATATTCGGACAACAGTTTATTTAGGAATCTCAGGCCCCTTGAAAAAAGATGGCAGCGGATGAGCCGAAATGCCAACGACAGTGCTCAATACCGTTGTGGATACTGATGGTCCCTTGTCCTAGGGGTATCGAATAAATTGAAACTGTCCCTCTGGGTTGCGAGTTGTGCGTTCAGGGTAAATTCCTTACCACGTAAAAATAGCTAGTTTTGAAAGAGAAAAGAGCCTCGGGTAACAGATCCCATCAACCTAGCCCTCCTAGAAGTACCCAAGAGCTTGATAACCTTGTTGATAAGCTAACATCTGCTTTTAACCAATCACTGTCATGCTCTTGTCCACTAAGGAAACCTAGAGGGAAACAAAAAAGCTGTAGCGTACTTTGGATCTCATTCTACCCTGGGTGGAAGCCATCCTTAGGGGCTGCATCGAGCTGATTTATATTCCCAAGGTTTGGAGAGAAGTCAAAGTTGTATTCATACCCAAATCTGGTAAAAGTGTCAATCCGAAAGACCTAAGACCTATAAGCTTATCATCATTCCTTCTGAAAACCCTTGAAAGACTGGTTGATATCTTCGCAGTAGCATTGATGTAAATCAGCTATCTGCATCCCAACATGCGTACTGTAAGGGAAAATCTGTAGAAACAGCCCTGCACACATTAGTGCGTATTATTGAAAAGTCGTTATGCTGCAAGGAGTATACTATGGTTGCATTCCTGGACATCGAAGGCGCTTTTAACAACGTTAATTCGGGAGCGATCATTAAGGCGCTAACATGTCTGAAAGTCGATCACTCACTTGGAATGCTGATTAATTTGCTATTAAATAGCCGGATTATCAACACAACACTGGGTGGTGCTTCGACCAGAAGACATGTCAGTAGAGGGACCCCGCAAGGTGGGGTCCTGTCCCCCCTCTCTGGAACCTAGTGGTAAACGAGCTTTTACTTATCCTGGAAGCAGAGGGATTCCACGTGATTGCCTAAGCGGATGACGTCGCTATCGCTGTCTCAGGGAAACAGCTGAATATACTCAAGGAGCTTCTCCAAAACGCACTACATAAACTTTCCAAATGGGCGGTCAGTTGTGGACTGGGTGTCAACCCACATAAGACTAAACTGGTCCTATTCACTAGGAAATATAAAATTCCTCACATTGACCCCCCGTCACTAAAACGGAACCGAACTAGTCTTCTCAGACAAAGCAAAATATCTGGGACTTATTATGGACAGGAAGCTTAACTGGAAGCTAAACATAACAGAAAGAGTAAAGAAAGCGACTATAGCACTTTATTCCTGCAAGAAAGCCATAGGCTTGAAATGGGGAATGAAATCTCGTATCACGCATTGGCTCTATATATCGGTGGACAGCAGTAGAAATAGCTTGAAACAGCAAAAAACTAGCCAAAGTGCAGAGCACTGCGTGTCTGTGCATTGGTGGAGCACTCCGTACGACACCTTCAGCGGCATTAGGCATTTTTTTCACCTACTAACCCTAGATATTTTCGGCAAACAAATGGCAGCTAACTCAGCCATACGTCTCAAAGCCATCCAACAGTGGTCAAATATTAAATATGGCCACTCAAAAATTCTAAACGAATATACAAATGTTCCTGAAAACACCGATTAAACCCTCACCAGATTAAACTTTGATAAGAGTTTCCGGGTCACAATCCCAAACAGAACGTCATGGGAGAGCAACGAACCTGTGCTAAATGACTCGATCCACTTCTACACCGATGGTTCCAAAACAAATGACGGAGTGGGTGCTGGTGTCTTCTCGGACAGGCTAAATCTTAGCCTATCTTTTCGCCTTCTGATCATTGCAGCGTGTTCCAGGCGGAACTCATGGCGATCAAAGAAGCCTTATCCTGGTTGAAAGAGAATGTAATATCTGCCAAGGATATTAGCATTTTCTCGGACAGCCAAGCGGCAATCAAATCCCTGGAATCAGTCTCAACAAATTCAAAGACAACCCTAGAATGCCGATCATCTCTGCAGGAGATGTCAAAGCATTTTAACATTCACCTATGCTGGGTGCCTGGGCATAGTGACATTCCAGGGAACTGTAAGGCTGATGAACTCGCCAGAAACGGAACCAAATTACCAATTGTACCCGACATGGGTGCACTAGGTATTCCTATCGCTACATGCAAAAGCTTATTAACGCAACATGCTAACAGCAAATCAAACCTCAGATGGAGTCTTGACACGACGTGTCAAACAACCAAACAAATTTGGCCAAAGCTAGATTTGAGAAGATCAAAGGGACTGATTTCGCTCGATAGACCGCATATTTGCGATACCATAGGTGTCATCACGGGACACTGCTTAAAAGGTAGGCACGCAAAAAGGCTAGGCCTCTTCGCAAACGACTTCTGTAGGAGCTGCATGGACGAGGAGGAGGAGGAAACAATACTCCATCTCCTTTGTAACTGCCCGACCCTATCAAACAAAAGGAAGCTACATCTCGGAGCTTACTATTTTCAAAGTCTCTGTGATTTGGCATAAACGGAAGTGAAAAGCCTCCTCCGGTTAATCAAAAGCTCAAAATGGTTTTCCCATGGATAGTTAGGAGATTGGATAAGATCCACGTGGTATCACAACGGGCCAAAGTGGTCAAGTGTGCTGGCGAACGCCGGCAGCCACTCTAACCTAACCTAACCAAAAACAGATCCCATTCAATATCAACCAAACCCGGAATGTCCACGGACTACTACATACGATTATGTAATGTACTTAGAACGTACGCATGCTGAGCATTTAAAAATTTGAATCTGTTCTCATGCGGTACACAGGAAATACGTTTGACAGGATCAGGGGTACACAAACAAAAAACATGCGGCATTTATTGCAGCTGCCACACCAGGCTGCAGATATTAAGATGCGTTTTCATTGTGGGGAGCCGACTTAGGTCAACAATAATCGAAACGCCTGGCTGTGATCCGCATACGATCAACGTTTTGCAGAAACACACATTCAAAGGGGCAAACGTCGACACTGACCATTTTTTCGTATCAGCCAAAACCAACGAGAACCAGCTGCGAATGGTGCAAAAAACAGACTTCACGTTGATGAGCCAAAGATTGGAAGAGTCTACAAACAAAAACTGAGTAAGAGACTTATCTGCTGTGCACGATAATCCTCCACCAATGTCAACACTTAGTGGATACAGTATCGTATCGCAATATCATCAAAGAAGTAGCCGGGTGTCCCCATTTCGCTATAACGAAAAACATGTGTCGCACGGGAAGAGTACCGAACCAGGAGAAGGGAAGAGAAGAAAATTCTGCGCAGGAAAAAATGACAACGCGCATCCTTCCAGCACAGGAAAATCGAATGGTCTCGCGACCAGAAGAGCAGCCGTCGATTCTACAAAAAAATTAAGTAACTGGCAGCTGTAGGAATACAGGGTTTTCGAAATAAGAATGGAAACCTAGAGTGACTAGGAAATTGTGGAGGTGTTGCTTTGGAACCGTAGATGCACCAAACCATCAAGAAATATTGGATGGATGAGAGCATACCCGATGACTATAATATCAGTTTCATATGTCTCATCTATAAAAAATGTGATCCTATGTCTTGCACCAACTATCGAGTCATATCCTTGCTAAATTCCGCACATAGTATCATGTCCTATTTTGTGAACGTCTTAAGCCTTTCTGCGACACACTTGTTGGCACGTACTAGTGTGGCTTCATTCCGAGGAGCAAACGTCGACTCTGACCATTTTCTTGTCGCGGCTAAATTCAGAGCTCGATTGTCCTACGAAAAGAAGCTGCGAACTGCCCAGAAGAAGAAATTCGACGTTGGACGTCTTAGCACACCTGGAGTAGCCAGAGCCTGCAGTGAGCGCCTGAGTATGAAACTCTCCTCTGTGCACTCACCTACCACAGACGCCATCAATCAGTGGTGCCAGTATCGCGACATAATCAAGGGGGAAGCCGAAGCAACTGTAGGGTACCAGCCACTCCCGAGAAAGTGCCCGTGGTATGATGATGAATGCGTGTACAAGAAAAAGGTGACAGAAGATGCACACAAGAAAGCGCTGCTTCCCACCACCTAATAAAGAAGAAGTTGGCCTAGCTATAAAAAAGCTTAAGAACAACAAGGCCGCAGGTTCTGATGGCTTACCAGCGGAGCTTTTTAAATACGGTGGTGATGTTTTGGTAGGGAGCATGCACCGAATCATCAACCAACTATGGGTCGAAGAAAACATGCCCGATGACTGGACTATCAGCTCCATATGCCCCATCTACAAAAACGGCGATCCTATGTCTTGCAAGAACTTTTGAGGCATATCCCTGCTTAATGTCACATACAAGATCCTATCAAACGTACTGTGTGAACGTCTAAAACCGTTGTGCAACACACAAATCGGCACGTACCAGTGTGGCTTCCGGTCCGGCAGATCGACTATACATAGACCAAATTTTCACACTGAGGAAAATACTGGCAAAGACCAACGAATTTCAAGTCGAAAGTCACCACCTATTCATCGACTTCAAAGCCGCGTATGATAGCATACATCGTCAGGAGCTCCCGGCAAAACTGATTCAGCTGTGTCGCGTGACGCTGGAAAACACGCAATGCAACGTGCAGTTTGGAAGTAGCTCCTCCGAACTATTCCAAACATGCACTGGATTTCGGCAAGGAGACGCGCTATCATGTGACTTCTTCAATCTCGTACTGGAGCAGATAGGGTGCAGGGCAGGTGTTAACACCTATTTTCAACAGGTCCGTCCAGCTGGTGGGCTATGCAGACAATATTGACATCATCGGTCGCTTCCAGCATACCGTGAAAAAAGCGTTCACGCAGATCGAAGAACAGGCGAAATCCGTTGGCCTTGAAGTAAATGAGGACAAGACTAAGTACATGCTATCAACAAACAAACAAGCATCTGTCCACCGCCTAGGACAAAACGTCACAATTGATAGCAGCAATTTCGAGGTAGTTAAGGAGTTCACCTACCTCGGAGTTAACATCAACTCACGAATGACATCCTAGTGGAGATCCGTCGAAGAATTACGCTAGGAAACCGTTGCTACTTCGGTTTGGCGAAACAACTGGATTCAAAACTCTTAACTCGAAGGACGAAATGTGTGTTCTACAAAACCCTAATCCTGCCAGTTTCTGCTTTTTAGTGCCGAGTGCTGGACGATAAGCAAGAAGGGAGAGCTGATACTGGGCTTCTTCGAAAGAAAAATACTTCGGTGGATTTTTGGTCCTGTGCACGAGGAGGGCGAATGGAGGAGAAGATACAACAGCGAACTCTATGAGCTGTACCAAGATGTGGATGTAGTCCAAAAAGGCAAAACACGTCGACTACATTGGCTCGGCCACATCGACCGAATGGAGAATAATGCTCCAGCTAAGAGGATCTTCGAATCCCAGCCCCCAGGTTCGAGAAGGCAAGGAAGACCGAACCTCCGTTTCAAAGACCAAGCCATCGCGGATGCCAGAGCGCTTGGTCTAGACAACTGGAAGCAGCGAGCCAGGGATCGTAGAGGATGGAAGGTTGCAGTGTCTCAGGCAGAGACTCTTCACGGGTCGGGAGCCCGATAAGTAAGTAAGCTTTTATTTATATAGACGCTGCTTTATCCTATGAAAATGATTTTCTCCCTTAGACAAGATCAGTGCTGAAATACAGCAAAGATTTCAACAGCTACAAAATTTAGTGACAAAGTTCGACTTTCTCACCCCAGCCAAACTCTTAGATGAAAATTATGAAAGCATTTCAGAAGTTGAACTTCGTGAAGATGGCATTGATAAAGAAGAATCTGAGATCGAACGCGTACGGTTAAGAGCAATGAGCACTCTAAGGCTATCTAATCTGGGTGTCATGGCTATAGAGCAGGAAATCACAGAGACCATCGATACTGAACGAATAATTAGAGATTTTGCCCTGTTAAAAAGTTGGAAAATAAAATTTTAAACATGTTTCCTTCTGTAAATAAATAAAAAAGTTTCTTGTAAATAAAAATAATGAATTAAAGAATATTTACCTATTTTTTTCCCTTTTACTTAAAACTAAATTAAATGCGTTCATCCTTTCTTTTAAAAATAATTTTGTTTAACACAATTTAGTTATAAAATTATTCATTTATTTATTAATGAATTTTATTAATTAAAAGGCAAAAATAATTTAATGCAATTAAATAAAACATTTTTAAAGGCTTAAGAATAAAATATATAAATGGAAAACAAACAATAAAACAAAATTGAATCCTGTTTTTTCTGAATGAACAGCTGGTTTATACTCTGAAATATGGACGTAAGCCGAAAAGACATTCGCCTTAACCCACGACGTCTACTCTTAAATTCCTATCAATTACAATAAACAGAAATAAATAAAACTCACTTACTTACTTAAGTGGCGCTACAGTCCGGGATGAACCTGGCCTCAACCAACATGCATCTCCAATTAGCCCTGTCCTTAGCTAACTGCCTCCAGTTGCGCACTCCAAGTTGGTTGAGGTCGGTTTCTACTTGTGCGCGCCACTTAAGGCGAGGTCTTCCTCTACTGCGTCCGACGTCTGGCTGGGAATCGAAGACTCTGCGAGCCGGAGTATTGGTGTCCATTCGTTCTACATGTCCTAGCCATCTTAAACGTCCAATGCGGAGTTTTTTGACCAGGGGCATGTCGCTGTACAGCTCGTATAGTTCTTGGTTGAATCTTCGTCTCCATAGCCCGTCAACGCAAACGGGACCGAAGAATTTTCGAAGAATTTTCCTCTCGAATCTACCAAGGATTTCTTCATCCGCTTTTGATACGGTCCATGCTTCAGCGCCGTAGAGCAGGACTGGGATGATCAGGGTCTTATATAGGATCTCCTTAGTAGTTCGAGTGAGGGCTTTACTACTAAATTGCCTTCTTAGCCCGCAGAAACAGCGGTTGGCAAGAGTAATTCTTCGTTTAATTTCTGACGAGATGTTGTTGTCAGAGTTAATAGCGGAGCCGAGGTAGACAAAGTCCCGTACTACCTCAAAGTTATATCTGTCAATGGTGACGTTCTGTCCAATTCGTCGATGTTGTGTGTCCTTTCGTGTTGACAGCATATACTTAGTCTTACCCTCATTTACTGCTAAACCCATTTTCGCCGCTTCCTTCTCTATACTAGCAAACGTGGCTATGACATCACGTTGAGTCCTACCAATGATGTCAATATCGTCAGCGTATTGTAGTAGTTGCACCGACTTTTGGAAAATTGTGCCTCTGGTGTTGGCTTTGGAGTTTTGCACAATTCTCTCAAGAATCAGATTAAAGAAGTCACATGACAGCGCATCGCCTTGCCTAAATCCTTTTTTGGTATCGAATGTGTCGGTGAGGTCGTTTCCGACCCTGATGGAGCAGCGAGAATTCTCCATCGTCATCCTACACAAACGGACGAGTTTGGGCGGTATACCAAAACTAGACATGGCTCTGTACAGTTCGTCTCTATAAATGCTGTCATATGCGGCTTTGAATTCGATGAATAGGTGGTGGGTATCGATTTGGACTTCTTGAGTTTTTTCCAGGATCTGCCGAAGTGTGAAAATTTGATCGGTTGTGGACTTTCCTGGCCTAAAACCACACTGATAAGGGCCAATCAGGTTGGCCAGAGCTCAGCGGGAAGGCCGTCATTTCCGGCAGCCTTATTAAGCTTGAGTTTAGATATTGCTATCCTCACTTCACTCAGGTCGGGTGGTTGGCAGTTTTCGCTGTCGTTGCCAATATTGAATGGTTCGTTCTGTCTGACAGCGGAATGTTGTTCGTCATCGCCGTTTAACAGTCTGCAGAAGTGGTTCTTCCATATCCTCAGCATCGACTGTGTCTCAACTACAATATTTCCTTGTTCATCTCGACAGGATTCTGTTCGAGCCTTGTATCCTTGGCTTTGACTTTTTACACTTTGGTAAAACTTGCGAACATCGTTCCTGGAGTGGCACCTCTCTATATCCTCGATCGCGCGCTTTTCTTGCTCTTTTTTCTTCTTGCTGAAAAGCCGATGTTCTTCCCTTCTTCTTTGCCTATAGAGCTCAATGGCAGCTCTCGTCTTCACCTGCAGCTTAGCCTTGTAGGCCTCGTTCTTGGCTGCGAGCATCTGTCGGCATGATATAGCAGCGAAAAACTTCCACCGTCATCCTGTACAGTTCATCTCCATCAATGCTGTCGTGTGCGGCTTTAAAATCGATGAACTTGTGGTGGATATTGTTTTGAACTTCTTGGGTTTTTTTAGGATCTTCCAAAATGTGGTTGTTTACAAACGGTTCCTGGCGTTCACATATTACGGCAGATAGGATCTTGTAAGCGATGTTGAGTAGACCTTTGCCTCTGTAGTTGGCGCAGTTCAGAGGGTCTCCTTATTTGTGGATCGGGCAAACGATGCTGAGGTTCCATTCTTCAGGCATGCTTTCGTCCGACCAGATTTGGCTTATGAGTTGGTGGATGTTGCTTACCAAGTCATCTCCGCCAGCTTTATAAAGCTCAGCGGGAAGGCCGTCATTTCCGGCGGCCTTATTATGCTTGAGTTTAGATATAGCTTTCCTCACTTCACTTAGGTCGGGTGGTTGGCAGTTTTCGCTGTCGTTGCCAATATAAAATGGTTCGTTCTGCCTGACAGCGGAATGTTGTTCGTCATTGCCGTTGAACAGTCTGCAGAAGTGGTTCTTCCATATCCTCAGCATCGACTGTGTCTCAACTACGATATTTCCTTGTTCTTCTCGACAGGATTTTGTTCGAGCCTTGTATCCTTGGCTTTGACGTTTTACACTTTGGTAAAACTTGCGAACATCTTTCCTGGAGTGGCACCTCTCTATATCCTCGATCGCGCGCTTTTCTTGCTCTTTTTTCTTCTTTCTGAAAAGCCGATGTTCTTCCCTTCTTCTTTGCCTATTGAGCTCAATGGCAGCTCTCGTCTTCACGTTCTTGGCTGCGAGCATCTCTCGGAATTCCTCATCAAACCAGGTGTTTCTTGCTGGTGAGTGCGAGAAACCTAGCACATCAGTTGCGGCTGATCTAATGGCTTGTTGGCATCGTTGCCATTGTTCTTCGATATAAGATGCTGGTGGTGTGTTGTGAAAAATTCAATTTTTTCACAGCATTTCTGTTTTTTTGTGGCGTGGTGGATATCCACATCCTTACCTTGGCTACAACGAGGTAGTGGTCCGAGTCGATGTTAGACCCTCGGAATGTTCGGACATCCAAAATACTGGATTCGTGCCTCTTGTTTATCGCAATGTGATCAATTTGGTTGACTGTTCGTTGATCTGGAGACCGCCATGTCCCCTTATGGATATCGAGGTGAAGAAACCGTGTGCTGGCTATAGTGGCATTTCGTTCCGTAGCGAAGTCAATTAGCCAAAGTCCGTTACCAGACGTGTTGTCGTGTAGGCTATATTTTCCGACAGTAATGCTAAAGATGTCTTCTCTTCCTACCTTTGCGTTAAAATCTCCCAGAACGATTTTAACATCGTACTTTGGTAGTCGCTCATAGGTTTTGTCGAGGAGCTCGTAAAAGCAATCCTTAGTTATATTATCTTTTTCCTCCGTCGGAGCATTAGCGCATATAAGGCTTATATTGGCGAATTTGACCGTGATGCTGATTGTTGCAATGCGTTCGGTAATGTCTTGGAAACATAAGAGTTCTTGCCTAAGTCTGGCATGGGATTTCACTACCAGGGAATTCCTCCTCTGCCGCCTGAGAGTGAGTGCCTTAGTGGGAGGACACTCCTCCCCCTCTCTCATTTGCTGCCACCAACGACCTTCCACAGGGGTTTATTACCCCATCTCCAGTCGAGGTACTAGGCACCCACCAGTCACCAGCGTGGTGATGAGAGTAGAAGTTGATAGTGAGAGGCTGGAGTGAGAACGCTTGTGTCCTCATATAATCGCATCACTATCCTTAACCACCGGCAAAATAAATAAAATAAAACTCAACTCCGCTCAAAATTAAGGGCCGAAAAATCGATGACTAACAGACGGACTGATGGACAGGCATGGATTGTTTTCGATTCTGATTCCATCCATGTATAAGAAATATGTCTGTTCCAAATATTTCTCTATATTTCAAACTTTATATCAAGACTTATATACCTCTTTTGTGTAAATAGGGTCATACAGTATAGCCAGTGTCCAAATGTATGATCCTGTTTTCTATAGGCTATACTTAAAAATATGAAATCGATGTGCCAATTAAATCATGTTGCCTATTTCGTAATTCCAAATATTGTCTGAGATGAACACAAATTATGTTTATTTTAAAAATAAATACTATATACATTGAAAATGTTTTTTCTATCAAAATTTTCAAAATTAATTGAATTGTGCTTCTAATTGAAACGATTAAGAGCACCCGGATAGTTCTACTTAAAATAATTGAAAACACTATGTTTCAGTTTTATGAAAGTTTTCCACTTGAAAATAAAACAACAACAATAAATGTATAAACTACTCAAATGTTGATGATGATTACCATCAGCGGGTGTACAAAAATAGTTCACCTAAGATTTATGAAAATCTTGGGATCGTAAATCGGTCATCTTTGTAATTAATTTATAAAAAATGTGTTTGTTTTGGCTAGTAAGTATGTTTTGATTTTATGTTTTATTTTCACGTGTTTATATAGGGTGAATGTTTGATGAAAAGAATTGAAATTCGATATTTTTATGCGTCCTATCACAACGATCTGAACGTAGACCAAGTTATTTAGTCTGATGATTCTTCCTTTCTGTCTATCGCTTTCCGATGATTTAGGGTTTTTTTTTAAATATAAGTTTAACCCTCTAATGGGCACACTCGTAAAAATTGGTCAGATTAAACTGAATTGTTTTTTCAAGTAAATGTAGGTAAACAAAATCGATCCACTGTCACAAATCTCTTATCTTTTATGCAACATTTTTCCAATAGGTTGGGAAATAAAAAAGAGGTCGATTGTATATACATAGATATACACTGACATCACATAACATCATAATTTTTAAACTTAAGGCTTATGGTTTCCCTCCAGGTTTCATAAATTGGGTTCAATCATATCTCTCATTAAGAACTTATCAGATAAAATTTAGAGGCTCTGAGTCCAACCCTTTTTTTTGCCCAATCTGGAGTACCCCAAGGTAGTCATTTAGGCCTTATTTTATTTATTCCTGCTATTAACGATGCAAAAGCTTGTTTTCGAGAGAGCAAATTACTGATATATGCTGATGACATGATCATTTTCAAATGTGTAGGAGATCCAAGCGATTCGCTTTCACTTCAAACTGATTTACATAGCTTCACAACATGGTGTTTTAAAAACGGTTTGAATCTGAACCCCCCCACAGCATATGTCATTTTTACGAAAACGTATTCCGTCCAATTTTAATTATACTCTGTTGGTGCACACTCTCTGTCGTGTAGACAGTTTTAAAGATCTTGGTGTTTATTTTGATCCTAAATTGGAATTTAATATACACATAAACGTTATTGTGAATAAATCTCTATCTGAATAAAACTCTATGTTGGGATTTATGAAAAGGTGGTCAAAAGAGTTCAATGACCCTTATGTTACCCTTTCGTTATATAATTGTCTAGTTCGCCCTCACTTTGAGTATGCCTCACAAGTGTGGGCACCCTTCTATGTAGTTCATTCAAAGAGAATTGAGGCAGTCCAACGTAAATTTATAAGAGCTTCTAAGCTCCTGTGTTTTGTTATGTCCCACTAACAAATGCACTAAATGATAAGCCTGTGGATGCATATTATATGCTGTGGCAAACCTCTACTCGTAGATGCGCTTGAATTAAGCTCGCTACGACGCAGATCTGACAGTGTTTAATTAAAAGAAGCTTAAGTTTAAATTTCCAGGCAGAAGTTTTGTGTGGAACAACCGCCAAGTGAGAAACAGTCTAGACCGTCTCTAGACTTAAATAGTGATGGAAAGAGTCCAGAATGGGATGGTGGATCCATAGACTTATAACGGATGTCCACATATTGATGGACCGAGATTATGGAGAAGTAGATTTCTACTTAAGCAACATCCTAATCTTGCTTTCGAGCATATCTGAACAGGTTTGGTCCCAAGGGGTCTCCTAACTGTTTAAATTGCGGAGAGGCCAGAGAAGATTGCAAATAGTTCTGGAATGCCCACTTTTCAGTCTAGAGCACAAAAAACAAGGGGAAAGGATTGGAGAAATACCAACTACCGAGAACATTGTGAACTATATTTTAACTTCGAGCTCAATATGGGATGCTGTGGAACATGTTCCAGCAATAATCATGAAGGAACTTCGACGATTGGAAAGAGTGAAACCAAGCCCAGACGGCAACAGCAAACGCTGAACCCAATGTTGAACCAGCTAACGGGGAAAGAAGAACATTGATTGTTTACCATCCCCGCGAAGTAATACCTCACGGCAGTCCCGCGGGAGAGTGGTTGAAGTGTGTAGGGTGTGGCTAAGTACCTACATTGGCGTATTCCAGGCATCGAATATTCGGGTTTGCGAAAAAAAAACCTTACTTTATTAAAATATTCTTTTAAAGGTACATCAACAAAGGGTTTCGCTATGGGCCCACACAGACCTATGCTAGTTTGACGACCTGTGCGTCAACGTCCATCAAACCTCACCTAACCTAAGCTCATCGATGTCGGGTATTTTCCCGACACTGCTATGTCGCTACCTGATTCCACACTATCACACATCGGTTTTCCCATAAGTATTTGTTACAGTGTTCTAGGAAAATTATGGTGTCAATCATGGGAAACAATTTTTCGTCATTCAAATATTTACCCAAGATGCCTTTGACCGCGACCAATCCAAAAAAATAGTTGAACTACGCAAACTAAATAGAAAACGACAATACATCTGTATTGTAGAGAAGGAAGAGGGTACCGCACTTTCTCAGAATCGGAGAGAACTTTGAAGAAAGAGGGGACGATGACATGTCAAAAACATGACATGTCCGCGAATATATTGGTTGTTTCGCATGCAGATTAGGGGGTAATGGATTTCCAATCAGTTGCAATCCTATAAAATAATTTTTATGTTGGGATCGGGGCCTTTATTGTTGGTGCCCCATATTCTTTGCTGTTGTCCAGTTAGCTTGCTGTTGGACAGCTGCCTTTGAACACATTCACAGTTTCTTTTGCACTGTCAATTCGCATCAAGGCCAAATCCGCCAATATAAGTCTTGTATGCGCTCACACTCCGACAGTGGAAAAGATGATACAGCCAAAGACTGCTTCTACGAGCTCCTTAACAAAACTTATAAGCAACTACCGAAGATCAATTTAACGCAAAGTTAGGAAGAGAAGACATCTCTAGCAGTATTATTGGAGAGCACAGCCTACACGATAACAAGTCTGGCAATGGAGTTAGGTTAATTGACTTCGCTGCGGAACGAAATGCCACTATAGAAAGCACACGCGTTCCTCATCTTTATATCCATAACGAAACATCGGGTTCTCCAGATCAATGAACGGTCAATCACATTAGGAAAGACAATTGGCATGCATTCAGCATTTTAAATGTCCGAACATTTCGAGGGGTTCACATCGCTTCGGAATCGGAACACTACTTGTTGCAGCCAAGATAATAATGCGGATATCCATCAAAGACTGCAATCGCAAGAGACTACCAAGTCATTCGCAGAACACGTATCCCTTAACCTCTTCACTTAGGGACAATGGCAACGATGCCAATGATCAGCCGCAACTGATGGGCTAGGTTTCTCAGGCCCAAGCAAGAAACCCTTGGATTGATAAAGAATGCCGGCAGATGATCGCAGCCAAGGACGTGGCCTTTAAGCTGCCATTGAGCTCTATAGGCAAAGAAGGAGGAGAGAACACCGGCTTTTCAGAAAAAAAACAGCAAGAAAAGCGCGCTATCGAGGATATGGAGAAGTGCCATCCAGGAATGATGTTCACAAATTTTACCAAATTGTAAAACATCGAAGCAAGGTATACAATGCTCAAAAGAATCCTGTCAAGATGAACAGGGAAATATCGTAGTTGGGACACAGTCGATTCTGAGGATATTGAAAAACCGCTTTCAGTCAGAAAAAATCATTCAATATTGTCGACGATAGCAAAAACTACCAACAACTCGACCTAAATACTCGAAGTGAGGATAGCAATGTCGCGCCAAGCTTGAAAAAGCTGTAGGAGATGATTTGGTAAATAGCATTCACCAACTCATAAGTAAAATTTGGTCGGGTATAAGTTTGCCTGAAAATGGATTCTTATCATCATTTGCCTGATCTACAAAAGGAGACCCTTTGAACTGCACCAACTACGGAGGCATAAATCTCCTCAACACCGCCTACAAGATCCTCTCTGCGTTATATGTGAAATCCTGAAACCGTTTACCAACAACCTGATCAATCCTTATCAGTTTGGTTTTAGGCCAGTAAAGTCCAAAAATGGTTAAATTTTCATATCTATTTCAGCAGATCCTGGACAAAAAAAAAACAAGAAGACCAAATCGATACCCACCACCTACTTATCGATTTCAAAATCGCATACGACAGCATTTATAGAGACGAACTATACAGAGCCATGTCTAGTTTTGATATACCGCCCAAACTCATCCGCCTTTGAATGATGAAGATGGAGAACTCTCTAAGCTCCATCAGGGTCGGAAACGGCTTCATTGGCACATTCGATACCAAAAATGATTTAGGCAAGAATGATTCTTGAGAGGATTGTGAAAGACTCCTGAGCTAACACCAGATGCACAATCTTTCATAAATCGGCGCAACTACTGGAATACTCCGACAATATTGTCATCATTGGTCGGACTATACGGGATGTCATAGCCACGTTTGCTAGGATAGAGATGGAAGCTGGAAAAATTAGTTTAGCTGTTTATGAGGGTTGGACAAAGTATATTTGATCAACATAAAAGGGCACACAACATCGACGAATTGGACAGAACGTCACCATTGACAGGTATAACTTTGAGGTAGTAGGGCACTTTTTCTACCTCGGCTCCGCTATTATCACTGACAACAACGTCTCCTCCTCAGAAATTTACCGAAGAATTACTCTTGCCAGCCGCTGTTTCTTCTGGCTAAGAAGTCAATTCAGTAGTAAGCCCTCACTCAAACTACTATGGAGATCATATTATATAAGACCCTGAACATCGCAGTCCTGCTCTACGGCGCTGAAGCATTAACCGTATCAAAAGTGGATGCAGAAATCCTTGGCCGATTTGAGAGGATTCGGTCCCGTTTGCGTTAACGGGCTTTGGAGACAAAGGTTCAACCACGAGCTTTACAAACTGAAGATACCCTAGTTATAAAAAATCCGTATTAGACTTTTAAGATGGCTGGGATATGTAGAGCGAATGGATACCAATATTCCGGCTCGCAAAGTCTTTGATTTCCAGGCAGTCGTCGGTCGGTCGGACGCAGAAGAGGAAGACTTGACAAACCGACCTCAACCAACCTCAACCAACTTGGGATGCCCAACTGGAGACAGTTAGCTAAGGACCAGTCTAATTGGAGAGACATGTTGGTTCCGGCACATGTTCATTTCGGATTTAGCTCCACTTAAGGAAGTAAGTTCTAATGGTAGAATAAAAAGTAAAATTTATTATAATCCAGGTCATCTATGTTAGTGGTCTGACCTAAATAATTAAGTTCTTGTTCGATATGCTATCATCGTTGAGACTTACACCAAATGTAGGCTTGGTCCCGGTTATTGACCACATTGTAAATCAAGCCTATCACTTGATAAGATTCAATATACCAAAGTGAGTTTCAACTAATCCCGATCGTTTATCCTATAAATACACCCCCTTTCAAATGAAGGAAACCTTCAATTCCGTCTTTCTCTAGGTAGCAATCTTGCCAAAATAGTCCACTTCATTTGTATTTGAACGATGCCAACTACCACAACCATCTTCTTCTCACATTCTATCGCTAACTCTTTAAACGCAAAATTTATAAGCAAATGTTTTTCCTCACTTAAACTCTCCGACACACATTCCAAAGCACATTAACTAAAATCGCATAAATTCTCAACATACCTAAAGCAAGCGCACAAAATGCCAAAGCGAAAACGTCCCGAAATCCGTAGAACAGATGCAGAAATCCCCGCTCTAAATGTCCAAGTAAATGCTATTCCGGCTCAGCTAAGGAGAAGCGAGATAGAAAGGAAGTAAAACAAACAAAAACACACACATGCAAAAAAAAGAAAATTAAAAAAAGTCGAAAATGCGACCGGTGATATATTGTAATCCTTGACATGACCCAAAAAAAGGACTGCAGGCAAAATGTAAAAAAAGCAAAAAAAAAAAAAAAAACACAACGCCAAGCCAGGAAAAGAAAATCATCGTGTAAAACCCCTTTTTCAGAGCAGGAATGGCAACATTTAGCTAGTATTGCCTACCGCCTGCCTGCCAGTCTTCTAAAACCCCTTGGCATAGCCCAGAGGACCCACGGTGACACTAAAGCAAAAGAAACGGGGATGGTTGAACAAAAAAGAAAAAAAGGACACAACGATATAGGTAAAGCCTTTAGGGAAATATTTTAGTTTTCACAGGTGTTTTGTGGCCTTTTAAAGAAAATTAAGAAATCCTTAACGACACGTTTTTATGAGATCTGTCAGGACACATTCACAGCTGAAGGTGGACATGGAGGATGATGGGGGTGGGAAAAAAACTTTTCACTACAACAAAACGAAAGGCGGAGAGAACTCCTTAAAATTTGTAGTTGTTGCTCGCGTTTTTTTTTTGACTGTCCGTGTTGTCTTTAATAAATTTAATCCAAAGTACGCGCAACTTCAGATGGTCAGTGAAAATGTGTTTGTTTTCGAGTGTCATTTGCAGTGTGGTCGCGAGGAAAAAAAGGACTTACAGTCGGGTGTGGAAGGAAAAGTTGTACATTGGATATATCTAGTTAGTGTTTTTTTTTTTTTTTTTTTTTTTTTTTAATCAGCGCAGACTTATTATTTATTTATTTATTTCAATCTACAGATTTTGAGATATATGGAAAATGTATGATATAATATAATTAATGAATAATAAAATAATGAAACTATTCAATGATTAATAAGAGTAATTAGCAAAGTTTTAAAAATATTTCTGGGCAAAAATATATCTAATTCTGTGCAGTACAAATTTAACATTTGAATAGATAAAGAGCTAGGTTCACGCTGACCAAACACTGTACTATGACGACTTTCAAATAACAGTGGTCTTAGCCTAAGAGCTCTAGAAGGAGCATACAAATTCAAACAACTAAGCAAAATCTCACTATAAACTGTTTTACATAAAATATCACGAATAAACATAACGTTGTACATTTTTCGCCTCGATTCAAGAGTCTGCATCCCAAGTAATAAACGTTTAGAACAATACGAATGATGAACCTCAATGCCATTATTGTAAAATAAGTGACGTAAAGCAAATCTTATAAATTTTTTCTGAACGCTTTCAATTCTCTGTTTATTTAAAATAGTAGTTGAACACCAAACAACACAAGCATTCTCCAAGACAGGACGCACAATACTGCAAAATAATGCCTTAATAGTATAAGGATCTTTGAAATCGGAAGAGTTTCTTTTGATGAAACCTAAAAGTGAGTTTCCTCTGGAAACTATGAAACTTGCAAAAAAATTTATATCATCAGCATACATTAGACAAATACAACTTTTTAATAAATCCGGCAAATCATTGATAAAAAGAATGAATATCAAGGGACCAAGATGGCTTCCTTCTGGAACACCCGAGTTAACTTGAATTTCCTTAGAATAATAGTCTCCTATAACAACATTTTGTTTCCCGCTATGCAAATACGACGAAAACCATTGCAGTAATGGACCATAAAAGCCACAAGCTTTCAGTTTTTCTATGAGAATATTCAAGTTTACTCTACTAAAGGCTTTTACGAAGTCAGTGTATATTACATGCACCTGTTTATGACTTTCAAATGACTTAATACAGAAATAAGTAAATTCTACTAAGTTTGAGAAAGTTGATCTACCCTTCCAAAAACCATGTTGGTATTTACTGATATGTTGCGTGATTGTGAATGAAAGTTTATCCTTTACAAGACTATCTAAGATTTTAGGAATAACCGAGAGCTTAGTATTTGGCCTGTAGTTAGAAATACTATTTTTATTACCTGCTTTATAAACTGGCTCTATTGTAGACACCTTCCATTCATCAATAAAAATTCCATTAGCAAGGGATTGATTAAACAATTCTGACAAGGGAAAACAAAGTGAACTTGCACAATTACGTAGGACGATAGGAAACGAGTGGTGGGTGCACGACTGGGTCGTACGCAACTTTCTCTTTCACAGCGAGTTAGGCGTTAGATCAAATAGTACGCATTTTGATTAATGATATAAATAATGTCGAAATGAGTTTATACGAACGTTTACTCCGATATATGAAGAAATCGATGTCAAGGTGAATAATAATGATTTTCCGTTATTGGCCAAAACTGAAAATTCCGTTTAGTGATAGTTGGGCTAAAACTAAATATGTGGAATTGCTTCAAGCTGTAATAGTAGTATATATATTGAATTTCATTCAATTTGACATAATAGTTTGCGAGAAATTATCAATTTTCCTTATATGGCCTAAATGACAAAATCCGTTATATGGATTTTCTCGAAAAAACTGGGTATGCAGTTTTGTTGAGGCTAATATGGTTATAGTATATAAAAAGTTTAATCAAAATCGTTAGAGCCGTTTTCGGTTATGTGTTAGAGGTTATGTGTAATTTTTATATGGCAGGTACCATTATTAACATGGCTAAAAGCAAACAAAAAAAATGGCCTAGAATTATGACTAAAACTAGCTTGTATACGAAGTTTGAAGAAAATCGGTCTAGCCGTTTAGGCTGGGGAGACCATCACGGACAGACGGACCGACGGACCGACGGACCGACGGACCGACAGACCGACGGACCGACGGACCGACGGACCGACGGACGGAATTCCAAAAAACACTTTTTTAGGCTCCGCTATCATCGTAATGTTAGAATCAATCAAAATCTCGAGGTCGAAAATTTTCACGAAAACAATATCTTTCTCTTTGTAAGAGAAAGTTAAAAAACCCAAAATGTTAGGTTTACGTTGAGGTTTTAAGTTGTTTAGGGTAGTTTGAACATCACTGGACATCAAAAATGTAGGAGGAACAATCAACAACAGATGGAAGAGAATAAAAATAGTTTAAATTAATTGAAGCTGATGAGGTTGAGTTATAAATACCTTGAAAATAATCAGAAAACATATCTTCGATATCTTTAGGGTCACTAGATTGTTTATCATCAAGGTTCATCATTGCTGGAAACCCAATACTTTTTCTATTCGTATTTATGAATTTCCAAAAAGTTTTAGGACTATTTTTAAGATTTGTTTCTATAGAACGAATGTAATTACAATATCTATTATCAGTTTTCGTGTGGAAGCCAAATCAGGTGGTTATATTTAAGATAATTTTAGTTAAAATGGGTCGTGGCAAATCACTGACAGAGGACGAGAAAGCTAAAATCAAGGCTTACAGTGAGTGTGGCCTGTCTATTCACCAAATAGCCAAAAAAACTCAACGAAGCCGCAAAGTGATATCCACATTTTTACGGAACGAGTCCAACTATGGCAAAAACATGAAAGGACGAACAGTAAGTGCCGTTACCCCAGCTGGAAAAAGAGAAATTCTGCGGCTCGCGTCAAATTCGCACGACTCTGCAGCCAAAATAAGAGAAAAAAGTGGTGTTAAAGCAAGCGTGTCCACAGTAAAGCGGATTATTTCGAAGGCTAAGCACTTAAATCGATTGAAATTAAAGAAAAAACCACCGCTTAACCCATATCGCAAAGAGCAACGCCTTAGTTTCTGCCGTGCTAACATGACATGGAGCAAGGAATGGTACCGTGTTGTTTTCTCCGACGAAAAAACATTTAATTGAGAGGGTCCTGACGGTTTTAATTATTACTTTCATGATTTGCGGAAGGAGGAACATCAATTGGATCGTTTGCACAGTCGAGTTGGCGGTGTTATGATTTGGGGAGCCATAACGTACTATGGCACTTTGGAGTTGCAGTTCCTAACTCCTCGTATGAACGCTCAGTCCTACATTGGAGTACTAGAGAACGTTATCCCTTCCATTAATGGATTATTTGGTGACTTGCCGTGGAAATTGCAGCAGGATAACGCACCAATTCACAATGCCAGAGTGGTAAAACAATTTCTTGGGCGTCAAAACATTTTATTGTTGGATTGGCCACCATACTCGCCAGACCTAAACATCATCGAAAATGTTTGGGGATGGCTTGCTCGGAAGGTGTACGAATCAGGGAAGCAATACTCCAATAAGGAGGGCTAGTAGCAGCAATTAGAAGTAGCTGGGCCTCCATTTCGCTGGATTACATCAAGAAATTGTATGATTCCCTACCTAACAGGATGTATGAGGTTATTTATAACAAAGGCGGAAGCACAAAAAAAAAGGAAGCACCCGTTTCTAATTTTTTTGTTTTTAATTCAAATTCAATTCAAAATTTAATTCTTAATTGTGTTCCTAATAAATTATTAAGTCCAACAGTGTGAAAACATTTTTAAATAATTTTTTTATGAGGGGGTGCTATTCAAGTGAGCCAAAATGTGATGTGTATATTTTGAGTCATATCGCTTCAAAATCTATAAAAAAATTACCACTGTAAATATGAATTCCATTCCTTCTGTTTTATTTACAGAATTTAATAAACTTTCCTTAGAAAAAAAAAAAACAAGCCATTACCATAATTATTTTTGAAGATATTAAGCTTAAAACTCACAGCAAAGGGGGGTGCTATTCAAGTGAGCGGCACTGTATGTAGCCATTTATTTGGGATGATAACATCCATACCGTCAGGTAGAGTGTCAGTGACGACAATAACAGCACGATCACGACGCTTTTGGCGTTTATTTTCGACATTTTGCCACACACTCTTTTCACTCGCACTTTGTCGTAGACTATTGTTATTGTTGTTATTACAAGAAGCGGCAGAAGAATGGTGCAATGGGGGAGCAATTAATTCTGCATTTGCAGTTGATACATTTGGTTGCAATGCAGATTCATAATCGTAAGCACTCGAAGATTTGTTTAAATTGTCTATGGATAAGTCTCTAACACTAACAACGTTTTTGTTGGGTTTACCATGAGCACAATTTAGGAGTTCACTCAACTTCGATTAAAAAGAGCCTTAATCACACATTTTCTTAGTGAGTACATCTACCACTGAAACTAAGTCATTTACTTTAGTAAATAATTCTCTAATTGGGAATTTAGAGCACTCAGAACAATGGTATGATATGTTACAATATTTATTTGCAAATTCTTTAACAACAGAATCTGAGATTCCAGTACAAATTTTGTGATAAAACTTTCCACAAAATAATCCGCACTTAATTCCCTCATCAAGTAAAGGATTAAAGCATTAAGCGCACTTTAAATTAACTTTATTTGACATTTTGAGAAGAATCACAACCGCGTAGTTTAGAGAGAACTCTTGAACGAGATTGTGGCTT
Organism: Rhingia campestris; assembly: GCA_932526625.1. NCBI lineage: Eukaryota > Metazoa > Arthropoda > Insecta > Diptera > Syrphidae > Rhingia > Rhingia campestris. The sequence continues at coordinate 173,186,765 of OW052182.1, forward strand.
CATTTCGTCAGAAGTGTCTCTCTTACTCAGGGCATCCTCAATTGCATTTATTCGATGAAATAGCTGTTAAGATACAAATGAACATTTTTGGTGCAATAGTCACATTAGTACCCAGGGCCTAGCTATTTTTCACAACCATTCATGTGTGCGTGTGTACTTTTTGCACGATGGCGGAACCTTCTGTTTTATGCCTAATCTGAACGGCTAAGTTGGGACAAGCTTTTCTTGACAAGTGAAAATCATTTAGGTGTTGCTACGGCTGGGAATCGAACTCAGACCTTCTGCGAGGCAGTTCATCGCACTTCATCGGAAAAAGCTGTTAACAAAAAGTATTCTACTTTTGATTGGATATCGATTTCTTATAAAAAAATCACGTTTTACCGTTCATTCGCACACATTTTTTTAAAAAAAATTTCAGCTCAAATGCATTAAAGGTGTATGGATGAGAATGACGAGGTTAACCAATGTCCAATGGTACAGCAGCACTCTTCATTGGAACTTCCATTCGAATTGGAAGGTTAAGGCGTTTTAAAACGATTTTCACTGGATGTGGCCTAGCGAATGTAATCTACGTTGTTTTACCTTTTGTACTACATCCGCTACATCCACTTGGTACATATCATAATGTTAGCGGTTGCATCTTTTACTCCATTTGTCATCCTCGCATACAGCACCAAAAATTCGACGAAGAACTTTTCTCTTGAAAGTGCTTCATATTTGCTCTGCTTTACTGCTTATTGTCCAGCACTCGGTGGCGTTAAGTAGGACTGGTAGAATTTGGGTCTGATAGAGCAAACGTATATTTGAACTTTCGGGTTAAAGTTTTAATTCAATTTGTTTTGCTAAGCCCTTATAGCATCTGTTTCCTAGGTGCAGTCTTCTTCGTATCTCCGCTAAGGTTTCACTCGAAGTTATGATATTTACTTCGAGGTAGATGAACTCTTTACCTACCTCAAAATTCTTCCTATCAACAGTGACATTTTCTCGAAACTTGTGCGTCATCGGTACTTTGTTTGTTGATAGCAAACACTTTGTCCTGTCCTCGACCAACGCGTTTCGCCTCTTCCTCAATGGCCATAAATGCTTCTACAATGGCACGGTGGGATGTCGTCTGGGTACCCCAGTAACCTGATGCCTTCCGTATTAGCTCCTGTCCTGCACACTATCTGTTCCAGCACGAGATTAAATAAATCAATTGACAGCGCATCTCCTTGTCGGAATCCTGTACAAGTTTGGAAAAGTTTAGATGATCTGTTTCCAAAATGAACATTGCATTGCGTGTTCTCTAATATGAGGAGATACAGGTATAAGTTTTGAAGGTATCCCGAGTTCCACCATAGCTTTATAAAGTTCTAGACATTAGATGCTATAATACGCGGCCTTGATGTCGATAAAAAGATGGTCGATCTGCCGGGTCGCAAGCCACACTGGTACGTGGCGATACCTGTGTTCCAGAAGGGCTTAAGATGTTCACACATTACGTTGGATGGGATCTCATGTTACTGCAAGACATTAGATCGGATCGCCTTTTTGGAAATATGGAGCTGATATTCCAGTCATCAGGCAAGCTCTCATCAGACCTTGTTAATACACACTTCTACAGCGAGACCTCCGTATTCGATGAGTTCTGCTGGTATGTCATCAGAACCGCCTGCCTTGTTGTTCTTCAGTTTTGTGATGGCTGCACTAACTTTTTCAACACTGGGAGGGAGAGTTACCTCTCCGTTGACTGGATGTGGGTTGGTTAATTGTCCACTCTCTCGACATTATGCCAATAAAGCATCTGCTGGAAATGCTGCTAAATGCATCTACAATTTCCTGTGCGTCGCAGTGAATAACTCGACATTGTTATTTCGTAGAGCCTGCATTCCTACTTTAAAGCCTGCTGTCAAGTTTTTTGGCTTTCTTGTAGAATTGACGAATGTTTTTCGATTTCCCTAACCAGGCATTACGATCTGCTAATATGAAAATTATTAATTCTTTAATAGTGTTAGTTTTGTGAGTGTATGTGCAGCTTCCAAGTGGCGGTGGGATCTATCTGCTGGCATAAAATTACCTGGCATTACAATACAAATGTCATAACCTGTCGGCAAATCACTGAGAAGTAACAGATATATGATATTCGTGGGCACTAGTGCAAAAGAGAAAACATACCCAATATCAAATTCACTTTAATCGCAGTACAAAATTCTTCTAACAATCAGCTCGCGAGTAAGAGCTCTAACTCATAAATATTAGAAAAGTTTATTTTCCTATAATATAACCCCGGGTGAGCTGGGAGGCTGAGTGTTCCTTTTTTTCCTACGCAGGATTTCAATTTCTTCCTTTTCTTTGTTTCGACATTCTTAAAGTGTGGCGCGGGGTTGGCGTTGTAGCGCCTTGATATATGTCCTTTTTTTCACTTTTTTTTGGTAACTGCAAATATCATCATGCCACGAACATCTTTTCGAGGGTGGCCTATGGTGGTTTTAGCTATACTTCTTTGATTTTGCGATACTGTATCCACATCCTGTTGGCATTGGTGGAGGATGAGGACACAGCAGAGTGTCTGAGACTCTTTCTAGTTCTGGACTTATTTCCAGGTCACAATCCCAGACAGATAGTCACGGGAAAGTAACGAACCTGTGCAAAATTACTCGATCCATTTTTAAACCGATGGCTCCAAAACAAATGACGGAGCGGGTGCTGGTGTCTTCTCCGACAGGCTAAATCTTAGCCTATCATTCCGTCTTCCTAATCATTGCAGCGTGTTGCAGGCGGAACTCATGGCGATCAAAGAAGCCTTATCTTGGCTGAAAGAGAATATAATATCTGCCAAAGATATAAGCATCTTCTCGGGCAGCCAAATCCCTGGATTCGGTCTCAACGAATTAAAAGACAACCCTAGATTTCCGCTTATTTCAACACGAGATGTCAAAGCAGATTAGCATTCATCTATGATCGCTGCCTTGGCATAGTGACATTTTGGGGAACTGTAAGGCTGATGAACTCGCCAGACATGGGACTAAAATACCAGTCGTACCCGACATTATAGCCACATGCAAAAGCTTACCAGCACAACATGCTAACTGCAAATCAAGTCTCAGATGGAGTCTTGGTACGACGCACGTGTCAAATAACCAAACAAATTTGACCAAAGCTGGATTTGAGAAGAACCAGGGTACTGATTTCGCTCGCAAGATCATATACATTAGTGCCACTATAGGTATCATCACTGGACACTGTTTAATAGGCAGACACGCAGAAAGACTAGGACTAGGACTAGAAAGAGAAGCACCGTCAACTCCGTATGTTCGTTATATTGTGAAAAAGTGAAAGAAGAAAGTGGCATCCTCATCAATAAACCAAAGCGTGAAAAGCCAAAAACAGTATGTACACCTGAGAATATTGCTGCTGTGGCAGAAAGTGTGCGTGAAGCGCCATCAACATAACTTCACCGTCGTTCTCAACAATTGAACATTTCGGAGACATCATTGAGACGAATTTTGCATAAAGACCTTTTTTTTTTTTTTAAATTCTGACATGCCTAAGCAGTAGTATACACATCGACCTAAAAGATCTATTGTGCTTGCCGTCAGATGCTTTTTAGGTTAGTAGCGCTTCTACTTTCCTAATGTAGCTGATAATACTTTCAGCCGAAGATTTCCTCAATTCTTCGGGACTTAAGAATTCCCTGAAGAAAGATTCTCTTCTCATACCGTAAAGGGCCGGGCATTCACATATGATATGCTCGGCTGTTTCGTCTTCATCTAGACATAGTCTGCACTCCGGTGAGTCGACTAGATGCATTTTGTTTAGGTGATATCGCAGACCGTGATGACCAGTTAGGTAGCCTACTAAGTTTTTGATATCGTGCCTGCGCAGATTTAGTATCTTGTTGGCATCTGATTTGAAGGGCTGAATAGCTCTTTTGGCCTGTCTTAGGCCTGGGATGTTTCCCCAGTATGAAACACATCTGTTTTGTTCCCAGTTTTTTATGACTAGATTTATGGCTGATTTGGGGATTGCACAGAAGGGTTCAGGTCCAATGAAGGGGGTTTCCGAACCTTTTCTGGCTAGTTCATCAGCTTTTTCGTTACCTTCAACTCCCTTAAGTCCGGGGACCCACCATAGTTTTGTTTTGTTCCTGGAACTGAGTGTTTGGAGGGAGTTGAATCAGTGTAGTACTGATTTGGAGTCAATGATGTGTGAGCTAAGGGCTTTTATAGCTGCTTGACTGTCCGTGAATATATGGATGTTTGCGCCTTTAATACCTGAGTTGTGTATTAGGTTTGCGCATTCTTTTATGGCATGGAGCTCAGCTTGGAATACACTACGGTATTTTCCCATAGGTATTGAGATGTTTTTATTTGGTCCATGTATGCCAGCTCCTACCCCTGAGTCCATTTTAGAACCATCCGTATACCACTTTAGGCCGTTTAGGCAGTTTGGTGGGTTGTTGCTACACCATGCTTCTCTGGTTGTGATCTCCGTTGAGAATCTTTTGTCGAAGCATAGTGTCTTTGGTAAGCGGTCTGTAACCGCACACATCATGTCAAGTTCTGGAAGTTCGGATAGAAGGTCAATTCGTTTAAGATGTTCACTAATGTTTAATTCTTCCGCTTGTGTCAAACTTGCTGAGCTGCGAATTACCGAATTAAATGTGGTGGGGTGTTAGTCCTGTGGGACAGGTACGCATAGCTCGGTAATGCCCAGACAGGCAAGCCGTTGTACCTTATTTAATTTATTTATAGTTCTTTTTTGGGTGACTTTGTTCCACCATTATATTGAAGCGTATGTTCTAATGGGCCTGACCATGATCGTGTGGATCCAGTGTGTGGTCTTTGGAGAGATTCCCCAGGTTTTACCATACATGCTTCGGCAAGCCCAGAAAGCTTTGGTTGCATTTTGAATTTTGTCGTTAATGTGGGAGTTCCAGCTTAGTTTTTTGTCGAGGATCACTCCAAGATATTTTACTTCGTTGGAATACTCAATGTGTGTACCATTAATGGAAATTTGGGTAAGATTTAATTTCCTTCTTTTTGTAAAAGGGACGATGATAGCCTTGATGGGGTTTATAGAGAGACTTTCTTTATTACACCAGTCTATGACTATCTTAAGGGCGTTTTTCAAACGTGTTGTAACTTCGTTTGGTTCTTTGCCCTTTATTATGATGACTAGGTCATCGGCGTATCCAATTATATTGAAACCTGCATTACTTAGGTCTTGAAGTAGGTTATCGATAACCAGAGACCATAGTAGGGGTGAGAGTACTCCTCCCTGAGGGCAGCCTTTAACGGCTGTTATTGATACTGAGGTCTGTGCTGATGAAGCAGTTATTTTCCGACTTTCAAGCATCGCTTTGATCCATTTGATGATGGCATAAAGACCTTGGTATGATGCCATACAAAGTCCAGTTGGTTCAGGAGTTGAAGCCAACTGACCGTCTAATGCGTTTTCGCTTCGCTAAGTGGGCCTGCGATCGACTTAGAGAAGATGCCGATTTTGCCAAAAAAATCATCTTTTCAGATGAAGCTCATTTTGATCTTGGCGGGTATGTAAACAAGCAAAATTGTCGCATTTAGGGGCACAGAAAACCCGCACGCATACATTGAAAAGCCGATACACCCAAAACGAGTCACTGTTTAGTGCGGATTTTGGTCCAGAGGCATAATTGGGCCATTTTTCTTCGCGAATAAGCAAGAAGTGGCCGTTACAGTCAATGGCGATCGTTATCGGGCCATGTTGAACGAATTTTTGTTCACAAAATTTGAAAAGGAGGATATTGGCAACATTTGGTTTCAACAGGACGGCGCTACGTGCCACACAGCCGAAGCTACACTCGATGTTTTGCGCCCTGTTTTTGAAGATCGCATTATCAGCCGCAGAGCTGATGTCGTTTGGCCACCTCGGAGCTGCGATTTTACACCGTTGGACTATTATTTGTGGGTTGACGCTTTAAAGGACAATATTCGTGAAGCCATTGGTGAAATACAGCTGCAGACAGTCGATAATGCGCTTAAAAATTGTGTAGGCTACTACATGGCCAGCCGAGGCAGCCATTTGAATGAAATTATTTTTCATTATTAACCGGAAGGATTGTACTTTCAAATAAAAAAAGAAATTTGAGAAAATATTCAGTAGTTTTTTTTAATAGCATTTTCAGTTATTTGGCGGACCCTTTAGCTATAATTCCAACCAAAAAGTGTTGTTGTACACAAGTACAGGGGTCGGCCCTTTTAGAGTTAGAATCGTTGTTACTCCTACCTCACTACTACCAAATACTTCATCTTCTTTGTAACTGACCGATACTATCAAACAAATCTCAGCTAATTGACAAAAACGGATGTATAAAGTCTACTCTGTTTCATTAATGGCTCAGATTTGCTCCTCAAAAGTAGCAAGGAGAATGGACGAAATTCATGTAGTATCACAATGGACCAACAACTGCCCTAGATGTGCTGGCGAATCGCTGGCAACCATCTTAACCTTACCTAACCCTCAGAAGATGTTTTCCCAACGATTTTTGTATTGAAGTCCCCTTGTACGATTTCCAAATAGTATTCTGCACAGGCTCCGTCCAGGAGGTTGTAATATTCCTCCACGATAGGGCCTTCAGTCTCATCGGTAGGGAGTGTGCACATATATGGATGATGTTGTAAAACGTTGCTCTGATGCGGATCACAGCCAGCTTGAGGACGTTCTAGGTGAGTACTCGTAATTCGTTGTCCGTTGACGTTCCGGGTCTGATATGAGAGGATCTGTCATGAGAGGATCTGTTTTCTCTCTCACAACTAGCTTTTACGTGGTAAGTAAACTATCCTGACGGCACAACCGGCATCCTAGAGGACCAGTTCTAATTTATTAGACATCAATCTAGCTATTGCCTTAGCCCGCCGTTGTATTACTAAAGTTGTACGTTTTCAACACTAGGTTTTCACTTTTTATTATTTGAATACCGACACTAATTTGTGAACTTTTAGTTGAAAGGAGAATTACGCAGAACCCCATAAGATAATTGGTTTTGTTTGGAGAGCATGTTAGAGCTCCTCAATTAGACTTAACTATCCATCCATACAAAGATTGTTTGTATGTTTAACAAAGTTTGTGTTACTTTGTTTCCTTTCTTCTGCTAAGTACTGTAAAAATGTTGAGAATGCGGTCACGGATAAGTATACCTTATAGAGTAAAACAAAAAACCGTTAAACTGCAAGTACCTAGTTGCTTCTGGGTAAAGTTGAGAAAACCGCAAATGGACATCACCAAGACTTAGGATGCTCCTACTGGTGCATTCGAAGGATTTCAGTTTTAAAAAGTATCGCAAGAAAAAAAAAAACCGTAAACCTTCAGTGGACGGCACTAATAAAGCTTTTCTACCAGTTTTCTCTTTTATTCTCATTCTTTCATTCTTTTGTTCTCTATATATATTTATACTTCTTCACATCTTCTACATCTTCTTCTGGTTTTTTTTTGTTCCATTAGGGAATTATTTCGAAAAACTTCAAAACTGTCGTTAGAAAGTTGGAGAAATTGCCCTGTTTATGGCCTCTATTACTGATGGAGGTGCCAGTCGCTCCGCGTGTGTGTGTATTTGTATATTACCCAATACATGTGTAAATAAGGTGGCAGAGATTCGCACAATAGTGCTTACAATGATTCAAAAACAAAGTAATGGTTAAGTATTTTTCTTTTTGGTAAAGTACGTAGTATAGGACTTAAATTATCTTTTCTTTTTTTTTAAACTGCGTACAGACCCTCACCCTTGTCGGAATGTGAACTTTATACGCTTTCCATTGCTCCATCTTGGCTGCCGATAAAAATCAACTTTAATCAAAGACCCACCGCGCCGCCTGGTATAGCATCACGTCACTCTGTGTCTGCATGGAATTAATTTGAAAAGTTTACACCTAATATACCTTTAGTAGTGTTCCACGCCAGGAGATGTGTTGTGGTGGTAGTGGTAGTGGGCGAATCGGCCGGTGTGTGCCTTCTTGAATTTCAAAATGTGACAAAGTTTATCATTTTGTCGGAGAAGCTGTGGAATTATGGGATTTCGGGTCAACACCTTTTGTGTCATCATCAACAACGATGAACAAGGAAAACAAAAAAAGAAATAAAAAAATGTTCTCATCCACCGACGGGGCTATGGGTCATTCGGATGGGGGAGTAGAATGTATCTTAAGATGACCTGAAAGACGGTTTGTTGTTGTTGTGTAAATATATTTTTTTTACAGCCATCTGCGTTGCGTTACGCTATAGCCATAATGAGAGTTCAATGAAGGGTGTCAAGGGATTTCAAAGTTTTTCATGGAAAGGAGATTGTAATGAGGTGACAGGGCTATGCTTTTTTTTTATGTTGCATGAAAAGAAGTAATTTACTGCTATTTGAACTTTTTTCTCAGAAAGTTAATCTTATGTCAAAAAGACGTGCTTAGTATTTTAATAGATATTTTTTTATCTAAAGCAATTTATTTCATTTATTACTTGACGTTTTGAAATTTTATTTCATTGATTTTTGATGGCATTTGAGGGGGCGGGCTTTCCCAAATGGTGAGCAGAACGATTGGAAATATGACAGACAATCAAGTTGTCGTGATGTGATGTAGGGCTTGTACTTTATCGAGCTGTGGAAGTTTATAGATGCTAGTCTCATTTGATTTATTGAATTGCCAAAAGTACTTACTTACTAGCAGTCAGCAAAGGACCATGCTAATTGGAAAGGCCCAGGTTCATTCCGGACCGTAGCTCCACTTAAGTAAGTAAGTAGTGGGTACTAACGAGCCTGTTGCGCCAAATATTTTTTTTTTGGTAACATGACTGTGAGTTGCCGAAATCCTTTTTGATATCAAATGGTTCGGTAAGGTCATTTCCAACCCTGGTGGAGCATAGAGACACGGCTCTGTATAATTCATCTTCATAAATGCTGTCGTATGCGGCTTTTAAATCGATCAATAGGTGGCGGGTATCAATTTGGATTTCTTAGGTTTTTTTCCAGGATCTGGACTTTCCTGACCTAAAACCGCATTGATAAGGGCCGATCAAGTTGTTTGTAAACGGTTTTAGGCGTTCACATATTACGCAATTAGGATCATGTTGGGAAGACCTATGCCTCTGTAGTTAGCGCAGTTCTGAGGGTCTCCTTTTCTGTCGATCGGGCAATGGATCCTGAGGATTCATTCTCAAGGCATACTACTTTCATCCGAACTAATTTTGCTTATGGCAATGTAGAAATAGCGCATCAACGCCTTGTTAAGGTTAAGTTGAGATATTGCTATCCTTACTTCACTTAGGTCGGGCGGTTCATAGTTTTTGTTGTCGTCGATAATATAGAATTGTTCGTTCTGCCACACAGCGAAAGTTTGTTCGTCATCGCCGTTTTACCGTCTTCAGAAGTGATTCCTCAATTTTCTCAGCATCGACGTCTCTCTTCCCCACTCTCAGCTTATGCCTTGTAGATATCGTTATTAGTTACGAGCTTCTGTCGATACTCTTCATCAAACCAAGGGTTTCTTGCAGGGCTCGAGAAACCTACCACTTCAGTTGCGGCTGATCTAATGGCTTGTTGACATCGTTGCCATTGTTTTTCGACGTTAGATACTTGTGGTATGGTGTTAATAAAGAGGTTTAGGGATATGCGTTATATGAAGGGCTTGGCGGTCTCTTGCAATTGCAGTCTTTCGACATTTTTTCACAGTATTTCTGATTGTTGTGGCGTGGTGGATATTCTTACCTAAGTTGCAACAAAGTAGTGGTCCGAGCTAATGTTAGCCTCTCGGAACGTTCGGACATCCAAAATACTGAATGCGTGCCTCTTGTCTATCCCAATGTGATCAATTTGATTGACCGTTCATTGATATGGAGATCGCCATGTCCCCTTATGGATATCGTGGCATTTCGTTCCGCACCAGAGTCAATTAGCCTAAGCCATACATGTTGTCGTGTAGGCAGTGTTATCCGACAATACCTCTTAAGATATCCTCTTTTCTAACCTTTGCGTTAAAATCTCTCAGGACGATTTTAACATGGAATTTTGGTTGTCACTCATAAGTTTTGTCCTGGAGCTCATAGTCTTTCGCATTATCATTTTTTTCCTCCGTCGCGTCGGTCGGAGCGGCAGCGCATCGCCGAATTTCGAATACCACTGTCCGTAGTAAATGTCACAGTTTCTCATCATAATTTTGCCAGGCCTATCCCATTATATTATCTGGATGGCGGTAATGTCTTCTTTGTAGCAGCTTAGCGCTTCCGATAGTTGTTGGGCTGTACCTCTTCTTGGGCTTCACTTTATTAGATACTCCTAGGACACGGTGCCGTCAGTATCCACTTCGGGATTGAGAGCTGCAGTTTTTCCGTGAGTTAATTAACCCAAAGCACAACCTCCAACCTGGAAAGCCAGCTTCAGTTTATTAGATACCCCTAGGACACGGTGCCTTCAGTATCCACTACGGGATTGAGAGCTGCAGTTTTTCCGTGAGTTAATTAACCCAAAGCACAACCTCCAACCTGGAAGGCCAGCTCCATTTTATTAGATACCCCTAGGACACGGTGCCGTCAGTATCCACTACGGGATTGAGAGCTGCAGTTGGCCTCTCAGCTCATTAGCCACAATCTCTGCTCAAAGGGCCACCATTGACTCCATCTTGGAAAATCTTCCTCTGCTGTCTGCGGAGGTTTTTTTTATAAGGGGCCAGTTATGGTCAATGAGTGGCATATTATTTCTCATTTCTCACCTTTTTTTTAAATTCTGACTTGCCTAAGCAGTAAGATGAACGTCGACCTTACTTACTTACTTAAGTGGCGCTACAGTCCGGAATGAACCTGGGCCTCAACCAACATGCCTCTCCAATTAGCCCGGTCCTTAGCTAACTGCCTCCAGTTGCGCACTCCAAGTTGGTTGAGGTCGGTTTCCACTTGTGCGCGCCACTTAAGGCGAGGTCTTCCTCTACTGCGTCCGACGTCTGGCTGGGAATCGAAGACTCTGCGAGCCGGAGTATTGGTGTCCATTCGTTCTACATGTCCTAGCCATCTTAAACGTCCAATGCGGAGTTTTTTGACCAGGGGCATGTCGCTGTACAGCTCGTATAGTTCTTGGTTGAATCTTCGTCTCCATAGCCCGTCAACGCAAACGGGATTTCTTCATCCGCTTTTGATACGGTCCATGCTTCAGCGCCGTAGAGCAGGACTGGGATGATCAGGGTCTTATATAGGGTTTCCTTAGTAGTTCGAGTGAGGGCTTTACTACTAAATTGCCTTCTTAGCCCGAAAAAACAGCGGTTGGCAAGAGTAATTCTTCGTTTAATTTCTGACGAGATGTTGTTGTCAGAGCTAATAGCGGAGCCGAGGTAGACAAAGTCCCGTACTACCTCAAAGTTATATCTGTCAATGGTGACGTTCTGTCCAATTCGTCGATGTTGTGAGTCCTTTCGTGATGACAGCATATACTTAGTCTTACCCTCATTTACTGCTAAGCCCATTTTCGCCGCTTCCTTCTCTATACTAGCAAACGTGGCTATGACATCACGTTGAGTCCTGCCAATGATGTCAATATCGTCCGCGTATGCTAGTAGTTGCACCGACTTTTGGAAAATTGTGCCTCTGGTGTTGGCTTTGGAGTTTTGCACAATTCTCTCAAGAATCAGATTAAAGAAGTCACATGACAGCGCATCGCCTTGCCTAAATCCTTTTTTGGTATCGAATGTGTCGGTGAGGTCGTTTCCGACCCTGATGGAGCAGCGAGAATTCTCCATCGTCATCCTACACAAACGGACGAGTTTGGGCGGTATACCAAAACTAGACATGGCTCTGTACAGTTCGTCTCTATAAATGCTGTCATATGCGGCTTTGAAATCGATGAATAGGTGGTGGGTATCGATTTGGACTTCTTGAGTTTTTTCCAGGATCTGCCGAAGTGTGAAAATTTGATCGGTTGTGGACTTTCCTGGCCTAAAACCACACTGATAAGGGCCAATCAGGTTGTTGGTAAACGGTTTCAGGCGTTCACATATTACGGCAGATAGGATCTTGTAGGCGATGTTGAGGAGACTTATGCCTCTGTAGTTGGCGCAGTTCAGAGGGTCTCCTTTTTTGTGGATCGGGCAAACGATGCTGAGGTTCCATTCTTCAGGCATATTTTCATCCGACCAGATTTGGCTTATGAGTTGGTGGATGTTACTTACCAAGTCATCTCCGCCGGCCTTATAGAGCTCAGCGGGAAGGCCGTCATTTCCGGCAGCCTTATTAAGCTTGAGTTTAGATATTGCTATCCTCACTTCACTCAGGTCGGGTGGTTGGCAGTCTTCGCTGTCGTTGCCAATATTGAATGGTTCGTTCTGCCTGACAGCGGAATGTTGTTCGTCATCGCCGTTTAACAGTCTGCAGAAGTGGTTCTTCCATATCCTCAGCATCGACTGTGTCTCAACTACAATATTTCCTTGTTCATCTCGACAGGATTCTGTTCGAGCCTTGTATCCTTGGCTTTGACGTTTTACACTTTGGTAAAACTTGCGAACATCGTTCCTGGAGTGGCACCTCTCTATATCCTCGATCGCGCGCTTTTCTTGTTCTTTTTTCTTCTTGCTGAAAAGCCGATGTTCTTCCCTTCTTCTTTGCCTATAGAGCTCAATGGCAGCTCTCGTCTTCACCTGCAGCTTAGCCTTGTAGGCCTCGTTCTTGGCTGCGAGCATCTGTCGGCATTCCTCATCAAACCAGGGGTTTCTTGCTGGTGGGCGCGAGAAACCTAGCACATCAGTTGCGGCTGATCTAATGGCCTGTTGGCATCGTTGCCATTGCTCTTCGACATTCGATGCTGGTGGTATGGTGTTAATCGAGAGGTTAAGGGATACGCGTTGTGCGAAGGTCTTGGCGGTCTCTTGCGATTGCAGTCTTCCGACAGTATTTCTTTTTCTTTTTTCACAGTATTTCTGGATTGTTGTGGCGTGGTGGATATCCGCATTCTTACCTTGGCTGCTACAAGGTAGTGATCCGAGTCGATGTTAGCTCCTCGGAATGTTCGGACATCCAAAATACTGGATGCGTGCCTCTTATCTATCGCAATGTGATCAATTTGGTTGACCGTTCGTTGATCTGGAGACCGCCATGTCCCCTTATGGATATCGAGGTGAGGAAACCGTGTGCTGGCTATAGTGGCATTTCGTTCCGTAGCGAAATCATATAGCCTAAGTCCGTTACCAGACGTTTTGTCGTGTAGGCTATGTTTTCCGACAATACTTCTAAAGATGTCTTCTCTTCCTACCTTTGCGTTAAAATCTCCCAGCACGATTTTAACATCGTACTTCGGTAGTCGCTCATAGGTTTTGTCGAGGAGCTCGTAGAAGCAATCCTTAGCTATATCATCTTTTTCCTCCGTCGGAGCGTGAGCGCATATAAGGCTTATGTTGGCGAATTTGGCCTTGATGCGGATAATTACTATGCGTTCGCTAATGTCTTGGAAACATAAGACTTCTTGCCTAAGTCTGGCACTTATAACAAATCCGCATCCGAATAGTCGCTGTTTCTGCTCACTATAACACGGTCCGTAGTATATGTCACAGTTTTTCATCCTCTTTTTGCCCGGCCCATCCCATCGTATTTCCTGGATGGCAGTAATGTCGACCTAAAAGATCTATTATGCTTGCCGTCAGATGTTTTTTAGGTTAGTAGTGCATCTACTTTCCTAATGTAGCTGATAATACGTTCAGCAGAAGATTTTCTTAGTTCTTCAGGAATTAATAATTCCCTGAAGAAAGATTCCCTTTTCAAACCGTAAGGGGCCGGGCATTCACATATGATATGTTCGGCTGTTTCGTCTTCTTCTAGACATAGTCTGCACTCCGGTGAGTCGACTAGATGCATTTTATTTAGGTGATATCGCAGACCGTGATGACCAGTAGGTAAGGTAGCCTACTAAGTTTTTGATATCGTGACTGCGAAGATTTAGTGTCTTATTGGCATCTGCTTTGAAGGGCTGAATAGCTCTTTTGGCCTGTCTTAGGCCTGGGATGTTTTCCCAGTATGAATAACAGTTGTTTTGTTCCCAGTTTTGTATAACCAGATTTATGGCTGATTTGGGGATTGCACAGAAGGGTTCGGGTTCCATGAAGGGGGTTACTGAACCTTTTCTGGCTAGTTCATCAGCTTTTTCGTTACCTTCAACCCCCTTAGGTCCGGGGACCCACCATAGTCTGGTTTTGTTCCTGAAACTGAGTGTTTGTAGGGAGTTGAAGCAGTGTAGTACTAATTTGGAGTCAATAATGTATGGGCTAAGGGCTTTTATAGCTGCTTGACTGACCGTGAATATATGGATGTTGGCGTCTTTAATACCTGAGTTGTGTATTAGGTTTGCGCATTCCTTTACGGCATGGAGCTCAGCTTGAAATACACGAGGGTTTTTTCCCATAGGTATTGAGATGTTCCTATTTGGTCCATGTATGCCAGCTCCTACCCCTGAATCCATTTTAGTTAGAACCATCCGTATACCACTTTAGGCCGTTTTGGCAGTTTGGTGGGTTATCTCACCTACCACGCATATCTGCATAGGATTCCTCTATCCGCCACCCGAGGATGCTCCGGATGGGAGACATCAATACACACACATTGATAACAATTATCAAACTCATACCTATTGATGTATTAAAATAAAATATTCAATAAAAAGCTTTCAACACGTTCGCCTCCCGGTCAGTATTCAATGCCACTGTGACCCTATTTTTTTTTTTTCAAAAACCAGCAAAATTGCAAGAAGCATTTGAAGCTAATTAAACTCCGGATAATCGACATCGGAAAAAAGTTATTTACCCTAATCTCGGTAAGTCTTTTGCTTGGAACCCGTCCATCCCATCCGATTAAATCTAACAATCATATGAAAAAGTTTTCCGTTATTTGATTATATGTTTAATGTGGTAGCAGGGAAAATTAGCTTTCCCGTCCTAGTTTCCGAGAACACAAACAGGATAAAAACAACACAAACTGAAGACCTTATCCTGGTTATCTGCTAGAATTCCCCCCACCACGCTACTTATACGATTACACCAGTTAACTATGTTTACGTAGCACGTTTTTCGGAAAAACAGGATCACTCCATTTTTGTAATTAGTTTTCCGGGTTTTCGATTGTTCCTCATCTCTTCGCGCGTGTCCATCTAAGGACAGACAGACGATGAAACTTTACTCGTCCTCAACATCGGGTATCTGGGACAGTGGGATGGGATATGGAAAACTCAATGAGCGGATAAACTTTGTTACACACACACAATAGATGTGATATTGAATTACCCAAAGTAAACCGATATTTGTTTGGTTCTATTTCGAGGATGCAATGCAATTGAACTGACAGGATGTATGGTATGCCATATATTATGCAGACACGTAACAGGGATTACTTCCTTCACCTGTCTGCTGGGGTAAAGTTAATGGTTTGGCGGAGTAGAAGCAGTTCTATTTGGATATTTGGTTTGTTACGTTTTCCGACAGGGATGCATTTGTTTTGTGATTAGTTGAAGATTGAAATTGAATTCGAAACTGAAATGAAGGGCTATGGATGAGCAGAATTAGGAATTTGATTTGTAAATAGGCAACTTGACTGGTTAACCTTCGATAAAGATGTCAGAAATACATACCTTCCCAGTAGATTATCTTGGATATCTAAAAAGTTGTTATGAAGGGTCTTTCAATTGGGATGTTTGAGATTGGATAGGTTAGGGGAACAAATCTGTCAAATTTGTTGGGCATTGTTCAGTAGTGAATTGTATGGTTATAGGGAAGGTTATAGCGTTGTGCAACTTGTGGAAGACGTCGAAATTTATTTTCAAAATCAGTGCTCTAGTTGACAATTGTTCGGCGAACGATACCACAGTCCTGTCTAGTCGACTATTCGGCGTTTGAATGTCAAAATCGGGTCAACCGATTAAGGAAACGCAAGGTTTTCAAAAAATTTCTCTGGTCTGAGTGAGAGTATACCGGACAACTCGCTGCAGTAAATTTGTCTTCATTCCCTATAAGGTGGCATTTTAATGATTTTAATTTCACGAATTTTGTTTCAGGATTTAGGTCAGCACATACGTGTAAAATCCAACGATTCTACAATTCAATGTAAACGACATAAGACAACAGCACTGGAGAACCAGAGGTGTCCCAATTTTGGCCAGAAAAAAACCCCTTTAGCGATGTGGCAGGTATTTGGATTATTAAATGTATAAACACGGACACTTGTCAAATTTGGAAATATAACCAATACACGCGAGATACAGCAAAAAATCCATATCGAGAAACTCACTGTTTGGTACGTATTTTGGGTTGCTATGATCATCGGAGCTGACATTGTCGTAATAGCGCAATGTTAATCAATTTCATTTAGCCTAAGCCGGATGACAAGGATACAAGGAGGTAAGGCCAAACAACTAGAGGAAGGTATAAGCTGCTTCAAAGCAGGCACTACCCCTATCCATGAAAGAAATATAATATTATAGGCCGGGAAAAAAGAGGATGAAAAACTCTGACATCTTATACGGTCCGTGTTATAGTTACAGCAGGTTTTTTATAAGGCACAGAATCAGGCAAAAAGTCGTATACCTTGAAGGTATTATCGAAAGCCCCGACGGAAGAAAAAAATGCTATTGCGAAAGACTGTTTCTACGAGCTCCTGGGGGGAAAAAGAGGACCTTTTCGTAAAAGCCTAATACGAACGGAAAATTTGTGAAGCTTTTCATGACAGTGTTACTCTAGGTGATTTTCAGACTTCCGCAAGAGGGAAGCAGTGAATAAAACGTAGGTTTTATCACTGTCCAGATTTGAACCAGGGACCTCGCACTTAGTAATCCAATGCACTTACCACTACAGAAATGCACATATTTTTTTATTTTTAAACATGTACCATCAATGTACTTTGTTGAAATCGTTCAAGGAGATTTTTAATCGAAAGCTCGATATGATATGGCGGTTGGTCATCAAATCAACGAACGGCCAAATAAATTGATCACATGGGGTTAGAAAAGAAGCACGCATCCAGTATTTTGGACGTCCAAATATTCCGACAGGCTTACATCGGCTATGACCACTAACTTGTTGCAGCCAAGGTAAGAATGCTGATATTCACCACGCCACAACAAATCAGAAATTCGGGTGACTTCGATCGCAACAGATTAACATCATTAGATCAGCGGTAACTGATGTGCTAGGTTTCTCGCTCCTTGGTTTGATGAAGAGTGCAGACCAACTGCTCGCAGCCAAAAACGAGGCTCACGAGGCAAAGCTGCCATTGAGCCTTACAGGCAAAGAAAGAGGCAAGTGCACCGGAAAAGCCGGTGTAAACGAAAAGAACGGGATCGAGGACAAGAGATGTCACTCCAGAAAAGTATTCATCGAAGCCAGGGATGAACAAGGAAAGTTGTTATTTCAGGCACCATAAATGCTGATAAGGCTTTCAAACCATGATGACAAACATTTCCCAGCTATCAGGTAGAACGAACCGCTCAATAATGGCGAAGAGAGCAGAAATTACCAGCCACCCGACCTAAATGTTGTGCGAATGTAATATATCAAATTTAGATTAACACGACTGCTAGAAATGACGCGCAAGTTACATCCAGTTGGATGAGTATCTTATGGTTATTGTTGATTACTACTCGTACGCTCAACTGAAAACGAGGTGCTTCTTTACTGCATCCGATATCTCGCTGCTAATCGAATTATCTGCAAGCCGGCATGTTGGTATCCATTCGCTCTACATGTACTATAGCCATCTTAAACGTCCCATGCAGCGTTGTATGACTAGTTCGTCGCTGTACAGCTTGTAAAGCTCGTGGTTGAATCTTCGTCTCCATAGCCCGTCAACGCAAATGGGACCGAATATTTGCGAGGAAATTTTCTCTCAAAATGACCAAGGAACAGGGTCTTGTATAGGATCTCTTTAGAAGTTCGTTGACAGCATATACTTGGTCTCACTCTCATGAACACTAACTTAAGTGGCGCTACAGTCCGGGATGAACCTGGGCCTCAACCAACATGCCTCTCCAATTAGCCCGGTCCTTAGCTAACTGCCTCCAGTTGCGCACTCCAAGTTGGTTCAGGTCTGTTTCTACTTGCGCGCGCCACTTAAGGCGAGGTCTTCCTCTACTGCGTCCGACGTCTGGCTGGGAATCGAAGACTCTACGAGCCGGAGTATTGGTGTCCATTCTTTCTACATGTCCTAGCCATCTTAAACGTCCAATGCGGAGTTTTTTGACTAGGGGTATGACGCTGTACAGCTCGAATAGTTCTTGGTTGAATCTTCGTCTCCATAGCCCGTCAACGCAAACGGGAAGAATTTTTTTCTCGAATCGACCAAGGATTTCTTCATCCGCTTTTCATACGGTCCATGCTTCAGCGCCGTAGAGCAGGACTGGGATGTTCAGGATCTTATATAGGATCTCCTTAGTAGTTCGAGTGAGGGCTACTAAATTGCCAACTTTGCTCGAAGAAACAGCGATTGTCAAGAGCCATTCTTCGTTTGATTTCTGACGAGAAGTTGTTGTCAGAGTTAATAGCGGAGCCGAGGTAGACAAAGTCCCGTACTACCTCAAAGTTATATCTGTCAATGGTGACGTTCTGTCCAATTCGTCGATGTTGTGTGTCCTTCCGTGTTGACAGCATATTCTTAGTCTTACCCTCATTTGCTACTAAACCCATTTTTGCCGCTTACTTATCTATACTAGCAAACGTTGCTATGACATCACGTTGAGTCCTACCAATGATGTCAATATCGTCGGCGTATGCTAGTAGTTGCAGTTTTGAGTTTTGCAAAATCCTCTCAAGAATCAAATTGAAGAAGTCACATGACAGTGTATCGCCATGTCTAAATCCATTCTTGGTATCGAATATGTCAGTGAGGTCGTTTCCGAACCTGATAAAGCAGCGAACATTTTCCACCGTCATCCTGTACAGTTCGTCTCTATCAATGCTGTCGCATGCGGCTTTAAAATCGATGACCTTGTGGTGGATATTGATTTGTACTTCTTGGGGTTTTTTTAGGATCTTCCAAAATGTGGTTGTTTTTCAGGCGTTCGCATTTGGCGGCAGATAGGATCTCGTAGACGATGTTGAGCAGACTTATGCCTCTGCAGTTGGCGCAGTTCAGAGAGTCTACTTTTATTGTGGATCGGGCAAACGATACTGAGGTTCCATTCTTCAGGCATCCTTTCGTCCGACCAGATTTGGCTTATGAGTTGGTGGATGTTACTTAGCAAGTCATCTCCGCCAGCTTTATAAAGCTAAGCGGGAAGGCCGTCATTTCCGGGGACCTTATTAAGCTTGAGTTAAGATATTGCTATCCTCACTTCACTTAGGTCGGGTGGTTGGCAATTTTCGCTGCCGTAGCCAATATTAAATGGTCCGTTCTGCCTGACAGCGAAATGTGTTTCGTCATCGCCGTCTGTAGAAGTGGTTCTAAATCCACAGCATCGACTGTGTATCAACTACGATATTTCCTTTTTCATCTCGACAGGATTCTGTTCGAGCGTTGTATCCTTGGCTTAGACGTTTTACACTTTGGTAAAACTTGCGAGCATCGTTTCTGGAGTGGCACCTCTCTATATCTTCGATCGCGCGCTTTTATTGCTCATTTTTCTTCTTTCTGAAAAGCCGATTTTCTTCCCTTCTTCTTTGCCTATAGAACTCAATGGCAGCTCTCGTCTTCACCTGCAGCTTAGCCTTGTAGGCCTCGTGTTCTTGGCTGCGAGCATCTGTCGGCATTCCTCATTAAACCAGGGGTTTCTTGCTGGTGGCCGCGAGAAACCTAGCACATCAGTTGCGGCTGATCTAATGGCTTTTTGGCATCGTTGACATTGTTCTTTGACAATAGATGCTGGTGGTGTGGTTTGAATCTAGAGGTTAAGGGATACGCGTTGCGCGAAGGTCTTGGCGGTCTCTGACGATTGCAGTCTTTCGATATTAAATGTGTTCACAGTATTTCTGGTTTGTTGTGGCGTGGTGGATATCCGCATCCTTACCTTGGCTACAACAAGGTAGTGGTCCGAGTCGATGTTAGCCCCTCGGAATGTTCGGACATCCAAAATACTGGATGCGTACCTCTTGTCTATCGCAATGTGATCAATTTGGTTGACTGTTCGTTAATCAGGAAACCGCCATGTCCCTTTATGGATATCGGGGTGAGGAAACCGTGTGCTGTCTATAGTGGCATTTCGTTCCGTAGCGAAGTCAATTAGCCTAAGTCCGTTACCAGACGCGTTGTCGTGTAGGCTATATTTTTCGACAGTACTGCTAAAGATGTCTTCTTTTCCTACCTTTGCGTTAAAATCACTTTGGTAGTCGCTCATAGGTTTTGTCGAGGAGCTCGTAGAAGCAATCCTTAGTTATATCATCCTTTTCCTCCGTCGGAGCATGAGCGCATATAAGGCTTATGTTGTCGAATTTGGCCTTGATGCGGATTGTTACAATACGTTCGCTACTGTCTTGGAAACATAAGACTTCTTGCCTAAGTCTGGCATATATAACAAATCCGCATCCGAATAGTCGCTGTTTCTGCTCACTATACCAAGGACCATAGTAGCAGTGAGCTCTTTTTGCCCGGCCCATAATGTCTGCTTTGTAGCAGTTTAGGGCTTCCGCTAGTTGTTCGCCTGCACCTCTCTTGTTTAATGTTCTCACATTCCCGGTGCAGATACGAACGTCGTTGAACTCTTTCCGTTTAGCAGGGTCGTCAACAATAATATCAGTCCTTTCCGAGGCTATTGGTTGCTTCGTAACATAGGCTTTTTTATATGTTTGGGTAGTTAACCCAAAGCACAACCCCCCATCTGGAGGACCAGGCCCTTGTTTTGACCCTAGGACAGCGGGCCGGAAAAAATACCGAAGTCAGTAGCCCATTTTGGGATATGAGCGCTGCCGTTGACCCGCTGAGGGCTTCTCCGCCACCAACTCATTTCCAACACCCTGGATCGGTATTGGAAATCCCTATAGACCTGGTGTTCAAATATGTCAAAGCAGCTCATATAGGAATAACACTGCCAGTTCGATCAAACTGGAGCTGTATTCGCCACCGTTGACTCCATCTAGGGAATTCCTCCACTGCCGCCCGAGAGTGAGTGCCTTAGTGAGAGGACACTCCTCCTACCTCTCTCGTTTGCTGCCACCAGCGACTTTCCACAGGGGATTATTACCCCATCTCCGGTCGAGGTACCAGGTAAGAGGCTAGAGTGAGAACGCTTGTGTTCTCATGTAATCGCGTCACTATCCTTAAACACTGGTGGTTTTCATAGAAAAGGTTTTCAAATCTTGAAATGCAATTTCCCAAAAAAAATAAAATGGCGTTTACGTCAACCCAATTTTGAGGCGACGAAATAGTTTTTAACATCTAAGTGCAATCAAAAAATTCCTTAAAGCCTTATAAATACTTAAGCACACTTTAACTTAAGTTCCCAATGATTGTTTATAAATAACTCATTAAGCAACCTTTAAGTGATTTTTATGGTGTTTTTTATCAACTTCCCCCAAAAACTCCCCCACTCATTGATAAAATATCACATCCGATAAATTTTTAGCGAACAGTTCACCGACACTTGTCGCCATTATTTTACGTGTACGACATGAAAATTTATGTTTCACTGCAATAACACACCCCTGCCGCCCTAAATATCTGTCAAAAAAAAAATAGAAACAACAAACTTTTCCATCAGTGATTTATGAGATATGAGGGCTAAATATAAAAAAATATCCATGGCAGCATCTGTTTTTTGTTTGTTTCAGGATATCGCTTAGGGGTACTAATAAATCATATGAATATACAATTGTCAGCCAGCTAAATTATCACTCCAGGAATTAGGAAAATAATATAAATACGAGAATTGATTTTCAATGAAATTTAATACTTAATGAAATAAACACTTGTATACCTTTGCATTGTGGTATGCATTTTGGTCCTTTTTGATCAGGGTTCACCTACCTTCATCATAATAAATTGTTCGATTTTGATGTTTTAGTTTCAATTGGGATGAAACGAAATCAAGCCATGACATCTTCTAGAATGTTTTTCGGCTCATTGCCAGAATTTCTAACGAATAATACGAATTATATCCTCTTTTTCGACGCTGACGATGGACTAAATAAATGAAATCACTGGATCACTGGAGGAATTCCACAGGTTTCAGGTTTGGGACAAAGTCAGAAATACCAATTACAAGGCGCCAAAGTAAGTATTTCCAAAATGGAGTGAAATGTGGTTCTACAGTCTACAGTTAGGATGGAAGAAGTAAACAACCTACATGAGTTGATACGACATATTAGGGAAACTGATAATTTAGGAATCTCAAGGGTTAGTCCGTCCACTCAACAGAGATGGTGGCCTAGAAGGCCAACGGCAGCACTCAATTCCCGCATCCTTCCTAGGGTTATCTAATAAATTGCAACCTTATCACGTTAAAAATAGTTGGCTATGAGATTGACAAAAGTCTTGGATAACAGAATCCCTCAAACATCAACCAGACCTGGAACATCCATGGCCAACGACTTACAAGTATGAAACTCGAAAGTACGCACGCTGTACACCCAGGGTACTACTCGAAAACTTGAATATTTCCTCGCGAGGTGTAGGGCAGACATTATAGCGGTCCTGGAAATACGACGGATAGTATTTTACTTACTTACTCACTTAAGTGGAGCTACAGTCCGGCATGAACCTGGACCTTAATCAACATGCCTCCCCAATAAGATCGGTCCTTATCTAACCCTCCAGATGCGCACTACAAGTTGGTTGATTTCGGTTTCTACTTGTGCGCCCCAAATAATGCCCCTCTACTCCGTCCGACTTCTGGCTAGGAATCGAAGACTCTGCGAGCCGGATTATTGGTGTCCATTCATTCTTCATATTCAAGCCATCTTAAACGTCCAATGCGGAGTTTTTTTTTGACTAGGGACATGTCGCTGTACAGCTCGTATCGTTCTTGGTTGAATCTTTGTCTCATAGCCCGTCAGATCAAACGGGACCGAAGATTTTTCGAAGAAATTTCCTCTCGAATCTACCAAGGATTTCTTCATCCGCTTTTGATACGGTCCATGCTTCAGCGCCGTAGAGCAGGACTGGGATGATCAGGGTCTTATGTAGGATCTTCTTAGTAGTTCGATTGAGGGCATTACTACTAAATTACCTTCTTAGCCCGAAGAAACAGCGGTTGGCAAGAGTAATTCTTCGTTTAATTTCTGACGAGATGTTGTTGTCAGAGTTAATAGCGGAGCCGAGGTAGACAAAGTGCCGTACTACCTCAAATTTATATCTGTCAATGCTTACGATCTGTCCAATTCGTCGAATTTTTTATTTTATTTCTTACCCTCATTTACTGCGGAACCCATTTCTGCATCTTTCTTCTGTACTGACATCGCACGTTTAGTCCTACCGATGATGTCAATATCGTCGGAGTATACTAGTAGATGCACCGAATTTCGGAAGACTCTGCCTCTGGGGTTGGCTCGGTAGTTTTGGACAATCCTTTCAAGAATCTGATTAAAGAAGTTCCATGAAAGCGCATCGCCTTGCCTTAATCCTTTTTTGTTATCGAATGTGCGACTGAGGTCGGTTCCACCCTGATGGAGGAGCAAGAATTCTTCATCGTCATCCTACACAGACGGACGAGTTCGGGTGGTATTCAAAACTAGACATTGCTCTGTATAGTTCGTCTCTATAAATGCTGTCGTATGCTGCTTTGAAATCGATGAATGGGTGGTGGTTACCGATTCGGACTTCTTGGGTCTTTTAAAGGATCTGCCGAAGTGTGAAGATTTGATCAGTTGTGGACTTTCCTGGCCTAAAACACTGATATCTGAGGGCCGATCAGGTTCTTGGTAAACGGTTTCAGGATGGGAAAGCCTGAAACCGTTACGGCAGATAGGATCCTGTAGGCGATATTGAGGGAACTTATGCCTCTGCAGTTGGTGCAGTTTAGAGGGTCTCCTTTTTTGTAGATCGGGCAAACGATGCTGAGTTTCCATTCGTCAGACCAGATTTGCATTTTGAGTTGTTGGATGGTGCTTAACAAGTCTTCTCCCCTTAATAATGCTTGTCGGGAAGGCCGTCATTTTTGGCGGCCTAGTTGAACTTAAGTTTAGATATTGCTATCCTCACTTCACTTAGTTTGGGGCGTTGGTAGTTTTCGCTGTCGGCTCCAATGTTAAATGTTTCTTTCTGACTGATAGCGGAATGTTGTTCGTCATCGCCGTCTGCAGAAGTTGTTCTTCCATATCCTCATCATCGGCTGTGTCTCAACTTGTCCATCTCCTTGTTCATCTCGTCAGGATTCTGTTCGAGCCTTGTATCTTCGCCTTGACGTTTTAAACTTTGGTAAAATTTGCGAACATCGTTCCTGGAGTGGCACCTCTTTATATCCTCGATCGCGCGCTTTTCTTGCTCTTTTTTCTCCTTTCTGAAAAGCCGGTGTTCTTCCCTTCTTCTTTGCCTATAGAGCTCAATGGCAGCTCACGTCTTCACCTACAGCTTAGCCTTATAGGCCTCGTTCTTGGCGGCTAGCATCTGTCGGTATTCCTCATCAAACCAGGAGTTTCTTGCTGGTGGAAGCGAGAAACCTTGCACATCAGTTGCGGTTGATCTAATGGCTTGTTGGCATCGTTGCCATTGTTCTTCGACATTTAATGCTGGTGGTATGGTGTGAATTGAGAGGTTAAGGGATACGCGTTGCGCGAAGGCCTTGACGGTCTCTTGTGAAAGCAGTCTTTCGACATGAACTAGGTAGTGGTCCGAGTCGTTGATAGCCCCTCGGATTTCGGACATCCAAAATAATGTTGTCTATCGCAATGTGATCAATTTGATTGACCGTTCGTAGATCTGGAGACGTCATGTCCCCTAATGGATGAAGATGAGGAAACCTTCTGCTGGCTATAGTGGCATTTCGTTCCGTAGCTAAGCCAATTATCCTAAGTCCGTTGCCAAACATGTTGTCGTGTAGGCAGTGTTTTCCCACAATATTACTAAAGAAGTCTTCTCTTCGTACTTCGGTAGCCGCTCATAGGTTTATGTTAGCGAATTTGGCCTTGTTGCGAATTGTTGAAATGCGTTCGCTAATGTCTTGGAAACATAAGACTTCTTGCCAAAGTATGGCACTTTTAACATATGGCATATGATTAGTCGCTGATTCTGCTCACTATAACGCAGTCCGTAGTAGAAGTCACAGTTGTTCATCCTCTTTTTGGCCGGACCATCCCATGGCATTAAAGTCTGCTTTTTAGCAGCTTATGGCTTCCGCTAGTTGCTGGCTGTACCTCTCCTGTTTAACGACCTCACATTCCCGGTGTAGATACGAACGTCGTTGTCCTTTTTTTCTTTTCGCATCGTAGTCAACAATAAAATCAGCCCTTTCCGAGGCTGTTGGTTACTTCGTTACAATGGCTTTTTCCATGGGTGGGTAGTTAACCCAAAGTACAAACCCCAACCTGGAGGGCCATTTCTAATTTATTAGATACTCTTAGAAAACGGGGCCATCAGTATCTACTACTGGATTGAGCGCTGCCATTAGCCTTTCGGTTCATCCGCATTTTTCTCTGTGCAAGGTGCCTGACTTACCCTTGAGATTCCTAAATAACCTGTCCGAATAGTAGAATAGAGTAGTTCGGGTATTCCGAGCCATTCTGACCAGGCTGTTTATAGTGTTGCTGTTTTTCATCTTGCTATCAACACTCGCACTTATCGTTTAGCAAGAAAAGAATCCGGTTGGATGAGACCAGCACCCGACGGTTACCACTTGGAGGTAAAAATAAGCACTATTGAGTATTGTTGTGTAGTCAGAGGGACATTGCCAAGTTAAAATTCATTCAGAGTCTATCCTCGTTCTTCAACATCCAACCATCTATTCAGGTTTATAGAAAGTTTTATTGCAAATTATTGAATAAAACAAATATGGAATGCAATTTTTTATTTTAAGAATCATAAGCATTCCAGAATGGTATGGTAAACTCTGTTGGTTGTTTATGATGTAGCCATAAAAAACTTCCAAATTCCCAACTTTCGATATGCTCTTCGAGCCGTATATCCAAGTACACCAATTTCGAAAACATTAACGTACCTCTTCGAACGTCCTCAAGTCCAACTTAAAATCCATAAATTCTTTCAAAACTCATCCCCAAATCCTCTTCGCCTTCATAATCCCAAACGAACAAAAACTCAACTAAATTAAAAATAAATAAACTTCAATAAAATAATTTTCCTCACTTTTTACCAAAACCAAATACCTTAAAATTTACACGAAACCATGCTTTGTGTGGCTGCTCTTATTTACATTTTTTAGCCTGCTCTCCTCCTTCCTGTTTTATATTTCAATACACCCTTTCGTAGCTTAAAAAAATACAAAAATTATCCAAAAAACCAACTTAATTCGACCGCACTTAAGTGTCTTGCGTTTTGATACACTTGTTCATCATTTTCATCCTCTCCGTCTTTTTTTCTGCATTTCCCTCGCATTTATATATCCTTTTGTTAGCTACATACTTGCCGACTTATTGAGGTAAAACAGTTCCTAACAAAGTTATAAACAGACGTTATATGCTTGGAAAAACCTGAAATGAATATTTCTACTTCGAAAACAAAAAAATTAAAAACTGAAAAAAAAAAATTACGCTGAGATGTACAAAGGTGTACAAGCTCGTCTACGCCTTGAGTGGGATGCCAGATAGTCAACAACAAATTAATCCTTCCTCGTTTTTTTTTTTTCTTTAAATACTTTCCTGATCCATGGTATAATCTGCCAATAAATGGGGGTTGCAACAACCCGTTCGGACAGACCTACCTACCCCTAGGACTATCGTTTGACCGAGTTCGTTACGCCGTGGAAGGAAAACCACATTCCTTGTCTGATTCAGGTGAATGAATCCACCACTAGTACAACTCATCAGTTCTTTGTATCTTCTCCACGTTGGCATTTGTTTTACTGCACAGAGTTCATCTTAAACGAGAAAGCATGCAGTCCAGAATCTCGACTCTCGAGTACCGAGTAATCGAAGTAAAAACGTAAAAAAAAGTGGACTTCCACGTTACCATTAACTTAGCATTCCTGAAGTACAACTGCATGGTATCTCTCGTAGTAGTAGTTTGGTATCTGTTGCATCGTATTACCTCATTCGTTTTGGTCCTGGGTGCTTACGATGGTAGAAAAATGTTGTTTATCAAAGTGCTTGTGCCTTCGTGTTGTACAAGGTTCCAAGTGGTGACCGGGGGATGGATGGGCTTGAATTGCTTTTTTTTTTGCACCTTTCCACAGTCCCATACCCCAGACGAACCTTATCTCCATTTGTTGTTCATTAAAAAGCTTAAGAGCAAACGTGCTCAGCATTTCGATTCTGCAACAGTCACCCATACATTGTTGTTGTTACTGCTGGACGAGGTGGTGGAAAGGATTCTCTGGGTATACCGTGGCTGCCAGGATAGTGTCTGGAACTTCTTGGTTCCAGTGCTTGGCCTTAAAACTGTTTTCGAATATTCAATTGAGTGTCGTTTTTCATTTCCCTTATCAGGATCTTGATATCGTTTCTGTTTTGGTCAGAATGGTTGGTTGGGGATGTGGTCGTCCATTGTCGGGAGGATGGGTTGGGTGTTGGAACGGTTTGTTCGTGGTTTCCCTTTTGACTTGAGCTCTGTTGTATTCGGTTAACAAAGTTAATAGAAATTGGCTAACATTACAAACCGACGAGTGAAGTAAGCTCCTCAAGTCAATGTGGTAAGGATTGTTAAAAAAAAAAAAAACAAATAGGTAGGGTTTCTGCTGCTGAGTGGGGATGGTTTTCGGGTGAATCGTCCTTCTACAGAAGACGTGCACATCATGCTGAAATTTCTTATTTACACTTGGATTTTTCGGGTACTCGGTTTGGTGGATGCCTTCCTTGGTATAAGATGATGGCAGTGGAGTGGTTTGTAGTGTGTTGCCTTTGGTGAGGAAACGAATCTTTTCTTGTTCTCTGTTTTGGGTGAAATCGATAGTGTTTGGTTCGTGTATATGGGAAATCATGTAAATACCAGAACTGGGTTACTTTTGGCAGTTTATACTTTTTCAACGTCATTCGTGCGCTTGTAAGATGGAATTGTTGCAAGCTTAGTGTACACAGCGTACTTGAGGAGCATGGTTACATGTGGTAAGACAAATCGAACATGAAAACGTGTTTTGCTTTTGGAAATAATAAAAGCGGAAGGAGGAAGCTATGGAGAAGGGATTTCAGGATTTCAAAATAAAGAATTCGGTTAATTGGATATTCATACCGTGAGAACGGGGAACTGCAAAATAAGGACATGGGTTAGAACCATTATTTCTTTTCAGTCACCGTGATAACTGACTCTAGTTTTGCATGGTATGTTTGTTGCCTTCAATTTTACTTGTTAGCACTCACCTTAAACCGAGGTGTTAGGTTAGGTTAGGTTAGGTTGGTGGGTTGATGAGGCAGACGGTGTGTGTCTTCCCTCATCGCACTCAGGTCAATATAGACACTTTGTGATGCCCGTTGGGGGTCCACTTGTGTGGTTGGTTCATTCATTGTCCCGTGACTGTCCATTGTTGTTAGCCTCTTTCCAGCCATCCAGATGTTGATGCAAACCTGAAAAGATTAGGGAGAGGGATTTCGGATAGATCCGTGAGGTCATGGAAAAGTATTTTCCTAAGGTTCTCATTCTTAATTGGCTGAGGCCTGGGCAGTGGCACAGAAAGTGGAGGATGTCCTCGTGTATTTCTTCATCACCGCAGCCTCTACAGAGGTCATCATCTATGGGATGCATTTTCAGTTTGTGGCTTTTTAGTAAGTTGTGCCCAGTAAGAATCCCAACTAAAGTAGAGACAGATTTCCTGTTTCTACGAAGTAGTTTATGGGTTCTGGCTTTGTCATACTCAGGCCACATCCTTTTGGAAGTTTCACAGGAGGGAAGGGAGTTCCACCTGTTTTTGGCAGTGATCAGTGTTTTCTGTCCCACCCGAGATTTGAGGTCCCATAGTGGTGGTTCGACAGACTGGTCTGCTTGGTCAATGCTGGAGGCAGATCCTTTTCTTGCCAGTTCGTCAGCAATTTCATTACCCTGTATGCCTCTGTGTCCGGGGACCCAGCAGAGCTTAACATTATGTTGGACGCCAAGAACCTTTAGCTCTTCACGACAACTTTCACATTTATTTCGACAGCAGAGATAGCTTTTATTGCAGCCTGACTGTCAATAAAGATGGTGATATCATCTGGTGGTATCGCCAGCATTGAGTTCGCTTTGGCTGCCTCTGCTACTGCCAATATTTCGGCTTGGAAGACACTGCTGTGCTCAGGGAGACGAAAGGTGCTGTTTAGCTTAAGTGTTTCTGAAAACACTTTAGCTCCAACGCCTACATCCATTTTTGAACCATCAGTGTAGATGGATATGGTTTCGGGGCCCAATTCGTTCCTCTCCCACTCCTCTCTGCTTGGGAGGATGCAGGAGAATGGTCTTTGAAAGTCATGGTGAGGCAGCATGTAGTCAGAAGATACAGCTGAGCCCAGGTATCTGTGTAGAATTTGGGCAACCGAGGTGTTACTCTACTATACGTCCGACATCTGGCTGGGAATCGAAAACCCTGCAAGCCTGAGTATTGGTCTTTATTCGCTATATGTGTTGTAGCCATCTTAAACGTCCAATGAGTAGTTTTTTTTACCAGGTCTCTTCAGCTGTACAGATCGTAGAGTTATTGGTTGAATCTTCGTCTCCATATCCCGTTAACGCAAAGGTTTCTTCTCACCCTTTTCATTCAGTCAATGCATCGTCACCGGTGAGCAGTGCTGAGATAATAAGGGTCATATGCAGAATATCTTAGAAATAGACAAAGTACCTTAATACCATTACCACATATATGATCACTTACTGGTGCTACTTAAGTGGTTCTACAGTCCGGAATGAAATTGGGCCACAACCAACATAAATCTCCAATTAGCTAACAGCTTCCAGTTGCGCATTTTAAGTTGGCTGAGGTGGGTTTCTTTTTGTGTGCGCCACTTAAGGGGAGGTCTTCCTTTACTGGGTCCTACGTCTTCTAAATCGAAGACTCTGCGTGCCTGAGTATTAGAGTCCATTTGCACTACATCTCGAAACCATCTTGAAGCTCCAATATGGAGTTGTTTTTTCTTAGGGGTATGTCACTTTATAGCTCGTGGTTGAATGTTCATCTCCATCCCCCGTCAACACAAATGGGACCGAAGATTTACCGAAGATGTTTTCTCTCAAAACTACCAAGGATTTCTTGATCTGCTTTTGATACGTTCCATGCTTAGCTCCGTAGAGAATGGGATGATCAGAGGGATGCTATCATACGCGGCCTTGAAATCGACAAAAATATGGATTTTCCTTTGCGTGCTGTAAGCCACACTTGTACGTGTCGATAATTGTGTTGCAGAAAGGCTTAAGACGTTGATACAGTACGTTGTAAAGGATATAATGTGCGACATTTCGGGATATCCCTCGGTAGTTATATCAAGACTTGGAATCGCATTTTTTGTAGATTGCTCTCATCCATCCAGACTCTGTTGATGGTTTGGTGTATATACACTTCTAAAGCAACTCCTGCGTATTTGAAAAGTTCTGCTAGTAATCCATCAGAATATGCTGCCTCGTTGTTCTTCAAATTTTTGATAGCTGTTCTAACTTCTTCAATACTGGGGTGGAGCGTTATACCTCTTCGTTGCTGGTGGTGATTTCTTTCCCACTCTTTCGACATGCTGGAAATGCTGCCTGAAAAGATCTATACGCGTCAGTGACTACGTTGCCATTGTGTTCTGCGTTCCTACTTTGAAGCCAGCTGTCAGTTGTTTGGCTTTCTTGTAGAATTAGGGGATGGCATTCTTGTCGAGAGACTGAGCTGGGAGGATGTGTGTTCTTCCTGTTGTTTCATATTTTCTTCTCTTCCATTCTCCTGGTTCTGTACTTTTCCCGCACTGTGCGTGGTTTGCGTTGTAGCACCTTGATATGTTAATCTTCTGTCATCTCCGTTTGGTACTTGCAAATATCATCTTACCACGGTGGCTGATAATATTGCGTTACTGTATCCACTGGGTGTTAACATTGGTGGAGGATGAGCACATTGTCGATTTAGGTGTGGTTCGACCATCTGGACATCGCCAGGTCGTTTTGTGGATTCAAAGTCGTGGTAGCCTAGTGCTGGTGATAATAGTATTACATGCTGCCGCGAAGTTTGTAAGTCGGAAGCCGCAGAAGATGTATTCCTTACCGATTTTCGCATTTAGGTCCCCTAGAATTTTTTTGTCATGCTCCGTAGAATGTCGTAAAATTCCTCCTTTATAGGGTCTTCAGTCTCATTAGTGGGGGCATGTGCTCTGATGCGGATCACGGTCAGGCAATCATTAACCGACTTAAAGTCAATTATTAATGATAATTTGGAAACTTCCACTGTAGGAGTCCTATTCTCTCTTTCTCTCATAACTTATAATTTCTCATGTCGGCATAACACCCAACCTGAGGCGTCATTTTCCAACAAAGGAGGACATTTTGTCTATACTGCGGAAGCAGCTCATGTAAGTTGTTCACTTCATCCATTCTAGCTGAGACCGTAAACCATGCATTTTCGACGCCTGGAATATCAACACCATATGCCCCTCTACAAGAAATACGAATTCATGTCTTAATCTGACAATTCAAGCATAGGCCTACCCAATGTGGTATATAAGATACTATCTAACGTACCGTGGGAATCTATAAACGTTTTCTGCAACCTGCTTATCCGGATGTATCAGTGTGGCTTCCGGCCCTACAGATTAGCAGAAAAAGACCAATGCGTTGTTCATCGACTTGTTTTTAACGACGGCAAGACAAACTCATTTTGTCTACCCATTACCTTAGACAAAATGTCACTCTTGATAGCAACTACTTTGAGGTAGTTAACCTTGGAGTCAACATCAACATCCCGAATTGCACCTTAGTGTAGGTAAGACAAAGATTGGTCCTTGGGAACCTTAGAAAGTAGCATTACACTATTTTGGCGAAACAAATGGGATCAAGACTTCTAAGTCAAAAGATCAATTGCTTGCTCTACCAGATTCTAAGCAAAGCAGCCCTCTAATCGAGTTATGGGCAATAAGCAGCAAAGCGCATCACTGAATACAGAACACTGAACCTCCTCCTAAGTGTCAGGCGATCACGGAAGCCACGGCACATGGATTGAATGACTGAAAAAAGGAGCAAATGATCGAAGAGGATGGAAGGCTGGCGTATATCAGGAAAAAAACCTCAACATCAGGAGTAAGTAAGTTGGTTGTCAGGAAAGTTTGTCCATACGAAGGAAGAGTAAAGACTGCCACTAAAATACATTTGAACAAGCTTTTCTTTCTTTTGAGTCCTTACATGTTGACGGATTACACATGCTTCTGCCATTGATCAGATTTCTGCTTGACGTTTCATTAAAACGATTTGGTATCGAATGTTTTCAATAAGGTCGAAGTCGACTTCTGCTGAGTAGCAAAGATATCCGATAGACGAGTTTCGGCGACATGGGTACCTCTCCTCTCTACAAGTGCCGCCTAATGCGGTTTTTAAGGGAATATTCTGCCAAATGCTGTCTTCACGAACTTTTCAAGGGAAATTATTGGCGGGTGCTCCGCCTCTCGACTTGGAGATTATCCGTCGTGGGATAGCCTACAAGTTGAAAAGGCAACAGCAGTTGTCTAGCACTGATTGGGAGGAATGTCTTAACTTCTCGGCCATGGATCCACTACGTAGGAAATGGGAATTGAATGATTGCGTCTTCACTCGATGGCAATCGAGATGGAACGATAGTGAAAAGGGTAGGGTAACTTTTGAGTTCCTTCCTGACGTTAGGTTGGCTAGCGATAGGATCAATCTGGGACTCTCTCTTCACATGGGCTTTCGACTGACTGGACATGGCTCTTTAAATTCATTTTCGCATTAAAGGAACCTGTCTGAAACAGCGGAATGCGGATGGGGAGCGAGAAGAGAGGATTGGTTACACGTCTTAACCGAATGCCCACGGTACTCCCATCTTAGCTTGTTTAGTTGTAAGTTGTTTTTAGTTGTTTTTCGCTCCTTCCTATATTTCCTGCTACTATTTTCTTGTCTCCCCCTGTTTTCTTTTACTATTTTCTTTTCAGCTTTTCTTTATTTCTTTCCTTCTTTTCAGGCTATTCTTTCATTTCAGCTATATCTTATTTTTCTTCTCTCTTTTCAGGATGTTTTCATCAGTCTATTCACTGCCCTCCTGCTTCGGCTAGTGTCTGGACTCAGAAAACGCAGAGGTTGCCAGGCCTCGGACTATAAGGAGCCCATCGGGAAGTGACTTCACAGCTACGAAGCTCCACCGGAAGCTATATTCTGGTACCACGGGTAACAGGAGCCCCTGAGTCACATCAAGTATTCTGATGTCGTTCTGACACCAGTCTGCTTGACTCAGCCTGTAAGAGAGGTAGGCCCCCTTGTGGGAGTATCGTGGTGGTTGTGGTTATCCCAAAGTCGCGGGAACGCTTGGTACTCCAGGGTGTCTGTTAACATTCTAAGACCCTTAGAGCACAAGAGGCGTTAGATAGGTCTCGCTCCGCAGCAAAGGAGGGAATTCATGCCTTAACATGACAACCAATTTGCACCAGGGAAGTACTTGTACTGTCCTGGGGCGCTGGCCAACGCTTTTCATTAGCTCTGATATTGTGGGTAGGCCCACCGTGAAATAAGAGCCGTAAAGGCTAGGTGTTCACGTTAAGCATACATTACATTATCAAGAGAAATTATCGACATGTTCATACATTTTTTCACATCTACTAAGTTAGTCTCAGGAAAAATTCGTAAAACACCATTTAAATAAGCCTTTGAATACGCAGTCTGAAAATGGTCTACGTTTAAGTTTATCTGGACATCAAAAAATACATGTATAATTCCTAAACTCATTAACATTCCATGAATGTTATAAATGTATACCTCAAACCACTATATAGACCACCAAACCTCTGTACATGCCCTAGCCCTAATATATATCTTCCTCAACTTCCGACAAACTAAATACAAGCCAAAATAATTTAATTTACGATAGGTCCGTGTGTATGCATACCTGAGACTAAAGTGTCCATAAATATCCTGAACCTGAAACTTAACGCGCCACAGGACACGCCTTGACCGCCTAACAAATCACGTATTTCGGAAGATTTGTTTTCCCCAACCGTGTCGAGCACGTTCGTTCGATTCATTTTGGCTAACTACCCGCATAGCAGCTGCCCGACTACAAGTACACCTTTGCGGGCCAGTGAGTAGTCCCTTTGCTGGATGAACCATGATTTCAGTGAAACACACTTGCGGCAAGTTCTGAAATATATAGCTGCAAAACGTCTCTAATCGAACTGAAGGAAGGATAAAGAAAAAAAAAACGACGACGATGAGCATGAGAAAGAAACATGACCCACAACAACAAAATATTATTGTGTGTGTACACGGGTGCCAAGGCGTCAAATCAAATAAATTCCCCCATCCGACGAAGGATATCCTCATTCTGTCAGAATCTATCCGGAAATTGTAATTTGTGGTTTTTGATTTCTCTTCGTTGTCGTGCATTCGTCCGCTACGGTCGGTGATGGTATAGGCTGAAGTATCTGTTCAACATTAGGATGTCCTTACAGTCTTCAGTCAGGCATTACCTGGTTGAGAGGGTACACATTTCGCCAAGCCAACTGTTAGGAGCGTCAATCTAATCGAAATGAACAGATTTTATCCCTGGCATCAAACTTCCTTGCACAGCTCTAAGACAGCTTCACCGCATTGTGACCCACACTAACAGCACTCTCCAGAGTACATACATGCACACACCCTCAACGCAACTCACATGGGCTTAGGGTGAGCAGTGAATCTATTGGATGCAGCCCCACAAATCGATTCAATTTCATCCTCGAATGGGAACATTTTCCTGTTGTTTAGATCGCTGTGTGTGCGTTGATGCTGTGTGCGGCGGCGGTTGCTACTCTGTTCGGTGCAGTGTAGTCGAACGGATTTAACCTGCCCGCAATAATCTTATTACGAGTTAGTTGTTCGAACCTAATCAATTACCAACATAATTACAAACTTTAGTAATCTGCTTACGTTCCCTCATTTAGCACTGCGAATGAGAATGCGATTGCGACAACAACATTGTTAGCTGTGTTAGTGATGATGTAGATGTGGTGTCGTGTGGTCCTGGAAACATAGATGATTCGAAATGTTGCCAAGGAGAGAATAGGGTAGGACGTAAACTAATTGCAGTGCAACTTCTGTCGAAACCAACCATCGATTATAGGAAGACCTTATACTTTTAAAACCTACCGCTAGCCAAAGCTTATAGTATAAGAGCGATGTGAGTACCTTTAACCCTCGCAAGACAGATATAACAGAAATATTTTCGATAGATTTGCCTTAAAGTATATTGATCCACTCAGAATCGCTGGCTGAGTCGATCTGCCTATCCGCCCGTCTAACAATGGTGCAAAATAGCCCTTTAGCTGGCAGAAATTAAAATTTTGAAGTTAACGTTTTATTTCTCTTCCATCTACCTTAGCGAGAGGACACTACATACCGAAAAAGGGCCAAAGAAGTATCAAATCACGGGAGGAGTCCTCCAAGGCTAAGTACTAGGCCCAGTTCTATGGAACATAATGTATGACTGGATAATGAAAATAAGTTGATATAATCGGATATGCTGATGACATTGCAGTCACAAGGTGTGGCTACAATGAGCAGGTCTAGAACTGGCAGACTATATGGGCAGCAGCAGTGGATCGGAAAACGTACATGAAACGTATAAACGCAGTGCATAGAATTGCATTGATAAGAGTTTGCTGCCCCTTCAGAATAAAACGGTGTGCAGCTCTAAGCTAGAACTAACCTGAAGACAGAACAACCATAAACGAGCTTCAACACGCAGAATGGCAAAGCAGCTCGAACAATTCAACCAAAGGAAGTTGTACGCAAACGCTTACCTACGACATAGAAGAATGGACCAATAGGAAACATGGAGAAGGAAACTTCTATCTGACGCAGTTCCTGTCGGAGCATGGATGGAGTGGAGTATCTCCACTCCGTTCTACATGTCCTTCTTTCTCTCAAATCGACCAAGGATTTCTTCATCCGCTTTTGATACGGTCCATGCTTCAGCGCCTTAGAGTAGGACTAGGATGATCAGGGTCTTATATAGGATCTCCTTAGTAGTTTGAGTGAGGGCTTTACTACTAAATTGACTTCTTAGCCGGAAGAAAGAGCGGCAAGAGTAATTCTTCGTTTAATTTCTGACGAGATGTTGTTGTCAGAGTTAATAGCGGAGTCGAGGTAGACAAAGTCCCGTACTACCTTAAGTTATATCTGTCAAGGGTGACTTTCTGTCCAATTCGTCGATGTCGTATGTCCTTTCGTAATGACAGCATATACTTAGTCTTATTCTCATTTTTGCCGCTTTCTGCTCTATACTACCAAACGTGTCTATGACATCACGTTGAGTTCTGCCAATGATGTCAATATCGTCGGCGTATGCTGGTAGTTGCACCGATTTTTGGCAAATTGTGCCTCTGATGTTGGCTCGGGAGTTTTGCACAATCCTCTCAAGAATCAAATTAAAGAAGTTACATGACAGCACATCGCTTTTCCTAAATCCTTTTTTTAGTATCGAATGTATGCTGCTGATGAAGCAGCGAGAATTCTCCATCGTCATCCTACCCAAACGGACGAGTTTGGGCGGAATACCAAAACCAGACATGGTTTGTTAGTTCGTCTCTATAAATGCTGTCGTATGCGGCTTTGAAATCAATAAATAGGGGGTATCGATTTGGACATCTTGGGTTTTTTCCAGGATCTGCCGAAGTGTGAAAATTTGATCGGTTGTGGACTTTACTGGCTTAAAACCACACTGATAAGGGCCGATCAGATTGTTGGTAAACGGTTTAAGGCATTCACATAACGGGTGATCCAAGTAGAGATACTTTTTTCAATAGCCGTTTTTGACAGATCACGTGTGAGTCGTGTCATGCTGTCATGTTATTTTTGTTTAGTATTGTTTGGAATTTCATAATGGAAAGACTTACGCGTGAACAACGTTTACAAATTGTTCAACTTTATTATGAAAATTCACGTTCTGTGAGGAATGTGTTTCGTGCACTTCGCTCAACTTATGGTCAACATAATCGGCCTACTGAGCGTACTATTCGCAACACCATCACCCATTTTGAGACCCAGCATTCATTTTTGGATAATATTCGACCGAATAGACCACGTCCAGCACGCTGTGAAGAAAATATAGCGGCCGTAGCTGAGAGTGTACACGAAGACCGTAGAGAGTCGATTCGGCGCCGTTCGCAGCAACTCGTACTGACGTATGGAACGACTTGGCGCATTTTACGTCAAGATCTTAAATTGAAAGCGTACAAAATACAGCTTGTGCAACAACTGAAGCCGCTCGACCTTCCCAAGCGACATCGCAGCTCACACATCATTGACTCCAAATCAGTACTACACTGCTTCAACTCCCTCCAAACACTCAGTTCCAGGAACAAAACCAGACTATGGTGGGTCCCCGGACATAAGGGAATTGAAGGTAACGAAAAAGCTGATGAACTAGCCAGAAAAGGTTCGGAAACCCCCTTAATTGTACATGAACCCTTCTGTGCAATCTCCAAATCAGCCATAAATCTGGTCATACAAAACTGGGAACAAAAGAGATGTTTTTCATACTGGGGAAACATCCCAGGCCTAAGACAGGCCAAAAGAGCTATTCAGCCCTTCAAATCAGATGCCAATAAGATACTAAATCTTCGCATGCACGATATCAAAAACCTAGTAGGCTACCTAACTGATCATCACGGTCTGCGATATCACCTAAATAAAATGCATCTAGTCGACTCACCGGAGCGCAGACTATGTCTAGAAGAAGACGAAACAGCCGAGCATATCATATGTGAATGCCCGGCCCTTTACGGTATGAGAAGGGAATCTTTCTTCAGGGAATTTTTAAGTCCTGAAGAACTGAGGAAATCTTCGGCTGAAAGTATTATCAGCTACATTAGGAAAGTAGAAGCGCTACTAACCTAAAAAAACATCTGACGGCAAGCACAATAGATCTTTTAGGTCTGTGTATATTACTGCTTAGACAAGTCAGAATTAAAAAAAAAAATAACCTTTGTCCCGTAGAGCTCAAAACCAAAATCCTTGAAAATTATTTTTATATTTGGTCTCACTTTGTACAGTTCTTTAGCTAAACTCGAAATGATTTCCAAAAACACACAAATTATAACGAAACCATTCCTAGCATTATTTAAAAAAAAAAAAAAACATTTTCCGACTTTCACAAAAGCCGCCCAAAAGGTAGTGTCATTGTTGACTTGGGTATTGTGCATTCTACTCGATTGGCAAATTTTTCTCTTCGATTGAATATTAACCAAGCAAACGACCACGAAAAATTATTCCGCATTAAGCACGTCCATTCAGCAGAGCAATTAATTCATTGCCCTGTATAGGTTGGTATAGATTTCCTGTAGGAAAAGTCCGGAATTCCCATTTCCACTCCAACGATCCGCAAATTCTTGGAATTTCCCACTAGGTTAGGCACACAAGTACTTTCATAATAGTTTCAAACAAATTAGTCTGTCGTGGAGTATCCCTTTGTCGATAACAGAACCCACTGCTACCCATCCGGACCGGATAACTAATGGCAAATCTCCACCACCGAATTTACTAGCTCATTTCATGCCTATACATAAGAACAGACTCTCACACTCGCAATCGTCCTTATTCAAACATTTGCAACGATATCGTTTTAGATTCTTTCGGTACACAAGACGGGTTATTCCTTCCTTGATGTTGTCATCATCGTATAGGTGGTCTTTATAAAACTGGAAACGGAAATGAGTCCTCACACAATGGGCTTCATCATGGATTGGCTGTTACCTGTCAGTCGCAGGATAAAATTACCACTAAACTGAAATCAATTGAAGCCGAATCCCTTCTGCATGGAGAGACAGCTAAAGAGGAATAGCTTGCGCAAAAATCGAAAACGGTTTTAAGAAATCGCCTTGCGACATTTTAAGGATTTTTTTTTTTAATTCGTATAAAATGTATCAGCCACAGTCCAGGAAACAACAACAATAGCAAGCAAAGTACAGCGATAGAGAGCTGATGTTGCCTCTCTGCCTTACAAAGCAAAAAAGGACGATGGAAATTCAATTACGAAAATTATTTGCTTGGCTAGTCGTCGGGCCGGGATCGAGGCGTGCACCATAGAGAGGTATCCTCTCGGCCGTACACTATATAACTGTATAATAATTTTGCCAGTTTTATAATGAAATTTCTGTGAAATATTGTACAGGAATTGTAAAATTATTTGGTTCATTAATTCCTATTTTGATCATCTAGCAAAGGTAGGTTATGTTTTTTGTGTGTGCACGTTGGTTTGCCTGTGCTTTCTAGGTATAGGTGGATGATAATGATGTTGGTTTGGAGGATGGAGTAATATAATTTTGGAATTATGACTACGCCATTAGTTGTTGAGTTTCCTTTTTTGTATAGAAATTGGATCTGTCAAACAGGATGATTTGATAAGGGGGAAGGGGGTGTGTACGTTGTTTTGTGTGGACTCTACCATTACCATGCACGTGTACAAATCGAAGTTGGTTTATAGAAATCAACTTCTGACATTTGGCTAGTAGAACACTGATTACGTTTCTGGATTGCAGGAATCAATGCATGATTTGGACATAATATCGAAAACAGAGAAATGGATGAATGGTCATGCCTTTCTGGAGTGGGTAGGTTACCCTTCGAGAAATATACAAAAAATCAGAATTCCAAAGCTTATACTTTCAGAGATCAAGTAACACAACTGAACAAGGAAATATCTCAATGTATTCAAAACCATCGAAACAAGCTATGGAATAGTAAACTTAAGTCATTGGATAAATCCTCAAAACCCTTTTGGAATATAATGAAATTCATTAAATATAAAAAGAAACAAATTCCATGCCTTAAAAATAATATAACAACATTTTACACAGACACGGATAAAGCCAATGCACTAGGTGTTAATTTTTCACAAAATCATGCTGTATCTCAACACCTAGGGGATGCAAATACAGATACTCTTGTAAACAACGCAGTTCAACTTTTCAATACCCATGATTCCGAAACACCATCCAATGTGTTTGTATCTGAATCAGATATCCATTTTTTTATAAGAAATTTAAACATTAGAAAATCAGGTGGAATCGATAACATCAAAAACATTTACATAAAAAAACTACCAAAGATAGGTATAAAATGTTTGGCTTTTATGTTTAATTCGTGCTTAAAATTGCAATACTTCCCAGATACGTGGAAAAAAGCGAAAGTGGTTCCTATGCTGAAAGCTGGAAAGCCAGCTGACAGCCCTGAAAGTTACAGACCAATAAGTCTTCTAAGCAGTTTAAGTAAAATGTATGAAAGAGTAATTAAAGAAAAATTGTCAAAATTTATTGAGGAAAACAAAATATTACCGAATGAACAATTTGGATTTAGACCTCATCATAGCACTTCCCATCAAGTGTTAAGAATTTGCAATACCATTAAAAGAAACCGGGCAATAGGCAAATCAACCGGTATGATATTACTCGATATAGAGAAAGCATTCGACTCTGTGTGGCACAATGGTCTTATTTACAAAATGCTAAACTTTAATGTACCTATCTTTATTTGTAAAATTGTCCAAAGTTTTTTGTCTAGTCGTTGTTTTAGAGTTTATGTCAATAATAATGCATCTAACATAATTCATTTTTATGCTGGTGTGCCACAAGGCTCAGTGCTTGCTCCGATTTTATATAATTTATATACATCGGACTTTCCAAGCCTACTAGAATGTGAAGCTGCTATTTATGCTGATGATACTGCGATATTTTCGTCGCACGAATTTGGTCTCGACAATGAGACAAATCTCAATAATGCGGCGAAAATATTAGAACAGTACTATACAAAATGGAAGATAAAGCTTAATGCAGGTAAAATCCAGGCTATCTTTTTTACTAGGAAAAGAAAGTCCTGTTTTCTTCCTGCAAATCAGCTAACAATAATTGGGCGTCAAATTATCTGGGAGCCTTGTATAAAGTATCTTGGCATTCATCTCGACACCAAGCTAACATTTCAAGAGCATATAACCAGAAATTTAAAAAAAATAAATATTGCAATCAAAATTTTATATCCATTTGTTAACAGGAAATCAATCTTATCAAATGAAAACAAAGTTATAATACATAAAGTAATATTTCAAGCAATTTTTCTGTATGGATGTCAAGTGTGGGGTAATTGTGCTGTTTGTCATATTAATAAAATCCAGATCTCTCAAAACAAACTATTAAAAATGATGTTTAATCTTCCCTGGCATCATTCCACATTAGACCTACATAATAAAGCTAATGTTGAGTTGATCTCCGAGAGAATACGTAAACTATGCGTAACATTTTGGAATAGATGCGATTTTTCTGATAATTATTTAATACCTTGTTCCTGAATATAATTTGTCTTCTATGTAATATCTATATTTATATTTTTGTACATTATTTATTTTATAATGCTATTTTAATTGTTAATTTAATTAATTGTTATTTGTATTACCTTATTATGTTTCTTTTTTTCTTTCATTATTTATTTATCTATTTTTAAATAATTTATTTACATATTTCCTGGTTGATTTATTTATATTCCTATTTATTTATTTATTTTATTTGTTGTCTTATCCTTATTATTTATTTAAATGTTAATACATATTTTTTGTTTTTTTAATAATAAATAAGTATATTATTAATTGTAGCCATGTTGTTATAAATTACTCTGTCAGATTTATTTATTATTTAGCTCTATTTTTATTTATTTTTTTTTTTTGCTTATTTATTTATTTATCTATTAATTTATTTATTTATTTATTTATTTATTTATTAATTTATTTATTTATTAATTTATTTATTTATTTATTTATTTATTTATTTATTTATTTATTTATTTATTTATTTATTTAATAATTTATTTATTTATTTATTTATACATTTACTTGTTATTTTTATTTTTATTTTTATTATCATTATTATTTATTTATTTTTTTTTTTGTTTTTTAATTGAGGTTTTTCTTTTCGTTGTTTCCTCAAAGATTTGTGTTACTTAAATAATGCTAAAACAGTATATATAATATTTAATTATTTCTCAGTAGAGAGATATATTGTTATCATATCTCTGTAAATGTAAATTGTGCGGCAATAAGCTTTTTTGTAAAGTATGAACAAAATAAAATATATCAAAGCTTATACTGAAGCCCAACTATTTTTGCTTGTGAAATAATTTTTTTTTTACCTGGGGTTTGATTTCAAACGCTGAATTTCGCAAAAAAGTGGTGTACACCTATACCTCCCTATACGGCCTTTCGCTACTACGGCCCTCTTTTTTTATTACATTGTTTCCGTTTTACGCCAATATTTTTCGTTACAACGGCCAAAAAAATGTTTTTAAAATGCAATGCAAGTATACAATATATTATGTTGTGTACCCTGCCTACTTTGTCTACCTTACTCTGAGAATATCAGTTGGCAAAGGCTAAGAGCATTTTTGAAAATCTTAAAATGGAGGACGTTAATGAAGCGTCAAAAGATGAAATTTTCCTAGGAAGTCGAGGTTGGTTCGAAAAATTTTAAAATCCACATACTTTGCATAACATCAAGATGAAAGGCGAAGCAGCAAGTGCTGATTCAGTTGCAGCTCTCGAGTATCCTACCATTTTAAAAAAAAATCATCGAAGTTACGTTGCAGAAAAATCTTTTAATGTATAGACGAGGCAGGTCTCTATTGAATGCGAATGCCTGACCGAACCTTTATTTCAAACGACAAAAATTCTGCATCAGGATATACTTACTTACTTAAGTGGCGCTACAGTCCGGAATGAACCTGGGCCTCAACCAGCATGCCTCTCCAATTAGCCCGGTCCTTAGCTAACTGCCTCCAGTTGCGCACTCCAAGTTGGTAGAGGTCGGTTTCCACTTGTGCGCGCCACTTAAGGCGAGGTCTTTCTCTACTGCGTCCGACGTCTGGCTGGGAATCGAAGACTCTGCGAGCCGGAGTAATGGTGTCCATTCGTTCTACATGTCCTAGCCATCTTAAACGTCCAATGCGGAATTTTTTGTCCAGGGGCATGTCGCTTTACAGCTCGTATAGTTCTTGGTTGAATCTTCGTCTCCATAGCCCGTCAACGCAAACGGGACCGAAGATTTTTTGAAGAATTTTCGTCTCGAATCTACCAAGGATTTCTTCATCAGCGCAGTAGAGCAGGACTGGGATGATCAGGGTCTTATATATGATCTCCTAAGTAGTTCGAGTGAGGGCTTTACTACTAAATTGCCTTCTTAGCCCGAAGAAACAGCGGTTGGCAAGAGTAATTCTTCGTTTAATTTCTGACGAGATGTTGTTGTCAGAGTTAATAGCGGAGCCGAGGTAGACAAAGTCCCGTACTACCTCAAAGTGATATCTGTCAATGGTGACGGTCTGTCCAATTCGTCGATGTTGTGAGTCCTTTCGTGATGACAGCATATACTTAGTCTTACCCTCATTTACTGCTAAGCCCATTTTCGCCGCTTCCTTCTTTATACTAGCAAACGTGGCTATGACATCACGTTGAGTCCTACCAATGATGTAAATATCGTCAGCGTATACCAGTAGTTGCACCGACTTTTGGAAAATTGTGCCTCTGGTGTTGGCTTTGGAGTTTTGCACAATCCTCTCAAGAATCAGATTAAAGAAGTCACATAACAGCGCATCGCCTTGCCTAAATCCTTTTTTGGTATCGAATATGTCGGTGAGGTCGTTTCCGACCCTGATTGAGCAGCGAGAATTCTCTATCGTCATCCTACACAAACGGACGAGTTTGGGCGGTATACCAAAACTAGACATGGCTCTGTACAGTTCATCTCTATAAATGCTGTCATATGCGGCTTTGAAATCGATGAATAGGTGGTGGGTATCGATTTGGACTTCTTGAGTTTTTTCCAGGATCTGTCGAAGTGCGAGCATCTGTCGGCATTCCTCATCAACCCAGGGGTTTCTTGCTGGTGGGTGCAAGAGGCTCTGAAAGGACTGATTTTATTGTTGTCGACCATGATAAACGAAAAACGGACAACGACGTGCATATCTCCACCTGGAATGTAAGAAAATTAAACAGGAGAGGTGCAGGCGAACAACCAGTGGAAACCCTAGGCTGCTACAAGGGAGACATGAGATGGACCGTCAAAAAAGAGGCTGAAAAACTGTGATATCTATAGACCACGTTTTGTGGATTTGTTGTAAGTGTCAGATTTAAGCAAGAAGTCATAATTTCAAAACATAGAAAACGGATTGTAATAATACGCATCAAGTAAAATTCGCCATAAACCTCATATGCGCTCACGGTCCAACGGAGAAAAGTGAGCTCATTGACAAAACTAATGAGCGACCACCGAAGTACGATGTTAAAATCG
The DNA here is from genome assembly GCA_932526625.1 of Rhingia campestris. Classification (NCBI taxonomy): domain Eukaryota; kingdom Metazoa; phylum Arthropoda; class Insecta; order Diptera; family Syrphidae; genus Rhingia; species Rhingia campestris. Next base: position 173,231,203 of record OW052182.1, read on the forward strand.
TGCTGGGAGATTTTAATGCAAATGTAGGAACAGGAAAGGAAAGGAACACTGCCAGTTCAACAGACCGCCAAGTCCTTCACAGAACGCGTATCCCTTAACCTCTCAACGATGCCAACAAGCCATTAAATTAGCCACTGATATGCTAGGTTTCTCACGCCCACCAGCAGGAAACCCCTGGATCAATGAAGAATGCTGACAGATGCTCACAGCGAAAAATAGAGCATAACAGGCAAGCTGCAGGTAAAGATGAGAGCTACCATAAAGCTCTATAGGCATAGAAGAAGGGAAGAACACCGGCTTTCCAAAAGAAGAATAAAATTCAAGGAAAGCGAGCTATCGAAGACCAAAGTGTAAAACGGCAGAGATAGAAATACAAGGCGCCAACAAAATCTAGTCTGGATAAACTAGGAAACATCGTAGGTGAGACACAGTCGATGTTGAGAATGTGGAAGAACCACTTCTGCAGACTGTTAAACGGCAATCACGAACAATCTTCCGCCATCAGGCAGAACAAACCATTCAATATTGGCATACAGCCCAAACTCGTCCTTATGTGCAGGATGAAAATGAAACGACCCCACCGATACAGGATTTAAGCAAGCCACTGTCATGTGACTTCTTCAACATCATTCTTGAGTAATGGGCAAAACTCTCGAACCACCACCAGAGGGCACAATCTTCTATAAATCGATGAAACTACTAGCATACGTCAACGATATTGAAATCATTGGTCGGACCCAATTGATGGTATACCCATGTTTGCTATTATAGATAAGGAAGCGGCAAAAATGTTTTCAGACGTAAATTAAGGTAAATTTAGGTACTAGAATAAGTATATTCTGTCAACATGAAGGGACACAGGACATCGACGAATTGGACAGAATGTCACCATTGACAGATATAACTTTGAGGTAGTACAGGATATTGTCTGCATTGGCTCCGCTATTAACTCTGACAGCAAAATTTCGTTTGCTTTCTAACCTAAAGGTTTCAGCTATCATCTTACTCCCAAGAACATTTTCACTGAGTCGTGGATCTCGATCCTTAATCGCCAATTTGGACGTAATAACACCTGGAACTGGACCTTAAAGACTTATGTCCCTCGCCTATACTGCAACAAATCTAACAAAGCAAAGATTACGTAAACTTCCTCCTTCAACTTCCCATAGGAGGCAAAGCAGTTTCGTGGTCTGAGTACTAGACATATCTGGAGTCAACTATAGAAGGTCAATCATGGTAGATGATTGTTGATCTTGTTGATTTTCAACAGTCTCTACGAGAGAGCTTTTAAAGGCACGGTTCTAGAAAGACTTATCGCCACCCTACGAAAACCAACATTTTCTCAGTTTAATGAGATCGGGGACGAGTTTTGGCTTGAAGCCAAGCACAAAGTGTTTAACCAGAACAAGAAATGGCACGGAGCTAAAACGAGGTTGTTTTGCCCCCATCCCAACCAACTACCAGGAAATCTTTAATGGTGTACCAATATGTCAAAACCCTGATCTTCTAGTCAAAGACGGGATTGTTGTCGAAGATCTTGGGAATCAAGTTATTACTTTTGATGGTAACTAACAAGAACACGTGACGAAGTGTTACATCATTTTCTCCCTAACGGAAGCTTCAATTCAACTTAATACAAGCCTAGGAATTCCTGTTAAACTTCTGTCTGCAAAGAGTACAGCTAACGCAGGAGCTAGGAAAGTGACTAACGGACAATATTCGAGCAGCTTCTTTTGAGACTGCCGAAGAGACTGAGACACCACAATCTAAGTGCAGGTCAGCATCTGGTAACTGTAATGCAATAGTAATGAAAAGGCCTCCTTTATAACTCATGGGGCTTAAAATACTGTAGCTTAACCTCCACTACTAAAATTTACTTCGCTTGCCTAACTCTCCGCCTTGCTAAAGCTGCCGACGACTGGCATAGTGCCATTCATTAACTGGACATCACAAGCACAACTCGATTATGAATTATGGAAACAACACAAAGCTGCTTCTCTTAACAAATGAAATATCGCCCATAAAATGCCTCAAATGTGCGAATTTATTATCAATCAAGAGGACGTCCTGTTTAAAGCTAAATTTAAGAAGCTTACTCTTGAATATTTGCCAGACATTCGCAAGAGGTGGAGCAGTGAAAAAACGTAGGTGTTGTCACTTCCAGGATCTAAGCGATCTCGAGCTTAGTAGTCCAACGTAGGTATTAACCACAAGGTCACTGCCGAATCAGCGTCTACAAAACCTGGTTACCTTTTTAACCTACAAGGCTAAAGTAAATATGAAGATTACTGAGTTCGTTAATACTTAACAAAATATTTTCTATAAGTTGGTGGCAACAACCTTTTATCAAGGATCCACTGAGTAGAAATATATACTATCTTGCTCTTCGGGGCATTGCCATATCCCCATACATACTTACTTACCTGTCGGGCTCCCGATCCGTGAAGAGTCTCTGCCTGAGACACTATAGCCTTCCATCCTCCTTGATCCCGGGCTCGCTGCTTCCAGTTGTCTAGACCAACCGCTCTGGCATCCGCGATTGCTTGGTCTTTGAAACGGAGGTACGGTCTTTCTTGCCTTCTCGAACCTGGAGCTGGTAACCGAAGGTCCTCTTAGCTGGAGCATTATTCTCCATTCGCTCGATGTGGCCGAGCCAATGTAGTCGACGTGTTTTGGCTTTTTGGACTACATCCACATCTTGGTACAGCTCATAGAGTTCGCGGTTGTATCTTCTCCTTCTCCTCCTCGTGCACAGGACCAAACAGCCACCGAAGTATTTTTCTTTCGAAGGAGCTCAGTATCAGCTCTCCGTTCTTGCTTATCGTCCAGCACTTGACACCATAAAGCAGAACTTGCAGGATAAGGGTTTTGTAGAGCAAACATTTCGTCCTTCGAGTTAGGTGTTTTGAACCCAATTGTTTTGCCAAACCGAAGTAGCAACGGTTTCCTAGGTTAATTCTTCGACGGATCTCCACAAGGGTGTCATTCGTGGAGTTTATGTTAACTCCGAGGTAGATGAACTCCTTCACTACATCGAAATTGCTGCTATCAATAGTGACGTTTAGTCCTAGGCGGTGGACAGATGTTTGTTTGTTTGTTGATAGCATGTACTTAGTCTTGTCCTCATTTACTTCAAGGCCAACGGATTTCGTCTGTTCTTCAATCGCCGTGAACGCTTTTATCACTGCATGTTGGGAGCGACCGATGATGTCAATATCGTCAGCATAGCCCAGCAGCTGGACGGACCTGTTGAAAATAGTACCTTTCGTGTTGACACCTGCCAGTACGAGATTGAAGAAGACACATGATAGCGCATCTCCTTGCGAAATCCTGTATATGTTTGGAACAGTCCGAAGAAGCTACTTCCAAACTGCACTTTGCAGCGCATGTTTCCAGCATCACGCGATACAGTTGAATCAGTTTAGCCGGTATTCCGAATTCGGCAATCGCCATATAGAGCTCCTGACGATGTATGCTATCATACGCGGCATTGAAGTCGACGAATAGGTGGTGAGTTTCGACTTGAAATTCGATGGTCTTTTATGGGTTTGCCTCAGTGTGAACATTTGGTCTATAGTCGATCTGCCGGGCCAAAAGCCACATTGGTACGTGCCGATTATTGTGTTGCAGAACGGTTTTCAATGGAAGTTCACACAGTACGTTGGATAGGATCTTGTATGCGACGTTAAGCATGGATATGCTTCGATGGTTCTTGCAAGACATAGGATCGCCTTTTTTATAGATGGTGCATATGGAGCTGATAGTCCAGTTATCGGGCATGTTTTCTGCCACCCATACTTGGTTGATGATTCGGTGCATGCTCCCTACCAAAACATCACCACCGAATTTAAAAAGCTCCGCTGGTAAGCCATCAGAACCTGCGGCCTTGTTGTTCTTCTATACTTGATGGTGAACTAGTTCTTCATTGACTAGACGTGGGTTCTCTTCTTGCCATATCACTCTCTCTCTATATGATGCCCCTGGAAATGCTGCATAAACACATCTACTATTCCCTGTGACAAGTTTTCCTTAGCCATATAAAGCCCGTAGAACTAAGCTTGAAATAATAAAGTCCCAATCGCCACGTTTTGCCTGTCAATTCAAGATCGATTTACTCATCCCTCCTGCGTTGTTTACATCTCCGCCACTCCCCCAAATGGTATCAGATATAATATACACTTGTACAACGAAATCACAGTTACTTACAAGAAACACTTTACTGGCCCGAATCAAGCGCCACCGAGTCCTTGGTGTGAGTATAAATCGCTTAATCTCTTTTGTGTTCCGTACATGTTGTACGTGGTTCAATAACGCTAAGGGCCAACTCTTTCCCTTTTCACCGAGTTGCCCTAAAGCGCTCATCCAGCTGTTGGCATGGCACATCCACCCCTTCATTGCACTCCCACTACCCTAACCCCCCCAGTTGAGAAACAGGAACATTATTTTCCTGATAAAAATTAAGTCACGTATTCTCAATCACGACCAACTGCTACACTACTCAGTGATAAATATTCGATTTGATTTCCCGCCACCATGAGCTGAAGAGCTCCGGCTATCTGGATCGGCTACAATCCCCATCGAGACCATATCCCGAGCCCAGGAGTACCATCAGCACCAGCAGCGTATGACATAATTGGTGACTGCATCATTTATATTCCAGCGAAATTAATAGCCATTTCGACTTGGCAATTATTAACAAAAAAAAATTCGATGAGCAGGAGTGGGACAGGCTTAAGCATCATCTAGATATGGCCACACTCGCTTGGTCATTCCTCATGTATGTTGCGTCAGTACTCGGCACGATATGTGTACGTGTAGGAAGGGTGTGAGTGTACAAGAGAATTCGAATCATCATTGTCATCATCGCTATCATTGTGCATCGTGTCTTACTCGAATGGAATTCGAAATCAGAGCTCCTCGATCAGGATTCTGAGGCAGACAGATAGACATATGTGTATGGTAAAACAGAGCACGGCAATGGGAAGCAAGTTACGAATTAATATCCTGCACATTCTGCAGCCTTAAAAGGCTTCTCCTATGAGCTGTGTGTGCAATTGCATATATTGAGATGTTTTCTAGGATTTTTTTCTCTATGCAACACTTTTGTTTTGCACCGATTGCAGCAAAGGATTCCCCCTTTTTCATCAATGCTGGAGATAATTAAAATTCTCGGAATCCTTTTGCTTTTGTTACACTTTGTCGAGTAATGATGTTTGAGAGTGGTGTGTATACTGTATATATATATATTCTACACAGAAGCTGGGAATGTTGTTCCGGAGTCTTCTAACCTTAGTCTAGGTATGTTGAGTTTATTTTTATTTTTGAAAATTCTTGAGGAATCTTTATGGAAAGGTATAGATAGATGGATGCTTTGCGTAAAGTATTAGTGAACTTCCGTACAGGGTTACTGATCAAAGAGGTGCATACTTCTTTGTCTGAGATGCATTTGAAAGAAGTTAATGAAAATACCTTTGTCATTGAAAGTGAGTAATTTTTACCCATTTTTGGAGTGGTTTTTATTATTTGGAACATGCTGTAACCAAGAGAAAGTCATGCTCTCCTTACTTATGTTACTTGCAACATATTGAAGCTAAGAGTAAGTTGTCATCTTCTGACTTTTGCTACTTGGAAGATATTAAAGCCAAGGGTAAATCATCCTGTCCTTACATATCCTTCCCCCCTTTCTTTATCAACGTTCTTTTACCAACGTTCAATGGGTCGGTTTAATTAACCAGGTTAAGAATCAGCCTAGCTCAGGACAGTTGCAAAAGAACAGTCTCACTCATGAACGCAGTATCCAAATAACTGGTGACTTTCAGTTTATCTAGTTTTACACTTATATTGTGGGTCTCTTTACAAATAATTATTTAATTACTTAACTGGAGCTACAGATGAACCTGGGCCTCAACCAATATGCCTTTCCAATTAGCGCGGTCTTTAGCCTCCAAGTTGGTTGAGGTCGGTTTCTACTTGTGCGCTACTTATTCATTCGTACTACATGTCCGAGCCATCTTAAACGTCCAATGCGAAGTTTTTTTTACCAGGGGTATGTCGCTGTACAGCTCGTATAGTTTGTGGTTGAATCTTCGTCTCCATAGCCCGTCAACGCAAACTGGACCGAAGGTTTTTCGAAGAATTTTTCTCTCGAATCGACCAAGGATTTCGTCATCCACTTTTGATACCATGCTTCAGCGCCGTAGAGCAGGACTGGGATGATCAGCGTCTTATATAGGATATCCTTAGTAGATCGATTAAAGGCTTTACTACTAAATTGCCTTCTTTGCTCGAAGAAACAGCGATTGTCAAGAGCAATTCTTCGGTTGATTTCTGACGAGATGTTGTTGTCAGAGTTAATAGCGGCGCACAGTGTGTTATTTTACACATCTAGCGGAATTTATGCAAAATTCAAAGTCGGCCAAATCATACTGCTTTGGTATAATATGAAAGGTAGAACATCAAACATAACAACCTAAAAAAAAAAACGGTATTTACCGGTCTCTGACATCACAAACCGAAGCTTAACTTGAGCAAAAATATTTTTTATAGTTAGTTGCATTTTTCGCGTATAATTGACCCTTCCGTGCTTGTTGAAATACGCAGTTATATCACGAAATATAATTTTTTATTATTTTTTGGGATATTCTAAGTTTTGAAGGTAAGTAAAAATCTTTTCTGCACGTAAAAAAGTAAAGAAATCTTCGTTTTGTTTGGAGGCCTTACGCCTGGATTATTTTTTGTGTCTTCTGAGTTTGTGAAGCGTTTTAAAAATGTATCCACATGTATCCCTCGTGTAATAGTGCTTAACGTTTTCTGCTATGTTTTATTTGTCATAATCCATTTAAAGTTTTTGTTCTTGACTGCTCACCCCATACAATTTTTTTTTCATAACCCACTTTTTGGGGGCGTTTTCTGTTAAAAAAACGGTTTACGTTAAATTATTAAGAAAATTTCAAAAAAACTTTCGATGCAAAAACATTAATAGAGTTAATATAAACATTTGTTCCTCAGATCTTTTTAAACCACGCCCACTTTTTGGAGGCTTTTTTAACAAACAAATGTGTATACCCTACTCCATAGCATATGCAGGAGAAAAACGTCGTTTTTGTCTGAACAATATGTTGTGACAACGTCATTTTCTATATTTTATCGCCATAAAACCCACATTTCGGGGATATTTATTTTAAGGTTGGGATGGGATAGGGTATTCAACGATCCGCACAGCGGATTGTAGCCTTCTCATATGTTTTTTGAAATGATTCGAGATTATGGATCCAACTATTATAATTAAGGTAAGTTCCAAAATATTAAATAAATAATTAAGCAAAACTCAGAAAAAACTTACCGAAATACATACATAACGTAATTGAACAGGTAAATAAAAAAACAATATTTTCAATCGCGAAACAAATAAAGTTCCGCTAGATGTGTGAAATAACACACTGTGCGGCGCCGAGGTAGACAAAGTCCGGTACTACCTCAAAGTTATATCTGTCAATGGTGACGTTCTGTCCAATTCGTCGATATTGTGCGTCCTTTCGTGTTGACATCATATACTTAGTCTTACCCTCATTTACTGCTAAACCCATTTTTGCCGCTTCCTTCTCTATACTAGCAAACGTGGCTATGACATCACGTTGAGTCCTACCAATGATGTCAATATCGTCGGCGTATGCTAGTAGTTGCACCGATTTTTGGAAAATTGTGCCTCTGGTGTTGGCTCGGGAATCAAATTGAATTGAAAAAGTCACATGACAGTGCATCGCCTGACCTAAATCCAATTTTTGGCATTGAATGTGTCGGTGAGGTCGTTTCCGTCCCTGATGGAACAGCGAGAATTCTCCATCGTCATCCTACAGAAACGGACGAGTTTGGACGGTATACCAAAACTAGACATGGCTCTGTATAGTTCGTCTCTATAAATGCTGTCGTATGCGGCTTTGAAATCGATAAATAGGTGGTGGGTATCGATTTGGACTTCTTGGTTTTTTTCCAGGATCTGCCGAAGTGTGAAAATTTAATCGGTTGTGGACTTTCCTGGCCTAAAACCACACTGATAAGGGCCAATCAGGTTGTTGGTAAACGGTTTCAGGCGTTCACATATTACTGCAGATAGGATCTTGTAGACGATGTTGAGGAGACTAATGCCATTGTAGTTGGCGCAGCTCAGAGGGTCTCCTTTTTTTGTGGATCGGCTAACGATGTTGAGGTTCCATTCTTCAGGCATATTTTATCCGACCAGATTTGGCTTATGAGTTGATGGATGTTACTTACGAAGTCATCTCCCCCGGTATTATAAAGCTCGCCGGGAATACCGTCATTTCCGGCAGCCTTATTAAGTTTGAGTTTAGATATTGCTTTCCTCACTTCACTTAGGTCGGGTGGTTGCCATTTTTCGCTGCCGTTGCCAATATTATATGGTTCGTTCTGCCTGACAGCGGAATCGCCGTTTAACAGTCTACAGAAGTGGTTGTTCCATATCCCCGGCATTGACTGTATCTCAACTACGATATTCCCTTGTTCATTTCGACAGAATTCTGTTGGAGCCATGTATCGTTGGCATTGACGTTTTACCCTTTGGTATAACTTGCGAACATCGTTCCCGGAGTGGCACCTCTCTCTATCCTCGACCTCGCGCTTTTCTTGCTCTATACAACTCAGGTATTAAAGGCGCAAACATCCATATATTCACGGACAGTCAAGCAGCTATAAAAGCCCTTAGCTCACACATTATTGACTTCAAATCAGTACTACACTGCTTCAATTCCCTCCAAACACTCAGTTCCAGGAACAAAACCAGACTATGGTGGGTCCCCGGAGATAAGGGGATTGAATGTAACGAAAAAGCTGCTGAAAAGGTTCAGTAACCCCTTCATTGGACCCCAACTCTTCTGTGCAATCCCCAAATCAGCCATAAATCTAGTTATAAAAAACTGGGAACAAAACAACTGTTATTCATACTGGGAGAACATCCCAGGCCTAGGACAGGCCAAAAGAGCTATTCAGCCCTTCAAAGCAGATGCCAATAAGACACTAAATTTTCGCAGGCACGATATCAAAAACTTAGTAGGCTACCTAACTGGTCAGGGAATTTTTAAGTCCCGAAGAACTGAGGAAATCTTCGACTGAAAGTATTAACAGCTACATTTGGAAAGTAGAAGCGCTACTAACCTAAAAAACATCTGACGGCAAGCACAATAGATCTTTTAGGTCGATGTGTATATAACTGCCTAGGCAAGTCAGAATTTAATAAAAAAAAGCCTTGTTGTCCTCGTTCTTGGTTGCGAGCATCTGTCGGCATTCCTCATCAAACCAGGGGTTTCTTGCTGGTGGGCGCGAGAAACCTAGCACATCAGTTGCGGCTGATCTAATGGCTTGTTGGCATCGTTGCCATTGCTCTTCGACATTCGATGCTGGTGGTATGGTGCTAATCGAGAGGTAAAGGGATACGCGTTGTGCGAAGGTCTTGGCTGTCTCTGGCGATTGCAGCCTTTCGACATTAAATTTTTTCACAGTATTTCTGGTTTATTGTGGCGTGGTGGGTATCCGCATCCTTACCTTGGCTGCAACAAGTTAGTGGTCCGAGTCGATGTTAGCCCCTCGGAATGTTCGGACATCCAAAATACTGGATGCGTGCCTCTTGTCTACCGCAATGTGATCAATTTGGTTGACTGTTCGTTGATCGGGATACCGCCAGTCCCCTTATGGATTTCGAGGTGAGGAAGCCGTGTGCTGGCTATAGTGGCATTTCGTTCCGTAGTGAAGTCAATTAGCCCAAGTCAGTTACCAGGCGTATTATCGTGTAGGCTATGTTTTCCGACAATACTGCTAAAGATGTCTTCTCTTCCTACCTTTGCGTTAAAATCTCCCAGCACTATTTTAACATGGTACTTCGGTAGTGACTCATAGATTTTTTCAAGGAGCTCGTAGAAGCTATCAGTATTTGTATCAACTTTTTCCTCCGTCGGAGCGTGAGCGCATATAAGACTTATGTTGGTGAATTTGGGCTTGATGCGGATTGTTCCAATGAGTTCACCACTGTCTTAGCAACACAAGATTTCTTACCTAAGTCTGGCAATTATAACAAATCCACATCCGAATAGTCGCTATTTCTGCTTACTGTTACACAGTTCGTAGTATATGTCACGGTTTTTCATGATCTTTTTGCCCGGTCCGAACCATCGTATTTACTGGACGACATTAATGTCTACTTTTAAGCAGCTTCCACTAATTGTTCGCCTCCACCTCTACTGTGTAATGTTCACAAATTCCACGTCGTTGTGCTTTTTACGTTCATCATGTTCGTCAACAATGAAATCAGTCCTTTATGGAACTCTTGGTAGCTTGAGATGTAGTGAATTCAATTTTTTGCCATGGGTAGGTAGTTAACCCAAAGCACAACCCACAACCTGGATAGTCTGTTCCAATTTATTGGATACCCCTAGGACACGAGGCAGTCTGTATCCACTATGGGATTGAGCGCTGCCTTGCGTTGGCCTTCGGCTCATCCGCCACCATCTGTGTACAAGGTGCCCGGCTTACCCTTTAGATTCCTAGATGACCTGTTGTCCATATGTGTCAAAGAATCTCATTTAGGTTATTCACTTTGTTCATTATAACTAGACGTTACCGTTTACTCCATCTTAGGAGTTCTTCTGCCGCCCCCTGGAAATGAAATATATGCATTAGTGTGAGTACAAGTCTTTCCCCCATTCTCCTCTGCAGCCCCCAAGACTTTATACAGGGTTTACGACCCTATTTACGGTCAAGGTACTTGGCACTCAGCGGTCGTCACGTGAATGCTGTGCTTCGGAGTTGTTAGGGTAGGTGAAAACTCAAATTTTCATATAATCTGCCTACCATTTGACCACCTATTAGATGGTGATATCCTTACTAAATAAAGGTGATCGTTCCCGTTCCAAATATTGATTTTTTTGTCCTACCTGACAGCGAAAGATTTATCTTCATCGACTTGCCCATCTCGATGTGATTCAATTCAGGACTTGTATCCCTGGCTTTGAAGTTTTACACTTCCGTTTTTACAATATCCATCAAATTCAGTATAAAGAGTTTTTATAATCACAAAGGAGAGCTACACATGAGTAGCAATGCCTTATAATTTACCACCGGAAAAACAACACCTAATCTCCAATCATTGAAGGAAAAAAACTGGTGATTGCCATTCATCTGTGACCAGGTTAGGTTGACCCAAAACAAATACTTCTACAAGCTGATGGATCCAGCTTGAACTAACCGGCGTTATGAATGACTACCACAAAGCTCTGAAAGAGACATATTTCTACTCACTTACCACAACATGGTTTGTAAAAGTCGCACATAACCGATCTACCAATTACATCTTTCAATGCTGACTGCTTCTGAGTGTTTTATCAAAATATAATTCCACCTCATAAAGTTTGAAAGCCATTGCTCCTAATAACCTTGCCATTTCTCAAACTCACTTCTCACGCTCAATTAATTTAATTAAAACCATCAACACATTCCCTTCTTGCTGGACTACCACCTGCCACTCTGTTCAAATGTACCCCAGAGCTATAGCTCCACCACAGATTTTATCCACCAGTGCGCGTCCTTTGCCACGAACAACACTGAAAGAGTCACAAATTGCAAGTTTCAATTTCGTTCCAATGAAAGTCTCTCACATTTTTCGAAGCCCCATTCCAGCAGCTTGACTCCATTAACTTTGACTCCCTCTACTACCAACTGTCGTTCACAACAACGACAACGACCAAGTCAAACCGGACTCGGACCCAATCAACTAAAACAAAGGTGCAATAGTTGGTTAGTTTGGGTTTTTAGTGGGAAAACTTTTCTTTTGGCAGACTGGGCGGGCGGATATACGACAGAAAACTTGGACACTTTGACACTCCAAAGGACGTGATTTTGCCCACGTGATTAAGGCACCCAGGCGCGCGGGGATTTCGATGGATGAATGCCCGCACCAAGCCAGCCGAACCACAGAAACAAATCTTTCATCTCCATATCATCGACTTGCATGTGTGCACTTAATTAATTACCTTGCCTGGAAAGCCTCATCAATACGAGGGACCCTCGTCTGTGGTCTCTTGCAGGAGCGCACCAACAGACTTTGAAGAAGTATGTAATGTTGACCGTTTCCTGCAATGCCACCATCACCAGCACTATCACCACATTTACAGCTCAAACACATTGGCAAGTTTGTGACTTTTTGGGAAAACTTGTTTAAGATACTTACACACATACAGAAATGTGTTCCGCTTTCACAAGAACTTCGTTATAATTAATCCGGTTATGAAATTTTCCAACAATCAACATGCCAAGTTGGTCTGAGAATTTTACCAATAAATCTGTTTTCATATTGCTGTGGGAAAAGTTTTACCGTCGCACCCTTCGCCAGCCCCCCTGCACTCATCAGTGACAAAAAGGGTTGCATCATCTCGGCATTCATCGTCCTCATCTCCTGTCCTGTGGGCAAAAGAGCGGTGAGCCCTTCGGGTTTATTGAGTGCAACTTTCCATAGTTCTTGATAAGTTAATTAAGGATTAAAACGTTGGCAAGGAGTCTGCGATTTACCTGCCCCCTATCGCTACATAAATGTATGTATAGCCCATTGGTAGACTGCAGTTTTGTCATGTGATGTCGGAAAAGACGTGCCCGGAAAATTTTGCTGAATATTTTGTCAAAACTATTATTCCTGCCTGCTTCACCACCATTCAGAGTGCGTGTATCGGATGCGCTTCTGTCTCTCGAAGGATCAGAACACAGCACACAAGACTTTACCTTTGTCAAGCAAGACTGAACGGCTTAATGATTTTACGTATTAAAAGCCGTCCCCAGAGCTAAAGATAAACAAAAAAGTTTCCTCCATCGTGGTGAGTCATCGGGGAGGACGCGTCGCCTAGCTGGTTGGGATGATAAAGTTTTTGTTTGCGCTTGTTAAAGTTTTGTCGGACCTGAGAATCAGATTATTGGAGACGTCATCTGAAAATGTTTAATTGTAACCACTTTTGGAAGGAAGTTGTGTTGTCTTGCGGGAGACAGTTGCCATTGTCTGAGTTGCGATATCCGTTGAGTATACCCTGGACTGAAGATGTCGACGCGACAGTAGAAATCACTAAAGTCCCAAATGGTGATAAGTACTCTATATCCGAACAATTGTTGTCCTTCAGAAATTATGCAGATTATTCAATTTCGTCAAAAGAAATGTTGGTCGGTCGGTTTTCGGTTGGATGTTGAGTGAAGTTTTCCTAGATGCAATTAGCTTGTGGTAAAAGATGAAACTTATGCCACAGCTGGATGAAGTTTTGTCAAGAAGTGGGAGTAGGATTGCATAGTATTCAGCAAGGTAAGAGTAGATTTTATGTTTGTTTGTGTTTGAGGAGTCGTGTTTTTTTTAATGTAGTCCTCCTTTTAAGTTTCAGTGGAAAACTGGCAAACATTGAACAAACATTGAAGAACGATATTTTTTCTTCATCCGATTTAATTTTGAGAGACTGCCTATTAACTAACTAACCATTTTAGTTGCTATAATAAGATTTTCGAAAAACTTTATATTCTCAACAGACGGCGCTAAGAATTTGAACTAAAATTAGCGGGGTTACCATGTACAAAGATTTGTAACTTTTACTATACAACTATGCGACCAAGTACCGTGGCGACTGAGTACCTTATAAATAACCCTGGGGGCAGCAGATGGGAGCGGAAGGAAGATATGCACTCACACTTATGCACATATTATATTGCTGGTGGCAGCGGAAGAACTCCCAATATGGAGAAAACGGTGGATGGAGATTGAATATCCAAGATCACTAATAATTGATTTAGTCTCTCTGAATGTGATTTTTAAATCACTATGACGGCCATATTTTTACGAAAATTTCGGAATCTAGCTGAAAACCCTTCATTACATTATTTTTTTAAATTCTTCTTTCGTATAGTGCTCCATTTTTACGAACCCCGACCTGTCAGTTGTCACATTGTAATATTTTTTCCGTTGGCAACACTGTATTTAATGGCACAAAATTCAAATTTCGCGTGGGACTTATTTGACGCTCTATCTAGTGATCACTCTTTATCCGACCACAGATACATACAATTCGGTCTGGATGATTATATTTCGAGTGAACCAGTTTTTCGAAATCATCAAAAAACCGATTAGCTAAAATATTTGGAAACTATGAAAAGACTCGAAGTACCCAGGAGCTAAACTTGATAAACTTGTTGATAAGCTAACATCCGCTCGTAACGAATCACTGTCATCCTCTTGTCCACTAAGGAAACCTATAGGGAAACAAAAACTCCATGGTGGTCTGATAATCTAGGAATACTTAGGCAGAAGTTTAGTATACTTTTGAATAAAGCTAAAAGCTTAAACGAATCTTTTAACCGAATCTCCTACAATGATGTCCAAGCGCAAATCCTGGTGACTCTTTTGTGATAAAAAATAATAGACTTCTGAGTCGTCTAGACTTCGAAAAATAATATCCACTAGTCAAACTGTTCTATGCTTTCGCAAAAAAAAAACAGATGGCACTTGGCGACTTCAACCAATGAATACTTAGAGCTACTAATGGACACCCATTTCACAGGTAGCTCACAGGAAGCTTTCTTTTTATTTAACACTATCAGATCTGTGTCGTAGCGAGCTTAATACAAGCATCATCTACGAGCAGAGATTTGCCACAGCATATAATATGCATCCACAGGCTCATCATTTAGTGCATTAATTGTTAGTGGGACATAACAGAACATAGAAGTTATTAAGTTTTACAACACTAACAAAATCAGTAAACGATGAAATTACAATTTAGCTATTTAACAATTTACATACACTAATTACGACTCTAGCATACAATTTCGGAGAGTATTTTTTAAACTACTTTTACTAACATGTAGTTCAACTACATCGTTATTTTTATTGTATACCCTACTCATACGACTAATGGCCTCATGCATACCATAGTTCTTTTTATGATTAGGTATATGTAATATATTTAATCTACGCAGGTTGTAGGAACCTCCCCGGGTATTAAAACCAATGGCACTTAAAAGATCAGGAGCATCAATTTGTCCTGATAATAATTGGTGTAAGAAAACCATGTCATTGTTAAGTCTACGTTGAGACAAAGGTAATAGTTGCAGCAGTTTAATTCGACACCTATACGGAGGCAAATTGTGCAGATCATCCCATGGAAGTCCTCTCAAAGCAAATCTTATGAATTTACGTTGGACTGATTCAATTCTATTCGAATGAACTACATAGAAGGGTGTCCAAACTTGTGAGGCATACTCCAAGTGAGGGCGAACTAGGCAATTATAGAGTGAAAGAGTGACATATGGGTCAGTAAACTCTTTTGACCACCTTTTTATAAATCCTAACATAGAGTTGGATTTATTGACGATAACGTTAATGTGTTTATTGAACTCCATTTTGGGATCAAAATAAACACCAAGATCTTTAAAGCTGTCTACACGACAGAGAGTGTGTCCAGATAGAGTATATTTAAAATTACATGGAGCGCGTTTTCGTGAAAATGACATATGCTGGCACTTTGTAGGGTTCAGATTCAAACCGTTTTTAAGACACCATATGGTAAAACTATTTAAATCGGCTTGTAGTGAAAGCGAATCGTTTAAATCTCCTACACATTTGAAAATTTTCATATCATCAGCATAAATCAATATTTTGCTATCTCGAATACAGGCTTTTACATCGTTAATTGCAAGTATAAATAAAATCGGTCCCAAATGACTTCCTTGAGGTACTCCAGATTGAGCAACAAAAGGGTTGGACTTGGAACCTCTAAATTTTACTTGGTATGTTCTCAATGAGAGATATGATTTAACCCAATTTATGAATCCTGGAGGGAATCCATACGCCTTAAGTTTAAAAATTATGGTGTGATGTGATAACTGGTCAAATGCTTTGAAGAAGTCAGTGGAAATACAATCGACTTCTTTTTTATTTTCCAAACTATTGGAACAATGATGCATAAAAGTTAATAGATTTGTTACAGTGGATCGATGTTTAACAAAGCCATGCTGTTCTTCACAGATAATGTTTCGACACAAGAATACCAATTTATCACAAATAATATGTTCAAATAACTTAGGAATGCAAGATAGTTTAGAGATAGGTCTATAATTAGAGATATCTCCTCGCTCGCCTTTTTTAAAAACAGGTGTTATAAATGCACTTTTCCATTGGGTTGGGAATACTCCTGTGGCAAGGGAGCTTTCAAACATATACTTAAGGTATGGCAAAAGAGCATCTTTGCATTGCTTTACGACTATTGGTGGGATTCCATCGGGCCCTGCAGAATAATCATTGTTTAATGAAGAGATATATTTAAGTAGTGTCTCATCGTCAAATGTTACATTGCTGAAACTAACTTGAGGATAGTCATTGAGATAGCTGAAATAATCCTCGTCTAAGACTGGAGGGGTATCAATAAATGATTTACTGAAGCTCTCTGCGAATAAGTTTGACACAATTAGAGAGCTCGATGTTTTTGAATTATTGGAAGAGAAGTTGGCTGGGTACCCATCCGTTTTTCTCTTCGAATTGACAAATCCCCAAAAGCGTTTTGGGTCACTTTTAAGAGCGTTCTCCATATTGACTATATAGCCATTATATAAATTACTAGACATCGCAGAGAATTCATTAAAGTAATTCAAGTACTTATCATAGTCGTATTGATTTTGGCTTTTAACAAAATTATTCCAGGCCCGGTTTCGTCTGTTTCGAAGAGATTTAAGCTCTTTCGTGTACCATGGGTGCTGGACTTGAACATTTTTAGAATGCCTGACTGGGATAGTTTTATCCATGCAATCTTTTATTATAAAATAGAAATTTTTAACAGCTTCTTCTAAATTGGAGAAGCCGTCAATCTTCATATTAGAAATAATAATTTCTTCAGATAGCCTTTGAAAGTTTGCTTTCCGAAAGTCAAAAGAGTACGAACGATCGTACGAGTCAGCGTTTTCGTACAGATGTCCGCCTATGTCAATGAAAATATCAAGTGGAGGATGATTTTTATCTATGTTAGTAATGCTGATACTAGATTCTAATACTGCAGTACTAACAGAGTCAGAAGAAAAAACTAAATCGAGAATTCGATTATTATGATTTTTTATACAGCTAATTTGCTGTAAGTCAAATGATAAAATGTTATCAAGTAATAATAGCTCTTGCTGTGCAGAAACTTCTGATGGTATAAAATGAGGTTCTCCCTCTGAAGGCACCCATTCAATGTGTGGTAAGTTGAAATCGCCCAGTAACAAAATAGTACTGTCACAACAAGATAAGTCAAAGATGTATTCTAAAGCCTTCGATAGCTCGGAATACAGAATGGATAGACGATATGAAGGAATGTACGCATTTGCAACATAGAGATATTTATTTCCAATTGTTATCTTAACACAGATTATTTCAATGTTAAGAGGGAATGGAAATTCTATTTTCTCAGAGGTAAGATGACTGCGAACTGCAGTAAGAACACCTCCACCAAGCGCTTTTAGGTCATTTATATGGCGGTCACTCCTATATACTGAGAACTCATGATTAAAGAGTTCCGAGTCATGTATACTGGCGTTAAGCCACGTTTCTGTCAAGGAGAATATATCATGAGAAAAGGCTTGGGAATTAAGAAAAAATGTTTTGGTTTTTGTTCGGAGCCCTCTTACATTTTGGTAGTAGAGGGACAGTCGGTAGAGTTTTTTGATGCTGAGTTAACTCCGCGTTTAGCTCTACGTGGCCTAAACTCATTGACAATAGTGTTTAAAGGCCATGAGTCAGTGTCGCATACTTTATCAAATACATTTGGAGGTACTACTATTTTAAACGATGAAACGAAACTATCCTGTTTGCTAATTTTTGTACATTTAATAGAAGTACCTGTAGGGACTAGATTTTTTGAAAATAAGTGACTAATCACGTCTTCGGAGGAAGTGCTTGGTTTCAGGCGTGATATAAAGTTCGATCTAGGTTTTGGTATCGATTCAATTGATGAAGCAGGTGCAGTCACTGTTGGAACTACACTAGATGATGGGATAGTAGGAGAAGTATTGGTTGGAGGCGACCCAACTGACAGATTTGGAACCAAATTATTTTTAATTTGATCCTGACTTCTGAGATTAGATCGTTTAGCTGTCGGGTGAGCCGTTGATGAGTTGGTGTCACGCTTACGCTTTCCTTTAATGGTGGCAACTTTATCACTGGCTGCATGGGACGCGACAGATTGTACGGACGGTGCGGACCGAGCTTCTTCTTTGGAAGTGTTATGGTCAAATGTTTGCAAAGGCTCTGTAGACGTGGAAGCGTCAGCGGTCAGACATGGGTCTGAAAATGCAGACACTGTGGATACTGCATGATTAAAATTGTCTAACAAGTCCTTAAAGCCTTTCGACAGCTTAACAATGTCAGCTTTCAAAGCCGACATCTTAAAAGCAAGACTTGATATGGATAACTTACGGCACGCAGTGCAATACCAGAAAGCGCCTTCAGTTGCGTTTATTTTATCCATAAATGCGTTAGTAGATCCAACGCATTTTGCATGAAACATTTTTCCACATGGTCCATAACAGGAAAAAATAGCGTTATTTGAATTTTTTGTTTCAACGCATTTTTGAGCCCCACAATCCATTTTTATTGCAAAAATTTAATTTATATGATCTTGCCGTGATTTGAACCCACGACTTTCAAGAATGTTCTCGCCGATGTTGTTGAACGCCTTACCACTTGATTTCCAATACTACATCAATAGAACCAATCTATTGACCTGGAACTTACGAGATCTTATCATAAAAGATAAAATACTTTGAGTAGTACACAGCTTCAAACACTTTAAATCCGTGGGACCTGTTGGCATTGTACCAACCGAGCTGGAGAACTCTTTGGATTACATCCTAACATGGTTGAAAGCCATCGTTAAGGTCTGCATCGAACTGATTTACATTCTTAAGGTTTGGAGAGAAGTGAAAGAAGCATTCATACCCAAATCTGGTAAAATTTCTCACGTCAATCCGAAAGACTTGAGACCGATCAGCTTATTATCATTCTTTATGAAAACCCTGGAAAGATTGATTAATATTCAGCTCCGCAGCAGCATTGATGTAAATCCGCTACCTGCATCCCAACATGAGGATTGCAAGGGCAAATCTGTAGAAACCGCCCTATTTAGGTAGGTAGAAGTGGCGGTTCGGATCGTTTCTTTTGTTTTTGTCATAGGAGGGCCATATCGTCCTCGATATGACGCAGTTTGTTAACCTCCTCCATTTGGAGTCGGCCTTTTTCAGGAAGTATGAGTGTATGAGTCCCTTAACCGCACATAGCGGGATGTGGGCCTCTGCCGCAAGTGAGCTGTGAAGAGCTGAGCCTTGCCTGGTCAGCTCGTCTGCACGCTCGTTTCCTTCAATGTTTCTTAGCGAGTATGCATGTTCTAGGCTTAACAATGGCCTGCTGTTTGTAAAACAGGAAGTATTGGTTGTCCTGGAGTCCCTTTATGGACGAGTCTCTCACCCACGTCTCCTGGATAATACCGATGTCCAAGTTTTCCTCAATAAGGAAAACCATCAGAATATCGGAGGCACACCTTGAGTGCCTCAGGTTAATCTGAATGACTTTCCACATTTTCCTTTGATGTTTTTTTTCCCCGATCATAAGGTCCTCCAATAGCTTGTCGGTTTCGACGATGTCCACGTCGTCTTCAGGACCAGATGAATGGAATATCTTAAGCATGGCATGCCTTATGCCAAACCTAAGTTTCAAATCTGCCTTCTCGAGAGCCACGAGGCACTCGCTATTTATCAATATCAGGAAGGACATCGTGTTTTTGTGGGTTTCCTCTTCCTTGCTGACTGACCAGTCATCTATTGGAACCACCGGGTTGTGGAGTTTAAGACATTGGAGGAGCCTTCCTCTCTCTATCTTCATATTGGGTAACCAAATGCGGGCTCTGGGTCTCCTTGGGATGTCCTTAGCTGGGATTAGCTTGAGCTTCAAGCCATCCCAGTCGTCGCTTATCTAGCAACGCACTCGCTAAGGAAGTCCTTGGAGAGTTGGTCATCGAATTTTATCACCCTATATACCCTCACGACCTCGGCGGAGTCAATGTTCGGGAGAGGTCCCCATTGTTTTCAATTAAATGATCTATCACCATGTCGGAAAGTTTGGCCTCAATCTTTCCCCACGCCTCGGCTTTGGATTACCCGATTGCAGAGTTCTCATCCATTAGTGCCACCTGATGGAGGGCACTACCCGACGTGCTTGGCTTGGCTGTGGTTGTTGCTGCACCTACTGCAACTTTGGTTCTTTTTAGGGCCGGGTCCTGCAATTAGTCCTCTGTTGGCCTTTTTGTTTGAATATTTTAAAATTATTTTTTTGATTTTGTTCCCACGAGTAGGACCGGAAAGGATTGTCCATCCTAGCAGAACCGTCTTAGCAGGATAAGGCAATTACACAACCGACCTTGCCAGGGCATCGGAGGGGACCGTTTGCAACCAGTAAATGTTAGCCACTTACTAGCCATATAGTTGTCAGCACGGGTGCCTCGACACTTTGGCTTAAAATTATGTTTGGAATGGTTTACCCCCAGCACCCCATGAAAAAGATTGGGTTGCTCTTAGTTTCGTTCTAGAGGAAACTGATGACTTTGCAACCAACCCTCTGTTGATAACGCCTCCCACATGCATCGTCGACTTACTACAAACCCTTTCGCCCCGGCAAGGCGACATCCCGTCGAAAGAGAAACAGCCCTACACACATTGTTACGTATCATCGAAAAGTCGTTGTGCTGTAAGGAGTATACTATTGCTCCATTCCTAGACATTGAAGGTGCTTTTGTTATCGCAGTCTCAGGTAAGCACCTGAATATACTCAAGGAACTTCTCCAAAACGCACTACACAAACTTTCTATATAGGTAGTCAGTCAGTTGCGGTCAAGACAGAACTGGTCCTGTTCACCAGGAAATATTAAATTCTTCACTTTGACCCCCGTCAGTAAACGGAATCTAACTAGCCATTTTAGACAAAGCTATATCCCTGGTACTTATTTTAGACAAGGAGGTTAACTGGAAGCTGAACATAACAGAAAGAGTAAAGAAAGCGGCAGCAGCCATAGGCAGGAAATAGGGAATGAAACCTCGTATCACGCATTGGATCTATATATCTCGATTATAAGACCGATACTTCATTATGGAGTAGTAGTAGATATGGTGGACAGTGGTAGAGATAGCTAGAAACAGCAAAAAACTAGCCAAGGTGCAAAGAACTGCGTGTCTGTGTATCGATGGTGCACTCCGTGCATATATTTTCGGCAAGCAAATGGCAGCTCACTCAGCCATACGTTTTAAAGACTTCCAACAATGGTCAAATATACAAACTGGCCACTAAAAAATTCTAAAAGAACATACAAATAATCCTGAAAACAACGATTGCACCCTTACCAGGTCACTTTGATAAGATTTTCCAGGTCACAATCCTAGACAGATCGGCATGGGAAAGTATCGAACCTGTGCTCGCTAGACATGGGACTAAATTACCAGTCGTTCCTGACATGAATGCATTAGGTATTTCTTTCGCACTATTTACTAGCGCAACATTCTAACAGAAAATCAAACCTCAGATGGAGTATTGGCACGACGTGTCAAAAAACCAAACAAATTTGGCGAAAGCTGGATTTTAGAAGATCAAAGAGACGGATCTCGCTCGATAGATCATACGTTTGCGCCACCATAGCTGTCATCACTGGACACTGTTTAATAGGCAGGCATACGGAAAGGAAAGGCCTCCACTCAAACGACTTCCGTAGGAGCTGCATGGATGAAGAAACAATAATTCATCTCCTTTGTAACTACCCGGCCCCATCAAACATAAGGAAACTGTTGAGCCTACTATTTTCAAAATCTGAGTGATTTGACAAAAACGTAAGCGAAAAGCCTCCGCCGTTGTATTAATAGCTCAGAATAGTTTTCCCACAGATAACAAGGAGAATGGACAGGACCCACGTGATACCACAATGGACCAAAAATGGTCTAAGTGTCCTGGCGAACTCGCTGACAGCCACTCTAACATAACATAACCACATGGGACACCCGATAGACTTTAAAGTAAGCTTGTTAAATTGACTAATATTTTTGTCCATGTCATATATCTGAAACGTGTCCCGTTATTGTTGAATTTGTACATTTCCATTGCATGCCCACTAATGGAAATCAATTTCGAAGCTCTAATTAATAAAACTTTAAGCAGAACCCTTGTTAGAATTTGCAGAGAATAATCTGTAACAACATTTTAATTACTTCCTTTTACCAGAAGAATAACAACGACCATACCTATACGAATCCTGTGAACCGCATTCAAAGGACGAGAAACTAACCAATTCTATGGAATATACTGACTTAGGTATCCGAATCCCTTCAAGTAAATGGATAAGTTTCTCGACTAGGTCTTCCGTATAATTTATGTCATGTTGGAAATTTCCTGCACACACTACCACAGTACACAACTTCTATGAGTGTTAGTTTCAAATTAATACATAATAAAGTCAAACAATAGGATATGGTATAAAGTGCTTCGCCAGGACATTACAACATTCAACTTGATGAAATACACTTTAAAGATAATCAACTAAGCGGAATAACTGCAATGAAACAGAATTTACGTTACACCCCTGACCAGACTCCTTTTCGCAAAAGCTCCTGTTTAAAGCAGCTGAATCTAACAATGTACCACCGCCCACCAACCTATCATCATCATCTTTAACTTCATCCCTGGATGGCTGGCAGGATGGTGCTGGGCATGGGACAAAACCTGCCAGCAGAACAATGAATGACAGAATTTAAGGACTGCAGCTCTAAACAAAAACAGGAAATTGCATGAGCCCAACCATGTAAATGACGAAAGTGCACTTCTTTGACCTCCCCTTGTCCCAGTCTCCATCGCAGCCATCCATGTGCAGCATCCTAAATTATTGGTAGAGAGAGAGAGAGGGATGCAGTTTCTCCTACTCAACTCGTTGGTATCTTCAGGGTTCCATGGTCACCACATTGCCATTGTCTTCAAGGATCATAATTCCAAACAATGGAGTGACAACGAATAAGATCTGTCACTCTATACAGAAGTAGTTGTAGTCATCATCATCGCATCGTCATCATCGTTGTTGTTGTTGCTTTGTTGTATATGTGTTTGTCTCGGAGAACGCTATCAGTCATTTTCCAGCAACAGAAGCAACAGCGTCACCACCAAGAGATAATTGTTAATCCTTGCTGAGCCACATGGGTTGTGGTGATGGTGGTTGCCGATGTTGAAAGAAGTCTCCAAGGGAGGGTGGTCGGGTGCAGCATAAATGGCATCGTGTCTAACTGAATGATGACATGCTTAGGTGAGCTTAGATTGTTCCAACAAAAAGGGATTTTTTGTCCACATCTCCTTATTCCCACCCCTGAAGCCGAATACCAGGTGAGAAAATTAATATTTGCGCTAAGCTGGAAGGCAAGCGAGGCCAGTGGAATTAATTCCCTGGTTAAGTTTAAGAGGATGAGGTTTATTCGGAATCTTCCGCACCTACAACGATACCCATTCACTATTAATTCTGACGATAGTTGTACACGGATGTATACGTAGATACATGGTGTATCATTTACAGGTTGACAGGCATCCTTGTTTGATAATATGTACATAATTCTCATAGCAAGAGCGAAGATATATATCCCACTACAATCAGATGCAGAATGCAATGGTATATAGGGTAGGGGGGTGTAAATGATATATCTATGGGTGTCTAAGCTTTGTTCCTGCTTACTTACACACACATATACGCTTTTCACCTGGGAAAAGAGAATGAGATTGAGTAAATAGTTCAGAAATAGTAAAAAAAAAAGCAACTCCTAGATAAAAGAAGAGAAGCTGCGAGACGCAAAAAAATGAGCAAGTGGTAGTGCAGTGTCGCCCGAGTGTAGCTTTTAATTATTTTTATTACTTTTTTAATTTGCGAGTACTCTGGGGCTGCTGTGTGTGCGTTCTTGTTGAATTAAAACGGGACAAGCGGTGATTCTTCCTTTTTTTATACTAAAGGTACTAGGTATCTTCTTATTCAGTGTTTACATTTGCGACCTGAATAGGGTAAATAGAAGTTGCAAACGTTTCTGGAATATTAACCGAGACAGGAGAATGTAAACAAGTGTGTACTAGATGTATGTGCAGTGCACACAAATTCTATTGTTTTCTCTGTTTGTTAATGTGGATCTAAAGAATAAAATTTGTTTAATGATAAGGAGGGAGGACTATAGGAATTTAATTTAAACTTTATAAAAATGAAATTAATTTTATTTTTTACTAAAGAAAAACTTAGTTTGACGGATACTCTAAGAACGGATGACGAGCGGACGTCATATAAAAATTGCTGTCATCAGAGCGTCATCGTGTTGCAATCACCAGATGACATCCGATTATATGAATAGTTCGTGTCATTTTTGCTTTGGTCATCTGGAAAACATGGACGGATTTCAGTCGATTACACTAGAAGACGACTTTGGACAGCGATCATCTAGATTACAAAGCTGTCAACAATAGACGTGTTCAAGTGCTCCAGGCGAAGAACAACAATACCAGGGCAGAAATACAATGCACGAATAGTGATCAAATCGTTCATTTCTCAATTGGAAGCATCAACCAAATCACCAACATCAAAAATATAATGTATACAAAGGGGGCGCCATCTTTTATGTCGGTATGTGCGTATTGAATAGCCTTGAAAGAAACAACAGATTCACATATATGAGGCATGGACGTCTCTGTTGACCAAGTCAAAATTGCTTCTTTTGCTGCGTTTTCACTTTTTGAGCGGTATAGAGAAATAATTTCAGCACGAATTCTTGCCTTGAGCTCGTTAATGATCCGACATTAAAGATCCGAGTCTTATTAGCGCACCCTATAATTTTCAAACAACCTCACAAAAAGAAGTACGGAGGGGTTGAATCTGCAGATCTGAGTGGCAAGTTAATTTCAATTTTTTTGACAGCACACGTCTAAGGAATTTGTTATTACAAATATGATACGACATATGTGCGTTCTCGAGAAAATTCTCTCCTACCACTTTAACCAGTTCATTGGAACGACTTGGGCATTGATGAACGGCAGATGGAGGATCTAACACTGTCCCATACATACTTAATTAAGTGGACGTACAGTCATGAACGAGCCTGGCATTCCTCTCCAATTATCCCGGTCCCTAGCTTACTGCCTCTACTTACGCACTTCAAGTTGGTAGGTATCGATCTGGACTTCTTGGGTCTTTCCAGGATCTGCCGAAGTGTAAAGATTTGAACAGTTGTGGACTTTTCTGGACTAAAACCACACCGATAATGGCCGATCAGGTTGTTGGTAAACGGTTTCAGGCGTTCACATATTAAGGCAGATAGGATCTTGTAGGCGAGGAGACTTATGCCATTGTAGTTGGCGCAATTCAGAGGGTCTCCTTTTTTGTGGATCGGTGAATCGGGCAGACGATACTGTTCCATTCTTCAGGCATAGTAGTTCAGTATTTCTTCCATATCCTCAATATCGACTGTGTCTCACCAACGATCATTCTCGTTCATCCCGACAGGATTCTGTTCGAGCCTTGTATCCCCGGCTTTGACGCTCTTCACTTTGGTAAAACTTGCGAACATCATCCCTGGAGTGGCTCCTCTACTTTATCCTTTTTATTGCCCCATTTTTATTCTTTCAGAAAAGCCGGCATTCTTACTTCCGTCTTTTTCTACAGAGGTCAATGGCAGTTCTTATCTTAACCTGCAGCTTAGCCTTTTAGGCCTCGGTTATTGCTGTGAGCACCTGTCAGCACTCTTCACTTTTATTGCTGGTGGGCAAGAGAAGCCTAGTACATCAGTTGCGGCTGATCAAATGGCTTGTTGGCATCCTTGCCATTATTCTTCAACATTAGGTGCTGGTGTTAATGGAGAGGTTAAGGGATACGCATTATGCGAAGTCCTTAGCGGGATCTTGCGATTGCAGTCTTCCGACATTACATTTTTTCACAGCATTTCTGATTTACGGTTTGGTAGTTATCTGACCTTGGGTGCAACAAAGTAGTGGTCCGCGTCCGTGTTATCCCTTGACATATTCGGACATCCTTACTACTTTGTGCATGCATTTTGTCTATTGCAATGTGATAAATTTGAATGACCATTCATTGATCTGCACCCCGCCATGTCACCTTATGGCCATTGTGGTAAGATAACCGTGTGATGGCTATAGTAGCATTTCGTTCCGCAACAAAGTCAATTAAATTAGCCTGAGTCCTTTGGCAGGCGATTTATTGTGTAGGCTGTGTTTCCCGACAATATCTACTGCTAAAAGTGTCTTCTCTTCCAACAGTTCTGCGTTAAAATCTCCCAGCAAGATTTTAACATTGTACTTCGGTAGTCGATTATAATTTTGGTAAAGGAGCTCGTAGAAACATTCTTTTACAATATCATCGTTTTCCTCCGTCGGAGCATGAGCGCATATAAGTCTTATGTTAGCGAATGTGGGCTTGATGTGGATTGTTAAAATGTTTTCGCTAATGTCTTGAAAACATAAGACTTCTTGCTTAAGTTTGGCACTTGTAACAAAATCCGCATCCGAATAGTCGCTGTTTCTGCTCACTAACAGGGTTCGTAGTAGATGTCATAGTTTTTCATCCTCTCTTTGTCCGATCCATTCCATCGAATTTCCTAGATGGCAGTAATGTCTGCTTTGTAGCAGCTTATGGCTTTCGCTATAGTAGTTCGCTTTTTCCTCTCCCGTTGAACGTCGTTGTCCTTTTTTTCGGTTTACATGGTCGTCCACAATAAGAGCAGTCCTTTCCTTGGTGGCTTCGTAACAATAGATTTTTTCGTGATTCTGCGTTTAATCCAAAGTACAAACCACAAACTGTAGGTCCAGTTCCAATTGATTCGATACCCTAGGCCATCAGTATCTACCATGGGATTGATCTCTACCGATGGCCATTCGGCTCACCCACCACCATTTCTGTTCAAGAGGCCCATTTACCCTTAAGAATCCAAGATGGTCTGTTGCTCGAATATGTTGTAGCAGCTCATTTAAGTTTTTCATTTTGTCCATCCTAACTTAGACTGTATACTCCACCGTTGATTTCATCTTGGGATTTTTCCGCTGCTGCATTGGAAGAGTACTATCTTAGTGTGATACAACTTCACCACTCTCCAATATGTTCACGGCAAGACTTTAGAAAGTGATTGGATCATTACTTCCTGCCAAGGTACAAGGCACTAAGTTTTCGAAAAGAGAATGCTGAGAGTCGGAGTTGGTATTTATTAGTTCGGTGAAAATTAAAGGTTTTATATAATCGCGTAGCCACGTTTGCTAGTATAGAGAAGGAAGCGGCGAAAATGGGTTTAGCAGTAAATGAGGGTAAGACTAAGTATATGCTGTCAACACGAAAGGACACACAACATCGACGAATCGGACAGAACGTCACCATTGACAGATATAACTTTGAGGTAGTACGGGACTTTGTCTACCTCGGCTCCGCTATTAACTCTGACAACAACATCTCGTCAGAAATTAAACGAAGAATTACTCTTGCCAAACGCTGTTTCTTCGGGCTAAGAAGGCAATTTAGTAGTAAAGCCCTCACTCGAACTACTAAGGAGATCCTATATAAGACCCTGATCATCCCAGTCCTGCTCTACGGCGCTGAAGCATGGACCGTATCAAAAGCGGATGAAGAAATCCTTGCTAGATTCGAGAGGAAAATTCTTCGAAAAATCTTCGGTCTCGTTTGCGTTGACGGGCTATGGAGACGAAGATTCAACCAAGAACTATACGAGCTGTACAGCGACATGCCCCTGGTCAAAAAACTCCGCATTGGACGTTTAAGATGGCTAGGACATGTAGAACGAATGGACACCAATACTCCGGCTCGCTGAGTCTTCGATTCCCAGCCAGACGTCGGACGCAGTAGAGGAAGACCTCGCCTTAAGTGGCGCGCACAAGTGGAAACCGACCTCAACCAACTTGGAGTGCGCAACTGGAGGCAGTTAGCTTAGGACCGGGCTAATTGGAGAGGCATGTTGGTTGAGGCCCAGGTTCATTCCGGACTGTAGCGCCACTTAAGTAAGTAAGTAGTATAATCGCGTTGCCTAATTATTGCCCTCCATAGGCAGAGAACCCCTAGGTATATATTACAAAAATAAGATATACAGTAACATCTTATTTCAACCCTGCTAAACGAAAAAAGGACAGCGACGTTCGTAACTGCGCCTGGCATGTGAGAACATTAAACAGGAGAGGAACAAGCGAACAACTAGTGAAACACATGAGCTGCTACCCAGCAGACATAACTGCCATCCAGGAAATACGATGGGATAGCCGGGCAAAGAGAGGATGTAAAACTATGACCTCTACTACGCACCCAGTTAGGAAAAAGATGATATAAGTGAGGATTGCTTCTACGAGCTCCTTGACAAAACCTATGAGCGACTACCAAAGTACGATTTTAAAATCGTACTGGGAGATTTAAACGCAAGGGTAGGAAGAGAAGATATCTTTAGCAGTACTGTCGGAAAATATAGACTACCCGACAACACGTCTGGTAACGGACTTAGACTAATTGACTTCGCTACGGAACGCTACGGAACGGTGAGCATACGGCGATCTCAACATCAACGAAAAGTCAACCGAATTGATCACATTTCGATAGAAAAAGGCACGCATCCAGTATTTTGGATGTCCGAACATTCCAAGGGGCAAACTTCGACTAGGACCACTACCACCTTGTTGCAGCCAAGGTAAGGATGCGGATATTCACCTCGCCACAACAACCCAGAAAAACTGTGAAAAAATGTCGAAAGATTGCAATCTCCAGAGACCGCCAAGACCGGCGCACAACTCGTATCCCTTAACCTCTCAATTCAAACCACACCAACAGCATCTATTGTCAAAGAACAATGTCAACGATGCCAAAAAGCCATTAGATCTGCTGCAACTGATGTGCTAGGTTTCTCGCGGCCACCAGCAAGAAACCCCTGGTTTGATGAGGAATTCCGACAGATGCCCGCAGCCAAGAGCGAGGCCTACAAGGCTAAGCTGCAGGTGAAGACGAGAGCAGTCATTGAGCTCTATAGGCAAAGAAGTAGGGAAGAACAGCGACTTTTCAGAAAGAAGCAAAAAGAGAATGAAAAGCGCGCGGTCGAGAATATAGATAGGTGCAACTCCAGGAACGATGTTCGCAAATTTTACCAAAGTGTAAAACGTCAATGCCAAGAATAGAAGGCACGAACAGAATCCTGTCGAGATGAACAAGGAAATATCGAAGTTGAGACACAATCGATGCTGAGGATATAGAACCACTTCTGAAGACGGCGATGACGAAACACATTTCGCTGTCGGGCAGAACGAACCATTTAAAATTGGCAACGGCAGCGAAAACTGCCAACCACCCGATCTAAGTGAAGTGAGGATAGCAATATCTAAACTCAAGCTTAATAAGGATGCCGGAAATTACGGCCTTCCCGCTGAGCTTTATAAAGCTGGTGGAGATAACCTGGTAAGTAACATCCACCAATTCATAAGCCATAACTAGTCGGATGAAAGCATGCCTGAAGAATAGAACCTCAGCTTCGTTTGCCTGATTCACAAAAAAAGGAGACCCTCTGAAATGCGCAACCTACAGAGGCATAAGTCTTCCCAAAATCGCCTACAAGATCCTATCTGCCGCAATATGTGAACGCTTGAAACCGTTTACCAACAACCTGATCGGCCCTTATCAGTGTGGTTTTAGGCCAGAAAAGTCCACAACCGATCAAATTTTCACACTTCGACAGATCCTGAAAAAACCCAAGAAGTCTAACTCGATACGCACCACCTATTTATCGATTTCAAAGCCGCATACGAGAGAAGTTATGGAGACGAGCTATACAGAGTCATGTCTAGTTTCGGTATACCGCCCAAACTCGTCCGTTTGTGTAAGATGACGATGGAGAATTCTCGCTGCACCATCAGGGTCGGAAACGACCTCACCGACACCTTCGATACAAAAAAAAAAAGGATTTAGGCAAGGCGATGCGCTGTCATGTGACTTCTTCACTTTGATTCTTGAGAGGATTGTGCAAAACTCCCGAGTCAATACCAGAGGCACAATTTTCCAAAAATCGGTGCAACTACTAGCATACGCCGAAGATATTAACATCATTGGTAGGACTCGACGTGATGTCATAGCCACGTTTGCTAGGATAGAGATGGAAACTGTCAAAAATTGGTTTATATATTTCACCAACACGAAAGGTCACACAATATCGACGAATTGGACAGAACGACACCATTAACAGATATAACTTTGAGGTAGTACAGGACTTTGTCTACCTCGGCTCCGCTATTAACTATGACAACAACATCGTTTCAGAAATTAAACGAATAATTACTCTTGCCAATCGCTGTTTCTTCGGGCTAAGGAGGCAATGTAGTAGTAAAGCCTTCACTCGAAGGCTAGAGTTAAGGAGAACCTATATAAGACCCTAATCATCCCAGACCTGCTCTACGGCGCTGAAGCCTGGACCGTATCAATAGAGGATTAAGAAATCCTTGTTCGATTCGAGAGAAAAATTCTTCGACAAATCTTCGGTCCCGTTTACGTTGACGGGCTATTGAGACGAAGATTCAACTTCAATACCAGCTTTATAGCGATATACCAATGGTCAAAAAACCAAGCATTGGTCGTTCAAGCGGTGCGCACAAGTAGAAACCGACCTTAACCAACTTGGAGTGCGCAACTGGAGACAGTTAGATAAGGACCAGGCTGGATAGGCATGTTGGATAGGCATGTTGGCTGAGGCCCAGGTTCATCCCGGACTGTAGCGCCACTTAAGTAAGTAAGTAAGTAATATCCTAACCCCTTAAGGATTATGAAAATTTCTCTAAAACTATCAAAGAGGGGAATTAAAAAAGAATCCTTAGATTATTTCAATTTCTTTTAAACAAGTAGGTGAACAGTGATTTGTGCTCAAGAGGTACATGAACTTACGTACCATACCCAACTTTTTAAAAAAAGCTGTACAAAAAAGATTTAGTTAACATACCGGCCATATTTACTTAAATAAAATAATTAATTAGAAAATAAAACAGCGAGTGAATAATGTGCAGAAAATCCATCTCTCTATTCCAAAGAGCCCTCATCAAAAGGGTCATCATCTGGATAAATTCAAAAAATCCATTTAAATGAGGTACCATTTCAATAGTCCTGAATTCATATTATCCCAACCCAGTATCAAGTTACTTAACCAAGTCCTCCTAATGCACTTCATTCGTTCCTAATTAACGAACTTAAATGCTTGCAAATCCATAAATCCTTAAAAAAAAATTCACTTGAGTCTCTTTCTCTATTTTTGCGACTGTACACATACGAGAGCATACAACATTGGTAATCCCAAAAAAGTCCTTTTGACCAAAACAAAAGCTAACCGATACCATAGAAAAGATTTAAATTTCATTTAAAATAGGAGCAACCATATTGCAGTTCATCAAGGATTCCTCATCCACATACATATATGGTTGTGCTATATAGGAATATGTCCTGGATGTTGTGTTCCGGGATTATAATACACTCATGTAAACTTAGTATGCAGTCGTTACGATCATATAGTGGGTGGTTACATTGCGCACGGCATCATGTGAGATGAGTTGGCGGCGGCAGACTGAGTGGACAACATGGACATACAAGGATATAACCAACTACCCGGTGCACAGCGGGTTAGGGAGGGTGTTCACTGAAAAGAACTGTATGATTAAGAGCGGACCGCATATGAATTTTTAATCTTGAAAACATCCTTTTTATTTGATTGAATTCACTTTCGTCTTCCTTTTCAGCGCACACGTCCACCGCATAGACAGAATGTTATCCCTTAAGTCCATTATGGTTGAGTGAGCCCTGTCACTGTCATTTTTGGGGCGATGTAAAAGGAAATAGCTGACAAAAAGGGAAGAAGAAAAATTAACAAAAAACATGTTTCAACAGGACACTTTTTTTTGAAGAAGTAAAATGCAGGACGAAAGCGGACGGTCTGCACGAAATTGTATTCTTAAAGCAAGTGCTCGGACCTAAGCCGTTGCATGAGGGGTGGGCATGACATTAGATTCAGGGGGAGGTTTAACTCCACGACATACATTTGACAGTACTTAGGTGCATGTGTAGCCGCATAATTCTATGTGTGTATGTATGAATGAAGTGGATCAGAGTCCACTTGGAAATGTAAAAAGGAACCCAAGAAAAGTCTCCAAATTAATATTTAAAATTTTTTTGAAATTTTACTCAACGGTCTTAAGTCGGATTATCATGATTAAAGAATAATGAATAGGATTTAATTGGATTCTAGATACGTTTTTGGAACTGTTTCGTGAGTGGGATTTATTTTTAAAAACTTTGTCTAATGCATTTGACTAAGTACTGGATTAGAAAATTGTAACAGCATCAATTTTATAGAAATGGTTCTATTTCCGAAAGAAAGTCCTTTTAATTTTAAAGATTTCAAATGGGTTTATCTGTGGCAGGATAATGATTTTCAAGGTTTTATTTTCTAGGAACTAATTTTGCCATCTGCCACCTTTACTGTTTAGCCTAAATTTTAAGATCAGGGTTAGTGTAAGGATATTCATTTTATAGTAAATAAAAACTTTTGACATGACATGCCTCTCCAATTAGCCGGTACTTAGCAAACTGCCTCCAGTTGCGCTTGGTTGAGGTCGGTTTCTACATGTGCGCCACTTTATACGAGGTCTACCTCTACTGCTTCCGACGCACGTCTGGCTGGGAATTAAAAACTCTGCGAGCCAGAGTATTGGTTTCCATTCGTTCTACATGTCCTAGCCATCTTAAACGTCCAATGCGGAGTTTTTGACCAGGGGTATGTCGACTAAAGATATCTTCATTGAACATTGAGTGAGTAGATCTGTGCGGACGTGTTTTTTAGAGTGCTATATAGAAAATTGTTTATAAACGGAGTGTTTATTGATACGAATTAACAGTGGAAGTGGCATGTATTGCTACTTGATTTGTTCAATAATCAAAATAAAAAGTTTATTACAAATTACTAAAAAAAAAACTGAATAAATTAAAAGAAATATTTATTAAAAATAGCGGGTGAAGTGCAACTGTTGTTGAGAAGTGAGGATAAAATGAGTGAAAACTGTGCTGAATGCAAAAAAACTATAAAACGGAAAAATGAAATAGCAACATCGTGCTCGGCGTTTTGCAAAAAAAATTTCTGCTCAAAATGCACTGGCATAGGCGAGTATGAAAGTGGTTTGCTTAAGCTAAAGAATGTGATGTTCGTTTGTGATGAGTGTAAAGAGTACATACATAACATCATGGAAAAAATGGATAGTATATTAAAAGTGGTAAATGAAAATCAAAAAGCCTTAAGACAACAAGAAGAAGAGATAAAAAAAATATTAAATGGAGTGAAAATTGTGTGCGAGAAAGAGACAATTAGTGAAGTAAAAAAGAAAAAGAACACGTATGCTGAGATAGCAATAAAAAATATACCTCCGATTATAATAAAACCAATTTGTAAACAAGACAGTGAAAAAACAAAAAAGGAAATTAAAGAGCAAATAAACCCTACTGACCTAGCCCTACAAGTGGATAATATAAAAAAAAGTTCAAATGGGTCAATAGTTATAAAGTGCAGCGATGAAAAATCGTTAAAAAAGATTGAAGAAGAAGTTTCTGATAAACTAAAAGGAAAATATGATATAAATATACCTATATTGGTGAAACCAAAAATTGTTGTTATAAATATAGACAAAGAAGTGAAAGAAGAAGAGTTAATAGAGGTGATAAAAAACCAAAACAAATTAAATGGAGATATAAAACTTATAAAGTGCTACAATAGATTTAATAACCCAAATAAATATAACGCAATAATTGAGACTGAAAAAAATGTTTTTAAAAAATTAATGGAAACGGAAAAGGCGTGCTTAAATATTGGATGGAACAAATGTTTAGTGTTTGACAAAATTAATGTTAAAAGATGTTTTAATTGTTGGGGGTTCAATCACAATGCTCAAAATTGTACAAATAAAATTTGTTGTCCAAAGTGTAGTGGTGAACATAAGCTAGAGGACTGTGAGAATGAAATCATGAAATGCAAAAATTGTGCTTTAACAGTTGAAAAACTAAATATAAACATAGATTCAAGGCATGATGTTAGAGATGCCAAATGTCCAGTTTATTTAAGAAGACTTGGAAAAGAAAGAGAGAAGGTTGCATATTAGCAACCAACCTTTATAAAGTGTATGCTACTTAATATACAGGGCTTATTAAATAACATAAATGAGATAAAAAATATAATGGGTGAAAGAAATTTCGATATAGTGATTTTAACTGAAACTCATCTTGGTCTTTCATTACAAGATAAAGAAGTAGACATAAAAAATTACAAAGTCATACGTTGTGAAACAACATCATCACTGGAGGAGTGGTAATCTATATAAAAAAACATATCAATGACTTTGCAGTTATGAAAAATGTACAAATAAATATGAACCTCTGGTTATTAGTAGTAGAAGTGAATAAAGTGAAATTAATAGCATTATATAGATCACCGAGTACCTCGAACAGAGAATTTTGTGATTATTTAAGTGATTACTTCCAAGAGATTGAAAACAAACAAAACTTAATAATACTTGGAGATTTCAATATAGACTGGCTAAACAATTCCATCTATAAAAAAGAACTTGAGTGTTTGTTTATAGAAAATATGTGTACGCAAATGGTTGAAAAACCTACAAGAATAAGTGCGACTTCGAGAACTTTGTTGGATTACGTGGCATCTGATATAAAATTAATTGATGTCAAAGTCGAAAATGAATTAAAAATAAGCGATCATGAAACAATAACTTTTACAATACCAGTGCGCTCAAACAAAAAAGAAATTAAGAGATCAATTAACATCTTAAAATATGATAAATTTAGATTCATGCAAAAAATTAGAGAAAGTGAAATAAATACAATTGGTACTTTAATAAATATAAGTGATGAAAAAAGTGAGCAGTTTGAAAAAGAAATGCTTAAAGTGATAAAAAATTTTGTTGTTAAAAAGTCTATTAAAGAAACAGACCAACATTGGTTTAATAGTGATTAAAGGTCACAAAAATCTGTAAAAATCAGAAGCCACCTAAAGTTTGTACTAACGGGAAACATTGAAGATTGGCAAGTGTATACAAAAATTAGAAACGAATATAAAAACAACCTCAAAGTAACAGAACGAAATTACATACAAGATAAATTAAATAGAACTAGTGACCAAAAAAATATGTGGAAATGCTTAAAAACTTTAGTGCTGGGTGAATCGGTAAACGAAATAAAGTGTGTTGAGTTTCAAGGAGACAAAATATATGATGACAAACTAATTTCAAATAGATTTAACGAGTTTTTTGTTAAAAGTGTAATCGACATAAATAAAGAAATACCAAATGTGCAATG
The DNA here is from genome assembly GCA_932526625.1 of Rhingia campestris. NCBI lineage: Eukaryota > Metazoa > Arthropoda > Insecta > Diptera > Syrphidae > Rhingia > Rhingia campestris. Next base: position 173,266,680 of record OW052182.1, read on the forward strand.
GACAAATCTTTCATTAAATACTGAAAACTGTTTCAAGTTTAAAAAACTAAGTTCGATAGAACATCTTTTAAAAATAGTTGAAATGATGCCAAATAAAAGTGATTTTAATTTCATGAACAAAGAAATGATAAAAGACAGTTTTACCATTGTGGGCCCTGCTCTATTGAACATTATAAATTACTCCCTCGAAAGTGGTAAATTTCCAAGTACCTGGAAAACATCGGTTATATCTCCGGTTGAAAAAATACAAAATACCATCAAATGTGAAGACTTCAGACCAGTAAATATGCTGCCACTATACGAAAAAATATTGGAAAAAGTTGTTCAAATTCAACTAGAAGAATATCTTCAAGATAACGACATTTTAATCGAGGAACAATCTGGATTCAGACGTAAACACTCTTGTGAATCAGCTCTAAACTTGGTAATTGCGGACTGGAAGGAAATAATACACACAAAGAAGAAAATTGCAGCGGTATTTATTGACCTGAAGAGAGCTTTCGAAACATTGGATAGGTTAATATTATTAAAAAAACTATATGGGTATGGGATAAGAGGAACCGAATTCAATTGGTTTAAGACATATCTTATAGGACGTAAACAAATCGTAAAGTTTAATGGGGTAAGTTCGGAAGAATTAAATTCTGACCTAGGAGTACCACAAGGGTCGATCTTAGGTACATCGTTGTTTGTTATTTATATAAATGATATAAAAAAAGTTTTAAAACATTGTAAAGTAAAACTATTTGCCGATGATGGCCTTTTCTATAGTAAAGATAATAATTATACAAACTGTATTAAAAAACTTATGATAGATATTAAGAGCATAAAAAATTATTTAAGTATGAATAAACTCAAGTTGAATACAGAAAAAACTAAAATAATGTTATTGCCCGAAAACAATATAATATGTAAAATAAATGAATTTGAATGTGTTAAAGAAACAAAATACCTTGGTGTAATAATAGACTGTAACTTGAATTTTAAAAAACATTTTGATATGGTACAAAAAAAAATTGCCATGAAAATCGGTTTTTTTCGAAGAATACGAAAAAAACTTTGTATGGGTATGGCAATAAAAATATATAATTCCATTATACAACCCCATTTTGAATATTGTCCAACAATATTACTATTGGGAACAGAAGTTATGATAAATAAACTACAAATTTTACAAAATAAGGGAATGAGAGCAATATTATACTGTGACCGTTTTACACATATAAACAATATGTTAAACACTTTGAAATGGTTTTCTGTAAAACAAAAAATAGTGATGAATACCTTAATATTTATTTTTTAAGTAAAAAACAACTTAATGCCAAAATACTTGCAAAGAAGAATTGTAACAAGAACTGAAGTAAGGCCTTATAACCTAAGAAACAATGAAAACTTACACTTACCATTTTTCAGAAATTGTAAAACCCAAAATATGCTATTTTATAAGGGTATTCAAATTTACAATAATATTCCATATAATGTGAAAATAGAATCAAATTTAAATAGATTTAAGAGCTCTATTATACATTTTATTAAAAATAATTATTGATAGACATTGTATAAAAAAGTTTTAAAATAGCAAATGAATGCTAAATAAATTATACTTACCTACTTACTTACTTACTTACTTCATCCGCTTCTGATACGGTCCTATTTGCACAATCCTCTCAAGAATCAAATTGAAGAAGTCACATGATAGTGCATCGCCTTGCCTAAATCCTTTTTTGGTATCAAATGTGTCGGTGAGGTCATTTCTGACCCTGATGGTGCAGCGAGAATTTTCCATAGTCATCCTACACAAACGAAAGAGTTTGGGCGGTATACCAAAAATAGACATTGCTCTGATTAGGTAGTCTCTATAAATGCTGTCGAATGCGGCTTTTAAATCGATAAATTGGTGGTGGGCATCGATTTGGACTTCTTGGGTTTTTGCAAGGATCTGCCGAAGAGTGAAAATTTGATCGGTAGTGGACTTTCCTGGCCTAAAACCACACTGATATGGGCCGATCAGGTTGTTGGTTAACGGTTTCAGGCGTTCACATATTACGGCAGATAGGATCCTGTAGGCGATGTTGAGAAGACTTCTGCCTCTGTAGTTGATGCAGTTCAGAAGGTCTCCTTTTTTGTGGATCGGGCAAACGATGCTCCGTTCTTCAGGCATATTTTCATCCGACCAGATTTGTCTTATGAGTTGGTTGATGTTACTTTCCAAGTCATCTCCGCCAGCTTTAGGAAGCTCAGCGGGAAAACCGTCATTTCCGGCGGCCTTATTAAGCTTGAGTTTAGATATTGCTATCCTCACTTCACTTAGGTCGGGTGGTTGGCCTGACAACGAAATGTGTTTCGTCATCGTCTGCAGAAGTGGATCTTAATATCCTCAGCATCGACTGTGTCTTAACTACGATGTTTCATTGTTCATCTCGACAGTAGTCTGTTCGAGCCTTGTATCGATGGCTTTGACGTTTTACACTTTGGTAAAATTTGCGAACATCGTTCCTAGAGTGGCACCTCTCTTTATCCTCGATAGCGCGCCTTTCTTGCTCTTTTTTCTTCTTTCTGAAAAGCCGATGTTCTTCCCTTCTTCTCCGCCTATAGAGCTCAATGACTGCTCTCGTTTTCACCAGCAGCTTAGCCTTGTAGGCCTCCTTCTTGGCTGCGAGCATCTGTCGGCATTCCTCATCAAACCAGGGGATTCTTGCTGGTGGCCACGAGAAACCTAGCACATCAGTTGCAGCTGATCTAATGGCTTTTTGGCATCGTTGACATTGTTCTTTGACATTAGATGCTGGTGGTGTGGTTTGAATCTAGAAGTTAAGGGATACGCGTTGCGCGAAGGTCTTGGCGGTCTCTGACGATTGCAGTCTTTCGATATTAAATGTGTTCACAGTATTTCTGGTTTGTTGTGGCGTGGTGGATATCCGCATCCTTACCTTGGCTACAACAAGGTATTGGTCCGAGTCGATGTTAGCCCCTCGAAATGTTAGAACACCCAAAATACTGGGTGCGGGCCTATTGTCTATCGCAATGTGATCAATTTGGTTGACTGTTCGTTGATCTGGAGACCGCCATGTCCCCTTATGGATATCGAGGTGAGGAAACCGTGTGCTGGCTATAGTGGCATTTCGTTCCGTAGCGAAATCAATTAGCCTAAGTCCGTTAGCAGATGTGTTGTCGTGTAGGCTATGTTTACCGACAATACTTCTAAAGATGTCTTCTCTTCCTACCTTTGCGTTAAAATCTCCCAGCACGATTTTAACATCGTTCTTCGGTAGTCGCTCATAGGTTTTGTCAAGGAGCTCGTAGAAGCAATCCTTAGCTATAACATCTTTTTCTTCCGTCGGAGCGTAAGCGCATATACCTAAGGCTTATGTTGCGAATTTGGCCTTGATGAGGATTGTTACTATGCGTTCGCTTATGTCTTGGAAACATAAGACTTCTTGCCTGTAGAAGATGTCACAGTTTTTCATCCTCTTTTTGCCCGGCCCCTCCCATCGTATTTCCTGGATGGCAGTAATGTCTGCTTTGTTGCAGTTTAGGGCTTCCGCTAGTTGTTCGCCTGCACCTCTCCTGTTTAATGTTCTCACATTCCAGTTAACCCAAAGCACAACCCCAACCTGGATTCCCAGTTCCAATTTATTAGATACCCCTAGGACACGGGGCCATAAGTATCCACTACGGGATTGAGCGCTGCCGTTGGCCTTTCGGTTCATCCGCCACCATCTATGTTCAAGGGGCCTGACTAACCCTTGAAATTCCTAGACAACCTGTTGTCCGAATATGTCAGAGCAGCTCATCTAGATTCGCCTGGGACAGCAGGCCGGGTATTCATCCGTGCCATTCTCACCAGGGTGTTTATAGTGTTGCTGTTTTTCGTCGTATTATCAACACTCGCACTTATCGTTTAGCAAGTCAAATCCGGTTGGATGAGACTAGTACCCGATGGTTACCACTTGGAAGTAAAGATAAGCACATTTGATGTGTAGTCAGAGTTACAACACTGGGCATTGCCAAGTTAACGCCAATCAGAGTCTACCTTCGTTCTACAACACCCAACCATCATTTTTATTCAGAAAAACTCTTCAAACGGTTTTTTATTAAAGTGTATAACGAAGCTATCATGAATGAGTTTATCTTAGTATTTAATTTTGTTTCGTAACTGAAGACGTAAAATAATTAAAGTTTCCCAGAAAAAGCTAAGCGGCGGTATTTATAAAAAAATTGCACTTCTTGTGCTTCACTGATAATTATAATAACGTGAAAACAGCACAATACTCTTCTTAACTCCTGAAAAAGTTCATCCGAGTCGTGCCATACCTTTCTCTTCGATCCACAACACAAATCAAGATTTAAAACGTATCTCTGGTGCGACTAAATAAGTGAACTGTACTTATGTAAGTACGAAGTAACTGTTAGCATTGAAACATTAAAATAATGAAAGGACATTTCATTCCTTCCCTTAGCTTTGTTTACAACTATTTTATGTTTAAACATCATGCATTGGTTACTAAATTAAATAGGCATGTGTCTTTAAGTAAGGAAACATGTGTCTGTGTCCCAAAATAATTTCAAACATGAAAGCCATGTTGGTAAATACAAATGTTAGGTAAATATTTAATGAAGGTAGATTTGTCACATTATCTTGCCATTAAGTCTATTTTGACAGTGACAGTGATTGGGATGAATTTGGAAGTTGTCTTTGCAAAAGTGACAGTGATTAAGATTAGTTTCCAAATAAGCTGCAAATTTAATTGTGTTGATCTTAGTGTGCCACGTACGCTGCAAGTTATATTTGCTTTGAGAGATATGTGAAAGTGAAACTCTGCAAATTCGTTTGGAAGAAGAATCAATAAAATTAGAAAAATGATGTTTCATTCACGTGCTTCTACTTTTAATGACTTTTTTCATACGAGTGTGTGCAACAATTGGGTATACACTACACAACCTGGGATGTTCACAAGGTGGGACAAAAGTAATGCCATGTCATAAAGTGAACTGGCTGCCATTTTGTTTAAAATATACACAAAATGGGCTATGTTTTCATGGAAATTTAAGATTTAACATTTATGATATTAAGTTTAAAAAGTAAGACCTCTTAAACGACAATCTCCTGAGTTGTTGGACATTTGTTTTCGTTGCCCACAAATCATATAACGGGTGATTTTTTAAGAGGTTTAGAACTTTTTTTAAAAAAAAAAACACAAAAAACACAAAAAATTCAAAAAAATGAATGAAATATTTATTTGAATCGATAGTTTGAACCTTGCAATTTAATGTTTAAAGATAATTTCATGCAAATGTTGACCGCGGCTGCGTCTCAGGTAGCCCATCCGCTGAGTCCAATTTTGGCATACTCTTTCACACATATCGGCCGGTATCTCACGAATGAATGCATGGATGTTGGCTTCCAGTGCGTCAATCGAAGCGGGCTTGTCCCTATAGACATTAGCCTTGACATACCCCCACAAAAAATAATCTAATGGTGTCAAATCGCACGATCTAGGCGGCCAATTGACCGGCCCGAAACGTGAAATTAACTGTTCACCAAACTCGCCTCGCAATTGCGCCATTGTTTCGCGTGCTGTGTGGCATGTGGCACCGTCTTGTTGAAACCACATATCATGCAAGTCAAGAACTTCCATTTCGGGCAAAAAAAAGTTTGTTATCATCGCTCGGTAGCGTTCACCATTGACAGTAACGCTGCGATTCGCATCATCTTTGAAGAAATATGGCCCAATAATGCCGCCGGCCCATAAACCGCACCAAACAGTGGCTTTTTCGGGATGCATTGGTAGCTGTTGCAATGCTTCTGGCTGATCTTCACTCCAAATGCGGCAATTTTGCTTATTTACGTACCCATTCAACCAAAAATGAGCCACACTAGCTGATACGGCCGCAATATTTTCTTCACTACGCACAGTACGTAAACGTGTTGGTGGTTTAATGTCCAACAAAGTAAATTTGGTGCGAAATTTGGTCACAATCTTCCGAATAGACTGCTGAGAAAGTCGAGAATGCCGATCATAAAATGGAAGCAGCGCGCGATGAACATTTCGAACCGAGCACGAATTTTGATAGTAAAATTCAATAATTTGCAAGCGTTGTTCATTTGTAAGACGATCCATGGTTAAATTGCAAACCAAACTGAAGCTGTTTGACAGTGACACAAGGTACTAAACACACGCCAGCTGACAAAACCAGTGTTGCCAAAACCAAACCAGCTAAAAAATCACCCGTTACAAATAGAGTTTTAGTTGGAAAGATACAAGTTTCTGATATGCACTTAGATATAATCTTCAAATTTGTCATCTGTATTTCGTTGATTTAATCCGGTAAGGAATTCTACAGGCGAACAGCACTGAACTGACACTGCATAAGTATGAAGAATGTATCTATCAATTGACAAAATCTATCCGAGGGTGCTTTTCTTAACCTATCAAGACAGTAATATGTGTGGCTTACCAAAATATCAGAAAGCAACACGTTAAGCCTACGAATATGAAAATAATTTTCATATGATATACCAAACTGATGTGAGAATAATTAACAGAAGAGGCGGAAGCCCTAAGCTGCTTAAAGGCAGACGTTTGGTACTGTCTTCCAGAAAATACGATGCGATAAGCTGGAAAAAAAGAGGATGAACAATTGAGACTATTCGGATGTGGATTTGTTATAAGAGCCAGACTAAAGCAAGAAGTCTTATTTTTACAAGACATTAGCGAACACATTGTAACAATTCGCATTTAGGGCAAATTCGCCAACAATAGCCTCTTATGCGCTCACGCTCCAACGGGGGAAAATGTTTAAATTGCGAAAAACTGTTTTTACGAGTTCCTGGCCAAAACTTATGAGCGACTACCAAAGTAGAAAGTTGAAATCGTTTTGGGAGATTTTAAAGCAATGGTGGGAAAATATGATATCTTTAGCAGTATAGTCAGAAAACAAAGCATTAACCTCTCTATTAACACAATACCACCAGCATCTAATGTTGAAGAACAATGGCAACGATGTCTACAAGCCATTAGATCAGCAGCACTTAATGTCCCAGGCTTCTCGCGCCTGTGACGGCTAGAAACTTTTGGTTTGATGAAGAATGCCGACAGATGCTTGCAGTCAAAAACGAGGCCTACAAGGCTAAGCTACAGTTAAAGACCAGATCTACCATAGAGTGACGACAGTCAAAGCTAGCAACCACCCAAACTAAGTGAAGTGTGGATTGCAATATCCAAACTTGAGCTTTAAAATGATGCCGGAAATGACTGCATTCCTTCTGAAGTTTATAAAGCCTGTGGAGATGATTTGGTAAGTAACATTCACCAACTCAAAACCAAAATTGTGTCCGATGAGAGAACGCCTGAATGTTGGAACCTCGTCTACAAGTTCTGCCGTAATATTATATGAACGTCTGAAACCGTTTACCAAAGACCTGATCAGCCCTTATCGGTGTAGATTTAGATCAGAAAAGCCCACAGTTGTTCAAATCATTCTTCGGTAGATCCTAGGAAAAAACCCAAGAAGTCTAAATCTTGGGTTTTTTCCAGGATCTGCCGAAGTGTGAAAATTTGATCGATTGTGGACTTTCCTGGTCTAAAACCACACTGATAAGGGCCGATCAGGTTGTTGGTAAACGGTTTCCAGCGCTCACATATATAGCCTAAATCGGTTACCAGACGTGTTGTCGTGTAGGCTATATTTTCCGACAGTACTGCTTAATATGTCTTCTCTTCCTACCTTTGCGTTAAAATCTCCAAGCACATCGTACTTTGGTAGTCTTACTTACTTACTTACTTAAGTGGCGCTACAGTCCGGAATGAACCTGGGCCTCAACCAACATGCCTCTCCAATTAGCCCGGTCCTTAGCTAACTGCCTCCAGTTGCGCACTCCAAGTTGGTTGAGGTCGGTTTCCACTTGTGCGCGCCACTTAAGTCGAGGTCTTCCTCTACTGCGTCCGACGTCTGGCTGGGAATCGAAGACTCTGCGAGCCGGAGTATTGGTGTCCATTCGTTCTACATGTCCTAGCCATCTTAAACGTCCAATGCGGAGTTTTTTGACCAGGGGCATGTCGCTGTACAGCTCGTATAGTTCTTGGTTGAATCTTCGTCTCCATAGCCCGTCAACGCAAACGGGACCGAAGATTTTTCGAAGAATTTTCCTATCGAATCTACCAAGGATTTCTTCATCCGCTTTTGATACGGTCCATGCTTCAGCGCCGTAGAGCAGGACTGGGATGATCAGGGTCTTATATAGGATCTCCTTAGTAGTTCGAGTGAGGGCTTTACTACTAAATTGCCTTCTTAGCCCGAAGAAACAGCGGTTGGCAAGAGTAATTCTTCGTTTAATTTCTGACGAGATGTTGTTGTCAGAGTTAATAGCGGAGCCGAGGTAGACAAAGTCCCGTACTACCTCAAAGTTATATCTGTCAATGGTGACGTTCTGTCCATTTCGTCGATGTTGTGTGTCCTTTCGTGTTGACAGCATATACTTAGTCTTACCCTCATTTACTGCTAAACCCATTTTCGCCGCTTCCTTCTCTATACTAGCAAACGTTGCTATGACATCACGTTGAGTCCTACCAATGATGTCAATATCGTCAGCGTATGCTAGTAGTTGCACCGACTTTTGGAAAATTGTGCCTCTGGTGTTGGCTTTGGAGTTTTGCACAATTCTCTCAAGAATCAGATTAAAGAAGTCACATGACAGCGCATCGCCTTGCCTAAATCCTTTTTTGGTATCGAATGTGTCGGTGAGGTCGTTTCCGACCCTGATGGAGCAGCGAGAATTCTCCATCGTCATCCTACACAAACGGACGAGTTTGGGCGGTATACCAAAACTAGACATGGCTCTGTACAGTTCGTCTCTATAAATGCTGTCATATGCGGCTTTGAAATCGATGAATAGGTGGTGGGTATCGATTTGGACTTCTTGAGTTTTTTCCAGGATCTGCCGAAGTGTGAAAATTTGATCGGTTGTGGACTTTCCTGGCCTAAAACCACACTGATAAGGGCCAATCAGGTTGTTGGTAAACGGTTTCAGGCGTTCACATATTACGGCAGATAGGATCTTGTAGGCGATGTTGAGGAGACTTATGCCTCTGTAGTTGGCGCAGTTCAGAGGGTCTCCTTTTTTGTGGATCGGGCAAACGATGCTGAGGTTCCATTCTTCAGGCATATTTTCATCCGACCAGATTTGGCTTATGAGTTGGTGGATGTTACTTACCAAGTCATCTCCGCCGGCCTTATAGAGCTCAGCGGGAAGGCCGTCATTTCCGGCAGCCTTATTAAGCTTGAGTTTAGATATTGCTATCCTCACTTCACTCAGGTCGGGTGGTTGGCAGTTTTCGCTGTCGTTGCCAATATTGAATGGTTCGTTCTGCCTGACAGCGGAATGTTGTTCGTCATCGCCGTTTAACAGTCTGCAGAAGTGGTTCTTCCATATCCTCAGCATCGACTGTGTCTCAACTACAATATTTCCTTGTTCATCTCGACAGGATTCTGTTCGAGCCTTGTATCCTTGGCTTTGACGTTTTACACTTTGGTAAAACTTGCGAACATCGTTCCTGGTGTGGCACCTCTCTATATCCTCGATCGCGCGCTTTTCTTGCTCTTTTTTCTTCTTGCTGAAAAGCCGATGTTCTTCCCTTCTTCTTTGCCTATAGAGCTCAATGGCAGCTCTCGTCTTCACCTGCAGCTTAGCCTTGTAGGCCTCGTTCTTTGCTGCGAGCATCTGTCGGCATTCCTCATCAAACCAGGGGTTTCTTGCTGGTGGGCGCGAGAAACCTAGCACATCAGTTGCGGCTGATCTAATGGCCTGTTGGCATCGTTGCCATTGCTCTTCGACATTCGATGCTGGTGGTATGGTGTTAATCGAGAGGTTAAGGGATACGCGTTGTGCGAAGGTCTTGGCGGTCTCTTGCGATTGCAGTCTTCCGACATTAAATTTTTTCACAGTATTTCTGGATTGTTGTGGCGTGGTGGATATCCGCATTCTTACCTTGGCTGCTACAAGGTAGTGATCCGAGTCGATGTTAGCTCCTCGGAATGTTCGGACATCCAAAATACTGGATGCGTGCCTCTTATCTATCGCAATGTGATCAATTTGGTTGACCGTTCGTTGATCTGGAGACCGCCATGTCCCCTTATGGATATCGAGGTGAGGAAACCGTGTGCTGGCTATAGTGGCATTTCGTTCCGTAGCGAAATCAATTAGCCTAAGTCCGTTACCAGACGTGTTGTCGTGTAGGCTATGTTTTCCGACAATACTTCTAAAGATGTCTTCTCTTCCTACCTTTGCATTAAAATCTCCCAGCACGATTTTAACATCGTACTTCGGTAGTCGCTCATAGGTTTTGTCGAGGAGCTCGTAGAAGCAATCCTTAGCTATATCATCTTTTTCTTCCGTCGGAGCGTGAGCGCATATAAGGCTTATGTTGGCGAATTTGGCCTTGATGCGGATTGTTACTATGCGTTCGCTAATGTCTTGGAAACATAAGACTTCTTGCCTAAGTCTAGCACTTATAACAAATCCGCATCCAAATAGTCGCTGTTTCGGCGTTCGGCGATTCCGTTTGCTGCGGCGTGTAAGGTACGGTTAGATGCAAACGTATACCTTCGTGTAATAAAAAGTTTGTAAAATATTTGTATTTTATTGCCTGTTTCGCGTTCTACACTAGATTTAAAAATCTTGAAAGTATCGAAAACGTCACTTTTGTTTTTAATGAAGTAAATGAACACTTTTCGGCTAAAATCATCCACAAACGATACCATATATTTTGCGCCACTAAGAGATGGTGTATGCATTGGTCCACACACATCGCTGTGGATAACTTCTAAAGTTATAATAAAACTAAAATATTCGCGTTTAAATGGCCGTACCTACGATGCCACTCGATAATGGTTTTGTTGTTTACCGCCGCGATGCACAACTTATTGGTCTTCGGTACGTATGTGAACAAATCGCCCGTTCTTTTTGCTCTCAAAACTTCCGTCTCGCTGCCTCGGGTTATTATTTTTGCAAAATCTTCATCAAAATTTACTTTGCATGGTCCTGTTAGTTTACTCACCGACAAGAAGTTCGTTTTTAAGTGTGGAACATATAGCACATTACGTAAACTAATTATTGTTGTTGCAGTCTCCAGTCTAACTACACCTACACCTTCTGAAAATATATACTTGTCTCCCGCAAGTTCAATTCTTTCTTTCTGGAGCATTATATTGCTAAACATTGCCTTGTTACAACACATATGACAAGTCGAGCCACTGTCAAGAATCCAGGTTGAACTGTTAAGTTCTGTGTATGTTGGCGATAGGTGAAGCATAGCACAGTTAAGATTTACTTTTTCTGTGTTATTCTGTCGACAATTAGCAGCAAAATGCCCTCTCCTTTGGCATTTATAACACTTACCTCGCTGTTTTACATATTTATTTTGTGGCTGATTTTGCGGTTGTGGAGTTTTTCGGTGCTTACTCGCAAAAAATGCGGTTTCATGTGGCTCTTCGATTTTCTGTTTTCCTCTTCCAATAATTTAGTCTTTAGTATGTTTGTACTTGGCAACTTGTCTCTCGATTCTATGGCAATAATGAAATTGTCATAAGATTTTGGTAAGCTGCACAGCATGATGATGGCAAGCAATTCGTCTTGCGATTTTATTTCCAGCTCTTGCAGTTTTTCGAACAAATCAAAAAAATTCTTCAGATGCTCACACATTGATGATCCTTCACACATTTTTAAATTTAACAACGATTTAAAAATAGTGACTTTACGTACTGGTCGACTAGGAGAGTGTACTTCATTTAATTGTACCCATGCATCTCTGGAAGCTTTTGCATTCTTTACGTGAAACAATTGAGTTGATTTGACAGACAAAAACAAAGTAGCAAGCGCCTTTTCATCTTTCAATTTCCATGCAGCTAACGCACTGGCATCCACTGGTACTTCCTTCGCTCCTGAAACATAGTCCCATAAATCGCAATGAACCAGGACTGATTTCATTAGAATTTTCCACCCGTCATAGTTACTGTCGTCCAACTTTTCAATCTGGTATAACCCGGAACTCATTTTAATTTCAAAATAAATTATTGTTAACCTTTTTTTTTTTGATTTTAACTAAACGGGTCTGGGCCCATAACCTTTGTTGGGATAAACTAGCAAAGAGGAACCAATAAAAGACAACGGAGTTAATTCAATGTTGACTGGGCAACTTTATTACAAAGACTTCAATAGTATGAGAGACAGTTTTGCTATATATAGTATTCTGTAAATATGTATATAGAACTATACGAATACAAATGGAGTGAACACTCTTGTATTTACGAATTAATACTAACACCAACGTCGAGTGCATGAACGCTGGTGTTGAACAAGAACAAGAAACTCGTGAAGAAGCTTGCCAATTCTTATGATGCATTATTGACCTCAGAATCCTTGACCAACATCAAGCAGATACCACGTTTGTTGGATCCTGGGTTGAACAAGGCTGGCGATTTCCCTGGTCTTCTCTCCCACCAGGAGTCGATGAAGGGCAAGATTGATGAAGTCAAGGCCACCATCAGGTCTGTCGCTGTTGGACATGTTGACATGAAGCTCGATGAGTTCCAGAATATTCATTCATTTGTCGATTAATTTTTTGGTCTCTCTGTTGGCAAAACGTCAGCTCCCTGCACATCAAGTCATACATGGTACCACCACAACGTCTATACTAAGGCGCTGAAGCTCTGTGTTGATTTTGTAAAGGAAATACAAAGATTTTATATTTGAAATATTGCTACTCTTGTATATTTATCTGACTTCCAGCAGTAAAAGAACTTAGGTGTAGACACTTTAGGAGTATGAACTAACCATAAGGCCCCTGTACCCAGTTCATTACATACTTATTGAATAACTGCCATAGTGATGAAACCCAGCATAAAGACAACTTAGAAACTAAAGCAGCCGCGGAGAAAGTCTTAAAAAGCTGCGTTCTAGTATATCTGCTATGTAATCTATTTACATATACGGTAGGTAAATAGGAAGAATCGAAAGAGAATAATGTGGAACATGCCGAAGATCAACCACTACAATAAATTCAAACTTGACCCCATATAGAAGCGGCTGGAAACAGGCTGAATTCATTAATGGTGTATGTACCTCTATCCATTACAAACGAAAAAGTTGGCTTAGGGGGGTGATCCTGCGACCTGAAAATCGGCTGCTCCTTCCATTTTCCTAACCACTACAGCATCTTACAAGCCGGAGTCGTCGCATTTAACAGGCATATTAACAGGGTGTCGCTTGATTGATGGCTATCTAGAAAATGTTTGCTTTTAGGTTTTGAATGCCAGCTCACCACACATACCACAACTTCTGATTTCTCTTGAGAGAAGTTAATACGGCTTACAATTGCTGTAAGCAACTTTCTGACTGCAGTTTTACCACAAGTATAGATATTCACATATAGATAACAAAACGTCTATCAAACATTTAAACCATACAGAAATGCTACAAATCCTTAAATTCCTTTCATATATTATTACGCATTCATATACATCAATTTGAAGTACAATCAACGCCTTCAAAGGTATTCTCGTACCCAAGAGTGCTAACATGTATTTACTCGAGTAAGAATTTATATCTTTTCTCCTACATAATTAAAGCTTAATATAGATATATTAGTAAGAGATTTCGAGAATGTACTTACTGAGGAGTGCCCGATAAGAAATTACAATCCTTGGCGTTTGCACTTTGCCACGTAAAGCTGATTTTATTGAAGAGCAATTTCACCCCGTAGGTATGATTTCAAGTTAAATAATTTCCACGTGTTTCTAATCGTAAATATATGAACAACACAAGCAGAATATTCAGAATATAGTCATGGAAAAATGTATTTCAAATCAAACAAGTGTCCGGATTGTTAAATCACTTCATTTGGCCTTCTTAGCAGTTATTCACTAATTGGCTTCAAATACATAATTTCCACCTGCGAAAACGTTTTCCTTGATATTTAAATCCATGGAATATGGTGACCATGTACATATTTTCATATTTTAGCTCTGAGTCATGGATGTTTCTGAATTTGTCCTTGCGCTTTTTATTGGTACTTTATCTTACTGACTAATCCACTAGATATTTTAGAAAACTGAGCAAAGCTAAATCCAACATAGATTTACTACGATATTTGACCGTTACAGTTTATTGCACCACATACCATCAAAACAAATCCATTGCTGTCCGCCTTTGGAGTTGTATTTCATCATTTTCAAAATCGTGAAGTTAAAAATACTTTGAAGTGCTTACGGTACGTATTGTAACAATCCACATCAAGGTCAAATTCACCAACACAAGCCCTATATGAACTCACGCTTAGGCAGAGGAAAATTATGACATTGGTAAGGTTTTTACAGCTCCTTGGCAATACTTATGAGCGAGTACCGAAATATGATGTTGAAATCCTGCTGGAATGTTTTTGTGTAAAGATTGGAAGAGAGGACATCGTTATCAAAATGTTCGAAAAACACAGCCTACACCACACCATATTAGACAGCCGAACGAAATGCCACTATAGAGTAGTCTAACAGAATAGTCTTGCCGATCGTCAGCTACCGCCTTAATTGCTGATATTGCCTCGGCACCTGTCGGTACTCTCACAAGTGCCTCGGACTCTTCCTAGAACGACCAGTTTCGACGGTCGGCTTGCTGTTGTTGTTAAGTGGCGCTACAGTCCGGAATGAACCTGGGCCTCAACCAACATGCCTCTCCAATTAGCCCGGCCCTTAGCTAACTGCCTCCAGTTGCGCACTCCAAGTTGGTTGAGGTCGGTTTCCACTTGTGCGCGCCACTTAAGGCGAGGTCTTCCTCTACTACGTCCGACGTCTGGCTGGGAATCGAAGACTCTGCGAGCCGGAGTATTGGTGTCCATTCGTTCTACATGTCCTAGCCATCTTAAACGTCCAATGCGGAGTTTTTTGACCAGGGGCATGTCGCTGTACAGCTCGTATAGTTCTTGGTTGAATCTTCGTCTCCATAGCCCGTCAACGCAAACGGGACCGAAGATTCTTCGAAGGATTTTCCTCTCGAATCTACCAAGGATTTCTTCATCCGCTTTTGATACGGTCCATGCTTCAGCGCCGTAGAGCAGGACTGGGATGATCAGGGTCTTATATAGGATCTCCTTAGTAGTTCGAGTGAGGGATTTACTACTTAATTGCCTTCTTAGCCCGAAGAAACAGCGGTTGGCAAGAGTAATTCTTCGTTTAATTTCTGACGAGATGTTGTTGTCAGAGTTAATAGCGGAGCCGAGGTAGACAAAGTCCCGTACTACCTCAAAGTTATATCTGTCAATGGTGACGTTCTGTCCAATTCGTCGATGTTGTGTGTCCTTTCGTGTTGACAGCATATACTTAGTCTTACCCTCATTTACTGCTAAACCCATTTTCGCCGCTTCATTCTCTATGCTAGCAAACGTGGCTATTACATCACGTTGAGTCCTACCAATGATGTCAATATCGTCAGCGTATGCTAGTAGTTGCACCGACTTTTGGAAAATTGTGCCTCTGGTGTTGGCTTTGGAGTTTTGCACAATTCTCTCAAGAATCAGATTAAAGAAGTCACATGACATCGCATCGCCTTGCCTAAATCCTTTTTTGGTATCGAATGTGTCGGTGAGGTCGTTTCCGACCCTGATGGAGCAGCGAGAATTCTCTATCGTCATCCTACACAAACGGACGAGTTTGGGCGGTATACCAAAACTAGACATGGCTCTGTACAGTTCGTCTCTATAAATGCTGTCATATGCGGCTTTGAAATCGATGAATAGGTGGTGGGTATCGATTTGGACTTCTTGAGTTTTTTCCAGGATCTGCCGAAGTGTGAAAATTTGATCGGTTGTGGTCGGCTTGCTACAACTAAGATTTAACTTCCATTTGGTGTCGCCCGCCACTCCAGCTGATCTTCCTTCAACATCCGTGGGTAGTCCCAAAAGAGTTTCAGGCTCATTCTCTAGAGCAGCCGGTCTGAACTCTTTGTAGCCATCCTTTGTTTTCATCTGTTGTTGTCATTGCTCCTACTGTTACCGCTTAGCCCAGAGGCTAACGAGATAGAGTCTGCCGCCCCCCGTTTGTGTCTCGCGGTCATGTTGAGACATGTTTGGTTTGTGGCATTTGCTGATTCTACCATAGCTTTCGAGTAAATTCATAAATTCATTTCCATTCATCAACTTATCTACAAGGGATTGCTTTGTTAAGCTGCCAGGCGGCGATATCTTAAACCCTGCGGTGGTTCTTGAATTTCACGCGGCGACCATTGGCGTTAAAACGGTGTCCTTTGAGGCATCCTAACTTATTCTCATAGCAGAGGCCATCACTTTTGCCATCATATCCGCAAGGGATTGCTCCCTCGGGCTACCAGATAATATCGGGTTTTTCAATAAGAGCGAAACAAAAGTTTTTTTTAAATAAAACAAAAACGGTTTTGGATATCAATGAAATTCTTTATTCCTGTGAAAGTACGTTCGATGCCATTATGTATGGAACTCGATATCTTTTGCATGGCCACCACGGGCACGCTTGCAGAAGTCCAGACGCTGAACCCAATTTTCGATGGTTTTCAAGCATAAATCGGCCGATACTGCTACAATTTCACGTTCGATATTCGTACGAAGTTCATCAATCGTCGCTGACTTGTTGGCATAGAATATAGACTTGACGTAGTCCCACAGGAAATAGTCTAACGGCATCAAACCGCACGACCGAGGCGGCCAAGCGACATTCGCTGTGTGGCTTGTGGCGCCGTCCTGTTGGAACCACATGTCCTCCAAGTCCATATCATCCAATTGGGGCCAAAAATGTTCGGTTATCATTGAACGGTAGCGATTCCCATTCACAGTAACGTGCCGGTCTTGATCATCACGGAAGAAGTACGGCCCAATGACGCCGCCAACCCATAAACCACACCAAACCGTAATTTTTTCGGGATGCAATGATGACTCATGGAGTACGTGTGGATTGCTGCCTGACCAATACCGCATATTTTGTTTATTGACGAAGCCATTCAGCCAGAATCCGCTTTGTAATCCTCAAAACGTTTAAGTATCTTAGATAACGTGTTCACCTAGTAGTTATTCCAAACAGGAACAATGAATTCCTTTAATTTCTCTTAGGAGTTCATTTCCTGCCATCTTGATATATAACCCGCTGAGAACACCCCTTGCTTGTTAAATAATTGGTTACGATATAGTACTTAAGTTCTAAAAATATTCAAAAATTCCATCCCAAAGCTCTTAGCATCACTCCATCAGACGCATACAAACAACCCCTCCAAGACAAGGATTATAAACTCCGGTATAATGAACGGCTTATGCCTACACCACCCAGCTAAATCCTCAATCATTACACTTCACACCCAGTAGCACAGTTAAATCATCTCTGACTATAAATCCTAGCCTACGAGTGTAATTTTTTTTTTATCACCTCAAGTCACGCTCATGCATGTGTGCAGATAAGCTTATAATTTGTCAACAAATTCAAAGAAGCGAAATGCCTTAAAAAACAATTTCGAAATCTTCCGATTTCTGGCAAATCGATTCTTGAATCCGCATGCTTGCTCTTATCACTGGTGGTGTGTCTCTGTTTAGGCACGATTCTTGAAATGATGGTCGTATGGTGATGAAATTGAAATTGTCTGTTCACCACCTTGAAATCATCACCTGTCAATGAAGTCTCTCGAAAACACACCCCAACCCGGGACACATATACAATCCGCCTCACGCATATATTTTGGAAAATGCGTCGTCGCCTTTCAAAAAAAAAAAAAATCCCACACCGAGATTTTTCTTTTTTTTTCGTTTGGCAAAATTGAAATTCGATTTCGACAAATGACAAATCCCAACGTTTGTCAATGAACAAAAGTCGGAAATGTGAGCGAAGGAAAAAAAATATAATGGCAGCCATGCTACGTGGTTTGCCTGCCAAAATGGCGTTTGCCCTTTCCAGGCGTTGCGCTATCCCTGCGGATGGTGTATGGTTACCAATTTTTTTTGTTCTTTTCCTAATTTCGATTTCGCACCTTTTTTTTTGCCAAATGCGTCCAGGGGTTTGAGGGTGTCGACTTTTTGCGATTCACACTTGAATGAATTCTTTCATGAAACGGAGCAGCCCCGGCAGAGGGGGTGGTTTTTATTTTACTTTGGCAATTCCCCGTGGTGGGAGACAAGGTTTAACGAACAATAGGCCATGCCGCACCATGGATGTTTGTTTGGGTTCAAAATTAGCATCGTTCACTTATTTAAAGAAATTTGGTGCAACCCCCGAGTCCAATGTTCGGGGGGTGGCTCTAATTTAATACCGAAAAAGCGATGAATCATGCCCTGAAATCAAATTACTATCATCGCCGTGTTGTTAACGTTCGGAAATGTCATCGACATTGTTTCGATGGTCTCGTCTCTGATTCCCCATCGTTTCTGTCACCATCATCATCTAGCTCCATGCCATTGCAGAAGTCTTCGACATCGTCGTCGTCATCATCATCATCAAACATTCTGAACAGCTCCCGCAGTACCATGGAATGGGGTGCAGCGGTGCTGATTTCTCATTTTTTGTAAAGTGTCACTTTGGAAATCCGTATCTGAATAAATTCAATGTTCCTACCTCTATTATTGAATTCAAATTGCGAAGAAGATTGTTTCGATGGGATTTGGTGTGCAAAGTATGCTTCGTCTACTATATCGCGCTGGAGGCTGGGCGAGGACATTCATGGAGTTGTACGTGCAGAGTTGTAGTAGCTGTCAAGTGATTGTAGTAATCGAAGGATATTGTACATTCGGGGTCGTGAAGTCCTTTTTGGATTCTTGTTCTACTCCTTCCAGCGTCTTCTTCTGGTTGATCATGATGGAATGGACAGATTTATATGCATGCTTGGGTATTGTTCAAGTGTCAGACGAATTATTTGTACGACTATCGGTATATGCAGACCGAACAAGTTGCATGAATCAAATGTCGCCCCGTTATCGATGTTACTTTCTTGTTTTCGAATTCAGAGCACATCCTAATTTTGTGTCGAGCGTCGTTTTGTAGACAATGACGATGGTGCACATACTTTCGCAAGTCAGCGGAAAAAAATCATAAGGGATACGGATAGGCGTTAGCACTTTATAGAAACGAACAAAGTGCGGATGAGCAGTTGCTTGTTCGAAAAACATAGTTTCATCCCTCAGGGGTATCATTAGGCGTTGAATTGTTTTTCAAATAAAGTCTTTATTGGATTGGCTTTTTTTGTACTCTCTGAAGATATGCGATGCAGTATGCGCTAGAAGGGTAGTATTCTGTCCATTTTTTTAGTCCTGAAGACAGCTGCGAAATGCTAAGACGGAAATTAATTTAAATGGATATTAGGCTTAGTTTTGATAAATTCCTTGGTGTTGCGCTTCTTGACGTCCTAACTTAGTAGCCTGTGTTATTAGACTTGAGGCACAAACAACTGAACGGATTCTTTTGAAAACCATGAACCCATGTGATTTCTGAGGAAATACAAACTTACTTTTTCACTTAAGTGGAGCAACAGTCCGAAATGAACGTCGGCCTCAACCATCACGGCTGTCCAATTAGCCCGGTCATTTGGTAACTGCCTCAAGTTGCATATTTCAAGTTGGTTGAGCTCGGATTCCACTACAGTGCGCCTGAAATCTCTGGGATTCTAGGATTCTGGGACTCTGTGTGCCGGAGTATTGGTGGCCATTCTGTCCACATCTCCTAGCCATCTTAAACGACCAATGCAGAGTTTTTTTTTGACTAGTGATATGTCGCTGAACAGTTAGTATAGCTCGTGGTTGAATCTTCGTCTCCATAGCCAATCAACGCAAACGGGACCGAAGATTTTTCGAAGAATTTTTCTCTCGAATCGACCAAAGATTTCTTCATCCATTTTTTATACAGTCCATGCTTCAGCGCCGTACAGCAAGACTGGGATGATCAGGGTCTTTTAGAGGATCTCCTTAGTAGTTCGAATTAGGGCTTTACTACTGAATTGCCTTTTTAGCTGAAGAATCAGCGGTTGGCAAGAGTAAGTCTTCGTTTAATTTCTGACGAAATTTTGTCAGAGTTAATTACGTAGCCAAGGTAGACAAAGTCCCGTCGACGATGTGTGACCTTTCGTGTGGACAGCATATACTTGGTCAGCTGCTTCATTCTGTAGGTATACTGTCGTTGAGTCCGACCAATGATGTCAATATCGTGTGCTTATGCTAGTAGTTGCACCGCTTTATGGATAATTGCGAATCTGGTGTTGCCTCGGGAGTCTTGCACAATCCTCTCAATACTGAGAGTAAAGAACTCACATAACTTAATTCTTTTTTGGTATCGAAATTGTTGGCGAGGTCCTTTGCGACCCTCATGGAGCAGCGAGCATTCTTCGTCGTCATTCTGCACAGACGGACAAGTTGGGGCAGTAAATCAAAACTAGATATGGCTCTGTATGGTTCGTCTCAATACGTGCGGTTTTGAAATCTATGAGTAGGTGGTAGGTATTGATTTGGACATCTTGGGTTTTTTTTCAGCATCTGCCGAAGTGTGAAGATTGGATCAGTTGTAGACTTTTATGGCTTAAATCCCCACTGATCAGGTTGATTAAAAATGGTTTCAGGCGTTCACATATTACAGCAGATAATATCTTCAAGGCGATGTTGAGGAGACTTATGCCTCTGTAGTTGTCTTGAGGATCAGGCTAGCGATACTGAGGTTCCACTGTTCATGCATATATTCAAATTTTACTTATGAGTTGGTTAATGTTACTTACCAAGTTATCTCCGCCGGCTTCATAAATCTCGGCAGCTCGGAAGCTATACTCTTTTTTATTTAGGTCAAGTGGCTGGTAGTTTTCGCTGTCGTCGCCAATATTGAATGGTTCGTTATGCCTGACAGCTGAATGTTGTTCGTCATCGCCGTTTCATAGTCTGCGAAAGTGGTTCTTCCATATCCTCAGGATCGACTGTGTCTTAACTACGATATTTCCTTGTGCACCTCGGCAGAATTCTGTTCGAGCCTTGTATCTTTAGCTTCGACGTTTTCACTTCCTGGATCTCTCATTATCCTGGATCGAGCACTTTTCTTCTTCATTTATCTTCTATCCAAATAGCCGGTATTATTTTATCCTTCTTTGCTATAGAGCTCAATAGCTGATCTCGTTTTCACCTGCAACATAGAATTGTGGGCCTCTTCTTTGGTTCGAGCATCACTCAACACTCTTCACCGAACCAATGCTGGTAGGCGCGAGAAGCATAGCACATCAGTTGCGGCTGATCTAATGGCTTGTTGGCATCGTTGCCATTGTTCTTCGACATTAGATGCTGGTAGTGTGTTGTGAGTCGAGAGGTTAAGGGATACGCGTTGCCCGAAGGCCTTGGCGGTCTCTTGCGATTGCAGTCTTTCGACATTACATTTTTTAACAGTATTTATGGTTTGTTGTGGCGTGGTGGATATCCGCATCCTTACCTTGGCTGCAACAAGGTAGTGGTCCGAGTCGATGTTAGCCCCTCGGAATGTTCGGATATCCAAAATACTGGATATGTTCCAGTATGTAATGTGAACAAATTGATTGACCGTTCTTTGATCTGGAGACCGCCACGTCCCTTAATGGATATCGAGGTGAGGAAACCGTGTTCTGGCTATAGTGGCATTTCGTTCCGCAGCGAAGTCAATAAGCCCAAGTCCGTTGCCAGACGTGTTGTCGTATAGGCTCTGTTTTCCGACAATGCTACTAACGATGTCTTCTTTTTCTAGCTTTGCGCTTAAGTCCCCAAGCACAATTTTAACGTCGTACTTCGGTAATCTCTTATAAAGGGAAGTCGTAAAAACAATTCTCCGCGTGATTCGTATAAGGTATATGTGGGGGAATCTGGCCTTGGTGCATATTGTAACGATGATTGACTGGATGTATAAGACTGGCACTTATAACAAATCCACATCCGAATTGTCGGTGTTTATGCTCACTACAACACGGTCCATAGTTGAAGTCGCAGTTTTTCATCTCTTTCCCCGGCATCCTCTTTCCTCCTCCACTTTCATACTCTTTCAGAATGACCGGCGAAAATTATATGGTTTGAAGTGTTCATACCAAAACATGGATATAGACTTTCAGGTTGGTGGTCGTAATTTGCTTGATCCTTAAACCGGAGGTTCAGTCTTCTTTGTCGCCTTTTACTTGGAGGCTTTGATTTGAAGATTCTTTCGGCTGTTTATTATCCAGCATTCTGCTTCATAAGACTGTTAGGATTAGTGTCCTTGATCTTGATCTTGATCCCACTTGTTTCGCTAAACCAAAAAGTATCGGTTCCCTATGACGTCGATATCGTCTGCGTACCCTAGTGGGTGAACGGATTTGTTCAATGCACTAGCCTTCCGCATTTACTCCTGCACTATCTGTTAGAGCCCCTATTTCCAAACTGAGCGTGTCTTTCAGTACTAGGCGACATAGTTGCATCAGTTTTGATAATATCCCGAATAACGCCATCGTTTTATAAAGCTCTAGGGCCCAAGCGATGGATTTTGTCATACGAGACCTTGAAGTCGATGAAAGGATGTTTTGTTTCGACTTGAAAATCTTTCGTCTTTTCCAGGATTTGGATAAGTCTGAAAAGTTGGTCAATGATCGATCTGCTAAGTCGGAAGCCAAACTAGTGCATCGACACGTACCATTGTGACTTCCGGGTTAACAGTGTGTTGTAGAACACGTTCACACAGTTCGGTGGATAGGATTTCACAGGCGACATATAGCAGGGATATGCTTCGGTAGTTGGTGCCAGGCATGGGATCGCCTTTTTTGTAGATTGGGCATATGAAGCTGATATTCCAGTCATCAGGCATGCTCTCATCATATTTGAAGTGTTCTTCAGGTAATCCATCAGAACTGGCTGCCTTGTTGTTCTTCAGTTGCTCTAGCCTCTTCAATACTGCAAGTTACCTCTTTGTTGACTAGAGGTGGGCCGGTTTCTTGCCCTCACATTCTCGACATCATATCCATTAAACAGCTGCTGGAAATGCTGCCTGAATATATCAACAATTCTCTGCACGTCAGGCGGTCAGAGACCAGTTTGCCATTGTTATTTCGTAGAGCCTGCTTTGTTTGGGATTTTTATAGAATTGGCGGATGTTCTTCTTGTCGCGAGACTCTTCGATTACCAGGAGCTGGGAGGCTGCGTATTTCTTATTTGCGTACTCAGTATTTTGTTCTTGTCACCTCTTGTAGTTCGAAACTCTTCACACGCGACGCTTGTTTTGCGTTGTAGCGGCTCATCATTTCCCTTTGCCGTCATATCCTTGGTACTTCATACCACCGACATCTTTTTAGGGGTATCTGATAGCCTATGGTGGTATCGGCTACTTCTTTGGTTATGTTACGAATCTGTGGCCACTGGGTGTTTATATTGGTGGATGATAAAGACACAGTGGGGAGTCTCTCACTCAGTTGTAGTTTGTAGTGGCAGTGGCAGTGTCCGGCTCACTAAGTCGACCATCGTGAACTCTATTTTTGCACCATTCGTAGCTTCTTCTCGTCCGGCTTTGCTTTGGTTGTAAAGAGAAAATTGGTAGAGTCGGCATGCCAACACACACTTTCAGAGGTGCATATTCCGGATGTTGGATGCGTGGCTTGCATCTATGAGCACATGGTCGATTTGGTTGGCGGTTCGACCATCTGGAGATCGCCAGGCTGCTTTGTGGATTCGAAGTCTTTGGAACCCAGTGCTGCTGTTCACGGTATTACATGCTGAGGTCAGTTAATCGGAATCCATTATCTGTTGTCGTTTTGTGGTGGATGTTTCTTTGAAGTCCCCATGTACGACTTTAACATCGTTTTCTGGACGGGATCCGTAGGCACCGTCATGGAAGTAGTAAAATTCCTCTCGGATAGGGTCTTCAGTCTCATCGGTAGGTTTGTTTGAACATGTAAGGCCGATGCTGCAAAACGTTGCTCTGATGCAAATCATAGCTAGGTGATCACTAATCGGCTTAAAGTCGATTATTCTTGCCCTATGTTGACTTCCCAAAACGAATCCGAATCCTTGTATGTACAGCCTTGGGTGGAAGGAAGCTTTTAGAAATACAGCATTTTTTGCATTCCTGATCCTGTCCAACGTATTTCCAGAATCTCGGTAATGTCTGCCCTGTATCGCGCGGGAACAGATTCAAGTTTTAGAGTAGCACCCAAGGGTGAAAATTGAAGTTACTTTCCAGGCACTTACTTGTAATTTATTTTCCGCGGTCGTTCTAGGTTTGTTTGGTATTTGAGGAGATCCGTTAATAGAGGCTGTTGTCTCTCTTCTAACCAGGTGTTTTACATGTAGTAAGAAATTGTCGCTGGAGGCTCAAACCCTTACTTGGAGGACCAGTTCTGATTTGTTAGATATCTGCTACGATATTAAGCACTGTCGTTGGCCTTTCGGCTCATCCGCCACCATATCTGTTCAAGGGGCCTGACTTACCCTGAAACACATCAGCTCTACAATGTTCAACCACCCACTCGGAATTTCTTCAGTAAGTTTTAACAATCACATTCTGGTCCTTCGTACTTCACCAAGATAAACCTTGTAAACCTTGACCGACGTTTTGACATTGAGAGATCATACAAAAAGTTTTAGGATGCGTTTGTACTGACATACAAAATTGTTGTATTCCTATTGAACACCCGAAAATACAAAAGTGGTAAACAATATCCAAACAAGTTACCCCCTCATTGTTTTAGATCAAAATAGAATGGGGCTTAAGAAATTCTTACACTTTCTCAACCCAAAATCGATAAAAACAAAGAGTTCCTTGGACAGCATAAATGACAGGTCAACAATTTCGTAAAAGTTTTTCAAACATGGAAAAGGACTTTCTGTTTTGATGGTTTTTCCGTTGTGAAAATGCCCCCCTTATGACGGGTGAACATTAAAAATAAAATGTGTCCCAAACCGAATGACACAATCCGAATCCTTAAAGCCAGAAAAGAGCTCACGTTATTGACATTTCGGCCATTACTACAATTTCCAATTGCAAATTCAAAAACACACAACGACCGATACCCGGCATCTTTGTCCTTTTTTCTTCCAATACGACACTTTTTTGTTAGCGCAGACAAGACAAAGCGTGCCTAGTGCCTACTCTACATGCAGAGATTGGTAGCCCCTGAAAGAAATACACACACACACACATACAGTCTCACACTATCCCCGGCAATGTATAGCCTTAGTCATTTTTATCGCAGTCACAATAAAAAGGACAACGTGTTTTGAATAATTGATTTGCAGTTCAGGGTTTTGTGCTACTTTTGTTCTTTTGTTGTTGTTGCAATGTCCTGCAGATTTCACATCGCAAAAGGAGTAGGAAGGTACATGTTGTTGGTATGAGGAAAAGACTAAAGGATAACTCAGCTTAAAATCGTGTCCTTTGTCATAGAATCACTGCTAATGGAATTTGCCCTCGAAAAGAAGTGAAAACCCGTCGCTGTCGGGTCGTTGGGTCGTATAGGGGGTTGTGTTGGTGAAAGCAATGAAATTGTAGAACGAGATTCATTTTCTGTCATCAGTGAGAGGACGTGAATGACATTTGAATTCGTTTTTTTTTTTGCCCTTACTTCGTTGTTTGCATTTTGAGACATTCATTCTAAACCCTTTTTTGCCGGCTGTTTCCTGATCCAAGTGTACAGGTGCAGGGGGATGTGCGTTAAAAGGAAATGTCAAGTAATTTCCAATATGGAGCAGGAAGAACTAAATGAAGGTAGCGAGATTGCGTTGTGGCATCTCTTTCGAACGTGTCCGAATGTTCTCTCGACTTTATGTGGGAATTCGAAATTGCATCCTGTCAATAAGTTTGACAACACTAAAAGTTTTCCTTCGAGTTGTGGCATTTTCCTGAATTCAAATGGCAACCGGATGACCTCCCTTTTATTAGAAAACCAACGTTCAGCATCTTTTTCGCTCGATTATCACGTAATAACTTGGCTCCGAGGCATTCAATGTGTGTACCTCCTCCACAGCGAGCATGCGAAACTTCGACGTTTGTGTTACAAAGGAGTTTTCACATTCAAATTAGCACTTGAAAAGCATGAAACAGTTTGAAAACTTTTCCCCATGCCAACCTAGGAAGCCACCTTGAAGCCACCCCATCCATCAACATACACACATGTCGCATTCATTTCAATTTGGAATTGAAATGAGGAGTGTTCTGGGCTGGTGGTGTTGGTTAAACCGTCCCCCCAAGCAACCCGCCTTTTCAACTTCCGATGTAAAATGTCAAATTGAATAGCTAAGCGTCCCGAACCGGTTGTACCCACCCAAATGCTGGCGCAAATTAATGGTGCCAAGCATCCTAGGTATATTATTTACCAAGGCGAAAAACCCTAGAATTTTCTTTTACTTCCGAATGCAGTTCATTGCACATGCACCCATCCCCACATACAGGGATCATACATATATGAGTGTCGTTGGCATGCCATATCATTTGTTGAGT
The DNA here is from genome assembly GCA_932526625.1 of Rhingia campestris. Lineage (NCBI taxonomy): Eukaryota > Metazoa > Arthropoda > Insecta > Diptera > Syrphidae > Rhingia > Rhingia campestris. Next base: position 173,293,125 of record OW052182.1, read on the forward strand.
GTATGTGTGTGACTAAACAAATATTATTACGACAAATGCATTGAGAACGTTATGAAGGATCATTGAAGGAAATTGACTCCTGCTACAGCCCACAAACCGGGGAGGGATAGTAAACTTTTCAATGCATACAAATTATTTATTCATCAGGATTTCCTTTCAGGTTTCACGCTCTCCTTCGGTTCTAGAGGCAATATAAAGAACAACGGCCCGGAGGGGCAACTGGCGATAAGGTTGATGTAGGAGGTCCTGAGAATGACTTATGTACAGCAACAGCTGCCATATGATATTTGTGAACTTACCGCAAAGTGCATGTGAATTTGAATGTGTTGAGAAAGATTTCATATGTAAGTCCTGTTTGTCCTTTGTGGGACATTAGAGAGTAAATATGGAAGAAGTCGTCGTTTTTTTTTTCTTCCTGTTCTCTTATGAATGACTCGGAGAATATGTTTCTGGTTCTTTGTGTACACAGTTTTTATTGCTGTTTGGAAATGGAGAAAGGTCCCTTGCGGTAGTACCAACTTATGAATGGCCTCTCTGGGGACACGTTGAAAGGTAGATTTCGCCTGAAAAAAAGGAGCAAACAATTTTGCTTAACATTAATTAGTTGTTCCTTAGGGACATTTATTTTTAAATGGGATATGTGCATCATAGTCCTTTTCTGTTTTACGTCTTATGACATGCCTAAGGGTGTACACATTGATAAAGCTTCTCGGTCTGGATGAATATTTCTGTCTGGTTTTTTAAGTAAAGTTGTCTTACTACCATATGGAGCCTACCATTCTCTTTGAATACGTGCGCGCTGCTATCAGGGCTCTGATATCTATTACCTTTTAAAAGTTTCGTTCATCATTGTCATTTTTAACCTTCGTATATGTATTTAACGGTGTCGGTGCTTAAGGATAGTGATGCGATTATATGAGCACACAAGCGTTCTCACTCTAGCCTCTCACTATCAACTCCTACTCTCACCTCCACGCTGGTGACTGGTGGGTGCCTAGTACCTCGACTGGAGATGGGGTATTGAACCCCTGTGGAAGGTCGTTGGTGGCAGCAGGCGGCAGCGGAGGAATTCCCTAGATGGAGTCAACGGTGGCAACAGCTCCAGTTTGATCGAACTGATAGTGAAATTCCTATATGAGCTGCTTCGACATATTTGACCACCAGGTCTATAGGGATTTCCAATACTGAGCCAGGGTGTTGGAAAAGAGTTGGTGGCGGAGGAGCCCTCAACGGGTCAACGGCAGCGCTCATATTCCAAAATGGCCTACTGACATCGGTATTTTACGGCCCGCTGTCCTAGGGTCAAAACAAGGGCCTGGTCCTCCAGGTGGGGGGTTGTGCTTTGGGTTAACTACCCATCCATATAAAAAAGCCTATATTACGAAGCAACCACTAGCCTCGGAATGGACTGATAATATTTTTGACGACCATGCTAAACGAAAAAAGGACAACGACGTTCCTATCTGCGCCTGGAATGTGAGAACATTAAACAGCAGAGGTGCAGGCGAACAACTAGCGGAAGCCCTAAACTGCTACAAAGCATACATTACTGCTATCCAGGAAATACGATGGGATGTGCCGGGCAAAAAGAGGATGAAAAACTGTGACATCTACTATTGAACAGCGACTATTTGGATGCGGATTTGTTATAAGCGCCAGACTTAGGCAAGAAGTCTTTTGTTTTCAAGACATAAGCAAACGCATTGTAACAATCCGCATCAAGACCAAATTCGCCAACATAAGCCTTATATGCGCTCATGCTCCGACGGAGGAAAAAGATAATATAACTAACGATTGCTTCTACGAGCTCCTCGACAAAATCTATGAGCGACTACCAAAGTACGATGGTTAAATCGTGCTTGGAGATTTAAACGCAAAGGTAGGAAGAGAAGATAACTTAAGCAGTACTGTCGGAATATATAGCCTACACGACAACACGTCTGGTAACGGACTAAGGCTAATTGACTTCGCTACGGAACTAAATGCCACTATAGCCAGCACACGGTTTCCTCACCTCGATATCCATAAGGGGACATGGCGGTCTCCAGATCAACGAACAGTCAACCAAATTGATCACATTGCGATAGACAAGAGGGACGCATCCAGTATTTTGGATGTCATCGATGTCATCGACATCGACTCGGACCACTACCTTGTTGTAGCCAAGGTAAGGATTCGGATATCCACCACGCCACAACAAATAAGGAATACTGTAAAATAAAATTAATGTCAAAAGACTGCAATCGCCAGAGACCGCCAAGACCTTCGCGCAACGCGTATCCCTTAACCTCTCGACTCACAACACGCCACCAGCATCGAATGTCGAAGAACAATGGCAACGATGCCAAAAAGCCATTAGATCAGCCGCAACTGATGTGCTATGTTTCTCGCGGCCACCAGCAAGAAACCTCTGGTTTGATGAAGAATGCCGACAGATGCTCGCAGCCAAGAACGGGGCCTACAAGGCTAGGCTAGAGGTGAAAACGAGAGCTGCCATTGAGCTCTATAGGCAAAGAAAAAGGGAAAAACATCGGCTTTTCAGAAAGAAGGAAAAAGAGCAAGAAAAGCGCGCGATCGAGGATAGAGAGAGGTGCTACTCCAGGAACGATGTTCGCAAGTTTTACCAAAGTGTAAAACGCCAAAGCCAAGGATACAAGGCCCGAACAGAATACTGTCGAGATGAACAAGAAAAGATCGTAGTTGAGACACAGTCGATGCTGAGGATATGGAAGAACCACTTCTGCAGACTTCCCGAACAGAATCCTGTCGAGATGAACAAGGAAAGATCGTAGTTGAGGTCGATGCTGAGGATATGGAAGAACCATTTCTGCAGACTGTTAAACGGCGATGACGAACAACATTCCGCTGTCAGGCAGAACGAACCATTTAATATTGGCAACGGCAGCGAAAACTGCCAACCACCCGACCTAAGTGAAGTGAGGAAAGCAATATCTAAACTCAAGCTTAATAAGGCTGCCGAAAATGACGGCCTTCCCGCTGAGCTTTATAAAGCTGGCAGAGATGACTTGGTAAGTAACATCCACCAACTCATAAGCCAAATCTGGTCGGTTGAGAGCATGCCTGAAGAATGGAACCTCAGCATCGTTTGCCCAATCCACAAAAAAAGAGACCCTCTGAACTGCACCAACTACAGAGGCATAAGTCTGCTCAACATCGCCTACAAGATCCTATCTGCCGTAATATGTGAACGCCTGAAATCGTTTACCAACGACCTGATCGGCCCTTATCAGTGTGGTTTTAGGCCAGGAAAGTCCACAATCGATCAAATTTTCACACTTCGGCAGATCCTGGAAAAAACCCAAGAAGTCCAAATCGATACCCACAGCCTATTTATCGTTTTCAAAGCCGCATACGACAGCATTTATAGAGACGAAATATACAGAGCCATTTCTAGTTTTGGTATACCGCCCAAACTCGTCCGTTTGTGTAGGATGACGATGGAGAATTCTCGCTGCACCATCAGGGTCGGAAACGACCTCACCGACACATTGATACCAAAAAAGGATTTAGGCAAGGCGATGCGCTGCCATGTGACTTCTTCAATTTGATTCTTGAGAGGATTGTGCAAAACTCCAAAGCCAACACCAGAGGCACAATTTTCAAAAAGTCGGAGCAACTACTAGCATACGCCGACGATATTGACATCATTGGTAGGACTCAACGTGATGTCATAGCCACGTTTGCTAGTATAGAGAAGGAAGCGGCGAAAATGGGTTTAGCAGTAAATGAGGGTAAGACTAAGTATATGCTGTCATCACGAAAGGACTCACAACATCGACGAATTGGACAGAACGTCACCATTGACAGATATAACTTTGAGGTAGTACGGGACTTTGTCTACCTCGGCTCCGCTATTAACTCTGACAACAACATCTCGTCAGAAATTAAACGAAGAATTACTCTTGCCAACCGCTGTTTCTTCGGGCTAAGAAGGCAATTTAGTAGTAAAGCCCTCACTCGAACTACTAAGGAGATCCTATATAAGACCCTGATCATCCCAGTGCTGCTCTATGGCGCTGAAGCATGGACCGTATCAAAAGCGGATGAAGAAATCCTTGGTAGATTCGAGAGGAAAATTCTTCGAAAAATCTTCGGTCCCGTTTGCGTTGACGGGCTATGGAGACGAAGATTCAACCAAGAACTATACGAGCTGTACAGCGACATGCCCCTAGTCAAAAAACTCCGCATTGGACGTTTAAGATGGCTAGGACATGTAGAACGAATGGACACCAGTACTCCGGCTCGCAGAGTCTTCGATTCCCAGCCAGACGTCGGACGCAGTAGAGGAAGACCTCGCCTTAAGTGGGGCGCACAAGTGGAAACCGACCTCAACCAACTTGGAGTGCGCAACTGGAGGCAGTTAGCTAAGGACCGGGCTAATTGGAGAGGCATGTTGGTTGAGGCCCAGGTTCATTCCGGACTGTAGCGCCACTTAAGTAAGTAAGTGTGTATTAGGTTTGCGCATTCTTTTATGGCATGGAACTCAGCTTAGAATACACTAGGGTTTTTTCCATAGGTATTGAGATGTTTTTATTTGGTCCATGTATGCCAGCTCCTACCCCTGAGTCCATTTTAGAACCATCCGTAAACCACTTTAGGCCGTTTAGGCAGTTTGGTGGGTTGTTGCTTTACCATGCTTCTCTGATTGTGATCTCCGTTGAGAATCTTTTGTTGAAGCATAGTGTCTTTGGTAGGCGGTCTGTAACCACACAGATGTTCGGATGTTCGGATAGAAGTTCAATTAGTTTTAGGTGTTCGGTAATGTTTAACTCTTCCGTTTGTGTCAAACTTGCTGAGCTGCGAATTGCCACTTTTTTATATAAATGTGGGGGGGCGTTAGTCCTATTAAGGCTTCTATAGCCGCTGTGGGACAGGTACGCATAGCTCCGGTAATGCCCAGACAGGCAAGCCGTTGTACCTTGTTTAATTTATTTATAGTTGTTTTTTGGGTGACTTTGTTCCACCATACTATTGAAGCGTATGTTATAATGGGCCTGACCGTGATCGTGTAGATCCAGTGTGTGGTCTTTGGAGAAATTCCCCAGGTTTTACCATACATGTTTCGGCAAGCCCAGAAAGCTTTGGTTGCTTTTTGAATTTTGTTGTTTATGTGGGAGTTCCAGCTTAGTTTTTTGTCGAGGATCACTCCAAGATATTTTACTTCGTTGGAATACTCAATGTATGTACCATTAATTGAAATTTGGGTAAGATTTAATTTTCTCCTTTTTGTAAAAGGGACGATGACAGCCTTGCTGGGGTTTATAGAGAGACTTTCTTTAAAACACCAGTCTATGACTATCTTAAGGGCCCCTTTGCCCTTATTATGATGACTAGGTCATCGGCGTATCCAATTATATTGAAACCTGCTTTTCTTAGGTCTTGAAGTAGGTTATCGATAACCAGAGACCATAGTAGGGGTGAGAGTACTCCTCCCTGAGGGCAGCCTTTAACGGCTGTTACTGATACTGAGGTCAGTGCTGATGAAGCAGTTATTTTCCGACTTTCAAGCATCGCTTTGATCCATTTGATGGTGGGGTGATCTATTCTTCTATGAGTCAAAGCATTTGATATGGAGTCATATCCAGTGTTGTCAAAAGCACCCTCTCTCTATGTCAAGGAAGGCACATAATGCTACTTCTTTGTTTTCGTATGCACTTTTTATTTGTGATGTTAAACTTAGAAGTGCTCCTTCCGTAGATTTACCTTTTGGTAGGCGAATTGACAGGGGTGCAGAGGAGTGCTTTCCTTTAAGCACTCTCTAATGTGTACGTCTAGTATTCTTTCCATTGTTTTCAGGAATAACGATGTTAAGCTTATTGGACGGTATGATTTAGGTAGTTCTATTGGTTTGGGGATAAATACCACGTTTACCTCCCTCCAGGTTTGTGGTATGTAGCCCGAATTGAAACTAAACCTAAATAAGGCGACCATAGACGATAAGAAAAAGTCCAAGTCCTTTTGAATAATATATTGTATGCTAGCATACTTACCATACGCAGACGATATCTACATCTTTAGTCGGGCTCAACGTGATATCATAGCTACGTTTGCTAATATAGAGAAGCAAGCGGCACAAATTTGTTTAACAGTAAATGCGGTTAAGACCAAGTATTCTAAAAACAATTATACGGACTGTACAGCGTTATAGACATGATCAAAAAACTCCGCATTGGAGGATTAAGATTGCTAGGACATGTTAATTGAATGGACACCAAAACTCTAGCTAGCAGTCATTTCCATCCAGTTGAAGCGAGATTTGACCACAAACCTACCACTTTTGATGAACATCTAAAGTGAATCGTGAAAGTGAATTATTCCCCTTTTTACTCACTCCTACTTTCACGACAGAGTTTCTATTGTCTGCTGTGAACATTCAGAATTGAAAAGAAGTCTGTTTACATTTTACAATGCGCCTTCACTCTGAATAAATCATTGATTTGATGAAGGACACTCTCATCAAAAGTTGGTTGGGGGTCAGTATATTTAAATGTTTATCCTTGGTAAATATATAAAATGAAACAAAATTGAAAGGCATTCAGCACTACTTATGACTTTGGATGAATTCTCTAAGATAAACAAATTATTCATCCCTAAGGCAATTCATTGAAAACTAGTAAAATGAGAAATATGATGAGCTTGCTATAAAGATGGCAATGATGCTGAGTGTTTCTTTAACCAAATAATCGGATTCGGTGTTTTCATGACTCTGGAATTATCTACCTGCCTAAGCAATTGGTTATGTGCACAAATTATCCGCATTCTCGCTCTCCTTCAGAAGACGAGCGAGCTATAGTAGTCCTCAGAGGCACATCGCCTCCATCGGACGTCTCGATATGATGAATGAGGATACTACGATACATCAAAATACCAATGAAAGCTCCTAAGAGGCCAGTAATAGTTTCAAATTAAATTTCTGTACGACGTTACTAGAACTGTACAATCCTCAACAATAATACTACTCATTCCATTGCTGTAAAACACGACTCTGCAATCCTTTAATTCGACATAACCATGGGTTGAATACCCCATGTTCTTAACACTGCACTGTTTGTTACACAGATCCTAAATGGCACTTTGGTGTTTTCAGCAAGTCACTATAGCCATTAGCAGCATGGTCACGAAACGAGCGAGATGCAGTCCAATTTTTCTCATTCACCTGTTCCTGACACAAATACCCACAGGTGCCCTCCACAAAATACTCATACCATCTACCTACATCCTATATTACTTTTAAGCCATTGGCGTCCAAGCCAGATGATAGTGACAGGGCAATTTTCGCACCATTTTAAACGATCACACTTTACCCGCCTCATCATAACACACTCACACTCATACAAAGAACAATAGAAAACCCGGCTAAGGCTAAACACATCCATCTTCTGATGTGCTCGCCCGATTAACACACAAAAACATTTCCACTCCCAATGCCCATCTGTCATATGGGCTGCAAATATTGAAAGGATGAAAACCCTTTTCGGGAAAAATCTGATTTCAATCATACAATAACAAAACGTTATCCTTTTTGCGAGGCCACCATAGAAAAAAGGATGAAATCTCACATTGAGTTGAGAGACAGTTTTAGGCCTGCCGCACGTGGATACTGGATGTGTTTGTGTACGGATGCGTACGAATTACGGCATCATATTGTTTATAGATTTGCCAACAGACAGGTGACATTGATTGATCAATAATTGTGTGTTGTCATTACGAATTTGTCATCGCCGACATCGTCGTCTTCGTCTGTTTCCATCTTTTCCAAATGTCATCTGTCAAAATTGATTTACAATGATGTTTCCAAAATTCAAAAACGTGCGGTCCTGTCGATGTTGAGGTGTATGTTAATGTATGTGGGAGCAGTGCTGGATGGAATTCTGTGGAAGGTCCATAGTTTATCTTCAATTGTAGGATTTGATTAAAATCAGATTTAGTGGGTGTTGGATCATATGATTTGTGAAATCAAATGAGTTGAAGTTCTTGCGATGGTACCTTACTTACTTACTTACTTAACTGGCGCTATAGTCCGGGATGAACCTGGGCCTCAACCAACATGCCTCTCCAATTAGCCCGATCCTAAGCTAACTTCCTCCAGTTGCGCACTTCAAGTTGGTTGAGGTCGGTTTCTACTTTTGCGCGCATCTTAATGCGAGGTCTTCCTGCGTCCAACGTCTGGCTAGGAATCGAAGACTCTACGAGCCAGAGTATTAGCTTACATTCGTTCTACATGTCCTAGGCATTTCAAACTTCCAATGCGCAGTTTTCTGACCAGGGGCATGTCGATATACAGCTTGTATACTTCTTAGTTGAATCTTCGTCTGCACACCATGTTAACGCAAACGGAACCGAAGATTTTTCGAAGGATTTTTCTCTCGAATCGACCAAGGACCAAGACCATGCTTCAGCGCCGTAGAGCAGGACTGGGATGATCAGGGTCTTATATAGGATCTCCTTAGTAGTTCGACTGAGGGCTTTACTACTAAATTGCCTTCTTAGCCCGAAGAAACAGCGATTGGCAAGAGTAATTCTTCGTTTGATTTCTGACGAGATGTTGTTGTCAGAGTTAATAGTAGAGCCGAGGTAGACAAAGTCCCGCACTACCTCAAAGTTATATCTGTCAACGGTGACGTTCTGTCCAATTCGTCGATGTTGTGTGTTCGTTCGTATTGACAGCACATACTTAGTCTTACCCTCATTTACTGCTAAACCCATTTTTGCCGCTTCCTTCTCTATACTAGCAAACGTGGCTATGGCATCACGTTGAGTCCTACCAATGATGTCAATATCGTCGGCGTATGCTAGTAGTTGCACCGATTTTGGAAAATTGTGCCTCTGGTATTGGCTCGGGAGTTTTGCACAATCCTCTCAAGAATCAAATTGAAGAAGTCACATGACAGCGCATCGCCTTGCCTAAATCCTTTTTTGGTATCGAATGTGTCGGTGAGGTCGTTTCCGTCCCTGATGGAGCAGCAAGACGAGTTTGGGTGCTATATCAAAACTAGACATGGGTCTGTATAGTTCTACTCTATATATGCTATATGCGGATTTGAAATCGATAAATAGGTGGTGGGTATCGATTTGGATTTCTTGGGTTTTTTCCAGGATCTGCCGAAATGAGAAAATTTGATCGGTTGTGGACTTTCCTGGCCTAAAACCACACTGATAAGGGCCAATCAGGTTGTTGGTAAACGGTTTCAGGCGTTCACATATTACGGCAGATAGGATCTTGTAGGCGATGTTGAGGAGACTTATGCCTCTGTAGTTGGCGCAGTTTAGAGGGTCTCCTTTTTTGGGGATCGGGCAAACGAAACTGAGGTTCCATTCTTCAGGCATGCTTTCATCCGACCAGATTTGGTTTATGAGTTCGTGGATGTTACTTACTTAGTCCGCCATTTCCGACGGCCTTATAAAGCTTGAGTTTAGATATTGCTCTCCTCACTTCACTAAGGTCGGGTGGTTGGCAGTTCTCGCTGCCGTTGCCAATATTAAATGGTTCGTTCTGCCTGACAGCGGAATCGCCGTTTCACAGTCTGTAGAAGTGGTTCTTCCATATCCTCAGCATCGACTGTGTCTCAAATACGATGTTTCCTTGTACATCTCGACAGTATTCTGTTCGAGCCTTGTATCCTTGGCATTGACGTTTTACACTTTGGTAAAACTTGCGAACATCATTCCTGGAGTGGCACCTCTCTATATCCTGGATAGCGCGCTATTCTTGCTCTTTTTTCTTCTTTCTGAAAAGCCGGTGCTCTTCCCTTCTTCTTTGCCTGTAGAGCTCAATGGCAGCTCTCGTCTTCACCTACAGCTTAGCCTTGTAGGCCTCGTTCTTGGCTGCAAGCATCTGTCGGCATATCTCATCAAACCAGGGGTTTCTTGCTGGTGGGCGCGAGAAACCTAGCACATCAGTTGCGGCTGTTCTAATGGCTCGTTGGCATCGTTGCCATTTTTCTTCGACATTAGATGCTGGTGGTGTGTTGTGAGTCGAGAGGTTAAGGCGGTCGCTGGCGATTGCAGTCTTTCGACATTAAATTTGTTCACAGTATTTCTGGTTTTTTGTGGCGTGGTGGATATCCGCATCCTTACCTTGGCTACAACAAAGTAGTGGTCCGAGTCGATGTTAGCCCCTCGGAATGTTTGGACATCCAAAATACTGGATGCGTGCCTCTTGTCTATTGCAATGTGATCAATTTGGTTGACTGTATGTTGATCTGGAGACTGCCATGTCCCCTTATGGATATCGAGGTAAGGAAACCGTGTGCTGGCTATAGTGGCATTTCGTTCCGTAGCGAAGTCAATTAGCCTAAGTCCGTTACCAGATGTGTTGTCGTGTAGGCTATATTTTCCGACAGTACTGCTAAAGATGTCTTCTTTTCCTACCTTTGCGTTAAAATCTCCCAGCACGATTTTTACATCGTACTTTGGTAGTCGCTCATAGGTTTTTTCAAGGAGCTCAAGGAAGCAATCCTTAGTTCTATCATATTTTTCCTCCGTCGGAGCATGAGCGCATATGAAGTTTATATTGGCTAATTTGGCCTTAATGCGGATTGTTACAATGCGTTCGCTAATGTCTTGAAAACATAAGACTTCTTGCCTAAGTCTCGCACTTATAACAAATACGCATCCGAATAGTCGCTGTTTCTGCTCACTATAACACGGTCCATAGTAGATGTCACAGTTTATCATCCTCTTATTCACTTGCCCATTCAAGCATATTTCCTGGATGGCAGTAATGTCTGGCTTGTAGTAGGTTAGGACTTCCGCAAGTTGTTTGGCTGCACCTCTTCTAACGGGTGATAAAACTGACATTTTGTGGTCAAGTCGTGCAACTCTAATGTCATTTATGTTCAGTTTCGTTTGCCATTTCATTTTGAAATGAAATGAATAACGCTAGCATGTCGTGCAAATTTATTTCGAAAAAATTGGTTTTGTTTGGGAAGTTTACCGCAAGCTCCGTCCATTTTATGGTGCGAACCGGTGAAACAAATGCCGCTGTAGAGCAAAGTGTTGAAGAGGACCGGAAGGAATCGATTCGCCACCGTGCACAGCAATTGGAGCTTTGTATTGAAGATTTTGCACAAAGATCTTGGCTAACGACTTTACAAGATCCAGCTTGTGCAAGGATTAAATCCACAAACCATGCAATGCGTCGTGATTTTGGTGTATGGGCCGAAAACGAGATTGATCTCGATGCTGATTTTCATCGCAAAATTTTGTTCAGTGATGAGGCTCATTATTGGTTGAATGGCTACGTCAACAAGCAAAGCAAGCATTTGGAGTGAAGAGAAGATCGTGTGATTTTATGCCATTGGATTATTTTCTTTGAGGATATGTGAAGTCGCTCGTCTACGCCAACAAACCAGAAAAGTAAGGGGACTTGGAAGGTAACATTCGTGGCGATATTGCCGATATACGGCCCCAAATGCTCGAAAAAGTGGTTGAAAATTGGACCTCTAGACTTGCCTGTATTCGAACCAGCTGCGGCGGCCACATTCCCAAAATCATATTTAAACATTAATGGCATAAAATTGTCCTTCCAATAAATCCAAATTGATGGACATTTAAACGATTTTCTTGTGTTTTATTTCAATTAGAAGTTCTATACCTCTAAAAGAAACACCCTTTATTTAATGTTCGCACATTTCAAGTTGCCATGAACGTTGTTGTCCTTTTTACGATTATTATGTTCGGCAACAATAAAATCAGCCCTTTGCGATGCTTTTGGTTTATTCGTAACAACGATTTTATCCGTGAATGTGTAGTTAACCTTAAGCAGGACCACACTGGGGAACTAGCTACATTTCCTTAGATGCCCATAGGACACAGGGCCATAAGTATCCACTTTGCGATTTAGCGTTTCGGGTACTACGCTAATATCTCCGTTTTATGGGTTTGACTAACCCAGGAGATTCCTAAATGACATGCCGAAGCAACTCACGTAGGTTATTCACTTGATCCGAACTATCTTGGAGTGTATACGCCACATCATGGTAGTTCTTCCTCTGCCGTGCTAGAGAGTGTCTGAGTGAGATGACACAAGATACCTCCCGCTCTTATCTGCTGGCGCTAAGACCAATACATATCTACACCAAGGTGCATGTGCTTACACAAGAATATTTAATGTAGGAGTTGGTAGGCATCAGCTATGTGAAAGCTGAAGAGGTATCATATAATCATATTGTTTACCATTTGAGCGGAATAGCACTGGAGTGACTTTATATATCGGGCACCCCTACGCATATCGAATATCGTTTGTTGCCTCATCTGGGCATCAACTACCCATAAAACCTAACCAACCTTAACAATTCAATTTATGTTCACCTTACAGAAAAGCGTATCATATTTCAAATCCCAGCTCAACTCAACGCATCCTTCATCATTAAAAACTCATCCAAAGTAAGATACACGAAGCATATGGCACTGAGACAGCAAAAGAAATGACCTCATCACCATTAGAGAACCTTCTCAAGATTTCCACATTTTTTATTAAAATATAAACGTTGTGTTATTAATTTTTTTTTCCTTGCTTACTGAGTGAATTTAACCCCCAACCCCATCACCACCACAAACTAATGCCGTACACAGGATATTCCCTTAGTCAAACATTTGCATATTATCGCACAATGATACGCAAACAAAACGGTTCCTCTCCATGCTTGCGCTCTCACACCAAAGTGAAATAATTTTCTCCCTAACCGCAAGAATGAATATTTCTTTTCATTATCAAACCATAAGGACTCCATCCTAGGCATCGTTACCATCTCTTCTCCCCTTGAATAGGAGTGCGGGCGATTCGTAAACTGTTTCCTTAATGTGCCGAAAATTAATGTTAATTTCATTCAGATAGCAAAGACGTCGCTACTTAAAGTTTCAAACGAGAAGTGAAACCCTCGCACACGAACAGGACCTGCCGTATACACCTATTCCCATTCTGGATTGACCATTTACATTTTAAATGGATTTTGGCGGAACACTGACACAGCACATGAAGTCGTTGTCGCGGCGTCCTCGCTTTGGTTGTTGTCTTCATTTCTCGCATCTGTTGACGGTGTTAGCTGCACACTGTTGCGGACCAAATACACCATCGCACGTGAGTTTTTTTTTTCGGTTTGATGTCGTCCTGTATAATAAAATTTCCAAAGAAATTAAAATGTAAATGTTCCATGTAAATATGCGTTGGCAGTATGAAAGGACGACGAGTCTCATTACCATTGAATTTCTTTGAAGGACAAAGATGAAAAGCCACTCTTGGAAATCTGACGCAACTTAATAAATAAAATAGAGGAGCGAACCACAGTAGATAGGGATATTTCCCGGCCACATCAACAAGGATTCAATTTAGTGAGATAAGAAAAAAATACCTCCTCTCGTTATGACCTGTTTTTCTTTGAAAGAGTTGGGATGTCTATGCCATAGACGAAAGCATCTTCTGGCTACTTAACCTTGCATCCAAATTGAAACTTCCTACCCAGACACTGAAAGATAGTTAGATGGCGACCGGAACTCATAAACAGAAATAAATAGCCGTGGCTTTCCATCTTCTATCGCATCGTGTCATTCGCCAATTGGTTTGGTAATTCCTTTCATTTTGTTTGTTGTTGTCTATTCGTTTTTGCAGGATCAAAAGTGACACAACAGAGAAATGAAAAACAGAAAATCCCATCCGAAGGACATTCAATGAATGGCCATCATATCTTTTTATAGAAATAGCAGGCTGCGAATAGTTGAATGGTATTTATGATGTCCTTTGGAATGACATCAATTATTTACAAAACTCAACGATTAAGCGACAGAAAATTTCACTCAAGACTTATGAATATGCAATCGTTGTAGGTTGATTGGAGGATAGGAATAGTATGACAAGCTTCATAGGCAGACAAGGAGATATCATGGCTGTGTGTGTGAGAGGGGGGAGGGAGATGTCTGAATGAGGTGGAAATTCAAGTATCCCCAACGTTAACACATTTTGAGCGATGAAAATTGAAACCTTTTTTTTTTTTATATACGATAAAAACGTATAAAGACTTGGTTCTATGTTTGGAAGTGGAATATGAAGAATGTACACAACTTTGGATATTGCCAAGAGGACTAACGAAATCAATCTTATTTTGGATGAGAAGGCATATAGGATAGAAAATCCTTGAAATTAGATTATCCTTTGAATGATATCATAGTCGGTGATAAAGTTACGATGTCGCAGATTTCCAAAAGGTCTAATGAACATGTTTTTGGCCAAACAAAATGCTTTATATGTATGTACCTAATGCCTAATGTGATGAATTGTAATATGATAACCCAAAGAGGCTTCATAATGTAGGAACATGAAAGCCTCTGAAAGGCTATTTCCAATCCTGAGTGGAAAGTATAGACCGTTTTGCAAATAATATAAAAATCTCGTGTAAAGATATTCTTTAACACTATTCTCTAAAACCGCTGAGATTAAATATCCTGCTCATATAACGGGTCCGCCATCTAACGTTTTTTTTTTTTTTAACTAGTGCTTATTTCGTGAATAGTAACATTTAGCACATGTCTGATTTGACAGATAATTAGTTTTATCCTTCCGCTGAACGAATATGTGTATACGCTTGAACAACGCTGGGAATATTGCGACATTACTTTGAAAATCATGGTAATGTTGCAGAATATGTGCGAAAATTGCGTACGGATTTTGGAAGAAGAGAAGCACCTTCAGCTCCGTATGTTCGTTATCTTGTGAAAAAAGTGAAAGAAACTGGCATCCTCATCGATAAACCAAAGCGTGAAAAGCCAAAAACTGTGCGTACACCCGAGAATATTGCTGCTGTGGCGTGAAGCGCCATCAACATCAACATCACCGTCGTTTTCAACAATTGAACATTTTGGAGACATCATTGAGACGAATTCTGCATAAAGACCTTGGTATGACGCCATACAAAGTCCAATTGGCTCAGGAGTTGAAGCCAACTGACCACCCAATGCGTTTTCGCTTCGCTAAGTGGGCCTGCGATCGACTTAGAAAAGATGCCGATCTTGCCAAAAAAAATCATCTTTTCAGATGAAGCTCATTTGATCTTGGCGGGTATGTAAACAAGCAAAATTGTCACATTTGGGGCACAGAAAACCCGGACGCATACATTGAAAAGCCGATACACCCAAAACGAGTCACTGTTTGGTGCGGATTTTGGTCCAGAGGCATAATTGGGCCATTTTTATTCGAAAATGAGCAAGGAGTGGCCGTTACAGTCAATGGCGATCATTATCGGGCCATGTTGAACAAATTTTTGTTCACAAAAATTGAAGAGGAGGATATTGGCAACATTTGGTTTCAACAGGACGGCACTACGTGCCATACAGCCGAAGCTACACTCTATGTTTTGCGCCCTGTTTTTGAATATCGCATTATCAGCCGCAGAGCTGATGTCGTTTGGCCACCTCGGAGCTGCGATTTGACACCGTTGGACTATTATATGTGGAGTGCAGTAAAAGATAAGTGTTACACCGACAAGCCAGAGACAATTGACGCTTTAAAAGACAAGAAGCCATTGGTGAAATACAGCTGCACACATCGATAATGTGCTTAAAAATTGGACCGATCGTGTAGGCTACTGCATGGCCAGCCGAGGCAACCATTTGAATGAAATTATTTTCCATTATTAACCGGAAGGATTGTACTTTCAAATAAAAAAATAAATTTGAGAAAATATTCAGTAGGTTTTTTTTTATAGCATTTTAAAAAAAAAAATTATTTGCGGACCCTCTACTTTTTCGAAATTCCTTTTCGTTTGACCAAAATTGATATTTTTTCTGAAAGTAGGCTGAAAATATTTTTAAAATCCACTTATGGGCACAAGTGGATTTTAAAAATATTTTTTTTCCATAAGCTGGTGGAAATCTTAATAGACACGATGAGCTTCAACCCCGGGTGGGGCAAAGGGCGGTGACAAACTTCCTACATTCTTCTCTATCTGCGGCCAGATACTTAAGCTGTGGCCACGTTTTACGCTGTGTTGTTGCTGTCGGCCAATACTGTGGATTTACAAGTAGTTCTTGGTCTCCCAAAACGCCGTGTACCTTGAGGATTCCATACGAAGGACTACTTTGCGATGTTGTCGTTTTGTCTCCTCAGGATGTGGCCAATTCAGCGCCTAATTTCGACATTCAAAAGCTTTTGACCCATAGTTCGCCACAATTCTTGGTCGATGTAGTTTGCGGCCATCGGATCTTAAGAATGTGTCGAAGGCAGAGGTTTACATTCCTGTAATCTTCTCGAGATGGAGGTAGAGACTTTCAAAGTTTCACAGGCATACAGCAGTACGGATTCGATATTGGATTCAAGGAGCCTTAACTTGATGCGTAGGGCTATTTGACTGGAGTTCCATACTGCAGACAACATTCCAAAGCCGTTGCGGCTTTACTTATTCTGCTCTGATCCGTTCCTCCATCGGACGATACAAAACTGCCTAGATAGTTAACTGTGTTTGACCTCCTCAATGGGTGTCTGCCTTAGAGTAATCGGCTGATGTGCTGAGTGGCCAGTGTGAATGATTTTGGTCTTGTTGCAATTGATGTGAAGACCAGCCATCTCTCCATTCACTTGAAGTTATTGGCACATCTCGTTAATCCCGCTGTTGGTACTTGCCACGAAACAGATATCGTACGCACTTTTTACTTTACCCTACATCACTCTTATATATGGTTCGCCTAATTCAATTGAACTCGATGCTTTGCTGTCTTTTTGCTTCTACTCGCTGCATTTTCATTTCGCAGCTTGACAGCAGCTGTGCGTATTTGCATATATGCTTATACCAAGTGGTGATTGCTCCCTGCGTCCGCGCTTCTCTCATTTCTGACATCGCAGAGTTATTTCCTCCATCGTTGTGGCACAATGACTTGGTCGATTTGGCTTTCAAACCCGTGAGGGGTGACCCAGGTGATTTTCTGACACGTCTTGTGAGGAAATCAGTGCCACCCAAAACAAGCCTACGCGCGTTGCAGAAGTCGATAAGCATTGCTAGCTCGAGACTTGTGTTGTCCGGTCCAAATATAGCATTGAAGTCAACCATGATGATCATTATATCGCCTTTGGGAGCACTGTTGTAAACCGAGATTAGTTGAAGATAGAAGGCAGTTTTTTACTTCGTCAGCTGCCTCATTTGTAGGTGCGTAGCATTAAATAATTGTGATGTTTCGGACCTTGTAGTGAAATCTCGCTGTAATTATTCTTTCAGAAAATGGATTCCAATTTATATTAGACTTCGTCTCGCTTCTCTGGTTAGCATAATCCATAATTGATGGCCAGGTTAAAATAATTGTATATTTGTACATATATAAGACGCTTTATCATCGTGGCCTGATCTACAGCCCAGAAACATGGACCATGGTTTCAAAAGCGGATGAAGAAATGCTTGGTCCTTCAATGCCAAAATCCGTTGCATTGACGGTTTGTGGAGACAAAGATTCAACCACTAACTTAATCAGCTAAACAGCACCATAGACCTGTTCAAAAAACTCCGCATCAGACGTCCTATACAATGGACCCATCATAAACAGAACAGATAATTTTGTGGTAAAACTAAATGACATAGACGTCATCGCTCAAGGCGGAGGAGACCGCTTGCGGTTCAGCTAGAGTGTGTCCGATTGGGACAGTCGGAGTAGATAGTTGACTTGAAAACTTTTATAGAGGTATGTCGCTGTAGAGCTCGTATAGTTCTTTTTTGAATCCTCTTTTCCATAGCACGTCAACGCAAACAAGACAGAAGAATTTTTGAAATTTGTTTCTCTCAAAACGACCAATGATTTCTTCATCCGCTTTTGAAACGGTCCTTTTTTAGAGCAGTAGAGCAGGAATGGGATGATCAAGGTCTTGTATAGGATCTCCTTAGTAATATGAGTAAAGGCTTTACTATTGCCTTCTTGCCTCGAAGAAAGAGTGGTTGGCCATAGTAACTCTTCTTTATTTCCTGACGAGATGTCGTTGTCAGAGGTAATAGCGGAGTAGACAAGTCCCGTAATACCTCAATGTTATATCTGTCAATAGTGCGGTCTGTCCAATTCGTCGATATTGTGTGTTCTTTCGTGTTGACAGCATATAATTAGTCTTACCCTCATTTACTGCTAAACCCATGATTACCGATGTCTTATTGACAATAATTTCAATATCGTCTGCGTATTTTGTTAGTTGCACCGATTTATGGAGGATTGGGCATCACGTG
The DNA here is from genome assembly GCA_932526625.1 of Rhingia campestris. NCBI lineage: Eukaryota > Metazoa > Arthropoda > Insecta > Diptera > Syrphidae > Rhingia > Rhingia campestris. The sequence goes on from OW052182.1 coordinate 173,311,334, forward strand.
TTGCATCGGGAGTTTTGCACAATCCTCTCAAGAATCAAATGAAATAAGTCATAGACAGTCGTTTTTTTGGTAACGAATGTGTCGCTGAGGTTATTACCGATACTGATGAGGCAGGGATAATTCTCCATCGTCATCCTATACAGACGGATGAGTCTGTTAGACATGGCTCTGTATAGTTCGTCCCTATAAATGTTGACGTATTCAGTATTGAAATCGATGAATATGTGGTGGATATCGATTTGGACTTCTTGGGTTTTTGCCAGGATCTGCCGTGTGAAAATTTGATCGGTTGTGGACTTTCCTGGCCTAAAGCCACACTGATAAGGGCGGATCAAGTTGTTGGATAGGATCTTGTAGGCGATGTTGAGGAGACTTATACCTCTGTAGTTGGCGCAGTTCAAGCAATCCTTTTCTAATTATTTTGTCTTCCTTCTAAAAAGCCGGTTCTTACCTCCTTTTTTGCCTATATAGCTCAATGGCAGCTCTCGTCTTCACCTCCAGCTAAGAGTTGTAGTCCTCGTTCTTAAATGCGAGTATCTGTCGGCATTTTTCATGCTTCTTGTCTATCGCAATGGATCAATTGGATTGACCGTTCGTTGATCTAGAGACCGTCAACATCGTGGTGAGGAAACCGTGTGCTTGCTTTAGTGTCAGCCAACTTAATTAGCCTAAGTCCGTTGCGAGATGTTTGGTCGTGTAGGCTGTGTTTTTCGACAATACTGCTAAAGATGTCTTCTCTTCCTACCTTTTCGTTAAAATCTCTCTGTACGATTTTAACTTCGTACTGACGTAGTCGCTCGTTAGTTTTTTTCAAGAGCTTGTAGTGATATCGTCTTTTTCGTCCTTGATGCGGATTGTTATAATGCGTTCGCTACTGTCTTGAAAACATAAGTCTTCTTGCGTAAGTCTATCAACTATACAAATTTCGCATCCGAATATTGGCTGTTTCTGCTCCCTATGTCACAGTTTTTATACCCTATCCCATAGGGGGGTATATTAGTTTTGATACTTAGTTTGTAACATAGAGAAATAATTTTGCTACATATACCTCAAAGTATATGGATCGACTCAGAATCGCTAGCTGAGTCGAATTAGCCATGTCTGTCTGTCCGTCCGTCCGTCCGTCCGTCCGTCCGTCCGTCCGTCCGTCTGTCTGTTCGTCACCGATTTTTGGGCCTTAAATTTTGAGCTAGGATAATGAAATTTGGTATATAGGATCCTTGTGCGAGTCACCAGAACAAGTGTAAAAATTTTTGAAATCCGCCCACTGCCACGCCCCTTTTTTAGAAAAACTTATTTTTTGGCCAAACCGTAAGGAATTTCAAAAAAGTGTCTGAGCAGAATATTTAGACAAACCTAATATCTATATTTCGTTCATACAAAGTTTTTTGCCACGCCCACTTTTTGGGGGCGTTTTTAGTAAAAAACGCTTTTTGTCCAAATTTTAAAACTTTCGAAAAAATTTTTGATGCACTTCCATTGCGGAAGTAAATGGTAATATAAACATTTTGTCTATAGATCATTTTAACCTACGCCCACATTTTGGGGGCGTTTTCTTACAAAAACCATTTGTGTACCCCATCCCAAGGCATTAGCAATAGAAATACGTTGTTTTTTGTCGAACCACAAAAGATTTTGAGAAACTGTCTGAGCAATATATTGTGACAATGTCATTTTCTGTATTTCATCGCCATAAAGCCTATATTTTGAGGATATTAATTTAAAGGATGGGATAGGGTATTCAACGATCCGCATAGCGGATTGTAGCCTCTCATATGTTTCATTCTCTTTTTGACCGGCCCATACCATCGTATTTCCTGGATGGCAGTAATGCCCCGTATTTTAAGGGACGAGCTGTATCCGGGATAGAGGATTTCATACCCAGTAGAATGGCGTTCGTTATCGCATCAGCAGTAGCATTCACATCGCTATCGAGGAAGCATAGAAACAGTTTAGAGCTTCCCAGTTGGGTTTCTCGCTTTGCCACACGGTTTTTTTTAGAAATTCGTTCTTTAACTAACGGGTGATCCAAGTAGAGATACTTTTTTCAATAGCCTTTTTTGACAGATCACGTGTGAGTCGTGTCATGCTGTCATGTTATTTTTGTTTAGTATTATTTGGCATTTCATAATGGAAAGACTTACGCGTGAACAACGTTTACAAATTGTTCAGCTTTATTATGAAAATTCACGTTCTGTGAGGAAGTGTTTCGTGCACTTCGCTCAACTTATGGTCAACATAATCGGCCTACTGAGCGTACTATTCGCAACACCATCACCCATTTTGAGACCCAGCATTCATTATTTTATAATATTCGACCGAATAGACCACGTCCAGCACGCTGTGAAGAAAATATAGCGGCCGTAGCTGAGAGAGTACACGAAGACGGTGGAGAGTCGATTCGGCGCCGTTCGCAGCAACTCGGACCATGATAACCGACTATTTGATGCCTGAAATTGAAGCTCGTGATCTCGGCGACATTTGGTTTCAGCAAGATGGCGCCACTTCCCATACATCGCATCAATCAATGGACTTATTGAGAGAACATTTTGGTGAGCACATAATTTCAAGTTTTGGGCCGGTCGATTGGCCACCAAGATCGTGTGATATCACACCGTTAGACTTTTTCCTGAGGGGATATGTAAAGTCAAAAGCTTATGCCGACAAACCCGCTTCGATTCAGGCCTTGGAGGAAAACATCACGCGTGTCATTCGCCAGTTACCAGTCGAAATGCTCGAACGAGTGATAGAAGATTGGACTCAACGGATGGACCATCTGCGACGTAGCAACAACCAACATTTGATAGACATAATCTTCAAAAAATAAATGCCAAAGAATGTTCTTTCAAATGATAATAAACATTCTCCATTAAATTTGAATTTTCTGTGTTTTTTTCTTTAAAAAAGTAGGGAACCTCGAAATGGATCACCCTTTATATGGTTGGAGTACCAGAAATTAGACGATACGAGTCAGTGGTCAGACGGGCCTGGATGCGATAATACGTTGATAGTATATTAGGGTGAGAGGTCAGAAACAATTTCAAAGTAAATGTCCCGAATTCGTGTTTTCTCATTGATAAGCTGGGTTAAGTTGTTTACCTCAGCAAAGATCTCAATATAACTTCCTTAGGGTGTTGACTGTCCAGAAGGTCGAAGATATGAAGAATTGTGTACCTTGAAATCGCACGTATTGACTATTTCAATGTGAGGATACACAATTCTTGAGATGTAGTCAGACAGCGTATCAAACTCATTAAAAGTTGAGTTACTATCCACATCTGATCTTCTATAAATAAAACAGTTGTGGATTATTTGCCTACGGACATGGAGTATCAGCCATATAAAATGAAGTTCCGTATTGTAACATTTGCGGTATTATTGTTTAATCTGAAAGCTGTGAAATGTGAAAGCTCTTTACAGATCATAACCTCCCCGATTTTGAAAGTACTAGGAACGACTGTGATTAAATGATATACTTATACTTAATAAGATTTTTTGGATATTCTTCGCTCATTGCTCAGCATGTCATATTTTTATGCAAATAAGTTTTCTTAGGTATGCAACCCTATTTGAGTAAGAATGCTGCCATGCAGTGCCCTGAAAAAGAAAGAATTTGCAACTTTCGTGGCAACATCATCCTACTTTTGTGTTGCTGAAATCCAAAGTGGAGAGATAACTTTTTGATAAAATATTCGAAATTTGTTCGAAAGTTTTTCATATCTCCTTACATTTTGTTGTTTGTTTTACGTTTTTTTTTTTTGTTTTTTTTTTCTGGTAACTTAACATTCTTTCTTCAATGGTGACTTAAAAGTTCCATTAATCAAAATGCATAAAATAACTGGATTTGGCTGAAAATAAAAGCTGCAAACATTCATAAATTCTTTCCGATTGAAGGTGATGTGGAGAGGTAAAAATGTCATCTATATTTGAATCATATGAGAGGACAGTAGCGGATTTAGTTTGTATCCTTTTCAAGGATTTCTAGGAATTCATGGTGCTACATTTATGTATAATATGCTTGTTGTTTTATGACTCATTAAAGGAAGAATGGTTAAAGGGGGTTAGAAGACGGAATATTCTGATCCGTTTGGACATCTATAGTGTTGCTGCTGTTAACACATCAATTGTGGTCTCATGTTACGGAAGTATAACTAGCTTAACCCTTAAGCCCGTGTGATGAACACATGGATGAAGTGGTCCAGTGGGTAGTCTGTTTAACTAGTACTTAGCTCAAGGTCCGGGGTTTAAATCCCAAAAGATACAACACCTAAGTTTTTTCATTATAATGAGAAGCTTTTAAAATTTGCCTTTCGTAGTCGGAGTTAAAAAAGTGCTCATATTCTGTGTGATCTGGTTTTAAGACCATGTATGGCACGTTAATGCCTTAATTTAATTTCATAATAAATATAAATAGGAAAGTGTCATATAAAGTCCTTTATAGTAGTTACCTGTTTTAAAAAAAAAATACTTTTCTTAAATGTGCGAAACAAATCACAATCTAGAAAAAAAAAACAGATCTCCTATTAGTTTCACAGAGCCGAAGGTTGCAGTTTTGAAGTAAGGGAACAATCGTTTATAAGGCGGATTCCACGTATTTGGATAGAGTCCAGTACATGACAACAGTATTCGAGGTCTGGTCGTACTTGGCCTTTATACAGAAGATATAGCTGGGCTGGTGGAAAATATCCCTTAGCTTTTATAAGGTAACTTAGTTTAGACCCTGCTGCCTTAGTAATAGACTTTATAAGTATATAAGGACTATTTTCTACGATTTTCGTTTTCTTTGAGTTGAATTCATCTAGGTTTTTATTTCCCTTTTGTATAATCATCTGTATTTCTTCGTTTATGGCGTGACGTATTCAAAAGATCATTACAATTCATCCTTGACTTACCCCAGCATTTATAGAGATTCTATCTGAAGAAACGCCATGTTCGATCCAGATTAGCTTTATCTATAGAACTGGGATCTGGATCTTTAATTACAATTTTTTTCGATAAGTTTTACCGCAACATGTTTCACGCTTTTTCTCCTAGCAATCATTTTGGTCCCTCTTTTAATTATGGTCGCAAACCAAGAATCTAAAGGAAGTGGTGGGCAACCATGGTCCAATCAGCCACTGCTTCCACTACCTTCAGACCCTGAGGATGCAACCTAAAACTGGTATAACTAGTCCACACAAGCAGAAGATTGCCCAACTCTATTCGGTGCAGCCCTAGGGAAATTAGGGAGACTCACGACAGAGTCACGCCACTGGAAAACGCCCAATGGACGTGTGAGACTCGCGACGGACAGCATCAAACAGGAGCGATCTGAAAAGTTCGATGGGTGAGGGAGGGGGATGACGATCCCTGGAGTCTATACCTCAGCGCAAACTCAAAAAGATCGATGCCATGGAGTAGACGTTCTTCTATTTCACCCAACGAGGGAGCAACGAAAGAGCAGCGGAGGCCTGGAGCGGACGGCCCAAAAGACACCCATTTAACAAAGTCGCAACATTGAAAGTTAGGTTCTATGGCCAAGAGAAGACGATCTCTTTTCCCTGACGCTGGAGCAACGGAGGAGCAACCGAGGTATTTAGGCGGACAGCCACGAACGAACACACTCGCCACAATAACACCAAATGCAAAAACACGAACAAAAATGGACACGAAAAACACTAGACATCATGTCTAAAGACAATGGTCAATGTGTCATATTAACCGACAGCTGTCAATTCGGCAGAAAGTAGGTCTGGTCATACTTGGCCTTTATACAGAAGATATAGCTGGGCTGGTGGAAAATATCCCTTAGCTTTTATAAGGTAACTTAGTTTAGACCCTGCTGCCTTAGTAATAGACTTTATAAGTATTTTGCATTATACTTCTGCCCAATCGTATATAAGGACTATTTTCTACGATTTTCGTTTTCTTTGAGTTGAATTCATCTAGGTTTTTATTTCCTTTTTGTATAATCATCTGTATTTCTTCGTTTATGGCGTGACGTATTCAAAAGATCATTACAATTCATCCTTGACGTACCCCAGCATTTATAGAGATCCAGATCCAGATTATGTTTATCTATAGATCTGGGATCTGGATCTTTAATTACAATTTTTTTCGGTCAGTTTTACCACAACATGTTTCACGCTTTTTCTCCTAGCAATCATTTTTGTCCCTCTTTTAATTATGGTCGCAAACCAAAAACCTAAAGGAAGTGGTGGGCAACCATGGTCCAATCAGCCACTGCTCCACTACCTTGAGACCCTGAGGATGCAACTTAAAACTGGTATAACTAGTGCGAATGAGGAGTCCACACAAGCAGAAGATTGCCCAACTCTATTCGGTGCAGCCCTAGGGAAATTAGGGAGACTCACGACAGAGTCACGCCACTGGAAAACGCCCAATGGACGTGTGAGACTCGCGACGGACAGCATCAAACAGGAGCGATCTGAAAAGTTCGATGGGTGAGGGAGGGGGATGACGATCCCTGGAGTCTATACCTCAGCGCAAACTCAAAAAGATCGATGCCATGGAGTAGACGTTCTTCTATTTCACCCAACGAGGGAGCAACGAAAGAGCAGCGGAGGCCTGGAGCGGACGGCCCAAAAGACACCCATTTAACAAAGTCGCAACATTGAAAGTTAGGTTCTATGGCCAAGAGAAGACGATCTCTTTTCCCTGACGCTGGAGCAACGGAGGAGCAACCGAGGTATTTAGGCGGACAGCCACGAACGAACACACTCGCCACAATAACACCAAATGCAAAAACACGAACAAAAATGGACACGAAAAACACTAGACATCATGTCTAAAGACAATGGTCAATGTGTCATATTAACCGACAGCTGTCAATTCGGCAGAAAGCGGTTGTAGGGGACGACGACAGGTGTCCCAAACATCAGGGATACCACAAAATCAAAGGTCATGAGCCCAAAAGGGACAAATAACTAAAAGATGGCACCCGAATGAAAATCCCTGACCCTAAAATCGGAACACGAAACCACCAACATAGATCGCCGAAAATTTTGATTTTTTGACAGTTCATCTTCTCCTTCTTCCTTAAAGCTCATTGCTTTTGAGAAAGTGCGGTGCCCTCCTTCCTTCCTTCCGATATTAAACCTTCTACATCTTAGTTCGTGAAGCAATACAAAAACCGAACTACCCGAACTACACTTTGACAAAGTGTAAAATATCAAAGCCAAGGATATAAGGCTCGCCCAGAATCCTGTCGAGGTGAACAAAGAAATATAGTAGTTGAGGCACAGTCGGTGGTGAGGATATGGAAGAACCACTTCTGCAGACTGTTAAACGGCGACGACGAACAACGTTCCGCTGTCTTCGCCGATATTGAATGGGTCGGCCTGACAGCGGAATGTTGTTAAGTGATGATAGCATCTCCAGCTTATTAAGGCTGCAGGTATTGACAGCCTTTACGCCGAGCTTAACAAAGGCCGGCGGAAATGACTTGCTATGTAACACCCATCAACTCATAAGCCAAATCTGGTCAGGTGAAAGTATGCCTGAAGAATGGGACCATACCATCGTTTGCCTGATCCACAAAAAAAGGAGAGCCTCTGAACTAAGCCAACTACATTGGCATACGCCTCGTCAATATCGCCCTCCAGATCCTTTCTCGGCAATTAAAGTGTGGTTTAAGGCCAGTAGAGTCCACAACTGATCAAATTTTCATCGGCAGATCCTGGAAAAACCCAAGAAGTCCAAATCGGTACCCACCCAAACGACCTCACCGACACATTCGATACCAAAATAGGATTTAGGCAAATGGATGCACAGTCATGTGATTTCTTTAACATCATTCCTGAGGGGATTGTCCAAAACTCCCGAGCCAACACCAGAGGCACAATCTTCCAAAAATATGTGCAACTACTAGCATAAGCCGATGATATTGACCCCATTGGTAGGACTCAACGTGATGTCATAGCCACGTTTGTTGTATAGAGAAGGAAGCGGCAAAAATGGATCTAGCAGTAAATGAGTGTATAAGTATATGCTGTCAACACGAAAGGACACACACAACGTCACCACTGACAGATATAGCTTTTAGTTAGTCTACCTCAGCTCCGCTATTAACTCTGCCAACAACAATTCGTTAGAAATTAGGCGAATAATGCAATTCAGTAGTAAAGCCCTCACTCAAACTACTGAGGACATCCTATACTTACTTACTTAAGTGGCGCTACAGTCCGGGATGAACCTGGGCCTCAACCAACATGCCTCTCCAATTAGCTCCAAGTTGGTTGAGGTCGTTTTCTACTTGTTCGCGCCACTTAAGGCGAGGTCTTCCTCTACTGCGTCCGACGTCTGACTGGGAATCGAAGACTCTCCGAGCCGGGGTATTGGTGTCCATTCGTTCTACATGTCCTAGCCATCTTAAACGCCCAATGGGGAGTTTTTTGACTAGGGGTATGTCGCTGTACAGCTCGTATAGTTCGTGGTTGAATCTTCGTCTCCATAGCCCGTCAACGCAAACGGGACCGAAGATTTTCCGAAGAATTTTTCTCTCGAATCGACCAAGGATTTCTTCATCCGCTTTTGATACGGTCCATGCTTCAGCGCCGTAGAGCAGGACGGGGATGATCAGGGTCTTATATAGCCCGAAGAAACAGCGATTGGCAAGAGTAATTCTTCGTTTGATTTCTGACGAGATATTGTTGTCAGAGTTAATAGCGGAGTCGAGGCAGACAAAGTCCAGTACTAACTCAAAGTTATGTCTGTCAAAGGTGACGTTCTGTCCAATTCGTCCTCTCAAGAAACAAATTGAAAAAGTCACATGACAGCGCATCGCCTTGCCTAAATCCTTTTTTGGTATCGAATGTGTCGGTGAGGTCGTTTCCGACCCTGATGGTGCAGCGAGAATTTTCCATTGTCATCCTACACAAACGGACGAGTTTGGGCGGTATACCAAAACTAGACATGGCTCTGTATAGTTCGTCTCTATAAATTCTGTCGTATGCGGCTTTGAAATTGATAAATAGGTGGTGGGTATCGATTTAGACTTCTTGGGTTTTTTTTCCAGGATCTGCCGAAGTGTGCAAATTTGATCGATTGTGGACTTTCCTGGCATAAAACCACACTGATAAGGGCCGATCAGGTTGATGGTAAACGGTTTCAAGCGTTCACATATTACGGCACATAGGATATTGTAGGCGATGTTGAGATCGGGCAAACGATACTGAGGTTCCATTCTTCAGGCATGCTTTCATCCGACCAGATTTGGCTTATGTGTTGGTGGATGTTACTTACCAATTCATCTCCGCCAGCTTTAAAAGCTCAGCGGGAAGGCCGTCATTTCTGGCGGCCTTATTAAGCTTGAGTTTAGATATATCTATTCTCACTTCACTTAGGTCGGGTGGTTGGCAATTTTCGCTGTCGTTGCCAATATTGAATGGTTCGTTCTGCCTGACAGCGGAATGTTGTTCGTCATCGCCGTTTAACAGTCTGCAGAAGTGGTTCTTCCATATCCTCAGCATCGACTGTGTCTCAACTACGATATTTCCTTGTTCATCTCGGCAGGATTCTGTTCGAGCCTTGTAGCCTTGGCTTTGACGTTTTAAACTTTGGTAAAACTTGCGAATATTGTTCCTGGAGAAGCACCTCTCTATATCGTCGATCGCGCGCTTTTCTTGCTCTTTTTTCTGCTTTCTGAAAAGCTGGTGTTCTTCCATTCTTCTCTGCCTATTGAGCTCAATGGCAGCTCTCGTAGTCTCGTTTTCAGCTGCAGCTTAGCCTTGTAGGCCTCGTTCTTGGCTGTGCTCGAAGGCCTTGGCGGTCTCTGGCGATTGCAGTCTTTCGACATTATATTCACAGTATTTCTGTTTTTTGTGGCGTGGTGGATATCCGCATCCTTACTTTGGCTACAACAAGGTAGTGGTCCGAGTCGATGTTAGCCCCTCGGAATGTTCGAACATCCAAAATACTGGATGCGTGCCTCTTGTCTATCGCGATGTGAGCAATTTTGTTGACTGTTCTTTGATCTGGAGACCGCCATGTCCCCTTATGGATATCGAGGTGAGGAAACCGTGTGCTGGCTATAGTGGCATTTCGTTCCTTAGCGAAGTCAATTAGCCTAAGTCCGTTACCAGACGTGTTGTCATGTAGGCTATATTTTTCGACAGTACTGCTAAATATGTCTTCTCTTCCTACCTTTGCGTTAAAATCTCCCAGCACGATTTTAACATCGTACTTTGGCAGTCGCTCATAGGTGTTGTCGAGGAGCTCGTAGAAGCAATCCTTGTTCCTCCGTCGGAGAATGAGCGTATATAAGGCTTATGTTGGCGAATTTGCCCTCGATGCGGATTGTTACAATGCGTTCGCTAATGTCTTGGAAAAATAAGACTTCTTGCCTTGGTCTGGCACTTATAACAAATCCGCATCCAAATAGTCGCTGTTTCTGCTCACTACAATACGGTCCATAGTAGATGTCACAGTTTTTCATCCTCTTTTTGCCTGGCCCATCCCATCGTATTTCCTGGATGGCAGTAATGTCTGCTTTGTAGCAGTTTAATGCTTCCGCTGGTTGTTCGCCTGTGTATCTCCTGTTTAATGTTCTCACATTCCAGGTGCAGATACGAACGTCGTTGTCCTTTTTTCGTTTAGCATGGTCGTCAACAATAATATCAGTCCTTTCCGAGGCTGTTGGTTGCTTCGTAACATAGTCTTTTTTCCGTGGATGGGTAGTTAGCCCAAAGCACAACCCCCAACCTGGAGGGCCAGGCCCTTGTTTTGACCCTAGGACAGCGGGCCGGAAAGAATACCGATGACAGTAGCCCATTTTGAATTCCGTTTAAATTCCTCCGCTGCCGCCTGAGAGTGAGTGGTTTAATACCCCAACTCCAGTCGAGGTACTAGGCACCCACCAGTCACCAGCGTGGAGGTGAGAGTAGGAGTTGATAGTGAGAGGCTAAAGTGAAAACGCTTGTGTCCTCATATAATCGCATCACTATCCTTAAGCACATCCTATGTAAGACCCAAATTATCCCAGTCCTGCTCTACGGCGCCGAAGCATGGACCGTATCTAAAGTGGATGAAGAAATCCTTGGTCGTTTTGGGAGAAAAATTCTCCGAAAAAATCTTCGGTCCCGTTTGCGTTAACGGCAATGGAGAAAAAGATTCAACCAAGAACTATAGGAGCTGTACAGCGACATTCCTCTGATTAAAAAGCTCCGCTTTGGAAGTTTGAAATGGCTAGGTAGAACGAATAGACAAAAATACTCAAGCTCGCAGTCTTCGATTCCCAGCCAGACGTCGGACATAGTAGAGGAAAACGTCGCCTTAAATGGCGTGCAAAAGTAGAAATCGACCTCAAACAACTTGAAGTGCGCAACTGGAGGCAATTAGCTAATTGGAGAGGCGTGTTGGTTGAGGCCCAGGTTCATACCGGACTGTAGCTCCACTTAAGGAAGGAAGGAACAACTATCTCAGCAGAGGAGAACTCGTGGCATCAACAAAAAGGTTTTCTTACTTTCCATCTTATAAAAATTATGAATTCCCATCATGATGCATATACTCTTTTAGAATAATGGGTGAGGTGACAATTCGTAAAATCTTTGAGTGATCCGTGGTTGTTTTCCGCGATGACAAATCAAGGGTTGGGCTCAGGATACAGGAAAACTTTTTGTAAGATCACATTTCGACTTCATATGTCTTGCACTCCCTTAGCGAGGCTTCAATTAGGATGGAATATTGGCAGCAAGCATATATGATTTGTCACCCTATTTTATTAATTTCTTTTATTTAATTTACAGCTAAAGAACATCAGGTGACTACTTTTACTCCACCTTGTATATTATGCCTGTACGAAGTAAACCTTAAACAATGCTCTCCACTTGGCAAGGTCATCTAATACCACGTTGCCTTTTCAAAGGAATCGATGTCATGCTGACAGAGCATTCGCTCTGTATGTCCTAGCCACGTTAGACGTCCAATGGATATATATTTCTTGTCCATGTTGTAAATCAAGGATACTTTACCGCGCCAACCATCTGGATGACAATGAAAGACTCTGAGTGCCGAAGCATCAATAGGCGTCCTATTCATCAAAGATGAGCAATGAGTACAGTTAGCGATGTTCGTGAATCCGCCAAAATCCGCCAATCCATTGAGAACCGACGATTTAAAGAAAATACAGCTCTTCATCCGTTCATTCTTTCCGCTGAAATACCTTTACTACATTCTAGATCAGTGCTCCTAATATTCTTTGAACATTGAGTTGTATTTTATAATTGGGCTAATACCTTATAAAACAAGCCTCTTCGGGGGTATAACTGCCTTAATAAAAAACAACTCACATAATCTTATAACACATTTCGCAAGGGATATTTATTGATGCGCTTTGCCTGCTTATATAAAATATTTAGCCCTATTATCTCGCTTTTTATGGTTCATAAGCAGAAAAGGCCCCAGGCCGAGCCAAACCGTCACTGAAATATGCACAATATACCGAAAAAAACCCCAATGGATTCTTGCTCCTTTGCCAATTTATGAAGTTAAGGAACCGCACCTTACCTCAATGTAGACGACGCAAATACCCAAATACCGACCCCAACGAGGTCGGTATGCTGCGAGGCGAGGCGTTATGCTGCGGTGCTGCAAACTTTCACAGGAGTCTCAGCATCTGAATCACTGGCAGTGGGTTCTTTTGCCGTGGGGTTGAAACTTTCTTCGTATAATTTTCGTCGATAACGAAGAAATACATTTGCATATATGTAAGCTAAGGGAAACATATTCTTTGCAAAAATATACATTCTTCCATCGAGCGATTCCCTCCCGAAGACCGATGAGAAAGTTTGGCACCGACGCGACCGCACCATATGCGGCAGCGATATCTTTGTTTCTTTTATTTTTGTTTCCTTTCGATGCGCTCTCTTTTATGCAGGATATGGGAAGACAAATCGAAAATACCCCACCGCCGATAAGAAGTTGCCGAGCCACCCTCACTTACCCGAAGGGTAATTCTTGTACACCCTCCAAACTGGCGAATATTTTATTCCTCGCATCCATCTCAGGTTGTGAAAGAAATCGCTTGTTAGAAATATTTCTTCAAAATCGCAAACACACACACACATACACACACGCAGCAGAGGTTCTTTGACAAATTTGCATACCCTAACCAAGGAGGGGGAGGGAGAGAGATAAGTTCAAGGATCTCCTTTCGAAATTATGTCGTCCTCAAAATGTTGAATGCAATTTCAAGTGTCGGTGTCAAGTGGACATTGGTACACACTCACCCATCGACGCATGTTTGTCGAATATCCGTCCATTGTACACCGATACATATATATTCCATTCAATCTGACATTTAACCTACGGCGATGGTTAAGTAGAAGTTGGCTTGTATACTTGTATCTGGGTCTGCAGTCCTTTGGGCCGAGGTGAGTGCTTGTTTTAATATTTATTTGTTGATATACGTTTACCCTTGAGAATGTCGACGATAATATTCATTGAGTTGGACCGACTTGAGGAGCGGAGCTCTGAAGATGTTGGTTGACATTTCAATAACTTGATTTGTGAATATATCTCACTATTGTAAGATATCGGACTACTTATTGGTGCAGGAGGGAAGTTGACATTGCATTGCAGCATGCCACAGATGACGTGAAGAGACTGTGCATGGCACAGAAGAAGAAGTGCACTTGATTTGTGGGAACCACATGCACACAATTGACTTTGTTTAGCCAATTATGATGGATGCTATCAATGGTTATGAAGAGGTTTGTCGAGTGGTGGTTTGGATTAGTTTCCAATAAGATTGGTTTTAGTTCTACCAAAAGCAGCTTGAATTTGCGGGTTAATGGCAGAGCTGTTTAGTTAGCTTGAAATAGACAGTTGAAATAAATAGAGGTTTAATAAATCTGTATGATAAACAGATATATGTTGGCCGATTAAGTTTGATAAGCCACTGTTAACCACTCATTGGCCTTAAGAAGCAAGCCAGGATTGGGATATTTGTATATCCCCAAAATATGGAACTCAAGTTATTAAGTTTATAGCTAAGTGATGTTTGGATGATGTAGAACGAGGGCAAACTCTGATTGCCGTTTACTTGGCAATGCCCTGTCATTCTAACTTCGACTACACATCAATTGTGCTTATAGAACCTCCACGTGGTAACCATCAGATACTGGTTCCATCCAACCGAATTTGACCTTCTAAGCATATAAGTATGAATGTTGATAACAAGACGAAAAACAGCCTGTTCAGAATGCCTGGAACGGAATATCCGGCCTGCTTTTCTCAGGCGAACATAGATGAGCTGCTTCGACATACACGGATAACAGGTCATTTAGGAATCTCAAGGGTAAGCCAGGTCCTTGAACAGAGATGATGGCGGATAAATTGAAAAGCCAACGGCAGCTATCAATCCCGCAGTGGACACTGATGGTCCCGTGTCCTAGGGGTATCTTATAAATTGGACATACCCCTTAAGGTTGGAGGTTGTGCTTTGGGTAAACTACTCACCCATAGAAAAAAGTATCGTTACGAAGCTACCAATAGCCTGTTGAAGACCATGCTAAACGAAAAAAATAGAACTACGTTCATATCTGCACCTGGAACTACCAGACTACCAGAATCCCAAAGCTATTACAAAGCTGACATTACTGCCATCCAGATAATACGATGGGATGGGCCGGAAAAAAAGAGGATGGAAAACTGCGATATCTACTATGGACCGTTTTATAGCGAGCAGAACAGCGACTATTCGGATGCGGATTTGTTATGAGTGCCAGACTTAGGCAAGGCCAAATTCGACAACATTAGCCTTATATACAGTCATGCTCAGACGGAGGAAAAAAGATGACATTGCCAGCTCCATGATAAAACTTATGAGCGACTACCAAGTTATGATGTTTATGTCATGCTGGGAGATTTTGATGCAAAGGTAGACATCTTTAGCATTATTGTGAGAAACTCAGCCTGCACGACAAAACGTATGGCAACGGCCTTAGGCTAATTGATTGCGCTACTGCATAAAATGACATTATAGCCAGCACATGGTCTACTCACCTAGATATCCATAAGGGGAAATGGCGGAATCCAGATCAAAGTGAGGTCATGAAATTAATCACATTGTGATAGACGAGATCCATTCATCATGTATTTTGGATGTCCGAACTTTCCGAGGGCCAAACATTAAAGCCAGGGAAGGCGCGAACAGATTCCTGTCGAGATGAATAATAAACTGAGAAACTGAGATGACGAACAATCTTCAGCTGTCAGGCAAAACGATCCATTCAATATTGGCAACAGCGAAAACTGTCAACCACCGGACCTAACTGATTGAGAATAGCAATATCTAAACTCAGGCTTTAAATGCTGGGGAGATGACTTGGTATTTGGTAAGTAACATTCACCAACTCATAAGCCAAATCTAGTCAGATGAAAGCAGGCCTGAAGAATGGAACCTCAGCATCATTTTCCCGATCCACAGAAGAGGAGACCCTCTGAACTGCGCTAACTACGGAGGCATAAGTCTCTTCAACATCGCCTACAATATCCTATCTGCAGTAATATGTGAAAACCTGGAACCGTTAACCAACAACCTGATCGGCCCTTAACAGTGTGGTTTTGGAACAGTAAAGACATAATTTTAAGTCAATACGGGTCTTTTTCTACCTAGGCTCCACTATTTACTCTGACAACAACATCTCGTCAGAAATTAAACGAAGAATCACTCTTGCCAACCGCTGTCTCTTCATACTAAGAAGGCAATTTAGTATCAAAGCCCAAACTCGAACTACTAAGGAGTTCCTATATAAGACTCTGATCATCCCAGCCCTGCCATACTGCGCTGAACCATGGGCCGTAACAAAAATGGATGAAAAAATCCTTTGTCGATTCCAGAGGAAAATTCTTCGAAAATCTTAAGTCCCGTTTGCGTTGACGGGCTATGGAAACGGAGATTCCACCACGAACTATACGAGTTATACAGCGACAAAACTCCGCATTGGACGTTTGATATGGCTAGGGCATATCAAACGAATGGACACCAATACTCCGTCTCGCAGAGTCCTCGATTCCCAACCAAACGTCGGACTCAGTAGAGGAAGTTCTCGCCTTAAACGGAGTGCACAAGTAGAAACTGACCTCAACCAACTTGGAGTGAGCAACTGAAGGAAGTTAACTTGGAGGGCTAATTGGAGAGGAATGTCGGTTGAGGCCCAGGTTCATTCCGGACTATATCCTCAGCATCGACTGTGTCTCAACTACGATATTTCCTTGTTAATCTCGACAGGATTCTGTCCGAGCCTTGTATCCTTGGCTTTGACGTTTTACACTTTGGTAAAACTTGCGAACATCGTTCCTGGAGTGGCACCTCTCTATATCCTCGATCGCGCCCTTTTCTTGCTATTTTTTCTTCTTTCTGAAAAGCCGGTGTTCTTCCCTTCTTCACTGCCTATTAAGCTCAATGGCAGCTCTCGTTTTCAGCTGCAGCTTAGCTTTGTAGGCCTCTTTCTTGGCTACGAGCATTTGGCGGCATTACTCATCAAACCAGGGATTTCTTGCTGGTGGCAGCGAGAAATCTAGCTCATCAGTTGTGGCTGACCGAATGGCTTGTTGGCATCGTTGCCATTGTTCATCGACATTCGATGCTGGTGGTATGGTGTGAATCGAGAGGTTAAGGGATACGCGTTGCGCGAAGGCCTTTGCGGTCTCTTGCGATTGCAGTCTTTCGACATTAAATTTGTTCACATCATGTCTGGTTCGTTGTGGTATTTTGGATATCCGCATTCTTACCTTGGCTGCAACAAGGTAGTGGTCCGAGTCGATTATACAAAATACTGGATGCGTGCCTCTTGTCTATCGACATGTGATCAATTTGGTTGACTGTTCGTTGATCTGGAGAACGCCATGTCCCCTTATGGATATCGAGGTGAGGAAACCGTGTGCGGGCTATAGTGGCATTTCGTTCCGTAGAGAAATCAATTAGTTACCAGACGTGTTGTCGTGTAGGCTATATTTTCCGACAATACTGCTAAAGATGTCTTCCCTTCCTTCATTTTCGTTAAAATTTCTTAGCATTTTGACATCGTACTTCGGTAGTGGCTTATAAATTCTATCAAGGAGCTCGTACAAGTAGTCCTTAGTTATATCATATTTTTCCTCTGTCGGAGCGTGAGCGCGTATAAGGCTTATTATGTTGGGGATTTTGGCCTTGATGCCGATTGTTACAATGCCATCGCTAATGTCTTGTAAACATAAGACTTCTTGCTTAAGTCTGGCACTTATAACAAATCCGTATCCGAATTGTTGCTGTTTCTACTCACAATAACACGGTCCATAGTAGATGTCACAGTTTTTCATCCTCTTCATCTGCTTTGTAGCAGTTCAGCGCTTCCGCTTGTTGATCGCCTCCACCTCTCCTGTTTAATGTTCTCACATTCCAGGTGCAGATACGAACGTCGTTTTCCTTTTTTTTTTCGTTTAGCAGGGTCGGCAACAATAAAATTAGTCGTTTCCGAGGGTATTGGTTGCTTCGTAACAATGGTTTTTTGGGAGTTAACTCAACGCACAACCCCCAACCTGGAGGTCCAGTTCCAATTTATAAGATACCCATAGGACACACGGCCATCAAGTATCCAGCGCTGCCGTTGACTTTTCGGTTAATCCGCCACCAAAGGGCCTGACTTACTCTTGAGATTCGAAGCAGCTCATCTAAGTTCGCCTGAGACTGCAGACCGGGTATTCATTCCACGCCATTCTGATCATGGTGATTATAGTGTTACTACGTGTTGTTATCAACACTCGCACTTTTCGTTTAGCAAGTAAAATCCGGTTGGATGTGACCAGTACCCGATGGTTACCACTTAGAGGTAAAAAAGCACATTTGATGTGAAGTCAGAGTTGCAACCACTCGGCATTGCCAGGTGAAAATCAATCAGAATCTACCTTCGTTCTATAACACCCAACCATCTATTTTATCGATCGTTAAAACATTCAAACACATTTACCATACATTAATTATTATACCCTATCCCATAGCATAGAGAAATAATTTAGCTAGATAGACCTTAAAGTTCGACTTAGAATCGCTAGCTGAGTCGATTTGACTATGTCCGTCTTTCCGTTAAACCGTCCGTTTGTCCGTACGTCACCAGCTTTTGGGCCCTTAATTTTGAGTTAGAATGTTGAAATCTGGTACACGTACTTTTCGTTGCTCCCAGCAGAACAAGTGTAAACATTTTTAAAATCAGCTCACTGACACGCCCACTTTTCAAAAAAAGTAGTTGAAGAATTTTTAAAAAGTGTCTGAATAACATATTTCGTTTACATAAAGTTTTTTCCACACCCATTTTTTGGGACGTTTGTATTTTAAGAAAATCGAAAAAAAAAACTTTCGACGCAAGAACATTGGTTATGTTAATGTAAGCATTTCAGCTATAGATCATTTGAACCCACACCCAATTCTTGGGGGCGTTTTCTTATAAAATCCATTTGTAAACCCTACCCCAAAACATATAAAAACCATTTTTTTTGTCTACCCATTAAAAGATTTTGATAAACTCTCTAAGCAATAATTGGCACGATGGCATTTTCTATGTACGACCTTCGTTAAGATTTTAGCCACGCCAACTTTTTGGCATGTTAAACCTAAGGATGGAATGGGTTAGGGTATTCAACGATTCTCAAAGTGGATTGTAGCCTTCTTCTATGTTTTTTTATTTAGCAACCAAAATATTCAGTAGAAATAATTAAATTATTATTATTTTTTTTATAAGAAAAGAACACTCTAATGGAGCTTCAAACGGGTCATCAAAAAAAAAGCTGATGATGCATATAGCTACAAGAAACAAGACAAAGTTTTGGCCAGAGAAAACACAAACACAAAAGCATATGCTTTTGATTTGCAGCAATGCCTCCCCACACCGTTCTTAAGATCGAACATTGCTTTTTATAAACGTCAGCTCTGGACATTTAATCTAACAGTGCATGATCTTGCAACAAATAAACCGTTCTGTTATATGTGGCATGAAGGCGTAGCAAAAAGAGGGGGTAATGAAATCTCATCCTGTTTATACGAACATCTTTTAAACCATATTTCAACCAATGTAAGTAATCTGATTCTATACAGCGATTCTTGTGCCGGACAGAATAAGAATTCCCGCGTGAGTGTAATGTTTATGGCAGCTTTAGAAAGAAATCCAAACCTTTTGACAATTGACCATAAGTTTTAGAACCTGGCCATACATATTTAGAGTGCGATGTTGATCATTCGGTCATTGAAAGAAAGAAAAAAACACACAGGTCTCAAAATACACCATCCAAGAGATTGGATGAATCTGATCGCGTCAGCAAAAAATCTAAACCCGTTCCAAGTAGTAGAAATGCTGAACCAAAAATTCTATGATTTTGCAGAACTTGCAAAGGAAAAATTTACTTGGCGGAAGGTCAACACGCTTGGTGAAAAGTATCTGTGGCGAGATTTTAGATGGATCCGTTACAATAAATCAAATTTCGGTACTTTATACTATAAATACAGTTTAAATGAAGAAGTCAACATTCGTAAAAGGGGATATAACCCAATCAACGTACATACTGATTTGAATATTATTAAAAAGGTGCCTGAGATTTCTAGAGAAAAGAAAGAAGATCTGCAATTTTTAGTGGATTTTATTTCTCCAGAATTTCACAATTTTTACAAAAAAATAATTGGAGGTCCAAATAATGCTGTGAATGATATCCATCCTGACATCTTAAGCAGCGACGAAGAATATGAATAAAAGAAATCTCAATATGTACATACTTCATAATTTTGTATATTCAAAAATCTTTATAATACCAATGTATTATATTTATTTCATTTTTTAACCGTATTTTAAAATTAAATTTAGTTTCCAAACAACTTTTGAAATTGAATGATCTATGTTCTATGTTCCGCAATAATTTAATCTTTATAATGAAAAATATTTTTTCTTTCTTTTGAATAAATTAAAATTGTTGTTTAAGAGTTTTTTTTTTCATCATAATAAGGGAATTAGAAAATCTGTCCTCAATTGTACTTAAAAATGTTTTTCCTACAAGCGTAAGTATACCTTTATAAGATGACTTATATTAGTAAAAAGTAATTTTTATATCAAAGCAAAACAACACAAATCGGTTTTTGTGCTCTAAATCAAAGAATATTAAACTAATTTTAAAAAAAATTAAATTGAAAAACACCGAAAATTTAATTGTGTATTGTCTAATATCTTTAAAAAAAATGCTTATTTTTATATTTTTTCTATAAAAGCCTTTTAACTGATGGTAAAAACTTCAAATGCTTCCCCTGAAATAAAGCGAAAATTGACTTGTGCTGTTATGGGTTATTACCACAGATTTGTGTGGCATAACAACGTTTGCCGGGTCAGCTAGTATTTTATAATTTTTTTAAACACCACCCTATCGGTTTTCTGTAAAGGAAATTACAGAAACCTATAATAATGCAATATTCGTTGATCAACATATTAACCTTAATGAACGTAAATATTTTATAGCCCATATCAGTATTTATTTTTGGTTATTACTTCTCAACTGCAATTTATATTTTTGACATTCTTTTTGCTTGAACAAACAGCATCATTAAGACTGTGCTACAATACACCTGCAGCCATTGGAGGAATCCTTTACATTTCGAATAAAGTATATAATTAGCTGATCTGCTCTTGCAGGCTGCTTTCGGCAATGAATTCCGACAGGTTAATTAAAATACAATTATTCCCAATCAATTGCATTATTCTTCTCGAGATATACGGCAGGCGAATGGTAAAAACAATACAAGAACAAAAATCTACAGAATTTTTTTGTTTTTCATCTTAATTATAATTTGCAGAGAGATGTGCTACCAAACTCCACAATTGAAATAAGGGTCATTACGCGAAACATGGAAACACTGTTGCTACGGCAGCCACATTATTGGCATTGGCACAGCGACAGCAGAGCACAACCTCATGATCATCACTGTAGTGTTGTCGTAGTCATCGTCCTTGGCGTGCGTCGTTGCCATCGTATCCCTTTGAGGTATTAAATTCGTTTTATAAAAGCTTCTCCAGGGTGCACAGATATAGTCAGTCGAAACGAATCGATGATGTCGACAACACAGACACC
Organism: Rhingia campestris; assembly: GCA_932526625.1. Lineage (NCBI taxonomy): Eukaryota > Metazoa > Arthropoda > Insecta > Diptera > Syrphidae > Rhingia > Rhingia campestris. The sequence goes on from OW052182.1 coordinate 173,332,415, forward strand.
ATCCGATGGATGTTTTTGTCACCAACAGTGGGTGGGAATGGAAACAGGAGTGTTGTGTTTCTCCTCCGTATTTATACCCTATCCCATAGGGGTATATTAGTTTTGATACATAGTTTGTAACATAGTGAAATAATTTTGCTACATATACCTCAAAGTATATGGATCGTCTCAGAATTGCTAGCTGAGTCGAATTAGCCATGTCTGTATGTCCGTCTGTCCGTCCGTCTGTCTGTTCGTCACCGATTTTTGGGCCTTAAATTTTGAGCTAGGATACTGAAATTTGGTATATAGGATCCTTGTCCGAGTCACCAGAACAAGTGTAAAAATTTTTAAAATCCGCCCACTGCAACGCCCCCTTTTTAGAAAAATGTATTTTTTGGCCAAACCGTAAAGAATTTTAAAAAAGTGTCTGAGTAGCATATGTAGAGAATCGTAGTATCTGTATTTCGTCAATATAAAGTTTTTTGTCACGCCCACTTTTTAGGGGCGTTTTTTATAAAAACATTTTCTGGTCAAATTTTTGACTAATGTGAGCATTTCGTCCATAACCCACGCCCACTTTTTGGGGGCGTTGTTTTTTGTCGAGCCATAAAAGAATTTGATAAACCTTCGGAACACTATGTTGTAACAACGTCATTTTCAATACTTTATGACCATAAAGACCACATTTTGGGGATATTCACTTTAAGAATGGGATAGGATAGGGTCTTTAACGATCCGCACAGCGGATTGTAGCCTTCTCATATGTTTTTTTTTTAATTTGCCTTCCCTTTGAGAAAACAGAAGCAGCAGCAGCAGGATAGATATGTATTTCCAAGCTGTCGATTAGTCTAATAAAATTCGTTTACTTTGTATTTGCAGGCAGGATAAAACAAACCAGCAGGAGTTACGTAGGAAATGGTATTTGCAGCATCCACAGGATGCATCATACATGGATAGCATATCACACAACTAGAGTCTATACAATGTATGTGACTATTAGTGGATATTGAGGAGACACCCTGTCACAGGGGTGGGATTCCGAACAAAGACGAAGGATGTAACTTGTACTCGTGCTTTGGCTCTTGCTGGGGATGAGTCGGATGGAGTTGGTTTTAATAAAGCTTTCAATTACGTCTTAATCATCAGGTAATATCTGGAAGCTGTGCTACTTAATTAAATTACTCACTGGGTACACGAACTCGTCGAACTGTGTGTCGACTTGTCTCCGATCGTCTTATAGACATTATCTCTAGCCAGGAGATGAGTAATCAGTTTCAGTTTTCTGTCCTTGTGTGAGATAATGATTATGTTGTAGACTCCCGACGGAGTACACCGTACACCATTTGAAGTATCATTGTCATCACTTTGATGCCACGCAGTAGGATATTTATAGTGTATAGGTACTGTCTGGAAAGTAATTAAAATGATGGCGACAAATAAATAGCAATTCGAAGGCTAACCTCATGTGTGATCATATATAGTTAGAGAGGACTTATAGGGTATTTTTCTTTAACTTTTAAAACTTTTAAATTTTTATTTTATTATTAAATATTAACTTAAGACCAGGCAAAAATGTTTAAATTTAATTTATCATTATCAGGTTTTATTAATATAACTTACTGACTCTTAGTTTAGACACTCTGAATTTATCTCTAACATGTTTTATAAATGCCTTTTGGTTAGGCCATTGTCTATATATTACTAAACAATTAATATTTAATTTTATTTTAAAAAAAAAAATAAAATAAGATCGAGTGTGAGTTCACACGCGGTAGAAGTGAAACTGTATTCTGGTTAATTTGTTTGAAAATGAGATGAATACACCATTGAGGTGGTAAACAGAGAGGGAAAGATTGCGATTGATATATTTTTGTTACACTTTTTCGTTTCATAAAATCCAATTCAAAACCACCCAAAAGACCACTCGCCGCATATCGCACTAGTACTCAATGACAGATACTTAGCTTTCTGCGACTTCCTCTATCCACCAACTGAGGACGCGCCCAGTAGGGGCGTAACCTCCCTGGGACACGAATTAGCTACACCAAGATGTACATGTGCCCTAAAAGTAAAAAAAACGTCGACTACTTTGGCTCGACCACATCTAGAGAATAAACAAATCCGCAAGTCAAAAGGATCTTCAAATCCAAGTCTTCAGGTTCACAAGGGGTGAAAGACAATCACGCATATATCGCCATTTGTCCCTTCTGAAAGAACTCCGGTTTTGAAATATGTTATCTTCATTGTAAACAAAATCATAAAATTCAACCAAAGCTGCACGCTTTACCTGTCTGAAGGACTATCAATTGCTCTATAAAAAACACTACGTCTACCATCCTTCTCGTTCCCCAACCAACATGCCAACACGACTAGACGATACGGCACACTTAGGTTACATGACATTACATCTGCGCATTTCCTGAGATAATAGTACACCATTAAACATCCACAACACTCCAGAACTAGGTGGAGATTTTTTATTTCGTGACTCTTTTTCGTTTAACAAAATCCGTTTCACATCGTCCCAAAAGAAGATTCACTTCAAAATAACTGGTGATTTTTTAAGAGGTTTAGAACTTTTTTAAAAAAAAAAAACACAAAAAATTCAAAAAAATGAATGAAATATTTATTTGAATCGATAGTTTGAACCTTGCAATTTTATGTTTAAAGATAATTTCATGCAAATGTTGACCGCGGCTGCGTCTCAGGTAGCCCATCCGCTGAGTCCAATTTTGGCATATTCTTTCACACATATCGGCCGGTATCTCACGAATGAATGCATGGATGTTGGCTTCCAGTGCGTCAATCGAAGCGGGCTCGTCCCTATAGACATTAGCCTTGACATACCCCCACAAAAAATAATCTAATGGTGTCAAATCGCACGATCTAGGCGGCCAATTGACCGGCCCGAAACGTGAAATTAACTGTTCACCAAACTCGCCTCGCAATTGCGCCATTGTTTCGCGTGCTGTGTGGCATGTGGCACCGTCTTGTTGAAACCACATATCATGCAAGTCAAGAACTTCCATTTCGGGCAAAAAAAAGTTTGTTATTATCGCTCGGTAGCGTTCACCATTGACAGTAACGCTGTGATTCGCATCATCTTTGAAGAAATATGGCCCAATAATGCCGCCGGCCCATAAACCGCACCAAACAGTGGCTTTTTCGGGATGCATTGGTAGCTGTTGCAATGCTTCTGGCTGATCTTCACTCCAAATGCGGCAATTTTGCTTATTTACGTACCCATTCAACCAAAAATGAGCCTCATCGCTGAACACAATTTTTCGATAAAAAAGCGGATCCTCGGCCAGCTTTCCAAGAGCCCATTCACCAAAAATTCGGCGTTGTGGTAGGTCGGCTGGCTTTAGTTCTTGCACCAGCTGTATCTTAAAAGGCTTTACGCACAAATCCTTCCGCAAAATTTTCCACGTAGTGCTGTAACAAAGGCCTAACTGCTGGGAACGGCGCCGAATCGACATTTCGCGGTCTTCTGTCACACTAGCTGATACGGCCGCAATATTTTCTTCACTACGCACAGTACGTAAACGTGTTGGTGGTTTAATGTCCAACAAAGTAAATTTGGTGCGAAATTTGGTCACAATCTTCCGAATAGACTGCTCAGAAGGTCGAGAATGCCGATCATAAAATGGAAGCAGCGCGCGATGAACATTTCGAACCGAGCACGAATTTTGATAGTAAAATTCAATAATTTGCAAGCGTTGTTCATTTGTAAGACGATCCATGGTTAAATTGAAAACCAAACTGAAGCTGTTTGACAGTGACACAAGGTACTAAACACACGTCAGCTGTCAAAACCAGTGTTGCCAAAACCAAACCAGCTAAAAAATCACCCGTTATTACTAAACAATTAATTTTATTGAAACAAAAATCGACTGAGAGTTCACACGGGATTGAAGTGAAACTGTATTCTTGTTAATTTGTAAGAGACTGTGATGAGTACACTATTGAGGTGGTAAACAGAGAGAGAAAGAGTGCGATTGATATAATTTCGTTACACTTTTTCGTTTCATAAAATCCAATACACAACGACCCAAAGACCATTCGCTGCATATCGCACTAGTACTTAATGACAGATACTTAGCTTTCTATGACTACCTCTATCCACCAACTGAGGACGCGCCCAGTAGGGGCGTAACCCCCCTGGGACACGAAGGAGCTACACCAAGATGTGCATGTAGAACTAAAGGTAAAAAAACGTCGACTACTTTGGCTCGTCCACATCTAGAGAATAAACAATAATCCGCCAGTCAAAAGAATCTTCAAATCCAAGTCTTCAGGTTCACAAGGGGTGAAAGACAATCACACATATATCGCCATTTGTCCCTTCTGAAAGAACTCCGGTTTTGAAATATGTTATCTTCATTGTAAACAAAATCACAAAATCCAACCAAAGCTGCACGCTTTACCTCTCTGAAAGACTTTCAAATTTCGATACAACCGTTAAAGCTATACTCGAGAAACACAAAAAATGTAATCTTAGCCAAATATATCTCTTTACAACTGTATATATCATGAAATCTGAGTTCGTCATCCTATCCGAAACAATCAGACCACATACCAATTTTCATCTTCATCTTGCAGCCCTGTCTTGTCCATTTTGTCTTTTTCAAAGTACCGTCATTTACAGACGTCAGACGTCAGAGGCTTTTCCGATAAGGTCTCGAGGGGGCAGCCCTTAAATTCCAAAAACACATCTGCATTTTCACTAACCACATAATCTTCGAATACCTAATCAAATCTATGTTTGGATTGAAGTTTCTATTACAGACCCCATACATCAGACACACAGATTCTCAAAAACCATCCCACGACAAAACACTTTTATGACAACCCAAAAGAAAGCCAGTACCATAGATCAGCTGTCGTTTGAACTTACAGAGGAAAATAACCATTTAAGCCTCCTTTCCTCAAACCTTCCCGAGAGCATAATCTTTTCCGAAAATATTACCAAATGTCGCATCCATATATTTATAGCAACTTTCGAATGCTCTATAAAAAACACTACGTCTACCATCCTTCTCGTTCCGCAACCAACATGCCAACACGACTAGACGATACGGCACACTTAGGTTAAATGACATTACAGCTGCGCATTTCCTGAAATAAAAGTACACCCATTCAAACATCCACAACACTTAAGAACTAGGTTTAGATTTTTTTTTCGTGACTCTTTGTCGTTTCACAAAATCCGTTTCACATCGTCCCAAAAAGAAGTTTCACTTCAAAATAATATGAAAACTTTTTTTTGTTTTTGTTTTATATAAAAACTCAGCCTACTTTACAATCAAACCCTTAAGACTTAAACTTAACTTGAATAGAATCGGGGTGGCAAGCACTCGTTGCCATATGCCACCATCCTAATTGCGGTCACAATCCTAATTGAACCATCCGTTGTGTGTCCGGCCAGCGGTCATGTAACATAACAGATCCTGGATAAGCCGATCCTAAGACCTACTACTAAACTAAATGTGATTTAAAAAAAAAGTCCTGAGGGAGTGCAGAAACACTTTCATTGTTAACTAGCCACCAATACCTTGTGCTCCTCTGTTCAGCAACAGTTTTATCGCTATCTGATATTTCCATGCTAAAGCGGAGGAACTCCAAGGTACTGTCGAAGTAACGGACACTTGTCCCGAGCCGATATAAACGAATGCCTCTAGTAGAATAAAGCCTGACAGAAGCGTACTCTCTCAGCATATATCATTGGAGAATATATGGGCCACGAAAATCAGGCTGATGTCGGATGGCATCGCCCTTAAAGCGTTGCTTCGAATCACCTTAATAAGGAAATTGCCACTTGTTGTGCTAGTATTTTATGAACTCGGATTATGGCGTTCAGTACAGGATCGGCATCGGAGAAACAGCCTCTTAAACAGCCGTATCTTTTCCATGTAGGATGGTGGTACATTGAACAAAACGCGATAACCGTAAGCGATGATAGGCTTTATTAGTACCATGTAGCACATGACTTTCACCCTTGAATCAAGTTGTTGCTTTGAAACAGTTTTCTTGGCAGTCACACTAGCCCTGGCCAGACAAGCCTAAACATTTTTGTTTAAATTCTTCTTCTTCTTATTAAGTGGCGCTACAGTCCGGGATGAACCTGGGCCTCAACCAACATGCCTCTCCAATTAGCCCGGTACTTAGCTAACTGCCTCCAGTTGCGCACTCCAAGTTGGTTAAGGTCGGTTTCTACTTGTGCGCACCACTTAAGGCGAGGTCTTCCTCTACTGCGTCCGACGTCTGGCTAGGAATCGAAGACTCTGC